>OY982929.1:0-2500000 GCA_963891755.1 Pyrrhia umbra | reverse complement strand
TTGCAAAATAACTTCTCAATCAGTTCCTTTTGCATTGAAACACTATATCTAATCCTTGTTGTAGTAAAAAATATACAGACATCAAGAACAACTTGTGTGGTCTAGCGTTGAACAGTTGGAGTCAATTTAGACTATTGTTATGTATAATTATCTAGTTGTTTTCAATTCTAAATTGAAATTGAAGATGTAGAAAAAAAATACAGTTACCTATGCAATGCAATCACAAAGGAGTTGATTGGGGTTGGTTTATCTAGGTATCTAAAAGAGAAGCTTGTTGCTAAGTAAAAGCCGCACGGGTCATGCATGACTCCTCCGTACCTCGGAAAGCATGTTAAGCTGTTGGTCCC
This sequence comes from Pyrrhia umbra, assembly GCA_963891755.1. Classification (NCBI taxonomy): domain Eukaryota; kingdom Metazoa; phylum Arthropoda; class Insecta; order Lepidoptera; family Noctuidae; genus Pyrrhia; species Pyrrhia umbra. The sequence goes on along the minus strand of OY982929.1, from coordinate 2,499,653 downwards.
GGCTGTCATTTGTAGATAGAAGCCTGAAAGTCTAACAACCAGTCTTATCAAAGGGTATTGTGTTACCTGGAAACTGGGTTAATGAGGTCAGATAGGCAGTCGCTCCAAGTAAAACACTGGTACTCAGCTGCATTATTAGACTGACCGATTAGACTGGTAGCCGACCCCAATATAGTTGGGAAAAGGCTAGGCAGATGATGGTTTATCTAGGTATTTACTTGATTTAGATGCTAAAAATAAATTCATAGAGTTTGTTTTACATATGAACACAAATCACTTTGACAATTATGATCAATATCAGCCTACTTAATATTCGTCCACTGTCAGACATCATTGTAATGATCAACACATATCATATTCTCTGTCATGCCAAAATATATATGAAAATAGCTATTTCCCGCGATTTCACCCGCGTCCAACATAAAAAGTAATTCCCTCTATCCTCGTACCAAATTTTATCTAAATTGGTCCAGCCGTTCACGCGTGATGCCGTGACCAAGGGAAATTTGAAATTCTTTTTTATATACAGGATTTTTTTTTATCCAGTGCGCAAATTTTTTTTGGTGGTTCAGTATCAGTAATAGGATACATTTTAATATTTTGTTCAAGTTTTTTTTTTCTTTCACCCGTGTTCTATTTTGAAAAATGAAAAATATGGACATAACCTATTTGTAATGGCACTGCACGGCGTAGGCATGTGAGAGAGAGCTCACAGGTACAATACGACTCAGCTGATATCTACACCACGCGCCGACCAGCGAATAATAGATAAATTAAGTTCTTAAGTAAACATAATTATATTCAATTATGTTTCGTAAACGATACCTTTTTAGGGTTCCGTAGTCCGACAAGGAACCCTTATAGTTTCGCCATGTCCGTCTGTCTGTCTGTCTGTCCGCGGCATAGCTCCGAGGTTCTTGTTACTAGGAAGCTGAAATTTAGTATGGATATGTATATTGATTACGCCGAAAAAGTGGTAAAATAAAAATTTTTAAAATTTTTTTTTAGGGTAGCTCCCAAACACGTAAAGTGGGGTATCGTTAGATAGGCCTTCTAAAAATATTATGGGTGTGTCAAGACCATTTTTCGGTTAAGTAAGCCATTTGCGAAATATCTAGATTTTAAGTGAAAATTTTTGTTCGTTATGAGCAGAAATGTGAAAAAAATCACAGACGTAGCACATGTAATGAACTTATAAGGAAAACTATCACGGCTAAGTAGGCTTAACCGGTTACAGAGTTATAGTCGACTAACTAAGACCTACTGCTGAACCCTACTGCGCGTGGCCCAACACGCACTTGGACGTTTTTTTTTAGTAGATACTAAGACGTAACAAACTGAAAAATACGTATTTTTTTTAAAGTGTTGAAGTTCATTGTGACAAAATTTGCGCACTGGTCAAAAAATTATCCTGTATATAGATTTTGCAATCAGATAAATCATGTTCTGAAATGACACATAGGATATCTTATATTGCAAGTACTATACGCGAAGCTGTGGGAAAACCACTACATTATATGTATATTTTACATTAAACTAAATTTCAAAGTAATTTACAAAATTAATAAAGATAGAATTTAGAATCAAAATACGTACGTAGTAGCTTTATAACCCTCTAATTATTATGTATTTCGCTATACATGAACGCATCCACGACTATAAGACTGCAAGATTCATAAATAGCCAATCCATGTTTACTGTGGCAAGTAAAACACCATAATTTGATCGTCAGTCATAAGGCTGCGTGTCCACTAGAGATGTTCAAGGCTGTATAATAGCGTTCTATTTCCAATGATCCGTAACCTAGCGAATGTTAGTGCAGTTTGTTTGTTTGTTACGCTTACACGGTAAAATGACTGAACTAATTTAGATGAAATTTAGTATGGAGTTAGATGAGATCTTGGTGCGTGAAGGAATTCCCTCAGGACGATAGAAAATCCGCAGGAAATGGCTAGTAACATATTGTATATTAATTAGCTTCTGCTCGCGACTTCGTCCGCGTGGAATAGTGGTGCTCCGCTCCTATTAGTCTCAGCGTGATGATATATAGAATTCCTCGATAAATGGACTATCTAACACTGAAGATTTTTTTCAAATCGGACCAGTAGTTCCTGAGATTAGCGCGTATAAACAAACAAACAAACTCTTCAGCTTTATATATTAGTATAGAGAAGTATAGATATATTAGTATAGATAGGCTTATCTTAACCGTCCGGCTTCCTCGCATCGCCCTAGTAGAAGTGCAGCCTTAATATTATCTTTTAATAGCGAGCGAGTATAATAACAAAATTAATATCAGCGTACATCCGACGTCAGACGCCTCGGGTTAATTTCAGCCAATCAGCAGCGATCGCGGCAAGTTTTAACCAATGAGCGTGCGAGGGGGTATCAACAATCGACGCACGAGCGGGAAATGGAGATAAATCTGCGCGGACGCAGATGTTAGTTTACAATTTAGTGTTGTGTTACTGTGTTGCGTTTTTATGGATTTGGGTCATGCAATGTGTTGAATTCGGGTACTGGTAGTACACCTGGGTTTTTCTGTATAAGAGGTCCGTCGCATTAAATCACAAGTTTTTTTTATTATCATAAACTAGCTTTCCGACAGCGACTTCGCTTGCGTGGGCTATACGAATTCGAATTAAAAATGATAGAGTTTCATACAAACTTTCATCCTGATTCTCAACCCCCTTAGCGGTAGAATTTTGGAAAATCCTTTCTTATCGGATGCCTACGTCATACAAAGAACACACCCTCCAAGTTTCAGGTCTCTACGATTAGCGGTTTTGGTTGTGCGTTGATCCGTCAGTCAGTCAATCAGGACATGGCATTTTATATGTAAAGATTATTATACTGTTCACCTCTAAGAAAGATTTTAAAATTTAACCACCAATGTGGCAATGCAGGCAGCCTTTTGGGCACAATACCCATTGACAGCGATGCGGATGAATATTTGATGCCTAATTTCTATACTATAATTTAATACATAAATTCTTCAACATCAAATAAGATTTATCACCAAAAAAGTGAAATACCACAGTCCAATACAAACAGTATCAGTATTCCAACAAGTTTAACTTACTGCATCGTTCTACTCTGTGGCTCAGACTAGCAAAAAGTGATGGACACAAAATAGTTTTATGCTTTCAGCATGCTCACGGCCATGAAACGTGACACATAACCGACTAACTGTACCACCGTCCATCAGCCAGACATAATCGCGAATTAATGACAGAACACTAGACGGTAAAAAAAAAAACTAAATATGCTTACACACTAGGTACCTGAATTTAGCGGTTCTATAAATTTATTGCTCTATCTCTTTTTAAGGCGATGTAAAAGAAAGAGATGGTGTTTAGGATAGGTTAGCTCAAGTGTGTATGATTTGTGTCTAAAATATGCTGTGAATTTAACTAACGTAAAATTAAATTATGAATAGTCTTGTTGGAGTTTCTTATTGTTCCTTGCGTTGTATAATCTCCTAGTACTATTAAATTTAAGCTTAATTCTATTAGAAATCCTATGCGAAAATTTTTGAAGATGTAAAATTATGTGCATGTTTGTTAATCTTTCGAGCAAAAACTACTCAACGGATTTGTATAAAATTCGGTACACACATAGTTTATAACTTTGATTTACATATGGATTATTTTTTATCCGGATGCGCGAAGTAGTTTCCTCGAGATGCTTGAAAAAGCTGGTGATCAATAATGTCAGCATCATCGTACGAAATATCAATAAAAAACAAATTAAAAATATTAAAAAAAATCCTCTTGGTTTATGATGAGAGGGTTCGAAAAGTCGGGCAAAATGTCTTAGGGTTTTTCCATGAAAAGACTTAAATATGTCTTGAATAAAAACCCGCTGAAACATGATGAAAAAAATTGTCTCATAAAAATTATTTTAAAAAATCTTCATTACTACAAAAGTGAAACTTCTAAATAGATCTTAAATTATAGTTCTTTACTAGGAATCAAATTGAAAATAACCAGAAATTAAAAACGCCATAATTTATACAGCACAGATTATTATTAATTCTCTACACACATAAAAAACTGCAAAAAGCAGTGTTCAAGACCTTAATTACATTGGCAACCAAATTTTATGTCTCTATTCCTACAAGATTCATCAAAGTATGTACAGTGGTCAAAAAAGGTATGCCTTACAAATAACACATTTAATTTTTTTTTTGTTTATTTACTTATTCACTAGTACATGTAATGAAGTTTTAAAAAAAAAATCTAAACTTATTATAAAAATAAATATAATCCTAATCGTAATAATATTATTATATAAATGCTTAATAATTAAAACTCATCATTTTATATTTTTTAATGTTTTTTTTTTAAATATCTTAAATATAAAAAATGAAAATATTATGTTAAAAATCAAAAGTCATTCATTCAAATAAGTCATAACAACTTTTTGAACGTCAATTTACACAACCCCCTTTTAGTCAGCCCCCCAAATAAATGAAAGAAGTTATAAATGCAAAAGTTTGTGAAGATGTATGTATGTTTGTTAATATTTCACGCAAAAACTACTGAATAGATTTGTATAAAATTTGGCACACACATAGTTTATAACATAAGATTTATTTATATCTTGGTACGCAAAGTAAAAATCTATTACATTCCATTCAAAGGCCAATCACTTACTGTTGAAAAATGGATCAACAATTTGATTCATTTTGGAGTAATTCTTGTACAAAACATTTTTTGTTTAATGTATTTGTGTAGATGCTGTATCATTACTGTTGGCTTTAACATAATACACATGAATTTATAATTGAGAGTTATTGTTACATGACTGGGGAATTCCAAGCGCGTGGAGCAAGCGTTATACGAGATGGAACTAAGTTTGTTTTAAGATGAGCCATTGTATGTCTTTGCAGGAGCTCGTGGCTAAGTAACAGCCGCACGGTTGGACCGATCAAAAAGTTAAGCTACGCTTTGCGCGGTCGGTCCGTGGATGGGTGACCATCTATAACATAACAAAACTCCTCCGTGCCTCGGAAAGCACGTTAAGCTGTTGGTCCCGGCTGTCATTTGTAAATCTTTGACAGTCGTTACTCACTAAAACTCAAGAATGGCTGGGCCGATTTAGCCGATTTTGAGATATTTGTCGTAGTCCAGGGAAGGTTTAAACAGTGAGTGAAAGTTAGGATAGATGTAGGTGACACGAGATTCACCGGGTCATCTAGTAGGTATTAAATAAAAACAGAAGTTTGTGTCTTGACACCGTTCAGATAATCCGATATCATTTATAGAAAATGCACCGACATGTTTTGATACCAGACAGACTTTTTTTTGCTTATAATTAACAGCACACATCTCGCGTAAACCGGTCCATCACTAGTGTCTCTGTAACTGCACATACGTATACTAGTTACTTTTTATGTAGTTTTTTTTTATATAAGTTTATAAATAGAAAAGAGGGCAGTTACACTCGGCTACTAGACTATCAAGGCTGTTTGAGAAAAATATATATCACTAAGGTACCTCACAGACGTTGTACCGTCCTAACTTTCGTGTTTTGATGAAAATCGAAGACATCTACCTGGTCCAATTGTATTTTCAAACCGTCCAGGAACCTACTCAAATATACACACACAATTTCATCCAAGTTGGTCAAGCCGTTTAGGATGAGTTAGGTGATAAACACATGTACAGAAGCATTAGATAAATAAAGATTAGTCGTTCCCGCGGTTTCACGTTTACAACTGGCTTTACCTAGTTGTAAACGTCCCTTTGTGCTAATGGCCTAACTCTTTACATCTGTCTCCTGCTTAATATGGAGGGAAGTGGAAACTATGGTTATTCTTACCCCTCCTCCATTCTTTTCTGATTAAATTCGTTGCGGGTTCCAAGAGTTTAAAAAAAATCTCTGGGACTCGTCGAGCTTCATTGCCTCGGAGTTTTCTTGTGGTTGCCACTGTTGATTCTGGCTTTTAGGAGTTGCAGTGGTTGGGAACAGTGTGGCGAGCTTGTTGCCTGGTGTCTTAGTACCTGCAACATGATCTTTAAACCTGCAGATTCCAAGTACATCTGGATATTACATACGGCTATACTCTGGCTATTTCAAATACAAATAAATCAACAACAATAAGATTTATGTTGTGTAAATATTCTAGGTCTGAGGTCTGTTGTCTGACGGCCAACGGAAGCGTGGTTGGCACTGTGCCCCCATGGCGTGCCAAGCCGTGCCCCCCATGGCATAGCGAGGAGATTTATGCTGATTTCTTCAATAAACCCCCATCCGTTTTGCGATAAAGTTTTATTCTTTCGGTAAAGTCTTGGAAATTAATTTTTGTTTTAATAGACTGTTTCATTTTTTATGTGTTGTTTTTTGTCTCTTTCTCTCTCTCTCTCTCTCTGTCTGTGTTTTGTGTTTTTTTTGTTGGATTTGTAAACAGAACACAGTAATGACAATTTGGGTTATATTACCTGTGGTCTTGTCACTCCTCTTTTGACAGCCGATCTGTGCGTATTTTGAAAGGAATTAAATCCGTATAATTATAAGAATATCTTTTAATTTGGATCATAATCTAACAGGTTATGGGCCCAGGGTCGTAAACTGCGCCCTGCGAGATATATATTTCGAAAAAATACGCGTTATTTTTGTAAAATAAATTATACAAATTTTAACAAGACCGGCCGGCGACCGACCAAACAATGGCGACTACGACGGGAATTTCAGTTGGTATTCCAATAGATAAACTGAAGGGAATTGAGGATTACAATCAATGGAAATTCTTGATGAAAATGATTCTCATGCACGAGGACTTATACGTGTGTATAGAGTCAGAAAATGGTTGCACGGACGACAAGAAAAAGCAGAAGGCTTTAGCAAAGATATGTCTGTCTGTCGGATCGACAGCATTGCAACACGTTCGTAATGCCAAGACACCATATCAGGCGTGGACCAATTTGCAGCTTGCCTACGAAGACAAAGGATTGTGTCGGCGACTAGGGTTGCTGAGATCATTGTTTGGTGTGAAACTGAGTGAAGAAGAGAGCATGCAGAGCTACCTATCACGAATTGCGGAGCTTGGGCAACAATTGGAAGACATCGGTTCTAAGATGGAAGATGAATTCTTAGCAGTTATTATGCTTAGCGGCTTAACGTCTGATTTTGATCCACTGATTATGGCTCTGGAAAATTCCAACCTATCGCTAACCACTGGAAACGTCAAGACAAAACTATTGCAGGAGCAACAACGTCGAGATGAAAAATGTGAGCATACAGACATGAATGCTTTAGCGGTGAAGAAAACTATAAAATGTTTTAGGTGTAAAAAGACAGGTCATATGAAGAAAGATTGTCCGAGGAATCAGAAGAGTTATGCGAAGAAATCTACTACCGAAGAGAAGTCATTGTTAACTGCATTATCAATGAATGTGAAGAATAACGTCTGGTATATAGACTCTGGTGCAACAAATCATATGTGCAACAGTAAACAATTATTGTCAGACTTTAAGTCTTCGAAGCCTTTGGAAGTTAATGTAGCCAATGGAGATAAGGTGATGACTGGAGGACATGGTAATGTAAAAATTAATTTGAGAAATTGTGTTAAGACAATTAGTAATGTACATTATGTTCCTCAACTCTCTACAAACTTATTATCGGTGAGTGAGTTAAATAGGAAAGGTTTTACTGTAGTTTTTAATTCTCAGGGTTGTAAAATCTGTGATAAATATAAAATTATAGCCACAGGTACTTGTTGTAATGGTATTTATCAACTAGATACTACTGACCTGGTTATGAATTCTGAGGTTAGGTCTGAAAGTGCCATGAATTCAGTCTGTGAGGGTTCTACGACTGATGCGTCATTACAAAATGCTTATCAAATTGCATTGGTGTCGGAGGAGGACCATACATCACAAGAGGTTTGGCACAAGCGGTTGGGCCATCTCAACTCAAGGAGTATGAACCTATTGAAAAATGGATTGGCAACAGGTATGAATTTTAAAGTTACTACATTCAGTCCTTGTGTTGCATGTATCGTAGGAAAACAGACAAAACTACCTTTTCCTAAGAAAAGTCAAAGTAGGGCTACAGAATTATTAGGCTTGGTGCACACGGATGTGTGTGGTCCTATGCAGACGCCATCACACAATGGTGCTCGTTATTTTGTTATTTTTGTGGATGATTTTTCAAGAAAAACTATTGTTTATTTTCTGAAAAACAAAAATGAAGTTTTCGAAAAGTTTAAAATATTTAAAGCTCTTGTGGAAAACCAAACTACCAAGAAAATTAAAATATTGCGAAGCGACAATGGTGGTGAATTTGTAAACTGTGCTTTTCAGGAATACATGAAAACCTGCGGGATAAAACATCAAACAACAATTCCACATTGTAGTCAACAAAATGGTGTGGCTGAACGAGCTCATCGGACTATTATGGATAAGGTTCGCTCTATGCTAGAAGACGCTGGTCTAGGTAAACAGTTTTGGGCTGAAGCTGTCAACACTGCGGTCTACCTGAAAAACTGTTCGCCAACAAAGGCTGTGAGGGGAGCGACTCCTGAGGAAATGTGGACTTCTAAGAAAGTTGATGTGAGTCATTTACGCATTTTTGGTTGCACAGCTTATGCACTAGTTGAAAATTGTCGGAAACTTGAATCAAGAAGCAAGAAATATATATTTGTAGGCTATTGTGAGAATAGCAAAGGCTACAGGCTTATTGATCCAGCATTCCCAAAGAAGTGTGTCACTAAACGACATGTTACATTTTTAGAAAATGATTTTATGGGTAGGAATGTGCCGCATGATGATAAAAGTGAGAAAAATAATAATATTTTGCTAGGTAACTCATCTGAGACTGAGAAACTAGATTTAGAGACTCAAAACTCTATAGAGTCAATCTCTCCAGGACCCGTTTTAATTTTAGAGGAAAACGGACGATCTGATGGCACAATAAACAAACGCAGACAGACAATATTTGATCTGCGAACTGAGGATAGACTAAATTCTACTATTAGTCATGATGATTCAGAGGTTATTGAAAGCACAGATGATCCGTTGGACTTCACTTACGTTCCAGGGGAATCCAGCTTGGAAAATGAAGACTCGACCATGTCATCCTTCGAGGACGCTGACAGCGGAAGTTCAGAGTTCGCTGGGCTAACAGGGATCATGAATGGCGATGATATTCCGAGTACGGTTCAGGAGGCGTTGGATAGTGACGAATCTGAACATTGGAGGGAAGCCTTAAACGATGAGTATCACTCTTTTATTACCAACAAATGTTGGACTCTCGTAGATTTACCAGAGGGGCACAAAGCAATAAAGTGTAAGTGGGTCTTTTGCAAAAAGAGGGGACTAAATGATGAATTACTCAAATACAAAGCACGTCTGGTTGCAAAAGGTTTTACTCAGAAACCTGGAATAGACTATCATGAAACATTTGCTCCGGTAGTCAGATATTCAACTATAAGAGTAATGTTAGCTCTAGCAACTCAATATGACTTGATTATGGAACATCTGGACGTCAAGACTGCATTTTTAAATGGTGATTTATCAGAAACAGTTTATATGGAACAACCGGCAGGGTTTGTTTCACAAGAAAATATAAAGAAAGTATATAGGCTCAATAAAGCAATTTATGGCCTAAAACAGGCGGCAAAAGCTTGGTACGATAAGATAAATGACGTTTTAATCAATAAATTGCAATTTAAGCGGTTATCTTCAGAACCATGTGTTTTTGTTTATAATCATGATAAGGAAATCATGTTTATTGCATTATATGTCGACGACATTATGCTGTTTACGTCAAAAACATCTCAGAAAAGAGATGTAATAAAGGGAAAACTGATGACTGAGTTTCAAATGAAAGATTTGGGTCGATCCAATCACATTTTAGGCATGAGAATAACTAGATTGGATGATGGTAAAATCACATTGGATCAGCAAAGTTACATCAGACGAATGCTAGAAAGGTTTAAAATGACAGACTGTAAACCTATGAGGACACCTATGGAAGTTGGTTTAAAGTTACAAAAGGAAGAACATTCACAATGTAAGCATGACTATAGAAGTCTTATTGGTTATTTAATGTACTTGGCTGTATGTTCCAGACCTGATATAGCGCACAGTGTGAGCTACTTGAGCCAGTTTAATAACTATTATGGGGAAAGTCACTGGAAAGCAGCAAAGAGAGTTCTTCGGTATCTACAAGGTACAATGAATTACCGTCTTATTTTTGAAAAAGGTAATTTTGAAATTGTGGGATTTACAGATGCCGATTGGGGTGGAGATCAGCTGAATCGCAGATCATATACCGGATATGTGTTTAGCGTCGGTAACTCGATAATATCATGGGAAAGTCGTAAGCAACGTACAGTAGCTCTCTCTAGTACCGAGGCTGAATACATGGCAATTTCAGACTCTTGTAAGGAAGCATTGTTCTTGCAAACATTTGTTCGTGAATGTACTGGTGTTGTTTGTAAAATAACATTATTTAATGATAATCAGTCTGCTCAGAAGATTTGTAAAAGTACATTGTCTCATTCTAGGACAAAGCACATCGATATTCGTCACCATTTTGTAAGAGATTTAATTACAAGAAAAGTTGTTCAGCTATTTTATACCCCTACTGATAAAATGTTAGCTGATGTACTGACGAAATCGTTAGCAAAGGAAAAACATGTAATGTACACATCTCAGTTGTTACACATTATACTGTGAAGGTGTAGATTTTTATAAAAGTATTACAATATTTTTCTTGTTTGACCTAAGAGATTGGTTGTTACTTTTGGTTATGAAGTAAGAGTACTTATTGATTAAGTATTTAATTTTATGTTTTAAATATGTAGCATTGGTTCATAACTTGAAAATAATATAAGTTGTGTGGTGTGATATTGTTATTACATATTTAAAGCTTCAGTTTAGGTTCTTAATAGTTTTCATTTAAGGCCTAGATGATTATCTAGATTATTGTGTTTAGTTTAAGGCCTAGTGTTGGATTTGTAAACAGAACACAGTAATGACAATTTGGGTTATATTACCTGTGGTCTTGTCACTCCTCTTTTGACAGCCGATCTGTGCGTATTTTGAAAGGAATTAAATCCGTATAATTATAAGAATATCTTTTAATTTGGATCATAATCTAACATTTTTTTCATAGGTAAATATGTGATGTAATGACTTAGTCATCACTGGATAACTTAGAATGATGTTGGTACGATAAATCTAAAAACCAAAAGTCCATCACTCGAAGACCCTTGTCAAAATCAAAAGAATATTTCTAGCAATATTTTAAGTTCTGTTTCACAGAACTTGTTTTCTTTGGCTTATATTTGTATTAAATTAAGCACAAAACATTTAATGACATTTTTCATTCCGTTTTATGGCAAAAAAAATATATTCAGTTTCATGCCCATCGTACTATTATTTGAATAGGTATCTTAAAGAACAGAATTCTAGCATTAAAACCAATTTCTGGCGTGATTAGAAATTATTTGCAAAAACAATGTCACTATTTTATAAACTAACTAATAGTATTGTTTGCACAAAAGCTATTGGTCAAAAGAAAATTTTGTAGAGCACAATAACAAAACTCTAAGAAATAAACAAACATACCTTTCCTCATAGGGTTTTTTTTTCTTAACTGAACGACTTCCGATCAACGAATTGCGATCGTGAAAACTACCTGTCTATCTCTTGAAGATTTTCATGATTGACTGCTGCTGCTACAATCGAAAATACACCTTTCTGTACTTACCTATAAAGTTCAATATAATTCGCACGTTTCCAAACACGCTTGTACATCATAAGTTATGATAAGGAAAATCGGAAAATTGAACTTTATGGGATTGTTTTAAAGTTGTTTTTACGTTGTTGGTAGAAGTGACTAAGGTTGTTTTCGATAGGATTTTTATTAGAATGCTTCCGTTAATAGAATTTTAATGAAGTAATGTCAGTGGTGTGGTGGAGGTTGTGCATGTCATGCCCATCTCCTTACGTGTTCTGACGCGTAGCCACTGGCCACTCAGTACAGATAGCAAGGAAAATAGAACAAACTTATTGGGCATTCTTTTTTTTGAATTATTTTATTTTTTGTATAAAAACGTCATTGAATTTTGCGTAGGAATGTTTTTTTTTTAGGATTTTGTACTGATTATTTTTTTCTTGACAATGCTTCTGAATTGGCTGACTACTGAACTGAAAATGACAAGATAATTGACAGTAGTTTTTCTTTCAGTCTCAGCAATTTACGGTAGGTACACATACATTAAGTAGATCCGCTGATAAAAAAAGTATTATGCGCATCTTTGCGTTGCGATTATCTGTAAAACAATCACATATAGTTTTTTTAGATATATACCTAATAGAATAACAAGAAAAAACAAGAAAATGGGGTTCAAATAAAGTATTTTCCAGCGGTTTTATCGCATAATTTTTTGATGTTATTTATAAAAAAATATAATTAAAATAAAAATATTTACCCTGCACCAAACTTTTAAGTTGAATATTTCATTTTCTGCTACCAACTTTTATCTCAATATACTGACGGTACATATGAGTGGGCATCTATATTTGCCGAATCTGTTCCATCAAAGCGAAGATAATAATTACAGTGGTACAGTTATAGATCGACCAGATACGAGGATGGCTAGATAATAACAAACCAATTCCCGAAAGCAAATGGCTTTAACAGCTTTTTAACAAGCTGCAACCCGCGGCCTTGCTCGCTAAAAAACTATCCTAGGCACATAGCAATGGACAACGGACTGCTTAAAGTCCCACAGCTGGGCAAAAGACAGCCTATTCATAGCTGGTTTTTTTTTTCGGATAGGAAATCATCAAATGACTCCTCCTGTCGTGGGTGGGACGGGAAGTGTCAGACTCTTACTGACTAAAACCCATCCATGTTCCTTCCTCATGAACCGCGATAGTTAGGCAGTTGAAATTTTCACAGATTATATAAATGTATTTCTGTTGCCGCTATAACATATAAACTAAAAACAGAATAAAATAAATATTCAAGAGGGGCTCCCATATAACTATAATTTTATAGATAACTAGGTTTCCGCCCGCGTGGACATTTTTTTTTACACCTTGGGTTACATTATTCAAGTTTTAGTAGGGGTCCCTAATTTTTCTGGAAATAAATATAACCTATGACATTTCGTAAAGATGTAGCTTTGTAACGGTGAAAGAATTTTTAAAATCTGTCCAGTAGTTTTTGCGTTAAAACCCTACAAACAAACAAACCTTTCCTCTTTAAAATATTAGTATAGATGGTACGGAATCCTTCGTACGCGAGGCCGACTCGCACTTGGCTGTTTTTTTTTCTTCAATATGTACAGACATCGACTATTAGAATTGTATTATAATGTATAGATATTATTTTATACATACATACATTAGTGACAAAATCGACCTAAATAAAGTGCAGTTCGTGTGGTCAACCTCAACTTTCTAAGTAATGATCGGGATTTTGGTGGTTCGCATACCTAATGCAGTTTCTAATACAAATTCATGTTATAAGGTGGTTAGGCACAATCACAGACTAATGTAGTCTAATCTTAAAATTCGATCCATCTCAAATCTGGGACCATATTTAGGCACGTTCAATGTTTTTTTTACCACTGTGCCCCACACTAGGAATTACTCGTGTATCGTGGGTGCGTTTACAAACATTCATTACACATGCACAAATACTTAGAACCGGAACAATTTTAGTTGTCCCGCGACACCCAGCGCAGCAGCAAATTGCTCAGCCACTACGCTAAACGTGCCGTCAGCGAGATGTTATAGGAGAATAACACCGTCATTTTTTGCACAGGAATCGCGATCAGCTTGAATAGCCATAATCCTGACCCATGAGGGGCATTCAATCAATGATGTTTCATTGATATGTACACAACTAAAGCTATGCATATTAAATTCTTTGTCCTGAATGACTGACGGATCAACGCATAGCCTAAACGGCTGATCGTAGAGGGTAGCTCCCATCCGCCCCGGTGGTCCCGGCCCGGTAACGGGACGGTTGGGAAAAAATGTTGCATCGACCCCGGTAGTGTCGGCCCCGTCCTTTAACGGGGTGGATGGCACAGATGAAGTATCATCTACCCCGGTGTGTTTTTCTAACGGGGCGGATAGCACAGATTGAGTAGCATACATCCCGGTAGTGTTAAAAGCGGGGAGAATATAGTATTATTTTATACACAAAACATATGAAATCAAAAATAAAAAAAAGGGTTTGTATGTAACAATCATTTTTATTATTGGTATAAAAATATACAATAACAATTATATCAATCATATTTTTTTAATCCATAAATTCTAAAGTTCATCACGGATGAAGTCGTCCCGATGTAAACACTTCAGCAAACGATTACACTGTGTTGATTCCAATAGATTTGAACTGTACCAACCAACAAATTATTAAATATATGATTGTTAATAGTTAATATGTATTTTTATACCAATAAACCTGATTGTTACATACAATTATTTTTTTTAATATTTCAGTTCATGTGTTTTGTGTATATAATAATACTATATTCTCCCCGCTTTTAACACTACCGGGATGTATGCTACTCAATCTGTGCTATCCGTCCCGTTAGAAAAACACACCGGGGTAGATGATACTTCATCTGTGCCATCCACCCCGTTAAACGACGGGGCCGACACTACCGGGGTCGATGCAACAATTTTTCCCAACCGTCCCGTTACCGGGCCGGGACCACCGGGGCGGTTGGGACCTACCCATCGTAGAGACCTGAAACTTGGAGGGCGTACGAAAAAGGCGGGCAAAGTTTGTATGAAACTCTGTCATTTATAATTTGAATTCGTATAAGCCCACGCGGTCGAAACCGCTGGCGGAAAGCTAGCATGTACTAAAATGGGTAGATGAATTATTCAGTCTATATTTTGACATTAGATTCATAAGTATTTAAATAACGAATAAAAAAAACACGCATTAACCATAGACAAATCGCTAACCGCACGACCGTTGCCGAATGAGGTAATTTTTATGGCAAACAAACAGTTTTGTGGCTTGAAGCGAGCTAAGCCCACACTGGGACTAATGAGCCCATTGCTGGCCAGACAGATAATGAGAAGTGAATAGAATAGAATAAAGCAATGAGGATCAGTAATGTAATAGCAAATTCAATAAAACTAGTATCTATGTTATTCTTTATGACATAAGAATGATATATCTTTTTGAATTATCGAAATCGGACCATTACTTATGAAGATATTAAGTAATAAACATTTGCCGTTCCGGCCGCTAAAAATTAATGTCCGCGGGAGCGTGTGACGTCACTCCTACGGAACCGAGCGCAGTCTGCATTCATATTTCACTATTCGGCGGAGCTGCGACGCGGTTGGTCACTATATTTGGCAATTTATTTTACGTAAAGTGTTGTTAGAGTGTGTTTTGTGATATTTGAGTATAAAACGTCCTAAAATATGAGTATTAATAAAGTAGAGGCTGGTTTTGTGCGAGCTCAGTCAGATAATCTTCCAAAGGTGGATTCTTTCGTGACATTTGATTATCTCAGTAATCTAGTTCTAAGTTAATCTACGTTATTATTCTATATAATGTACACGTTACAATGGTGTATAATTCTCATACTATTTTATTCTCCCAAGTTGATAAATTTAGCAAAAGAAATGGTCGAGTGCCGTTTGTTTGTTTACGATCGGTTTCTGGTTTGTGTACGTTTTTTAATTTTTTTAAGTATGAAAATGTAGGTTTAAAGCATATATATTATTTAAGTTTATTCTCTATACGCTAACGTAACCAATGGTGTTTTTTATTTTGAAATTGCTATAATACTTTTCTTTTGGCAAACGTTTTTATCGGGAAAGATCCGCGGCATTTTAGACGCGCTGACAATCGGCTGCGCTGCGACGTAAGTCCCACATCACGGCTCGCGAACGCCTTCGTGCAAGTGGTTAAGATATTGATTTAAAATCTTTAGGCCTCCACACAATCGGCTATTATCGCGGTGAATCGCTGTACATTGCTGTGAACTCTCAAAAACTCTTGAGAGTTTTTCATCCAACGCAGCAATGTATAGCAAATCACCGCGATCATCGGTGATTGTGTGGAGGCAGCAGTAGGTAGGTGTAAAAAATAATGAATATAATGTATTGGTACAGAAATCTTGATAAACAAATGTTGTTTTCGTTCATTCCTATGCGGATCATTTCGCGGATGGCTATTTAACCAACTTGCGCTTTATTTAGTTCATAGTTCCCTATATACTTGTCGATCTATAACGGAAACCTTAATATTGGTTTTCAATGGCTATTTTTTGCCACCTCGTTCATTGTTACAAATAATTCATTCAGTATGTACCTACTTAGGATGGCTTGAAAAAATCATCATCAATCATCTCTTTACAACAGGATACCATTTTGAAGAAGTTTTGCGTTTTTCGGCACGTTAAAAATAATTTTTCTAAGGTAATAATAGAAGTATTTGTACATTTTGGCACTATACAATATTAATACATGTTTGAAAAGGTGAATTAGACACAAATCGGACACTTAATTTGTTTGAAAGTCACAATTAATCAAACAAAACACTGCGCGCCATACTGCTGCCAACGGCTAACCGTAGGAGTGACGTCACAGCTATCGCGGCGACCGCTCGGTGAACTTCGCTAGTAATTTGGTCATAACTTCGTCAATTTTTATCGTAGATCAAAAATTTTTGCACTGTATGTTAAGGATTACTTAGCTCTACAAATCTGCATTGTCAACTAAAAACGTTACGGATCCTCATTGTATACCAAAAGAAATGAAGACAGATTCATCATCATCTGCCTAGCCTTTTCCTAACTATGTTGGGGTCGGCTTCCAGTCTAAACCAGATGCAGCTGAATACCAGTATTTTACATGGAGCGACTGCCTATCTGACCTCCACAACCCAGTTACCGGGTAACAGGATACCCTTTGGTAAGACTGGTTGTCAGACTTTCTGGCTTCTGACTACCCATAACGATTGTCAAATATTTACAAATGACAACCGGGACCAACAGCTTAACGTGCTTTCCGAGGCACGGAGGAGTCTCGCTATGACATAGACGGTCACCCATCCACGGACCGACCGCGCTAAGCGCAGCTTAACCTTTGATCGGTCCTCTGATGAAGACAGATACAATTTAAAATTGAGATATGGGTACAACGGCGGTCTTATCGCTAAAAGCGATATCTTCCAGACAACCTTTGGATGGCACGACAAAATATTTAGCTAAGGGTAGTCCGTGGTGTACATCTATTTATAAATGTGAAGTGGTTTCCCATTTAGGCCCAAGTTCACTTACAAGATAACGGTCCGATTAACTTAAAACAGCTGTTTACCATAAATTAAAACTTCCAACTTTCGATGGGTAACGTATTATTTAAGATTTTTATTCCTGAAACGGTCGATTACGAAACCAGGGTTGAACTAGAAGTGGGTAACACGAAAATTCCAGCTTCCTGGTTAAAAAACGTTTTTGTTCAATGGGCCGATTAAGTAACCATCTATCGGTGAACTTCGGCCTCAGTATAGTAAATGCCACTACTGGGCGTAAAGTAAATAGTTTTTGATACATCACCTGCCTACCCTTGTCCCATGTTCCTCTTCCATGTTCGGGTCCGCTTCTTGTCTAACCGCATGTGTAGCGACACCTATAGGTGTGCGGTAGTGCCAGTGTTGTACATGAAGCGATTGACTATCAACACGATACCTTTTGGTAAGTCTGGTGTCAGACTTTCTGGCTTCGGAACCACGACCCATAACGACCGTCAAAGATCTACAACTGACAGCTAGGACCAACGGCTTAACGCATCAATAGCCTCCTACTTTATTTTATAGTTTTAAATAGCGAAATGTGCGTGAACTATCCACTACACTACGAATTTTGAAATCATTATTAGCCATGCTTATTTAGCCAGCAAAACGAAAACAGGGTTACTTCGAACACCTAAATATTTAAATGTTAATTATTTGGTCAAATTCTAGACCTCATTATTTCTAGATTGCTTGCATGATCTAAAAAAAACAAAGCATGCTCATGCTGTCAGCGCTTACAAATGTAGCACCGATAATTACCTATTCAGCCTAATCTGTCAGTTTGACATACAATTAGGTGTTTAAGCCTGGGGGTCCCTAAACAGGTGAGCTCATGGCCTTAATTACTTTTGTATCTTGTATCTGTGGCGATTCATGGCGCGTAACGATGATCAAGGTTGAAACAGAGCGTCTGTTGACGACAGAAACTACAATACATGATAATTTTCCTTTGCCTTTGGTGTCAGGCATTAGGTATTCTGACAGCTGAATGGTCAGGTGGGCCTTTTACAAACTGTATTTGGAGACATTTAACTTTTTTGACTTACTTTTGCTAAAGGCGTCGCCCGTGATTCATACACATAAAGCATTGCCAATAGCACTCAGAAATTCTTCCAAAATTTCTTATAAAATTACTACGGAATATGATAATTTTGGTTTTCTTCAGATACAATGATTAGTTTTGGTCGCTTGTTTATATTAGAAATTCTTTATAATTTTGAATACACGCAGATCATATCAACAAGCTATTTATTTTATCATACCTTCTGGCCTTTCTTACTCTATGGTGTAACTGTTAGTTTGTTTTCGCACGCGCGACGATTATTCTACCACAGATTATGACAGACGCACGCGGATTTGGCGCGTAAAAAAATTGTGACAGTTAATTTGGCGGGATTTGGATTAGTCTGGCGCTGATTTTGTGATGGCTAGACGAATGGTTTTTGGGAAATTGATTGGAGTGCTACCCATTCGTAGTTATGTACAGTGAGTTGGACATTTTATAGAAAAAAAAATGGAAATCCCTAGCACGCTGCATGAGTCAATTATTTGATAATTAGTCCGTGGTTACATGCAATTTTTTGATGTTTTTGGAACTACACATATTTGTAGAAAGTTCAGCTGTTTTGAAATATGAAAACAATTTTAATTAAATAGCTCTTCTTTAGTACCTCAAGAGTAAACTTTGTACCTAGCATGTTGATGACTTTACTCAGATTTAATTTTTATCTAAACTAACTGCTTTAACCCACTTCACGCACCCAGATAAAAAGTACCATAAAATATGATAATCCAAGTAATAATCTATGTGTGTACCAAATTTCTTGTAGATCCATTCAGTATTTTTTGCATGAAAGATACCAAACATACATACTCACAAACTTTCGAATTTATAATTAGAATTATCTCAAAATAAAAACATGGGAAATTCCATGTTATGATACCATTTGTACATTCTATTTTTTACGCCTCTTCCTCCGTGGGCTATCGAGATGTTGAAGATTAGATACCGACTGTTAAGCGTACATAGCGCTGCGGTTATCAAGCGAGTGAAGACATAAAATGCTCTTAGATATGTACCGGTAGCTGGCTGCGCTTGTTGTACAGCGCTGGATATGCTGAAGCGATAAAGACCTCCAAAAAATATAAAATTTTATTTAAACTTTGTAAACAATAATAATTTCTATAATAGACCACATTTAAAGAAAAGATTTAAATTAAACCGAAAGATTTAAAATATATCATCGCTGTCATCCGGAAACGCAGCATCGCCATTGTAAACCCTACTAATATTAAAAATGTTGTATGTTTGTTACTCTTTCACGCAATAAGAACTCACTGGATTTGGATGAAATTTGATATACGCATAGTTAATACCCTATTTATAAATAGGGTAGTTTTCAGATTCAGATCAGAGTGCGTGAAGTATTTTCCTCAGGGTGCAGGTGAAGCCATGGAAAACAGCTAGTAATTAAATAAGAGTAAATCAATCCGTGTTTATTTACGCAATGACATGAGGCGGTGGATTAGATCATGATATAGTTATTCTTGCTAGCTGACCAGTAAGTGATACGGCACTCTTAATTAGTTATCCATTGGTAAAATATATATGTCCTAGTAAAATGCTTTGTTTAACGTCGATAAATAATTAATAGTTTACTTAAAAATCAACATACTTTTGCAAAATCATCATCATCTGCCCGTCTGACCTCCACCACCCAGTTACCGGGTAAACTGGTACTCCTTGGTTAGACTGGTTGTCAGACTTTCTGGCTTCTGACTACCCGTAACAACTGTCAAAGATCGTGAATCGAAGTGACAACTGTGGTTCCAGTTGTGACAGCTTAACATACTTTCCGAGACACGGAAGAGTCACGCTATGATTTAGATGGTCACCCATCCACGGACAGACCGCATCAAGCTCAGCTTAACCTTTGATCGGTCGACTCGTGCGGCTGTTACTTAGCCACGAGCTCCTCCTTACTTTTTACTGTTGCACATTTCTTACAGAAAACACAAACAGAATTTTCGACAATTATATTTCAAAGCATCGCATATCCTCGCTGGGTCTACCACACCTGCCCACGACGGTCACGCTCCGGCAGACGGAAGCCCATACCAAAACGTCTGCAGATCACGAATGTTAAGTGCCTTCAATCATTAGCTGGTAGCTCGACTGATCGCTTGTTCTCTTCTAAAGGGCAATCTAAATGTAACGCGCCTCGTAAAAGAATAAATACCGATTTCATTAATTTGATATGCTTTCAAGCTGTAATATTTTATGAAGGCCTATACTGACATTTAATTGCTAATGAATTCAAAGTCTTCTTGTATAGATAGAAGTTAGATTTCTGATGGACTTATAACAAATTCGTCTTGAATCATCAACCACTGATAGGCTTCCCAAAAGTTTGCCGCACCCTCCAGTCCTCAACTTGAGGCCTCAAACTTCAGCCTGCAGCCTGCTTCAGCCTGCCTCACTCTATCTTGTCGGAGGGCGTCCTAAACTTTGCTCGCCTACTCGTGGTCTCTACTTAAGAACCCATAGTTTAATTTATATAGATGTACGTATTTTTCGAAGGCAATCCAGCCAGCAACCTACCTGGTTGTAAATGTTCACTGCTGCCTATAAATATTCTTACTAACCTTTGCTATATACTAAGTAATATTGTAAATACGAAAGTGAGTTTGGTTAAGCTTTTACGATAAAACCGCTGTACTCATTTAGATGAAATTTGGTACAGAGGTAGAGGGAAGCCTGGAGACGGTTATAAGTTACTTTTTATAAGGATGTATTAGGTAGTTCCCTCAGAAGGCGGGTGAAACCGCGGGTAACCGCTAGTAATATTATAAATCCGAAAGTAACTCAGTCTGTCTGTTACGCTTTCACGATAAAACGGCTGAACCGATTTGGATGAAATTTGGTACAGAGGTAGAGGGAACCCTGGAAATGGTTACAGGTTACTTTTAATCCGGGTGTATTAAGTTTTTCCCTCAGTTAGCTGGTGGTACCACGGCAAATAGTTAGTCTTATTATCATAGGAATCCTTGCATTGCCACCAGATACGTGTGTCTGTAAAAGAAACGCCTAAATTGATAAAAAATATATTTTCCTCAAATTAACAATGATTACCGTCGAATTTCGTCCACTGGTCGAATACTAGTGTATATTATATGCTACAAAATGATGTAAGTAACCACAAAATACTCATCACGGTCCGATGGACGTATTATTATTGAGTGAACTGGGAATCCCAGAAAATGGCATATAATCAACAGATAATAGAAATATGGTAGCTATCTTGAATATAATAGCGAATCTTCGCTTTCTATACCTACTCGTTTTAAGGTGAAAAAATCTGTAACTAGCTGTTGCCCGTGGTTTCACCCGCGTCTCGAGGGAATTACTTAATGCACCCGGATTAAAAGTAGCCTAAAACCTTTTCCAATGTCCCCTCTATATCCGTACCAAATTTCATACAAATCGGCCCAGCCATTCTCGAGTTATGCGATAAACAACACATTCAGCGATTCATTTTTATTTTATAGGAGACTAGCTTCCCGCCAGCGGCTTCGCCCGCGTGATTTAAAAAAATACCGAGTTTCATAAAAAAAAATCCTCCCTTTTTCACCCCCTTAAGGGCAGAATTTATCAAAATCCTTTCTTAGCGGATGCCTACGTCATAACATATACCTGCATGCCAAATTTCAGCCCGATCCCTCCAGTGGTTTGGGTTGTGCGTTGATAGATCACTATGTCAGTCAGTCAGTCACCGTTGAGTTTTATATATATGTATTTAGATTAGATAATAGAAACAACTGAAATTAAATAAATACTAGCTGTTTTTTTGCGGTTTTCATTAGCAGCTGGAACTACTTTGACTGTATAAAAATAATCCTATATCCAAGCTCAATATCATCATTGTTTTTAAAGCGCTGGATCAAAAGAATAATCTCATTCATTATCTACCTAGCCTATTCCCAACTTTGTTGTTGGCTCGGTCAAACTGGAGGCAGTTGAGTACCAGAGTTTTACAAGAAGCGACTGCCTATCTGACCTCCACAACCCAGTTAATGGGTAACACGATAACCCTTGGTAAGACTGGTTGTCAGACTTTCTGGCTTCTGACTAGAGTAACGACGAGACCAACGGCATATCGTGTTTTCTGAGGCACGTAGGTGCTTCAGTATGACATAGATGGTCCATCCACGGACCAACCACGTCAAGCGTAGCTTAACCTTTGATCGGTCGACCCGTTAGCCACGAGCTCGTCAAAAGGGCGATCTAAAAGTCATAATTTTCTCTTAAATAATAAATATATAATCCCAAATAACATACATAATCCTTTAATCCCTTGTTGCAACAGAGTACCGTTATTAGGCCTTTTAGCCAAAGCATGTTCATTTTTTAACATAGCTATTCTAAGATTTAAAAGCATCAATGCTTAAAGTACTAATAATTAACCCGTTTCTTTTAAACCAAGTGATTTCTTCGACAAATTCTTGTTACTTTTGACGGCTGCTCAAGGCAATTGGCGTGCCACTCCCAGCACTGCAACACTAAAAGCATCCCAATCAATCCGAGATAATGAATTAATGACCGCCTTTCTAACGACTCATCGCAATTTGTTCATGTGTGTACTTCGAACACCTATTCTGTTCTCTCGTGGTAATGATACGGTTTTTGCGACCAAACTAGACTAAAAAATTTATAACCAATACTTCAAAGACATGACCACATCCAACAGAGGCAACAGTGTATGTTAACTGTCTTAATTAATATTGTAAATGCGAAAGTGAATTCGTTTGTTTGTTTGCTTGTTACGCTTTCACCGTAAAACGGCGGAATCGCTTTGGATGAAATATGGTATGAAGATAGAGGGGATCCCGGAGACGCTGCCTTGGGACGTGGGTGAAACCACGGGGAACAGTTTATGATAAAATATCAAGCGAAATGCTAAAAGAAAATAAGCTGAAAATATCGCTGAGTTGACGATGAATTAAATTACAGAATAGGTCTGCAATATATTATAACACTGGAAATAAAGACACAAACTTCACACAGCAAAAATGTAATTATCGAAATAGTGCAATCAAAAACATTACCCTCCTTTTACGTTTCGCCTTAGTCGGGCAATAACGCTACCTCATATTACGTTCCAAAGTGTTGACTCTTTCAACTGACTAATTGGATGATTTAGAACAACCTAATCTGTGGTAAAAGTTAATGTTGATTAGGGTTTTTAGCAGTCTATAATTTTGATTATTAGTCATAATTATCGTTATTATAGAATAGCAGGTAGTAGGTAGGGAATACCCAATACTTATGACATGCAGGTTCTGACCTACAAGGTTGTTAGTTAGATACCCTTTCGGGTACTCTCTGGAGTACCTAACTACCTAATATCTACCCCAAAGGGTATCGGATCTAACGACAGTCGATCTAGCTATATTCTGTGCAATTTGCTGTTCCATGAAAATTTCTTCCTTAAGCCCTTATCACTACCAACAAAATTTCTGTGCTTCAGAAAGTACAAGCAAGCCTTTGGTCCCAGATGATATTCGAAGATATTTGACAATCATAACGGGTCAGAAGTCAGAAGGTCGAAAGTCTGACAATCATCAGGGAAGACAATACTATCAGGCCGGTCAAAAATCTCCATGGAAACTAAATTACCTATATAGGTGCATCTAATTGGTTACCGATAGCTATGTAAGAGACTGATTCCAAATTCGTCAAGAAATTATCAGAGATAATCTGTATATGGATAACTAGCTTCTGCCCGCGACTTCGTCCGCGTGGAATAGTGGTGCTCCGCTCCTGTTGGTTTTAGCGTGATAATATATAGCCTATAGCCTTCCTCAATAAATGGGCTATCTAACGCTGAAAGACTTTTTTAAAACGTACCAGTAATTCCTGAGATTAGTGCCTTCAAACAAACAAATTCTTCAGCTCTATTATATTAGTATAGATTTTAGCTATTACAAAATGTATCGTGCATTTTTCTTTTCCTCCAATATTTCCAACTCTTCCAAAAAACACAACAATACAAATTCTTACGCTAATATTACAAGAGGTAGAAATTTGGCAGCAACGCCCGGGGCGCTGCACCTGTCCTCTTTCGTACCAGTGGTTATCAGCACGCGACCTCGCCGTAACCGACTGTGATTAGCGCAACATTTCGCCGGTTATAAGACCACACAGCTTCCTGGCTACTAGCTTTTGTAAATGCATGAATAATACCAATAATACACTAGTACATACAATGTCGATTCATCAGAAATGTAATTTTTCAAATGTTCAAACTTTGTGTTTAGTGTCAAAAGGATCACTTTTGTGGAGAATCGCTGTTGTTTAGTATAGTTGTGTCCATCGGCGACGGTGTAACGTCGAATAGGAAGAAGAGAAGTGCTTGGGTCATCGTAGCTTTTGGTAGTGTCAGGTCGGATTCTGACCTTATCGTGAGCTCTTTAGTGTACTAAGGGCGAAAGGAACATGGATGGATTTAAGTAAGAATCTGACACTCCGTCCCGAGGGAGTGTCAGACTCTTACTGACCTCTGCCCACGCGGGAGTAGTCTGTTGATGATTTCCCATCGGAAAAAAAGGTGTCTTGATTACCATAATAGTTACCAAGACACCTAACCTAATATTTTCATCATTAGGGGTTTTTATTTTTGGTTTACAAAAAATATAATATTTTCGTATTTATTGTAAAAACTTAAGTGTAACCAAGTCTTGTCCAATGAAATTTGATCACCAAAGTCTGCTCTTAATAACACTACTGAAAAAAGTAACTTTCAAAATTGTCTAGATTTCGTTAGATGTTTTGAAAATCTCAATAAAAACTCTACCAATAAACTATCTATACCGGCAGATTCCTCAGGTTTTCTCCAAATAAATTTGCGTGGCGAAAAGCTTAAAAAGAGTCACCTCACTTTCGAACAAAAAAACTCCTATAACGGTTACCGACGGACATTTAATTCAACCATTAAGAATGAACGGTCTATATAAATCCAAAAACAAGTTGCAGTGGACCGTCGACAATAGGTAAGTACAAAAAAAGAAAATTACCAAAGAGATTGGTCCGAGACAAGCGCGACGCGCGCCAAAAAACGGGCGCCTTGTACAAAAGGTTTAAAAAAAAACCGAAGCCAATGAGAAAAAATGTGAACCGATATCGAATCGAGTGGGCATCGAGATCAGATAGAACGTGCGTGACTGTCCACGCGCGATGAATCGATCTGAAAGGCGCGTGGCTACAACACTATGCAAAAATCGATTTTGAACCTGACCGATTGGAAAGTCTAGATTTGTCGCTCATTAGACGCTGAATCGATTCAAAAGGTTCTCAGAAACACAAGCTGTGTAATTCAGTGGCAGTGCAAAATTTTTCGATATCAGTATGCATTTCGATATACATTTCTTGCTAACCAACTGTCCCGATAAAGATATTGTATGTAAAACAGGCAATGGACGCTCAAGTTGGACTATTCAACCAATTTCCTGTTTGGAAATTCTTACAGGTTGAAAGTACTGGTTTTATTTAGTAGGGACATTTCAAGAAATAGTATGCGTCATAGCGCCGAAAACATTTTTAAAAGCTTTTCTATTTTACGATACTAAAATTAAAGAAAAATGTAGGTTCATTCTAGAGAACGAACAGTTTTTTGAGACGAACATTTTGTCTAAGTCAACTTGAACCATGTTATGTGTTCGATTACCTCATCATCATCAGCCTATATATTGTCCCACTGCTGGGCACAGGCCTCTTCTCATACAGAGAAGGTATGAGCATTGATCACCACGCTTACTCAAGGCGGATTGGTGATTTTAGACTTTTTAAGACCAGGTTTCCTCACGATGTTTTCCTTCACCGTTAGTCAGTGACGTCTAAGATATACTTAGAAAGTATATATGACTTTAGAAAAGTCACATTGGTACTTGCCAGGTTCCAAAGCTGCACACTCGTACACGAGAAGCAGGTGCCTTAACCTCTAGGCCACCACAACTTACTTATGGTTGCAATTAACAAGACAGCATGTTATCTTTCTAGCGACAAAAACGAGAGATATACGCTTAACAACCAATGTTTTATCATGTTAAGAAATAGCGTTCTATCAGTCGGTATTTAACCTTTACAACAGTTAGAGTATCCCTTAATGGATTATGGATATTAAAGTATTGTAGACTACTTTTTACTCCGAAAATTCAAGAGAGAAAATCCGTCATGTAGCGACGATTTCAAATATTGGACTAGCTCTCTCGCGGTCTGACTAATGAGATAACTATTTGATGTATTCTAATAAAACCCTACACCCTACCCAATTTTTTAATCTATCTCTATAACAAATTTCATCAAAATAAGCTCATCCGTTTTCCCGTGAGAGCGTAAAATACAGATAGACAGATTTGTGAAACAAACCCAGAACATCATGCTACGCCTGCTATCAGTTCAAACAGATCCATTTATAACCGATGATAAAAAAAAACAACACAAAATGATCAATAAACATAATTACCGTCGCTTTCGTCACCCATAGGGGGGAGTGGGGGGGTGCGCTCGCGCCATTGTTATTCTTCGCTTAGCGAGCCCAATATTTTGCGAGGGCCTAAAACAACATCGGGTAGCGGGAGATTTTAACCAGTGTTTTTTTTATGGCGACGGCAACGCTTCATTTGATGTAGCTATTATCTTAGTAATCTTGTACCTATGTAGGCCTAGAAATTGGATATATTTTTTGGCCTTAATTTTATTAGGAATGGTTTTATAAATGAAGATTTTTTCTTTTATGAATTCCTAGTTTGAGCGCTGTGTGGGCTGATCCTGTTTTTTTTTTATATAGCGGGTACCTACGTAAAATAGCACATAGTATACATCTACCTATCTTTGCTAGATTTCAAAAAGAGGTTCTTATAGTGTATACTAATTGATTTTACGAAAAATATAAACTAAGTCATAACCTAATTTGTTGTTCTTCACCACATAAATAAATAAAATGGTATTTTAATGATGAACGATGATGTTAAGAGCATGAAATTGACATAAATGTGCAATCCTTACATCATTTTGGCAGAATTAGCACAAGGCAGGCATCCTCCACCCTGTGTTGTCTGCATCCAACAGATTCCGGGGACCACACTCCTTGTAAGTATTTTTTTAAGAATAGGAAATTATCTAATGACTCTTACCGCTGTGGGTGGGGCGGGAGAAAGTGTCAGACTCTTACTGACTAAAACCTATCCATGTTCCCTGTCTTCCGTGGCCACGGTACCTCTTTCATACAATCTTGTAGCCCGGTTCTTGCAAGTCTTGAACTTATCTATACCCTCCCATACATACATATACATACATAATCATAATATATTTTTTTTTGGTTTTTTCATTTTTATTCGTAGGAACGGAACCACATCCTATTGTGGGCACATGCGTAAACATGGAAAAGTCGTGGTAGCCTAGTGGTCAAAGCACCTGCCTCTCCTGTACGAGTGTGCGGGTTCGAAACCTGGCAAATACCAATGTAACTTTTTTGAAGACATAGGTATGTACTTTCTAAGTATCTTAGACACCACTGACTAATGGTGAAGGAAAACATTGTGAGGAAACCTGGGCTCAAAAGTCAGAAATCACCAATCCGCCTTGAGCAAGCGTGGTGATCAATGCTCATACCTTCTCTGTATGAGAAGAGGCCTGTGCCCAGCAGTGGGACAATATATAGGCTGATGAAGATAAATATGGACTTTGGGGTCGGTTGACGCGAATAACCTTGCCCGAGATATACATAAGTACTCCGCACCGAATAAAAAGTATCCTATGTATCTATCCAGGTTAGAAACTATGTGTGTTCCAAATCTAGTAGTTATTGCGTTAAAAAATAACAAACATACATACATCCCCCACAAAGTTTTGCATTTATAATATTAGTAGATAACACTATCCACTCACACGTCCCAACATAAATACCTAATTAATTTAACGTATTAAAAATAGGTGTAAATATTGAATTTGGAGAAAACATAACATTTAAATTGTAACGCATTATTGTTGATAGATGTCGGTTTTATAAAATATGTCGCTATTGATATAAAAATATCCTTGGACGTACAACGCCCTTTTTTTGGATATCAAAGTATCCCTGGACGTGTGAGTGGCTATGAAATCTGAGTGTTTAGTAAAAGGAATGCTTTGTTCTTATAACTCTGGTTGTAGGTATAAGAGAGAGACGCACTGTTAACTCTCATTTAGCGGGCAGGTGTCGCGGCCGTCTCTACGTACAGCGCCGTTTACATAGAGACTATACTTTGTGATACCTAGGGCTGCCACGATATGAGAATAAATTATTTTCATATTTGTCGCATTTCGCATTGAATAGAATAGAATATTGTTTATTATGTACACCACTTTTAAACTTAAAATCTTAACAATATAATTAAGATTTTTCTCTACTAAGATATGAATGGAACTCATGGTATTTTGAGACTTTTCAAAAGCTATCTTGCCTTACAAGATCGATGTTTAGACAGTGTCACAGAATAAAATATTGATTATGGCTTTATCTTTCTCCTCTTTCTCGCATTGTTTTCATTATTGAAAGGACCTTGATTCCCTTAAAATAAAGTACTTAATAATTTTCTTGAACATTTCGCGACACTTGTTCCTTTCTCCATCTTTGGCATCGTGGAGCACATCATGCAGCTTGGTGTCCAGCGTAGACCGTAGAAGTGTATTGCCCTATTTCAGGACAAAAGTACAGAAGGCGATTCACGTATTATTACATGTTAGAGAATAAAAGATTAGTGTCCAAGGTAAATTAAAAAAAAACCTAATGCATAATTAAAAAATCATGTCCAGTAATAACTGGCCACCTTTAACCCACATTTTCCCATTTAAGAAGCAACCAGCAATCCTGCGGACCTCACCACCCAGATATAAAAAGATAATACAACATTACGTGCTAACGTATATTCGGTTCGCGCGCCGCGACAGCCCTGCCCGCCACTTGCCGGCGACTGCTGTTTTTTCATTTACGAATATTTTCCTTGGCGCACGATATTTTTTCAGTGTGTTTTCCCAGTTGTAAGATAAACTACACTCCATCAAATGTATATTTTTTACCATTCCAGCCCTTCGCCCTCGTACCTACCACTTATATTTTAAATTTCACGTGTAACCTGTTAGCAATTTAGGTTATATTTTTATATACTGTGTTTTTTAGGATATAATAGAAACGCGTTTGTAGTTATTTTTCTGTATTTTTTTTTTGTTGGTTATTGAATGTTTTTGTGTATTATTATTTTTATATTTACTGTTTTTAAATGAGGAGCTCGTGAATAATTAAAAGCCGTACAGGTCGATCGATGAAAGGTGTTTGTCGCTTGGCGCGGTCGGTACGTGGACGGGTGAACATCTACGGATGTCATACCAATGCTCCTCCGTGTTTGGTTGAGACCTTGACCACTCTTCTAGATTGTGGTGTAAGTACTTTTTGCTTGTTCGCGACAACGGTAGCATCAACCGTTATCTTCCCAACCAGTGCTGGGTTACCATGTCCAAATTCGACCTATTTGCCAATTCTTCTGACTGATTACTACTTGTCTTTTGCTGAATGGAAAAAGTGGTTCCTGGTCTAGCTCTATGCTTTAATTATCTTTCACGCCTTTGACATACAAACAACTGGAGATATGCTTCATTTCTCATCATCTCACTCATCTTCCAAGAATCAGTCCGTTCTATCTCGCTTCAGTTGCTGTGCAGAAATTAACCAAAAAAGCACCCAAAAGATTAACTTAGATATGCACTGCTCATCCTAAAAGGTAAAACAAGCATGAAGTTAAAGGTGAGCCTATTAACAAGCCGTTAGTTAAGTTTATCGGAGAAGACAATAGCCGCCGTGACGTCACGCGTCGATGACTGCGTCTGCGCATTCGACGCGCACCTAATAGTATTTGGGTACTAATTAAAACTGCCCTAATTTTAGTGGGATGCGCTTCAATAGTTATTTATTGTTTAGGCAGGTACATACATACTTTTTGTTCAGTGCTTCATAATCGTTCAAATAGTAGAAAAAGCTGTCCTTTTTAGAAACTTTGTTTAAGTACGCCAAAATAAATGTGCATGGACTTTTTATATTGGCTGTTATATGCTTTTCATAATTTAATAATGCATATTATAAAACAACTTTTACAATACATTATAGCCAAGTGTTTTTTTTTTATTTCTTTATTATCATACATACCTTTATTCTCAGAATGAAATAAACTACACCTCTAATTGGCACATAATTATGTAGGTATCGTCGAAGCTCTGTATCTGTACACACTAGCCGTTTCCCGCAGTTTCACCCGCATCCTTACGGAACTACTTCGTTAAAAGTATCCTACGTGTTAATCCAGGTTATAAACTATTTGTGTACCAAATTTCATTCAAATCCATTCAGTATTTTCGACGTGAAACAGTAAAAACATACACATTTCCTCAAAAACTTTCGCTTTTTTAAATATATGTTGGATATTTTTTGTGTTTATGTGACGTCATGACCTAGGGATTTTTTTTCGGATGGGAAATCATCAAATGACCCCTCCCGCCGTAGTGTCAGACTCTTACTGACTAAAACCCATCCATGTTCCTTCCTCAGCCCTTTGTATTCCGGGGGCGCGGTATCTCTTTCGAACGTCCCGCAGATGTCCTAGGGGATGCAACACTACATTTGTTACTGATACCTGTTTCGGGGATTGCCTTGATTCCCGGGTCGGGCCGAAATCGCTTTGTGGATTTTGGAAAATGTCACAAAGCTGCCCGGAGTCAGGAAGTTGGTGGTGTATTACCCCCGTGCCTGGGACACGCTAAGCCGTCGTCCCCGACTGCTATCTTGATAGCTGGTAGTTGTTGTTGCAATTCCATGTCAGAGGCCGACAGGCGGATTTGAGAAAACTCTGACACTAGGGTTTGTTAGGTTGGCAGAACCTACAGCCCACATGATAAGAAGACCTGTTTCAGGGGTTTATTTGATAGACCACTATCTTATCAGATGAAATATATATATACGGTTGTCAATCTGCGAAACCTTATCATTTAATTATAATCATCAGCCTATTTAATATTAGTTTGCAGTTGAAAATGTGATCTTCATTTTTCCTGATACGTGCTGAAAATATCGTCTGTGCCGTATCGCCCAGTCTTCAGCATTTCATTTGTAAATAGAAAACTGTTAGTTTAACATTACAACAATCGTTTAGTAAACAGCAGATGAAAACTAATACATGTATAAATAAAATCATCATCTGCCAAGCCTTTTCCCAACTGTATTGGAGTCGGCTTCCAGTCTAAACCAGATACAGCTGAGTACCAGGGTTTTACATGGAGCGACTGCCTATCTGACCTCCATAACCCAGTTACCGGGTAACACGATATCCCTTGGTTGTCAGACTTTCCGGCTTTTCACTTCCCGTAACGACTTTCAAAGATCTACAAATGACTACTGGAACCATAAGCTTAGTGTGCTTTTTGTGGCACGGAATCTTAGTAGTTACGACATAGATGGTCACCCACGGACCGACCGCGCCAATCTTTGATCGATCGACTCGTGCGGCTGTTACTTACCCACGAACTCCTTGAAATGAATGTTTTTTATTTATTTTATGAATGTATAAATTAAATAAAAACGTTGTAATTAAAATAGGTGCAGGAAATGTTATGAGATAAACATAACGAGATAAAAATAAACGAAGTAATATTGCAGGACCTATACAATAATTGACTTGCCGCTCTGGAAAATATTGCTCTTAATACAAATTGACTGATCAATTTAATTCTAGAAGCGAATGGATGCCCGTGTCTTTAAAATGCTAGTACGATTTCGGTTCCTATACGCATGTACACCAGCCGACATTCTTTATTAACCCTTGCGTTCTCGTAGCCACGTGAGATGTATATAAGGAACAGCAGGTTTTGATACTTGACGAACTTTTGATTCAGTGCCTTGAAAAGCACGTTAAACCGTTGGTCCTGGCTGTCATTTACAGATCTTTTACAGTCGTTTCGTTGATATTAAAAAAAAAAACTAAAATCGTGCCCCTGTTACTTAGCTGGGCAATAATTATGGGTATGCTATAGGAAACTTTTGCCCCCACCTTCATAGTACAGGCATGAAGTTATTTATAAAAGATTAAGAATTTTACAATACGGTATGTATTGTATGACTTACCGACCGACCATATTCATTAATACTATAGCTTCTATCACCGACTTTGTTGCATGGTATTATATACCGGAATATCAAGTAAGATATATATTAATTCAGGCTGTAAACTATGTCTGTACTGTACTGTGTGTGTGTTTTTTTTTTTTTAAGAAATCATTAATTATTATTATTATTAATTTATGCACATAATATGAGTCCTATTGTTACTCGAAATAAATGAAATTGAATTGAATAGTACCAAATTTCATCCAAATCCGTTTAGTATTTTTTGCTGGAAAGAGTAACAACAACAACATACAACCTGACAAACATTCGCATTTTAATATTATAAGGATTAAAATTTACTCGTTTTAAATGGACATTAAAACTTCACCATTCACCAACAATTAATAAAAAAGTAAAATAAAAATAAATTGTCAAGTATCAAGACACATGACACTCCTGCGTCCGGTCATCAAGATGTAGAAGATAGAGCACCTGTTCGCTGCGGGCGTTCGGCAATCTTCGGACAAGTTCGGCTCAACCCTTACAACACTATGCCAATTTAAACTCTATTACTAGGGCATAACGTAGATTATTTAGTGGGGGGTTTTTAAATAATTTTTGTGACTTAAAAGGGTGGGAACGTGGGAAAATTGTGTAGAAATAATTGTGTGATTTAAACCACTTTAGGTATTTATTGTGATGTGAAAGGCAGTTGGGGGATGCCTACGTCTACCAGTAGGAGTCTGCTGGATGTTATGGCTATGAAAAGTAATGGAGCTGTTAATATTATATTTTGAATACTTGTACTTAAAAAATGGACAATATGTTGTGGTAGTATCTAAGGTCCCTGCATCTCGTGTACGAGTATGCGGTTTCGAAACCTGACAAGTACCAATATGCCTTTTCTAAAGTCATTTGTACTTTTTAAGTATATCTTAGACGTCTGACCACTGACTATCGGCGAAGAAAAACATCGTGAGGAAACCTGGAGTTAAAAAGTCTGAAACCGCCAATCCGCCTTGAGCAAGCGTGGTGATCAATGCTCATGCCTTCTCTGTATGGGAAGAGGCCTCTGCTTAGCTTTGGGACAATATATAGGCTCATGGTGACACGTAAACCATTAATGAAGATTTTATACTGGTCTCTATTATACCCTACCCTTACCCTTTCCTCATCTTAACTTAGTCTTGATAAAAACAGGCTTGCTTGCCCCTTATTTTACGGGGCTTAAACACAAATGGCAAGCATGGGTCCATGCTGCGAGATGTTCGAAAGAATTACCGCGCCGCCCGAATAGAAATGGCTGAGGAAGGTACATTGATGGGTTTTAGTCAGTAAGAGTCTGACACTCCCTCTCGCCCCACCCATGGCGGTAGGAGTCATTTGATCATTTCCCACCCGGAAAAAAACATGGGTATGGTCTCTGCTTCACTTTTTTAGGAAAACAATTGCAATGTTTAACTTTAATACCCGTATTCTACAATACTATGATAAGTGATTTACCAAGTACCAGATCACCATAGCAAACCAAGAAGAACCAATCACAGATCGCATTCGACGCTGTGTGTTCACATTGCTACGGGTAGCTTGTAGCTTGAGTATTGTTTGTGAATTAAACGACTGGTTCTTACAGAGTATGAAAAATTGTTCACTTAGCATAGTATCGTTCTTCAATAGGGGTGTTAGACAATTTTATCACCTACAACTCTGCCTATCTCCTTAAAGTAATAGGGGTGTTCTTCTGTCGATTTATTAAAAGCGCAGTAACCATAAACAAAATGGGATGCCTGGAATGTGACCTTAGCATTGACAGTATAACATGTCAACTCTTCATATACAGGTTGTGGAAAATTTGCATTAGAAAAAAAAATGGCAAAATGTGTTTTTTTTTTTTATTTATATTTGTTTATTTATGTATATGTGTAGTATTTTATTATGCAAACTGTTTAGTGATATTATTTGACGTTATTTTTCTACTATGTTGTAATAAATAAAACGCTTTGAAACTAAGGCCTTTGTTTCAGGTATTTAATAAAATATTTATAATCTTTAAAAGATTATGTAAAAAAAATAGTAAACAAGCTGTTTATATTTTTAGTAAACCATGGCCTTTAATCGGTCAGTAACCGGTAATATTGGTTTAAATTTTTCATTCACCCTTTTTAGGGTTCCGTAGTCCGACAAGGAACCCTTATAGTTTCGCTCTGTCCGTCTGTCTGTCTGTCTGTCTGTCTGTCTGTCTGTCTGTCTGTCTGTCTGTCTGTCTGTCCGCGGCATAGCTCCGTGGTTTTTGTTATTAGAAAGCTGAAATTTGGTATGAATATGTATATTGATCACGCCGAGAAAGTGGTAAAATAAAATTTTGAAAAATATTTTTTTTTAGGGTAGCTCCCAAACATGTAAAGTAGCGACGAATATTTTTTTTCTCGCGTACCCCTTCGTGTGGGGTATCGTTAGATAGGTCTTTCAAAAATATTATGGGTGTGTGAAGATCATTTTTCGGTTAAGCGAGCCATTTGCGAAATATCTAGATTTTAAGTGACATTTTTTGTTCGATACGAGTTACCCCCCCCTCTAACTTTTGAATGGCTGTACCTAGAAATGTGAAAAAAATCACAGATGTAGCACATGTAATGAACTTACAAGGAAAACTATCACGGCTAAGTAGGCTTAACCGGTTACAGAGTTATAGTTGACTAACTGAGACCTACTACGGAACCCTACTGCGCGTGGCCCGACACGCACTTGGCCGGTTTTTTTCAATATCAAAGTAAAAGGTCAACGACACCTGATTATGCGAACAGTATATATATATTGTCATCATCATACATACTCTGGTAGTTGCAAAATACCGATCATTTTTTTATTAAACTCCATTTTATAAAGAATAAATATTGACCTTCTGTCATCTTCATCAGTAAACATTTTTTTATTATTAAATAATAATTAATACTTTCATAATTAGTAGGTACATCAACCTCTACGGTACCTAAACAACCTTATTATTAACGACTTCTTTGTTGTCATTTCAAAATATTTTTTTTACTGACCACTGAGCTGAAAAGTAATTTTCTAAAAACCTTACGTAAATATTCTCACGTTTTACAATCTCTTTACATTAATGTCAGCGACCTACACTGCTTAATCAGGAAATATTAATTCACGTGCACCTATAACTTTAATACAATGAGAGAAAAACATGCAATTTTATTAAGCTTGGGCTACACTAGATGCATGTTGAAGCAGTTGAGCTGAGACCAGAAATGTATGAAATTTCGCACAGGAACCTTAGTGGGCAAATATCATCTCTGTGACAATGGACGCGGGGCAGCTGCAGTGGATATGCTGTGGCATATTATAGACTTGCATGCGGCTATCTGTGCCAATAGTAAGAAGGAGCAGAATAACAGTTAAAAAATATATATATATATCTTTGGACTATTTCTCACAGCGCCATCTAGCCCCAAAGTAAGCAATGCAAGCATGCTTGTGTTATGGGTGCTAGCTTAACGGATATACTACTTATATACTTTTTAAATACATACATATCATACATAGTAACACCCAGACCCGTTACAGAAATTAAAATTCATCATTTCAATTTCTGCCCGGCCGGGAATCGAACCCGGGACCTCTTGCGTGGTATTCCGGCATGTTGACCACTATACCACGCAGGTCGTCAAAGTTCCTTGTTTCCTTTGTACGTGGTCGACCTAACTAACATTAAATTCGAAAGTGAGTTTGTTTATTTTTTTGTTTGTTACACTTTCGCGGTAAAATGACAACCGATTTGGATGAAATTTACTATAGCGATAAATGGGACCCTGGAGACGGTTAGGTGTAGTGCGGGAAATACTAGTAATTCATAATACAAGTAATTTTATTATTCATACTAAACGTGTAGCTTTAATGAGCTAGCTAGCTAGCGATACGACCACCCATTGTGTCACTTACTTTAATTATATTAAGTTTATTAATTTATTAAACGTTTATTACCTTTATTAAAGAATAATCTATTCTTCACTTATAACTATTACTGCTAAAGTCTACCTGTCTTTTGTGCCTTCTTGAGACTCCACTACACAGAACTGGTGTGGCCCAACCTTTAAGCCTGGTTCCCTATTAATAGTCTTACAAGTTGCAACTTTCGATCTCAGAGACCACATTCCAACTTGCGGTAATAAAAATAAAACCGATCAACAATGTGATTTAATTCAGTAATTATGGCTGATAGATGCTACATAGTTTCTTTTATATATTAATATAATACGTGAAGCGTAAAACTTTGGATCAAACCTTTTTAAGAAATACTGCGCGTAGTGAGGAGAGTGATATTTGGCATAGTTAACATTTATATGGAAAAAATAAAAAATAAACATATTTTTTTATCGAATTTTGACCAGTGGACGAAACTCAGTTATTTATTTATTAGCTTCTGCTACGGTGTCGCTTGAATTTTCAGCATTTAAAATTACCCTTTCAAAATTCAAATCAATAATTAAGGTTTATAAAGAATTGTCGAAATAGAATCAGTAACACCAGTGATTACTCCCAAATGCACTTGGATAATGACGTAGGATAGTCTTTTGTTTTTATCGAGATGCGTGAAGTTGTTCTTCCAGGATGCGTGTGAGTCCGCAGGAAACAACTATATAAATCAAATATAATTATCTTATTTATACTGAAAATGGCGACTTTTTATTCTAGAAATATTTTTTATTTTAAGATTATTATCAAATACATTCATTTTACTGGCAATGGTAATACCCATAATGTCAAAGAGACGATAAAACATTTTCGTTTACTCCTTGAAATTACTTCTTTATTAATATTTTTCAATAAACCGACAATACATTGCAATTTATTAAAACGCAAGTAACAAATTACTGTCAGTAAGATTATCAAGAATGTCATAAATACCGAACAAGGCACTGACCAACCAACAATGGCATCAACCTGTACCAACCTAACCCTTTCTTCGGCAAGTTTTTTTTCTTTTTAGTTTTTTAAAGATCGAACCTTTTTTCTTTTTTTTTGGCCATTAGCTTTTTTTATTCGTATCTTCGTTTTTTGTGGGGATCCCAAATTAATATAATGTTTTTTTTTTGGATGCGATGCTATCGAACTGGTTTAGTGGTCGAAAACTGGTGGGAAAGATTTAATGAAAGTGGTATTTTTTTAGATTCACGATAGTTAAGATACTCTCGTTTTCGTTAAACGCATGTAGGATTTACACAACCTGTGTGTCTATGGAAGCGTTCGTTTTGAATTTCGAATTTTCTTTTGTTATTATTTCAAGATTTTTTTTATTTTGTTTTTTTGCGAAGGAAGCAGGTTTTGTATTTCCTTATTTGTCGATTACACTTAAACCTTTTTTATGCAATCTTTTTCATGTGACATAATAACGTTTATTCGTTTTATTTACGTATTTTTACTAAACGTTTAAAGTGACTGACTCCCGGTAAATGAATTATTATCTACTGCCGTTCTTTTTCTTTTTTTTTTCTTAAAAGTAAACGTTGTTGTGCACTCAACATCTGTCCAATAGTGATTGTCATTAATTAACAGGACGCGTAGGACGGACGGACAGACAGGTTCCATGGTATGTAGACGAGCGGGTTCCAACTTATTATTTTTTACGTTTTGCATGCATACACTGCGTAAAACGTTGGTATTTAACCGTACTCCTATACTGTTATGATCTTGTAAGGAATTTTAAAATAGTACAAAATTGAGCCGCTTTGAGATAACATCTTCTTGGTATAATGAAACATCCGTTATGAGTTGGGAAAAAAGACTTAGCACTTACGGGTTGGTTGTGATTGAGATATTGTTTATATAGTATTGTATGAATTGGAGAACAATTGCTTGGAGTCACAATGGGTAACAGCAGACAGTCGGGCTGTCTGCTGTTACCCATTGTGACTCCCAAAATTCACAATCTGCGGCCAAATCTCGACTTTTTTCAGTGGAAACACTCCTTTATCCGCGGATCTCGCCAAAACGCCAGACGTAACGCATAAATCCTTATTTAAATATACCTCGCCAAATTCCTAGACACGTTTGAACTTATGGACCAAGGATAAGTCAAAGAAAATTCTATCTTAACAACTTGCTAATACATTCCACACTCCATTAGTTTGGGATAGACACGCGAAAATAAAAGAACGTCGTAAGATTCGCGGTGGGCTTCTAAATTCAATTCTAAGATTAACGGAGTAAAGTTTTGATTGCATTGTGTGGTAGTGAAAGGGTTTTTATAGCAATAAATAAAGGAATATCGAAGTTGGCTGTGTCAACAACGCGTTGCATTCTTGTGCAGTGTGTACGACACACGCACACACGCGCACGCCGCGAGATGACGTCGTATGTGTGTGTACACAAATACTTATTGGTAAATGTTGACTTGAGAACAGAGATTCAGATGCACTATCGAATTATTAATATTAATTTAATAACATATTTTTTTTCAGTTGCAAGAATAAAGAAAGCATGACTTGTTAAATAAAATGACAGAGTTAAACAAGAACATTTTTCATAGAAAAATAAAACAGGTTTTATAAAATGAATTAATTTTAAAGAGCGATCATAATGACATTTCTCACTGATAGACCAGTGCCAATAACTTTTGAAAACAAAATAAATAATAGTAGGATGAAACCCATTGGAAAAGGAGGAGAATACAATAAAAATGATAGGAAAAAAAAAATTACGGGCGATCTGAGGTCGGGAAGTGGGGGGAGGGGGGGTCAAAGTTAAAAAAACGGTTTATCTAAATTTCCGGCAAAACTACAAGTCCTATGAAAAAAAGTTAAATGGCAAAGCTGTAGGTAATAAAAAGATCTACAACTTTTGGATTGACACTTTTTTCACATAACCTCAAAATTTATGTGAAAAATTCAAAAAACCAAGTTTTTGGTTTTTCATTTTTTTTTTACAATAATTAATTTTTTATCTCGAAATTTGGTGAAAACTTACCTTTTTATGTCCCAAACACACTATAATTTATTTGATTTATAATAATTATTTTTTCACCCTTATTTTGACTTAATATCGAAAAAACACCCTAATTTTCAATCGAAAATTCTCGTGTCAAAATATCACTTTTTTTTTAAAAGTCGGTAGTCTTTTTGTTTTTTGAAATCTCTACTTTCAGATGGTATAAAAAAATATTTACATTGCTATGGTAAATGTTCTCAGAAAATATAAAGAAACGCTACGAAATAACAGTTAGCAAGGCCAATGAGTAGCATATGTATTGTTATAATTACGGCAAAAATCGTTTTATACGCATTTTTTATAAAGCAAAATTAGATAATGATTGACTCAAACAACGAATTTCAACTACCACATAAATCTCAAAAAATTCGCTAAGTACCACGTGATTTCGTTCAGCAATGCTCCCCAATTCCTAGCACTGACCAACAGGCCCACATTCTCAAAGCTCAAAGGCATCTCCATTGTATCCCTGTTCATCTCCCCCTGACCTTGAGTCGAGTTGACCCGTTCCCGCGAATCAGCCGCGCTGCCCTCGTGCTGGTGCATGGCCTGGGAGAAGTGGGGGGGACTGATTCCAAGTAAACTTTACAAGTTGCCAACAGCGCGGCGTGCGAGCGCATTCGCATCGGACGGTTAATTAAGACGGGTTCAGGATTTTTTTGAGGAAAAGGTAAATACGGTCATGAACCTGCATTAGAGGGTTAAAAAGTTATTTGAAATTATTGGAAAAGATTTTCCCGATTTGGTTTAGATAGTAATCTTATTAAATGCTTTGATAAGTGACGGTTTTTAAAACCACTTATTTTTAGTCAATTAGCTAGCAGTTTCTCGCGGTTTCACCCGCGTCCTGAGGAAACTCCTTCACGCACCCGGATCAAAACTAAACTCTATGTTCTTCCCCAAATTTCAGTCTATCTCCATACCAAATTTCATTAAAATCGGTCCAGCCATTTAGTCGTGAAGGCATAACAGGCAGACAGAGTAACTTTCACACTTATAATGTAAGTAGATAAAGATAGTAATCATCTCCGATTTTTTCGTCGTCTCTATAACATCCTACAATTCATTTCTTTTTAACCAACATGAAAAAGAAGGATTTTATTAAATCTACATATAAAACGAATAGGTCTAACATTTCTTGAAATAGCAAGCCAAACTTTGAAAAAATGCGAATGGTGTAATTGTTGGAAAATTTATTTCTAAGTAGCTACTTTAAGTAAGTTGATGATAGGTATGTGTCAACACTAATTAGACTTTTAAATAATGCCTTTTTTCCGGACTTTATAATATTATCTATGACAAATTGGATAGTAGGGACACACATGTAGTAGTAGTAGTAGTTTATAATCTTTAGCCTTAAGTAGTTTTAAGAATGTAAATTAATTAATGTAAATTCCAAGACGTAACTTCTCTAAAAATGCACTTAATTTTATCCAAGAAAACCGGATTAATTTTGAATTTACTGAAAAAAATGATTTTAAATTGTTTCAGAATCAATAAATAATAATGACGTCAAAATTCTTAATAAAAACCAAAAGAACAACTATTTATTACATAATAACTTCGCAATGGAAAAACTCACACGAAAAAAATCATTTTTCAAGATTTCACATGTCCGTTTTCTTTCCATAAATAAAAGTATTATCCATCATCAGCCTATACATCGTCCCACTGCTGGGCACAGGCCTCTTCTCATACAGAGAGTGCATGAGCATTGATCACCACGCTTGCTCAAGGCGGATTGGCGATTTCAGACTTTTTAAGTCCAGTTTCCTTCACCGTTAGTCAGTGGTATCTAAGATATACATACAAAATACATATGATTTTAGAAAAGTCACATTGGTACTTGCCAGGTTTCGAGCCCGCAAACTCGTACACGAGAGGCAGGTGCCTTAACCACTAGTACACCATGACTTCGAAAAGTATAATTTTATTTACACACCTAATACCTGTAAAATTCAACTTTACACATTAATTAAGTACGATCTACATATTTTTATTATTTAAATTAAAATTAGTCTCAAAAAAAGAATATTTTTACCAGGATAATTTCCCAGACCGATATTTGAGCTAGATTTTCAACAAATTATCGTATAATTAATGAGGTACAATATGTAGTATCTATATATAGACTTAACTAATTGTTAAGATACACAATCTTAAGGTTAATTAGTAGCGTAAACTCTAATTAATACGATAGCAAATAAAATTTGAAATATTATCTTTTACCTGAAAGGAAAAGTTAAAATGAAAAAGTAAGAAAACAAAGTTTTTACATCAAATTCTTACCAATATTATAACAGTAACTCTGTCTGTTTGTAAGCTTATACGGGAAAACGGCTGAACCGATTGAGATGAAATTTAGTATGGGGATAGTTTGAACCTCAAGGAACGAGATAGGGTAGATTTTCCCGGGTCCGCGAAGTAGTGGCCATGCTGGTGACACCATGCGAGAAAGAGTATAGATTTTTTTTTTACAATTCAAATGTAAAAAATAATTTTATACTTAACTTGTGACTAATAAACATAATAGAAATATTTTATCCCCTTCAATCAGGAGTCACATCCCATGGCCTATATCTAATATCATCTATCTAATCTACGACTCATTCCACATTCATATTACTCCATAAAAACTTTAAATCAATATATTACCATAAATAAAACCACCTATATCTGAACACAGCTTCAGCGTGGACCACGGTCGCGAGCCCTTCAAAATTAACCGGTTCCTATCTCCCATCCCTATCCCACATTAATCTTACAAGTATACCCGTCTCGCTTTGCCCTTCGGACATTTTTTTATCTCACTCTCACCACCGCTGTAACTACCACTTTCCCTTTTCAAAGGACGAAGACACCAATATTTGGTATCCTTGTCGGGTGTGTGGAGTTTCGTATTTCTGTCTCTGTCTTCAGGAGTCAGGATTTGGCCTTGAGACTGAGATGCTAAGTCTGGTCAAAGTTATTTTTACTTTTTACTTGGAACGATGACTAAATGCGTTAAGAAGCTAGTGGCAAGTCCTTCGCTTGTTTTATGGTATGTGTTTTGTATAGGTGTGTGTATCCGAACGCATATTATTATCTGTAGCTTTGTTGACCGTTGGTAGCCATATTCGATTTTCGAAATAAATATCTTATTTT
Organism: Pyrrhia umbra; assembly: GCA_963891755.1. NCBI lineage: Eukaryota > Metazoa > Arthropoda > Insecta > Lepidoptera > Noctuidae > Pyrrhia > Pyrrhia umbra. The sequence continues at coordinate 2,457,021 of OY982929.1, read as the reverse complement.
ATCGATCATAGATACTGGCCGGTGCACAAATAAATGCGTTTTATTTCTCAATAAATCTTTTAAAAGACGTTTAACACAGTCATAAAGTATATCTATAACTAACAAAAAAAACTATAAGTAATAAAATTTAGATGAACAATAAACCAGTTTTAATTACCTACAAATAGTATTGGTTTATGTCCGTTTATGAATATTTATTAGTAAAATTGTGTTGTGGCTGTTTTTAGTGTATTATAACATTTATTTATTTTCCTATTTGTCTTGACTGTGACTTTTTTGATAAGTTTAAAAACAAATGCCATATCAACCGGATTTATATTGAGTAACATTTAATTTTCAAAGTGCAATATGCAGCATTTGTAAATATCATCAGCTATAGTGATGCGTATCACAGTTTTTTTTTAACTTTAATAAAAATAGATGGTCTATGTCCGACTAACTTAAGAGCTCAGTGGCGTGCCATGGAAGAGGCCTATCTATCTATGTATGTTTAGTAGTGGACTGACAAGGGCTGATAATGGTGATGTCCGACTGTTTGTATGTTTGTTTGACTTGCAATTGAAATGTAGTCATTACTATTGTGTTTATTGTTGTTTTAGAAATTCTTATGATCACCGGGACGGGTTCTAATATTTAATTTGTACAACGAGAAAATTATACGAAAGTTCGAAGACTCTTTAAGAGAAACGATACAATGAATGCACTTAGATGGAACTACAGGAACCATAAGAGTACTTAAACGTATTCTAGTTGATGGACTTAGTGGAGTGACCAACATTTTTAATTAAAACTAGCTATTTCCAGTAATATTACTGAGAATACTGGGATCTACTTACTACTTATTTACCAGGATTTATTTAAGTGGATCCCACCAATCAGGATACCGGACGCTGGTACTCATATAAATATGCTATAACCGTCTCTAAGGACCAATTTATCTCCTTGGAAAATTTCATCTAAATCGGTTTAGCCGTTTCATAACAAACTCTCATTTCATAATAGTCAGAATTGACACAACTTAACCTGGCAGTCTAAAAACATCAAGTCCGATCCTTAAATAACAAAGTTGGGCCTAAAAAAAATACTTTTGAGAATTCCTAGAGACGTAAGGAGATGAAAACCTGTGTAACTGTTGAAGGTTCGATTCACAGGTCGGGCAAAGTCAACTTGGAGCTGGAGTTGTTATAACCCATAATGTCTCCCTGGGGGAAGGGGCTTAGATGAGACTTAAACATGATGAAAGATATAAATAAAGTCTTCAATTTAAATAAATTAAATGTAAAAAAACTAATATATTTCATTCAAAAATCGCTTACAATACTTTTCGAAAACATTACGTGTTCAGCCCGCTGATAGTTATACCATTTTCCCTAGTACTATTCCACAAAATAAGGAAAATATCGACATTGATTTAATGGCATTATAGGGCGTACGAAATGAATAGGGCTACTAGACTTGTTCTGAAAAACCCAGTGCGTATGTTCGAGACCAGTTTTATGTTTATTCCACCAACGAATAGGTTACTTCCTATACTACACGTCATTGCTCCAATTTTAGCTGAGATTTTGAGATTTTACCGACTGAGACTCCTTCGTACCTCGGAAAGTACGTTAAGCTGTTGGTCCTGGCTGATCTTTGACAGAAATATTTCGTAAACAGCTAAGGCCCAAGTTCACCGAACGAGATAACGGTCCGATTAACTTAAAACAGCTGTTTACCATAAATTCAATCTTCCAACTTTCGATGGGTAACGTATTATTAGAGATTTTTATTCCTGAAACGGCTGATTACCAAACCAGGGTTGAACTAGAAGTGGGTAACACGAAAATTCCAGCTTCCTGGTTAAAAAAGTTTTTATTTAAAAGGCCAATTACGTAACCATCTGTCGATAAACGGTCCTTAGACAGCTTATTATCATCTCCCTAGCCTTTTCTCAACTATGTTAGGTTCAGCTTCCTTTCTAACCGAATGCAGTATGGACCAACAGCCTATCTGACCTCGACAAACCAGTTACCGGGTAACGCGATACCCGTGATGAGAATGGTTGTCAGACTTTCTGGCTTCTACTCGTAATGACTGTCAAAGTTTTGCAAATGACAGCTGGGACCAAGGGCTTAACGTGCTTTTTGAGGCTCGGAGTCGCGGTACGACATATATGGTTTAAGAAGGTGTATCTCAGCTTAATTTCTATTAATATTTACAGCCGCATGATTCGACCGTTCAAAGGTTAAGCTGCGCTTACGACCGGTCTATCGATGGGTGACCATCTATTAATAGCAAGACTCCTCCGTGCCTCGGAAAGCACGTTAAGCTGTTGGTCGCGGTTGTGATTTGTAGATCTTTGGCAGTTGTTACAAGTCAGAAGCCAGTATTACCAAGGGGCATCGTGTTACCCGGTAACTGAGTTGTGGAGGTCAGATCCAGACAGTCGCTCCATGTAAGACACTGGTACTCAGCTGCGTCTGGTTTAGACTGGAAGCCGAACGCCAACATAGTTGGGAAATCGAGACAACAGTTCCAGAGATTACTGTAATGTATTTTGCTTTATTTAAAACTGGGTGTTTATAACCAAATTCCAGCGATGCATAGACGTACTTGCGCTAGGAAATTATTTCCAAGGGACACTATTTTGGATATTTATTTATTCCAGACTCTTACCACTATCAAATTGATGAGGTCTACTCTACTAAATAACGATAGTAAGGATAATATATTTCCATAGTATTATCCTTACTATCCTTACTTCCTTACTAATATTATAAATGCGAAAGTAACTCTGTCTGTCTATTACGCTTTCACGCCAAAACTACTGGACCGATATAAATGAAATTTGGTACAGAGATAGAATAGACCCTGAGGAACAACATAGGCTACTTTTTACCCGGGTGCGCTAAGTAGTTCCCTCGGGATGCGGGTGAAACCGCGGGAAACAGCTAGTAATATACATATAATAATCCTACTAATATTGATTATAGACTGACAGTTACGTTAGGTATATTTTTGATTATTATTATTTTCCTTCACAATTTCTTGCATTTCTGTGGAAGCTTACAATTGATGAGCAAACTGCTAATAATATTGCTAATTATTTATTTTTATAAACACCAATTTTCTACCAAATTTTATCCAAATACATTCAGTAATTCATGCATGAAAGAGTAACAAATATACATGCGTACTACCAAACTGTCGCTTTTATGATGACAGTAGGATTAATTAGGGATAGGTATATCTACAGAAATTTAAATATTTTTGAAGCACAAATTCAAAAAGTAACCAATTATATCCTTCAACCTAAAAAAAACTTTATAATCATCCAAAAAGCAGTACATACGCACTAAACAATCTTCGGACACATCTTAAGACAAATGATTGATACGTTAATTTTCTTCTCTGACTCTGATGATTGATTGACTAAACTTTACCGTGTTTTAGTTGAGTTTAACCTGTCTTCATTTCCCCTGTGTATAGACACACCTGTGTAATATTACCTGTTAGGCTACACAACCAAATATTGGGGGTCATTAACAACCAAAATTGGCTATGGGGAGGGGGGGTCATCAACAACTAGGGCTGCCATCCGTCCGGATTTCCCCGGTTTTGACCTAGTTTAGAGGGCGTCTGGGCAAGTTTTCAAAGAGCGTCCGGAGAAAACCCGAACACTTTTACCTGATATCCGATCCCGATTGATTGAAAGGTAAGCAATAAATCAAAACTAACAATAAAAAGTGTCCGGGGAATAAATCTAACTCATTCAAAATGTCCGGGGTTTTTATAGTTTTTGTCCAGGTCGACGATTTGAGTGATGGCAGCCCTATTAACAACCAACATTGACCAAAGTGTTGGCCGAAGCTGAAAGTTTCAAGCAAGCTCCAAAATTGGACGATCTATTACGATTAAAGACCTACCTATGTGTAATTACAATTAAAATTTTCATACATTGATTATTTATAGGAGGTTTGTCAACTAGACGTGTACCTGACCTGCAACCCCTCCCCCTCGGGTCGCTACTGGCCTAGCACAAATCACTTTCGGAAAAGTATTCGTATCGAAAGCGATTTTTGAATGGAATATACTTGCTTCTCACGTTATATTTATTTAAATTAATGAATTTAATCATGTCTTTGGGTGCTGCAAATTGTTATTTATGCATTTTAAATATAAGTTTTACTTTGGTATGTTTGTATTTATGATTCGAACTTCGCTTTCATTAACGTTACGATTAAATTATAGTCTGTTCCAGTTGATTTTAAGAAAAATGTAAACAAAGCCGTAACCTATTTTGTTCTAATTCTGCCACAGAAATTAACGAAATGGTCTAAGGATAGCGCACTTATGTCAATTTCATGCTCTAAGCATTACCATTCATCATTTAATGCCGCTTTATTGATATGAGTGGTAAAATTAGAACAAAATAGGTTATGATTTTGGTTATTTTTTTCTTTATATCAATTGGTACAGACAGACAATAGTGAGTTCGTCCTAGGCTCACTGTTTTGATTAGGTAACTATTATAATATACTAGCTGACCCGGCGAACTTCGTTCCGCCTAACAGTCGAATCTTTAATTTTTTAGTATTTTTTTTTAAATAAAAGTTTTTTCTAAAACAACCAAACGTAGCCTATGTTACTCCTAATTACATCAGCTATCTGCCAATAAAAGTCCCGTCAAAATCGGTCCAGCCATTTCAGAGATTAGCCGGAACAAACAGACAGCCAAAAATTGTAAAAAAATATTATTTTGGTGTATGTACCGTATATAATATATTCATATACATGTAGTAAAAAACGGTTACTTCAATATTACAAACAGACACTCCAATTTGATTTATATGTAAGTATAGATGTACAGATTATGAAGACACAAGGAGCTTTATCATAATGAGAGCGACTGTCTCGTTGGACTAGTGGTCGCAAACACGACTGCTGTGAACACGGTCTCGAGTTCGATTCCCAGATCGGGCCGAAATCACTTTTTGGGATTTTAAAATTTTACTTGGCACCCCGGAGTCAGATAGTTTACGGTGTTACAGCCGTCCCCTGGTTGCAACTTTGATAGCAGTCGTTGTTACAATTCCATGTCAGAGATCGTCAGACGGATTTGAGACGGACCCTGGCATCAGGGCTTTTAAGTTGTAGGTTAGTAAACGTGCAGTCCATACGATAAAAAGAAGAAGGCCACGATGATTCGAAGCAGGCATAATTCTTTTGTGAGAATGAGATGGTGATATGCGTATAATTCTTTCTCACTCACACACTGGGGCAGTGACAGCGAGTATACTTTGTGGTAGGGCAGTTCCTAGTTGAGTTACGACAATCTTTGGTGATTTTGTGTAAGTATACAAATTAAAGATAGGTTGTATATTGTTTAACATTTTGAATTTTGACAAATATTCCTGATAGATTTTTTTGTACCCTGTATTTACATTTCTAAATCTTTCATTCGAATATAAACATTTCTATTTGGATCCGATGTTTTCAGGCACTACTAGGTACTTATTAGAGAAATACCCCATTTTAAAATTTACTCCTCAAAGCGTAATTTACAATTGGTGCGCGATTCATTTGCCCAGCTTGAGGCAGGACCGGATTTAATAAAACAAAACAAACGAATGTAAAGATAAGTTTAATGATAATGAGGCAACTCATACAAATTCGTGAGTTCAACTCGCGGTTCAACGGACTGGGGAGTACGGCAATTACCGCGCCGCGCCGCGACCAAAACAAGCAAACATCGACCTTGCGCGGAAAACCAAAAAAAATCCCCCGCGCACCTTCCTGACCTACATACGACGCCACACGCGATAAAACGTATAAAATAACATAATAATAAGACTAAATAATAATAAAAAAGGAAGCGAGGCTCAGAAATAAAAATAATAATCACAAGATTACGGTTACGCGGCGCGTAGTGGGCGCGTTTTTCATTCACGCTCCGTTGGAATAGTTCTCTTTTTAAAAAGGGGACGCCGGTACGTGCCGCGGACTTGCCTTTTCTTTTATTTTCCGATTTCTTTCTTTTTTAATCATTTCACGAATATGGAGCGTTTTTATTTTCCCCGTTCGGACGGTCGTCCCATTCATGCGGCGGGCCGGCTGCCTTATGTCCGACTTTTTGTTGGTTGAAACAATTACGACTTACAACCGGTCGTAAGATTTGTCGGCTCGTGGTATGCTGTTTGTGTTTTTTGCTGTTACGTAATTGAAGAGCTAAGTTGTGAGATGACGCTGATGAGATTGCTTTATTAAATATTTATTTGTTTATTTTGAGTGCTTGTTAGAATGGCTGCGGAAGGTGTTCGGGTGGCTTATTATGCAATTGTAAAAATTTAATACTGCGCTATTTCGAAATTATTTGTTAAAATTGCACTTTTACTTTTATTACATTAATTTCACTATTATATTGAACTATTAATTGTTAATTACTTCGTCCAATAGATCCTATCTTATTAATCCAGTAATATTTATCTATTTTAAATTTTACATGAAGTCGGCGTCATTATTTTATGTAGACGTTTAGAAATATATGATACAGAAAGTTTTTATTTTTTCAATAAAATAACCATGGAGTTTCTTGCCTGTTCTTCTCCATAAGAAATTTCTCATAAATTCTAACTTGATATATTTTATTAACTTTCTAAAGTGTAAATTATTTGAATCATAAATCTTAAACACTAGGTACCCATATTAACCATATCAACTCTAAAACTCTGTCTGTCTGTCCATCTGTTTATGCTTTCACGGTAAAACAATATCATAGGAGTTATAATTTTTATCTGAGTGCGAGAAAAGATTGTAAAAGAAAGAGAAATACTAGACTTCATTCTTCTTCTTCTTATCATGTGGACTGCAGGTGTTACTAACCTAACAAGCCCTAATGTCAGAGTTTTCTCAAATCCACCTGACGGCCTCTGACGTGGAATTGTAACAGCAACTGCTATCAAGAAAGCAGCCGGCAACGACGGCTTAACGTGCCTCCCCAGTGGTATAACACCACCAACTTCCTGACCCCGGACTGCATTGTGCATTTAAAAAAAACGGCCCGACCCGGGAGTCGACTCCGAGGCCCTGTTTACAGCTGTCATGATGCGACCACTAGACCATTTTTTAAAATATAAACATGACCTCTTGCAGGGTGCTTCTAACAGCATTCGACCTGCTTAACCGGACAATGTTGCGAGGTCCTAATTTTATTTATTAAATTAAGGCCTCCAGCCAAGTCTTATAAGTTATAACTAAATCACCACTAGTCCAGCGAGGCAGTCTTTATTTATATTGGTAGTCTGTCCCCCAACTAAAAACTATTCAAATCTACCTACTTAAAGAAAGAAACTGGCGCAAGATGCAATAAGACAATGATATAGGCTAGGCAAAGAAACTAAAGTTCATTCACCCCGCTGGTCTGGTGGAAGCTAGTGCTAAGTGTCTCTAAGCGCTACAACCAGACTTTTTAGTCGCAGCTTGAGGCACGTGCTTCATCGATTACTGAGTAATCATAGCACTTGTTACAGCATTGAAGATAGTTTTGTAACAAACAGGGAAATTGCGTAACACCCCTATTAGGATGTTAATTCTAACTAATATTAAAAAATGATTTTTAATCGGTTGTCTTTTACGCTTTCATGGTAAAACTGCTGAACTGATTCGGATAAAATTTGGTACGGAGATAGATAGATGGAATTTTTAACTGGGTGCGTTAACAAGTTCCCTCGGGATTTGGTTAAAAACGCGGGAAAACAGCTAGTCTATGCTCATATTATAAAGAGGTATAAGTTTGTGGAGGATAATCTCTGGATCTAGTGAACCGATTTAGATAAAATTTGTACGGAGATAGAGGGGACCCTGAAGGAGGTTATAGGCTACTTTTTATCCAGGTGCGTGAAGAGTTCCCTCGGGACCCGAGCGCATTCGCGGGGAAACAGCCAGTATACTATAAATGTACTTTTTTTTTGTTACTAATTTTTTTTTACAAGTTTTCTTTTTGTTACTAATTCAAGCAACACACAGAACAGATTTGGCTTACAGATAGTATGATTGGATTGGGACCCAATTCAGAAAGCCACGCAGACGACGTCGCGGTCAGAAATTATAATGAACTAAATATTAGGATCGGGCGGAAGAAACAAACTAACGAAAGCTTTCTCAGGGTAAATCATTATTCATAAATAAAAATATTGAAGAATAATTTTCATCGCTTAGAAGATTTTGTTGTATGGATTAAATTAGACTCTCCCTCTTAATACATGGAACTTAAACCATACATAATTATCGGATGTAAGTAGTACATTACTACGTACGTACTAACTTTCCCGGAAAACGCATGTTTGATATTTATATTATACAATGGCATACCCGCGCTGACTTCATCTGTACAATTTTTCTTTTCAGAAAAAATATATAGATGAAGAATTTAAGCCTACATGGGTGATGAAGAAACAGCGGCACATGTGCTACTAGAATACCCTGAAAAGGCCACATACAGGTCTAAGTACTTCGGTAACCCAGGTACTGTCCAAGAGATAGTCAGCAGACCCAAGCATCTGCTGTCTTTTCTCGAGGAGTTGGAGTGGATCGGATAAAATTATCCAATACACCCTCTCACGCAAAATACGCGCTTTGTCGTGGAGTTGCGGAAAACAGCCCGCCTAAACCTTACCTTACCTACCGATCTGTTGTGTGTATGTAGTAGTGACTGCACTTATTTGCGACTTGTTTTATACTTTTTAGTGATCAGGAATGATATAAGGGAGCTCTGGCAGCGGTTGCACTTTTTGATCAATTTAAGTGTAAGTACCCTAGCCTCGGTCAGTCTTGAGTATAGGTAACCATCCATTTAATATCGAAACTCTTCTGTGCCTTGATTGGTACATCAAGCTGTTAGTACCGGCTGTCATTTGTAGATCTTTTACAGCCGATACTGGGTAGTCTGACTGAAACCTCAAAAGTAACAACCAGTTTTACTAAGGGGTACAGTCATCATCAGCCTATATATTGTCCCGCTACTGAGCACAGGCCTCTTCAGACAGAGAAAGCATGAGCATTGATCACCACACCACGCTTGCTCAAGGCGGATTGGCGATTTCAGACTTTTTAAGTCCAGGTTTCGATGTTTTTCCTTCACCGTTAGTGAGTGACGTCTAAGATATACTTAGAAAGTACATATGATTTCAGAAAAGTCACATTGCTACTTTCCAGGTTTCAAATCCGCACACTCGTACACGAAAGACAGGTGCCTTAACTACTAGGCTACCACGACTTCCTACAGGGGTACAGTGTCACCCATTTATCATAGTTGCAGGTGTCAGAGAGAGAAACACAAATAAAGCTGAGAAAAAAACTCGGCAGATGATTAGCTACTGATAATGTTATCGCCTTGCGTGAGATATAATTGTGTTTAATTTTTATTTATCTATATTTTTTAGAAAGTGTCTCAGCCTAGGTAGGTAGGTACGTTCAAAAACGTTGTTTTTCCACTATTCAGTCGTTGATACTTTTTGCTTTCTTGTTTCGTTCGAGCTCCAATTTAACACTTGTCGTTCGCGTGGCGCTTCGTATTATAGGCGTGAGTTGATTTGGCCATTGAATTGTTAATTTAAATTTAATTTTTATTATTGGTTAAAAATATTTTTTTTGTATCGACAGATGTCATCTTCATCATCTAAATAAATACTTTCCAACCAGCAGAACTATCAGCTTTATTCAACTTACTTATTGTCGAACTCGAACAAGTTTAAAATTGCATTCAACTTTGCATTTAATTGCCATGTGAAATGTAAATTGTCAAAATAAAAACATATTTATATGAGTTTGAGGGGTACTTAAGTAGAAAGAGAAATATATAGTATATTATTTGTAGTGCAAGACTCCTTGAAAACCAGAGTGAAATAAAATAAAGTTTTAAACGGAGTATATTCTATTCAACCCGTTTGAACAATCTGAGCTAATAATAATAAGTGAAGCGCATACCATGCATATGCCGGGTAGGTTCCATCCGCCCCGGTGGTCCCGGCCCGGTAACGGGACGGTTGGGAAAAATTGTTGCATCGACCCCGGTAGTGCCGGCCCCGTCGTTTAACGGGGTGGATGGCACAGATGAAGTATCATCTACCCCGGTGTGTTTTTCTAACGGGACGGATAGCACAGATTGAGTAGCATACATCCCGGTAGTGTTAAAAGCGGGGAGAATATAGTATTGTTATATACACAAAACACATGAACTGAAAAATAAAAAAAAGAGTTTGTATGTAACAATCAGGTTTATTGGTAAAAAAATATTGTATTATTTTATACACAAAACATATGAACTCAAAAATAAAAAAGGGTTTGTATGTACCAATCATTTTTATTATTGGTATAAAAATATACATTAACAATTATATCAATCATATTTTTTCATCCATAAATTCTAGAGTTCATCACGGATGAAGTCGTCCCGATGTAAACACTTCAGCAAAAGATTACACTGTGTTGATTCCAATAGATTTGAACTGTACCAACCAAGAAATTATTAAATATATGATTGTTAATGGTTAATATGTATTTTTATACCAATAAACCTGATTGTTACATACAAACTCTTTTTTATATTTTTCAGTTCATGTGTTTTGTGTATATAATAATACTATATTCTCCCCGCTTTTAACACTACCGGGATGTATGCTACTCAATCTGTGCTATCCGTCCCGTTAGAAAAACACACCGGGGTAGATGATACTTCATCTGTGCCATCCACCCCGTTAAACGACGGGGCCGGCACTACCGGGGTCGATGCAACAATTTTTCCCAACCGTCCCGTTACCGGGCCGGGACCACCGGGGCGGATGGGACCTACCCCATATGCCAAACGAATTTCATTGCAAATATGTAAATATTGACTGAACTGTATGGAAATATTGACTGAAACTGACTGAAAAAAAATACAATACCTCCTCGATTGATGTCAATTTAAAGTTTTTTTCTTTTTTTTTCAAATTAAACGTCGCAGTGGCCATTCCTCTCCGTCCCCACTACAGTGCGGTCAAATCAAAACTTTTTGCGCTCAAGAATGTCCGTAAAAAAGTCGTCCGTGTAATGACGATCTGATTTGTGGACGACCGTTAGCACTACGAGCGCTAGCCCCGACACCCATTGTCCGTTCGACTCCCGGCCCGAGTAAAAAGATCGCGATAAGTACGTGAGCTGTTATAATATTACTGTTACATCGCGGATTTTTGATGAAAAATGTCACTTTAGGTTAATAATTGGACGTGAATTTTGTATTTTTAATTTGTTCTTATTGAATTTGAAGCTGTGTTTTTTGAGGCGTGACATACCTAGCGGAAATCGGTTGGTGATGGATTTCTTGTAAAAAAAAAATCAAGAGTCTAGCTAGACTCAGAGTATTTTTCATCATCTTATACCTGACTAATATTACAAATGCGAAAGTGAGTTTCTTAGTTAATTTGTTGGTTAAGTTTTTATAGTAAAACGGCTGAACCGATTTGTATGAAATTTGGTACGGAGATAGAAGGGTTACTGGAGATGGTTATAGGCTGTTTATCCGGGTGTATTGAGGAGTTCCCAGGTAATGCGAGTGAAACCGCGGGAAACAGCTAGTAATATGCTAAGTTCTAATCTAATGTTGATACTGACTTGTAGATCTAATGAGGTTTGGGAGAGCTTGGGTTCGATTCCCGGGTCAACAAAACTCTTAGATTTTTATGGGTGTGGAATTCTAAATAGCAGCTCGGAGTATTTTTATCCTAGTGATGGCAATAGACTCACAACCTATTAGGGGGTACAAAACGTGTCTGAAACATAACAGGCGAAAAGTAGAAATTATAAAGAGCAAATACAAAACTCAAATTCAACCTCAACTACTACTTAATGATCCCTAAATCCATCGAATACTTTCGTGTAAAATTATAAGTAAATATGTATGGATTGAGGAACCACATTAAATGTTTTGTATCTTTTTTTATATCAGCACTACAAAATCCAGATATTTTTGTAGGCATTCTACTCAATTGCTTCTAAATGATACAAAAAAAAAATATAAATGTACCTTCAATACTCTCGGTGTTACGAGGTGGCTCCTCAGTTCAAATGTTTAGATTAAGGAGCAATCTTTACTTTGATAGAACTTTATTATATTATACTATAAATTCCAAGATTTGGCCCACAAAATTTTCTCAGCACCTACTAAATATGGGCTGTTTCGTGGAAAAATCTGAAGTGGCTCCTCAATCCAAATGGACATGATTATTTTAAGTTTAGTGCGGTAGCGCCATCTAGGAAGGTTAAAAGAAACTAATAAGCTACCGTGGAGGAAAAATGCATTTTATTTTCCTAGTACTTTTACACTATTTGACTTTAACAATCCCTATAATTTCATGACTAATATTAATGCTTTACTTTTCTCGATGGAGGGTGAATGTGACGGAAAATATCGTGACAAAACCTGGACTTAAAGTCTGAAATCGCCAATCCGCCTTTTATATAATAATCATGGTGATCTGCTCATGCCTTTCTATATGAGAAGCCTTTTTACCCACCCAACCCAATAGTGGGATAGTCGATAGGTCGTCATATTTAATGTATAATCATTACATTACATAAGTATACATAGGGAATTCTGAGAGGGACAGCGCGTACGCAGTCCCTCACTACCAAAAATTACGCGTCCGAGTTATCCACATTAGGGATAATCGCAGGGGTCAACCTTTCCGCAGTGCAATGGAAAGACCTCGCCCTGGGGGAACCGCCTTCATGATCACGGTATCCCCTACGCCAGGTAAGTATGATTTCACTACAGTACTGCGAGGAGGTCATTCAATGCCGGAGAATCTTAACACCGCGATTCAGAAAATGGGGCGAATTGCACAACGCCATCTATCGATAAATTTGGAACTAAACTATGGCGACTCGCATTACTATAGGGGAGTGAGTCAAACATGCTTATTACTTTGTTTATGTAACAAAAAATCAATTACAGAAGCGAGTGGTACGTAATTTGGGTCTCTTTACTTCACCAGTTGAGCGTCCATCTGTCTTAATGCGTTTATCGCGTGTGAACGTGTTTTAGATTGGAGAAATGCATTGAGGCGGTAACTACCGGTTAGAGATAAAAAAAATATGTGTGTTAGGATTTTTGGGTAACGTACTTTATGTACTTGTTCATATAAAAATATTGAAAGCAATGGAATTTTTAATTAGCTTTGGCGCATCAAAATAAATGTTGTAACTTCGTTAGCCGTATTATTTAAAGCTCTGTGCTCTATCTAATTATAAAATGCTTTGTCCTGAATGACTGATGGATCAACGCACAACCTAAAACGCTAATCATAGAGAACTGAAACTTGGTCTTCTTTGTATGACGTATGCATCCAATAAGAAAGGATTTTCCGAAATTCTACCCCTAAGGGGGTGTGTAGCCCATTTCGTCCATTGTGTCGAAGCCGTTGGCGGAAAGCTATAATAGTCTATAATGTAAGTGGCTACGGATTTCCTCAAACATAATATTATTTGTGATAGAAATATTAATTATGTCATGCTAAATATAATGTCCAATTATTTTTATTTCATCACTGTTACCAAGTTACCTTTCAACTTACTTACTTACTTATATTAGGTAGGTATCTTGGAAATATTTAAATAATCCTACATCACGCTTTGTTTAGCCACACTCATAACTTTAGGTTTTAGGGTCATAATGACCTCTAGTTTTTATGGGCTTCTAGAAATAATGCTGAGCATTTGTCCTACAGACGTTCTGAGAACGAGTTGGGCTGGTTTCGACGGCCACCAGTGTAAGGCACACGATTTAATTAGTGCTGTAAAAATATAATGCTATTTATAGCAGTTTAATGCAGATCTTAAGATAAAATAAAACGACTTTTTGAAGTATGCAACAAAGACACATAGGACTCAATTTTTGTAGTTCCGTTACCACTGAACATAGGATGTAAACGGTCGATTACCAATCCGGGGTTGGACAAGAAGTGGATAACACGAAAATTCCCGCTTCGTGGTTAAAATAACGTTTTTATTTAACGGACCGATTAGGTAACCATCGTCGGTGAACTTGGCCCTTAATCGTGGTATATAAAAATCAATGCCACTTTTCGTTGTAATTTTATAACTCAAGAACGGGCTCATCTATCCAAACCATGTTTGGGCTTTGTTCGGACTATTTAGTAGATGGTTTATGTGAAGTTTGCACAAAATCGGTCGAGCGGTTCATCTTTAATTTGAATTCATATAGCCCACGCGGGCGAAGCCGCTGGCGGAAAGCTAGTAGAGTATGAAACAAGGGCGCTACCGTTATTTGTATGCTTAGATCTTTTAAACTACGCAAAAGAATTTCATCCAGTTTTCAGCAATAGATAGGAGGAAGGTTTATGTGTATAATACATACATATTATAGTAAAGAATCTGTATAATATCTACATTGCACCCGTGCGAAGCTAGATGACAAATAGTAAATAGTTTTTTTTTTATATAAGTGTGGTTGAAAAATGTGTAGCAAATCCAGTTTTGAAGTCCTACTCATCGTTTAATAGATATGTGATAGATCTATTGGTACCTATGGATTTTATTAGTTAACAGATCCCATCAAAATATCGAATATATACATTACTAGCTGTTTCCCGCGGTTTCACCCGCATCCCGAGGGAACTACTTAGCGCACCCGGGTAAAAAGTAGCCTATGTTGTTCCTCAGGGTCTATTCTATCTCTGTACCAAATTTCATTTATATCAGTCCAGTAGTTTTGCCGTGAAAGCGTAACAGACAGACAGAGTTACTTTCGCATTTATAATATTAAGTAAGGATATCTGACCAATTTTTATATATCGTAGTACCATTAACATTATGAACAATTTCTCAATACTCTTAATCACAAACATCATTGTCTCATCGTGAAGTTAATTAAAAAAAAACAATTTTTATATAAATATTTCTTTCATGACGATGACGTCATCATCCTCCTGCGCTTCCAATTTAATTGGAGTTTTCGTTACTCAGTGTTATTCAAAGTTATTCGCGTCAAGTATGGCCAAAGTACCAAAAACACTAGATAAAATAATTAATAGGATTATTATTTTGAACAAGTTATTTTATTGTATTTAGCGCGCTGGCGCCTGCGCACATCTAATTTCATATCGTCCGATCAACAAATTGTTATCGCACGCAACGATATGCTTTCTAAAATTCCAATTTTCTTTTACATTGTCGTCTTGAAGTGGACTGGCTCGCTTCGTATTTAATTCCTTATCAATGGTGCCACTGGGCGTCCCGTTATCTAATTTCTGAACGAATGGAGACGGCCATTTTGCCGCCAACCGTGACCAATGCAACACTTTGGTGTCCGAGATTTTCATGTCGAATGTACACTGTAGGTACAGTCATCTCCAATAAAAAAAGTGTAGACAATTACAATCGAAAGCTTTTCTTAAATGCGCATCATAGATAAATGAAAAGAGGGACACCTAATAGGCTAATACTAGCTGTAACCCGCGGTTTCACCCGCATCCTGAGGGAACTACCTCGATCAACCGGATAAAAAGTATCCTATGTGTAAATCCAGGTTATAAACTATGAGTGTACTAAATTTCATCCATATCTGTTCAGTAGTTTTGGCGTGAATGAGTTACAAACATTTATCCATCCAAACTTTGCGTTCTTAATATTAGTAGCAGGACCGCGCCGACCCCTGGCAGCGCCTGTGTGCGAAACCTATAAAGCGCCTCTTTTTAACCGACTTTAAAAAAGGAAGAGGTTCTCAAGTCGACTATGTTTTGTGTTTGTTACGCGATTACTCCACTTGATTCTGATTATTCTTTTTTGTTTGGTAAGTCATATTTCAGAGCAGTGGCGTAGCTAGCGTTTTAGGGGCTCCGTATCAACTTTTGCTCGGGGCCCTAGTATCAGATGGTAGATTTTTTACAAAAGAAACAAAACCTTTCGCACTTTAATAAAATAAATAAACACTATGTTGCTAGAAAATCTATGTTTTTTTTAGATAGATAAGAATTTGATGTTAGCTAAGCATCATCAGCCTATGTTTATATTGGTTTACTTTTAAATATCGCCTTGTACTCGGCTTGACATACTCGTATTCAACTTCGGCCGCAGTCCGTCTATCTGCTGCAGATAGTCACTTCACTCTATGTTTCTGAAAGGCTTCTACACGTTTGCGTAGCTGTGGTCTCCACTGAACTGAAGTATTAGTTTACCCCAAAGGTCGTCGGTTTTTTGACAAATAAGGCTCAGGCGCGGATCCAGGATAGTAGAATATATAGAGCGCGACCCAAGCGAGCGCGAAATTTTTTAAGGATTGCAGCGTCTGCGGACTTTTTACCAATTTGTTTTTTTTAAGTAGCGAAGCGAGCGCGACCTTTTTCTTAACATGGTAATATTATTAGGAATAATATTTTTCAATAGATAGTAACAAAAACAGAATTTGAAAAGAAATATAAATACGTATGTAATCGAAAGCGCGAGCGAAGCGAGCGCGATTTTTTTTTAGAATGATATATTACAGGGAATAATATTTTTCAATAAATGGTAATAAAACAGAGGTCGAAAAGATATATAATACCTACGCAATCGAAAACGCGAGCGAAGCGAGCGCGATTTTTTTTTAGAATGATATATTACAGGGAATAATATTTTTCAATAAATGGTAATAAAACAGAGGTCGAAAAGATATATAATACCTACGCAATCGAAAGCGCGAGCGAAGCGAGCGCGATTTTTTTTAGCATGATAGATAATTATAGGGAATAACGTTTTTCAATAAATAGTAACAAAAACAGTATCTGAAATTAAATTATATACGTAATCGGAAGCGTGAGCGCAAACTTCTTTTTTAACATGATAATTATATTTTTTCAATAAATTGTAAGGAAAACAGAATCTGAAAAGAAATAAGAATACGTAATTGGAAGCGCGAGCGAAGCGAGCGCGAATTTCTTCTTTAGCAAGATGATTATGGGGAATAATATTTTTTGATGATGACTTGATTGATGATGTTGCAACCTATTTCATTTAGTTTCCGAAGATGGGAGAATTTTTCACTAGTTCAATAAGAGGTTGGCTAATCAGGTTTTGGAGGCCCCCCTAGCTTGGGGGCCCCGAGCCCGGCTAGCCCCTGGGTAGCTACGCCTCTGCTCACGTCTTATTTAAGTGATAACTGTAACAAATTAAAGCTTATGTTGCTTTTCCTCAAAAACAATGGAAAATTCTTACATTCTGGGTAGGTTTATGTAAATACTTAGGAGCGCTAGCCTAACCCTATATAATCTTTCCTGTTCCATTGAGGCTACTCAAAATTAATCTAATTACTACTTTTGTAATTGTTTTGGTTCTTTCGCTCGTTAAAATTGGGGAGTCCCCGTCACTCCCGTCGCATCGCATCGTACTGCGTTGATAAACTCATCCACGGCACGGCCTTTGTAATAAAATAATCGCCTATTGTAGCAACTGCGGTGATTCTTTTGATTTTAATGCAGAGCTCGTAATTCATGTAAACTAAAACCCGAAACGTAAACAGTGGGTCAATTCAAATAGTGTGAAATTAAACCACTATCATAAATATTGTCTGGGGAGACTTGTATCTACTGAGTCATCGATGCTAAACTATGAGAGAATATGTTGATAAGTGACAAAAATAATGTTAATAACTGGCGCTAGCATTTCATCCGGCGCCCCTACTGACCTGGCGCCTGTGTGCGCCGCACACTTCGCACACAGGGGCGGCGCGGCCCTGATTAGTAGGATAACTAAATCTTTTTTTTTATAGTCAGCCAGTGATGCGAAGCAGTTATCTGCGCAATTGGCGGCTCCAGGCCGAAATAAACTGCTAAAAAATAAAGACGTCCGTAGAACTAACCTTACGCTCAACACATCGGACCAACACGATCCCTGGATACTGAAAATTCATCTCCTTGATTCTTCGACGTAAATTGAAATCCTTTCTTATCTTATGCCTACGTCATACATAGCATACACCCAAGTTTCAGGTCTCTACGTTCAGCGGTTTAGGCTGTGCGTTGATCCGTCAGTCATTCAGGACAAAATATTTTATATGTCTATTTACTTGACTATAGGTTCAATAGTCAGATAACTTTAATCTGATGAATAAATATGTTAGTTTGACAGACTTTGTAAAGAAAAATATGTCAACTATCATATATTTTATAATCTTTAGTTAAAAGTTGTGACTATTGAAAATCGGCCCTAAACAAAACAAAATTACACAACATTCTAGATTCAAATCGCGATGTAAGTAATATAGGTAGGTACCCATTCAAAATTCAACAAAGCAAAGTTTTTTCAGGCTCCAAAATGAAACTTTTTAACCTGCCAATCAGCTTCCATAACACCTTTATTCCCCCAATTTCCCCCCAACAGCATAGCAAAATCCGTTTTTTAAATATTTACAACTTAGTTATGTAGATACAAATTTTTGGTGCATGGCGGGCCGGTGCGGCAGTTACCATGGCAACCACGTCGTTGTTTTGCCGATCGGGCTTTGTCTATTTTTTTTTCTTGTTTGGCTTTTTTCGTACGGAAATATAGGCAGAGGCATGGAGGCAGACAATGCTTTTTAAAGGGTTGTACCGTAGTGTGTTAGATATTCGTACTATATGTGTTTCGTGAACAACAATTAAATTGTAGCGAGCTACAGGTTTGATAGACATTTTTATTTTTATGGAGCTAAAAGTGGATGCTCTGTGTTGTACCTACATCTTCATATTTTTATGTTCTGGTTCTTTTTTTAGGGCCGTTTTTATGATAGGTATCATGTAAAAAGTCTGGCAAAAATAAATTATTTTTTGTACTTTAAGTAGTACCTACGGTGCACAAATGCATTTAGGTTATGGAATTAGCTTACCAATTATTACTTGATTAATAGCATATATGATCCCTTACTTTAGACGGAAAAGAAACTCTGTGTGTCACTTTCGGGGGAAAAGGTTCTGCTGAACCGATTGATATGGATTCCTGGGGAAGTACCTATATAAGATCATTCAGCCATTTTCTCCAGAAAGCGAAGTTAACAGTCAAGACAGACTTTTTTGTTTTTAGGGATAGGAAATCATCAAATCATTCCTCCCGCTGTGTGCAGCAGGAGGAAGTGGCAGGACCTAACTGACTAAAACTTATCCACGTTCCTCCCTTCGCCCTTTTGCGTTTCAGGGCCGCGGCAACTCTTTCAAACAATTTTCGCAGAACCGAAGGATCAACATAGGATACCTACTTTTTGTCTGCGAAATTGTACCCTCAGGGAGTGAAGCCGTGAAAAACAGTTATGAAGAAGTAAAGTACCTATGTAAGATTGTTTGGTAATCTCCAAAACTAGGTAAGTGGATCAATACTAGAAATACAATACTCTTCATTATCGCTGAGGGCTATACGGTACCTATGTATTATGTGCATCGTGCATCCAATATGAGTAAGTGACATTAATTTGCCGTGACCAAAAGCTAACAGAGGAGTTAAAGTGAGGAATGTAAAACATACGTTTAGAAGCAAATTGCCGTAAGAAATAGGTAAGGCGCTAACGGTGTAATAAATGATTAACTGAAGAAGTGATGACAAACGATTTTGTTCACAATTAAAACAAGATGTAGTTATTTTTTTGTATTTTATTATAATTCCATAACATATATATACACATACACAAGGATATCTTGATAATTTTTGATATTTAATATAATACCTATAAAAAAAATAATTTCAGCTGTAAGTCAATACTGTAAGTTTCATTTTAGCTTGCATTTACCAAATCAATTTTATTGAATGACATGAAGTTTGCCACACATAACAAACGTGCGTTCTTAATACTAGATTATAAAGCAACGAAATTCATATAAGGGCATTATTTAATCACTGTTTTACACACTACAGTCATGAATTTTATCTGAAACTATAATAATAAACAAACAATCATTTTAGCTCAATAACATCATATTTATAACTAGAAATAAATAAGATGATAAGTATATTTCAAAAAGTTCCGAATGCTTCTGTCAAAGTGATAACACTGTGCTGAAGTTAATCGTAAATCCAAAGTGTTGGCGAACAGTGTTTCGCAATATTATTTCAATAAAATTTCAAAAACACAGATTTGTGTGAACTTAACCATGCTTTCCAGCCTGAGGACTGGAGTTCAGGGCGTGGTATGGCACTTGAAATATAATACAAATATTGTGCTTCTTGTAAACAATCGTATTATATAATAACGTTTTGACGTTTGTGCGTTCGAACCGTGGTGATTTGTATTCGTATTTTCAGTGGCGTGCTGCATCCAGGAGTATTCAAACCAGCTCAGCTCTTCAGCATGACAGTCTGTTCGTCCACCGTGATACTCCTGAGGACAACCCTGACATCCCGTTCGAGTTCACAGAGGCCAACAAGAAGGTAAGTGATAGTCATCTGTTTTGATTAATAATTCGAGTTTTTGATTTTCTTATTTCAAAATTTGACTGTCTGTGACAGAAGATTAACATTTTATGTTTCTAGATGCCAAAGTACACTGTTTATTATATGTTAGAAGTAATTGAGATGGATTTAATAGATAATTATTTTAGGTTAACTCTATAATTAGACAAAACTTTATAAATTTTACTACCCATATGATATGATATTTGCATGAACAGAATATTAACAAAAATTTCATTAAATAAACCATAATCAGAATTTGGTCAGTGTTGTTTTAAGTAAAATTGCTGTAATATGTTTGACTGTGACTAAATGACAAGCAAAATTAAACTATAGGTATTTATGTATCTAATGTTTAAGACTAACTTACCTTTAAGATACTAGTTAACAATGGCTGATGTGACAATTATTTTGTGTCACAGTACAGTTCAATAAAGCTGTCTCAAAGGGCTACTGCATGTTGGCTTAAGCTCCACATTCACCTTCCAAAGGTCTGGAACGCTGTAAGAGAGAGTGTGTGTGAGTGAGACTTACAATTAATAAAATATTATTAATAAAACTTTGATGAAACTTATTCCAGAGAGTGGATGCCTTACTAGGAATCTACCCGGAAGGCCACAAGCGTGGCGCCATGATCCCACTACTTGATCTGGCCCAGCGTCAGGCTGGAGGCTGGCTGCCAATCTCGGCCATGCACAAGGTAGCTGAAATCCTCAAACTCCCTCGCATGAGGGTATATGAGGTTGCTACATTCTACACCATGTTTATTAGGTGAGTTTCAAGTCCTAGCAGAATATTCTATACTTTGGCAAAATACTTGAAATATTTTAGCTTCCTCCATCCTCCTTACTTGGCCTTATTGCAATTTATATTTTATAATGACATAGTCAATTGATACACTTTTTATGAGCTGTTAAAGTTGTTACAGCACCTGCCTCTCGTGTACGAGTGTGCGAGACTACTGTGTGTCCCATAGATTTTATATGGCAATACATACAAGTGATATCACTTATTTTCCAAGTCAATTGGCTAATTAATTATTGAATTAAAAACAACAATATAGTTATTTCAGTCCATTGAAAATAACTGATTATAAGGGTTAAAATGAAGTGCCTTTTAGGGTTCTATATGCAAAGGTTATAAACGGGACCCTATTACTAAGACTTCCCTGTCCGTCCGTCTGTCTATCAGCAGGCTATATCTGAAAGACAGACCTATAGGCAGGCTTTCATAGACCGTGATAGCTGTGATAAGTTGAATCTTGGCAATATAAGTTACTGCGTCTAATCCAGCCCGCGATTTCGTCCGCGTGGAATAGTGGGGCTATCTAACACTGAACTGAGAACTTTTCAAATCGTACCAGTACTTCCTGAGATGAATGCGTTCAAACAAACAAACTCTTCAGCTTTATTATATTAGAGATAGATTTATTTTAATTTTTTTGCCAAAGTATATACAACTAATGAAACTATAATTTTCGAATTCCAGACGACCAATTGGCAAGTACCATATCCAAGTATGCACGACAACTCCTTGCTGGCTCCGCGGCTCCGACGCCATCCTAAAGGCGCTTACCGATGGTACCCAGTGTCATGTGGGAGGCAACAGCCCTTGTGGAAAGTTCTCCATATCTGAGGTGAGTTTGTGTTTGAATGTATGAATCGTCCTGATTTTTTTTAACCGACTCCAAAAACAGGAGGAGGTTCTCAATTCGATCGGTTTTTTTACTAACTAACAAATTAACACTATTACTTTTGGCTTGGCACCGACTTCAAACCTGTCAATAGGTAGCACATACAAATAACTGTGTTTTATTAATATTAAAGGTATTAGGTTTGTGTTAAATCTTTATTAAGTTATTTTATACTTTTTTAATACTTTTTAGTTTTTTTTTGAAGTCGGTTTTTTTTAATCGTAGTTTTTTTTTATTTATTTTCTCTGTCCTGAATGACTGTGGGATCAATGCACAGCCTAAACCGCTGATCGTAGAGTCCTGAAACTGGAGGGTGTGATATTTGTGTGACGTAGGCATCCAATAAGAAACGATTTACGGAAATTTTACTCCTAATGGGGTGAAAAAGGGAGTAAAATTTCGTATGAAACTCTGTCATTTCTAATTTGAATTCGTATAGCCTAGGAGGGCGAAGCCTCTGGCGGAAAGATTATCAATAAAATATGTGTCTGCTCTGCCTAGTGCACTTTAGGGCGCTTGTTATTATTTGGCCATTAATTTATATGTATATATTAATTATATTTTTCTAGGTTGAGTGTCTCGGTGCGTGCGTCAATGCTCCTATGATTCAAGTCAATGATGATTACTATGTGAGTATACAACACCTTACCTAATATATAAAACAAAGTCGGGTTTGTTCGAACGTAAGTGCTCGTAGGTTCGAACTCGAAAACGGCTGGAACGTTTTTTATGGTGTTTGATTTGTTGTTTTTGTCATAAAATAGTATTTAGCCGGGTTCAGGACTGATGTATTGCCTAGGGACGTGGGTGAAACCTTTACCTTACCTTTTGGGATATACAAGTGTATATATTATGTATGATCTTTTGATGGAATTTAATGAGTCATTCTATATTACAGGAAGACCTGTCAGTAGACGACACAAAGGAGATTATTGAAAAGCTCAAAAGAGACGAGAAACCGAAACCCGGCCCTAGGTATGTACTATTTTCTATAATTGAATAAAAAAAATACCTTGTCCCATTTTTCTGTTTAGTAAGAATGAAGTTTCACAGATAGAGTAAATATAGTTTGATAGCTAAAATAGGCTTATTAGGCGACTTTATTATGAACTAGCTTGTGCTCCGCTCCTATTGGTCTTAGCGTGATGATGTATAGCCTATAACCTTCCTCGATAAATAGGCTATCTAACACTGAAAGAATTTTTCACGTCGGACCAGTAGTTCCTGTGATTAGCGCAGCCACACAAACAAACAAACTCTTCAGCTTTATATATTAGTATAGATAAAGATAAGACAGTCTATTAGTATAAGAAATATTATTCCGATAGTCTCGAAAGTCCCGTTATCCCCGAGACGTGTGTTGAAGGTGTAGCAGTCTCGTATCGAATGTCAGTCTCGTCGAACTTTCGAGATTTTCAAGACCAACTATGTTTTTGACCGATTTTAGCCCCTTTTTTAGCGCCCCTAAATATCAATTTTGTCTGAAGAGCAGATGTGTGACCTTTTCGGTATTACAGATTTCTAAAGAGCCAATCCAGATCCCATAGCTCAGATTTTTAGCGCAATCTAATCGAATTTAACCTAATTTAATACGAAAACAACCCTGTAATTTGACGGCATGTTTGGCGTAGTGGCTGAGCAATCGGCTGCTGCACTGCCTGTCGCGGATTCGATTCCCGCACGAGACAAGTAAAATTGTTCCGGTCTGGGTGTTTGTGCATGTGTTATATGTTCTTAAACGCAGCCACGTTGAAGGAGTAACTCCTAGTGTGGGGCAAAGTTTTTTATAAAAAAAAATTAAAGCACATTGTTTATTTAGCTCTAAATAAGACCCCAATGTTGATAAATTTCCTTTTCTATATATTAATTCTTACATAAGTACTCGTAGCAATTTATAAAAAAATACGATTTATTTTTTCACGTAAACTCGATAAATTTCGAATTTACTGTAAAATTAGATTTTCAGACTTACGAAATACCTAATTTAGGAAGTAGTCTCTGAGTAGTGCGTGCCCAAAAGTAGGCATTTTTTTATATTTTTTTTTCTTTTCCCAGGAGTGGAAGATTCGCCTCCGAACCACTAGGAGGTCTGACATGCTTAACTGAAGAACCTACAGGCCCCGGCTACGGAATACAAGACGGCCTCAAGGCCTAGAACAAAAAGTTTCCAAGGTTTTGTAAATTTAATTTATAGGCAATATTTAAATAAATCATGTTAGATTCGTTTTTGTTTTTTTTTACTTTAACAATGAAATGACGTATATCCTAAAAGAGGTTTCAGCGCGGTGACTAGTGTTTTCTTTTTTAACAGATCGACCATAGACATCCGTAAGGAGGAGAGGAGACTTTTGCCCTTTTTATTATAATAAAAGTTGATATAAAAAATGTTTTTATTTTACACAAAGCGACACACATGATACCTATTCTAATTTTATACCTAATAAATACCTGACACTTTGAATCGGCTTAAACGGGGAGATTATCATCATACCTGATGACCCATTACTAAATTAGATTACAGGAAGGAAATTAAAAGCATTACGAACAATGTAGCTACCACAAAAAGTACAGTGAAAAGCCTAGTTTCCAAAAAAAAAAGTTTATACACGATTATAGTTTCAAATAAAATACTTACAGCTTGGCACAAAAGAGTAGAAATTAATAGGGGCGCCACTTTACCGTTCGTGTGGCAACCCGCTGCGACCGTATAGCGTACCATCCTATCGTCTTGATACTAAGCTGTATTTTTATAAGTAATTAAAATCAGTAAGTATCATAAAATGTAATAACAATGTATTCACGTCATGTAACTGAATACAAATTACTTACAAGCACTAATAATGCAGCAAAGCACTCCTGTGTTTTCAATTTTTTTTTGGGGTAAAAAAAAAGGCGTATGAATATAGCATTATTATAATTGATTTCAATAAATCTTCCTCTAAATATTCCACGCCCGCCACATCCATGTCTTGGCTAGAGCTAGCCATAAACTCATCTGAGTCACACTCAGATTCAAAGGCACTGCGCTATCATGTTGGAGATTGATTCCTAAACGTTTTATGTCCAAGTACGAGCCCTCTCATAAATTCATAATACTCCTTTTCTATTTTGTTAACATGCTGGCATGAATTCTTTTGAACTCCTACTCGGTTATAGATTGAAATGCACGTTCGGTGCTTCCTATAAAGATAAAATTTTTGATTAAACCTCTATCAATATTAAACGTAAAAAGTTTACGGTACCTATCTATTTTGTTTTTGTGATTTTTAAATGCTAGTTATAACAAGTATTATATTATCTTGTGATCACATTCATAGATAAAGTTATGTAGAAATCGAATTTACATATTGCAGAGTATCAAGGCTCAAGCCACTCAAGTATCAATAGTAATCTAGTCGCGCTATACCAAAGTGTCAAAGACAAAACGTAAACATAACCTATATGCTCGATGTTTATTGTTCAAAATTTCCTTTATTTCGTATTCGGGCAATTCAAAACCAAATAGAGATCATAAATTAACACTTGATACAACTAAATACAACAAAACAAGCTCTTACATACCTGTCATAATGGCGGTACTTTGGTAAATATCGTCGAGATCGGAAAGAAGAGTTTAAGCCTCATGTTCGACCAGATATCGCATATAAACATTATAAATTGTTTCCTTACTAGTACTCCGAATGGTTTTATTTATTATAACGTGGTTTTATTAACGTTTTGATGGTCGAAATAAAAAAATAAGTAACTCGCGAGCTTTGTTTACATCGAACGACACAGAACCACAGAGTATATAAACAGAACGACATTAATTGCCAGCAATAAAAAAAATTAGTTCCGTTTCTAGACTTTTTTGCCAAGCTGTACTTCCCTAAAAATTAAGTAAGAATTGAAAGCCTTTGCGAAATCGCGATAAGCTAATTAGTAATGTATGAGTTATCTCATTTAGTACTACGAAACTGCCTACTTATGTACGTGCGCTCACTGATAAGGAACACGTTAGATATAATAGTTTTATTCAGTTGTGGCTATGTTATTGTCCTGTGCGTAACTATGTTAAAAAAGTTAGTTGTATAATAATTTAGGTGAGTAGGCAAAAACTTGTTTTAAATGCACTTCTGAAGATAAATGTGTATATTTATTAGAAGTTGCAATGGTGTTATTGAACGTAAAAATGATATACGATCTTTTTAGTTACAATAACAATGTAAAATGAAAATAAAATTGCAGTGTCAAAATGGTGTTGGTTTACAGATGTTCCGTAGAAATTACAAAAATGAATCCTTTAAGGAATATACGCAAGTTCAAATATGGGATAATGATTCCTGGGATCATACAAATGTAAGTATCAGATGTTTATTGTGTTTATGTTGATAGGTTATAAATATTGACATAATTGTGGGTTGATGTTATATTAGCCAGTGCTAGTTAAAATGTGTTAGGTACATAATTGTCGTTCATTAATTAAAAGCTTGTTGATAAATAATTCGTAAATAAATACCGGAAATGCCATAGATGTAGTATTTACTACGGAAGCGCATAAATTCGTGCCTAGATCACGCGCCATAGTGGTGAACTTCACTATACATTTTATTTATAATTGATAGCTCAATCAGCAATATTTTTATAATTTAACACAAAATATAACTATTTAGCTCACCAAAATTATCTAGAATGTAATAAAAGATAAATAGATAAACGTTATGACTATTCGAATGTCATTAAAAAAGTATGAAAATAGTACATCTCTAGTGTCAAATGATACGTCAGATGTGCTGTCCGTTGTCCTGTCACTTGTCAGTTTGCTTGTCAGTTTTGCTGCTCTGCTGACTGTTTCTGTTAGTGATTTTTCATTCGTTGTTGCTCTTGCTCGTGTCGTCTTCTTGGGTGTGAAAATGTCTATCGAGGCCTAAGCTGTAAGGCACTGTGTGAACGATGAAAAGTAGCCCTACGCGCAAATATGAAAATTTCTCCAACGACCACCAAGGGAAGGAAACGGACAAGTATTCACTAGACAGCCAAGACACCGCCAGTGTGGTTAGTTCGTTGTTCAAATTATTGATTTTGTTTGTGTACTGTATAAGATGTTATTGATTTGTCGCGTTTTAATGTTTAGATTAGTCATCGCGTATGTGTTAATATCTTTAGGGCTTTGTTGACTTGTGGGAGTATAACAGGGATGCAGAAAGGGGTATGAATCAGCGTGCGAATTAGCTACGGCTGTTTTGTCCTACGTATGCGCGGCTTACGACCTAGATCGGTCTAGTTCTAGACGTATTTCGATTGACCTGTTCACAAATTACTGTTCACTTGTGATTAATATTTTTTTTATGGCTGAAAGTTGTATTTGTTTAGTCTTTTCGTATTTGTAACGTAGCCAACTAGTTTTTTTGCCGCTTCTCGTATGCGTACTACAGTTTCGCACTCTCGCTTTCACCTCGACACGTTATTGCTTTTTCTTTATTTGAATAATATCTTTTACATTATTTTTTTTTTCTGTTCCATTCACACTTTACTTAGTCTAATTTTTTTTGCAATTTGCAAACTATTGCAAACCTGAAATAAATAAATAAAAAGAATCTCAGATATGAATAATATTTGCTAACAAATTAATATTCTAACTATACAACCACACTTTTTGAAATTTATATCACAGTTAAATTGTTGTTCAAATGACTCAATTTCAATACAAACAAAGGGTTTTTTCAGACCAATAATACCTAGTTAAAGTACCATTTTTCACATATAATTGGTCTTAGTCATTTGTCTTTGTCACTTTAAAAATAAGTTCCTATTTAACTTAAAACAATGTTCAATATCTGTGTTCATACAATCTTGAATTGCTTGAAGACCATTTGCTGATCTACCATTATCAAAAAAATAAAAAATAAAACAATGATAATAAAGTACCTAAGAATTTATGCAAATTAAACTAATATTTATTTAGATTGTTACATTATCCAGTGTAAATAAAGTATGCGAAATAATTAAAAAAAAAAACAATATCCTACCACAAAGTCAATGATGACTTTACCGCATGATAGTCTCCAATTTTAAATTTATTTAAAAAGAGAATCCATGGAGTTTCTTGCCAGTTCAGATGAACATATTGTATATACCCTTTGGAACCTTTTTTTTGCAAATGGGAAATCATCAAATGACTCCTCCTGTCATGGGGGCGGGAGGTAGTGTCAGTCTCTTACTGACTAAAACCCATCCATGTTCCTTCCTTAGCCCTTTGCGTTCCAGGGGTGTGGTAACTCTTTCAAACATCCCGCAGCACTCTTTGGCACCTTGCTTCTAGTTTTTGTGTACTTAATTAATCTACATTTTTTTTATCTCATATTATAAAGCTATAATTATAAAGATCTATGCAAAAAATAATTTACAAGAAAGGGTTAATGAACAGACTAATAACACTACTATCTGTTATGAAGAAAGATTGGATTTATTTGATTTGTGATGAATACTTTATTAGCCAATAATAATATTAATTGATAATGATAAGTGATAACAGACAGATAGGTATTGTACTAAAAAATCTGATTTTCTACTGATTGTACTGCATCATAATATAAAGACCGGAGTGAGCTATATTGAGTAGATAAATAGGCTTTCAGAGAGTCAGGCATTTACTTTTAAATTTTATATTAGACTAGTTTTTTGCCAGCGGCTTTGCCCGCATTGGCTATATGAATTCAAATTAAAATTACATAATAAATATTGCCTATGTTACTCAGTGATAACATATCGAGAAATTTGAATGTGAGTGTGTTTGCAACACTTTCACGGTAAAATGCCTGAAAAGATTTAGATAAAATTAGAGATTATGATGAATAGAGACTCAGGCAAGGTGATAGGATAATTTTTAATGGGTTTGTGAGGTAATTCCCCCAAAACAGGAAAAGTACTACAGGAGACAGCTACTAGACTGATAAATATATGTTACTGATTACAGAAAATCTTGCTCCACAGAACATTTAGTCACGAACATACAATTAAGACTGAAAGTAAATAAGGGTTAATTATCTTAGACTGCACAGAAGTGTTCCCATTTGATAATTTTATTTACTCTTTAATGAAGTCAATCTTATACATAATATAAAAATATTTAAATCATAATCGCTATGTCAGCAACAGACAGACATATGTTTATTACACATAGATATAATAAATAGGGTTATTACAATAGTGTTTTTGTTACATACAGATGACAAATAAACAACTATATGACTTAAGTGATTGTCTTTGCTTAATATCTATAATTACAAAATTTTATCATGATTTGATCTGCAATTTATCATTTACACTACGACAGAAATTACGATACAAATGCTACAATATTTTTCTATACTGTCCACACTTCAACCGTTTCTTTGTGATGCCGCTGTCGCGACACTTTTCTTGTGTCACAATGTCCCACACTTGTTAACACACAGACACTCGCTGTATACACCGAGTGTGTGGTGTAGTAGTGTAAACCTAGCTTAACAAAGATAAAAACATCTACTTCATGCACTTGTCGGTGGTAGCCGCCAAATAAAAAAAAAAACATTCGACGCATCTTAACTTTACTCCACTATGGGGCCATAGGCTTCCTTAATCTACATAGCGATTTGTTTTATGCTTTTTTTTTTAAATTACAGTAATTGGCTTTTAACCTTTGTGATTAATAAAATAAAATAAATAAACCTTCAATCAAGTCACATATTCTAGTGATATTGCTATTAACCGAATGACTCGTCCAGGGTTTCCTTTAGTTTTGTGGTCCGGGTATTCCATTAACTGTTAGGTACTTACTTTAATTTTAATACTGAAAAGGTTTATTCGCCTAGTTGTCAAAACTTTCTAATTACAATGATTGCTTGTAATTCCCCTTGTAAACTCGTAACGTTTATAGTTAAATTTTAAACAGGCTTGTCGCGAAGTTTGTTCGCAAAATTATTTATTCTTCATTGTTCCGTTTTAAGTAATGGCGGCCAAGTTATTTATTTTTGGAGATGAGTTTTCGTAGCGCTCTTTTCATCTTGAAATAGGTTGCAGAATAAAGTAGCAAAATAAAGGTTCGTTTCAAAATTCCGATATGAATAGTAATTATTCGTGAGAGAAAATAGGGGAACGTTTTAGATTATAATCAACCATTACTTAAATACCTATCTACATGTAGGTCGATAGGCGTTAGAGGGTTTAATATGGAGATTTTGAATGACCCGGTTTTAACGTCCCGGGATTAAAATGACATCGTATATCCCTTTGGGTTCTGGCCTTCAGAGAGAACGTAACTCCATTTATCAAATTTAATCTTTAACTATCTTCGAGCGCTCTCTGCGGTTCGGTTTACGAATATAATTTACTATTCTGGCATTCTGGGAGTACCATTGATTTCTATCATCATCGCCCTATATACTATCCCACTGTTGGTAAAGGTGTAAAGGTCTCTTTCTATATAGAGAACGATAAGCACTCACCACGCTTGCTCTAGGTGGATTGGCGATTTCTAAAATCGCCTTAGTCTGTGCTTTAAGCTGATTTCAGACTACGCTATAATATAATAGTATATAGTTTATAGCTTATAGTCCAACAATATCGCGCATCATACATTGTTATGGACACGTTCACACTGTACTGTACTATATATTATTGGGTATGTATGGTGCGCGATTTGTTGTGCTATGAGCTGTATACTATCCTTACTTCCTTACTAATATTATAAATGCGAAAGTAACTCTGTCTGTCTGTCTGTCTGTCTGTTACGCTTTCACGCCAAAACTACTGGACCGATATAAATGAAATTTGGTACAGAGATAGAATAGACCCTGAGGAACAACATAAGCTACTTACCCGGCTGCGCTAAGTAGTTCCCTCGGGATGCGGGTGAAACCGCGGGAAACAGCTAGTATGCTATATATTATAGCGTAGTCTGAAAGCAGCTTTAGCCCAGGTTTCCTCACGATGTTTTCCTTCATGGCTGGTCAGTGTTGTGTCTAAATACACTTACTAAGTACCAACTCAATATGACTTTATAAAAGGCAGATTGGTTCTTGCCATGTTTCGAACCAGCACATTCGTACTTGAGATGCTGGTGCCGTAACTACTGGGCCACCACGATACAAACACATTACACGAAGATTTTTATGTTAGTTTTTTTTTCTACATGACCTCTTGCAGTGTGCTTCTAATAGCATTCGACCTGCTTAACCGGACAATGTGGCGAGGTCCTAATGTAATTAATTAAATTAAGGCCTCCAGCCAAGATTTTATGTTAGTATAGTTGTCAGTGTTTAAAATGTAAATGTTCGTAGTTACGCACAAAATCTTCTGTATATTGTTTTTTTCTAAGTGCCCTAAAGACGTTTCTTTTCAATCAAAATATAATGTTATATCAGTGAACAGAATTTTATTATTATTCAATCAAACCCTAACAGGCATGAAGGTTTCATTTAGAAGAAACCTTCGTTTAGGAAATTGAATTTTTCATGTAACGCATGCGCTGTAGACTTGTCAGCAGCTGCTACTTCGTATGTTATTATGATTATTATCTCGCTTTTTTATGATTAAGGAGCTTGGCAGAGTTCCAAGTTTAATACAATGACAATAACGCCTTAAAAGTGTTTTGAAGTGAGTTGTTACGCAAATTAGGGAAATTTATGTTGGTAGCCAGTTGTTTGCTGACCAAAAGCATAGTGAAGCATGTCGAATGCGTACGCGCATCGAATCGATAGTTACGCATTTGCTCGTACAAATGAGAACGGTGAAATGCTTATGTCAATGTGTATTTATAAGTTATTTTGTAAGTATGAGTGGTGGTTTTAACATGAAAATATAATTAAATACAAACATGTTTTCTGTAGGCTGCCTACTAATTGAAAAATGAAAGTTTTCTAAAGCTATTTAGTTTTGTGCATAAAAAGTCTTTAAAATATTTGTTTGTTCAATATTAAAAGTTAGACGATCAAAATATTAACAATCCGAATGTGAGTTTGTTTGTTTATTACGCTTTAACGGTAGAACGGCTCAACCGATTTAGATGAAATTTGGTATGATGATATCTATAGACTATTATATACTGCCTTTTGACCGGATCGTGTGTTCCCTCAAGTCTATGATGAAACCGCGGGAAATACCTAGTGCTCAATAAATAGACCAGCCCAGTGCAATATCTAACAGATAATGTTACACGATCTCTGTTGCGAGTTATCGACTTATCGATTCAATTGTATGAAACAGCTGTTAGTACTTAGTTCTAAAGTTTGTCACCACCTTATTTATGTAGGTACTACGCAAATAAATAATAATCGTATTTTAAATACTATGTGCGGTGTTTTTTTTTGCGCCAAAGTAGGGTCATTGCGTCGGTTACGCGACCACCTTCGGTTTCCGACCACTTGACCGACTAGGTTTCTTTAATTAAGGATAATAACATTTCTATGAGACATAACCATAAAAAAAATATACCAAATAACTTTGGAATAGTTAAGCATTTAGTATTAAATACATTTTAAATTAAATGATTTTACCTAACTTAGAAAAAAGCCTTTCAATTTTCGTGATAATCGGTGATGTGCGAAAATACAGTGAATTTGCAAATAAAACAGCGCGACGCACAGTGGTCCGGATTTTAAAAAAGGCGGACATAGGATCGAAGATGCATATACCATGAAACAAAAAATTGATTTATATAGAAAATTTAACGCTGATTAATACTTATTACTACAACTTTTCAAAAAAATAGCTCCTTCATGTCCAAAAAAAATATTGAAAAAAAAAATGTATGGGAGAAAATATATTTTCCTTTTTTTCTCCGTTCAGTATCAAAGTATAGCAAGCAAACCTTATATTCTGGTAAGTACCTGTTGTCCTTAACACGATGACATATAAATTGCTTGCGTATCCCTGCGGCCTTGGCGCCTACGATGCTTCAAAGTTTGAAATTTCAATTTGGAATTTTCTTAATTATTAACGTATTTTTTAATTAAGATGAAATTAAAATATCATCTATACATATAATTCTTTAATATAATAAGAATTAAAACATTCCTATTCAGGTATTTGGCAGATATTTATTATTTTATTATAATAAAAAATAGCAATAAAACTCTTCAACTGTACTTATGTAATTGAATACATGTGCTGATTCGTTGATAATCTGAACTGACAGCAACTACTCCTCTAATAAAATAATGATTTACCCCCCACCCCCCACCACCACCACCGGAGATATCGACGACGCTGATTGACTGTTGAAGATGTGGTACTTACTTTGTCAGTCACTATTTGCGAGCGTTTGGTTGTTATTAATTCAGCATTTTTTTTGTATTTCATCTCGCAGGTCAACCTAGAAGGTTTTCAAAATTCAAAATTCAAAAGTCATTTATTCAAATTAGGCTGAAAATCAGCACTTTTTGAACGTCAATTTACAAGAGACAGCCCCCAAAACGCCCGCCCTTCACCACTTCCTATGTGTTTTCGACTGCTTAACCGGGCTTGTTATTAATTTAGCAGCTTGGCAAGGAAAATATTGCAGGCAGATGCAGATGAAGTATATGTTATAATAGTGGCCACTTTTCGTATTATTGTCATAACAAATCTCCGGCCTGCCCATTTTGTAGAATTTGTGTTTCCAATCTCTTCATTCATTGCAGCTTCTTGCTTGATGTTTACTGCTATCTCTTTACAAACTCGAACTTAATGAGCCTACAATCATGTGTTGAAGAAGAAATAGGGTTTTTCCATTATGGTGATATTATAAGAAGCTAATTTAAGAGTGACAAAGTATAAAAACTGAAGAATCACTGAAGACTACATCTTCACTTCTTTGCTTGTAGGTGCTTTGTGAAGAAACTCCATCGTATCAATGCAAAAAAAACAGTTTTTTTTCCTAAACAATGTGTTTTGAACAATTGCAACACTATCAGGGTCTTCGTTATGTGGTCAATAACACAAGTTAAGCCATTCTTCTTGTCCATCCTAAGTCTTGCGACTAATGCGAAAGTGAGTTCTTCCGAAGAATACTCCAAAAGAGATTCTGAACGTCTTTTCTTTTTGTTTCTTGCCGAGGTCAACAAAAGGCTTCCTCATGTGAACTTTTGTAGAGGTGCCCACATTGATTATAACGGAATCACAGTTGCTACAGTATCGATGTTAACTGAAGTATTGTATGACGTTATGTTTTCAGAAACTTTATCTAGGCTTGAAAAATCTCAGATTAATTCACAGTAGTACAATTTGGGCAACTAATATTTGCTTTTAAACTACTCAGCATGTCTATTCATGAAAGTCTTCTAATTTCTGGAAGTACTTGCTATCTGCAACTGACGTAATTTTTCAAAAGGGTCTTGATAATTTCTTAACCTTCCAACATAGTTAAATTGGTGTGCGTAGAATAACAGCATCATAGACCCGTGTTCAATTTTTCATGTGTCTTTCAACACGGAGCTTCCTTAAGGGTTGAGAAACAAGTCCCTTTAATTTAATTGCCTTTTGTCTACATGACCTCTTGCAGGGTGCTTCTAACTTCATTCGACCTGCTTAACAGGACAATAGCCAGAGCCTTTAATTGTTTCATGCACAGATATAAATAACAAACACACGCTCGCAAGTAGTGACTGACAAAGTTAGTACCACATCTTCAATAGTCAATCAACGTCGTCGATATCTTCGGTGGTGGGGGTAAATCATTATTTTATCAGAGGAGTAGTTTCTGTCAGTTACGAATTGTCAACGAATCAATACGTGTATTCAATTACATAAGTACAGTTGAAGAGTTTTATTGCTATTTTTTATTATAATAAAATAATAAATATCAGCCAAATACCTGAATAGGAATGTTTTAATTCTTATTATATTAAAGTATTATATGTATAGATGATATTTTGATTTCATCTTAATTGAAAAACACGTTAATAATCGTAGGCGCCAAGGCCGCAGGGATACGCAAGCAATTTATATGTCATCGTGTTAAGGACAACAGGTACTTACCAGAATATAAGGTTTGCTTGCTATACTTTGATACTGAACGGAGAAAAAACGTAAAATGTATTTTCTCCCATACATTATTTTTTTCAATATTTTTTTTGAATATGAAGGAGCAATTTTTTTGAAAAGTGGTAGTAATAAGTATTAATCAGCGTTACATTTTCTATATAAAACAATTTTTTGTTTGAGGATATATGCATCTTCGATCCTATGTCCACCTTTTTTAAAATCCGGACCACTGTGCGACGGACCGCGTTCAATGATATGTTTTGGTACTTTGTATTGTATGTTTAACCAATATGAAAGCGTGGTTAGTTCAATTATTTAATAATAATTTTGCTGATTTTTATCTTATTTTTCACTAAAATCCAGTGGTCGCTTACTGAAACGTAATTGTAACTGATACGTTAGTAAGCGGCCGGGTGGTCGTATACTGATTGCTTCAGTCTTATTTCATTTTGTTAATTATGATCCCAAGGTTTCAAATTATGATTACATATTTTTGGATATAGTATAACTTAGGCATGAAGATACGTTTTTTCAGTAAACGACCATATGTTTTCTTTGTAAATTTTTGACAAATGCCTATTAAAATCAGTGCAAATATGTGGCCGCGCGCGGTTTGTGAGCAATAATCTATGGAATTTGATATCAGTTAGCGTTCACCATAGTGTAGTATGTAATAAATAACATTTGAGTTAAGATCCTTCAAAACATACCTTTGAAAGTCAAAGTAAAGCTCTGCTTGCCGCGGTTGGTTTGTGGATGGGTGACCATCTAAATAATACGGAGACTCCTTCGTGTTTCAGAAACATGTTAAACTGTTGGTCCCAGCTGTAATTTTGACTTTGACAACTTTGATAATCGTTACGACGATTAATTTAACGATTTGGGAAAAGGCTAGGCAGATGATGTTGCGGGAAGTCAGAACCCAGGTGTGACATCCTCTCTCTTACAGAAAGGTATCGGGATACGTGGTAATTAGAAAGTGGAGGTTAGATATGTAGTCATTCCATGTGTGTTCAACTGCATCTGTTGGGACTGGTAACCAACCCCAAAATACTTGGGAAACCCATAGGCTGATGATATCAGGTACGTCGGATTCCTCGAATTACTATAGATTAGTATAGAGGGTCTACTAAGAGGAAGAAAACGTGACGTTATCGAGACCAAAAGACCAGAATGACCCAGTATTACATGTGAAGAGTGAAAAGCGAATTAAAGTGGCTTTCAATCCAAGCTCGAGATAATCAATATTATATTCAAAAAACAATGAAAAATCATTATTGGTGTTGATGATTATTTGTTTATAAATATGTTTAATTTATTTTTGCACCAATAATAATAGCCTTATAATAAAAAAAACACCTTTAAAATAGTGGTCGGTAACTGGCATCGAGTGGTCGCATACTGACCAAAGTGGTCGGTAACTGACGTTTTGGCTATTTTTGCACATTTTCGATATTTTTTCCAAATTTATATATGGAAGTGTATTATTTTTATTTATTTATATGCATCTTGACTATATTTCTGAATCATTTATATGGACAGTAACGATTTTGCGTACATATTAAGCAGTTTTTAGTTCCTTCAAAGTGCGCAAGTCAGCTAAGTGGTCGCTAACCGGCGCAACGACTCTATTTACTAGAAAAAGTTGATGAATTTCTTGTAATGGTCATTCTTTCTTTTTTTAGAAAAAAAATCTTAGGCCGGTGACGGTCGGCGACAGAACAGTCTATTGGGCATAGTCCCACACATTTCTATACAAAGATTATTTTTCCGGACACTTTTTTTGTGTATGGCATCTCGCAGGTCAACCTAGAAGGTTGTCGACTGCTTAACCGGGCTTGCCTGTGAAGTGCCTTAAATGAACTTAGGCCATGGCTTAACTTACAAAACTAAGCGACTACACGCTAAGGGCACCACCTAGTGGGGTACGGACCTCGGCTTAGGGCGTCGCTGGGGGAGGACAGCAAGGGACAGGTTGGATCAGAATATATATGATTATTATAATCGGGAATTTTAAAGCTATTGGCTCAGCTCGCGGGCTGGCTCGTCGAGCTAGGCCGGACACTTTCCTAGCACGGTAAAAGTATGAAACGGTGTAGTTGGCAGACTCCTTAATTGATAACATTGGTGCAATCATTGTGAATATTTATTCTAGTTACTGTAATTGAGGTTAGATTATTTAGATTTTATTGTGAAGATTGTAACCGTGGACTAATACATTATTCTTATTCTTTTCGCTTTGAAGAGCTAGATATCGCTTTTAGTGATAAGACCGCCGTTGTACCCATATTTTTAGTTTTAAATTGTATCTGTCTTAATTTCTTTTGGTGTACAATAAAGCATATTTCTATTCTATTCTAATTCGTAACTTCCTATACCACTGGTATAAGAGTCCAGACGAGTCGAAACCAATTTAATCAGTATCCAGTTCACCTAATTTTAGTCGCTATAAAAAATGTACCATTAATTATCTTACTAATGAACAAGGAAAAAGTAGTAACATTTCAACAAACATATTAGAAATGACCTATTTACTAGTTGCTAGTAGGACGGAAGGTCGTGGGTTATTGATTAGCAAGGTGAATGCAATAAATAGCTATAGGGTATACTGAACTTATAATATATTGTTTCATAATGGAGTCTGTCACTAATATTATAAGACAGAAACAAAAAAATATTAATTTCACATTAATGGAGATTAGATTATGTTTTTGAGGAGCTCGTGGCTAAGTAACAGCCGCACGGGTCGACCGATCAAAGGTAAGGCTGCGCTTGGCCTGGTCGGTCCGTTAATGGGTGACCATCTTTGTCATAGCGAGACTCCTCCGTGCCTCGGGAAGCACTTTAAGCTGTTGGTCCCGGCTGTCATTGTGGATCTTTGTCAGTGGTTACGGTAGTCAGAAGCCAGAAAGAAAATTTGACTACTAGATTTGCTTAGTCGTGTTACCTGGTAGCTGGGTTATGGAGGTCAGATAGGCAGTCGCTCCATGTAAAACTCTGGTACTGAACAGCATCTGGTTAGACTGGAAGTCGATCCCAACACAGATGGGAAAAAGTTAGGCAGATGATGTACATTATGTCAATGCACCGCGCATTTTTGAGATTAAATATGAATCATCAATATTATTTTATTCAAATGTTAATTACAATTCATTTAAAATATTGAAAAAGGCGAGAAGGTCATAGTTTAAAAAAATACTTTTTGCATCTTTAAGCTTGATTTACACTTCGACATCATACACCGTACACTCAGTGTAAAAGTCGAGTGTCTGTGTGTATACAGGCGTGGGACATTCATTGTGGCACGAGAAAAGTGTCGCGGCAGCGGCATCTCAAAGAAACTATTGACGTGTGAACAGAATAAGAAAATATTCTGACATTTATGTAGCAATTTCTATCGCAGTGTAGATCATACTTTACACCTAGCTGCTTGATTGCATTTGGATTTTCTCCACCTCTAATGAAAATGCGCGAAATCATTAACCTCAGTCGATCGTTACGTTTAATCTAATATTAGCGTGGAAAATCAAGTGTACACACTGCCTTATTTCGTTTTGTTTTTAAAACCTTCACTTTTGATACGGATTAACTGAAACTAATAATCAAAGGACTTCTCAAACTCCAGATTCAAATTGAACGAAATTTGTAAATATGCCTTGTTAGTCATTGAAAATTCAGGCTTCTAGTTTCTTCCACAATGAAGTTACAGGGGGTTAAAAATGTCGTGAACGACTGACGACAAAGATGGTATGACTGTCCCTTTGTTTGTTTGTTAATGTTTTTGCTCCAATTTGTAAATGTAACCACCAAAGCAAGTAAATGTCGAAACAGTATGGATACTTATCTACCAATCGCGTTAAAATAAAATATTTAATATTAGTTTTCTAAAGCTTTCTTTTCTTTTTTGCTTTTCTTTATGAACAATTGAACATACTACTATAATAGCAATAGCATTGACACTAATCGAATGATCGGTTTCAAACAGGTATTGAGCTTTGCAAGTTATCAGAGGTCTCGCATGGTTGCACATTTGATCCGCTGGTTATCGGAACCATTCAGCTAAGCGAGAATTTATACAAACATTGGCTGTTTTCAACGGTTTCACCCGCCTCGGACTTAACGCACCCGTGGCCTTCCCCAGATTTCCACCATATCCATGTAAAATTGTATATAAAGCGAAATAGAGTTAAATTCAGATGTATAATATTAGTAAGGATACCTTTGCATAGTTAGCATGTAGCTTGAAATGGATTCATGCTTTTATTTCGTTCAACTATTTCTAATCTATAAATTGTCTTACTTGAATGATTTTGAACTTGAATGATTATTTCTATTAGATAGATTATACCAGAGAAGACACAAAGTTTTCCAGTGTAGCACAACAGGATTGTTTAAGTGCTCTAGTAAATTGGAAAAATTTGGAGTTCATCTAATCAACGTGAAGCTCAGAAATGCGAAGTTATGTTACTTTTGGAAATGTTGTCTCTTTTACAAGTGAATTACAACTATAATGTTGTCTAGTATACTTTTTCTGCTGTCTAGTAATATTGTTAGTTTGTATGTAGGGGGTAAACTAAGGAATTACGCCGATTTTTTTTAAAAGGCTATTGTGATCATACTACAGCCCCGGCTGTATGGTCGATGGTGTCCATAACGCCATGTATAGAAGTTATAAATGAAGAAAATAATCGACGTTTTTCCTTCTACTTTAATAATACATTGTTACAAATTTATTACGGCAAGCCACTCGATTATTCCGCGTCTACGAGCATATGAATAAACGGCGCCATCGTTCATTTGTTAGTTAATTATTTACGATCAGTCTGACGTCGCGCGACGGTGCGTGCAAACGTGTTTTTAGCATTTATCTCCGTATATAAAAACATACGTTTTTGTCGTGTTTTCGCGGCCACATACTCGGGATAACCAACAGGTATTGTTTTGAAGGTTGTCCGGTGAAACGGGAGTGTGATTTTGAGTTTCCTTAGTGATTTTGTGCTAAGGTCCGGATTTTGGTCCTTCGGTCCTAAAGCTGTATGTATTACTTTATATATTATGAAAATTGAACTGACTGTTATTGTTACTTTATCATCGGTGTTTTCCTCACTTAAATATATAAATGTTTTAGCATTAGTACAATGCTTATTCGTCAACATATCGATAAGAGAAGCCATAATAAGTTATGTGCAAAATCTGACTGTGCGTCACATCGAACAAGAAAACGTATTGTCATTAATTAATCTTGTAACATTTGATTGATTGAACGTTGTTTATATGAAAACGTAAGATAAACAGCTGTTAAATCAAGTTTATCATTCATGTTATTCAAATTATCTGCGGAATGAATAACTGGTACGAATTAAAATGGCTTCCGGGCGATTCTCACGGTCGAACACAGTTAATCAAGATGTTCTCAGGATCTTAGTTATTTTGTTGTTAGTTATTGTAGTGTTGAGATTGTTATGAATTCTGAGACTGTAGATAATTTAACTTTGCCATTGTTTTATTTGCTCAGGCTGTATTACAGAGCACAGAGATTATAATTATCGACGTCTAAAACTGAATGTTACATTTCAAAGTAGTGTTACCGGGGTAGTTCTTCTTATCTCTTCTTATCTTTCTTTTGGAAGTAATTGCTTGTCCATAACTTATTATTATATTGAACGTTTCTGTCAACAGAGAATGTTACACAACGATGTATGTAGTCTTCATTAATTTGAGTACCTACTATCCACTTCCTTCAAACATTTTTTGGTCGCGTGCCGCATGGCAAGTTTCACACAGTA
Source organism: Pyrrhia umbra (assembly GCA_963891755.1). Classification (NCBI taxonomy): domain Eukaryota; kingdom Metazoa; phylum Arthropoda; class Insecta; order Lepidoptera; family Noctuidae; genus Pyrrhia; species Pyrrhia umbra. The sequence continues at coordinate 2,416,134 of OY982929.1, read as the reverse complement.
AAGTAAAAGTACATAATATATTATTTATTGTGTGATGACTGAATACAATTTCACTTCGTTATTTCGGTTGGTAGTAGTATAGAAGAAAAGCTCAAAGTTGGTCTAAATACACGGGAGTTCATTTTTGACTACGGCAACGCCATATGGGTTGTTTCTGTGTATTACAAGGGTACGTACCTAAGCATCAAAGAAAATGTGTTTCTTTGGTTATTGATGAATTAATTTCAACATAATTAAGTGCGGTTGTATTTGTCATGATCCAGGTTGTGACCTTGGCTAGATTATGAGTTACAGGAAAATTCAAAATGGCTGACGCTGGACGCCATGCGGTTATGTCATTCGTTTGTTTTATGTTTTCTCTTCCAAGGTAGGCGGGTTTTTGTGAACCACCTTTGAAAATGGATGTTCAACATGTATTCATCGCCCTTATCTCAATCAATCTTGGTCCTTCCATCCTAACAGCAGCCATACCATCTATAATAAAATCTATCATCGTTTTTGTGGTCTTCTTAGCCTTCATGTTTTTGTAGGATGATGGAATGACATGTGTGTAACGTGACCTTCTCAAGTCTTATATACTTTGAAAGCCTATTTACCTGTCTAGCTCTCCACTTCCACAATTAGTGACGTGTAACGTTTTTGTTGCAGCATTCCACGGAGGAGGGGGGCGGGGGGCGGCGCGGGTTGATCGACGTGAGCGCAGGTGCAGGCGACATGTGGATCAGCGCCGTCGAGAGCTCCATACTGTCATGGGAGGAGGTAACGTAGCTTTTTCAGCTTAATTTTAGACCCACAAGTCAATATAACCAAGTAATATATTCCTCGAAGGTGAAAGCAGAAGTTATATCATTAAAATGTTTTGTTTTTTAAACTTAAAAAACTTATGGATATGCAATTTTGTAATCTTTAAATAAACGCTAAGCGACTCGTTGGTCTAGTTGTCGCAAACGTCGACTGCCGTTTTAGGGGGCTTGGATTCGATTACCGGGTCGAGCTGGCATCGCCTGTGGGTTTTTCATAAAGCTGCCCGGAGTCACGTAGGTGGCGGTGTTACACCCCCGTGTCTGGAAAATGTCGTCGTTCCCGGCTGCTATATTTATAGCAGTCATTTTAATGTCTGAGGCTATCTCAGACGGTATTGGGAAAACTCTGACACTAAGGCTTGTTAGGTTAGTAAAACCTGCAGCCCACACTATAAGCAGAGAAGAAGAAGATTAACGCTAACTGTAACGCTAGGTGTCCGCGATGCACACAATAATTAAACAATTGCAGTGCACTTTAAACTGTACACTGGACTAAAACCGTCTTACTTATAAAAAACGTGTAATCTAAAGTTTAACCATTTCTCACCTAATCCTTAATTAACGTCGTAATTCAGGATTAAGCAACAAACTTAAGGTCGGATTCACGCTAAACAGCATTTTTGATTGGGATTTCTAGTAATCCATTGCTAAGCAGGAGATTAAAAATATATGAAAAGTGAACATTTGGCTCATATTTAGCCAGTTATGTAGGCCTATTAAGATACTGGAAACAGCCCGCCTAGCACGGGGGTGTACAAACGCGTATTTTCCACACTTTGTCTATGTAACTTGTATTGAACAAGAAGACCGCCCCCCGAGCAAGGCCTGCAAGAGTACGGAGATTGCCGTTAGAGAGTGGCTTTAATCCAATGTAGTGGTGGTTTATACGGAGCTGAAACTTGACCGACAAAATGTGCCTGTATTGCAGTTAGGTAAATCTCTGCTTAATTCAGCAAGTTGATAAATCTCGTGATGATGATATTATCTATGGATAAAGCCGGCAATATTTTTTATAAGTAAGTTACCTGGATTTTTCTTCCAAAGCCTTTTATTAAAAGCTTTTATAGGTACTCATCAAAACAGGTACCTACTATAATGGATTTTTATGGCCTACATAAAAGTGTACGCGGACGATTCCCGGTTTAATGCCATATTACAGACACGCTTCTTCCTCTATCAGCATATACCTATATTTTTCTTTGACTTACTTATCGAGTTTTGCGTAGTAAACTAGCTGGGGAAACTACTTAACTCACCCGGATAAAAAGTCTAAAATAACCTATAATCGTTTTCTTACCTGTCTCCTTCAAATCGGTATAGCACGTAACAAACAAACTCACTTTCGCATTTATAATATTAGAATAGTTCACTTCCAATAAATAAAATCCAAGGACCAACAAAACTATCAATGGGCTTCCACAGATTGATGCGGCAAAACGTTTTCCTAAACAATGACGTATTAAATCACTATCTTTAATCGTAAGTGGATAGAAAGAAAGAAAGAAAGAAAGAAGAAAGAAAGAAAAGTTGGTTTTGCCAACCTAACAAGCCCTAGTTGAAGAGTTTTATCAAATCTCTCACATGGAATTATAACGACTGCTATCAAGCTAGCAGCCCGGGACGACGGTTTAACGTCCCAGGCAGTGGTAGTTGGGTGTTTTATTTTCGGATGGGAGTATCAGACACTTACTGACTAAAACCCATCCATGTTCCTTCCTTAGCCCTTTGCGTTTCGGGTTCTTAATCATGTAGAAATTCATTGACTGAGTACACACATTTCGGGAAAATAGTGAATTAAATTACACCGTGTAGTACCAACAACAAAAAGATCTTAATCGATATTAAAAGGTCACATCACTCAGATGATTAAAAGTAAACACATAACAATCATCGTTGGACACATGTCAATATGCCCAAACATATGAGGAAGGCAATGACAATTACAATTTACATAACAGATAACATCGTCTTCGCACGTAATAATAACATTACGATTGAAAGGTTGATGGAACAAACAGTAGTCTCAATTCGATTGTTGAAGATTGATTGATTGAAACGCGTGTGTATGGAAAGCAATTTGTTTGAACACAAACGGGAAGGAGGTCGTCTATTGACGGCTTTTAAAAGATTTGTCCGTTAGAATTTTTAGGTTAGGTGTCAATATTGTCTGTATGTGAAAGAATGTAATGTATTATGTTTTTTTGTTCAATAACTTAGTAATTGTTTTTTTTTTAATGTAGAAATTCTACGGGGTAATGAATTTGATGTAGATAATGTGTTTTTGTTAATAGACCATACACATAGGGAAGATACAGGTCATGATGTGTAGTTTAAAAGTGTGAAAAAAAAGCACCTTGCCTCCTAAAAACTATAAAATGCCTTAAGTTTATACGAAAAAAGTCCATTTGATAACCAAATTGACTTTAGACAATAATGCAATCATATTTTATCGTGGATGCTCCTACTACTTACACTGATCCTTGACTTTTTGTACAATAATTCGATTGTGTTAAAAGCTAATTCAAAAGCCTCTAATTAACTTGTGGACAGACACAATGGTCTTCACAGTATATGAAAGAAAGAAAGAAAGAAGAAAGAAAAACAGTTTATTCGCGTGCAGTAACACACATAAAAACACGGAATAATACAAAAATTAATAAGAGAAAAAAAAAATATAAAAAATGCGTCACCACTACGCGAAACGGCTAACGCTCAGCATAATGCAGTGGCCCGGGCACAAAGGCACCAGTCCACGGCGCTGGTTTTCAGCGTTAGCCGAATATGCGTATAATATGCGAGGATAATATGAGAAATATGCGTTTCTCATATAAATTTTCCGGGCGTTAACGAGAATTGAGGGGGACTGTTAACTGATAACGATACTGCGTAGTGCAATCAATCAAGCGAGGAAGCATTTCCTGTAGGTAGCCAGAAAAACGTAGGACCCTGGATTGTGATTGGATAACCGATGACCTACCTGATGATAAGTCCTTACTATTCATTCCCACCAACCACGCATAACTCCAGATTCGGGCCTGTTATTGATAATTCCTATGGGAAAACAGTGGAATATTATCTTAACAGTCGTATCGCTTTATTGAACTCATCTCCGGAAGACCAATTCCTGTTTTGCGATAGCTGATTTAAATCATCTCCAGATTTAACCCTATGATTACTTTAATTTGTGGTCTCCTCTTGCCCATCTATCAACATCTCAAAGTACGAATATACCACATATGTTTTTTGCCACTATAGAATCCGCAACGGTAATTTATGTTTTCTAAATGTCAACGACCTGTGCAGTGACGTCATTGTTATATTGAATGAGCGATGTAGTGTTTACTCTATCAATTTTCTCATTATTTGTCTTCATATTGGGATCTTTGTGTGCTTGGATATAAAATATATACTTTATCACTTACCTCTTTTCTACTCTTTTACTAAAAGTTCATCATGTAATACCTCTGCTGTGCCAGATATTCAAGTCGTTTTTTTGGAAAGCGGTTAAAACGAAAACGTGTAATGTGTTTTAATGGCATTGACACTGAACAACCGTTATCTCAGGATAACAAAGTATAAGTGCAATGTGCAACGATATTGCAGGTGCCGTATTACGACACATTGAAGTGAACCAGATTCCAGAGTGAAAAGGGGACGGTTCTATTAGTCCTGTGCTCCCTCGCTCTTTTATATTTAATTCTGTATTAATTTGTAGTATATGTATGTATCTATGTGTCGTCCAGAGTCCTATCTATCTCCATACTAAACTTTATCTACATAAATCGGTTCAGCAGTTACCGTAAAGATATAACAAAGAAATGAAAACTCATTCGTATTTCCATTTATTAGTTAGGATAAGTTCCGAAAATTACTATACCATCAGAAAACACTGACATTGTTGTAGTGCGTAACCTATTAAGTTCATATTATCTCTCACATAGTTTCCTCTATAGAAACATTGCCATCAATGTCAAGAGGGCTTTCATCTCTATGAAGCCTATTTGCATACTGACCCAGTTTCAATATCAATTAGGTTATATGAGCCGAGATATGTTGCCATTAAATCCTAGGTCTAATGGGCTATTTGCATCTCAATTGTGAAGGTAGTCATTAATGTTGATGCGTTCAATTGTTTACAGACTAATGATGCTTGGTTTTCCAAGGGCTTCGTTGCGTTAGATTAATATTTTTATTCTGTTTTTTACTTGTGAATGACCTTGCTTTTCATGAAGTACCTAATGAGTAAAGTATTTTTAGTGTAAGGGATAACGAAGCACTAAAATAAATAAATTACGCAATCTTAAAAATGATACATTTTTCGATTCATGCCAAGCTTTTGATATACATAAGCTTAAAAAAATATATTATTATTTAACGTCGGTTATGGTGTGATGTTTATTATTAAGTAACCAGTCGCTAATAGTGTAAATCATTTTAGTCTATTTGTATGTATTTTCACACAAATGTGTTAAAATGCATAGTTTGGAAACGGCTTTTTCTCTTGGTAAGTTTAGTGGGTAAATTATTTAGGTTGCGAAGGCAACCCGAGTTTACAGAAATTGATTAAGAATTGGAGTAACGGCTTAAGTCTTGTGTAAGTAGCTAGTTTTTTCAAATAAGATACATGAGGACCTTTTGTAAGTAGTGTTCCTTAATTTTACACAATATTGCAATTTCATCATCATCAGCCTATTTACTAACCCACAGTTGAGTAAAGGCCTTTTCTAATGCAGAAAAGGAGAAGGCAAGAGCATTGATCACCACGCTTGCATAAGCCGGATTGGCGATTTCAGAATTTTAAGTCCAGGTTTCCTCACAATATTTTCCACTTTATTCAGTTATAATTGAAACCCAAAAGAATCTGCACCAAAAACAATGAAAAATGATCTCATAATGAGATTTCTTGTATTATGAAAACACCTGTGCAAATAATTATTGATTATGTTACTAGTTTCAATGACGCAAATGCACAATAGATGAGTTAGATACTGTTCGCGACTGTATTTTGTCGAAGACTATAGAAAGACAGAACCCCGTCAGTAGTTAAACCTGGACTTAAAAAAATCGGCCAAGTGCGAGTCGGACTCGCGCACCGAGGGTTCCGACCATTGGAAAGAAAATTAGAAAAAGAAAAGATGAAAAAAAAATGAGTTTCAGTTCTAAGTATGGGGAACCCCCAAAATTGATTTTTTTTTTCTCTTTTTGTGTGAAAATCTTAATGCGATTCAAAGAATACATCTTCTTACCAAGCTTCAACTGTATAGTTCTTATAGTTTCGGAAAACGTGGCTGTGACATACGGACGGACAGACAGACATTACGAACCCATAAGGGTTCCGTTTTTTGCCTAAAAAAACACAGAAATCGCCAATTTGCCTTGAGCAAGCATGGTGATGCTCATGCTTTCTCTGTTTCTAAAGAGGTCTCTGCACAGCAGTGGGACATTAATTAGGTTGATGATAATAATAATAATTTAATTGTAGGGGGTACGGGTAGTGGTGTGTGGGGAGCGGGTGAACGAGTGTGTGTAATAAGTGAAGGTGTTGATGATGATTCACCTTTAATTTTCCTCGCTATTGGTTAATGCTAGCACAGAATCCATACATAATTAGGTGAGAGTGTTTGCAAATGATCAAAGAAACAAGAAGATATATTAAACTCTCGATTTCGCTTTTATTCAAGCTTCGTGTGATATAGTGGCGGTGAGTTGGCACCGTTCGACTGAGAAATGAGGCAACTGCGTCTGCGCACTATATTATGTTCTGTTTGGTTGAAGTTTTCGGTTGTAGACAATAAGAGAGACTCATCCGACAGTGAGTTTGTTTATTTGTCACGGTAAAATTGTTGAACTGATTGGAATTAAATTTGGTACGGAGATAGATGGGATTCTGGAGGCGGTTTAAGGCTTTTCTCCGGTGCGTTATGTAGTTCCCTCGGGACGCGGTTAGTAATAATCCTAGCTCGACGAGCCGGCCCGCGAGCTGAGTTAATAGCTTTAAAATTCCCGATTATAATAATCATATATATTCTGATCCAGCCTGTCCCTTGCTGTCCTCCCGCAGCGACGCCCTAAGCCGAGGCCCGTACCACACTAGGGGGTGCCCTTAGCATGTAGTCGCTTAGTTTTGTAAGTTAAGCCCTGGCTGGAGGCCCTAAATTCATTTAAGGCACTTCACAGGCAAGCCCGGTTAAGCAGTCGACAACCTTCTAGGTTGACTTGCGAGATGCCAAAAAAAAGCTGTTAGTAATAAATACTTAAACACGCCTGCCCAAGCCATAATTATGACTATCAAGTTGGCACATGGTTTAAATCACCCGTATAAGAATAAATAATGTGCCTATATTGTTTAAATTTAAAATTTTGACGTCAATAAGGAAAACTAAATACCGTGAAATGATAAAAACTTCCTTATCCTTTGTAATTTATTCAGTTTACTTAATTCAAGTTTTAAACTGGTGAATGTTACTTCGTGGTTTTCCTCCCCTCTCTTTTTTTGGACTCGCTTTTTTTTGTAGAACTTTACCTTTTTTGTTTTATAGTGTGTATTTATTCTTTCCTCTTGTTATTGTGTGGCTTGTAGGTCAGAGTTTTCCCAAATCCATCTGACGGCCTTATACATGGAGCTCTCGAAGTAGCGGCCGGAAATGCGATCCCAGGCACCGACTGTGCTAAAAATTGCTATCATCCTTTTTTATCTTCGACTTTTGATATAGGTAATTCATACGTTAAACGCTCTAATTTGTTAAGGCACATTTTTAATGAAAAGTCAGTTTTATAAACCATACAAACGAAATCATGACAATAGTTTCACACATTTTTGTACGTGTTGAAACAAGTGCAAATCTACTATGGCAACAAGTGAACCCCATTTATCAGCATCCTAATCATGAAGACAGCACTCACTAGGAATCTCTAATGACACCGTCCGTAATAACAGTTAGGTCCGTTTAATTACTCAATTGTTAGATTTCTAGAACAAGCCACCGGTAATTGGTGTCTCGGCACGCACGTTATCAAGCTGAATCCGTTGTGATTGGATTCAATGGGTCGGCGAGATTTAATCTTGGCCAGACACATCGGGATTGGTCGAATTAGTTTTTTTGTTTTTATTGACGTGACTGGTTAGAAAGGTTTGTTATACAGAGAGTAATAAAGAAAGCTTGATCCTTACAAGTAATTTAAAATCATAACAAATATCAAAAATACGAAAGTGATGTTTGTTACGCTTTAACGGTAAAACGGTTGTGTGGTACATACATAGAAGATACCTTGGAGACGGTTACAGGCTACCTTTTATCATCTTCATCCTCCTGCCATTTGCCATTGCCACATGTCTTCTTCTTCCATACTTCTCTATCTGACGTCATCTCTCTAGTAATCTCCTTTCTAGCCATATCATCTATATTAGGCTGTTTTTTATCCAGGTGCATTAAGACCGCGGAAAAAAGCAAGTAACATATAAAACCTACACAAGAATACCTTTTAATATCAAAATGAAAGTTTTTGTAGGAACAGCTTTAATTAAAGTTAATGGAATTACATTAATGGTTGTATTAAAATTGAAACCTTTTACAATTTCCTTCAATTTTAGTCACTATACAAATGTTTCAACGGCAACGACAGACATTTCTCATCCTGTAACAACTGGGTCACGTGATTGGCTTAAGGCTAATTGGTCCCGAAGCGGGTGGCAAACTTTGTTGTTATTGGTGAAATTATTTAATGAACGGGAATTGGGGTGTTGTTTTGGGACAACACGAAAGGCTTGTTTTAATCACAAATCAAAAACTTCAAATTAAGGCAAGAATCGATACTTTCTTGAGGCCCAAATTCCAGTACTTTAACATATTGCTACTAGGTTTCGGTTTTTGGACGTTTTTAAAGTAATCAGAGTCTAGCGAGCTTATCAATACCCATCCTGCCTGCCTTCCTGGAGTCCTATGGGAACCCTTGCTCTATATTCTGGTACTATCTTTTTTTTGAGGAGCTCATAGCTAAGTAGGTACGCTATGTTAAGCTACGCTAGCCACGATCAGTCCATGGATGGATGACCGTTTACTTAGCATAGTGAGACCCCTCCGTGCCTCGGAGAGCTCGTAAAGGTGTCAGTCCTGTGCCTTATCTGATGTGTCTGATTGCCGACCTATCGGACTATGAGAGTGAGAGGGAGCTATGAGTGTCTGGGCAATCGCTTGTACACTATAATATCTCCTACGTATCTGGCTAGTCTTCATTGAGATTGGCCGCTTATTAATCTCCTGCCTTTCTTCTAGGTGGCGGAACGTCTGAACGTGGACGTCCGCCGTGGCCTGTCATGGCGCGAAGCCAACGACCGCATGAACTTCGTGGGCCCCAACGAGTTCCAGGTCAAGGAGCAGGAACCGTTATGGAAGAAGTACATAGAACAGTTCCAGAATCCGCTCATACTGCTGCTGCTTGGTGAGTAGAATTTGAGGAATTTTACAGACGTCTCTTACTAACGGTGAAGGAGAACATCGTGAGGAAACCTGGACTTAAAAAGTCTGAAATCTCCAATCCGCCTTGAGCAAGCGTGGTGATCAATGCTCATGCCTACTTTGTATGAGAAGAGGCCTGTGCCCAGCAGTCGGACAATGTATAGGCTGATGATGATGATGACAGCATTTTAATGTAACGTGTTATGATCGATTTTGGCGGATTGGCAGATTTCTGTCTCGCAATGAGGAATGAGGGCTCTCTACCGAACAATAGGCTTGGTATTGTATGAGCCTGTCTCATCTCACGGTTGGTTATGCTTATTGCCCGTCAATTATGACGTTTCATTGATGGGTGTTTCATAGTGTAGGCAGTACAGTGTAAGTATATTTTGTACACTTATAACGTATATTAAAATTATGTAAATCGAATCATCCGCCGGGTGATACTTTAACAATCAGTCTGAGACATCCCCGGCAGCCACCTCTGCCAAATAATGCTAGTCAGTCCGTAAGGTGACACATTATATTCCTGTTTATGCAATTCATTACATATGTTTATTCAGATACCTATTTAAATATTTTTTTACTGTAAAGTTCATGGATGAACACTCATACATAATAAAAGACTACTTACCCGTGCGAAGCCGGGGCGGGCCACTAGTACATAATATAAGCCTAGTAATTCTAAAAGTTGAATTGTGTGATTTAGTTTTCGAAATCACTTACAGATTTTCTTTCTCACTCATTTATTTCAAATTAAAATCGAATCGAATCTGAGAAGAGAAGTTTATAATAAACTACTTGTTTCCCGCGGTTTCACCCGCGTCCCGAGAGAACTACTTCACGCATCCAGATAAAAATCAGCCTAAAACCTTGTCCAAGGTCCCCTCTATCTTCGTACCATTTTTTTACGAAATTGGTCCAGCCTTTCACGCATGATGCCGTGACCAAGGGAAATAGGGAATAGACTAGCTTCCTGCCAGCGGCTTCGCCCGCGATATTTTAGAAAATGGATACAAAAACTTGACTAATAATATACTAAAACCTTCCTCATTAATCACTAAATATATCTCTTTAAAAAACCGCATCAAAATCCGTTGCGTAGTTTTAAAGATTTAAGCATACATAGGGATAAAGGGACAGAGAAAGCGACTTTGTTTTTACTATGTAGTGATATTGAAGAACGGTTTCGCTAAACATGTAAATACAACAGAAATAGATTAGATCTGTTTCTTTTCTAAACAGATGAGCATCTTGATGTTTTGGAGATAAAACGAATCATTCCTTTTCCATGAACCGTTTTCTAGAAGCGAAGCGATAAACAAGTTATTTGTGAGGATAGAGGAATTAGTTAGGAGTTATCGTCGAAGAGCTGATTTAATTATGTGAACTGTTCTGCTTAAAATATAATCATTCTTATAAGGGGTTTAAAAAAAACATTTTTAATCTGGACTACCCATTTCCGCGGTCCAGATGTGGTATACATTAAAATAATGTGTAAAATCCTTTAGCGTGGTGCGGTCCGTCCGTGGATGGGTGACCAGAAAGCACGTGCATTAAACCGTTGGTCCCGTCTGTCATTTGTAGATATTTGATAGTCGTTAGGGTATTCAGAAGCTAGAAAGTATGACGACCAGTCTTAACAAAGGGTATCGTTTTGCCCGGTGTCTGGATTGTGGAGTACAAATAGGCAGTCGCTCCGTGAAAAACACTGGCACAGGGTAGACTGGAAGCCGACTCCAACAAAATTGGGAAAAGGCTAGGCGGGTGATGATGACATAACTTGTGTAAAAACCCTGATAAGTACGTGTTTGCTGTAATATTTCCTGCATTACACCACTTGTAAAGAAATATGTGTGCCAACGGCTGTCACAAGTATGCAGTCTCGCATTCGCAAGACCTATATGATACCTTACCATTCAAGAAATGATAATCGTAACCAATATTGTAACTGCGTATGTAACTCTGTCTTTATGTTTATTGCCCTTTTACCGTTCAATTACTGAATGAATTATAATGAAATTTGGTATCTATGTATATTGTATACTGGAGAAGGAAGGACGTTGGATTGTCTTGGAACATAATCAATTCAATAGGATAGGGTTGGAGTGACGGGCAGTAGCTTGTGATGATATAAATATAGCAAGTTAAGGCCGATATTCTAGATAGATGGTGGCATGATAAATCTGAATCAGTTTGATTGGTTGAATCAGGCTGTTTTTTAGGGATTGGAAATCATTAAATGACTCCTCCCGCTGATGGCAGGGCGGAATGAAGTGCGGCTATTTGTGTTTAGGGGCGCGATATCTAGCTATAAATAAAAATACTTACATAGGTAAGCATTTTAGAAAGGCCTCAAGATTCAGTCCTGAATGGTATTGTTTTTCTGCTATCGTTGCACTCTCTAGGGCCTAGTAAAAACTAACTTCAATAGTGTCTTCCCCTTTTACAAACAAAAGACGGCAAGACACATTCTTCAGAGGATTTATATTGTATGCAAGTTGCACCAAACTTTCTACTTTCAAAGTCTCACTTTTAAAGACTCCTCATAATTTGGCGGTCGCACTTTCCTTTTAAACACATAACTCTTCGAGTTCGTTGACTTGTGTCCTACAAAACACTTGATTTATATGCAGCCTTCTTAGATATGTGAGTAGATAGCGTAGACAGGTTTTAGCTCGCAAAAATGTACTTAAGATGTCAGCCGAAGTGGTTTCCGTTTGAGGATTGAATTGCTATAGGACTCTTTTAAAAGTAATTTTATTTTTGACTTTACTGAAACGAACCTTGTCTTGACTGACTGATTTATCAATACAGAGCTTAAATCGCTGGGGATAGGTACTCACTTGAAATGTTGGCAGTTGATGCCTTTTATGTTTTAACCATCCAATGAAACTAATTTTAGGAAATTCATACCCGAGATGGACGAAAAAGAGGGGTTCAAAATTTCGATGGCGAGCGATTCCGATAATTATGACCTCCCGATAAGCCCCCATATATAATTTATCGTTTAGGATTTTAACTACAAGCAGAAACGTGTCTATCTATTGATTCAAAAATAATTTATTTCAGGTAGGTACTTTGGAAACTGAAAACGTTACTTGAAAATAAAAAGGTACATTTTATAACTGATGAGTACGTAATACATATTTATCATCAGTCTCTCGTGGCAAATAGAAGGCAATAAAAAAACTGCAATTCAAAATAAGTTATTTTTTATCGTTAAGAACGTTTTAGTGTCAATTAACTTGAGTCTTCAAGGGCGTTTGTGGTTTAACTTGTAATAGATACTTCAACATGAATAGTTTTACCTGATAGGTCAGTCCTCAAGTTTTTTAGGTCATTTAAAATGAAAAAGACATCAACTCTTTTAAAAGCCCAAGCCAAAGTTCCCGCGTCCTAGGGGCAGTATTTCATGCACCCGGATAAAAAGTAGCCTAAAACCATCTCCAGGGTCCCATACCAAATATCATCTAAACCGGTTTTGGCGTTTTACCGTGTAATTGGTGAATACTTTAGTATTTCCAAAAACATGTTTTTGTTTAAACAGAAGACCAGTAAAAATTTAGGTAAGCTATTGGAAAAAATATTTCGCCGCTCCGCACAGCGTATTTTGGTAGCCTTTATATAGGCGTACCTAGTGTATTCCAACTATGTCAAAAAGCAATCCTGCAATGGTGGTTCGTTGCAGAATCGCTGTCCTCACGCTCTAGGAATGAAGTATGCAAAATGCGATAGCAAATTTCATGACGCGATTTATTGCGGCGCAGTGCAGCTATCCGGTGATTGCCTGATAGCTTTTCGGTCGCCAGGGGGCCATAAGGATATGAGTCCAGGGGGCCTAGCATGAGGGTGGACAAACGCGTGTTCTCCATTCTTTTTCTCTATGGATTTTGTATGATGACAAATTGGCCTTTAAGCTGACATTTCGGCAAAGTACAGAGTCTTTTGAATGTTTACTCTATAAGTAGGTAACTAGCTGTTTCCTAGTTTCGCAAGGGCCCTGAGGGAACGAACTACGCATCTAAACTATAACCGTTCCTTCTCCGTTCAGCCATTTTATCTAGAACGCGTAACAAATAAACAAACACGCTCGCATTTATAATATTAGTAGAAGTCAGTTTCAGCAAAAATGGACATAACCATAGGTGCTATTTGTTCTAACTAGATAGAAATGAGCTTATTCATTCAAGCATAGGAATATTCAGAATATTCCGATACTTTTTTGCATATTACGGCATTAGGTCTTCGGAAACAGCACATTACTAGCATTTATTTTTTACTATTTTAATGCCACAATTGCATGGCTTTATTGCATTGGATTTTTACGGCTTAGATGCACGAAGCTACTAATTAAATAGTATAGTCAATGCCACATTTGCCTTGGAACACGAGTTATAGTCCTCTTCGCAGAGGTATGTTCAATGAAATGCGTGTCAACATTAAAAAAGCTTTTAATAAAAATAAAAATGCAGCACAAGTGCAACAATACAGAAAAAATATAAAAAGTAAAGGAAACGGAAATGTGCCCAGTGTTGCCAATTTCTAATGTCAGTGTTGCAAAACACAGTTAAAATTGACACTATATGTTCATTTAGTATTGAACAGTATAGGTTTTTTAATGTTAGTATTCTTGCAGAATTGCGTGTACTAAACGAGAAATTATCATTGGTGAAATCCGATAAACATGCTTTATTCGAGAACAGAACCTATACCTTCACGCTCAGAACAGCTTGCCATCACTGGACAAGCAAGAAATTATCATAATATCATCACTTTATAACTTTTAAGGGCCAAGTTCACCAACAGATGGTTATATAATCGGCCCGTTAAACGAAAATGTTTTTTAACCACGAAGCGGGAATTTTCGTGTTGTCAACTTCTTGTTCAACCCTGGCTTGGTAATCGGCCGTTTTAGGAATAAAAAACCCAAATGATGGGTTATCCATCGTATGGTAGAAGTTTGAATTTATGCTAAACAGCTGTTTTCAGTTGATCGGACCGTTATCTTGTCAGTGAACCTGGCCCTAAGTGCCATTTCACGGTATCGATTAGACTGTTCAAACATTTACGTGCTTCAGTTAGAATTTAGCCAAGCTTTTAGCTAGACGTAAATTTATTCAAGGCACCTGTGACTTGACTTAGTTTAATATTGTACCTAGAAATTGTAGGGAACACCAGCCGTCGTAGGGGTGTCACTTAGATTTTTAGTGTTCCTAAAAATGATTTTGTGAAAATAAATAATTTGCAAATGAAGTATAAAATCCAATTTGTTTAATTTAGACTGGTTAAAATAAAAAAATCTTTGGTTTTGCTGCATAAATATAAATAACTAGCTTTCTGCCAGCGGCTTCACCCGCATTGGTTGTACGAATTGAAATTAAAAATGACAGTTTCATAAAAACTTTGCCCCACTTTTTCACACCCTTAAGGGTAGAATTTTAGAAAATCCGGAATGTTTGGAAATTTTCTTATCGGATACGTCACACAAAGAACTCACCCTGCAAGTTTCAGGTCTCTGTGATCAGCGGTTTAGGCCGTGCGTTGATCCGTCAGTCATTCAGGACAAAGCATTTTATATGTAGGTATAATAATAAAAAGGTTCGACTAAATTTATCATTTAATACAGCGGTCGGCAACCTTTTGGCAAGCAAGGGCCACAAGGTAGCAAAATAAACTATAGGCGGGCCGCACTTGTGATATTACCCTAAATTCTACCTGATATACCTACGTATAATTTCCCATAGAAAAACTGGCCAAGTGCGAGTCGGGTCACGCGCACTAGGGTTCCGTAGTAGGTCTTAGTTAGACGAGTATAACTCTGTAACCGGTTACCAGAGGCGTATTTAAAGATTTAGCGCCCCGGGCCAGTTAGCTTTGCCGCCCCATTAACAAAAATGAAAAAAAAATGGAAAAATAGAACCTAACTAATGGATCGTTCTTGAAGTTGGTGGCGAAAAAACACAAAGCAATAACGATTGGAGACACCGACTTTTAGAACGATGTATTAGTTATTTTTCAATTTGTAGTGTATTTTTAAGTCGGTTTTATTTTTGCAAAACAGTTTTTTTTTTCACTTTTGAGTTGTTTTTGTTTGTTGCATGATAACGTTTTGAGTAAAGACCTATAAATTGTAGTAAAACAAACTGTTAAAAGAAAAGAACAGATGAAGGCGCGAGCGAAGCGAGCGCGTATTTTTTGGGTCACAATAAAATAATGATAATTTTTACTTTTAGTTGTGTTTTTGTTTGTTGCATGATGATGCTTGGAGTAAAAAACTCAAAATTGTGACAAAAACTAAATTTAAAATAAAAACAGTTGAAGGCGCGAGCGAAGCGAGAGTGATTTTTTTAGTAGGATCACAATAAAAAAAATACTTTTGAGTTGTTTGTTGCACGACAATAGTTGGAGTAAAGAACTGTAAATAGTAGCAAAAATAAAAAAAAACAGGGATAGTTTACAGGCGCGAGCGAAGCGAGCTCGAATTTTTTGTAGGATCACAATAAAAAAAATACTTTTGAGTTGTTTTTGTTTGTTGCTTAATTAGGTTTGGAGTAAAAATTGTAGCAAAAAGAACTCAAAATTGTAGCAAAAAGTAAATAAGATTAGTTGAAGGCGCGAGCGTAGCGAGCGCAATTTTTTTTTAGGATCACAGTAATTAGGCTGATATGATAGGATGATCAAATTTAAAAAAATATTTGAACCTCACCGCCTCTCGCAGCCTGCCGCCCCGGGCCATGGCCCCCTTGGCCCTATGGTAAATACGCCCCTGCCGGTTACGCCTACTAAGCCGTGATAATTTTCCTTGTTAGTGGATTACATGTGCTACGTTTGTGAATTTTTTCACATTTCTAGCCATTGAAAAGTTAGAGGTTAAAAAAATATTTGCCATGCCCGACACGCACTTGGCCGGTTTTTTTTTTACCTTGAAGCCATACATCCAGCGTATTTCATTAATTCATGAGTCGGAGGCAAAATACTAACAACAGTAGCTTAGAGACACTGACTAACGTTTAAATGAAACTAATTTTACTCTTATTAGTATTTTTTATTTTGGTAAAAACCTTTTTACCAAGCATTCGCGGGCCGCAAGTAAGACGTCCGCGGGCCGCATGCGGCCCGCGGGCCGCGGGTTGCCGACCGCTGATTTAATACATCAATCGTTTTATCTGCTGCAACCTAAAATAAAACTGGTATTTGCAGGCGACGTTAACAAATCACTTTATTAAATATTCATATCTAAAATAATGTAATATAATGTCATTTCAAAATGAAACAATCTATTTTGTAGTAGATGTATCATAAAACGCAGCAACCCTATCAATATGAGAGCTATCAGCGTCAAAAGTTATTAACACCATTTGTAAGGCATAAAACAACCTTATATATATATAGATTACTAGCTTTCCGCCAGCGGCTTCGCCCGCGTAGGCTATGCGAATTCAAATTAAGCATGCCAGAGTTTCATACAAACTTTGCCCCTCTTAGGGGTAGAATTTCGGAAAATCCTTTCTTATCAAATCCCTACGTCATACAAAGAACACGCCCTCCAAGTTTCAGGTCCACTATCAGCGGTTTAGGCTGTGCGTTGATCCGTCAGTCATTCAAGACAAAGCATTTTATGTGTATAGATGAAAGATTACAGGCGGTTGTCTCTGATAGCTCAGTTAAACAGTGCCAACCCTATCAATGCTAGTGAGAAGCAACACCGGTTGATGTTTATTAACCAACCTATATGAAGCGGGTGACAGTTTACGTAGGATAAGGGGTCTGGTACTCTCGTTGACGTAATAAGGGTAGCCTTGTTGGAAAGGTCGAATGGCATTTATGCTTCAGATTCCTACTATCAGCTTATTCGTTGGCTAAGTGAATTCTGATC
The DNA here is from genome assembly GCA_963891755.1 of Pyrrhia umbra. Taxonomy (NCBI): domain Eukaryota; kingdom Metazoa; phylum Arthropoda; class Insecta; order Lepidoptera; family Noctuidae; genus Pyrrhia; species Pyrrhia umbra. Next base: position 2,398,996 of record OY982929.1, on the reverse strand, counting down.
GAATTTTGAAGTGTGAAATGGGTTGGAAATAATTAATGACATTTTTATTTGCGATTAGGGATTTGTATTTTGTATACCTACGTTTTGTTTTTTCTTCGTGATATCTGAGGACATTTTGATTATCTGGCTAAAAATAAAGTCAACTGAAGACATTTTTAATAAGACTTCTACATTGTTCTGACATATTTTTGAATAACTATACATGTCTAATGCAAAAATAACTATTGTGAACTTGTTTAAAAGAATAACCATGAAGTTTGTTGCTTGTTCTTCTCCATAGGAATCTACGCTTTCGAACGGGTAAATAACTTCAACTATTCCATTATGAGTAACTGACAGACTCATCATTCTTTGACAATTCAAAAGTAAATGGTCTAATTGAAATAATGATTTGATTTTTTTATACAGGCTCCCAAAGAAATGTCTGGTCTGGGAGAGCTTTAGTTTAACCATATTATCTGTAGTTTTGTGTGGTACATTTTGTTTAAAAGCCAGTTGCTTTCAGACAACTGTAAGCCCATGCTGTAACACAACAAAACCACAGTGTTACGGAGTACCAGTTCCAAAAATAAAGAACATTAAAATAAGCTGTTTGAACACGTCAGCGGATGCAACGACGCATTTCGACTTTCAGATATTTATAACCGCAACCAAAACGACAAATTTTGGGATTATACAGATGTTTGTTTTAAATAATTCTTGTCAGAATAAAAAAAACTTTTTGAAGTTTAATTATATTTATTTTTTAAATTAGCAGTTGCCAACAGTTTGTGATATTTGAAAATGGCACCAGCATTTTCAGACCAATATCTTTACTAATATTATAAAGAGGAAATATTTGTTAGTTTTTTTTTGTTTGTAGGGTTTTAACTCAAAAACTACTGGACCGATTTTAAAAATGATTTCACTGTTAGAAAGCAACATCTTTACAAAGTGTCATAGGCTGGCTATATTTATTTCCAGAAATAATTAGGGATTCCTACTAAATCTTGAATAATGTAACGAAACGTTAAAATGAAAAAAAAAAAAACATAGTAGGTATTATGTTAAAACTTAACTATGGAATACATTTCTTTGGTATAAGTCTACCGTTAAATAAGATTTAAGTTCAAAGTCCAAATAAAAGTAGAAGAATTTGACGTAAAAAAATTGTACTTTGGATGGTGACCTGGATCATCCGATCGTTCGTCAATTTTTTTATTTGCAGTTGCAATACATTTGCATACGTTGCCACACTTTCATTTTGACAGCTCAGTGACATATGAGTATATTACGTCATTTTAACTATCAATTACATTAATTCGTGGTGGCTTAGTGGTTCAGGCACCTGCCTCTCGTGTACGAGTGTGCGGATTCGAAACCTGGCAAGTACCAATGTGACTTTTCTAAAGTCATTGTACTTTCTAAGTATATCTTAGACGTCACTAACTAACGGGCTTCTCTGTATGAGAAGAGGCCTGTGCCCAGCAGTGGGACAATGTATAGGCTGCTGATGATGATGAACTATCAATAAGATAATTACGTCCAAAGGAAAAGTATCTCTGTTGGATATCCGTTTTTCAAGGGCAGGTCAATTATCTGGCACAAAAAAACAGAATTAGAAGTCGGTGTCTTGTAAGTTACTATTGTTAGTATTTCGCCACCGACTTCTGGAGCGATGTTTTGGTCGATATGCGATTAAATAATTTTTTTTTTTTACTTTTCTGTTTTTTTTGGAAGTAGTTTTTTTTGTAAAAAGTATTTTTATTTTTCGCTTTTCAGTGACTCGATCTTGTTATCTTAATAAAAAAAAACATACAGTCGAATTGAGAACCTCCTCCTTTTTTGAAGTCGGTTAAAATACGACACGTGTACGGCACAGTCTGACATACACGTCAGTGGACGTGTACTTGTTATTTTGCGGTACCCGAGGTCATTGTCACAGCCCGCATGCACTTGATATTACCGAACCTGTTTGCGGAGTTTTTGTGCGGCTAGTCACGCCTCAAGGCATTAGCGGTTGGATGTGAGACTCATTAAGCAGTTATCTTAAACATATATTTAGCATTTTTTTCATTGTTTTTCAGTTTTGTATTTCGGGGTTTAGAACTGCAATTGAACTACGATATAATTGAGTCGAAACTGTTAGATGAGTACATCTTCTTCCAACGTTTTGCTAAAATCTGAGTGGCTATAAGTTTTTTCATAATTTGTTTATTTAATGTCTGAAGAAACCTGCAGTTTTTTTAGTATCTTTACGCCTAAATGATTGGGAACTCAGAATAAACGTCTGTTTAAAAAAAAATATTTACAAATCTTTTTTCTGGTATAATTTTTCTAACAATGTAGGTCATTTTATATCTCGTATACTCCTGTTCTATTTTATCGGGGTCGACGTATTACTTTTTTCTTCTATCTATCTCTGTCAGCCCTCATCGCAGTGTTTACTTCCTATATCTGTATCATAGTAACTATATTTATCTTTTATATTTGCTGTACATTTTCTTCTAAGTACAGCCTTTTACTTCGATACGAAATAACTTTCCTATTATTTCATAAATATATTGTGAAAGAAAAAGTAATATCATGATTGCACGAAAGGAGAGAAGAATCCATTAATTATTTGACCGTAAAAACATAAAAACATTATTAAAAATAAATAAAAAACAAAAATAAACATAAGGCTTACCTGAGAGGCAAGGGATTAGGCTCAATATTTTCTGACATAAAACACTGATATCCTTTGGTGTTTAAAAGTTTATAATATTATTAAGTTATCTCGATAGTTCTCTGTATTCTATTCCATATTATTTTATCACTAAAGCCAAATCGTCGTCGTATTTCGTATTTCCAAACAAAGTCGTGACCTATTTGGGTCTAATTCTGCCACAGAAATTAACAAAATGGCATAATGATGGCGCATTTATGTCAATTTCATGCTCTAAACATCACCATTCATCATTTAACGCCGTTTTATTTCTATGAGTGGGAAAATTATAAAAAGACAGGTTTTTTTTTTTGGGACAAGCCCGCCACACATTCCCAACCACTGCAACTCCTGAAAGCCAGAATCAACAGTGGCGACCACAAGAAAACGTCGAGGCAGTGTATCTCGACGAGTCCCAGAGAGTTTTTTTTTTACTGTCTTGGAACCCGCAACGAATTTAATCAGAAAACGATAGTGGAGGAGTAGGAATAATCATAGTTTCCACTTCCCGCCATATCAAGCAGGAGACAGATGTAAAGAGTTAGGCTATTAGCACAAAGGGACTTTTTACAACTGGGTAAAGCCCAGACAGAAAAAGACAGGTTATATAATTTTGTTTATACTTTTCATAAAATCAATTGGTACAGACTATAGTTTAATTGTTTATGTTTTGCAAGAGTCTTGCAAAACCTGGTGATTGTCCCTGAGTGCATTTCTATGGTCACAGAGGTGACGGTTCTGTGTAATAATTCAATTACATTAAAGGGTTTCTGCGTGTTGGCTTGCCTCGACTTCGCCTCCCAAAGGTCCGGGACTCTGTAGTCCCATGCATGGTAGAGACGTACTAAGCCGTTATTACATTATGGTCGCATATTGTTTGCATAGTTTCTAACGTACACACAAAAACGTGTAAGACAAGCAAATAGCGTGTTTCACGCTGGTTAGGAAAGAAAGAAAATGTTTTCTTTGCTTTCATTGTGTTTTATTAATTAATGATAGGAATTTTAAGTTCTAACATCTATGGCCTTTCTATAACATTTTTTCACTTATTTATAGGATTTAACCGATTAAAAAAATGGGGTTCTGTATTCGATCCGTTTTTTGTGCGCAATTTTTTCAAAAACTGGGGAGACCGGCGAGAGATCATGCGCAGGACCGACAGCTTTACGTGCCCTCCGAAGCACGGAGGGGTCTCGCTAAAAATGCCGTCACCTACCCATGGACTGATCGCCATTAGAGCAGCTTAGCCTAGCTAATCTATCGATCCACATTACTTAGCTACAGGCTCTGATTAGCAATATTATCAATACTCGTTTGCTACTGTGTTATTACTAAGTCACGTACTTAGATTTTGTATTTAACGTTTTACTTAGCGTCTAGGCTTAGTTGAAAATATTTACATACCAGCGGTAAACTTTTGCACGTCCACCATGGATGAAGCCAACACAAATCGTAGAAGACGACTTTTTCAGCTGTATCCTGATAAAACTTCTGTAAGCAATCGAATTAAAAATTATCCTGTACCCATCACCAGGGGTTTTGAGCTCTCTTCATATCTGCCTAGACTTTTCCAAACTATGTTGGGGTCGGCTTCCAGTCTAAACCGGATGCAGCTGAGTAGGTACTAGTGTTTTGCATGGAGCGACTGCCTATCTGACCCCCACAACCCAGTTATCGGGTAACACAGTACCCCTTGGTAAGACCGGTTGTCAGACTTTCTGGCTTCTGATTACCCGTAACGACTGTCAAAGATGTACAAATGACAACCGGAACCAACAGCTTAACGTGCTTTCCGAGGCACGGAGGAGTGTCGCTATGATAAAGATGGTCACCCATCTACGGACCGACCGCGCCAAGTGCAGCTTAACCTTTGATCGGTCGAACCGTGCGGCTGTTACTTAGCCACGAGCTCTCTTCATACTAAATTTCATTTGAACCGGTCAACCGTTTTACCGTGGAAGAGTGACGAGAGTTACCTCCGGATTTATAATATCAGGACTAGCTGTTTACCCATACGTCCATAGAAAATAACTTCACGCACCCGGATAAAAATTCTATAACTGTCTTTGAGTCTAGTCTCGAAACCTATCAACTAAATTACCGTGAAAACCTGACAAATAAACTCACATTCACATTCTATGTATAAATGTTATAAAACAAAAAACTGACTGGTTGACTGAACGATCAACGCACAGCTGGTTCTAGAAGTGTGAAATTTTGCACAAATTTTCCCTGACGTAAGTGTGAACTAAGAAAGGTTTTTTCGTTTTTGTTCGAAAGGTTGAAATAGGGTTTCACAAACCTTTGTAATTTTTTATTTGAATTCTTATAGCGCACGTGGGCGAAGCCGCGGGCGGAAAACTAGTTTGGTTTCATTTACATTCATTATTTTCTTCAAAATTAAATTTAATCGTATTTTCAGCAGCTTCGTCTAGTACTTTTGTGCAATATTTTTGTCGTAATTAATATATAATCTATGTACAGTGTAACATGAGTAATCTACTGCAATATACATGTAAAATTGTGCCACAAAGATATTTTTATGATTTTAGGTACGTGTTTTATCTTTTTTTTTATGTTTACATAACTATTATTTGTCTTCGTACGCTTGGAGTAGTAGAGAGACTAAAGAAAAACAAGTTAGCGCAAACGCCACTCGGGAATTGCGTAGTTTCTATCAATAAAAGAATTTCAGAATTAGTAGGTTTGGATACTAGGAGCACATAGCTAAATAACAGCCGCACGGGTCGATTGATCAAAGGTGCGCTTGACGCGGTCGGTCCGTGGATAGGGAACATTTATTTCATACCGAGACTCCTCCGTGTCTCGGAAAGTACGTTAAGATGGTGGCCCCGACTGTCATTTGTAGATCTTTGACAGTCGTTACGGATTGTCAGAAGCCAGTAAGTCTAACAACCATTCTTACTAAGGGGTATCGTGTTACCCGGTAACTGGGTTGTGGAGGTCAGATAGGCAGTCGCTCCATGTAAAACACTGATAGTAATCAGCTGCATCCAGTGAGACTGTAAGCCGACCCTAATATAGTTGGGAAAAGGCTAGGCAGATGATGAGATACTACCCCCTCTAAAGGAAAAGAATGAACTTTTTAATCGACTTCAGTAGAGGAGGTTCTCAATGATTTTACTTTGTGTTACGTCATATTTTCGCCCCTTAAGATTGGTACTCAATCATTCTAGAAGTCGGTGTAAAAATACATACAATAATCTAATGTATGACACCAACTTTTGGTGGACCAAAGAAGTGAGAGTGAAATAAAACTTTTTGTTTTATTACATTATGTTTTTTTTTTAAATATTTTAGATAAAGCCTTAGTATTAAGTTATCTATACATATCGAATTCTTTGTCCTGAATGACTGACTGATCAACGCACAGCCTACTGCTGATCGTAGAGACCTGAACTTGGAGGGTGTGTTCTTTGTATGACGTAGGCATAAGAAAGGATTTTCCGAAATTATACCCCTAAGGGGATGAAAAAGAGGGGCAAAGTTTTTATGAAACTGTAATTTTTACTTGAAGCCGCTGGCGGGAAGCTAGTACATAAATAATACACGTTGTGAGAGCTGATGACATGAAAAACCCAGATATGTATATGGTTTACCGCAGTGATGTTGCAAATACTACCAGGGTTTTTAATGAGTACAATCAAACTGGGCAAATAGCCGTGTCATTGGCGGTGTAATGGACGTCAACGCAAATGCTGGGGCTATAATACACCCGAAGGTCAAACTGTAGCCTGTATTATTATGAACTAGCTTCTGCCAGTGACTTCGTCCGCGTGGAATAGTGGTGCTCCGCTCCTATTAGTCTTAGCGTGATGATATATAGCCTTCCTCGATAAATGGACTATCTAACACTGAAAGATTTTTTCAAATCGGACCAGCGGTTCCTGAGATTAGCGCGTTTAAACAAAATGACAACATTTTCCTTCACTGCTCTGCTCCTATTGATTGTAGCGTGATGAAAAGTATACTATAACCAGCTCAGGAGTATGACAAATAATTGTACCAAGTTTCGTTAAAATCCGTCGAGTAGTTTTTCTTTCTATAGAGTTTATATAGACAGACAGACAGACGGACAGACAGACAGACAAAAAATTTACTGATTGCATTTTTAGCATCAGTATCGATCCCTAATCACCCCCTGATAGTTATTTTGGAAATATATTTCATGAACAGAATTGACCTCTCTACAGGTTTATTATAAGTATAGATGACTTGCTTTCCGCCAGCGGCGTCGCCTGCGATATTTTAGCCAATGGATACAAAAACTTGACTGGAATCTTTCGACCAATCCCCGCAGCCCAGTCGACATTTCCTTGCTCCTTATTTCTAGAAGCCGTGATATTAACATTTATAATATAAACTAGCTTCTGCCAGCGACTTCGTCCGCGTGGAATAGTGGTGCTCCGCTCCTATTGGTCTTAGCGTGATGATATATAGCCTATAGCATTCCTCGATGAGTGGACTATCTAACACTGAAAGATTTTTTTAAATCGGACCAGCGGTTCCTGAGATTAGCGCGTTTAAACAAAATGACAACATTTCCCTTCACTGCTCTGCTCCTATTGATTGTAGCGTGATGAAAAGTATACTATAACCAGCTCAGGAGTATGACAAATAATTGTACCAAGTTTCGTTAAAATCCGTCGAGTAGTTTTTGTTTCTATAGAGTTTATACAGACAGACAAAAATTTTACTGATTGCATTTTTGGCATCAGTATCGATCCCTAATCACCCCCTGATAGTTATTTTGGAAATATATTTCATGTACAGAATTGACCTCTCTACAGATTTATTATAAGTATAGATAGATTGTAAGAAACTGTCCAGGTGTACATTCTTAAAACAGTTCTGCGTATTCAAATATTCATCAGTAGGTACTTTTGTAGCGCTTAACATGGTGTCTAGTCAATAAATCGATTCGGTTACCATGAAAAACTAATGGCTATGCGACCTTTAAATGCTTCCACCTGTTTTTGTTCACCATGAGTTACTCGTAGGTATGCAAGTTGTTACCTATGTCAATTATGGGCGGTTTATGATTTGACGACTTTTCGTCCGCGGCTACGCATGGGTGGACTATACGAATTCAAATTATGACAGTTTCATGCCCTATTTCAACCCATTAGGGAATGAATTTAGAAAAATCCTTTCTTAGTGCACACTTACGTCATTTAGGGAAGGGGGGAACATTTGTGCAAAATTTCATACTTCTAGAACCAGCGGTTTCAGCTGTGCGTTGATCAGTCTGTCAGCCAATCAGTTTCTTCTTTTATGTATATAGATGGGAATCTAAATATATATAAAACTCAATGGTGACTGACTGACTGACTGACATAGTGATCTATCAACGCACAGCCCAAACCACTGGAGGGATCGGGCTGAAATTTGGCATGCAGGTAGATGTTATGACGTAGGCATCCGCTAAGAAAGGATTTTGATAAATTCTACCCCCAAGGGGATAAAATAGGGGATGAAAGTTTGTATGAAACTTTGTCATTTTTAAACTGATCGGGCTGAGAATTCATATAGCCCACGCGGGCGAAGCCGCTGGCGGAAAGCTAGTTAGAATTATAAAATTAAAAACCACTTTTTTTGGAAGTTGATTAAGAAAGGGTGACAGAAGGCATGTAAAGAGAAGATAATGGTGGTGCACAGGTTGATGAAATATTGGGTATTTGACACCAGGGTATTGATATAGGTACTTCCATAGATTTTGTATGGGCTTAGTGAGCTGTGACGTCTCTTATTTTCCTATTCAGTTCGCTAACTATTTATTGATTCCAAAACAACTAAAATTCGAGCTTTATAATATTTTTATTTTCTGGTGGCTAAAATAAGGGAATAAGGTTCTTTTTTTGGAAAAGTTTGACGGACGTAGAGGGAGGTAACAATGATCAAATGTTTGTATGAAAGACTTAGTCATGAACGAACTGGCCTCTAAGTTTGTAATACATAAGAACCGTATGGCGCAAGCCAGTTGCATTGCGTACAAGTGTGGATATTATGACGCATTGTTTACAAATAGCCCTCTTTAAATAGATTAAGCCATAAGTCATAACGACCAATATATTGCACTGCAATTTGGACGTTTTATGTCGGTCTTTCAGAGATTGAAGAAGTCAATTTTTCGCTTCAGATTAGGTCATATTAACATTATGTAGTCTTCTTGACTACCTCGTTAATGTAAGCGCGACAGCTGATCAAGAGTTCCTGAGTTTGAATCACTGATCGGGCAAGGTGTCATTGGGTGTATAGAGATTTCTCAGACAGTATCGACAAATATAAAACTACAGACTGGCAGTCCGATACCAATACTTCTTCACATCGTGATAGAAATATTAACCAGTCAATAAAATAAAAGCTGACAAATTGAAGTATCGCCACTCGTGGTGGCTATCTGAATTATCAAATAAATTATTTAAACTGACATATCGTGGATTTTCAGTCGCAACTTCCAACAATGACCTGGTTTTTTTATACTTGTTTCCGCCAGCGTATTCGCCCACGTGGGCCATACGAATTTAAATTAACTTGATTAATTAAACTAATTTTGCCCCCTTTTTTACCCCCTTAGCGGTAGAATTTCGGAAAATCCTTTCTTAGGGATGACATTATACAAAGAACACACCCTCCAAGTTTCAGGTCTCTACGATCAGCGGTTTAGGCTGTGCGTTGATCAGTCATTCAGGACAAAGAATTTTATATGTATAGATTATCAGGAAATGTTACCCCTAAATATCATTATCACACATTTGCTTCCTTGTCCCCAGGCTCAGCAGTGGTGAGCGTGTGCATGCGGCAGTTCGACGACGCCATATCGATAACTGTGGCCATCATGATCGTGGTGACCGTCGCCTTCGTCCAGGAATACCGCTCTGAGAAGTCGCTCGAGGAGCTTAACAAGCTGGTGCCGCCGTCATGCAACTGGTAAGGTTCCAGCAAGGTTAGACAAATGGCAAAAACGCTAGTAGAATAGAATACAAAATGTATGGGAATGACAGTTAGCTAGTTGTAAACGAATGTCATTCTCATATATTTTGTTTTCTATTCTACTAGCGTTTTTGCCCTTTGTCTAACCCTACAGGTCTTTTGAAGCAGTAGTTCTTCAGAGTAGTCTTCTAGATTATTCTAGAACATCTTTAGTGCTAATGAGACTGAAACATCAGAAATGTTGCCATGTAAATTAATGTGGTTTTGAGAGGCCTTGGTTCTTCTGACAATGACCGACTTATTCATTTACTTTAAAATATCTTTTCTCACATAAACACCTTTTATGATTTATTATATGATAATGATGAATAATAGCCTATTTAAATAGTTGTTCACTCACTTTATTGTCTGTTTTTTTTACTACCACCACCACTGTTTGTAACTATTTTTATACTAAACCATATCATGGATTAAGGCAAGTTATTTTTATCTCCGAAATAGGCCCCAGGTGTTTTGTCCTACCTCCCCTTAGAAAATACGGGTGGCGGAGAAAACCATACGCTTTGAATATCTCCTATATCGAACGGGCCTTTTTTTCTGATGGGAAATAATCAAATATCAAACCTCTCCTGCCATCTCGCGGCTCCCGACGCTCGTGGCGTCTCCCGCGGCGGCTGGGGCGTGAGGCTTGTCGCTCCATCACGCGTCCCGCCGCCTCCTATCGAACCGCCCTGGATTTGAATTATAAACAAGGGTGTTTATAATAATTATAGTTACGACAGTAACTACAGCATCGTAGATTATGTAAAGGGTAAACATTGATCCAGTAATTACCCTCGTTTATTCCAGTATTGCAATTTATTACTACTTAATTAATGATAGTCGGTGACATTGGACGGAGATAGAAACGTCTGGTCCTTTGATTAAGCTCAATTAGTATAGATATTGTTTTTATTGATTGCTTTTATTGTGTGCTGTAGGCATTTATTATTGGTTTGGTATGATTAAGTCTTCATTTTATCCTACACTTAAGTGGTTTAATTGAACAGAATAGTGTGCAAATATTTTTCTATTGTCTGTGTTTCTATTTAACTTTTGAAAACGTCAAAAATAGGAATTTAGTTCGTGTGGACTTATAGAATGTTCTGGCTCACTGATAATTACTTGCAGTACAACTTCGATTATAAGTATTTCTCCACGGTTCAGCCGATCTCTGTACTAAAGTTCATTTAAATCGATTTAGCCCTTTACCGTGAAAGCGTAACAGATAGACATATACTTTTTTTTTAAATTTCAATAAAAACATTGCCCCACACTAGGAATTACTCCTGTGTCGTGGGTGCGTTTACAAACATACATTACACATGCACAAACACCCAGACCCGCAACAATTTTAGTTGTCCCATGCGGGAATCGAACCCGCGACACGCAGCGCAGCAGCCAATTGCTCAGCCACTAAGCCAAACGTGCCGTCAATTTATATAAGTACTAGCTGTTTTCTCAGAATAGCAAGAATAAAAAGTATCCTATGTGTTAATACAAGTTTCCAATTTGTAAACTATGTGTGTAACAAATTTCATCCAAATCTGTTAAGTAGTTTATGCGTGAAAAAGTTACAAACATCCATCCATCCTTCCTCGCTACCATCATAGTCGCAAGAAACTAAAAGAATATTTCTTCCACAGTCTTCGAGAAGGCAGCCTAGAACACTTCCTAGCGCGCAACCTAGTCCCGGGCGATATAGTCCACCTGAACATCGGCGACCGGGTCCCAGCGGACCTCAGGCTATACGACTCCGTTGACCTGGCTATTGACGAGTCCTCCTTCACCGGGGAGACGGAACCAGCAGTCAAGAGCGTACTCCCGAACAAGGCTGCCGCTGGGAGGGTTAATAAAGACAATATTGCCTTCATGGGGACCCTGGTTAGGTGTGGGAATGCAAAGGTTGGTTCATTTGTGTATTGTTAGATGAAAAGGATTATTTGAATAAGTTTTGGCAAAGCTGCCGTTGGCCCCAAAAAAAATGAATTTTAATTTTTTTGGGAAGATTGCATGACATGATGGTGATGACATTTGATTCCAATTATGCTATAGGTGTTTAAACCAAAAAGACTCACCCTGAGAAATAGTTGCTAAAGGTGGCCATTATCAAATTCGACAAGTTTAAAACGAAAAACCATTCATTTAAGTAGTGAAAATCCCATCCAAATAGGATCAGTAGTTCTTGAGAAAATCGCAGACATACATACATACGGGTCAATTACGGAACCTCCTTTTTTGCAGTCGGTAAAAAATACGCAGTTATTAGAAGTATTGTGGAAATTGATTGGATTTTAACGTTACTGTTTTAATTTCTAGGGCATAGTAGTAAGCACAGGCGAGCGTTCGGAATTCGGCGACATCTTCCGCATGATGCAAGCCGAGGAGGCTCCCAAGACTCCGCTGCAGAAGTCCATGGATACCCTGGGCGCGCAGCTGTCCATGTACTCGTTCTGCATCATCGGCTTCATCATGGTGACCGGCTGGCTGCAGGGGAAGGCGCTGCAGGACATGTTTACCATCAGCGTCAGTCTCGCCGTGGCTGCTATACCTGAGGGTGAGTGGAGAATTCTAAAACCATTCCGCTGTTCTTTTTGATGCGGAAACTCTATCTTGGGAGTAAGACTGGTCTGTATGCCGTGACGGAAAACGGCGTGACGCTTGCTTATGCCGCTACGGCTTCTCCGCGCTATCTACTCCCTTGTGTGGGCGTGCGAGTTGCATACTTAATTTATAAAATGTTATTTTCTCTGGGTGGGTGACCAACGAGGCAGTAATCCAGAAACTAGAATTTGACTGCTTCGTTGCACGGAATCTCGTGTTCGATTTCTGGATCGAGTCGAAACCGCTTTGTGGGATTAAAAACAAAATCAAAACAGCCCGAAATCAGACAGTTGGTGGTGTCACATCCACATGCCTGGGATGAAACGTTGAGCCGTCATCCCCGGCTCCTACCTGGATAGCAGTCACTATTATCATCTCATGTCAGAGGCTGTCAGACGGATTTGAGAAAACTCTGAGACTAGGGCTGTTTAGGTTAGTAAACCTACAGCCCACACGATAAGAAGAAAAATCTAGAAACGAACATGATTTACCAGAGATTACTTGCCGAATACTGCGTTGGTAAGCCGCTGTTAATTCATAATCGAGAATAGATTTTTTTTTGGGACAAGCTTAATCATCATCTGCCTAGCCTTTTCCCAACTATGTTGGGGTCGGCTTGCAGTCTAAACCGGATACAGCTGAGTACCAGTGTTTTACATAGAACGACTGCCTATCTGACCTCCACAACACAGTTACCGGGTAACACGGTACCACGACAAGACTGGTTGTCAGACTTTCTGGCTTCTGACTATCCGTAACTGTCAAAGATCGACAAATGACAACCTGGACCAACAGCTTAACGTACTTTTCGAGGCACGGAGGAGTCTCGCTATGACATAGATCGGTCGGTCTGTGGTCACCCATCCACAGACCGACAGCGCCAAGCGCAGCTTAACCTTTGATTGGTCGAGCCGTGCGGCTGTTATTTAGCCACGAGCTCCTTTGGGACAAGCTTAATAATTTCCATTTTACTTCTAGGTCTTCCGATCGTGGTGACCGTGACCCTAGCTCTGGGTGTGATGCGCATGGCTAAGAGGAATGCCATCGTCAAGAAACTGCCCACCGTCGAGACCCTTGGATGCGTCAACGTTATTTGCAGCGACAAAACTGGTTAGTAGACCTTATTTATTTACTTAAAACTATCATAAATCGTAATGCGCTAGGACTTTATTTTTTTCGGATGGAAAATCATCAAATGACCCCTCCCGCTGTGGGTGGGGTGGGTGAGAGTGTCAGACTCGTACTGACTAAAACCCATCCATGTTTCTTTCTTAGCCCTTTGTATTCCGGGGGCGCGGTATCTCTTTCGAACTTCCCGCAGCTTTCGAACGTCCCGCAGGCGGTAGCTAGGACTACGAAATATGATTAAAAAAACTATAATTATACCAAAAAAAGTAAACACTACAAAATATTACCTACTAATATATACACGGTGTTATTGAAATCACTGTTTTTCCGAGAATTATGTACTCAGTTAATGAATGTCTGCATAACTAAGTACCAAACATAATCTTAAAAAATAAGCATTATTAATTTTATTATAAGCTTGTACCGGGTAAACACGACATTTAAGGAGTTAGTTATCTGGTTTTGCTTATTTTAATTATTAATATTTTTATGAATAAGTGCTTAAGAAAGGTTGTATGTCTTGGACTGAGTACATATTTTTCGGGAAGACCGTGAATTCGATTACACCGTGTTTGAATAATAATTAGATATCGTCGTCTGACGCGGTGTCCTGCGTGAGCGACGAACGCGACGCGACGCGACGCGACACGTCGCGACTTAATGCGACGCGATGCTACACGCGACAAATTTAATGTCCTACGTGATTTTGGTCATTACTTCTCGAACCTTGGAGAAGTACAGTACAATTTTGCTCGAAAGTTCATATTTAAAGTACAGACTTTTAAAAAAATATCGTAAAAAGCACAGAAAGAAAACGCTTCTGAATCAACCATTTCGAGTTCGTGGTGTCGCGTCTGGTCGCCCTCAAAACAAGTCCGCGTTACGTCGCGTCTTGCCGCAGACTGTCACATAGGCCGCAAGTAGGGTAGCCGTTGAGTTGATCGCGTTCGTCGCGTTCGCAGCGTCGCGTCGCGTCGCGTCGCGTTCGTCGCTCACGCAGGACACCGCGTGACAGTGTGTAAGTCGTTTTAAGTTTTGTTCTCAGTTCCCAATACACCAAAACTGACTTAAGCGCTGTCAGAAATTCACTGACGATATGTGAATTTGCCTTTTAGATAACAAATTACAAATTTCTCTTTAAAATAATGCCCACTTTAGGGTATTTTTTGTGAATTATCTGTCTATTTATTTCGCGAAATTCTTCCGTAGTTTTTACTTTATGTCCGCTACTCTGATTCCTAGCTGTTTTCCAAGAAACTATTCATATTACCCTTGGATCACGAAAGGATATGAATGATAAATATCCTTCCTTCCACAAAAGAAGTTCTCATTTCTTCTTGTATCCATTTTGGATGTTACTCAATTGCTATACTCCATTTATAATAAGATTAGAAATTTAAACGCTCCCATTCAACGTCTTGTTCAAACGATTTTAAGCTCTATTGATAAGATGATATGACCAAAAACAAATGCAGAATATATTTGTAATTGTAAACATTATTTTGCTTTCAATATCATCCTTATCCTCACGGAACAGAACTCAAAATCGGTTGAATAAGCTGCAAATAAATTTGGACTTTTTCTAATCTTATTGTGAACTAGCTTTCCGCCCGCGGCTTCGCCCGCGTGGACATTTTTTTTACACCTTGGGTTACATTATTCAAGTTTTAGTAGGGATCCCTAATTATTTCTGGAAATAAATATAGCCTATGACACTTCGTAAAGATGTAGCTTTCAAATGGTCCAGTGGTTTTTGAGTTAAATCCCTACAAACAAAAAAATCTTTCCTCCTTATAATATTAGTATAGATGAAGTATAGATATTCGTACACCGTAATTCCTAAACTTAACCATTTTTCCCACAGGAACACTGACCAAAAACGAGATGACGGTGACAACAATATCGACATCAGGCGGCCATATTGCCGAGGTGACTGGCACCGGGTACAACGCGTGCGGCGACATACAACTGCGCGCGTACAAGGGACGAGATCTAGATGTCGCTAGGATGGCAGTCAATACTATGCTAGAGGTATTGTGTGCTAGATTATTCTCATCATATCATCAGCCTAGCCTTTTCCTATCAGGTTAGGGTCAGCGTCTATTCGTATTGGACGATGCTGTATTTTGTACCCAGTATTTTATATGGACCCCTCCATAATATAATTACCTCGATATATGAATCCTTAATGGACGACCTCCACAAATAGGGTAATATTATACCACTAGGGAAGGTTGGTTGTCAGACTGTCGTCGTTCTGATACCTGTAATGACTAAAATGTACTTAATGTCAGCCGGGACCAACTGCTTTTCTTACTTAACCGAGGCAAAGAGGAATCTTGGTATGAAATAGGTGGTCACCCATTCACAGACCGACTATTAATCAGACAGAATATTAATCACAAAAAAAAGGGTGTACTGTACGCTCGACGAGACTTAGTCTCTTTGAAAGTTAGTCTTTTGGCTGTATAATATTTTATATACAAAAAACGGCCAAGTGTACGCAGTAGGGTTCCGTAGCAGGTTTTAGTTAGTCGCCTATTTATCTCTGTAACAGAGTCAAAAATTCAAAATTTTGATTTAAATTCCAAATTGTTGATTACATGTGCTACGTCTGTGATTTTTTTCACATTTCTAGGGGCAGCCATTCAAATGTTAAAGGGGGGGACGCTTGTATCGAACAAAAATTACCTTTCACTTAACTAAAAAATGGTCTTAACGCACATTTAATATTTTTGAAAGACCTATCTATCGATACACCACGCGACGAGATACGAGAGAGAAAAATATTCATCCCCACTTTACGTGTTTGGGTGCTACCCTAAAAAGAAATACTTTTCATAATTTTATTTTACCACTTTGTCGTGATCAATATACATATCTATACAAAATTTCAGCTTTCTAGTACCAAGAAACTCTAAGCTATGCCGCGGACAGACAGACAGACGGACATGGCGAACCTATAACTGTTCCTTGTCGACTACGGAACCCAGAAATGAAAATCTATACAAATAAGTTCTAAATTCAAATATCGTTCTATACTAGCCTAGGACTATACACCAGTATCATTAGCCTGTTATCCGTCCCTAGGTAGGAGTGCTATGTAACAACGCGACTCTTCGAGACGAAACTCTGTACGGACAACCGACGGAGGGCGCTTTACTCGCCTGCGCTCTAAAGAACGGCATGCGAGACGTGCGCGAAGACTATACGAGGCTCCATGAGATACCTTTCAGGTATAATTATTAAAACGACGATTTATTAGATTTTAAGAACTCTTCTATGTAGACTACGATGGAAAATTTAAAAGATTTTTTTAGTGAACAAACAGATTTATAAAAAATAACCCGCTTTAAATGTGTTGATTTAGACTTCATTTATTGAGGCATGGAAAAAAGCTTCAAACAGCAACTTTCACATTTTTCGTGTATACATGATGTCAGATTAAAAAAAACAATCCAATATTTTTTGTCATTATTTAAGTACTCTTGTAAGATTTTAAGGAAAAAAAAAATCTTCATAAAACTTATTCGAAATCTTCCCCTTCCAGTTCAGAAACTAAGATGATGGTAGTGAAATGCGCGCCCAAGTTCTCTGACGGCAAGCTGAAGGAGGAGGTGTTCGTGAAGGGCGCCATAGAGAAGGTGCTGCCTCTGTGCACGCAGTACATCGACAGCAGCGGCAACTACGCGCCCATGACCAAGGAGAAGCAGAACGACTTCATTGGCGAAGCTTATAATATTGCTCGGATGGGTGAGTGTGCTATGACTATGTATATCTTTCGATGTTTCAAATGTACCATGATCGCAATTTTTTTTTTAATTGCCTCTGTTATGTAATTTCAAATTTTCTTTAATGGAATGGTTTTTTTAATTTTCTATGAACATTTTTGTATCACTAATTTGGCTAAATAGTAAAAACCACGGTTTCAATCTATACACTCGTACACTTGTGACAAGACGCGTGCGTCACAACAAGATCTTGTCCAGAATGAGCGAATTCGTCGCGAAATATTTCGCGCGAAATCATTCGCGCGTTACTGAGATACTAGGCACCAATACATCGCGTCCACAAGCATCGCGCGAATTCAAAATACGCGCGTAAATCGCGTGCACTACGCCAGACCCTCGACTCGAGCTTAATTCGCGCGTATTGCGTATACTAGGAACCCCTTGTTGCGTCCAGTTAACGGGCGAATTCCGCCCGAGTGCACGTATCGACTGACTAAATTCGTCCCCAAATGCTCGCGCGTTGGTACGCTCTTTCTGGCCGCAACGGTCGCACGTGATTCGCGCGAGATAATTGCGACGAATTCGTCCCTTCTGGACAAGCTCTAAGCCTATAATAAGCCCTAATCTAACGTTGCGTAGACGTGGGGTTAAGCTATGCGCACACTAATGAATTTTATCTGGATGATATAAAAATTGTAACGGTCACGTCACCTTAAACTTAAACGTGCATACGTCTGCACGTGCGGCAGTTATGACCTACAGAAGCGGTGACAGTGACAAAAGTCATCGGTGTGCGCTATCTCAAGACCTTGTTCGCTTAGTTGTGTGTGACTAGTAGCTCATGCGTGTGGTCCGCCAGGTCTGCGCATCATCGGCATGTGCCGCGGCGCGCGCGTGGAGTCGCTCACGTACACCGGCGTGTGCGGCGTGTGCGACCCGCCGCGCGACGGCGTGCGCGACGCCGTGGCCACGCTCGCGCGGGCCTCGGTCGACGTCAAGATGGTCACCGGCGACGCCAGGCCCACCGCGCTCGCTGTCGGTATGTGTCACACCTTACTGCAGGACTACTTACTGTGCGCGACGCCGTGGCCACGCTCGCGCGGGCCTCGGTCGACGTCAAGATGGTCACCGGCGACGCCAGGCCCACCGCGCTCGCTGTCGGTATGTGTCACACCTTACTGCAGGACTACTTACTGTGCGCGACGCCGTGGCCACGCTCGCGCGGGCCTCGGTCGACGTCAAGATGGTCACCGGCGACGCCAGGCCCACCGCGCTCGCTGTCGGTATGTGTCACACCTTACTGCAGGACTACTTACTGTGCGCGACGCCGTGGCCACGCTCGCGCGGGCCTCGGTCGACGTCAAGATGGTCACCGGCGACGCCAGGCCCACCGCGCTCGCTGTCGGTATGTGTCACACCTTACTGCAGGACTACTTACTGTGCGCGACGCCGTGGCCACGCTCGCGCGGGCCTCGGTCGACGTCAAGATGGTCACCGGCGACGCCAGGCCCACCGCGCTCGCTGTCGGTATGTGTCACACCTTACTGCAGGACTACTTACTGTGCGCGACGCCGTGGCCACGCTCGCGCGGGCCTCGGTCGACGTCAAGATGGTCACCGGCGACGCCAGGCCCACCGCGCTCGCTGTCGGTATGTGTCACACCTTACTGCAGGACTACTTACTGTGCGCGACGCCGTGGCCACGCTCGCGCGGGCCTCGGTCGACGTCAAGATGGTCACCGGCGACGCCAGGCCCACCGCGCTCGCTGTCGGTATGTGTCACACCTTACTGCAGGACTACTTACTGTGCGCGACGCCGTGGCCACGCTCGCGCGGGCCTCGGTCGACGTCAAGATGGTCACCGGCGACGCCAGGCCCACCGCGCTCGCTGTCGGTATGTGTCACACCTTACTGCAGGACTACTTACTGTGCGCGACGCCGTGGCCACGCTCGCGCGGGCCTCGGTCGACGTCAAGATGGTCACCGGCGACGCCAGGCCCACCGCGCTCGCTGTCGGTATGTGTCACACCTTACTGCAGGACTACTTACTGTGCGCGACGCCGTGGCCACGCTCGCGCGGGCCTCGGTCGACGTCAAGATGGTCACCGGCGACGCCAGGCCCACCGCGCTCGCTGTCGGTATGTGTCACACCTTACTGCAGGACTACTTACTGTGCGCGACGCCGTGGCCACGCTCGCGCGGGCCTCGGTCGACGTCAAGATGGTCACCGGCGACGCCAGGCCCACCGCGCTCGCTGTCGGTATGTGTCACACCTTACTGCAGGACTACTTACTGTGCGCGACGCCGTGGCCACGCTCGCGCGGGCCTCGGTCGACGTCAAGATGGTCACCGGCGACGCCAGGCCCACCGCGCTCGCTGTCGGTATGTGTCACACCTTACTGCAGGACTACTTACTGTGCGCGACGCCGTGGCCACGCTCGCGCGGGCCTCGGTCGACGTCAAGATGGTCACCGGCGACGCCAGGCCCACCGCGCTCGCTGTCGGTATGTGTCACACCTTACTGCAGGACTACTTACTGTGCGCGACGCCGTGGCCACGCTCGCGCGGGCCTCGGTCGACGTCAAGATGGTCACCGGCGACGCCAGGCCCACCGCGCTCGCTGTCGGTATGTGTCACACCTTACTGCAGGACTACTTACTGTGCGCGACGCCGTGGCCACGCTCGCGCGGGCCTCGGTCGACGTCAAGATGGTCACCGGCGACGCCAGGCCCACCGCGCTCGCTGTCGGTATGTGTCACACCTTACTGCAGGACTACTTACTGTGCGCGACGCCGTGGCCACGCTCGCGCGGGCCTCGGTCGACGTCAAGATGGTCACCGGCGACGCCAGGCCCACCGCGCTCGCTGTCGGTATGTGTCACACCTTACTGCAGGACTACTTACTGTGCGCGACGCCGTGGCCACGCTCGCGCGGGCCTCGGTCGACGTCAAGATGGTCACCGGCGACGCCAGGCCCACCGCGCTCGCTGTCGGTATGTGTCACACCTTACTGCAGGACTACTTACTGTGCGCGACGCCGTGGCCACGCTCGCGCGGGCCTCGGTCGACGTCAAGATGGTCACCGGCGACGCCAGGCCCACCGCGCTCGCTGTCGGTATGTGTCACACCTTACTGCAGGACTACTTACTGTGCGCGACGCCGTGGCCACGCTCGCGCGGGCCTCGGTCGACGTCAAGATGGTCACCGGCGACGCCAGGCCCACCGCGCTCGCTGTCGGTATGTGTCACACCTTACTGCAGGACTACTTACTGTGCGCGACGCCGTGGCCACGCTCGCGCGGGCCTCGGTCGACGTCAAGATGGTCACCGGCGACGCCAGGCCCACCGCGCTCGCTGTCGGTATGTGTCACACCTTACTGCAGGACTACTTACTGTGCGCGACGCCGTGGCCACGCTCGCGCGGGCCTCGGTCGACGTCAAGATGGTCACCGGCGACGCCAGGCCCACCGCGCTCGCTGTCGGTATGTGTCACACCTTACTGCAGGACTACTTACTGTGCGCGACGCCGTGGCCACGCTCGCGCGGGCCTCGGTCGACGTCAAGATGGTCACCGGCGACGCCAGGCCCACCGCGCTCGCTGTCGGTATGTGTCACACCTTACTGCAGGACTACTTACTGTGCGCGACGCCGTGGCCACGCTCGCGCGGGCCTCGGTCGACGTCAAGATGGTCACCGGCGACGCCAGGCCCACCGCGCTCGCTGTCGGTATGTGTCACACCTTACTGCAGGACTACTTACTGTGCGCGACGCCGTGGCCACGCTCGCGCGGGCCTCGGTCGACGTCAAGATGGTCACCGGCGACGCCAGGCCCACCGCGCTCGCTGTCGGTATGTGTCACACCTTACTGCAGGACTACTTACTGTGCGCGACGCCGTGGCCACGCTCGCGCGGGCCTCGGTCGACGTCAAGATGGTCACCGGCGACGCCAGGCCCACCGCGCTCGCTGTCGGTATGTGTCACACCTTACTGCAGGACTACTTACTGTGCGCGACGCCGTGGCCACGCTCGCGCGGGCCTCGGTCGACGTCAAGATGGTCACCGGCGACGCCAGGCCCACCGCGCTCGCTGTCGGTATGTGTCACACCTTACTGCAGGACTACTTACTGTGCGCGACGCCGTGGCCACGCTCGCGCGGGCCTCGGTCGACGTCAAGATGGTCACCGGCGACGCCAGGCCCACCGCGCTCGCTGTCGGTATGTGTCACACCTTACTGCAGGACTACTTACTGTGCGCGACGCCGTGGCCACGCTCGCGCGGGCCTCGGTCGACGTCAAGATGGTCACCGGCGACGCCAGGCCCACCGCGCTCGCTGTCGGTATGTGTCACACCTTACTGCAGGACTACTTACTGTGCGCGACGCCGTGGCCACGCTCGCGCGGGCCTCGGTCGACGTCAAGATGGTCACCGGCGACGCCAGGCCCACCGCGCTCGCTGTCGGTATGTGTCACACCTTACTGCAGGACTACTTACTGTGCGCGACGCCGTGGCCACGCTCGCGCGGGCCTCGGTCGACGTCAAGATGGTCAAAGGTGTCGTTAATGATTGCTGCGCGAGTGAGTGATTTATCTCAGCTCTTTTGAGTTGGCTTTGTTTTTTCAATTTATCCCTATCGACCCCTTATCTCAGAAGACCTCTAAGAAGACTATCTCTCTTTTCATCTTATTAACCTTGACCGACCTGAGACCAATCAGTAAAAATCATATTCATATAATAAAAATAAATTCATATTATAAAAATAAATGTTAATTCCAGCACAAATGGTTGGTCTGGATGTGCTTCACTCACAATCGCTGGCTGGCGATCAACTCGACGCGATGACAGACGAAGAACTGGATAGAATGATTGACACTGTGAGTTTATTTTCGCATGTTTTTTTAAATCAGGAAATTAATGTAAAAAATATATAAATATTTATTATAGACTGTATTGTATTGAGAATAATGAACACGCTAGAAGAGACTCTTTATTAACTTATTTCAATACCCAATATTTATTTATTTCAGCATTTTTCTACTTGCAACACTGTTTCCCCCAAGATTTTTTTCTCGTGACATTTATTTGACGTGTTGTTCTCAGGTAAGCGTGTTCTACAGGGTGACGCCTAAACACAAACTGGCTATAGTAAAGTCACTGCAGAGGGTGGGCAACATTGTGGGCATGACGGGTATGTACCACCAAAGTCACCAATAAAAAAATATATTATTGTATTAAAAAAACATTAAGTGAAAAAGAACAGTGCGTATTTCGCATGTACTCCAAAATTAATTCGAAACAAACATTAAATACGATAGTTAATAAATGTTTACGCAATTTTTTTTACCAACAGGTGACGGCGTGAACGATGGTGTGGCTCTAAAGCGAGCGGATATCGGCATCGCAATGGGTCGTAACGGCACCGACGTGTGCAAGGAAGCGGCCGACATGATCCTAGTTGATGACGACTTCGCTACAATCATGTGAGTTCTGAGTTATTTACTCTTAGGACGGTATTTTAAAAAAGATACTAGAAAACACATTAAATATATAGAGGAAGTCTCTTGAATTCAATGACAAACATATACACAACATTTATCTAGTGTAAGGCAATTATTTCTAAAGCGATGTATAGATTCATAAGCGTTTCAGCAGGTATTTTTTTTCTTTTTATAAGTTTCTTATTTTGTAAAAAAATTATAAATTAAAATGGTTATCACTATTATGAATAGTTCATCCATCTTTATCGAACTACTGGTGTGACGTATGATCTGACACTAGGTTAGAGTCTAAAACAATACATAAAAATTAAAATGTTTTTTCGTTAACTGTACCATAAAAAACTGTATTTTTTATGAGATTTTGTGACATTAAACTATTTTTTTTAAATCCCACAGCGCTGCAATAGAAGAGGGCAAGTGCATATTCTACAACATCCGCAACTTCGTGCGCTTCCAGCTGTCCACGTCCATCGCCGCGCTGTCGCTCATCGCGCTCGCTACTCTCATGGGCATACCCAACCCGCTCAACGCCATGCAGATACTGTGGATCAACATTATTATGGACGGTGAGTTATCTTCAGGGTTTTCCTTACAGTTTAAATTGTTTGTAATAGTCAAAAGACTTGTTACCACAGATAAGTAAGAGAGTCTGTGGCACCATAGGCTAGGTTTTTATTTTATTTGTTTATTTTTGGTTTTTATTTTTTTCTCTTTCAGTGTGTACACAAAATATGTGCGCACACAAAAAAAAATATGTTTTGTTTGCGCACTTGTTTGCGTGAGAATAAAAGGTTTTTCTTTCTTCTTTTTTTTAAGTATGTAATTTGGAGTGTTTAAATCCCGGACATTTGAGTGAATTTGACTTCTTACCCCGAACACTTTTTTATGATTTGTTTTAATTTATCGCTTATGTTTCAATCAATTGGGATTGAATATCAGGTAAAACCTGGGCCCAAAAAGTGATCAGGTTTTCCTTCTTTGAATACCCTGCCCTGACGCACCCCGGACAGCCTCTAAAGCAGGACAAATCCGGGGAAACCCGGGTGGATGGCAGCCCTAGTTATGCGACTATAGACCAACGAGGCAGTCCGTAATATGTGCATCAACACTTTGGAACTAAGACGCAAATGTGCACTTTTGATGCACTACTACTTATTGCTCAATAATGAGATCGATGACGCGACTACTCTAGCTCGCTATTCATTATTTGCTCCGGACCGGCTCCGGTGGTCGCATGTGTCTCACGGCTTCGCTAGTGCGCACCCATACAGCGCGATATGCTCCCACATCTCATGCGATCGGTCTGCTGAACGCCCTGATTGCTCAGGAGCCAGATGTTGACATATTAATGTATATCTATGTTAAATGTTTGCATGAACTATTTTAGTTAAATTTATATTGTCGGCTTGCTGCGCGCTTTGGTATTTACTGTAAGTGCAGCAAGCAATTGTTATATAAATAAATAAATGTGGCACTCGTGCGGCAGGCCCCCCGGCGCAGTCGCTGGGCGTGGAGCCGGTGGACCACTCGGTGCTGCGGCGCCGGCCGCGCGACACGTCGCGCCGCATCATCTCGCGCGCGCTGCTGCTCAACGTGCTGCTCTCCGCCGCCATCATCATCGCCGGCACGCTCTGGGTCTTCAACAGAGAGGTACGACCTCTCATACATAGAGAGGAAGACGCATAAAAATACCGCGATTTAACCCATATGAGATGACTAGCTTCTGACCGCGACTTCGTCCGCGTGGAATAGTGGTGCTCCGCTCCTATTGGCTTTAGCGTAATGATATATAGCCTATAACCTTCCTCAATAAATGGGCTATCTAACACTGGAAGAATTTTTCAAATCGTTCCAGTAGTTCCTGAGATTAGCGCGTTCAAACAAACAAACAAACAAACTCTTCAGCTTTATTATATTAGTATAGATGAAAACAAGTAATATGTAGAGAAACTTAGTGAATCTTTCGATTTAAGGTTTTTTTATTTACTAAACAGAGTACAGTACAGAGTTGATCAATAATTTAAATGTGTATAAAACAAGGTCATACAGATGTCTGTTGTAATTTTAAGTCTGTGGGGGTCACCCAACATAGATAACCTTATTATCTATGTTGGATGCTGTTCAATGAGGGACACATGTTGGGTATAATATACTTTACTGGTACCAGATTACATAGATATTAATTATAAACTATATTGCGACCTAACTGAATGGGTGCGGGGAGACGACTCTGCGCCGCGCTAATACCACCGCGCGGCTGTACACTAAACTCATGCGTCAGCATTACGTCTCAGTTTACAATTCACTGTGTCCCTACAAGTCGATAGTAAAATATCGATAAATCTACATCTACATCATCACTATAATAATTGTTCAATATCATATCTGTCAGTTAACTCTCATTAATTATCCGGATTATAGGCTAATTATAATCACAATTCTCTAATTACAGATGTCAGACAACAAGATAACTCCTCGCGACACGACAATGACCTTCACCTGCTTCGTACTCTTCGATATGTTCAACGCTCTCTCGTGCCGGTCGCAGACTAAGTCGCTGTTCCAAGTGGGGCTGTTCTCCAACAAAATGTTCCTGGTGGCCGTCACCCTCAGCCTCGTGGGACAGATGCTGGTCATCTACTTCCCCCCGCTGCAGAGGGTCTTTCAAACTGAGGCGCTTACTGGTCATGGTAAGAGAATAGACCTTATCTAAATTAATGTAACCTCTTTAGAAATGGGTATGATTTAGTTATAATTAAAATTAATGGTTCTGCATTTGATCTGAGGAGGTAGACTGTGATTTCTCTGTTGAAAAAAAAAAGGATTCTAATTGTAGCGAGAAACGTCTCTATAGACACCTTCAAGACCTACAAATAAACAAACTCATTTGCATGTACGCGTTTTAATCAAAATCATGTTACATCATCATAAAAGTTTTATGTCCGTTTGGATTGAGGAGCCATTTTTTATTTTTCCACGAAACTTTGCCCAGATTTAGTAGGTCCTGAGAAAATTTTGTAGGCCAAATCCTGGAATTTGTAGTAAAATATAAAAAAAGTTATATCAATTTAAAGGTGGCTCCTCAATCTAAACATTTGAACTGAGGAGCCACCTCGTAACTCCGAAAGTATTGAAGGTACATTTATGATTTTTTTTGTATCATTTAGTAGTAATTTAGTAGAGTGCCTACAAAAAAAATGGATTTTATAGTGCTAATATAAAAAAGATACAATACTTTTATTGTGGCTCCTCAATCCATACATAAGACCTATAATTTTACACGAAACTAATCGACGGATTTATACAAAAATTTAGTATCATTTAGTAGTAGTTGAGATTGAATTTGTATTAAAATAACAAAACAGTAGGACTGACAGTTTTAAAGAATTTAAGAATTTTAACTGGCTCCTCAATCCAAACGCTTCGCATATAAATAATTGACTGTAGCTACCTGAGGTCACAACGGAATCGGATAAAAACTACGCCAATATTTAGTAGAAATTTCTACTAAATATTGGCGTACAAATCAACACTGTACATATTCGGTATCCGAAAATCCAAGCTTTTTTCACTATTCCTTATGAACTCGCTATTAAGGGTGACCATGCTATGTGTAAACGAAAGTAGGACAACTTGTTTTAGAAAATTGATTCAATTTCTTCTATGCAAACAAATAGGTACTTGATCAAAAATAACTGAATGGCAAATTTTAAATGGGTTGTTTTATAATAAAAAGGTACAAAGGTATAAAAAGAAGGTACAACATTTATTAAGAAAATTGTAAACATTAAAATATATCGCAGCAATGCCGTCAAAGACAGACAGAGCATGAAGTGCTTGCTGCTAGTCAAATTAACAACAAACAATCACAGAAACTACCTATATGGACCTTTTGCGCCGAGAATTAAGTCCATTCTTATTAGTTACTATCATATTATTTTGCTTTATAACAAATCTTGTGGCTGTGTGTATAATTAAGACTGTGTACACAATAATAAAAATTATATCATTTTAACGCTACAAACGTTATACTTTTACTGTTCATCTTTTTCAGATTTGTATTATAAAACAAAATAATGTAATATTTAATCGCTATTTGTCGTCAGTAGTCTTGGAACAGTGCTCATTTTAGGGAACAAACATCATAAAACGGAAAGTGAATGAGTCGTTATTAATTTACTAACATAATATATCTATGTTCATTTATTTACCAAATTCATTAATAGTGTACTTATTTAAAATTTGAATTTGGTGTTCGAAATCTGCCGCGTCTGTTTTGCCGCCAAAAAAATAAACAGCATTAGTTGTTTTTTTTTTATTTAAATGTAATCTGTTTGAAATTTTGATCGACTCGATTCATCAAATAACAAATCGATTTTTTTTATCATTATATCAACCAATATAAGTATTTAAAAATCAATGCCACTTTTCGTTGTAATTTTATAACTTAAGAACGGGCTCACTTATCCAAACCAAATGTTTAGGCTTTGTTCGGACTATTTAGTAGATGGTTTATGTGAAATTTACACAAAATCGGTCGAGCGGTTAATCTTTAATTTGAATTCAAATAGCCCACGCGGGCGAAGCCGCTGGCGGAAAGCTAGTATTTTATAGTTAGTTCCTTGATGAATTTAAATATTTGTTTATTACAATAGATTGAAATGCTATATCTTTTAAAATTGTAGATTCTAAATATTGGTGATTATCAAAGGCCAAGATAAACAATGTTTTTACCTAATTCAAAGAGATGGTGACGTTTCTTCAATCTGTTTTAAGGTCGACGGCGACGTTTAATCAATCTGTTTTTAAAATCGAAATTAAATTAATCAAATTAGTTCGTTTTGTGAGTTACGTGACTTCATAAAGTATTTTTTTTTGTCTCAAGTACCGAATTATTTTGTCTTTTATTTTATTAATATTTTTTTATTAAAAAAACTTGCTAAAATGAATCAGAGCTTTCATATAATTTTATACAGTTTCAATTTATTCAGGTATTCGATTATCGATAAGGCATTAGGCTGAATGCATGATTCTTATAAAAAGAAAAAAAATGGTCAGCACTAAGCAGTTTCATTATTTTGCTTTTTTTTGTATAGCATCATTTGAATTGTATAACTTTCTCAGAGATAACCTGTAAGTACTGTAAAAAGACTGTAAACATTTCCTTTTGAAAGTGTCTATGGAGTTTCTTGCCGGTTCTTCTCCATAAGACCCACTCCTTGAAACCGTGCAACTAGCTTGCCGTTTCATAAGTGTCTGCAAAGACCTATTTGAAATAAAAACATTCGAGTTTTGAGTTTTTTGAGTTTAGTGACGGCGGCACTAATCAGGTGTAATCTTATTGTTGTTAATTTGACTAGCAGCAAGCACTTCATGCTCTGTCTGTCTTTGACGGCATTGCTACCGGTAGTGCCGGGGATCGAGTCGCTTGCTTCCCTCAAAAAGAGATGCATGGGATTATTTTATTTTCTCACAATGGTACTGAAAATAAATCTGTAACACACGGCACTAAAGCCCATTATAATAATTATTAGGCACCCCTTAATGAGTTTCCGGTGATTTCAATGTTCCGGCCCTAAAGGGGCCCACTGCCAACTTATGGTGTTACAAGACTTGGTTATTACCGATTTGTATAAAATTATTTAATTAAAGAATATTTTATAATGAGTATTTACTAATTGTATTATTAATGAGCAAGAAGGATGATGATGATGATATATATGCGAGATATTTTAATGTTTACAATTTTTCTTAATAAATTTTGTACCTCAAAAAACTTCATATTCAAGCTTTTAATTATAAAACAACCCATTTAAAATTTGCCATTCAGTTATTTTTGATCAAGTACCTATTTGTTTGCATAGAAGAAATTGAATCAATTTTCTAAAACAAGTTGTCCTACTTTCGTTTACACATAGCATGGTCACCCTTAATAGCGAGTTCATAAGGAATAGTGAAAAAAGCTTGGATTTTCGGATACCGAATATGTACAGTGTTGATTTGTACGCCAATATTTAGTAGAAATTTCTACTAAATATTGGCGTAGTTTTTATCCGATTCCGTTGTGACCTCAGGTAGCTACAGTCAATTATTTATATGCGAAGCGTTTGGATTGAGGAGCCAGTTAAAATTCTTAAATTCTTTAAAACTGTCAGTCCTACTGTTTTGTTATTTTAATACAAATTCAAACTCAACTACTACTAAATGATACTAAATTTTTGTATAAATCCGTCGATTAGTTTCGTGTAAAATTATAGGTCTTATGTATGGATTGAGGAGCCACAATAAAAGTATTGTATCTTTTTTTATAGATAGATAGATAGATAGAATATGCTTTATTGTACACCAAAAATAAATTCAGACGAGATACAATTAAAATTAAAATATGGGTACAACGGCGGTCTTATCGCTAAAAGCGATATCTTCCAGACAACCTTTGGATGGACAGGAAAGACAAAAATGTAACTGAGGGTAGTCCGCGGTGTACAGCGATATAATATAAATATAATATAATATATAATACATAAATATATAGTACATAATACATATTATATTAAATACTACTAATACAAATTATTTATATTATTTATATTAGCACTACAAAATCCATTTTTTTTGTAGGCACTCTACTAAATTACTACTAAATGATACAAAAAAATCATAAATGTACCTTCAATACTTTCGGAGTTACGAGGTGGCTCCTCAGTTCAAATGTTTAGATTGAGGAGCCACCTTTAAATTGATATAACTTTTTTTATATTTTACTACAAATTCCAGGATTTGGCCTACAAAATTTTCTCAGGACCTACTAAATCTGGGCAAAGTTTCGTGGAAAAATAAAAAATGGCTCCTCAATCCAAACGGACATAAAATTTTATGGATAAACAATAGGCACTTACGTCATCAGATTTCATTTCTAAAAATCATATTTTCTTTTGCAAGCCAATTTAATTGATGAAATAATCTTTATTATTTCCAGATATAATATTCCTGGTATGCCTCACATCCAGCGTATTCATAGTGAGCGAAGTGAAGAAGCTAATCGAGCGATCTCTGAAGAAGCGCGCGGTTGGCAAGTTCACCGGCAAGTCCCGCGACGCTATGGACTTCGTATGACACAAGCCCGACGGCAAGGCGCAGTAAGCTGGTCGGCCAGCCCGCCCACACGCTGGCCCACGCTGGCCGACGCTGGCGTGACGTCAGACTCGCTACCATTAGGACTACTAGACATTCAAAATTTGAGCTCGCGTAGTGCAGGTGAGCCGTGTGTGAGTGAGTCGCGTGCAAATGAGTGCGGTGCGTGCGAGCCGCGTGCGAGCGAGTCGCGTGCGAGCGAGTCGCGTGCGAGCGAGTTGCGTGCGTGCGAGTCGCGTGCGAGCGAGTCGTGCGCGTTCAGCGGCGCGTGCGAGTGCTCGCAGGCACCCTTCTCCATATACGACGGTAAAATCAATATTCCTATGAATTTCTAGTTATGGACCGAAATTATCGCAGTATTTTTGTGTGAAACCTTTTATTTATTAAGCTTTCGTCTTATTTAAGTACCTAAGTGGAATTAGTGAATTTATATTTTCGATTTTTTTATGCGCGAAACGAAATTGGACGTATATTTTTTTAGTTTTATTTTTTAATTATTTTTAGATGAAAATGTGTGTGTCGTATATGGGAGTGCTACTTCATGTTGTGAGATGATGTGTAGCTTGTGTTAGACAATTCAAATGTTCGAAGATTGCAGAGTTTTATATCCACTAACTTATGTTTATAGAAAGTTATTATTATAAAATCTCATTAGATTGTTTAAAAAAAAACAAAAACTCTGCAATCTCGAATTAAACTAGAGAAGAAAATATTTCTCTTAATATTGCATTTATATTATGACATTTTCATTGATATTGTGTAAACAGAAATGAACAATAGATATTAATTAATCACTACAAAGACAATTTTCATAATCATGGAATTCACCTTTTAATTAAAACTTGAGTTATCACTTTAATCTTCAGTCCACTTTTAAACCAGCGAGCCGGTGTTTGTATTTTGAACCTTATTGCGAAAATAATAATGTTCATTTTACAAAAATATTAACGTTTACATGTATCTAAATTCTATTATTGTATTACAAACTTTACCAGTGTGTGAATAAAGCTGAAAATTCAAGAACTAGTTTGAAAGTTTAAACGTTGACTGCAGATAGAGCCCTCATATCAAAACGGGGGATTATGTCTAAGTAAACATGGGCTTCTGATGTTCTTTTGTCAAATAACATTGAGTTATATGTTATGTAAATGGAATTAATAAAAAAAAACTCCAATAAAACTTACCGACTCTTACGTAGGTACGTTTATAGTACAGCTAATATTTTTTTGGGAATAGAAGCTCCATTTAAAACTATATCTGTGTTTAAAACAGCATTCCTTTATCTAAAATACTAATTTATTCATAACAATAGAATCGCAAGGCACTTGCACGATTTCTCATTAAATAAAAAATTAGGTAATCGATGTTAAAAGCTTAGAATCCTTTTAGAAGTTTCTTTAGCTTCATTAGGAAACCCAGTCTTTGAACGATAAATAAACGTTCTTGCTTCTATAAAAATAAGTACTTATATATTACTTATAAAACATCACATAAACGATGTAAAATAACGGGTAAAATATATTCATGCCATTACTGTTGTTAGGGAGGGATGGCGCTATACAACTAGTGTATGTCTATCTCACTCGCACTACATTTTAAGAAGCATCTAGCTGTTTGCAGTGTATATAGCTTGAAAAGCTTATTTATTACCTCTCGACATTTCATCAACAATTTATTTAATTCTGCAAATTGTTAGTTAGAAAGTATTTTATTGGGTGTAGCCATATTTAAATTGTTGTGTGACAAAATTTTGACATCTATAGATGATTTCGGATATATAGAAAAATGACGACGCGGATTTCTAGGAAAATAAAAACCTTGTTAACTTCGGTTCAGGTGACAACTAAAAATAATAGTTTCACAATTAATTACAATTTTAACGTAAAATTAGAGACTCTTTAGTAGATTCTTGTGGACCATAGATATTGAATATAATATGTACCAGCTGATTTTAAAATTGATATTAGTAAAGTGAATTATATCATAATACTATATCTTGAAAGCGTTAGACGCGAAAAAAAATCAAATATAATTAATGTATAGGTAGCTTGTGTTACATATTATTACCCAAAGGGGAATTTAATATTATACGATTGGTTTAATATGAAATATATATTAAAATATGGAAGTAGGGATATTAAATATATTAAATTATCATCTTCAGACAAGTGACACTGCATTTATAATAAGATTCGAAATATAAACGCACCCTATTTACTGTTTGCGATTTTGAGCTCTATTGCTAAAGTGACAACAAAAAACAGTTGCAGAATATATTTGTTATTGTAAACATTAATTTGCTTTCAATACCATCCTTATCAGTACGGAATAGAATTCAAAATCGATTGAATAAGCTGCAAAAAGAGTTTGGACTGTTTTCTTATCTTATTGTAAATGAAGTATAGTGGTATATAATTTGTTTAATCATCTGAAATACACAGAAGAAAGAAGCGTATTTAAATTGCGTAAAACCCTATTTAAAATCAAAAGAGAAAACCTTTTAACAAACAGGCCTAGCTTAGGGGTGGACAAAACGCGTTTTCTACGGCCTCTGTCTATAGAACTTGCATAGACAAGAAGACACGGCTGCTAATACTGTGTGGAAGTTGCAAAAGTCTTACTTCAGATTCATTAGTCTGAAAGTTCTGCATTTTTTTTTAATTAATTACCTTCGAAGAGAAATGATAGTCGGAACGTGTAAAGGTGGACTATCTAGAAAATTTTAAATAAATGCCGTAGAATTCAAGTAATTTATTCCATAACGGTTCTATGTAACTGTTTCGCTGTAATGTTGCTTATGGTGCAGCTAAATTAAAATTAAATTGAAATTATTAAAAATATTATTCGTATAGTATTCGTATGTCGTATGTATTACTAAGTTATGAAGAGTATTGGTGAATATTTATAAATATATTTGACAATCGGAGATATACAGACTGTAATGTATTTACAGGAATGTTTTTTTTTTTATTTTGCCCCACTAAAATATACCCCCTGTATCGTGGGTGCGTTGACAAACATACATTACACAAGCACAAACACCCAGTTCGGAACAATTTTAGTTGTCCCGTGCGGGAATCGAAATCGCGACGTGTAGCAGCCAATTGCTCAGCCACTACGCCAAACGTCAAGTTTCACTTCTTAGGATAGAGATAGCTATGGTCACCGATCCACTAACAGTGAGTGAACACAAACACATTAACATAAAGTCAATGTAAGGTTTTCTAATGGAAAATAATAGCTTCTCAAATACAATTTATTTAAATTAAACACTTCATATCTTTGGATGCTACGATATTCTTTTTAATTTGTTATTAAGGACAATTTATAATTATAAAAAAATGGCTACCTTACCGTTTCAACTGCGTAGGTGCACACAAGTATGTATAACTCCTGATTGTACAAAATTGTTTTTCTTAAATAATTTGGTTTGGGAGTGTGTTGGCTGTGATAATCAATAATATGGCCCCGGATGATATTACAAGGTTTTTAATTATACGGACAACTGTTTTTTTGTGCGTTGAACTATTACGTATGTTCTGTGTAACGTATACATAGTTATGGGCCTAAGTTCACCGAAAAGATAACGGTCCGATTAACTTATAAAACTGTTTACCATACATTCGAACTTTCGATGGTAACGTATTATTTGAGATTTTTATTCCTGAAACGGTCGATTACCAAACCAGAGTTGAACTTGAAGTGGGTAACATGAAAATTCCAGCTTCCCGCTTGAATAGTCTCTTCGTTTAACGGACCGAATACAAAACCATCAATCAGTGAACTTGGCCCTAAACCAAGTTAACTTAAACCAGAAAATTAAAGTTTAACCTTCTTATTCATATCTTTTTCTATTGACCTGTTTTGTCGCTGTCAAACTTAATTTTGACAGCGACAAAACAGTAAATGGACAATACAGTTCGATAGCTATATCAAGCGAATAAATACCGCTATTATGAATAAGACTGTTACTTTTTTTTTGTACTTTGAGTAAGTTTTGGTAATTAATTGCTACTCATTGTGTTACACAAAATACCAATTTACATGTATCATGTTTGGTCTAACGAGGTGCTTGATAGTGAATGCAAGTCGATAGCTTTATTGATTGTAATTGTATCCCAATGAATTTATTTTTGTGTCTTTGACTGCTAGAAACAGTATGTGTGAGCGATAGCGACAGTAGGTTTGGGTATGACGTAATAACGCTGATGACGTAGATGTTGAATTAAAAAAGTAGATTCGCAATAAAAAATTTGGACAGTTTTTGTGATATGAAGTTTTATCGATAAAAAAAACAACTTTAAAATATCGATATTTATCATCCTCATCAATAGAGTAACTTTAAAATATCGATATTTATCATACTCATCAATAGAGTAAAATGCTTTTTAGAATGGACTAATTATCTATTAAGTCTTGTCCCAACACACATTTTATGCGACTTTAATCTGATGTCAGCGTGTGTATAGCAATCTTGACCATTTGGATATACCATATATTTCAAGAATTTAATAATAGTCAAAAAAGAACTGTCAAATATCATTTCAAAATTCTGTTTCTAGCTTTACGTAAAATTGATGTTTTAATTACTGTGAGCCTAATCTCTTATTAGCGGAACAACGTCACACGATGTCATAATATATTATATGTTAGTCAATGTAATTCATTTTTATTGTTAGTTAAATTATGGAATCGTATCAAATTTCTCCTTTTAAGTATCTATGATCCTCAACGCGACTTTTGAAGGACTAGTTACGAATATATTTTTTGAATTAATTTAATTACAAGTACATAAATGTTGTATATTCCATGAACTGTTAATTGACATATTTTATTTTTTAATAGTATTTTTCAACCTAGGAATATTTTTTTCTCCGATATTTTTGTATAATTATTAAATAGTTGTTCAAAAGTCGTGGGTTTATGTGAAAAATAAGTGTACATATTATTAATGTTTCCATGTGATCCCGAGTCATATCTGTAAGTTTGTGTCTCTGCGAATTACATTGTCTTTTAGCTGTCTTACTACTGAACCGGACCTGCGTCTAGCGAATAACAAAAAAACCGCTTTAATAAAATATTTATTTTTCTTTCAAATTATTCTCGAATTTGATCATAGATTTTCACCAGTTATTCGCGATATCGATGTTAGTCGATTACAGAATTATCGACTAAATATTCGCTAGACGCGTCCCCTCACTATTAATAAGATATTTGATGTTTGAACTACCTACAAGTAATCGTAGTAGGGATTGACTCTCTGTAGTATTAAGGCACTTAGGGCATTTCGATGAGACGTAGGAGGTTACAAATTTTAATGTATTTGAAAATTATAATAAATAAAAATATGTAATATCAATTAATTGATCAAAGTATTTGTAGTCTTTTATAAGGTTGGGTGGGAGTGTAATCGTTGTGACGGACAGTGAGACAAACAGACAAGCTTTGATTTTGTGTACGTAAGTAGCTTAAATAACACCTCTTATTCACTAGGTCTCATCTTCCTATTGAAAGGCATATTTAAAAAGTTGTCTTCAATTTACTAAAATGAATGTCAAAATGTCGTAGTGTTTATGAAGTTTCACTTAGATTATTGATAACTGCGCTTATCACGTTATTTTAAATTAACTGCAGACACTGCCATTTTTCGCGATAGATGGCGCTAGTTTTATCTGTGGTAATGTCATCCTTTAAGCATTACATTCAATATTAAATCTGAATTAGACACAGAGTTTGACAGTTACGATGATGTCTTCACTAGCGCAATCTGCTTTGAGGCAAGTGGTTATCCGACATTGTAAAACCAAGATGCGCATGCGCACACAAAAACAAAGCTCGTATATCGTCGTCGCTCGTATATACAATAATAAACTACAACCAAAACGTATGTATACCCCCAGACAAAGAAACGGCATCAATGTTTTTGTTTAAAAAAAATGAATAGCCCTTTCCAGTATACAAACATACACTTAGGGATAATGATATTACGCTGTTATGAAGTTAACGAACCAAACTATAGGTTTCAATTTAAATTTGTATAAAAAATTGGAATACTTGGTTAAAATGTTTTTTTCAAAGTGCGTGTTGAACATTGATGCAGTTCGTCAGTGTATATACTACATTTTCGCAACGATTGCATTCCTCGTCAATATTTTGTATTCTAAATACATCTCTCAAACTGTTTTCACCTCTTTGTAAGATAGTGAAATTGTGGAAAAGCCAGTTAATTAATGTAAAGTTTACAGTTTAAATGGCGATCATACTGTTTATCGATTAATAATGTAATGAAAAACCATATTTTTATATGGCAGTATCATTGTGTTGTCCCCGCACTAGAAGTTAGGGTTGTACTCACCACAATTAAGTTATCGATAAAACGTTTTATATTCGAACATGCGAATTGGTGGTTGGTGTTATCTTCGTTATTATCGGCATAAACAGTGTGACCAGCCTTCAAATGATAGTCATACAATGTTACAAGTTTCGTATAGCGAGGAATTTAAATATCTCTGCTATTCAAACAGACATGAACACCGTGCAAATAAAAAATAATCCCCAATGTGTATTAGTATTTTATTTATCAATGTCATATTATTTTTTCAACTTAAATGCATGATTTTGGTCAAACTTTTACATAGTCATTCTTAAGTTTTCCTTGATCAAGCTACAAATAATCCTAATGTTTTTGGACTAAACATTTTGCTACACAAACAGATATATTCATTTAAACCTAGTAAAAACAATCAGTCACAGTCTTTTATCAATCTAAAACTAGTAGCTAAATATATATAAAACATTGTGCATGTCAATTGCTTGAAGTTGCATGATATTTTAAATATATTAAGCGGTAATTTAGTGAGCAGTGTTGCGATCGACCAAGAAACTAGTAAGTATAACCAGAGACAAATCTACCGAGGAGTATAGAACGGCCGGCGTATCTTGGCGATCCTGAAGTTATCCGTTTAGCTGCGCAGTAGCGAATTTCGTTCCTAAAATAGTAATTGCGCAGGCAAACAGCTAACTTCAGGCTCGCCAAGATACATCGGCTGTAGTGTAGGTACTTCGTGAATGGTGACAGCTCAAATGCACTCTATGTGACTCTGTTGTTATGTGTAAACAAATTGCTATAGCGGATAACCCTTTGTTTATTTATTTGTTTGTATGTTACGTCTTCACGCTAAAACTGCTGAAGGGATGTGGGTGTAAAGGTACTGAGATAGATTTAAGATTAAACTAGTTCTCTCGGGACACGGTTGAAATCGCGGAAAACGTAGTTTCCTCAATATCTAAAAAATAGTGCATAGTACCGACCACGTTTTGCTAAATTTTGACTAATCAGACAAATGTTGCATATTTTCGTACTTTTAAAGTCTAAATTATAAATGAGTCACACTTAATTTTGCGTCAAGTACTACAAGTACATTTATGCGTAGTCTCCAGTTGCCTACAAGCTTTATGCAAGCGAGCCTAAAATCGTTCACAGGGCGACAACTTTAACGTAATCTACAAGCATTTGCGGCTGGTCCCAAGTAGTTTGCCAGGAGTCCATATCTTGCCAGAAGTTAAGCAGTGCCTTCCTGCTAGGATTGCCCCAAGGTTTTGGACGGTCATTGACAGTCTTGACGCCATCAGGAAACTCTGTTATGCTGCCTGCTCCAACTCCCAGGGTTATGAAGAACTGGGGATGAGATATCAATGTTAGTTTTGTATTTAGAACAATAACGATGTTTTTTTTTGGTAAAGGCCTCTTCTAAAGTGAAAGCACGCGTATTGATCAAAATGCTTGTTCAAGGCGAGTTGGCGAATGTATGAAGATTAGGTTAGCAGACCTACGGGGAGTGGACAAACGCATTTTATCCCCCCTTTATTGTTGCGACAACGCGTTTGTTTTTCAATCCATAGACAACGGGTCTATCCCGCGCTATGTCTTCAGAATATGAAACTCTTCCCAGATTCTACACTTTCATCTCTTATAAGCATAAACTATCATAAAATAAATTGTACGATCAGTCCGTGAAATCGTCGTAAAAATTACTTAATTTAAATTTGAAGTAAATAATTATAGTGATAATAATCGAACCATTCACGTAACGTTCACATTATTACGTTCGTGCTAGGCACTCCTTACTCCTTGCAATAAAAAAACTCACATGGTTATCGAAAGGCGCCATCTTGGATCCTAGTGCGAGCAAAGTGCGCGGGAGTTCTGTGCACTGCGCAGGGAAGCGCCCGCGCAGGCCGCTAGCTGTTGGCTCCACTCGCGCCCACTCCGTCCCGTCTACCGACAGCGTGATACGGTCTGTGGGAAGAAACTTCATTTTAAAAACATGAACATACTTGGCCGCGTGTTTTCTTTTCGAATGACCCCTCCCGCCATGGGTGGGGTGGAAGGAAGTGTCAGACTCTTACTGACTAAAACCCATCCATGTTCCTTCCTCAGCCCTTTATATTCTGGGGGCGCGGTATCTCTTCAAATCTCTCATTCCGCAACTCCGGCAGGCTTGGCTGCATGTTTAGATCTGATTCTCCCCATTAATGACATTACAGTGCACTGGAATTACCCTTCCCTTTCCCCACACAACCTGATAAAAATTACCCAAGTCCTTCCCCTCATTTAAATCTATCTCCATATTGAATTTTATCTAAATCGGTTGACTGTTAAAGCGTAAGAAACAGTTGCGCATCAGAAAGACAAAAGTTAAAAAAATAATTTCAAATAGGCCTTCGCAGGCTCTTATGAAAAGTCACACTAGTTGCACGGTTCCAAAGAGTAGATCCTATGGAGAAGAACCGGCAAGAAACTCCATGGATACTCTTTTCAAAAAAGTAATCTATCATATAGAGTAAGAATAGATGTTAGTTTTTGATTGAATCACTTTTATTGATAACTTCTACCAGACAAATGTTTAAACGTGACTCATAGTTCAAGCTTGTGATTACCTGGTGCCCATCGCAAAGAATAATCGTGGTAGTCGTCTCCCCAGAGACCTTCGTTCAGCATCTTACTGTTCAGTAGCGTGTCGTGACACTGTAAGTCCATAACAGGGCCGCCAAAGAGAACCTGTAAAAGGTTCTAATTTAAAGAAACTGATTTAAAATTTGTCGTTTTTATCTCTGTCAAAGATTCCGATTGGCCCATGTTTATATTTCAAGCAATTTCAAGGGTTTGGTCTTACCTAAACTCTTTAAAGACCTATCATTACTTAAAAACCCTTGTCTAGAGATAGCAAGTGCAGTGCAATGTCCGGTTGTCCAGTTCAAACTATGTCACCCATCAGCATCTTATCGTGTGGGCGGCGGGCCTGCAGGTTATCTAACCTGATAAGCCCTATTGTCAGCATTTTCCCCAATCCACCTAACGGCCTCTGTTATGGAATTTTGACAACGTCCACTAATATCCCGGACGACGGCTTCACGTGGCTCAAAGTCCCCTTTCTAGCACGGGGGTGTTATAACTCCTTGATTCCGGGCTGATTCGTAAAATTTTGAATAACCTACAAAGTGATGTCGGCTCGACCAGGGAATCGACCCAGTGATCCTGTTCACAGCAGTGGCGCTTGCGACTAGACCAACGAGATAGTCTCGTGATCATAGAAAAATATGATGGGGAACAACAGTTAACCTTATTGGAGTAGTCAGTAGTCCCACTGCTAAGTTTCCTGTTGCCGCGGGCTGATGCTATCTTGAGCACTCCTGAACTGTAGTGAAGACTTCCGTATTTCTGCAGGAATGGCTCCAGAAGAATTTCTGGAAGTGGACAGACGGAAGCTTTTAGCTGGACTGTTAAAATCCTTGTGTGCTTATTCAGGGATCACTTTTAGTTTATTCCATTCTGGGTACCTACATCTAGTTCTGGTGTAAGCGGAGCGTTTATGTCAATCGCTTCCAACGATCCTTACTGTGAACATGTGTATAATTCTCTACTTACCAGAATCCAAAACTTTGACTATTAATGAATAGTTTCCATATTTACACTGAGTTTTGTCCAATATGACATATTATGATATATTGACCTGGATATATCCAGTCTCCTTGCGGCAGCTTGGCTCTCACTGTGACCGTTCCATATGTAAATGCGAAGCCTTTTGTGGTGATTCTGCCACTGACGATGGGTGGCAGGATATCAGCGCCCCACGCTTGCTTCATGCATGCTTCGGCTGATGAAGTGCATCTGGAATGGGTAGGTAAAGATAAGTAAAGGCAATCGTTACTATAATATGATAGATGCTCACGTAACTTGGTATGTCTGTCTGTACGCTTTACGCTATGAAGCCTGAAACGGTTAAGATGATATTGGGTATAAATATTATTATCTAGGCGCGCGAAGTAATTTTCTTAGGAGGCTAGTGAAATCGAAGGAAATAGCTAGTTATTCAGAAAGCCTCACCAGCAGGGGATGGTCAAGCCGGGACTGCGGGACGTCCGAAAGAGATAACGCGCTCCCGGAATACAAAGGGCTGAGGAAAGAACCCAAAGAGAGTCAGACTCTTACTGGAAAACCTATCCAGGTTCCATTTTTTGTTCTTAACTTTCAGGGTCGAGGTAATTCTTTCGAACCCCATGCCAGGCATGAAGAGCTGTCGTAACTGTAGGGGTAGGTGCACGAATAACTATCAGTGTTAACGGTACCACTGCTCAGGTGCGATCACAGTCAAATATGGGAGGGGGGGGGGATATCAACGAACAAGTTGAGTTCCGACTGAAGCTTCGGCTTTGGTTCCCTTCGGTCAAAACTATTTTTAGCAGGAAGTTAGGTAATAGTTGGCTTTAAACTTTCGTAAATTGCTTTTTTTTCAGAAGGCTTGTCAATTTATGTTTATATTAGGGGTGGTTCTGACCCCTGTGACCTCCCCTCGGATCGCCACTGCCACTGCCTACCATGTTTAATTACCTTATAACCCCAGGTTTTTTTATGTTTCTGTGTACCCATTGGTCTATCTATTGAGCCGTTCGTCAAACGAACTCAAGTCATAAAAAAATGTAATTCCCCGATTCTAATCTTGGCGATAATTTTAACTTTAAACTTAAGGTCAATGCCACAGGTTTGAATAATAAAATATACAATAGAACGGTCATAATCGTATGTGTATGATAAATTTATCATTGAATTGATAATTTAAGGTAATTTTAAATAACCATATTGCCGTTTGTTCAAACGATTTGTTCAAAGTGAGATGCAGACTATATTATTTAGTATTCAAGTAAACATTATTTTGTTCTCGAACCCATCCTTAAGGGGCATCCATTAATTACGTGAGGCGTTTAGGGGTGAGGGTAAGGGGGGGGTGACAAACAAAACCTCACTCAATCTCACGTGGGGCAGAGAGTGGTCACGTATTTTTTTTCCGCAAGAAAAAGTGTATAATTGCGAGAAAAACGAGTTATTTTAAGTAAAAAATGTCTAAATCATAAAACCTAACCACTGATAGAAAAATAAAATTTATCAACTATTAATTTAAATATATTAAGAAAAAATATTTTTTAATATTCTATGTATTTATATTCGTTACCTATTAATAAATATTCCGTTTATTTATTTATATACATATTAATTACATTTTTAAATATTAAACTATATACAAAAAAGAAAAACATTTAAAAATATAAAAAATAGTTTCCCACCGGTAACGAGACAGGGTCCAAGCTACCGGCGGTCAGGGCTCTAGAGAAAGGAACCTCCTGACGATACGCGCAGTGTCTAGGAGTACTGCTTTCTGTATCAAGCCCTTGATCCAGCTGCCTAACGAGAGCCTCTTTAGGTGTTGGTCGAGGCTCTTGGCTAGTAGACCATTGGCGGAAACGACTATCGGCACAATGACTGCTGAATCCACATGCCACATATCGACAACCTCGTGTGCCAAATCAAGATACTTGAGTTGTTTATCTTTTTCAGCCTTCACGAGGTTCTCGTCATGTGGCACAGTGATATCAATAATCATTGTGCGGCGCTCTAATCGATCTATCACCACTATGTCAGGCTTATTAGCTATAATAGTCCTGTCAGTGATGATAGATCGATCCCAGTATAGTGTGACATGGTCATTCTCGAGAACTGGGTCGGGCACATACCTGTAATATGGTACCTCATAGTCTACAAGGCAGTATCGCAAAGCAAGTTGCTGGTGGATAATCCTGGCCACTTGGTTATGTCTGTGCAAGTACTCGCCATTGGCTAGACTGGAACAACCGGAGATTATGTGTCGGATCGACTCTCCCGGACGGTGGCATGCCCGACAGATGTCAACCGTGCCATCCTTCACAATATACCTTCGGTAGTTCCTTGTCATCATGACTTCATCCATAATTGCACAAACAAACCCTTCGGTTTCTCTGAAGAGATCCCCGAAGCGTAACCAGGATATGGACGCTAAAAAGTCAACATCAGGCTCATGAAGGGCCCGGAAGTAGCGTCCGTGTAGCTCCTTACTCTGCCATACCTCCATGCGGTCCTTAGTATCCAGAATTACAGGCTTGCGCCAATTCTCGTTAGCCAAGGCGAGCGGGGTGAGTCCCTTGTCCACCATGACTACAACCTTATGCATCCCCATTTCAGCCTTCAGGAAATATTCCCTGAGACTGCATACCTCGCGGTTGTGGAGGGTCTTCGCGTTCAAAAATCCATGCCCTCCTAACTTCCGCGGGATATACTAATAAATAAATAATAAATATAATTAATAAATATTTATTATTAGTAAAAACATATTTTTGAGATTTTTTTTCTTATACGGATGTGGAGATCATTCATAAAAAATAATGCCAATAAATATACGATGCACTAATAATATTTTCACTGCAAAAAAAAATCTTTTTATAAAATTTTCAATTTAAAATTAATTTAATAGCGAATTTGCTGACACTCATAGTAAAGTTGATGACACTCAGTGATGTGACTGACACTCATGGTAAAGTGTATCACACTCATAGTGAAGTGTCTGACACTCACACTAATATGAGTGACACTCATATTGAAGTTGTTGACACTCAGTGAAATGGCTGACATTCACAGTGATACTTATAGCAAAGATGCTGACACTCATAGTGAGGTATGTCTGTCACTCATCATTTCATTTTCAGTTCCGGTTCCACCTCCCAGAACGAGATGAACGAGACACTCATAGAAGTGTCTGACAGTCATAGTGAAGTGTATCACATTCATCGTTGTCTGACAGTCACAGTGACGTGACTGACACTCGTAGTGAAGTTATTGATACTCAGCGAAATAGCTGACACTCAGCGAAGTTCAATATCAATTTCATAGCGAAGTTTTTGACATTCACAGTGAAGTGTTTTACTCTTATAGTAAAGTGTCTGACACTCATAGTGAGGTGTCTCTCACTCATCATTTCATTTTCGGTTCCAGTTCCAGTTTCAGTTCAAGTTGCTGACACTAAATGAAATGTCTGGCACTCATAGTGAAGTGTCGGACACTCATAGTGAAGTGTCTGACACTCACACTGAAGTGTCTGACACTCATAGCGAAGTTCAAAATCACTTTCAATATCAATTTCATAGAGAAGTTTCAGTCATTCACACTGAAGACTCTCATAGCAATGTTGCTGACACTCATAGTCAGGTGTCTGATACTCTCATAGTGAAATTGCTGACACCTATAGGGAAGTCACTGACACTCAGCGAAGTGGCCGTCACTAATAGCAGATGTTGCTAACACTCATAGTGAAGTTGCTGACACTCAGTGGTCAGTGATGTAAATGACACTCACAGTGAAGTGTATCACACTCATAGTGAAGTGTCTGACACTCACACTGATGTGACTGACACTCATAGCGAAGTTCAAATTAATTCTCAATATCAATTTCATAACGAAGTTTCTGACATTCACAGTGATGTGTCTGACACTCATAGCAAAGTCGCTGACACTCATAGTGAGGTGTCTGTCACTCATAATTTAATTTTTGGTTCCAGCTCCGGTTCCTGTTCCAGTTTAAGTTCAAGTTGCTGACACTAAATAAAATGTCTGACACTCATAGTGAAGTGTCGGACACTCATAGTGAAGTGTCTGACACTCACACTGAAGTGTCTGACTCTCATAGTAATGTTACTGACACTCAGAGTCAGGTGTCTGACACTCTCATAGTGAAGTTGCTGACACCCATAGGGAAGTCACTGACACTCAGCGAAGTAGCCGACACTTATAGCAAATGTTGCTGACACTCATAGTGAAGTTGCTGACACTCGCATTGATGTGACTGACACTCATATTGAAGTTGTAGAAACTCAGTGAAATGGCTGACATTCACAGTGATACTCACAACCAGACACTCATAGTGAGGTGTCTGTCACTCATCATTTCATTTTCAGTTCCGGTTCTAGTTCACTCGAAGTGAAATGTCTCTCACTCACAGTGGTGTGACTAACACTCATAGTCTCTACCGAAACATCTATACTCTCATTCGCTCGTACTTCCTTCATGGTTCCGCGAAACTTAAACTCGGGCATCATTCTACGTCGAAAGCACTAACCATGGGATGTCCTCAGGGCTCAGTTATCGGTCCATACTTATGGAACTTAGGTTTTGATGATTTCCTCGCGATTCCGCTTCCATGCGGCTGTACCTTAACCGGTTACGCGGACGATGGCCTTCTGCTCATACAGTCAAGTACTCGGGCTGGACTAGAGGCTTTGGCTGACACATGCCTACGTCTAATATCTCAGTGGGGTGATCGAAACCGTTTAACCTTTGCACCGCAAAAAACCTATCAGCTTTTACTAAAAGGAAATCTCAAATCGTGGCCTTCTATTAAATTTAACAACGTTCCCGTGAAACGGAAAGAGTCAGTGTGCTATCTCGGTCTGGTTCTAGAAAGAAATTTTACATTTATTGACCATATAAATACCGTCGGTGAAAAAGCTAAAAAGAACTTTTTTGCTTTAACGCGAATATCTAAAGCTACTTGGGGCCTGTCATTTCTAACATTAAAAACGATCTATGGGGCTACTTACCTAGGTTGTATGTGCTACGGGGCACCTGTTTGGGCCGATAGGGCCACCATAGGGGCGGTACGACGTAAATTACTTCAAAGCCAGCGCTTGGCATTGATATTTCTTTGTAAAGCGTATAGAACAGTTAGTACTGAAGCCCTACCG
This sequence comes from Pyrrhia umbra, assembly GCA_963891755.1. NCBI lineage: Eukaryota > Metazoa > Arthropoda > Insecta > Lepidoptera > Noctuidae > Pyrrhia > Pyrrhia umbra. The sequence continues at coordinate 2,354,123 of OY982929.1, read as the reverse complement.
GTACTTGCGGGTGTACTTCCGGTCGATCTTGAAGTACAACGACGTGCGGCAATGTATTATAATACAAGAGATAATATAAACTCGAACTTTTTAACGCAACGCGATCGTGACAAGATCTCCAGATTATTTAAACCACAGACTGACGTCTGGGAGGAACTTTTATCCGAATGGCAATGTAGGTGGGAAAATTCCATCAAGGGTCGTCATCTCTACCAGTTCTTTCCGTCCGTTCGTGAGCGGCTGACTAGGACTTGGCTGGAGGTGGATCACTGTGTTGCCCAATTTCTCACAGGTCATGGCAACTTTAAGAGTAAATTATTTTCCTTCAAGCTTGTTGCATCGCCCTTGTGTCAGTGTTCTACATCAGACTGTGGATATGAACAATCTGCTCATCATATCTTATGGGAGTGTGCTCTTTGGCAAAATGAACGTAATATTATGTTAAATAGTATACAAGTTACATCTGGAGTTGTTTACTATACGGACCTTGTGGAAACTAGAACAAATTTCCGTGCGTTCAAGCGTTTTTGCCATACCTATTATTGGAATCAAGTGTAACAGCTCACTAGGACCCACTAAATGTAAATTATATTCCGTGGTGCTAGGCAACTGGGCTTCACCCAGTTGTAAAAAGTCCCTTTGTGCTAATTGGCCTAACTCTTTACATCTGTCTACTGCTTGATATGGAGGGAAGTGGAAACTATGATTATTCCTACTCCTCCACTATCTTTTTCTGATTAAATTCGTTGCGGGTTCCAAGACAGTAAAAAAAAAAAAAAAAAATCTCTCTGGGACTCGTCGAGCTTCATTGCCTCGACGTTTTCTTGTGGTCGCCACTGTTGATTCTGGCTTTCAGGAGTTGCAGTGGTTGGGAATGTGTGGCGGGCTTGTCCCAAAAAAAGTAACACTCATAGTGAAGTTATTGATACTCAGCGAAATGGCTGACACTCAGCAAAGTTCAATTTCATTTTCAATACCAATTTCATAGCGAAGTTTCTGACATTCACAGTGAAATGTCTGACACTCATAGCAAAATTGCTGACACTCATAGTGAAGTGTTTCACTCTTGTAGTAAAGTGTCTGACACTCATAGTGAGGTGTCTGTCATTCATAATTTTATTTTCAGTTCCAGTTCAAGTTAAAGTTGCTGACACTCGTCAAAATGTCTGACACTCGTATACATTCATAGCGAAGTGTCTGATACTCACACAGTGTTTGACACTCATAGCAAAGTTGCTGACACTCATCTTTATTATAAAGTCGAAAATGAGTTTGTTTGTTACGCTTTCTCGGTAAAACGACTGAACCGATTTGGGTAAAATTTGGCACGGAGTTATCTCAAACCTAACTCTCTGACTTCATCTGTGTGTCTAGTCTGTCTGGTATGCTTTCACGATAAAACGGCTGAAACTTTAATGATGAAATTTCGGTATGGAGATGGTTTGCACCTTGGGGAAACAAACAAATTATAGTTTTTATTCGGATGTGTAATTATTTCCCTTAGGATACTAGTTAAATACACTTCTCATCAAAAAAATCGAAACACTTTCGTTTTTATTGTTTTTGTCCTAATTTTTTACAAAAGAGAATTAATTCCATGAAAAAAAAAACATTATTGTGTAGCTGGCAGTTTGGTCATTACAGTAAGAAGAAAAAAATCAAAATTCGAAATTAGAATTTCATTTGTTTATCCTATAAATGAAATTAATCACTGTCTTGAGACAAATGTGTATTTAGGGTTGGAGTACGTTTCTCGTTTAAAAACTAAAAATTAGCGCTTGTCTTTAAACTTTTTGTTTCTTATTTCATTTACTGTGACTTTGGGACGTCTGAAAAAACTTTTTTTTCTAAAACATATGGATACTTCGCCCGCAGAAGCCGCCCAAGTGGTGGCATTGCTGGATTCTGGACTTAGTCAGCGTGTTGTGGCTGCAAGATTGCATCTAAGCTTATCATCTGTTCATAGAGTCTACAAACGCTATCGGGAGACTGGTTCGTTCACGCGCCGTTCAGGATCTGGCAGGAATCGGGTCACTTCTGAGCGAGATGATCGATTTATTGTAACAACTTCTTTACGAAATCGACGCCTTAACGCTTTTCAACTGCAGCAGCAGCTTCGCGTTGTACGAAGAGTAGCTGTAAGTGACTCTACAATAAGAAGAAGGTTGAAGGAACGCGGATTGGCACCGCATAAGCCAGCGAATGGGCCGAAATTAACTGCAGACCATCGAAGAGCGCGCCTTAACTTTGCACGCGAGCACCTAACTTGGTCATACCTTCAGTGGAGCAAAGTACTGTTTTCTGATGAGTGTAAAATTATGCTGTATGGTAACGACGGAAGGAACAAGGTCTACAGAAGAGATGGAGAACGCTTTGCACAATGCTGCATTGAAGAAAAGGTCAGCTATGGTGGCGGTTCGTGGACGGTTTGGGGAGGAATCATCGCCGACGGTAAGACAGAACTTGCCTTTGTGTCTGGGCCACGGCTGCCTGCACTAAACTCTCATCGGTACATCGAACAGTGTCTTGAACCTCATGTGATGCCCTATGCACATTTTATTGGCAACGACTTCATATTCATGCACGACAATGCTAGAGCTCACACCGCGGGCGTCGTACGAGATTATCTTACCGAAGTCGGTATCTCCATTATGGTATGGCCAGCAAGAAGCCCGGACATGAATCCCATTGAACATCTATGGGATGAATTGAAGAGACGAATTCGAGCAAGAGATCCAGCCCCAGAAACACTTAGCCAGCTGCAAAATGCAATCCAAGAGGAATGGGATAATATACCACAACATGTGATCGTGACTCTCATCCGATCGATGAAGAACCGTATGGAAGCAGTAATAAGAGCTCGCGGAGGGAATACAAGTTATTAAATAAACGTTTCTTAATTTTTTTTTTCATTTACGCGTGTTGTTTTACCCATTTCCTTCATATTCCATACAGGGTAAAAATTACTCATTATACAAAATACGAAATCTATGAAGACTTAATTTGAATTTAGAACAATAACATTAGGATTTAAAAACCTCATACTACTCACTATTAAATGACATTTTACATTTATTCCTAAATATACACATTTTTCTGATAATCCTTATCAAATCATAAACTGCGAGGTGTTTCGATTTTTTTGATGAGAAGTGTAGTACCTGATATGAACATGATGAAGTAGTAGCGGTCTAGTAGTTAAGGCCTATCGTGCACACTCGTGCAGGTTCGAAACCTGGCAAGCACCAATGTGACTTTTCTAAAGTCATTATGAACTTTCTAAGTATATCTTAGACGTCACTGACTTACGGTGAAGGAAAACAACAAGGAAAACATCATGAGGAAACCTGGACTTAAAATATCTGAAATAGCCAGTCCGCCTTGAGCAAGCGTGGTGATCAATGCATCATGTCTTCTCTGTATGAGAAGAGGTCTGGGGCCCTGGGGCCCTACTCTAACTCAACGAAATTCGGAAGCTTTCCTTGACAATTTTAGGGCAGTAAGGTTCAAACAATTGTTATATATGGATAGTATAAGTACATCCCTCTTTGTACAGAGCATCAAATCGCACCTTACCGCAGCACAAAAAAAGCTATCGTCTATTCTCGGTCGTTCTGAAGTTTCGTTTCCTACCCTGCAATGGGACAATATATAGGCTGATGATGATGATGATATGATCAGTAATATCTTACCCGCTGAACAAATTAAGCGAGCCAGAGTAGATGGAGTCATCGGTGAAGCCAGGCAGTCTCTGCTGCAACTTGGGCGCGATTCGCAGCTTGCCGTCTGACACAGACACCGTCGGGTCTGATGTTAGACGCTGGTATGACACGAACGGGAAGTTCTGTGAACAGAGCGTTAGGTGTGATAGTCATTATCTGTCTAGCCTTTTCTCTATTGGGGTATCTATTAAGTTTATCTACTGTACCAATTGATTTTAAGAAAAATGTAAACAAATTCATAACCTATTTTGTTCTAATTTCAATTGCTATGGACTATATCTTCAGAAGTTTCCATTTAATTTAATTCAACAAAATAAAGAAAATAACAGCTATTCATTTACGCTTATCGTAAGGCGTGGTGGCCTAGTGGTTAAGGGACCTGCTTCTCGTGTACGAGTGTGCGGGTTCAAAACCTGGCAAGTACCAATGTGACTTTTCTAAAGTCATATGTACTTTCTAAGTATATCTTAGACGTCACTGACTAACGGTGAAGGAAAACATCGTGAGGAAACCTGGACTTAAAAAAAAAAGTCTGAAATAGCCAATCCGCCTTGAGCAAGCGTGGTGTTTAATGCTCATGCCTTCTCTGTATGAGAAGAGGCCTGTGCCCAGCGGTGGGACATTATATAGGCTGATGATGATTTACGCTTATCAAGGTTTTCACTGCGGAAACGAGACATAAGAAGCAAGTAAAAAGAAGTTTTTAAAATCATCCGAATATAGTTTGATTTTCATTGACACCTCACCGATGTCTGGTGCTGGCCAACATACAGGTCAATGACCGCAGGATGCTACGTCACTTGATTCTAAAAGTATTTAATGACTAACATACGACCGGGGACTTTTTATTAGCTGTCTCCATGACTTGCGTTGTGGTTTCACTTAATTATTACCTATACCTGTAAAAGCCTTTTAATCTTCTAGCTATATATCATATATGTATATATATAAAAATGAATTGATGTTCGTTAATCTCGCTAAAACTCGGGAACGGCTTGGCCGATTTATGTTTTTGGTTTTGAAATGTTAAAAGGTGAGAAAAGTTAAGATAGGTGTAGGTAATACGAAGTTCGCCCGGGTCATCTAGTCTAGTATAAAATATATAAAAAAATATCACTATCTATTCCTTGGATCACGCCACGACTTGACGACTTAACCGATTTGGATAAAATTTGCTACGGAGAGACAGCTAGTTTTCTATTATAATCATATTGGTTAATGCTTAGAATTAAATTGTTCGTTTATGTATAATGAAATGAAAGTTGTTTTCAGTGTTAATTATGGTATTTGCTATGAAGGTACCTCGAGGAGCTCGTGGCTAAGTAACAGCCGCACGGTTCGACCGATCAAAGGTTAAGCTGCGCTTGGCGCGGTCGGTCCGTGGATGGGTGACCATCTATGTCATAGCGAGACTCCTCCGTGCCTCGGAAAGCACGTTAAGCTGTTGGTCCCGGTTGTCATTTGTACATCTTTGACAGTCGTTATGGGTAGTCAGAAGCCAGAAAGTCTGACAACCAGTCTTACCAAGGGGTATCGTGTTACCCGGTAACTGGGTTGTGGAGGTCAGATAGGCAGTCGCTCCATGTAAAACACTGGTACTCAGCTGCATCCGGTTTAGACTGGAAGCCGACCCCAACACAGTTGGGAAAAGGCTAGGCAGATGATGCTATGAAGGTACCTAAATACATTTCGTTTTCCTGTTTTGCGTGCTTATGAGTAACTGATACTTTACTACTAAAACAAAGTATAAAACAACAAACGCTGTCTGTCTGTCCCTATGTATGCTTAGATCTTTAAAACAACTCAACGGATTTTGATGCAGATTTTTTAATGGATAGAGTGATTCAAGAGGAAGGTTTTAGTACCTTTATAATTTGTTAAGTTTTTGTATCCATTGGCTAAAATATCGCGGCCGAAGCCGCTGGCGGAAAGCTAGTATCAATAAATGGCAAGTTGTATTTGAAAATAACTGTTTATAGGTATTTTAATTAAAACATAAGTTATTCTGTTTTTCATGTCAGTTGTTGTCATAAGTATGGTGTAAAATTCAATATATGTTATTATGCAATTACATGGTTTTTACTGCATGGTGATCTCGGTTTTATACTGGCTGTTTCCCGCGGTGTCACCACGTCCCCAGAGAACTATTTCGCGCACCCGGGTAAAAAGTAGCCTATGTCATTTCTCAGGCTCTAGACTATCTGTGTACCAAATTTCATTTAAATTGGTTCAGTAGTTTTGGCGTGAAATCGCGACAGACAAAGTTACTTTCACATTTATAATATCAGTAAGGATTTTAAATCCATAGGATAATATTATTTAAATAAATGACTTTTATTTTTACAAACCGGAGTATAAACAGGTATGTACTGCTCTATCTGCCAGATATTATCCCGAAAATTGTCAAAGTTTTCTTCGAATATTGTCTGGCCTGCACACGCGCTACCGCCGCGGACCATTGTCAATGTTGGCTTGCACTCTGAAGGGACAGGCCCGTCCGTGGCTAACCGGTCTTCAAGAGCTAGCAAAACAAAAAACATTAGTAAGTACCTATTTGTTTTTTTTTTCGTGTAAAAATGAGTGTTGTGCGGCCACAGCCACACAGTAGACAGGACTGGAAATTAATAATATGAATTTTCTAATCTAGATACATATAAAATGCTTTGTCCTGACTGACTGACCGATCTACACACAGCTTAAACTGCTGATCGTAGAGACCTGAAACTTAGAAGGTGTGTTCTTTGTATCGCGTAGGCATCTGATAAAAAAGGATTTTCCGAAATTCTACCCCTAAGGGGGTGAAAAAGGGGGACAAAGTTTGTATGAAACTCTGTCATTTTTAGGGTTCCGTAGTCCGACAAGGAACCCTTATAGTTTCGTCATGTCCGTCTGTCTGTCTGTCCGCGGCATAGCTCCGAGGTTCTTGATACTAGAAAGCTGGGTATGGATATGTATATTGATCAGGCCGAGAAAGGTAAAATAAAATTTTGAAAAATATATTTTTTAGGGTAGCTCCCAAACACGTGAAGTGGGGATGTTTTTTTTTTCTCGCGTACCGCTTCTTGTTGGGTATCGTTAGATAGGTCTTTCAAAAATATTATGAGTGTGTGAAGGCCATTTTTAAGCGAGCCATTTACGAAATATCTAGCTTTTAAGTGCAAATTTTTGTTCGATATGAGCATCCCCCACCCTCTAACTTTTAAATGGCTGTACTTAGAAATGTGAAAAAATTCACAGACGTAGCACATGTAATGAACTTACAAGGAAAACTATCACGGCTAAGTAGGCTTAACCGGTTACAGAGTTATAGTCGATTAACTAAGACTACTACGAAACCCTATGCGCGTGGCCCGACACGCACTTGGCCGGTTTTTTTATTTGAATTCGTATAGCCTACGGAGGCGAAGCTGCTGGTTTTAATTTTATATCGGTATGTAACGAACCCGCTTAATCGCGTCTGGATGATAAGGTAGTCAATTGCTAGATCAGGCCGTGTTATTTAATTTTTCCTTCACGTAGTTAAATGCGCTGTCTTATTCAAGCAACAGTTCTAAAACACTTATATCTAGCTACGCAGCAGTAAGGAGTTTATATTGTTGACTAAGGCCCAAGTTCACCGACAAGATAACGGTCCGATCAACTCAAAACAGCTGTTTACCATAAATCCAAACTTCTGTCTTGCGATGCGTACCTTATCATTTGGGTTTTTTATTCCTAAAACGGTCGATTACCAATCTGGGGTTGGTCATGAAGTGGATAGCACGAAAATTCCTTCTTCGTTGTTAACAAACGTTTTTATTTAACGGCCCGTTTAGGTAACCATTTGTCAGTGAACTTGGACCTTAGTAATCAACTTGAACTTCATTGGCAAAATGTGGATACGCTAAAATAAATACAACCGAAAAATTATTTTTACGTTCGTACCTGTAACAGTATAGCTTAAATTATCCTTAATATATCCAGCCCTATTCGCAGACACCACGACGTAGTAATTGATGATGTCACCGACTTTCAGCTCGAGGTCCGGGACTTCCAACGTCCACCTTCCATCTTTGGCCTGGAGCACCTCGCCGGTGATGGTGCCCACATCGTTGTTGTTTATCGGACGGTTCACATTGCCTTGGAACACGAAGAGGCTGACGTTTGGAGCATCTGGAAGAAAGCTTATTCTAATTACATTTTATAAAGAGGTAAAGTTGTAATCGGAAGGCGAGAAATAGGTGGCACGCCGCCCGGCACAGTATAAATAAAATTTTGATACGTATAAATATCTTTTAAGGAAACTTCCCATTGGTACACGTAAAGTGGGGATGATTTTTTTTCTAATGTATCCCGTCGCGTAGGATATTTATTTATTTATTTAAACTTCATGTACAGCAGTGATACATAGGCGGACTTAATGCCACAAGGATATCGTTGCATAGGTATTTTAAAAATAAAGCAGGCATGTGAAAGCCATTTTCCAATTTAAAGAGCCGTTTGCGAAATATCAAGCTTTAAAGTGCATAATTTTCTTAGGTTATAGCTCACCCCCTCTGAGTTCTAAATTGCTGCTCCTAGATTTATGAAAAAAATTACAGAACGAACTTAAAAGGAAAACTATCATGGCTAAGTAGGCTTTACTGGTTACAGAAAGTGACCTTTAGCACGTTGCATCAAACTTCGTATCATCTAAACTTTTGCGAATGTCACAAAACTTGACATCGATTTGCATACTTTTTACATTTTACAGACAATCAATTGTAAACGTATCACAAATCACAAGACGAAAAATATAAATTAACAGCAAAATAATTACTTTTTATCATCCATTTTGACAGATCTTGACTGATAGTTCTTATTTATATAAATACGTATATGTAACCGCATATTTTTTGGTGCAACCGGCTGTTAGACTTTTTTTATTAGAATATTGATGAGTTAGTAGGTACTTACTGTAACCAAAAGAAACGGGGAATTACTTATTTTTGCAAACATTCTGAGATAACCCGGCGCACGTTAACTCAACAACCGATACACGGAAAAACATTGCGTTTGTTTCTCAGAAAATCGGGTAATAAAATGAATATCACTTAAATACGATAATATCTATCTATACATATAAAATGCTTTGTCCTGAATGACTGACGGATCTACGCACAGCCTAAATCGTTGATCGTAGAGACCTGAAGCTTGGAGGGTGTGTTCTTTGTATGACGTAGACATCCGATAAGAAAGGATTTTCCGAAATTCTATCCCTAAGGGGGTGAAAAAGGGGGGCAAAGTTTGTACGAAACTGACATCTTTATTTAAATTCGTATTATTCATATAGGAAAGCTATTTCATAATAACACCATGGGGCAAACTTCATTTGACTTGAGAGAGAGAAGGACTAAATTATAAGACGAATTGTGTTTTTAGGAACAAGTAGCTACAGATACCTGGATAAAAAGTATACTACGTTGATCAAGGTTATAAGCTAAGTGTGAACCAAACATTCAGTATTTTTTGCATACAAAAGTAACAAATACACATACAATTTGTAAGAGAGATGGAACTATAATTATTATACCTCCATCCTCACAAACTTTAGAGAAAAGAGTTTAAGGCCCAAGTTCACCGACAAGATAACAATCCAATCAACTCAAAACTGCTGTTTACCATAAATTCAAACTTCTGTCTTAAGATAGATACCTTATCATTTGGGTTTTTTATACCTAAAACGGTCGATTACTAAACTGGGCTTGTACAAGAAGTGGACAACACTAATATTCTCGCTTCGTGGTTAAAAAACGTTGTTGTTTAATGGGCCGATCAGTCGGTGAACTTGGCCCTTAATATTTTTCATACTCGTTGGTATTATTACAATTTCTCAATGAGCGCTACGAAATAATGGATCTCGGTTAACTAAAGCATATAATTACTCGCCTTTGTATATTATCAGTGACCTTTTAGGTCGATGAAACTATATATGAGTAAATAATGTATCGTCTACACTACACTGGTATTAAAAGGTTATGTTTGTATGTGAGGGGTAATCTATTGAACTACTGAACCAATTCTAAAGAATCTTTCACTAATAGATAGCTCCATTATCTCTGAGTATATGGGCTTCACAGATTAAATAAAAATGTTATGAAAAACGAATGATAATCAGAAAAATACATTCAAAATGCATGAAATAGTTGTAAATGGTAAGGTAATAATATGTATCTGAAACACGCGTGTTAGCAACTGGAATTAAAAACCTTATTTAAATTTCATACATATTTTTTACATTTTTAAATATTCATTATAAAAAAATATAAAAAATAGGGATCCACCGATGTCGGGAACAGGGTCCAACGTACCGGTGAAAACCTTAAAAACCTTATTATTTTTATTTATTTTATTTATATGGGCTACGTTTTGTGAATAAAACACGGACAACGCCGTTGGCAGGAGCTAGTTTTGTAATAAAAATGTTAGTAAACACATTTCTCTGTGGATAACAAAGGAGAGAAGATAAAAAAGGAAGAATAAGATGTAATGAAGGGCGGACGGTTCGGGTTAGCTTGTAGCAAAAAGGCGCTGATTTTAAGCCTAGTTTCAATACGTACCTAAATGTTTTCGACTATCTTTTTTTTTGTTAAAAATTAAATTCAAAATCTAGCTTGCACCCATCGCCAATGCTTACGAGCATTATACAAAATCTATAGCGCTAATTAACTAATTAAAGAATTTCTGGAATCATACGAGTGTCACATATACAAACTACCTCTATAATACTCGTATAGGATAGGTAGATAGAACCCCTCGCCTAAAAAATCTTGTGAGGATTTATGTATGTTTGTCACTCTTTCACGCAAAAACTACTGAATGGAATTGGATGAAATTTAGTACACACATAGTTCATACCCTGGATTAACACATACGATACTTTTTATCTGGGTCCACGGAATAGTTTTATCAGGATTCGGGTGAAATCGCGGGAAAGAGTTGCTATTCAATGAACGATACATAGTAAAGTTTTACTACTCAAGTTTTACCCTAAAGGGTAAAGTCTATAGGAATATGTTACCTGGTATGGAAGCTTTAAATCCTCTGGGTTTAAGGGCACGTATAGTCACATCAGGTATTTCGTATTGGGCACATGATGTTTGTATTAAAATAAACAAAGGAATAATAAACGCTACAGTACGTGCGCTCCTCAAGCCACTCATTTTGACACTGACGTCTGAGACGCGTCTTGCAAGACGCCGTGAGTCAGATATACCTAACACATGAGCGTTATAAGCATTCGAAGGAATTATTTCACGAAAACAATTAACAGTGATTTAATATTTCAATTAATGTCCATGGCAAATTTCATCTAAATCGATTCAGAGGGTTTGCTATGAAAACGTTACAGACGGATAGATTTGCATTTATAATGCCTTTTACTAAATGTGGGTTCAACTTTTCACTTCAATTTGAGCGATAGATATTTTAAAATGTAGCGGTAGAATTTCGGAAAATGCTTTCTTGTCGGATGCCTACGCCATACAAAGAACACACCCTTCAAGTTTCAGGTCTCTACGATCATCGCGGATCGCGTTGATCCATCAGTCATTCAGGACAAAGCATTTTATATGTATATTATGTAGATAGATGATGGTTGTAATGTAATATAATTCGAACAGAATTCCAATTATTGTTGCAGACAATTTTATTGTCCACTTAATCGTTTAAGATTCGCGCTGTTTGTTATTATAGCTTAGGACGGATGACCTAGCAAGAAATCCAGTTTTAATGATAAGGAGATCATACTTGCACATTTGTGGAAATCGGTTTCTACAAATCACAGAAACGAAGTGGGTATTTTAGACATTTTAGTTTTTTGGACTTTACCACTTTAAATAATGAATCGAAAAAGTTAATTAAATTATTTACAATATAATATTTATTTGCCCCTGCAGGCGTAGAAAACCTCAAACGGTGTAAATATATAAACCTTATTGGTTAATTATATATTTATCCTTTTTGGGGTGGAAACTTTAGGGCCATAGGGTCCGAGTGCCCGTCCCCTATGCGTGAATCAAAAGCTGGCCTAGGTATATCTAGTTCAAAGAATCAGCATTGCCATTCGACGTGGCAATGCAGCCAGCCTTTTGGGCACGATTCCCGCTGACAGCGATGCGGACGAATATTTTGATGCCTAACCTTTGAGGTTTTTTCACTTACCGTAATTAGTATGTTTTTTTTTGTAGATATTATTAATGACTTACCGTGTTACTTATAAAAAAACCTGTAATCTGAAGTTGAACCATTTCTCACCTAATCCTTACTTAACGTCTTAATCCAGGATTAAGCTACTAACTTAAGTTAGTATTAACGCTACACAGCATTTATGAGTGATATTTTTGATAATCCTTTGCTAAGCTGCAGATTAAAAATTAATCGCACTTTATAAGTAAGACAGTCGCTGTTTTACGCAGTTTCATCTGATTCTCGATGGAACTAGGTACTTTACGTAGATAAAGAGTAGTCTATAACCGTCTTCAAGGTCCCATCTATCTCCATCAAAATTAGCTCAGTCGTTTTTACGTAAAAATCTTCATGTATGACAATGGTACTCAGCTGCATCTGGTAAGACTGGAAGCAGATCCCAACATAGTTGGGCTAAGGCTAGGCAGATGATAAGTCTAAGTAAAAAAAAAAGTTAAGCCATCATCAGCCTGCACACTGTCCCACTGCTGGACAAAGGCCTCTTGTCATACATAGAAGGCATCATCTCATCAGCCTACACGCTGTCCAGCAGTGGCTGGGCAAAGGCCTTTTCTCATACAGAGAAGGCATGAGCATTGATCATCACGCTTGCTCAAGGCGGATTGGCGATTTCAGACTTTTTAAGTCCCAGGTTTTCTCACGATGTTTTCCTTCACCGTTAGTCAGTGACGCTAAGGTACACTTAGAAAGTACATATTATGACTTTAGAAAAGTCACATTGGTACTTGCCAGGTTTCGAACCCGCACACTCGTACCCGAGAGACAGGTGCTGTAATCACTAGGCCACCATGTCTTTTTTTATTTTTTTTGATAATTAGTTTTGTCATGGTTGAAATAAGATGCTTTTTTAGAAAAGTGTCTTAGAATTAATTGTTATTATGCTGCGTCTACATTAGCGGGCTACGGCGAATATTCGTGTTAACGCGATGTATGTGGCCGGGTACATCGTGTCATCGCGTAGTATTCGGGAGAAGACGATGTAGTATCGGGGAGTTGTCGGTAAACTGGCGCGAATCAAAGGGATTTTTGCGCCAATATTCGCTTAGGTGGCTACATCTACGTCAATTCAGTGTCGTCCAGACTTTAAAGCGAGACGGACGTGCATTTATTTTTTTACACTATGGAGTGGAGTAACGAAAAAGTGTTAGAATTTATTCAATTTAATGAAACAGAGTATTATATGGAATCCTAGTGACCCCAACCATAAAAAGAAACACTTGGTACATGATGCGTGGATTCGAATTAAAAATATGCTCAGTTGGCCTACCACAGTAGAAGAAATGAAGAAGAAAAAAGATTCATTGATGGCATACTACAGAGCCCATCTCAATAAAATTAAGAACACAATCCGGCACGATGCATCGCGTCAACTCGACACGAATCTTCGCCCGCCTTAATGTAGACAAGAACATCGCCTATACCCGAACACGATGTTTTTGTCGCGCCAACGCGATACGAATATTCGCCCGCTAATGTAGCCGAAGCATAAGTAGTGTAACGTTCAAATTAATTGTTTTATTTATATTTGAATAGGTTATAAAGATAACAATAAAAGACAGTATAAAAATAAATTGGTATTAATTTATTAATCTTAATAAAATTTCTCTACGACATGATCTTCGAATCAAATCCGCTTCGGATCTGAAATAAAAAAATACAAAGTAAAATTAGAAAAATAATAATGTACTGCTTACCTCTTTATAAATACTCTACATAATATCATCTGCCTAGCCTTTTCCCAACTACATATGTTGGGGTCGGCTTCCAGTCTAAACCGGATGCAGCTGAGTACCAGTGTTTTACATCGAGCGACTGCCTATCTGACCTCCACAACCCAGTTACCGGGTAACACGGTACCCCTTGGTAAGACTGGTTGTCAGACTTTCTGGCTTCTGACTACCCGTAACGACTGTCAAAGATGTACAAATGACAACCGGGACCAACAGCTTAACGTGCTTTCCGAGGCACGGAGGAGTCTCGCTATGACATAGATGGTCACCCATCCACGGACCGACCGCGCCAAGCGCAGCTTAACCTTTGATCGGTCGAACCGTGCGGCTGTTACTTAGCCACGAGCTCCACTACAACTACAAATACTCTACATAATACATATAGTATAATGCGACGGCACGTTTGGCGTAGTGGCTGAGCAATTGGGTGCTGCGCTGTGTGTCGCGGGTTCGATTCCCGCACGGAACAACTAAAATTGTTCCGGGTCTGGGTGTTTGTGCATGTGTAATGTATGTTTGTAAACGCACCCACGACACAGGAGTAATTCCTAGTGTGGGGCAAAGTTTTTATAAAAAAAAAATTGTTTGACTCTTATCTTGAGAAACTATTTAACGTAACTTTAACTACAACGTAAATTTAATTAAAAATAGCGTATAACCACAGTATTACGATATCTCCCTACAGTAGCGTAACGCGGAGCAACGACGGGGGACTCGCGAGACGCGGGCGGTGTCAACCGCGTCCCGAAAACACGCTTACTTTGCGGGACGGAGCGCGACTGGCCAGACGCGGTCGTGTTTTGTTGATTATTTTTCCGACCCAAATATCGACCAATAGAATTGCACCATTCGACGTCACGTGGTACAACCTACATGGTATTATACTGATAATTTTTTGATTATTTTTATGGTTGTACCACGTGACGTCGAATGGTGCAATTCTATTGGTCGATATTTGGGTCGGAAAAATAATCCCCCGAATACCACAAGAGCTTCAAAATTATCTGGCATTTCCCTCAAGGTTCCCTGCAAACAAATAAAGTCGTCAAGTTTTTCAGGAAAAATCACTCGCGCGAACGCTCGTGATTTTTTAACCCGAAAAACTTGACTCCTTCATTTGTTTGCAACGAACCTATCGGGAAATACCCGATAATTTTGAAACTCTTGTGGTATTATAAGTGAAAATTGTTTCGCTTCGTTGTTATTTTATTTCCCATTTTGTAACAACCTTAGCGTATCTACTAACGCCGGCGGCGGCATCGCGAGTCATCGCGAGGCGTTGTGCTACTGTAGCGAGATATTGTAATACTGTGGTATTACTCTCTTTAGGGTCCCATCTATCCTGCCGGGACTGCGGGACGTTAGAAAGAGATACCGCGCCCCCGGAATACAAAGAGCTGAGGAAGGAACATGGATGGGTTTTCGTCAGTAAGAGTCTGACACTAACGTCGGGAGGGGTCATTTGATGATTTCCCATCCGAAGAAAAAAAAGAATCCCATTTATGTCCGTACTAAATTTAATCCAAAATGGTTCAACTTTCTTACCGTGGCAGCGTAACAAACCAACACACTTTCGAATTAT
Organism: Pyrrhia umbra; assembly: GCA_963891755.1. NCBI lineage: Eukaryota > Metazoa > Arthropoda > Insecta > Lepidoptera > Noctuidae > Pyrrhia > Pyrrhia umbra. Next base: position 2,338,863 of record OY982929.1, on the reverse strand, counting down.
ATATTTCTTTAATGTTTAGTTTCATTTGCGTCTGATGGTTCGAGTATTTCATGCGGCCTACCCAAATGACCTTTCGGGGGGTATTGTTCCTTGGATTGTAAGTTCCTAAGTTTCCTAAGTTACTGTTGAGCTGACACTTGCGTGCCAACTGAATGGACAGGCCCACTGGGATATGTATGACTCTTTCTTCTAAAGGTCATTTCAGACTCGAGCCTACGTTGTTCATCCATGATGTAATTACATTATGTCTGGACCTTAAAAGAGACTTTGACCCTTGAGTTTGTTTCGGTGTTTCTTCTCAAGGTAGTTAAATAGGAAACGCCGGCCTCATCTAGCTTTAAAAAAAAATTACGTGTAAAAGTGTTATTTTGTAACCTATTTGCAAAATAAATATCATTTATCCTGCAAGATGTATCTCGGAAAATAGTTTGTTTTAATTACCTTCTAAAGAGCATACACCCTGACGTAGTCGACTTCCAGCGCGCTGGTGTCATCGTACCAAGTGGAGTACCACTGCTCGCGGGCGTTCCAGAAGTTCAGCATGGCTTTAGTGGCTCGGTTCTTCCAGGGCTTGGTTGGCGTGTCGGGGAACTCGTGGACTCCACCCACGTTTAAGCCCAGGGATATGTAGAACTGGGAAATAAAAGTTGTTTGTGAGAAATTAAAAAAACCCAAGTACGAGTCGGACTCGCGTACCGAAGGTTTGTTTCGACCTTTGAAAAGAATATTATACGCAATAAAGTCGCAATTATCTTTGTCCGACGGCATAAATAATATAACAGTATGAAAATGTGAATCGTTACAATTTGCGCACTTGCATACATCTTCATACTGATTAAGAAATCGACCAAACTATCGGCTGATGGAAAATCTGTGGTCTGCGAGGAGTCTTAAGCTCAGGGGGGTTAGACAAGTGGCAAAAACGCTATAGAAACGCTATAGAATAGAAAACAAAATGTATGGGAATGACATATAGCTAGTCGTAAACGAATGTCATTCCCATACATTTTGTTTTCTATTCTATAGCGTTTCTGTAGCGTTTTTGCCACTTATCTAGCCCCCCAGATATAAATTTCGTAGGTATTTGACACCACACATACGTTTTATGATCTGTCAAAACGCAATTCTCCCATAGATTTTGTATGGCAATAGCAAACTATGACATCACTAATTTTCCAACTCAATTCAAAGACGTACAATTTATTAATTCCAAAGGCACTAAAAATCGGAAATTCACAGTAAATTAAAATTTTTTCATGTCTTCAGGGATGATATAAGGTTGTTTTTTTAGGAAAATGGTCTCTTAGAATTAATTGTTATTAGTGTTTCCTGCCCTATACGTCAATTAAGCTGGTAAATCTATCAGGATCAAGCTTAGATATAAGGTTCACAGACCATATCATCAAAGGGTGCCATGATGGTTCCTTTCAGCCATTGCGCGGCTGCAGCCACTTGGTTATCGGAGGCACTCTTGTAGAAGCCTTCTGATGGTGGAGTCACATCACTGTACCTCTCACCGTCCACGTATAGGGATATGCCATCTGAAAGAATTAAGATGATGATCTTAGGTTGAGTTGATTATCAACAAAATATAAATAAATCAACAAGGCTCTTACTGAAATGCCCACTTTTTATTTTCGAAAGAGTAATCACGACCCTGGACCGCAGAGCGCAATTGAATGGACATGAATGAGTTTGAGTCAGTAAGAGTCTGACACTACCCACCGCATCACAGTGGAAATTGGAAATCATCAATTTACCCCTGTCATTTGATGATTTTCTATAGGAGCATACGCACCCTCCTTGATCGCGAGAGCAACTTGGGTCCTCCTCGTAAAACCGCTCTCGTATCCCGAGAACTACGTCGTTATGGTGTTGATATTGTTGCGCTCAGTGAGACGCACCTGGCCGACGAGGGGGAGAGAGTGGAGCGCCTGGGCGGGTTTACTTTCTTTTGGAAAGGGACCCCATCTTCAGAGCCCAGGAGATCCGGTGTTGGTTTCGCGATCAGAAATGATATAGCCACTAAATTGGAGGAGTATCCTGTTCACATTTCGGATCGCGTCACCACGTTGCGCCTACATCTGGCTAATGACAATCACCTCAATGTCATCAGTATTTATGCACCAACAATGGACAAGGATGATGACATCAAGGCCAAGTTTTATGAAGAAGTTACGCAAACCTTATCAAAAATCCCTTATAGGGAACAGATACTCCTGATGGGTGACTTTAACGCGAGAGTTGGGCGTGACTTTGAAGCTTGGCCTAGGGTCTTGGGAAGACATGGTGTTGGCAACATGAATAGTAATGGACAACTTCTTTTGTCCCTTTGTGCCGAATTTGAGCTGACCATCACCAATACCATGTTTAGACTCCCGGCAAAGTATAAGACCACATGGATGCATCCTAGGTCGAAACATTGGCACTTGATTGACTATGTAATTGTCCGTCAAAGAGATATTTCCCAAGTGCATGTCACCCGCGTTATGCGTGATGCTAATGCGATTTGCTCCACGGACCACCGTCTTGTCATTACCAAAATGAAGCTCCGATTACATCCTCCTCGCAGATCACAAGGAATGAAGCCTAAGCGTCTAGACGTAGAAAACTTACAAAGTCTAGAGGTGCGTGAGAACTATGCACAGGCAGTTAGTGGTGCGGTCCAAAAGATAGACATAGAGGGCGGTGATTGTGTGGCTAATTGGGATATGCTCTCATCCACTTTAGTAGCTGCCGCCACGCAGACACTGGGTATCAAGCCTGGAAGACGCGAGGACTGGTTTGATGATAATGATGAGATTTTGTCCAAAGCTTTTCAGAATCATCGATCTCTCTTACGTCAGCATCGGGACGACCACCAAGCGGAGCAAGTCAAGAAAAGTGGTGCCGAGCTGCGGAGATATGTACGGGAAATAAAAGACAAGTGGTGGCTACAAAAGGCCGAGCGCATGCAGTGGCTTGCTGACACTAAACAGCTGGGTGCGTTTTATGATGAGGTCCGCAAACTTGTTGGTACAGCGATTCGTTCTAGAGTGCCCCTAAAATCCCTCGACGGTACACAATTGCTTACCAACAAGCAAGATGTACTCAAAAGATGGGCAGAGCACTATAAAATCTTGCTCAATGTTGATCGAGCTGCGGACATTCCTTACATAAGCTCAATGGCATCACTTCCCACAGTCAACAAGCTGGACGATCCACTGACTCTGCGTGAGGTTGTTGTTGCCGTTCAACAACAGCAGAACAAAAAAGCGGTCGGCATTGACAATGTACCTGGAGAACTGTTAAAGTATGGGGGTGAGAAATTGCATGAAACCATCTGGAGGCTCTTTACTCAGATGTGGTATGAGGAGCGAGTTCCTGACGACTTTCGCATCTCTCGTGTTTGCTCACTTTACAAGAGTAAGGGCGAGAGATCTGATTGCAATTCTTACAGGGGCATCTCTCTGCTGACGTCTCCAGGGAAAGTCTTTGCGCGTATTTTGCTTAACCGCTTATTGCCCTTGTCGGAAGACATTCTACCTGAAACCCAATTTGGCTTCCGGCCGAATCGAGGTACATGTGAGGCTATCTTCTCTGTCCACCAACTCTTGGAGAAGAGTCGAGAGCAGGGTCAACCTTTGTACCTTTGTTTTGTTGACTTGGAGAAAGCTTTCGACTGTGTGCCTCGAGAAGCCTTATGGATTGTACTAACGAAACTTGGATGCACGGACAAGTTTGTAAGAATGATCCGACTCCTGCACGATGATATGCGTTGTTGTGTCAGTGTGCAGGGCGAAGATTCGGAGTTCTTTTCTGTGAGCTGCGGCGTAAAGCAGGGTTGCGTACTCGCTCCAACTCTTTTCGCCCTGTACTTTGCAGTTGTAGTTCGGGAATCTCTGCAGACTTTGTCTGAGGGTATTCGTATTCGTTTTCGTACTGATGGCGGCGGTGTCTTCAACCTAAATAGATTAAAAGCTCACACCAAAGTGTCCCACGCCACTATCACTGAGATGATGTATGCAGACGACTTATGTTTTGCAGCGGAATCCCCAGAGGGTCTACAGAGGCTTATGTCGAGTCTTGATAAGTCATGTCGCAGATTTGGCCTTAAGATCAGTGTGAAGAAGACCGAAGTCATGGTTCTTAACAACGCTCCAGCGGACATTAAACTCGATAACGTCTCGCTTAAGCAGGTAGACAAATTCAAATATCTGGGCAGCACTATAACTTCAAAGTGCCTCCTTGATAACGAAGTTAACAGCAGAATTGGAGCAGCTGCTGCGGCTTTTGGTAGGCTTCGTTCCAAGGTGTTCCGCTCGCATGACATAAAGCTTTCTACGAAAGTAGCTGTGTACATGGCCATAGTTCTGCCAAATCTTATGTATGCCTCCGAAACGTGGTGCCTATACCGTAAGCACATTCGCGTATTAGATAGATTCCATCTCAAATGCCTACGACACATTATGAACATCCATTGGTCGGACCGTGTACGTAACACGGAAGTACTGCGACGGGCTAATGTCGGCGGAATGGAGTCTTATCTGATGCGGCGCCAGCTGCGGTGGGCCGGCCATGTCTCACGGATGTCTGACGACAGTGTGGCGAAGCGCATCTTTTATTCAGAACTGCAGGATGGCAAGCGAAAACAAGGCGGTCAACTCCTGCGGTACAAAGATGTACTTAAACGCCACATGAAGAGAGGTAACCTAGACCCATCACAATGGGAGACAATGGCAACAAACCGGTCACTATGGAGGCGTACCGTGGTCACCAAGGTGTCTGAGTACGAAAGACGACGGAAAGAAGAACTCGACTCTAAAAGAGACGAGCTTAAGGCCCGACCACCTGCGACCATACAATATCATTACATCGGAGGGGTGCTGACATGCAGGGAATGTGGACGCACATTCACTGCAAAAATTGGCTATGTCAGTCACCTGAGAGCACACCAGCGATGCTCTCAATAACCAGTTCCAAGTCGCTGTGGCCGAAATCGGTCAGGATTATTATTATTTATTATAGGAGCATAAACTTTTTCGTTATTTCCTTTCAAACTGATAGTGTTGCGTTTATATATCTGGGAGTCGTTAAGCATAAAGCTTGGTTACATTGACGACCAAGCGTTATGCTTAACGACTCCCAGATTTTTTCAGTTTAGTTTTCAGAAGCTGCAATAGTTGGGAAAAGTGTGAAGGGTGTCTTTGATCAGGAGCTTATGACTAGCCATAACGACGATCAGATATTCTCATGACAATCACTGTTGAATGTGCTTTTTGAGTATAGGTATTAGGTCAAAATAATATTAACTGTGCACCTGGTCTCCACTCCAACGAGTAATTATGGAAATCTTTGCTCCAGAGGTCAGATCCCGCTTTCTCTTTCAAGTATGTAGATCTGAAACATAAAACGAAAGATATATTACTAATCAAGATTATTTTAGCAAATTTTCGCTGTGGGCGATTGGTGCTTATATTTTTTAGTTTTCTGCCATTGAATATTAGTATCATCATCATCTGCCTAGCCTTACCTACTATATTGGGCTCGGCTTCCTTCTAAACCGGATGCAGCTGAGTCCCAGTGTCTTACATGGAGCGACTGTCTGGATCTGGATCTGACCTCCACAACTCAGTTACCGGGTAACAGGATACTATGACTGGTTGTCAAACATTCTGTCATCTGACTACACGTAACGAATGTCAAAGATCTACAAATGACAGCCGGGACCAACAGTTTAACGTGCTTTCCGAGGCACGGAGCGGTTTCGCTATGACATAGATCGTCACCCATCCACGGATCGACCGCGGCAAGCGTAGCTTAACCTTTAGTCGATCGACCCGTGTGGCTCTTACTTAGCCATGAGCTCCTCACCATAGAATATTAGTATCCGTCATTCAAACTGCTACCCACTTTCAAAGTTCAAAGATGCTTAACAAATGTTACATGTAAATTCAAGACATTAAAGGAAACTAAATCTTAGAACCACCCACCTATAAGGTTCAGAATCGCACATAATGGGTCCCGCATACAGTTTCTTGGCATATTCCACGTTGCCCTTGGTGGTGGCTATACGCATGATACCCGATGCGTAGTTTCGGACGCCGTAGATGTGATCACGAGGTTCCAATTGGAGTGCTGGAAATACAACCATTTACGTCATGTCGGTTTGAAATAAAATAGCCATGGTTATCAAAGAGTGCCAGTATTAGTAAGGTACAGATATAAATTCAGGCAATCCTTGGCTAAATACGAAACTTAGATATTTATAACAAAACGTTCTTACACATTACAATGGCACTAAACAACAAAAAATATCGATAATGATAAAAAAGGCTCGCTTGAGGAGAATAATTTTATTAGTTAAGTAATTTTAATTACATAGTATTATTATTATATATTTTTTTCTAATTTTTAGTACCTTTTATTTATTGTGTCACAACAAAAACAATTTGCATGCCACTTGGGCGAAATGTATGTACTATATCAAATTACCTATGTATATTGTAACACCTATTATAACGAATTTATAGCAAATAAACGTATTCTATTCTATTCTTGGTTTTTATGATAGAGTTCTTCTACGGGGGGCAAGAAACTACTTTTTGGAAACTGTGCTCTACTTTCCCTCTATTCTTGAAAATTAGCTTATATTTTACCACGACACGAGAAAAGGAGATGGATAAAATAATGTTGCTTTATAGACAATATTCACAAGGACTCACCTGGGTAAATCCAGTCTCCAAGAGGTAATTTAGCACTAATTTCGATCCTGCCATATTTGAAAGCGAATTTGTTCTTGGTGGTGATTTTAGAAGTGATGATGGGTGGTAGAATCTGAGGACCAGACGCCTCTCTGGCACACTCCATAGTTCCGATGGTACCGGTACATCTGTAGTTATTGTAATTATGTGGAGGTGAACGGTCTTGTACGAATAGATAAGGATCGTGATGACTTGGAGGTTTAACAGCCCGCTTCTTAAATACAGGAAAGCTGGCTCGAAATTTGGCAAATATTAATGAGATTTTTTTAAAGGTATCTTCAGCGTTTATCTTGGATGCTACTGATTAGCGGTGAAGGAAATCATGGGTCAAATAACCATAGCTGAAATCATTAATCAGTCTACTTGATTAACACGTTTGCTTATGCATGTTTCTTGAATAATGTTCTTGCTTTATACGTATGAGAAGAGGCCTTTGCTTCGGTCTTTGTACCAATAGATCTTTAAAGCTTACCTAGCAGTGATATCCAACGTCTGCCTCACAAAGTCCTCTCCATATTTAGACTCCAGAGTGATCGGCTTAATGCTCAGTCGTCCATCTCTCACGTGGAGGTTGCGGTCATTGAGGTACACGTTGAATGGGAAGTCCTGCAAAAAAGCAAGCGTAAACCATTAAAAATAATAATATAACTTTTGAAGACTTGGAACCGTTGTGATTGTGGTTTCATCGACATTCCTGTTGGTACCATTCACATATTTAAATTTTGCAATGTCACAAAATTCATTGCTTCATTGGTTCTGAAGGTTTACTTGCTTGTACAACGTAATGTAGGTTGTCAAAATGTAAGATGATAAAAAAAGTAAAAAACATTCTAAATTTTCAAGATAACAAAATCGCAGGATACGCGTGATAGAACAAAATATAAATCAACAAGCTCACCGGCTCTCCAGGAAACTTGATCTCAGGCGTCCAAACCTTGCCCTTTTCTATTCCTGAGTTGAAATTATCTTCAAATAACAGCTGGCCCCTGCAGACGAATCCTGGCACATTAACCTTGGACACTGACAACTCGCAGGGGTATTCTGCATTAAACTGGGTGGCAGGTTCTGGTGCAGGTGCCGCTGCTCCGACTTCTGGGGGTGGTTGAGTGGTGATGGGGGCTGGGGTTGCCCCGACAGGAGAACCGTCCGTGGGATTCACAGGGTTACCAGCTTCGTCGACGTAACCTGGAAGATTGGGATTGTGCAGTTTAATGGTATTTTTTTTGGTACAGAAAGTTTTGATCAGATATAGTTTAATTTATTATTGTACAAAGCTTCATGCTTGTTAAAACATCATGTATCATGTTCTTTGTCTGTTTCGTTGATTTAGAGGTCGCCAGATCACTGCTATCAGTTAGTTTGTTTGTTACGCTTTCACGATAAAATGGTTGGACCGATTTTGGATAAAATTAGATACGGACATAGACGGGCCTTTGGAGACATTTTTAGCCTTTTTATCCGGGTGTATTAAGTAGTTCCACAGGCACGCGAGTGAAACCGCGAGAATCAGTGTATTCATTAATTCTCATACAGATTTATTTATATTGTATTCTATTAGTCCACAAAGTAATATTTTTTTCTTTTTTATTTGTGTATGGCATCTCGCAGGTCAACCTAGAAGGTTGTCGACTGCTTAACCGGGCTTGCATATTTTTTTCTAATGACAAAGATCAATGTACTCTAAACAGCTCCACGCACAAAAAAGATGGCCGTACGACTTTAGCACGTGTAAAAATTTTCGGAGTGGTGTCTTGTGTTCTTAGCGCCCTTTTAACTGTCATCACCGATCCGTCCGATCACCGTCATGTGTTCGAGAAATTTAAAGATTATCAAGAATAAAGCATTTTATTTTAAGTACTTGCTTTTCCAAGTGGTTTTACTTGAGCTCTCGCAATTTTGTAAAATATTTCGATTATTCCATTCTTATTCTAATGTGGGTAAGAGATGGCGCTAAACAACCTTTATAGCTCTGTCTCTTTCTCGCACTGGAATTAGAACGGAACGATCGTACTTTAAGCCTAGGGCCGCTGGTTATAGGTAATCTAGTTGCAGATCATGATCCATCTATGCGCTAAATTGTAGTCACTAAGACAAAATTGATGAGCAATATGAAAAATTCGCAAGCAAACACACAAACTTACATATTTAAAATAAGATGATATAATGAAATCATAATATAATATAATGAAATCATAACTTCTATTTCGTGACATAGGTAAATGTTTAGTCGATTCCACGCGCGATCAAAGACTGGCCTATATTTCGATCAAAAAATCAGCATTGGAACGTGGCAATGCAGCCAGCCTTTTGGGCACGATTCCCGTTGACAGCTATGCGGATGAATATTTTGATGCGTAATTTCTTTAGAATAATTTATTATTCTTATGATAGATAAGTAACAGGGTCAAAAAGTTTGCGGAAAATTGGATTTGTACATTCGTTTTGTAGATAATTTATATTCCAATGAGGTAGATGAATATAAGTAAACCATAATAATATAAACTGCATTATCTTGTATTCTTAACCTTACGATTATTAACCTATAGATACTGTTCACTTTATGGTTTCAACTTGATGCGTACATCGTCATTATAATAAACTAGCTTTCCGCCAGCGGTTTCTCCCGCGTGGGCTATACGAAATCAAATTTCACCTTTTTCACCCCCTTAGGGATAGAATTTCTGACAATCCTTTCTTATCAGATGCCTACGTCATACAAATAACACACCCTTCAAGTTTCAGGTCTGTAGGATCAGTAGTTTAGGCTGTACGTTGATTCAGGACAAAGCATTTTATATGTGTAGATAATAATCGAGGTGTTTGTAAAACGATCAGCTTGTTTGGAATGAGAGATTTTTGTCGGAGCCGTAGCCTCCGACAAAAATCGTTTACCGATTGTTACCGCGACCCTTGAACGTAAGGAGCGATTTAAGGAATACGGATGAGATTTAGTCAGTATCAGTCTGACACTTCCTCAAACTCCACCCACAGCAGAGGATTCCCATCCAAAAAAAAAGGCTCGCTTCTCAAACGCGTCATCGCTTCGTAACTAAAACTACGTTGCAATTATATCTCTGACGTTATTGGCCCGTATGTGATTCTCACATCACAGTTGATCATTTACCAGACCCTAAGGTCAACTGGCTATTCACTGATGCGAATCATTTAACCATCATTACAATACACTGTAATTGAATTCACTGTTTTTCCAAAAGGTATATAATGCTTGGACAAGGTCCTTCACAATACTACTCAAAACGATTTTAACGGACATTATGAAAAAGGTTATCGATTCGACCTATGACTATGTTTGTAATATTGTTGGAATTCTATAATAGTCGTATATATTAGTCTACACGAGCTTCTTAACACATGTTTGATCAAGAACTGCCTATAGTCGGCTTGGGAGCAATTTTTATTGGCTTATAATTACTTCAACAAGAAACAGTGCAAGTTTCATCAAAATCGGTTCAGAAGTTTTCAAGATACGGCCAGTTATTTTAAAAACAGTGACGAAATAAAACGTAAGAAGTAAATAGTAATTGAAACTTACCCGTGACTTTCCATTCTCCATTATCCTGTCGGTATCCCAGACCATTTTTGATGACATAAGTCCAGAAATAGACTGTATCTCCTATTTTCAGCTCAGCATTTCTGTCCCTGAAGGTCCACCTCCCATTCTTCGCTTTAGTAATGTCTCTGGACCACTGACCGGCTTCTAGGCCTTCCATTTCCTCGTTCAGCTTGCCGTGGAAGGCGAATAATGAGAAGCCATCGTCTGGAATAATAAAAGTAGATTTCTAAGTGCCAAGTTCACTGATAGAAGGTTAGACAAAAACGTTTTTTAACCAGGAAGGTTGAATTTTCGTGTTAACCACTTCTAGTTCAACCCTGGTTTGGTAATCGACCGTTTTAGGAATTAAAAACCCAAATGATAGGTTATCCATCGTATGGTAGAAGTTTGAATTTATGGTAAACAGCTGTTTTCAGTTGATCAGACCGTTATCTTGTCGGTGAACACATAATTGACGGGAGCCCTTAAAGCTAGTGCCTGCCGGGGCTATCGGATTGTTCGATAGATTTACCGTTGGCCCTGGAACGAACAGAGCAATAGAGGGATCACGGATGTGTTTTAACCGGTAAACCCCCTTCCACTCACCCACCGCAGGAGGTGTACTTTGATAATTATCCAACGATAAAAAAAATATAGATCCTCATGATAAAATCCACACATCTAGTCAAAGAATCTCTTAATTTAATTATTTACCAAAAAACCAGTAACACCACAAGGTCATTACACGGTTTATCGATCGAAAACCGCAATAACCAGTTCTGGAGTGACGTCACAGTAATAATTATTAAATAAATAATTGCCGCTGTGGTTTCAATCGTTGTTTGTGATTATTTGCGGTTTCTATATCGAATAGAATAGCACATAATTAAATGTTGATAGAAAAAATATTTAACACTAGCTTGTGTCCGCGAATTCGTCTGCGTAGACATGGAAACGGGTCCAGATACCTGGATAAAAAGTACCCTATATGTTATTCCAGGTTATAAACTATGTGTGCACCAAATTTCATCGAAATACATTCAGGAGTTCTTGGGTAAATGAGTAACTCTCAATCTTTGTCATTCATAATATTAGTTACATAATAAACACTTCTAAATGTACCCATTCGGAAACAATTATTATTAAGGTAATAATGAAAATTGACTCTTATCCGATATTTATTAAAATTGTCCTACCTAAGTATAATTGGATTTCGGGAAAATGTCCTAGAATAATTACTTAGTAGCTGTTATTTTACCCTCACGCAAAAGATCGACAAAAGTTAATTCCGTAATATTATAATTGAGTGAATTAGAATAAATTAGCTTTGATAAAGGTGAAGAACGAAATTCCGATAATAGTATTTTTATCGAACCTTTAGAAAAATAGGTTTTTAAGGCAATACCGGGGTAGAGAAACATGTTTTCGGGACATTTCGTATAGCAGTAGCAGTCAGTACTATGGGCATAGAATAGGTCTCTAACTCAAAATATTATATTTTTCAATTAGACTTTTGCAGATTTTATTTGACCTCCAATCCCGATTTTCTTCAAAAAAATTGGCAGATTTTCTGACTTCTATTTACTCGTAACGACTGTCTAAAGTTTACATATATACGACAGCTAGACCACCGGCTTAGTGTGCTTTCCGAGGCACGGAGGCGTTTCGTTGTGTCGTTAATCCATCCATAGACCGACTGCGCCAAGCATTCAATCGAAGCGTGCGGCTGTTACTTGCCACGAGCTCCTCCACTAGGTGGCTTAGTGATTAAGGCACCTGCATCTCGTATATGAGTGTGCGGGATCGAATCCTGGCAAGCACCAATGTAAATTTTCTAAAGTCATATGTACTTTCTAAGTACTATCTTAGACACGTCATTGATTAACGGTGAAAAAAAACATCGTGAGGAAACCTGGACTCAAAAAAGTCTGAAATCGTCAATCTCCCTTGAGCAAGCGTAGTGATTAATGCTCATGCTTTCTCTGTATAAGAAGAGGCCTGTTCCAAGCAGTGGGACAATATATAGGCTGATGATGATGATGATGGTTAAATTGGTTATTTTATAATGTGATCAAAACACTCAAGATAGTTGACGATGATCCAGATTTTAATGAGCTGATAAGTATCGCAATTAAAAATTCTTATTGGACTGGGAATTCCATGATTTTGACAATCAGTGAGACTTTCTGACCCCTGACTATTATCTTGTTACACCTAGCTGATATCACATTATCACTATAACGTATACTATATCTTTTTGTATGTACATACTCTTATGTATGATATTAATCTCTTTAACTCCAAACTGACTGTTAAAAAAATGATAAAAAAATAACAATATTATACTAATAATTTCTGAGCTGTTATTGTCAAAAAAAATACATTTAAATAATGAAAACACCATCCAAATCGGATCAGTAGTATTTAAGAAAATCGCGGACATACATACATACGGGTCGAATACAGGACCTCCTTTTTTGAAGTCGGTTAAAAAATAAGAGTATCCACCATTCTTGTGACTTAAATCGGCCGAAAATACGCGGGCGATGCTGCATGCTTAAGCTAGCGTATTTATAACTATAATATTTGTAAGTATATAGGCAAACCTGGTATTGAAACCCTAAGTCCTTTAGGGTATATAGCTTCTAAAGTAGCCGCAGGCACTTCATAACACGAAACACAAATAAAACTAATTACACACAAAAAAAACAAAAAACACACACTAGTCATTGTTCTCAAATTCTCGTAGTACACGTACTAAATAAAAATAAACAACTTCATTTAAAATTAAACGGGTTTTTTTAACACAATATTGACTAGATATATGTCAGTGTTTGTCGGTTCGTGGTGTGAGACTGACTAATACGAGATGTGTAGGTACCTACCTTGTAATAATAGTCTGATGTGTGTTTTTGTAAGGCGGTAGACATATTACGGAGTTGTTGTTCTTTGTAGTAATTTCTACGATGATTTGTCAAATCGTTAGTTATTGTTTTGTTTTTAGTAGTTTAGATTATCGTTTATTTATTTTTACACATATTGTATTACATTTTTAAATATTTTTACAAACAATAAAAGAAAACAAACCATCTGCTTAGCCTTTTCCCAACTATGTTGGGGTCGGCTTCCAGTCTAAACCGGATGCAGCTGAGTACCAGTGTTTTACATGGAGCGACTGCCTATCTGAACTCCACAACCCAGTTACCGGGTAACACGGTACCCCTTGGTAAGACTAGTTGTCAGACTTTCTGGCTTCTGACTACCCGTAACGACTGTCAAAGATGTACAAATGACAACCGGGACCCACAGCTTAACGTGCTTTCCGAGGCACGGAGGAGTCTCGCTATGACAAAGATGGTCACCCATCCACGGACCGACCGCGCCAAGCGCAGCTTAACCTTTGATCGGTCGAACCGTACGGCTGTTACTTAGCCACAAGCTCCTCTTTTTTCATAAAAGAAAACAAACATTTAGAAATATAAAAAATAGTACCCTACGGGTAACGAGACAGGGTCCAAGTTACCGGCGGTCAGGGCTCTAGAGAAAGGAACCTCCTGACGAAACGCACAGTGTCTAGGAGTACTGCTTTCTGCATCAAGCCCTTGATCCAGCTGCCTAACGAGAGCCTCTTTGGTAGTTTTATTTATAGGAAGCTTGAATATGACGTACTAGCTTTTTCCCGCGTCCCAAAGGAATTACTTCGGGCAACCGGATAGAAAGGATCCTATATGATAATCCAGGTTAAAAAATATCTGTGTACTAAATTTCATACAAATTTATTCAGTAGTTTTTGCGTGAAAGTAACAAATACACTTACATACATTCTTACAATTTAGTAGGATGTTTTATGAGAATAAATTGTTTTCATAAACAATTTGCGATTATGTAAAGTGCGGTTACTCTTCATAATTTTCGGTCAATATATCAAAAACTGAAGTCAAGTGTACGTCAACTGATTTTCAGCATATATGGACATGCTGCGGAATGTTCGAAAGACCGCCCTGGAACCTGGAACTCTGGAATGCAAAGAGCTAAGGAAGGAACATGGATGGGTTTTAGTCAGTAACAGTCAGACCCCTCCATTCCTACCCACAGCGGGAGGAGACATTGTGATGATTTCCCATCCGAATAAAACCCACATAAGGACAGGGTTTAAGTATCTGTCAGTTATCAACGTAACTGTCTTTTTGAATAACTTCAGATACTGTTTAAAGCTACACATTAACAAATAAATAAAAAAAATAAAAAACCCCCTACCAAAAATGCCTCACATCATTTTGGAAAAGAGCTGATACTCTTACACTGCTGGACCGATATTAATCGAACATAGCTAAGAACTACCGCAAGGAAACTGGCTTTTAAATGACTAAAATTGCATCGAAATCGGTCCATCTGTTTGAGAGCTACGATGCCACAGACAGACATCGACGTCAAACTTATAATCCCCCCTCTTTTTGTGTCGGGGGTTAAAAACTAAGGTATACATAATAGAGGACCACTTTTGTTTCATGTCAAGAAAAATTGTTTAATAGAAGAAATGCATACTAATTACGTAATTAGATATGTCACAAGTCAACAGAAGAAATGTTTTACCTTAAGGTTTATTTTATCTTAAAATGTTTTGCTATTCAAAATTTCTATAGTGTAGACAAACCTTAATACATCACCTAAAAGATTCTTAGAACTTCGTTTTAGTCTCGTCGATCAAATATTGCGTTAGCAGGTTTACTTTTATAACGCAAATATACTAAAATTATTGTTTTTGCTTGATTACATAAGCAAAGGATGTTATGACATACCTACTTATTAACTGCCTCCTGCGGCGTCACCCGCGTTTAAATGTTTATAAAAAGGGTTTTATTTGTTTGCGCGTAACCCTAATTCTTTTTAAAATAAAAGTAGTCTAAGTTACTTCTTCTAACATCAGATATCAGTCAGCGAAAACTCCACCATTATCCGCCCAGCGCTACCAGAACAAAGAGACAGACAGAAAAATTAAATCAAATGGGAGTTTCACTAGCTGATAGAGCTGATATGACGAGGATTAACTAAAAGGCTGCTATTTTTTTTTATTGTAAGGGTACCGCGCAAAAAATATAACTTTTAAATTGTAAAACGCGAGCGATGAAAACTACAGCTTGGCAAGAAAGTCTAGAAACGGAACTATTTTTTTTTATTGCTGGCAGCCATTGGCAATTAATGTCGTTCTGTGTCGTTCGATGTAAACAAAGTTCGCGAGTTACTTATTTTTTTATTTCGACCATCAAAACGTCAATAAAACCACGTTATAATAAATAAAACCATTCGGAGTACTAGCAAGGAAACAATTTATAATGTTTATAGGCGATATCTGGTCGAACATGAGGCTTAAACTCTTCTTTCCGATCTCGACGATATTTACCAAAGTACCGCCATTATGACAGGTATGTAAGAGTTTGTTTTGATGTATTTAGTTGTATCAAGTGTTAATTTATGATCTCTATTTGGTTTTGAATTGCTTGAATACGAAATAAGTGAAATTTTGAACAATAAACATCGAGCATATAGGTTATGTTTACGTTTTGTCTTTGACACTTTGGTATAGCGCGACTAGATTATTTTGATACTTGAGTGGCTTGAGCCTTGATACTCTGCAATATGTAAATTCGATTTCTACATAACCTTATCTATGAGTGTGATCACAAGATAATATAATACTTGTTATAACTAGCATTTAAAAATCACAAAAAAAACTAGATAGGTACCGTAAACTTTTTACATTAATTATTGATAGAGCTTTAATCATTTTGTTTTATCTTTATAGGAAGCACCGAACGTGCATTTCAATCTATAACCGAGTAGGAGTTCAAAAGAATTCATGCCAGCATGTTAACAAAATAGAAAAGGAGTACATATTATGAATTTATGAGAGGGCTCGTACTTGGACATAAAACGTTTAGGAATCAATCTCCAACATGATAGCGCAGTGCCTTTGAATCTGAGTGTGACTCAGATGAGTTTATGGCTAGCTCTAGCCAAGACATGGATGTGGCGGGCGTGGAATATTTAGAGGAAGATTTATTGAAATCAAATATAATAACGCTATATTCATACGCCTTTTTTATACCCAAAAAAAAATTGAAAACACAGGAGTGCTTACATTATTAGTGCTTATAAGTAATTTGTAATCAGTTACATGACGTGAATACTTGTTATTACATTTTATTTATACTTACTGATTTTAATTAATTATAGAAATACAGCTTAGTATCAAGACGATAGCATGGTACGCTATACGGTCGCAGCGGGTTGCCACACGAACGGTAAAGTGGCGCCCCTATTAATTTCTACTCCTTTTTGCCAAGCTGTAATAATAATACTAAAAATACTGGGATTATTGTATTTTGTTTTCTTATTCTAGGTAGTAATTATCCTGTGGTCTATATAAATATTTTGTGTTGCAATTATAAACTGGTATTATGAAAAATATATATATATTTTTCCCGCGGTTTCGTCAGCATCCTGTAGGAACTGCTCGATGCACCCGGATAAAAACTATCATAGTCCTTGCCAGGTTCAGTCTATCTCCATGCCACATCCAGCCTTTGTAGACAGTTTAGGATGATTTATGCTCGGCCGTGGCGGGCACGAGCCGTGGCTCGTACGAGGCGCGGACTAAGCTCGGGTAAAAAAATTCACAAATAATTTTCAATAATGGATGCTCTTCATGAGTGGCGCCTGCGTACTGTTGAAGCTCGGACGAGGCTTTGTCGGTCTTCTGAAGCCTAAATTGTACTGATTCGGTGTAACATGTATCAGGGATTTAGATGGCTCGGATATGGCTCGCGCCCACCACAGCACACCACAGCACAGCCCACCACAGCCTACCATAAATTATCTAATGTATTAACTAATATTATTCATTCAATATACATATTTGATACAATCGACGCTTCGCGAGACCAAAGGGCTGGCTTATTTCTTGGAATAAGAATTAGCATTGCTATTCGACGTGGCAATGCTGCCAGTCTTATGGGCACGTTACCAGATGTGAAGGAATATTATGACCTAAACCTTGAGGTGTTTTTATTTTTGTATTTTATATTGTAGTAGTGGTTTTAATTCTTTAGCTTTAAATATTTAAACTTGTGAATTATGTACTATATTATTAATTGTTAGTAAATTATGGTTTTTAAGCAAAACAAGGTGGGTACAGTTATCCATAGTTTATGCAGAGTCGCGTCCCTTCACAAGAAGCTATTACTAAAAATAACACAGTTAAGATTCTAATTATTTCTATAATAATTGACGATGAATTTACTGCTATTTACTGTTAATTAAAAATAATTTATTTCCTTATTATTAATGCGAGTTGTAGTAACGAGAATTTTGCTAATGAATCGCGCGGGAATCCCACCGTCCGCGGCCATTTTGAAAACTGTACATAAACTTGATTTGTAACTTATACATACCGTGTGTTTGTGTGTGTTCGCTGTTCTAATGAACTTACTCCGTCTTACTTATAAAGTCCGATTAATTTTTAATCTGCTGCTTAGTCTTGGATTAGCAAAAATCTCACTCATAAATGCTGTTTATCGGTAATCCGAACTTAAGTTAGTAGCTTAATCCTGGATAATGACCTTAAGTAAGGATTAAGTAAAGTTAAACTACAGATTAGAGGTTTTTTATTAGTAAGATGAACTGAGTATAAAGTATGATACGGCATCTGCGAGCCTAGTCCGTCATGGTGTAGCATGAACATGTTCATGAATCCGTGCCTCATACAGGCCACGACCGAGCATAATAAATGATCCTATATTGTGTTATTATATACGTCATTATTAATTTATTTTTATTATCCGACTGCGGTAAAGTCATGTATGTGAAGCGAAAAACCTAAAATAATTAGCGTTGATAGACATGTATAAATACAATAACAGCAAAAATACAACTATGACTTAGGTTCCCAGTTTTGAAGTAATCAGCAATTTTCCTTAACAAACCAACTTAATTGTGCGGTCGGAAAAAACAAGATATAGTCAAAATATAGTCGCTATGCGACTTTACTGCTTATATTTTTCTTTTCGAGGTTCGGAACCCTTGCTGCGCGACTCCGACTCACCTTGGCCGGTTTTTTTACCATTTTGTTTCGGAACCCTAAAAACTACCCGGAAGGGTGATGCGACGCGGTGGATCCATCGATATACATAATGTTACTAACGTAACTAGATCTGCAATCACAAACCAAAAGTCGTGCCATGAAAGTTTGAGCCCCCAGCCACAATTCATGTCATCTGTCACCTTGACTTCAACTGAATATCTGGAAAAACTGATTGTCGCCATCTTTGTCAAACAGATACACGTAGGTACATAATGCTTCGGTTAGTGGGAAAGAGATAAATAGAAAGTTGCATCAAAGTGGTTACTAGTTTCAAAGCTACGTCTACATACCAAAAAAAAATGGTTACGGTTTTTTTGGCGCGCATTGCATCTCTGTGTATATATCTGGATGGGTGAATCAGCTTAATACATATATTTTATTCAATACCTGCGTTAGCAAAAAATCCCCTTATTGGTAAGAAAAAAAACTCCATTTTCCATCTCAAAGGTAATCGATGGCATTCTAACTGATTCCACAGCAAAAAACTAACTGGTTCACCTTGATATGCAGTGATGAACTCGTAAACATATGATTACTTTACTTATGACGTCACGAATATGAATTATGATTGATTTTAAAGGCTATTGCCGATTCCCTCGTTCCGTGATGGCGCTTTGTTTTTTTTCTTTGTTAGGGGTGGCGAAATCATCAAATGAAAATCCCGCGGATTGTCAGACTCTTATTGTCTTACTTATAAAAAACCTGTAATCTAAAGATTAACCATTTCTCACCTAAACCTTACTTAACGTTTTAACCCCGAATTCAGATTAAGAATATTAACTTAAGTTCGGATTAACGCTAAACAGCATTTATGAGTGAAGTTTTTTCTAATCTGTTGCTAAGCAGCAGATTAAATTATTTGTACTTTATAAGTAAGACGGTTACTGACTAAAACCCATCCATGTGCCTTCGCGCTCTTGTATTCCAGGGCCGCGGTAGTTATTTCGCAAAATCCCTTAGCCTCGGCGGGCTCAGGGCCTTGACTTCATCATCATCATCATCATATCAGCCTATCGCCGTCCACTGCTGAACGTAGGCCTCCCCCAAAGAGCGCCAACTATCCCGGGCGTTGACTTGACGAAACAATATAAATGTTTACACTTAGTGACGTATTACGGGTTTTACCCGCCCGTGGTTTCTTACCGTATTCTATTTCTATGCTCATCTCCTTAGGGTTATGTGGTGACGTTAAAATAGTCTTTAACTATCCTCAAGAATTACCCAATAGCGCTACTAGCTTTCCGCCAGCTTCGCCCGCGTGGGCTATACGAATTAAAATTAACAAACTTTCATGCCCTTTTTTTTTTTTTTTTTTTTTTTCGGGGGGAAATCCTCATGGACGAACCCGGCCTGGGGAGGCCGGGAACAGTGCCGGACTCTTACCGGCTAAAACCACCCCGGTGTCGCTTCTCGCACGTGGGCGCGGGGCCGCGGGAATCCAGATTCGTCCGCAGCCCCGCACTGGTGCCGGCCCGTCCTGCCGGGCCTCGTCTCCTGCATGGGGTAGTGAGGTGTCCTACCCCGTGCATCACCTTGGGGGCGCGCGTGGACACAGACGCGCGCCGCCGGCTCGGGTCCTATCATGGGGGGCGGGGACTTCCCCAAGTCCGTCGCCCCTAGACCCGTTTATGGGGGGCGGAAGAGGGCGTTGTCTGCCCTCCTCCGGCGCCCGGTGCGCCTGCTGCGGGCGGGGTTGAGAGTGGAGATCTCCCTTTCCCGCTCCGCAGCTTCCTTCTGCGACATCACGTCCTCGCAGAAGGACACCACCGCGTCCCACGACTCTGCCCTGCCGACCATACTCCGAACAACGGCCGGCAGCGACAGATCGTTTCCTACTTCAGAGGTGAGGGCACAGCGCTGCTCCTCCCAGGACACACACTCCTGGAGCGTGTGTTGCGCCGTGTCCTCCCCGCAATGGACGCAGTGGTGGCACCGAGCGTCCGACTCCCTGCCTATGCGACACAGGTACTTGCCGAAGCACCCATGCCCTGACAGCACCTGCGTCACCCGAAACGACAGGGAGCCGTGCCTTCTCCCGAGCCATGCGTCGAGCACTGGCCGGATCGCCTCGACGGTAGCGAGGCCGGCGGTAGGGCGCAGAAGCCTGTCCCGCCATTCCGCCACCAAGACCTGGCGGAGCTCCGTTCGGCGCAGCACGATCTGCCGCTGCACCGGTCTGAAGCCCCGTGCCCGCTCTTCCTCGCGCCACCGATACAGTGACGCGAGTACTCCTCTTTCATGCCCTACATCAACCCTTTAGGGTATGAATTTAGAAAAATCCTTTCTTAGTGCACACTTACGTTATTTAAGGTACATTTGTGCAAAATTTCATACTTCTAGAAGCAGCGGTTTCAGCTGTGCGTTGATCGATCAGTCAGTCAGCCAATTAGTTTGTTCTTCTGTGGTCGATAGAAGATATGTGTCGCTCGCTATAATGCCTATAAAATATCCCTTTGGCACAATTGCTATAGGTCAAAACTCAAATGTTTTTATTTCAAATAGGTCTTTGCAGGCACTTATGAAACGTCAAGCTATTTGCACGGTTCCAAGGAGTGGGTCTTATGGAGAAGAACCGGCGAGAAACTCCATAGACACTCTTCAAAAGGAAATGTTTACAATAGTCTTTTTACAGTACAGGTTATCTCAGAGAAAGTTATACAATTCAAATGATGCTATATAAAAAAAAATGAAACCATTAAATTACATTTTAAATTTAGCAATAATAAAGGTAATATAAAGGTGACAATAATATTATGGGATAGAGCCCAAGTCCAAATGTATTTTTTAGTTTATACTAGCTTTTGCTCGTGGCGTCGCTCGCTGCTGAAGCGTTGTCTATAGCATACCATAGAATTATTAGCTTCTGCCCACGACTTCGTCCGCGTGGAATAGTGGTGCTCCGCTCTTATTGGTCTTAGCGTGATGATATGTATAACCTTCCTTGATAAATAGGATATCGCACTGAAAGATTTTTTCAAATCGGATCCGTAGTTCCTGAGATTAGCACGTTCAAGCAAATAAACGAACAAACTCTTCAGCTTAATAATTACCTATGTTAGTATAGATTACCGATGTTTGATTTGTTGTATAACAAATACAGGTTTGGTTGTATTTTTTAATTAAGCCAGCTTAAGGAAAAATATTGCGGAATCTATTCTGTTAATTTGCTCAACTTGTAGTAACTTGAATATGACATAAGTATTATGTCAAGTTTAAGTTACTACTAGTAGTTAGCTACTGATTTAACTGCATTTTACGTCTTACTGGGACCTACTTACAGGCCAGAAAATCTGACGACCAGTCTTACAAAGGGGTATCGTGTTACCTGGTAACTGGGTTGTGGAGGTCAGATAGACAGTCGCTCCATGTAAAACACTGGTTCTCAGCTGCAGCCGGTTAGACTGGAAGCCGATCCCAACAGCGTTGGGAAAAGCCTAGCCATCATCATCTGCCTAAGATGAGAAGATAGTTTGCCTTAGATGATGATGATGATGTAAGTAAGACATACTAAACTTTATTTAAACGTTCTTTATAATTACTCAAGCATAGATCTCGTCTTACGTAGATTTGGAGTCATATGATTGGTTGAATGTGATTTTAAATCGTCCAGGGGTCTTACCATGACATGTCAAAGCAGGAATACTTTTATTGTGAGAAAGAGACGGTGCTATACTACGTTAGTAGCTGTGTCTCGCTCTCACTCCGGAATAGTGATTCCCAAACACGTGGTGGTACCCTGGGCTAGTTAGCTATACGACGTTAGTAGCTGTGTCTCGCTCTCACTCCGGAATAGTGATTCCAAAAACACGTGGTGGTACGGCCCCTGGGCTTGTGATTAAGGCACCTGTAGCTTGTGTCTTACTCAACGTGTGTGGGTTCGAACATGGCAATGAGACTTTTGACCAATGATACTATTTTAAATTAATTAGATGTTTGATCACATACACACAATACACAATACCGATAGTTTATAATCTAACGCGTAAGATCTCGTAAGATTATAAACTGTCGAAAAATAGTGAACTGTAGACAGGTGACGTATAGATAAAAAGATATTATGCTGGGATGTCCCCATGTAGATTGTATGGGAATGGAAGCAGGGCGCGAGGATGAATTATAAATTAACCAATAAGCTTGTCGTTTATATTTATAGCTTTTAGTAATACAACATCTAAAGTGCGTACACCCTGACATAGTCAATCTTCATAGCTCCGTTATACCACGTGGGGTACCAGGTGTCTTTTCCTCGCCAGAAGTTAAGCATAGCCTTGCTAGCGGAGTTCCTCCACGGCTTGTCCTCTATGTCATCACTGAAGTCGTTGACTCCTCCCACGCGAAGACCGAGAGTCAAGTGGAACTGGAAATACAGAATAGAACTATTAATTTCGAAAATAGTTTGTCCAAAGAAATGAGAAGACAATTTATATGAAACGAGCTGTTTCCCGCGGCTTCACCCACATACCGAGGGAATTACTTCTCGCACCCGGGTAAAACGTAGCCTATGTCCTTTCTCAGGCTCTAGACTACCTGTGTACCAAATTTCATTTAAACCGGTTCAGTAGTTTAGGCGTGTAAGCGCGACATACAGACAAACAGAGTTACTTTCGCATTTATAATATAAGTAAGGATATATTGTCAGGTTAAGCGGAGGTCCATGTCCTAGAATATCAATAAATAGGTTGACATGATAGGTTGATAAGGAGCTCGTGGCTAAGTAACAGTCGCACGGGACGATTGATCGAAGGTTCAGTTGCGCTAAGCGCGTTCAACTCGTGGAGGGATGATTCTTTGTCACAGCGAGACTCCTCCTTTCGAAAACCACGTTAAGCTGTTATTTTCGGCTGTTACTTGTAAATCTTTAACAGATTTTACGAGTAGTCAGAAGCCAGAAACGCCTTTGCAAACAAACTTAAAAAAAATTTTACTTTACTACGTAAACCTTCAAAAGTTCGGGACTTTCGGTGCCAGAGTCCAAGCTGAACTTAGTCAGTTATTAGGTAATATTAGTCAAAATTAAAAATATTTTGTTCAACACTGAAAAGCATCAGAAAACTAAGGACAAATGTCATAATAATAATATTTAGTTGAGTCGTTGGCGAAAGACATACGAAAATAAAAAGCAAAAATATGAACAATCCTATTTTTGAAGTCAAGTTAAAGTTTATTCTTTCTTTATTCTGATTATGATTCTTTATCCAGTCCCGTGAAGAGTTTGTTTGATAATCTAATTTTATTCAAACCCATACCATCTGATCCAACGGCGCCATGACAGAACCCTTCTGCCAATGTGACGCATGCAGGACGTCGTACTTCTTCGCCTCCTCGAAGAAACCTCCACCAGGGTTGACGGTGCCGTACTGCTCGCCATCAACCAGCAAATCCATTCCATCTTTAACAAGATGGTAGGTTATATATAAGGTGGTGCTTAAATAACGGCTGAGACGTCTTGACGAAAGGCAATGGATTTTTATACAAAATTTAGGAACTTCTTAGGGCACCAATAATCTAAGTTATAAACGTATGTGTGTACAAAATTTCATCCAAATTCATTAAGCAGTTCTTGCGTAAAAAGTTACAAACATACATATAATGTATATCCTAGGAAACCATTGCATTGATAATTTAGTAGGACTTATTAAAGGTTTGTAGTATAATTGTACATTCTTTGCGGAACAATACCTGGTCTCCAAATCATGGTGTAGTTATGGAAGTCTTTGTGCCAGTTGTCGATGCCAATTTTCTCCTTCAGTAGTTGGGTCCTGAAGGGTCCGGAGTCAGTTAGGACTGGCCCTCCGTACAGCTTCTTCGCTAGACCCGCGTTTCCACGAACGAAAGCGACCCGTATCAGACCAGATTCGTATTTATTTGGACCGTAGACGTTGCCTGTAGGCTCCAGGTTGATTTCTAGCCAATTAAAGAATTTTTAGTTCAAATACATTAAAGTAATATACTGAGATTTAGGTGCCACCGCTTAAAATTTAAATTTTTAGACCTTTCAAAATGTTTGGCCGACAAATAGTTAAACTGTGATCCTGCTGGTCTATACCATCTAGATGGCCCGGTAAACTTCATCTCACCTACATCTATCTTAACTTTTTTTTTCACTTAAACTTCCCAGGACTACGACAAACATTTCAAAACAAAAATCATCGAAATCGGACCAGCCGTTCTCGAGTTTTAGCGAGACTAATGAACATCAATTCATTTTTATATATATACTATTTGGAAATACAGAATCGTGTGGATATTAATATTATACCAGGTATAATCCAGCTTCCAGAAGGTAGCTTCGCTCGCACTTCGACCCTTCCGTACTTAAAGTTGAAACTGGGACGGGTGGTGATCTTCCCCGTGGTGGCAGGTGGCAGGATTTGGGATCCAGCGCCGTCTTTCTTGCATTCATTTGTACCTATTTTGCCTGTGCACCTAATTTCAAAAATAAATGATGAGTAAAGATTAAGTCAAGCGTCTTGTTGACACTTTCCGTGAAAGGTTGGTTTTTATTTGGCCAACGGCTAAGCATTGGCATACAACGTGGCAATACTGCTTCTTATGAGAACACTCCCAGTTGACGGCGCGAATAAAATTCATTTTTTACTAGCTGTTGCCCTCGGTTTCACCCGCGTTACGACGGAACTACTTCTCGCACCCAGATAAAAAGTAGCCTTTAACCTTCTCCAATGTCCCTTCTATTTCCGTACCACATTCCATCCAAATCGGTCCAGCCGTTCACGCCTGATGCTGTGACCGAGGGAAAAGGCGATTCATTTTTTTTTATATATATATTAGAGTGCTTGAAATAGTTCCGTCAGGATGTGAGTGAGTCCGCGGGTAATAGCTAGTTTTCAATCATTTTTTTTTGCAATTGATGGTATTGTTCCTGAGTTAAAGTACTATTAACCGGCTTCAAAAAAGAAGGAAAGAATCAATTCGTCGAAATCTCTATTTAATAACCACTTACTCAAAGCTGACAGTATGTTTTATATGCATTCTTTTTTTAAACCTGATGAACAGGAAAAATGAAAAGGTTAAAATTGATATAATAATAATGTAAAATAAAGGTCAGATGGATCACCTCATAAGCTTTCAACTTAAATATGAAACTCCCAAAATATATTTTGTTCTTTCCTGCGGTTTCGCCCGCACCATTATAAAGTCTGATTATTTGCTAATCTGCTAAAAAACTCACTCATATTCCTGGATTACGACGTTAAGTAAGGATTAGGTGAGAAATGGTAAAATTTCACATTACAGGGGGGTTAGACAAGTGGCAAAACGCTAACGCTAACGCTAACGCTAACGCTCAATGTATGGGAATGACATTCATTTACGACTAGCTATATGTCATTCCCATACATTGAGCGTTAGCGTTAGCGTTAGCGTTTTGCCACTTGTCTTACCCCCCAGGTTTTTTATAAGTAAAACGGTTAGTGTTTACTATTAGCCAATGTACTAACCACCTCAGACCATCATCAGATCAGCTACAAGTTACCAAATTACAGCATTCGTTCTAGAACGTTCTTGCCTAGGTGCTTGGGAGATCGTATGGGCCAATTTTTTGTAGCTGAGAGTCATAACCAGACACATTATGGAGTATCGTATTACCCAGTAACTAGGTTTTCGAGCTCAGTGAACATGTATTGGTTAAGTAGACGAGATAGTTGCGGCAAAAAATACCTGACGGATAAATCCAGAGGCTGGTAAAGGGTTTGGCTTTCTGACTCAGTGAGGATCGGTGTGATGACCAGAGAACCATCCTCCAAGCTGATCGTCTTGTCCGGGATGTACACGTTGAATGGATAGTCCTGGAATGAGCACAGCTACGTAATTTTATGGACTACTAGCTTTTCACCAGCGGCTTTGACCGCGTTGGCTATACGAATTTTGCACCCTTTTTCACCCCCTTAGGGGTACAGTTTCGGAAAATCCTTTCTAATCGAATGCCTACGTCATACAAGGAACACACTTTATAAGTTTCAACGATCAGTGCTTTAGGCTGTGCGTTGATCCGTCAGTCATTCAGGACAAAGCATTTTGTATGACTATATAAATTTTCAAATAGAGACACGCGTTTTTTGAATTCGGGTGTTATAAAAACTTGCGTCCTTGAGCTTGCAAATTTTGAGGTTTCAATTATGAATATATTGACATCTTCTCTAATAAAAAACCTCTCCAATCCCAACTATTAAACTAGGGTGAGCAAATAGGTCTACCTACGCCTACTAGTATTATATCCTATTCTTAAATACAAAAGTGACTCTCTCTGATATTCATGGGAAACTGCCTTTAAATTCTTCTTCAGGATAAGTAGCATTTTACTCATAAAAAAGGAAGTCGTTTGATGATTCAGAGGTTCAAGTGACAGAAAGAACTGATATACATTTAATATAGAACAAACCGGTTCTTCAGGAAACTGGATCAACGATTCCCATTTTGTTAACTCCCTAAGGTTTGTTATAGTAAATTCTTCATGGAATATCAAAGATTCCTGGCAAATATCTTTTTGACCTTGGACCATAGTTTTGGAAATTGTGCAGTTCGGTCCATTGGGGTCATATCTTGAACCAAATTCGTCTGTGGGGTTTTTCCATATCCATGCCGTGGGTGTTACGCTCTGCATGCCTGCCTGAGTATTTGCTGGCGTACCATCTTCATTGACGAATCCTGAAATAAAATAGACTATGTTACCGTTCTCTTTACTTATGCTCGGAGAGTCAAAAGTTCCTCAAATATGATACGTCACTTGATATTGTAACAACAGAAAGGTTTTAACACTGCAAAGTGTGTTTCTAGGTAATAACTTTCCAATATTTTAGCAACAGTTTATATTAACTTACCTGTAACCATATAATCAAGATTGGTGAACATGCGGCCTTTCCCCTTCTGCCTTATAAAGATCCAGTAGTATATAATGTCTCCAATCTTCAGGGTTACATCACGGTTCGTGTATACCCATTTGCCACCTTTTTTGTCCGTAATGTCCTTTGTTATATCGGCTTCGTCTAACTCTTCGAAGGGCTTGTTAATATTTGCACGAAACCCAAAGAAGGTATAGCTATCATCTACAAAAAATATGTAAACTTTTATGATTGCCTAATTCTTAAACTTATACGAGTATATGTCACCGAGCTGAAGCGTAAAATCTTGAAGTGTAATATGAGTTTGGACACCATATATATATATCCTATTTTTTCCCCAAGTATCGTTTTAAAAAAAAATTTTTTGGATATACAAAAGGCCTTCGAATATCATGTGATACCCGCGTTATAATATAGTGGGCATTAAAATGTGAAAGTGTACCAGAAACCATATGGATGTCATAAATGAAATGTACAGCACTCCTATTGCTGCGGCAAGGATTTGTTGTCACCAACAGACACCAAACACTTCCCCATCATCGTCGGAGTTCACCAAGGCTCTGTTCTTAGCCCCTTCTTGTTTAGGGCAATATTCGACGAAGTCTCGAAAAGCATCAGAGACATGCACCAGCAACCCTGATGGTTCCTCATGTTAGCATGCTGATGTTAAAGGAATGTCACTAAAAGGATTGTTGAATATGAATGTGGCTGGATGATGATGTAAGGAAGTGACATTATAGTATGACGGATAACAGAGAAAAGTGGAAGACATTATATTACCGCTGAGTAATACACGGATAAAGTTTCTAAAGATCATACTGATATTAGCTGTATATCGAATCGAAAACGAGAAAGAATCGAACCCTCAAAATTCCTAACACAAATTAATGCAAAAATTGACCTCAATATTTCGCATTTATTTACAAAAAAAATACCGAAGGACAAATTGTCAAGACTAATTTAATTCTTAGCTGATCTAAAGGGACCTCTTTTAGGCACCTTTCTTTTTACCTTCTCCAGGATTAAATCTCTTGCAAAACATACCAAATTTCGTCTAAATAAGTTCAGCTGTTTTACCGTGAAAGCGTAACAAACTCAAATTCTCATTAATAATACGAGTGTTAGTGTTAGTTTTGGGAGTCGCTCTTATTAATAACAGTCATTGCCTAGGTGTTTTTGATTGCATCAAAATTTATGTTAAATAGACAGAATCTTAGCAATGTTTTAACTAAACGTCGGTATTCCATAATGATTAACCCAAAAGCTGATCCCACCCTGCACCACTCTTTTAGGGATGGTTAATGTCAAATGAATGCACATACAAGGAAGAACCGACAAACTATGCCCAATAATAATGACATTCAGCAAAAATAAAATTGCAAATAAAAACAAAACCGGTTTCAAACATGTTATCAATTTAAAGGTTTAGTAAATCAGGTCTTAGTTAAATGATTTTCTCGCAGCGAAATAATGTTAACATAGTTTTTGTAATTTCAAAGATTATCCTCCTAAATGTAATTAAAATAGCTTGTTCCCTCAAAGCTGACAACAATATCTGCACATGATATGTAGGCTACGTTCCATCGCATTAGGGATAATGTGCCGTTTTTTTTAATTGCTCAACTACTGAACAACTAAAAAAATTAAAAAAAAGAGAGATGAGATTATTTTGTTTAGACAAGCGAAATATAACTACAGTAGATTTCCGCCAGCGGCTTCGCCTGCGTGGGCGATATGAATTCAAATTAAAAATGTCGAGAGTTTCATACAAACTTTTACAACCTTTTTGGGTGAAAAATAGGGGCAAAGTTTGTATGAAACCTTAGGGATAGAATTTCGGAAAATCCTTTCTTATCGGATGGCTACGTCATACAAAGAACACACCCTCCAAGTTTCAGGTCTCTACGATCAGTGGTTTAGGCTATGCGTTGATCCGTCAGTCATTCAAGACAAAGCATTTTATATGTATAGATGATATAAATTATGATACCCCGCTGAGCGACCTTAAACTGGCAGACAAACAGCAAGGTGAGGCCACGTTTCGGCTCCGTTGTCATAGCAGGAAGGACACACTGACTAAAAACTTTTATTTTTGAACTTTGAAGCCTATGGTTTATGAGAAGACTCGACGTAGCTTCATCTCAGCTAAGAGATGTGTACGCCATTGAACTCAGTGATGTGCCACAAAAGAGACCTATAACCAACAGTGTAACACGGGCTGACGATGACGATGATAATGTTACAATTATAAATTTTCTAATTAGGAGAAACCATTAAAGAGGTAGTTTGTATCTAATGGGTAACCTTTAGAACCACTGAACAGAGTCCGAATATTTTTACACTATTCTATAGCTACATTATCTATTCTATCATTCATCTATACTAGCTTCTGCCAGCGACTTCGTCCGCGTGGAATAGTGGTGCTCCGCTCCTATTGGTCTTAGCGTGATGATATATAGCCTATAGCCTTCCTCGATAAATGGACTATCTAAAATAGAAATAATTATTTAAATCGGACCAGCGGTTCCTGAGATTAGCGCGTTTAAACAAAATGACAACATTTCCCTTCACTGCTCTGCTCCTATTGATTGTAGCGTGATGAAAAGTATACTATAACAATCTCAGGAGTATGACAAATAATTGTACCAAGTTTCGTTAAAATCCGTCGAGTAGTTTTTGTTTCTATAGAGTTTATACAGACAGACAGACAGACAGACAGACAAAAATTTTACTGATTGCATTTTTGGCATCAGTATAGATCCCTAATCACCCCCTGATAGTTATTTTGGAAATATATTTCATGTAAAGAATTGACCTCTCTACAGATTTATTATAAGTATAGAAGATATAGATTATCTATACTAATATTATAAAGAGGAAAGATTTTGTTGGTTTGTTTGTAGGGTTTTGACTCAAAAACTACTGGACCTTTTTTTAATTCTTTCACCGTTAGAAAGTTACATCTTTACGAAGTGTCATAGGCTATATTTATTTCCAGAACTAATTAGGGATCCCTACTAAAACTTGAATAATGTCACCCAAGGTGTAAAAATGTCCACGCAGGCGTAGCCGCGGGCGGATAGCTAGTATAGTATAAAAGGCAGTTATTTTTGAAAGATATTGTGCAAACTTACCGTCCAAAGTAACTCTAAAGCCTTTAGGATACAAGGCTTCCACCTTAATAGTAGGATCATTCTGACTTTTTACTTGAACTTCACATAGTATAAAAAACGCGAATATATAAAAAACGGATATTCTGGTGACAGACGTCATGTCTCGAGAGACTGTTGTTACCAACTGATTCCGGCTGGTTTTAAGAATCAATATTTCGGTTTTTAGAATGCAAATATCTTAGTGGTTTACGAGATTTTCCTGTTTGTTTTTTTTATTGATGTGTTGCCCATCAGCTTCTAATCTCACTGAATGCAACTGAATATTAACAAGATTTGTCAAGGCTCTGCAGGAATCTGAAATGTTGTGTAATAACAACAAACAACGACCTGAGTGGTTTAGTGGTCAACATGCCGGAATACCACGCAAGGGGTCCTGGGTTCGATTCCCGGCCGGACAGAAATTGAAATAATGAATTTTAATTTCTGTAACGGGTCTGGGTGTTACATGTATAATATGTGTGTATTTAAAAATATATATATAAGTAGTATATCCGTTAAGCTAGCACCCATAACACAAGCATGCTTGCTTGCATTGCTTACTTTGGGGCTAGATTGCGCTGTGTGAAATTGTCCAAAGAGATTTAATTTTTTTTAAATTAAAAATTTAAACAGTATGAGCATGATATTTAGGGTTGGTTGTCTAAGCCTTAGAACAGTACCCTCACAACAAGTTGAATGAATTTGTGTTAAACATTGTCCATAACGACTTTACAGCTATTCATACCAGCTGGGTACTCCTTTCTAGAGTTCGTTAATTGAGGAATCATCTCGTTTTGACTTATATATATGACTTAAGACTTATATATATACACGAGGACTTTTGAAGAAGAACAGGATGACGAGCGCTGCCCAGCGCAATGTAGGACTTTGCAGTTAAAAGTAAGTCGTACTGAGTCTGCTATTAGCGACCACATGACTTCTTTAAGAAAAATATAATAAATAATAAATAAATATCTTTAGACAATTTCACACAGCGCCATCTAGCCCCAAAGTAAGTAACTAATATGCTTGTGTTATGGGTGCCAGCTTAACGGATATACTACTTATATACTTTTTAAATAAATACATAGTATCACCCAGACCCGTCACAGAAATTAAAATACACATTTCAATTTCTGTCCGGCCGTGAATCGAACCCGGGACCTCTTGCGTAGAATTCCGGCATGTTGACCACTAAACCACTCAGGTCGTCAATATATGTATATTGACACTATGCTTGCAGAAATAGCAGCGACTCATTGATAAATAGATAAACAAACACTTCCGGTACATATACAAAACTGTAATTTCGTAGGTTACCTTCATTTTTTTTTATTTACCAAATTTATTGTTTCTGTATGACTATTCAACGACAGTGATAGCGTTCATTTAGAAAACAATATTGCAGATTGGGAGGAGGGGGGAGAAAGGCAGGAACTATAAACGCAAATTTATATTTTCTTATAGTCTATATTCATAGCCATTAGAAGTACTACACCTAAAGTGCGTAAACCCTGACATAGTCAATCTTCATAGCTCCGTCGTTCCACGTGGGGTACCAGGTGTCTTTTGCTCTCCAGAAGTTAAGCATAGCCTTGCTAGCGGAGTTCCTCCACGGCTTGCCTTCTACGTCATCACTGAAGTCGTTGACTCCTCCCACGCGAAGACCGAGAGTCAAGTGGAACTGGAAATACAGAATAGAATAACTAACGACTAAAACAGGTTATTATTCAACAAAAAAATCTTTGAAGAAAAAAAATCGTAATATAGTCTACAAATGTAAACAAAATCGTTAAATATTTTGTTCTAATTCTGTCTCAGAAATTAACGCTCTAAACATCATCATTATTATTATATATAGTTCGAGTTCAAGTTCGAGTTCAAGTTCGAGTTCGAGTTCGAGTTCAAGTTCAAGTTCAAGTTCAAGTTCGAGTTCAAGTTCGAGTTCAAGTTCGAGTTCAAGTTCGAGTTCAAGTTCGAGTTCAAGTTCGAGTTCAAGTTCGAGTTCAAGTTCGAGTTCAAGTTCGAGTTCAAGTTCGAGTTCAAGTTCGAGTTCAAGTTCGAGTTCAAGTTCGAGTTCAAGTTCGAGTTCAAGTTCGAGTTCAAGTTCGAGTTCAAGTTCGAGTTCAAGTTCGAGTTCAAGTTCGAGTTCAAGTTCGAGTTCAAGTTCGAGTTCAAGTTCGAGTTCAAGTTCGAGTTCAAGTTCGAGTTCAAGTTCGAGTTCAAGTTCGAGTTCAAGTTCGAGTTCAAGTTCGAGTTCAAGTTCGAGTTCAAGTTCGAGTTCAAGTTCCAGTTCAAGTTCCAGTTCAAGTTCCAGTTCAAGTTCCAGTTCAAGTTCCAGTTCAAGTTCCAGTTCAAGTTCCAGTTCAAGTTCCAGTTCAAGTTCCAGTTCAAGTTCCAGTTCAAGTTCCAGTTCAAGTTCCAGTTCAAGTTCCAGTTCAAGTTCCAGTTCAAGTTCCAGTTCAAGTTCCAGTTCAAGTTCCAGTTCAAGTTCCAGTTCAAGTTCCAGTTCAAGTTCCAGTTCAAGTTCCAGTTCAAGTTCCAGTTCAAGTTCCAGTTCAAGTTCCAGTTCAAGTTCCAGTTCAAGTTCCAGTTCAAGTTCCAGTTCAAGTTCCAGTTCAAGTTCCAGTTCAAGTTCCAGTTCAAGTTCCAGTTCAAGTTCCAGTTCAAGTTCCAGTTCAAGTTCCAGTTCAAGTTCCAGTTCAAGTTCCAGTTCAAGTTCCAGTTCAAGTTCCAGTTCAAGTTCCAGTTCAAGTTCCAGTTCAAGTTCCAGTTCAAGTTCCAGTTCAAGTTCCAGTTCAAGTTCCAGTTCAAGTTCCAGTTCAAGTTTCAGTTCAAGTTAAAATAGCAACATGCTAAAGGTGCACGATTTTAGTCTGCAATGTGGCACAAAATCAAACAAATATAATAAAAAAAAAAAAAAATATATATGTATACCATTTTTGTCCCGCTGTGGGCTTAGCGAGAGGAAGTGTCATACTTCTGACTTCTAAAACCCATCCATGTCGCGCCGCTGTCCCAGAAAGACAAGCTTGATCCTGATACTCTGTCCAGTTGCGAAATGAGTGCATCATGATAATGTGACTACTTAAAAATCCGTACCATTTGGTCCAACGGCGCCATGACAGAGCCCCCGGACCAATATGACGCATGCAGGACGTTGTTCTTCTTCGCTTCCTCGAAGAACCCTCCACCAGGGTTGATGGTACCGTACTGCTCGCCATCCACCAGCAAATCCATGCCGTCTGTAACATTTAGGTAGTTTGCATTAAAGATGAACCAAAAAATATTTAAGCCTTGAACTCATTAAAAGCAGAAGATTTAACGTAATACGACTATATTGAACATTACACTACTCAAAAAGTAATCCTTCTTATGATTAGCACATGGTAAGCCGTAATGGTGTAAATGCAATAGAACCTCTACTAAAATGAAACTTATATTGTTAAACAATACCTGGTCTCCAAATCATGGTGTAGTTGTGAAAGTCCTTGTACCAGTTTTCGATGCCAATCTTCTCCTGCAGCAATAGAGTCCTGTAAGGTCCGGAGTCAGTAAGGACTGGACCTCCGTACAGCTTCTTCGCTAAAGCAACGTTCCCTCGAACGAAGGCGACCCGCATCAGACCAGATGCGTATTTATTTGAACCGTATGTGTTGTCTGTAGACTCCAGGTTGATTTCTGGCAAAGAAATCAGATGAAGGTCTAAATTTTAATATTGTGTTGAACTCCCGGAAGGCCTTACCAGGAAGACAGTACGTAACTGTGTAACTTGTTGCCGCTTTGCAGGCAAATCTATTCAACCCATTATGGGGAATCTTCCTGAAGAAAGATTGCACGCTGAATATTAATTTCAAAATACAGCGGTAGATTATGCAGGGCCAATAATGATTGCGGACAGAAAGGGTAGAGGATGTAAATTGATCAAATCATATATTTGTGTTTTTGTTTGTTTGGCAGTCCGAGCGGTACATATAGAGCTTGTCACAGAGCTAAGTACAGAGAGCTTCCTCGCAGCATTGAATAGGTTCATTGCCCGTCGGGGTATGGCTGTAAACATATTCTCAGACAATGGCACAAACTTATAGGGCCCTGTGGGAAGGGCCGCGTCATCTTGCTGATATCTCTTTGAGGCGCGCGTGGAACACGAACGCGCCGTCGACGCGGGCCTAGTCCTTACCGGACGGCGAGCCACCCATAGCTCACCGTCCGCAGGCCCAGAAATATTGTGTGGGTGTAAATAGTTTACCAGGTATAATCCAGCTTCCAGAAGGTAGCTTAGCTCGCACTTCCACTCTTCCGTACTTAAAGTTAAAACTGCGGCGGGTGGTGATCTTTGCCGTAGTCGCAGGCGGTAGGATTTGTGCTCCGGCCCCCTCCCTCCTGCATTCAGATGTCCCTATTTTACCTGTACACCTAAAATATAAAAGAATTTGGTATTAGTTAAAATAAAAAAAGGTAGTCTGAATTCGCACCAGGCTCCGGCCGAGATTATAAAACGGGGGGTTGCGATAGTCACTGAAAGAATAATAATCGAATATGAAGCAACGGGCCTGTCGACGGCGAGTAATGGTTAGTTCTCCGACCGATAAGGTACTCCCGAGTAGACAGTGTGTTGTTTCCACTCATGCCTCAAAAAGATGTCGGTATAACTATCGGGGCCCGCGAGGGCTACTGCCTTACCAGTGCCATGGACGGGTTTTAGTCAGTAAGAGTCTGACATTTTGACCCGCTCCGCCGACAGCGGGGGAAGTCATTTGATGATTTTCTATATCAAGAGTCGCGAGGCGATTCCCGGCCACCGAAGGCGCGGGCTTACGTATGGCAAGCAATTGGTAGCTCACCATACATCGCGTTGTGTTTCAGGCGCGCCTCAAAGAGACGGAGGAGTGTTTGAATTTTGAATTCCTACAATATGTATTTTTCTAGTACCAAGAACCTCTGAGCTATGCCATGGACAGACAGACAGACAGACAGACAGGCGGACATGGCGAAACTATAAGGGTTCCTTGTCGGACTAAGGAACCCTAAAAAAGGGTCAAAATTCTCCTTCTTTACTACACAGTAATTGGGTTGTAAAAGTCACACAGGCAGTTACTATTATTGGTTGTTAGTACAAGGCCAGGGTGACGAGATAGTTGCGGCAAATACCTGATGGATAGATCCAGAGGCTGGTAAAGAGTTTGGCTTTCTGACTCCGTGAGGATCGGCGCGATGACCAGAGAACCGTCCTCTAAGCTGAGCGTCTTGTCCGGGATATACACGTTGAATGGATAATCCTGGAATGTGAAAAGCTGCGTATTTTTATTTTGTTCCATTTAGGACTTAAATTTTAAAATAGAGACACAGAAAAGAGAAAGAGACGTGCGTCCAGGTGTTAAACAAATTGTGTTAGCAACCATGTGAATTTCGTTATTCCTTTGATTTGACTTTTTTAATTGAAGAGGGTTTTTAGTTTTCTTAAATTAATTAGGATATGAAAATGGCCTTACTCAGATTATCAATGCGAAAATAGATCTAACTATTACGGTAAACCCGCACAAACGTACACTGACGGACTGCATCAATGTTCAACACGCACCTACCTTTGAAAAAAAAAAAAAATTAACCAAGTATTCTATCTTTTTATACAAATTTAAATTGAAATCTATAGATTGGTTCGTTATCTTCATAACAGCGTTGTATCATTATCCCTAAGTGTATGTTTGTATACTGGAAAGGGCCATTAATTTTTTTTTAAACAAAAACTTTGATGCAGTTTCTTTGTCTGGGGGTATATAAATGAAAATGGCATGGAGATACTTTGAAACCCGGAGACGCAGATTTTTTTTTCTATATACAAATTTAAAGTTTCTTAAAATGTAATGTAAGCAAGTATTGTTCAGAGCTATTTATAGTCAAATAAACGAACGAAATGACATGTACGTTAAATAAAGAACAAACCGGTTCTTCGGGAAACTGGATTAACGATTCCCACATCGTCAACTCCTTCAAGTTTGCTTTAGTAAATTCCTCATGGAATATCAGAGTTTCCTTGCAAATATCTTTTTGGCCTTGGACCACAGTTTTGGAAACTGTGCAGTTCTGTGCATTGGGGTTGTATCTAATATCGATTGATTCAGAGGGGTCTGGGGTTCTGGTCCATATGGGGGGTGTTACGCTCTCAGTATTTGCTGGCGTACCATCTTCATTGACGAATCCTGAAAAAGAAGGGACGATGTCACCGTTCTTTTCTTTCTTTCTTCTTTCTTGTTTCTATAGGTAATATGGATTATAGTGAAAGAAATACTCTTAAGTACTTAGGAGCTTGCAAATATTGTTGCCGGTTATTTTAGTTTTGTGTATTATACTACTAATTGCTAGTTTTATTATATTCTTAAAGGGTTTTCAAAGCACATCTAATGATAAAATGCTATGAATGCTATTTTTCTATAAATCATTGACTATTTTGGCAACTATGGTGGCTTTAGTACTTCAGGGTGCATTTCTAGGTAAAAACTCTCCAATAGATTAACATCAGTTTAGTAACTTACCTGTTACCGTATAATCAAGGTCGGTGAACATGCGGCCTTTTCTTCCCTGCCTTACATAGAGCCAGTAGTATATAGTGTCTCCAATCTTCAAGGTTACATCACGGTTCGTGTATACCCACTTGCCACCTTTTTTGTTTAAAATGTCTTTTTTTATATCACCCTCGTTTATCTCTTCGAATCGCTTGTTGATATTCCCGCGGAATCCAAAGAAGGTATAGCCATCATCTAGAAAAAAGAGGTTACTTAGACCAAACGATAGAAATGGAAACTATTTTTATATACATATATTTTTTTATCATATGTCATTGACCCGAGCGCTTTTCACGTGGATCAAAATAAAAAAAAAAAACAAAAATCGTTAATTCAAACGACGCTGAAAATCAGCACTTTTTGAACGTCAAATTTACAAAACACAGCCCTCAAAATGCCCGCCCTTCACCACTTCCTATGTGTTTTTGCTGGGAAGAAGTAGCGGAACAAACTCTCCAGCAACATGTGTCCGTCTGTAAGGTTTGAAGAACCAGGGGGGTTAGACAAGTGGCAAAACGCTAACGCTAACGCTCAATGTATGGAAATGACATTCGTTTACGACTAGCTATATGTCATTCCCATACATTGAGCGTTAGCGTTTTGCCACTTGTCTAACCCCCCAGGTTTACTTCCAAGAACTCACTCGTATGTAAAAATATAACTAAAGCTTCCATTAAGTGAAAAATAGGAAATAAAGGGCGTGCTCACCTACATGTTTAAGGTTAGGTTATAATTGTGGTTGTACAGCATGAGATATAGATAGGTATTCTGTATAAAAATTGTTTATATTCATTACTGATTAGAGTTTATATTATATTATTTCTGGAATTCTCAGCACTGTTTTGCAAATCTGACCCGATGAACTTTTCTTATCTTATATCATTAAACTAATTTTATATCAGCAAGCTTTGCAGTAGGCTCTTTAGGTATTTTATTGTTGCGATAGTGAGTTCGTTTGTTAGACTTTCTCGGTAAAATTGAATTTGGATGGTGGGAGCCTGGAGATGGTTATAGGCTGCTTTTAAGGGTGCCGTAGTTGACAAGGAACCCTTATAGTTTCGCCATGTCTGTCTGTCTGTCCGCGGCATAGCTCTAAGGTTTTTGGTACTAGAAACCTGCAATTTAGTAAAGATATGTTCAATTGGTCAAGCCGACAAAGTGGTAAAATAAAATTATGAAATATTTTTTTAGGGTAGCTCCCAAACACGTAAAGTGGGGATGATTTTTTTTCTCTCGCGTATTGCTTCTTGTGGGGTATCGTTAGATAGGTCTTTCAAAAATATTATGGGTGTGTGAAGACCATTTTTCGGTTAAACCAGCCATTTGCAAATTTTTGTTCGATATGGGCGTCCCCCCTCTAACTGTTGAATGGCTGTCCCCAGAAATGTGAAAAAATCACAGACGTAGCACATGTATTGAACTTTTATAAAAGGAAAACTATCACTGCGCGAGGCCCGACACGCAATATGTGAATAACGAGTAACGTGAATGAATAATATTAGTGGGGCTTTGGCGCCAGCGACAGTAAGGTGAGAGACTAGTCGGCGTTTGTCGTAGTATGTTATCAGGAGGGACAAAACACATGCCATGCCATGCATTCCATGCTAGAAAATGTAGACCAAAGAAGAACGAGAGAGAAGTAGACCAAAGAAGAGATGAACAGATTGCGAGAAGGAATGAGAATGTAGTGAATGATAGTATAACTGCTAACAGAGAAGAATAGAAGAAAAAATAAATTGCTGCCGAAAATAAGACACGGATCAAACTGATATATTTTGCTCTGCAGAAGACTCGAACCCGTTCATTACAGTAGCCAGCACAGCTCACGCATCTCATTTGGACCTTCAATTATTTAACATGACTCGGATAATAAAATGCGTAAATGGCATCAAAGGACAATGGCCTAGACGCATTAACCCGTCCAGACAAGTTATCACCGACAGATGACACAGTGTAACCTATCTATATATATAAAAATCTGTATATATAAAAATTAATGCCTATTTCCCTTGGTCATCGCATCACGCGGGAATGGCTGGCTCAATTTGACTGAAATTTGGTGCGGAGATAGAGGGGAACTTGGAGAAGGTTTTAGGCTCCTTTTTTATCCATGAGGACGCGGGTGAAACCCTAAGCCGAGGACCGTACCCCACTAGGGCCTTTAGCGTGTAGTCGCTTAGTTTTGTAAGTTAAGCCCTGGCTGGAGGCCCTTTTAAGGCTCTTCACAGGCAAGCCCGGTTAAGCAGTCGACAACCTTCTAGGTTGACCTGCGAGATGCCATACACAAATAAAAAACGCGGGTGAAACCGCGGGAAACAGCTAAGTTTATAAATCACTTATTGTTTTCTGCGATTTCAACTGCATCTTGATATTATCCTATACATACAAACTTAAAAACTAATATTTTACCACTTTATATTTTAAAAGTTGGATGATAACATTAAACTATAAAAAATGGATAGAAGCAAAAAAACAATCAATCCGTTGAAATATTATCTAATCTATACAAACATTTTAATTACGCACAACTCGTATGTAATGGTTACCCTTTGGAACCATTGAATCGACTCCAAATTTTCTTTCATTATTGGATAGCTACATTATTTGTGAGTATACAACGCATGCACACCGCGGCCGATACTAGTCCTTAATATTTCATTTTCGAAAGATAATATGCAAGCTTACCTTCTAAGGTAACTCTAAAGCCTTTAGGATACAAGGCTTCGACCTTCGGCGTAGGGTTATCCTGACCATTTACTTGAACTTCACATAATATTGAGAACGCGAAGATATAAAAAACAGATATTCTGACACACGTCATATCTAGAGAGACTGTTGTTACCGACTAATTCAATTGTTAAGTAGTAACAGTACAGGGGCTGTACCACCACGTGTTTTTGCAATCACTATTCAAGTTTGAGAGCGTGACACAGCTACTAACTTCGTATAGCTCCGTCTCTTTTTTCATAACGAAAATAATCTTGTTTTGGCACGTCATAGTAAGGCCCCAGGCCGGTTACACGTTCCTACGGGAGCGATTTATTACGACCTTATTTGACTTACGTACAGTGCGGTGGTTATCTATCCTTGTTTTGCGCTCGGTGCGGGGGGTATTTTACTAGGATCCCGTGAAGTTAGGAAAAAGACAACTACGCTGACGGACTAATAAACTA
Source organism: Pyrrhia umbra (assembly GCA_963891755.1). Lineage (NCBI taxonomy): Eukaryota > Metazoa > Arthropoda > Insecta > Lepidoptera > Noctuidae > Pyrrhia > Pyrrhia umbra. Next base: position 2,298,681 of record OY982929.1, on the reverse strand, counting down.
CATCGATGTTCAACAAGCACCAACCTTTGAAAAAAAATTAACCAAGTATTCCAACTTTTTATACAAATTTAAATTGAAACCTATAGTTTGGTTCATAACAGCGTAGTATCATTATCCCTAAGTGTATGTTTGTATACTGGAAAGGGCCATTAATTTTTTTTTAAACAAAAACTTTGATGCATTTTCTGGGTTATTGTAAACTCACCACAATGAAAATTCGCCACATTTAAAAATATTGGTTAACTTGCCACAGTTACAAAATAATTCACAACAGGTATATTAAACTTGTCACAGGTACGTCAAACTTGTTTTGAATGTACCGACAGCAAAACGATATTCGTTCTACATTCGTGTTTAGTAAAAGTAATGTAGTTTCAGAATAAAGAAAAAGAGGAAAACGATTTTATGTAACAATCAGTTTAATTGAAAGTAAAAGGCGTGATTATGTAGATCAGTTTAATTGGATATCATTGATTTAAAAAGGTTTAACTATGTTTTAAAATAGGAATTACTAACGAAAATAACTAACTTTGGCTTAATTTCAAATTCCTGCTACTACATTAATACATGAATACCTGAAACGGGAAAAGACAGGTCGTACCGCAAGATTAATTGGCATTCTTCATACGGGAAGTACTCGTATAGCACTGCTAGTGAAACTAGGTTTATATTAGTATTTACACTGACAGACTAATAAACTGCATCAATGTTCAACACGCACCTAACATTGAAAAAAACATTTTAACCAAGTATTTAAACTTTTTATACAAATTTAAATTGAAACCTATAGTTTGGTTCGTTAACTTCATAACAGCGTAGTATCATTATCCCTAAGTGTATGTTTATATACTGGAAAGGGCCATTCAATTTTTTTTAAACAAAAACTTTGATGCAGTTTCTTTGTCTGGGGGTATAGTTTTTTTTGAGATCAAAAATTATTGTGTTTTTTCATTGATTCTAGCTTAATTTTATTTATTTATTTTATAATAATTTATGTACACACAACAACACGAAAGCACAGCTCATTAATGAATACAGATGTACCTAGAAAGGACAAACTATTTTCAGTATGTACATTTATTACATTGCACGTGTAGATTGGGGGGAGGAGGGAGAAAGGTAGGAGAATAAACTGACACATAACATTTTTGTTTCTATTAATTAAAATTCACACATTTAAAGTGCGTACACTCTGACATAGTCAATCTTCATAGCCCCGTTATACCACGTGGGGAGCCAGGTGTCTTTTGCTCGCCAGAAATTAAGCATAGCCTTGCTAGCGGAGTTCCTCCACGGCTTGCCTTCTACGTCATCACTGAAGTCGTTGACTCCTCCCACGCGAAGACCGAGAGTCAAGTGGAACTGGAAATACAGAATAGAATAACTAATGACTATAACAAGTTATCGAACCAAATGATCATCATAATATTCGTCTGCAATGTGATAAACAGTTGTAATTGGTTCAAAAACAAAAAAAAAATGTATACATATATCCCATATGCAGACGAGTAGAAAGACAACTGTTATTTAAGGATAGGGAATCATCAGAGTATTGAAAGAAAGAAAGAAAAAACATTTATTTCAGGACACGCACAGGAATTAAACAATGAGTAAAAATCAAAGAGTGACGGGTTAGTCTACCTGTACGAGGCCGGAAAACACTCCCATCTCAGCATAATGCTGCAGTAATTATTATAATAAATGCTGCAGAGTCTTCCGATAGGAGCCCTAAAGTGATGCCACGGGTAGCAAAGAAAACAAAGTATTCCTCCCACAGTAGGCGGATTAGGAGGAAGTGTCAGACTTTTATTGACTAAAACCCATTCATGTTTCTTCCTTCGCTTTTTGCGTTACAGGGCCGCGGTAACTATTTCAAACGATACCGCATGCGCAAGAAAGGCAAGTTTGATCCTGATACTCTTTCTAGTCACGTGATGAGTGGATTATAATAATGTGACTTCATAAAAACTCATACCATTTGATCCAACGGCGCCATGACAGAACCCCCGGTCCAATATGACGCATGCGGGACGTTGTTCTTCTTCGCTTCCTCACAGAACCCTGCACCAGGGTTGATGGTACCGTACTGCTCGCCATCCACCAGCAACTCCATGCCGTCTGTAACAGTTAGGTAGTTTTGGTACATTAACGATGAACCAATAACAAAGTACTGGAACAGGGCATGTACTTGTTATACCGGAATTTTAATCAAAATATAGTTATTCAAATTACTCATTTACCGAATTCAACACTTTTGAAATAATTACTGTCCCACTGCAATCAAGCCTCTCAAAGGTACTTCTTATTAAATCAAAAAATATTAAAGTCATGAAAAGCAGAAGTTTTAACGTGATACGACTATTTTGAAAATTACATTACTCAAAAAGAAATCCTACTGAGGAATAGCTCATGGTAAGCCTGCTGGCTTTAACAAAATGGACTATAAAAATGCGTAAATGCAATAGAACTTTAATTGAAATGAAACTTATTTTGTTGAACAATACCTGGTCTCCAAATCATGGTGTAGTTGTGAAAGTCCTTGTACCAGTTTTCGATGCCAATCTTCTCCTGCAGCAATAGAGTCCTGTAAGGTCCGGAGTCAGTAAGGACTGGACCTCCGTATAGCTTCTTCGCTAAAGCAACGTTTCCTCGAGCGAAGGCGATCCGCATCAGACCAGATGCGTATTTACTTGAACCGTAGGTATTTTCTGTAGACTCGAGGTTGATTTCTGGTAAAGAAAACAGTTATGGCCTAAATACTTCACCTCTAAACGTCGCCATTTTAATTCACTACAGTTTTAGTCACTATAATGTTAAAGAGACAACAGGAAATCCGGGAGCCATTTTCAATTGAAGCGTAAATTTGGTGTAATGACTTGTTCTAGTAAATAAACATTGTAAAAGTACTATTTAATATGTGCGTATATATTTTCGAACCATTTTTATAAGGAATAACTATTTGAAAATACTGCTTAAAAATATTGTGTGGGTGTTAATAGTTTACCAGGTATAATCCAGCTTCCAGAAGGTAGCTTAGCTCGCACTTCCACTCTTCCGTACTTAAAGTTAAAACTGCGGCGGGTGGTGATCTTTGCCGTAGTCACAGGCGGTAGGATTTGTGCTCCAGCCCCCTCTCTCCTGCATTCAGTAGTCCCTAATTTACCTGTACACCTAAAATAAAAAAAATGACAACAACTTATCGAGCATCGAGGTTCCCAATGATTGGAGGGGTTCACATAGTCGTCGCATCGATGATGAAGGACCTGGGATTTAACCTCGACAGCTGGTGGAACTTTGTTTTAGCGTTATAGACAGCCGAACAGGGCAAAACTATAAGGGTTCCTTGTCAAGAAACCCTTAAAAGGAGTATCTTGCTACCCAGTAACTTGGTTGTGGAGGTCAGACTTGCAGTTGCCATTATTGATTGCTACAAGGTTTGGCAAACGGGATAGTTACGGCAAAAAATACCTGTTGGATAGATCCAGAGTCTCGTAAAAAAGGCCTTGGCTTTCTGACTCGGTGAGGATCGGTGTGATGACCAGAGAACCATCCTGAAAGCTGATCGTCTTGTCCGGGATGTAAACATTAAATGGATAGTCCTGTAATATGAACACCGATTTAATATTTATTTTATTCTATTTAAGACCCAATGATTTCATAGTGACATAATGAATTCAGAGAGACATGTGTCCGGCTTGTAATATCGTTAATTGGTGGACTTTGAATGTTTTAAAAACCTTTGACCGATACTTTAAATATAGAACAAACCGGTTCTTCCGGGAACTGTATCAACGCGTCCCACTGCGTTAACTTCTTCAAGTCTGTTATAGTAAATTCTTCATGGAATATCAAAGTTTCCTCGCAAATATCTGTTTGGCCTAGGACCATAGTTTTAGAAACTGTGCAGTTCGATGTTATGGGGTTGAACCTTCCACCGTTGTTTAAGGGATTTGGAGTGGTCTCCCATATTGGGGGTGGCACGACCTGTATGGCGTTCTGAGTATTTGCTGGCGTACCATCTTCATTGACGAATCCTGGAGTAAAATGAACAATGTTAGCGTTTTCTTTGTGGCTGTTTCGCGTGGTCCTATTATTTTAACTATTTTTTTTATTACTTTTAGAAAAACTTAGAGATAGTGCATATATGAGTAAACAAGACAATATATATAACACTTCAAAAGGGATAATTGTTCATATATGTATGTCCAACTTTGACTCGCCTCTATCAGTGGGTCTACAAGAAATTAAATTTCCTGATGGTTCTATTTTTATTAAAAAATCTGGTAGATAAACAAAATTAGAATCACGAGAAATATTTCTCTTTTGGGACAAAATATTGGAACCATGAGAAATCTGACGTAAAGACGACTTTGCTTATGCTCGAAGAGTTGAACGCTCATTAAAATAGCATACTCTCCCTGTCACTTGAATGTTTATCGTAGTGACAAAAATGTCAATGTCTTCAAGACATTCAAGACTTTTAAGTACCCAGGAGCTTGCAAGTATCGTCGCCGGTTATTGAATTTCTGTATATAAGCTACTACTTGTTTTTTTCTAATCGCAGTACAAATTATAGTTTAATAGTATTTTAGTATTTAAAGATATTCAATTGCTAATGGGCAAAAGATTAACCCCAGATTACTAACTTACTTGTAACGGTATAATCAAGATTGGTGATCATGCGGCCTTTTCTTCCCTGCCTTACGAAGAGCCAGTAGTATATAGTGTCTCCAATCTTCAAGGTTACATCACGGTTCGTGTATACCCACTTGCCACCGTTTTTGCTCACAATGTCCTTTTTTATATCACCCTCGTTTATCTCTTCGAATGGCTTGTTGATATTCCCGCGAAACCCAAAGAAGGTATAACCATTATCTAGAAAAAGGAGGGCGCTTAGACCATACGATGGAATTGTGGACTTTATTATTTTTGTATACCTATTCATGTAATTGATATCATCATTGATATCATTGATTCAGGGCTTGAAAATGCGTTGCGTAGTTTTAAAGATTTAAGCATACATAGGGATATAGGGACAGAGAAAGCGGCTTTGTTTTATACTATGTAGTGAAGAGCGCTTTGACAGTTCATAAAAAGTACCTATGTCAATTAACTACCCTATTGTTTATATAAATTAGTGATAAAAGATCACATTATATTATTGCTGGACTTCCCAGCTTTGTTTTGCAGACTCGACCCGATAAACTTTTCATATCTATATACTTATTTATTAACTAACTATTATGTAGATCGAGCAAATTGCAATTGGCTCTTTATTTATTTTAGTTTGTAAGAACAATCCTTATAATTATTATAAATGCGAAAGTGAGTGTGTTCGTTTGTTACGCTTTCACGGTAGAATGGTGGGAAAGATATGTGTAAAATTTGGATATATAGCCTACTTTTTTTTGCCCCGTGTTTCATTTGGACCTCCAATTAGTTTACATAACTTAGATACTCAGAAAGTACTAAAATTTGCCGAGCGTGTCGGACCACGTGCAATAGGGTCCCGTAATTCGTTTTAGTTGGTCGACTATATAACTCGTAAGGTCGGGAGCTAGTGGCTAAGTAACAGCCGCATGAGTCGACCGATCAAAGATTAAGCTGCGCTTGGCGCGTTCAGTCTGTGGATGGGTGACCATCTATGCCATAGCGAGACTCCTCCGTGCCTCGGAAAGCACGTTAAGCTGTTGGTCCCGGCTGTCATTTGTAGATCTTTGACAGTCGTTACGGGTAGTCAGAAGTCAAAAAGTCTGACAAACAGTCTTACCAAGGGGTATCGTGTTACCCTGGTAAGGTAACTGGGCTGTAGAGGTCAGATAGGCAGTCGCTCCATGTAAAACACAGGTACTCAGCTACATCCGGTTTAGACTGGAAGCCGACGAAAAGGCTAGACAGATGATAACTGTATAAAACTCTGTAACCAGTAAAAACATTAGAATATTTTAATATTAATATTATAATTTTATAATATTATCCTATACATACGAACTCGTTATATTTTTTTTTTGTAAGTTGAATGTTATAGAAAGATATACCTAATTAAGACCAATCAGTTGACATAATAAGTTGTTTGAAAAAAATGAAACATTATAAAGAAGCACAGTTTGATTCCAAATTATTCTTTTGCTATTCTACCGTCATAAGAAAAAAGGGCGTAAGTACCTAATTTTTTTTTTTTTGATATTGAGTTAAGCACATAATTATTTGGAATCAAGAAAACAAGCTGAATGCGAATTTGTATTCGAAAAAGGATAAGTAACGCCCTTTTTTATGACGGCTGTCTTTCTATCATCTATACATATAAAAAATGCTTTGTCCTGAATGACTGACGGATCAACTTACAGCCTAGACCGCTGATCGTAGAGACCTGAAACTTGGACGGTGTTTTTTGTACGACGGCATCCGATAAGAAAGGATTTTTCGAAATTATATCTCTAAAGGGGTAAAAAAGGGGCAAAGCTTGTATGAAACTTCAGTCATTTTTAATTTGAATTCGGAAAAATAGTTCTTGTATAAAATATGGGCGACGCCGCGGCCGATGCTCTTCTTTCATCATCATCATCAGCCTATATATTGTCCCACGGCTGGGCACAAGCCTCTTCTCATACAGAGAAGACTTGAGCATTGATGACCACGCTTGCTCAAGGCGGATTGGCAATTTCAGACTTTTAAGTCCAGGTTTCCTCACGATGTTTTCCTTCGCCGTTAGTCAGTGACGTCTAAGATATACTTAGAAAGTACATATGACTTTAGAAAAGTCAATTGCCAGGTTTCGAACCCGCACACTCGAACACGAGAGGCAACTTAACCTCTTGGCCACCACGACGTTTTTACGCTATTCTTTATTAAGAGCGTTTACGCATAGCGCACGATGTCAAGTATAGGTATTTTAACGCAAGTTTTACTCACATAGAAGCGAATGTGACTGTGTGCGTAGCGCTGGCGCGTTCTCTCGCGCTATAGGCAAACATACCCATTTTGATCCATCGAGTGAATTATTTTAGAAAAAAAAATTAACGGATGCGAGTAAGTACATAAAATAAGTAGTCAGTAATAATATTGCAAGTGTAAACAACATGGTGCAATAAATAAATAAACATGAATTTATAGATCGAAATTTAGACATAACTAAATTCTGCAATAATTTATTGAACCTTCCTAATAGTAATGATTTATAGATATATGTTTTTTTACCGATTGCGACAGGAGGGTTATGTTTTTAGAGCGTACGTATGTATGTGTGTATATATATGTACATTAAGTGTCATTAATTTGTCTTGATCGTGACAGTGACACTATAGGGTAGGTATTTAAAATTATAATCGCAGTCGAGTTTTTTTATTTTTTTTATTAATTTACTTGTTTTAATTTTATTAAAATAAAACACTTTATACGGATCTACTTATGTTTATTATTTTCTTTTAAAAGTTTCAAATTTTTTGCCTTCTTTTTACAATTTTTGAATTATTTTTTCTTACAATAAGTAACCATAGGTTTTGATTCCCAAGCTTGATAGAGTGATAGACAGACAGATGGACCAAGGAAGTGTTCCTATAACATATTTAAAACAGTGTGATCGCCTATATAAACGTGAAAAGTAAAACAAACTGTTTTAAAAAGGCGTTCAAAGTACCTCTTCTTCATTTTGGTGTTCACACTCAACTCTTGCCATAATTTATTCATCACTTGATTTTTTTTTACATTGCCTGAAGTTAAACCATATACCAGTAAGCGCACAAGCCTTGTTATCTGAAAGGAAGCAGTAATTAAATAAAAGAAAATATTGTAAATAAAATACGCTTAGGAAAAGAGAATTCATAAATAATAGTTTGATTACAAGCTTGCCATTTGATTGGGCTGAATGATCTTCTCAAAAACAATATTTTGTCTGTCCTATAAATATCGAGATATAAGCCGAAAGTTGATGAAGTAAATACTGTTTTTTCAGGACTGATTTTTGGGCTATATCTTGATATCTGGCAGGATTCATTATAATTATTTTATTTTTAGCCCAAGCCCCATAGCCATTGTCCATTTTAAAGCAACATAAACTCGTTTTTTTTGCATTTAGTAGTGGGATTCTTTTATTAGTATGTTATTTACATTTATTACAACTCGATTTTAAATACAGTTATATATTATAGTTATATGTATGGTAGGTAAAAAATAAAAGTAGGTTTATCTCACGAAGGCTCGTTATGAGACATTTATGATATGGAAATAAAGTTTCAATTGTCCTGATTGACAGGCCTTACCGAAATAAAACCTTGCTCAGGTGATCTAATAGTGTATTCATGCATCACGACACAAATCAAAGATATTTGCCTTACCAAGAAAACTGTTTGTCGAATACGTGATTAGGTTAAACTAATTATACTAACATCTATAATATATAGTATAATTAGTATTAATTCGAATAAATAATCATTTATTTCAAGTAAAAAACCCATATTACATTACCCCCAATATGCGAAAATATGTGTTATAACCGGGTGCCGAAGCCGATCGTTGAATTAGTATAACATATATATACCAACCTTTTAGCACTTGCTTTTTCCATATTTTCGTCATTTTTGCGTTGTCGTTTTTTCGCTAAAAATAACTTGGTTTTGTTTCCCATTACGTCTGAAATATAATTTGTTGTCACTAAAAAAGTGTATCATCGAAAATAATAATAAAATATTTTACTTACCAAAGTAGCAAGACTTTTCTATCACACTATAAACGTCCGCTATCCTTGTACGCACGGCAAAGGTCAACGCAGGTCAGGATGGAGCATCGAGCGACACGTCCTCACTCTGGAAAGCCTCGTGGCGGTCTGATTTGAATTGATTTGCGCGCAGTGTTTTATAATAGATTTCAAATATTCATAGAAAAATAATTACACTAAATTATTTAAAATTTCAAAGCAGATGTTTTAAAGAAGACTTTATTCTATAATAAAAAGCCATTATGATAATAAATTAAAGAAGATATATCGATGAAAAAATCATCTGAATTTCTGGATATTTGTCATTATTTGACTTTTAATTTCTTGTTGTTTGATCGCTAAATCGGAAACTATTTTCAACTAACTATTTACTTGACGATTTAAGTAATTGATTATTATTTTTTTTAAACTACGTTTCCCTGTATTTTTATGAGTTTTAGGCATCGAAACATACGCTGTATGGGGAAATTAAGAAAACCTCTGATCAGTTATCTTGATAGAATTCATAAATACTCTATAAATCGAAATATTTTCTTAACTAACTATTTAAACAGTGAAATTTCCTAAAGTTATTAGTAACTAACATATTTATAGTACAACTGGTTGATGGTATTAAACACGTTTGAAATTACTGTTTTTGCGCATGGACAGCGTAAACGCTCTTAATTTATTTTTGAAATGATGTTGTGCAAGCTTACCGATCAAAGTAACTCTAAATCCTTTAGGATACAAGGCATCCACCGTCGGAGTAGGGTCATCTTGACTGTTTACTTGAACTTCACATAATGTTAACACTAAAAGAAAAGATATTCTAGTAACACACGTCATGTCCAAATAGACTTTTGATAACGAATGATGCGATTGTGAAGAAGCATAGGTCGGTTTTGAGGTCAGTCTTTAAAAAGATAAATTTAATGTTTAATGTTTATTTGAATTTTTGCTAGGTAAAAATGATAATTGGTTAAGGCGCTCCTTTGCGAAAAAAGCTATAAAATAGGCAATTTTTCGTCGCCTAGATTGAGACGTTGGTACAAATTACAAGCCAGAAAAAAATACCATGTATAATTAAGTATATGATCCAGGTACAACCCCAAAAAAATCTTAAAGAAATGATCTAGAACATTGAAAAAAAAAAACCTAAAGTAACCTCTCGAAAAAATTTTTCGTCGCGTAGGTAGTTCTCAAAATTTTCAATGATTACCATCAAATTTTTTATAACCAAAAGAAAGGGAATTACGTGAACAAGGTACAACTGCAATATTATATAAATATATGGTGTATTTATCGAGCAAATTGAAAAAAACCGTGTAAAAATTGCCGTCGATTTCATTTCAAAAATTCTTCGTATTGCATCTCTTTTCTGAATGAACTATTTGCATAAATCTGTTTCATCGACCAGACGGCGCACCGCCGTAGAGGCGGGTGGTCTATGTCACTCTGTCATCCGATGACAGTTGGTCTTTCGCATTCAGAAAATAAATATAAAATTGATTTATAAAAATTAAACCTACGTAATTAAAATTTCATATGTAAAAGTGAATCTATTTTAATGTCTATAATGTAACTAAATGTCGTGAAGGGGTGTAAATAGTAGGTGAATGGTAAACATGATGAAGATAGCTGTTGTCGATATTGTGCTTTGAAACTCCTGTTTTAGAGTAAAACGAGGCCGTAACCAGGAATTAAAAATAGGAAAATAAATACAATGGCCGCATACTTCAGGTACAGCTTGGCAAAAAAGTCTAGAAACGGAACTAATTTTTTTTATTGCTGGCAATTAATGTCGTTCTGTTTATATACTCTGTGGTTCTGTGTCGTTCGATGTAAACAAAGCTCGCGAGTTACTTATTTTTTTATTTCGACCATCAAAACGTTAATAAAACCACGTTATAATAAATAAAACCATTCGGAGTACTAGCAAGGAAATAATTTATAATGTTTATATGAGATATCTGGTCGAACATGAGGCTTAAACTCTTCTTTCCGATCTCGACGGTATTTACCAAAGTACCGCCATTATGACAGGTATGTAAGAGCTTGTTTTGTTGTATTTAGTTGTATCAAGTGTTAATTTATGATCTCTATTTGGTTTTGAATTGCTTGAATACGAAATAAAGGAAATTTTGAACAATAAACATCGAGCATATAGGTTATGTTTACGTTTTGTCTTTGACACTTTGGTATAGCGCGACTAGATTACTATTGATACTTGAGTGGCTTGAGCCTTGATACTCTGCAATATGTAAATTCGATTTCTACATAACTTTATCTATGAGTGTGATCACAAGATAATACAATACTTGTTATAACTAGCATTTAGAAATCACAAAAACATAATAGATAGGTACCGTAAACTTTTTACGTTTAATATTGATAGAGGTTTAATATTTTTTTTTTATCTTTGTAGGAAGCACCGAACGTGCATTTCAATCTATAACCGAGTAGGAGTTCAAAAGAATTCATGCCAGCATGTTAACAAAATAGAAAAGGAGTATTATGAATTTATGAGAGGGCTCGTACTTGGACATAAAACGTTTAGGAATCAATCTCCAACATGATAGCGCAGTGCTTTTGAATCTGAGTGTGACTCAGATGAGTTTATGGCTAGCTCTAGCCAAGACATGGATGTGGCGGGCGTGGAACATTTAGAGGAAGATTTATTGAAATCAATTATAATAATGCTATATTCATACGCCTTTTTCTTACCCCAAAAAAAAATTGAAAACACAGGAGTGCTTTGCTGCATTATTAGTGCTTGTAAGTAATTTGTATCCAGTTACATGACGTGAATACATTGTTATTAAATTTTATGATACTTACTGATTTAAATTACTTATAAAAATACAGCTTAGTATCAAGACGATAGGATGGTTCGCTATACGGTCGCAGCGGGTTGCCACACGAACGGTAAAGTGGCGCCCCTATTAATTTCTACTCTTTTTTGCCAAGCTGTATATATGTGCTTTCATTTATAAAATACATTTATTTTCATAATTTATTTTTGTATTTCATTGTGTTTCGCTGTCATACACGACAACCTGGTAGCTTGGTATAAATATATATTACTAGCCTTCTGCCCGCGGCTTTGCTCGCGTGGACAACATAATTTTAGCTGTTTAGTTTTTCCAATTCTGGTGGCATGTTTGCTTGCGTACGCCACACTTTTTACGCTAAGGAGTGAAATTAAAAAATAATTAAAGATTGTTTTTACTTTATACTTAGATGCTTATTACCCCATTTCTTTTAAATAAAAAATGACTGAGCCATGATACAAAATTTTCATCCCCTATTTTTCCCCTCTAGCGGATGAATTTCGAAAAAGCCTTTCTCAAAACTCAAACTCAAAAAACGTTTATTGAAATTAGGCTAATTCAATTAGCACTTTTTCACGTCAAAATACATTATGACAGCACCCCAAAACGCCCACCCACTCTCACTCACTACTTCCTAGTGTTATGGCTGCAAAGAAGAAGCAGTGATGAACAAACTTCCCAGCAACACAGCTGTCTATTACAGTTTAACTTTATATATTACTAGCTTCTGCCCGCGACTTCGTCCGCGTGGAATAGTGGTGCTCCGCTCCTATTGGTTTTAGCGTGATGAAATATAGCCTTCTTCAATAAATAGGCTATCTATCTAAAAGAATTTTCAAATCGGACCAGTAGTTCCTGAGATTAGTAGCGTACGCAAAAAAAGTTGATTGATGAATTGAAAAGATGGTTGATTTCTTACACATTGTGTCCGAAAAACCCAAATATCTTACGGAACCCTATTTTTTTCCAAAATAAAATTTAGCCTATGTTACTCGTGGATAATGTAGCTTTCGAATGGTGAAAGAATTTTTAAAATCGGTCCAGTAGTTTTTGAGCCTATTCATTACAAACAAACAAAGTTTTCTTCTTTATAATACTAGTGTAGATGTCATATTTATTTTACAATATTAATTATAATACACCGAATTTACAATACAAATGTGTTCACTTTTATACTATCCACTTTACAGCTGCCATCTATTTTTATAGCTAATTAGTGGTTTAAATTTTAATAGGCTTTTTTTATAAGATTTTCTTTAATTTTAATTTTAAAAGTAGTATATGGCAATCAATTTTATTATAAATGCGTGTACAAAGGCCCGCAAACGAACCGTCTACTCTATGCATACGATGGTAAGTCGCGGTCAACTTATGTTTATTTCGAGTATGTATTACATTTTTTCTGAAATTACTCCCACTGTATATAAAGTCAATATTCTGTCAAAATTACAAACTTCTATCATTAGCAGTTTAAGCTGGGCATAGATATGTTTTACAGGACATTGCCTTTTTAACAGACTTAAAAAAGTAGAGGTTCTTAATTCGTCGGAATCTTTTTGATGTATGTTTCCCGGTTACTCTGATTTTTTTTTATTTGTTTGAAAAGATAACATATCTTTGTCAGGTGGTTCTATACAATTTATCATAAACTTCGGAGATATGAAACGGAAATCCATAGAATCATAGCAGAACTTGAACTTGTAGTCGATGACTGACCACGAACAGAATATTTTTTGTTACAGTCGCTATTGGTAGTTGGAAGCCAGAAAGCCTGACAATCAGTAGTTCTAAGAATAATACATGTGTTACCCGGTAACTGGGATGTGGAAGTCATATAGGAAGTCGCTCCATATAAAACATTGGTACTAAGCTGGTTCTACAAAGTATCAAAATACACCTTGCGCGCTAATTGTGGATACCTGATGTTAAGACATTTTTAAACAAATGTAACAATCAATAGTTATGTTTTGTTTTCTATTTATTTATTTTGAATTTTATTTTCTTACCATGTAACGTAGGTATATTAGTATTGTTAATAAAATATGTAAACAAAGATTATGAAAATTGATCCCAAATAATTATTATTTTCCTTTAATTGACTCCAGTGTTAATTGTTCCCATCGTTTGTTTGCTATTGGACACAGAATGACCTGCTGCAAACCGACTAATCAGGGATGTTTTACAGATTTACGCGTGATAAATACATGTTTGTTCACATTTTTTTTGGTTTGACACACAACGACTATGAACCAACGAAAATGAATACATAATATTCTAAAAACTTGGTACAGTTCACGAATTGTTGTCAGCAAACACTATTCATAGTCTTATGCTGACATATATCTATAGACACATTATGGCAGGAATGAAAAATCATTTCCATTACAGTTTTTTTGTTTCGAAGCCAATGTAATATTTTAGAGACTCAAAACTTGAACTTTAAAGCGAAAACAACGAAAACCTTTAAGGCAGTATTGACTTCGATAGGTCTTTGAAAGAATTAAGTCTGACAAAAAAGGAAAACGAAAACGTGTTTAATTCCTGTAATAAGTATAGTAAGCAAAGACAGATTAGAAGAGATTTTAGATGGTGTATATACCTGGATTGTATATACACGAAAGCAAATGTCATGCACTGGCCAGTTTTTTGAAAAAGTTGATTTGTCGAGTTGTATGTTACTTACACATCTTCAATGCAAAGTGAAGTGAATCGGCTTAACTGATTTCGATGGGACTTTCACTGGAAGATAGCTGATAGCGTAAGAAATTACTTAAGCTGCATTAATTAAAAAAAACTCTTAAATTAGAAGACGTGGGCGGCGCCGTTGGTGTCAGCTAGTTTCTCTAGATAAAATTAATAAAGGCTAATATTTAAGTCTGAATGGGATCAAGAAGTAAAAACAAGCTAGTCTTGATAATTTCCTGTCAGAAATCATTTATAAATAATAACCTTTTAATGTAAATGTGATAGTAACAGTATTATCGAAATTAATCGATTGGTTTTATATAACAGTCCTTTGAATTGGTTAGGTTTAAAAATTAGGTACTACCTAATACTTACTTCTCTAAATAAAAATACTGTGCATGAACACGATGTTTATAATTAATTATTATACATGATTCTTACATGTTTTAAAATTGAAAATCTTGAGTTACTTATTCCTAGCAGTGACTACAGTAGTGGCCTCGCGATACGACGACTGCGAGAGGGGCGCCCCGCAGTGGGCGGAGCTACTTCCCCTGCTTCACCCCCTCAATTTCTTAAAACTGGCCTATTACCCAGCCTTAATGTTATAATACAAAATTAGGTAGTTGTGTAGATGACGCTACCAATCGATGGATATACTTTTTAGGAGCTGTCAAAATGCGTTTCTTCCATAGATATGGTATGGCAATAGCAAACTGTGTCGTCACAAATTTTAGCAACTTAGTTCACTTACTATTTATTGATTCTAAAACCATTTAAAACGTAATTTTACAGTAAAGTTTAAAATAAATCCAGTTTTTTAAAGAATAAAATCAAGTTTTGTTGTAGTAGTAATATTTTTTTACCCGACTGCACCAGAAGGAGGGTTATGGTTTTCGAGAGTATGTGTGGACGTATATTTGTATGTATGTATGTATAATTGATGATTTTAGTTTGAGAGTGAATATATCAAAATGAAAAAACTTTAATTTAAGAAAACCAAAATAACTGAAAAACCTCAAATTAAAAAATAAATAAAAAACGAAGGAGAAAAAAACAAGCGAAGGAGTCTATCTATCTATATTATGTTTAGAACGACTGAAAAGCTAAGACCATAGCGACTATCTGTCGGGATCCATTAACATATAGACCGGCTTAAATCGTCACAATAATGGGTCCCGACTGATAAGTCGCTATGTTCTATGCTTTTCAGTCTTTCTCAACATAGCCTTACTAATATTATAAATGCGAAAGTAACTCTGTCTGTCTGTTACGCATTCACGCCAAAACTACTGGACCGATATAAATGAAATTTGGTACAGAGATAGAATAGACCCTGAGGAACAATTACTCGGGTGCGCTAAGTAGTTCCCTCGGGATGCGGGTGAAACCGCGGGAAACAGCTAGTATCTAATATAAATTGACTCCTTCACTTGTTTTTTTTTGTTTTTAGTTTTTCTTTTGAGGAAATTGTGTCTTGGAATTACCTATTTGTCATCTATGTCAACCCACCAATTTGATGAGCACCGATGGTCGCTTTCCAGTCTCATAAAATGCAATTGAATATTATTAATATGTAACGACTTCTCTGTTATTGTTATGGATGCACTATATGGATTTTCTTTACCGAAGTTCATCCAGGTATCCAGTTCCGACCTTAATACCTAAAATCATGCTGTGAACATGTGGAGGAGCTCGTGGTTAAGTAACAGCCGCACGGTTCGACCGATCAAAGGTTAAGCTGCGCTTGGCGCCGTCGGTTCGTGGATGGGTGACCATCTATGTGCGAGACTCCTCCGTGCGCCGGAAAGCACGTTAAGCTGTTGGTCCCGTAGACTGCTGCAGATCTTTGACAGTCGCCACGGGTAGTCAGAAGCCAGAAAGTCTGACAACCAATCTTACCAAGGGTATCGTGCTACCCGGTAACTGGGTTGTGGAGGTCAGATAGGTAGTCGCTCCATGTAAAACACTGGTACTCAGCTGCATCCGTTTTAGACTGGAAGCCGACCCCAACATAGTTGGGAAAAGGCTAGGCAGATGATGATGTGAACACGTGCTCCACACGTCATGTCTAGAGAGACTGTTCGACTGATTGGATCCTTTTAGGGTTTATAAGTTCTGTGGATTCGATTGTGAAGAATCTTCAATTTTAACTCCATTAAACCCAACAAGAGTGTGGAGATAAAATGTTGCATTGAGTATGTGGTGGAGGTTGATATACTCCACTTACTTAATTGTCCGTGAATGTCATATTACGATAACGACTAAATAACATTCAATAATCATAATGTATGCAATATTTATATACCTTCAACAATCAACTTTAAATGAAACAAGTTTGCTATTATTTTTTATTTACATAAAAAAACTAAATGGTCATCAGGAAGTATCCTATAGGTTTTGATTCACTTTTCTTGACACACAGACATCCAGACGGAAAACAAAGTGATATTCAACTTTTTTTTTAAATCTTTTATTTTTTTGAGGCTTTTTACCCTATTGCGCCAAGCCAGCCTCGTAAGGTATAACAAATGTAATAATTATAAAATAAATAAAAATATAAACAAGAAAAAACTCAACACAAACAAAAAATAAACAAAACGAAATTAACTATAATCCCTCCTTAAAAATATTTCCCAAACAAATTTATAAATTTTGATATTTTGTTCCGAAAAAGGTTTCCTAAGTAATAAATTTATTCTACCATTCAACATATTGCTGCCGATTACTTCATATACAATAATGCCTAAAATCATTAAAAACAGATATTCAACTTACATTATGAATGTTGTGATCATTGTCATTTAAATTTAGCAAACTGTTTGACTGACATCAACGATCTTGTTTTTCATGAATACAGTAAAGGTAGCGAACGATACAGAAATAATACAGCCAGAGAAATATTACACCATTTTATTTCTAAAATCTTAAGAATTATAGTATTAAAACTTTCAGAACCATCACCGAAAAGAAGCCTTTACATAAATTGATTTTACGAATTGGTCGTTTTGAAAATGTAATTTGTAATTTTTTTTCAAATTTTCACGACATTTTTATCAAAACGAAATTAAAACAAACGCACTACCAGTTGAAATTGGTTTGAAAGCTTACCATGCGGAAACGATAAAAATGAAACAGGGCAATTTTTAACATTTCGATTTTCTTGTAGTTGGGTTTTAGATTCTAAACCTATTTTTTTATTAAAATCATTTTGTGATTTATTTTACGAAAAAGTGTGTGTTGCAGTGTACTTATTAAGGCCTTTCATTTAACACCCAGCATGTATAAAAAAATTAGTGCAACATCTAAATGGCATACACCCTGACATAGTCAATTCTCATTTCTCTGTCTAACCACGTCTCGCCCCAATCTTCTCTTGCTTTCCAGAAGTCAAGCATGGCCTTGCTAGCGGAGTTCTTCCATGGCTTGTTTTTTAAATCGTCACTGAAATCGTTGATACCTCCCACGCGAAGACCGAGTGTCAGGTGGAACTGAATTACAAAAACAGATTATCAGATATTGCAACCAAATTGAAAATATATATTTTATTTATCACCATCATCATCATCATGAGCCTATTTACTATCCCATTGTTGGGCAAAGGCCTATTCTTATACAGAGAAAAAGAAAAGAAAGAAAGAAAAAGCATTTATTTCTTGACACCCACAGGAATTAAACAATTAGTAGATATCTTCTATACTTATAATAAATCTGGAGAGAGGTCAATTCTGTACATGAAATATATTTCCAAAATAACTATCAGGGGGTGATTAGGGATCGATACTGATGCCAAAAATGCAATCAGTAAAATTTTTGTCTGTCTGTCTGTCTGTCTGTATAAACTCTATAGAAACAAAAACTACTCAACGGATTTTAACGAAACTTGGTACAATTATTTGTCATACTCCTGAGATGGTTATAGTATACTTTACATCACGCTATAATCAATAGGAGCAGAGCAGTGAAGGGAAATGTTGTAATATTGTTTAAACGCGCTAATCTCAGGAACCGCTGGTCCGATTTGAAAAAAATTCTTTCAGTGTTAGATAGTCCATTTATCGAGGAAGGCTATAAGCTATATATCATCACGCTAAGACCAATAGGAGCGGAGCACCACTATTCCACGCGGACGAAGTCGCTGGCAGAAGCTAGTTAAAAAAATAAAATAATAACACAAAATAGAAAAAAAATAAAAAAAATAAAGACATTACATTATACCTGTACGAGGCCAGAAAAGGCTCCTATCTCAGCATAATTCTGCAATATTTACTTGAGTAAATGCAGGGCAATGAATACCAATGCTCAGATAAGACCAATGCTCATCCCATTAATCATCACGATTGCTGAAGGCGGATTGGCCAATTTAGACTTATCCATTCTCATCATGAGTCATCCATTTTATTTGCAACTAGCTTCTGCCAGCGACTTCGTCCGCGTGGAATAGTGGTGCTCCGCTCCTATTGGTCTTAGCGTGATGAAAAGTATATATACTTATTATTTACTATATATACTATAACCATCTTAGGAGTATGACAAATAATTGTACCAAATTTTGTTAAAATCCGTCGAGTAGTTTTTGTTTCTATAGAGTTTATACAGACAGACAGACAGACAAAAATTTTACTGATTGCATTTTTGGCATCAGTATCGATCCCTAATCACCCCCTGATAGTTATTTTGGAAATATATTTCATGTACAGAATTGACCTCTCTACAGATTTATTATAAGTATAGATAGAAGATAAGCAGTAATTGTAATTGTAGGTCATTATTAGGGTTCCGTCCCCAAATGGAAAAACTTATGAGATCACTTCGTTGTTCGTTGGTCCGTCAAGAATATGGTATTTCCCGTTGACCTAGAATCATGTTTGGCAAGAAGCAAGCTGTACGAGTGTGCAGGTTCGAAACCTGCCAAGTACCAATGTGACTTTTCTAAAGTCATATGTACTATATGTATGGTCTTATAGCAGCCCCGAATACATCACAAGTGGGGGGAAGTGGGGGTTTCTAATTTAGAGCGAGACATTCCAATAATTTTGTGTTTTTTTTTATAAAACATCTTATTTCAGGAAATATACAAAGAAATTCTCCACACTTTTGAATTAACTGATAATAATTTCTCTACAAAAAACTTAATTATACGATCGAAAAAAAAAAAAAAAAAATTGCGACTTTATTGCGTATAATATTCTTACCAAAACTCGGAACCCTAGGTGGGCGAGTTCGACTCGAACTTCGCCGGTTTTTTTGTTATCATTACTAGATGCTGCCCGTTTTCACCAGCGTCCCGAAAGGGATACTTAGCTAAGCTATATAAAAAATACCATATAACCGTCTCCAGGGTCCCATCTATCTCCGTACTAAATTTCATCCAAACAGATTCAGCTGTTTTATCTTGAAAGCGTATAAAATTGATTTATAATTATTAGTTAGAATTAAATCTTATACCATCTGATCCAAGAATGTAACTGGAGTGTCTTTTTGCCTTTTTGGTGCATACGCGTCATTGGTTTTACTTGCGAGCTTATCAAAGCTATCTGAAGAGATGCTACCATACGCCTCGTCATCCACCAGGAAATTCAAGCCATCTTTAACAGAAAATTCGTTTATTGAAAGACGTTTAGTTGAAAGTAAACATGACAACAAGTTAGTAAAAAAAAATGCACCTTTGCTAAGACACCTCGCTTCAATAGGAATGGAGATCCTTTCCTAACCGTCTTACTAATAAAAAAACTGTAATCTAGAGTTTAACCATTTCTCATCTAATCCTTACTTAACGTCGTAATCCAGGATTAAGTTAGTAACTTAGGTTCGGATTAACGCTACACATCATTTATGAGTGAGATTTTGCTAATCTGTTGCTAATCGGACTTTAAGTAAGACAGTAAAAGATCACCAGTCGACCGAAATACCTCAAAACAGGTGCGTTTTTAAAATCTTAATACTACAAAAAAGCACTAAAAAGTTAAAAATAATACTGAAACCTACCAATATTAATAATCCTAACCTAATCTACGATTAAATAATAATAAAATTTAACAATTTTTTGAAGTCGGTGCCGGAACGGCAAAATACTCTGGAATCACCAGTCGTTTCATTACTTAGCTTGGCACCGACTCAAATTGTATTTTCGAAAATTGCCCTGGACTTCTCTGGGATGCCATCATCAGATCTTGGTTTCCTTGTCATGGGACCATTTGGAAAGTATACCCTTTCCAACAAAAAAAGAATTTTTCAAATCGGTTGGCAAGCGACAGAGTTATGCGCGAACAAACATAAAAAAAAATACAAACATCCGAATTGATAACCTCCTTCTTTTTTAGAAGTAACCGACTTCTAAAAAAGAAGGAGGTTATCAATTCGGATGTTTGTATTTTTAAAAGAGACACAGCATCATTCTGAAAACTATAGCTGAAGATGTAAAATATTATACAAAAGAAGTGTACCTGGTTTCCAAATCATAGTATAGTTATGATAAACGCTATTCCATTTGTCAAATTCAGGATTTTTTTGCCCCCTCCAAGTCCTTTTGTTGGTTTTTAAGTCATAAAGGAGAACGCCTCCATACAAGTCCTTCGCCAATTCATCATTACCATAAGCGAAGGCGATTCGTATCAGACCATGTTTATTTCCACCTTGGATGTCGTTAGTAGGCTCCAGTTGAATTTCTGGTAAAGAACAATGGGTTAAGTCATTACAATTAATCGTGCTAGACATTATATTCCATTGAATAAAAAAATATGAGAAAATAAATAAACAGTCATAATTGTTCCATAGTGGTGCAAATCAAAGTAACGAATAGAAAACATTAATCAGAATTTGAACTTTTTCATCACGTGACGTTTTATCTTAAGATCATAACGATGGAAAACAATACCGTGTGTAGCAGGCACTGGAAAACAAACGAGTGTTATCTTTTATTTACGGCTGTCGCTGTCGGCGAACAGTGGCAGTGAGTGTGGCGGTAAACCAGCTTATTGACTGAGCGGGCTCCCGCACCCTATAGACATATCTACTATGGTCTCGCGGACTTTTTTGTGGGCAATATAAGTACTATATATATATATATCATTGTTTTTATGTATCAACAATATTTTTTGTAGCTCACGCTAAATAATGACTCTTATAAGAACACTAGCTTTCCGCCAGTGACTTCGCCCGCGTCGGTTATACGAATTCGCATTAAAAATGTTAGAGTTACATTCACACTTTGCCCCCTTTTTCACTCTCTTAGAGTTTCGGAAAATCCTTTCTTATCTGATGCCTACGTCATACACAGAACACACCCTCCAAGTTTTAGGTCTTTAGGTGTTTGATCCGTCAATCATTCAGGACAAAGCATTTTATATGTATAGATTTTTGATTGGTTCACATTACTGTAATTTCAGTAAAGATCTCTACTTTTTGAAAATAAAATATAGCTTACGTTACTTGCAGATATTGTAGCTTGCTTTTATTGGTGTTTTTTTTAATCTGTTCAGTAGTTTTTGAGCCTATTCTTTACAAAGAAAACAACTAACAAATAAAAAAATGTGTGAATGTTCTCTCTTTATTATCGAAATCGAATTAGTTTGATTATCGAAAAACACCTTATATTCGAAAACGAAAACCTGAACGATATTTCAGAGCCTTGGTTTACATCTGCTACTTCTAAAAAAACTTTTTAGACTAGGCCATACCAGTTTATCCTAGAGTGTGCGTATTTATATCAAGATCAACTAGTTTGGCCTAGTCTAAAGTGGTCTATTCTATCGGGCTTAATACAAACTAGCTTCTGCCAGCGACTTCGTCCGCGTGGAATAGTGGTGCTCCGCTCCTTTTGGTCTTAGCGTGATGATATATAGCCTATAGCCTTCCTCGATAAATGGACTATCTAACACTGAAAGAATTTTTCAAATCGGACCAGCTGTTCCCGAGGTTAGCGCGTTTAAACAAAATGACAACATTTCCCTTCACTGCTCTGCTCCTATTGATTGTAGCGTGATGAAAAGTATACTATAACCAGCTCAGGAGTATCACAAATAATTGTACCAAGTTTCATTAAAATCCGTCGAGTAGTTTTTGTTTCTATAGAGTTTATACAGACAGACAGACAGACAAAAATTTTACTGATTGCATTTTTGGCATCAGTATCGATCCCTAATCACCCCCTGATAGTTATTTTGGAAATATATTTCATGTACAGAATTGACCTCTCTACAGATTTATTATAAGTATAGACTAGCTTCTGCCAGCGACTTCGTCCGCGTGGAATAGTGGTGCTCCGCTCCTATTGGTCTTAGCGTGATGATATATAGCCTATAGCCTTTCTCGATAAATGGACTATCTAACACTGAAAGAATTTTTCAATTCGGACCAGCGGTTCCTGAGATTAGCGCGTACAAAATGACAACATTTCCCTTCACTACTCTGCTCCTATTGATTGTAGCGTGATAAAAAGTATACTATAACCAGCTCAGGAGTATGACAAATAATTGTACCAAGTTTCGTTAAAATCCGTCGAGTAGTTTTTGTTTCTATAGAGTTTATACAGACAGACAGACAGACAGACAGACGGACAGACAGACAGACAGACAAAAATTTTACTGATTGCATTTTTGGCATCAGTATCGATCCCTAATCAGCCCCTGATTGTTATTTTGGAAATATATTTCATGTACAGAATTGACCTCTCTACAGATTTATTATAAGTATAGATATAGATAGAAGATAGAAGAAGAAGATTAGTTTGGACTAGGTTATACTAGTTAATCCTTTCGCGTATAGGAAGAACTAGTTTAGCCTAGACAAAACTAGTTTTTCCTAAAATCGGGTTTGGCCGGTAACATATCTAAGTGTCAGCGATATAGTGATTGGCAAAACTAGTGTAATTGTCAGACCCATAATAATTTATGAAATTATACATTTCATAAAGTTATTTCATTTTTTTTTTGTTATTTTCGTTCCAACCCTACATTAATTTAAATATTATACCAGGTATAATCCAGTTTCCAGAAGGTAGCTTAGCCCGCACTTCGACCCTTCCGTACTTAAAGTTGAAACTGTGACGGGTGGTGATCTTCGCCGTGGTGATAGGCGGCAGCATTTGTATTCCAACGCCGTTCCTCTTGCATTCAAATGTATCTAGTTTACCTGTGCACCTAAAATTTAATAAGAGATTGAGTTGTAGTAAAAAAATACAGATTCGTATGGTTAAAATAAATTCAAAATGTGGCACGGAATTTAAGGAGTCCGAATATCTAAGAATACGTGGTTTTATATTCTAGCACGTAGGTACCAATGAAACCTTATTATATAACCTATTTTTTTAATTGGTCCAGTTGTTTTTGAGTTAAATCGTAACAAACAAACAAATCTGTCCTCTTTATAATATTAGTTTATATGTCTACTTTTGAAACCACTGACGAACGCTAAAGTCTTGGGCTGTATTTCAAGAAAAAAATGCAAAAAATCTGGCCTGATCCGGGAACCAAACATGTGTATGAATAAACACACTACATTGATCTCGGATGGTGTTACCCAGCAACTGGGCTGTGGAGGTCAGATAGGCAGTTACAGATGAAAACTCTACTTCATGGTGCAACAACTCTGTAGCGACACCTATCTCGTTATATGAGAATGCCAAAGACAAGATTCCTGCATCGCGCAAGCAGAGTTCTCGAGCGAATTAAAATATATATCACAGCCCAACATCACCCATCGGGCAGTAGTCCGCCAGGCAATATCACCCGCCTGGCCGGAGGAACCTCCCTTTTCAATGGAGGGACCCCGCACAGTGTTCCTCCATAACTCCATGAACTAGTGTTCAGCTGTAACTGTTATCAATAATCCCAACTTCATCCGGACAAGGCTAAGCAGCACGATATTATATAGGAAGACTAGCTTCCCGCCAGCGGCTTCGCCCGCGTGAAAGAATGACCGAGTTTTATAAAAAAATTGCTCCCCTTTTTCACCCTCTTAGGGGTAGAATTTAGCAAAATCCTTTCTTAGCGGATGCCTACGTCATAACATCTACCTGCATGCCAAATTTCAGCCCGATCCCTCCAGTGGTTTGGGCTGTGCGTTGATAGATCACTATGTCTGTCAGTCAGTCAGTCACCTTTGAGTTTTATATATATTTAGATAAGTGAGATAAAATACCAGTGACTTAAATCCGCCGGCTTATTGAGTTTCCTCATCCATTCAGGTACGGCCTTTACAATCCTGAAATTCAAGAAAAAAATGCAAAAAAACTGGCCTGATCCGGGAACCAAACATGTGTATGATAAACTCACTACATTGATCTTGGATGATGTTACCCAGCAACTGGGCTGTGGTGGTCGGATAGGCAGTTACAGCTGAAACTAATTCATGGTGCAACAACTCCATAAACTAGTGTTCAGGTGTAACTGTTGTCATTAATCCCAACTTTATCGGGACAAGGCTAAGCATTCGACTTATATAGGGAAACTAGCTTCTGCCCGCGACTTCGTCCGCGTGGAATAGTGGTGCTCCGCTCCTATTGGTTTTAGCGTGATGAAATATAGCCTATAGCCTTCTTCAATAAATGGGCTATCTAACACTGAAAGAATTTTCAAATCGGACCAGTAGTTCCTGAGATTAGTAGCGTACGCAAAAAAAGTAACTTTTCTGGTTGATTTCTTACACCTTGTGTCCGAAAAACCCAAATATCTTACGGAACCCTATTTTTTTCCAAAATAAAATTTAGCCTATGTTACTCGTGGATAATGTAGCTTTCGAATGGTGAAAGAATTTTTAAAATCGGTCCAGTAGTTTTTGAGCTTATTCATTACAAACAAACAAAGTTTTCCTCTTTATAATATTAGTGTAGATAATATTATATAGGGAGATAAGTGAGATAAAATACCCGGTCCATATATCCGCAGGCTGGTGGACTTTCCTCTCCGATTCAGTTAAGGCTGGTGTTAAAACCAGAGAATCATCCTCTAAAAAGATCGTATTAATTTGCGGCAGGTACATGTTGAACGGATAGTCCTGAAATAAGAAGATAAACAACTTTCTGGCGTCAAACTTGCAGTACGTATGACCTTTTAACGACTTTGGTTTTTGTAAAAAATAAAAAAACAGTACCCTTAACCATAAAAAAAACGCGATTTCATAGTAAAAACTGATTACTGTGATGTTGTATCTATCAAAATAGTCTTGGCCTGAGAACAAAAACCCAATAATTCTATCGTTCTACTAGTGGCTCACCCCGGCTTTGCACGGGTATATGTAATCTTTGTTTTATTTTCTTTTAGGAAATTATTAAGTGAAACCTCCACTGTGGACAGGTAGAGAGGAAGTGTCAGACTGTTACTAACTAAAACCCTTCTTTCTTATCGTAATATTTGTTGCAACAAATATGATGTTATGAAACTTATGGAGACATGGCGTAATAGAGAGCTGTTCGACAACAGGGGGGCTAGACAAGTGGCAAAACGCTAACGCTATAGAATAGAAAACAAAATGTATGGGAATGACATATAGCTAGTCGTATACGAATGTCATTCCCATACATTTTGTTTTCTATTCTATAGCGTTAGCGTTTTGCCACTTGTCTAACCCCCCAGGCATGTGGTTTTTCGAATAGATCGAGATCGTTCTAATAATCAAACAACACTCCTTCGTGCCTCGGAAAGCACGTTATATAATCTTTGACAGTAGTTAATGTAGTCAGAAACCAGAACTAAAGTACCGAGAGCTTATTATAGGTTCAAGGGAAATAAAGGACTGGTGCCTTTAAATATCATACCGGTTCTGCAGGAAAATAGACTAACGAGTCCCATTGTTTTAATGTTTTCAATTTTTTTTCATTAAATTCTTCATTAAATATCAAACTTTCCTTGAAAACATCTTTTTGACCTAGGACCGTAGTTATGGAAATGGCTGGCGAACCATCTTCATTAACCAATTCTGAAATAAAATTGTTGATATTAACATTGTCTTTGCTTATTTATACAGGAGTAATTAATCATTCCTCAAAAATATATGCTACATATGTTTGTACATAGCCATAATGTAAATCAAGTGTGACTGGTAGCTGACCCCAATTTGTTTGGGAAGAGGCTAGACAGAAGACTAACTTACCTTGAACTTTATGCTTAAGTTCAGCGATGGTTTGTTTTTCTTTTCCATTTTTCATCATTACAATTAACTTGTAGTATAAAGTGTCTCCAAACTTCAACTTAACATCATCCTTCCTCAATACCCACTTGCCATCTCTTTGTTTAGTGGTAATAATTCCTTTTATATCAAATATAGTATCGTCATCGCTTCCGTATAGTTCGAATGGTTGGTTAATTCTTCCACGTATTCCAAATAAAGTGTAGCCATCATCTAGAAAATATGGAGATTCTTAGACCACATGATGAAAGTGATAACTTTTCTGATTTCTGGAGGAAGGGATGTTCCGTGCCACGAGTCAGGAAAGTTTTTAATAACATGTCTATAAAAAAATTTTTCATTTTGCTGACTTGAAATTTATTAAAAAAATACGGGAGTGGCGATTGCGACAAGTCGTAACTCGAACAATACTTTTTACTATTATGCGATTTAAACTAAAAACAAATACAATTTAAAGCTTATTTTGAATGAAAAATGAAAATAATTGCATGACGCATAAAAATTAGGCACAAAAATAAAATAACCAGAAACATATTGGAAATTTAAACGTCACATCAGCGTTACCTGACCATGGCTTGGCATAATGCTGTGAATTATGACTTGTTTGTATGCAACATTAGCACATTGATAAATAAAATCAACAAATAATTAATAAAAGGTAGGTATGTGACAAATAATATTTGTGTTCAAAAACATGTACCTACTACCTATTTGAAAAATAGCAATATTCTACTTGGTTTCACAATATTTAATCACTACGAGAAATAAAACTTTTGATTTCGGAGTTTAAAACAAAAACAATCGTATTATATACTAAAAATATATCTATGTATACATATAAAATACTTTATTCTGATTGACTGACGGATCAACGCACGGCCTAAACCGCTGGTCGTAGAGACCTGAAACTTGGAGTGTGTTTTTTTGGATTTTCCGAAATTCTACCCTGGTGGTGCAAAAGGGGGTAAAGTTTATATGAAAACAAAAATATTAAAGCTGTCTATCAATAATCAATAATATCTATATGTATGTATCTAGATGTATGTATCTCTATATACAAAACAAAGTCGGGTTTATTCGAACTCTTATAACTCGAGACTTCATGGTTTTTGATTTGTTGTTTTGTTCCGAGTAGCAGAATAGTAGATTGTTACACAAGGGATGAAAGTGACCTATTTAGGCCCGAGATGGTTTGGCGTACGAGCGTAGTGAGGGCGCTAATAGTTCGAGGGCCTACATAGGTCTTTCGCCCGAGGATTTTTTTTTTTTTCTGTGGCATTCTACCAGCCAGTATATTTTTGTCAAAAATTTTGCTCAAATCTATTTAAATTATCTAATAATTTATTGAATTCTAAATAAAAAATACCTGGATGTTACAAAATTATTGATAATATTTTTTATTGCAATTTTACGCCACGATATAACACTGGTTGTATACAAGGACATGTCTTGCATTGTTTTTTTTTTTTTTTTACAACAGGGAAAATCGTTTCCCCGGGACGAAAAGTACTACTTTCGTCCCTCTGATCAGGTAACTTCAAGCGTACTTTCCGTGTATGAGAAATGAAATAACTATTAACAAATCGAAACGGGAAAAAGTCTTGCATATTTAAAAACTGGCCAAGTGCGAGTCAGACTCGAGCACGAAGGGTTCCGTACCATTATTTATAAAATATTTTATTTTAATGTATATGCCATTTGAATAAAATAAAAATTAAATCGGCCAAAAAAAATCACGTTTGTTGTATGGGAGCCCCCCTAAGTATTTGTAGTATCTATTGATATAGCGGCAACAGAAATACATCATCTATGATAATTTAAACTGTATAACTATCACGGTTCATGATCAGCCTGATGACAGATGGACGAATGGACGGGCAGCGGAGTCTTAGTAATAGAGTCCCGTCTTATTCTTTGTGTACGGAACCCTAAAAAATGATTCTGTATCAAGCAAGCTTCTCAGTAAACTCTTTATTTATATCAGTTTATGTTTATATAAAAACTTTTTTCTCAGTAAACATATCGATACGTGCGCGACGACGCACTAAATGCGGTAATACCTACATTACCCGAGGCAGCCAATCATTCACGTGTAAACGCCAGGCCCTTGATATTATTTTTGTAATAATATAAATGTACGAACTTACCTTCCAAGGTAACTCTAAGTCCTTTTGGATACAAGACTTCCACCTTTGGATTGGAGTTACATTGACAGTTTACTTGAACTTCACATGTTATAAGTAACGCAGAGATATAAAAAACTGCTATTTTGGCGACGCACGTCATCCCTAGAGAGACTGGTGTTACAGACTAAAGTAATTATGAAGGAGTTACAATCCAGGCCGGTTTTAGGTGAGGCGTTTAAGTAAAGAAAAAAAATAAACAAGAATTGCAATGATGGTTTAAGGCCACAGCTCATTAGGGCCACCCGGTACCCACTCCGCACCGCCTCGCCTCCTGCGGCTGGTATTCTTTATATGGACTTGTATGGGTATGCGCTCACTACATCAACTCCGTAGCGTTACCGGATCGCCTCCGTCGTAAGCCGTCCACGCGCGGACGGCGGGTGGACCACTCGGTGACAACTCGCTGCTCGCATGGTTGCCTTGCGTTAACTGCGCATTGCCAACGCGCGGGTCCCGAGTGGACCGCGCGCTGCTCGCGAATTATTATGCTAATTGTTAACAGACTACTCGAAAATTCGTGGACCAAGCGACGTCCACTCGTTGACCGCACGGGGTCTACTGGTTGACAACGCGAGGTCCACTGGTTGACCGCGCGACGTTTATTGGTGACTAGCTGCTGCCAGCGACTTCGTCCGCGTGGAATAGTGGTGCTCTGCTCCTATTAGTCTTAGCGTGATGATATATAGCCTGAAGCCTTCCTCGATAAATGGACTATCTAACACTGAAAGAATTATTTAAATCGGACCAGCGGTTCTTGAGATTGGCGCGTTTAAACAAAATTACAACATTTCCCTTCACTGCTCTGCTCCTATTGAAAAGTATACTATAACCATCTCAAGAGTATGACAAATAAACGTACCAAGTTTCGTTAAAATCCGTCGAGTAGTTTTTGTTTCTATAGAGTTTATACAGACAGACAAAAATTTTACTGATTGCATTTTAGGCATCAGTATCGATCTCTAATCACCCCGTGATAGTTATTTTGGAAATATATTTCATGTACAGAATTGACCTCTCTACAGATTTATTATAAGTATAGAAGATAATATATAGATAATGCGGCATCCACCCGTGATATTGTTAACTAGTAGATACATAGGCTAGGGCATGATTATAATTTGTTCTACACTTCTGACTATTTGAAAACACTTCAGTGTTCGATGTTATAGTTAACAAAAAAACATAAAACCTTATTTCAGCCATACCGAAAATTGAATTACTTTTCTTTCAATGTTAAGTTCTTATTCTTGGTAACGTATACTTAACGTATGCTTTTGGATGTAGGTGTTTATTATCGTATGGAAAAACATTCGAGGTCATGACGTATGTATGAGAGGTTGTACGTCAAATAAAAATATATTTCTCATCTCATCACTCGTGAACGGCCGGATCAATTTAGCTGAAATTTGATACGGATTATATAGAGAGGACCCTGGAGAAGGTTTAGGCTACTTTTTATCCAGATGTGTGCATTAGTTCCAGCAGGAAACAGCTAGTTCAAAATAATAATTTAGAGACTCAAATTTCGATAAATTTAAGTAAATTGTGATATTTTTTAATCTTGAAATAATTAAGGTTGATAGGTTGTTGTATAAGTTAATAAGTCGTGGTAGCTTAGTGATTAGAGAATATGCATTTTGTGTAAGAGTGTGCGGGTTTTAAACCTGGCGAATACCAATGTGACTTTTCTAAAGTCATATATACTTTTTAAGTATATCTTAGACACCACTGACTAACGGAGGAAGAAAACGTCTGAAATCACCAATTTATTATGTTATAAGTTTTAAAATAGTGGGGGAGGGGGGCAGGGTAAGAGGATGAACTAAAAAATAAACATTAAACTGTCTTGAGGTTATACTCATAGTCATAGAAGTACAACATCTAAAGTGCGTACACCCTGATATAGTCAATCTTCATAGCTCCGTCCTTCCACGTGGGGTACCAGGTGTCCTTTGCTCTCCAGAAGTCAAGCATAGCCTTGCTAGCGGAGTTCCTCCACGGCTTGCCCTTTATGCCGTCAGCGTACTCGGTGACTCCTCCCACGCGAAGGCCAAGAGCCAAGTGGAACTGGAATTACAGAATAGAACAAAAAATACGAATATAGATCATCATACGTTTAAACTTCTCGAAGTAGTTGACTTTGGGATCAGTTTCTAGTCCAACCGGATGCAGCTGAATACCACGTTGCATGGCAATGCTGATTATTCGTCCGAAATATAGGCCTTTTGTTCACGCGTAGAGTCGACTAAATATTACATATTTCGCGAAATAGGAGACGCGCACTTGGACCCGACGACCCTAACGTTTAACCCCAAACGGCCCAAATATATAATAATATTGGTAATTATATATTAAGAGCCGTTTAAGGTTATCTGCGGACGCAATAGCTGCACCTGCACACCCCGACGTACTGGAAGATGGGTTGGAGCAAGAGTGTCGATACGAGTTGCGTTCCACACCAAAGATCTTCCCCATCTTCCATGGCATTATAGACATCCCATCCGGTCTCTTACCATCGTTGCGTACCAAGCTATTGGGTTCTAGAACGCTTGGCATCCCTGCGGTGACGAGAGCATGGCGAATGATACAAGGCTGTCCACGGATTTGCCGTATTGGCAGCAATGCGGAACTCCACAAGGAGCACCTATTCGCAGTCATGTAGCGAGCCGAAATGTTGGATCACCCAGCATAGTGTATATGTTGGGTGATGGAAGTGCGTGAAGCCATAGACCCGACTCTCATAATAGCCAGGAGTAGTGTTGGTAGACGTATCTTTGTTAAATCACTTACCATTCCATCTTCAGCGTCCTTCTGCCAATATGATGCATCTATGATGTCATTCTCGTCCTTGGGTTTTGGTTCAACTCTACCATATTGCCTGCCATCCACCAGAAAATCCATAGTGTCTATATCAGAAAAGTAATTTATATGAAATACGAATCCGAAACATGCACCGCTTTATTCATAATAACACCATTTGTCTTATAAGCCTCTATTAGCTTCCGAACTGTTTTGTCTTTATCTGTTCAACCTAGAAGATTGTCGACTGCTTAACCGGGCTTGCCTGTGAAGTGCCTTAAATAAATTTATGGCCTCCAGCCATGGCTTAACTTACAAAACTAAGCGACTACACGCTAAGGGCACCCCCTAGTGGGGTACGGGCCTCGGCTTAGGGCGTCGCTGGGGGGGGGGACGACGACAGCAAGGGACAGGCTGGATCAGAATATATTTTGATTACTATAATCGGGAATTTTAAAGCTATTAGCTCAGCTCGCGGGCTGGCTCGTCGAGCTAGGGTCGGGGTCTTTATCTGTGAAGACAAAATTAAGTTTGACAGAAAGGGACAAAGCAGTTCGATAGCAAAAAGGTAATGGTAAGACGAATGGTGTTATTATGAATAACAGGATAGTTACCACAAGTCACAAGGGCCGTATTGCGTGTTTGTGACGCATACTACCCCCTTATGTATCAGTAGTTTTTTAATATTTTTATTGTGTATATGTATGTCTCCAATCACGTAATTAAACGTATTTTCTTTCTTCTTTCTTTCTTCTTTATTTAAAATATTTATATAGGTAATAAAATATTTTAGTAATTGGGTTCCGTAAAACGTTTAAGTTAGTCGACTATAACTCTGTAACCATTAAAGCCTTTTTAACCGTGACAGTTCATATTATATGCTACGTCTGTGATAATTTGGCCACATATCTAAGAAGAGCCATTGAGAACTTGGAGGAGGGGACACGCTCTGAAACTTTGACGCTCACAATACGCATCAACAATTGTTTTTTATAACTGTTCCAAATTTCAAGTCGATAGCATGAGTGGTTCTTAAAATAATCAGATGTGACAGAGGGATAGACGGACAGACCAAGTGAAACCATAAGGGTTTCTTCTTACCATTTTTGGTTCTGAACCCTAAAAATGTTCATCCTCCCGAAAAATATTTTTCAAAATTTTATTTTACTACTTTGTCGGCTACTTTGTGATTAATATGCATATCCATACTAGAAATCTAACTATTTAATCCCTAGGTTATTTCATTCTTAACTGTACCTGGTGTCCAGACCATAGTAAAGTTATGGAAATCTTTGTCCCAATCATCGACATCACATGTCTCCTTCCATTTTATTTTAAATACCCCATAATTCCAGGCCCCGTTAGGAAGTTTAGGATGGATCAGACCTCCGCATATATATACATATTCTTCTTCAACACCTCTAACGAAGGTGATTTGCTTCACACCGGTTTCATATTTATTTGGGCCGTAAACATTATCTGTAGACTCCAGGTGGATTTCTGGTAAAGAAAAATGGGTTAAAGTGTCATACCAAAAAAATAATAATCTGTACTTATAGACACGTACGACCCCAGATAACTCCGCGGACTAAAGTTAAATATTGGTCAGACAGTTCTGAATGTTAAGCCGCTAATGTTAATCTGTTCCAATATAATGACAAATAATTCTCTACATTTCGTTTAAAAAATCGTATATTTATCACATATTCCTTCTAAATTCTATACCAGGTATAATCCAGCTTCCAGAAGGTAGCTTCGCTCGCACTTCGACCCTTCCGTACTTAAAGTTGAAACTGTGACGGGTGGTGATCTTCCCCGTGGTGACAGGCGGCAGGATTTGGGTCGCTACACCGTCTTTCCTGCATTCAGGTGTCCCTTTCTTGCCTGTACACCTACATTTTATAAGAGATTGAGTAGTAAACAAGTAGAAGTTTATTTATTTATCCTTTATGCAACAATTTGTGCATAGGCGGACTTAATGCCACAGGCATTCTTTATAATCAACCTTTGAGCGAAGCAGAGATAACATGGTAGGTGCAATAAAACAGAATAAAATACAGCTAAATATAAATACTTATATAATAAGAAATACACATATTTAATACAAACATAAATCCTATTATACACCTATATTTAAGTATATATATAAATAATATATATTAAATATATATATAATTACATACATACATAAAATAAGACAGGTTATTATGATGATGATTCTGCCAACAATTGTTTCAAAAATAAATTTGCGAACTTTATATTAAAAAGATTGCCTACTAGTGGACGTCCTGATCTTCAAGAGCAGCATATTTCACAGAAGAATAGATTGAATGTGAAATGAGGAGTGAACTGTATCAGAGCTATAAGAAGGACACTGAAGAAGAAGATAATTGTGTGTTATAGTTTTTGTTTAGTTTAAGTTCTTAGCCGTCGCATTAGGTAAACCCTGTAATTATAGTTTAAGGTGTTTTAAATAAATAAAATAAAAGATTGTGAGAAGAGCGGAGATTTTTAGAGTGGTGGGAGCAACGATAATGAAAATAAGAAGTGAGGTACGAAGGGGGAGTTGGAGAGTTAAGTAAAGAGAAAAGGGTCGTCAATGCACGTAAAATTCTTCTCTGGCGAATAGGCGTCCATTTCAACTCAGACCTATACTCAGAATCATGATCATACTTGCGCAGATTGTCAAAAAAATCAAATACAGTTGTTAATAAGACAATAAAGTTAGTTGAGCAAGTCAGAATTGAGGTGGTAGTAACGTCACCATAGTCAATAATGGGGAAGATTAAGGACTGCAAAAGCATTGCCTTGGTCTTGGGTGGAAGAAAGTTTCTGAGCCGATTAATATATAGCAAGGTCCCAGTTACATGCTGACTTACACTGAAAACCTGAGATTGCCAGCTTAGGGTAATGTCCAGATATAGGCCGAGGTTCTTGACGTTAAAGCTAAGTGAAACAACAGTACCATCCAGTGTGATCGGAGGAAGATGTGCAATTTCCACCTTGCCCATCATACGAGGACTACCAATGAGTATGACTTCCAGCACTTTGGAAAAGAAATTAAGGATTGAAATTGCTCTAAAGTGGCTGGGGAGAGAAGGATTTGTTGTTTTAGGAAGGGGATGGACGTAAGCATAATGCCACAGGGAAGGGAATTGTCCCGAGTATAAGGAATAGTTAATGATGTGGGTAATCGATGGCAGGATATACTCAAGGATCGGGATGACCATACTACGACTAATGTCACTATAGCCCACAGCCTTGAATTTTATGGAAAGGACATTTTTTTTAATTTCGTACGGAGTGACTGGAGAAAAGTTAAAAGAATCAATACTGGGACGTGGAAGGCTAGAAATAAAATCTATCGTCTGACTAGCAGTTTGAAGATCCAAAATAGCAGTGGAGGAGAAAAGGCGATTGATATCGTCTATTCCGATCATGTTGGGTAACTCCACATGATGTGTTTTACCGATACCTAATGTCCCAAGAAACTTCCATATATTGGCCGCAGAGCTAGACGTGATATTATCGAGAATGTGGCGGCGTTTAGGTTCACTGGTAATAATCTAAATAATAAACAACACGCTTGTTTATTGGGTGATGACGGCACAGAGGTTAAAGAGATCGCTTTTCAAGCATGTGTGTTGCTAGAATATAATGGTTCGAATTCTGGCAAGTACCAATGAAACTGACTCCAATATTGTTAGGGCAAGGCTAGGCAGAGTGGTGAGTCAAGAAATACCTGTCTGATAAGTCCAAAGGCTGATAAAGGGTACGTCTTTGTGTCTCAGTGAGGATCGGAGTGATGACCAGATTGCCATCCTCCAAGGTGATCGTCTTGTCCGGCATGTACATGTTGAACGGATAGTCCTGGAATGAGAAAATAGCTCGTGATTTTATGGACGATTTAATTCAGATAATGACGGCAAAGTCTGTCAGAGTGGCGTCAAACATATAGCGTACATAATTTTTCGGCGTTGGTTAAAACAACGGTATCCATAATTTTTTCGCGATTTCAGCCAGCTCGTGGTACCTGGTTTTAGAATTAGTAAAACTATATAGTATGTATTTTATGGGGAACAGTGTAACAAAATCCCATCCGGCATTTTGGAACTATCTTGCTTCCATTTCTTGTTTTTTTTTAATGGGTTATTATCAAATAACCCCTAGCATACGATTCTTCTCTCCTCACCCTGGAACTTTTTATCCCAAGGATCCTCTTGTTAATCGTAAATAATTTTGCTTCTTTTGTTCACTCATATTATATCCACAAAACATTGTTAAAATGTGATCGCATAATGTATGCCTCCAAATGAAAACTTTGCCTTGCCTTTTTTCTGGTAAAAAAAGTCTGTCTTAATAATAAAACTCTAAAACGTTATGTGATCATGTTTATAGAAAATGCAAATCTCGCGAGATTGGGGCTCAAGCGAGATCTCACGAGTTTATGAATAACAATACTGCGAGATCTCGCCAATTTCGAGATCTCGCGGGATTGGCAGTATTGTGTTTTTTTTGCAATTAATCACAATGAATAAATTATAAAAACAAAATAAAAATTATTAGTAAAAAAAATGAAACTTATTAGCTAAGTTGAGATGAGAGACGTTTTTATGCTCGAGTGCAATCTCGTTAAACTCGCGAGATCTCGCCCTTTTTTCGTCCGAGATTGATCTCGCTAAAAAAGGCCGATATCTCGCGAGAACGAGATTGCATTCCCTACATGTTTATTATGATTTTTTACCACCATCCACTTGATAAGTCTAAAAATAGATATGTGTTTGTTGCATGGTATCTTACTCATACGTAGTCTACAGTTCCAGCAGTTTAATAAATTCAAAAGTTACACCCGCGTCCCGGGGTAACTTCTTAACGCAGCTGGATAAAAAGTAGCCTATAAGATTCTCCATGGTCCCCTCTACCTCTGTTCTAAATTTCATCCAAATCGGTTCAGCTGCTCTCGAGATTTGCGCTTAGCAACACCGCGATTCATGTTTATATTATAGATTTACCTTTTCCTTTAATTGTAAAACAGTTGAACTAATGTACGACGCAACTCGTCGTATTGAGTTAAAGTCCAAGGGCAGATGAATCGACCGGGCACGACTAGTACTCAATAAATATAATTTTAAGGTATCATAACATGCAAGCAAGTAGTGCTGAGAGCTATTTATAGGTTCAAGTGAACGAAAGAGCTAGTCGTCTAAATATAGAACATACCGGTTCTTCAGGAAACTGGATTAACGTCTTCCATTTTGTCAAATCCGCCAAACTTGTTTCAGTAAACTCCTCATTAAATATCAAACATTGCTGGCAAACATGTTTTCGGCCTTGGACCTTAGTTATGGAAAGGGCTGACATATCATAGTTTTTGACAAGTTCTGGAATAAAATGTTCGATGTTAACATTGTCTGTGCTTCTACCTGTGGCTTAACCTGCGTACCTTTTTTTTTGACGGGGGAAGTCCTCATGGACGAACCCGGCTTAGGTAGGCCGGGAACAGTGCCGGTCTCTAACCAGCTAAAACCACACCGGTGTCACTTCTCGCACGTGCACGCGGGGCCGCAGGAATCCAGATTCGTCCGCATCCCCGCACTGGTGCCGGTCCCGTCATGCCGGGCCTCGTCTCCTGCACGGGGTAGTGAGATGTCCTACCCATCGCCTTGGGGGCGGGCGTGGACACAGACGCGCGCCGCCGGCTCGGGTCTAATAATGGGGGGTGGGGACTTCCCCAAGTCCGTCGCACCTGGACCCGTTTATGTGGGGCGGAAGAGGGCGTTGACCTCCTTCCTCCGGCGCCCGGTGTGCCTGCTGCGGACGGGGTTTAGAGTGGAAATCTCCCTTTCCCACTCCGCAGCTTCCTTCTGCGACATCACATTATCGTAGAAGGACACCACCGCGTCCCACGACTTCGGGCTGCCGACCATCTTGCGAACCACGGTCGGCAGCGACAGATCGCCTCCTACTACAGATGTAAGGCTACGGCGCTGCTCCTCCCAAGCCATACACTCTTGGGGCGTGTGTTGCGCCGTGTCCTCCCACTGGACGCAGTGGTGGCACCGAGCGTCTGACTCCTTGTCTATGCGACACAGGTACTTGCCGAAGCACCCATGCCCCGACAGCATCTGCGTCACCCGAAACGACAAGGAGCTGTGCCTTCTCCCGAGCCATGCGTCGTGTAACCTGTGTACCTAATCTAGCCCCCAAAAGTTGGACAAACACGTTTTCTCTGTATTTTGTCCCCTTTTTCAATAGCTACAAAACACAAAATCTATAGACAAAGGGAGGAGAAAATGTGATCTCTTTTCTGTCCCTATCGTAACTTGGAAAGCACGTAAAAGCGACCCTGACTGTCATTTTAAGATGTCTCTCTGTTACCAACGGCATCATTTTACTCAGTCAACTGGCTTAAAGAGGTCAGATAGGCAGTCGCTTGATGTAAAGTACTGGAATTTAGACACATTACATTAAGTTAGACTTAAAATCGTCCCCAATTTAGCTGGGAACAGAGTCGGCAGATGATTATCTTACCTGTAACTGTATATTTAAGTTTAGCGATGGACTTTTCAACTCCTTTTCTTACAATGATCGTGTAGTATATAGTGTCTCCAATCTTCAACGTTACAGCGTTGTCCGTGAATACCCAGTTGTTGCCTCTACGTAAATACTGGTCTCCGTTTATATCATATTTGTCTTCTTGGAGTGGTTTGTTGATATTCCCACGAAATCCAAAGAAGGAATAGCCATCATCTAAAAAAATGACGATGCTTAGACCATAATATAATATGATTTAAGTGTGGATATGCATATTGATCACGCCGACAAATTATTGACATTATTATAAAAATGTTCAAGCTTACCTTCCAAGGTGACTCTAAGTCCTTTGGGGTCCAAGGCTTCCAACTTCGGATTCGAGTATTCGTAACATTGACAGTTTACTTGAACTTCACATGTTATAAGAAACGCAGAGATATAAAAAATTGCTATTTTGGCGACACACGTCATCCCTAGAGAGACTGGTGTTACAGACTAAAGTAATTATGAAGGAGTTACAATCCAGGCCGGTTTTAGGTAAGGCGTTTAACAAAAGAATTAAAAATAAAACAAGAATTGCAATGACGGTTTAAAGTTAACCAGGAGGTAGGTACAGTCCAGTAATAAAGTTATTTTAACATTTAACGTTCATTTGGTATGTTAGGCTTACAATCTTTCCTAACTATTTCGGGTACGAAATCCAGTCTTATAGAATACAGCTAAATTCACACTTATTTAGATTTATATTTAGTAGGGTATGAATTTTCCCTTGGCTTGTATCACTAAAAATTACATTTCAAGATGGTGGCTAAGGTTAGTTAGGCCACACAATCATTTGAAATCAGAATATGAAGGAAAGGTAATTAGCAGATTTAATTCACAATGTAAGTCGATCCACGATCAGGAAATAAAGCAAGTCTAAGTTCTCTTTGATTGATATCAACGATACCTATGACTACGCATTTCCCACATTATCTAGGGTATAATTATTTGTTTTACACTTCTACTCGAAAACACTTTAGTGTTTTATGTTTATAGAAAAAAAAACCCGGCCAAGTGCGTGTCGGGCCACGCGCAATAGGGTCCCGTAGTCGGTCTATAGATAGTCGACAATAACTCAGTACCCGTTTAAGCCTATTGGTCTCAGCGTAATGATATATAGCTTATAGCCTTCCTCGATAAATGGACTATCTAACACTGGAAGAATTTTTCAACTCGGGCCTGCGGTTCCTGAGATTAGCGCGTTTAAACAAAATGACAACATTTCCCTTCACTGCTCTGCTCCTATTGATTGTAGCGTGATGAAAAGTATACTATAACCAGCTCAGGAGTATGACAAATAATTGTACCAAGTTTCGTTAAAATCCGTCGAGTAGTTTTTGTTTCTATAGAGTTTATACAGACAGACAGACAGACAGACAAAAAATTTACTGATTGCATTTTTGGCATCAGTATCGATCTCTAATCACCCCCTGATAGTTAATTTGGAAATATATTTCATGTACAGAATTGACCTATCTACAGATTTATTATAAGTATAGAAAAAGATAAATAATAAATAAATATCATTGGACAATTTCACACAGCGCCATCTAGCCCCAAAGTAAGCAACTAATATGCTTGTGTTATGGGTGCTAGCTTAACGGATATACTACTTATATACTTTTTAAATACATATATATTATACATAGTAACACCCAGACCCTTCACAGAAATTAAAATTCATCATTTCAATTTCTGCCCGGCCGGGAATCGAACCCGGTACCTCTTGCGTGGTATGTTGACCACTAAACCACTCAGGTCGTCAATTATGTTTTAGGTTTTAGAATGGTGGGAGGGGAGGGGGCAGGGCAGGAGGATGAACTAAAAACTAAACATTAAACTGTCTTGTGGTTTATATTCATAGTCATAGAAGTACAACATCTAAAGTGCGTACACCCTGATATAGTCAATCTTCATAGCTTCATCCTTCCACGTGGGGGTTCTTTGCTCTCCAGAAGTCAAGCATAGCCTTGCTAGCGGAGTTCCTCCACGGCTTGCTCTCTAACTCGTCACTGAAGTCGGTGACTCCTCCCACGCGAAGGCCGAGAGCCAAGTGGAACTGGAATTACAGAGTAGAACAAAAATATCCAAATATACATCATCAGTCGTTTAAACTTCGAGAAGTTAAAAGTATATTTGACTTTGGGATCGGTTTCACGACTAACCGGATCCAGCTGAATACCAGCCTATCTGACCTCAATAACCCTGTTACTGGGTAATGCGATACCTCGTAGTATGACTGGTTGTCGAACTTTCTGGCTTCTAACTACCCCTAATGTTCAACCCCAAACAACCCGAATACATATATAATTGTATATTTGAGCCGTTTAAGGTTTTCTACGACCGCAAAAGCTGCGGCAGCACACCCCGACGTACTGGAAAATGGGATGGAGCAAGAGTGTCGATACGAATTGCGTTCCACACCAAAGATCCCATCTTCCATGGCATTATAGACATCCCATCCGGACTCTTACCATCGTCGCGTACCAAGCCATTGGGTTTTAGAACGGCTGGCACCTCGGCGGTGACGAGAGCACGGCGGATGATGTCGTTAACACTGGCGTGCCGTGCTATGCGACCTGCACTCTTAAAGCAGGAAATCAGACCAAGGCTGTCCACGGATTCGCCGTATTGGCAGCGACGCGGAGCTCCACAAGGAGCGCCTAGGCGCAGTCATGTAGCGAGCCGAAATATTGTATGAAAAAGTAAAGCCATAGACCTGACTCCCACTGCAGCCAGAAACTGGGCACGTTCAGTAGTGTTGGCAGACGTATCTTTGTTAAATCACTTACCATCGCATCCAAGTTATCATTGGGAACTTTCTTCTGCCAATATGATGCATCTATGATGTCATTCTCTTCTTTAAATCTTAAGCTCTCTTTAGTATAAAGGTTTGGGTCGACTGTACCATATTGTATGCCATCCACCAGGAAGTCCAGAGTCTCTAAATCAGTAAAGTAATTTATATGAAAGACGAATCCTAAACATGTACCGCCTTATTCATAATAACACTATTCGTCTTATAAGCCTCTATTAGCTTTCGAACTGTTTTGTCTTTATCTGTGAAGACAAAATGAAGTTTGGCAGAAAGGGATAAAACAGTTCAATAGCAAAAAGAGGCTAATAAGACGAATGGTATTATTATGAATAAGATATTAATCACCACAAGTTATTTTAAAATATTTATAGAATAAAATATTTGAATAATTGGGTTCCGTAATACGTTTAAGTTAGTCGACTATAACTCTGTTACCAATAAAGCCTCTAGA
The DNA here is from genome assembly GCA_963891755.1 of Pyrrhia umbra. Lineage (NCBI taxonomy): Eukaryota > Metazoa > Arthropoda > Insecta > Lepidoptera > Noctuidae > Pyrrhia > Pyrrhia umbra. Next base: position 2,257,514 of record OY982929.1, on the reverse strand, counting down.
AAGAGCCATTGAGAACTTAAATGAGGGGGACGATCGCCTCGGCCGCACAGTTGGAGCTTACTTAGGAGGTAGATGTGTCACATATCGGGGACGTGACGGCGCAGGAAGGCCCGTCACTTCGTGCGGTGTTCCACGGAGATCGGTTCTGGGTCCGCTCCTGTGGAACATCGGATACGATTGGGTGCTCAGAGGTGAGCTCCCTTCGGGCGCCGACTTGACGTGTTCCGCGGACGACACGCTTGTCATAGCCCGAGGGAGCTCCCAAAGGGAAGCAGCGTTGTTGGGCACGGCTGCGGTGTCGCAACACACGCTCCAAGAGTGTGTGGCTTGGGAGGAGCAGCGACGTGTCTTCTCTTCTGAAATAGGAGGCGATCTGTCGCTGCCAACCGTGGTTCGGAGTATGGTCGGCAGCGCAGAGTCGTGGGACGCGGTGGTGTCCTTCTGCGAGGACGTGATGTTGCAGAAGGAAGTTGCGGAGCGGGACGGGGACCAGGGGCGACGAACTTGGGGAAGTCCCCGCTCCCGTGTCTGTGTCCACGCGTGCCCCCGAGGCTATGCACGGGATAGGACACCTCACTACCCCGTGCAGGAGACGAGGCCCGGCAGGAAGAACCGGCACTAGCGCGGGGCTGCGGAAGTATCTGGATACGCGCGGCCCTGCGCGCACACGCGTGAAGTGACACCGGTGTGGTTTTAGCCGGTAAGAGTCCGGCGGAGTTTTATCGTTTAATATAATTTTCGCATGCCCACAGGCACAATGTAGCGAACTTCCTGTAACTCTAACACTTTTGTATTGTACACCTGCATTGACGAATAAAAATATTTGTATTTGTATTTGCACTGATCCCGGCATCCCCAAGCCGGGTTCATCCATGAGGATTTCCCCTAGTCAAAAAAAAGGGGGGGAGGTCGAATCTAAATCTAAAACAAAAATAACCAAGTTTTTTTTTGCTATAAACATCTGTTAGTGGCGTAGCTCAGGCCACTAACAGATTGACAGACAGATAGTCTGACATGGTGAAACTATACGGAACCCTTGTCGGCTATGGATCCCTAAAGAGTACGTGAAAAGTAAGAATCAACATATATAACCTAAAGCATATACTTTCAAAGATCGGAAAACGCTCTTGATACACCTGCTGCTATGTATTTGAAAGAACTTTTTAACGCTACCCCACACGACGGGATATATGAGAAAAAAACTTCTTTCCTTCTTAGCCACTTACAAGTCATCACGTCTAGATACGGCAAAAAAACTCAAGTGAATACATTTTGTGAACGGACAACAATACTACAACAATTACTAACAACATTAAGATTATCCTAACGATACCTTACAAAAGTAACTTAACTACTTTGTCGGCGTGATTAATATGCAATATGCATATCCATACCAAATTTGAGCTTTCTAGTATTAAGAGCCTCTGATCTATGCCGTAGACAGACAGACAGACAGACCGACGGATATGGCGACACTATAGGGGTTCAACTACGGAACCTTAACTATTTAATCCCTAGATTATTTTATTCTAAACTGTACCTGGTGTCCAGACCATAGTATAGTTATGGAAATCTTTGTTCCAATCGACATCGGCATACGAAATCCATATCTCATTCCTTTTTCCACTAAATAACGAACAACAGGCGGCCCCGTCGGGAGGGACCACACCTCCAAATAGTAGATACTGCTCTTCTTCAGCAGCTCGAATGAAGGCGATGCGCATCACATCGGTTTCATATTTATTTGGGCCGTAATAATTATCTGTAGACTCCAGATGGATTTCTAAAGGAGTAAAGAAAAATGGGTTAAAGTGTCATAACATAAAATATTAATCTGTACTTATAGAGACGTAGGTCTTGTTATCGATGATACAACTGAACTCATTCCAAAAATCTTGCTTTCCATAAACCTAACTGGATATTACTGGTTGAAACTAGCTTCTCACCCCGGGTAACTCCGCGGGCTAAATTTAAATATTGGTCAGATAGTTCTTAATGTTAAGCCGCTAGTGTTAATCTGCTCCAATATTTTGACAAATAATTCCCTAGGATTTTTTTTAAATTCGAATATTTATCAGTTAGGTATTCCTTCAAAATTCTATACCAGGCATAATCCAGTTTCCAGAAGGTAGCTTGGCTCGCACTTCGACCCTTCCGTACTTAAAGTTGAAACTGTGACGGGTGGTGATCTTCCCTGTGGTGACAGGCGGCAAGATTTGGATCCCTACACCGTCTTTTCTGCATTCAGATGTCCCTTTTTTGCCTGTACACCTATATTTAATAAGAGATTGAGTTGTAGTAAACAAGTAGAGATTCATAGGTAAAAATTAAAATAACAAACAACACGCTTGGTGATTGGGTGATGACGGTACAGACGTTAAAGAGATCGCTTTTCAAGCATGTGTGTTGCTAGAATATAATGGTTCGAATTCTGGCAAGTGCCAATGAAACTGACTCAAACATTGTTGGAGCTAGGCTCGCCAGAGATAGGTGAGTCAAGAAATACTTGTCTGATAAGTCCAAAGGCTGATAAAGGCTACTTCTTTGTGTCTCAGTGAGGATCGGAGTGATGACTAGATTGCCATTCTTCAAGGCGATCGTCTTGTCCGGCATGTACATGTTGAACGGATAGTCCTAGAATGAGAAAATAGCTCGTGATTTTATGGGCGATTTAATTCAGATAATGACGGCAAAGTCTGTCAGAATGGCGTTAAACATATAGCGTACATCGTTTTCGACGTTGGTTAAAAGAACGGTATCAATAAATTTTTCGCGATTTTAGCCAGCTCGTGGTACCTGGTTCTCGAATCAGTAAATCTATGTAGTATATATTTTATGGGGAACTGTGTCAAATTCTATAACGAAATCCTATCTGGCATTCCGAAACTACCTTGCCTCAGTTATCAATTAACATACGTTTCCTCTCTCCTCACCCTGGTACTTTATTATTCCAAGGATCCTCTTGTTAATCATAAATAATTTTGCTTCTTTTGTTCACTCATATTATATTCACAAGACATTAGTAAATCTGCCGTGCAGAGCCTAAAAAACAGTAAGTGACTTTTTTAGGTATTTGAGTTAAATATTGAACCGTAATGGTCACTTCATGAGGAATCTAATGATCTAATCGGTGTTTCATTATCACAACTAGAAAATAGAAAAAAAAGAACAAATATTTCAATGCAGTATCTAACCATTTTCATGAAAATTGTAATATAAAACTATTTAAAATGCAATAAAAAGCAATTACGGCAACTGACGTCGTCTATGATCCTTTGCTTTTCCAGGTAAAATGCAGTATATATCGTCATTACTACAAAAAATCTGTTTACTACACCTACAAAATGTAGCGACCATATAAACTAAAATGCAGTAAAAAGGTAATGTACCTACTAAAAATATTAATACTGCAAACTTTATTTTATTACTTTTAAAAATTAATTACAGACTAACATGCAGTAAGATCCTAGGATGTGGTGTTTTAAACAGCATTACCTGTTTATTCCTATATGGTTAAAACAAACTAAAACGCAGTAAAAATGATAAAACTGTATTTTATCTATATCATAAGTTACTTCTTTGTGTCAATATAACTAATTAAAATGCAGTATTAGGGTTATTTACTGCATTTTACTCGATAACATCTACTACTTAAATAATAACATTCAACAGCCCAAAATGCAGTAAAATCCGTAGTTACTGCATTATAATTGGTAATTTGAATAAAGATGCTATATTCTACTGTTTTTGTGGAGTACTTTACTGCATTCTAGCCAGGATTTGTCACTTTTAGAAGAACTGCGACAGCGCGCGGCTTGCGTGCGCATTTACTTTTTGCGTGCGGTGCTTTTATTTTTCAACCGACATTCGAAGAAAAATTGGTTTCACTGGCGCGCCGAGACGTCCATTACTTGAACTCGCCCCAAAGAGTGGTGGTCGTGAGGCTCATGCGGGGCTACTGCACGATCTCCTGCGAGGCGGCTGGCCTCCTTACCGGATTGCCACCGTGAGATATGGAGCGGCGCGGTGGGCCTGGCGGCGGCGCGGTAGGCCCAACGCCTGGGTGAAACTCTACTGCCGCGACAAGTCTCATGGCGGAATGGAGAGAGCGACTGTTGCAACCCAGCACAGGGCATTCCACTATCGGAGACACCACAGCATCCTAACTTTCCTATTGACGTAGACCCTCACCGAAAACTACAGTGTTTCGGGAGGTTCCTGCACATGATTGGGTGGGAGAAAACACCTGAGTATCACCATTGTGAGGATTGCACGGAGGATACCCCGCTTGGGTGGAGCACCGCCATGTCCGCGTAGGGGTGATCGATGGCGGCGACCTCTCGTGTCTGGCCCTGGTTCGATTCATGGTCCGCAGTGAAAGGGAATAGAAAGCCGTCACCTCCTTCTGCGAAGCAGTCATGCTGAGAAAGGAGGAGGCGGGAGCGACAGACCTCACGCCCCAGCCTCTGCGGGTGATGCCACGGGCGTCTGGAGCCGCGAGACAACTCTCAGCTACAATAGGCACGGGCCTGCGGATGGTGAGCTATGGGTGACTCGTCCGGTAAGGACCAAGCCCGTTTCGACGGTGCGTTTGGCTTCCAAGCGCGCTTTAAAGAGATTTCAGCAATAAGGCCCTTCTCAAAAAGGCCATAGCCTGCCGGGGCTGCGGGATGTTCAAAAGAGTTACCGCGCCCCCGGAATAAAAAAAGGCGGAGGAAGAAATATGGAGGATTTTAGCCAGTCAGAGTCTGACACTCCCTCCCGCCGCATCCACAGGTGGAGTCATTTGATGATTTTCCATCCGAAAAAAGTAGAAAAAAGTGGTATAAATATATATATACTCATAAAATAATATCTTATTGGAAGTCGGTTGATTAAGGCCACCGCACTCAATTAATACAATACTATCAATATAGCCGACTTCCAATACACTTAAAAGAGAAAAATAAATTTAGTTTCTGCAGAAATATCGCCCTGGAAGCCGGTGTCTCTAAATAAATTACTATGGCGTATTTTTGCCACCAACTTCTAGAGCGCCGTTTCAGCAGAAACTAAATTTATTTTTCTCTTTTAATTGTTTTGGAAGTCAGTTATACTTATATTAAAAACTATTTTATTTATTATAAATGTTTATTTTATATAAAGGTTTTTGTTTTAGTTATTACTGATTTTTTAATAATACAATAATTCTGGAAGATATTGTCTCTTTTTACTCTACAGAATCAGTAGCATAAGTAATTTAGTCAGTGGTTATTTCTTTACTGCACCTACATTCTATTCAAGACACAGATTAAAATGCAGTAAAATAAATCAGATACTGCATTTTAGATAGCAAAGTAGTACATGTAACACAACATGGCGTATAAATTTGCAGTATAAACTCAATTTACTGCATTTTAATCTAATTATGTGTACTCTTTCTACAAAATTTTAAGTGCCGTAACTGCTATGTTTTTTGAATAATTGATTTTATTAATTATGTAATAATCTGAGAGCGTCTTTTCTTTCCTTAAATTGTTCTTCGAATTCAGATGCACCCAATCGACAACAAAACAACCGTCATAAATACTTAAAACATAGAAAAAAAACTCATCAAAACGTTTTTTTGCGTTTTTCTCGTAATCGCATTTTTGCTCATACTGCGTTTTAGGCTCTGCACGGCAGAAATCTGATCGCATAGTGTATGCTTCCAAATAAAAAAAATTGCCTTGCCTTTTTTCTGGCAAAAGAAGTCTGTCTTAATACTACATAACTCTATAACTTCTGTGATCATCTTTATTATGATTTTTACCACCATCCACTTAATAAGTCTAAAAATAGATATGTGTTTGTTGCATGGTATGTTACTCGCACGTAGTCTACAGATCCAGCAGTTTAATAAATATTCACTAATTAGTAATTTACCTTTTCCTTTAATTGTAAAACCGTTGAAGTAATGTACGACGCAATACGTCTTATTGAGTTACCGTATTACTTATAAAAAATCTGTAATTTGAAGTTTAACCACGGGTTTCGTAAACCCAATTTTAAGTCAAAATCGAGGTTTAACTTTTTTTTCACTCATAAACATTACTTAACAGTTGCGTGTTTATGGTACGTAAAAACTCTGTCGCCGCAGAGTAGAATCCAAAAAATCGACTCAAGAACGAATGAAGACGTATAAATTACGATTTTTCATCTGTTGTAAAATAAAAAGATCTAGTATACAACTGGATGAGGCATCTTCTGGGTACGCTCGTTTGAATTTAAGTGAATTGAAAACCATAACAATCCCTTTCTAATACATGATATCAAGGTCCACCTGGCTCATTCGATCTTTAAAATAAATGTCAAATAAAATCTAATCCAAAATTTTCGAGACTCTGAATATTAAAAACAATAAGAAGCAATTCTAAAGGAGAGTACCGCCCCTTACGGGACAGCAAACACTTTGTAAATCAAATACGTTACAAACTTGCAATTGAATAAATAATAAATAAAAATATTAATATTAACTTTGTGTCGTAGTTCTCTTACAGTTTATATTTAGTTCCATGGACAGAAAAATAACATCGCTTTGAAAAACATAAATCGGTCGGAGGATCGTTTCTGGGGTTTTATCATGATGTTAGAGAAGTTGTTTTTAATTGAAAACAGTCATACGTAGTATCGTATTCTTTTACACTTAAATCAATCAGCTGATTCAAATGAAATACGCCATCTTGTCTTAAATCGGAGGTTGTACCACCTCGCGGCGGGGTTTAATTTTGACAGTTATTTATACCTGTGTTAACTTCGGAACAACGCTATATAGCATTTATGAGTGAGATTTTTGCTAATTCGTTGAGTAACAGCAGTGTAAAAATTATTCCGACTTTATAAGTAACGCGGAAGTCCAAGGGCAGATGAATCCACAGGGCACAACTAGTACTCAAAAATTGAATTTTAAGGTATCATAACATGCAAGCATGTAGTGCTGAGAGCTATTTATAGGTTCAAGGGAACGAAAGAGCTAGTCGTCTAAATATAGAACATACCGGTTCTTCAGGAAACTGGATTAACGCCTTCCATTTCGTCAAATCCTCCAAACTTGTTTCAGTAAACTCCTCATTAAATATCAAACATTGCTGGCAAACATGTTTTCGGCCTTGGACCTTAGTTATGGAAAGGGATGACATATCATAGTTTTTGACAAGTTCTGGAATAAAATGGTCGATGTTATAGTCGCCGGCAAGTAACTTGGCAAGATTTTAACGTAGTTGAAACAAGTTTGCGCCTGTGCACCCAGTGCAATCCAAAAGTAACACTTTCAATGCTTGTCATTACACTATCGTCTATTGTATTAATTTACTTTTAAACATTTATATGTAGAAAATAGTTAGGGAAACGAGAAAAACTACTTACAATTTTGGCCACCTGTCGCCTACTATAACATTGTCTGTGCTTCTACATGTGGCCTAACCTGTGTACCTAACCTAGCCCCCAGAAGGTGGACAAACACGTTTTCTCTGTATTATGTCCCCTTTTTAGGGTTCCGTAGTCCGACAAGGAACCCTTATAGTTTCGCTCTGTCCGTCTGTCTGTCTGTCTGTCTGTCTGTCCGCGGCATAGCTCCGTGGTTTTTGTTATTAGAAAGCTGAAATTTGGTATGAATATGTATATTGATCACGCCGAAAAAGTGGTAAAATAAAATTTTGAAAAATATTTTTTTTTAGGGTAGCTCCCAAACATGTAAAGTAGGGATGAATGTATTTTTTCTCGCGTATCCCTTTGTGTAGGGTATCATTAGATAGGTCTTTCAAAAATATTATGGGTGTGTGAAGATCATTTTTCGGTTAAGCGAGCCATTTGCGAAATATCTAGATTTTAAGTGAAATTTTTTGTTCGATACTAGTTACCCCCCCTCTAACTTTTGAATGGCTGTACTTAGAAATGTGAAAAAAATCACGGACGTAGCACATGTAATGAACTTACAAGGAAAACTATCACGGCTAAGTAAGCTTAACCGGTTACAGAGTTATAGTCGACTAACTGAGACCTACTACGGAACCCTACTGCGCGTGGCCCGACACGCACTTGGCCGGTTCTTTCAATACAAAATCCATAGGCAAAGGTCTCTTTTCTGTCCCTATCGTAACTTGGAAAGCACGTAAAGCCGACCCTGACTGTCATTTTAAGATCTCTCTCTGTTACCAACGGCATGATTTTACTCAGTCAACTGGCTTAAAGAGGATCTGACCTCTTTAGGCAGTCTCTTGATGTAGAGTACTAGTATTTAGCTACATTAAGTAAGACTGAAAATCGTCCCCAATTTAGCTGGGAAGAGGGTCGGCAGATGATTATCTTACCTGTAACTGTATATTTAAGTTTAGCGATGGACTTTTCTACTCCTTTTCTTACAATGATCCTGTAGTATATAGTGTCTCCAATCTTCAACGTTACGCCGTTGTCCGTGAATACCCAGTTGTTGCCTCTACGAAAATAATGGTCTCCTTTTATATCATATTTGTCTTCTTGGAGTGGTTTGTTGATATTCCCACGGAATCCAAAGAAGGTATAGCCATCATCTAGAAAAAAGACCGTAATATGATTGAAGTGTTTTTTTGGGAAAGAAATCACAAAAAATAACTTGTCGGAGTCCGTAATCAACAAGGATCGCGTATAGTTTCGCTATGTACGTCTGTCTGTCTGTCTGTCCGTGGCATAGCTCAGAGGGCCTTAGTACTAAAAAGCTGAATTTTAGTATGGATATGCATATTTATCACGCAGACAAATTGATAAAATAATATGTTGAAAAAAACTTTTTTTGTGTTTATGTCCATACACGTAAAGTGGGTATGAATATTATTTTTTTATATTTCTTATGTATCCCGAGGTGTAAGGTATGTATCTTAAGATAGGTCTTTCTAAAATATGGCAGGTGTACAGAGACCATTTTCCGATTTAGGAATTCGTTTGTGAAATATCAAGCTTTAAAGTGCATTTTTTTGTTAGATCCGAGCGTCTTGAGAGGGGGGCCCTCTCTCTAACTTCCTTATGGCTGTTTCTAATAAAAAAACAATCGACTTTCGAAATATAGAAAATACAAAAATAAATTTACTTTCTGCTGGAACGTATGTGAACTAAAAGTTACTGTTTTTTTAAAATTTGATAATGGTTTGCTCTTGACGCTAGTCTAGTCTAGGTCAGAGGTGACTCAGACAAAGTCGACGATGGAGCGAGCTTACCCAGAAGAAGCCTGTTCACACTAACTTTGAAGAGATTAGGGTTGAATGCGTTCGGGAACACAGATGCAGGTAGAGAGTTCCACTCCTTTGTTGTTTTCAGGATTTGCCACCGGTTTAGGTCGACGTACTAGTAAGTTGGCAAGTGTTTCAGCAGAAAGCAAATTGATTTTTCTCTTTTCAGCGTGGGAAGAGTCATTTGATGATTTCCCATCCGAAAAGTCTGTCAATAATTCATGGCTAAATACTACTCCTTGATAGTTTATTGTCAAAATTATAAAAATGTTCAAGCTTACCTTCCAAGGTGACTCTAAGTCCTTTGGGGTCCAAGGCTTCGAACTTCGGATTCGAGTATTCGTAACATTGACAGTTTACTTGAACTTCACATGTTATAAGAAACGCAGAGATATAAAAAACTGCTATTTTTGCGACACACGTCATCCCTAGAGAGAGTGGTGTTACAGACTAAAGTAATTATGAAGGAGTTACTATCCCGTCCGGTTCTAGGTAAGGCATTTAAAAAGAAAAACAAAACTTGTAATGACAGTTCAATATTAACTATAGCTGTAATAGTTAGGGCACAATAAATGTTTTGCTCTTTGGCTATTTTTAAACATTCAAGTTTTCAATGTAATGATAAAAAATCTTAACTGCTGTGTGGTGAGCGTAACTAGGAGCAGCTGATCGGTCGCTAACACGATTTTTAGTATTATATGCCAACAGTATATTTGGACCAAATTGGGCCATATTCTGATTAAAAAACAAACTCAAAAATGTTTATTGAAGTCGAAAAGGGCTAATTCAATTAGCACTTTTCGACTTCAAAATATGACAGCACCCCAAAACGCCCACCCTTCACTGCTTCCTAGTGTTATGGCTAGAAATAAAAAGCGGTGATAAACAAACTTCCCAGCTATATTGATTTTGATAACAATAACCCTGTTTAATCGGAATGCTCTGTGGCTACTTGTGTCTTATAACATAGAAATAATACGACAAAATAAATGTATCATTTTATTACAAAATCTTATGAATAATAAAAATCTCAGAAACATCACAGATGATAATAATAATGAGTCTACAAGGCAAACACCTTGATGTAGTCAACTCTTAAGTCAGTGTTATACCATGATGGATACCAGGACTCCTTATGCTTCCAGAAGTCTAACATGGCTTTACTGGCGCGGTTCCTCCAGGGCTTGTCAGGAATGTCATCGGAGAAATCATGGACACCCCCCACGCGAAGACCGAGGGACAAGTAGAACTGAAAAAGTATGAATGAGTTATTATTTTGTTGATTAGACCAAAACTGAGAATGCTCCTTATCTTGGCATCTGAATGTTTTTTTAGAAATATGGTGTTTGATGAGAAGGACACTAATTAATTGCAGGATTATTCGAAAGAGAACGCAAAAAGCAAATGAAGGAACCAGGATGAGTTTTGTCACTCCCTCCCATACCACTCACGCCGGTATTTTAAGTCTCAAAAATTGAGATGCCCAATGCCTTAATTGCAATAAAAAAATCTTTGGAAACTTAGATATTTTCTACATCCTTCCCAGCGATGATAGACTCAGGAATTAATAAAGTCTATAATCGTCCTCAAGATCTCTGGTCGCTTAGTTTGTGGCTCAATAATATGGCATTATAATGTAATGTTACTTTTTGACTAATAATTTTTTTATCCTTTATCCTAATTTAAACAAACTTCAGCTACTTCTTTTTCGTATCGTGTAGATTTACTAACTTAATAAGCCGAAGTGCCAAAGGTTTTTCAAATCCACTTAACCGCATCTGACATAGAATTGTTATAACGACAGCTATCGACCGAAGTGCCAAAGGCATAGCAGCCAGGGATGACTAGGCTAAAGCTAAAAGCTAAAGTACCATCCTAAGAACGGGGGTGTAACACCGCCAACCGACTCCGGGCTGCTTTGTGAAATTTTGAAATCCCAAAAACGAAAACGAAAGATTCTGAGAACTCGTTCACAGCAGTCGAGATTGCGACCACACAATCAACGAGCTTTGTGCATTAGTATAGCTAAAAAAGTATAGATAATTTACGGTTTCATCAAGAGGTGCCATGACGGTGCCTCTGAGCCAGTTGGATGCATGAGGAACTGCGTGCTCTCGAGCTGTTGAGAAGAAACCTTCGCCAGGGTTGATGCTCCCGTACTGTTCACCATCTACAAACAACTGCAGACCGTCTGCAAAAACAAGAGTTTGTTTAGTCAGTTCCGTTGTCATTCTTGGATTGTTAACAGTCTTTAAACTGTTAGTATCTACTTTAAGGGATAGTATTAAGAATTATTCATAAATTAAAATATTACCACAAAATCTCGTGTTTGATGATGAATGTTTGATTTTTAAGTTTTTAATTGAATTGCATTTACAATTGAACCTTTACCTGAACTTTTGGACCAAAGTCGCGATAAACAAATATTTGGACAAAATGCCAGTTTTCTTTTAAACCAGTGTTAATTTAAAATAGATTTAAATTAAATAATAAATGACCCTGTTTTAATGCCAAATAGGGTTCCAATTTTTTATCGAAACTTTGGATTTTTGCTCAATACCGGTTTTGCTTTCTCGACCAACTTGTTTTAAGAGTTTTACGAACTTTTTTAAAACTAATAGCCAATGCTCTGACCAGCGTTCAAAACTAATGACATCGTTGGTGAAAGTTACTTGTTCATATTCATATTCTTTATTGCGTTCCATAATGTACAGTAAAAAATAACAGTAATGTACTGTTAATTGTTATTCAAAGAGTAAAAATTTTAAAAACAAATATCTTACCAGGTCTCCAAATCATGGTATAGTTGTGATAATCCCTATTCCAGTTGTCGATTCCAATCTTTTCCTTCATCATCATGGATCGGAAGGGTTCAGAGTCAGAGAGGACTGGTCCTCCGTATAGCTTTTTGGCAAGACTGGGGTTCCCTCGAGCGAAGGCCACGCGCATCATTCCCGACTCATAGCGAAGAGACCCGTACACGTTCTCAGTGGGTTCCAAATTAATTTCTAAATAATAAATAAAGAGTTTATATTTATCCTAAAGCTAAATACAAAAGCAAAAGCCACATATTATCATTCGCCTATTTAATTCGTCTACTGTTGGCTCACTTACATATGCCATATCGTCTGGCTGCTAACCACCCCAATATGATTGATGATTTTACTTTTCCAGCTTATTTTTAAACTCAACCCAATATAATGCTTTAATCTTCTACACACCAGGTATAATCCAGCTGCCAGCAGGTAGCTTGGCCCTCACTTCCACTCGACCGAACTTGAAGCCGAATCTGTGTCTGGTGGTGATCTTGCCCGAGATCACCGGCGGCAAGATCTGCGCGCCTGATGCTTCTCGTCTGCATTCTGTGCTGCTTAACTGTCCAGTGCATCTGGAAATAAAGAAGAACTTTTAATTTTATGGGCCAACTACCTGTTTCCTACAGTTTCACTCGCATCCTGAGGAAACTTCTTTACGCTCCCGAATAAAAAATTTCCATCTGTTAATCCATCCATTTAAATCCATAAAGTAGTTTTGGATAAACTGAAACAAAAATATATTCATACATTCATACATCCTCACAACCTTTCGCATGTGAAAGATTGTTTGGTAGAATGAACAAAGTAACAGACAATCCGATATAAGCCAGTCAGCTAAATCTAGTTTTCTGGTAAAGTGGCGTAATTTAAAATTAACCAAAATTATGGATCTTTAATGATGATGCCTATCTCACAGTGAATGACAACCGAATCAGTAATCTATGTAGTTTTGTTTTATTTTATATGTTTTTTTTTATTAATCTACGATGGCATACGGGGCGAGACTACGGCAGAAATCGTGACACTTAATGTCAGACATAAATGTCTATGCTGCGCACACTTCAACAGTTTCTTTGTGATGCCGCTGTTGCGACACTTTTTATATGTCACTCACAGATACTCGCTGTATACTCAGAGTATACGGTGTATGGTGTGGTAGTGCCTAAACCAAGCTTTATCTGACAAGTCTAAGAAAAAAAAATTGCAATTCAGAGTTTCGTGTTCAAGCAACAAATTAATAATTAATTAATCAAATTTCAGTGTCTCACTTTACTGACTGACGAAATTTTAATTGATTCATAAGTTCTTCGATGTTCATCCAGCAAAAACTTAGTGGCAGTATGTTGAATTAAACGTGGCTTAATTAATTGGGACTAATCAAGGACTTATAACAACAATTTTATTTTACCACTTTCTCGGCATGATTGACATGTATACCATATGCTATACCAAATTTCAGTTCTACAACCTCTGAGCTATGCCGCGAACAGACAGACAAACAGACAGATGTACGTGGCGAAACTATAAAAGCTTCCATCCTTGTCGACTACAGAACCCTAAAAAGAGGAAGAATTTGCGGGTTTAGTAGTAGAACCAACCTGTTACTAAGATCTAGAGACTCAGTGAGGAATCCTTCGTGGTACTGTGACTCAGTGAGGATCGGAGTGATGACCAGAGAACCATCTTCTAACCTGATCGTGTTGTCCGGGATATACACGTTGAAGGGATAGTCCTGGAGCAAGAAGACTGATTGTTTAAAGATCTTTTGATAGCTAGAAGGTCTAAAATACGGCAATTTTTTATGTGTGGTAATCATTTTATAATTTTATAAATGCGCAAATTATGCAGGCACTTCAAGAGCTGGTTTTTGTCCAAATCGGTTGTACAATTAAAATCTCATTATTTGTAGTATATGAACATTCTTTCACTTTTTCCTTTCAACTATCCACTAACCCAACAAGTCCTAGTGTCAGATTTTGCTCAATTTCACGTGATGGCTTATAAAAACGACTGTGATCAAAGTAGCAGCCGGGGACGATGGCTTAACGAGCACTCCCAGGCACGTGGGTTAAAAACTCCGAACTGTTTTGTAACATTTTAAAGGCCCACAAAGCAATGTCGGCAAACAGGTGTTTTTGGGAAGTCAATGCAGTGCCCTTGAACTTTTAACTGAGTAATAGTCAACATTTAAAAGACAATCATTCAATGTCGTATACATAACTATATTGAATTTTAGGAAACAGTAAATACGACTACTTAAATAATACCTGAGGTAAGTGTATCTAAAGTATACAAACTGGTTTTTGGATTTGAAATGACAAAAAGGATCTTAAAACAGCACATAATTATATGCAAAATAACTGACTTTTAATTCCATCGTTCACATACCGGTTGTTCAGGAAACCTGGTCTCCGCCATCCAAGTATTTAATTCTCTAAGTCCAGACTTGTCAAATTCTTCGCTAAACACCATGGATCCTTTACAGACGGGGCTGCGTCCCGCCACCACTGTGGCTGATGTCTGGCATTGTATAGGAGGTTGGGTGGCAGGGGGGCGGGTAGGGCGCTGCGTGATAGGGGTATACACAGGGCGAGTTGGGGGAGAAGTAGATGGCTGTGGTTGTGGGACTTTCGAGGGATCCGCTGGCGATCCGTCCTCGTTAACGAATTCTGAAAGTAGGAAGAAAGAGATCGTGTGATTCTAAAGGCTGAAGGGACAATAGTTATAGAGCTTCCAGAGTTCTTTCATCACTTGAAAAAAGTTTAATGTTTCTCAGGGAAAAAAGTTAAAAATAAAAAGCTGCTCGTATTATCAATAGTGAAAAACCACACTATAATAGTACTAGCTATTATCTGTGTCTCCATTCATATTTTGAGGAAACTACTTTAAGCACCCAGATAAAAAAATATATATTATACCCCAGGTTGAATTATATCTTAGTAACACGTTTAATCTATGAGTTTAACAGTAAAAATGTGACAGACAACAGAGTTATTTTTGCAGTAACAAGGATGCTTAATGCCTTTACCTGTGACGGTCCATTCCCCATTGTCTTGTCTGTAACCCAAACCATTCTTGATGACGTAAGTCCAGAAATATATTTTGTCTCCAAGCTTCAGCTCAGCATTCCTATCTCTGAAGATCCACTGTCCTCCTTTAGCTTTGGTTATGTCACGAGCCCATTGGCCCGCTTCTAGGCCTTCCATTTCTTGGTTAAGGTTGCCATGGAAGGCGAAGAGTGAGAAGCCATCGTCTGGAACAGATAAGTATGGATTTTAGAGACGGCGCGTGGGATCCTGCTAGTCCGGCGGCAAATAACTGGGTGTTGTGGTGCGATGCTTGGAGTAGACCGAGCACGTACCACCACGCATCATGCTTCTTACGCGGAGCTACGAACTCCGCGCGTCGACACAAACACAGACCGCGTTCTTATCGACCTCGCCGCCGAGGTCCGTCGCGACGACCTTGTCCATGCCCTCCCGACCCTAGCTCGACGAGCCAGCCCGCGAGCTAAGCTAATAGCTTTAAAATTCCCGATCATAATAATCATAATATATCCTGATCCAGCCTGTCCCTTGCTGTCCTCCCCCAGCGACGCCCTAAGCCGAGGGCCGTACCCCACTAGGGGGTGCCCTTAGCGTGTAGTCGCTTAGTTTTGTAAGTTAAGACCTGGCTGGAGGCCCTAAATTTATTTAAGGCACTTCACAGGCAAGCCCGGTTAAGCAGTCGACAACCTTCTAGGTTGACCTGCGAGATGCCATACACAAAAAAAAAAAAAAAACCGCGCGTCGACACATTGTCAGTATGTTCTGGTCAATAACCGTAGGACCTTAGAGGTTCATGACGCTACAGATGCCAACAAACTATCATTCAGACTAATGGATCATACAAAATAATTAAAAACATTGTACAACGGGTTTGCCTACCAACAAAAACTTGTACCAATCGTAGTATCTACGTACGACGGTAATGAGATATTTTTTGCGACTTACTTGTTTTTTAACCACCGAATGGCTATACTTTTAGAGGTACAGTTATAATAGTGCGTAGATATTTCGTACTTGCTTGAGTATATTATTAAAAGTAATCAATGCATTATTTATAAAAGGTATTTATTTTAATGTTATGTTTTAATTTCTGTCCTCACACGATGTTTTTTGGCTCAGCAGTTGGTCGAGGTATCGACCTCTACCATGTTATGTTGAATATTAACTCCATAAAAAGATTGACGAAGATAATAATGAATATCAAATGGAAAAAGGGTCCTTTTCGAATACCTAAAAGAATACTCGAGAAATCCTTTAGGGATTTAGTCAAATAATAAAATAAATGTAGGTATTTGAGATTTATATTTCCGAGACATCGTCCCTTGCCCTCAAATGTCGAGGTATCTAAATAAAATTATTCACGAGAATAAAATATAACAAGTTATGGTAATTTTATTGTTCGATAAGAATGTGTTTTTATTAAGTTTTTTGTCAAAAATGAACATTAAATTGATTACCTACTGTGTTTACGAATATTTCCCTGCATTTTGATCATTCGAAGCAGCTTTTACAAATATAAATCTCACCATGCGGGTGGCACATGATGATGACGGGTGAGCTACAAATAACTAATTTAAATTATGAATTAATCTGGTGGAGAATTCCTATTCAGAAACAGCCCCTTTCATTCTTGTATGATCTTATGGTGGTATTCATCTTGATGGGGTAACATCAAATGACTCCTTCCGCGGTGGATAAAGCGGGAGGGATTACCAGACTCCTACTGACTAAAACCCATCCATGTTCCTTCCTTAGCCCTGTTGTGGGGGCGTGGTAACTCTTTAGAACATCCCATCTGCCCAGCAAAAACTCCTAATACCTATGTATTAGTGGGGTTTTCTTCTTGGAATTTCGAAATATCAACCCGAGGTCTTGACCAGTCAGGTCTTGATATAACCATAAATTAGTAAATTAGTCCACTGTTGAACAAGGTCTTTCCCTAACACGTGCCACGATTGTTCAAATACGGGAGCAACCTACACTAATTCTCCTTTACCTTTTGAAGAAACATGTCCTAATATGTATACTACATTATATACTAAAACCTACCTTGAAAATTATGCATTTAAATAACGCAAACCCCATCAAAATCAGATCAGGCTTTTTGGAGAAAATCGGACATACAAACACTCCTTTTTTGATGTAGGTATGTTAGAATGGTGAAACATATTAGGTACGTCTTCGAATTATTTAGGAAAGGGACAAGGATAATATGACATGTAATAGTAAAACCTCTTAATACATCCAATTAATTCGAAATAAATAGCCATCGACTTTTGTTTAGTACTGTTTGTAATTACAGTGGGGTAAACCCTTAAACAATAGTGAGCAATCAACTCTTAAGTAAGATCTAACGCGCCCACAAAAACAAATTATTTCCTGTGGCTAAAAATCATAACCTATTTTGTTACATACACATACACAAATAAAATTATTTATTAATGTAGAATGGTGATGTTTAGAGCATAAAATCGACATAAACGCGTCATCCTTACGCCATTTGGTTAATTTCTGTGGCAGAATTAGAACAAAATAGGATAAGACTTTGTTTACATTTTTCGTAAAACAATTGGTACAGACTATAGTTGTCCCATGCTGGGCTAGCCAATAGGGCATTCTTTTCTCTAAAATATAAGCAATTTTAAAAACAAACCCTTTAAATATTTTGTGTTTAAGATCAACAGTTATATTTCAATAATAACTAGCTTCTGCCAGCGACTTCGTCCGCGTGGAATAGTGGTGCTCCGCTCCTATTGGTCTCAGCGTGATGATATATAGCCTATAGCCTTCCTCGATAAAAGGAATATCTAACACTGAAAGAGTTATTTAAATCGGACCAGCGGTTCCTGAGATTAGCGCGTTTAAACAAAATGACAACATTTCCCTTCACTGCTCTGCTCCTATTGATTGTAGCGTGATGAAAAGTATACTATAACCATCTCAGGAGTATGACAAATAATTGTACCAAGTTTCGTTAAATTCCGTCGAGTAGTTTTTGTTTTTCTATAGAGTTTATACAGACAGACAGACAAAAATTTTACTGATTGCATTTTTGGCATCAGTATCGATCCCTAATCACCCCCTGATAGTTATTTTGGAAATATATTTCATGTACAGAATTGACCTCTCTACAGATTTATTATAAGTATAGATCTAACGCGCCCACAAAATCAAATTATTTTCCTGTGGCTAAAAATCATAACCTATTTTGTTATTATGTTCACCTTACAGACAGATATGTGTTGCTGGGGAGTTTGTTGCGCCACTTCTTCTTCCCAGCAAAACACATAGGAAGTGGAGAAGGGCGGACGTTTTGGGGGCTGTCTTTGTGCTGATTTTCAGCCCCTAATTTGAATAAATGACTTTTGAATTTTGAATAAAATACAATAAAACTGCAGTTTACAGGTATTATTCAATTCTTTCTTCATCAACAAGTGGTATATGGATGTAAACAATGACGTCATCCGAGTTAAATGAACAACAGTTGTTATTTTTAGCCCCCGACGCAAAAAGAGGGGCGTTATAAGTTTGACGTCGATGTCTGTCTGTCTGTGTGTGTAGCTGTCTGTGGCATCGTAGCTCTCAAACGGATGGACCGATTTCGATGCGGTGTTCGATGGTGTAAGAGTATCAGCTTTTTTCGAAAATAGTGTAAGGCATATTTTCGTGGGGGGCTTTTTAAATTTTTGCTAGTTACGTTTTATTAAATGATCTTAAGCTGTTCGAGAGACAAATAATTAAATATGGTACGAAATTAAATTGAATTAACTATCTCCAAAAGGTTTTTTCAATTAACAAACCTTTGAAAAAATTAAGAATACCCAATTGCGCAGACACTACGCTAGTCTTGTCATCTCATCTGCCTAACTTTTTCCTAACTATGTTGGGGTCAGCTTCCAGTTAAACTGTATGCAGCTGGCTACCAGTGTTTTATATGGAGCGATATCTGAGCCTATCTGAGCTTCACAACCCAGTTTAACCGGGTAACACGAATTCCCCTTTGTACGACTGGTTGTCAGACTTTCTGGATTCTGACTACCTGTAACGACTGTTAAAGATCTACAAATGACGCCGGGACCAACAGCGGAGGAGTTTCGTTCGTCGTCTTGTCGTTTCGTTTTCGAACCACGGACCGACCGCGCCAAGCGAGCTTAACCTTTGATCGATCGACCCGTGCGGCTGTTACTTAGCCACGAGCTCCTCACTACACCAGTTTTGTCGCCAGGTTAATAACCTTATTATGAGGCAAACGGAAAATACCGTTATGTATGCAAATGATTTAATCTCTGTATTTAGTTTTCAAATAAAATTTATTCAAAACCGACTTCGATAGGAAAAGATTTATGATATTTCATCATCATTATCAGCCTATATATTGTCCCACTGCTGGGCCAGGCCTTTTCTCATACAGAGAAGGCATGAGTATTGATCACCACGCTTGCTCAAGGCGGATTGGCGGTTTCAAACTTTTTTAGTCCAGGTTTCCTCACGATGTTTTCCTTCAGCGTTAGTCAGTGGTATCCAAGATACACTTAAAAAGTACGTATGACTTTAGAAAAGTCACATTGGTACTTGCCAGGTTTCGAACCCGCACACTCGTACCTACACGAGAGGCAGGTGCCTTATCCACTAGGCCACTACCAATTCCTAAGATATTTTTTACCCTCTTATTTATAATAACACTATTCGTCTTATAAGCCTATTTTAGTTATATAACCTTTCTGTCCACTAACTTTACTGATAAAGACAAAACAGTGCTATAGCTAAACGAGGCTTATAAGACGAATGGTGTTATGAATACGGCAGTTAGAGGGCACACGACACATCGAACATATTATTATCATTTCTATACTAATATATAAAGCTGAAGAGTTTATTTGTTTATTTGAACGCGCTAATCTTAGTCCAAAGTAACTATTCCACTTTTTTTTTTGTATGGCATCTCGCAGGTCAACCTAGAAGGTTGTCGACTTCTTAACCAGGCTTGCCTGTGAAGTGCATTAAATAAATTTAGGGCCTCCAGCCAGGGCTTAACTTACAAAACTAAGCGACTACACGCTAAGGGCACCCCACTAGTGGGGAACGGGCCTCGGCTTAGGGTGTCGCTGGGGGAGGACAGCAAGGGACAGACTGGATCAGAATATAGTATGATTATTATAATCGGGATAACTATTCCACGCGGACGAAGTCGCGGGCAGAAGCTAGTTATCTATAAAATATTCCTTATAATATGTACTGTGGGAAATTATTATGTTAATAGTACCTACAGATAGCAATATACACTTTAGAGTTCAAAGGTAAATCTACGAGTATAATAAAATAAATCTCTCATATTATTTACTAGCCGTGGCTTGTCTGCGTAGTCTTCGAAAGGTAGGGTTAATGCAAGGTTATAAACTATGTCTGTGCTAAATTTTATCCAAATCCATTTAACAGTTTTTGCGGGAAAGAGTAATAAACAAACACAATACATAATACTAATAATACATGCTCACAATAATATTAGTAATTAAAACATTGTTGATACAAACTCGTAAGTCGTAGGTATTTCCCACGTTCATTAGGTACTTATAGTGTTATTTATAATTTGATAAGAGCTCAAATAATACTGTTATTTACCTCCATGTTTGATTTTGTTTTCATTCCTCCATCTTAATCTTACACACATCCCTTTTTTATTTCAATGTAGTTTGACATTAAATAAATAATAGTTTAAAAAAACTAAAAAAACACGCTTTTATTGCTGACCGAACTAAAAAGTAGAAAATAATTTTTAAATAATTCAATTCAGAGTAAAAAGCGTGGGGTGCATTTTCCTATATTTTCATTCCTATAATATCAAGCACCCCACGCTTTTTACTCTGAATTGAATTATTTAAAAATTATTTTCTACTTTTTAGTTCGGTCAGCAATAAAAGCGTGTTTTTTTAGTTTTTTTTTATCGGATTATTGCATTGTCATCGGCCCTTAACACGTGTGCAAAGTTCCAAGTTGATCAGACGTCTAGAAACCAGTGAAAATTAGGTTCAAAGATTCCGTTACATACATACATACATACATACATACATACATACAACCCGAGCTAATAATAAAAGCCTGTTAAAAAGGGTTGTGTTCTTCGAATACAAAGTCGTTTTTCTATAACATTTCTTGTTAAGTTGCTGTACCTACATTTTTAAAAAATAATAGGCATTCAAAATCAACGTAACGTCATTATCTGCCTAGCCTTTTCCGAACTATGTTTGTCCTTAAAAAGTTACATAACGTAAAGCTATTCTGTTTTCCAAATTAACAATATGAAAAATTATTATTATATTTTGTTTCTCATTTTTGCTTGTTAGGGTTCCGTACCAAAAATGGTAAAAAGGAAACCCTAGTTTATGGTTTCACTTCATCTGCCTGTCTGTCTGTTACAGCTGATTACTTCAGTAAATACTCATGCTAGTTATGCAAGTTAAAAAGTACGATTACCCATCAATACTTTTTTCATTGCATATTGCAAATGAAAAAAGTTGAAAAATCAGCTTTTATGGAAAAAGTGGGGTGAAATTTCAAAGTATAATTACTAGGTCATATTGTAGGGTATCATATTATAAAAGTTCTTGATTTGCACATTCGATTTTTTTATTTTCAAATTATAATGAAATTTGCACAAAAAATACCCCCTTATGTCCGAAGTTTGAGAAGGGATAAATCTGAAATAATTAAGATTGATAGACATTAAACCTAAATATTAGTTTAAATAAAACTATGATTCCAAGTATTGCAGTTTTTAAGTATACAGAAATTTTTCCTCTACCTACCAACAAACTTAATTATGCGGTCGAAAAAAAAAACAAGATAATTGCGACTTTATTGTGTATAATAAATATAGTCTTTGCAAGGGACGGAACCCCCGGTGCGCGAGATTTGTAATCCCCTGTATTTTTTTAGAATACACAATAAATTATTATGATCATAAAATTATAATATGTTATTTAAAATGGTAATTTCAATATATCGGTTGATTTGTTTAAGGAAAATTAGTAAAATAATACTTTTGAGAGTATTGATAACTCAGTTTTCTTTTTATTCTTTTAGCTGGTACCCGCGCCTCAAAGGAACTACTTACAGCACCCGGATAAAAAGCGAATGATCGTCTATAGGGTCCCATACATTTCGAATCCACCAAATTTCATTCAAATCGGTTTAACCGTTTTACAGTGAAAGCGTAACAGACAAACACATTTGTTAGAATAGTCTGGATTATTATTATTGCGTTTTAGACGTTTTATTTTTATTTGGTTTGGTTTCTTGTTATAAATAGTTATAATTCTAAACCGCCTCACTAGCCTAACTAAAAAACTAAGTTACAGAATAAGTTCTATACATAAATTGCATTGCAAGGTTTAGTCATTGTAATAAGACTTTTCCTGTTATGCACTCATTCAATAAATATATATTTTTTTAATTGCAATTAATGTTATTTTTTGTTAATGTTAAAATTCTTCAACCTGTGGTGACATAAGATGATGCTAGAAGTCCTCGCTGAGCATGAGGTCCTGAGTTTGAATCCCGGGTCGGTCAGTGTTATTAAGTAACATTTATAACTCCTACCGATTCAACCCCATCCTGCCTGCCCGGATAAAAATGTTCTTCCTCAGGTGTGAATTTATCTCTATACCAAATTTTATCCAAATCGCTTCAGCCGATTTACTGTAAAAGCGTAACAGATAGACAGACAGACAAAGATAGTTTCGTATTTATAATAATAGTAAGGATTTACATCAGTTTCTGTTTAACCCTTAGGATATAAAATAATATCGTTTGACCTATCCTGGACAAATAGCAGACTGACCTTTAAGTGTAAACACCTAATTAAGTATTTCTGAACACTTATTTTAGCACTTTAAATGCTTTATTTTTTTATTCCAGTCGTATTGAATGTCTTAGTTTATTTTAACACTTCTACCGTACAAAGACATCAACAGGCAATAACAAAGGTCAAAAAACACTAAGATTAATAATAAAAGTAATACATACCTGGTACAGATACCCTCAGACCCTTAGGGTAGACAAGTAGGCTTCCAACTTAGCTGGTGGTACCGTGTAGGCAGATGCTTTTTCCACGAGGTATATTGCGACAAACGCAAATAAACAAAAGCTTGAGCGTGCCATGACGTCCGATCTCGCGGACGAATGGCGGTAGACTGACGTTTGTCGTTACGGGGTTATGCGCCCGCGCATCTGTAGGTGTAGAGCGATTAATGTGTTAGATGTGGCAGGTTACGTATTGAATTTTATGCTGGCGTATTTATCCAAATATTCGCATTATTTTGTAAACATAAACTGAATTATATTAGTAGCTACGTAATGTTCACTTTGTAATACGGAAATGGCACAAATGTTTGGACAAATACGCCAAGTGTAATGCCAGCATTAAACTTAGCTCTTTATTTATCCAAAACCGGCTTTGAAAGGAATAGAGTAAATATAGAGGGGGCAGATAACGAACAGATCATAGACCATTTTCTGCAGTATTTTCCTTATAAATATGTACTGTGGGAAATTAAGATAATAGTACCAACTGATAGCTAATGTAGGTACTTTAGAGTTCAAAGGTGTTTAATGGTTGAGGACCTACAACATGTATTGATAAAATGCGTCCAATATGAGTCCGACAGAAATAATTTAGTATAGTAGTCGGCACGTAACTTGGCAAGAATCGTAGGTAGTTTTTCTCTAACTATATTCTACACTAGCTGTTTCCCGCGGTTTCACCCGCATCCCGAGGGAACTACTTAGCGCACCTGGGTAAAAAGTAGCCTATGTTGTTCCTTAGGGTCTATTCTATCTCTGTACCAAATTTAATTTATATCGGTCCAGTAGTTTTGGCGTGAAAGCGTAACAGACAGACAGACAGAGTTACTTTCGCATTTATAATATTAAGTAAGGATGTAAATGTTTAAAAGTAAATTAATACAATAGACGATAGTATAATGACAAACATTGAAAGTGTTACTTTTAGATTACACTGGGTGTACATGCGCAAACTGGTTCCAACTACTTTAAAATTTTGCCTAAAGTAAAAATTTCTTTGTCCCTGAATTTAACCTGTCCCGTCAGTTGAGGCTGGTCATCTCCAAATCGCCAAGTTTCAGCGTTAAGAATTTAAAAAGTTAACATTTTTAATCAGATTTTAAATTGTTCTCACATATTTTGGAATAATTAAATACCTATTGTATAAACAGCTATTGTAAACATGTTTAAAAGAGTAACCATTTCAAAGTAATCAGAGTTTCTTGCCCGTTCTTCTCCATAGGAATCTACGCTTTGGAACGGGCAAATAGCTTCAAGTTCTTTGCTCTTATCTAAGCTCATTATTCTTTGACAATTCAAAAGTGCCTGTAAATGGTCTAATTGAAATAAATGATTTGAATTTTGAATTTTTAATAGAACGAATGTTCATGTTCCATTCAATTTTATTTCAACCAAATTTCGATGATGCGAAAGGTTTGTTCAAATTCATGGCCCATGTCTTTTGAAAGTATAATTGTGTAGGATATTATGGGACTGATATGCGCTATGCTTAAAAGTCCCTATAAATAAAAATAAAAAAGAAATATGTTTAATGCAGAAAAAATCTGAAGCTACATGACACAGTAGTCTGTACGTCTTTTAGGTATTTAAAATAATAAACAAGAATATATTGATTTTATAATAGCATCGTCCACAGTTTTAGTGCAATATCTAGTTTTTTTTATCTATCAAACTGTTTTGTCTTTATCTGTCAAGACAAAATGAAGTTTGATAGAAAAGGACAAAGAAGTTACATAGCTAAAAAAGGCTTATAAGACAAATGGCTATTTTGAATAAGGGGGTAATTTCTTTTTCTAAAATAAAATAAGTCTAAAACTCCTTGTAACATGAAATATGTGCCAGTAAAAGTCCCATCGTTAAAATAGTAATCGGTTTAGCGGATTCGGCGATTATCCGGATCAAACAAATAGAAAGACTAAAAAAATATGCAAATAGGTTATAAAATAACATTTTTACGCGTTATTTTTTTAAAGCTAGATTTTAAATAGCATTTATGAGTGATATTTTTTACTAATCCTTTGCTAAGCAGCAGATTAAATTAGATCAGACGTTATAAGCAAGATGGTATAAATACACACTTGTAGGTATTTCCAACGTTCAATGTAGGTATTATTTTTGTTTGTTAATTGATAAGAGCTCTAATAATAGTGTCATTTACCTCAATGTCTGACTTTGTTTTGATAAAAAGTTTTAAATTGTTTAATATGTTTATATTCTTCTATCTCTCACATACATATTCCTTTTAAAATACTGGTTATTTCAAGTTACCGGGTTATGCGCTCGACCAACTGTAGGTATAGAGCTTTGAATGTGTCAGATGTGGCAAGCATCGTATTGAATTTTAAATTTAATTTATTTTAACGGGAAAATGTTATTCATTTAATAGTTGTTGCTAATGATCTGATTTGAATCTTAGGGAAATTCGCAAACTTCGTGTGCGTAACAATTCCTTTATCTATACTTATATTATAAAGAGGACAGGTTTGTTTATTTGTAGGGTTTTAACTCAAAAACTACTGAATCGATTAAAAAAAATCTTTCAGTGTTAGATAGTCCATTTATCGACGAAGGCTACGATCACGCTAAGACCAATAGGAGAGGAGCACCACTATTACACGCGTACGAAGTCGCGGGCAGAAGCTAGTTTAAGAGATTTTTCTGGGTTATAATATTGCTATTAGTAATTAATTATCGTCAGACTCAGCTTCTCTTTTTTCTCTTGCAGAGATATACGGTTGCCTTGAGCAAGTAAAAAACCGGCCAAATGCGTGTCGTGCCACGCGGAGTATCCATACCAAATTTAGCTGTGCTGCGGACAGACAGACAGTCAGACAGACGGACATAGCGATACTGTAAGGGTTCCTTGTCGACTACGGAACTTTAAAATACGGTCTCACAGACGTTATATTACCGTCAATATTTTAAATTATTTTTGCATCAGTATGTATCATTTGTCCAAAAATATTCAACAAGCTGTTTTCCGCGGTTTCACCCGCATTCCGACGTAACTACTTCGCGCACCTGGGTAAAAAGTACTTACTTTCTCAGGCTCTAGACTATCTGTGTACCAAATTTCAATTAAATCGGTTCAGTAGTTTTGGTGCGACAGACAGACAGAGTTACTTTCGCATTTATAATATTAGTAAGGATTTCAGATTATATTTACTACTAGCTTTCCGCCCGCGGCTTCTCCCGCGTGGACATTGTTTTACACCTTGGTTTACATTATTCATGTTTTAGTAGGGATCCCTAATTATTTCTGGAAATAAATATAGCCTATGACACTTCGTAAGGATGTAGCTTTCCAACAGTGAAAGAATTTTTAAAATCGGTCTAGTAGTTTTTGTGTTAAAACCTTACAAACAAACAAATCTTTCCTCTTTATTATATTAGTATAGATAGTATAGATGGTAAATTCAACATAAATAATATATAAATCCACGCATGCACTTAGTGTTCAGTAAGCCACAATCCGGCAGAATGCCGAGATAGCAATAACATTAACAACACCAGCCGCAGCCGGGCGAAATACATGTACAGAATTAAACCACACACAACAGGGCTTATATAGGCTCTGGTTTATGTAACTGTAATTTTTCCTATGGAATTAAAAAAAAATAAACTCGGGTTGTTTAAATGGTAAAGGTTTTTTAAACTGACTTCGAAAATCCATCTATCTATAGCTATATGACAAAGTTATGTCCGAACATACATAAGAAAAACGACTGAACCGATGTTGATATAATTTGTATGGGACTACCGACTACTTCTGAAGTATGACTTACCAAACAAAAAATAATCTTCAAAATCCATTCATAATTGACGGAGTAATCGCGTAACAAGCATACAAAAAAAAACATACAGACAAATCGAGAGCGTCCTCCTTTTTGGAGTCGGTTAAAAAATATGAACATCTGAATTGAGGACCTTTAATTTTTTTGGGAATCAGTTAAAAAAGGAGCCTCCTTTGTGATACTCCTCCTCCTTTAAGAATTCTTCGAGGTATTACCCGATGAATTCTTCAAGGAGGAGGAACCTTTATGAAGTG
Source organism: Pyrrhia umbra (assembly GCA_963891755.1). Lineage (NCBI taxonomy): Eukaryota > Metazoa > Arthropoda > Insecta > Lepidoptera > Noctuidae > Pyrrhia > Pyrrhia umbra. The sequence goes on along the minus strand of OY982929.1, from coordinate 2,230,306 downwards.
ATAACTTTTTACGCCCGTTGCACAATTTTTTTTTGACGAAAATGTAATGGATTTGCATCACTAGCTTGCTAGTTTTAATATGGTATCTATGTCGTGGCCACATCGTAGATTTGATTCCTTCATGAAATACTCGAGAATTTCATGAAATATATGTATATAATATAACTTAAACAACCTAATTCATGAAGTCATCAAATCTACGATATGGCTACGACATCATACATATGACGTATTTCACCTGTTCTATTAGTGCGATCAATTTAACAATAGGTTTTCGAACTTTTTTAGGTTTCAAAGCCTTGGGCAGGTATTGGCCGCGATTCTCTTGACACCATCTAAATTAAATTTAGTCTATAATTCTCTCTTTCCATCAACAAATAAGAAAGGGATAGCAAACTTTTAACACCTGTCAAATTAGAAAAAAATAGTTTTCCATATAAAATTAAACATCACGACGTAACATCTCGACTAAATTAACAAACCTGTACGAACAAAATGTCATATGTCATTTAATTTGACAGCACTGAATTACTTGCTATCCTCTTCTTGTATTTCGCAATAGAAAAAGAGCATGATATTTTAAAATTAGTTTAGTCGTGTGTAAGTCAGAATCGGCACCATTACCTGAGAAAATATAGAATACCTAATTAAATTTCCTATTCCAGGAGTTGTAACAAATAACGTACACTTAAAAAGCTTAAAGATACATAAGTAACACATAGCCGATTTGAAATATTCGGCGGTTTTACTGGTCACAGATGGCAGATGAGCCGAGCAGCCTGAACCTAACAAATTGGATCCATTAGTTTGCCTCAAGCAAATAGCAGGTGACATGGATACTGTAACCATTTGTGTTGTACATCGACTGCTAGGGAGCTAGGTGCTTAAAAAATATGTTGGATAATCATTTTGCGAGGTAAACTTGAAGATATTGCAGTCTGTAATTGGATGGGTAACAATTCAACATGAAAAAGTGACATTAATTATTATGATTGCTGTGCTGGGGAGCTCGTCATTAAGTTACAGGTTAAGTTGCGCTTGGCGCGGTTGGTCCTGTCCTGTGGGAGGGTCCACGGACCGACCGCGCCAAGCGCAACACTTTGATCGGTCGACCCGTGCAGCTGTTACTTAGCCACGAGCTTCTCCTAAAGGAGCCTAAGATAACAATATCAAAAAAAAATAGGCAGGAAATAATATTAAAAATAAATAGTTTTTCGTTTGATTAACTGATTTTGAATATAATCTATTGAGCGTGTCTTTTTTAGCATCGCGTGAGTCGCAGCTTAACTAACCTAACAAGTCCTAGTGTCAGAGTATTCTCAAATTGGGTTGAAGGCTTTAACATAGAACGATGACTTTCTTACAACGACTTTTCTCAAGTAAGCTGGTACTGGAGACGACAGCTTAACGTCCCAGAAACGGGGTTGTAACACCGCCAACCATCTTTGTAATTTTATTAAATATTCACAAAGCGATGTATGAGGCACGACGTCCGAATTTAAGCTTTTAATTTATTATGTTTTATGGTGCGGAAATCATCAAATGATCCCTCCCGCCGTGGGTGAGGTGGAAGGGAGTGTCAGACTCTTATTGACTAAAACCCATCCCTTCCTCAGCCCTTTGTATTCCGGGGGCGCGGTATCTCTTTCAAAAGACCCGCAGTCGGAATTGAAGCTGAGACTGATCCAACAGCATTCGGGTTTGCGACCACTACACCAAGGAGTTCATATTGAGCGTGGCAAATATTACATCAAGAAAGATTTACTTCTTACGTTTAAGGGCCAAGATCACCGACTGATGGTTTCGTATTCGGTCCGTTAAAGGAAAAGGTTTTTTAATCAGGAAGCTGGAATTTTTGTGTTATCCACTCCTAGTTCAACCTTAGTTTGGTAATCGACCGTTTCAGGAATAAGAATCTTAAATAATAAGTTACCCATCGAATGATGGAAGTTTGAAATTATGGTAAACAGCTGTTTTAAGTTAAACATCATATCAGACCGTTATCTTGTCAGTGAACTTAGGCCTTACTGATTGTAAGTCGATAGGTTTGAACTTACGTGTAATTAGATAATGTTTACTTGTAAGGTGGCTAACCGAGTTTACAAGTCGATTGTAAAGCCTTTTGAAGGTAAGTTAAGGATTACCTACTCGTATTTCCTTTCAATTTGTTCAATTAATCGAATACTTTGGATGTCTAAGATTTCCAGCCCGATCAAGTTTACAGATATTAAAAGCATGTATTTTAATGAGGTGTAGGGTTACCACGATGGCGAAAAAATCGGTGTGTGCCGGGCCACGCGCAGGAGGGTTCCGTAGTAGGTCTTAGTCGACAATAACTCTGTAACTGGTTAAGCCTACTTAGCCGTGATAGTTTTCCTTGCAAGTTCATTACATGTGTCACGTCTTTGAATTTTTTTAACTTTTCTAGGGACAGCCATTCAAAAGTTAGAGGAGGGGGACTCTCGTATCGTACAAAAAAATCCAATTAAAAGCTAGATATTTCGCAAGTGGCTCATTAAACCGAAAAATAGTCTTTGCATACCCATAATATTTTTGATAGACCTATCTAACGATACGGCAGATGATGGGATACGCGAGAAAAAAATGTTCATCCCCACTACGTGCTTGGGAGCTAAACTAAAAAAATATTTTCTATAATGTTATTGCCCCACTTTGTCGGCGTGATCAATATAGGTACATATCTATAACAAATTTCAGCTTTTTAGTACCAAGAACCTCTGAGCTATACCGCGGACAAACAGACAGACGACAGACGGACAGAGCGAAACTAGAAGTGTTCCTTATCGACTACGGAACCTTCCTTATCAACTACGTACTTTATTTCTTGAATATAACTGAGGGTGTAGTCTAGTCATTTCGAGGTCTATAGCAATAAGTGTGAAATGATGACCGCTGGTTGAACCGGTGCGACTTCACTTCACTGTATATAAATACCTACCCGTCTGTACCTACTTATACTGTGACGCAAACATAATAATATATACATAGTTTAGGTAAAGTTATCGCGGGAATGTTCCAAAGAGTCACCTCGGCTCTGGAACGCAAAAAGCACTAAAGGAACACAGATGGTGTCAGTAGGGGAGAAGTCATGTTGATGACTCTTCATAAAAAATGTTTTATTTATTAGCTTCTGCTTTAAAACACTTTTACTGTATGACGTCTGAACCGCTTTGGATGAAATTTGTATACGGTATAATATAAATATATATTTGTATTTTGAGAACGTAGTAATTGAAGATTGCGGTCATGAGCTTTATGAGGGAGGCGGGCAGGATTTTATAAACCCTATTTGTGATGCCGTCTGGGCCTCGGGCTTTACGGGGTTTGAGATTTCTGATGATTTCGAGTACTTCGTCCGAGGTGACGGGAGGAAGGGGATCATCAGGATCTTTAACGGGCGGTAGGGATGACCTACGATCGACTTCAACGTCAACCTTGGAGAGGTTAGCTTGGTCTGCTGGTTGGGAGCTTGGTCAGCATTGGGACTCTAAACTGTCGGCTAGGCATTCAGCTTTATCCTCGTCGTCGAAGGCGATAGATTTATCAGGGTGGGTGGTCCGTGGATGGGTCATTTGTAGATCTTTGACAGTCGTTACGGGTAGTCAGAAGCTAGAAAGTTTGTCAACCAGTCTTACCAAGGGGTATCGTGTTACCCGGTAACTGGGTTATGGAGGTCAGATACGCAGTCGCTTCATGTAAAACACTGCTTGTCAGCTGCATCCGGTATTGACTGAAAGCCGACGTCAACATAGTTTAGAAAAGGCTAGGCAGATGAGAGTATGACATGATGATTGTCTTCTTTTTTCTCTTTCAGCATTTTTACTTTAATTATATTGTTATCTATATTTGCTGATATAAGTAATTATGAAAGTAGAAGTACTTATTAAAATCCCATTCAATTCACATTTGGCTTATTGATTATGTGTTTAATCATTTAATTAGTTTTATAGTTTCATAAATTGGTTTTTTAATTAATAATAGTTAAATTGTGTATGACTGACGTTTAAAATGGCAGTTTCTAAAGTCGGTAACTTTCATTTATTAGTTATCTTTACATTAACATCTAAAATAATGATTTAATAATGAGCTTCAAAATTATAAAAAAATGATTGATTTTAGATCAATTAGCTGTTAAATCTTTTTTTATATTTGCATAATACATTATCAACAGAAAAGGTAAAATTATAATATAAGCCATTTGAAGTTAATTTCAAAGCTTGCTCGTGATTTCGAGGTTAGTTTTAGTTTGGTTCATTTGCGATAGATGGCGCTACATGCCCGTACATCAGGTAGGCAAGAATAACATGCAATGACAAAGAATGAAAATTCTTCATTTCAAAATAATACTAGCTATTTCCCCGCGGTTTTACCCGTGTCCATATGGAACTACTTAACCCGCCCATATGAAAAGTAGCCTATAACCATCCCCTCTATCTATTACATATAAAATGCTTTGTCCTGAATGACGGATCAACGCACAGCCTAAACCGCTGATCGAAGAGATCTGAATCTTGAGGGTGTGTTCTTTGTATGACGTAGGCATCCTATAAATAATAAATATAAATATAAATAAATAAATATCTTTGGACAATTTCACACAGCGCCATCTAGCCCCAAAGTAAGCAATGCAAGCATGCTTGTGTTATGGGTGCTAGCTTAACGGATATACTACTTATATATTTTTATAAATACATACATATTATACATAGTAACACCCAGACCCGCTACAGAAATTAAAATTCATCATTTCAATTTCTGCCCGGCCGGGAATCGAACCCGGGACCCCTTGCGTGGCATTCTGGCATGTTGACCACTAAACCACTCAGGTCGTCGATAAGAAAGGGTTTTCTGAAATTCTACCCCTTAGCGATTTCGGCCCGACCCGGGATTTGAACCCGAAGCCCCAGCAGAGACGACCAACGTGGCAGTAATTTTACCAGCAAAAATACAATTTAAAAACCAATTTTCATCCACAGCAGGACGCTGTCATATCTTATTAATGTAATATTTTTATTAATACATAGAGATATTTGGGTCTACATATTTCGTGTCACTTTTTGACAAGCGGATATCCGCCCCTGTTTCTATTTTTATTTGATTAATGTTATAGCCAATTTAGCTACTTAAGAGGAGGAGGAGTCATGTGATGATTTCAAACCCGAAAAAAAAGGTGGGTTCTTGTAATTTTGTTTATTTACAACGTTTTACATGAAGCAATGCAATGAAGTCTTTTTGTGCTCATTTCATCTTACAAAATAATGTTTTGTTTATATTATTGAAAACTGGAAAACCTTTCTTTAATGGCTGAGTTCTTTTTATTTCTTTTCAAAATTCAATATTTATTTTATAATTCAAATAAATTTTTAAATGTTATATATCTGACGGCGCAACCATAGATTAGCGCACCATACGATACTCATTACTAGGCTGTAAAAATATGTTGGATAAAGAGTGACAAGCTGTCATGCTGATGGAATGTCATCACTCATCAGTGGTGGCGAGGCGGGAACAGGGATGCTGGAAGACGCAACTGCTGGCGAACCGCGTGATTATTGACGAATCGTTTTATATCCGACATAATTGTTTTAAAATAACTTGATTAAGCTTGTATAAATAAATATGGATAACTCTGATGTAAACCTATCATAGCCTACATACCTGTACAAAACATTAAAAAAAAGGATTCTGCTGGTATCGGAAACATGGTCTAAGTAAACAGGCGGTCAGGGCCCCAGAGAGAAAAATCTCCTGAAATTATTTCCTTTATTGTTATTCTTACTAATCCTTACTTCCTTACTAATTCCTTATTCCTTACTAATATTATAAATGCGAAAGTAACTCTGTCTGTCTGTCTGTCTGTCTGTTACGCTTTCACGCCAAAACTACTGGACCGATATAAATGAAATTTGGTACAGTGATAGAATAGACCCTGAGGAACAACATAGGCTACCTTTTACCCGGGTGGGCTAAGTAGTTCCCTCGGGATTCGGGTGAAACCGCGGGAAACAGCTAGTTATAATATATAAACTGAGTACATACTTTTCGGGAAAAACGCGAATTAAATTACACCGTGTATAAATTGCAGGATCTCGTATTAATATTGATTATTTTATCTGTATCATTATTGATAGATAACCCACATTTATTTATCGAGAGTTCATTAGATATACCGCTATCCATTCCGATGAGCAATAATGGCTCGTAAGCTTTCGAGGCTTCCGGCGACTGGGACCGCAATTAACTGATCCGCGGTGTGAGTCGCCGGATGGATTTAATTTAAATATTTTTCTTCCGGCTACTGGGACCACTCATAAAATATAAGGTTCAAATCAAAAATAGTAGTCAGACAAAAAAATCTTCAGTGCACTCTATAATATATATTAAAAGAATCAAATGGACATTGAACATTGAAATGTTGCGTCACGAAAAGTACTAGGACATAATAGAATGAAAGAGACCCCAGTGTTGTTCAACTCAACAATGTTTGAAGCCTCAGCTTTCAAACATTGTTGATTTTAAACTCGGCTATCTTGTTGAAGTTAGTTGAAATTAAAATTGAAGAAGCATATTTAAATTAATTGTTAATTTTACTAAATATTCCTGTTGCTTATCCCACTTTATTTACCTGGCTAAATAATAGCCCGGACCAATGGCTTCCGAGGCACGGAGGAGTCTCGGTATGATAATCCACGAACCGACCGCGGCAAGCGCAGAGCTCCCCATTTTTAGGGTTCCGTAGTCGACAAGAAATCCCTATTGTTTCACCATGTCCGTCTGTCTGTCTGTCCGTCTGTCCGCGGCTTAGCTCAGAGGTTCTTAATACTAGAAAGCTGAAATTTTGTGAAGATATCTATATTGATCATGCCAACAAAGTGGTAAAATAAAATTTTGAAAAAATAAATAGAAATATTTTTCAAAATTTTCTCCCAAACACGTAAAGAGGGGATGAATTTTTTTTTCTCGCGTATTCCTTCGTGTGGGGTATCGTTAGATAGGTCTTTCAAAAAATGTATAACTACAACGGAACCCTACTGCGCGTAGCTCGACACGCACTTTGTCGGTTTTTAGGCAATGTTATACAATACAGAAATTGCTGGATCAGACCAAAAGTCAATTCTCCTGCCAATATAACGAAGCTGTTTTGAACAACTCTGCATTTAATTTTAAGCTCGTAAGAATAGGCCTTTGACACTAGTCTAGTGTTCCCGCTAGTCCTTTTCATTGTAGTCTAGACACTTTCAAGTGTTCCAATAGATTGCTTTTGCCTCTTGTATCGTTCACAACAACGTTCGAGAAATGAAAATGGCGCCGACTTGCAACTTCCGAATATAATTGAGAATTAGAAATGCAATAAGTTTTTTTGTTTATTTCGGTTTGATAATTGAGAAATAAAAAGTACTTAGTGGTAAAAAGTGGTCCTAGTAGTTAAGGCACGAGTGTGGGTGTGTTCGTATCCTGGATATAGATACTTTCTGAGTAATTTTAGACGTTATGACTAAAGGTAAAAAGTAAAACATCGTGAGGAAACCTGGACTTAAAAAGTCTGAAATTGCCAATCCGCCTTGAGCAAGCGTGGTGATCATTGCCCATGACTTCTCTGTATGAGAAGAGGCCTGTGCCCAGTAGTGGGACAATATCTAGGCTAATGAGAAATATATATTTTAGAACTTGCTTTGCGCCAGCGGCTTCGCCCGCGTGGGCTATAGGTACGAATTCAAATTAAAAATGTCCGTTTCATATAAACGTTGCTCCCCCTTTTTCATCCCCTTAGGAGTAAAATTTCAGAAAATCTTTTAGTATCGGATGCCTACGTCATACATAGAACACACCGTCCAAGTTTCAGGTCTCTACGATCAGCAGTTTAGGCTGTGCGCGGATCCGTCAGTCATTCAGGACAAAGCACTTTATATATATAGATGGAGCAGGAGTGACATTGGTACTCGCTGCATCTGAGATCCACGAAGGTGAGAAGAGAGAGTAAATTGATATGACTGAAATTTAACTTTCAGAAACCAGTAATGTAACGGTGTCATTGAATGAAGGTTATCAAGCTAATATTGATCGGCTTTACGTATTATCTCAGCGGTAGACATAGTACCGCCGCGTGTGATAACATTTCACTAATAAATGTTAGTGTAGATTATAAAACTAAGGTACTATTAAATTGTATATCATGATTGATAAATGATAAATGATATTTATTTTTGCAAATTGGTTATAAAATAACACTTTTACACGTCAATTATTATTTTAAAAGCTAGATGAGGCCGGTATTTCCTATCTGACTACCTTGAGAAGAAACACCGAAACAAACTCAAGGGTCAAAGTCTCTTTTAAGGTCCAGACATAATGTAATTGCATCATGGATGTACAACGTAAGCTGGAGTCTGAAATGACCTTTTGAAGAAAGAATCATACAGATCCGAGTGGGCCTGTCCATTCAGTTGGCACGCAAGTCTTTGTTAGCTCAACAGTAACTTAGGAACTTATAATCCAACGAACAATACCCCCAGAAAGGACATTTGGGTAGGCCGCATGAAGTACTCGAACCGTCAGACGCAAATGAAACTAAACATTAAGGCAATATATTAAAGAAAAAAGAAAGCCCACATTGTACACACATTCACAATCAAATAATTTGAGCTACTTTAAACAGTAGGCAATAATGTCAATGCTTATAAAATAATAATTTGAGTAAACATGTCAATGTGAATAAAATAATACTTGTTATGTGATTATCAATATGATCTCCGAAAGTATATATATTTTATTCAATAAATTCTCTGAATCTTGATCATGAATATGCATTAAGATTCCAATTAATCCATTAACTTTCTTTCATTAAAAAAAAATAAATTTGTCATGTATCGGTTTGTTTATAAATTTAAATTACACAAGCACATACACACAGACCCGGAATAATTTATGTTGTCCCGTGTGGGAATCGAACCCGCGACACGCAGCGCAGCACCCAATTGCTGAGCCACTGTGCTAAACCTGCCATTACACTTTTTCGTCCATTGCGTTGTTCTTACTATCAAGCAGACAAACTCCTCACGCCTAGGACGCAATAATCATCTTGCAATATCAAAATGAGATCCATTGTTAATGACAGTTGATTTTACAATTCGGCCGCCAAAGTTTAAAATATATTTGAGGCCAGTATTTCTATATATCTACTAATTAATATTGTAACAAGACTACATAAATATTTATAAATATAATATATACCTATGAACGTATTATTTGCTTTGTTTCATGCATGCGGTCCACCCTTCGTAATGAATGCCTTAACAAACAATATGACGAGGGTACCTTCAGAATGGCTGATATGCGTCTGTTGATTGTAGATACCTCTACAGATAGGGTATTGATAAATTTATTATACCTGACTGTTCCCGCGGTTTTCCATGAGCTAAGGAAACTAATTCATGCATCAAAAAATCCTTCTTTTAAACCCCCACCCTGACTAAAAAAAGGGGTGTTATAAAGACTGCTATGTGTGTCTGTATATGGCACCGTAGCTCTTAAACGAGTGAATTGATTTAGGTGCGATTTTTTGGTGGTTCTTAGACTTATTTTATGACTTTTTAAATGATCGCTTTTTTGACTTAGGCTTTTGTTAGTGGATGGTTACAGCGTAGCGTAAAAAAAAAAAGCTCCTAACCTGAGCGGTTTAGGCTATGCGTTGAGTGTCAATCATTCAGACAAGTAGCTATACTACTGTATACTATAACTGTAGGTGAAACTGTGGGAAATAGATAACTAGCTATTTGCCACCTATGTCCCGATCATTTAAATATCTGACTACTTTTTAGGGTTCCTTAGTGGACAAGGAACCCTTATAGATTCGCCATGTTTGTCTGTCTGTCCGCAGCTTCTGTTCTTAATACTAGAAAGCTAAAATTTTGTATGTATATTGATCAAACCGACAAAGTGGCAAAATAAAATTATGAAAAAGAAAAGTTTTGGTACGTAGCTCTCAGACACGTAAAGTGGGGATGAATATTTTTTTCTCGCGTATCCCTTCGTGTGGGGTATCGTAAGATAGGTCTTTCAAAAATATTATAGGTATGTGAAGACCATTTATAGGTTAAGTGAGCCATTTGCAAAATATCTAGCTTTAAAGTGCAAATATTTAACAAACGCGCGCGTGGATTCTCTTTTTTGTTTTCTGAGTGTACCTATTTTGAAAATCCTGGTAAATTGCTCCCCCTCTAGCACATGATGGAAATTCCAAGCTTACTGCTATTCGTGTCACAAATCGTATGGTACTAACGAGTTTAGGTCACGCCATGGCAAACAAATCACATAGGTACTCAGAACTTATACTACGAAGTGATACGGTTCTAGAATAAGTAATGACATTTTAAATTTGCTGTTTACTGTTTTAGAAACTTTGAACTTTATTGCTTTGGGGTGGGTTTAAATGTCTAATCTTATTGTAAATGGAGTATACGTTTCTTTAACGTTTACTTATGATCACAGGCAAAGTGTGTGGCGAACAAGGCATATATCCCTCTTTAGCTTAAAAATTTACATTTATTCACGTGATGTACAGTCGATGACAAAATGTGATCAAAGTCCTACTAATATTATAAAAGCAAAAGTTTGTGAGGATGGATGTTTGTTACTCTTTAACGCAGAAAGTACAGAATGGATTTGGATGAAATTTGTCACACAGATAGTTTATAACCTGGTTTAACACATAGGATATTTTTTATCCGGGTTTGCGAAGTGGTTCCCTCAGGATGCTGATGAAACCGCGAGAATAGCTAGTCTTTAATAATGCCCATTTTTGAGCACATTTGCACGGACATAGGAGAGTATTAAAGGGGTTTGATAAATTGTTAAATAGCAAACACAATAGGTACTTAATAAATAACTTTAAACCATGTCTGGCAAGGCATTACATTTATTTTGGAAAGGATTCAAGTTTATATAAACAGGGTGTGCAATGCACGCTGATAAATGTTGTACAGAATATGATGCTTAAAACTTAATTGATTATGGTTCAATTTCGATTACTGAGATAATTAAATATGAATAATTCCTAGCCAGTCAGCAACGTGTCTTTACAAATACAAATACTCTTTATTGTACACCAATTACAAATACAGATCAAAGAGAAATATAATAATTGTATAATTATGTACTTTTTTTTATCGTAAACCTTTTCTATGTGACTGTACATGTATGGAGTGTGTATCCACAAGTGTTGACATTTGGGTTTCTGTGCTTCTCCATGTATTTTTAAAAGGGTTTTTTTCCTGAATGGAATAGCGATAACGTGTACAAAGTCTATCGAGTTATTGGTATTATTTTGTGAAACATTTTTAGTATATTTGACGTAATCAGAAGCCCTTTAAGACAACTTTAATGAAATGTGATAGTGACACATGACCGGCGATTGTCCCTGTATACACTATAGATAGAAATACACCCAGGAATAATTCCCGGTTTGTGCAGGACTGTAGCAAAACATGGAAACGTACTACTTGATGGGATGACAATGGAATGGAGGATATGAGGAACTATGGAAACCTATGGCCTATAGCCTTCCTCGATAAATGGGCTATCCAACACTGAAAGTATTTTTCAAATCGGACCAGCGGTTCCTGAGATTAGCGCGTTCATACAAACAAACTCTTCAGCTTTATAATTATAGATCTGTATAACTAGCTAGCGGAATAGTGGTGCTCCGCTCCTATTGGTCTTAGCGTGATGAATATAGCCTATAGCCTTCCTCGATAAATGGGCTATCTAATACTGAAATATTTTTTTAAATTGGACTAGTGATTAGCGCGAGCAAGCAAACAAACAAACTCAGCTTTATATATATTTTTTTTTATTACAGCTGTTAATTAGGTATTACTTGCCTGAATAATATAGTTATATTTCGATTTCTATTTCATTATATTACCTTGATGCTCAGTTTCACTTGCACTCAACTAAGACAAAGATCAAGTTGAATGTACTCAAGACGATCGTTGCAATGGGTGACCATGTATTTTGGTATAATGTGGATAGTTCCGATAGTCTGACTTAAGAGATATTTACATTTAAGTTTGTTTTCCTCGAAGGGATAGTTTGGTGTGTAGTGTAAAGTTTTTTTTTCCGTGTTACCTTAATTATTTTTCTATAATATTAATTAGCCTAAGTTCCTCCTTGTAATAACGTCAGCAAACTGCCAGTGGAAGTCAAATTAAAATAGTGAAACAGCTATTTGAGAGATGACTCGAAACAAACAGACAAAAAGAAAGATTGTCTATTCGGTATAAGTGCCGCGTAAACATTTGCATTTTTTAAAAAGCTTTAGTAGGAATATGGGTATATTTATTTACTGAAAGTATTTACATTAAGAATAACAAGATAAATTAAAAAATTAAAAAACCCCCTACGCAAAAATGCCTTACATCATTTTGGAAAAGCGCTAATACTCTTACACTGCTGGACCGATATTAACCAAACATAGCTAAGAACCACCGCAAGAAAACTGGCTTTCAAATGAAAAATCCGCATCGAAATCGGTTCATCCGTTTGAGAGCTATATACCATGCCACAGACAGATACACACAGACAGACAGACAGAAATCGACTTTGGGATCTCAACGCTTTTAGAATAAGTAATCTAATATCAAAATTTTAAACACTGATAATGTCGGTAAACATCAGGGGGGTTAGACAAGTGGCAAAAACGCCATAGAAACGCTATAGAATAGAAAACAAAATGTATGGGAATGACATTCGTTTACGACTAGCTATTATGTCATTCCCATACATTTTGTTTTCTATTCTATGGCGTTTCTATAGCGTTTTTGCCACTTGTCTAGCCCCCCAGGTGAGAAGTGGTTTTTTTAAAATGACGGATATGGAATGACATAAAAACCGAATTAGGGTGGGACACAATTTGACTGTGCAACCCTTAAAAATGGTCTAACGATTTTCCGCTTGAAAACACTTTGGGAAAGTGAAACTTAATTAATTGACTTCTTGTTAAATTAGAAAATGTAACTTTCTATTAATATTAACGTCGCGGCATTGAAGGGTTAAGAAGAGGTGTATCAATATTATAATTATTTTGTTTTTAGTAATTATGGATGAACCAATCATGCCTGACTTAGGAAATGAACCACAAGCCTGATGCTCTGCAGTCCCACCTGCGACTACTAAATATATGTCTGCCTCAACTTTCTATGTATACTAGTTTACCGGAAAGACGTGGTACTGTCCTAACTTTAGTTTTTTTATGAAAACAACGACGTTATCTACCGGGAGCAATTGTATTTTCAAACTGCCCAGGGAGCCACTCAAATATACACACGCATTCTTTCTTTGGCCCTCCCGACCTTAGCTCGACGAGCTAGCCCGCGAGCTAAGTTCTGATCCAGCTTGTCCCCTGCTGTCCTCCCCCAGCGACACCCTAAGCCGAGGCCCGTATCCCACTAGGGGGTTCCCTTAGCGTGTAGTCGCTTAGTTTTATAAGTTAAGCCCTGGCTGGAGGCCCTAAATTCATTTAAGGCACTTCACTGGCAAGCTCGGTTAAGCAGTCGACAGCCATCTAGGTTGACCTGCGAGATGCCATACTAAAAAAAATCTTTCTTTGCCAGCACGTGAAGATTCATTAACCTACCCCGTGAGTTTTAGTACCTTTTTTGTTCTTCCACTAGCATGACGAGGCAGATATTACCCAAAAAAAATCAGTAAAACGTGATTCTTTTATCGCCCAAACTGTAGTGGTATTCAATCAAATCAATGCTTGCTATTATACACTACACTTAATTTAAACTATACATATAAATAGGTTACATAATTATAAATATTATAATGACATATACATGTGAAGGCTTGTTATTAGCAATGTTTAGTAAAATACGTTTACTCATTTATGTAATTAGTCTGTAAGCCTTCTTTAAAACAAATTTAAAAAAACCATCCATATCGGTCAAGCCGTTTAGGAGGAGTTAGGTCACGAACATACAAAGAATTATATCCATAAAGATTCTCATGAACTGATATAAAAGTCCGGAATATACAAAGAGATAGACTGGTCACCCTATCCCAGAATCTGGTTAAGTCTGAACCAGTCTCTGGTGGACAAAGGGTCAATTATCTTTGAGGGTATCTGTACCCTGCCTCAATTTGAAAGTGCACTGATGTGAACTAAATACCGACCACCTAGTGTATCTAGTGGAGTACCTTTCGCTAATGGTCATAGTACTCTTGAAATTAACACGACCTGGGGGTTAGACAAGTGGCAAAAACGCTATAGAAACGCTATAGAATAGAAAACAAAATGTATGGGAATGACATATAGCCAGTCGTAAACGAATGTCATTCCCATACATTTTGTTTTCTATTCTATAGCGTTTTTGCCACTTGTCTAGCCCCCCTGAGTGGTTTAGTGGTCAACATGGAATACCACGCAAGAGGTCCCGGGTTCGATTCCCGGCCGGGCAGAAATTGAAATGATGAATTTTAATTTCTGTGATGGGTCTGGGTGTTACTATGTATAATATGTATGTATTTAAAAAGTATTATATAAGTAGTATATCTGTTAATCTAGCACAAGCATATTAATTGCTTACTTTGGGGCTAGATGGCGCTGTGTGAAATTGTCCAAAAAAGATATTTATAAAAAATAAATAAAAAAAGATTGTATAATATCTGTCATACATACTATAAGCTGCCTTTACCAATTGGTAGATATTTGCGAGGCCTCTGTCTCTGTATTTTTTTTCAATTCTCCAAGTTATTTTTGGCGATTTCTAGTTTTCTTATTACTGATCTTGATTTTCTCACGATATTTTCTTTCAAATGTTAATTAGTTTAAAGAAAATGACTAAAGCGCTCTTGTGACGTCACAGAGAGTAGTTATAAAGTAACGCTTGGTTTTCAAACAAATGCAGGATCATGCCTTATTTATTTAGATACGTGTATGTGGTCAATAATCTATACTTCATTGTTTTATAATAAGATAAGAGAAAATTCCAAACTCTCTTTGCAGCTTCTTCGTTTTTTTTAGATTTTGAGTTCTATTCCGTACTGCTAAAGATGGCGTTGAAAGCAAAATAATGTTCACAATAACAAATATATTCTGCGTCTGTTTTTAGGGTTCCGTAGTCCGACAAGGAACCCTTATAGTTTCGCTCTGTCCGTCTGTCTGTCTGTCTGTCTGTCTGTCCGCGGCATAGCTCTGTGGTTTTTGTTATTAGAAAGCTGAAATTTGGTATGAATATGTATATTGATCACGCATGAAAAATATTTTTTTTTAGGTTAGCTCCCAAACATGTAAAGTAGGGATGAATATTTTTTTTCTCGCATACCCCTTCGTGTGGGGTATCGTTAGATAGGTCTTTCAAAAATATTATGGGTGTGTGAAGATCATTTTTCGGTTAAGCGAGCCATTTGCGAAATATCTAGATTTTAAGTGAAATTTTTTGTTCGATACGAGTTACCCCCCCCTCTAACTTTTGAATGGCTGTACCTAGAAATGTGAAAAAAATCACAGACGTAGCACATGTAATGAACTTACAAGAAAAACTATCACGGCTAAGTAGGCTTAACCGGTTACAGAGTTATAGTCGACTAACTGAGACCTACTACGGAACCCTACTGCGCGTGGCCCGACACGCACTTGGCCGGTTTTTTCTTGTCCCCTTAGTAATAGAGCTTTAAATTGTTGGAACAAAAAAATAAATAACTATTTATTTATTTTTACGTTTAAATGTCAGACTGTCTATTTGCGCCGCTCTCACGAGAAAACGGCTGAACCGATGTATATGAAATTTGAAACAAAGATTAAAATTTAGAAAAGATATTTGTATTTTTGGACCCGGTCGCGTGAAGTAATTTCCTTAGGTTGCGGGTGAAACTGCGTGAAAAAGCTAGTATTTTAATTTTTCAAACTACCATCATCTGCCTAGCTTTTTCCGAACTACAATATTGGAGTCGGTTTTAGTCTAACCGGATGCAGCTGAGTACCAGTGTTTTACGTGGTTCGAATGCCTCCACAACCCAGTAACCTGGTTACAGAATACCCCTTGGTACGACTGGTTGTCAGACTTTCTGGCTGTTGACTACCCGTAACGACTGTCAAAGATCTACAAATGACAGCGGGGACCAACAGCTTAACGTGCTTTCCGAGGCACGGAGGAGTCTCGGTATGACATAGATGGTCACCCATCTACGGGCCTACCGCGCTTACCGCAGCTTAATCATTGATCGATTGACCTGTGCGGATGTTACTTAGCCACGACCTCCACTTAAAACTACCAATCTACTAAACTGTTGGTGTGGACAGCTGCACACTCCAATTGCATGCAATAACTATAGAATATAACAATTAAAAAGTTACAGAGTCGAGTTGTCGATCGTCGCTAAACAAATTTGACAATTTTTTTTGTATATTTTTGTTGGATCATCGTTAGTGAATTGCTGTGAAAATTTTTAACAACATTTTTGCTACGTTGAATGGTTAACAATATATCTGAATGAACTTTAGTCTAACTGGTTTCTGCCGCCTTTATAACTACTACTACTACTAGCATTTAGAACTGAGAGATAATAATAAAAAAAAAGATTTATATTAGAGTAAAAGATTTTTGGAGTTAGTACAGTAGTTCCAGAGATAACTCTTTATGTACAAACGAACAGATATTATATCATTAGGTATAATGTGAGAAAAGGCTTTCCAAATTTTCCAAATTATTTTAGCTTTATTTTGTCTGCTTTCTGAAGTTTTAGTAAATTTCCTATCTATGTAGCTTTTTTACCAAATCTCATCCGTTCTGTAGTTTTTGCGTGAAAGAATAACAAACATACATTCTTACAAACTTTCGCGTTTATAATATGTACTAGCTTCTGCCAGCGACTTCGTCCGCGTGTAATAGTGGTGCTCCGCTCCTATTGGTCTTAGCGTGATGATATATAGCCTATAGCCTTCCTCGATAAATGGACTATCTATCTCTGAAAGAATTATTTAAATCGGACCAGCGGTTCCTGAGATTAGCGCGTTTAAACAAAATGACAACATTTCCCTTCACTGCTCTGCTCCTATTGATTGTAGCGTGATGAAAAGTATACTATAACCATCTCAGGAGTAGTCAGGAGTATGACAAATAATTGTACCAAGTTTCGTTAAAATCCGTCAAATAGTTTTTGTTTCTATAGAGTTTATACAGACAGACAGACAGACAGACAAAAATTTTACTGATTGCATTTTTGGCATCAGTATCGATCCCTAATCACCCCCTGATAGTTATTTTGGAAATATATTTCATGTACAGAATTGACCTCTCTACAGATTTATTATAAGTATAGATATAGATTAGTAGGATAGGATAATAATTATCTTTCAATTTTACATAATACCGACAGATATATAAAAAAATAAAAGGCCTAAATTAAATACCCCCCTCTCCCCATCCTTCAATATTTCCACCTCATTCATACTCTCGAGATAATTCACAGGATGAAAGCAAAGCTAGATTAATCCTTCTATGTAGTCAAATCAAGCGTACATACCAAACGAATGAGAAATATGAAAGCGACAGTATTAGGTACAAGTCTTTTCAGTAAATAAATATGTATTAGAAATTTAAGTAATTTTATTTCATTCGATCACAAAGTTGAACTGAATCATTTGAGTTTGTTAATCAGATTAGACCAATTTTGTATCGTCACTAGCTGTTTCCCGTGGTTTCACCCGCATCCCGAGGGAACTACTTAGCGCACCCGGGTAAAAAGTAGCCTATGTTGTTCCTCAGGGTCTATTCTATCTCTGTACCAAATTTCATTTATATCGGTACAGTAGTTTTGGCGTGAAAGCGTAACAGACAGACAGGCAGAGTTACTTTCGCATTTATAATATTAGTAAGGATTTACAGATTAGCTCCAAGACACGAAATTAAAGTATTTTCAACTTAACCATAATACATATAAAGTTTCATTTCGATAAAATCATTATAAGTGTGTTAAAATTAAATTCTAAGATGTGATTCATTGTTTCAAATTAAACTTGTTTTACACTTATTATTACTTTTTAATTATTATTTTTATTCTGTTTTATGGGCCTTAGTTGTCTGAAATAAAAGATATAAAATCTATACATATAAAATACTTTGTCCTAAATGACTGACGGAGCAACGCACGGCCTAAACCGCTGAGCGTAGAGACCTGAAACTTAGAGGGTGTATTCTTTGTATGACATAGGCATGTGATAAGAAAGGATTTTCCGAAATTCTACCCTTAAGGGGTCGAAAAAGGGGAGCAAAGTTTTTATGAAACTCTGTCTTCTAATTTGAATTCGTATAGCCCACGCGGTTGAAGCCGCTGGCGGAGAGCTAGCAAAGAATAAATAAATATTTTGGGACCCAAAGAATATGTTGAAACCGACTGAATAAGGCTGCTAAAACTCAGTAGGGTGTCCAATAGCACAATTTATCTGTCACAGCGCAAAATTCCCGAGCCTGTTCGAGCTACGTGAGTGAAATACAAACAATTCGCTCTTACTCAATTACGTCAATGTTACAGGCAATAGCTATGCATCACCTGCCCTGTTTGATTTAATATATTTCTGTCTTTAGTGGATGGAATCACCAAGCAAGGGACAGGTATTATTGATATCTGTAAGCCAAAGAGAATACAATACTCTGTAAGCGTCGGTTCGCCATTATTACATCACAAATTTTCTTTCATAATAGTTTCTGTCAGCCGAATGGCACAGATAATTAATATAACAGCGCGTGCGACCACGTCTATCTGATGGAATGTTGCCACTGTACATAATTTTTAATTATTTTGTATAAAATAGTCAGTTCTCTTTGTGCATACATTAATATTTACATATTGTATTTATTTATGTTATATTTATTTGCATCACCGATTGACGTCATCACGTCAGTATTCGGCTATCGCTGAAAATCGACGCTGGGACTTTGTCTCGCATAGGGTCACAGCATTAAGCTGAGCGAGGGCCGTATTGCGTGTTTGTGACGCATACTACCCCCTTATGTATCAGTAGTTTTTTTTTTGTGTATATGTATGTCTCCAATCACGTAATTAAACGCATTTTCTTTCTTCTTTCTTCATATCCTGCTGAGGGATTCATTGTAAGATTTACTGTGGCCCTTGAATGCAAATGGCAATTGAACGAATTTGGACAGCTTTTAGTTTAACAGCCAGTAGGAGTCTTAAAGACGGTTACAAAAAAAATAATACGTATAAGTCATCGGCCTAACCTTATCCCAACTATATTGGAGTCGGTTTCAGTCTAACTGGTTGCAGCTGAGTACCAGTGTTTTATATGGAGCGACTGCTCATCTGACTCCCACAACCCAGTTACCGGGTAACACGGTACCCCTTGGTAAGACTGGTTGTCAGTCTTTCTGGCTTCTGACAACCCGTTACGACTGTCAAAGATCTACAAATGAAAACCGGGACCAACAGCTTAACGTGCTTTCCGAGTACGGAGGAGTCTCGCTATGGCAAAGATTGTCACCCATCCACGGACTGACCGCGCCAAGCGCAGCTTAATCTTGGATCGATCGAACCAAACGGCTATTACTTAACCACGAGCTAAGTTCACGTAAATAATACGTATAAGTATATATAAAAATGTGGGGTAGCTTAAACTTCTAATTTAATCTCGGAAAATGTAAGTGTAACCTATATTTTATTTTCATTACGTAACATTTGGTAGACCAATGACTTTATAACAAAAAAATAAAATAACGTTAAAGGGGATTTCAAAAAAAAATAAAATTAATCGTAATATCTTTCTAAATATGGCACGGACGTCCAAAAGACGGAATTGCAATGCTTTTTGCCAAAGCGAAAGCCATCAAAGGCTAGAAAACGAAGCACCGAACTAAAGCCCGGATTAGCTTTTGCGTGATTTTGCGATATTATCCAAAACTAAAAAGAAATATTATTAATTTAACATTTCAGCGTGGACTACAAACTTGATGTCAATTTTCATGAAATTAGTGGACATGAAATGAAAGCAGAACTTTCTGTTTCATTTCCATTAACCTATTAATTGAAATGCCGCAATTCAAACTGAAGGAATTCACATCTTGCTTTTAAATCTCTCGAATTTATACACAGCTGTTATAAATTTTACAACTGATAGGAATTTTCTTTCTACTTTAAAGAAAACCGTAACTAAACAAAGGTGTAAATCAATAAACGTAGGTATCTAATGGCCTAACGAGCTCAGCTCACTGATCCAGAAAGTTGCCTACTCACCGAATAAACTTTGTATATGAAAACATATTGAGCGTACAACCGCAAACAAAACACGAAAGTTTTAGTTACATTCATAAAGAGAATAGCCCTGTAGCCGCTCACAAAAATCCACACAATTAGTGACATTTATAAAAGCACTAATCTCGTAATCCTCGATGCAACAAGTAACCGCCCGCCCAGAGGCGCGGGGAGCCGGCGGCGCCCGAATACTACTGCACACTTCAGTATCGTCGCGACCATGGCTACGGACGGACGTACGAAGCGCTCGCAATCGATATGCGCTCCCGCCTCCGCGAGTATGGAAGCCCTCGCGGCCCCTATGGAGACCACGCCGGCGCCTCGCCGCAGGCCGGCGGCGCGCTCCCAGTCCGCCAGGATTACCGGCGGCCGGTCCGTCAGGCACCGGCGCCAGCAGCAGCAGCAGCAACTGGATAGAGAGACCAGGACCCGGTACAGCTCGGAGCCTCGCCTCGCTGAGGCGGAGACGCCGCCTCAGGTCCGCAGGCAGGCGTCTGCCCGGCGCCGCCCGCCGCCCGGGCAGCACAACCAGCCGCGGCGCTCGAACGCGTTCCTCGACGTGCCCAGGAGCGCCCAGCACCAGCCCGAAGAGGAGCCCGACGAGGACTCGTACCGGCTCCGCACGTTCAACATCACGCAGAAAGGAGGTCAGTGCTAGCCGACACGTTCGTTCACCCTCAACTATATTTACACGCGCAAAAGTTAGTGTAACGTCTTTTTTTAATTCGACTTCGAAACGGAAAACTTGGCAGGCGGCCTGCTCGCCGTTTTGCATTGACTTTTGAGTACGTTGTTGGTGAAAATTTTGCGTAAGACCAACGCGGAAGATCATGGAGTCAGAGAGTTGCGCCGTGTTCGGGATAAAACTGGGTTAAAAATCCGTCGTTAAAATATTTTTGTGTCATCGTGAATCATGTTGGGCAGCATTTACGAGGCCACTATAAATCAAGATACAAGAACGTTTGAGTTTACTTTTGAGGTATAAATAAATCGGGACGCACGAAGTGAGCACACTTTATCGACGTTAAAACTTTGAAAACACTGCACGGCGGAGCGTATCCGCAATCTTTGAGACACTACAAAGGGTGTCCGCTTGCTGTCTTTGAGTGAAGTAAACAGGCTTGAGACAGTGCACGTCAGCATGAGATCGGTTGGAAGTAGCTTCCAATACTACGAGCTTATTTATCAAAATGGCGCGTTTCCGTAAACAAAGGAACGTCGCAACTGTTTAGCATAATGCATATTGAATAGGCACCGCCGGGGGACAATGTCTGTTCATCGTCTCCGTCTACATAGATAAAACAGTTGGCAGATATTATTACCCATTAGATAGTAGTCTGTTGTGTTCAGATCAAACGTGAACTTCGTAGATAGCTTTTTATTGATAATTCATTGGTGTTTTCTTTTTCAATTTTCATTTAGAAGCTATGATTAACGTTTGATCGATAAAAATGTTTTGGAGACTACCCTCAGTAGGTATAACAAGTTCAATATAATGTCTTGAATACTAATTTATCGTTTGAAAGAAACCTTTAAATAAAGAAAACTATTCGAAGTTCGTAGTTAGTTTGGTGAAAGTTTCTAGTTGGGAACTGGAGGTGGATTTTACTTTGCGGTTTGAAGTTTTATTAAGTAATTTCATGCGATTCGTAACGGTGAAAGAAAATTTTGAAATTGCGGAAAATTAATGTGTACATATTAATTTTATTTGAATAATATATAATTATTCTACGTAGGTATAAAATGGTATAAGTGTTATTTGAAGTATCTTTAATAACTCATAGTATCTATTACTCGCTTAATAATATTACAAAATATAATGTAAAATAATAATAAAAAATAGATATTTAATTAATTTAGTAACTAAATCAATTTCAAATTAGTTTTGCCACAAAAACTTTATGTTAATACATCAGTTTATAATTTGAGTATTAACTTGGAAGTTGCGACTTGAATTTGAAATTTATTTAAGTTTTGCGGACCAGACAGACATTGTGACAGTTAAAGGAATCACTTTCAATCAATCCCTTTTTTTAATTACTTAACAATTTAACGCAAACGTCACCAATTTTTCTTTCAATAAAATCTTGATTCCGACTGATACAAAAATCATTTCAGAACAAAAACAACCAAGTCATTCTATCCTTTGTCAAGAGAGAACTTAACATCAAACAACCTTAATTAAAGTAGTATATATATTTGGTAAGAGGAAAGATTTGTTTGTTTGTCTGTAGGGTTTTAATTCAAAAACTACGGGACAGATTTTAAAAATCTTTCACCGTAAGAAAGCTACATCTTTATGAAGTGTCACAGGCTATATTTATTTCCAGAAATAATTAGGGATCCCTACTAAAACTTGAATAATGTAACCCAAGCTGTATAAAAAAAAGTCAACGCGGGCGAAGCTGCGGGCGGAAAGTTGGTTAATAATAACCTCAGAAGGGAATAATAATAACAGAATCTACAGTAGCCTAAATATCCCTAATAA
Source organism: Pyrrhia umbra (assembly GCA_963891755.1). NCBI lineage: Eukaryota > Metazoa > Arthropoda > Insecta > Lepidoptera > Noctuidae > Pyrrhia > Pyrrhia umbra. The sequence continues at coordinate 2,207,529 of OY982929.1, read as the reverse complement.
AAAAATAATGAGCTTAAAATACTCAAAGCCTTAGAAAATTTAAAAGAGAAATACTTTCATTTTAATTGGACATTTGCGGGGTACATTTGAAGCTCATTTTATGAAGCGAAGGGAAAATTATGTATTTTACGTAAATGTTTCTTGTATAATAGAATAAGGGTAGAATCACTGTGATTATGGATTAGCATTATTCTGTAAAAAGAAATGTTTTTAAATTTATTTGTTATATACAAGGTGGAGGAGCTCGTGGCTAAGTAACAGCCGCACGGTTCGACCGATCAAAGGTTAAGCTGCGCTTGACGCGGTCCGTCCGTGGATGGGTGACCATCTTTGTCATAGCGAGACTCCTCCGTGCCTCGGAAAGCACGTTAAGCTGTTGGTCCCGGTTGTCATTTGTACATCTTTGACAGTCGTTACGGGTAGTCAGAAGCCAGAAAGTCTGACAACCAGTCTTACCAAGGGGTACCGTGTTACCCGGTAACTGGGTTGTGGAGGTCAGATAGGCAGTCGCTCCATGTAAAACACGGGTACTCAGCTGCATCCGGTTTAGACTGGAAGCCGACCCAACATAGTTGGGAAAAGGCTAGGCAGATGATGCAGATGATGATGTTATATACAAGGTCTAAGATACACTAAGAAAGTAAAATTATGACATTGGTGATGGTGAACGAAAACATCGTAAGGAAACCTGGATAAAAAAGTCTGAAATCGCCAATCCGCCTTGAGCAAACGTGGTGATCAATGCTCATGCCTTCTCTGTATAAGAAAAGGCCTGCTGCCCCAGCAGTGGGATAGTAAATAGGCCTGAGGTTAATATTGCTAATATAAGGTCTTGTATTTGAAAAGTTTTACAAGACAGTAACACCTAATCAAATTTGCAAGACTGTGGACAGGTTTCACAACTTCTAGATTGGAATATCTGCCAGATTAATTGTTCAAATAAATGTCGTTCTAAAGTATTATTCAGGAAACCTCTTTCGGTACCAAATATCGGAATTTATAAATAAGGAAATAATTTCAAGGGAAATTGTATTTGTGTTAAGTTTGTAGGTATAAGGTATTTCTTGTTTTTATTTTATAATTGTATTTGTTGTAACTTATGAGGCTGGCTTTTGGCGCTCCGAGCAAAAGATAATTAAAAAAAAAATGAATAACATTCTAATAAAATTATCGGGCACATAACTTCAACTATTTTTCATTGTATTAAGGTTTGTTGCAAGGAAAGTCACGCAAGAACGACTTCAGTGAGATGGACACTATCCTTATAATTTATGAGAAAAACTATCCAACAATATACAAGTAAACTGAAGAAACAATCTACTAAGAAATGCGTCAAATAGGAATGCATATAAAACTTCTTTTCATCATAAAAAAACCCTTCACCTTGAAACAGGAAAAAGAACATTCAACAACCATAATCTTCTTGTAACAAACAGCCTTCAAACAAACTTCTTAAAAGCTTCTAATTGACCGGAATAGCGAACTCGTCACACAAAATTTCATCGCAAACAATTTTCAATGAAATTTCCAAAAACTCTTCTGAATATTTTAATTTAATTCGTTATAGTCCAAAATTGGTAAAGTTCACGATCCAATTAAATGGGATAAAGGGGAAATTATGGGATCAATTTGATGAGGGGACTATGTTAAGTCGGAGAGCGATAGCGCTTTAGTAAGCTCCATTGACAAACTACAAATATGTAGTTGAACCGAAATCTGGAGTAGTATAATATCGTAATTGAATATCTAAATGTAGAAGAGGGTTGTAAGTACTTTTAGTTGTGAAGGTCAGGATAGAATTGCTATAAATAAACACATAGTCATATGAATGATGAAGAATATCATATCAAAGAACCACTTTGTCGGTGAAATAAATTTTGAGTTATATCAATGGATGAAAGAAATCAAAGGGTTACCTTGAATCCAGTTTCTTCTTGGAAATAATGTTGCTCTTGATATTTGAATTGTTGATGTAAATCTTTTAGCTCATAAGTCTTCTTTCTTTGTGTGAGTTGTAGCTTTACTAATCTAAAAAGCCCTAGAATCAGAGTTTTCTCAAATCCACCTGACGATCTCCTACATGGAATTGTAACAACGACTGATATCAAGGCAGTAGCTGGGAACGACGGCTTAACGTTCCCAAAGACTAGAGGAATAACTTTGCCAACTGCCTGACGCTGAACTGCTTTTGTGAAATAAAAATAAACCCCAAAGCGATTTCAGTCCGATGCGAGAATCGAACCCGATTCCCTTTTTACAGCAGTCAAACTTGCCACCACTAGGCCAAAGAATCATTCAACACTCAGTCATTATGCAGTCAAATAATTTGTAAGTGAAGAACATTATGTTTCATAAAAATAATCTTTTTTTTTGTAACGATACCCAAAAAATTATTACAAAACCTGCTATATACAGCAGTTTTATAAATATAAAAATAAATCATAATACATTTAATGATAAAACAAAACTTGAAGATACACATATATTATTAGAACTTATAAATGAAAGAGCAAAGTTACATGTTGCGAAGCCGAAAACATTTTCATATGAGGGGAATATTTTACCGGTGGGCCAAGTAAATTGACTTTATAGGGACGCGTGAGGGTTTATGAAGAAAATTGTAAGTGAAAGTAAAAGTTACAAGAAGGAAAGATAACGATAGGATAGTGGGTTTTTATTTTTGTGGATCGTGTTTAAGAAAATAGGCGAATTTGCATAAAGGGATGAATGGTTTAGTAAGCTTGATCCTGGTACAAAAGATAAATGCTGATACAGAAGGCTAAGTTAATATTGAAAATGTACCTACACACTGTTTGATAGATGGTATTTTGACCTTGAAATTAAAGCATCCTTACTTTCATGTAAACTGGATAAATATGTATACTTATCATTTATATCAGAATCTATACTCAAATAATACCCGCTAACTCTTTAAATACTAACAAATGTCAATAGGTGTAGTACAAGAAGATATTCTACATAAAATAACCTTTCTATTGATGTATTACTCGTTGCTAGAGTAAGAGTAGACCAACAAACCCATTCTCCTTTATTTGAAACTAGCTTCTGCCAGCGACTTCGTCCGCGTGGAATAGTGGTGCTCCGCTCCTATTGGTCTTAGCGTAATGATATATACCCTATAGACTTCCTCGATAAATGGACTATCTAACACTGAAAGAATTATTTAAATCGGACCAGCGGTTCCTGAGATTAGCGCGTTTAAACAAAATGACAACATTTCCCTTCACTGCTCTGCTCCTATTGGTTGTAGCGTGATGAAAAGTATACTATAACCATTTCAGGTATGACAAATAATTGTACCAAGTTTCGTTAAAATCCGTCGAGTAGTTTTTGTTTCTATAGAATTTATACAGACAGACAGTCAAAATTTTTACTGATTGCATTTTTGGCATCAGTATCGATCCCTAAACACCCCCTGATAGTTATTTTGGAAATATATTTCATGTACAGAATTGACCTCTCTACAGATTTATTATAAGTATAGATTTACTTAAAGTGATTATTGTTAATCGTGTCGGATTTTAGGCTCTATGTTATGAGGAATTCACTTAAGGCATTATTGCGAAGAAAGTGCTAGTGAATATGTAAGTATCGACATAATTTGGTACCTACAGTTAGTTTTAAAAAAAAAAAAATGTTTTCATTCAATAAAACCCTTAGAAATTAAATTGCGATTGGGTTAGGTTGATCTTGTGTTAGGTTTGTTATTTTTTCATTAGTGTTTCTAACCCAAGTAAATTGTATATTTTAGAAAATGCCTAAAACTTAGATAGTGAAAACCGTATTAACAGTCTTCCATCATCATCATCGGCCTATTTGATATTGCTTTACTGTTGGATATAGGCCCAACGAGTGATCCAATTGAAAGTATTTTCCATATGTTAAATATTTTTTGCCTTCACTTTTATTGGTCCTTATGTCATATTAAATATTTTCCTACCCTCCTCTACTTTTAGGCTCAAGTAGTAAAATATATTGTTGAGCAAACAATATTATACATAATATGCTAATATGCTTTAACATTTTCCGAGATTCTATCTCAATACCGAATTTCGTTAACATCATTCAGGCGTTTTATCATGAAATCGTAATAGACCGACAGACGTATAGTCAGAAAAGCAGAGTTAATTTAGCATTGAGAATATTAATACCTAAGTATGAGTTAGAATATCGCAAGCCATGGTAGATATTCTAACTATTTATACTAAAATCAGACTGGTATAAACATAGAGAATAGTCTTTGGGTACAAAGAACGCTGCAGTACTGCACTGCAGTACATAAAAAGTGGTCCTTTTACTCCAAAAGCTTGCGGAGAGAAGGAACTGGAGACAGCTGTATGTATAAGTTTCGTACAGATCCATTTAAGATGAACTTCTGTAGGGATTGCGTAGTCAGAGGTGGAGGATTCGGAGATTAAATCAAAGAATACTTTTAAGACTTTTGCTTTATTTCATGATCTGGAATCGACTGACATCATTGTATCAAAAAAACTGCTAACTTTTCTTCATTCTAATTTCAAATGATTGTGTGGCCAGTTTACCCAATAAGGTTTAATTCCTATATATCTTTCATAGAACCTCTACACTTCTTACAACTTTTAAGGCACTTTATTAATTTATTAGTGGAGAAATATTTATTCATGAACGTTGTTCTCTATTGGGTGGATGAAGGAAATTCAGGTGGGGTTTTATAAAAGCTAAGTAATTAATATTTTTTGTTGAATTAGGTTAGGTTAAAAAAAACTATAGTTTTTTTTTTTTATATTTGGAGCAATGCAAGACTAGCTGTTTTAGAAATGTCATTTTATTTATTTATTTAAACTTCATGTACAGCAGTGATATATGGGCGGACTTAATGCATTGACATTTTCTTTCCTGACTAGCGTTCAAGATGTTATGTTTGCGAAAAGAGATGTGTATGGGATTAACATAGGTTCGTCACGCCAGATCATATTGCATTTTATTAGACGGACTATGAAAATGCCTAAACAAACTACTTAGTGTGGCGTAAGTATAATCCTAACTAATAATTATAACTGCAAAGTGAGTTTTTTGTTACGTTTTCGCGGTAAAACGCCCCAGTACCTCAGTACGGAGATAGAAGGCACTTTAGTTTTAGGCTTTTTTTTACCCGACGGTGACAGAAGGAGGGTTATGTTTTTCGAGTGTATGTTTGTTTGTATGTATGTATGTACATTTCTTTGGCACGCCCTACAGCCCAAACGGCTGGACGGTTTTTGACATTTGAGGTGTCGTTGGATTTGTCTAAATTGTAGTAGTGCCATAGGCTATATAGATTTTGAAAATGGCGGAATGGGGTAGCAATATGGGTATCAAATGAAAGCTAGTAAAAAGACCAGTTCAAAAAAACCGTCACCAATAAAATGGGACATTCACGATATCATTTATCCTTAACTAAAAAGTTCCAAATAAAAAGATATCTACATTAAAAAAATCAAAAATTATAAGATAATTTTACGCAGTCGGGTTTTTGATTTTTTTAATTATCCAAATGCAATTAAGTAGTTCACTCAGAATATGGACCAAACTGCGGTAAAAAACAAGTATACTGTACAAGACTTGTAGCCAGGCACAAATTATCATGAAAGTAACTTCAGATTACACAGCATTTTTTTTTCATCCAAATGCGCTGTTTAAATTGATACATAAATAATAAATATAGAAATCGATACCTCATTCTGATCACGTCCAACATAAATGTTTTCATTTATTTTTTTCCAATTTAAACGGATTGAATCTGTAATTGGAAAAGAAAAAGGGTTGATTGCAACTCAAAAAGTCATTTTGATAACAGATGAGCTCTTAAAACTAAAGGACTTATACGCTTTTAGAAATAGTATATAATAACGTAAAATATGACTAAATTTCATTACCAAATAATGTTTTGCTACACACAAAAAGTTGTGTAATAAATAAGTTTTGTAAAAAAATAAAAATGCAGTTTTATAATCTCTGTACAAACAAACAATTTTTTATTAATAATAAATGACACAAACCGTTAATTTCAACTATGACAAATATAATGAAATAACATGAAAAGGACAAAAGACCAAACCTCAGATTTCAATATTAATTTCCATACCAAATTTCATCAAAATTGGTTCAGAAATTATACAGTGATCGCGTCATAAACATACAGACAAAGTTACTTTCGGATTTATAATATTAGGTAAGAAAAGGATAATATAGATAGTTCATTCCCACAAAATATATATTTTATATTTCAAAATCTCATCTCGGATATTTCGTTACCTCTGTAATGGAGGTCAGAGGGCAAATATAGGCGTCAGATAGGAAATACGCTTTATCCTGGGTATAAGGATTGATCGCTGGGTCCTTTCTATACCCGGGTATGTAAATCGAATGAATTTATTCCTATATTGTCCATTTTTTCTTGTTTCATTTGAGATTTCTCTTATTATGATAATATATTTGATGAACAAATACATGTTATATGACACGGATTTATTGGTCCTAGAAGTCGCAAGCCTGATTGCTGCTATTTCTTCTGCTACTTATTTTAGTTGCAGCTTTACTAACCTAACGAGCCTTAGTGTCAGACTTATCTCAAATCCACCTGACGACCTCTGACTGAATTGTAACAACTACTGCTACCAAGGTAACAGATGAGGCCTACGAAGGTTTAACAGACAGGGATATAACACCACTGATTGCTGGCTGATTTGCGAATTTAAAAAATCCATAAAGCCGGGAGCTTTAGCCTTAAAGAGCGGAGTCTCCTAACACAGGCATTATTTGCTTAAAAGAAGGCTCCAATCACCAACCAATGACAACATTTTGGTTCTGTAATAAAGATTTTGAATTTTTTGTATATCGGCCCGTCTCGGGAATTGAACCTGGGACTCAGCAGTCATGATTGAGTTTTTTTTTATCCGTACTATCGTTACTAATACCTAATAAATGTGAAAGTTCCTATGTCTGTCTGTCTCTTTGGAAAGATATAGTTTTCCGGGTTTGAGTTTCATCTTAGTCTTGTTTACCAAGCGTTATAATTAATACTATCCGAGATTGTTCCTTGGTTTTACGAGGTCCGTATTTATGGATACTTTGGGCCTAACAAGATGATAAAATAAAACATTTCCTCTCTCATGTTATCACACGCAAACAGCAACTAAATATTAAGTTTAGTTTACATACTCGTATAAGTTTTAGAACGGTTGTGATTATATTGCGCTCTTTAGGCGTCGGGTCACTTAAAATTTGAGACTGAAAATAGCAAAAAAATATATAGTACTAGCTGTTTCCCGCGGTTTCACCCGCGTCCCGAGGGAACTACTTAGCGCACCCGGGTAAAAAGTAGCCTATGTTGTTCCTCAGGGTCTATTCTATCTCTGTACCAAATTTCATTTATATCGGTCCAGCAGTTTTGGCGTGAAAGCGTAACAGACAGACAGACAGAGTTACTTTCGCATTTATAATACTAGCTGTTTCCCGCGGTTTCACCCGCATCCCGAGGGAACTACTTAGCGCACCCGGGTAAAAAGTAGCCTATGTTGTTCCCCAGGGTCTATTCTATCTCTGTACCAAATTTCATTTATATCGGTCCAGCAGTTTTGGCGTGAAAGCGTAACAGACAGACAGACAGAGTTACTTTCGCATTTATAATATTAGTAAGGATGACCTTTTGTAGATTCAACACAGTAATCTGCAGTAGAGAGATCAAATGCACTGCATCGGTTTTTCGAAAATTATAGCAAAATATATTATTTATTTATCTTGATTTGACGTACTTCAGTATTTTTCCATATAAAACGCGATATTATCACCTTAGTTTCCAATTTGCGAATTATAGATGCATCAAACTGTAAACATAGTAATCTGTACATACCCATCAATTAACATTTTTAATACCCAGGATAACGTGCTAAATGCCTAATTGTTACCACTTAAACTTTTACTCACGTCGTTAACGGAACAGCTGCGACAATAACTCAGACCTTCTTCAAAGAAAACGCCGCTGCTAGCTCTATCTTTAACAGATTATACGTTTTTATATCCAAGGGAGAAATATCCATCGCGGAACAAAGGACCAGGTATGAGGAAAATCTGGTCTTTTGTCCTTTTCGGGTTATTTCATTATAATTTACATTATGAATATCAAATATTTGTCATACTTGAAATGTTTACAGTTTGTGTACTTTATTATTATTGGAATATTAATTTTGTTTGTTTGTACAGAGATTATAAAAATTGCATTTTCATTTTTTCACATAATTTATTTTATAAAATAACATAGCTTTTGTACACGCTAAACACTATTTGGTAATGAAAATTTATATTAAATGTATTACGCACTTATATTATCTCTAAATATGTACATGCTATACTTCTAAAGCTACATATAACCCTTCAACCCCTAGAACCATAAAATTAATGGCTTTTCTACCTTGCCAAGGACCGTAATTAGGGATTACCAAAAGCTACTATAATATTAATGTGTTTATAAAGAAACTGCTAACCCTTTTCTCATAAGAAGAGACGGTGAGATTAAAATATAGACTAGCTAGCTAATTCCAGATTATAAATTACAAGCTTCTGCCCGCGACTTCGTCCGCGTGGAATAGTAACTTTGGGCTATCGCTAACTTTAACCCCGATTTCGAAACATTCTTCACTGATGCTCCGCTCCTATTGATTTTAACGTGATGATATATAGCCTTTAGCCTTCCTCGATAAATGGGCTATCTAACAATGCAAGATTTTTTGAAATCGGTCCAGTTGTTCCTGAGATTAGCGCGTTCAAACAAACAAACAAACTCTTCAGCTTTATTATATTAGTATGCGTGTTTATTCAAATCCTGTAGTAGTTTTTGCGGTAACTTTCACATTTATTTAAGAAGAATAAAACTGTAGGTACATTTTAAATTATATATCAATCTTCTTGCAATTCCAGCAGCAAATTAATCGAAAGATGTAAAAGCCCTCACAATACGAATCGTGTCATCGTTTCTTGTAAAGGACGAATCCATTTGGTAATTACAAAATGAAACCTTTCTCCTCAACGAAGGAGGTGAAAAAGTAAATCGATTCGCCCCCGATTAAGATAAATGAATGTTCTCATTCAACACAAAAGCAGAGTTTCTTTTGTGACTTGTCGTGAGGATTGTTGCTTTAATACTGTTTTTTGCTTATTTGAAGTAATTATAGACACAGCTCTCGAAGATTTTGTGAATTATACCGTAATTGTATATTTCACTGAAGGATTGTTACCGTACGTCATCATGGGCATATAAACCACCCACTACCAAAGACCTTTTTTTTTCGGATGGGAAATCATCGAATGACCTCTCCCGCCGTGGGTGGGGCGGAAGGGAGTGTCAGACTCTTACTGATTAAAACCCATCCATGTTCCTTCCTCAGCCCTTTGCATTCTGGGGGCGCGGTATCTCTTTCGAACGTCCCGCAGTACTACAAAAGACCTCTTCTCATACCAAAAGCGGGTGATCACCACGCTTGCTCAAGGTGAATTGGGGAATACAGTGATTTTATTCCAGGATTCCTTACGATCTGTCAGGGTTGAGGGATTGTGCTATATGAAGGAAAATGCATGAGTTTTATTCATTAAGAGTCTGGTGATCATCATTTGATGATTTTCCATTACCTTCCGGCCGTCATAGCCCGAAGGTAATGGAAAACTAAACTAACTAAACTTTTAAATTTAAGTTATTTTAAGATATGTAGTGTTGTGACATCACTAATTAGTATGTAATTAGTATGCACATCACTAAACATTGATGAACTTCCTATTCCGGTTGTCACTGTTGAGACGACCACTACTGTGTAATGTCCTGTCTGTGATACTTGTCTAATAAGATTGTACTACGTGTGTCTGATTGTGAAACTGGAAATAAACCAACTGTACCCAACGGTATATCTTTTATTTGAACAACATAACATGTAGTTTATCTTAGATCTTGTTAAGATTGAATAAAAACGTTTGACCTCCATTTTACTTGTAACGTACATTAGAGATTTTCTAGTCGTTTGTTTGTACAAATTTCTAATTTTTCTTTGAAATACGTCCAAGTCTCGTCTCATGTCCTTCAATGTACATTACTGCATATGTTTGTTAGTAAGTAACGTTTAATTATACAGATATTAATGACTAGACTAAACAAACAGAAAAAATCTTTAAAAAAGTTATGAGTAAAATAAAAATCTGTTTAGTAGAAATAGAAAGCTATTTTATTTACAGAGCTTTCTTGAGGCATCAATCTTACAATCGTTTCAACTTTTTTTTTTTCTATATTAAAGTTGGCTAAGTTTAATCAGATACTGCTTAAGTTGGCCATTTTGAAGCGTCTGCTTTTTATTAGGGTTCCGTAGCCAAATGGCAAAAACGGAACCCTTATAGATTCGTCATGTCTGTCTGTCTGTCTGTCTGTCTGTCTGTCTGTCTGTCTGTCCGTCCGTATGTCACAACCATTTTTTTCAGAAACTATAAGAACAATTCTGTTGAAATTTGGCACGTAGATGTATTCTGTGAACCGCTTTTAGATTTTGACACAAAAATAGAAAAAAAGCAATAAATTTTGGGGGTCCCCATACTTAGAACTGAAACTCAAAAATTTTTTTTTCGTCAAACCCATACGTGTGGGGTATCTATGGATAGGTCTTCAAAAATTATATTGAGGTTTCTAATATCATTTTTTTCTAAACTGAATAGTTTGCGCGAGAGGCACTTCCAAAGTGGTAAAAATTGTGTCCCCCCCCCTGTAACTTCTAAAATAAGAGAATGATAAAACTAAAAAAAATATATGATGTAGATTACCATGCAAACTTCCATTGAAAATTGGTTTGAACGAGATCTAGCAGGTAGTTTTTAAGTAATCAGCAATTTTCCTCTAAAAACAAACTTAATTATGCGGTCGGAAAAAAACAAGATAATTGCGACTTTATTGCGTATTTTTTCTTTGCAATGGTCGGAACCCTCGGTGCGCGAGTCCGACTCGCACTTGGCCGGTTTTTTATTTTTAAAGTTCTATCACAAGCCTATTTCGTAAAAGTATTCGTAACGTAAGCTAAGGGACTTTGAATGGAATACTTTCGTTTCTTACATAATAATTATTTAAAGACTTAATTAGTATTTTTGGATAGTCAGTCTGTTTTGTCAATTTGCTTTAGGATAGTTGTATTTTGAATTCGAATATCGCTTACGTTCATGTTATAACTACATTAGTTCAATCGTGCTAGGCTCACTAAACCCAACTGAACTTTGGGTTTGGGCTATAAAAAGAATAAAATATATAAGCACCTGAGAGCCAAAGCCCTCTTATTTAAATTAAATAACTAAACTAAAATATTTTATTTTAATCCAATGCAACAAAAATGTAACATATCCAGTATTTTTTGTATTCCAGTATTTTCAATTAAGCAATATTAAATTTTTATTTTTTTGTATTTTCATGGTCCTTTTACCCTTTTCTAAATTTCCCGCTATTTTTTGGTTGTTATAATATAACAAATTTGATAAATGATCAGACACCTGACCTGCGCAGATGACAACTTGTTTTTTAACAGACACGACCCGTGTCAGAAGGGTCGTTCAAAATGTCAACCCGAAGCCTAAAGTTACCTACTTACTTCAAATTCTGTATTAAACGTGACTGTGCTTAACTTAGTTTATTGGGGCTTTATGTTTATGTGGTATTAAAATGTAAAAATATTTTTATATGATTAGATTTTTGATTAATACTTGTAGTTCAAGCTATTAAACAGCATAAAGTGTTTGATGTATACGTAGGTGTCACGGTAAATATGGTACAAAAATAGTTGTGTTTATAAAGTAAAAAAAATAGTTATAGCTTGTAAATGTAACATGGTTCGGTGGTAAAATAAAATGTACATTTAACAAAGCATAATAAAATCCTAGGTACTATTTTCCATTTTACACTACTCAGTAGCAGCCTAAACCCCACCACATACATTGCATGCACAATTGAAGTCTTAGTCTTCTACACACATATCTGCCTAGCCCTTTAAGTAAAACAGGTGATGTTATATTTATATATATATTTCCAATAATATTTTTGTTCCTTTTTTTTGGAAAAATCTTAATATAATCTCAAAAAATCTATCTCTAATTTTAACACAAAAAATAACCTTTATTTTGTATGTAAAAAACCAACAAACTATCGTTTGAAAAGGAATCTATATATAAATTGGTTTAGATTCCGTCTAGCCGGACCGAAGGACCAACTTTAAATTGGGTTGTCGTTTCATTGTCATGTCGTATCTTGTAACTTCAAGAAACTTGAGCAACCACGTACTACACTAATTGTTCTAGTTTAATCAATGTATCATGACGTACGTGTCTCCTAATAGCATTTATGGAAAAGATTTTTCAGATATACAAGGTAAAGATAAGATACTAGTGGTTTAAAGTCCAAAAATACTAGTTATCAGAGAAGGGAAAAATAATACATGATTTTCATTTTTTCTTCAAAGTAGAATACAGTATTTTATGTCGTCACATATTAATTATTTACATACTTGTAATATTTTTAAGCTATCAAGATCCTTACTAATATTATAAATGCGAAAGTAACTCTGTCTGTCTGTCTGTTACGCTTTCACACCAAAACTACTGGACCGATATAAATGAAATTTGGTACAGTGATAGAATAGACCCTGAGGAACAACATAGGCTACTTTTTACCCGGGTGCGCTAAGTAGTTCCCTCGGGATGCGGGTGAAACCGCGGGAAACAGCTAGTACAGAATAACGAAGTAAACATCGATCTTATTATTATAAATGCAATGTGTAATTACTCATTCAGGCATAAAGGACTAAATGGATATCCACATCCATTTACTTAGTCCTTTTTAGGTAGGGTACACACATAGTTTGTAAATGTTTGGATTAACCAAATTAAAGATTTCTAGTACTAAGAGTCTCTGAGCTATGCAGGGACTGACAGACAGACAGTCTGACGGACATGGTGAAACTACATGGGGTTCTTTGTTGACTACGGAACCCTATAAATTGTACGCGCTCCGGTCTGCCAAAAATATTATATTAAATAATAATATACTGTGATATTATGATTCATTTTAATCACTTTCCGAGTTGGTTTGACGTAGAAAATGACCTTCATGTGTCAGATGGTATAAACGGAGTACTGTTTATTAGTATTTATTTGAAGAGGGCTCTATAAGTGTTTCCATGTGATTTCATGTTAAGGGTCTGTGTTATAATGACTCATAATCTACTTAATCGTCTTTATCTATACTAATAATAATATTATAAAGAGGAAAGATTTGTTTGTTTGTAGGGTTTTAACTCAAAAACTACCGGACCGATTTAATAAATTCTTTCACCGTTAGAAAGCTACATCTTTACAAGGTGTCATAGGCTATGTTTTTTTCCAGAAATAATTAGGGATCCCTACTAAAACTTGAATAATGTAATCCAAGGTGTAAAAAAATGTCCACGCGGGCGAAGCCGCGGGCGGAAAGCGAATATATATAATAAATGCAAAAGGATGTGTATGTTTGTGACTCTGTCCCGCAAATACTACCGAATGGATTTGAATAAAAGCTACACACATAGTTTAGGCATAACCTGGAATAAAATATACAATACTTTTTATCTGGGTGTGCGATGGGGGTGATGATGGCATTTTTTTTAGAATGCAGGCGTAGCTTTGAAACTAGTAATCATTTTGATGTAAAATTATATCTATCTCTCTCACACTAACTAATGTTCATGACATCTGTATGATAAGGATGGCATTTACTACAAATTTGCCCATATTATTGTTAAAATCGTCCTGCTGTCACTCTGATAGATTCAAGCTGGCTACCAAGTGACAGATGTCATGAATTATGACTGGTCAGAACCTTTATGGCACGCATTTTGCTTGGTGATTGCACATCTAGTTACTTTAGTAACATATATATCTATGATTAATAACATGTGATAAAAGATAACATTCTAATATATGTAGCAGAAAAACTCCATTTCAACAAACATAATCGGGCATTTTTTGTGTAATAAAACTTTGGTATTGCTTAACATGAACTCTGTGAAACTCATTATAAGTTCTTTTCGTTTAGAGGGTAATCTTGGTAAAATCTCTGGGAAACGACCTGGGAACATTTAAGATTTCTCTCCCGTATTTCGTCGACCCTTCATATGGATATTGTGATCATAAATGGAAAGGCTGGCGGCGAAGATTTCATCGTTTAGAATTTTTGTATATTCTACTCGGAATATTTTTTCTGGTCCTTTTGGTAAACTCGGGTTAAAGGACACGTGTAGTCTGAAAGATTTTCCGGGAAATAACTTGTGGTTTTTTTGATAGTTTTTTATTGAGAGGGGATTAGTTTTTTCCTATGTTGTAAAGTTTGACTATTAATTTAGCTAAGCTGTGTTTTGATATAATTGCTTTGTAATAAGTTATGAGCCGTTAAAAAAACTTAATACTATTTCACTCGACCCAGGAATTGAAGCCATGATATTTTGCTCAGAAGACAGATACTTTTTATTATAAAAACTTATCAAAAGCTGTGAAATTAAAACCTATTCAATCATCCACAGGCACAGGCACACTGCACTGAGCTTATCTAAGCGATATTCGTTAGCCAATGACAGCCCATTTACTTGTCTAACCAACTTAGCCTATAGACACATGATCGACTAATCGAATAAAACATTTAATGCCTGTTCAGTACGATTTCAAGTTTAATTATATAGAAATCTGGTGGGTATTTCAAAGTACGAAGGTACATAATACTATTAGGTAAGGTCAATAAGAATGTCAGGGGAGTTTCGGGCAAGCCCCAGCTCTGTAATGTGCTTAGGGCAAGGCCTTTCGCCCCAAACAATAATGCGTGACTGCTTTTTTTTATTAAAGACTAGCTTTCCGCTCGCGGCTTCGCCGGTAAAAATAGTACAATTTTTTTTACACCTTGGGTTACATTATTCAAGTTTTAGCAGGGATCCCTAATTATTTCTGGAAATAAATATAAAGCCCACACTTCGTAAAGATGTAGCTTTCTAACGGTGAAAGAATTTTTAAAATCGGTCCAGTAGTTTTCGAGTTAAAACCCTACAAACAAACAAATATTTACACTTTATAAGATTAGTATAGACAAAAAAAAATACCTAGTTATTTAAGGTTTTCATCTCGTAATTAATAAAAATAAGCTAGAAACTTGTAGAAACCTATGTCTTGAAATTATAAACTTTGAGAAAATTGTATGTCTTTATCTTCAGATATTCGAGGTTGAACAAATTTCGATGAAATTTTGATGAAATTTGGTACGCACTTAGTTTATAACCTGAATTAATTCCTAGGATACTTTTATACCAAAGTATTTAGACGCAATTTGAAGTCCACACAAACCAAGTGGCAAACAGAAGCTATTAGCTTCTGGGCTAATATAATAAAATTAATCTACAAATCATTAATTTTGGAACGAACAAACACAAAAATCCATCTCTACCGTATTCCAGCAAAAAAAATGGTTTCATTAAACAAACAGACTGCCTCATTTTTTTCAATAGAAGTACGAGTGCAAATCGCTCCATTTTCAGTAATAATATTCACATTCGTAATTGAATTCGCAGGCAAAATAGGCTTCATTATAGTGGTAGGCCCGCTTTCCGCCGAGCTGGCCCGGGGTTACCGAGCTGTAGCTCCTACTGATCCCTTTTAGATTGGCCCTGGATTGCGTTCAAATTATATCATAATGTAGTTAAAAGCCCGTTTTGTTATGTGCCCGAGTTACAGAGAATCGAAAATTAAATGTCGATTTTTTTGCACGAAAGTGTAATTTGTGAGTGTGTTGGTAATTTTGGTTGATTTCTTTTTTAGTTTTTGATGATTCTTGTTTCGTTTTTTCTACAGTCATCTACTAATAAGCGTATAAAAATGAATTGCTACAAAATGTAGCTACTGGTATCTTATTTTTTAGTACATTATTAGGCTTTATACTTGACTTTTTGTTTTCCACGATTTCATGCGTCCCAAGAAAACTATACAACGCGTCCAGATAAAATGTAGCCTATAACCGCCTCCAAGGACCCAACTATCTTCAGAGCAAATTGCATTTAAATCGCTTCAGGCGTTTTACCGTGATAACAAATAAACGAATTCACTTTCTTCGTATAGTGTTATTTAGGATAACGTAAAATTCTATAACATTTTTAACTGGTCTAGTCAAATACCCAAGTAGAAAATAAAATTGTTATCCTTACTAATATTATAAATGCGAAACTAACTCTGTCTGTCTGTCACGCTTTCCCGCCAAAATACAGAACTGATTTAAATAAAACTGGTACACAGATAGTCTAGAGCCTGAAAATGGACATAGGCTTACTTTCTACATGAATGCACGAAGTAGTTCCCTCGAGGTGCGTGTGCTAGTCCTATATATTTTTGTCAGCATTTTTACACCAAAATCAACAATTACTGGGGGTCCAAAAAACTTGAGCTGTCACAAAATACGTCATAGATATTCCTCGCAGCGAAGTTCAAACATTCAAAGTAAATTGGAGCTGTCAAATAAAAGGTTCTCGCCATGAGCTGGGGGGGGGGAGCTACGTGCTGTGAATACTGACGTTGACTGCGTAACCTTTGCAATGGTTCTGGTGTTAATTTGATGTGGATTTTGTACAACTCTGACGTATTAACGCCACAAATATATGGCGTATAGGTCAATGGTATGAGAAAAATTGTACTTAGAAAAAAAAACAATTTTGGCAATTCTAGGGCAACTGAAAGTACCCGGTTTTGAGTCCAAAACCTAGTGTTCCTATTGACCTATAATCATGAACTGGCAAAAAAATAAGGTCTTACAGCATAATTAAAAGAAAACATCCAAAAAATTAGAATACGACCATTAAAAGACACTACGACCCCTGAGTTTGTTTCGGCATTTCTTCTCAGAGGTAGTCAGCTAGGAAATGCCGGCGCCAGCGTTCTCATAATAACAAATCTATTGACGTGTAAAAGTGATTTAAATATCCTAGTAAATAAATGATTTCATTTCAATAAAAATGTTGATAATGGGACGGAAACGCGAGTCCGACTCGCACTTGGCCGGTTTTTTTTGAAGGCGGGTAAAATTTAGGTACCTAAGCTTATAAAAATAAAATTAATAATGAGCCGATAGGCTTCTATTTAGACCAAAAATATACCTTCCTGTGTTGAAGCAAGAGGTAGTGTTATAAATCTATACTAATATAATAAAGCTGAAGAGTTTGTTTGTTTGTTTGAACGCGCTAATCTCAGGAACTACTACGATTTGAAAAATTCTTTCAGTGTTAGATAGCCTATTTATTGAGGAAGGCTATATATCATCACGCTAAAAGCAATAGGAGCGGAGCACCACTATTCTACGCGGACGAAGTCGCAGGCAGAAGCTAGTACATTATATTATGTGTGCACTTTACCAAAACATGAAATCAATTAAATTTTCGATCACCATTCTTCTCACAAAATGGATAAGCAGCAGTTATATAGCGATGTCACAAACACACCGCTTTTGTTCAGAAGATTGTTATTAAAAAACCTTTATGCTTATGAAATTTACTTCCCGCAAACATTCCACCAAAAGAGCAGTGTGCAAAAAAATCTTTATAAAAATTCTTCTTTCGAAGTTGACTGGATTTTCGTAAAACGATGCCCAAAAAAAAGTTTTTAAATATAGGTTTGCGAATTTGTCTCCAAAAATTTTGGAAGTTTACCACCTATTTTTATCCTGATAGTAATGGAGTTTCTGATAAATCCTTGTTTGGCGCACCCGTAGGGTACTATCCAAAATAATCTTTTTTATTCATATTTGTTTTGAAGGCAATATATTATATTATAATTACATTATAGAAATACTAGCTCTTTCTCGCGTCCGTCATTAAGAAAGACAGTCTTTTTGCGGAAAACAATAACAAAAATACATATTTACATACATTCCTACAGATATACATCCTCCTTAAATTTTGCATTTATTTTGTAGATACTAAATTACTGTTTAAATATAGGTACTTTCAAGGTTACTAACAGTTTAAGTAAAAAATGCTCTATACCTATGTTTCTTCGGTTCATTTTAAAGCTGTATACCAAGTTTCATCAAAATTGGTTGCGCAATAACGTAATAAATATACCACAAACAGATTTTATTTAATTTTTCTTTTCGTAGCCTGCCTAGCCTTTTCCCAACTATGTTGAGGTCGGCTTCCAGTCTAATCCGGATACAGCTGAGTACCAGTGTTTTACATGGAGCGACTGCCTATCTGACCTCCACAACCCAATTCCAGGTAACACGGTACCCCTTGGTAAGACTGGTAGTCTGAATCTATGACTACCCGTAACGACTGTCAAAGATCTACAAATGACAACCGGGATCAACAGCTTAACGTGCTTTCCGAGGCACGGAGGAGTCTTGCTATGACAAGGATGGTCACCCATCTACGGACCGACCGCGGCAAGCGCAGCTTAACCTTTGATCGGTCGACCCGTGCGGCTGTTACTTAATCACGAGCCTCTCAAATATTACGTCCGTGTATAATTAGCAGATAATTATGTTTTTTTTTTTACTTAACAAAAGCATTCTTTTTGTTACAGGTATGTTCAAAACATTCTACAGTTAATTATGTAAGTAAAGAAAATATAAGTTAATTAGTGAAAGAACTTTAAAATTAATTTATTTCTGAAGAAATGACTTTGCTGACCGTTAAGAAATTCCAGCGCGGAAATACTAATTAACACCCGTCTTTTGTTTAGCTGATAAATGAGAATGAATTTTCTATACGAGGAAATGAATTTATTTTCCATATTTTTTTTTCATTAGTGTAAAAAATCCATTTTTAACTACAAAATATTTAATAGTACGACTAACTTTTTGCCAGCGGCTTCGCTCGCGTGGGCTATACAAATTCAAATTAAAAAATATCAGTTTCATACAAACTTTGCCCCCCTTTTTCGCCCCCTTAGGGGTCGAATTTTGGAAAATCCTTTCGTATTTTTCTTGTCTACGTCATACAAAGAACACACCCTCCAAGTTTCAGGTGTCTACGATTAGCGGTTTAAGCTGTGCGTTGATCCGTCAGTCATTCAGGACAAAGCATTTCATATTAATAGATAGTTAAAAGAAAGGCCACTTTTGACGTTAAAATGTTTTAGTATATGTAAACGTAAAAAAATGGCTGATTATTAATGTTTAGGGTTTTCACCGTAAATAATTCAAATTATATAAACTATTGTAGACAGACATTTTTAAACATATATGACTGGCAACTCATTCGTGACCACGAATATAAATTGCGAAACCGAAAAAATGATATATTTTCCTATACTGTAATATGAAAAATGAACTGGATTTTTTTTAACTTGACGCATACAAATAGCATATCATTAGTTATGAGTGAAGCATTGTAAATAGAAAACGTTTATTTAAAAAACTAAAATATTTTTGAAGAATGACAGATTCTAGACATTTTAAAATTTTCATCTGTCGCCTAGCTTTCGTTCTTGAGTTTACTGAAAAAAAATCATAATCGTTTTTTCTTCTTCTTCTTCTTATTGTGTGGACTGCAGATTTTACTATCCTTTTTTGTTTTTTTTTTAGGATGGGAAATCAGCAAATGACCCCTCCCGCCGTGAGTGGGGCGGGTGGAAGTGTCAGACTCTTACCGACTAAAACCCATCCATGTTCCTTCCTCAGCCCTTTGTCTTCCGGAGGCGCGGTATCTCTTTCGAACGTCCCAAGCCCTAGTGTCAGAGATTTCTAAAATCGGCCTGACTGCCTCTTACATGGAATTATAACAACTGCTATCAAGGACGGCTTAACGCCCTCCCAGAAACGGGCGTATACCAACCACCAGCTTCCTGACTCCGGGCTGCTTTTTGAGAATTTCGGCCGATTTCGGCCCAACCCGGGAATCGAATCCGGGACCCCGTTGACAGCAGTCGCGTTATGCGACCACTAGACCAACGAGTCAGTCAATTGTTTTTTGAAGAGCATTTACTGTAAGACTAGACTTTTGGAGTTAGTTAAACATAATTAATAAATATTTTCCTGTATAAGTAATAATTAATTTCCTGTAAGGGTAATCCCACCAAAAACATTTTGTAAAAAAATGCCGAGTCTCGATGGAGCTGCTTGAGCTCTAAAAAGTAATTAAATCGCTAGACAGAGTTGAGCCAAGTCTATGGTTCCTTAATGCAATTTCTTTATTATGATATTAATATTTTAATGTTATGTGGCTTGGCCGTTGACCTGTACCCACGAATGTGTAAAAAAAATTCAACGGTTGAATATTTTTTCACGCTCTAGATATTGAAAAAAATGCAATCAAGAGTTGAACATTTTTATGGAAATAACACATATTTTTAGATAAGTTACATATTTAATAACATTATAATGAAAGGTTTGACAATACCTAATTTACATAACGTTAAATTATACAATCAACATACTATTCAAATGTTCATAATTGTTGGAACAAAACCCCTTCTACATAATATGAGGACCTTTATACACCACGCAGACCAAGTACAGCTTGATTAAGTATAAACGTTAATTGGCATAAAGCGCTCTACACACCGAATCCGGCGACGTCGCCAACCCAACCTAGCGACTTTATTTAAAGAAATACAGTAACAAAAAAGGTCGCCAGACTATACCAGCGACATCGCCGTGATTGGATGAACTTATTTTTCAATAAAAATCTATTTTTTTTAAATAGGTACTTGCAACTTATTTGTTTTTTTTTTTCTCATTACGTTATTTATCATTTTTTTATCGATGCTTAAATTATATCTTTACAAATACTTTTTGTAACTATGCATGTCTTTCTCCTCTCTAACTTTCGATGACTAATTGGCGTATGATTCAAGTTCTATAATGTATGCTGAGTTTCAACGGCATTAATTAAAGGCCCCATGAGACTATTCTGTAGACCTCAAACTTGGATATAAATGGTCAGGGAAAGCGTCTTAGGACCAAGTTTACCGACAGCTGGTTTCGTAATCGGCCCGTTAAACAAAAACGTTTTTTTAACCAGGAAACTAGAATCTTCGAGTTACCCACTTCTAGTTCAACCCTGGTTTGGTTATCAGCCGTTTCAGGAATACAAATCACAAATAATACAATACACATCGAAAGTTGGAAGATAGAATTTATGGTAAACAGCTGTTTTAAGTTAATCGGGCCGTTATCTTGTCGGTGAACTTGGGCTTTAGAGTACAGTTTGTGAGATACGGGATAATGACTTGTCAGCAATGTACTCGTATACTAAAATGTTGGGTTTTCCTGAGAACAATGAACTTCTCGCTGAGAGCTTTAGATAATTGTTTTGTTGTTTGTATTTGTGTAATGAGTTATGACGTAAGTAATCTTCACCCTACCCGTTATTTTGCACTACAAGAAATGCATATCTATGTTGTTAGTTCACTAAATCATCATCATCATCATCATCATCAACCTAGCGTGTCCCCCGGTTGCTCGTCCCGCCTAGCGCGGGAGAACCCAGGGTCCGCTTTCCTACTTAATCTTTTCCACTTTGCACGGTCTTCGGCATCCTGTTTAGTTAGTTCACTAAATAAAGCGCTTAAATAATTGTAAGGTAGATTGGAGAGCCCTTAGCGCGCACTCATTTAGTATTAAATTTAGTTGTAAGCTTTGGCTGGAGGCCTTAATTTAATTAGTTAAATTAGGACCTCGCCACATTGTCGGATTAAGCAATTCGAATGCTGTTAAAAGCACCCTGCAAGAGGTCATGTAGAAAAAAATAGTGATTGGCGATTCACTGTGCAGACTTATTTTTTTATAGGTATTCGTTTCAACCGATTTCAAAAACAGAAGAGGTTACTTTAATTGGGACGTATCAGTTTTTTTAAATATTTTATTTACACACTGATAGATATTGCAAAAATAACTTTTTTTTTACTGCGGTAACGTCGTTCTAAAAGCCTGTGTCATGGTGTTATTTTGTATTTTTTTGTGATAGACTTGTAGAACGATGTGTTGGGCTATAGGGTTTTTTTCTTTGTGTTTCGAAGTTTGTGTTCTGTCGATGATAATAGACTATATATTATATAGTAAATTGCATGGAGTTATAGGTAGGTATACTACTGGCGAGATTAGAGTGTTTAGTAGGCGGCAATTAACTTGGCCAAAATTGTAAGTAGTTTTTCTCTTTTCTCTAACTATTTTCTACATATAAATGTTCAAAAGTAAATTAATACAATAGACGATAGTGTAATGTCAAACATTGAAAGTGTTATTTTTGGATTGCACTGGGTGCACATACGTAAACTTGTTTCAACTACGTTAAAATCTGGCCAAGTTATTTGCCGGCAACTATACTATAAACACATCTGCTTAACCCTCCAGGGAATACAGGCGTGATGTTATGTTTTTTTTAGTATAGACATTTTGCGTGTTACGATAGAATAATATTATCCAACAAAACAGACTGAAATATTTTCATTGTTTTGCAACTGTAGTTTATTTTTTATTTCCAAACGTGTGCCAAATTGCTGAAGCAATAAAATAACAATATATTTGTGAAATATTTTGTTCGTCAGTTTTGAAACAATGATTATGTTGTGTTTATGTTATACTGTACCTTATTGGTTACAAAACGATTCGTAATTATATCTAAATAAGATAAAATTAAAATCGAACTTTGTAAAAAAGTGCCTTTATTGGAACTACCGAACTTTAATGAAAATATTGCATGGAATTATTCACTGAATTTCCTTGATAATACGATAAAAAAATATGGAATTATACAGTATATTGTCTGTCGAGATATAAGCGGAACTTTAAATGAATTATAATATATATTTATTATTTTATTACTGTAATTGGTTTTCAATCGTTGTGATTAATTTAATAAATAAATAATGAATTACATTTATTCTGTTTCCCGCGGTTCACCCGCGTGTTAAAGGAACTATTTACTTAATGCATCCGAATAAAAATCCTATAACCAAACGGTTATAGGATTTTTCCACGATCCCATCAATCTCCGTACTAAATTAAATTCGAATCGGTTTATCCGTTTACCCGTGAAAGCGTAACAAACAAACAAACTCACTATCGCATTCATAATAGTAAGGTTTCAACTCACAGTCAGACTATTCCTAGCTAAGAAAGGTTACAGCTTTAGAAAGTCACGTGACGACCTTTTACGACGTCACTTCTTACTCCAACATTCGTGCATCTTCGCGCATGCGCTGTTCATTTACGCGTACTACGCGATACGATTGACCTTTTTGAAGGACATCACTACTATAGAATTGAGACTAGTTTTCTACTAGCTTCTTTGATGGAGTTATTGATACTTCTTGTAGGCTCTTACTGGCCGTTGGGTTATGAGTAATCTGTCACATGATGCCATCTACTGTAATTTGAAATGTGATGTCGTTCTAAATAAATGTCTGTGACGATCAGCTGTGTTTCAGTGATATAAACTAACTAATTTACCACCTGCAATTAGGGACTCTTTTATAGCATTTCCAATACGCTTCCCCCAGTTTCGCCCATATTCTGATGGAACTGCTTCTACCCTTATAAAAAGTATCCTATCTGTTGAACTAGCAAGCACGTTATTTATATTGCTGAATTTGAATTCGTTAGTGAATTTCTTACAGTGCGTAAGTCACTTTGAGTTTTGATCCCAGTTCCCCAATCCACCAAAAATTACTTACGCACTGGTAAAACTTTCACTAACGAATTGTAATCTGTAATTTTTTAATTTCTTTGTATAATTGTATAATTTTCCCAGAGATAACCTGTACTGTAAAAAGACTATTGTAAACATCCATTTTTGAAAAGAGTGTCTATGAAGTTTCTTGCCGGATCTTCTCCATAAGACCCATTCCTTGGAACCGTGCAACTAGCTTGATGTTTCTGATGTTTGAAATAAAAGCATTGAGTTTGAATTTGTTAACCCAGGTTATAAACTACGTGTGTCCCAAATTACATCTAAATCTTTTTAGTAGTTTTTGCGTAAAAGACTAACAAAAATACTAACATCCTTAGAAACTCTCGCATTTATAATATTAGTAGGATGTGATTGAACAACATTATAATCATTAAAATTAAGTATTATGTCTGTTCACTTGTGAATGCTTCTTAAATGTATAAGAATTAAATTCTATTATGGAAATTTCGTTTTTTGCAGGCATTTTATAAACCTTAAAAAAACTTAAAAAAAAAAATTTTTTTCAATCTATTTCTATTTCTCTTTAGCTCGTAAAAAGTTAACACAAAACTGAATGATTGTGACCAGTCCATTAGCAAAACCTACGTAGGAATTTCGATTTCAATAACACGTGATGGTTTCAAAAATAGATTTTATTTACAAAAATCGTCTCAAAAAGCACACTCTGTTTACAAATAGGCGAATTTCATATTTTCGTTAATAATAGGCTCAGGTACATTGTTTAGAATACGTAAACAATGTACATATCTTCTGCCAAGTTTTATGTAGCGTATTTTTCCATAATGCGTTAGCGGGTGGGTATTTCCAACCGATTTTGTTGTTAATTAGCCAAATGAACATAAATTCGAACTCTTATATGCAGGAGAAATAAACTACCGTAAAAGCAAATTATGTGAAAAAAAAAACAAATATCCCGTCACTCTTAATTATTGAATTTAATATTTTGTAGGATTTTTATTGTGAACAGAAATATTTGTAATTAAACCTTAAAATGAATTATCTACATATTATAAAGTTTTATCTAACCCTCTTATTCATAACTAGCTTCTGCCAGCGACTTCGTCCGCGTGGAAAAGTGGTGCTCCGCTCCTATTGGTTTTAGCGTGATGATAAATAGCCTATAGCCTTCCTCGATAAATGGACTATCTAACACTGAAAGAATTATTTAAATTGGACCAGCGGTTCCTGAGATTAGCGCGTTTAAACAAAATGACAACATTTCCCTTCACTGCTCTGCTCCTATTGATTGTAGCGTGATGAAAAGTATACTATAACCATCTCAGGAGTATGACAAATAATTGTACCAAGTTTCGTTAAAATCCGTCGAGTAGTTTTTGTTTCTATAGAGTTTATACAGACAGACAGACAGACAGACAGACAGACAGACAAAAATTTTACTGATTGCATTTTTGGCATCAGTATCGATCCCTAATCACCCCCTGATAGTTATTTTGGAAATACATTTCATGTACAGAATTGACCTCTCTACAGATTTATTATAAGTATAGATAATACCATTCGTCTTATGTTTTGTCCCTTACTGTAAAACTTCATTTTGACTTGACAGATAAAGACAAACCAGTTCGATAGTTAAAAGAAGCCAAATGGCTATATTATGAAAAAGGAAGTAAGTGTATAACTTTATAATAAAAAGTTATCTTCGATAACTTAGATCGGATATGTGGAATACTTTTACTACTAAACTTAAATTACTTTTCACTATCAGTCAGCACAGTTGAGCAGTGAAAGCAACCCTTTCATGACTCATCGACAAACGAGTGTTTTCCGAACTCAACCCTTCATAAATCGTTATTACTATATACGAGTATAAACGCAAATATGATTTTATTTGTCTATTGTTTTGAACTTGCGAGATAAAATGACTGAACCGATTTTGATGAAATGAATTAGGTACTAGCTTTTACCCGCAACTTCTTCCGCGTGGAATAGTGGTGCTCCGCTCCTATTGGTCTTAGCGTGATGATATATAGCTTATAGCCTTCCTCGATAAATAGGCTATCTAACACTGAAAGAATATTTCAAATCGGACCAGTAGTTCCTGAGATTAGCGCGCTCAAACAAACAAACTCTTCAGGTTTATTATTATTAGTATAGATTTTTATCCGGGTGCGTCATTTAGTTGCCTCGAGACGTAAACCTAGTATTACATATACACGCCTTTTCTCAATGGTGGTACTTCTAGGGCGTCGCCTCTCGCCATCACTATTTACATATTATATCTTCGTTTCAAAATCTCAGAAAATTAATTGCAAATAAAAAAATCTTGCAGATGAATTCACAACGTCAAAATGATTCGTACCTCACATCATTCTTGTTGACAGCCATTCAGAATTCGTCTGCTGTAAACTGCGCGTCTACGCGTGGATGTCATTGCTCCTGCTATATTTATTTTCAGTACGAACGTTTTTTCAGCACGCGAGTCACATAATGATTTTCACACACGTGACCAGGCTGGTATGGAGCAAAGACCTGTTCTTATATAAAAAGAGTGCATTCAAATAGCCTTTAGAAGATTTATTTATTTATTTATTTATTTACTTAATTAGAACGGCCGCAGGCCAATTACACTAATTAAGGACGCTACTATCACACTGACTTCTCACAGTACTTCAGACACGCTGACAGGATTTCCTTCCATCCATCGGCAAAGATATCACAATCTGT
The DNA here is from genome assembly GCA_963891755.1 of Pyrrhia umbra. NCBI lineage: Eukaryota > Metazoa > Arthropoda > Insecta > Lepidoptera > Noctuidae > Pyrrhia > Pyrrhia umbra. The sequence goes on along the minus strand of OY982929.1, from coordinate 2,181,103 downwards.
ACCATCCAGGAGAGTGTTGAGCGCAATGAGAGATCTAGGTACAGGTGAATTAGCACGCGCCACTGTGCGACAAGCGGGAACGGCAAAAAGTTTGTGTTTCCTACATATATCCTACCTATATCCATAAGATGCGATGTCCTGTGTACTCTGGGCTTAAAACTATTTTTTTTTTTCAAAATACCTAAATTCAATATTCAAAAATCGTTTATTCAAATTAGGCTGAAAATCAGCACTTTTTGAACGTCAAATATCGACAAATAGGTCTTTGTAGGCTTTTATGAAATGTCAAGCACTAGTTACTCGGTACCAAGGAGTGGCATTAATAGAGGCGAATCGGTAAGAAATTCCACAGATTAGTTTTTTCAAACAGAAATGTTTGCAATAGTCTTTTGAAAGTACAGGTCAGGTTTCAATCAGACCTGCTAGCTCATCCGCCTAGCCTTTTCCAACAATATAAAACAACAAAAGCTAAATACTAGTGTTTTACATAGAGTGACTGCCTGTCTGACCTTATTAACCCAGTTTCTGGATAACACGATATGACAGAAGACAATAATTTCTACGTAGTTTGAAAGGGCATGAGAGGTAAAGACATAAAGACTGCTTACTTGCTGAAAATATTGTTTTCATTATTATTTGACACACTATTATTTTAAAATATACTAGCTTCTGCCAGCGACTTCGTCCGCTCCTATTGGTCTTAGCGTGATGATATATAGCCAATAGCCTTCCTCGATAAATGGACTATCTAACACTGAAAGATTTTTTTAAATCGGACCAGCGGTTCCTGAGATTAGCGCGTTTAAACAAAATGGAGTTACTTCTCCCGTTTTTCCAACATTTCCCTTCACTGCTCTGCTCCTATTGATTGTAGCGTGATGAAAAGTATACTATAACCAGCTCAGGAGTATGAAAAATAATTGTACCCAGTTTGGTTAAAATTCGTCGAGTAGTTTTTGTTTCTATAACGTTTATACAGATTATACAGAAATTTTTCGTCTGTCTGTCTGACAGACGAAAAATTTTACTGAGTGCATTTTTGGCATCAGTATCGATCCCTAATCACCCCCTGACAGTTATTTTGGAAATATATTTCATGTACAGAATTGTCCTCTCTACAGATTTATTATAAGTATAGAAGAAATGATAATGTGTGAAATAATAATAAAAACAGTATTTTCAAAACAAAATCAACTTTAATTTATTACCGTTCTATTTTCTACAATCATAACTTTATTACGTTGCATAAGAAAACCACTTAGTCGCATTTGTTATTCAATTCCATAGTGAATTGAATACACATAATTGAATATATTTACATTCTGTTTCAAATGCATTTATTTATATGGCATTAATATTTTACTAGCCGAATAACCTTCAATACTATTCAAATCACTTAGATAGATGAGAAATAGAAAATAAGAACATGTGTTATCAGTATCATTTTATGATAATAAAGATATGTATTATGGAAATCCTTTCGCGAGAGTCTCGTAAAATCTCTTTCTAAAAATCGTATTTTATTGAGAAATAAAGTTAGTACATTCATAAAATAAGCCGTAATATTTTTTAACACATTTGAAGTAGTCACTGAAATATTTGTGATGTGTATGAAAAATACTTTATATAAAATAATAATAATTTTATATAGTTCATAATTATTCAACAAATAAAATTAGACAAAACAAAAAAAATAAGGATTTTGAAAAATACTAAATAAAAACTATTTATAGAGGAAAAATATTTTTTTCTTAATATTTATTTTGAATGTTGTTAACAATAACAAAATTAATAATGACTATTTTCACTCATGTTTAATTCTGCAATCTACGAATGGCTTATCAATAAAAAAAGATGACTGATTTATCAAAAGCTTTAGCTCATCATAAAAAAACAACGACCCTTATATTAATCTTTTTTCATTCAAACCTAATTTACTGCAAGTTCCACGCACCTGACCTTTTTAAAGGACATGACCAGAGCGGGTGGCTCTCACTTGACATTTAGGTAAATCTTTTTACAATTCTGTTTTATTTATTCTTCAAACGTATTGTATTTAAAATAGAATCCTTTAAAAAAAACAAACAAACAACAATAAAATAAGAAAAAGCATTTTTCTTTAATAATAAAACAGATTTCATTTGGCTTATTTTGCTGTATGACAATGTGACAGGCAATTAAAAAATAAAAAAAAATATTAAAAAAGCTTTGAATTAAAACGACCATTTTTTTTTATTTGTAAGCTTAAACAGATTTCATTTGGCTTATTTTGCTGTATGACAATGTGACAGGCAATTAAAAAAATATTAAAAAAGCTTTGGATTAAAACGACCTTTTTTTTTTATTTGCAAGCTTTGGAAGTTCATTAGAATAATACACGTAGGTAGGTATTTATTTTATTTGTGTTGATAGAATGAAATATATAAAAATCTATTTATTTTGAAAACGCATTATTTTTTATTTATTTTTTATTCATTTAAATATACATTTTAACCGCAATAGATAGTTAGGTACTACATTGTAACATTTTACTTTATTATTTTTTATAATAAACGTTTATTGTTGTTAATTTTCATTTGTCATATTCAAGATACTTCAAATACTCACCCATTCAAATATTTTAAACAAGAACAAAACGTCACCACAAGGAAATGTAAGCACGATATACATATGTCTTAATATAAAGAGGTCATCGACCGAAGGGCTGCTCATATATACCATTTTTACGACCGTCTTAGGGTACACAACATTGTTTTGTCTCATAATACTCGGGAGATTCGCTTTTATTATATTCAATAAACACAAGGATATCAATAGAGTACTCGTGCATAGGAAACCGCGTTTGGATGATTGGAGCATAAAAGAAAGACTGTCTTACATAATATAAGAAAAATTCGGATATAGGACTAATGTTAAGCCACGGCGCTACTTGCGTTTTGTGGTCATGAAAATAAATTTTGTGGCAATCAGGGTAATATCAGTATAATTGTATTAGTCTATACTCCATTTACAATAAGATTAGACATTTAAACGCACCCCATTTACCGTTCGTTCAAACGATTTTAAGATCTATTGCTAAGGTGACATAACAAAATGTAGATGCAGAATATATTTGGTATTGTAAACATTATTTTGCTTTCAACACCATCCTTATTTATACGGAATAGAATTCAAAATCGGTAGAACGAATGGTAAATGGGGTGCATTTAAATGTCTAATCTTATTGTAAATGGAGTATAGTAGCCAATAATTTAGTTAGAATTTAGGATTGTAGATCGGTTTAATAGTTTTAAAGATCTACAAACTCACAAATTATACCGCTTACCGAATTCTTCAATCTGCTGATATGATAAATCCGAAAATGAGTTTTTTGTTATGCTTTCATCAAAAAACTGTTGAACCGATTTGGATGAAATTTAGTATAGAGATAGAGGGGACCCTGGAGACGGTTATAAGCTATAAGTTTTTACTTACGTACAACGGTTTTATTTAACGGGCTGTCGGTGAATTAGGCCCTTAAAGTTATCTTTGATTTATATCAACGATACCTCCACCCCTGACCCCGCATCCCTTTCAATACAAATACATACAATACACATAAAATCATGACTCTTCATTTTGACTTTTCGTAGTCGGGCAAAAATAAATATTTTCGTCTAAGAAAAAAAAATACAATATTTTCAGTTGATGTTTTTCTAGGTATTCAAAAGAAATAATTACAAAAGGTCTTTCGGTATTCAATTAATATACAAAGAAGGTTGTATTCTTTTGTTTTCTTTTTAACCTCAAAAATATTTTCTAAAGATTTTTTGATAACATCAAGGTACGCTTTGGTTGTCAAGTGAAACCTTCAAGTGCCTTTCATGCATTATGTAGTACGATAAAGGTAACTTAAAAACATTACCCTCTTTTTACGCTGCAGAAGGTTAAAAGCAAAAAGTTGTATATAGCTTTTTTACGGATTTCTTCAAGATCTCTACTGCATTTATTTTAATATTGTTGCGTTATTTTTTTAAATCTCTCATTATAGTATAAAGTTTAACAATTGTGTTTAGATAAATAAATCTCATAAATTTTCTATTATCAATTATTAAATTGTTAGTGGCTACTCAAAATAAATTCGGACATTTTTTCTTTATTTATTTTTTTCGGTCGTCATTGCGGACATTTTTATCACAAAATACATAGAACTGTTTAATTAAATTTGTTATGGGTATGGTCTAATTTTTTTGCAAAATGTATATACTGTAAACACAGCAAAAAAATGAAGAATTAAGTTAAATTTTTACGTTGAAACAACAAAAAAAAGATAGATTGATAGGGTTTCAGGACATTAGATTGGAATTCTTATCCGGATCCATGAGTTACTTCCATCAGGGTATGAGTGCTACCACAGGGTAGTCTTTTCAAGTATATTTCGTATCAAAATGAAAGTTAATAAAAGATTTCACGCCATACATCTTAAAGAGCCGGATATATCAAGATGATGATGCGGTTCAGTGTGGGGAACAAACTAGGTCAGTGACCTGAACCCTTCCCTCTGTCCTGGCGTACGGGAGGTGTAGTGTAAATATATATTCGTGCAGCCCTTGAAGAGTAAGACAATCTACTACCTAAAGATAGGTAACAAGATGTTTGTATCTATGTGTACTGGATTGAGGCGTATTTGTGTAGCCTAATTATTGGTCTATGTATATAAATTTGGGAAATAAAAGATGTGTTAACGTTGAAAACCATGAGGTAAGTGTATTCAATTAAAGTTACATTAGTCGAGGAGAGTGGGGTCAGGTACAATAAGTACTATAACCAATGGCAGCTTTGTGCTTTTGCATGTCACGTCGGTCTTGACCTCTCTGATTGGAGCACCGAAACAATGATTATCGCGAAGAACGACTCTTCATTGTCTATTACTTAAAATACCGACCATTAATCCGAACATATGTATATAAAAGGAGAAACGTACTGATTGATAAACGTACAACTGAAATCTCTGGTTATAGAAGTATGAAATTTAGCACAAAATGTTCCTTAAAATGCCGTTAGTCTGCGCTAAGAAAGGATTTTTCAGGGCATGGAAATTTGTATGAAATACTGTCATTTTTAATTTGAATTAATATGACCCACGCGCGTGAAGCCGCTGGCGGAAAGCTATACTTCATTTACATAAGATTAGAAAAACTTTAACCCTTTTTGCAGCTTATTCAACCGATTTTGAATTCTATTCCGAACTGATAAGTATGGTGTTAAAAGCAAAATAATGTTTACAATAACAAATATATCTGCATGTTTTTGGCTTGTCACCTTAGTAATAGAGCTTAAAATCGTTTGAATAATTGTTAAATAGGCTGTGTTTAAATGTCTAATATTTTTATAAATCGAGCATAGTACTCTATGAATTTATAGCCTTTAATATTTACCCGTGTTCGCCGACAGATGGAAATTCGAAAATTTGTATTTTTTTATTTGCTTTTTGTACTTCTTCTCCATGTAAACTTTTACCATATTGAAGCCTTACAAAATCTGAATTCGTTTCAAAAACGGAAGGAGGGTTAAAAATACGAAATGTGAACAAATGAAAATTAACAAAGTTTTCTCCAGCAGGCTTTTGTTAATTTTGCCAATTTTCAAAAAGAATATTCGGCTATTTTGAGTGTGACAAGGGGTGATAAAGTCTGTTAATTATAATTGCACAATTTTTTTTTCAAACCTTTATTGATTAAGTATTTCGAGAAGGGACATTTTGAGAAAGGGGACTATTTAAAACTTTATTTCGGACATTTTTGGAAAGAGATATTGCCTTTGAGTAATAAACAAAATTCTACAAGAGACCATCTCCATAACTTTTGAATTTCGAATGAAGTAAGCGACAAAATCTCACAAGGAATTTTAATATAAACTTACCTTGCATTAACACTGGCCCAATATAAATCGTAGATATTTGATTTATGAAACATTTGAAGAAGAATAATTCAATTCGAAATTCAATTTAATATGGTAAGAGGTGACTCGAAATCAGAGGAACGGACATTCTTCGAGAAATAAAATATTATTACTCTTGAAAATGGAAGGGCAGTAAAAGCTTTTCAATTAGGGGTTGGGGTTACTTTACCAGCCTAATTATAGAAATAATGGCTTTTATCCGCAATTTTATTGATTTCATAGTGATAGTACTTCATCAATTTAACTCGATTTAAAGTATCCTAAGTCTTTTCGAAGCTATGTTTCCTAAATTTTAATAACATCAGTCCCCGGCTGCCACATTGATAACAGTCGTTGTTACAATTCTATGTCAGAGGCTATCAGGCGGATTTAAGAATACTCTGACACTAGTGCTGATTAGGTTGTTAAAACCACCACACGATAAAAAGAAGACTGCAAATAAAAAACAAAAAAAAAATTAATAGTTAAGAAAATCTGCTTAAGTCTAAAATTTTCATCAAAGTCATATTACTAAAATTCAGAGCTACAAATATTTGCAAACTAAAACACACTAAACCTATTTCGTACCTCAAAGGGCCGGCGGCCATCTTAAATTCTAGGATTACCACAGGCTTAGGTATTTAGTGTTTCATAATGAATGAAACGTACCCAAGGGTCCGACTTATGTAAACGCTAGTAAGTAAATTATTTTTGACAGACTTAAGCCCTGCTTCGACTTGTCTGCGAAGCCACAAATTACAAATTTAATTAAAAAATTAGCAACAATTTTGAGCAGGTAATATGCCAAGAAGGAGGAGCTCGTGGCTTAGTCACAGCCGCACGGTTCGACTGATCAAAGTTTAAGCTGCGCTTGGCGCGGTCAGTCCGTCATCCATCTTTGTCATAGCGAGACTCCTCCGTGTCTCGGAAAGCACGTTAAGCTGTTGGTCCCGGTTGTCATTTGTACATCTTTGACAGTCGTTACGGGTAGTCAGAAGTCGGAAAGTCTGACAACCAGTCTTACCAAGGGGTACCGTGTTACCCGGTAACTGGGTTGTGGAGGTCAGATAGGCAGTCGCTCTATGTAAAACACTGGTACTCAGCTGCATCCGGTTTAGACTGGAAGCCGACCCCAACATAGTTGGTAAAAGGCTAGGCAGATGATGAGGTAATTTTATTAATTTAAATGTGGACCTTATTTGAATTATATTAGGTACCTACCTATACAAAACATGGGAAAAATCTTCTTATTCTTCATTCGTCTTGTCAGCGGCTGAAACAACTTTAAAAATACCAAATAAACAATGGCTAATAACCCTTGAACTGTAGTTTGTTCTCTAATTGTTGAAGTTAATTAGGAAAAAACAGTTGGGGAAGACGGGCCATTTGTCACTCCTTCACTATCACCATTTAATTGGCGTGAAAACTGTAAAAGAAAATGGTATGCTTAGTTTTCTTCAGTTTTGAGTTTTCTTACGGAGCAAATATTTGTATGGCAAAAAGTACCAGTGACAGTGGAAGGAAGGATGGAAGGACCAGACTGAAGGATTATAATATCACAACCTCCTTTCACCCAAGGTTTAAAGAAATAGCTTGGATTGTACATTCGTATGTAGTTTTAGTCTCATGTTCTCTAGAAACCTATACCCACCATCTGGACAAAAATCTAGACTTGAGTAGTAGCTTGTCCATTACAATCCTAGGATGTAATTCTTTCATCACCGCTCCTTTGAAAATCATAACAAAAAATCTAAAATCTGCATTCTACTTATGTTTAAAATAAACAAAAACATTATTCCCAGAGGCTTATCTGCTATATTATTTAAATTACATAGAAATTTGAATTCTAAATCTGGTAATCTAAAAGCAAAAACCAACAAACTTTTACCAGTAACTCAAACACTCACCAAAAATATTAACTGGCATTGTTATGACAGAATTTAACGAGAAAAAACCGACCATAAATTTAAATACCAATCAAACACAGTTAGGGCAGAAAGGATTTATTTTTATAGGAATAAAAATGTCACAAGCATTTGTGGGCAATTCAGAAAGTCAGTGTTTTTATAAAAAAATTGTTTGGTCCAATTTGGTCTGCAAAACCTTTCTGTTTCGTACCTGCAGTTTATGGTATGAAGGACCACGGGTCGGTAACTTGAAACATATTTTATTCCACAATGTATTAGGTTTACCATTCCTTGCTTATACGTGCTAAAACAACAAAAAGTACAATTGCTTCTTTTGCTGTTTACAAAGGAGAATGGGAAAAATGTTTCAGTTGATCTATCCCTCTTCTAGTGACGAGTCGTATATAATTTAAAAGGTTTTTTTAAGTGCGACATTTTATATTAACATACCTTATATATTTTTTTAGTACTTTAGCAGTTAGAGCACGTTTAATCCGATATCACTACATTATTATAAAACAAAGTCGCTTCCCGCTGTCTGTCCCTATGTATGCTTAGATCTTTAAAACTACGCAACGGATTTTGATGCGGTTTTTTTTAATAGATAGAGTGATTAATGAGGAAGGTTTTAGTATATAATTTGTCAAGTTTTGGTATCCATTAGCTAATATATCGCGGGCGAAGCCGCTGGTGGGAAGCTAGTTATCGATATTTGTTTGGAAGTTAGTACACCCCTCCTCTAATGATGGCTTTTTAAGTACAACATTTCGCTTTAACTACTAATTGGTATACCTTATACCAATTGTTAGTTTTTATTATTACTTTAGGAGTTAGAGCACGTTTGGATGTCTGTAGTACAAGGGACTTGAACGTAACTTGCAAAACGTGAATGATTAAAACGTCACTGCCTACCCCTTAAAAAACAAGTGCGATGTTAGTGTGTCACTTAGGTCGTTAACCTAGATGATTATTTTATAAAACTCTTTGCTAAAAAGTATTTCATCACTCTTTAAATACTTACAAGTGATAATAGGTGTGGAACAAGAAAATATTTTACATAAAATAACCATTCTATTGTGGCATCACTCATTGCTAGAGGAAGTGTAGACCAAAAAACCCATTCTCCAAACATATTTATTTATTTATTTAAGGATTGCCGACAATTCAAATGCAAAAAGTTTAAAAAAAATATTTCATAGCAGATATTCTTTAAACTCGACAACTCAAAATTATTCCGGAATATATTTTTTCTGGTCCTTCGCTCCGCTAACCCTTTCCAGCCGCGAGCTCGTCAATCTCGATGTTCTCGGTTGAATTCTTTCGGAAATGGATTAAATTGTGTGCAGGTACCAATCACTTTATCATATTTGTCATGTCTTATCGAGAAATAAGCGATACGAAAATAGGTCACAGGTATGAATAAATTTTCAAGTGTTCAACATTTTGAGGGGCAGTAAGGAAAAGGTTAAGCTGCCCTATTCTCGGTTATTTCGTGGACGGATTAATATTCTTTATCATGAAGACAGTTAACTGAAAATCTGACAATTCTATCCAGGATCGGAATCAGGATCAGTACTACCAGACAGACAGCTTATGCAAGTCAGGTGAAAATGGGGACAAGTAAAAATATATCGTTAAATATTCCACTTTATATATCATACTAGCTTCTGCCAGCGACTTCGTCGGCGTGGAATAGTGGTGTTCCGCTTTTATTGGTCTTAGCGTGATAATATATAGCCTATAGCCTTCCTCGATAAATGGACTATGTAACACTGAAAGAATTATTTAAATCGGACCAGCGGTTCCTGAGATTAGTAGCGTACGCAAAAAAGTAACTTTTCTGATTTCTTACACCGTGTGTCCGAAAAACCCAAATATCTTACGGAACCCTATATTTTCCAAAATAAAATTTTGCCTATGTTACTCGTGAATAATGTAGCTTTCGAATGGTGAAAGAATTTTTAAAATCGGTCAGTAGTTTTTGAGCCTATTCATTACAAACAAACATACAAACAAAGTTTTCCTCTTTATAATATTAGTGTAGATATGATAAGTCATATCTTGTTAGTTATGAATTAGATACTAAACTTGTTGAAAAAACATCATCGACCTATTGATTATTCTACTGCTGGGCAAAGTCCTCTTCTCATAAAGAGAAGACATGAGCATTGATCACCAGCTTGCTCAAGGCAGATTGGTGATTAAATTTCAACTTTTTTTAGCTCCAAGTTTCCTGACGATGTTTTCCTCTTAAATGCATCTGGTTAGACTGGAAGCTAACCCAACACATTTGGGAATAAGCTAGGCAGGTGATGATGATTCAATTTCCCATGAATATTAAAAGAGACATAAAGATCTAATTAATCGTGTACAACGAGTTGCCCTAGAATCGATAGAAAAAAATAACATCTACCTACACACGTCATGCTTGTTTTTTTACACAGTGTAGGTACATATTTGCACCATAACGAAGGTACGCATTACAAAATCTAAACACAATTTAATTACTATTATGGTTTCGTTTAAAAATACTCTTTTAACGTAAACGGGAACGTTAACGCTTTCAGTCTTTAAAATTAAATCGTTCGTACAAATTTAAATTAAAGCTAAACATTGACGCGTAATTAAACTTGATGTTATGCCTCTTACTCATTTTAAAATAACTTTTGAAGGGACCGCCATGAAATGGATGGAGAAACATAGTTTTTTTTTTAATTAAATTAAAGGTAAACTTAAACTTAAGTGGCCTAGTGGTTCGAACCCGCACCTCTCGTGTACGAGTGTGCGGGTTCGAAACCTGGTAAGCACCAATGTGACTTTTCTAAAGTCATATGTACTTTCTAAGTATATCTTAGACACCACTGACTAACGGTAAGGAAAACATCGTGAGGAAACCTGGACTTAAAAGTCTGAAATCGCCCATCCGCCTTGAGCAAGCGTGGTGATCAAGTGGTGCATGAGAAGAGGCCTGTGCTCAGCACATAGGCTGATGATGGAACTTAAAGGTAGTTTATATCTTCACCTTATCTTCTTTCATGCGCGTTGCGAGAGAAGTATTGCGCGCACCCAGATAAAAACTAACCTGTGTCGTTCGTTGGTTTTCAATCTATCAATATCTACATATATACGAGTATATAGACAGACAGAGTTAGTAAGTTAAGTTAAAAATTGTGTATAATGATAAGGTTATCTCCTAAATAACTGGACCGATTATAAAAATGAACAATAGACAGATATATTATCACAGAGTCCTATTTTATGTCCTTGAAACATGGGCAGCGCCGGGGCATTAGCTAGTATATAAAAAAAAATTTTAGTTCCACCAAAACTAATGAAATAAGGCTAAAATATTACTACATCTTCATCTGCCTAGCCTTTCCTAACTATGTTGGGGTGGGCTTCTAGTCTAACTGAATGAGTAATTAGTCTTTGACATGAAGCGATTGCCTTTCTGACTTCCACAACCCAGTTACCAGGTAACACGATACCCTTTGGTAAGACGACTTTCTGACATCTGACGAACCGTAACGACTGTCAAAGATCTACAATTTATTGATATATTGGCGAATATTACGTAGGTAGTTTAGTTAAACAGAACATTAATCATTGTGTCCAAGTTTTAAAAGGAATTAATTGAAGTCTGTCTAGTCGAGTTTACAGGCTCACTCGTCTATTTATCACAATTATGCGACTTGTACACAATACAATAACTTAAATGTCCATAAATTATATTGTGTGAGAATACTGTTAGCAAATACTTTCAAATATTTGACATTTATAATTTTTAGTATCTCAAAAAGGACGGTTTTTAACTGACTTTTAAAAAAGGAGGTTCCGTATTTGACCTATGTGTACGTATGTGTATTCGACTTGAATAATATCTATACTCTATACATTATAAAATGCTTTGTCCTGAATGACTGACGGATCAACGCTCAGTCTAAATCGCTGATCGTAGAGACCTGAAACTTGTTGGGTGTGTTCTTTGTATAACGTAGGCATCTGATAAGAAAGGATTTTCCGAAATTCTATCCCTAAAGGAGTGAAAAAGGGGGGCAAAGTTTGCAAGAAACTGTAATTTCTATTCGTATAGCCCCCGCTGTCGAAAAGCTAGTATATTTATAGCTACTTGTTTGCTGCGGTTTTCACCGTATTCTAAGGCAACTTCTTCACTCAGTCGGATAAAAACCTATAACTGTCTCCATTATCCCATTTATGTTCATACCAGATTGCAGCCTAATCGGGTTTAGCCAAGGAGTCATTTCATAATTTCCCTATCCTTAAAAAGTGCCCGATAATTTGCTATATACACTCGAGAGCAATGAATCCGGGTCACTTAAAGAATCCTAAAAATCTCGGAAACTAAAAATGCTAGGTTAATGCAATAAATTGTATTTAATAGGCAATGTAATACTCCTTAAATGAAGGTATTACAACTTCTTAGTTATTGTAAAGTTATATCATAAAAAAATCAAATTTGAAAAAGGGCCACTTTCGAAGATGGAACTACGAAATTACAGCATTTGGTTTTGCTTTTGTTTGTAATCTGTCATTTATGTGGGTACATAAACCATGTTGATAGTGCTCTATATTCATTATTCAAGCTGAAATTATGTCGCTTACGCCTGAAGAATGCACCAGAATACTTACAATGCTGGAAACCAGCCGGAGTCAGCGCGATACAGCCAGGACTGTCGGTGTGTCGCTGTCAACAGTACAAAGAGTTCTCCGACGTTACGAAGAAACTGGTTCTAACCTACGCAGACCAGGAACGGGCAGAACCAGGTGTACCACAGCACGAGAAGACCGATACTTGGTGAACACCATGCTTCGAAATCGCTTTCTCACAGGAACTGAACTCACAAATCAGTTTCGACGCCTCGGAGGAAGTAACCCAAGTGCATGGACAGTAAGACGTCGGCTTGCTGAATCTAACTTAAAACCCCTTAGACCTGCAAACGGCCCTAAACTGGAGCGTGGGCATCGTATTTCAAGACTATGATATGCCCAGAGCCACGTAAATTGGAGTATTGAAGATTGGTCAAAAGTTATGTTCTCCGACGAATCAAAATTTATGCTCTACAAGCACGATGGAAGACACAGAGTGTATCGAAGACCAGGGGAAAGATTCAAGCAAGCATGCATCGAAGAAAAAGTAGCCTACGGTGGTGGGTCTGTACTTGTGTGGGCCGGAATTTCTTCTGAAAGTCGCACAGAGCTGGTGATCATAGAAAACGGCTCTTTAACTAGCGAAAGATATGTGGAAGAAATCCTCAATGATCACGTTGGTCCATTTATGGTCAATTTAGGTGAGGATGCTATATTTATGCATGACAATGCCCGACCTCATACAGGTAGGATTGTGAATGACTACCTTCAAGAGATGAACATTACTCGTATGGAGTGGCCAGCGCGCAGCCCGGATATCAACCCGATCGAGCATGCTTGGGACGAGCTAGGCAGATGCGTAAAATAACGAAACCCTCCCCCAATCACGCTTCGTGAGCTCAAAATTGCTCTCACAGAGGAATGGGAGAATATTCCCCAAAATCGTATAAGGAACTTGGTGTACAGCATGCCAAACCGCGTAAACGGAGTAATGGAAGCACGAGGAGGCAATACGAAGTATTAAAATTCAAGAAAATCGTAATAAAGTTCAAAAAATTCATGTTTCCTATTTTTGTTTTAAGGAGAGATCAGCAGTTTTTTTCTTTATGTAATTTTGTGTTAATAAAATATATGGTGACTCATATTTTTTTTACTTTCATTTAAGGAGTATTACATTGTCTATTAAATACAATTTATTGCATTAACCTATCATTTTTAGTTTCCGAGATTTTTAACATTCTTTAAGTGACCCGGATTCATTGCTCTCGAGTGTATAAGTGGTAGCGTTATTAGCATCAGCATAGCTCATAAGCTTTTTTTTCTGATGGGAAATCATCAAATAACTTCCTCCGCCATGAGCGGGGCGGGAGGGAGTGTCAGACTCTTACTGACTAAAACCCATCCATGTTCCTTTCCAGCCCTTTGTATTCCAGGGGCGCGGTAACTCTTTCGAACATCCCACAGAGCTCAAATTAACCGCACTCGTAGTCTACAAACTATCACAAAAAACCTATTTTCCTAATCGCAGTATGAGACAGTAAACAAAATGGCTTGTCCCCATGACAATGACACGGAGGGAAGAGGTTATTGACATGTAGAAAATGCGAACCATTAACTGACGCTGAACATTTATGTGTGAATCGCGTGACTTTGCGGCGTTCTACTCAAAACGCACCATTTATTGTAGCCGGAAAAAACCCGGAAAACGTTCGATTATTTTGTCTATTTCATAATGTGGATTTTATCCTACGAACGCCGGACGAAACAATGGTAGCCTGAAAAGCGTCGAATCAATGAAGACTTGTCCCAATGATTTAATATGGAGATATTTGCAACTGATTTGACCTTTCATTTAAATTCAAAAAAATTAAATGGGTCTTCAAATATTTATAGTGGATATTTATATCTGGAGTGCCTTTACCGCAAGGCCATCGAACCAAAATTATTTGATGTCTTCTAGTTAAATTACTATAATTATATTTTAATTTCATGTCAACGGTAACTTAATGTTTTCTTACGTTTCTTATATTTTTTTTTTGTACTTATTAAATGCTTTTCCCCGACTTCAAAAAAAGGAGATTCAGTATTCGACCCATATGTTTGTATCTCTGTGATTTTCTCAAAAACTACTGATCCGATTTGGATTTTCGTTATTTAAATGTATATATTTTTCAAGGGAGGTTTTAGTATTTAGTATTATATCTATCTAGAAAACAAGTGACAATGCTTTAAACTGCCAGTGTATGTACTATAAAGTTAAAATAAATATCGCGACGCTTCGCTTCGGCTCAGCGCCAATGTGAAAGGAACCTTAATCTTTTTAATTGCTTTTTGTTTATAGTAGTTGGGTGGTACATTATGGGCGGTGTTGCCGCACTTAACGCTGCTTACGACCTGGGTTGCCATATAACAGGCACTTAATATTTCGCTGGCATTTTACGTCTTTGTTTAGTAGCTAGCAATTGTTTTTTGAGTAAATAACGAAGTGTGTAGATTGTATGAGAATAGAATATGAGCAACTATTTATTATTACAATTTTTAATAGGTATTAATATTCTTTGTTGTTTTAATCTCGATTTATGCTTAACTGAAACTTTTAAATTAAGTTTATTTTGATATTAATATTTTTTTGCTTGTATGCGTAATCCTAAACAAGACATCCTTTTAAGGGTTCCGTAGTCCGACAAGGAACCCTTAGGTTATAGTTTCGCCATGTCCGTCTGTCTGACTGTCTGTCTGTCCGTCCGCGGCATAGCTCAGAGGTTCTTGGAAAGCTGAAATTTAGTTTAAATATGTATATTGATCACGCCGATTGAGTCTTAAAATAAGGGCTAAGTAGGCTCAACCGGTTACAGGGCTATAGTCAACTAAGTATGACCTACTACGGAACCCTACTGCGCGTGGCCCGACACGCACTTTTTGATTTTTTATTTTCACACATAGAAAAAACATGCTTTCATAAGTTTTCTCCACCTCATGTTCCTGAGAATTAATTCCAAATAAATTCAAGGCCTATCTGATATTCAAACATGAATTTCAAAAATAAACCTTAAGCTCCACATAATACCAAAGCGATTCAAGCAACCGCTGCAATTTGAGACCGCTTTAAACGTATCAAAAGCGCTTTAAAGCTCGCCACACAATAAATTGAAGCCATTTAACTGTACGCAATGTATTACACATTCACTGAATCGTGCATGAGCGACCATTGTCAATTCCTATTTCGTTTGTGGCATGCCTTAATACCATGTACTGGTGGAGTTACAATAGGGATCACGCGTGTGCAATGATTCGCTTCTTACACGGGACGATAGCTTTAAAGCTGAAACTAGAATTAATTTTAGTAACCGTTGTTTATAGAGAGGCTCGTGGCTGAGTAAATGCCGCACGAGTCGACCGATCAAATGTCCGTAGATGGGTGACCAACTATGTCATACCGAGACTATTGTTTTGTAATGCCTGTTACCTGGTAATAGAAGTCTGTCATGCTCACTTAAGTGTCCTACTGATGGTGGCGATGTGTATCAGGTCATTAAGTTCCCTTCAATATGGTTGAGCTAAATGAGGCTGATGCGCTCGTTATACTCGTGAAGGGGTGCCGTCAGTCAGGTCTGGTCAGCTTCTAGCTGCTATGGCAATAAATTTAGGCTTCTCCTACTTTGCTTTTCAGTTTTTTTTTCTTTTCTCTGCAATACATTGATCTACATGATCCTCACGTTAAACGACTACTTGTAACAAGAACAATTAATTTTAAAAGAGTATCCATGGAGTTTCTTGCCGGTTCTTCTCCATAGGACCCACTTTTTGGAACCGTGCACCTAGTTTTGACGTTTAATAAGAACCTGTAATTGGTCTACATAAAATAAAAACCTTTTGACTTTGACTCCGTTGGTCTCGGCTGTCATTTGTAGATCTTTGACAGTCGTTACGAAATAAGAATCGGGGTCAGAATTCCAGAGTGACAACTAGTCTTACTAGGGGGTTTAGTGTTACACGGTACCTGGATTATGGAAGTCAGATAGGCAATCGCTCCATATAAAATACTCGTACCCAGACTGGAAGCCGACCCCAACATTGTTGGGGAAAAGGGTAGGTAGATGATATGAGTTGTTTGTGGATGTTAAATATTCTAAGAGGCATTATAAGTGAGAAGGATATCACTGCCTTGATGCTGATGCTGCGTGTGGGTCAGAAACCAGTGACTATACTAGAGGTATTAGTAGTATTTTTATCTCAAGACTTCTCTTGAGACAGAAATAGAATATCTCCAAATATCCATCAAATTGTGATGGATTGGAAGCCGACCCCAACGTAATAGGGAAAAGGCTAGGCAGATGAAAATTAATAAAGTGCATTAACTTTTTTAATCTTCTGAGATTATTTACACATTATCATAGGATACGCTATTCTGATAGTGATTACGTTATTGGTATTAAAAACTAAGGTGACGCTAAAACCACTAGCCTTTTAAAATAAAAGGTCAATTAAACATTTGGCTACTAAACATTTTTGTAGAAATTGCGTGTTGTTACCTCCTTTATCACGTAAGTGTGTTTAGAGCCTTTCTGTGAGCTCATTAGGGTTTTTTTCAGCACACAAACTTTCCGTGAAAGGAAGGCTCAGATGCTTTTTTTTTTGTTTTTTTGCTAATTAACGAAAATCACGTGAAGCTAACACTGTGAAATTTTATGTTAGAGTTTTTTTTGGCTGACTGGATTATAGATCTGATTGTTTTATTACGATGTTTAGCGAAATATCTAGGTTCATTAATAAAATAAATGTGCTTGAAGTTCGACATGACTTTTCGATTTCACCTTCTTCTTCTATTTAAGTGGGCTCCAGTTTTGTTAAAAACTACTTCACGCACATGGATAAAAAGTATCTATCTCCATACTAAATTTCATATTAATAATTTTAGCCAAAAACATAAACAAACTCTCAATCACATTTATAATATAAGTAATCTGCACACGTTTTCTACAATAAAAAATAGTTTCTATATAAAAAAATAATAATTTCACAGCCACGGTTCTGGTCATTGCATTATTCAAGAACATGGCTTACTCATACTAAAATTGTATCAATATAAGGTGAGTACTTTTATAGATTTTCTCTTTCAAATAAACTTTAAAATATTGGCTGCCTTTCCTATCAATACATATATATCAAACCATACTATCACGTGAACAAATTGCGTAAGAGACTAAAGCTGTTTGAATTATCCATACAACACGCGTCATCGTTTTATATTAAAATGTTGACTACCAAAAGTTTCGGAAACTATCATAATGGTGCCGATTCTGACTTACACACGGCTAAACTGATTTTAAAATATCATGCTCTTTTTCTATTGCGAAATACAAGAAGAGGATAGCAAGTAATTCAGTGCTGTCAAATTAAATGACAGATGACATTTTGTTCGTACAGGTTTGTTAATTTAGTCGAGATGTTACGTCGTGATTTTTAATTTGTATGGAAAACTATTTTTTTCTAATTTGACAGGTGTTAAAAGTTTGCTATTCCCTTTCTTATATTTGTTGATGGAAAGAGAGAATTATAGACTAAATTCAATTTAGATGGTGTCAAGAGATTCGCGGCCAATGTGTGTCTGTCTGTATATTTTCCCATGAAATTAATAAAAATACTAGGTACACGTCCATAACGTGTATATCGAAATGATGATGGATAAATAGCTTTGTAGATAATCCTTACTAATAATAAAAATCCGAAAGTAACTCTATCTGTCTGTTACGCTTTTATTGTAAAACGGCTAAACCGATTTAGATGAAATTTGGCGTAGAGATAAAGTGAATCCTGGGAAAGGACATAGAACATAGTTTATATCTGAATGCGTGAAGTAAGTCCCTCAGGACGTGACTATAAAACGCGGGAAATAGCTAGTCGTAGATATTTTTATTTTAAACCATAGATATATATGTTACTAAAGTAACTAGATGTGCAATCACCAAGCAAAATGCGTGCCATAAAGATTGTGACCAGTCATAATTCATGACATCTGTCACTTGGTAGCTAGCTTGAATCTATCAGAGTGACAGCAGGACGATTTTAACAATAATATGGGCAAATTTGTAGTAAATGCCATCCGTATCATACAGATGTCATGAACATTACGTTTCGGTTAGTGTGAGAGAGATAGATATAATTTTACATCAAAATGATTACTAGTTTCAAGGCTACGTCTGCATTCTAAAAAATGGTTACGTTTCTGTGACCGCGTAATGTTCGGGATTGCTTCTCTATTGATATAATATATTGATGTTTTAAACTAACTTTCTACTAGCGGTTTCGCCCGCGTGGTCTATACGAATACAAATTAAAAATGACAGAGTTTTATACAAACTTTGTCCCTATTTTTCATTCCCATAAAGACGCCTACGTCGTACAAAGAACACACCCTCTAAGTTTCAGTTAAGTTTCAGGGGGGCTAGACAAGTGGCAAAACGCTAACGCTAACGCTATAGAATAGAAAACAAAATGTATGGGAATGACATATAGCTAGTCGTAAACGAATGTCATTCCCATACATTTTGTTTTCTATTCTATAGCGTTAGCGTTAGCGTTTTGCCACTTGTCTAACCCCCCAGGTTTAGTCTGTGCGTTGATCCGTCAGTCATTCAGGACAAAGCATTTTATATGTATAAATTATAATTTATCGGGTAACACGCTACCTCATGGTTAGACTGGTTGTCAGAATTTCTGGCAAGCTTAACCTTTGATCGATCGACCCGTGTGGCTGTTACTTAGTCACGAGTTCCTCCATCCACCAATCGGGTTAAATATTGTGAGAATATTTTATTAAATTTTATTTCGTGTAAAATATAATATATCGATTGTCAGAATTCTACGCAATAAACTTGTCATTCCAAAGTAAATAAATCGAATGTTATATTTGAAATTACAAGGAAATATATAATATTTTATTATACTGAAATAGACTGTGACGCTACCAGTACCAGTTCAAAATATAAATACACAATTTTCCACTATATTTCCAATAAAAAATATACCAAATTTTACCCACCATTTGTCTTTTAGATTTTACTATACTAATATTATAAAGAGAGAAGATTTGTTTGTTTGTAGGGCTTTAACTCAATAATTACTGGACCGATTTTAAAAATTCTTTCACCGTTAGAAAGCTACATCTTTAGGAAGTGTCACAAGCTATACTTATGTCCAGAAATAATTAGGGATCCCTAAAAAATTTCCACGCGGGCGAAGCTGCGGGCGGAAATCTAGTAATAGATAATATACTAAATTTATTTACATGTTAATTGTGTTTTTTGTCTACAAAAACGCAAGCAAAGTCGGGTAAGATTTCTAGTATATAAAAATTAAACAAGATGTATATCAAGCCGTGTTTTTATTTAAAATCACTCCCACGTTAACTCATTATATTCAAAAACAAGATTGTAAAAGCTTTTGCTTGCTTTGTGTTTGATATTTTTTTAATATTTAGAAAGAAAACAACCTCTCTTTTAAATTTACACTTTTTAGGGCCAAATTCACCGACAGATGGTTTATACAATCGGCCCGTTAAACGAAAACGTTTTTTAACCACGAAGCGGGAATTTTCGTGTTGTCAACTTCTTGTTCAACCCCGGCTTGGTAATCGACGTTTTAGGAAAAAAAAACCGGCCAAGTGCGAGTCGGACTCGCGCACCGAGGGTTCCGACCATTGGAAAGAAAAAATACGCAATAAAATCGCAATTATTTTGTTTTATTTTCGACCGCATAATTAAGTTTGTTTGTAGAGGAAAATTGCTGATTACTTAAAAACTACCTACTAGATCTCGTTCAAACCAATTTTGAATGGAAGTTTGCATGGTAATCTACATCATATATTTTTTTTAGTTTTATCAATCTCTTATTTTAGAAGTTACAGTGGGGGGGGGACACATTTTACCACTGTGGAAGTGCCTCTCGCGCAAACTATTCAGTTTAGAAAAAAATGATATTAGAAACCTCAATATCATTTTTGAAGACCTATCCATAGATACCCCACACGTATGGGTTTAATGATTTTTTTTTTTTTGAGTTTCAGTTCTAAGTATGGGGCCCCCAAAATGTATTGCTTTTTTTCTATTTTTGTGTCAAAATCTTAAAGCGGTTTACAGAATACATCTACTTACCAAATTTCAACAGTATAGTTCTTATAGTTTCGGAAAAAAATGGCTGTGACATACGGACGGACAGACAGACAGACAGACATGACGAATCTATAAGGGATCCGTTTTTTGCCATTTGGCTACGGAACCCTAAAAAACAAATGATAGGTTATCCATCGTATGGTAGAAGTTTGAATTTATGGTAAACAGCTGTTTTGAGTTGATCGGACCGTTATCTTGTCGGTGAACTTGTGCCTTAGGGCTTCGTCATCAACGTTAACTGTTGAGTCGGTTATAATTAATGATAACAAGATATAGTTTTGTGTGTGAGATAGAATTAGGAAGTACAAAAGTATATATCAGTGTTGTAAATGAAAATTCATCTTAGCTGATGTGTAGATGAAATAATTGTATCTGGGACGTCAAATCAATCATTCTAATGCCCAAGGGTGAATTAGCAGGTGAGCTGGACTGAAAGAAAGAAAGAAAGAAAGAAAGAAAATGCGTTTAATTACGTGATTGGAGACATACATATAAACAAAAAAAAAAACTACTGATACATAAGGGGGTAGTATGCGTCACAAACACGCAATACGGCCCTCGCTCAGCTTAATGCTGTGACCCTATGCCAGACAAAGTCCCAGCGCTGATTTTCAGCGAAAGCCGAATACTGACGTGATGACGTCAAATCGGTGATGCAAATAAATATAACTCACACACCAAGCTTGAGTCCAGACTAATACCTAATTGTTATCTCTTCAATTGAATAAAATTGTAAATGGTAGCGCAATCTAGTCTGAAAGATAAATGCTAAAATTAAAAAGTATGTAAAAGAAGCCATAATCCTCCTCTGACCTTTGTCGTCTTAGAAACAATTATTTCGCGAAAGTGAATTTGTTTGTAATGCTTTCACAGTAAAGCGGCTGAGCCGGTTTGAATGAATTTTGGTACATCGATAGAGGGGACACATGAGAAGATTATAAGCTACTTTTTATCCAGCTGCGTAAAGTTGTACCTTCGGGATGAGGGTGAAACTGCGGAAAACAGCTAGCTAATATAATTTCTATTAAACTATTAAAAATGTAAATAAAATCATAACCTTTTTTGTTCAAATTTTCCCACATATATAAATAAAACGGCATTAAATGATGAATAGTGATGTTTAGAGCATGAAATTGATATAAATGCGCTATCCTTACGCCATTTTGTTAACTTCTGTGGCAGAATTAGAACAACCTAGGTTATGATTTTGTTTATTTTTTTCTTAAAATCAATTGGTACAGACTATATTATAAACTAGCTTCTGTGAATAGCGGTGCTCCGCTCCTTTGGTCTTAGCGTGATGATATTATAGCCTATAGCCTTTCTCGATAAATGGACTATCTAACACTGAAAGAATTTTTCAAATCGGACCAGCGGTTCCTGAGATTAGCGCGTTTAAACAAAATGACAACATTTCCCTTCACTGCTCAGCTCCTATTGATTGTAGCGTGATGAAAAGTATACTATAACCAGCTCAGGAGTATGATAAATAATTGTACCAAGTTTCGTTAAAATCCGTCGAGTAGTTTTTGTTTCTATAACGTTTATTCAGACAGACAGGCAAAAATTTTACTGATTGCATTTTTGGCATCAGTATCGATCCCCAATCACCCCCTGATAGTTATTTTGTAAATATATTATAATAATAATTGTTTATTAATCCAAAAGGGGTACAGAGACTTAAAACTAGTTACAGCCAGATTATACAATAAAAGGTAGATCAAAATTTATGTAAGTTTAAGGTACATCTGTTTACAATTAGTGATACCCTGTCTCTTAAACTAGGTAGTACCTGTAACTTAAGAGACAGTGACCGGCCATAAGATTATGTACATATATTTTTACCTATCACAAGTGAGGAGCCTGATATTTCATGTACAGAATTGACCTCTCTACAGATTTATATATAGATAGATTTTAGTATAGATTTTTGTTATTTCCTACTTCTATCTCTCTTTCGCACAGATCTATAGTTTTCATTAACATCACGAAGCTCCATTAATTACAACCGACTCAACAACTAACGATACGGTTTACCGTAAGCGTTCATTGTTCAGCAATATGGCCGCCAGTTTATTAATAGTTTTGTTTTCTTTGAGTACAGTTCGCGTGAGCGAGTTGGGCGCATTTGAAGCGATATGAATTCATGATTACTATTTTCATTGGGTATTGAATCACGTTAGTCAGAAGGCAGAAAGTCTGACAACCAGTCTTACCAAGGGGTTTTGTGTTACCCGGTAACTGGTTTGTGAAGGTCAGATAGGCAGTCACTCCATGTAAAACACTGGTACTCAGCATCTAGTGAGATTGGAAGCCAACCCCTAAATAGTTGGGAAAAGGCTAAGCTATTGGACAGAAGCTAACATGTGACGTGTCTTCAGCTTGATATTTGTTAAACTAATATTTTAACTAATAGTTAACTCGTCTAGTTAAGCAAGCGAGTTTGTTAACTATTAAGTTTTGGATTTCGAAGGCTTTTAGCGAAGGGTAACTGCCAATTATCTGCACTCCGGATAAGTTTTAAGCAAGAGTTTCATGGAAACTTGAAAATGTTTCCTATTTAAATACTGATGTTGCTTTGTTTTTTAAGAGCGACTGCGTTTTTTTTTCTTTGTCAATCTTTATGCGTGGTCATACTTTAAAAAAATATACGTGTCGACTTGTAAGCTTCCTCCGTTATTTTTTCATCGGCTAAAAACAACTGAATGGATTTGCTTGAAATTTGGTAACCTGAATTAATAGAGAGGATACATACATCCTCACAAACCTCTGCATTTAAAATCAGTAGGATAATAGTTAGTTTGAAGGGCTTGTAGCTAAGTAACAGCCTTTTTTTTTAAGGTTGTCGACTGCTTAACCGGGCTTGCCTGTGAAGTGCCTTTAATGAATTTTGGGCCTCCAGCCAGGGCTTTACTTACAAAACTAAGCGACTACACGCTAAGGGCTCCCCCTAGTGGGGATAGGCCTCGGCTTAGGGCGTCACTGGGGGAGGACAGCAAGGGACAGGCTGGATCAGAATATATATGAATATTACAATCGGGAATTTTAAAGCTATTACTTCAGCTCGCGGGTTGGCTCGTCGAGCTAGCTAAGTAACAGCCGTGCAGATCGATAGGTAAGCAAGATAGATTTCCAAGGTAACGCTGCGCTAGCCGCAGTCACTCCATGGATGGGTGACCATTTTCTTAACATAGCGAGACCCCTCCGTGCTTCGGAGAGCACGTAAAGCTGTCGGGTTCCGTGCCCGATCTCTTCCCGGTCGTGTCAGATTGCAGACTTGCCGACCTATCGGACTATGAGAATAGAGAGTATACCTGTGTCTACGAAAACGCTTGTGCACTATAATATCTTCTGCGTATTGGATATTATTATTGTTATTTGTAACGATTTATTGGGTAACATATAATCCAATAAACATAGTTATTATAAAATAAATTATCTCAAAACCTTGTTTGGGAGTCCGATAGAAATTACGTTTAACTTAGTTCTCACATGGAGTTAGGGAAGCGAGTTCGTAAACAATTAAGTTTACAAACTTCAAACTTTCGTGGTTGTCGACAAAGAGAGATGTGTTTATCTGAATGCTTGTTACACTTACAGGGGTGGACAGAGATGTAGAATTAATGTTTTATTCTATAAAACTACTAGCTTCCCGCCAGCGGCTTCGCCAGCGATATTTTAGCTAATGGATACAAAAACTTGACAAATTATATACTAAAACCTACCTCATTAATCACTCTATCTATTAAAAAAGCCGCATCAAAACCCTTTGCGTAGTTTTAAAGATTTAAGCATACATAGGGATATAGGGACAGAGAAAGCGACTTTGTTTTATTCTATGTAGTGATACTCTAGCTGTTTCCCGCGGTTTCCCTCTCCCGAGGAAACTACTTCACGCACCCGGATAAAAAGTAACCTGTCACCTTTTCCAGGCTCTCCTCTTTCTCCTTACCAAATTTTATTTAAATCGGTTCAGTAGGTCCAAAGATTATCCCATATACAACGTCACAAACTTTTCCTCTTTATAATTTTAGTATAGACTAGCTGTTTCCCGCGGTTTCACCCGCGTCCCTAGGAAACTACTTCGCGCAACCGGGTAAAAAGTATTTTACATGTTAGTCCAAGTTATAAACTATGGTTGTACCAAATTTCATCCAAATCTATTCAGTAGTTTTTGCGTGAAATAGTGACAAACATACACTTATATACAAACATCCTCACTAACTTTCGTATCTATACTTAATACTTATATACTTATACTTATAATATTATAAAGCTGAAGAGTTTGTTTGAACGCGATAATCTCAGGATCCGCTGGTCCGATTTGAAAAATTCTTTCAGTGTTGGATAGCCCATTGATCGAGGTGGGCTGTAGGCTATATATATCATCACGCTAAGACCAATAGGAGCGGAGCACCACTATTCCACGCGGTTATAATTCCATTTGCATAATACACAGGTTCAAGCTATGTCCATACATACCAAATTTTATATAAATCAGTTTAGGCGTTTTACCGCGAAAGCATCACTCACAAACAGAGTTACTTTCCCATTTATAAGAAAAAAATTACGCAATGGGACTTGTACAATTATTTGATTGCCGCTTTTCATAAACTTTTCCTTATTTCCCCAACCTTTTAACAATATGTAAGGAACCGCTTCCAGAATATAAACGCCATCTTGAAATTGCCACAGTACCGTACTCAAAGACTGAAACCCTCAACTCAATTGTTCGCGCCTTAGAAAGGACTGCTACTATTGTTGTTTATTATCTTCAATTTTGTTGTTATAACACTGTTTTGTGTGGTATTTTACTCAAAAAAAATGTTATTTGTTTTTGTTAGATCATCAGATCAAAGCTAGCAGGATGAATAGTTGCCAGACATTTGTAGTTCTTTATTTATACATTATAATGATCGGGTTGTATTCATATAAAATAATCTATAACGGTTTCTTTTCGTTTTAAAATATTCATTAATAAAAAAACCGGCCAAGTGCGTGTCGGGCCACGCGCAGTAGGGTTCCGTAGTAGGAGTTAGTTAGTCGACTCTAACTCTGTAACGGTTAAGCCTACTTAGCCGTGATAGTTTTCCTTGTAATTTCATTACATCTACTACGTCTGTGATTTTTTTCACATTTCTAGGTACAGCCATTCAAAAGTTAGAGGGGGGGTAACTCGTATCGAACAAAAATTTGCACTGAAAAGCTAGATATTTCGCAAATGGCTCGCTTAACCAAAAAATGGTCTTCACAAACCCATAATATTTTTAAAAGACCTATCTAACGATACCTCACAAGGAGGGGTACGCGAGAAAAAAAATATTCATCCCCACTTTACGTGTTTGGGAGCTACCCTAAAAAAAATATTTTTCAAAATTTTATTTTACCACTTTTTCGGCATGATCAATATACATATCTATACCAAATTTCAGCTTTCTAGTATTAAGAACCTCGGAGCTATGCCGCGGACAGACAGACAGACAGACAGACGGACATGGCGAAACTATAAGGGTTCCTTGTCGGACTACGGAACCCTAAAAAACGAGTCAAGGCACCCCCGCACAGCTAACGATGACAGTCACGCACCGCACACAAGGCTCGAAGACGTGTCTTCGCCACTAAGTACGCTTCTACTTCCACTGTGCGTCGGTGTGGGCTGGTGAGCTGTCTTCTGCAATATCACGCACTGTGGGAAACAGCTTTAGGTTTATACGTACTTTTATGGCCACAATTTTTTTACAGAATTGTCCATTTTTTATAGGGCACAGTTCAAAGTGTTTAGATGTTCAAATGAGAAATACGACCGCAATTTATTTATAATTTAAGTTACAAAAAATCTTTATAAATTTCTTTTTATATTATCATAGATTCCTCGTTGCTGGAAAATGGTATGGCTACAAAGTATTTTCTTCACGATGTATAATAAAACTTTTAGATACCTTTAAGGCAATGAGGCGACAACATGAAAGAAAATTCCGAAAACACTTAACTTAGTATTTTTTTCTTTTCCAATATTGTTGTTATTGAAATAGGTACATAATGTATTTTGTGTACACGCGTATTTTCGTTGGAAGATGTGTAAATTATATACACTGTAATAAATTTAATTTTCAGGAGAAGGGGCTTAACTTGGAAAAAAAAAATAAGTTTAATGTGATCCACCTTAGATCGCTAGTTTTAAATTCTCGTCAACTTTGACTATTAACGGTCGTTAAGTTAACTTTGACTTTAACCAAAGGTTGTAAGCAATAACGCGTCGGTTAGTTTACTGTGGTTCGGGACAAACAATCCTTTGGGAGTAATTACATTGCCAATTAGCGGTTAACTGGATAGGATTAATTAATTTAAGTTATTTAGGCTATTGGTCTGGTATTTATTTAATTTGTTCTAGTTTAAATTCGACGTTACTTCTGTTTGATGTTAGCTTATTCTTGTCTAGATTCAGTAGACATTTTCATGTTTTTATTTTTCAACTGTTAGGACGTAGAAGCCCTTTTTTACGGTTCCGTAGTCCGATAAGGAACCCTTATAGTTTCGCCATGTCCGTCTGTCTGTCTGTCTGTCCGCGGCATAGCTCCGAGGTTCTTATTACTAGGAAGCTGAAATTTAGTATTGATCACGCCGAGAAAGTCGTAAAATAAAATTTTGAAAAATTTTTTTTTTAGGGTAGCTCCCAAACACGTAAAGTGGGGATGAAAATTTTTTTTGTCACGTACCCCTTCGTGTGGGGTATCGTTAGATAGGTCTTTCAAAAATATTATGGGTGTGTGAAGACTATTTTTCGGTTAAGCGAGCTATTTGCGAAATATCTAGATTTTAGGTGAAAATTTTTCTTCGTTACGAGCATCCCCCCCCCTCTAACTTTTGAATGGCTGTTCCTAGAAATGTGAAAAAAATCACAGACGTAGCACATGTAATGAACTTACAAGGAAAACTATGACAGTTAAGTAGGCTTAACCGGTTACAGAGTTATAGTCGACTAACTAAGACCTACTACGGAACCCTACTGCGCGTGGCCCGACACGCACTTGGCCGGTTTTTAAGGATAGGAAATCATCAAATGACTCTCCCCGCAGTGGGCGGAGCGAGAGGAAGTGTCAGACTCTTACTGACGTTTAAGTTTGATGTTCCTTCTAAGGGGTAACTCTTTCGAACAATCCCGAAGCCCTTGCAGAACTGAAAGCGCCTCAGTTATACGTATGATGCAAAAAAAAGTTTTTGTTTTCCTTTCAATTACGTGAACATTTCTGTGTCTCAATAATACTAGATTAAATTGTATTAAAAAGAATTGATACCCTTACCATATTTCATAGCGATCAAATAACGTGTACCCTTTCGAACAGGATTCCCATTCACAATCCGACCCTCCTTACTTCTGTTCGCACTACGTCAACAAAAATAGACGCGTGTAAAGGTCGGTTTCTTTAAATACAAACTGTAGGTGTTCTGTTCACGGCGCGACTAATGTAAGGTGTAAATGACACTACGACAAAAATCGTGACACAAATCTCAGATTTTTTTGGTGTGGTGTCGTTAGGTGTCGTAGTGTAAACCTAGCTTACGACACGACGGCGACGCGTGTACGATGGGACGTGGTATATTTGCTATATTGATTTCAAAAGTGCATTAAAATTAATTAAATGCACACACAGGTCCAATTCAGTTAAAATTTCAGGTGTAATTTACATTTATTGTTGGGACAACAATTAAAGTGCTAATGGCTTTTTTCGAAATTTATTCATTTAAACTTTTTTCAAACAAATATGTACAATAATAATAATAATAATAACCCCCCTGGGGGCCACCTTGACGTGGTGGGGGGGCTTACGGGAAGGCATGAACGATGACGTCACTAAGAACACGACACCCTGTGCCATTAGGTAAACAGGAGATACCAAAGAAAAAGAGCCGGAACATCTTGGCTTAACCCTTCCCAACTAACGGTCCCAAACCTTCCAACTAATCTCTACTTCTATCCTATATTTATACTTTCTATCTCTTAAACTCAATCTTCAGTTTTCCATTCGATGTAGAATATAGTTTCTTACTAGCTCTAAACTCTAATATATCCCTTATTCTCCCTATTTTTTCGTTATCAAATCTTTCATTCCTTTTGTTATTTATCTAGTTACCCTTATGCAATGCGACTACGAAATAGAGTATTACCCCAGGCGGGTACCGGAGCCAACCGCGATGGAGAATCCCGCCCCAGGCCTTCCGGCCTGGGCAGCCCTTCGTATTCTGGGGGGGGCAACGTATCGCAGCTAGCTGCCCAGTCACAGACTGTTGCAGAGCACCATAACGACTCGTCGTCATGTTCTTCACCAAAATCATTATTTTCATCATTACCATCATCACCACCTTCATATTTACTACGCTCATCAAGATCATCATCAACATTATCATCAATGTCAGTAGATGTTGTGGCGGAGGCCACATTGGCCAAAAATCCTTCACCCACTACTGTCTCAACAACTACGCGAAAAAAATGGAATGAAGACATGAATAAATTCATTTGGCGTACATATCTCATTATCACAAAATTAGAATCCGACACAAATTCTTATCTTACATCATTGCATCAACAATTCATTGATAGATACCCGCACATGAATGTCTCCAAACAAAGAGTTGGAGACCAACGTAGAGCAATAGTTAATAAAAAGTTACTCCCGTCCACTACACTTGAGGCAATCAGATCAGAAGTAGGCTCTTATCTAGAGATACACATAAGTACCACAGATAACCAGACATCACCCCAGATAAACACAGACCAAACGCACTTACCTTCACAATCACACCCAAAACGTAGAATGAAATGGTCAAACGAACTTAATGAAACTATAATAAAGTACTACTACATCATTACGAATATGGAAACCGATATGACTATTTGGCGGAAAAAGTTAAGAGACAAATTTATAGAAACATACCCAGAATTATCACAGTTATCAGAGCAGCGCATATCGGACCAAAAAAGAGTTATCATTAATAATAAATTAATACTAGAATCACGCCTGCTAGAACTCAAAACACTTGCACTTCAGGAATTAGATTCTTATAGGGTACAGGAACACCAACACGCACAAATATCCACACAGAATATATCAAGACAACCATCCACTTCACATGACGGAGAAACAACATACCCAACAAATATACAAGAAACGGAAATAGGAAATGAGACTAATTTCTTAAGTAGGATCGACTCAGAGGCACTTACACACACCATAGTAAACACACAAAATATGACTAATAATGAAACTAGTATAAAAATAACTCAGGAGATAGAGGAGACCTTTAATTCAGCACTACAATATTACACAAACATACACCCCACAAAAAGAAATTACATACCTAAACAGAAACCATCACGAAAGTTAGCGCAAATAATAAATTACATTGATAATATTATCTTACCAAAACATATTAACAACGAAACAGATTTTGATCAACTACAAACTATTATATACAGCAGTGCTTGGACAGCTGCTAAAACTAACGGGAGTAAACTTTCGTTTGTCTCTGTCGAGAATACGGCTAACATTCGATACAAAATTAATAAACCTAAATGGCAGCGAAGATTAGAATCGAGGGTTACAGATTTAAGGGCTAAAATTGGAAGGCTTACAGCATTCATGCAAGGAAATAGGAGTAGGAAGCTTGTTAAAGATGTCAACATAATACTAGAAAACTACAAAATACATTCAACACACGAAGAGCCAAACACAGAACTTGCACACTTCTTAGACACACTCAAACAAAAACTTACTCTTGTAACCAGTAGACTAAATAGGTATACTAAATGCACACTACGTAAAACTCAAAACAATAAGTTTAGAAATAACGAAAAGCAGTTCTACAGATCATTAAAAAATTCTACAACAAACCAAACAATAAACAACAGTGAAAATAACACAAACATTTCTGTACCACAGATAGACGAACTTCATCAATTTTGGTCAGGAATCTGGGAGAGGCCTATATGCCATAATATACAAGCTGAATGGATTAAAACGGAAACAGAACATCACACAGACACACAAGAAATGCCATTCGAACACATTCCAATAGATACATTTCACGACGTCCTTAGCAAATTACATAATTGGAAAGCACCTGGTTCAGACTACATACACAATTTTTGGTACAAGAAATTCACACATATTCACCCATATCTCCATAACTACATCAACATCTTTATCAAAAACCCAGATACAGTACCAGCATACATAGCAGAGGGAATAACATATATGATACCAAAAGACTACAACGACATCAGTAATCCAGCGAAATATAGACCCATAACATGTCTTCAGACAATATATAAAATAATAACCTCATGCATTACACAAATAATTTATAAACACCTTGAAATAAATACAATATTATCGGAAGAACAAAAAGGATGCCGAAAGTTCAGTCAGGGCTGTAAGGAACAACTAACAATAGACTCAGTTATACTCCAACAGGTTAGACGACAGAAAAAAGATCTATACACTATGTACATTGACTACAAAAAAGCTTACGATTCAGTCCCACATACTTGGTTACTTGAAGTTTTAAAAATATATAAAATAAATCCTCAAATCATTATATTTCTAAGTAACATCATTACACAATGGACAACACGTTTAAATTTAACTACTCCCGAAGGAATCATTGAGACTGAGCCAA
Source organism: Pyrrhia umbra (assembly GCA_963891755.1). Classification (NCBI taxonomy): domain Eukaryota; kingdom Metazoa; phylum Arthropoda; class Insecta; order Lepidoptera; family Noctuidae; genus Pyrrhia; species Pyrrhia umbra. The sequence continues at coordinate 2,149,821 of OY982929.1, read as the reverse complement.
TCAAGATACAGCGAGGCATATTCCAGGGTGACTCGCTCAGTCCTTTATGGTTCTGCTTAGCTTTAAATCCGTTATCGAAAAAATTAAATACACACACACCAGGATTTAAATTACTGTTTGATGACACACAGACTGACCGACATGAATGTAATATTAATCACCTTCTTTATATGGACGATATAAAGTTGTACGCTACTTCACAAGAGGATTTATACGAATTAGCCGACATCACAGATCAATTCTCAGCTGACATAAAAATGGAATTCGGTATTGATAAGTGCAAAATTAACTCGGTTAGGGGAGGCCGAAATTACGAGCACTCTTATACAACCCAGGCAGGTGAAACGATTAACTCTTTAGATGAACACGAAACTTACAAATATTTAGGATACATACAAGCTACACAAATAAAACATAAAGAAATAAAGAATAAACTAACTCAACAATTTAAACATAGACTTAAATCAATATTTAATACTCAACTGCATGCTAGACATACTATTAAAGCAATCAATACCTATGCAATCCCTATTCTAACTTATTCATTTGGTATAATAAGCTGGACCAATACTGAACTTAAAAATCTACAACGCGTCATTAACACCACATTAACCAAACACAGAAAACACCATCCCCGCTCCTGCATACAAAGATTAACACTACCTAGAAAAGACGGAGGACGAGGCATAATAGATATAACAAACCTACACAACAAACAAATTACTACACTACGAACATACTTTAACACAAAAACCACTAATTCTACTCTACATAAAGCAATAGTTTACAATGACCGAAAACTGACTCCTTTAAATATGTATGATGTAACTCCTCAAAATAACGAAAAACAAACTGACAGACAGACTAAAATGTTAGAATGGACCCGGAAGTCACTTCATGGAAGACATCGCCAAGACCTTGACCAAGAGAACGTCGACAAACTAGCGTCGAACGAATGGCTCAGGCGAGGAGATTTGTTCCCTGAGACTGAAGGGTTCATGATAGCAATTCAAGATCAAGTTATAGAAACCCGTAACTACCAGAAACATATCATGCGAACGCCCATCCCAACAGACACCTGCAGACGATGCAGCAGCTCCTGAGACTATTCAACACATCACTGGAGCATGCAAAGCAATAGTTCAGACTGATTATAAGCACAGGCATGACCAGATAGCCAACATAATTCATCAAAAACTTGCATTGAAATATAAATTGATTACTACATCATCGGTACCTTACTATAAATATAATCCCCAAACGGTGCTTGAAAACGGCACTCACAAGTTATACTTCGATCGCGCTATCCTCACCGACAGAACAATACATTACAATAGACCAGATATAACTTTACTAGACAAAATTAACAAAACCGCACAAATCATAGACATCGCAGTACCAAACACACACAACCTACAAAATACCATAGCCGAAAAACTTTCCAAATACACAGACCTTAAAATCGAAATAAGCCGAATGTGGCGATTAAACAGTGTTTCTATTATTCCCATAGTTCTATCAACAACTGGTGTGATACCGAAACAACTACACCAATCTTTAAAAACCTTAGAGTTACCACCGAACACTTACCATTCCCTACAGAAAGCTGCTATCTTAAACACTTGCCGTATTGTCAGGAAATTCTTACAGAACGAACAAAATGTATCACAAATAGCAGCATCATTTCCAACTCGCACACCATCACACAGTCAACATATACATAACAGCTCATCACATTTGGGTCCTTCGATCACATAGGTTAGCACTTGGCTTCGGCCCGTGCTAATCTAAAAACCCGGTAGATTAATACCGAGATACAAAAATGTATACCAAGAAATAATAATAATAATAATTTATTTATTTGCGTAACATGTGTGTACATATACAGATTATTATTCATATATGTAAGATGACAATAAGAAATTAGAGCTAGACATGTTTGCCACTTGCCATGGCGTGCAAATATCTAAAATGTGAAATTTAAAAACAAAACACTTACTAAATTAATCAATATTTATAGACATAGAACAAAAAAACGAACTTAAAATAAACTCAACATGTTTAAATAAACAACACAGAAAGAGACAAGAATGTTAGAATAAGTTAATAAATGTTACAGTAAAATTATTTGGTAGCTACCTTAAAACATAAATCAGAGTCAATTTTATCATTTAGAAAGTCAGTTACAGAATAGTAGGCCTTTTTTATTAAGAAATCTAAAAGTTTTTTTTTAAATATATTTAAATGCATTACGTCTCGTATGTTATTGGGAAGTTTATTAAATAATTTCGGTGCCATACCTAGAAAACTTTTTGAGTAGAGTGCGGTTTTGTGAGATTTGACAACAATTGTATTCTGATGTATTCTGGCCAACTTAACACCTTAAGTGTGCTTTACACGTCTGCCTTTGAGTGGGGTTATACATTTTCCCAATATAATGGCAATGGAAGATACATCTCTGCCTAAATCTTCAAAAAAAATAGATGTTAATTATTACGCCTAATAAATGCAATAATAAATGAGAAACAGTATAATTTAAAGTTAAAAATAAATAGTTAGGAAACTCTTTAATTTTATCTATGGTTATGGATAAAGAATAAAAAAAGGCGGGAAACGAGCTTGTTAAATATAACACAATATCAGAAGCTAGGCTTCAACGTATTTGATGTACAATGAACTTGGGGAGTAAAGAAAATAAAGCATAGACAATTGTACTTAAAATATCAGTTTGTATTGTAGGTATAAAGAAAATAAAACATCAGAAGTACAATTAACCAATAGGTTATAATCAAATATCACTTATCCAATTACATATTATACGAGTATCATAATTACAAAGGAACAAAGTAAATTCTATTAACCAGCATAGAACAATCAAACCGCTTTTAAAGCAAAACAATCGCCACAGTTAAACATGGAGTATGGCATTTAATTTGAAAACACATAATTAATTATATCAAATTGACTTACAGTAGGTCCTTCTGGCTTACACTCCCTCACTTGTAAAAGCAACTTGTCGACTCGATAGCTCGTGCTCGAATGGCCCGAATCGTCAATAGCTTCCCCCTCCACACCTCGTGTCACAGTTGAGTCAACATCGAACAAACAACTTTGACACTTGTCGTGTGCGCGGGAAAAAGATTACTTAGTCAAAACATATACTTTTTAGATAATATTATTATTTTTCGAATTTCGAAAATATGAAAAAGGTAAATTTTAAAATTCTCTAACAGACGGCCGTCCTGAGAAAGGAATGACCCCATTTCTTTCCGGCCATTCGATCACTTTTGTATGTCTCTATACAAAACGCCCGAGTCGCAAATTCGGGAAAGGAAGTTAAAGCAAAAAGGAAAGAAAATAAAATTAATACGTAATTACTAGAGCATATTGATACTAACTATAAAAATATTTATACAATGATAAACTTAAACCTACTTTAAAGTATCCAGAAAAGGATAGTTAATCAAATAACATAATGGTTTATTAATCATGACATACTTATTTATACATACATTAAGGTTTCTAGGTGTAGATTATATGTAGCTTAATGGAACTCAAATATACATACTCGTAATTAGATCAAAATGGTTTCCTATACAAACATGGTGATTTAGAACCAAACTACGATTATTTCAATTAGCGTGGTTATGTGATTGGTGCAGGAACCTGAAATATAAAAATAAAATACATATAGCAGTTGTATTGTGCGTAGAGCAAAGATTATAGGTGCTTCGTTATCTGAATTAACTATACTGGAGTCTATCATAGTCAGTATACAAAGATTAGAGATATTTAGTGTGTAAGTGTATAGGTAGATAGGTATAATGGTATTAGTTAACACTTATTCTCAGTGATCTATCACCGTTATTTACCACAGTTTGCATGCATTTTGGCATCTTAAATAAAGAAGGTGAACACCGCTTGTACTCCGGAATCTGTCACTATTACTGACTACCGTTTGCACTTCGGTCTCGGTTCACTTTAAGAAAGAAGGTGAACACCGCTTGTACTTCGGAATCCGTCATTGTTACTGACAACCGCTTGTACTTCGGTCTCGGTTCACTTTATTAGAAAAATATGAACACCACTTGTACTCCGGAATCTGCCACTGTTACTGGCTACCGTTTGTACTTTGGCCTCGGTTCATTTAATGGAAACACTTACTGGCGAGCAGCAGCCAGAACGTCCAGACAAAGCCCAACAATCACGCTGGGTCAGTTCTGTAATGAAGACTGAAAAAGGTTCGGGAAGGAAAGCGAGGATTGTCATAATTTTAATCGTTAGTCTTAAGTATACAGGAATAGATTTTAAGTATGGAATTATCATAAGTCTCAGGCAAGGATATATATTACAGATATATATATCGCCACAAAATATCCTTAATTTGAGTCAGGACTGTCAATATCTGCGTCATTCATGGTATCATTGATAATGTCATTGTCTTCGGCGTCTGTATCCTTAGTATCAGGTGTACCGTTGTCGTCTTCGCCATCAGTATCTTTACTAGGTGCAAAAGTTATCCATCGTTTTAACTGATCTGCTGGATAGATACTTTTGTATTTACGTTTTGAGTGACCTTCGATACTAGATACTTCATAACGATCGTTGTCTAGAACAGCTGTAATTTTAAGGGGACCCCTAAATTTTGGACATAGCTTTTTACTTTTGCCATCAGCTGGGTTATGATGATTGGGAACCATTACTAAATCACCCATTTTAAAATATTTCGCAGGAGCCCTACCACTATCAAATCTTCTCTTCATGTACTCTTGACTCTTTTCAGTGTTTTCTAAAGCTGTTGTCCGTATTGCATCTCGCGATGGACCCGGTTTAAGTGTATCTATTGAGTTAGCTAGTTCAATTAAAATAGGACCCTCTCCAGGACATATTGTACGACGCCCGAATACTATCTCAGAAGGAGATTTACCAGTGGTTTTGTTAATCGTGTTATTTAAACTCCACTGCAATTTACCTACTCGTACATCCCAGTCACGTTCATCTTGGCCAAAATTAGTTGCAGCCAAAGAGTCAAGGATTGTGCGATTATATCGTTCAATCTGTCCGTTAGCCCGCGGTGTAGCTACGGCGTTCAGTATGTGTCTAGCTCCTATAGATTTTACATAGTTCTTGAATGCCTCAGAAGTAAAACTAGTGCCACGATCGCTGATAATAACATTCGGGCTACCTATCACGTCAAATATATCTTGCAATACTTTTACAGTAGTTTTAGTTTTAACATCTTTTACTGGTCGTATAAAGATAAACTTACTAAACCCATCGATTATACCAAGTATATAAGAATTCCCCTTTCTGCTCCTCACAAATGGGCCCAAATGGTCCATATGCAAAGTTTGGAATGGGACATTTCCTTTGGGTATTGGATGTAGGTAACCAGTAGGTTTATTAGAGGATACTTTATTATACGCACAATTAATACATGCTTCCACATACTTGCGAACGAAGCGGTTCATCTTTGGAAACCAGTAATCGTGTTTTATTTTATCAAGTGTCTTTTCAACTCCAAAGTGTCCCATCTCGTCATGGCATAACTGGCAAATACGCCATCTTGCCCCATTAGGTACTACCCATTTCTTTTGATCTCCCACTATCCTATAAACTTTGTCGTCCTCGAGGACAAAATTCGTGAATATATCTTTAACTTCTTTTCTGTTACTTTGCAAGATTAATTTGATATGTTGTAGTTTAGGGTCGGTCATTTGAACTGTCTGTAGCCAATCGGTTGCACTAATATTCATTATTTCGTATTCTCTAGCATCTAATAATTCCTGTGAATCCGGTTTATCTACTGGGTTTCGGCTTAGTGCATCTACATGTTTCATGTTGTCGCCTGGCCTATATTCGATAGTATAGTCATATTCCTGCAATAGCAGCCACCACCGTGCTATCCGAGGCACCAGATCCCGTTTAGTTAAGGTAGTCCTAAGGGCGTTACAGTCAGTGTACACTTTGAAAGGTATGCCAATTAAATATATACGGAACTTCTTGAGTGATAGGACAACAGCGAGAGTCTCCAATTCGTAAGAATGTAAGTATTCTTCATCTTTGGAGGTTTGTTTGCTAAAGTATGCCACAGGTCTAGGGGGAGATTGTTCATTGGGCCTTTGTAATAAAATTCCGCCTACCCCTAGTTTGCTAGCGTCACAGTGTACCTCAGTTAAATAGGTTGGATCGTATAAAGCTAATATAGGACGTTCGGTTAACTTTGTTTTAATTGTTTTAAACGCTTCCTCTTGGGGTCTGCCCCAACTCCAAGGAGTATTTGTTTTTGTCAAGGAGGTCAAAGGTTTAGCAATACTGGCGAAATTAGGGACAAATCGTCTAAAAAAACTAGCAAGGCCTACAAATTGACGGACCTGGTGAACATTGCTTGGCGTCGGAAATAAAGCCACGGCCTCAGTCTTTCTGTTACCAGGCCTAAGACCATCTTTCGAAATCTCATAGCCTAAATATTCTAGCCTTGTTGCGAAGAAAGAACATTTTTCTATATTTAAAGTTAAACCGGCTTTTCGGAGGCAGCTAAAGATTTTCTTCAATTTTTCTAGACCATCATCTACATCGGTCGAGGGAGACAAAATATCATCCATATATGGTAGAGCTAGATCGAATCTATCTTTTCCCAAGGCCTTATTAATCATATGTTGGAAGACCGCTGGCGCATTAACTAAACCGAACGGCATTCGCGTATATTCAAAATGTCCGTCGGGAGTCACGAAGGCAGTCAAATGCATAGAGTCTACTGCCATCGGAATTTGGTAGTAGCCAGATTTTAGATCTAAACTTGAAAACAGTCTTTTACCGTTAAGTCTGTCCAATTGATCATCTATAACGGGCATGGGGTACGAATCCTTTATAGTCTTTTTATTGAGCGCTCTATAGTCAACACACAAACGATAATCGTTGTTTTTCTTTTTAACCAGTACGATCGGGCTTGCATAAGAGGAGTTTGATTCTTTAACAATTTTATTATCAAGGAGCTCGTTAACAAGTTTTTGGACTACTATTCGTTCGCTATATGGTAATCTATACGGTTTATAAGATACTGGAGAGTCATCAGTAAGTGTAATGTGCATTTCTGAAATAGTAGATGTCCCTAACTCACTCACATTCAAAGCGAAACAGTCGCGGTATTCATTAACCAAGGTTAATAGTCGTTGTCTCTGTTCATCTGTAGTCTCGGAACCAATCTTTAGCATATCTAGTGTCAAGGGATTAGGAACGTCATCTATAGTTTTGTCAATCGTCAGTTTGTAGACTCCTAAATTTTCAGTCTTTTGGAAATCACCGTACATGTCAAGTGAGATTGGTAGTAAGTTAGCCCTTGCAATAAGCTTCTCTTTGTTTAATATATGTTTATTTCCAGAGAGATTTATAACTAATATTTTTCCTAACCCATTCGTAGTCACAAATAAACCGTGAGGAATTATTATTTCTTCACCAGTCTTAAAACTAGTATTCCCTGTTATATATATTAGACCGGAGTGATTATTTTCTAAATAGATATCTACACCTACTACTCCACTGATCTCTACATCTGACTTAACGTAGACTTTTGATTTTTCTGCTTCGGCCGTCTCTGAGTAAAGCATCAAACTATTGCTAGTCTTGTAAACTTTTACCTCAGGTAATTCAGTAAGACTTTGACCAATAAGTACGTCAGTATTAATAAAGTCATTATTTACAATAAACGCTTCTACTATAGCGGTAATAAAGTCCACGCTTATCTCAACAGATACTCTACCTAGCGGCAGTACTGCGCCTGCTGCAAAACCTTTTAAAAGAGGTAAACCCTCCGTTGAGATATTCAATTTTAAATCATTTGCTGTATTTTGTTTGATAAGCGTGCACTCACTACCAAAATCAACAAATGCAGTTTTCTGTATGCCATTTAATGTAATATTCTTATTATAAATATTTTTAGCGGGTTTACCGGATGCAATTAGCTGTACCTTATTAACTTGATTTGAAACATTTTTATCCTTGTCTTTATCTGCATCGCGCTTACAATATTCTGCTAAATGTCCCATCCTATTACATTTTGTACATTTTTGTAGTGGTTTTGGGCATTTTGGTACAGTATGCCCAGGCTCAGAACAATTATAACATTTTACTTTAAACGAAGAGTTTATATTGTTTCGTATCGTATCTTTCGATTGTGTAGGAATTTTCTTAATATCTTTTATACTTTTACTAGAAACACTGCGTAAATACTTAAGTAATCTACTTGGTCGTTTAAAATCAGAACCCAGTGCGTTAAGACGAATGTTATTATCATATATACCCTGCACGATACAGTCTACCGCATTTTTGCCCTTGATTCCACAATGGTTAACAAGCCTAGCCTTATCATAAAAATACTCTTCTAGAGTCTCGTCCCTTTTACTCTTCCTATCTAACATTTCAATGAGTTTATCTGCATAATTTCGATCATCGGGAAAGCTTTTTAATAACTTAGCCTGCCATTCCTTCCAGTTAAGCTTAACAGATGGTAAGCCCTCATACCACTTGCGTGCAAGACCAGCGAGTTTAGGTAACGCATTATAAATTATTTCTTTATCGCTCCAATTGTATATTTGAGCAGTCTCATTGACTTTCTTCAACCATGATATCATAGTTTGATTCTTTTGTCGCGGATCAAAATTTGGTATAACATCCTTAGCACCTATAAATGAACTTTGATCGCGTTTATTGATTGCGTCAATTAACTTCGCCATAACATCAACTTCTTTTGTTTTATTATGATTAATAAGACGTGTCTGACGTGTATTACGCTGGCGCGATTTATCCCTGCTACTATTTGATCCAGAAGAACTGGATGTAGTTATCCTATTCGACACAGAATTTCGGCTATCTTGTCGTCTATTATTTCTCAGCAAGCGTTCACGCCTAGAGCGTTTTTTATACCTACGGAGACGCGAACGCGAACGTCTCTTACAAGACTTGGATGATTGTGAATCTGTACTGCGTGAATGCCTAATAGATCGAGAAAGACGAGAATATGTTTTACGCTTTAACGAGCGACGCCTATATTCTGTATCAGAGGAAACCGGTGTTGAGTTGTCCGTGATGTCACCACGTGAGGTTGACCGCGTACGTGCCCGAATCCGTTTAGCTTTTCGAGAGGCACCCTGAGTTTTCCTTTTCCTAGCTCTATTGCTGCGCTCAGCAGTGAGTGGGGGTGTATAATTTTCTCTGTCAGACATTATTGTAATATAAACGTAGTTTTGTCAAGTCTAAGTCAAGTCGAGGAGTATGGTGGATAAAGAGATAAAGAGTATGTAAGTAGAATACAAACAATAAAACATAAAACATTTGTTATAGGTCCACAGATATACAGTGCATTTCAAAATTACTGTTAAGTATCCATCCTGTATATCTGAAGGGCATTTCATAAAAAAATAATAGTAAAAAAAATATTAGCAAAGTATTAGCACAATTATTAAATTAAATGCCATACAAAAGTGGTCTATGTATTTAATTGCATTATAGATAATGTAAGATTTTATTCACTGTGTGGCACTTTATTTAGTGCGGGCCACTGAATCACGGTAGTGTACCTGCACGTACCTCCATAGAGTAGCCATGGCGAAGTACTTGCAAGAGCACCCCGTCGTAGTTAAGATTAATAACTTATTTTAACAACCCGCACCCGCACCACGTGCGCAATGCTATTAACTCTCCCAGGCACCCACATATTAGCCACGGCGAAACTATTGTAGGAAAAACGCATACGCATCATAGGAAGGGACTGTATACCCCGGAGAGTAGCCCCGGCTTAATATACAAGTCCTCGCCCAGTTATGCCCACGTTCCCACAAAGTAGCCGCAGCCAAATAGGGACTAGCCATAGCAAGAGAACGCATGCTCACGTTACGAGAATATAGTTCAGACAAAAATAATGCACACAGTGATATTATTTATTTAATTTCTAACCTATTTTAATCAATCTGTGGCGATTATTTCACTTAAGCGGTAACTAATATGAAAGTGCAAGCAATAAAATCACATTTAGTTTTATAGGTGGGCGTTGACTATCCCACTTCTGAATTGTTAAATATAACACAATATCAGAAGCTAGGCTTCAACGTATTTGATGTACAATGAACTTGGGGAGTAAAGAAAATAAAGCATAGACAATTGTACTTAAAATATCAGTTTGTATTGTAGGTATAAAGAAAATAAAACATCAGAAGTACAATTAACCAATAGGTTATAATCAAATATCACTTATCCAATTACATATTATACGAGTATCATAATTACAAAGGAACAAAGTAAATTCTATTAACCAGCATAGAACAATCAAACCGCTTTTAAAGCAAAACAATCGCCACAGTTAAACATGGAGTATGGCATTTAATTTGAAAACACATAATTAATTATATCAAATTGACTTACAGTAGGTCCTTCTGGCTTACACTCCCTCACTTGTAAAAGCAACTTGTCGACTCGATAGCTCGTGCTCGAATGGCCCGAATCGTCAATAGCTTCCCCCTCCACACCTCGTGTCACAGTTGAGTCAACATCGAACAAACAACTTTGACACTTGTCGTGTGCGCGGGAAAAAGATTACTTAGTCAAAACATATACTTTTTAGATAATATTATTATTTTTCGAATTTCGAAAATATGAAAAAGGTAAATTTTAAAATTCTCTAACAAGCTGTCAATTAGAATTTTCTTTTCTAAGATGACAGTCGACGTAATTTTTAAGTGCAAATTATTTATTTTTTTATGGATAAAATAGTAGCTTGACTCTTTAATATTACCTAAGTTCACAGATTATTTATTTTTAAATATATATTATATTTTGTCGAGCTACGAACAGATCGCTTAAAACCACACTGTAATAAGAAACCAGGATCCCGGTCTTCGCATTTGCATGATTTAAAATACGCCGTATATTACACAACTCTGCTGAACCCTTTTTGGCTTAATCCCAGGGTTCCGTAGACAGAAAACTGAAGGCTGGCTTAGAGGGAGCAAATTTGATTAATTTTAGCTTGGGTACTTACGACTACGGGTAAACTGATTAAATAATGAAGAAACCCTTTGTGAAGACGGATTTTAAATTATAATTAAAAATTGGGTATTGCTTCCGAAGCAATTTTAACGGTTATAAAAGGAAGGGAATTATGAGAGGAAACTACTTCTAGCACCCAGGTAAAAGAACATTTTCTTCAGTAGGTTTCTACCTATGTCGATACTAAATTTTATCTAAATCGATTCCACATTCATCATCATTATGGCTGATCGCTATCCCACTGTTGGGTAAAGGCCTCTTCTCATACAGATAAGGCATGAGCAATCCGCCTTGAGCCAGCATGGTGATCGAATATCACCATGCTGGCTCAAGGCGGATTGGCGATTACAGACTTTTTAGTCCAAGTTTCCTCACGATGTTTTTCATTGACGGTTAGTCAGTGGTGTCTAAGATACACTTAGAAAGTACATAAGACTTAAGAAAAGTCACATTAGTACCTGGTAAGTTTCGAACCCACAACAAAAACCAGCCAAGTGTGTGGACCACGCATAGTGTAGGGTTCCGTAATACAGTTTAGTCGGTCAACTTAACTCTGAAACCGGTAACGCCTACTTAGCCATAGTGGTTTTCCTGTTAACTTCGCTAATTCTGTGTATTTGTACATATCCAGAAACAGCTATTATCCTTACCAGTTTTCGAACCCGCACACTCGTACGTAAGATGCAGAAATTTTAACCACTAAGGCAAATGTTTTTTTACGAATTCTAATGTCTTGGACATTAGAATTCGTAAAAAAACATTTTCAACGAATTACCCAAAATCCCTTTTTTATAAAGATTTTCAAACACTCACCTGAAATCGAAATGTGGGTTAGTTAGACCGATGCTAACCCTTTTGAAGGTATGTGAGCATGTTCAATAGTGTGAAGGGTCTTAGAGGCCCACCCTTCAGAAGTCAAGTGATCCTTGAATGTCAACGGAGTCTGTAGTGATTTAGCTGTAGGGCTTCAGGCAATTACGGAATGTACTGAGGTTTGTGTGTATTCTGATAATTTGACTAGTTATACGATATGTTTATAAGTTAGTTGTATTCTCAATTAGATAGTAAGATGTTTTGAACACGATTAGAAGAACCTTTCAATTAATTGTGTAAATAATTTATTTTGAGATAACTGAAACACTTAAAAAATTGCGCAGTCAGAAAAAGTTCGACAAAAACTCTATAAAAAAGCAATACAAATGAAAACAACAATATCATATTTGATATTATATATTTTTACTGCTACTTAACGTAGTTAGAAAAGTCTCTATCTCTCAGTCTTCCATGGTTAAACGGCAGAACAAATTTACATTCGATTTGTCATCGAAATAGCTTAGATCATGTGGAAGAACAATGGATAATTTCTACAGGGTATATTAAATAGTGAAATAAAATAAAATTAAATTGTTTATTTTGCAAATCGGATATGGTATGGTACTTTGACACGTCAATAATTTGTTTTCTAAAACAACGTTAGCGCCGCATTTTCTACTCCTGAGAAGAAATGCCGAAACACTCAGGGGTCATGGTCTCTTTTAAAGTCCAGACAATATTAAACTGTATTAATGTGAGTGGAATTATGCAGGACAAAGTCTGGAATGTACTTTTGAGGAAAGAGCGATAGCAGCTTTGTTTCTGTAGTTTCTTCAGGATACGAGTAAAACCCCCTGAAAAAGCTACTTACAATAACAGCACTAACTTGAAATAAGTTTGTAGAAAAATGTTATCCGTACAAAAGCAATGTCTTGTAGGTATACTGTTTACGAACTTGTTCCAGCATGTCAATATGAATGTGTAATTACATTGCCGTACTGCGCTGTTTGACTTGCCAGACATGTTGATACAGGACTGTGTTTATACAACGGGTTATACACACTGATGTAGGAAGTTATTAGTAGATATTAGAAATTATAATATAATAATTTCTTTTAATTTATTAGTTTGGCTGTCTTGTTGGCTTGCTGGTTGCGAATAGACTAAGTAGTCTAAGAAATTGGGACACAAATGTCAGTCATTTTTTAAACTGTTCGCACTTCAATAGGTTTTTGGTACTGCCGCTATTAAGAGACTAATTTTTATGACATATTAAGCCAAGTTTAATCTACGGCACTACACGATCAGTGATTTAACCAAGTTTCTGTGTGTAGATAGAGCTTGAAATATATTGAATCACTATATATAAGTGTCGCAACAGCGCTAACTCTAAAAACTGTTGAATTTCTGTGTCTTAGTATCTGTGTCAATTTCTATCATAGTCTATGCCTAATTATTCGAAACGGTCAGGCGATTCTTCTTAATTACTCCAAACCAATGTAACTTTCTGAAAGTCAGACTTATGTCGAATTTCGAAACTTTTTATTGGTATAAGTTATTTATTTTGTTAGTTATTTAATTCCTTACATACCACGAGACCCTTGCCACAACTTTAAATCACTATCGAAAGTAAGTTACGAAAATCACCGCTGTCGCCGAAATTTCTCTTTTTCGGCCCATTTCGTTATCCGAACCCTAGGTGAGGGTTCTCCGAATATGTCCAATTTGCATCGGGAGGGTTACAAGTCTGTTCGATATCCCATTAGGTTCCCATTTGAAGTGTTTGACGATCTGAGGGTTGGGTGTGGTGAAATTTATAATCTGCTTTTCACAAGGGGTTTAGGAAAATGCTGGTGTACGCTAAAATATTTAGGTACTTACTTTTTTATTGCTGCCGAAGAGCTCAGTAAAAACTTCACGGGTTGATAGTTCAAAGTTAAGCTACGCTCTGCTAAAGTCAATCAGTGGATGGGTGACCATCCTTATCATACCGGGACCTGTCTATGCTTCGAAAAGCACATTAGCCGTTGGTCCGGAATCTCATTTGTAGTACTTTGAGGAATATTTTTTAAGGCCTGAAAGACTGATATTAGTCTCACCAAGGAAAAAGGCTAGACAGATGACGATCTGCGTAATGCATACTCTTATATTTTTGGCATATTTAACATTTGACTGAATTAATCCCTTGTCCAACAAAGAGGTGGCTTTGTTACAGGTTTTATTGATAATTCTAAGACTTTGTACCACATTGATAAATTCTAAGAGATTCTCTGGCGAAAGTTTAAATGTAATGAAAACTTTCCCGAGGCGCAATAAATTGTTGTTACAAATAAGTTTAATCTAGCGACATCTGGTGAGCCTAAGAATATAAGCCTCATCTTTCTATTGTTTGTAGCATTGATATATGACGCGTTATATCGTGGTTTTATATTGCGTTGAATTCCGGTGCACTGAGTTGGATTCCGTTGCGCTGAGTCGAATTCCATTACACTGAGTTGAATTCCGTAGTGCTGCATTTAGTTCCAGTGTATAAAACATTGCGCTGCTTTTCTTTGCTACATCGTTACGCACTTCATGTGTATTATAATATATTATTACTAATACGAGTATTCCATGGAAAATCATGTTTCAATCTACAAAAACATTACATTTAATTGAACAGCAGTTATTTCAATATTTAATTAAACATAAAACGCAATTCCATCTTCTAGCAATACGATTCTAAGTATAAGAATGATTGGACCGCGTTTCAATGGTCGTTTCAATTGCCTTTAATTTTATGAAACCATTTCATAGCCACGGGGGTTTTATTATAGAACGTTAGTACTCATTGTGAAATATATTGAAGGTAGAAGAAAATGGAAACTTACTTATAAGTATACAAGGAGATTGTTAATTAGCAAAGGTATTAGGTAAACTTATTAACACAACATGCCTAAATGAAAAACAAAAGTTTTTTTTTATATTTTGTTCCAGAATGATCAAGACCAGATTTGCATCTTTTATCAATTAAACATGTTTAATTTATTCTACGCATCGTGTCATCAAAATGCATTGTTATGGCGATTAAAAAAATCTCCTTATATAATTCTGATTTATCTACTAAGACGATTTGTCACAGAAACAAGGTATCGTAAAATCATAAAAAAGGCAATTCCAGCATGACTTTGAGAGACCGACCTCTTTTTAAAACACATCTAAGTTTTACGTCACCAAAACACAACTGAATCCTTCAGGGAATACAGGACTTGAAAACAATGTTTTCTGATATAGACGTGTTCAGTGTAATTTTGGTCAAAAATTGAAAAACCCTCGTTTCACCTAAGGGACTTGTAAAAGTCGCTTAGAACAGAGAGAGAGTAGGTTGCGTGTATAACTTTTAATGTAGGTTCGAAGCCAGGCAAGTGTCTTACTTTTTACCATCTAGTTCATCAACGGTATTGTATGACTAAGTATTACAACTAATATGACCTGTAGGGCTAGACAAGTGGCAAAAACGCTAGTAGAATAGAAAACAAAATGTATGAGAATGACATTCGTTTACGACTAGCTATCTGTCATTCCCATACATTTTATACTGGAACCAAAAAACGTGTTCTGTCGAAGAAGATCACATTAGAAATGAAGTTCCTAACTGAAGTTATACACAATCCCTATACCATGCTCGTCTGCTCGAATCTTGATACTTGCACGCGTACACATTTAATACTCGTAAGAGAAATAGAGAGAGATAGAGAAGGCAAACGCCTTTTCCTTACGTGACGATTTTTACACGTCAAATCCTAAAGTAAAAAAGATGGCCTACGGCCTTTCCACACAAGTGTGACCAATGACCATGCAACAGTCAAACAATGAAAGGTTTTTTTTATATTTACTATTTTATATATTTATTTATCATTATTTAAATATTTTGATGCCTAATTTCATTAGTATAATTTATTATTTTTATGTTTTCATTATTGTAAATAAATTGTCCCGATAATAAATTTTATTGTTTTTGTTTCAGGTAAGTTGATGTGTTTACCTTAATGGTTGATCGATGCAAAATGAAATAGGTAAGAGATAAAGTATCAGAAACCAATTTAATATGTATTTCCGAGAAAAAGAAGGAGTAAAGAAAAAACCGGCCAAGTGCGAGTCGGACTCGCGCACCGAGGGTTCCGACCATTGCAAAGAAAAAATACGCAATAAAGTCGCAATTATCTTGTTTTTTTCCGACCGCATAATTAAGTTTGTTTTTAGAGGAAAATTGCTGATTACTTAAAAACTACCTGCTAGATCTCGTTCAAACCAATTTTCAATGGAAGTTTGCATGGTAATCTACATCATATATTTTTTTTAGTTTTATCATTCTCTTACTTTAGAAGTTACAGGGGGGGGGACACAATTTTTACCACTTTGGAAGTGCCTCTCGCGCAAACTATTCAGTTTAGAAAAAAATTATATTAGAAACCTCAATATAATTTTTGAAGACCTATCCATAGATACCCCACACGTATGGGTTTGACGAAAAAAAAATTTTTGACTTTCAGTTCTAAGTATGGGGACCCCCAAAATTTATTGCTTTTTTTCTATTTTTGTGTCAAAATCTAAAAGCGGTTCACAGAATACATCTACGTGCCAAATTTCAACAGAATTGTTCTTATAGTTTCTGAAAAAAATGGCTGTGACATACGGACGGACAGACAGACAGACAGACAGACAGACAGACAGACATGACGAATCTATAAGGGTTCCGTTTTTGCCATTTGGCTACGGAACCCTAAAAAAGCGCGGAGCATAGGTGCGTACATATTATATAACATAACATGATACAAAACATTGTTATATAACATGTTTCGGTAATGTGGATACTGAATGTTATGTTGTATAACATTTGTAAATATTAATAACATGTAACACAACTTGTTACGTAACACAAGTTACACAACATGTTACTTAATTTGTCCTCCCCCAGCGACGCCCTAAGCCGAGGCCCGTACCCCACTAGGGGGTGCCCTTAGCGTGTAGTCGCTTAGTTTTGTAAGTTAAGCCCTGGCTGGAGGCCCTAAATTTATTTAAGGCACTTCACAAGCAAGCCCGGTTAAGCAGTCGACAACCTTCTAGGTTGACCTGCGAGATGCCAAATACACAAAAAAAAAAAAAAACATGTTACTTAATCAGTACGCACCTTAAGACATAGGCACATGTTAGAAAGTAACACGTAATCGTTTATCGTAACGAAGATAAATTTGCCAGATTTTATTATTAGGAACTACTAAACACCCGGATAAAATACATATAGCATATAGCTATTTCCAGGTTTGCATCTATCTCCGTGCTATCCAAATCAATTTAGCCATTTCAACCTGAAAGCGTCACAAACAAATAAACAAATTCACTTTCACTAGTCAGAATTAATATTTTTTTTTTTAAATTGTAAGTCATAATTACCTCCATTTATTATTAACTAGCTTTCCGCTGGCGGCTTCGCCCGCCCGGTTATACGAATTCAAATTTAAAAACCGGCCAAGTGCGTGTCGGGCCACGCGCAGTAGGGTTCCGTAGTAGGTCTTTGTTAGTCGACTATAACTCTGTAAACGGTTAAGCCTACTTAGCCGTGATAGTTTTCCTTGTAAGTTAATTACATGTGCTACGTCTGTGATTTTTTTCACATTTCTAGGTACAGCCATTCAAAAGTTAGAGGTAACTCGTATCGAACAAAAATTTTCACTTTAAATCTAGATATTTCGCAAATAGCTCGCTTAACCGAAAAATGGTCTTGACACACACATAATATTTTTAAAAGACCTATCTAACGATACCCCACACGGAGGGGTACGCGAGAAAAAAAATACTCATCCCCACTTTACGTATTTGGGAGCTACCCTAAAAAAAATATTTTTCAAAATTTTATTTTACCACTTTCTCGGCGTAATCAATATACATATCCATACCAAATTTCAGCTTCCTAGTAACAAGAACCTCGGAGCTATGCCGCGGATAGACAGACAGACAGACAGACAGACAGACGGACATGGCGAAACTATAAGGGTTCCTTGTCGGACTACGGAACCCTATAAATGACAAAGTTTCTATGACAACTTTAGCCCCATTTTTCAATCACTAAGGGATATCCTTTCTTACCGGATGCCTACGTAATACAAAGAACACACCCTCCAAGTTTCAGGTCTCTACGATCAGCGGTTTAGGCTGTGCGTTGATCTGCCAGTCATTCAGGACAATGCATTTTATATGTATACATATAAATACACAAAAAACACACATTTTCACTATACCTTAGACCGTTTTCGACAATTTTTTACAGAGTTACAATAGGTACGTGTTAATACTAGTGTAGGAGTGAAAATAAAGCACAAAACTACACAGTAACTCAGTAACAAAGTAGGACATCGTATAAAGTAACAAACACGTGCCAAAGTTTTTACACAATTAAATGAGTTACATTGTTTACAACACGAAACATTGTTATCCTTACTAATATTATAAATGCGAAAGTAACTCTGTCTGTCTGTCTGTTACGCTTTCACGCCAAAACTACTGGACCGATATAAATGAAATTTGGTACAGAGATAGAACAAACCCTGAGGAACAACATAGGCTTTTTTTACCCGGGTGAGCTAAGTAGTTCCCTCGGGATGCGGGTGAAACCGCGGGAAACAGCTAGTCTTCTATATATACTCGTATTAAATGCTTTGTCCTGAATGACTGACGGATTAACGCACAGCCTAAACCGCTGATCGTAGAGACCTGAAATTTGGAGGGTGGGTTCTTTGTATGACGTAGGATAAGAAAGGATTTTCCAAAATTCTACCCTGCGGGGGTGAAAAAGGGGCGCAAATTTTGTATGAAACTTTGTCATTTTTAAATTGAATTCGTATAGACCACGCGGGCAAAGCCGCTGGCGAAAAGCTAGTAATCTACTTTGTAACATCCTCTTAGTGGACGTAAATATTCGAGGTGGCCTAGTGGTTAAGGCACCTGCATCTCGTGTACGAGTTTGCCGGTTCGAAACCTGGCAAGTACCAATGTGAAAGAATAACGGTAAAGGGAAACATCGTGAGGAAACCTGGACCAATAGTCTAAAAATAGCCAATCCGTTTTAAGCAAGTATGGTGATTAACGCTCATGTCTTCTCTGTATGAGAAGATCCATCCATCCATCCATCAAAAAAAATAACAATTGAATTAGTAAAGCAAATTTCCTGATACAATCTGACGTAATCAAAGTAGGGTACAAACCCAATTATCAGTGTTATATAACATCAAAACCATTGGTACATACGACCGTTTAAAACTAGCGGCATAGAGCAAAGGGTTCGGGGTCACTGACCCAATTCGCTCGGTGCACTGAACTCAACGGAATATTCCCTTTCATCTCATATTTCCGATGCTTCTAAAAGTTCTGTTTTACCCCAGGTTATTAATAAACACTTTATTTATAGAACAGATGTATTGTCCTATAAATAAAGTGTTCATAAATAAATTAAAGAAATAGGATTTATAAATTAAAAATATTTTTTTAATCCTGACTAACATAATAAATGTCTCTTTTTAATAATCGTTTTAGAATAATAAAAAAACAATTTTAAAATACTATATTTGCATTTGCATCACCATCTGTCTAGCCTTTCACAAGTGTTTACGGATAGGTACTAGGTACTACTACATGAACAGCCTTTGACCTTCACAACTCAGTTACCGAGTAACTATAAGAGGAGTCCTGGTATGACGTAGATGGTCACCCATCCATGGATCGACAGCAGCAAAAGCTTTATAGGAGAAAGCAGAGGTATAGAGTAAACCCTTCTCAAAAGTGATGAGCACCAGACATCATGATATTGTAAGTTAGATGAATCTAAAACCGACCCACTGAAAACGAGAACTAAAACACTTATTTTAAAAATAGGACCGACTTCAAAAACATTATAAATTGAAAAAGAACTAGTATATCGTTCTAGAATTCGGTGGCGATAAAACACAAAACAATGGCCGCGATTCTCTTGACACCATCTAAATTAAATTTAGTCTATAATTCTCTCTTTCCATCAACAAATATAAGAAAGGGATAGCAAACTTTTAACACCTGTCAAATTAGAAAAAAATAGTTTTCCATACAAATTAAACATCACAACGTAACATCTCGACTAAATTAACAAACCTGTACGAACAAAATGTCATCTGTCATTTAATTTGACAGCACTGAATTACTTGCTATCCTCTTCTTGTATTTCGCAATAGAAAAAGAGCATGATATTTTAAAATTAGTTTAATCGTGTCTAAGTCAGAATCGGCACCAATATCTAATTAGAGACACCGATTTCTAGAACGATATACATTAATTATTTCAATTTATACAGCTGGGTGCACCAAACTTTTACGAATATCACACTACATGATCTCAACAATTAGGATAATTTTAATATTATTTATCTATTTCAATACATAGCTATAAAAATTAAGTAAACATAATTATGTCACAAATATTTGGACGAAAAACATAAAATAATAGCAAAAATATTCGATTTTGACAGATCTTGAATGACAGTTCTTCCGTTTCACGTATAAGTAACCTGATATTTTTTTGATGCAACCGACTGATAGTGTTTTTACTTAGTAATATGCTGATGAGGAAATAAAGGGTTAATTTTTTTACCGCCTACGCTGCATAGGCGTAGAATAAGGAGTGCCATTAATGAGTATAATGCACTAGGTGCATTTAGTGCAGTAATAATGCATGGTGCCCGTGCTTTATAGCAGTTCTTTGGGATTAACAAAGCACGAGTACTATACTCATTTCACCTATAATAACTTATAGTTTTAGTATAGTATATTTAGACAGATTTTCTATATATGTATTATGGAGGAGCTCGTGGCTAAGTAACAGCTGATAGTTCAACCGATCACAGGTTAAGCTACGCTTGGCGCGGTCGCTCCGTGGATGGGTGACCATCTATGTCATAGCGAGACTCCTCCATGCCTCGGAAAACACGTTAAGCTGTCCCAGTTGTCATTTGTAGATCTTTGACAGTCGTTACGGATAGCCAGAAGCCAGAAAGTCTGATAACCAGTCTTACCAAGGGGTAACGTGTTAACCAGTAACTGGGTTGTAGACGTCAGATAGGCAGTCGCTCCATGTAAAATACTGGTACTCAGCTGCATCCGGTTTAAACTGGAAGCCGACCCCAACATAGTTGGGAAAAGGCTAGGCAGACTATTTTCTATGTATTATGTACAAAGAATATACGTCAAACGTTTAAGTTTAGATTAGAAATTATTATGTAAAATTCCATCTGTTGCTGTTCAGGTGTATCTGCGTTTATAACTATGTTATAATAATATATTGATGCTAGCTGTTTCCCGCAGTTTTACCCGTATTCTTAAAAAAAATACTTTTCGCAACTGGATAAAAAGTATCCTATGTAGTAACTTATAAACTATGTGTGTACCAAATTTCATCTAAATCCATTTAGTAGTTTTTGCGTGAAAGAGTAATAAACAAACAATCATCTCACAATGTTTCTCATTTATAACATACTAAATGTTTCCCGCAATTTCACCCGCATCCCGAGGGAACTACTTAGCGCACCTGGGTAAAAAGTAGCCTATGTTGTTCCTCAGGGTCTATTCTATCTCTGTACCAAATTTCATTTATATCGGTCCAGTAGTTTTGGCGTGAAAGCGTAACAGACAGACAGACAGACAGAGTTACTTTCGCATTTATAATATTAGGAAGGACTAAATGTTTCCCGCAATTTCACCCGTATTCTGAGGAAACTCTTGGCATACACGGATAAAAAGTTTCCTATGTATGTATACCAAATTTCATTAAATTACTTTTAGTAGTTTTTTCGTGAACGAGTCACAAACATTCACATACTACACACATTCTCACTTAGTTACTCATCATAATATTAGTAAAGTTGTTTTATTACATAACTGTTCTATTTAAAGGCACTTAAATACATACTGCTTTTGCTATATACACTTGTGATAATGTAGAGACGTATTACAATACCAGAAATAATGAATTATTTATTTAAAACAAAATCCAGGCCACAATACAAATATTTAACAAAAAATAAATATCAATAAATTAACACAGAATCCGAGCCACTTTTCAGAATCCAAAAAATGAAAATCGAACACAACAATTTTCCATTGAAACCGGTACACTACAAAGTATTACACAGATACTTCAAATAAGAGTAAATGAAAATTTATTTCAACAAGTTCGATGAAAAACAATGTCGAATTGAATGTTTTTTTTATTTTTCGCGGAATCCACTCATCGGTTGTTCGGATCATATTATGAATAATTCGGTTTGTGAATGCAAGCGAAGCTTTGTTTTAAATAACAAACGAATATCACTATAACCCAATATATTCATAACTAGCTTTCCGCCAGCGGCTTCGCTCGCGATATTTTAGCCAATGGATACAGAAACTTGTCAA
This sequence comes from Pyrrhia umbra, assembly GCA_963891755.1. Classification (NCBI taxonomy): domain Eukaryota; kingdom Metazoa; phylum Arthropoda; class Insecta; order Lepidoptera; family Noctuidae; genus Pyrrhia; species Pyrrhia umbra. The sequence goes on along the minus strand of OY982929.1, from coordinate 2,127,514 downwards.
ATTATACACTAAAACATTCCTCTTCAGACATTTTATCTGTAAAAAAAACTGCATCAAAATCCGTTGCGTAGTTTTAAAGATCTAAGCTTACATAAGGACGGACAGCGGGAAGCGACTTGGTTTTATACTATGTAGTGATAACACCATCCCTCTTTTAAGCCTCTTTTAGCTTAGAATTTTTTTTCTCCCTTTCTGTCAAATTTAATTTTGACTTGACAGATAAAGACAAAAGAGTTCGATAGCTAAAAGAGGCTTTTTATGACGAATTATATATTTCAACTATCTGTGTCTATTATAGTTAATATTTTATGCCGTATTTAACTGGCATATTGAGGGAATTACATAAAGTAACCGAAGAAAAAAGTATACTATATCCTCCCCCAGGGTTCAAACTATCTCCATGCAAAATTGTGTCCTAATCAGCTGAGCCGTTTCCCTGTGTTAGGTCGGACAGAGTTACTTTCGGAATTATAGGATTAGTAAGGATTTCTCTAAGTATATTTTATTTTTCCTTGAACTCTGCGCTAATATCTTGATCCAACTAGATTAGACAAACAAGAAAATATTTCTACAACAAAAAAAGATTCTTCTAACAAAAAAAAAATCCGGAACAAAGATTCGAACGAACAATTTTATGCGGCCATTACTGGGATGGTTCACTCATTCTCTCATTCACTCACTGGCTTATTGTTCAATGGGCTGACAATGACGCTGAATAGAGCGATGGATGGTAACATTTTTACATTGAAGCTTGCAGTTTTGAGCTAGGCCTTTTAAATGCTATTTGTGATGCTTTGTATTCCATTTTTATCGTGTACTGTTCGACTGTAATACGAGTACTTTACCTTTTACCTTTTAACTATACGTTACGTCAACTAAATCGTAACTGCGAAATGCGAAAGTGAGGAGCGGTACATATGGCGCAGAACCGGACCGAGTGGAGAAGATTGACATACAGTCACAATCCTCAACATTGAGGGAACGACCAGAAAGAAGAAGATCACGGTAAAATGGCTAAACCGATTTAGATGAAATTTGTTTCGGAAATAGATGAGGCCCAGGAGACGGCTATAGGCTACTTTTTATTCGAATGCATACATAATAAATGCGTAAGTTTGTGAGGATAGAGGTATGGATGTTTTTTACTCTTTCACGTAAAAACTGCTAAATGGATTTTGATAAAATTTGGTAGACACATAGTTTATAATCTGGATTCATACAAAGGCTACTTTTTATCCGGATGCGCGTACCTACCCTCAGGATGCGGGTGCAATCGCAGGAAACAGTTACTAATAGAATATGACTGACTACTCTTGGACAAAATATCGTCATCGTGGAGTTCATAAGTTGGTCTTGATATCGAAATTAAAGTATTCTAAGTGTAAAGGCTAAGGCTGCGAGATTTTTGAAGGAACAAGTACCCACTCCCCCCACAGCAATAAGATCGAGTCATGATTTCCCATCCTAAAAAAAGGCTTTCTAACTATTTGTGCACCAAATCTCATCCAAATCCACTCAGTCAGTCGCGTGACTGAGTAACAAACGTACAAACAATCACTTTCCTAATAATTATAGGATAGGATGAGACTGAATAAACTCCGAACCTTAATGCTACGAAACCAAAATTGTGATTAATTAATGTGCCTAATAACAACATTAATGCATGGCTATGAAGTCAATTAGCGAAGTAATTAATGAGCTTCATAAATAATTATAATATTCGGTTGTCCATACAGTTGGATAATTAAGTCGACACCAAACATATTAATCATTGTTATAAATTAATTAGTTATTCTGTTCGAATACGGTAATATTAATATTATATTTGGTCAACAATTTCTTATTAATTTAGTGATAGGAGTGGTATACTTTGTGCATCGAGTTCGATTCCCGGGTCGGGAACATTTTGTTTTTGTCGTTTTTTTTTCATATTAAGTTCTTTTGATCCTTAATACTAAATACTACTTCGTCAGGGAAGTCGTAGTGGCCTAGTGGTTAAGGCACCTGCCTCTCATGTACGACGTGTGTGTTGGTGCGAAACCTGGCAAATACCTATGTGACTTTTCGAAAAGTCATATGTACTTTCTAGTATATCTTAGACACTACTGCTATCGGTGAAGGAAAATATCGTGAGGAAACCTGGATTTCAAGTCTGAAATCGCCAATCCGCCTTGAGCAAGCATGGTAATCAATGCTCATACCTTCTCTGTATGAGAAAAGGTCTGTGCCCAGCAGCGGGACAATACATAGGCTGATGAAGGCTATGTAATATTTTAAAAGACTGGAAGCTGACTCCAATATAGTTGAGAAAAGGCTAGGCAGATGATGAAATTAAAAGTGATAAGCTCTCGCAATAGATTGGCACATAAATCTTTATAGTTTTAGGGTACGTCCCTTGAGGTATCGGATGTTTATTGGTGCGACGTTTGTAGACGACAAGTACGATACGATAGTAAATGTCAATTAAGTACACTACTTAAACACGGGACAACGAGGTTAATTGTAGTTTTATAGGTCAGCCTGTCTGGTTGAAATAGTTTCAGATAGATGAACAGGCGTGCCTTTGTAACTATATTTAAAGTGTAAACTTTTGGAAAAATAGGCGTATGTCTTTTCTATATTTTTTTGTTGTTGTCACGGGTAGGTAAGAATTACATGGCTGGTGCTTTAAACTTTTTATACTTTATACTGTTACGTCATGCCACATAATTTTATATTTATTATTTTGCATACTTTTAAGAGTTTTTCAGCCATACAGACCAGTTACATAATTTTTTTATCATTTATACTTTATACTTTTACGAAAATGACAAAACATGATATCAGTAATAAGAACAGTTTTAATATGTTTCAGGATATCGATACATAGATACAATAATTAAGTAAACATATATCATAAATATTAAGACGAAAAACATAAAATAATAGTAAAATTATTCAATTTTATCCTCCATTTTGATAGATCTTGAATAACAGTTCTTCGGTTTCACGTATAAGTAACCAAATATTTTACTGATACAACTGGCTGTTTATTAAGACTTTTAATTATCAAGACATGGACATAATAATTAACAAACATTATTTTAGAAAATTCTTAAGACGCAAATTATGAAATAATAGCAAAATTATTAATCCTTTATTTTATACGATGTTTTATGATAGTTCTTCCTGTTCACGTTATAATTTTTTGGTGCAACTATATGTCACAATAGGATTTATTTATAATATTGTTAGGAATATCCAACTAAGTGAACAAAGACTCGATGACGTCTCCTGTCAAATGAAGCTATATAAGGCGTCAACATGCCTGGATCGCCGCTATTTGACCGGCGTGCTCTCTACCGACAACATCTCTCATAACCTCTGGATTGTCTAATTTTACAATGTTTCTTTGTATTTTGATTCAATTGCACTTCTGATTAAATATTTGGCATTGTGTCTATTTTTTTTATTTTAAAATGATGCCGAATCTAACATCAGAAGTGGGATTGTTCATCATGTCCCACCCGCTTTTGGTTGTCCACTGTTCAGATATAAAAACAAACTGTCGGTAACTTATTATTGAAAGTGTTTTAGTGATTTTCTTATCGTCTGTAGTTTTAATTTTGTACTGGAATCATAATCACGAATTACCCACCAATTGCCGGAGAGAGCGCACGCCACCCGTTTCAGATTTAGGTCGCTTGAATACAAGAATTGAAGTGATCCTGTGTCTGCTGACCATCAGTTAAGCTCTGAAATGTGCGCAAGTGTTGCGTTGCTGTGCTGAGTGAGGAGTCAACTCCTAAGTGTCTGCGGGCATAACTCCTCAGTCTGCACGGTGCATCAAGTCTCAACGCGAACCAATTTCGGTTCCCCGAGATATTACGAAGCACAAAGATTGATAAACCCGGTGAGATCAATCCATTTTTATTTCTGAAATATTTTATGAGATTTCGTAGGGTATGTTGCGAATTTATTGTAAGCCTATCGCTAATAGATTGGTCAAGAGTGTTGACTATTATGTGCCTGGTCTATGACCTCTCATATTTGAAAATTGCCTTCGTAGGTCAGGTTAGACCGAGCGGTTTATGTGATTACTAATGATTTTTCCTGCTAATGAAAAATAGGTTCCACAGGTACTAAATATGAGTTACCTCATATAAGCTGCTTTCGTGAGTACTTGGATTTGATCTGTTACTGCTTACTTATTTACGCCACTGTTGTGATGATTTACATTGTGCGCCAGACTGTAGATTTGTAGGCATAGTGTTTCCTATACCTACTTGTTTTTGTGGTGCTGTACCTACCGATGGGTATCAGGGTGACTTGGAAGAGACCCGTGTAAGGCCTGTGTGATGGCATCGGGGTGACCAGGAAGAGACCTGTGTAAAGCCTGAGGTACAGTTGGGTGTCATGTCCTTGTGGTTGTGGTTCCTGTAAGGCCTGGAAGGCTGATGGCTAAGGCATGGGACACAACGTTCATGTAAGGCCTGTCTAGAGGAAGGCATTGATGTTTATGACAGACAACCCGTAGTTGAAAAAGTTCGTAACATTTTAATAGCTGACAGTCTGACTAACAATGAGATCTTTTATTTCATTTCACGTCTAGAAACTTATGTACTGCATTTTAAAGTGTATTTCACTAATACTTGTTCCAGCTTTTTCTATCGAGCTTACAGCTTGATTGCTTATAAATTTAATTGTTTGGTCGCTTAAGCGCTTTGTTGTTTTCTGGCATTGCAGATGTCAAAGATGAATCGAAGCCAGAGAACAGAACGAGATCTGCTACGCGTTCGCCGTGCGTGTGAGGTACCAGTCGCACGCGCTGCTGGTACTGTATCCCGAGTGCGGTCTGGAGTGCAGGCTGCAGTGAAAATCAAGCAAGGAAAGGATGGTGCTGGTGCTGCCGTCATCGAGAGCTGATGAAGGCCGCGAGGACGCTGCCATGTCAGGAGAGGCCGTGTTAGGAATATCCAACTAAGTGAACAAAGACTCGATGACGTCTCCTGTCAAATGAAGCTATATAAGGCGTCAACATGCCTGGATCGCCGCTATTTGACCGGCGTGCTCTCTACCGACAACATCTCTCATAACCTCTGGATTGTCTAATTTTACAATGTTTCTTTGTATTTTGATTCAATTGCACTTCTGATTAAATATTTGGCATTGTGTCTATTTTTTTTATTTTAAAATGATGCCGAATCTAACAATATTATTTTCACGAAAATGTCAAACTTCAAAGCCAACCAATCATGTGCATAATACAGGTATAAAAAAAGAATTAAATCTCTGTGACGTAATGCATGACGCCATAATACACTTCGGCGGGTGACGTAGCGCTACGCGGCGTAGGCCTCGCTACGAAGGCTACGCCGCCTACGTCAAGCCGCTCCATTCATCTGATAATGTCACTTTGTAACCGTAGTTATACTTGTGTTAGGCGGTTCTATTTTGTTGGAGGACGGAGTGATTCAGTGGTGAAATGTATTGTTTTTCAAATAATTTTGCAATACGAGGGTTGAAATACGATAATATTTACATTCTCTTTTTAGGATTCCGTAGTCGACAAGGAACCCTTATAGTTTCGCCATGTCGGTCTTTTTTTTGTGTATGGCATCTCGCAGGTCAACCTAGAAGGTTGTCGACTGCTTAACCGGGCTTGCCTGTGAAGTGCCTTAAATAAATTTAGGGCCTCCAGCCAGGGCTTAACTTACAAAACTAAGCGACTACACGCTAAGGGCACCCCCTAGTGGGGTACGGGCCTCGGCTTAGGGCGTCGCTGGGGGAGGACAGCAAGGGACAGGCTGGATCAGAATAAATTATGATTATTATAATCGGGAATTTTAAAGCTATTAGCTCAGCTCGCGGGCTGGCTCGTCGAGCTAGGGTCGGGAGGGCAGGGAGCCATGTCGGTCTGTCTGTCTGTTTGTGCACGGCATAGGTCGTGTCCAAAAAGCTGGCTGCAACGTTGGATGGCAATTCTGATTCTTTGACCTAGATACAGGCCAGCCTTCGGATCACGCGTGGTATCAACTAAACGCTTGATATGTCGCGATATAGGAGACGGGCACTTGGACCCCATGGCCTTTTTTCGGATGGGAAATCATCAAGTGACCCACCGTTTAGTGTCAGACGCTTACTGACTAACACCAATCCATGTTCCTTCCTCAGCCCTTTGTATTCCGTGGGCGCAGTATCTTTGTCGAACGTCCCGCAGTCCCCATGACCAAAACTTTATTAATAAAATTATTAATTCCATTATATTTAGAGTCCAAAATCGTCCTCGTTAACTTGAACTCATAAATAAATTATGAACCAACCCCTAACCACAAGCTGATGCATATCAGTAGGCATTCCGACATAGGGTGTGGGGTTCATATAAATTTGACGTAAATTGACGACGGCTCAGTGGTCGCTATTTATTCTGATTAGAACCCCTTGTCACAAGCATTTTGTGAAGTTGGTAACTTGTAAAACAATTTGTTCAGTGTTCAACTTAATCAATTTTAGTCAAATTTTGACTGTCTAGGTCGCCGCAAGAACGGCTACTGGCTTTGGTTCGATGTCAATGTCGGATAATGTTGTTATTGATCAAAACAAATCCACAACTTCTTGACTTACTAATCCTTTAATAGATAATATAAATTCGAAAGATTGTGACGATGTATGTATGTATGTAAGTTAATCTTTCACGCAAAAACGTCTGAATGAATAGATGGTACCTATTGTACAGATTTTGTGAAACCTTTATTTTAATTATGCCTAATAATAAGCACTTTTGAAAGTCGGAAAAAGAGAAATTTGTGGCCCATTCCAAAAGGTAGTTTTCTATCGAGAGAAACGGGCAAGAAACTCCATGGTCACTCTTTTTACTGGCCATTTAATCATTTTTGAATGTGGAGAATAAAATAAAGGTAGATAGCAGATTTTTATACAATGATGACGATCGATTTCTGATCCCCAAATAAAACTAAGGTCTTTAAAATTCTCTTTGATTTATAGACACGCAGTTATAGTTTATAACCTTGATTAACTCTGCAGATACTTTTAATCTGTTGCGCGAAATAATAGGAAATCGATATTATAGTAAATGCGAAAATGTGTTAGGGTAGAAAGATGTTTGTTCCTGTTTCACGCAAAAACTAATGAAAGGATTTAAGTTAAACTTGGCACAGAGAGAGATTACCATCTATTTATTTTTTTGGGTCGAGTCCGCCACACTATTCCTAACCATTGCAACTCGCCAGAACTAACAGTGACTACCACCAGAAAATACCGAGGCAATGAAACTCGACGAGTCCAGAGTCCAGAAATTATTTTACCTGTCTTTCTTGGAACCCGCAACGAAAAATTACCTCCTACATATAAACTAACAAACATTAACATACTATACACGTAAGCTTTTACATATAACACCAGTTCCATTATTTCAATCCCGCAAACCACTAAGAGTAATGCGAAATTTCCGCATCGCCCCAAACCGCACGTAAATTTATCATCGTTGCAAGTTTTAAGCGGAAAACTGGTATTATAGGCCGAAGCGTAATACCGTGCGCTGTTTAATAACCTAAATACAGCATGCGTAAGCCTAATGACTGGTTTTGAGCTGGGTTTTAGTCTGAAAATAGAGAGTTACCTAACTTTGATTGTACGGCTAAACTGTTTGTACTTTTAGTAAACAGTGAACTGTGACTAACCTTATATACAAAGCAGTATGTATATGTTGTGGCTATGTAACAGCCGCACGGGTCGATCAATCAAGGTTAAGCTGCGCTCGCCGCGGTCGGTCCGTGGATAGGTAACCATCTACATATATCGTGCCGAGACTCCTCGGTGCTCTGGAAAACACGTTAAGCCGTTGGCCGGCTTTCCTTTGTAGATCTTTGACAGTCGTTACGGGCAATCAAAATGCAGAAAGTCTTAAGCTGCTTTCAGACTACGCTATAATATAGAGCATATAGTATATAGCTTATAGCACAACAATATCGCGCGCCATATATAGCCAATAACATATAGTATACAGTACAGTATGACCGTGTCCATATCAATGTATGGTGCGCGATATTGTTGTACTATGAGCTATATACTATAATTATGCTGTTATATTATAGCGTAGTCTGAAAGCTGCTTTACCAGTCTTACCAAGGGGTATGGTATTACTGGTAATTAGGTTGTGGAGGTCAGATGACACTTAGACAGTCACACTAATTATTTTCCCAAAATTTTATTACATGCATCATAAAAATGTCTGTATAGTTTTGTTTTACTTTTTATTTGTACATATTTTAAGTCTTAAGCTTTATTTAAATGTTGTAAATACATATATTACGTTAAAGTCCTAAAAACATAAAATACTGTGTCACAAAGGACCAGAGTCTGTCGCTCTGACTACATGAAGATGAATGACACCAACATACGTGCGGCTGTTACTTTGCGTGACAAAACGGACAACGGGAAATAGGGGGAACAAAACCGACGTGTGACGTGGCGACTGCTTGATGAAACGGTCCAGATTTATAGATGTATGTAGGTACCTAATATATTTTACCTTTTTCACCTGCGTGTGTTTAATAATATGAAAAAAATACCTTTTATCCGGATCGCAAATTAGTTCTCACAGGATACCATAAGAAACTGCTAGTCTATACTAATATTATAAAGAGGAAAGATTTGTTTGTTTGTTTGTAGGGTTTTAACTCAAAACCTACTGGACCAATTTTAAAAATTCTTTCACCGTTAGAAATCTATATCTTTACGAAGTGTCATAGGCTATATTTATTTCCAGAAATAATTAAGGATCGATACTAAAACTTGAATAATGTAACCCAAGGTGTAAAAAAAATTGTCCATGCGGGCGAAGCCATGGGCGGAAAACTATTCTAAAATAAATAAACAAAGCCATGATATATTTTATCATTTGTTTCTTCAAATAGACTATATTCTTCTCCACCGATTTAAACGATTCTACGTCAAATACTCTATTTATTTTCGATTAATATCGATAATATTATCGAAGTGACTTGCTATCAAAGTGCAGGTAGATGCGCTTTCTGTTCAAATAGGTACCGACAAGCCAATCTTGAGATAGAAAGCTTCCTTACCTGTCTATATCGATGGTCACTCGCTAAGAAAATAGTTTCAAAGTTCCCGCAGAAAATGTTTGAAGAACACAATTATTTAATGGAGTTTAGTTAGTTCAGTAAAGTGGAGAAGAATGAAGAATTTATTTCTTGACTTTACGCATCCTAAAGGAACTAATTCCCGGATAAAAACTGTCCTATGTCCTTAACCAGGTTTTAAATTATCTCTGAACTAAATTTCATTTTAATCGATCCAGACGTGTAAGCGTAATAGACAGAGTTTTCGCGTTAACAAAAATACTACAGTATACAAATATCCCTCTCAGCCATTTCGCTATGAATTTTATAATAACAATAACAAGAATGAATGTTGAATTTATCGGAATAATATCAATTAGTGGAATGCTGAACAATTTTCAAAGTATCATGTTAATTTTAATACGTTAAGTATTTCACTACAAAATGCTAATTGGCAATATCGCAATTTCCGATATTATGTAATAATTAATACTAATACTATACGATAAGTATAATTAATCCACCATAATTATAGAGTGTATGGTGTTTAGTATCGGAGTTTGAAGTCAGCAAACATCCATCCTTTTTTCGTTTATATATACTTGACGGCCGCTGGGGCCATCGAGTTCTTGAGTGGCGACCACGCACTGGATGACGTACTCGTAGCGTGGGTAGGCCCCCCACAGGGTGGACTGATGACCTGGTGAAGGTCGCTGGAGTCCGCTGGATGCGGGCAGCGCAGGACCGGTCAGTGTGGCGTTCTCTGGGGGAGGCCTATGTCCAGCAGTGGACGTCTTTTGGCTGATGATGATGATGATACTTAGGATATCAGTACGCTAGGGTCGATAGATCAAACGTTAAGATACGCTTGGCGAGGTCGGTCCGTGGATGGGTGACCATCTATGTCATAGCGAAACTCCTCCTTGCCTTGGAAAGCACGTTAAGCTGTTGGTCCCCGTTGTCATTTGTACATCTTTGACAGTCGTTACGGGTAGTCAGAAGCCAGAAAGTCTGACAACCAGTCTTACCAAGGGGTACCATGTTACCCGGTAACTGGATTGTGGAGGTCAGATAGGTATTCGTTACATGTAAAACACTGGTACTCAGATGAATCCGGTTTAGACTGGAAGCACACCCCAACATAGTTGGGAAAAGGCTAGGCAGATGATGATCAGTCCTGTTTATTTTCAGCTCATGGTAAAACCACTCCACTACGGTATATTCTCATTTTCGATTTAATTTAATCGGGGGTGTCATTGAGAGCCTCTCAATCATACAATTTGCACGTAAACGATGTATTACACGTACAGACTTCAAAAAAAGTGTTTTAAAACGCCTGGAAACTGAATTTAAAAAATAAATAAATATTAGCACTTATTTTTGAGTCACATGTGAAAGGTGACCTATTTTAATTGGGCACATTTTTTAAATTAATTATCATCAAATTCCTAACAGCTGGATAACTACTGAATGTTTTTACATAAAAAACTTTAACACCTAGTTTAATCTGGGGATTAAACTCAGGACTCTCCGCTCCGCAGTCAATTTTGAAACCATTAAGCAAGTACCAAATCATTTTATAAGTTACGACGAAAGTTACTACGACGGCACGTTTGTCGTAGTGGCTGACTAATTGCCTGCTGCGCTGCGTGTCGCGGGTTCCATTCCCGCACGGGACAACTAAAATTGTTCCGGGCCTGGGTGTTTGTGCTTGTGTAATGAATTTTTGTAAACGCACCCACGACACAGGAGTAATTCCTAGAGTAGGACAAAGATTTTTTTTTAAAAAATGAAGTACTTACATCAATAAAATCAAAGAACATTTTTCATCAATAAATCATTAATTTACTTTTTGAAGTATCTGTTGTTGCTGACTGTACATGCAAATTACCTACGTTATCTGTGACGTCACCCAGCTTACACGCGAAGTTTAAAAGTGTAAATTATCTGCATTTTCATAATAATTTACCGTGGAAATACAATTAATATTGAGCCTGTGCAAGCGTGGAGATCAATACCCGTTAATTATCTGTAGGCTTGCAGTCTTCGAAAAGATAATGACTTTATTTTTCTTTTATTTATCATTCGCCCGCGTTGGCTCTACGAATTCAAATTAAAAATGTCAGAGTTTCATACAAACTTTGCCCCCCTTTTTCACCCCTTAGGGGTAGAATTTCGGTAAATCCTTTCTTATCGGATACCTACGTCATACAAACAATACATCCTCTAAGTTTCAGGTCTCTACGATCAGCGGTTTAGGCTGTGCGTTGATCCGTTAGTCATTCAGGACAATGCATTACTCATGCAAAAACTACTAAACGTATTTGGATGCAATTTGGTACATACATAGTTTATTTTTTGAGCACGTTAAGCCTACGTCGTCGGCTACGATGTTGATAGCAGTAACGTTATGTTTATACGAGTGTTATGTTTTTCGAGAGTATAAATGTACAATTGGTTCGATGGATTTTAGCTTGAGAGGTGTCGTTAGATTCGTATTTACTGTGAGAGTATAGTATCGTTGAGAGTATAATATGTTATAGTAGACACTGGGTATATTATCACCATCAGCCTATATATTGTCCCACTGCTGGGCACAGGCCTCTTCTCATACAGAGAAAGAATGAGCATTGATCACCACGCTTGTCCAGGTTTCCTCACGACGTTTATCCTTCACCGTTAGTCTGTGGTGTCTATGATATACTTAAAAAGTACATATGACTTTAGAAAAGTCACATTGGTACTTGCCAGGTTTCGAACCCGCACACTAATACACGAGAGGCCTGCCTTTAACCACGACACGTACTGGGTATATCAAAATAAAAAAAGACAAAATGGCGGTTCATATTTACTGTGTGACTTAAAAAGGAAAAAGGGTTTTGCAGTTGAGTTATTTTTACAGTTGTGCGAAGTAGTTCCATTGAAATGCGGACGAAACCGCGGGACAAAGCTACAAGTTAACTGTGCCATATCTGTTCCATTCAGTATCACCTATCAAGTGTCACAGCCATCCAATAACGTTTGCACGTTAACGATATATTATCCGTACACGGCCGGGTGACGTCACTCGATATCATTGACACCACGCAGTAAAGAGGCTTATTATATATTTATTGGTATTTTAATTATAAAGGATCAATTTGTCTTTTTATTATAGCGAAGGTGCAGCAATTTTTTTTAAACCGTATATTTTAAAGCTTGTTACACATTAAAAATAATATTGTTTCTTGTCAAATTGGCCAATAACATGGAACATATTTTATTGTTATTTTTTTTAATCGTTGTATCCTATGTAATATATATTAATTGTTCATTAGCAGCTTGTAAAAATAAATAACATTTACTTAAACTTGAAAAAACTTTTTCTTTATTTTAATTTTAAATTATAGCAATAACGTTATTCATAAATTTTAATGGTTAAATTGTTCACGTTGCTCTATCCAGACAAGTCAAGAAATGCAGACAGCGGGACTGGGGCGAAAGAGAAAAATTGCTCACACTTTTTCATGGGCTAATTGAATCTATTCAGCTCTTCCCGCTAAAGGGTACATTCTCCGTCGGATATTTTTTTATTGTCAGTTAATTAGAATCGCTCGAGATTGAGATTTCATTTGTTTTTCGTTTTCTATATACGGACTATTAGTTCACCATACAAATTTGATAGTCTGACAATGGTCTCATCATCATCTACCTAGCCTTTTCCGAACTAGGTCGAGGTCGGCTTCGGCTTCCAGTCTAAACTGGATGCAGCTGAGTACCAGTGTTTTACATGAAGCGATGCCTATCTGACCTCCACAACCCAGTTACCGGTTAACACGGTTTTAATATTATAAGATCCATATACTGGTAATCACATGTATTTTTTAAGCTAGCTTTACGCCAGCGATCTGTATTTGGGAATTCAAATTCAAATAAAAATGACAGAGTTTCATACAAAACTTGCCTCCTTTTTCAAACCCTTAGGGGTGGGATTTCAGAAAACCCTTTCTTACCGGATGCCAACGTCTTACAGAGAACACATCCTCCAATTTTCAGGTCTACGATCACCGGTTTAGGCTGTGCGTTGATCTGTCAGTCATTCAGGACAAAGCATTTTATTTGTATAGATATATTCCAACAATCCGTAAAATATGCAAATTTGTCATCGTCAAGGAAATGAACTTTAGAAGCTCAGGTTAATATTAAATTCTAAGCACGTGGCGCCGAGTCCTGGAGTATTACGTCACATGTCAGGTGCATGTTACGGTAGGTAACAGTCGACTTTATGTGCTTGGATAAGCACAGCTTTTGAGTGTACTGTTGGCAAAAATATTCGTGTAATATATCTCTTACACTGGGTGTCAATTAATTTGGGTTAGGTACAAAGTATATGACTAGCTGTTTCAACCGCGTCTTGATGTAACTGATTAATGCAACCGGATAAAAGCTTATAACGATCTCCAAGGTCCTATCTATGTCCGTACCAAATTTCATCAAAATCGGTTCGGCTGATACCGTCAAGCGTAACAAACAAACTTACTTTCTCATCTACATAATATATTAGTAAGGATCCCTTCAAAATTATATAAAAAAATCTTTTTTTTTATAAATTATTTTTTATTTTAATATGTTATACGGTTAGTGCCACGTAAGCTGGACTCCGGTTTAGATCAAAAATACAATTGCACCTAACCCAACCTGGGAATCGAACTAATACAGTAGCGCTGTAGGCGATACTGTAGATTATGAGGTATAATGTGAGGGCTATACCTTAAAACCAAGGCATCCAGCTAAGATGTTTTTATAATGCAATTATGTATATATTTTCTTTAGAAAACTTGCTGGCTGTACTCGCCTTCTACAAAATATGAAGCTGAAAATTTCAGTTTTTCAAACGTGACAAGTTTACTTTATGTCCTCTTTATAACTTTGAAGGTAACCTTATTATTATTTAGTTTAAACTTGAAGTAAAAATCATTTTAAAGTCTAAATTAAGAAAGTTCAAATTAATTTAAGTTTGTAACGATGTATGTAAATCAATGCTCATGCCTTCTCTGTATGAGAAGAGGCCTGTGCCCAGCAGTGGGACAATATACAGGCTGATGATGATGATGACGATGTGTGCGTATGTTACTCTTTCACGAAGAACGAATGAATGGAGTTCAATGAAATTTGGTATATACATATGTATTAACATATAAATGATACGGTTTATCCGGGTGCACAAAGTAGTTTAATATTATAAATGCGTAAGTTTATTAGTTTGTTTGTTACGCTTTACGGCAAAACGACTCAACCGATTTGTATGAAATTTGGTTCGGAGATAAATGGTACCATGGAGACGGTCATAGGCTAACTTCGTACCGCCCCATATTTTTTGTGATATTTTTCCGATGTTTTAATATTTATTCTTCTTTTCAAGGCGGAGACAAATCCAACAAAAAAACATAAAAATCGGTCCAGCAGTTCTCGAGTAATAAGTGTTGTAACAAAGCCGACTTTTTATATATAACATCTATATATTTAGTTTGAGTAAAACTGTAGGAAAAAGCTAGTAAAATATAAAATTTTATTTCTGAACATAAGTAAACAAAACCGAGACATTCCTGAGCGCTCGTTAGTTAAATCAATATCGCGAGACTTTCTCTAACTTAGTTACTTCTAGAGAAATCTCGAATTCCATTCTGAATTATATTATAGTATCTCATTCTGAAGTAGGAAATGTCATTGACATTTACGGTTTACCGTACCGCGGGCCAATACAGACACGGAACTTGCCGGAATTCCGGATTACGGATCGCGGATGTGATGAGCAATGGCAGTAATCCGGCTTCGGTGTCGGAACTGTCTATATTGATGTAAAATCCTTTTATTTTACTAACTAGCTTGGTCTAATGAGGTAAGGAATATAATAATCCTTTCTAGTATTATAAATGTGAATCTGAATTCGTTTGTTTGTGACACTAGTTTAAACCAATTTAGATGAAATGTCGTATGGAGATAGCTTTCCTTAAGGAAATACATAAGATATTTACTTTCCGGGTAAATGATAAATGATATTTATTTTTGCAAGTAGATTATAAAATAACACTTTTACACGTCAAACATAATTTTCGTTTATAGCTAGGTGAGGCCGGCGTTTCCTATCTGACTACCTTGAGAAGAAACACTGAAACAAACTCAAGGGTCACAGTCTCTTTTAACGTCCAGACATTCAATAACTATTGCAATATGATAGAACAATGTCGACTCGTACCTGGGACGTAGGACTAGTACTCAGATTTCGAGAAATACTGGAAAACAGCTAGCCCTAACTAATATTGTAAATATGAATGTGAGTTTGTTCATTTGTTTCGCTTTCACTGTATTAATTGGCTTAACACATTTAGATAGAATTTTGTATGGAAATAGATGGCACCCAACAGACCTAGCACGGTGACGGACAAACGTGTTTGCTCCACCTTTTGCCTTTATTAAAAAAAAGCCATAGAGAAATTCAATTCAATTCATTTATTTCATATTATTATAAATAGTCCATACATTATACAGCAAATTGAAATCATATAAAGCATAGGCACATTAAAATAAACTAACAAATAAATTACACATACACATTAGGATTACAAAAAATCTATTAATACAATTAAATTAAATTAGATATAATATCAAAACAAAGGTTAGAGAAAACAAGTTCCCTTCCTAAGCCTGCTGGAGATGGTTAAAAGCTAACAGCAGATTGCACCAAACTTGATCTCAATAATTAGCATAAGTACTTTTAATATTTGTTATGTTATCAATAGAGGGATTTAACATATATTATAAATATTTAGACGAAAAACATAAAATAATAGCAAAATTATTAAATGTTATCCTCCACTTTCACAGATCTAGAATGACAGTTCTTCCGTTTCACGTGTAAGTAACCGCATATTTTTTTAATAAAACTTACAGCCGGTTGTAACTTACAGCCGGTTGTACTGGCTGTAAGTTTTATCCAGTCTCGTGAAGAAATTACTTTAGGGCACAGGTAGGTGAAAAACAGCTAGTAATTTTGTAAATTTAAACGGAAATAGAGCTACTTCCATGAGAAGTCATCCATGAAAATAGTACTAACAAAAATCTCTGCTGCTTCTACAAAATTATTGTTTACTAGTGGCCCGCCCCTACTAGGTAGTCTTTGTTTATTAACCGACTTCAAAAGAAGTGGTTCTGTATTTGACTCGTATGTATGTCTCTCAAAAACTACTGATCCTAATTGGATGGGGGTTTTCGATCATCAAATGCATAGTTTTTAAGGAAGGTTTTAGTATAATAGTAATTATTTAATACTCCTGCTGCTTCTGTGTAACGCTTGGAAGTAAAATTTCAGGAGAATTATTTTTTCCGAATACCACATGAAAAGCCCGGAAATAAAAGGTGTATTCATAAAAGCTACTAATTGACTCAGATATCAAACACACAACTCAAACAAAGGCTCGAAGTTTCTCAATTAAAATTGTCAGCCAAATCAATACGGTGAACGCAAGTACCTACTTTTTACTTTTGTTTTTTTTTTCAATCACGATGCGTGTTTTGTAGATCCTTTATAATCTGTCTTAATATTGCAATGCAAATTATTTGGTTTTTCTTATACTTTTATTGTGAAACGGATGAACCAATTTAGATAACAAAGATAAAACCTAGAATAGTTCAGCTACTCCTGATAGTTTAAGTAGGTAATAATAAGTGCGTGAAATAATTCACTAGGGATCAAATTGAAACCCCGGGAAAGTTAGTAAGTAATAAATCATCTACATATAAAAAAATACAAATACAGATTTTTTATTAACAACATCACTTTACTTCAAGATAAACAATACAAAAGGAAAATCTAGATAAATCAACAATTTGTACCAAAGAAACACAAAAGCAATCCAACCTTTTTACAAAATTACAATCGTCCAAGTATCCGTGTATATTCTGAAATCAAAGAGAGTCGAACAATCAATCGATGCCATTACATCTTGTATTAAAGAAAGAAAAAATCTTTAAGGGTAACCAGAACATTACGTTTATTTTACCCTCTTGAGCGTGGCGTTGTTTTTACCCTCCTATATTGTTACGAGGGGGGTAACTCCATGTGGTGAAACGCTTCGACGAGGTCTTGTTTAGTAAACATGCTTACCAATGTATTGGATTAAAAGGTCTTATGCTTATTACATTTTGTTTCCTACGAAGTAAATACGGTTAAGGAGGAAACGCGAACTGTATTTCGAACGTGAAGGTAGAATTTATCAATTGGATCTGAAACGTTAAGATGTAAGATTTGTTTGTGAATAGGTTAACTATCTCTTTTCTGCGAAAGGCATCCTAAAAACACTACAGGCACCCTGATGTAAAAAAGGTGCGACACTACACAACGGCCGTCGTCGCGGATACCAATTTCTGTCCATATATAAATATTTCATCTACCTAAATCTATGCCTTATTTTATTAAAATAGGTATATCCTGTGAAAATTTAATAGATAGAAAGAGTTACTTTCATCATCAGCCTATATATTATCCCACTGCTGGGCACAGGCCTCTCCTCATTCAGAGAAGGCATGAACATTTATCACCACGCTTGCTCAAGGCGGATTGATGATTTCAACCTTTAAAGTCCAGGTATATATACTGTCCCACTGCTGGGCACAGGCTTTTCATACAGAGAGGACTAAGCATTGATTACCTTGCTTGCTCAAGACGGATTGGCGATTTCTGATAATTTAAGTCCAGGTTCGATCACGATGTTTTCCTTCACCGTTAGTCAGTGGTGTCTAAGATATACTTAGAAAGTACATATGACTGTAGAAAAGTCACATTGGTACTTGCCAGGTTTCGAACCCGTACACTCGTACCTAAGAGTCAGGTGCTTTAACCACTAGACCACCACGACGCTTAGGTACTTTCGAGTTACTTTCGCTTTTTAAAATTAGTAAGGATAAATAAAAAAAAACAGATGCAATCCAAAACTTTAATCAAGTTCTGTGTTAGCACTTTTTTAAAATAATTCTAGAACTAATATAAAATAAAATGGAAGCGTTTAAAAAACTCAACTTCCGCGTCTTACGTCACAATTCCCGCGTAAACCCGCATTGGATGATAAAAAATACAGCTCAAAACAGTACAACGATAAACATTTTAATAGAAGTTTTCCAATCCCCTTCCTGCGTTATCCTTAAGATGTTTGTCAAACAAAACTTTGTCATAGTCACTTTAATTTATGGGAAACACTAGCTGTTTCCCGCGGTTTCACCCGCATCCCGAGGGAACTACTTAGCGCACCCGGGTAAAAAGTAGCCTATGTTGTTCCTCAGGGTCTATTCTATCTCTGTACCAAATTTCTTTTATATCGGTCCAGTAGTTTTGGCGTGAAAGCGTAACAGACAGACAGACAGACAGACAGAGTTACTTTCGCATTTATATTATTAGTAAGGATCTGCTCGACATTCGTCGTATACAAGCCGCACTTACTAAGGTAATACAGTTCAGTGAGCTGGAAGTATCAGGTGCGGCTTACCTTCGCCGAATTGCAGCGAAAGGAGGCTTAAATGTCAAGGCATAGGTTGGCTTACGTAACCTCTTTTTATTCCATGAAAAGTGAGCGGTTCTTTACCATGGTGTTTTAAATGGAAATTTATATGAATCCGTTTGAAAAGGATTTCCTTGACTGTATGGAATAGTTGATAGTGTCTGGGAATACATTTGTATTCAGTGTTGGTATTTCAATTTGTAGTTCGTTCCTGATGTTATTTATTTTTTGTTTTCCTCGTTCTGCCATATTTATGATTTTTTTTTTTCAATTAATCCTAGTTTAATTTCATGTTTTACATTAGTATTATTTGTATATTTTGGTTTCCTCGCCATCCTAAATATTTCTCCTTCACATAGCCACACTACACGTATAAAAATTATCCACTGTTCTGCTAATTACTGCTAATTAACTAGTCTATTCATACCTAAATAATTATTTACTTATATGCTTTGGTAAGTGTTAGACGATTTCCAAATTCATCGTATACATAAATTCCAATCTTTTCATAAAATGAAAATTATCCTCAGTGCAAAATACCTATAATCCGATGTGAAGGCTCATAGGCCATGGAATATCCACAAATTGTTCCACATCGCTAAGCTTCGGTTATCGCAATGAGACCACGCCAGATGGCGCCTGGGGCGAACGTTCCAGTTATATCTCAGATTTATTAAAATGGCTGCCATTAATATCACATGGTGACAATTATTTAAAGGGCTTCCTAGATTTAACCCATGATTTTAGTCCGCAAACTTCTTAAAGTACTTATATAGTTTTAAAAAATGGCGCGTGTGTATGTTTGTGACAAAAACTTTAATTTTAACTTTTTTGTAAAATAAAAACTATTTATTATTAAAAATTATAACATCAAGCTTCATCATCTGCCTAGCCTTTTCGGTGTCAAACCGCCTGAACAATTATAAACTATCGAAAATAAATACGTGATATTGTAAACATACATATACGGATCTCAATTTTTCGTCAGCTTATAATCTTACGAGTTTGATTATAAACCAACGGTATTCGTGATCTTGCGGTGACATAAATGTAGCAGAAGTTTTTTAGTTTCTGTCTAACCTCTTGAGGAAAAGGGGCAAGTTTATACATGTATATTTATACTATACTTACTTTCTCTACTATATTTGTAAATAAATATCAATATATATAAAAATCAATGCCACTTTTCGTTGTAATTTTATAACACCAAACCAAATATTTAGGCTTAGTTCGGACTATTTAGTAGATGGTTTATGTGAAGTTTGCACAAAATCGGTTGAGCGGTTCATATTTAATTTGAATTCATATAGCCCACGCGGGCGAAGTCGCTGGCGGAAAGCTAGTATATAATATACACAAGTCCCCTAAGCCGCCAATTCCCAGAATTCTGATTTTCCATCTGACTTTTATTCAGTTCAATTGTGTTTCGTGAGTTTCCAATCCATTTCGCGCGGACATGTTGGGCTCGAAAGTTGTGTATTTCGTTTTTGTTCCTGTCATCGGACACATGTGCCGCCTCGCTTGGAAAACTACGAAAAACACATATAAGGTGGGGACTTCACACTTCGTTTTTCTAAAGTTTTTTAGTGGAGTTTCAGAGCTATACGGAATATAGTCGAGATGAAATGTTGGCACACACATTTAAGGCTGTATTTTTAGCAGGAAATATACTCTTGCTTATAAAGGCTAGAATGGTTATAAAGAGAAAAAAAAATTAAGCACTAGCTATATTATGTAGAGATTATTTGAGAGTACGTGGGGTTATCTAGGGAAGTACTGAAAAGATTTTTAAAAATCTTCCTTTATTTAAAAGCTACTTTATCCTTGAATAACTTGTGTAGGTTGTGAATTTTGTGAATCACGTTGATATAAAAAACCGACCAAGTGCGTGTCGCGCCACGCGCAGTAGAGTTCCGTAGTAGGTCTTAGTTAGTCGACTATAACTCTGTAACCGATTAAGCATACTTAGCCTTGATATTACATGTGCTAAGTCTGTCAATTTTTTCACATGGACATGGCGAAACTAAAAGGGTTCCTTTTCGACTAACTTACTTTACTCCATTTATAATAAGATCAGACATTCAAACATACCCTATTTACCGTTGGTTCAAACGAAATGAAATGAATGACAAAAACAAATGCAGAATATATTTGGTATTGTTAACATTATTTTGCTTTCAACGCCATCCTTATCAGGATGGTATAGAACTCAAAATCGGTTGAATAAGCTGCAAAAAGAGTGGAAGTTTTCTAATCTTATTGTGAATGAAGTATAGTAATGTATGAAACTATAGCTAGATACCTTATGTATGACGCCCCATTATTGTACTCGCAGTATTACAATAGTGCTGCTAAATAATGAAAGCCACAGCTACATTAACGGCAGTCCATTAGCGCGTTAATTAATGACATTACACGCAAGTGTGACCCGCAAATCGCCACGCCCTATCATTAATGCAGGATCTACAAATCTGCAACTTTACAGGAGAGCAGTTTAAAGTTAAAAAGTACAATAAAACTATTATCTTAAGTCATACAATTATGAAATTTTAAATGGGTGTGAGATATACTATTACGCATCTAGCTAATGAAATAGATTATCTGTTTTTTTTTAAATAGTGGTCAAAATGACACATGAAGCCATTTTACATGGATATATTTTACTATTATACGTCGGATGTGGTATATCGGACTTTTTTGATTGGACGGAGATTTAGACAGTGAGTCGGATGTGGCAGACCCTCCCTTATTGATGGATAAAATGTAGTAAATTATGTTGGATCTGACACTTACACCATTTTGTGGGGACAAATCATTTAAAACCAAATTGCATTAGGTATCACTACTTAGTATAAAACAAAGTCGCTTTCTCTGTCCCTATATCCCTATGTATGCTTAAATCTTTAAAACTACGCAAACGGATTTTGATGCGGTTTTTTTAATAGATAGAGTGATTAATGAGGAAGGTTTAAGTATATAATTTGTCAAGTTTTTGTATCCATTAGCTAAAATATTGCGAGCGACGCCGCTGGCGGGAAGCTAGTAAGTTTATACAGGCAAATTAATTGGAATCAACTAATACCTACATAACGTTAAGGGGACCATAATACCTATTCATTGTAACATTACATGCAATATGTATGAATCGCGAAAATTGTAGGCTAAGTAACAGCCGCACGGACAAAGGTTAAGCTGCGCTTGGCGCGGTCCAACCGTGGATGGGTGACCATCTATGTCATAGCGAGACTCCTCCGTGCCTCGGTAAGCACGTGAAGCCGTTGGTCCCCGTTGTCATTTGTAGATCTTTGACAGTCGTCAAGGGTAGTCAGAAGCTAGAAAGTCTGACAACCAGTCTTACCAAGAGGTATCGTGTTACCCGGTAACTGGGTTGTGGAGGTTCCATAGGTAGTCGATGATATGCATACTGAGATCATATGATAGATATCAGGCGCAACCTACACACAAAACTTGGTAGAATTGTTCTGCTATATCAGTGAGGACTTCTGCAACTTTATGAAACCCTGGTATGTTACGTGGTATTATTACAAAGTAACTGGTGGATGGGTAGTTGAAAAATCACAGCGATGTCTCCTTTACAAATACCTACGTTGCGGTGTCTCTTTCATTTTATGATGTCTTGGTTCATTTCGTATACTACAAAAAAGAAAAGATACTGTATACTACCCCGTCTAACTGATGGGTAGTTGAAACATCACAGCGGTGTCTCTTTATTTTATGATGTCCTAATACCTACTTTTCATGATCAAAATTATAATTATAGTGTTTTTTCCAATAAATGTTGAATATTATTTATTGTGCTATGTATCTCTCTCAATGCGGACCTTTAACGGATACTACGGATTTATGAACGTGGCTGACAGGTGAACTAACGCTATCGACTATCTTGAAATGTCATTGTTAGTGATAATTATACCAATTAATGGAAATTTCCATTTTTTAAGTAACAGTAACAGTAATGACATGATAAATAGCAACTTATTAATTCATCATTTACTTTTTAATAATAATCTTTAATTGGAAACAATAAAATGCAATATTTAAACATTTAACACACGTTTGGATGTTAGTAGGTGGCTCATAAGCCGCAACCCTCCTGATTATCAAGTAGTCACCACGGCCAATAGATATCTACAACACCAGATGCATCGCAGATCATCATTGCCCTTTTTAAACAATTTCAAGGACAAAATCTAGTCTTATTGATAGCGCTATATTTTTACTAATAGTTGGGTAAGAATTTTCCCTTGGCCGGTATCACCAAAATGAAACATGGTTTTTATGTTCTGCATCAACAGGTACAGGTGACTCTCGAAATGTACCTTAAAACCAAAAATAGTATGATAATTAGCATTCAATAAAACTAACGTAGTAGGTCTTATTAGTTGACTATAACTCTGTAACCGGTTAAGACTACCTAGCCTACCTAGATAGTTTTCCTTGTAAGTTCATAACATGTGCTACGTATGTGATTTTTTTCACATTCCTAAGGACAGTCATTCAAAAGTTAGAGGGGGGGCTCGTACGCGCGCACATTACGTGTTTGAGAGCCACCATAAAAAAAAACATAATTTTATTTTACCACTTTGTCGGCGTGATCAATATACATAATATCTATACTAAATTTCAGTTATCTAGTACCAAAAACGTCTGACCTATGACGTGGACAGATAGACAGACAGACAGACGGATGGACATGGCAAACTATAAAGGTTCCATGTCGACTACGGAAACCTAAAAAGTGAGTTATCTGTTAGGTCTGGTAACGTTCTATCTAAAATAAACCGGTAATAAAGTCGAATATGGCAGATGCGACTGTATGATTTTTATCATGTCCGTTCATTAACATCGGATGTGGTAGATCCAACAAAATTAATTATACGGTGTGCAATCAATAAGGTAGGATGTGGTAGATCCGACAGTACAATTTTCATCATCTACGGTCATTAACGTGGATCTGGCAGATACGAAGTTAATAAATGGACTAACAATATTTGTGAATCTATAACAATGAAATTAGTTGTATAAATAGTAGTTCAATATTAACCACACATAAAAATTACTCAATAAAACAATTACATTAACACAGTAACTGGCAGATCGGCGCGCTCGCTCACTCGCGTCGCGCGGCTAACATTGCTGCAAAGTACCTACCTACATTTTTGACCGGACGCCTGCATTACTTCCGACAATGTTTATGTAATTATTTCCGAAAGTTATTAAGATACATGTTTTTTTTTAATCAGGGTTTATTTATTACACTATTTTAAGTACTTTAGTAAAATAAAAAAAAAATCGGCAAAATACAGATCCTACATTAATGATAGCGCGTGGCGAAATGAGACAGTATTTAGAACACCTACGAAGAGGGCAACAAAAGACTTTTTATACATGATTTTTATTATAAAGTTGTGAGGCATAAATAGATTCTAATAATAAGCTGAAAAATTATTTACTAGACAAACAGAGATACTTATAGCGATCCCGCGATCAACTTTTTTAACCTCAAAATTACTTCCAAAAATATGCGGTTACTTATACGTTAAACGGAAAAACTAGTATTTAAGATCTGTCAAAATGGAGGATAAAATTGAATAATTTCGCTATTATATAAAAAATATTATACGAGTAAGTATGTTAATTATTGTTATCATGTTTTGTAAAAGTATGGTGCAACCGGCTGTTAGACAATATAAATGAATGTAAAAAAATCACATTGATACTTGCCAAATTTCGAACCCGCACACTCGTACACTTGATACAGGTGCCTTATCCACTAGGCCATCATGACTATGAATATGAAGTTTTCACCTCAGGGATCCCTAGTCTTAGGGTCTTTAGGGTACCCTAACTTTCTATACCTAAGTTGTATAGAACCGTGGCGACCCAAGCTCACGCCCCGTACGTTACAAAGTCAATCGCTTCGAGGCGTTTAATCAAATTGCCTGGTTTAGCGCCAACTAGGTGACTAACTTAATTACTAGGAGCTTAGCACGCTTTGTGTCAACGATAGTTAAGAGATAGCAATTAACTTTAATTAAGCTTAAGCGAGGTAGGTCGCGAATGACGGAATTAATTAGCGCAATTTGTTTCATCACGTTCTTGAAACAGTCAAGTCTAGTCTGAAATGTCTGACTTGGACTGAATTTTGTATTGTCGATTACGACATCATCATCAGCCTATTATATTGTCCCACTGCTGGGCACAGACCTCTTCTTATATAGATAAAGTATGAGCATTGATCACCACGCTTGCTCAAGATGGATTGGCGGTTCCAGACTTTTTAAGTACAGGTTTCCTCACGATGTTTTCCTTCACCGTTAGTCAATGGTGTTTAAGATGTACTTAGACAGCAGGTACTTATATTATGATAAGTAGTTCTTTCAGGATGTGGGTAAAACTGCGGAATATTGCTGGTTTATTTAACACTAGCTTTCCACCCGCGGCTTCACCCGCATGTACATTTTTTTACACCTTGAGTTACATTATTCAAGTTTTAGTAGGGATCCCTAATTATTTCTGGAAATAAATATAGCCTATGACACTTCGTAAAGATGTAGTTTTCTAACGGTGAAAGAATTTTCAAAATCGGTCCCGTAGTTTTTGAGATACAAAATAACAAACAAATCTTTCCTCTTTATAATATTAGTATAATATAATTCTCATTCATAAATTAATATGTTTGGTTGTTGTTCCCACCAATCAGCTAACGTGCTATTTGTGAAAAACATTTTTGAACAAAGACACGTTTGCAAGCTTAACCGTGTACAGACAGACTTATTGATCAAACAGCTCATTGCACTCAAAACCGCTTTGGCAAATAACGTGGCAACCCTACAGCCGGTCCGGTTTGTGTGCGAGACGTGCTGTAATACTGTTAGGGTTGCTACACTATTTTTAATTTCGATTTTTGTTTTTTGCTAAAAAAGTGTAATAGTTTTTGAGCTATCACAAATAATTATCATTCGGACAATCTTATTCATATCGCAAGGGATGTTGGTACTACGTGTCCAAAAGGGCTTTTAGTCTATAAAATATATGTTGGCATATCATCATTGCGCGTGCAATACCGCGAAAGAGCAGTTTGTAAATACCGCGTATCTGATTTTTCACTATATTGCAGGCGGCAGGGAAAACTTAATATTTTAGCCATTTAACTGTAATTTTATCAACTAAACTTTATAGCAACTCCTTTGTGACAAATTAATTGTACTACTTATATAAATTCTGCGATGTTTAAATAAACCTAATTCAGGTAAAACATTTGTTAGCGCGATGTGTAATTTTTGCGTTTTTTTCTGTTACGCGGTATTTACAAACTGCTCTTTCGCGGTTTTGCACGCGCAACGACGATATGCCATTCATACATCAGAAAGCTGATATCAACTGAACCCCTCAAACTTACATACTCAATGTACGTTCGACTGCCTTGATGGTCAAGTGGTCGCATAATATGACTGCTGTTAACGAGGTCTCGGTTTCGATTCTCGGGTCGGGCCGAAATCGCTTTGTGGATATTTGAAAATGTCAGAAAGTTGGTGGCTGCCTGCTAACCCGTGCCTGGCACGTTAAGCCGTCGTCCCCGGCTGTTATCTTGATAGCTGGTAGTTGTTGTAACAATTCCATGTCAGAGGCCGTCAGGCGGATTTGAGAAAACTCTGACACTAGGGCTTGTTAGGTTGGTAAACCTGTAGCCTACACAGTAGGAAGAAGAATGTATGTTTAAGTTAAGTACGCAGTAGAGTAAGTAGTTTTGATGTTAAAGTTAAGTAGGTACAGGTGATAAATATGATGAGACTTTAACTTAAATGTGTGTAGGTACTACAGAAATACCTCTGCCTTACCTTTCAGGAGAAACAGAGCTGAGTTTATTTCATAATCGTAACTAAAATTATACATCTAAAAGTAACTCGTCCGTCTGTTACGCTTTCAATACAAAATGGTTCAACTGATGTGAATGAAATTAAGTATGAAGATAGCTGAGGAAAACATAGAGTAGTTTTTATGTTTTTTTCCATTTATAGTAAGATTAGACATTTAAACGCATCCTATTTACCGTTTGTTCAAACGATTGAAAGTTTTATTACTAAGGTGACATGACAAAGACAGAGGCAGAATATATTTGTAGAATATATTGTAAACATTATTTTACTTTCAACACCATCCTTATCAGGACGGAACAGAGTTCAGAATCGGTTGAATAAGCTGCTAAAATAGTTTGTAAACTATTCTAATGTTATTGTAAATGAAGTATAGGTAAGAAATATAATTTTCAAAAGATGTGGGTGGAGGCACAGAAAATAGCTGGTATTTAATAAAGATGGTTACTATTTTAGACAACCCTGAAGCGTCAACAAGTAGGTTCAACCCCAAACATTCAGGTAAATTGCTCTCACATTGATTAAGACCCTGTTTCCATACAGCTGAGTCAAAGGGAAATTACGTTAAAAGCTTCAGTTGCCATCAGTTCAGCTCCTATTTTTGTTACATTCGAAATATTGAAGAGGGTTCCGTCAAATACTAATAAATTATTCTTTACCAAATTAAAATAAACTAGCTTCTGCCAGCGACTTCGTCCGCGTGGAATAGCGGTGCTCCGCTCCTATTGGTCTTAGCGTGATGATATATAGCCTTATAGCTTTGATTTCTGTGTAGCTTTAACCATTACGGCTGCACACGCGACGGAAGCTTAAAAAATGGAGTAACTTCTCCCGTTTTCCCAACATTTCCCTTTACTGCTCTGCTCCTATTGATTGTAGCGTGATGAAAAGTATACTATTACCAGCTCAGGAGTATGAAAAATAATTGTACCAAGTTTCGTTTAAATCCGTCGAGTAGTTTTTGTTTCTATAACGTTTATACAGACAGACAGACAGACAAAAATTTTACTGATTGCATTTTTGGCATCAGTATCGATCCCTAATCACCCCCTGATAGTTATTTTGGAAATATATTTCATGTACAGAATTGACCTCTCTACAGATTTATTATAAGTATAGATTATAAGATTTTGTCTTATTTTTTTTTAATATTCCGACCCTTTATTACTTGATACTCCTGTGATATTACTTGATAACATACTTTGACTTTCCGCAAACAGCTTCGCCCGCATGGGCTATACGAATTCAAATTAAAAATTACAGAGTTTCATATAAAACTTTCATGCCCTTTGTCAACCCTTTAGGGTATTAATTTAGAAGAATCCTTCCTTAGTGCTCGCTTACGTCATTAAAAAAAATTGTGCAAAATTTCATACTTCTAGAACCAAAGGTTTTAGATGTGCGTTTATCAATCGGCCAGTCAGCCAATCAGTTTCTTCTTTCACATTTAACATAATTATTAAAAAAGGGCCAAATTGCTGGGCCCTCAATTTCGAAAGATTAGCTGTAATTCTAGCCAAACATATGTATTGAAAACCCACACACTGAATAAAAATTATGTCTAATATTTTTTTTAATAAAATATAAAAATAATTTATATTAATCCTATTAAAAAAGGTTTTCAATTGATTGAATTCGAAAGGTCCAAATTTCGATCGAAATATTTCATCCCAAAACGGGCGGTTCATTCAAGCGGTATGATTTGCAAATAATTCAATTAATTAAATAATTTGCTTGACTAATTCAATTTATACATGATTTAATTTTAATAATATTTATTGTTGGTTTAGGGTGAGGTGAACAATGAGATTTAATGTTGTATTCGATGTGCAAATTATCAAATGCTGTGCTATCTTTGGTAGCTTAAATGTTGTTGAAATGTCTAGATGCCAAAGTTTTTGAAGCTAAATTCTGAACCAACTGCATTTGTTTTTTTTTTTTTTTTATTCATAGAATTATACAATTTACATTAAAAGAAATGGTACAACACCACTAAAAGCTATGTATATATATCTACCAGACAACCTTAGAATAGGGGATGGAAAAAATCCTTATCAATATTATAAATTCTAACGTGACCATTTTTAATATTAATTGCATAGCATTTATAATATAAGTTAGGAAGCTATGATTACGATTAGGAAGTTAGGATTAAGATTAGGAAGTTAGGATTAATTATGACTTATTATTATCTTATGGCATCATTTTGTAACTCGGTGTTCTGCGTAGACCAGTTTTGGTCTTCGGATATTAACAGGTCATTAATTAGCCTCTTTCATTTGTTTCAGGTAATAAACACAATTCATCGCGGAGACAAATCAAGCGAGAAGCGAATTTAGGTGTAAACCTTAAGGTTCATTTTTAATTTTCACCTTGACCTAAACACCTCACATGCCTCAAATATTCCCGGCTGCTATAAAATATTTTCCGTAAATTTATGACATAATTCGCAAATTTTATCTGACGGAGGGGTGGGAGAATGTTCACACTCCATTTGCTCGACAGTGTACAAACTCCGAGCCAATGGGCTAGAAATATGGAAGTTTGTAGCCAGCGAGACAGATAGTAAACGCGGTATGCTTAACATGCATTACAGTGTATGTAGTTTGCCCGTTTTTTTTTATGTTTTATCAATCTTCTTCTTCCTGCCCTGTTCCCAATCTATTTGGGGACGGCGCAATATGATTTTCGCTTCCATTCTTCTCTGTTAGCCGTCATACTATCATTCACTCCCTTTTCATTCATATCCTCTTTCACGCAATCAATCCATCTCTTCCTTGGTCTTCCCCTCCCCTTTCGTCCATCTACATTCATATTCAATAATTTTTGGCTAAATAATTCATATTTTAATGCACACTGAGAAAAATAAATTATTTAAATTAAAGGTATGGTGACCATATTTTTAGGCAAACGAGGACATTTCTTTTAAAACTTGAAATAAAATTGATATTTTTTTACCGTGTGTTTAATAATTCATTTTTATTAAATTCCAATTTCATATTATAAAAAAAAAACATTCAAGTAATTCATCCTAAATGTCCATACATACATAAAGATGACAGCAGATAGGAAAAACACGTTTCAAGCAGAAAACCCATACTATACTCTTATTGGTCTACATTATTGGACTTTTACGCGTCTCCTGAAAGTAAACTGGGACATTAAACAACTATAACTGTCACCCTAACGTAGTATATTAACTAAACATTAACACAGAAGAACGAATATATATCCTTAATTCAAATTTCATACATATTTTTTTCATTTTTAAATATTCATTATTATATTGTGAATAAAAAATCGCGTATTAAACGCTACTTCCTCTTTTATTAAAGTCGTTTCAAAATTCAAATCATTTATTTCAACTAGACCATTTACAGGCACTTTTGAATTGTCAAAGAGTCATAAGTCTGTCAGTTTGTCGAAAAGAAAGTTGCCCTATTTGCCCGTTCCAAAGCGTAGATTCCTATGGAGAAAAACGGGCAAGAAACTCCACGGTTACTCTTTTTCAACATGTTTTACAATGTTCGTATATACATCAATAATAAATCTAGAATCGATCTGTATTTTTTTGTATTATATACCTATTTAACATACAAAAATTGAGATTTAAAAATTAGCTTCAATATAATTCAATACCATCTGAGGTATTGAATTATATTGCAGCTAATTTTTAAAAAAATATCGATTTTAGATTTATTATTGATCTCAAGAACTGGAGAATCTTCTTCAGGAGCCATTTTCCCAATATATTTGGGGTCGGCGCAATATGTTTTTCGCTTCCATTCCTCTCTGTAGCCGTCATACTATCATTCAATCCTTTCTCATCTTTCACGCAATAATAACTGGAGATTACTGTCTAGCTAATCCCATAGCTCCAACCTAATGTTGAAAACTGGAGGACAGTTAAGTATCTATCTCCAAAATGTTAACTGTTTTTTTACTTTTGAGACTTGAAACAACGACAAGAGTCACAACGTGAAGTTTAGATGCTAAATAAATACATATCAACTATGCGGAAACTATTCATCCACTAGTTTCTCGAACCATCTTCGCCAATAACTGAACGGTTCCTATTCTATCAGGATGACGTCACTAGCGGGTGCGTTACTCCTGATAGAATAGGAACTGGGTAATACCGGTCGTCTCATTTCCTATCACACGCCATCTATGGTGTCAACGAAGGGCTCTTTCCTTCAGGAACTTAGTTAGCATACCCGGATAAAAACTATCCTTTGCCCTTCACAGGGTTTTATCCATTTTTTAGCCAAATTTCATCCTGTGGGATGTTCAAAAGAGTTACCTCGCCCCCAGAATAAAAAGGGCTGAGGAAAGAACATGGATGGGTTTTAGTCAGTAAGAGTCTGACACTGATGGCGGGAGGAGTCATTTGAATTTTTTTTTTTTTTTTCAAATAGTAACATACAAACTAAATAGACAGAGTTAGAAATAAGGATTAAAAAAATATTGATCGTCTCTCTTTCAAACTAGGTATATTAGATTCAGCTTCTAGTCTAATATCCAGTATATAATCTGACCACCACAACCCAGTTACTAGGTGACACGATACCCCTTTAAAATTAAATTATAGTCGCCTCTATGTCTCTTTTGACAGCGGGTTTTAAGTACTTTTTGTAGTTAATGATACTTCAAAGTATTTTTTTCTCAGAACTAAAGATTTATAATTTATTTCGAGCATATCTCTTTTATTCGTCATCAAAGGAAACCACTCTATTTTAAAACAATCATCTCCTTTTTATTTCAATGCACTTAACTAATTTACTTGTAAATAAGTAATGACATTCGAACTCGTTGTAAATGCAAACAAAATTTGTTTTACATCAAAGAGTACGCATTTCCAATTTTAAAACAACCAACCCGAACCGACGGTGACGAAAATAGCCGAACGCGCCCGAGTCAATACGAAAATAGCCGAACGCACAGCATCGCACTGCCGACGTAATTCTTGACCCTATTTCAGAAATATCTAAGTTCTAAAGTTAGATTGTTGATATGTACACACGTTGTTAAAAAAGCGGATAGTCCTATTTAGAACAAAAATATTTTTATATTTCTTCTGACTTTTGTGTATACAAAACTTAAAGGTTAAGATTTTAAGGGTTAATTTGTGTTTCGTTAACAGATGATTATTTTTGAGAAATTTCGCTGCCCAAAGATTTTAATTAAAAAATGTCTAATCAAGTTTATTAAAAGGCACATTCTTAGTAACATGCTAAGACTAAAATTACAGTAGACTTAAGAAAATTATTTTAGTATTATCACAAAATTTTTGTTTATATTTTCATATCAAAACGTAAAAAAACTCTGAAAATAAAGGTCAAGCGTCTGAAAACTTTTCGTTAAATTTTGAGTGGAATTTACTATTATGTAAAACTACCAGATTCTTCTAGCCAACTAACTAATCTCTCTCTAAACTAATCACGTTAGCCTTAATTGCTTCGGTACATCACGATTTAATTTTTCTTATTTCTTAAAGTATTTTTCGACCTCAACTCAATTTATTATTTTTATTAATTAAGCCTGTATTTATGTGAATTTGAAGTGATTAGTTCATTACAAATGCGAAAGTAAAGTGGTTTATTTGTTTGTTCGTTACCCTTTCAATATAAAATGTATAACCCTCACCATGACGTGCCAAAACAAGATTATTTTCGTTATGAAAAAGAGACGGAGCTATAAGACGTTAGTAGCTGTGTCACGCTCTCAAACTTGAATAGTGATTGCAAAAACACGTGGTGGTACAGCCCCAGGTTTAGATTAGATGAAGCTTGGTGAGGTCTTGTGAATACAGCGGTCATTATGCCGGTAGTCGTTTCGGCCAATGGCTTAATAGAAAGGAGCCTACGAGCAACATCTAAGAAGGCTAGTTAGGCAGCTGGATCATGGCGTTGATACAGAAAGCGTTACTACTAGACACTACGCGTATCGTCAAGAAGTTCCTTTCTCTGGATACCTTAAATTAATATGTTAAACTAAAAGGTTTTCAGAACATACAATACACAAAAGTTTAAACACAATATGTCGTATTTTTTGTAATAAGTCAATATTAATTAGGTAATTCTTCGTGAACTTATAATTGGATACCAAATACCAAGATCAAAAGTATCCTATGTGTTTATCCAGCTGATAAACTACTAGCGGCCCGTCCCGGCTTCGCACGGGTAGCCTATGTTACTCAGGGTAAATGTAGCTTTCCAATGGTGAAAGAATTTTTGAAATCCCCACAGTAGTTTTAGAGTTTATTCATTTCAAACATACACACAAAAATACAAATCTTTCCTCTTTATAATAGTAGTGTAGATGTGTGTACCAAACTTCATCCAAATTCGTTCAGTAGTTTTTTGCGTAAAATGGTTTAATATCTTTACAAGTTTCGCGTTTAGAATATTAGAAGGATAAACATACTTTCGATCTTATAAATAAGTTTTAATGAATACTAAAATCATCATCATCATCATCATCAGCCTATATATTGTCCCACTGCTGGGCACAGGCCTCTTCTCATACAGAGAAGGCATGTGCATTGATCACCACGCTTGCTCAAGGCGGATTGGCGATTTCAGACTTTTAAGTCCAGGTTTCCTCACGATGTTTTCCTTCACCGTTAGTCAGTGACGCCTAAGGTATACTAAAATTACTGGATATGTATCACACCTTTTCAAATACAGCTAAATTAATGCATTTTATAGAAATTCCTACTCTCATAAACATACATTTTAAAATTGAATGGTTTTGAATCAGTTCCAAGTGATATTTCTCTAACTAAATTAATGATTGCAATAAAATTTATCGTATCTCTAATATTAATAGGAGGAGGAGCTCGTGGCTAAGTAACAGCCGCATGGTTCGACCGATCAAAGGTTAAGCTGCGCTTGGCGCGGTCGGTCCGTGGATGGGTGACCATCTTTGTCATAGCGAGACTCCTCCGTGCCTCGGAAAGCACGTTAAGCTGTTGGTATCGCTTCGACAGTCGTTACGGGTAGTCAGAAGCCAGAAAGTCTGACAACCAGTCATACCAAGGGGTACCGTGTTACCCGGTAACTGGGTTGTGGAGGTCAGATAGGCAGTCGCTCCATTTAAAACACTGGTACTCAGCTGCATCCGGTTAAGACTGGAAGCCGACCCCAACATAGTTGGGAAAAGGCTAGGCAGATGATGATGATCTCTAATATTAATAGGAGCAAAGCTGTTTTCCGCGGGTTCATCCGCATTCTGAGAGTATTTCTTCACACATCCGAATTAAAACTATCGTAAGTCCATCCCCAGGGTAAAAGCTATCTTCATACCAAATTTTATTCAAATCGGATCAGCCGTTATACCGTAAAAGCGTAACAGACACAGGCACAGATGCTTTTAGATTTGTGATATTAGTAACGATATTATTGTTTTCTTCATTTAGATGAATCATGAATCTTCAAAAAAAATATTGAAAAGATAAGTAATTACGAACAAAATTGATAATAATTTCAATAGAAAAATAACACGTAACTTTTATTTATATTTTTAATTATTTTATATTTTTTTCTCCCCAAAAAATTGTCTGACAAAACTAAATTGAAATTAATAAATCATGGTGCCCCTACAATATTGTGAAACGTCGAAGTGGGAAGCAAACTGCAGGGTTGCGTAAGCGCACATTTTTGGTGTTCATGCGTGTTCTGAGTATTCCCATTCACTGGACGTATTGAGAGCTTGCCAATTTTATAAACGCTATCTAATATATTTTTTGTTTGTTTCCGAATAGAAGAGAAACTGTTTCCCGCGGTTTTACGCGCGTCCCGAGGAAACTACTTAATGCACCTGGATAAAAGTAGCCTATAGTCATCTCCACGGTTCCATCTATACCTGTACCAAATTTCGTCCAAATCGGTTCAGTCATTTTAAGTAATTTCAGCCAGTAAATAAAATGTTTCGCATTTGTAATATATGAGTTAGGATACATATTTGTATTTTAAAACGTTTTTGTAAAATGTAGATTACAGTAACTACTACTGACGATTCCCTTTCGTTAATTTTCTTTTTGCAAACGTATATTTTTGTAATATTTAATATTATCTATTGCAAACAATAGGAAGATTTACATTGTTTTACTTATAGCTTATTTATCTTTATTTTTCACGACATTATAAAATTGCACTGAATTTCTAAAATACCTATCTTTTATTACGTTTGAATAAAAAAAATGGAATTCGAACATCGTGCCGTAATCTGACAGCTGTCTTATTGTTCCAAATTTAATTTCCTCCAATCAGGAAAGCCCATTGTTGATTTTATCGTCTATCGTTTTTAGGCCGCGGCCTTACTGTCAAAATTACTCATTTTTACCAGCCAGTTGTGATCTTCATCGTAATAAATCACTGTGACTACTGACAAGTATGACTGCTATACATAATACAAGTCGAAATTGTTGTAATTAAAAGATGGTTTGGAAGCTTCGTTGGTATTTATTTTATCAAAATATAAAGATTACAAAATATAACGTGCTGAATATGCAAAAACAAAAGAAGGAAGCAAGATTTCTAGAATCTTCCACAGACTCAATAAAGAGCAAGTTTGAACCACAGAGTAAAAATAACTAAAGCTATGGAACGCAAAATTTATAACTTCAACACTCTCTCCAAATTGTAGCGTTCTCCATCTTAGGACTTAAATAAAATATAACATTATGTACCTACCCAAACTTAAGATAGAATACAAGGTACATAACAAAATCAACACATTTAGTAGTTACCCCAACATTACAATATTATAGTAACAATATAGCATAATAATATAGACACAAAACAAAAACAAAGCATGTTACCTCTTAAATCTTAACTTAAAGTACAACAAACTTAAACTGACACAATAAGAATATTGCAGAGAACTAAGTTACAACTTACAAATGCCTATTTTAGTTCTTAAATATTCAAATTTACTTTTAGACAAAGGTTTTGTAAATATGTCAGCATTTTGTTCAATACTACAAATATATTTTAAATCAATTTCTTTTCCCTCATATTTTTCTTTTACAAACTTATATTTTATGTCTATGTGTTTGCATCTTTTATGATAATTTTCATTTTTTATGACTGAAATTGCACTTTGGTTGTCTATATAAAGAGTGATAGATTCTTGGTTATACTCATTTATATCCAACAAAAGTTTCTTCAACCAAATTATTTCCTTTGTTGCACTACATGAAGCCATAAATTCAGCTTCAGTTGTAGATAATGCTATACTTTGTTGACGCTGGCTGGCCCAAGTAATTGCAGCACCATTTTTCATGAATACATATCCTGTGATGGACCGCCTTGTTTCAATATCATTAGCATAATCAGAATCACTATAACCTTCTACTATATTCTGATTCTTTGGCGTGTAGTATAAACCATAGCTTTTAGTCTCTTTAAGATACTTCATTATTCTTTTAACGGCATTCCAGTGACTATGATCAAAACAATCAAGATATCTGCTTACTAAACTAACACCATACATAATGTCAGGACGACTGACTATAGCTAAGTGCATTAAAGAACCTACTGCTTCTCGGTATGGTATCTTCCTGTCTATTTCTGAAGGATTCTTTTCCAACTTAGTGTTTGGATCTACTGGTATACAGTTTCCATTGGCATTAGCCATATTAAATTTATTTAATAATTTCTCTATATATTTATTTTGATGTAAGAACATATAGTTTTCACCTCTTTCTATTTGAAGCCCAACAAAGTTTTTAGGTTCACATACTTTTATTTCAAAGTTTTCTTTCAAATCATTGATTACTTTATCTAATATCATTTGATCTTTTGAAATTATTAGTCCATCATCTACATATAGAATTAAATAAACTTTAGTTCCATTTAATTCACCAGTGTATACACACTTATCAGAGTGACTACTTGTGAAACCAAATTTCTTCAATACTGAATCAAATAGTTGATTCCAACACCTAGGTGCTTGTTTTAATCCATATAGAGACCTTTTAAGTTTACAAACTAACCCGTCAGATGCATCTAAACCTTCTGGTGGAGTCATATATATATTTTCAGTTATATTTCCATAAAGAAAAGCAGTTTTGACATCAAACTGTGTCATTTTCAAATTATCTTGACACACTTTTGAAAGCATTACTCTTACCGAATCATATCTTACAGTTGGTGAAAAAGTCTCTGAGTAATCAACCTGATGCTTCTGTGAACATCCCATGGCACAAAGTCTTGATTTGTATAGAGGTCCTGACGACTCATCTTTCACACGGAACACCCACTTACAACCAATTGGTTTTACTCCATCAGGTTTCTTCACAAGCTCCCAAGTCTCATTCTTTTTGTGTGCTTTCAATTCCTCTTGAATAGACAATTTCCACTTTTCTTTATCTGGACATGACAGTGCTTCACGGTAAGTATTTGGTGTGTCATTTAACTGCTGATCTCCACCTTGACAAAGGTAAGTGTTAGATTCATATTTTATATTTCTACTTTTAGACCTAGTAGTTATATTACTGAACTGATTAACATCTATTTCTTTTTCAGGTACATACAAGGAATCATCATCGGAGTAAAATGACTCAGCATCAGATAATGTTCCTGAAGACTTAAACTCTTTAGAATCATGAGTATTTTGGATATCTGTACTTTTTGATTCTACATTTTCATCTGTCAGATTATCAGTATTATTATTTAAATTTTCTGTTAGTGGAACCATAGAAAATTTCCTCTTTATGGAATTTTCCATAAACACAACATCTCTATTGATAAGAATCTTTCTTGTTTTAGGATCCAACAATCGGTATCCTTTAGTAGTATCTGAATAACCAACAAAAATCATTTTACTTGCCTTGGCATCTAATTTTTGACGTTTTGTGTCATTTATGTGTACCATGACCTCGCATCCAAAGATTCTTAGGTGTTTCAAATTAGGCTTCTTCCCGGACCACATTTCCTCAGGGGTAGTGTATGATATTGATCTTGTTGGACATCTGTTTGTTATATATGCCGCTGTTGCTACTGCTTCTGCCCAATATGGTTTCTGTAAATTAGCATTAAGTAACATACAACGAGATCTCTCCATAAGAGTGCGGTTCATACGTTCAGCCAACCCGTTTTGCTGAGGTGTATATGGATTAGAAGATTCATGTATAATGCCTGAATTTTGAAGATATTCTTTGAATTCATTACTCAGATACTCTCCTCCATTATCAGTTCTTATTCTTTTAATTTTCTTTTCAAGTTGGTTTTCCACTAATACTTTAAATTGTTTAAATTTATTAAATACATCTGATTTACTATTAAGAAAATAAACAAATACTTTCCTGGTGAAATCATCCACAAATGTCACGAAGTATTGCGCCCCGCCGACTGACTTCACTTCTAATGGTCCACAGACATCAGAATGTATGAGTTCAAGAACCTTTTTCGCACGGGAACCTTCTTTAGGAAACGGCAGCCGAAACTGTTTTCCTTCTTGACAATATTCACACACCATATTTAGCTTATTTTCACTAAGCTTTATGCCTTCTGTACATTTGGGAAGTTTATTTAGATCGGACAAGTTTAAGTGAGCCATTCTTTGATGCCATAAGTAGCTGTCACTTTCACTTGATTTACACATGTATGCTGGTATGCTACTTAAGTTCAAGCGATACATATTATTGTTTAATTCACAGGCTACAACTTCTTGTTTTGAGTTATTGAGTATTTTACAGCCATAATTGTTGAACTGTACGGAACACCCTTTCTTTGTCAGTTGACTCACGGAAAGAAGATTGCTTGCCAACTCTGGTACATATAACACATTGGTCACCTGTATGGTTTTTGTCTCTCCAGTGCTACTCATTACAGACAGGTCAATTTTTCCACAACTTTTAACCGGAAGCATTTTATCATTTGCGATACGGATGCTTGTAATCGGGGGTGATGATTCATCATACAGCCAGTCCTGCTTCATAGTCATGTGCATGGATGCTCCTGAATCAACAAACCAACTATTACTGTCATTTGCTGTTGCTGTGGCCGAGAATTCTGCGACATATCCAGATTCTTTTCCTGTCTCCTTATTAGTGTCTCCCTTCTTCGTTCTGCACTTTTTCCCTACGTGACCATATTTATTGCACTTATAGCAACGTGGACCTTTGCTAAACTTTGATGTGTTTTCATGAACCTTTTGTTTATATTTATCATTTTTGTTTGCATATAATGCCACAGACCCGGAGCCCTTTATCTCTTGTAAGAGCTTAGTCTTGATAGAATCAGCTGTTATCGGCACACCAGAACTTTCTAGAGCCATTATCATAGGCTTATAAAGGTCGGGTAATCCAGCCAAAAGCAATGTACCCAGCCACTCATCATTTATGTCAAATGAAATGTTTCGGAGTTTGTGCGCCGATGTCATTATCCTATTTATGTAATCTTCTATATCTTGACAATTTTCTAAGGTAGTTGTGATCATATCTCTTAGTAATCCAACACGACGTGTTAACCCTTTATCGTCAAACGCCTTTTCTAAGTTGTTCCAAACTTCTTTTGCCGTTTTAGCCTCTTGAAGATGTATGTAATTCACAGAGTCGACCAATAATATAATTTTTGATTTTGCTTTCAGATCGAGTTTTGGGTCTACATGTTCACTTTTATTTTCGATGCAGCACCAGAGGTCTTCATGTTGCAAATAGGTTTGCACGGCAAATTTCCAAGTGTTATAGTTCGCTCGGCCTACTAATTTCTCTATCAGAGTCATTGTATTTGACGACATTTTAGTGGTAGCGATCTGGGCCCATAACCTGTTGTAATTAAAAGATGGTTTGGAAGCTTCGTTGGTATTTATTTTATCAAAATATAAAGATTACAAAATATAACGTGCTGAATATGCAAAAACAAAAGAAGGAAGCAAGATTTCTAGAATCTTCCACAGACTCAATAAAGAGCAAGTTTGAACCACAGAGTAAAAATAACTAAAGCTATGGAACGCAAAATTTATAACTTCAACAGAAATGAGTTCGTATGTTTGTACAACCCGCCAGTAAATTACGAACAAAGTAAAGGAAAACGCTGTTTGATATTTTTATGAAGTGGTATTTTTTTCAGTAGTTTAAAAATCATCATTAATCTGCCTATGCTTTGCCCAAATACGTTCAGTCAACTTATTATCTAAAGTATTATATGTTATTATGTGTACTTAAGATGTCTTGTGTGGTAGTTCAAAATTGTGGTGTTGTCGCGAAAATTACTGCCATATTCTGAAGGATTCAGATAAAAAATATTCTATATGAAAATATCCTAATCCAGGTTATAAACCATTATGTGTGCCCAATTTCATGTAAATATCTTTAGCCGTTTTTGCATGATTGGGTAACAAATATCCATTTGAACTTTCACATTTATAATACATATTAGTAGGATTACCTAGTAATATTTTCGTTAACTGAAGTAATATCTATAACTTAAAACAATAAAAGAATCAAATATTAACTACTCAGACAATGAAATACAACTACTTTTATTGCTGTACTAGCTTTCCGCCAGCGGCTTCGCCCGCGTGAGCTATACAAATTCAAATTAAAGATTACAAATTTTCATACAAAATTTGCCCCCCTTTTTCACCCCCTCAGGGGTAGAATTTCGGAAAATCCTTTCTTATCACATGCCTACGTCATACAAAGAACACATCCTCGATGTTTCAGGTCTCTACAATCAGTGGTTTAAGCTGTGCGTTGATCCATCAGTCATTCAGGACAAAGTATTTTATATGTACCTAAAGATAAAAGTTGCTATATTAAGTTGTCTGCCTACCCCTTTTATCGACCAAGCCTAGTTATTATTCCAACCACATCTTGAACTCTTTAACATAATTATTCAGACAGACATACAGACACATTGATTTTCTATATTTACAAAGGACTGTTTTGATAGGACTCAAATCAAGAATACTCTCTGAGTGGCGAAATTGTTGAGAAAGACACAGGATCTTTGTTATTTGATTTATTATTCTGATTTGGAATTCTGAGGTTTGTAAATCGCTTGCTGGCAGAATTTGAAGGGTTAATTTCAGGATATATTCATCATTTTATATTACACTAGCTGTTTTTCCCGTTTTCACCCGCAACTTGAGTTAAGAAGTATTTTGGCCAGATGCACCAAGCTTTTTATCATTTATACTTTTACAAACAACACGTTATCAATAATTAGCATACTTTAATATTTTGTATGTTATGAATACATAGATATAATAATTAAGTAAATATTTATCATAAATATTTAGACGAAAAACATAAAATAAAAGCAAAATTAATCAATTTTATCCTCCATTTTGACAGATATTGAATCCGTTCTTCCGTTTCTCGTATAAATAACCGTATATTTTTGTGATGCGACCGGCTGTTTATTTGTTAATCCAGGTAATAAACGGTTATGTCAAAAAAAAAAGCCTTTTACACTATAGCAAATAAAAATAGGATAAATAAAAATCAATATTTGAATCTTCTTATCGTGCGGGCTGCAGGTTTTTACCAACCTAACACTCCCTGGTGTCAGAGTATTCTCAAATCCGCCTGATGGCCTCTCAATCTGAATCTGACATTGAATCTGACAATGAATTGTAACAACAACTGCTATCAATATAACAGCCGGGGACGATGGCTTAACGTCCCAGGCACGGGGGTATAACACCACCAACTTCCTGACTCCGGGCTGCTTTGTGAAATTTTCTAAAACCCACAAAGCGATTTCGGCCCGACCCGGGAATCGAACCCGAGACCCCGTTTACAGCAGTCGCATTATGCAACCCTTAGCCCTAGACCAACGAGACAGTCACACAGTTGAACAGAAATCATGATGATCACCAATAAATAGACGTTTTAATTCCCGAAATTACCTCACACTGAGAATATGACCAACAAAAAAAGAATCCAAAATCCTCATACAAACTACACGAAAAATGTTCAAAACTTTTTCACATAAAACTCTTTACGGCGAAGTTTAAAATATGGAAACATTTTTACACCCCACAAATAACGTAAGTCCGCAACGATTTTGCATTTGCATATTTAAAGGAGCGCGACCGAGATTCTTCTTCATGGAGAACATTATGCAGTTATAATCGTGTGGAGAATCCCCTGTGTTTTCCCCTTTATACATTATTCTCTGTTGATTTTGCAACGGAACTCTTTAGTAATTCCTTCGCATAGCTAATTGTATTAGCTTCATTGTTAGAAATAAACAGTGATAACTTATGTAGGATGAAAAGTCATATTCCGATCCGATAGATCCGTTATAAAAATAAAAAAAAACTGAAATCGCCAATCCGCCTTGAGCAAGCGCGGTGATCAATGCTCATGCCTTCTCTGTATGAGAAGAGGCCTGTGCTCAGCAGTGGGACAATATATAGGCTGATGATGAGATCCGTTACTTAGCGGAACACGAAAAATATGATCGGGACTTAATAAAAATACATTTACCGATTCGGTATTTTAATTTTGATATTATTATAATCTTGAATCAAAAGTCATGATAAATACGAGAATTATTTACAATGTTATATTACAAGAGCCTGCCACGTAGCGAAACAAATCTGAATGGCTGATTTTTTATACGCCCTCTCTAATGCTCGATCAGCATTCGGGCATTCTCCATACAAAATTTCATTAAAATCGGATCCACTGGTTTCCCGTGAAAGTGTAAAAAAGAAACAAACTTACTAGCGCTTAAATGGAGAACGAAATGTAACTAGAACAACCTCATTGATGTATACCTATAGGTACCTACTAAAATAAAATGTGACGTATACTTCATGATCACAAAAAATATTTTATTCAAACGTAAAGATACGATTCTTATGAAAAGTCCTAGAAATATTCAGTATCATATTTTTACTACTAAGTACTGAAAGCAATGAGAAAACTATTTCAATATCATTCAACGCTAGATTCCCAGACACGTTGAATGGCGGCGCGAGACTCCTCCGGAGGAAATATCAGAGGCTTTTTTGTTACAGAGCTACTCATTCTATTATTATATAAAATGTCAGCATTTCCCTCAGATATCATGAAAAGCTTGCGCTGTAATTTTCTATGTAGGTTTTCAGAACATCTGTTTTACGTTTATATATACTACTATTTAGGTAGTATTGAAGAATTGACTTAGTTACACGCTGCAGCAGCATGAGGTCAGAGGTGATATATTCAATTCCAAAGCCAGAAAAATGCAGCCAAGTGCGTGTCGGGCCACGCGCAATTGAGTTCTGTATTAAGTTTTAGTTGGTCGACTTTACCTCTGTAACCGGTAAAGCCTACTTACCCGTGATAGTTTTCCTTTTAAGTTCGTTGTATTTACTGTCTGTGATTTTTTATGGGAGGTACCAAAATAAAGTTTTCTCAAAATTTTATTTTATAAGTAATTTCAATTTTATAATACAGAGACAACAATCCCTTTGGGGGTAAGCAGCAAGTATTGGCATAAATTTATGTAGTTACTGGAGTAATTATACGCTTACCTATTATACGGACCTATTCTAATCAGAGGGTATGACAAACAAAGCCATCGCCCACTCTACAGACAAAAGCCTTACTAACTACAACCATTGGTTAGCTAACTTGAACTAAGTTTAAATTGCGTTGCACTGTCTCGAGTGGCTACTGGTTTTGTGGGGTTGCAGTTAGGGCTGCTAACTGTTATTAGCGACTGACATAAAAAATACAAAGTTACGGTTTCATTAAATGACTTACGGTTACGTTTGGATTACGATTACGTCCTACGAATACTCTTTGAAATAATCTGTCTTATTACGG
This sequence comes from Pyrrhia umbra, assembly GCA_963891755.1. Taxonomy (NCBI): domain Eukaryota; kingdom Metazoa; phylum Arthropoda; class Insecta; order Lepidoptera; family Noctuidae; genus Pyrrhia; species Pyrrhia umbra. The sequence goes on along the minus strand of OY982929.1, from coordinate 2,084,229 downwards.
TTTCTTTATAAATGACTTACGGTTACGTTCGAATTATGATTACGTACTACAGATGGTTACGTGCTTCCGATTACAAATACAGATGGTTTGAAATAATCTGTCATAAGAAAATGAGTGCATTTTTTTTTAATTGCAGTATTTTATACATCTAAACCCCAATATGTGAAAGGTTTTTTACTCTTTATACTCGTAAAAGCTTTTAAATTTCCTGTATTTATTTTCGTGAACGTGACAACCCTGTTCGTAACGGTCTGAAGCACAGCCCGTTTGGTAGTTTCGAGAACGATTGTTGTGTTCGATGGGTCTATCGGTCAGGATTGGATTCATTCGTTCAATTCAGATTTTGGTTTTTAAAATACCTAGTTCGGTTGACGTTAACATTGGCTCGTGGTAAGTTGACGGTGTTACTGGATCTTCGTGTTTTTGAGAAATGATACCCCTGCTTACCGAAATATTTTTATTTATCTCCGTTTTGTCTATAGTTGGGTAATACAATATATTCATATAGACATATAAGTTTTATAAAAAAATATATAGGACACTTACCGAACAAAAATATGCACTTAAAAGCTTGATATTTCGCAAACGGATCCCTAAGTCGGAAAATGGATTAATATGCATATCTATAACAAATTTCAGCCTGTTAGTACTAAGAACCTCTGACCTAAGCCTCAAACAGGCAGACGGACATGGCGAAACTATAAGGGTTCCTTGTTCACTATGGAACTCTAAAAAACCAGTGATGGTTGGAGCATACACGATGTTTTTTTTTTCTTTTTTTTTATATACAACATTTACCTACATTGTGGAGGTCAGATAGGCAGTCGCTCCATGTAAAACACTGGTACTCAGCTGCATCCGGTTTAGACTGGAAGCCGACCCCAACATAGTTGGGAAAAGGCTAGGCAGATGATGATTTACCTACATACAATTTATGTGTAGGTAGTACTAACATAATTTAACCTTGCATTAACTTTCTAGGTACGTGTGTTCAGCTTTTCTGGAGACGTTAACGAGCATACTAATAGTTGAAGCCAATACAAACTATAAAGGCAAGTATACAACAACGAGCTCCCCCAATTTGTCAAAGGGTGCACGCGATGTATCCTGCCCCTAATTGACGGAGTAGTAAGAAGTAACGATCGATATAATATTTCAGCGGTAGTTTAAAGAGTATTTAAATGGAAGAAATGTATGTATGTATATGTATGGGTTTATGGAAATCCAGATAGTAACATGTTGGTGGCTGGATATAATATGAATTCGGGCTACCCAAAACTGGGATAATTGGCGTTCTTAGGGTAGGCTTTTTTTCAGATGGGAAATTATCTAATGACTCCTCCCGCCGGAGGTGGGGCGCGAGGGAGTGTCATACTCTTACTGACAAAAGCCCATCTATGTCTCTTATTTAGCTCTTGCACTCCGGAGGCGCGGTAACTCTTTCGAACATTCCGCAGTTTGGGGGGGTCTACTGTCTCATTTTTAACCCCCGACACAAAAAGAGGGGTCGATATCTGCCTGTGTGTGTATCTGTCTGTATCATCGTAGCTCTCAAACGGATGGACCGATTTCGATGCGGTTTTTTTTTATTTGAAATAATAATATCGGTCCAGCAGTGTAAGTTTCCAAAATTATGTAAGGCATTTTTGCGTAGGGTTTTTTTTTAATTTTTAATTTATTTATTTATTGTCTCATTAATTCAACAGTGAACAGCGGTTGGCTGATATGAATAGCTGGATATAAAAGATCATGTTGACCTTGTAGATGGCACGAATAAATTGTCTGTTTTTTTCTATCTTCTCACCTTTATATTTCGTGCATTCGTGCTAGGCTCACGGAGACTGGACTAAGGGTCTAATTATGCCTTAATAAATAATAATTAAAAAACCCTCGACAGTCATGTTTTAAATAAATAACAAAAGACAGATTTTATCTTAAAAAATACATAGTTATACAAACAATTAATCTTTCACTATCTAATTCTCTTTCAACTATTCTGAATTCTGAATAAATAACATGGTAGGATTTTCTCTCAACAAAATTACCAACGATGTTTAATTCTACGATCATAAACTTCATCGAATCCATTGCAATTAATTTAAACTATACACAGTGATTGAAATAACTTTTATTTAACTAAAAGTAAAGTTTTTCATGCTTATTTTGTGATGTTTTCTTATTCATTTATACTGTGGTTTTATGCCTTATCATCTGCCTAGCCTTTTCTCAACTATGTTGCGGTCGGCTTCCAGTCTAAACCGGATGCAGCTGAGTAACAGTGTTTTACATGGAGCGACTACGTATCTGACCGCCACAACCCAGTTACCAGGTAGCACGGTACCCCTCGGTAAGACAGGTTGTCAGACTTTCTGACTTCTGAACTCGTAACAACTGTGAAAGATCTGCAATATTCCTTCATTTATATATACACACATTGGTTCTCGCAGTTACAGATAAAAATCCCATGTCCTTCCTTCCCTAGGTTACAATTTAAACACCAAATTTCATCTAAATCAGTTCAGTTTTACCGTGAAAGTGTAACAGGCAGATAGATAGACAGTGAATCTATAATGTTAGCAAGGATAGAAGCACCTTCATAGTTTTGGGACAACTTTAATACAAGAGGCGCCTTGAATGCATTGCCATCCACGAGAACGCTAAAATTCCTCAAAAATTCTTTGAGGTACAGCTACTGCATCAGTGCCGGATTTGTATTTTTTATGAGTATAGGCCACTTTATTTCCGCCGCCCATGTACCTTCCAATAATCAAGTTAGCGTCTTCTAAAATCTCCCGGCCCTAGGACGCTGCCGCCCCTAGGTCCCGGCCTATACGGCCTATTGACAAATCCAGGACTGTACTGCATCATAACTTAGTCGTTTATAGAAACTACAAAACAACAGCCGCACGGGTCGATCGATCAAAGGGTAAGCTTCTTGCTAAGTAAGCTTGGCGCGGTCGGTCTATCTATGTATGTCATACCGAGAGTCCTCCGTGCCTCCGGCCGTCATTTGTAGATCTTTGACAGTCGTTACCGGTAGTCAGATGCCACAAAGTCTGATAACTAGTCTTACCAAAGGGTATCATGTTCACCGGTTACTGGGTTGTCGAGGTCAGATAGGCAGTCGCTCCATGTAAAACACTGATACTCAGCTGCATCTGGTTAGCCTGGAAGCCAAAAAATTCAAAAAATCAATTCAAAATTCAAATCATTTATTTCAATTAGACCATTTACAGGCACATTTGAATTGTCAAAGAATAATGAGTCTGTCAGTTAGTCATAATGCAATAGTTGAAGCTATTTGCCCGTTCCAAAGCGTAGATTCCTATGGAGAAGAACGGGCAAGAATCTCCATGGTTACTGATAGGCTAGGCAGCTGATGATTTAAAAAATTATAGGCTACTAGCTTTCCGCCAGCGGCTTCGCCCGCGTGTGCTATATGAATTCTCAGCCCGATCGGTTTAAAATTGACAAAGTTTCATACAAACTTTTATCCCCTATTTTATCCCCTTGGGGGTAGAATTTATCAAAATCCTTTCTTAGCGGATGCCTACGTCATAACATCTACCTGCATGCCAAATTTCAGCCCGATCCCTCCAGTGGTTTGGGCTGTGCGTTGATAGATCACTATGTCAGTCAGTCAGTCACCCTTGAGTTTTATATATATTTAGATGTTAAAGGAGATGGTTCTAAGGAGTATTTTAAGAAATTAATTAATTTAGTAATAGACACGAAAATTTCTCGCATTCCATATGAGCTATTAAATGCCACATAATTATGAGCTCGATCGCTTACAATGTTATATGACTGTGATATAATAGTTACCAACTGTTCCTTAATTTGTTACATTCTAAAAATTAGGATAAATATTTATGCTAATGTTTTAAATGATATCTCACGTTGGCGAAGTCGTTTACTGCATTTGCAAATAAATATTTTAATAAAAAAATATCCAATGCTTTTCCAAAATACAATTCAACTATTTCTTTTTGCAAGCTATCATAAAAGAATTTAGCACGCATTTCGTTACAACCTTAGGGAATAATCGGAAAGTTAAATACGAGTATTACAAACCTTAAACCAAGAGAAAATCTACGAAAAAGTTGCAAAAGTACAAGAAAATATCGCCGATGTCCCTCAGGGGAATAATATTCGGGTACCGAAGTGTCTACGTGAGATATTGTCATGCTTTATTCCAGATATTTTTGTTTAAACTTTGAGGTTGTTTAGGGTTTTGTGAAGTTTTCAAATTAGGTACTTTTTTATTTGTTGAAGCTGTCGTAAATGTTTAGGATTTTCTTTGGATTATTATTTGTGGTGAGTGCTTATAATCCCGGTGGAATTCGTCTTTCGTTTCGTTATGAACTACTGATAATTATCAGAATAGCTCTTGTCTTATTAAAAATATTAGATCGTCAAATTGGTAGAATAAGATTAGGTAACCTAACGATCTTTTCTGATAGGTTTTACGAATGAATTTGGATCCTACGGCCATGGACTTACATGCGACATGGGACAATGGGGTGGGTTTTGGAGTCTGACGGTCCCCTTCGCCGCTCCCCAGGCGGCGGAGTTCCATGAGGATTTTGCCGCCTCGCACCGTAAAATATGGTGTCAAATATGCATACAGCTTCGCCATTGGAGTAGCTATTATAATATATAGGATTATAATATATAGGATTATAATATATAGGTATAGGAGGTTCTGCAAAAAGATTGACATAGACTAACTACAATAATTATTTCGTATATACAGGTATTTTATTTAATAACTAAACAGCGAAAAACGCTAATTCGATTGTCTCGTATTTGGAGGAAACTGTTACATAGGTACATTTTGTTCGGATATATCCATATAAAATGTTCCTATGTCATTTTTTCATGGTTCAGGTACCTACTTGCATAGCCAATTTTGTCTAAATCGGTTAAGCGAATTGAATGTGAAAGCGTGAAGACAGACAGATAAACTTACTTTAGTATTAGTAAAGATAAAAACTGCCTGGTTCACAATGTTCTTCCATAACTTTCGAGCAAAATCAAGAATTTCCTCGCAAAAAACTGCTATTAATCTTTGATAACGATCACATGTAAATTGTCTACATTCACATATTCAATACAAACCATTTTCTATCGACATATTTACGAGCAATACGAATACATTTCAATGTTATTTTCATACTACTTTTTAGGCGAGGCCAACTATGGCTAGGTAAAAATAAAGCATATACATAATTATGTCGCTAAAGCTATTTTAAACATAAATCCTAACTAATATTATTAATGCAAATGTGAGTTTATTTGTTTGTTACGTCATCAAGGTAAAATGGCGAAACCTTGAATGAAATTAGAAAAACCTGTAGGTACTGAAAAAAGACTATTGTAAACATTTCATATTGAAAACAGTGTCTATGTTTTGCCGGTTCTACTCCTCGGAACCGTGCAACTAGCTTGACGTTTCACAAGTGCCTGCAAAGACCCATTTGAAATAAAAAAAAATAGTTTTGAGTTTAGAGGGTGTGAACAGAAAATCAAAATGACATAGATGGCCAAAAATGCCATGAGCAAATTAACTCGCATTTGGCGAAACAAAAAACTCTAATGCCATCAAGATGAGACTAGTCCGGACACGGGTTTTCTCAATATTTCTATACGCCTCAGAGACATGGACTATCAGAGTAACCTACTGGAGAAAGTAGAATGGGTTTTTTGGTCTACACTTCCTCTAGCAATGAGTAATACATCAATAGAAAGATTATTTTATGTAGAATATTTTCTTGTACTACACCTATTGTTATTTTTTAGTGTTTAGAGTAAGTTTAGTTTAGTTTTAGTGTTAGAGTTAGTGGGTATTTAATGAAAACATAAACAATCGCACTATTGCTATTTATTATTTTTAGAATACTTTTTATGTTATGAATATGTTATATAAAATTATCGTCTAGGTTGACGACCTAAGTGACACGCGCTTGTTTCCTGCAAAGGGGTAGGCAGAGACGTTTTAAACATTCACTTTTTGCAAGTTATGTACAAGTCCCTTGTACTACGGACATTCAAACGTGCTCTAACTCCTAAAGCACTAATAATTAGCGTAAGGTATGTTAATACAAAATGTTGCTCTTAAAAAGACCTTTAAAATGTTATACGACTCGTCACAAGAGGAGGGATAGACTAACTGACAAACATTTTGCCCACTCTTCTCTGATGAATACCCATACGAAAAAAAAAACCTCTAGCTATCTAAATTCATAATTAAAATCTAAACAGTGCAAATACAACATTTCAACTTCCACAAATATTCACACAAACGTTCTCGCTTGGATAAACATAATTTGGATGTGCTCCTCTAACAAAGCGAGTTGCTAAAATGATACAAAGCACTAACGAATTCAATTCCAGACTTTATTTGTTCTTTTGAGAACTACGTGCGGTAATTGGATGGTTCAATTTAAATGTAGAAGAGTTTTTAGAATAAGAATAAGAATAAGAATCTTTATTTGCAGAGACACGGTATTTACAGGTGTTTGGTTACATAATTAGTACAGCATATCTCACCGTTCAATCGGTATGCAAATTTTGAGTAGGTACTCGTACATACATTACATTAAGCAATATTAAATTTAATAGAATTAATACTTAAATGTGACATTTTTAACAAAATTAACAATACTAAATAAGATTACATTACAATTACCTATTTGCATTAAAAAAAATCTGAAACCGTATAAAAACATTTGTCAACTAACCATTTTTTAAGTTGGATTTTAAATTTGGAAAAAGGAAGTTCTCTAATAGACTTAGGTAGTGAGTTAAAAACCTGTATCGTCATACAGCTACAATTTTTCTTATATAGTGTGGTTAAAATTCTTGGCAGAGCTAACTTTGTTAAGTCGCGTGATTGGTACCTTTTATTATCGCTTACTTTTTCAAATAATTGACCGTGCTTTTTGATAAATACTCCTATTTCATAAATGTAAAGACTAGTTAAGGTCAGAATATTTAATCTCTTAAACAGGGGTCTGCACGAATCTGTTGGACTAGCTCCGCAGATTGCCCGGATACATTTTTTTTGTGATATGAATGCCTTACTGACGTCCGCAGAATTACCCCATAATATTAACCCATACCGGAGTACCGAATTCACATAACCGTGATACGCTATTAAAGCCGTTTTTTCACAAGTCAGCTTTCTAATTTTTCGAAGGGCATAAACAAATTTATTTATACGTGTGCAAACACTTGCTATTTGAGCTTTCCAGTTAACATTTTTATCCAATAGCACTCCTAGAAATTTTGTTGCATCCACTTCTTCGATATTTTGTCCGCGGTATCCTAATCTAATATTTGAGGTCACACTGTTATAATTCCTAAATTTTATAACTTTTGTTTTGGATATATTGGCTGTAAGGTTATTTTGATCCAGCCAATACATAACATTTTCTACGGTATCATTCAAGATTTGCTTGTAATCGGTTGTGGTGGTGAGATCGGGAACTATCACAGATATATCGTCAGCAAACAATGTACACTTGTAGTTTGTTACCTTCGGAATGTCATTTATATAAATTAAAAATAACAGTGGGCCCAAAACACTCCCTTGAGGAACACCGAATGTATTTGTTTTATTGGTAGATCTGTGCACTTGTACTTCATATTTTGTATCAGTTCTAGAAATCTGTACACATTGTTTGCGGTTTGATAAGTAGCTCTCTAACCACTGTAGGGCATTTCCCCTGATGCCATAATATTCGCATTTTTGCAGCAATATTTTGTGGTCAACAAAATCAAACGCACTCGTCATATCAAAGAATATTGCGGATACCTGTTTACTTTTATTTAAATATTCTGTGACCGTTTTTACCAAAGAATAAGCTGCAAGTGTGGTGGATTTGTTCTTTTGAAATCCATTTTGTTCTATACTTATAATATTGTGTTTATTTAAGAAATTGGTAATACGTGAGTGCATTAACTTTTCAAATATTTTGGAAAGGATTGGAATTAGGGTTATGGGTCGATAATTATTTACATCCTCTTTATCATTTTTCTTATGTAGCGGTTTGATGATAGAGAACTTTAATTCTTCGGGAAATACTCCTTGCCAAAATGAAAGATTTACAAGATAGCACAATATTGGGGCAAGTTCAACACTAACATGTTTTACAATATTAGTTGATACCGAATCATAACCAACTGCATTTGTATCTTTTAATGATTTGATGACTTTTTTAACTTCATCTTCATCACATGGTGTTAAAAATATGGTTAAATTATTTTTATTTATAAGAGTATAGTTCGGCGAGTTATTATTTTGTTTATTCGTTTTTTGTATATAGAATGTATTGAATATATTAGCAATTTTTGCTGGGTCATTTATAAGTACCCCATTTTGAACGATCTTTATATCTTGTTGACCATTTTTATTCTCATGTTTATCTTTAATTATATTCCATGTAGCCTTACATTTATTCGAAGCCATTGCAATATATTTTTTATTTATTTGCCTTCTAGAGTGTACTATACATTTTTTTAATAATTTATTATACCGTATATACTGCAACTTAGAATTTTCATTCTTTACCTTATAACATAATTGTCTCAATTTTCTTTTCGTGACTGTAGATTTTTTAATACCTTTAGTAATCCATTTCGGCGAAGTTAAGTTTATATTTACCCTAATTTTATAAATAGGAAAACACAAATTATATAACATTGTAAAGTTTTCATGAAATAAACTATATGCACAATTGAAATCAAAAATTTCTTTCTTTATTTATTTCTAACTGGCTGTTTTTTCGGGAATTACTTCTAGCACCTCGATTTAAACTATTCCGTCTTTCCCCGGTTTTCAATTTAGCGCCTTACCAAATTTCATCAAAATCAGTCAAGCTTTTTTACCATACTGACGCACTTAACGCACCCAGATAAAAACCCTAAGTTGCCCTAAGTCCTTTTCCAGGCCTTAGTCTATCTCCATACCAAATCGCATCTCAATCGCTTCAGCCGCTTAATCGTGAATGTGTAGCAGACAGACAAACAGCTACTTTAGGTTTTACAATTTTAGTAAGGACTAGCTTCTGCCAGCGACTTCGTCCGCGTGGAATAGTGGTGCTCCGCTCCTATTGGCCTTAGCGTGATGATATATAGCCTATAGCCTTGATTTCTGTGTAGCTTATTATGGGTGCACACGCGACGGAAGCTTAAAAAATGGAGTAACTTCTCCCGTTTTCCCAACATTTCCCTTCACTGCTCTGCTCCTATTGATTGTAGCGTGATGAAAAGTATACTTTAACCAGCTCAGGAGTATGATAAATAATTGTACCAAGTTTCGTTAAAATCCGTCGAGTAGTTTTTGTTTCTATAGAGTTTATACAGACAGACAGACAAAAATTTTACTGATTACATTTTTGGCATCAGTATCGATCCCTAATCACCCCCTGATAGTTATTTTGGAAATATATTTCATGTACAGAATTGACCTCTCGACATAAGTATAGATACGCCTGGTAATGTAGCTTTCTATAATAAATAATATATTTTATCGGTGAACATTTTCTATTGGCCTTAATTTCTGTTACTCACGCAATCAAACTTTTGTACTAAGCTGTAAATTATTTAAATAATAGATAATGTAAAATAAAATAAGTACCTACCTATAGTTCATTTTGTGGTTTTTGGCTCATACGTGTCTTCAAAAATTACCTTAAACATCTCTGACCTATAAAAATAAAAAAAAACTCTAAAAACACTCCATTAAAATCCAAATCAGTTTACTATTCCCAAACACATACACACTAACATTTTTTACTATAATCAAATAGCAGATCGTATAATTTCAAAGCGCTATTATAAGAAATAGCAGCTATAAATTAGTTAGCAGCTTTATATCTGTTACTATTTAAGCTTACGTACGGGAGTTGATTGAGATAACCAGATTGCTACTGAATGTTATAGCGAACTGACTTTTAATAGTATATTTTGAATAAAAAACATTAGGAAGAGCTCGTGGCTAAGTAAAAGTCGCACGGTTCGATCGATCAAAGGTAAGGCTACTCTTGGCGGTCGGTTTGCGGATGGGTGACCATCTATGTCATAGCGAGATGCCTCCGTGCCTCGTTCCCGGCTGTCAATTGTAGATCTTTGACTGCGATTACGGATAGTCAGAAGCCAGAAAGTCTGACAATAGGTAACACTTACCTATGGGTATCAAGATGCTACCAAACTAGGTTATGGAGGCCAGATAGGAATTCGCTCCATGTCAAACACATGAACATAGCTAAATCAGGTTAGACTGGAAGCCGACACCAACATTATTGGGAAAAGGCTAGGCAGATGGTAGTAGTAGTTTAAAAATCAAAAACCATCTAACAACTTTGATAGTCGTAGTCGAGGAACCCTTATAGTTTCTCCATGTTCATCTGTCTGTCTGTCCGCAGCATAGCTCAGAGGAGTCTGGATATGCATATTGATCACGCCGACAAAGTTGTAAAATAAAATTCTGAAAAAAAAATTATTATAGAATTCTCCCATACACGTAAAGTGGGGATATATTTTTTTTCTCATATATCCCATCGGGATGTTGTTACATAGGTTTTTCAAAAATAAAGCAGCTGTGTGATGGCCGTTATGCAATTTAGGGAGTGCATATTTTTGTTAAGGAATAATGTAGCATATATAACGAACTTCAAGGGAAAACTATCACGGCTAAGGGCCAAGTTCACCGACAAAATAATGGTTATATAATCGGCCCGTTAAACGAAAACGTTTTTTAACCGCGAAGCGGGAATTTTCGTGTTGCCAACTTCTTATTCAACCCTGGCTTGGTAATCGACCGTTTTAGGAATAAAAAACCGAAATGATAGGTTATCTATCGTATGGTAGAAGTTTTACTAAACAGCTGTTTTCAGTTGATCGGACCGTTATCTTGTCAATAAACTTGGGCCTAATAGGCTTAACCGGTTACAGAGTTAAAGTCGACCAATTACGGTAACATTTCGCGCGTGGCTCGACAAGCAATAGGCCGGTTTTTTTTTTTGTTAAAAAAACCTTTATTTTCTAAGACTTGGCACGTGAGATAACTGTAATGTCAGGCACATTATACATATTTACACATATCAACACACACGATCTAGTCGTTAGTAGATACTGCGAATTGCGAAAATATCTCAATTCGGTTAACAAGCAGGAACGGAGCCAAAACATTATTACTATATGTCTGTGTAGTGAGTTTGTAATTTGAAATCGGTTCATCAGGAATTGGATTAGCGTAATCATCATTATCTTGAACTTCATAGACACATTACTCTTCCTTGTCTTACCATGAACTCGAAATGAGCAAGACTGCTGGCTTATTTTTTTATATTTTTACTAGCTGTTGCCCGAGTCTTCACCCGCGTCCAGGGGGAAATACTTCATGCAACCGGATAAAAAGTAGCCTTAAACCTTCTCCAGGGTCCTCTCTATTCGTGCCTGCGGACGGTGAACTATGGGTGGCTCGCCGTCCGGTAAGGACCAGGCCCGTGTCGACGGCGCGTTCGGGTTCCACGCGCGCCTCAAAGAGCTGTCAACATTAATAGCCCCCCCCCCCCTCCCAGGGCCATAGCCTGCCGGGGCTGCGGGATGTTCGAAAGAGTTACCGCGCCCCCGGAACATAAAGGGCTGAGGAAGGAACATGATTGGGTTTTAGTCAGTAAGAGCCTGACACTCCCTTCCGCCCCACCCAAAGCGAGAGGGGTCATTTAATGATTTCCCATCCGAAAAAAAAAAGAAAAAATGTCCTCTCTATTCCCGCGTGATGCCGTGACCAAGGGAAATAGGGATTCATTTTTATATAAATAGATAGATAAAGTTAATAACTTTTGAAATGATTTGAAAAGCAGTTTCGTTTTAGGTGGTTGTGGTTCCAGCAAGCAAAGACTAATGATAGAAATACACTACTGTTTTGTGTCGTGTGTTCTACCGTAATACGCAAATTACACGCTTAAAAAAATGTTTTTTTTAATGCAAAAAAAAAACTGTTTTGTAGCAGCATCGCTTTTCTAAAGAGTATCAATATAATTTCATCATCAAGATAATATGAGATCTCATATAAAAAAATCCTTCCCCAAACACCACTACATTACTCCATAAAAAGGCCATAAAGTGACGTCTCACAATTTATTTGCATTTTTTATTCTACCATCAAAGTATCGCGTTAAATCGGCCACCTGGGACGAATTGGCAATATTACCATCAGTTAATGTTATAACAACTCGTTAACACATGATTCATGGTTACTTTATTTGCGTACAGAACTGGGTCCTTACCATGACGTGCGAACGCAGGAATAGTTTCGTTGTGAAAAAGAGACAGTGCTATACGACGTCAGTAGCTGTGTCTCGCTCTGACACCTGAAATGTGATTGCAAAAACACGTGATTGTATGGCCCCTGGTTGGTTTTTCGGACGAAATTAAGGACGTATATAAGGAATAAGCTTCATGTCAACTTCATACGGCTTTCTCTCTCTCTCCAGCCATCTCTTTCTTTCTCTGCCCCGCTACATACAAACTTTACCCTCTATCACATTAGAATAGATTACAAAATCGATCACGTCATATTAACTAGTATTTTTTCATAGGTTATTTCGTCATATTACCAAATTTCATCTAAATTGGTTCAGCCGTTTTATAGTAAATGCGTAAGAAACAAACAAGCTCACATTAGCATGCATTTCTAATGTAAAAATTAGGATGTTTTTTCATATTCAATCTGTCTATGTTATACAGATCTAGATCTTATTAATTTAGGCTGAAATTCAGACTTTTGTAACGAGAATAGAAATCTGAAATCGAAACTAACAATTTTCAAAAACACCGCCTAATTATAACTGAAAGCGTCAACATTGTAATCAAAACCAAATTCATGGAATGACAACCCCATATACAAAAGCATCATCATCTGCCTAGCCTTTTCCCAACTACGTTGGGGTCGGCTTCCAGTCTAACCAGATGCAGCTGAGTACCAGTATTTTCCATGGAGCGACTGCCTATCTGACCTCCACAACCCAGTTCACCGGGTAACACGATACCCCTTGGCAAGACTGGTTGTCAGACTTTCTGGCTTCTGACTACCCATAACGACTGTCAAAGATCTACAAATGATAGCCGGGACCAACAGCTTAACGTGCTTTCTGAGGCACGGAGGAGTCTCGCTATGATAAAGATGGTCACCCATCCACGGACCGACCGCGCCAAGGGCAGCTTAACCTATGATCAGCCACGAGCCCCTCATGCTCCCATATACAAAAGCAATAGGGCATAATACATTCTATATACAGAATACATTGATATATCCGTCTGTATAGTACGAACTGTCATCAACACGAGTGGTATTACCGTGACGTCACACGTCTGTCTAGCCTAGACGTCAAGTAACCGCGCTGGAAATTCACAGGACTAAGGACCGAGTTCACCGACAGATGGTTATGTAATCGGCCCGTTAAATAAAAACTTTTTAGAATAACGAATAATATTTTTTTTAAGTTCAAGCGTCCTCCCCCCTCCTTCTAACTTCTAAATGGCTGCTCCTAGATTTATAAAAAAAAACACCAACGTAATGAACTTATAAAGAAAACTATCACTGCTTAGTAGGCCTTACCGGTTACAGAGTTATAGTCCACCAGATATGGAACCCTATCGCGTGAGGCTAGACACGCATTTGGCCGGTTTTTTGTCATGACAATAATTTGTTTTATTTATTATATTAGAAGGGATATCGTGCAAGATCACATTGTTATTATACCATACGACTACTAACTCATTAACTCACACCACAAACTCACACAGTTCGCGATAAAACTTTCTTCCTATCCACAACTTGTCGATAGCACCGCATCTATTTCGATTGCAGCCATTTTATTGCCAATATTATTGATATTACCAATACTGCGTGCACTTTATGTCTTGGCAAACTACCAAAAGTAACAATTTTGCGCAAAATTGCAAGTGTTTACAAATTTAAACGCGTACCTAAATGTAGATGGGTTTTCGTAAATATATGTTACAAAGTTTTAATTGCAGTGTGTGGCCTTGGGGAAGAGGTGTAATAATCTTTATTTGCAATAAAAAAACACATGTTACAAATTATTTGTGTATGGTAATAGCGACATTAGTTAGAAACTGTGTCGTAGCTATTACGATCAACTCACGTTCCAGATTATTAAAGTATTAGAAAAAAAAAAAAAAAAAATAAGTGCACGTAAATGTGTATGTGTGTGAGTGTATGAGTGATGAGTGTGTGAGTGTATGTGTGTATGTATTAGTGGTAGGCAAATTTGGAAGGAAATTAAAATAGAAACAGCTTTTACAGTTTTACCAAAGCTTATGGTATAAGTACGCAAATATCTTTTTCAATAGGTACTACATCAGGAAATATGACAGTCTCGTAAGTCGTGTGAATATCTTAGAATATTGGGAATTGTATTATGGAGATCAGATGGCAGTCTATAAATGATTATAAAGAAAGGGGAAGATCAAACCGTAATATGAGTATTTTGTGAAGGATTATATGAAGAGGATAGTAATAGAAATGGAAGATAAGATTTAGGGTTAGGTTAGGTTCCATTTTTTTAGGTTTCATTACCTACTTGTAATGGCAATCGCTTAAAAGGAAACAAAAAGTATACCGAGGCAAATCTAGTTTGAAATTGAAAAAAGCTTAGCAGATGATGAAAGTAGGTAGAGGAAAACGACGAAAATGCTTTTTAACACGAGTCGTTCAAAACTTCGATTTGTGATTCATCAAAAAATATTTTTTTTCTATATTACCCCACTTTACTCCAACTACGTCTTATAAATTCAGCGACAAAATTGGACACTAAAATATTCATACAAACCCAAATGAAACAAAATTACTCCTGTTTGCCTTCCACTAAAATGGTTCAATGTTAATAAAAACAACACCACAGAGTACAAATATAACTAAATAACGACAGTATATCAAAACGAGCGAGCCCTTGCCCCCAATCTGTGGCCGTTAACCACCATACATCACGCACTCCAATTGTCCATAAACATCCCAAAAAGAACCCACTTTTAGTTACCTACAGCACTCTTATCTTGCGTTTGTGGTGACACTGGGTGTTTTTAGGAGATTTACGACGCCGTATTTTTAGGCTGTGGCACTTGTTGTATTATTTAATAGTGAGTTAGGATTTCAGAAATATTAGTAGGTAATTCTGAGACCAATTTTGACTCCAAAAAAATATGGCGCTACTTAATTCGTCAGAAACTTTTTTTCATTTTCGGTCATAGCATTTGGATGTCCCATTTAAAGCAAAACAAATAAAGCATAAAATTAAGTACCTAACGTATGGTTACCTATCCAAAAACCAACCTCGGTAAGCTCATCTTAACCTCACTTTTTTATCTGTAGGTGCTATATTTTTCAAATCTCATCCACTACTAACTTAAAAACAAAACTTATAGCTACAATGCCAAATTACACAGGCATTACCATTTTTCCTTTAGGAAGCGTGACTTCAAACATAGGTTTGACCTACAATTTGACGCCAATAATGACCATTTTACATTTAAAAAGTCATTTAATCCTCGTCCACTAGATGCACGCAATGATAGGCAAGTTCGTTTAGAACGCAATATAGCGTTTTTCAATTTGAATTTAGAAGCTGTAACGGCTTTGTTTAATGGCTTTCAGTTTTCTGTTATGCCTGAATTATTTTTTTACCTTAGAGGTATTCTATGTGTATAGCTCAAAAAAATTGGTACTAGTTGTTTCGCGTGGTTTTACCCATATCCTGAGTGAACTACTCCGCGCACCCGGATAAAAAGTATCCTATGTGTTAATCCAGGTTATAGGCTATGTGTGTGCTAAATTTCATCCAAATCCATTTAGTAGTTTTTGCGTGAAAGAGTAACAAACGTACATCCATGCATTCTTACAAACTTTCGTGTTTATAATATTAGTAGGACTAGCTGATTCCCGCAGTTTCACGCGCATCCTGAAATAACTACTCCGCGCACCCGGACAAAAAGTATTCTATGTATTAATCCAGGTTATAAGCTATACGTGTGCTAAATTTCATCCAAATCCATTCAGCAGTTTTTGCTTGAAAGAGCAACAAACATAGGTACATGTTTATATCTTCACACGCATTTATAATATTGGCAGGATATTAGTTAGGATATAATGTATTAATTCTACTGAAAACCTACTACTAAGTTTCACATAATCTTAACATTCAATTATTCACGATAAACCGTTGAAAAGCGGACTAAGCGATGGGTAATGAAGCGGACTGGCATTCAAGCGAACACCTGTCGCTTTCGCTTATCAGGCGGGCGGATCAAAGGTGTCGGCTGCTTTGCGTCTGTCCCCCCTCTCTCCTGCCCGCCCACATCCGACGGAGACGGGTCTATAGTCACTTTAGCAATACTGGTATTGTTCCCTTTTGTAGCTCAACTGCTGTCACTTCAAACTCGTGTTTAGTGAACGCACACAAACAGACACGTGTATACTGTGAATGAACTGTTTTATAGGATCATCAGCCTATCTGAAACATCATAAGGCTCAGCCGAGTGCTTTTAAAAAGAACAATAAAATTGAATTTAATCCTTACGCGGTGTCCTGCGTGAGCGACGAACGCGACGCGACGCGACGCTGCGAACGCGACGAACGCGATCAACTCAACGGCTACCCTACTTGCGGCCTATGTGACAGTCGCGTTAGTCACATCGTGTCGCGTCGCGTTAGTCACATCGTGTCGCGTCGCGTCGCGTCGCGTCGCGTCGCGTCGCGTTCGTCGCTCACGCAGGACACCGCCTTACTAATCTATCTATCTATACATATAAAATGCTTTGTCCTGAATGACTAAGGGCCAAGTTCACCGACAAATAGTTACGTAATCGGCCTGTTAAACAAAAACGTTTTTAACCAGGAAGCTAGAATTTTCGAGCTACCCATTCTAGTTCAACCCTGGTTTGGTAATCGACCGTTTCAGGAATAAAAATCTCAAATAATACATTACCCATCGAAATTTGGAAGTTTGAATTTATAGTAAACAGCTGTTTTAAGTGAATCGGACCGCTATCTTGTCGGTGAATTTGAGCTTAAGGGGTGAAAAAGCGGGACAGAAAATTAACACGCATTAGATCTTTCTTAATAACCAAGTATAGCTCTATTTCCTTCACCGTAAGGCCACTGATTACTACTATCTACATGATAGAACTTTAATTTACCCATTACGATTTATGCGCACACAAGATAGCGGAATCAATTAAACATTTGGCAGCGTCCTACAGCTCTAAAGATTGAGTCAGCATGCGTCATTCATACTCAGGACGTCGTCTTAGTCACTCCTT
The DNA here is from genome assembly GCA_963891755.1 of Pyrrhia umbra. Taxonomy (NCBI): domain Eukaryota; kingdom Metazoa; phylum Arthropoda; class Insecta; order Lepidoptera; family Noctuidae; genus Pyrrhia; species Pyrrhia umbra. The sequence goes on along the minus strand of OY982929.1, from coordinate 2,066,877 downwards.
ACAGCCAGTTTCATCATTTATACTTTTACGAAAATCACAAAACATGATATCAGTTATAAGGACATGTTAAATATGTTTTATGTTATCAATACATAGATATAATAATTAAGTAAACATATATCATAATTGTTAAGAAAAAAAACATAAAATAATAGCAAAATTATTCAATTTTATCCTCCATTTTGACAGATCTTGAATGACAGTTCTTCCGTTTCACGTATAGGTAACATGATATTTTTTGATGCAACCGCTGGCTGTTAGTCTTGTACTCCACTTTAAATATTGTTTTTAGAGTAGAAATTAGTAGGTATAGATGTGGTAAACCGATATCACTATTCGCTGTTAAACGCAAGTTTAATAGAACTAAGTTCAGGTTCTCTCTCTCTGTAGTCGTTCCCTCATGACTGAGGATCGTGATTATCATCGGATTGTCCACATTTGGATCTAATGATCTGCCTCCATAGGTTTCTATCCAATGCGTCTCTGACGACCGAGCAAAACTTGGATGAAGACGAGTCCTTGACTTGATCGCTCCATCGTGTTGGGGATCGTCCGCGAGCTCGCTTGCCTTCTGTGTTCCCAACCACGATTAGTTTTTCCAGGCTCTCATCTCCTCTCCGTATAATGTGGCCAAAATACGAGAGAATTCGTTGTTGGCATATGGTGTATAGGCGAGTTTTGATTCGAAGTTGTGAGAGAATCGAAACATTGGTGCGCTTGGTGGTCCAGGGTATCCGCAACATATGCCTCCAGCACCACATTTCAAATGCATCAATCCTCTGCCTTTCTCGAGCCCGTATTGTCCACGTTTCCACTCCGTACAAGAAAATGGGGAATATCAGAGCGCGTACAAGTCGGATCTTGGTGTTGATAGTTATTCCCCTTTTTTTCCAGATCTTATTGAGTCGGGTCATAGCGTCCTTAGCAATGCCAATTCGCCTCTTTATCTCCGGTACGCAACTGTAGTGTAGACAAGATGTAGTGGTCTACTATGTCAACTCCGGGGATGTTAATTGGGTTGGATAGTTTTGCCGCACGATGAATATCATTATCTTGGTCTTGCTTCTGCTTCTTTGGGACAATAACATAATTATTATTTAGATACAATGCCTGTAGTATTGATACCCAAACGAGGGTCTAGATATTTATTAGATTAGCTAGACTCCTGAGATATGTAAGGCGCTGAGTGACTTAGATTAAATATGGATGCGACCGAAGACGGCTAAGCAGTGGCCGTTTTTGAGACTCTAGTAAAGATAAAAACGAAAATTTCTCAAACAAAATGCAATAAACGCAAGAAACAAGTCTCAAAATTAAATTATTCCATTAAAACCCATGAAATGTTTCAAACAATAACACAGTTCACAAAATGAATTTTCAATTTAATAAGCAAAGTTTCTCAGATTCCGATTCGGAGAATCGAATAGAAACAAAGGCGCATTGAAATCGATTGAACAGCGCATCACTCACGGCGCGTCCTCGTAAACGTAACGCGTAAAATAAATGTGTTACTAACATCAAAGGAGGTTTTATTGTTGTGACGTCATTCCGATTCGAATAGAGATAAGGAATAATCGAATTTATGTTACGAAGTGACATTAGAACTTAGGTGCTACTCGATTAAATTAAATTTGTCCGAAGCATGTTATCTATAACTATAATAATATTATAAAGAGGAAAGATTTGTTTTTTTGTAGGGTTTTAACTCAAAAACTACTGGACCGATTTTAAAAATTCTTCACCGTTATAAAGCTCCATCTTTACGAAGTGTCATAGGCTATATTTATTTCCAGAAATAATTAGGGATCCCCACTAAAACTTGAATAATGTAACCCAAGGTGTAAAAAAAAGACAGAAAGCGGGCGGAAAGCTAGTGGTTTATATGGTTTTTATTCTAAATAATAATTTGTTGACCGTAGATGTTATTTGTGTGGTTTTCACGTAAAGTATCTAGAAGCAGACGCCAAATTTAGAAAATTCTTACGTGCTACATTATACTGGCCTTTTGGTCAGCAAAAAAAAAGTTTTGAAAATAAACCTTCGTGACTATAAAATTGATGATGAAAATAATTTCAGGCGTTTGAATGGTAAAATTTAAAGGCTTAGTTTCTAGACGTTCCGTGACATTATACTCTACAACATCGTTATTTATGCCAAATTAGTTCTGAACACGCTCTAGAAATATTAAATAAATAAAAAGAACCCCAAAAACCAGGCCTTGGCTACGGTAAAGCGTAATGGAAGGGTTATAAAATTCTTGAATAATAATGGTGAGTTGTTGCTATCTAAGGCGGTTGACACGCTACCGCGCTCCCCTCTTCAAGCGCGGTGCGGCTAACGTAGTACAACCACAGATTACTAAATAGTTTAAAATTTCCGATTATAATAATCAAATATATTATGATCCAGCCTGTCCCTTGCTGTCCTCCCCCAGCGACGCCCTAAGCCGAGGCCCGTACCCTACTAGAGGGTGCCCTTAGCGTGTAGTCGCTTAGTTTTGTAAGTTAAGCCCTGGCTGGAGGCCCTAAATTCATTTAAGGCACTTCACAGGCAAGCCCGGTTAAGCAGTCGACAACCATCTAGGTTGACCTGCGAGATGCCATACACAAAAAAAAACTAAATAGTTTGGTACAACACTGACGACGCATCGACGCGCGTAGTTACAGAAGCGTCGCACCGCGCAACGCAGCGTGGAGCGTAGTGTGTTTATAAAAAACTTCCAAATTCGTGACTCACCATTTTCACTGCCATGCAGAACAAATAAAAGGAGTACCTATTTAATAGAAATAAATAAGTAGAAATTGCAGGCAGTACATTCATAATTGTCTGTATACGGTTTTCTATAAAAAATCACCTACATCATACGCGAGTCCTCAATAAGACTCTACCACAACATTTTGTTAATTGTGTATCGTCCTTGCTGCGAGATGTTTGACTGAGTTACCGCGCCCCCAGAATAAAAAGAGCTGAGGAAGGAACATGGATGGGTTTTAGTCAGTTACAGTCTGACACTCCCTCCCGTCCCACCCACGGTCTACGATACTAAAAAATGGTAATATTGTCCTATTATTTAGGGCTTACTAGTATTCGCTTGCGCCCCATCAGTGAGTAGCGAGCAGTCCGAGAATTGCTAATTTAGAGTAGGGCAGCTCGGGGCTAGTTCAGCAATTTTTCACTTGAGCGGTTATAGCAAATAATAAATAAATATCTTTGGACAATTTCACACAGTGCCATCTAGCCCCAAAGTAAGCAATGCAAGCAAGCATGCTTGTGTTATGGGTGCTAGCTTAACGGATATACTACTTATATACTTTTTTTAAATACATACATATTATACATAGTAACACCCAGACCCGTCACAGAAATTAAAATTCATCATTTCAATTTCTGCTCGGCCGGTAATCGAACCCGGGACCTCTTGCGTGGCATTCATTCATGCATTCATGTTGACCACTAAACCATTCAGGTCGTCCAAAAAAAACAATCGCAAATCAACGATAAGTCTTAATGGCTTATTATGCACACTGATGGATTACTAACTTATCCCTTTGCAAAAATGTCCATAGTAATTTATTTCTAACAATTCCAATTTAAAAGTTACAGCTGTCTAATTGCAGAAAGTCGACCACGCTCAACCTACTCTTAAATTTTAAAGGAAAACAACTGAAAGATAAAGATATTTTTATTAGCATTAACATGAGTGATATTACAGTACTTTCATAAAAAAATACATATAATGGTGTTAAATTACCATAGACGTACATGTTATGTCATTTATGGCGTACAAATATTAAAATTAGAAATAAATACACTACCTTGGGGAACGTCATATTGCGTTTCTCAGAAAATAAAAGTTTGTCTAAGCAAATCAATCTGCCTAACTAAACAATATTGACATTGCAGTTCCCACTGCATAATGCAAGTTGGTCAGCAGCCAAACAAGAACATGACTAACAGAAAGAAAGACTGTCGCAATTTGAGATGTATCATAGTAAATATTTAACATTATTAGGTATTAGAAGATTTTTGGCTTAACACTCTTGGCAAACTGGACGGTTTTCGATAAAAGTTTGAGTCATTTGTTTTGTGAATGTAGAATGTATCATTCATTAGAAATTTATCATTAAAAACATTTATTTCTAGAATAGAATACCTCCTTGTATGGAATTATAATTAAATAGTAGTATTATAACATTGTTTTTCTTTCTAAAGTATTTATCGATTATATAAAGGAGAAGGGAGGAGAATATTCAGACTAATAGATAAAATTCTTCTGAACATTTTTTGTGATATCTTTGTGTATTGCTGGTTTAATTCAAATTTTATTACCTACCTTACCTGTAGTTGAATAGGTATAATAACAATAACTTTATGAAGATGTTTTCATTGTAAAAAGTTTAATGTAGATAAGGTATGTAAACACATTTTTATTTAGTTACATAGGCAGCTTATTTTAAAGTACCTATATTTATAAATGCTCAGACGGATCCAACCATTTAATATTACTTTTGACGTACATATATGCTACGCCTATGAAGTTCCATTATTAATACTATTAATATTAAAATGCAATACTTCATGAAAGCATCCAGCAGTTAATTGAGTTTAAAAGAGTATAATTGATATCATGAAAAAAACCACAACTACTAAAAAAAAGTTATTTTTTCTATGATGAAACTCACACTCCTTAGCAACTCATTTAAACACCACCGCCCACGCAAAAATATGTTTAATATTTTAAACACTTTGATATAATTCTAAATGAATAATGTTTTTATTCGCACATGGCAACACTCGTGTATGAAAAGCGTGTGATGGATGTAATGGCCACTTATCGACGGACAGACAAACTCCAGACATTCACTATAAGCTTGTTTTGACGTAATGAGTATTTTTAAATCATGATACATGTTACCTACTGTCATAAAGATACCACTAATATTATAAACGCGAGAGTTGTAATCATTGTCGGGGTGGCCTAGAAGCTAAGGCGCCTTTCGTGTACGAGTGTGCGGGTTCGAAACCTGACAAGTACCAATGTGACTTTTCTAAAGTCATATGTACTTTCTAAGTATATCTTAGACACCACTGACTAACGGTGAAGGAAAACATCGTGAGGAAACCTGGGGGGTAATCACGTAAGCCAATATCTTTCAATTTCAGTTGCAATACCTTTAATTTTAACAGTTCAATGATATACGTTGACTCGTTGTAAGAATCGATAGATCATGAACGTCCAAATATGTGCAGCAATGTATCGACACTGTCGTAGAACAAAGTCGGATCTACAAAATAGCTACTTTACAGGAGAGCACTTTAAAGTTTTGAGTTCACAATTTTCGGCATAATATTTTTTGCTATCATATAAATGAAAAGAAAATTAGCAATAGCCTTTTGTCTCTTATTAAGGGTTATTAATAGATAATGATATTAAAAAAATCTTTATTAAATAAAAAAAATGCCTTCACATGTAACAATCCGACGTTGTACTACGTAGCTTAGGATGTTTTTTGTGACTTTCCGACGTTTTTCTACGGAAACTACTATGACGTATGTATACATGCCACACTGTTCTATGGAGTTACATAAAAATTTGGTGTCGTATGTTATTTCTGAGTAAATAAAAAATATGGATATGTATAAAAAAACTTTATGAAGAACTATTATACACACACATATATTATTTATTATACATTATTTATTCTATTATATCAAAAATATTATAGAGAGAAACATAAAATTACAATCAATACTTTTATTTTTAATTCAAATATATTTTAAAAATTTCTACATCAAACAAATACCTAGGTTATTAGAAGTCGTAATATTAATACATAGTATGGCTCTTCATCAGTCTTAGTAGGTAACAAGATAATCAGTCTGAATCAGTTTTAAAAGATTTTAAAGTAACTTAAATCATTTTTTATCACAATTGAAATCAATCATAAACACAATATTATTTATCTCTGCTATACCTATAAGACAAAATAACAATAGATATAGTATGAGTGTTTACCTAGTTGTATAAAATTATCAAAAAAAATAACATTTAACTTACAACATGATTATAAACTTTTATTTTGGTACTTAAAGAAAACAACAATTATGATTAAAGAAAGTAACCTTGAAATACTAAAAAGCATTTCCAAAAAATCCCAACAATACAAAAATCAACCTTCAGTCAGGTCATATCGCCAAAAATATAGTAATGTATGTAATTATTGCACTTGACCCAAAGCTGTCTGAAATCTCTTTATATAGGTAATAAAAAAACAATGAGTTTTCATTACGAATCAAATGAATCACATGTTATCAACTTAAAATGAAATGTAATTGAATCTGGTAAGAAAGGAATATTTGTAAAGTCACTCATCATCTGTATCATTATCGTTGATAATAAGACCACGATTATTTTACAAAAGATAGGGATTTGAAATAATAGGTTGTTCAGAAATAATTATTCTAGTGGTTTGCACATATGAAAAAGGTCGTTATAATTTTATCTTTCTATATTTATCAAACTTTTAGAAATAGGTTCCAAATTAGGTAAAAGTGATGAGTATCTGGTACTAGATCCAATAACCATATAGCTAGTTAGCTATTAGTTCATTGTAGTGTTACTTTCTTTGAGATTATATTTATAATATAATTTTTTGGGCTCATTTTTATTAACATGGACTTCTTTTATCTGCCTCTCCTTCTCTTCCTATATCTATTTTTTAACCCATACATTTAATATCATCTTTATTTTTAAATTGATTATAAATGTCTGTCCAAAAAAATCTTTTACTCCATATTCAGTGGTGGGAAGCCAAAGTCAAAACATAATCTATGCCAAGAAGTGATACTTAAATTTACTATATTTAAGTTAATTTAATTGAGGTGTTCCTCACCATCTCCAAATATAACACATATTCCTGCGCTACTTCGCTTAACTGATTGGCTATGTTTCCGATCCTGGGAGCCTACAAGGACAAGAATAGGTGATAACTTTATTATTATTATATGTTGTGGTGCCGTACCTAAGGTGCAATCTGATGCTCTGCACATAGAGGGATATACTTATACTACCCATATAAAACATTTATAAGAAAACGAACGGAACATCAATCGAATCTTCGTTTTCGATGAGTTATGTAGTAATGGTGTAATGGTGGTAACACCCCCTGGTAGTAATGGTGATTCGGGTTTTTCAACCCCCGGACCTGCAACATAGTAAAATATTTAAAGATACATGTTAATGGAATAAATGAATAACAATAAAATAAATCGGGTAATTTATACGTGTTTTATTGGCGTTTGAACATGCTGAACAAAAACCTATGTGATATTATACCGAAGTACATAGTTAGTTCTCAATATGCTACATCAAAAACGTGATAAAATTTCGAAGAATAACGTCGGATGTGCACAAGCAATCCATATAATTGAGAAGAAAAACGAAGCATAATTACATACGAGGTCTGAAAAATCAAATCCCAGAAAACAAAAATATAAATTACGTAACGAATGTACATAAAACAAACAGCATTAAAAATAATTTTATCTAGTAAATTATTATTTTTTTAAATTCCGAAGAACACTGTCGGTTGTTATGATACGATATGAAATTTGAATGTTCCGGCACAAAATGTCGATGAATGATTCAAAAACAATAAACTCGAAAATAATAGTTCTGTTATTCATCACAAATAAATATTTATAAATTAACTTACCAGAATAATGTGCATTTTCCGTAGATTTTCTTAAAATACTAGAGTGCTCCGCGAATCGCTTTCTTATTTCTTCATTATTAATAATTAAATTTAATATTTTTTGTATTCGTGTCATTTTTCACGTCGATTTTAATACAGAAAGTAAATAAAGATTACATAGTACAAGCAATAACACCCAAATCAATCGTCAATCATATTCTTGATAAGCACCACCGCTTTCCGTTGAACATCGCCGCTTGTGACGAACAACGCACGGCGCGCGGCGCTGATACCTAAGCGACAGTGGCGCTATTGACCTTACGACGATGTTCTTTGGAACGTATTTGAAATACAACTTTGTTCGTTTCAATATCTCGGAAAGTATCAGATATATAATTTTTTTTCTTGCTTATATCGATAGATTATGCTTAGTTGAAGCTGATTTTGTAAAAATCTCAATTTCGTTGTATTATCACATCTGGCTTTGTTCTACGGCAGTGTCGGTATATTAAACTTCTCTGGGAAAGGTATGACAATCAGATACCCTTTTATTACGTATATAATTAGGGGGCAGGGCTTAAAGTCTGAAATCGCCAATCCGCCTTGAGCAAGCGTGGTGATCAATGCTCATGCCTTCCCTGTATCAGAAGAGACCTGTGCCTAGCAGTGGGATAATAATATAGGCTGATGATGTTGGTTGGTAGTGAAATAGCTAATCATGTGAGGTATGTAACTTAATTTTTCTGACTAGCCAGTTTAAAAAAAGTCTTCTTAAATGATTTTTTTACGATATTTCTGTCTATTCACTTTCAGTTATACTTCTTGTTCTACGGAATTCTGGTAGATACCTACGTCTATATTAAATCGAATATTATAAGCATCATAAAAACTCTTTCTACCTTATACTATTACAAATTTAACATCATCCTACCTATTCTGCCGTCATAAAAAGAAAGGGCGTAACTAACATCTTTTTTCGATATTGAGTTTCCAAATATGTATTTAACTCATTACCATCAGCCTATATATAGTCCCACTGCTGGGCACAGGCCTCTTCTCATACAGAAAAGGCACGAGCATTGATCACCACGCTTGCTCAAGGCGGATTGGCGATTTCAGCCTTTGAAGTCCAGGTCTCCTCACGATGTTTTCCTTCTCCGTTAGTCAGTGACGCATAAGATACACTTAGAAAGTACGTACGACAACTCAATATCGATAGATGTTAGTTTCGCTCTTTCTTCTTATCACGGCAGTATTCCTTCCCACAATATTCCGTGGCAAACGTTTTCAATAAACAAACCATTCAAATTCTTCATAGCTAGTCCAATAAGAGGTGCACGTAGTGGGGTAGGCAGCGCGTTAATAATACATTCTGGCCGTGTGCGCTGCCGTCTGTAAGTCACGTCGAGTACCGACAGTTATTGCTATAATTGCTTAACCGGTGTTACATACATTAGGTAGTGTATTTGATGTTAGGGTTAATTTTATTATGATAGTAATTTCATGTTTGGTTAAAAATTATAACTGTCTGAAGTCAGATAAAAATTGGGAATTAATGTGAAATAATTACTTTTCTACACTAATATTATAAAGAGGAAAACTTTGTTTGTTTGTTTGTAATGAATAGGCTCAAAAACTACTGGACCGATTTTAAAAATTCTTTCACCATTCGAAAGCTACATTATCCACGAGTAACATAGACTAAATTTTATTTTGGAAAAAAATAGGCTTCCGTAAGATATTTGGGTTTTCTACCACTATTCCACGCGGACGAAGTCACGGGCAGAAGCTAGTTTTTAATATTTAAGAAAGGTATTCATTTTAGAAAAAAATACAAAATGTTTTGTTGTTTTACAATTAAAATAAAGTCCAAATAAAACACTCTCACATTACTTCCTTGACATTATTTATTTTAATTAAAAAGACGCTTTTAAGAACATTAAAAATTATTCCGTATAACAGTTTATGAGTATAAGCGGTTATTAGACGGTTAGATGGACATTTTGATTTTTCCTTGTGTCTGAAATCTACGTACAGTGGAATATGTATTAATAGACGCTTCTCTTAATAAATATTCCACTGTACGTAGTGACTTGCAGGAGTAATTTCTAATACCAGCTAGCTTCAAAGCCATAATACCCTTAAAAGTCATAAAACAGATGTGCCCTGGACAGCTTCTCTCTCTTCATTCTCTTTTGGAATACATTACAGTTTTTCCAAAGCGAAATTTCCTATTGAAATGTAAATTTTACGTGCACTCGTACTGTTTTTCTTACGGTAAAATAAAAATCCAGCAAAAACCATAGTGCCATTTAAAAGTGCTTTTTTATCAACACATATGGTATTTTATCTGCAACGTTGGGTTTGGATTTTAAGCACCATTTAACATTTAAGAATACTATTTAAACATTATCTGCGTTGTCTCTCTGCAAAGTTTGGGTTGGATTTTTTGTTCAATTTAAGAATAATCTACACATATAAAATTCTTTGTCCTGAATGACTGACGAATCAACGCACAGCCTAAACCGCTGATCGTAAAGACCTGAAACTTGGAGGGTGTGTTCTTTGTATGCTGTAGGCATCCGATAAGAAAGGATTTTCCGAAATTCTAATCTTAAGGGGGTGAAAAAGGGGGGTAAAGTTTGTATGAAACTCTGTCATTTTTATAGCCCACGCGGGCGAAGCTGCTCTAGGAAAGCTAGTACTATATATAAGGGAACAAAATAGCCCCTAACCCTAACCTTATTAACCTTATGCTTCATTCATTAAAGTTTATTGTTAGGTAGAATATACAATACACTTAAACAATCATACATAGAGAGACTGCTAACAATCCCTTCCTTTTGACTTTGCCATATTCACCATAAACGACAGGGGGAATGATGAAGAAAAAGAAAAACAGAAAGCACCCTATAACATGCAATTTTTAGGGTTCCGTAGTCCGACAAGGAACCCTTATAGTTTCGCTCTGTCCGTCTGTCTGTCTGTCTGTCTGTCTGTCTGTCTGTCTGTCTGTCTGTCCGCGGCATAGCTCCGTGGTTTTTGTTATTAGAAAGCTGAAATTTGGTATGAATATGTATATTGATCACACCGAGAAAGTGGTAAAATAAAATTTTGAAAAATATTTTTTTTTAGGGTAGCTCCCAAACATGTAAAGTAGGGATGAATATTTTTTTTCTCGCGTACCCTTTCGTATGGGGTATCGTTAGATAGGTCTTTCAAAAATATTATGGGTGTGTGAAGATTATTTTTCGGTTAAGCGAGCCATTTGCGAAATATCTAGATTTTAAGTGAATTTTTTTGTTCGATACGAGTTACCCCCCCCTCTAACTTTTGAATGGCTGTACCTAGAAATGTGAAAAAAATCATAGACGTAGAACATGTAATGAACTTACAAGGAAAACTATCACGACTAAGTAGGCTTAACCGGTTACAGAGTTATAGTCGACTAACTGAGACCTACTACGGAACCCTACTGCGCGTGGCCCGACACGCACTTGGCCGGTTTTTGACTTTATACGAACTCGTATAAATGGCACATACATAGTCACAAATTAGTTCGCCCAATTGAGCCATGTGGTAGAACTTGTTTCAAGAACTTTAGTTCGCGAGTTTCAAACAAGTAGGTATCAAAGTTCGTTTACTTCCTACCGACACGTTTGGTTGCTCCTCAATTACTAGTTGTCGCTAGTTAGCTAAATAAACGTAGTACGTGATTAGTAAAAGTGAAGCAGACTCGTATGTCACTATATTTATTTCATAACTAGCTGGTTCCAGGAGTTTTAACCTGCGTTTTAAATGCAGTTTTCAGGGTCCCACCTATCTCCATACCAAATTTCATTGAAATTGGTTAAGCCGTTTTACAGTTAAAACGTCTTAATGTCTGACTCACCGAGGCACGAAGGGGTCTCAATGCTTAAAAACTTTTTTTCAAAAATAGAACCGACTTCAAAAACACTACAATATTGATATACCTATAACTAACATTTTTTTATAAGTTGGTGTCTCCTATTCGATATTGTTTAGTGTATTTTCGCCAGCGACTTCTAGAAATTTCTAGAAGTTTTCAGTCGGTTGGTTTGTAATTTAGATAAATTACAATACATCTATACTTATAATAAATCTGTAGAGAGGTCAATTCTGTACATGAAATATATTTCCAAAATAACTATCAGGGGGTGATTAGGGATCGATACTGATGCCAAAAATGCAATCAGTAAAATTTTTGTCTGTCTGTCTGTCTATCTGTATAAACTCTATAGAAACAAAAACTACTCGACGGATTTTAACGAAACTTGTCCTTAATAAAAGTGCTTTTTTAGGAGCCTGTAAAAAATGCCCGCGTGATGCGTTATTTCACTAATCAAACAACAATAATTCTCTCATATTAAACCTAAGTAATAAGACTATAATAATTTGCCTAATTATATAAGGTAGGTGAGCTAATTACATCTTGCGGCTTACTAAACTTGATAACAATAAAACTGGGTCAGTTACAAAACTACTACTTTGGTAGGTGTTGAAAAAATATTATCATACTTCACTACATAGTATAAAACAAAGTCGTTTCTCTGTCCCTATATCCCTATGTATGCTTAAATCTTTAAAACTACGCAACGGATTTTGATGCGGTTTTTTTTAATAGATAGAGTGACTAATGAGGAAGGTTTTAGTATATAATTTGTCAAGTTTCTGTATCCATTAACTAAAATATCGCGGGCGAAGCCGCTGGCGGGAAGCTAGTACACTATAAATATGAAAGTTTGTAAAGATGTATGTATATTTGAAACTATTGAATGGTATGATGAATGGTATGGATGAAAGGTACACACATAATTTATTACTTGGAGATACATACAGGATACATTGTATACCAGTATATAAGACCATGCGAACACAGTCGAGGGCAGAAGCTAGCCAAAAAATAAATATTGAATTAATCCTAAACCAAGATTTAAATTATATATTTTGTAACTAGCCCAGATTCATTGTTCGTGAGTGTATTAACAAGCTTGTGGTTGACTCCAGACTCTGGGAATTGTTTGCCGAGCCAAATGTTTGAAAGTGGCGCCCTGAATACCGAACTTTGATTAAGAACTAACCTCCTTGTTAGGATATTGCTAATTAACAACTTAATATGTTTGTGTTGTGCGCGTAGTTGAGGAATTATACCTTTACCATATTATATAATAGACTAGCTTCTGCCCGCGACTTCGTCCGCGTGGAATAGTGGTGCTCCGCTCCTATTGGTTTTAGCGTGATGATATATAGCCTATAGCCTTCTTCAATAAATGGGCTAACACTGAAATAATTTTTCAAATCGTACCAGTAGTTCCTGAGATTAACGCGTTCAAACAAACAAACAAGAGTTGAACTGAAAACTGAAGAGTTTGTTTAAAAAAAAATGCGCTTTCCCAGCGCTACGTAATCACGTGCTGAGAAAGCGCATTTTTTTTTTTTTTTTTTAATTTAAAATAAGGCCTAAAAATTACAAAAAAAAACATCCAAGTGCATATCGGGCCACGCGCAGTGTAAGGTACCTAAATACATTTTAGTCGGTCGATTACAACCCAGTAACCGGTAAAAGGTACCGGTGTTTTTCATAGAGCGTCTGCCTATCTGATCTCAAAATCCTAGTTACCGGGTAACACGATACACCTTGGTAAGGCTGGTTTTCAGACTGTCTGGCTTCTGATCTACAAATGACTGCCGGGATGAAGGGTTAAACATGCTTTCCGAGGCAAAGAGTCGCGGTCGCAGACCAACCGCGCCAAGCTCAGCTTAACCTGTGATCTATCGACCCGTGTGGCTGTTACTTAGCCACGAGTTCCTCAATAAAAAAGTAGGTGGGTAGGACCAGTAACTCTAAAAAGAAAGCCATAGAAATGCAGACGAATTTAAAAGTTTTCAAACTTCAATTTAAACATTTTCAAAACATAATTTATAAGATTTCCTTGTTTCAATTCAAAACTTTACGAAAGTTTCTTCCGAATTCAACATGGTTATGAAAAGCTTCAGGAAACGCAACTCGATCTAAAATTAAGAAAGCCGCGTTGGACGGATTTAACTATATAAACAAGAAAGGGTTTAGTCAGTATGTTTGTAAACGTTGTATTGACGTCAGCGCGGAGTTCGAACACGAGGCTGGTTACATTGAATCATATTAGGCGCTAGCTTTATCGCGTGGTTTTACCCGCCTCCCAGGGGAACTACTAAACGTACTTGAGTAAAAAACCGTCTCCTATAACTATCTCCAGGGTTCCTCTATCTGCTGCGAGATATTCGAATGAGTTACCGCGCCCCCGGAATACAAAGGGCTAAAGAAAGAATACAAAGGGCTAAAGAAAGAATACAAAGGGCTAAAGAAAGAATACAAAGGGCTAAAGAAAGAATACAAAGGGCTAAAGAAAGAATACAAAGGGCTAAAGAAAGAATACAAAGGGCTAAAGAAAAAATACAAAGGGCTAAATAAAGAATACAAAGGGCTAAAAAATGTTCCTTCCAGAATCTGACACTCCGCCAAGGGTGGGGCGGGAGGGGTCATTTGATGATGTCCGAAAAAAAAAAAGGGTTCCATCTGTCTCTGTACCAAACACCCAAATCAGTTCTGCCAGCTTTTACCATGAAAGTATAATAAATAAACAACCAACCAAAAAACTTACTTTACCATCTATAATACTATAGATGATTGATGATAATGATGATGATGATTATGTTGTTAAGATGCGAAAATAACAGCTCTTTCTGTCTGTTACGCTTTGACGATAAAACTACGAATGAACTGAACCGATTTGAATGGGATTTGGTATAGAGAAAGATGGGACCCTGGAGATAGTTAGGTGTAAGAAACTTTTTATCCCGCTGCATTAAGTAGTTCCCTAGAGACGCGGGTGAAACCGCGGAAAACATCTAGGTCTTTAACCGACTTCAAAAAAACTTCAAAACCTTTTTTTTTTAATTTATGTTCCCCAAATATTCGAATACGCCTGGAGCGATTTGGAAAACTCTTTTATTTTTTGAAAGGGTATACTTCCCAGGTAGTCCCATAGAAATATTATCATGATCACATCATGAACTTCGGAGATATACGTCGTAACAAGATTTTTTTTTAATACCTTGACCCACACTAGAAATTACTCCTGTGTCGTGGATGCGTTTACAAACAAACATCACACATGCACAAACACCCAGACCCGGAACAGTTTTAGTTGTCCCGTGCGGGAATCGAACCCGCGACACGCAGCGCTGCAGCCAATTGCTCAGCCACTACGCCAAACGTGCCGTCAAATATTGCTTTTCATTAATACCTAGATAGCGAAATAACTCACCTTAAACCAGACTATAAATTAGTTTTATAGCGTCAATTAAAACAGTTAGGTATTCCATGCGGACACATGTGGTAAAAAAGGTAATTTATCTCGCTTACCCATTAATCTAAATCTCAGTGAAAGAAATCTTGTTAAAATCGTAAACGACAAGTCTTGGGAAATGTATTAATTACGTTTTTATTTCTTTACTAGCTCTTTCTCATGGTTTTGCCTGCATCCTAGAACTTAGATAAAAATTACCCTATATAGTTCCACTTATGCCCATACTAATTTTCATCTAAATTGGTCCAGGCGTTTACTACACCGTACACTAACCGTAATTTCGGGCTAGGCCCCTATTTTCGATCCGCAAATCAAGCTAATTTCTTTTGTATTTTTTTTGTGATTTTTTTCCATACCAGTCATGTATTAAAATGCCTCTGTATGTCATGGTGGTCTAGTGGTTAAGGCACCAGCATCTCGTGCACAGGTGTTCGAAACCTGGCAAGTACCTATGTGACTTTTCTAAAGTCCTATGTACTACACACTACACTACACTAACTAACGGTTAAGGAAAACATCGTGTGGAAACCTGGACTTAAAAAGTCTGAAATCGTCAATCCATCTTGAGCAAGCGTGGTCAATGCTCATGCCTTCTCTGTATGAGAAGAGGCCTGTGCCTAGCAGTGGAACAATATATTGGCTGATGATGAAAAATCTATGACTTCAAACACTATCGTTCTTAAGAACCACGCCCTCAAAACTACCACATCACTCGCTGAAACTCAAAAATAAACCCCAGATCTCGCCACAATCAAATCAACATAACCAACAGCCCTTTACCATCGAAATGAGTACACAAAATCCAAATTTAGCTCGGCTGACGCGATGGCAAGTTTATTGTGGTCATACCTAACGAGTATTGACGTCAATCCCATGAAACGAGTACTCGTTTCAAGCGCCAAATACTAAAGTACCTATAAAACTCACGTATTTCCGTACTGGACCGAATCAGAGGAAAAAATCTAATAGCAATGTTGTTCGTTCGTTTGGGCAAAATGTTGACTGTGAGATTTGATTTGCAAACGATTTCGTATCTTATTTTAGTGGCGTTAGAGTTTATTTTAAAGGAACTTATTTGGGAAATTCTGTCACTATATCTGTTTCACTCGAAAGCTTCTAGGTTGAGGTTAGATTGTATGTAATGGCTTCGAAACTGCTGTACTGATTCTTAAAAATCTTTCACTTGTCCCTGAATGCTATAGGCCAAAGATTCCTATTTTTTTTTTCAGTTTGCGGTGCACTCACAGCTTTTGTATTTATCTCAGCGCCCAAGGCAGTTGAAATAGGCTACAATAGATACCTAGTGAACAGGGGAGCCTCCTGGCACCCCTACTTGCTCTCTACGGCGCACCAGGGCGCCGCGGCGCACATTTTGGGAACCCCTGCTATAGGCTATGTTTCTTGTATAACGTGGGCAACGCCGTGCGTATAAGCTAGTATACAAAACAAGAGAACCGCAGAAAGGAGTAATAAACGCGCATGATCAATTAAATTTTTCGGGTGCGTTACTATTTAATTACGAGCGAGTCTCATTTGTTTCAACTCTAGTCCTTTGACAAAAATGTATGCCTCATCAAATGGCAAAGATGTTGACGCCTCTCATATAGAATGGGCTCATAAAAAGTAAAAAGGCAATAAACTAGGTCTGATGACAAGATAAATAAACTTCAAAGATTGTAAACTTAGCTCGTTTGAATTACTTGAAACTATTCAGATTGTAGAATATTTAAACCAAATAATATTTAGGTAGGTACATCATAAATTATTGAAGCTGTAGACTGGGTGATCGGGCATTAGCATCCTTTAAGATGTACCATGTAGGTCAAGGGAGGCTAATGTCCAACAGTGAGGAGCTCGTGGCTAAGTAACAGCCCTACGGGTCCATTTTTCAAGGTTAAGCTGCGCTTGTCGCGGTAGATCCGTAGATAAGTAGGTACCTCTATATCCTACCAAAACTCCTGCGATTAAAATAATACGTTAGCTCGTATCAGATAATTGAAGACACCGATAAGCTTTTAAAATCTCATGTAACTGCAGGTTGTATTATTTTTCCATTTATCTATAAAGGAATGTTCTATAATATGTACAAAAGAGACCATACAGACGTACAAACTTCTATATATAAAGATACTATATTTTTACCGCGGTTTTACCCGCATCCTAAGAGAACAACTCCGCGTACCCGGCTAAAAAGTATCCACATGTTAATTCAGGTTTTACCAAACCAGGATGTGTACCAAATTTCGTCTAAATCGTTTCAGTAGTTCTTTCATGAAAAAGTTACAAACGTACATACATAATACATCCTCACAAACTTTCGCATTTATACTATTCTGCCATCATGAGAAGAGAGGGCGTAACTGCATTTTTTTTTATATTAAATTAAGTACTTATTTGGAATCAGGAAAAGATTCTGATTACGAACATGTCGACGGTCCCTACTTACATAAGGACATGTCGAAAATGGCAGTTTTTTTTATTGCACAATTGACTTTAGATTGTCCATATGCATATACCTGTATAAATATTTTTTTAAATATTACTAGTATTTAATGTCATTTACAAATCATATATTATGAGAACAAGTTTTATATTTACAATGAATAAGTGAAAATTCTAAAGCTAATTGTGCAATAAAAAATACTGCCATTTTCGACATGTTCTTATGTACGTAGGGACCGTCGAGTTATTTAACTTAATATCGAAAATAAATACGAGTACCGTCCCATTTTCTTATGACGGCAGTATTAGTAGGATATCCTTGTATATTTTAGCAGTTAAAATATAATAAAATGCTTACAGTAACACGGCTAGAGTTCATTACATATGCTAACACTGTTTTCACACGTACTTGAAATCTTTGGAGGTAACGCCGACATTTTCTATTTCGGTAGGCACTTTGTAAAGAGTATATTTATTTATAAGTGTGTATTTATAATATGTTTCCAACAGCGGCTTCACCCGTGAAGACTATACGAATTCAAATTAAAAATTACAGAGTTTTGTACAAACCTTTCCCTCCTTTTTTACCCCCTTATGGGTAGAATTTTGGAAAATTATACAAAGAACACACCCTCCAAGTTTCATGTCTCTACGATCAGCGGTTAAGGCTGTGCGTTGATCCGTCAGTCATTAAGGACAAAACATTTTATATGTATTGATGGAGGTATAATTTATGAACATGTTATAAAGTTTACACTATTTAAATAGTAGATCTATTTTCTTATAACTCTTTTCCGCAGTTTCAATTGTATTCTTTACTAAAAAATCTTTTGTATCAGTTTATTGACTGATCTTAATCTACGCTTTCTTTCCAGGCATAGTCAACCGTGGTGACTCGTTCCGGCGCCGGAGATCTCGGTCCGGCAGCCTAGCCCCCTCCTCACCAGCACAATTAGCCCCCGAGTCTCAGGAACGCAAGCCAGTCGCCTGCCACCGTGTGGCTATGGTGGGCGCGCCGGGGGTTGGCAAGACAGCCCTTATCAGTCAGTTTCAAACCAGCGAGTGTATCAATGCTTATGATAGACAAAGAGGTGAGTTTACATGTAAGAATTATCATTATTATGTAATTTTATAATTTTGTCCCTCTGTTGAGCAAGTTTAGTTTCATACAGAGAAGGCTTGAGCATTGATCACCATGCTTGCTCAAGACGGATTAGCGATTTCACAGTTTTTAAGTATAGGTTTCTTCCAGATTCCCTTCATCATTAGTCAGTGGTATCTAAAATACGCTTAGAAAGAACATAATGACTACATTATGACTTTGAAATAGTCACTCACAGTACTTGCTATATTTCGAACCTACACATTCGTACTTAAGGTGACCTCTACGCATTTTCTGCATCTAAATGTCTAAACACAAGAATGCGAATCGATATGATGCTATGAACAACGCAGAAACTGTGACGCAAGTTGCTGCGACGCGATTTCATGCGGCAAGGCGTCTCCCTTCTACGTCATTAAGTAGTCAACAAGTTTCACGTCACATCGCTGTTTTATATCCAAGATAAATAGATGATGTATACTGTACACTCTTACGGCCAGTTAAATCAAAATTCGAGTCGTACTTTTACATCATCTGCCTAGCCTTTTACCAAGTATGTTGGGGTCGGCTTCCAGTGAAACCAGATGCAGCCGAGTATCTACCAGAGTTTTTTATGGAGCGACTACCTGTCTGACCTCCACAACCCTATTACCGGGTAACACGATACATCTTAGTAAGACTGGTTGTCAGATTTTCTGGCTTCTGACTACCCGTAACGACTGTCAAAAATTTACAAATGACAGCCGAGACCAATCAAGGTATAGTCACGTTTCTGGCAGTAGACAAAGCTTATTATATTATAAATCGTAGCACAAAAAAAATGAGCTAAAATTGTTTTACTAAGTGATTGCATAATGGAGGTCAAATAGGTAGTCACTGCATGTTAATTACTGGTATTCCGCTGCATCCCTAAGTCTCTCTCAAGAAATTATAAAAACCAACTTCAATAAATTCATTTGCAAGTGACTGACCACGGACCACCCAAATTACAAATACAGTTGGGATATTATTTATTTCATAGGGTCGTCGCAACGGTCTGAGTTTTCTAATTAACAAATTTAAATTAATTAATTTCAACTACCAAATTAGTTATTCCCGAAACTCGTTGCTAACTGAATATGCTTCGTTACGGTCCAAAAAACTGCTTCGCTTTAATATTTGATGTTGGTAGTAAATGTGAGACACGTACTGGGAGTAAGAGACTATTGTCTCATTAAATATACCTTTACTTATTTCAAAAAGTTTCAAAAGTAGTCCTTACTTTTTATTTACAAAATCTGTACTAATATACAAAGCAGAAAAGATTGTCTTTTGTTTTTTTTTCAAACCTTATAAACACATGTGTTGCTGGGGAGTTTGTTGCGCCACTTCTTCTTCCCAGCAAAAACACATTGGAAGTGGTGAAAGGCGGGCGTTTTGGGGGCTGAATTTTGTAAATTTGTCGTTCAAAAAGTGCTGATTTTCAGCCTAGTTTGAATAAATTAATTTTTGAATTTTGACGCGCTGACATACCAGTATGAATAAAGAAATGCATTTCATATCCAATTTCTCGAGAATGATTATAGGCTATTTAAAATTACGCTTCGACTCTTAGGATCTGATGATAAAGAAGAAGAATGACATAAAGACCTTAGCGAAAACCAAGTTTTAATGAACAAAGTTATCCTACTAATGTTATAAATGCGAAATTCTGTGACTCTTTCACGCAAAAACTACTGAACGAATTTGTGTGAAATCTGGTACCCACATAGTTTAGACCTGGATAATTACATAGGGTACTTCTTATCCGGGTGCGCCAAGTAGTTCCCTTAGGATACGGGTGAAACCGCGGGAAACAGTTAGTCTAAAAATAAACCTATAAAATTGTTTATACAATTTTGATATATTTCTTAAAAATAATAAATTGGATTTCATCATCAACCCATTGTTTTGTTATACAAGTTTATTCTAAAATCGACCGATGACCAGATTACGTTGTTTGATCGAAATAAAATCAGTTTCCTGATCGTTCGACCGTACTTTTGTTTTATATTGTTTTCTTTTATAGAATTACTTTGAACGCAAATTGAAATCATAAAAGAATTCATTGCATACGAGAAAATAGTACAAACAGCTTTATTTTTTCGTCCTAATGAAAATTTGATAGTTGATTTTATATGAATTTGTTTGTTCCTTTAAAGTTTAATTAAGAATAATATGTAGTTGGACATTAAGAGGTTGCATTCAAGCGGCTTCTACCCAATGTGGGAGGTCTTAACGCCTCCTGCTGGAAGTTCCATGCGAGGGTCGTGCGATTCATGGCCCCGTATGGGGACCCGTTGTTGGCAGGTTCATTAGGGCTCCGAGGGGGTACTTGAACTCGCCCCAAAGAGCGCTGGCCGTAAGGCTCATCCGGGGCTATCGCACGATCTCAAGGCAGCGAGCTTCCTTGCCGGACTGCCGCCGTGGGATCTGGAGGCGGGAGTTCTCGCGCGCCGTCAGCATCAGTGATGGGGGCCCTCCTTCAGGTCCATAGCCAGCCGAGGCTTCGAGATGTTCGAAAGATTTACCGCACCCCGAAACGCAAAGGGCTAAGGACAGAACATGAATGGGTTTTAGTCAGTAAGAGTCTGATACTCCCTCCCATCCCACCCATGGCGAGAGGAGACATTTGATGATTTCCCATCCTAATAAAAAGGTGGAACAGTACAGTAGCATTATATTTAATAAAACAAGACAAGTCGATCAAGTTAAACTCAGGTACTACAAAGTTACACAATAGTGTCAACTTGGCACCAACAAAGTACAGAAGTGTCACATTCACTGCGACATAACTTAATGAAAGGATGCCGACGAACTTGTGTAGTGTTGTTTCCACCAATCAGAGAGAGTTAAATTGACATTGTGTGACGTCAAACGGGTTTTGACCAATGAGAAGCTTTGTACCTGCAAACTCGGGGTTTGACGTAGGTTTAATCTAGAATTCACAAAGGGCTGTTGTTACATTGATATCTCAATTAGCAGAATGTAAATCCTACTTATATTATAAATGTGAAAGTATGTATGTATATTTGTTTGTTACTCTTTCACGCAAAAACTACTGAACGGATTTGGATGAAATTTGGCACACACATAGTTTATAACACATGCGCGAAGTAGTTCCTTCAGGATGCGGGTGAAATCGCGGGAAACAGCTAGTGACAAATATATTATTCTTTACTCTCTCCGAAGCTATATGCGTACCTTACATCCTGTAATACCTAACTGAGTCCACCTGTCTGTCGTTATGTCACGTTTTCAAGAATAAACTAAGAACTGAAGTGAAAGGTTGTTCAGATGCGACCTGCGGGAACAAGTTATAATATTAAAAAAGATTACTTTCTACAATAACTAAAGTATAAAAAAGGATACTAAAAAATGGTCTCAGTCCGTTTACCTCAAAAGAAGCTCAAAGCATAAAAATAATTCCTCTTTCATTACAAAACTGAACGCTAGAAAGCAATATTAAAACACTGGACCGTTTATGAAACGACAATACTGTGAAGTTCACGCCAAATGAAGAAATAAAGGACAGCAGCTCTCCTAGTTTTTATTGTTCATTTTACTGGAACAAACTTGTAACACGAAATGAAGATAACAGCAGTACCACTTGACGCAACAATGATAGCAAGAAAAAATCAAAATTTTAATTTTAAAACCCCCTACGCAAAAATGGCTTACATCATTTTGGAAAAGAGCTGATTGATACTCTTACACTGCTGGACCGATATTAACCAAACATAAGCTAAGAACCACCGTAAGGAAGTTTCCTTACGGAAACTTTGAAACTTTGCCAGTTGGCTTTCAAATGAAAAAAACCGCATCGAAATCGGTTTATCGGTTTGAGGGCTACGATGGCACAGACAGAGAGACATCGACGTTAAACTTATAGCACCCCTCTTTTTTGCGTCGGGGTTTAAAAATATAATCACTTACAAAAGGGATCATTTAAAATCAGGAGCTTTTAGTGAGAAAAATAGTTTTGTTTATACAAGAGCACGATGATGGTAAATTTTGATGATTTTTACTAAGAAGAAGAAGCTGTTTCTTTCAATTAAAAAATATGTTTTAAATCTTACCTATAATAATATTGGGTAGTATCATGTTTATTATAATGCTACCTTAGAGCTTTATACTACAAAATTCTAAAGGTAGCCTTTTTTTGAGAGTCAAACTCTCAATCAAATGAATCTGAAGGTACGTTTAAGCATTACATTACAATGTTATTAGTAAAAACGTCCTCTTAAATCCAAACGTTTTTTAGGAGTGGTCAAAGTCGTCAAATAACAACGCTGTGGGTGGGGCGAGAGAGAGTGTCAGACTCTTCCTGACTAAAACCCATCCGTGTTTCTTAAATTTTGCCCTTTGCATCCAGGGCAACAGTATCTCTTTCGAACAATCACAAAGTCAATAAAGTAATCTTGTATTGAATGGTTTTTCTGTAAAATATTTTTTTATATGGCAACACTTCGCTGCATCGCACGTCGACAGAAATTCACTTAACTTTGCAATTATCTCGGCTGGTTCGTTTTTGAAACTATTCTGTTATTGCAGTTTTGCATGTCCATCCGTTTGTTCGTTGATTTTGTTTTAGAAATTACTGTGCAATTCCACGTCAGGCATCTTAGATTGTAAATATTTTGTTAAATATTCTATGTCTGTAATGTTTTTTCAAATCATTTATTTCAACTAGACCTTTACGGGCACTTTTGAAATGAGTCATAAGTCTGTCAGTTTGTCGAAAAGAAAGTTGAAGCTATTTGCCCGTTCCAAAGCGTAGATTCCTAGATGTTATGTAAAGATTATTTGAATCATGCTTTCTTCAGCAGATCTTGTAGAGAAATGCTGATAAAAACCTTTAGGTATATTCTTCCCAAAACATGTTTTTGTCATCAATTTGTAATTAATAAATCGTACCAAATCGAGAAACTGAGAAAACTACAATCCAAAAGCTAACGGACGCTTTAAAAGTGCTTTCAAATTATGAAAATGAACATTTTCTCGGAGGTTGCCAATAAAATTCGTGCTCTTAGTTTTAATAAATAAGTACTGGATTTTCTTTAAGCTCTCATGAATTACTACCTATAAGAGCGCTCAATTGTTTATTGTACAACATCAAGCAACAATGGGTTCGCAGATTAACGTGAACAATTTAAAACGTAGCGGAACACCGGGAGCACGGTTTTGTGCATGGCTTTTCATTTCGATCCATTGTCTGAACTAAGCGAAGCGTAATTCCAAAATAAATGTTCCCGTATTTTTCTTTTATCTACTCAATTCCTATCCTTACCATTTATCGTCTGTTATTTTACAGTTCATGGGAACAACAAAAGACTTGGATGTCAAATATTACGAATATAATTTTTATCTCAAAGGAATCCCAAAAAAATAGAAACAAAAACATTTCTAATTTTCAAAAATAACACTAATACGATAAAGCAAACAAAACATCCTATGGATAAAAAAAAGTTATTCATGTAAATAAGAAAAAAACATTTGATAGTACAGAAGATAACAATCCCTTTGGGGGTAAAATGTGAGATAACAGCACCGAGGTACCAGGGGCACATAAATTATGAAGACCTCGTAGATTCCAGCCGGCGACCACTCGTGATCTTTTGAGGGTTGCCATTTATTATGCCCGCGCTCATTGTCCTTGCCTTGTAAAAAATACATTGTAGCCCTGCATTTTTAACTCCAGAACCAAGAATAATTGAAGTTATGTAAGTGTTGATTCAAAGCTGATACATGCATTGGTCGGGTTTTTTTCTATGCTCAATAAGATTTATCCTTTTACTAAATCTTTGAGGCATCGTCATTATTTATATATTTATCCATTACAAATGTAGAAAAAGTAATACACTTGACTCTGCAGTTAGTTTTTCCTGTATCATGCATTGTTTCATGCGATAATTATTAGTCGTACCTAAAGCGCTCATTTCAACAGCAACCGCTTAACCTCTGCATCAACCTTGTCAAAAAGAGAAGGCCAGATATATCTGTCCTCTTCTATCCATGAAATAAAAAGCCTACGTATACGTAATTTGATTACTGTCTACCCATATATGTGTCCAGCACGAACCCGCATCCCCTCGCGCATGGATAAACATGGGGAGTTTTAACCAAAGCGGCTGGTTTAAAATTTTCCTATCGTAAGCTGATCTTTTTACGGTGAAAATGTAGGTGAATATTTCGAAATTTTGAAAATATTGTTTTTTATCGATTTTGTATCATTTGCCACATAAATACGACAAAGAATGAATTGATAACTAGTATCGTATATTTTGACGTAGATTTTGACTTGATCACACATTTTTTTTGTTGAGTGGCTAAAATCATCTAGTTAGATTTAGAACTTAGCAAAGTTTTATATTGTGGTAAAGAAAGATTTTAAAATTCTTCAAAATATTATAAATGCGAAATTTTGTGAGGATGTATGTATGT
This sequence comes from Pyrrhia umbra, assembly GCA_963891755.1. Taxonomy (NCBI): domain Eukaryota; kingdom Metazoa; phylum Arthropoda; class Insecta; order Lepidoptera; family Noctuidae; genus Pyrrhia; species Pyrrhia umbra. Next base: position 2,041,807 of record OY982929.1, on the reverse strand, counting down.
TTGTGACTTTTTCACGCAAAACTACTGTGGAAGCTTGTACACACACGGGGACACATGGCGCATGACCCATGTCAGGCCACAATAGGCCTGAACATCTGACAACTGGCCTATACTAATAATGGAAGGTCCCTCTAAACTAGTTGGAAAAGGACTTGGCGAAATAAAATCACGGTATGTTTTAAACGAATATCTAAGATTTTCCTAGTATTGTAGTCAAGACAAAAGAAAGTTACGAACTTTAATAAAATATTCAACAAAAAGTGATATTCAGAATTCTCTTTATTCAATAAACAAAATTGTTGACGCGAAAACGATTTTTCCTTCCACAGTAGCTTTTTAATTAAAACGACAGAATTGAGATGAAAGAAAGTATGAATTGTACAATTATTATGGTTCACGGATTTTATAATTTGTTAGTAATTAAAGACTCTCCGAGTCTCCAAGTTCTGTCGTGACAAGAAATATTTCGTATCCGACTGTCGGTGATGAAAATTATAAAATTATTTGTTTGATTAGCATTTAATGTTTGTTTTATAGTAATTCTGCTAAAAATATGTTTATTTTGATGTATGACATATTTAACTATAATATTATTATTTAATCACAATATACTTACAAACTATGTTAGGAAAATATTATTATGACAAAATTAAAATTGAACTTGTTTTGTAATCAGCACTGCACCAATAAAAGACTACATTATTAAATGTGGAAATCTAAAAAAAGGATTTATATAAATAATACATAATGAGAAAATATTCAAATCAAAATATATATATTTTCTAAACTAGAAAAACTATATCTCACGTTAAAATTTATTACCTATGCTTTTTCTTAAGGTACGTTTTTTAAGCATATCGCGAATAAATATCGGGAATAATTTCTAGAACCTTCAACACAATTCTAAAACAAAAAAAAGTGCTATCAAGACTACTGTCAAAGAGGAGACCGCACTGATATTGGGGCCATAAAACACGCGACGGAGTGCATGGACGTTAGTAATTGTTTTTTTTTGTATGGCATCTCGCAGGTCAACCTAGAAGGTTGTCGACTGCTTAACCGGGCTTGCCTGTGAAGTACCTTAAATGAATGTAGGGCCTCCAGCCAGGGCTTAACTTACAAAACTAAGCAACTACACGCTAAGGGCACCCCCTAGTGAGGTACGGGCCTCGGCTCAGGCGTCGCTGGGGGAGGACAGCAAGGGACAGGCTGGATCAGAATATATAATATGATTATTATAATCGGGAATTTTAAAGCTATTAGCTCAGCTCGCAGGCTGGCTCGTCGAGCTAGGGTCGTTTTAGTAATTGATATAGAGTGGGTACCTACGCCAGCTTGTGTATGGGAAATTACCATTCAAGTTCATTGGCTTATTTATCAAATAAATTACCCAATAAATAATTAATTTTACTAGCTGTTTCCCTCGGTTTCCTTCGGATCCTAAAGGAACTGCTACGTACACTCGGATAAAAAGTACAAGTGTTAATCCAAGTTAAACCAAATTTCATCCAAGTCCATTCAGTAATTTTTGCGTGAAAGAGTATTACATTAGTATGGAGTTAGGTTGAATGTAAATGTTTAAAATATACTTACTATATTTAAAAAAATGCCTTACTTCATTTTGGAAAAGAGCTGATACTTTTACAGTGCTAAACAGATATTAACCAAACATAGCTAACCACCGCAAGGAAATTGGTTTTCAAGTGAAAAAAACCGTATCGAAATCGGTCCATCCGTTTGAGAGCTACGATGACACAGACAGATACACACACAGGCAGACATCGACGTCAAACTTATAACACCCGTCTTTTTACGTCGGGTGTTAAAACATAATTCAAATATATTCGTATATTCATGTTTACTTAGCGTGCTATATATATAATATGTATTATGCCAGCTATGTAAATAAGGAACATACATACTTGAAGGTCGATTATGATTTATTCTCAAAATAAATTCGGTAGATAAACATTTTCGGATATCGAACGGTGGTATGACAGTGATAAATTAAGGCTTTTAGTAATATCGGTAGACTACAATTTATAGCTAAGCGTATTATTTAAAGGTATCTATAATTCGTAGCACACTACGAGCTACGGCGTAGATCCCCGCGTAGCATTGCACTGTTTGTAACTACATAATTTTCATTCATTCAGAACAAGGCTTACTAGTTTTTTATATGACTATTCATGAAAATGAGAGTTGTGTATTTATGTATTTTTATACTTTTTTTCAAAAATATTTGGTTTTGTTAAGAAAAATATTGACTTTTATTTTACAAAAAAATTAAAGAATAAACATTGTATTTCCATTTAAATATCATAATTTATTTTAAAAAAATCCTGAAACGTCGTTAATATAAAATAGCATATATTTAATGTCCCTCCCGCTTATTTCCTGGCCGCTAAATACATTCCCGTGTCGTTGACAGCGGAAAATTCAATCAACTACTCGCAGATACGACCTACATTGACGATCCATGGCATTTTAATTCTCATCAAATTAAAATGCTAAAGCCATACTCACGCTTGTACATAATTTTTTTATCGTCTCAAATAACTTTGCAAATTGTATTTATAACCTAACCAGCTTTCCCAAAGTTTAGCTAGTCCACACAAACACTCTGTCATTTTTTATTTGATTTGACTGAAATGTGGTAGTTAGACTCTAAATTTAAAATGATAAATTATAATCGTATAGCCCACGCGGCCAAATCCGCGAGTGGAGAGCTAGTTAGCTATATAAGAAGCCAGCTTCCCGCCAGCGGCTTCGCCCGCGATATTTTAGCTAATGGATACAAAAACTTGACAAATTATATACTAAAACCTTCCTCATTAATCACTCTATCCATTAAAAAAAACCGCATCAAAATCCGTTGCGTAGTTTTAAAGATTTAAGCATACATAGGGATATAGGGACAGAGAATGCGACTTTGTTTTATACTATGTAGGGAAGAGGGCGTAACTATCTTTTTTTTTCGATGTTGAGTTAAATAATATGCATTTAACTCATTCGTAATCAGAATCATTTCCTGATTTCAAATATGTACTGGACTCAAAAATTGTTAGTTACGTCTTTTCTTCGTATGATGGTAGTATAAATATGGGGATTTGAACAAACAATAGGGTTGCTACATAATAAATGATCGACAGTCTATTGTCTCTGCATATCGTAAGCCGAAAGCCGACAGCGATAAATCAAAATGGCGCATCGTGACACATTGCGGCGTGTTGCCGACGACGAACGCCACACGACATGGTGGGGACTTTATTACTGTTTGTCACTTTTTAATCGCTTTTTTGTTTTTATTTTTATTATCCTTTATTCATTAAAGTACATATTTAGTATTATTTCTTAATATTATTAGCAAAAACTTTCAATTATTATCCTTTTTCCTTTAAGAACCTACTTATTTAGTATATTTTACAAAAACTTAAAAAAAAGCCTTTATTATTATTATATGTTGTTAGACTGACTCGTTGATCTAGTGGTCGCCAACGCGACTGCTGTGAACTGGGTCTCAAATACCCGAGGAACACAGATATTGGCCGCGATTCTCTTGACACCATCTAAATTAAATTTAGTCTATAATTCTCTCTTTCCATCAACAAATATAAGAAAGGGATAGCAAACTTTTAACACCTGTCAAATTAGCAAAAAATAGTTTTCCATACAAAATTAAACATCACGACGTAACATCTCGCCTAAATTAACAAACCTGTACGAACAAAATGTCATCTATCATTTAATTTGACAGCACTGAATCACTTGCTATCCTCTTCTTGTATTTCGCAATAGAAAAAGAGCATGATATTTTAAAATTAGTTTAGTCGTGTGTAAGTCAGAATCGACACCATTGAGCACTTTGAGTTTTTAAAATTTCACGAAGGAGACCGAACAGTCATAGTTGGTATAGCACCCCTGTGGCTAGGACATTAAGACGTCATCCCGACTGCTATCCAATTCATCTCCATAACAAAATTCATCAAGATCTAAATCGGTTCGGTTATTTTGCCGTGAAATCTCGAATCGTGAAAACAAACATGTCTATCTGTCATGAAAGACACACAAAGTTTCTTTCGTATTTATAACATTACATAATACGCAAGAAAGGATAATTATGCCTGTGTCTTCACACGCTCAGTGAAACTATTTTCTTTTATTTATCATGAAGAACGAATGCTTTTAACAAAAACGTGACACAAAAAAAAACATTTCAAGACACGCGAATCCAGCAATTTATCGAGTTCTATTCCACCAATGGTAGCGGCCACAATGTAGGCCAATCAGAGGAAGTAGCGCGTCCGATAATAGGGTAGTGCGTCGTCCGCAGTTGACTGCACGATTGACAGCCGAATGAGAGCTATTGTGGCACAGCACTATGCAGGCGGCACGTCACTGAGATTCAATATTCACGGTTAATTGGATTTCGGGGGTGGGTAGTAGTGATGAGCGACGTAACACTAATTGTATTGTGTAAGATGTCATTGATCAAAGATTACTATACTAACTAGCTCGTCCTCGCGGTTCCCTTGCACAATACTTGTTTTCGCGGGGCTCGTAGCTAAGTAACAGGCATGCGGATCGATAGACTAGCAAAGTTAAGCTGCGCTTAGTCCATGGATAGGTGACCGTTTTCTTAGCATAGCGAGACAGAGACCGATTTTGATTGCGGCAGCCAATCTCAATAAAGACCCCCATTCGTGGACTGACCGCGTCTAGCGCAGCTTAAATCTTATGTTGTCAAAACAACACTAATAAAAAGAGCCTATTATAAAATTCAGCACTTTATTGACGACAAGGATGAGTGGCGACTGGCGACCAGAAACATTATTTATATTGCTGAATTTTAATTTTAATTTAATTGTTTCATTATTTTTTTGTATAGCATCATTTGAATTGTATAATTTTCTCAGATATAACCTGTACTGTAAACATTTCCTTGCGAAAAGAGTGTCTATGAAGTTTCCTGCCGGTTCTTCTTCATAAGACCCACTCCTTGGAACAGTGCAACTAGCTTGACTTTTCACAAGTGCCTGCAAAGACCTATTTGAAATTAAAAAAAAAAGTTTTATCCTTGCTTATCTATCGATATATGTACTTAAGCTTTAGTAGTTTTCCTCTTGTTTTTCAGCTTTCAGTCAATGTAAATCAGTGTAAATTAATTTAAAAAGAGTCAGTTTATTACACTTAACCACGTTCAATCGATCAAGTAAACATCAATTAGCATTTTTTGACTACGCAACCAATAACTCAACCCCATTCGCCCCGGGGGATCGTTAAAGCTATCAATTTTCATGTCATTTGTCGTTCGATACCTCCCCGGATATTGGCCCGGCCGAAATTGGGCCCAGCTGAATTCGTACCACCGTTGTTTGTGGCGCTGATATTTGATGCGCTCGCCTGTTCAATTAAGGAAATATTTTGTGCAGTTAAATATTACTGGGAACATGAAAGGGGCATGTACCAACTTGATTTGTGTGAAATGTGAAACTGTGCTCGTAATATGGACTGGGTTTGAAATCTGTTTATAAATAGGGGGTTTTTGGGGGTTTTAACATTATGCTTTTATGATGCTCATATTTTTAGGTGTTGGGTAGATTCTTTTTTTTCATCGTGTGTGCTACAGGTTTTAACGAACCTAACAAGCCCTTGTGTCAGAGTTTTTTCAAAACCATCTAACGGCCGACATGGAATCGTAGGTACTGTAGGGAATGCGTAGTCAGAGGTGGAGGTGTCGTTGATATATATCAAAGAGAACTTTAAATACTGCTGCTTTATTTCGTGATCATGAATCGACTTGGCATTGTATTAAATAAAATCTGCTAATCTATCTTTTCTTATATTAATTTCAAAATGATTATGAGGCCAGTTTAAACAATAAGGTCCAATATCTTACATTTTCATAAAACCTCCACGGTACCATCGACTGATATCAAGATAGAGCCAGACGAGAACGACGGCTTAACGTGCCCTTCCAGACATGAGCGTGTAACACCGCCAAATTCCTGGTTTCGAGCTGCTTTATATTTTTTTTAAACCCACAAAGTGATTTTGGCACGACCCGGGATTCGAACCCGAACTCGAGCAGTCGCGTTTGCGATCACTAGACAAACGAGTATCGTACACTGATATAAAAGTAACAGCATGTATGACCTTGGGCAGTCAGCACCACTCCCATTATCCATACAAGCCCAACTAATTGTTAAAAAAAAACAATAAAATTTTTTGATCTGATAAATATTATTTCTGACACGAATCGAACACGCAACACCGTGCCGGCCATAACATAGCTATTCCAAAAATATATATAATTTAGTAATATAATTAAACAAACTACCTAATCGTATATATTGTACCTGGGGGGTTAGACAAGTGACAAAAACGCTAGTAGAATAGAAAACAAAATGTATGGGAATGACATTCGTTTACGATTAGCTATCTGTCATTCCCATAAATTTTGTTTCCTTTTCTACTAGCGTTTTTGCCACTTGTCTAACCCCCCTGCAAAGATATATTTTAATAATAATTATGCTCTATATGAAATTCAAGCTACATTGCAATCAATGTATTAGTACACCTGCAAATATTAATCTAATATACCCAGAAATGAACGCCATAAACCCTGTGCAAAGCAAATATTACCAGTTATAATTACATACTAATTTGGCATAGAAGATTCTGGAAGCTTCAGTGTACACACACATGCACACAATGCAGAAACCAATTAGATACATGAGTTTACCAGAATCCGAGGTATTACATTAAAGGAGGAGGGATCTGCTACGGTATCTGGGTGATCTTTTTATACTTATATTACAATGCAAGGTATAGCGTACAGTATAATGCTTGATTAATTTTATTCATCTGCCTAGCCTTTTTCCCAAGTATGTTGGGGTCGGCTTCCAGTCTAAACCGGATGCAGCTGAGTGCCTGTGTTTTACATGGAGCGACTGCCTATCTGACTTCCACAACCCAGTTACCTGTTAACACGGCAACCGGGACCAACAGCTTAACGTGCTTTCCGAGGCACGGAGGAGTCTCGCTTTGACATAGATGGTCACCCATCCACGGACCGACCGCGCTAAGCGCAACTTAACCTTTGATCGGTCGACCCGTGCGGCTGTTACTTAGCCACGAGCTCCTTGCTTGATTAATTTTATTATCTACTAATTAGTTCACGCAATTGGATAATAAGTATCCTGTGTTAATGTACATTATAAACTATTTGTAGACCCGTCCAAATACGTTCTGTAGTTTAGGCGTTAAAGAGTAACAAATATAATATATATACATCCTTTTTTTGGGATGGGAATTCATCAAATGACCCCTCCCGCGACGTCGAGTGTCAGAACACGGTAAAGTTATGGTCAGACTCTTACTGACTAAAACACATCCATGTTCCTTCCTCAGCCCTTTATATTCCGGGGGCACGGTAGGTAACATACATACATACACCCTAACATACTTTTGCTTTTATTATAATATTAAGTAGGATATAGGTTATTGCAGTTAAGAAAAAAATAACGAATAACGACACAAAGCTTCCTCCCTAATATTATAAAAGCGAATGTTAGTTCATTCCTTACGTTTTTACGAAAAAAACGCTGAAATGATTTAGACAAAATTTTGTACACGAACACGAAGTACCGACCGAGGAAGTAGTAACGGCGAATAAAAAAAACTATCACAAAATGCATCATCCCTACCTCTTAGATAGGTATCAATATTTGCTCAATAATTATATACAAGGATTAATTAATATGTGTAAGGGATTAATCACGGCAGGAACAAGGATTAGTTCTGATTTGATTGTTCATGTTCAAGCATTAGATAGCAAGAATAGCTTGTGGGGATATGTGATGATGATATAGGGATGTATGACGTCATAAATGAGACGTCATAAATGTGACGTCACGCCTAATCAATCTACACACACTGCTGGTAGAAGACCTCTTGCATTGATAATCAAAAATGCCGAAACCAGATTTTTTATAAGGCCAGGAATAGTTTCGTTGTGAAAAAGAGATGGTGCTATAATGACGTTTCTAGCTTTGTCCCGCTCTCACATCTGTGTAGTGATTGCAAAAACACGTGGTGGTATGCCCCAGGTTTCCTCACGATATTTTCTTCACCGTTCCTGATTTAAAAAAGAATGATACTTCCAACATTGTAAGTGAGTATTTTTTTGACAAATACGAGAAACAATCCAACATGACATACTATTTAAACATTGCCAATGATGGGATAATTATAAATTATTCTCAGAAAATCTATTGTGTTACTGAAAAGGAATGTTTGGTGTCATTAATGAGAAGATTCATTAAAATTGTTGTTTGATGCCAAATATTTGCTTGCATGACTGATGTGACACCGAGATTTCTGACACACTAGAACTTGTGTATATATACTATCTGCATGTGTGTCTGTATGTGTATATAATGTAATTTTTACAATTATTTAACACTAGCTTCTGCCCGCGTCTTCGTCCGCGTGGAATAGTGTGCTCCACCCCTATTAGTCGTAGCGTGATTATATATACCCTATAGCCTTCCTCGATAAATGTACTATCCAACACTGAAAGAATTTTCTAAATCGAACCAACGGTTCCTGAGATTAGCGCGTTCAAACAAACAAACAAACTGTTCAGCTTTATAATATTAGTATAGATTGATATTGTATAAAGCTGGTTTTTCAAACCTTACAGACACATGTGTTACTGGGGAGTTTGTTGCGCCACTTCTTCTTCCCGGCAAAAACACATAGGAATTGGTGAAATGCGGTCATTTGGGGGCTGTCTCTTGTAAATTTGACGTTCAAAAAGTGCTGATTTTCAGCCTATTTTGAATAAACGAAATTTGAATTTGACATTTTGATTGCAGGAAATGTAATGAAATTATTTGTACTACCATATTAAACTAGCTTCTGCCCGCGACACCATCTGTATGGTCTTGGAATTGTGTCCAGATACCGGGATAAAATAATTATAATCTTCTATCTATATCTTCTATTCTTATAATAAATCTGTAGAAGGGTCAATTCTGTACATGAAATATATTTCCAAAATAACTATCAGGGGGTGATTAGGGATCGATACTGATGCCAAAAGTGCAATCAGTAAAATTTTTGTCTGTCTGTCTGTCTGTATAAACTCTATAGAAACAAAAACTACTCGACAGATTTTAACGAAACTTGGTACAATTATTTGTCATACTCTTGAGCTGGTTATAGTATACTTTTCATCACGCTACAATCAATAGGAGCAGAGCAGTGAAGGGAAATGTAGTCATTTTGTTTAAACGCGCTAATCTCAGGAACCGCTGGTCCGATTTGAAAAATTAAAAATAGGCTATATATCATCACGCTAAGACCAATAGGAGCGGAGCACCACTATTCCACGCGGACGAAGTCGCTGGCAGAAGCTATTTATAATATGTGGATTCACCTTCCTCAGCCCTTTATGTTCTGGGGGCGCGGTAACTCTTTCGAATATCCTGGTAATCTACATATTTAATACATATCGAACACACAGGAGACTTTCACCTACGTGTTCCATCAGCGAAATATTCCAAAACACACGGAATTCAATCAGAGGAGCTCCGTCAAACCGTCTCTTGAGATAATGCAGTGACGTCACGTAGCTGCTCCCAATTACGTGGAGCCCTCGAATTATGAACTATTCATGATAATTTGGGGCCCCGAAAATTGAGGGTGAATCCGCTCATAATAAATGCAGCTGAACTACTGAAGCTTTTTTTTTTTTTCTTTTTTTTACCTTACTCCAAAATGTCTATCTATAGTAATAGCAAAAAAAATATGATGCACTTTTTTCTTGATATTTGACTTTATCATGTTATTCTGAAATTCGACCATATAAGATTGTTACAAAATACATTTTAGCTTTGCCTCTGGTATTGCATATTTTCTGAGTTGGTGGTTAGCTTTTACTATCAGATGGGTCTTTCCTGAAAATAAGGTAAAAGGTACTATCTACTACATATAACAATAAATAGGCTTTTAGACAGCAAGTGACAACGACCTAATATGCACTTCTGATTTTTTTTAATATCAAAGTATTGAATTCTATTTACTAGTTACAAAGTCGCCACCTCTGGAGCCACACTGAAAACTCACTTAACACTTACACGTTAGAATTATTTACTCGCGACTTGCCCACTAATTTGGTTGTAGCTCCCATCAGCTCTCACGTCATTCCGCATGTCAGTGTCCCTATTTTAGAACGTGAGACAGCCATGATTAATGGCGGATCGAATGGAGTTGACAAAGCTAATGGTGGTCATGAATCAAAATCTGATGACTTTTGAATGATGGACCGTTTATTTATATTTGGTTACCTTCGTGAACTTAAATTAACATGAAACGCTTATTGAGAAATGCTGCGACATTTATTTAGTTTGTCATCAAACGTATTTAAAGAAAGAAACAAAAAGAAAACTATATTTTTTATAGATGGGAAATCATAAAATGACTCTTCCCATTGCGAGCGGAGCGAGAGTGTCGGTCTCCTACTGTCTAAAACCCGTCCGTTTTCCTTCCTTCGGCCTTTAAGTTCCAGGGCCGTGGTAACTCTTAAGAAACATCCTGCAGCCCCAGTAGGAGCTGGTCCTATGGGGCGCGTCAACTATTCTGGCATTTCTTTGAAGCGCTCTTGGAACACAAACGTGTCGTCAACACGGGCCTGATCCTCACGGGAAGGCAAGCTATGCATTGCTCACCGTCTGCAGGCCCGGTGTTATTAGGCCGCCGTGCGTATTTAAAAAAAAATTGGGGCGTCCCTATGCCCTTACTTACTTATACTCTTTGTCACTTAGTATTTTTAGTTGTAAGTCTTGGCTGGAGGCCTAATTTAATTAATTAGGACCTCGCCACATTGTCAGGTTAAGCAAGTCGAATGCTGTTAGAAGCACCCTGCAAGAGGTCATGTCGACAAAAAAAATCCCTATGCCAAGTCAACATTTTTTGGGCTAAATTCCATTTTCCGAATCTAGCATTATACGTACAAGCAGCTGTCCTTGACGATGGTGAAGGTAGCCTATGCCCAGCAATGGGACATTCTCCACTGATACGATAACGATAGTATCTGTAAGAGTTTGAAAGTTACCTGAAGGTATTCTAGCTAGCAACCATTTAAATAAAAGGGCTCAAAAGAAAAAAGCAATGAATTTTCGATGTCACACTTACACTCCCTTTCTGAAGCAAAAATAGTATGTCTTAATTCGAAAGGCAATAGATATATTGGATATCGTTAAAGGGGGTTTTCTCAAAGGTGCAATGTCAGCTACCCTTTTTACGACTGTTTGAGTAATTAAAGTCTATTTTTTAGAAACCCTCATAGGATGTAATGCTTATTGCTGAGTTAGGAATATTACTATTACTACAACTACTTATATGTCATATAGTGAAGTCATTTTTTGTAATTTTTTTATAGTCCCACTGCTGGTCAAAAGCCTCTTTTCATATAGAAGAAAGCATTGATCACTACGCTTGCACAAAGCATATAGGCGTTTTCAGATTTTAGAAGTCTAGGTTTCCTCACGATGTTTTCCTTCATTGGTGTTTGTCAGAGGCCAAGATACACTTAGAAAGTAGCTTTAACTTCCAAAAGTCACATGATTACCTAAGGCTCATGGCTTGTATACCACCATATTACTTAAGCTACCCCAAAAAGTAGGTTTTAGGTTATCAAATATTTTTTTAATATTATGGAGTACGGATATTACGACGATTGAAAATATTTAACTGAATGCAATATTGTAAGGAAAACAAGTCTAAATTCTAAGTATCCCCTGAAATTTCCTTCAATTTTTATAAAAGAAAACTGAAGCTACTCTGAGATACAAGCAGAATGGATCCCACTTGAAAATCTTTTAAAAATAAATTGAGGATTTTCATAGAATATCTTGCGGGAATATTGTCCGATACAAGAGATGTAGTTTCTTTGAAAATAGATTTATTTTGTTTTAAATGCAATTCCTTTCTATCGTACTCCGATATTTTCTTTTAAAAGGTGTATTTTAGTTATTTTCCAATGATAGGATACACGAAATAAGGTGCTTGTGGCTAAGTAACAGCCGGACGAACTCTGCTTGGCGCGGTCGATCCGTGGCTGGGTGATCTTTGTCATAGCGAGATTCCTCGGTGCCTCGGAAAAGCACGTTAAGCTGTTGGTCCTGGTTGTCACTTGTAGACTTGTGGAGGTCAGATAGGCAGTGGCTCCATATAAAACACTGGTACTCAGCTGCATCCGGTTTAGACTGGAAGCCGACCCCAACATAGTTGGGAAAAGGCTAGGCACAGGATACACGATAAAAAAACATACCATGAAAAAAAAGCCATAAATATTTACAACGAATCTTGTATAAAATACTGAAAACAGAACTATCTTTTCAGATGCGGACGGTTCAGAACAAAAAGTGTCGATTATGCTGAACGGTGAAGAATCAGAATTGTACTTCGTGAACTGTACTACGACAAAGGTACCTATTCTCTGAATGAAACTTTTAATTATTAATGAGAAGCTCAAGCGAACTTGTAACTAATTAATTTGTACTTCGCAACTTGATTTTCGAGATATTTTTGCTAATTTAGAGGATTGTTGCTACAGTTATGAGCAGTTTCTTGTCTTTTTAATGTCTGAGTTTGTGGGTCCTAAGCGACCGATTTATTTTATGCAAATCGATCGTTCTTTCGTTCGATTTTATCGCCGCAGAGGGTTAACTTATAACTTAGTAGTAGGTAGACGGATTCTTTTCGTCACAATATTTGTGTATAAAAATATTAGCTGTTTCCCGTGGTTTTCGCCCACATCCTTGGGTACCTTGGGTGCTTCGCGTACCAACCCGGATAAAAGGCAGCATATGTGTTAATCCAGGTTATAAACTATGTGTATACCAAATGAGTTTGTTTGTTTCACTTTCACTGTAAAATGGCTGAACCGATTTTGATGTAATTTGGTAGGGAGATAGGGGGGATCTTTGAGACGATAAAAGGCTACTTTCTATCTGGTTGTGTTAAACAGTTCCTTCGAGACGATTTAATAAAATCAATTTCCATAGGATTTCATAGTTCCTTGTATTCTACCACTATTATCTCATCATAATAGCCCAAATACTTTTTTTCCTTGTTTTGAAATAGTCCTGCACGAACCGGGGATTGTCCCTGGATGCATTGCTATAGTGTACACTCTACACGGGGATAATCGCCGGTTATGTGTCACTATTATATTAAAGTTGCATCAAAGGATTTTGCGCGTTGGCTTTGTCCCCCAAAGGTCCGGGACTCTGTAGTCCCTTGCATGCACGAAACTAATCCAGCCGATATTGCAGGAAGAAATCGACCGCTCAGAGCCCCCTGATGCCTTCGTGGTGATCTACTCCGTGGTGGACAAGGCCTCCTTCCAGAAATCTGAACAGGAGCTGGCCAGGCTACTAGACTGCGACATGTTAAGAGCCAGACCGGCCATCCTAGTGGCCAATAAAATAGACCTGGCTAGGAGTCGAGCCGTTTCGACACAAGGTGAGTCGACGACCTTCAAAGGTACCTCAACTTGAGAGAATTGGTTCTCTCAAATAAGTGCAAATTCAATTCCGTTTTAGTCTCAATGTCAAAGTTAATTAAATAGTACCCAATACGTCACATTTTACGCCCCTTCACGGACATAAACACAAAGTTTTATCTATGTTATAAAAATGAACTTATTTTGTGTATATATTTGATGCCGATGCATTCCTAAACGATAATACCTACTACAGACAAAAATACTAACAACCGGTTACACCCAACTTTTTATCATTAATACTTTTGCGAATATCACAAAACATGGTATCAATTATTAGCAAACTTTCAATGTTTTTTTTATGTTATTAATACACACATGTTATGTAAAATAAAGAAGTAAACACATATCATAAATATTAAGACGAAAAACATAAAATAATAGCAAAATTATTCAATTGAATCCTCCATTTTGACAGATCTTGAATGACAGTTCTTCCGTTTCACGTATAAGTAACCGCATATATTTGGTGCAACTGGCTGTGTTTCCCGCGGTTTCACTCGTATCCAGACGGAACTACTTCCCACACCCAAATTAAAAGTATCCTATGTGTTAATTCCGGTTATAAACTATGTGTGTACCAAATTTTATTCCAATTACTCGTATTAGACGAAAAAGCAAGACAAATCTTCTTATATATAAAAAAAAACATACAGTCGAATTGAGAACCTCCTCCTTTTTTTGAAGTCGGTTAAAAATGTATTGATGTTCGTTAGTCTCGCTAAAACTCGAGAACGGCTGGGCCGATTTAGCTGATTTTGGTTTTGAAATGTATGTCGTAGTCTAGGGGCTGTACCACCACATGTTTTTGCATTCACGATTCAGCTTTGAGAGCGTGACACAGCTACTAACGTCGTATAGCTCTGTCCCTTTTTTCAACGAAAATAATCTTGTTTTGACAAGTCATGGTAAGTCCCCTGGGAAGGTTTAAACGGTAAGAAAAAGTTAAGATACATGTAGGTGATACGAAGTATACCGGGGCATCTAGTTAAAAATATTTTCATTTATAAATTGAGCCACGATTATTGACTCATAACAGCTAAGCCTCGCTTATCATAATGCAAACGTTAATAAACTCGCTATACATAATTTATTAGACAGTGTCAATCAAGTCAGCAGTTACCTGATAAAATAAATATAAGTAATAACTATCCAACGGCTCGCTTGTCGTTCGGCTCATTAATCGTTTCCTCACATATCGATCACAGTACCTAGTTGTATATTTACAAACTATAACAAAATCAACAAAACCTACAAAGTGCGTGTCAGGCCACACGCAATAGGATTCCTTAATTTCGTAATTCACACTTTACGTGTATGGGAGCTCACTTAAAAAAAATATTTTTCGACATTTTTGTCGGCGTGATCAATATGCATGCATATCCAAACCAAATTAAGTACTAAGAACCTTTGAAGTATGCCGCGGACAGGCAGAGAGACAGACTAACATGGCAAAACTATACGTGGTCCTTGTCGACTACAGAACCCTAAAAAATAGGCAAATAATATGTTCTGGGTACAAGCCTCTTTCCTTTCATGCTACTCCAAAGTTTGTGAGGAAGGATAGATAGATGTTTGTTACTCTTTCACGTAAAAACCACTGAATGGATTTGAATGAAATTTGGTAGACATATAGTTTATAACCTGGACTAACATATAGGATACTTTTTATCCGGGTGCGCGAACTAGTTCTCTTGTGATGCGAGTGAAACCCCGGGACACAGCTAGTACAAAATAAACCATCATTTAATATCTTATAAGGTATATATTGTCCTATTATAGAATGTAGGGACTTTATTTATCCTAACAAAGCTTGAAAAAACCGTTAATCTAAAAGATAATGATGTCACATATCTTCGCAAATTACTTTCTGATCACTAGATTAGATAGAATATCTCTTCTAAGGGTAGTGATACAATAATACTAGATGTTTCCTGGGGGGTTAGACAAGTGGCAAAAACGCTAGTAGAATTGAAAACAAAATGCATGGGAATGGCAGATTCGTATACGAATGTTATTCCCATACATTTTGTTTTATATTTTACAAGCGTTTTTGCCACTTGTCTAACCCCCCTCGTGTTTCACGTGCATCCTGAATATTTTATGTGTTAATCCAAGTTATAAACCATGTGTGTATCAAATTTCATTCAAATGTATTCCGTAGTTTTTGTGTGAAAGACTAATACAAACATACAAATATATTCTCACACAATTTTAATTTGCAATATCAGTAGGATAAATAGTAATTGTTATGTATAGTGATATTATGCACCTAAATAAATAAATAACACAATGTATGTACCTAAACCCCAGTTCATTGCATTGATCTAGTTATAAATTCAGATCTAATTTTCAAAAAGGGAGCAATTAATTTATTTTCTTTAAATTTGAGTATAAAAGAGCACAATTTTGAAGTTTTTTTTTTCATATTTGCTTCGAGTCTCCTTCTGACATATGAACCAAGCGTTAGCGATATTTCTAGCAATGTAGACAGAGCCTTATTGCTGCGTTTTTCAACGTAACACGTATAGTACCCGCAGTTATAAAGCTAGGTTTACACTACAACACCTTATACCGTATACTCAGTGTAAACAGCGAGTGTCTGTGTGTAAACAAGTGTGAGACATTAATTGTACAACACAAGAAAAGTGTCGCGTCATCGGCATCATAAATAAACTATTGGTGTATGAACAGAAAAAAAAAAATTCTGACATTTGTGTCGCTATTCTGTCGTAGTGTCAATCATGCCAAAGAGAACAATAATTAGCCAACCACTATACAACCACACATTATTAAGAACATCAACTTGGTTGTTTAGCAAGATAATTCTTGATTTACGCACGTTATGAGAAAGCTATACATAAAAAATGCTTTGTCCAGAATAACTGCTGACTGAAACTTGGAGGGTGTGTTCTTTGTATGACGTAGGCATCTGATAAGAAAGGATTTGCCGAAATTCTAAACTCAAGGGGGTTAAAAAGGGGGCAAAGTGTTTATGAAACTGTCATTTTTAATTTGAATTCGTATAACCCCCGCGAGCGAAGCCGCTGGCGGAATGCTAGTAACTTATGAGATGAGCAAAGTTACTATGACAAAATAAGAAGTTTTAATATTCAATATGTATTTTTATTAAGGACAGTTTCCACATAATTATGTTTTATAGGAGCGAGCTGATTTCCTCGGGGAGAGCGAGCGTCTTATGATGCCCTTATTCGTATTATCTTATTAACTAAACATTGAGGTTGTATTCTTGGTTATATTTAGATTTTTGTTTTTTTTTTCGTTATATTGCGTCTTCATGGTGAGGTCAGATGTTATTTCCTCCCTAATTCTTTTTTGTCAGATTATTCATGAAATTAAAATGAGCATTTATTTATTTTTTTCGGGTTCCGTAGTCGACAAGGAAACCTTATAGTTTCGCCATGTCTAACCAACACCTACTACGGAACCCTACTGCGCGTGGCCGCCCATTTATTTAGGAAGCGTGTATTGTTGTTTTATACCTAGAAATAAAATAAATCATTATACAAAAAATATTTGAATATTTCTCTCTAGTTATAAGAAAAATAATTATGTATTTTGGAAGGAAAAGAAAATTCATGATATTTTTTGATTGCACAAAATAATATCAATGCCCTAAAATTTGTGGTTTTATCTATAGATAGGTACTTAAAAAGGGCATATTTCTGAAAACATGACTGATTTTTAAACTGCAAACAAAATTAAACTTGATCAAATAGGCTGAGAAATCCTCCATCTTTCTTTTCCACAACACTAAAACAAATACTAATAATCCCTCTTTCTTCAACAGACGGCAAGTGCCTCGCATGTACCTACAAAGCGAAGTTCATTGAAGTATCAGTCGGCATAAACCACAACGTGGACGAGCTCCTAGTGGGCATCCTCAACCAGATCAGGCTAAAACGACAGCAATACACCGCTGAAGGTGGAAGGGAATCCTCACCAGCCCATTGGTACAAGTCCCGAGGAGTTGTTCGAGCGAGTATGAAGGCCAGGCAGATGTTCACGTGGATCTTTGGGAAGGAGGATTCGAAATTCAAAAACTGTGAGAATCTCCATGTCCTGTGAGTAGAAAATGACGGACCAGTGTTCGTCTAAAGACATTGGGACTTCTGTGAGGTTGACAGTCAAGTGGCGGTGTTGCGTTATATGATTTAGCTATTATTGTTTGTTTGTATTTAAATGTTAAAATAATGCGGCTGGTTACGGGGGCTAGGGTACTATAGCCTATTTAAAATCTGATGTGTATTTTTTTTTATTGAAATTTCAGCCTGTTTCTATAGTTTTGCGATAGCTTCTTCCTTTTCCGTGTGTCTCGGGTTTAAGGGATGTTAAAGGTATGAGCATATGTTTCGGTACCCGATTGCGTCTGCCGAAAACGCGCAAAGCAGTTGCAATCTAATTTAAACCTAAATTACTTTACAGACATTTCAAATCGCTGTACTGTAATGCTAAATGCCATCAATGTAATCGTACAAAAGCTTCAGAAATCTGTCTTAAAAAAAAATGGATTCTAAAAGTGATTAGATACTAATACCGGGAATTTTAATTTATTCAATTTGTATATATACAAAAAATTTCGATATTAATAGGTGGCTAAAATAAAACGTTTTTGATGTCAGGATTTAAAAGTAAAAAGCACTTTTCTTTTTTATAGATCAGATGACGTAACCAGCCGTGTTGCCAACCAAAAAAATAAAATGCCAAAATATAAAAATTGGTATTACTAGTCGTTATGTGCCAATTTTGAGAGAATTTAATAAATTATAGATAAGTTTATATTTAAGCTAGGTAACACATACAAGTGAAACGACAGTATTGTCCCGAATACTTTTAATATATCATTAAAATGACGTATCAGCAATATATAAATGATAAGTGATATATTATATCATGTAGGTATATAATATACTTATTGTATAAATAATATGCTAATGTTATTGGACCATGCGTACTTACATAATTATTAATTACTCATAACAATGTTACTTGTCGTAATTTTATAGCAAATATTATAGTACCTATAATACACCAATATACCTATTTGTGTAGTCACTCAATATACTATGTGTATTAATATAATAAATATTATAATAATTATGGCATACATTATAATTTCATCTGTGCCTACCCACATTTTATGAATTCCTGATGTAAGTTAAACTGGAAAATATATTATAGTCCTGTCTGTCTTATGTAATGTAAATAGATAGGATGTTGATAATATGTTCACCTATATATTAATTGGTTATTTCATGAAATAACTAATTAATTGTGTTAAATAAATTTTCATTCATAATTATATGCCATCGTATAGGAAAGTGTTGAAATTAATTTCTCTATAATCTAAAAAATATATATCATTAGGTTTTAGTTACATAAGGAATTCAATACTTTATTTAAACAAACCCAGAAGTGTAACATTGAACTACTGTCCTCGTATTTGTACAATTTTATGTTCAAATTCAAAATGATCCAGGGTCCATGTTATTCCTTCCATCCATGCCAAAACCTACTCATTTATCGTAAAATAATATATATATAGCACCTAAATTAATAAATAAGAACTCTTTCTATCAAGTGTCGAAATTATTGTCTTTAAAAATACAACAATTTGGTCACTTAATTATTATTTTAACTTACCAATAAAACAGTAAAACTGTAATGCATTGATACTAAATGCCATTCGCATAATGCATTTATTATACAAATAGGAAATTACTCACTTTGACTGGATTCAAATGCGGCTAAAGTGCTAAAGATTTTTAATTAGCGTTTAGTTTTAGTCCAAAGGCCGCTTCGCAAGAAAACTGTTCAAAAAAATCGTTTCAATACCTATATTTTGTTTATATAAATGTAATATTTAGGTAAGTATATAAAAATGTATATAATCAATGCGAATGCACTTAAGGATTTGATGTTGTATTTAATATAATAAATAACTATTTAAGTGAAACATCTATACATGTTCATGTACTATAGTTATCCTTATACTCATATAAACTGTTTGTAATCGATATTAATTTGGATGAGGTGTTTGTAAATTGTACTTCGACTGCCATGAATAAACTGCTAATATAAAAAAAAAATATCAGTGTGAAACACAAGTTCTGGTTATTCTTTACAATCACCTTTTTCAAATTATCAATATTGTCCACAGTAGTTGAAACTCCCAATTTACAAAATTAAATATGATTATGAAAAACTTTTGAACACCATGACTGAACACCAAACCAATTTTATTACTCCTAATTAATATCTTTACGTCTTTTGGATTACGATTCAAAACAGTGCCTTTTTATTGTTAAAAAAACGTATTATAATACCTTATGTGCTATTTTTACTGATAATTTGTGAAAAAAAAGATATAAATTACTTACCCTACTAGATGTTATACTTTCCTATTGTTAGCTGTATTTAAATACACTGATTCGTATAAAATATTGCTTATACATGTTAATAATTTCCGGGTAATGTTAAAAATAACTTTGGAGTTTGTGGCTAAGTAACAGCCGCACAGGTCGGCCCATGGATGGGCGACCATCTATGTCATTCAGAGACTCTTCCGTGGCTTGAAAAGCACGTTAAGCTGTTAGTCCCGGTCTTATCTTTAGATCTTTGAAAGTCGTTACGGGCATCAGAAGCCAGAAAGTCTGACAACCAGTCTTACCATAGCGTAACGTGTTACCCAGTAACTGGGTTGTCGAGGTCAGACAAGCGGTCGCTCAATTTAAAAATCTTGTACTCAGCCACATCCGGTTAGACTGGAAGCCGACCCCAACATAGTTGAGAAAGGGCTAGACAGATGATGATTAAAATTAACTTCTACCCGGTTAATATAAACAATGTACGTATAATTAACTTTGCCCGTTACATGGCTAGTTATAAAGTATGTTTAAATAGTGGTATTAATTTTGTAAATACAATGTTACTAGTATTATTATGTGCATTTTGCAAAATGTATGAGCTTTCAATTGTATTAGTGGGCCTAGACAGTCGTTGTTTTGGTAGATTATTTGAGATTCAAGAACTATTCAGTGCACAAAAAATAATAAATGTATTTTTAATTTTACTTTTATTTAAGTTATAAATCGTTCATGATTTACATTTGAGACATACAATAACATCTCAATGGGAAATTTTCATCGCCTTAGCCGCTAAGTACTTTGACCGGGTAATCTACCACATCAACACGCCCCAATGTGTGTAGGCCTTTAAGAATATTATCATTATTGTAACATACCGTAGCTAGTGTTTATTGTAAATAAAATGATTGACAATAAATTTGATTACTTTAAGTTGTAAATTCCTTTCTTTTTACGTTTTAAAAGTAGGTAATATAATTAAATTAAAAGTCAAATTCGTCGCCTATTTATAACTAGCTTCCCGCCAGCGGGTTCGCCCGCGATATTTTAGCTAATGGATACAAAAGCTTGACAAATTATATATTAAAAACTTCCTCATTTTTTTTTCAAAATTCAAAAGTCATTTATTCAAATTAGGCTGAAAATCAGCACTTTTTGAACGTCAATTTACAAGAGACAGCCCCCAAAACGGCCGCCCTTCACAACTTCCTATGTGTTTTTGCTGGGAAGAAGAAGTGGCGCAACAAACTCCCCAGCAACACATATCTGTCTGTAAGGTTTGAAGAACCTTAATTTATACAATATTAATAAAAAAAACCGGCCAAGTGCGTGTCGGGCCACGCGCAGTAGGGTTCCGTACAAGGAGTTAGTTAGTCGACTATAGCTCTGTAACCGATTAAGCCTACTTAGCCGTGATAGTTTTCCTTGTAATTTCATTACATGTACTACGTCTGTGATTTTTTTCACATTTCTAGGTACAGCCATTCAAAAGTTAGAGGGGGGGTAACTCGTATCGAACAAAAAATTTCACTTAAAATCTAGATATTTCGCAAATGGCTCGCTTAACTGAAAAATGGTCTTCACACACCCATAATATTTTTGAAAGACCTATCTAACGATATCCCACACGAAGGGGTACGCGAGAAAAAAAATATTCATCCCTACTTTACATGTTTGGGAGCTACCCTAAAAAAAAATATTTTTCAAAATTTTATTTTACCACTTTCTCGGCGTGATCAATATACATATTCATACCAAATTTCAGCTTTCTAATAACAAAAACCACGGAGCTATGCCGCGGACAGACAGACAGACAGACGGACAGAGCGAAACTATAAGGGTTCCTTGTCGGACTACGGAACCCTAAAAATGGGTAATTTTCATATTTAACATAATTAAACATAAATTAATCACTCTATCAATAAAAAAAAACGCATCAAAATCCGTTGCGTAGTTTTAAAGATTTAAGCATGCATAGGGATATAGGGACAGAGAAAGCGACTTTGTTTTATACTATGTAGTGATACGATTTGATATAAGAGCTTCCAATTACAGCTGGGTGACTAAAAAGCAAGAAATTAATTCGAAGGTAAATATGGATAATCTATATTCTATATGTATATATAAAAATTAATTCCTATTTCCCTTGGTCACGGCATCACGCGTGAACGGCTGGACCAATTTGGATAAAATAAACGGTACGACGATAGAGGGGACTCTGGAGAAGGTTTTAGGCTACTTTTTATCAGAGTACCTACGTAAAGTAGTTCACTCAGGACGCGAGTGAAACCGCGAGAAATAGCTAGTAACTAGTTTCTGCCCGCGACTTCGTCCGCGTGGGATAGTAGTGCTCCGCTCCTATTGGTCTTAGCGTGATATAGCCTATAGCCTTCCTCGATAAATGGACTATCTAACACTGGAAGAATTTTTCAAATCGGACCAGAGCGGTTCCTGAGATTAGCGCGTTCAAACAAACAAACTCTTCAGTTTAATAATATTAGTATATAGCTAGTAATTAATAAAAATATTTATACTCCATCAATGTTGATATTCCAAAAAGCAGTCACATTTTAATATCTCTCTTCTGATAGCGATACGTTAAACAACATCCCGTAATCATTAAAAGTATTGGGTCAAACCGAAATCCCTAACGCATACAGCTCAGCTTTGTTTCGTCACAACGATGACGTCATCGCTTCAATCATTCTCGATGGGCTTCGATACACGTGACGTAAATTAACGGGGGATATTTTTAGAGATCTCAATTGGTAGTATCCGACCGCTTGACTGCGTTGCGGGTTCGATTCCTACGCGCTTATGGGAATGACGTAATCTTGTTATTTTGTATTGGTTTGAACTACATAAGAATATAAAAAACTATATAAAAATATTAGCCAGTCAGTAAAGTCGGAGAAGGGCTGGTCGCCCAGGGTAAACTTGACAGGGTTTTTTTTTTTTATAAATTCGATATTAGGTTATGGACCTCCTCTTAATTGCGGAATAATTAAAGAAGCATGGGTGGGTTTTAGTCAGTAAGAGTCTGACACCCCCTCCTCCCTTACTTACTTACTGTGGGTCGCTCCACCCACAGTGGGAAGAGTCATTTAAAGATTTCCTTGATGATATCTTTAAAAAACTGCCTATGGTGAACTCAAATTTCGACAGTTGTGTTTAAGATTACACCCCATTTCCTGAAGGAAATACTTTATTCACCCGGGTACAATGTCCTATATCCTTCTTCAGGGTTCGATCTATATCCATGAAAAATTTCATCTAAATCTGTTCAGCCGATTTCGTGTCAAAGCGTAACAGCCAAAAAGAGTTACTTTTACTTTGTAATGACTTTTAGACGTATCATAAACACGGTGTAATTTATTCACTGTTTTCCCTAAAATATTTACTCAGGGGGCCTAGCACGAATCACTTTCGAAAAAGTATTCGATATCAACAGCGATTTTACAATTAAATATAAGTACTCGTATTTTACGAACTATTTATTTAAATTAATTATTTTAATCATATCTTTGGATGCTGCAAATTGTTATTTACACATTTTAAACTTAAAGTTTACTCTAGTATGGTTGTATTTATGATTCGAAAATCGCTTTCGATACAAATACTTTTTCGAAAGTGTTTCGTGCTAGGCCCACAGTTCATAATTTTTTACCTCGCTAAGTATCAAAAATATCTTAAAAAAGATGTAGGTATTATTAATTTTATCATAAAGGTGTCGCGGTACCGTATAAATAAGTCATTTAAGGAGTTGTCCGGGTTTGCTAATTATATTATAATTAATAATATTTTTATTTTGATGACTAAGTGCTCAAGAAAGGTTTTATGTCATGGACTGAGTACATACCTTTTGAGAAAACAGTTAATTCAATTACACAGTGTAGTTATAATGAAAGTTTTACCACGTTTTACTTTATACTGTTACTGCTAGCAGTTAGGTACATCTTACCAACTCGTAAATTCATATTTTTATGTAACCGTGTGTTTCATTAGAATAAAATTTCTTAATAGAACAACAACGGCTGTCAAGTTTAATTAAAGATATTTCCTTGACTACCCTACTAAGGTCAGATAACAATCGTTACACGTAAAATACTGACTTTCTACCGCATCCGGTGAACGTGGGACGAAGACCGAAGAAATTAAGAAAATGTAAGTATAAAATTTACAACTGGTTGCACCAAAAAAAATATGCGGTCACTTATACGTGAAACGGAAGAACTGTTATTCAAGATCCGTCAAAGTGGAGGATAAAATTGAATAATTTTGCTATTATTTTATGTTTTTCGTCTAAATAGTTATCTATCTTCTATCTATATCTATACTTATAATAAATCTGTAGAGAGGTCAATTCTGTACATGAAATATATTTCCAAAATAACTGTCAGGGGGTGATTAGGGATCGATACTGATGCCAAAAATGCAATCAGTAAAATTTTTGTCTGTCTGTCCGTCTGTCTGTCTGTCTGTCTGTCTGTCTGTATAAACTCTATAGAAACAAAAACTACTCGACGGATTTTAACGAAACTTGGTACAATTATTTGTCATACTCCTGAGCTAGTTATAGTATACTTTTCATCACGCTACAATCAATAGGAGCAGAGCAGTGAAGGGAAATGTTGTCATTTTGTTTAAACGCGCTAATCTCAGGAACCGCTGGTCCGATTTGAAAAATTCTTTTAGTGTTAGATAGTCCATTTATCGAGGAAGGCTATAGGCTATATATCATCACGTTAAGACCAATAGGAGCGGAGCACCACTATTCCACGCGGACGAAGTCGCTGGCAGAAGCTAGTGATATATATTTTCTTAATTATAATCTCTATGTATTGATAACATATAAAATATTAAAAGTATGCAAATTATTGATATCATGTTTTGTAATATTCGAGGGGCTCGTGGCTAAGTAACAGCCGCACGGTTCGACCGATCAAAGGTTAAGCTGCGCTTGGCGCGATCGGTCCGTGGATGGGTGACCATCTATGTCATAGCGAGACTCCCCCGTGCCTCGGAAAGCACGTTAAGCTGTTGGTCCCGGTTGTTATTTGTACATCTTTGACAGTCGTTACAGGTGAAACAGAAGCCAGAAAGTCTGACAACCAGTCTTACCAAGGGGTATACAAGATACATAGGATTTATTATCATAAATCTTACTAATATTATAAATGCAAAAGTTTATGTAGATGTTTGTTACTTTGTCATGCAAAAACTACTGCATTGAGTTTAATGAAATTTATTACACTAATTGTTTATAACTTAGGTTAACACGTAGGATACTTTTTATCTGGGTGCGTAAAGTAGTATCCTCAAGATGCGGGTGTAAACGTACCAAATTTTATCTAAATCGGTTCAGTAGGTGCAGAGATTACCTCACAAACTTAACCTCATTATAATATTAGTATTGATAAGAAGAATGTTTTTGCCTTTTCATTCTGCTGGTACAATAGTATAATAAAGACGCCAGACAAACATAATTGTTTCCATTCCTCGGTTCTGAAGCAGAAATATAATTTTCATTTCTCATACACGGAAAGTACGCTTAAAGTTACCTGATCAGAGGGACGAAAGTAGTACTTTTCGTCCCGGGGAAGCGATTTTCCCTGCTGTCAAAAAAAATAAAAACTATGCAAGGCATGTCCCTGTATACAGCCACTCTGTTATATCGCGGCGTAATATTGCAATAAAAAATATTATCAATAATTTTGTAACATTTCTTTATACTGACCCAGGTATTTCTAATTTAGAATTCAATAAATTATTAATTAAATAGATTTGAGCAATATTTTTTACAAAAAAAATACTATAAAAAAAAACTATGCAAGCCATCTCCCTCTATACAGCCACTCTGTTATATTGCGGCGTAAAATTGCAATAAAAAATATTATCAATAATTTTGTAAAATACAGGTAATTCTAATTTAGAATTCAATAAATTATTCGTTAATTAAAATAGATTTGAGCAAAATTTTTGACAATAAAATACTGGCTGGTAGAATGCCACAGAAAAAAAAGAGGCGGACAATCGATCCTCAGTTGTTTCGTCGAGTGCTAATTATTTACGTTTACAAATAAAATATTGTTTGTTTATGTAGTCAGGTTTGTATTTCCTTTCCTAATATTCGAAATGAAAAGCAGAGTGTTTACCTCGGGAGAAAGACCTATGTAGGCCCTCGAACTATTAAACCATCTCGGGCCTAAATAGGTCACTTTCATCCCTTGTGTAACAATCTACTATTCCTCCCCATAATCGGCACCCCTGACTTCATAATCAGCAATTTACATACTTAACCATATATTACCATAATCTCTTGAGATTAGCATCTAAACGTTATAAGGAAATAACTACGTGATTCTAATGTATTATTATCTGTGGTAAGTATTGATCACCCTTTGTTCTATCATTATTCAACTATAGTCCGAAATGGCTATTTATGAATATGGCTGACAGGTGAACTAACGCTAGCCACCATCTCGAAACGTCATTTTTGGTGATACCAGCCAAGTGATTTTTTTTACCGCTCTAAGTAAAATGTAGCTGTATTCGATAATACTAGATTTTGTCCTCGAACTAGTTAGAAAAGGGCAATGATGATCTGCGATGCCTCTAGTGTTGTAGATATCCATCGGCCGAGGTGACTACTTAATAATCTGGTGTGTGTGGCTTGTGGAGCCAATCCAAATGAGTGTTAAATATTTAAATATTACATTTTTTTTCCAATTCTAAATTATTATTGTAAAGTGAATGATGAATTACTAAATTGCTATTTATCATGTCATGATTTACTTAAACAATTGAAAAAATCCATTAATTGGTATCATTAATAGTGTCATTCTAAGATGACAATATTAATTCCAGTTTTCACCACATTCATATAGATTTATGTCGGAACCACACACCACGTGCAACGGGAACATAAAGAACAATTGAAGGAACATAGATGAGATTTAATTAGTAAGAATCCGGCACCTCCAACTCCGCCGACAGTGGACCGCGGCTGATGATGACTGCCCATGCAAAAAAAGACGTAAGTACATACCAAATCTCATTCTGAAAGTTATGGATTTTAACGTTTTTATAAATTGGCATAAGTCATACACGCTCATAATCCTGTGCCACAGGGTTAGATAGATACAACAAAATCTATGCTAATATAATAAAGCTGAAGAGTTTGTTTGTTTGAACGCGCCAATCTCAGGAACTACTGGTACGATTTGAAAAATTCTTTCAGTGTTGGATAGCCCATTTATTGAGGAAGGCTATAGGCTATTTATCATCACGGTAAAATCAATAGGAGCGGAGCACCACTATTCCAAGCGGACGAAATCGCGGGCAGAAGCTAGTAGAATATACATACAATTACACATAGAAATTTAGGTACTAACTAATCATGTCCATTGCATTGTTTTCGGCCGGCTTACATACAGATACAGTTGATATGAGTAATGAACAGGCTTAAAGCCTACTAGCTTTTGCTCGCGGATCCGCTCTAGTTTTCTCTTCTAAAGGAACAATGTTTTTTTTTCTGGATTTCCAATTATCTGGGAAAAATTTAGTGTTTCAGACTGTCGTAACTCATCATCTGCCTAGCCTTTTCCCATCTATATTGGGGTCGGCTTCCAGTCTTAACCGGATGCAGCTGAGTACCAGTGTTTTACATGGAGCGACTGCCTATCTGACCTCCACAACTCATTTACCGGGTAACACGGTACCCCTTGGTAAGACTGGTTATCAGACTTTCTGGCTTCTGACTACCCGTAACGACTGTCAAAGATGTACAAATGACAGCCGCCGGGACCAACAGCTTAACGTGCTTTCCGAGGCACGGAGGAGTCTCGCTATGACAAAGATGGTAACCCATTCACGGACCGACCGCGCCAAGCGCAGCTTAACCTTTGATCAGTCGAACCGTGCGGCTGTTACTTAGCCACGAGCTCCTCTGTCGTAACTAATATTGAGTGAGTTTGTTTGTCATGCTTTCACAATATAACGATTGGTACGGAAATATAGGGGACCCAGGAGACGGTTATAGCTATATCTAATCTAAATCGGTCCAGCCGTTATACATTAACAAACAAATAAACAAACAGACTCTTTCTCGCATTTATAATAGTATTTAGGATAGTTTTTTTGAAAGTTTTCTTTAAATACAAAACAATTAATTGAGTCTAATTAAGCATACAATAAAGTTAACAAATAAAGACGGACAATTAAATTAAATAGAACAATGAAAACACAAAATAATTAGAAAATACGAACATTTTGTATTACGTTAATATAATTAGACAGGACCGTGAAATTGCTAATCCCAGATTAAGAATTAAACTTTTGGAAGGTTTCGCTTAAATTTTACATTGCAGAACGTTGAGATAATTGGTTAAAATGAGGATCCGTAACGTTTTTAGTTGACAATGCAGATTTGTAGAGCTAAGTAATCCTTAACATACAGTTCAAAAATTTTTGATCTACGATAAAAATTGACGAACTTATGACCAAATTACTAGCGAAGTTCACCGAGCGGTCGCCGCGATAGCTGTGACGTCACTCCAACGGTTA
This sequence comes from Pyrrhia umbra, assembly GCA_963891755.1. NCBI lineage: Eukaryota > Metazoa > Arthropoda > Insecta > Lepidoptera > Noctuidae > Pyrrhia > Pyrrhia umbra. The sequence goes on along the minus strand of OY982929.1, from coordinate 2,013,280 downwards.
GCCGTTGGCAGCAGTATGGCGCGCAGTGTTTTGTTTGATTAATTGTGACTTTCAAACAAATTAAGTGTCCGATTTGTGTCTAATTCACCTTTTCAAACATGTATTAATATTGTATAGTGCCAAAATGTACAAATACTTCTATTATTACCTTAGAAAAACTATTTTTAACGTGCCGAAAAACGCAAAACTTCTTCAAAATGGTATCCTGTTGTAAAGAGATGATTGATGATGATTTGAGGTGGCAAAAAATAGCCATTGAAAACCAATATTAAGGTTTCCGTTATAGATCGACAAGTATATAGGGGGAACTATGAACTAAATAAAGCGCAAGTTGGTTAAATAGCCATCCGCGAAATGATCCGCATAGGAATGAACGAAAACAACATTTGTTTATCAAGATCTCTGTACCAATACATTATATTCATTATTTTTTACACCTACCTACTGCTGCCTCCACACAATCACCGATGATCGCGGTGATTTGCTATACATTGCTGTGTTGGATGAAAAACTCTCAAGAGTTTTTGAGAGTTCACAGCAATGTACAGCGATTCACCGCGATAATAGCCGATTGTGTGGAGGCCTAAAGATTTTAAATCAATATCTTAAGATAACTAATAAGTAACGTAGATTAACTTAGAACTAGATTACTGAGATAATCAAATATCATGAAAGAATCCACCTTTGGAAGATTATCTGATTGAGCTTGCACAAAACCAGCCTCTACTTTATTAATACTCATATTTTAGGACGTTTAATACTCAAATATCACAAAACACACTCTAACAACACTTTACGTAAAATAAATTGCCAAATATAGTGACCAACCGCGTCGCAGCTCCGCCGAATAGTGAAATATGAATGCAGACTGCGCTCGGTTCCGTTGGAGTGACGTCACACGCTCCCGCGGACATTAATTTTTAGCGGCCGGAACGGCAAATGTTTATTACTTAATATCTTCATAAGTAATGGTCCGATTTCGATAATTCAAAAAGATATATCATTCTTATGTCATAAAGAATAACATAGATACTAGTTTTATTGAATTTGCTATTACATTACTGATCCTCATTATTATTAATTTTCGTGTTGTTTTTTACCCAAAAACATATTCAGGTTAATTAGAATATTAGATGAGAAATTGATTTGTTACTTAATAATACAGAAAATATTTTAATTGCAAGTAACATTATGTTGTCCCATTCAAAAATAATTTTAAATCTTTGCGTAAAATATATTTTTTTTACAGTACAATAAACCAAATAAAAATATCCTAAAAACAGAAGATGAAAATGAAGAGGAGATTTATGGTAATCTATACTTCTATATCTATACTAATATTATAAAGAGAAAAGATTTGTTTGTTTGTAGGGTTTTAACTCAAAAACTACTGGATCGATTTTAAAAATTCTTTCACCATTAGAAAGCTACATCTTTACGAAGTATCATAGGCTATATTTATTGCCAGAAATAATTAGGGATTCCTACTAAAACTTGAATAATGTAACCCAAAGTGTAAAAAAATGTCCACGCGGGCGAAGCCGTGGGCGGAAAGCTAGTACATATATAAATATGGTCTATCGCCCATTTATATTTTGACCTCTTCGATTATTTGAAAATATTTTGAATGTGAAAGTGAGTTTTTATCTAAGATTATATTTTTTATATAAAAAAAAATGGTATAGAAATAGATGGGACCCTGGAGACATAATTCCCTCAAAACTTGGGTGGAGTCGAAAACATATTATCATTGCTAGTAATTAAAAATATAAAATCTCCCAAAATGACGTCACTCGCATAAAATCATTGATCCCTACATATTAAACCTGGTTATACATGTATAGTTATTATGGAACCTTGGAATTAACTGCGGTTACATCAAAACCATGTTCGAACTTGGTATAGTCGGTTACCGCCCGCAATTAGGCTAACCGAGATATTTACCTTATTATATCTAAACTTGAGATAATTCTACCTTGAATTTCAGGTATAATATGTAGTTTGAGGTTTTCTGCGTGTGATAGGAAAGTGGGGCTTTCCAATTTCCTTCAGACTTTTTATGTTCAGGTTTTCTCACGTCACATTGGTGCTTGCCAGTTTTCGAACCCACACACTCGTACACGAGTTGTCGGTACCTTTACCACTCGACCACCGCGACCATAACATTTTTTTAAATTTAATCAATTTCAATATATCAGCATACCAAATTTCATCTCTATCGGCTCAGCTGTGTTCCCATAAAGGCATAGCAGACGGACAGACGGAGTTGCTTTCACATCTATACTAATATAATAAAGCTGAAGAGTTTGTTTGTTTGAACGCGGTAATCTCAGGAACAACTGGTACGATTTGAAAAATTCTTTCAGTGATAGATAGCCCATTTATTGAGGAAGGCTTTAGGCTATATATCATCACGCTAAAACCAATAGGAGCGGAGCACCACTATTCCACGCGGACGAAGTCGCGGGCAGAAGCTAGTTTGTAATATAAGTAAGGATGATAATAAACTGCCTATGAGTGAATTTTGGTGAAATTTTTATTTCATTAACTTAGTTTATTTACCTAATTTTATTTAAATATTGAAACTAACCTAAATATATATATATGCTACCCAATGTAATTCCCCAAAAGCTTCAGTCCATAAATTAATTTATTTCCACTAAATTAAAAGCAATTGAAATCGAAATTATTTCTTTTCATCTTTATAATTAAGTTTCGTTCATGTTTAAATCTTTTAACATTACTTGTATTAAATATACATAGAATTATCTTTTTAATTTACTTTCGGATTCTGTTTATTCTATACTAGCTTCTACCACGACTTCGTCTATAATTTTCACGTAAGTATATAAAATATCAAATACTCAGGGATAAACATAAACGCGAATCTGAGTGCTTGTTTAATACGCTTTCACAGTAAAATGGCTGAACCGATTTTGATAAATTTTGGCATTGACATAGCTTGACCCTTTAGGAAGGGTATAGGATAGTTTTTATCCGATTACGATAAGTAGTTTCTTGAGGACACGAGTAAATCCGCGGGAAACGGCGAGTTCACAATAAATTGAAACTCAGTCTTCATTACAAAACAATAGAAGCCCAAACTAATTAAGGGCGACACACACATAATTAGATTCGCAACGGAAATTGCCGACCGATATTAATTCAGTGCGAACAAATGTGAAACCCTTAAGGGCAGAGATTGATTGCCGAATTGCGTTCACCCTTGATTTCCTTTGTCAACCACACTTTTTGTGACAATGGGACATTTCCACAAAGATGTTTATCTGGGCTTATAAATTTTCGCCAGCGTTTCGTTGTATGAAGAGGCCATTAATCAATGGCGTCTTAATCTGTCTATCCCAAAAGGCTAAACATAAGAATTAAAAGAAAAAACATTAATGTCTGGACTATAAGTAGGTAAAAAATCCGCCCAGTGCTAGTCGGACTAGCACCTATTATTTATAAAAACTGCAAAGAAATCAAGTTTGTTGTATGGGAGCTCCCTTAAACATCATCATCATCAGTCTATATATTGTCCCACTGCTGGGCACAGGCCTCTTCTCATACAGAGAAAGTATGAGCATTGATCATTCCCTCCCTTCCCTTAAACAATTTTTGTTTTTTAGTATGTGTTGTTATAGCGGCAACAGAAATACATCATCTGTGAAAATTTCAACTGTCACAGTTCATGAGATACAGCCTTTTGACAGACAGTCAGATAGACTTAGTAATAGGGCCCCGTTTTCCCCTTTGGATACGGAACCCTAAAAAATACCTTTTCAAAAATTGTCTATCCATGTCTTTACAAATGCATGGTCACAATACTCTGAAAATAATTAATCATCATCGTAACAGAATCACGATTCCACTGCGTTTGTAATGAATATATTATTTGATTTTTATGGCTTCGGACATTGGCTGGATGAATGATACAAGACTTCAAAGAATATCTCTTATTATTGTGTACATCACTTCATCTTTTTTTCCATCGTCGGGACTCAGGCCCTTTTTTCTGGTGGGAAATCATCAAAAGATCTCTTCGGCTGTGGGTCGAGCGGTAGTGAGTGTCAGATTCTTACTGACTAAAACCCATCCATGTCCCTTCCTCAGACCTTTGTATTCCGGGGGCGTGGTAACTCCTTCGAACATCCCGCAGCCCCGGATCGGGACTCAAGCCTTATCTATGAGACAGATAATGAGCCGTATATCGTCATCTGCCTAGCCTTTTCCTAACTATTTTAGGGTCGGCTTCCAATCTAAACGGATGCAGCTGGATACCAGTTCTTTACATGGAGCACCTGCCTATCTGACCTCCACAACCTAGTTACAGGTTACCGCTATAACGACTGAATGGATTCAGATGAAATTTGGTTCACACATAGTTTATAGTGTGAGAGAAGCTAGCATATACATATTTTCTGGAAAGGATAGTAGATGACAATTCTTTAATCTATATATATAAAATCTATATAGTTAGGTACCTATATAAACCAATTGCTGTTCGTTTGTCTTGCTAAAACTCGAGAACGGCTGGGCTGATTTAGCTGATTTTGGTTTTGAAATGTTTGTCATAGTCCAGGGAAGATTTAAACGATGAGAAAAAGTTAAGATAGATGTAGCTGATACGAAGTTCACCAGTTCATATAGTCAGTATATACTTTACTAGCTTCTGCCCGCGACTTCGTCCGCGTGGAATAGTGGTGCTCCGCTCCTATTGGTTTTAGCGTGATGAAATATAGCCTATAGCCTTCTTCAATAAATGGGCTATCTAACACTGAAAGAATTTTCAAATCGGACCAGTAGTTCCTGAGATTAGTAGCGTACGCAAAAAAGTAACTTTTCTGGTTGATTTCTTACACCTTGTGTCCGAAAAACCCAAATATCTTACGGAACCCTATTTTTTTCCAAAATAAAATTTAGCCTATGTTACTCGTGGATAATGTAGCTTTCGAATGGTGAAAGATTTTTTAAAATCGGCCCAGTAGTTTTTGAGCCTATTCATTACAAACAAACAAAGTTTTCCTCTTTATAATATTAGTGTAGAAGTGTAGATTAGTTTAAATGCTGTAAAATTATCACGACGCCATTACAATCACCCATAATATAATTCTGATTACCTACTCTCTAGCCTGTATTTTTTTATTACCCGTAGTAATTTTAATCCAGTTGCTACAGTGGCGGTTAGGCCATCGCCATAAGAAATTAAATTGTCCAATTTGCTTGTACTCCCTTTTGTATTTCCACTTATTATTTCTCGTTTGCTCGTCACATTACGGTGATTAGAAATTAACAACTGTGAGACACCATCAATGTACTCGTAGCTTCGTTATTTTTAACCGACTTCCAAAAAAGGAGGTTCTCAATTCGGATGTTTATATTTTTTTATGCATGTACGGGGCATAACTCCATCATTTATAGACAAACGGATTTGGAAAATTTTGATGACACTTCTGAACGCTCTAAAAGTCGGTGTCTCTAAATTACTGTTTTTAGTAGTTTGCCACCGACTTCTAAAGCGATGTTTTGGTCCTTTAATTAGTGTATAGGTCATTTAAGCAGAAAATACATTTACTTTTTCTTTCCAGTGTTTTGGATGTCGAAGTGAAATACTGATACTCAGCATACGCATAGCCGACTGCAAAGCCCACCACAATTTAATTGAGAAAAGGCTAGACAGATGATAAATGTTTTGGTTTTTTACCCTTTTGCAACAAATGCTACCCTTATAACCTAGTTGTCTGACCATGATTGTACCAGGAAGTTTGTAAAATGATCAGCCTAATTAAAGGACCTACTAATATTTTGGAATACGGTTGAATTCTTACTAATATTATAAATGCCAAAGTAACTCTGTCTGTCTGTCTGTTACGCTTTCACGCCAAAACTACTGGACCGATATAAATGAAATTTGGTACAGAGATAGAATAGACCCTGAGGAACAACATAGGCTACTTTTTACCCGGGTGCGCTAAGTAGTTCCCTCGGGATGCGGGTGAAACCGCGGGAAACAGCTAGTATTAAATAAATTTGGACGTACATACTATCCATTATCCTATTTATCTGCCACCAATAAGGGTGAAAATCATTTAAAATGACCATTTCGATCGCAAAATTTGTCCACGCCCGTTATTTTATGACAAAATTATTTTTACTGTGTAAAAAGCACCTATTAGTACTCAGATATGTATTATCTAGCTATGCTACACAGATTTATATAACTGTTGCCCATAATAAACACATTATATATATATTTTTATATCGAACTCGGGTAATCTTCATACAAAATAATTTGTCCTCTTTACGGGCTGCGTAACAAAAATTATCTAAATAAATCTAATAGCTACGGTATTTAATTATTGATGAACCTATTGCCAAAACGTTGTTAATACCCATTGATTACGGTGAAAAATAGTTTATATTAATTATTTGAAATATTAAAATTTTGGATGCAAAGTAATGTCTATTGTTTTGTTCATTTTTGTTATTCATATTTGTAACAACAAAATTTGGTAATATTTGAAATTTGTACAATATCAATACTCAAACTATAACGAGCCAATCACATGCCAGAATCTAATATGAGTCGGCCATTTTGTTCTCGAGTAAAAGTAGTGAATAACACGTGTTTCTTTGTTGGCTTGCAAAATTCCAATTTTAATTTATCAGTTTTGTTTTGTATCAGACAACACAAGTAAGTGAGCACTTATATCATTTAATTATTCAATTAAGCACGTTATTGCTGACATTTATTGAAATACAAGGTGTTTGGAACTTTTTGTGATTTCTGTTTGGCTTAACATATTTGAAGTTACATTCAAAGCATAGCGGTTATTCATTTTTGTTATGATTTGAGTTGCGTCACAAAATGAAAATAACAAAAATGAACTAAAGTCGTAATCACAATGCTGATAAAATTTTATTATGAGAGCATGATTCTAATATTTTTCTTTTTGTATATTTGAGTGTATTTTTGTTTATAATATGGGTCCGTTGGTTATGTTCATATTGTAACTAAGTATATTACGTTGATCTATTTTTTGTCTCAAAACAATAGGTTTTTATGAGAGAAAAGAACATATATTTGTATCTCCAATAATTAATTAATTAATAAAACAAATCATAAAAAAATATGGTGTTTTATTGCGGAACACTTTTAATACATAACAGTCAGACTATTAATGCACCTTGTAAACAAGTCCTAATATTTCATTTTTGTTATTTTTTGTAACGCGTTTCATTTTTGTAACATTTTCATTTTTGTTTCATTTTTGTCACAATGGTCAATTTAAATGATTTTCACCCATAAGCGAAGTTCGGAAAATTACTCGTATTTGTACTAACATAAATCCTTCGAACAAACAGCAAACAATTACTAATCGATCAAGCGTTTAAATACAACCATACTTAATCACTATCTTTGGGTCACTCATCGACAATTTTGTAAGCAAAATTTACTCTCTACACCTCATTAAACACTAATCTTCCATTTCAATAACAACTCTATTACCAGTCAACAGTGCTCAATTTTGATTAACTAATATTTTAGAGCAATAGAAGCCTATGAAATTCTTACTGAATACTGTCAAAGAAATTTAAACGTTACGTCGTATATTTAGAGTTCATTATTGATGAAATACAGGCGAATGCTTCAGTTAAAGGCTGTTATACAATGTTTGATGGTACAACATCCTTAACTGAACTGTGGTTAATGGAGAATTAATGGCGTCCCTCTCACACTTGCCAGATAACGCTATTTTATGTCTCTCTTGTTTAATCTAAGATAATCTTGAAGCTTTCCTGTTTCATGGGTAAGGATAGCGTTGCGGGAATTGAACCAGACCCATTGTGATCATGGTTATTTGATCGTTTTATCTCCATTATACAAATAAAACGACAGATAATATAATAAAAATACAGAAAATAAATACTGCAATGAGAAAGTTCCATTGAAGGTAAGCCCGCCTAACTATTCCCAACCAGTGCAACTCCTGAAAGCCAGAAGCAACAGTGGCGACCACCACAAAATGCCGAGGCAGAGCCGAACCGGTTTAGATAAATTTTGGCATTGACCTATGTCAATGCCAAAATTTATCTAAACCGGTTCAGTCTTGCTAAAGGGTCAAGCTATCTTGACCCTTTAGCAAGGGTATAGGATAGTTTTTATCCGATTGCGATAAGTAGTTTCTTGAGGACTCGAGTAAATCCGCGGGAAACGGCGAGTTCACAATAAATTGAAACTCAGTCTTCATTACAAAACAATAGAAGCCCAAACTAATTAAGGGCGACACACACATAATTAGATTCGCAACGGAAATTGCCGACCGATATTAATTCAGTGCGAACAAATGTGAAACCCTTAAGGGCAGAGATTGATTGCCGAATTGCGTTCACCCTTGATTTCCTTTGTCAACCACACTTTTTGTGACAATGGGACATTTCCACAAAGATGTTTATCTGAGCTTATAAATTTTCGCCAGCGTTTCGTTGTATGAAGAGGCCATTAATCAATGGCGTCTTTATCTGTCTATCCCAAAAGGCTAAACATAAGAATTGAAAGAAAAAACATATTAAAAACAGTAATTTGGAGAATATAGTAATTTGGATAATGTCTGGACACGCACACTAGACAATAAGTAGGTAAAAAACCCGCCCAGTGCGAGTCGGATTAGCACCTAATATTTATAAAAACGGCAAAGAAATCAAGTTTGTTGTATGGGAGCTCCCTTAAACACCATCATCATCATCCTATATATTGTCCCACTGCTGGGCACAGGCCTCTTCTCATACAGAGAAGGTATGAGCATGGATCATTCCCTCCCTTCCCTTAATTTTTTTCTGTTTTTTAGTATGTCTTGTTATAGCGGCAATAGAAATACATCATCTGTGAAAATTTCAACTGTCACGGTTCATGAGATACAGCCTTTTGACAGACAGTCAGATAGACAGCCAGACGGACGGACAGCGGAGTCTTAGTAATGGGGTCCCGTTTTCCCCTTTGGATACGGTACCCTAAAAAATACCTTTTCAAAAATTATCTATCCATGTATTTACAAATGCATGGTCACAATACTCTGAAAATAATTAATCATCATCGTAACAGAATCACGATTCCACTGCGTTTGTAATGAATATATTATTTGATTTTTATGGCTTCGGACATTGGCTGGATGAATGATACAAGACTTCAAAGAATATCTCTTATTATTGTGTACATCACTTCATCTTTTTTTCCATCGTCGGGACTCAGGCCCTTTTTTCTGGTGGGAAATCATCAAAAGATCTCTTCGGCTGTGGGTCGAGCGGTAGTGAGTGTCAGATTCTTACTGACTAAAACCCATCCATGTCCCTTCCTCAGACCTTTGTATTCCGGGGGCGCGGGAACTCCTTCGAACATCCCGCAGCCCCGGATCGGGACTCAAGCCTATGAGACAGATAATGAGCCGTATATCGTCATCTGCCTAGCCTTTTCCTAACTATTTTAGGGTCGGCTTCCAATCTAAACGGATGCAGCTGGATACCAGTTCTTTACATGGAGCACCTGCCTATCTGACCTTCACAACCTAGTTACAGGTTACTGCTATAACTACTGAATGGATTCAGATGAAATTTGGTTCACACATAGTTTATAGTGTGAGAGAAGCTAGCATATACATATTTTCTGGAAAGGATAGTAGATGATGATTCTTTAATCTATATATATAAAATCTATATAGTTAGGTACCTATATAAACCAATTGCTGTTCGTTTGTCTTGCTAAAACTCGAGAACGGCTGGGCTGATTTAGCTGATTTTGGTTTTGAAATGTGTGTCATAGTCCAGGGAAGGTTTACACGATGAGAAAGAGTAGCTGATACGAAGTTCACCGGTTCATATAGTCAGTATATACTTTATTAGTTTAAATGCTGTAAAATTATCACGACGCCATTACAATCAACCCTTAATATAATTCTGATTACTCTCTAGCCTGTATTTTTTTATTACCCGTAGTAATTTTAATCCAGTTGCTACAGTGGCGGTTAGGCCATCGCCATAAGAAATTAAATTGTCCAATTTGCTTGTCCTCCCTTTTGTATTTCCACTTATTATTTCTCGTTTGCTCGTCACAATACGTAGATTAGAAAACAACTGTGAGACACCATCAATGTACTCGTAGATTCGTTCTTTTTAACCGACTTCCAAAAAAGGAGGTTCTCAATTCGGATGTTTATATTTTTTTATGTATGTACGGGACATAACTCCGCCATTAATTTTGGAAGATTTTGGATTTAGAAGATTCTTAAAACGTTTGTAGATTGATACATTGCTCTAGAATTCAGTGTCTCCAAATTACTGTTTTTAGTAGTTTGCCACCGACTTCTAAAGCGATGTATTCGTCCTTTAATTAGTGTATAGGTCATTTAAGCAGAAAATACATTTACTTTTTCTTTCCAGTGTTTTGGATGTCGAAGTGAAATACTGATACTCAGCATACGCATAGCCGACTGCAAAGCCCACCACAATTTAATTGAGAAAAGGCTAGACAGATGATAAGTGTTTTGGTTTTTTACCCTTTTGCAACAAATGCTACCCTTATAACCTAGTTGTCTGACCATGATTGTACCAGGAAGTTTGTAAAATGATCAGCCTAATTGAGGACCTACTATTTTTTTGGAATACGGTTGAATTCTTACTAATATTATAAATGCCAAAGTAACTCTGTCTGTCTGTCTGTTACGCTTTCACGCCAAAACTACTGGACCGATATAAATGAAATTTGGTACAGAGATAGAATAGACCCTGAGGAACAACATAGGCTACTTTTTACCCGGGTGCGCTAAGTAGTTCCCTCGGGATGCGGGTGAAACCGCGGGAAACAGCTAGTATTAAATAAATTTGGACGTACATACTATCCATTATCCTATTTATCTGCCACCAATAAGCGAAGTTCGGAAAATTACTCGTATTTGTACTAACATAAATCCTTCGAACAAACAGCAAACAATTACTAATCGATCAAGCGTTTAAATACAACCATACTTAATCACTATCTTTGGGTCACTCTCTACACCTCATTAAACACTAATCTTCCATTTCAATAACACCTCTATTACCAGTCAACAGTGCTCAATGTTGATTAACTAAATAGAAGCCTATGAAATTCTTACTGAATACTGTCAAAGAAATTTAAACGTTACGTCGTATATTTAGAGTTCATTATTGATGAAATACAGGCGAATGCTTCAGTTAAAGGCTGTTATACAATGTTTGATGGTACAACATCCTTAACTGAACTGTGGTTAATGGAGAATTAATGGCGTCCCTCTCACACTCACCAGATAACGCTATTTTATGTCTCTCTTGTTTAATCTAAGATAATCTTGAAGCTTTTCTGTTTCATGGGTAAGGATAGCGTTGCGGGAATTGAACCAGACCCATTGTGATCATGGTTATTTGATGGTTTTATCTCCATGATACAAATAAAACAACAGATAATATAATAAAAATACAGAAAATTAATACTGCAATGAGAAAGTTCCATTGAAGGTAAGCCCGCCTAACTATTCCCAACCACTGCAACTCCTGAAAGCTAGAATCAAATGTGGCGACCACCACAAAACGCTGAGGCAATGAAATTTAACGAGTCCCAGAGAAATGCTTTTAACTGTCTTGGAACCAGCAATAAATTTAAAAGAATAGTGGAGGAGTGGAAATAACCATAGTTTTCAGTGAAGGTAAGTTGTATTTTCTTAATGATGACTAAAAAGATATTAATGAAATGAAATTATTTACTTTGTAACTAGGATATTTAAATCACTTTTACACGTCCATAGTTTCGTTATTATGAGAACGCTGGCGCCGGCATTTCCTAGCTGACTACCTCTGAGAAGAGATGCCGAAACAAACTCAGGGGTCGTGGTCTCATTAAGACAAAGACATTTTTATATAGCTACTGAGATTATAATATGATAAGTTATATGTATGTTGTTTGAATAATGCTGCGCTAAAAAAAAACAATTTACAAACTAATTAATTGAAACAAAATAAAAAAAAACATCAAAGGTCAATACGTGAGCTCCCATAACGGCTATAACCGACAATTCCAATTTTAAACACAGAAAAATGCTGAGCCTTTTTAAAATTGGAACGGAAGCGGAAACGCTCTTGGCACAAACATGGCGGAACAAGGTTGCCAACGCGCGCACTTAATGAGACTCATTGCTTTGTTATTGCCATTTTTGTGCCAAATTCATGTTCGGTTAGCTGCTTTGTCGCTGGATTAGCCATTTAAATTTTGATTTAGAGGTTGATGAATATGATGTGTCATTGGCTTAGCTGATCTGAGAAAGTTTGCTGTCAGAAGTTGGGTGGGTCAAGTCGCCCAGTGGATATAACACACATTGGAATAGGGCCTATGTGCAACAGTCGGCTAATATTACATGACAATTGCCACCTGAATTCTTAATCTAAAAGCCTACGATCACTTCGGTTGCCTTTTACAAAAAAAAATAAGGCAATAAGATAGCAATTCAAAATTTTATTTCACCACCAAGGGTTCCTTGTAAACTACGGAACTTATATCTACACTAATATTGTAAAGAGGAAAACTTTGTTTGTTTGTTTGTAATGAATGGGCTCAAAAACTACTGGACCGATTTAAAAAATTCTTTCACCATTTGAAAGCTACATTATCCACGAATAACATAGGCTAAATTTTATTTTGGAAAAAAAAATAGGGTTCCGAAATATCTTATATTTGGGTTTTTCGGACACAAGGTGTAAGAAATCAACCATCTTTTCAAATCATCAATCAACTTTTTTTGCGTACGCTACTAATCTCAGGAACTACTGGTCCGATTTGAAAATTCTTTCAGTGTTAGATAGCCCATTTATTGAAGAAGGCTATAGGCTACATTTCATCACGCTAAAACCAATAGGAGCGGAGCACCACTATTCCACGCGGACGAAGTCGCGGGCAGAAGCTAGTTTCTATATAATATTAGTATTGAAAGAGGGAAAGCAAAGGAATTAATTTGTATACTGCCACGCACAACGATGCAGTAAAAAGAATAAACAAAGGCTAACAAGAAATCCCGCAATAATTTAGCAAGCTCTTACGTTTTATGTAAATTACCTCAGAACCGTTTATCCGATATTTTTATCTTTTTTTCGTGAAATTAAATCTTTTATCCCGCAGCAAAATGTTTTTGCTAACAAATCCATACATATTTTGCAAAAATATTCATACCTATGTACAGATAAAAATCAAATACCTACTTGGTATGTTCGTCTGAAATAAACAGGTTTCTTAATGAGAATCTTTAATAAGAAAATATCGAGTTTATTGCTGATTTGTTTTCATCATAATATTATAATTATTAGTCTATTTTTGTCCCTCTGCTGGGCAAAGACCTCGACTCGGGGGAGACTCAAGCAGTTTTTATCCAAGATTCCTCACGGTATTTTCCTTCACCGTTGGCGTCTTAAGACAAAGTGAGAAAATAGATACATATTAAGTAATATATTTTTGAAAAACTAGTAGGTACTTGCCAGATTTCAAGTCTGTATTATTCGTGTTTTTAACCGACTTTAAAAAAGGAGGGTCTGTATTCGACCCGTAGGTATATGTGTATGTATATGTGTATGTTTGTTTTCCGCGATTTTCTCAATAACTACTGATTCGATTTGGATGGGGCTTTTTACAATCACTATTCAGGTGTGAGAGCGAGACACAGCTATTAACGTTGTATAGCACCGTCTCTTTTTCACAACAAATCTATTCCTGCTTTGGCATGTCATTATTGAGTTCTCAATCACCGTTCTGATATTGTTCACTAGCTTCGTCCCGCGACTTCACCTGCTAGGCCTAAGCATTGGGTCCAGATATCTTTAAAAAAAAAATATTGTATGTATTTTAAACTATGTGTGTACCAAATTACATTCAAATCCATTGAGTAGTTTTAAGCGTAAAGATAATTTAAATTCATCACAAACTTTTCCATCTATTATTCCATCTCTTGACACCTGAAAACTGAAAAAACTACTATTAGATTAAAAATATTTAGAACATTTTATCCGCACAGCATTGAACTTAGCACCTCGGCTTTCAAATTAACTGCTGATCCTAGAAGATAAAACTAAACTAGTAATGGAAGTTGTTCAAGAAAGTTGTACTATAGTCCCAAGTTCAATTCCGATACGCCTACCCTTGAAGCGTACCATCCCAAGGGGACTTTCTAACACGAATGGCGAGAAATAAATATTTCAGAAGGTTCAAATTCTATTGCTTGAAAAATGAAAAAATATATTTTTGTTAGGGATAGGTAATCATCAAATTCAGAGAGGAGTACGGTACCAGTTCCTTAGGCTTATTATGGAGAGGAAATTTAAAGGAAAAAAAATAAAACCGACTTCCAAAAAAAACTGAAAAGTAAAAAATAATTTTTATTTAAACGCTTTACGACCAAAACATCGCTTTCGAAGTCGGTGGCGAAATACTAACAATAGTAACTTACAAGACACCGACTTCGAAAGCGATGTTTTGGTCGTAAAGCGTTTAAATAAAAATTATTTTTTACTTTTCAGTTTTTTTTGGAAGTCGGTTTTATTTTTTTGTAAAAAGTTTTTTTATTTTTTCGCTTTTCAGTGTCTCGGTCTTGCTATCTTAACAAAATAAACACACCACTTTTTTAGATTGTAATAAGCGTAAATAACCAAATCATCTAAGTATTTGGCATATCAGCAAGTAGAGATAAATCGTTATTTTTGATATATTTATAAAACGGCTGAACCGGTAGTGATAAAATTTATATGGGACCACACGGGAAGCACCAGCTTTCAAATAAAAAAAGAATCATGAAAATCATAAAAAAAAAAAAAAAAAAAAAAACAAAAAAAAAATACAGTCGAATTGATAACCTCCTCCTTTTTTTGAAGTCGGTTAAAAAGTGCTCAAGGCAGATAGTTCTATGGGGTTAGACAAGTGGCAAAAACGCTAGTAGAATAGAAAATAAAATGTATGGGAATGACAGATAGCTAGTCGTAAACGAATGTCATTCCCATACATTTTGTTTTCTATTCTACTAGCGTTTTTGCCACTTGTACGTTCAACCCCCCAGGACGTGGATGGATGATGTACAGTAATAGACAGGCCTCTGCTACCGCGAGTTTAAAGACGCGGCGAAACACCGCGAAAGCTTTCACCAAGTGACCGCCCATTTTCATTAGAAGATAGGATGCCATCCTATGATGATGATGAGTCATCAAATGACTCCTCCTGTTGTGGGTGGAGCGAGAGAGTATCAGACTCTCAAGACAAATGTTTTTACTCAATTAAGGATTTTTTTGAAAATAAGTAACAAAATCTTTATTTCATTATTTCACTTATGTATGCCCAAATGGGCTGATTGATGGACCACTTCTTTCATGTATAACACCTATATGTAACTCAATCATACACAATAAAGCTTACTTTATTTACTGGCTAGAACCCATCCACGTTCCATGCCTTCACCCTTTGTGTTGGGGGCGCGGTAACTCTTTCGAACATCCCGTAGTAAGTACCAGTACAAGTGATGCTGGGGGTGATGCGACGCTGCCTAATCCGAATTTATAAAAAGTTCGAAGTTAACCTTCGATCCTGCTCTGTTACATGGCCAATAGTGTGAAAACGTTCTAATAAATTGATCTGGAACACTCCGCGAAGTGATAAGGTCAATCTGAGGAGTCACGAGTTCCTAAATTACATTTGTTGCAGAAAGTGGTTTGGTAGAATAATTGGTGATAGTTGCTTGTGGGGAAAAATCACTTTTCCCCAACTTTAACAACTTTTATTTACAACTTGCATGTTTCCCGTGTCCCGAGAGAATTACTCCTCGGTCCACCCGGGTAAAAAAGAGGTAGAAGAAGAAGGTTTTAGGCTACTTTTTATCGGGCTGCGTAGTTTCCTCAGGATACAGGTGAAACCGCGGTAAACAGCTAGTGTCACAAAATTTCATGTTAAGGTTAATTGGAATTTAAGGCTTTTTTTATTTATAGGTACTTTAAAGTTAGTTATTTCGCAAACGGATTCCTTAATTGATGTTCAGATAGCTGCTTTATTTTGAAAAGACCTATACAATAATACCTCACACGACGGGATACATGAAAAAAAATCAACCCCATTTTAAGTGTATGACGGAGATTACACGCTCATTCTGGCGTCAGTAAAGTCTGTGATCTTGATCACGTATATACTGATGGCTGAATGATGGATTGACAGGTGGTATTAGACGGTAAGTCAGACTGACGATCAGTCCAACCCAAAACTTCTACGCGTTAGCACGCATAATTTGCGTTAGGTATGGATTTTAATCAGAAAAAACCGGCCAAGTGCGTGTCGGGCCACACGCAGTAGGGTTCCGTAGTAGGTCTTAGTTAGTCGACTATAACTCTGTAACCGGTGGAGCCTACTTAACCGTGATAGTTTTCATTGTAAATTCATTACATGTACTAAGTCTGTGATTTTTTACATTTCTAGAGACAGCCATTCAAAAGTTAGAGGGAGGATGCTCGTATCGAACAAAAATTTGCACTTATAGCTAAATATTTCGCCAATGGCTCACTTAAGCGAAAAATGGTCTTAACACACCTATACCTACGCCACACGAAGGTGTACGCGATAAAAAAATATGCATCCCCACTTTACGTGTTTGGGAGCTATCCTAAAAAAAGTCATTTAACCACTTTCTCGGCGTGATCAATATGCATATCCACAGGTACCAAATTTCAGCTTTCTAGTAACAAGAACCTCGGAGCTATGCCGCGGACAGACAGACAGACAAAAGGACATGGCGAATCTATAAGGGTTCCTTGTCGGATTACGGAACCCTAAAAAAGCTTGTCAAGCGTCAGTCTCACCAGACTGACAAAAATTATTAAAATATTTAAATAACCATCATTCTGGACCATCAATCCATCAGTCTGCGCGTATACAGTCAGTTTCCCGTCATTCTGACATCAATCATGGACTTTACTGACGCCAGAATGAGCGTGTAATCTCCGTCTATTATGGGAGCTATACTAAAAAATAATTTTATTTTACCACTTTGTCGCCGTAATTAATAAACATATAACCTTTCGCTTTCTATTACCAAGAACGTCTGATCTATGCCACGGACAGACAGACGGACATGGCGAAACTATAAGGATTCCTTGTCGACTATAAAACCCTAAGAAGGTCAGAAGAGACTTTAAAATGGAAATTTAAATGTAATCTAATTTTGTACTGAGTATACATTTAAAACGATAGCATCCATCTCATATTCAAAAGTTTCGCGCATAATGTTCGTAAATAAATAAGCTCTCGCACATAATGCGAGCGAGCGCGAATAATTAATAGGCACACACTCGGTGATGTTAAACAAACTTAACATATTAAAATATTTAGTTAATTTTATGAATGTATAAACATAATATGCCTTCATTGTTAGTGGTATTTAATAACTTTGTGTGTATCTAAACTTCAGCAGTCTTATGTTTAACCTTGACAAATGCATACATACAACTTCTTCTTCATATCGTGTAGGCTGCAAGTTTGACCAACCTAACAAGCCCTAGTGTCAGAGTTTTCTCAAATCCGCCTGACGGCCTCTGACATGTAATTGTAACAACAACTGCCAGCTATCAAGATAACAGTCGGTGACGTCTTCCTGACTCCGAGCTGCTTTGTGACATTTACCAAAACCTACATAGCGATTTCGGCCCAACCCGGGAATCGAACCTGTGACCCCGTTAACAGCAGTCGCGTTATGCGACTACTAGACCAATGAGGCAGTTAAATATCTTCTTATATGTAATTAACTGTAACAACATTGGCACTAACAAATTTCCAAGACTGACTAATCCTAACATTATAAATTCAAAAAACTTTTTACAAAAAAATAAAACCGACTTCAAAAAAAAACTGAAAAGTAAAAAATAATTTTTATTTAAACGCTTTACGACCAAAACATCGCTTTCGAAGTCGGTGTCTTGTAAGTTACAATTGTTAGTATTTCGCCACCGACTTCGAAAGCGATGTTTTGGTCGCGTTTAAATAAAAAATATTTTTTACTTTTCAGTTTTTTTTTTGAAGTCGGTTTTATTTTTTTGTAAAAAGTTTTTTATTTTTTCGCTTTTCAGTGTCTCGGTCTTGCTATCTTAACGAAATAAACACACCACTTTTTTGGGTTGTAATAAGCGTAAATAACCAAATCATCTAAGTATTTGGCATATCAGCAAGTAGAGATAAATCGTTATTTTTGATATATTTATAAAACGGCTGAACCGGTAGTGATAAAATTTATATGGGACCACACGGGAAGCACCAGCTTTCAAATAAAAAAAGAATCATGAAAATCGGTTCACCCATTCGCAAGTTATGAGGTAACAAACATAAAAAAAAAAAAAAAAAACAAACAAACAAAAAAAATACAGTCGAATTGATAACCTCCTCCTTTTTTTGAAGTCGGTTAAAAAGTAGTTTGTCTGTTTCAAAACTGGGCAAAACGACTGAACCGATTTAGATGAAATTAGATATGGAGATAGCTCGGGTTAAATTCAAATTCAAATTCAAAATTCAAACGTTTATTTGCTAGAAATACATTGTTTTTTTATAAAGGTAAGATAGGATTTAAGATCTTGAGAAGATGTATATGTATTCTGCCTGCAAGCAGGCGTGCAAAAATTTTACTTATTATATTACATTAAACAAAAAAAAATATCCTTGTACTATACTAATTATCAACTACATATGTATTATTTATTTCTATATTCCATGAATTCTTTAATGCTATAGAAACAATGTGATAGGAGCCATTCCGTTAATTTTGTTTTGAAAACATTACTTTTTAATAATTTAAATTCTTCTGGCAAGTTATTATATATCAATATACACATGTTAAACACATTTTTCTTATAAATATCTTTATAACAGGGTGGTTGATATAACAGATTTTTATACTTAGACCTTTTCTGCCTCGTAAAAACTTCGTTGTGTTGTTTAAAAAAATACATATGCTCTTTTGTAAAAATGCTTATGGCTCTGATATACATACATGGTAAAGGAAGTATTTTACATTTTTTAAATAAAGGTTTACAGCTATCTAAGAACCAAGCTCTGTTTATAACTCTGATACACCGTTTTTGAGTTTTGAAAACTCTATCCACATCGACAGAATTGCCCCACATTATTATTCCGTAGTTTAAGACCGATGACACGTAGCCATGATAAGCTGATAGAGCCGCTTCTACAGATACATTTTGTCTTAATTTTTTTAGAGCAAAAACGAATTTATCTAATTTTGTACATACAGACTCAATATGCTTTTTCCAGTTTAGGTGTTTATCTACATATAGTCCTAGGAATTTTACATTATCTACTTCTTGAACTTTTTCATCTTTATAAATAATGTCTAAAGCAATTTTTTTGGTATTGTAGGAATTAAATTGAATTAAATTTGTTTTATTGATATTTATATTTAAATTATTTTTTTCCATCCATCCGACTATATCAGACAAAGCTTTTTCAGTAACTGTTTTGTAAGAGTTTTTATCCTGACATTTAACAATAATTGTAGTATCATCTGCAAATAGGATACATTTGTGCGAAGTGGATTCCGGAAGATCATTTATATATAATATAAAAAGCAATGGGCCAAGAATGCTACCTTGTGGTACACCTTTTTTGTTTATCACTGCAATTGATTGGAATTTCTCTTTAGAAAATGTTTTGCTATTCTTCATCATGACTTTAGATATCTCTGTACATTGTTTCCTATTTTGTAGATAACTAGATATCCATTTATATGCTTCCCCCCTTATGCCATAGAGTTCCAATTTCTGTAAGAGTATTTTGTGATCTACAAAGTCGAAAGCCTTACTCATGTCTAAAAATAAAGATACTGCTGGATTACCGTTGTTGATGTTTTCTGAAACAAGCCTAATCAAATTAAATATTGCAAGAGCAGTTGAACATCCTTTACGGAAACCAAATTGCCCCTCGCGTAATATCCCACACACATCTAAAAAACTACTTAAAGCATTAAGCATTGCCTTTTCAAAAATTTTTGATAATATTGGGACTATGGTGATAGGCCGATAATTATTAGGATCCGACTTATCTCCTCTTTTGAAAAGTGGTTTCACAATTGACATTTTTAATTGTTCAGGAAAAATACCCTCTAGAAAAGATAAGTTGATAACATGCGCCAGTGGATAGCATATCCAAATAGCACAGGCTTTAACTACTTGTGTAGTGATGTCATCATGCCCACTGGTTTTGCTATTGTTTAGGGACATTATAATTTTGTACACATCTTTTGGGTCTACTGGCTTTAGGAAGATTGTTTTAACATTTTTGTTCTTTGGATTTAGGCATGAATAGTTATCGATTAAGGGCTGTTTTGATGTCAAATTTATAAAATGATTATTAAATTGATTACACATGTCTAATGGATTATTATATGTTACATTGTTTAGGCATATTTTATCTATATCGTTTTTATAGAGACAGTTATTAGATAACGTTGAGTTTATTGCATTCCAAGTAGCTTTACATTTGTTCTTATTCTTTTCTATGCGCCTAGTATTAGAAATTTTTTGTGCTCTCTGAATACATCTTTTAAAGACATTATTATAGATTTTGTAGTATTTTTCATTTACCTTTTTATTAATGTTGCTATTTTTTATTTTTAAATATAGGTGACGTTTAGTTTTGCTAGACTTTTTGATGCCTTTTGTAACCCAGTTTAACATTGCTGGTTTATTGCTTACTTTAACCTTTATCAATGGAAAACAAAGATCATAAAATAGCTTGAAGGTTTCATAAAAATTATTAAAAGCATTCGTTAAATTATCTGAGTAAAATGTTTCTGAAAAAGAGAGAGAAGACATACAATCGCAAAATTTAACAATGTTTTCCGTACAATAGTCGCGTTTTAGTTCAAACCAAGTATAAATTGTTTTTTGTTTATTCGTTTTGATAGTCACCGTTTGTGCGGTTTCGTGATCAGAAATTCCAAGTAAATGAGTTTCCGATTGAATGTTTTTATATTACTAGCTATTTGATCAATGCAAGAATTTGCCCGAGTGGGTGATTTTATATGAGCCTCAAAATTATAGTTATGTAATATGCTTAAAAGTTCCTTTGTTGCTGAGTTATCTTTTAATATATCTATATTCCAATCACCACATATTACAATTTTCTTTCTTTTGAATTGATCTGTTAAGTAATTTAATAGTATATCGAGCTTATGAAGAAAAATATTCACTTGCGCTTTTCTATTATCAGGAATTCTATATATGCTGACAACTATTACATTGATACCAATAATTTCCATGCCACAGCATTCAAAATAAAATTGAATCGCTAAATTTTTTGGAATATTTAATACCTTAGTATTATATATTTTTTTAGTCATAATACATGTACCCCCTCTAGATTTGTTTCTACTAAATATAGCAGACAAATTAAAATCGTTAAGTTTTATATTAGCCTCTAAACCCTGTTTGACAAATGTTTCACTAAAACAGAGTATATCCACCTCTTTGTTGTTGTCTCTTAATTCTAAAATACTTAATTCTAATAAATCTAGTTTGTTGCAAATACCCGCTATGTTTTGGTGTAATATTCTAAGTTCACTGTATTGTTTCTTATGAGTTAGACTAGAATCACTAATTTCTAACAAATTTGGAACGAAAAAATGTTTTACTTTTTGTATTAGTCGAATCATGAGAAAAGTTTTGTTGTAAAATTTTCTGTGCTATAAATCTTTTTTCGTATTCAACAAAATCAATTTCTATATTAAGTTTGTACGTGATTAGGTCTAGGGATGAGCATTTTCTTGTATAATTAACATCTAATTCGCTTACTTCAATAAATTTACAATTTTTAAAGTTTTTAGTAAACATTTTTAGCTCATAATTTAATTTTTTGACGTCTAAATATCTATTCTCAGAAACATTCAGCATCATCACTGTGCAATTACTTAAACTACACAAAGTACTACATACATTAGTTAACAGCATGTAAGGATTTTTGTCATATTTACTAACTGAAAGAATCACGATGTCGTTGTCAGAAAGGTTGCGTGCTAGACTTTCAGGATTTCGTAGAATCTCACAAGATGAGGCGTAAGGTTGAATTAAGCCTTGGATGTTGAAGTTGTCATTCCATTTACCAGCCTTCGCCTGTATTAATTGTGCAGATAAGCCTCTTAATCTTTCGTCTCCGACTATGTAAATATTTCTTTCTCTTCTGTGTTGCGGTTTTCTTGAGTAATGTAAGCCCCTAGAGGGTAGATTATTAACTGTACAGTCCGTTTTCTTTTCGATCTTATTAGAGTTTTCCTGCAGTTTTTCTTCAAGTTGAACACTATGTACAACGCCTTGTGTTTGTGAGTAAATTAAATCTGAACTGTTTGGTTGAGCTGATATGTCGGTAGTTTTATTGAGACTTGCACTTCCGTTCTTCTGAGATATATTAGCGGGAGTCGAGTTACTAATATCCTTAATCTGACTGAATTGAGCGTCATGCGCGGACAATTTCTTTTTGAGATTGTGGTTTTCTGACAACAAATTCTTGATTTCATTTTCAGCTATATCTAATTTCTCCACCAGTGTCGAAACTTTCTTCTCTAAACTTTGTACTAAATCAAAGTAGTCAGTTTTAATATTTGGGCAACTTCTATTTAATTGTGGATCTCTTTTTAATGTGTGGGACAGAATTTCAATTTCGTCGTTTAGTGGCAAAGATTCAAAAGAGTTTGAGGTAGGAATATTAGCATTGAAATTTCCAAAACTTCCATTACGATTGGTATGCTGCTCTGGAGATAGTGAGGTGTCAGATTGCTGAGAGGTATTTGCAGAAGGTTTAATTGAAGTGTTCTGCTTTTTCCTAATCGTTACATTAGATATAGCCACATCGCCCTTAGAGACTGTCTTGTTTTTTAGACAAAACTTGCATTTCCAATTCTTTCTTGCTTCAATGTCCTTTAAACGAAATGTTGCCTCCGGATATCCCATGCAGTCAAATTCGTATCTTTTTTTGCATAGTGAACACATTGCAGTGCTCTTTATATTGACATATTTTCTGCAAATATTGCAAGTGACCAGTGCTGGCATCTTGCGGCCACTACTAACTATTTGTTTAGAATTGGATGACATGTTTACAGTATCTAATCGATGATACTGTTGTGCTTGTAACTATAAGTCACTAGATGGCAGTATTTAAATTTTTTTTCTTCTTTTCCAATAGTTTAACTCTTTACAAAATTAGAAAAGAATTATTCTTTAGAATTATTCGTTAGGAAGGACATAGTCATTTTTATCCGAGTACATGTGAAACGGCGGGAAAAGCCTAGTATTAATTATAATATTTATGTTAATTTTACGATATTTGTGCATCGAACTATAAAATAATTGTGCCAAAATTATTTTCACATAACTTGTCGTGTCGAGAGAACAATATTGTCGATAGTCAATTGTTTACAAGAGCCATTCTGCTATCGGAGGCTTCACTCAATAGCCATTGTTGCAAGTTTGGACAAAATCACTCAACCGTGAAAATAATATAATATTATTTTATGATATACAAGCTGTGTCCCGAGGGATTTCGCGCACCCGGGTAAAAAGTAGCCTATGTCCTCTTCAGGCTCTAGACTCTCTGTGTACCGAATTTTATTTAAATCGGTTCAGTAGTTTTGGCGTGAAAGCGTGACAGACAGAGTTACTTTCGCATTTATAATATTAATAATGGTATACAAGCTGTGTCCTGTGGTTTTGCCTGTATCCTAAGGGAACTATCTCACGCACCTTAATATGTATATTTTAAACAATTTACATTCTATTTAATAATTATTTAAAACTACTTAAGGCTAAAGATTTAAAACTACTACTACAACATATATGTTAAAACAATATATAAAATATAATTATAATATATGTATATTTTATGACATACAATTTGTTGCCCGCGATTTTTCCCACATTCTGAAGGGATTACCTCGCGTACTCGGATAAAAACTTTACCATATCCTTCCTCATGGGTCAAGCTACGTCCGTGCCACATATTGTCAAAATAAGTTCAGCCGTTTTACGGTCAAAGCGTAACACTTCAATATACAAACTAATTTTCCATACATAGCGTTGTTGCGCGTGCAAAACCGTGAAAGAGCAGTTTGTAAATACCGCGTATGTTTTCACAATATTGCAGGGGGGCAGAAAATACTTATAATCTTAGCCTATTTAACTGTAATTTTATTGATTGGAAATTAAAACAACTCCTTGCTTTACTGCTAATATATATGTATAAATAAATTCTAATCCAAGTTAAAAATTATTTGGCGTCATGTATACATTTTGCGCCTTCAAAAAAGGGACGTTCTGTATTCGACTGTTATCTCTTTCATTTTGGACATGACGTCATTGAAATGTCTTTTGTTTAGAATCATTTTTCTTTTTCTTATTATAAAATCTCTCTTTCATTTTGGACATGACGTCACTGACAATGACATGTCATTTGTTTAGAATCATTTTTCTCTTTCTTATTAAACAATCTGTCTCTTTCATTTTGGACATGACGTCACAGACATGTCATTTGTTTTTGAAGAATAATTTTCGCAGTTACATTTTCTCTTTCTGATATTTTTTTATTTACATATTTATTTACAATAATAAAAACATAAAAATAATAAATTATACTAATATATTTAGGCATCAAAATATTCATCCGCATCGCTGTCAACGGGAATCGTGCCCAAAAGGCTGGCTGCATTGCCACGTTGGATGGCAATGCTGATTCTTTGACCGAAATATAGGCCAGCCCTTTGATCACGCGTGGAGTCTACTAAACGTTTGCCTATATCACGAAATAGTAGACGGGCACTTGGACCCCATGGCCCTAATGTTTCTACCCCAAACGGCTCAAATATATAATTACCACTAAGGTTTATATATTTGCGCCGTTTAAGGTTTTCTGCAGCTGCGGCAGCTACACCAGCACAGCACACCGTACTGGGAAGATGGGATGGAGCAAGGGTGTCGACACAAGTTGCATCCCACACCAAAGACCTTCCCATCTTCCATGGCATTACAGACATCCCATCCGGTCTCTTGCCGTCGTCGCGTGCCAAACCATTGGGTTCTAGAACGGCTGGCACCCCGGCGGTGACAAGAGCACGGCGGATGATGTCGTTAATGCTGGCATGCCGTGCTATGCGACCTGCGCTCTTGATACAGGAAAGACCATGGTGACCAAGGCTGTCCACGGATTCGCCGCATTGGCAGCGGTGCGGAGCTCCACAGGGAGCGCCCAGGCGCAAGCATGTAGCGAGCCGAAATGTTGTATCACCCAGCATAGTGCCTATGTTGGGTGATGGAAGTGCGTGAAGCCAAAGACCTGACTCCCACTCTCCCAAAGCCAGAAGGCGAGCACGCTCAGCAGTGTTGGTAGACGTTTCAATAAGGTTTTTTCGTACCAACCTGCAAAGCGGCTCATCCCATTGTCTCTGGGAAGCGGGGTTGTCAGGTAAAGCTATGTTTGGGCAAGCCATTTTCCAGGCGTTCATAGCATCAGTCAAATACGGCACCTCAGAGTCAACCAGCGATGGAGCTAAAATTTTCCTGGTTAAACTTTCAGTGCTGTAGACCGAGGATAAGAACGCCGGTAGACTAACACTAGAAATTTTGCGGACGCCGAGGCCACCAAAACGAATGGGAAGAGTAGCTTGAAGCCACGCACGGTCGTCCAAAGCCACATTAAATAATGACGTTAACGTGTTACGAATAATTTGGTCCACTTTGTCTAATAGATGCGGCTGCTTCCATAGAGGGGAAGAGCGGAGATTATAAATAAATTTTGGGCCAAAACAACAATATTTTAGTAAAGTAAAAGCCGAGTGTAAATTAATTTTGAGTAGTCTGTCCGAAATATCTTTAAAATTAGCTATTTTTGAGTCAATGAAATTTTCAAAACTGTCTTCCAAAATTGGGGAACCTAGGAGGTGCAATGAGCTTTTTTCAAGGATTTTGATTTGCGGGGCTATTGCATTAAATTTTGATAAGGTTGACTGTCTGTCGGTTATGTCAGGGAGGTAAATTTCACACTTAGAGAAGTTAAAGTCCAAACCGATGTTGCTGAATTTTTGTTCAAGGAAAATTAAATCTTTTAAAACTGTATCTATATCCCCTCCTAGGGTTCCATCATCCAAATACCACACATTAAATTTAGAATTTAGTTGTTTTATGATAGGATGAATTGCCAAACTAAAAATGACCGGCCCAAGAGGATCACCTTGTTGGCAACCAACTGCAGAATCCAAAATATTGTCCTTATATAATAATTTTGAAGGGTGTCTGTAACACTGCCAAAGGAAACTATAAATTTCGGGTAATTCTTTTTTTGCTTCAGCCAACAAAGTGTCTCAGTTTACAGAATTGAATGCATTTTTGATGTCAACCTTAAGGATGACTTCACCTTTGTCACAATTTAAGTAGGTGGACAAGGCATGTACGGCAGCCTCACAGCCCCCCTTGGAACCAAATCCAAGCTGCTGGGGCTGGAACTTAGTAGCAAGCAAATCATTAAAGTGCTTGCTACAAATTTTGGCTGCCATACGCCTGTAGGTACACCCTACGGCAATGGGACGAATGCCGCCGTCTTTCTTGCGTAGGGCACATAGATTGGCTCCATACAGCACATCGACGACGGCTCTTTCTAATTGAACAATCTGTCTCTTTCATTTTTGACATGACGTCACTGACATGTCTTTTGTTTAGAATCATGTTTCTCTTTCTTATTAAGCAATCTGTCTCTCTCATTTTGGACATGACGTCACTGACATGTCTTTTGTTTAGAATCATGTTTCTCTTTCTTATTAAACAATCTGTCTCTTTCATTTTAAGCATGACGTCACTGACATGTCTTTTGTTTAGAATCATGTTTCTCTTTCTTATTAAGCAATCTGTCTCTCTCATTTTGGACATGACGTCACTGACATGTCATTTGTTTTTGAAGAATAATTTTCGCAGTACATTTTTCTCTTTCTAATTAAACAATCTGTCTCTTTCATTTTGAGCATGACGTCACTGACATGTCTTTTGTTTAGAATCATGTTTCTCTTTCTTATTAAACAATCTGTCTCTTTCATTTTGGACATGACGTCACTGACATTTCTTTTGTTTAGAATCATGTTTCTCTTTCTTATTAAACAATCTGTCTCTTTCATTTTGGGCATGACGTCACTGACATGTCTTTTATTTTTTTAAGTACTTACATATTGTTTTTCTGCTACGCGGTATTTACAAACTGTTACCGCGCGCAACGACAAAATGCAGCGTATTTTCAAAATGCCGCAAGTATTTTTTTCATATCAAAGATTAAATAAGTTGCTATATTTATCAAGTAAGTAGGTAAGTTACTCTGTGGTAGTGCTCGGCGTCGGGCTTAAGTTAAGCCATTTCAAGAGACCAACCATGCGCAAATACCCACTTTGCATCGCTTACCAACTTTTAAAACTTCTACGATTAACGTAGTACAAAACATACAGAAGTTCAACTTCAAAGACTTTGATTTCTGACAATTATCAAAGACTTTGATTTTAAATTTATGACGACAAAACGCCGAAATTATGTTATACTACTTCAATGAGTTTCGATTTCAATTGCTTACTTTTTTCTGCACATTTTTGGTAACCTTATTTTTAGCTTAAGCTAAGTATAAGTTTTGCAGGTCATGATTCAAATAGATGAAGATCAATCAAGTAACTGCAGACAAGATAAATTTCAATTCTATGTAACTGCAACAACTAGTTATATTACTTTGACGTCTTATTCCATTGAGGCACAAGTTTTTTTGTAAGCCCGGTTAAGCAGTCGACAACCTTCTAGTCTGTCCTGCGAGATGCCATAAAAAAAAAATTACAAGTTTTTTGTTATAGTACCTACTTACTTTTGATTTTTATATCAATAGTATATAAAAATCAAAAGTAAGTAACTTTTAGTATTAGTAGCATAAGGTCTTTATATAAAGCATGTTGTAATAAATGAATTGAATTGTATATTTATATAGAATTTGTTTATTTCGATTTTGTAAAAAAAAATACATTACGTCACGAAAATGACGTCCATTTTATATTCCCACACTCCATGCTATAATTATTCTCATTTGGAAACACAAAACTTTGGATAGTATTACAAAGTAGACTCACTGTCCTCCCATGCACTGGGCCCACCTCGCATTATAGCAGTCTACATGAATTGCTACAAACGTCATGAAGAGCTCTAAGTAAACCCGCATTGCATACTTGTTTCATTCAGAGCTGTGCTTTTTATGTAGAATTGACTTCAGACTTTCCAGGCTCTAATTTTATTTGTGTAGACATTGCCGTTTGCAAGAAGGGCTATGAGGCACCCGAGAGTGGAGAAGTAGAGGAAGTGTTGAAGATCTATTTCGTTTGGCACAAGACTGGCACAAATTCGTTGAGCTGACGGCTAAATTCAATTAGTAAAGAGCCACCAGAAAAACAAGAAGCCGTTATGAAACGTGAGTACTACCTAGTATTAATATGAGAAAGTACCTCTTATCTGTCTGTATTTCTTTTTATGGGACAAGCCCGCCACACTATTCCCAACCACTGCAACTCCTGAAAGCCAGAATCTACAGTGGCGACCACCAGAAAACGCCGAGGCAATGAAGCTCAACGAGTTCCTGAGATTTTTTTTACTGTCTTGGAACCCGCAACGAATTTAATCAGAAAACATTAGTGGAGGAGTAGGAATAATCATAGTTTCCACTTCTGTCTGTCCGTATCATAAAAGTCTAAAATCGCCAATCCGCCTTGACAACTTGCCAAGCGTGGTGATCAATGCTCTTGCTTTCTCTAAAAGAGAAGAGCATTTGCCCAAAGGTGGGATAGTACATACATGATCCGATGATGATGATGACTAAACATAGGGACTGAGTTCGACTCAGAGGTCCACCACTGCTTCTCCATACTCTTACTCAACAAAAACGAAGATTCGATTGATGTTTCGTACGTTTTCTTATGGGTTTTAGAACAGTAAGGTGCAAGCAATTATTATATTAATATAAGTTCACCCCCTATGTACAGAGCATCAGATCACACCTTACCGCACTACAAAAAAAAGTTATCGTCTATTCTCGGTCTTTCTGAAGATTCATTTCGGTGAGTTAGAGTAGAGCCCCAGGTGGGTTAGACAAGTGGCAAAAACGCTAGTAGAATAGAAAACAAAATGTATGGGAATGACAGATAGCTAGTCGTAAACGAATGTCATTCCCATATATTTTGTTTTCTATTCTACTAGCGTTTTTGCCATTTGCCTAGGTCATATTTATTTAAGCTTCTACTTTACCTCAATTCCTCTAAAATGGAGTTTGATTTTATGTACAAAATTATAAATTATTTTAATTAGGGCCTTGTAATACGATAGGCTCATGAACATACGCTTCGAAACTATTCGAGGTAGGCGCACCAGTTTTCATCATACTTAAGTTATGAATATTTTTGCGGCTAGTTAAAATATCAAGGTAGTTTTTAAACAGAACCCCGATCAAATTT
This sequence comes from Pyrrhia umbra, assembly GCA_963891755.1. NCBI lineage: Eukaryota > Metazoa > Arthropoda > Insecta > Lepidoptera > Noctuidae > Pyrrhia > Pyrrhia umbra. The sequence continues at coordinate 1,983,704 of OY982929.1, read as the reverse complement.
GTCGTTAATTTGTAAATAAAAAAGCTGAGAATTATTAGAAACCATTCTCAATGTAAAAACCCCAACACATTAATTTTAATTTGTATAAAACTAACTTTTCGCCAGCGGCTTCGTCGGCGTGGACTATACGAATTTAAATTAAAAATTACAGAGTTTCATAAAAACTGACCCCCCTTTTTCATCCCCCTTAGGGGTAGAATTTCGGAAAATCCTTTCTTATCTGATGCCTACGTCATACAAAGAACACACTCTCCAAGTTTCAGGTCTCTACGATCAGCGATTTAGGCTGTGCATTGACTTGTGTGACAAAGCCTTTTAGATGTATAGAATACTAGCTGTTTCCCGCGGTTTCACCCGCATCCCGAGGGAACTACTTAGCGCACCCGGGTAAAAAGTAGTTTTGTTGTTCCTCAGGGTCTATTCTATCTCTGTACCAAATTTCATTTATATCGGTCCAGTAGTTTTGGCGTGAAAGCGTAACAGACAGACAGACAGACAGACAGACAGAGTTACTTTCGCATTTATAATATTAGTAAGGACAGATTAACGACCTACGAGTACACTTAAATTTTTCTGTTCCGTGCAAAAAATTTGACTTCACAATGCAAAAGTAAGGCGACATTTTATAGATTATAAAGAAACTTGTTACTTGATCAAATATAGCGCCAGCGAGCATCTAGAGCATAAGAGCAGTGCATACAAGTCTGAACTCTGAGGAGTCTTGCTAGTCGTTACGGGTAGTCCGAAGCCAGAAAGTCTGACAAGGAGTCCTGTCTTACCAAGGGCCATGTAACTGGGTTACGGAGGTCAGATAGGCAGTCGCTTCATGCAAAACACCGGTACTCAGCTACATCCAGTTAGACTGGAAGCCGACCTCGACATAATTGGGATAGAAGGCTAGGCAAATGATGTCTTCTTCTCTCTTAGGAATCGAGCGAAAAGAATAAATGGTTTAAAATATATTTAGGCTTAACCGTATTTAGTGAGTCAATAATACGCTATTCTAATGGAGGACGTCTTTCAGTGCCTCCGCCCTATGCGTAGAAAGACGCAATAATCACAACATTTCCCTTGAGGAACAGATAATATAGGAGGATCATTACAAACAACGTTGTATAAAAGTAATTATTATCAGCGTTTAATCATTTATTTTACCTATAGAATTTCATCTTTATGTAACTACCTAATAACCTAATAACATCGAGAATATCTATGCCTATTGCCTAATAATCAATTTACGAAAATTTTAATAATTCATTTTAATTTACGCATTGGTATGTCGTTAATCGTAATAGATCGTTCAATTTTGGAGATTGCTTAAAACCTTCAGCTTCGGGCGCTAACACTTCAGTCAATTTTGGTTGTTGATGACCCCCATAATATTATTATCTGCTGCGTCTGCCACACTTGAAGAGTTTTTTTATGATGCTGCTGTCGCGAAATGATTTTTATGAGGTTTGTCAATGAGACGTGTACGATTTGGGGGACATGTCCTCTGTGGATCCCCCCCTCCCTCGGACCGCTGAAGTGTAAACTTAGACATTTATGACTGACATTTGTGTGACAGTTTCTGTCATAGACTAAACTCAGCTTTTTTGAGACTGCACGAGAAGACAAGGTAAAATGCTTTCTAATTCAAAATTATTTCCCTCCATATCGATGTAACTGGCAACTCTAGGGACTTCGATGTAATATCTTTGCTTCGTTCACGTTATAAACATGCGGTGCGGATATCACATAATTTCCCAAGACGTCAAAAAGATAAGCTTTTACTTATAAAAGACTTGGGCGACGTCAATCGAGCTTCCGAGAATATCTTGAGATAAATGTAATAAGGGAATTATATTTTCTTGTTTATATTATGTATGAATATAAAATTAGTTCCTTGGCTTTCGTAAACTAAGGGTGCCAAAGGGTCCCTATTAGTAATCCTCCACTGTTCGTCCGTCTGTCTGTCTGTCAGTTTGTGTTGATGTTCACCGAGTGGCTAATCTATTACAGCTATTTTTTTTTTCTTGACCCCTTTAATCCCTCTGTTCAATTATCAACATACTATTAAGATGTGGCAGAATTAGAACAAAATGAAAAGGATACGCCTTTTTTTTTCCAAAATCAATTCGTATTATAAACTCAATATAAACTTCATATTTTTAGTTGAACTTCTTTTATTAGATATCATTTTCTTCGCGAATTACCATCAACTTAGCTATGAGACTGGAAATATCTATCTATCACATGCAAGGAGATTAATGAAATCTTAAAAGTAAAATCAAAATTTTGCGTACCTAATATATTTAGGTACCTTGATTGTTTTATCATAACTTAACAATTAATAAAAGTAGTGACATTTAATTTCAAGTTGATCAAGAGCACGTGCAGTGTTTCGCTCACAATGTACATATTTCACTATTACACTTTTTAATTATAGCAGCCAAGATTGCAACGAAGTACAGGGCAGGACTTTGTTACTTAAATAATAATAATATTTTTTTCTTACAAATGAAATGTCTCTACAACAATTTTCGAGTCTTTTTGCCTTGTGACTGTAAGTATATAAACACTAGTCCCTACAGTGGGATTATTGTGATACTAACAACATTGCCACTATAACCATTAATCTATTATATTCGTGACTGATTTATAGCTATATTTTTTTAAACACATAGCCCACAAAACGACACATAGCATCATCAAAACCACAGATGGTGCCTAAATAATGATATGATCAGATGGTCAGACACAGATGACGCGAATGTTTGCACTGCGCATATCAAACAAAAGTGCAGTGCACCTCCTTTGATGCCGTTTGAATCAGTCCGGATTCCACCTTTTCGGCACCAGATTATATTAATACACTTGGTTTTCATACCAATGACGGAACTTACATTATTTATTTATATACACGTCTGTGATCAAATAAACCATCAGTATACGGAAGTCAACCAAATGCAGTAATATTAAAATTAATAACATCCAACTATTCGAACTTTAAGGAAAACAATTAGGCACGCACCAGCGCCCCTATTTAATTAACATCTACATTAAAATGACGCCCTACAAGGGCCGTATTAAAACACACACACTAGCTTCTACCTTCATCATAGCCCGCATTTTATGCACATGAAACAAGGCTCTTGGATGATGTATTAGTGAAATAGATAAAGGTATATATATTTTTGAATATTTTATTTAGGTAATTGGTTAATATTGGATGGTTTCCTAAGTTTCTAATTTTTAGAAATAAGCTGATATTGATTTTTTATCCCAATTTTATAAAAAAAAACTTTCTAAAGTCTTTGTTCTTTCTAAACCGATTCCTTTCCCTACAAAGTTTACCTATTTTTCATATTCGCGTAAATAAAAGTAGTCCAACATTCAGTGGCAAAAACAGTTAAAAAAAAACAGTACAAAGCACCTTCCCATTCTCGCACTGAATTTTATATTCAATGGTACCTACCCAGTCCGTCCCTGCCTCGCTCGACTTAACCAAGTGAGATTTTAATTACCGTACCGTCGCATCGTTTTGATGAAGCCATCTTATCTACCCGTAAATTACTGTGTGAGACATTGAGAGCGTACTACGGAACTTTGTTGAAATATTCCTAACAATATGAGTGTAAGAGGTCTTATACTAGCTTTGAAACTGCTACGCTGCGCTGGTATGCCGCAGTTTCATTAGAGTGTGATGAAAAGATAAACCAATCGAAATATTTCCCCTGATGCTCAACTGCTTTTTTTTTGTTTGGCATCTCGCAGGTGAACCTAGAAGGTTGTCAACTGCTTAACCGAGCTTGCCTGTGAAGTGCCTTAAATGAATTTAAGGCCTCCAGCCGGGGCTTAACTTACAAAACTAAGCGACCACGCGCTAAGGGGACCCCCTAGTGTGATACGACGGGCCTCGGCTTAGGGCTTCGCTGGGGGGGGGACAGCAAGGGACAGGCTGAATCAGAATATAGATGCCCAACTGCCTCATTAGTCTTGTGGGCGCCAACGCGACTGCTATAAACGGCGTCTCTGGTTTGATTCCCGGACCGGGCCGACATCGTATTGTGGGTTTAAAAAAATATCATAAAGCAGCCCGGAGTCAGGTGGCTAGTCGTGATACACCTTTTACCTGGGAAACTCTAACGTTTAACGTCATCCGTGGCTGTTATCTTAATAGTAGTTGTTGTTACAATTCCATGTCAGAGGCCGTAAATCTATATCCCACCAATGATATCGATGAGACACCCAATGCCCAACTTTATTAGAAGACTAGCTATTTCCCGCAGTTTCAACCGGGTCCCGAGGTAACTACTTCATACACCCGGATAAAAAGCCTAAAACCTTCTTCAGGGTCCCCTCTATCTCCGTACTAAATTTCATTCAAATCGGCCCCGCCGTTCACGCGTGATGCCATGACCAAGGGAAATAGGGATTCATTTTTATATGTGTGAGACATGGCACCCTATTATGATGATGAAGAAGCCGCACTCACCCACACCTCTACCTACCCTTTTCTTCTCCATTTGGTGCCTATAACTAGTGAAGGTTGGCAGTCAGCCCTGCATTTTTTTCCCCGTCTTGACCTACCATATGCACTTAAACCTTACAACCTAAGTCACTGATGTAAATAAAAAGTCAGAGTAACACATAGGTAGCTCCAGTCGACTCCATTCACGTCGAGCTGAAGTGGACTGTCACAGATCACAATGGGCATATTCAGGTTAAGGCATCGGCCGCCTTTCAGCCGTCTCTATTGAAAACCGCTTCTTTTATCGAACACTCTATAAACTTACAAGGGTTAAGTAACATAAGATTTCTATTTTATTTTGTAGGGATTTAACAGTGGTTAGATTACCTATATATTTCTTATTTTAACTGGTGTTACAACAATCTGCCGAGATAAATAAAATAGATATTATTGTTTTTGATTTATTTCTTTAAATGTTACTATGTGTACAATTATTTAAATATTATAACGCTGTAATCTCGTTTTCCATATGTTTATTTTAATGGTTTGCTTTTTGCTATACATTAATCTCCAAAACTAATTTTGCTACAGAATTACTAAACTGCAAACACGTGATTTTCTGTCCCCACTACTAACGCCATCTATTGACACTTGTGAAAACTCACCCTCATAGTTTTCATTTCACAGAGATAGGACAGCAGGAATATTTATATTTGTTTGGCTTCAAACAAATAGATGGCAGTGTATTAGGTTTTTTTTAATAATTTCGGTTCGATCTGTACAACCATGAACACAATATTATCAGGACTATAATAATTTTAATTTATGTGCATTCAAAATTTTGAGAATGACACAACATGCTTTTTACAAGTGTCCAATCAACAAGCACACCTGCCACAAATAGTCCTGCTAAATTTGAACCTATGATAAGCTCCTACTCTATTTCATTTAAATATCAAAATAACCAGCACAATAACATCAAAACATTATGTTCTGCTTCAACATGCTATAAAAATATTTTTCAGTGTAAGAATTAAAGACATTTTGAATGTATGTTAGGAAAATATTTCAGCAATATAATTAATAAAAACTGCCCCAATATTTACTAATAAATTTATTTACAGCTAGCCTACATTAATATTAACCAATAATCTATTTCTTCTGGTTCAAAGCAGCTCCTTTGGGCTTCAGTCTGTTGGCTAGGATACTCTGTCTCTCTTGCTCTTTCGCTACTTCCATATTCTGGTGTCTCTCTTTAGCAAAATCAAGTTCGGAACACATTTCAACAATCTTTGTTGCAATCTCTCTTTGCCGCAGCATTCTTTTCTTTTGTTTTTGCTGAAAATAATTAAATTTTGGCTTAGCTAACTTTTCAATAGTGTGTAGATTTAAAAAGTTATAGGTCTCAGTTAAAGTCTATGAGTTGTTAGTCTAGTGACTGCAAGTCCTTTTTTTTTTTTTTTGCGCTGGGAAAAAAATTCGTTACGCATACCCCCCATCCAGGGGAATGAGGGGGTATGTGGGACTCCCCGGGCAAGCCCGGTATACCCACTAAAACAACCCAGCGGCATTCCCGCATCGTCTGAAAGGAGGGGGACTGGGAAACCGGCGTAGCCTTTACGTCCAGTCCCCTCTGCAAGTCCTACTGCTAAGCATGAAGTCAGAGTTGAGTAGTGTCATTTACATGTAAATGATTGATTGACAACAATATTATAGGCCCCTGAATATGTGGAACTTTAAACATTAATACAATAAATGTGAGTGCACTAGTCTAAGTTCACAGAGGTGATTTTAGGAGATAATCTACACTAATATTATAAAGAGGAAAACTTTGTTTGTTTGTAATGAATAGGCTCAAAAACTACTGGACCGATTTTAAAAAATCTTTTACCATTCGAAAGCTACATTATCCACGAGTAACATAGGCTAAATTTTATTTTGGAAAAAAATAGGGTTCCGTAAGATATTTTGCGTACGCTACTAATCTCAGGAACTACTGGTTCGATTTGAAAATTCTTTCAGTATTAGATAGCCTATTTATTGAAGAAGGCTATAGGCTATATTTCATCACGCTAAAACCAATAGGAGCGGAGCACCACTATTCCACGCGGACGAAGTCGCGGGCAGAAGCTAGTTAACAATAATTCTAGTACAAACCAGTAGCGGAGTGGGTCGACCATCCAAATATGTGAAGTCAGGAGTGTCTGTAAGGATTCCTTCGGAGTTACGATTACGAGACAAGCCCCGCTCTATCCGCCATTGCTTAGAACTCAAAGTAGAGGTACTGCTCAAATTACGAGATATCACTGAAAGCATACAAAGCCAGGGTTAATCAACTGACCTGACGCATTTTGTAACAGAAAATATTCAGGTCAATTTACATCGTGCTTGTGATAATATCGATACGTTTTTCAACATAACACTCATGGTTCGAACTTTTGGGCTTCTGGAACTACTTATTAGTTTTAATAAATAATTTATCAAAACAGCAAAATATGCTTTTTGAGGTTACTTTTTATTGTTGACATCAATTTCATCAAATGTCAATATGAAATTGTGACTTTGACATGTAAAGTTGCCATTACAAAATACCAAATTAACCAATGCATGAATCGCGTTTTAATAAGGTAGTTTTCATTCCACTATGTACTTACACACACACACTTGTATGTAGATATTCGGGATTTTCATCGAATAAAGATACTTTGCCTTATCTTATACTCGTAATTAGTAACATTACAGCTTGGCAAAAAAGAGTAGAAATTAATAGGGGGCGCCACTTTACCGTTCGTGTGGCAACCCGCTGCGACCGTATAGCGTACCATCCTATCGCCTTGATACTAAGCTGTATTTCTTTAATTAATTAAAATCAGTAAGTATTATAAAATGTAATAACAAGTATTCACGTCATGTAACTGAATGCAAATTACCTATAAGCACTAATAATGTAAGCACTCCTGTGTTTTCAATTTTTTTTTTTGGTATTAAAAAGGCGTATGAATAGAGCATTATTATAATTGATTTCAATAAATCTTCCTCTAAATATTCCACGCCCACCACATCCATGTCTTGGCTAGAGCTAGCCATAAACTCATCTCATCTGAGTCACACTCAGATTCAAAGGTACTGCGCTATCGTGTTGGGGATTGATTCCTAAACGTTTTATGTCCAAGTACGAGCCCTCTCATAAATTCATAATACTCCTTTTCTATTTTGTTAACATGCTGGCATGAATTCTTTTGAACTCCGACTCGGTTATAGATTGAAATGCACGTTCGGTGCTTCCTATAAAGAAAAAAAAAATGATTAAACCTCTATCAATATTAAACGTAAAAAGTTTACCTACGGTACCTATTTTTTTTTGTGATTTTTAAATGCTAGTTATAACAAGTATTATAATTATCTTGTGATCACACTCATAGATAAAGTTATGTAGAAATCGAATTTACATATTGCAGAGTATCAAGGCTCAAGCCACTCAAGTATTAAGCTAGTCGCGCTATACCAAAGTGTCAAAGACAAAACGTAAACATAACCTATATGCTCGATGTTTATTGTTCAAAATTTCACTTATTTCGTATTCAATCAATTCAAAACAAAATAGAGATCATAAATTAACACTTGATACAACTAAATACAACAAAACAAACTCTTACATACCTGTCATAATGGCGGTACTTTGGTAAATATCGTCGAGATCGGAAAGATGAGTTTAAGCCTCATGTTCGACCAGATATCGCCAATAAACATTATAAATTGTTTCCTTGCTAGTACTCCGAATGGTTTTATTTATTATAACGTGGTTTTATTAACGTTTTGATGGTCGAAATAAAAAAATAAGTAACTCGCGAACTTTGTTTACATCGAACGACACAGAACGACATTAATTGCCAGGGGCTGCCAGCAATATAAAAAATTAGTTCCGTTTCTAGACTTTTTTGCCAAGCTGTAAATACTTTTAATTAAGGCTCTTTACACAGCTGCGGTAATTATTATAAACATGCTACTTTTTAGTCAGTCCGACTCGGACTTGGCCAATTTTGTTGTAATAGAAAACATACTTTGACGTCCTCAGGCCATACCTAATGGCTATTGGACGACAAATAGTATCGCAGTTTCTGACCAATGACCTTTTATTACGTAGGATGTAAACCAATAATGCACAATAGGAGTATGAGTCATCATTATTTATATTACCTTTTGTATTGAGTAATAGAAAACAGTCGATATTCAATTGTGAGAGTAATTTGACATAATTTTGAGCTGTTGAAAGTTATTTTTGTCTGTATAATTTTGTGATATCTCGTCAAGTGTTTGTTTCTGTTGTTTTGAGAAGCGGAAAATCCATTCTCATACCAGGTATTGTTATATTTGCATATTATGAAAACATATCGATCATACGTTGCGTTGCGACATTTTTGCGCCGCCGTCTAGTACTTTCTAAGGTGATTTTCCAAGTCACACTAGATCTTTCTATTTGTATAAATACACAGTACAAATAATAATTTAACCCTTGTTGAAAATATACTTACGCTTAAAGATATTTTAGGTGAATAATGTGCTTATAAGTAAAATAACTTGAATTGCATCACAATTTCAGTTTTGTTTGTGTGTAGTTGTGTACCATACCAATACTACTTTTTGCGCGTGTACCCTTTAATTTTAAGACAAGAAACAGTTCTTCATTACAACAAAATCCATAAATATCAAAAAAAATCTTGAGAAAGTCAAATTTTGTTTTTTGGTTTTATAAACACAACTACAACAGGCATTTTAAGTTTAATATATCCTTTAGTATGACCTTCTTTATTTAAGGATTTGATCCATAATCACTATAAAACAGTTTTTACTAATAAATGTTATGACTTGAATATCATACTGAACAGATTCAGACTTCAATGTTTTTTTTTAAACCATAAATTCAGGCAGTCATATTAGTTACATGAATAAAACATAGAAACGACAATATATTTCTATTAAAAAAAAAGTTTTTTTTTCTTTATGATGTACGCTTCTGGAAAATAATTTATCCAACAATCTTTTTTATTTAAATGTCATAATTTTTTAAGATTGATATGACTCTAGGATGACAAGCTAATCTTATCTGTTTCCTCACATTGTTTCAGCTTATCAGTGTGTAAGTGCTGAACCACATTCAAAACGGCTACCGAAAACCTAAACTCGAAAGAACAACCAAATTACAACACCATGTGTATGTATACTTTTTAATTATTTTCTAACCATAGACATTTTGTTCTGCAGTTTGGGAACAATGTGGCAGAATCCAGGTGTTTACCCAGGAGGTCAATTAATAATTTATACTTTTCACTGTTTCAATTGAATGATAAAAGAATTATTCCAAAAATATTTAATTATTTCATGATTAAATGTTTATTAGATGTGATGATAGATAACCATAGGAATTAGTGTAATATAGTATATATATTTTTTATATATATTTTAGACTGTGTTCTGAAATTCAATGAGTGCTTTATGAAATTAATATTCAGCACTATTATATACCTTTATGTTTATAGTATTATCGCTACAACACCAGATATCATATATTGTTACCAATATAAATTTTATCAGGTTATAATTTATCTAACATCCTATAAAACTACATGTATTATATAAACTATAATAAAATAATTCTATAATATTATTTGCCAGTCCAACACTCTTTACATCACATTTTTTAAGTGTGACATAATTATGCTGAATTTATAAGCATAATTATCTCTTGTAAATATGTATTAATTCCGAAAAAAATATGTAATTTATATAATTATATTATCAGCACACTAATTAACAATTATTAATTTCTATTGTACATATTGTAGCACTCTACCAAAAATGTCTTTTATCATTTAATTAAAAATCTATGTCGCATTGCACCGGCACTACACTTGCTAACTTTATTATCTATGTACTGAATGTAACTCATGTTACATGGATATACCCATTATTGTAAATAACACCTGAAACGGCAATAATGTCTATTGTATTGTTATCTTTTTATTGCTTATGCCACATAAAGTATTTATATATATATATACAGCCTAAGTCATCTCTTTTAGACAATCAAATGAATATCTTGAGGCAAGATCCTTTCATCCTAATAATATGACTTTTAGGAGAAATATTTATTCAATTTTTTTTTTATCTGGAACTAGCGGTTTTCACATGCATCCCGCCGAAAACTATTTCACACCCCCGGATAAAAATCATGTCCTTCTCCAGGGTTCAAGTTATATCTATACCAAGTTTCATCTAAATTGGTACATGTTTAAGGGTGATGAGGTATCAGACACACAGACACACTTTCGCATTTTTATGTTGATAAGGAGTAGGATATACTGGACACTATGTTGTTTAACATGGCCTCGTAAACGAAATCTTACGAAAAATACATAATTTTATTTTCAGTTTTTTTTATCTTATTTCATAATATTATTTGCACTAGGAATGAGTCACTATGAATTTAAATATATTCAGTTAACTGTGTGACGCAAACGATACATCCTGATATTCCATAAACAAAACATCAATTATTATTATTCATACATGATAGATGAAGACAAATTTATTTTCTCAGATATATTTACAGCTAGTGACATTATCTCAATGACTCTGAGATATGTGATCTCATGCAATCTTGTAGTGTAAGTTGAAAGTTTCTAGAAAATTATGTACTTTCTTTGCTATACAATATTTTATAGAATTAAATGAATAGGCTAAATTAATACTGCAATCATTTAATCCGTTATTGACGTACTAGCATTGTGATATGCAGATTATAATATGATCATAATAATATAATCTTGATAGAGATATGAAAAGGATTGTACATTGTAATAAAAACTTTTAAAGAATATGCTAATTAAATTCAAGTCAACATAACATACTACATATATTAGTTCCATAATACAGAATCAAAATCAAGTCTCAAGCCGTATTGAAAATAAGATTCAATTAATCAGTGTAAATAAATTAAGCTATTGTTAACCCTCAACCAAACCCCCCAATGCAGTCTATAAGATAGTAAAACGTGACCACCCATGATTTCTGCGCTCCTGGTTACTAAGCTTATTGTTTTCTCACGGCCTAAGGTATATTATATACCTAGTTGGTAATCACCGGCAATCATTGTTCGGCTTTGTATGTTAATGTTATATCGCGCTTGCTTTATGATGTCTTGATATAATAATATGGCAATCCTTCTGTAATGGGAGTTACACTAGCGCCTCTAGCGGCGCATTCAATTGTCTTACACAGTTTTGGATTACCTCCCTTTTAAGAATAGGTTTCGCAAGCGGGGGATTCGGTTCATAGGTCGGATTGTGTTATTGGGTTATGTATTTCTTTAATTTTTTTTCGGGCGGAAATCCGCCATGGGTGGGGCGGAAGGGGAGTGTGAGACTCTTACTGACTAAAACCCATCCATGTTCCTTCCTCAGCCCTTTGTATTCCGGGGGCGCGGTATCTCTTTCGAACGTCCCGCAGCCCCGGCAGGCGATGGCCCTGGGGGAGGGCCCTGTCATATTGGATTATGCATGAGATCTTTTCCGTAGCTGCCCTTACTCTAGTCTATATCCATTTGAATTGATGATGTAGGCACTATAGTCTTCGGCCAGAGGTAGGAGGCATCTCTCGATATCATCCGTTACGTATTAGAACTAAGATGTTTTTATATCTAAGCTGTTGGTCCCGGTTGTCATTTATAGATCTTTGACAGTCGTTACGGGTAGTCAGAAGCCAGAAAGTCTGACAACCAGTCTTACCAAGGGGTATCGTGTTGCCCGGTAACTGGGTTGTGGAGGTCAGATAGGCAGTCGCTCCATGTAAAAACTGGTACTCAGCTGCATTCGGTTTAGACTGGAAGCGAGTCCAACATAGTTGGGAAAAGGCTAGGCACAGATGACGATAATTTATATTTCCACCTGGTTAAGTAGATGGGGATTTTTTAGGGATGGGATACTTTATACATAACTAGCTGTTTCCCGCGGTTTCACCCGCATCCCGAGGGAACTACTTAGCGCACCCGGGTAAAAAGTAGCCTATGTTGTTCCTCAGGGTCTATTCTATCTCTGTACTAAATTTCATTTATATCGGTCCAGTAGTTTTGGCGTGAAAGCGTAACAGACAGACAGAGTTACTTTCGCATTTATAATATTAGTAAGGATGTATTTCGCGCCATATTGTTATTTTAGGAAATTGGCAATTTTAACTCGATTATCGTGTAGAGAATAATGATATGAATATTGGCTATTCTGCTGTACCTATTACATTTTATTGATTTTCTTTCCTCACAGCCTGAACTACTGATGTATCCTTGAATTGGCCCTGATCTAAAATCCTGGGGGTACATATCGATATAGGAAAACCTTATTCATTCGCTATCTGAAATTAGACTGGCTGACTGATCGATCAACGCTCTACTAAAACCGCTGGTTCTAGAATATGCAATTATTCACAAATATTCCTTAAGTTACGTAGGTGTGCACTAAGATAGGATTTTTCTAAATTTATCCCCTAATTGGCTCGTATACCCCACGCGGGCTAACCCGGGGGTGGAAAGCTAGTTTCATATAAAATGCTTATAAATAATTCGTTGCTCATATTCAGCATGTGTGGAAAATTGGTGTATTATAATCTTTCTATCTATCTATACATATAAAATGCTTTGTCCTGAATGACTGACGGATCAACGCACAGCCTAAACCGCTGATCGTAGGGACCTGCAACTTGGAGGGTGTGTTCTTTGTATGACGTAGGCATCCGATAAGAAAGGATTTTCCGAAATTAAAGGGGACAAAGTTTGTATGAAGCTGTCATTTTTAATTTGATTTCGTTTAGACCACGCGGGCGAAGCCGCTGGCGGAAAGCTAGCTAGCAATAATTGTGGTCATACAAAAAACCTCCTGTATGTCTACTCTCCACCTCGATATTTTTATTTTGACCGTTATAAAGAAGCCAGACGTCCTCGCTCTACAATAAACGAGTATTCATTCACTCACTTCAGTAAATGACCGGTAGCTTCAATAAGCATTAAGTACCGACACGAGATAATCTTATTATGAATAGACATGAAAAATCGCTCACAAACGCATTTTCACGCACACTTTTCTATTCTTTCGTCTGTGTGTGCAAAGAACAATTACAGCACACATACACGTTGTATATTGATTGATTGCACATGTCAACACTTTTATACACGCATGTATCGTTTACTTGCATCATTGTAAAGCTGCTATGCATGTGTGGGTGCGTCTTAACTCATTATATTAAATAAAACAGAAGCTGATTCGTAAAGGAGTATGGTATTTCCCACTGTGTTGTGACGCATAGTACAAAATATATTCCTTATACCTTTTTCCTGTACCCAGCTCCCGCTGGATATACGTCGAATGACCAGTGATCCTTTATATAAACAATAGCTATCTATTATTCTGTTACTAATTAGGATGGCAGAGCATTTAGAATAATAATCTAATTACCCTCGGATATCTTTCAATCATCAAACTTCGATTTTATTTTAAAATGCATTAAGAAACTTTTTAATTTCAAGCGAATTTCACCCTTAATTAAAAATGTACCTACGATAAAGCTACAAATTGTTTGTTATTATATTTTGTGAGGATATATGCTACTTTCACGCAAAAAGTACTGAATAGATTTGGATGGTATAAACATAGTTTTATAACCTAGATTAACACATAGGATAGATTTTTATCCAGGTGCGCTAATTAATTCCTTTAAGATGCTGTTTAATCTCGGAAAACAACCAGTGAGTTATAATGACGTCACAATCTATGAGGATTATGACGTGTTCCACAACGTCACAATCTTTGAGGATTGTGTATTCAGTCAAAGTCCACATGATTCATTCCCTTTATCTCTCGTATCATCGTGTTTCATCAGCATTGTGATTGTAAAAGATAGTGTCCTTTCAATATGATTACAGACAATAGTATTTTTTCTGATAAATACTTAACAAGCAACGTAATGTTTGTTAGGTGTTGTTTTAGGAAATATTTACTCATAACTCGAGCTAATTATTCACACTTATAAAGCTGTTTCTTGGAAAAAAATCCGAATAGAAAAAGGTATCCAGTTTTTGCCATATATATTATTTCCAGACAGTTTTTTTAGGCGAGTTAAAAATATGATTGACTCAGCAATTTGATAGTCTGTAGAGGAATTAATTGCACAGATTGCACAATTTGTGCAGCATTTAAAAATCGCTTAAAGTCAAAGCTCTGCATTGTCTGTTGACCCAAAATTGTTTTTTTTTTTACTATTTTTAGCTTCTTGAAAGTCCAATTTGCTTAAACTTCCTTTTTGACTAACTGACAGATTCATGACTTTCAAAAGTGCCTTTAAATAGTCTAATTCTTCGTTTATCGTGTGGGTGCAGGTTGTGTGCATCCTAGTGTCAAAGTTTACTCAAATGCGCCTGACGCCCTCTGACATAGAGTTGTAATTACAACTGCTATCAAGACAGCAGCCTTGGACGATGGCTTAACGCCCTTCCAGGCACGGAGGTGTTTCGTAAACACCGCCAACGCCCTAACTCCGGGCTGCTTTGTAAAATTAAAAAAAATCCACTAGCCTAGACATTGAAAGAGAAAGTAAATTGCCACTCGTCATATTACGCTTATTAATACCATTACATTACACTAGTCATAATAAATAAAGAGTCCAACTCCAACATACGTCTTGGCTTCGATTCAAATGTACGGATCGATATTTAAGACGCCATTATTTGAGACAGTATAATATAAAAACAGCACAAAAGACCCTGCCCTTGGTGTCACCTTTTTAGCAGATACGTACAATCGTACATAGGTAGTCCTAAGTCCCAGCCCCCTATCTAAAGTTGAGGGGGAGTAGCTAGACAGACGTTCTATACAGACAAACAAACTGTCTGCAATCGGGTAGCAGATATATTATTAGTAGCTGGTTTTCGCGGTTTCATCCGCATCCCGAGGGAACTTCTTCGCGCATCCGGGTAAAAAGAGTCCTGTGTATTAATCCAGGTTATAATCAGGACCTCGCCACATTGTCCGGTTAAGCAGGTCGAATGCTGCTAGAAGCACCCTGCAAGAAGTCACGTAGAAAAAATATGTAATTGCATATTAGATCAACAAACATACATACAACCTTCATTTAGACGTAGGACGACGATGTCCTATATTAAGTAGGATTCTATTAGTCACATTGTATTTTGCCTTCAACGTGTTGTCAAAAAGCAGAACTGTCAACAATGACGCAAAAGTTAAAATAAAAATATTGATTCTTCATTAAAAAGACGTGACAAGTGACGTCACGATTAGTTTGAGCTTGCTACGTCCAAATGTCTATTGATTTTAGTCGGCAATGAAGCATCGATGAGTATGTGTAATTACACATATAATAATTAACATAATAATTAATGACGACTGTTAATATTATAAAGAAATTATGAAACGATGATGCACTTTTTAGAGACAAGCTCAAAATTACATTGTGGAACAAAACCATGGTTAAGTCTGATATGTAATTGCAAGTCTTTAGTCAAAGGTCCATATTACAAAATCTAACCCAAGACTCAAGCACTACTTAAAATTTCATTCACCAACGAATGGTTTTGGTGGTGATGGCTCCAATTTAAGCGCAAAACAACATCGAGCGTCGTTCTATAATACGCACCAAAATTGTATTTAAACAAAATATTCTGCTTATCAACTAACGTATAGATGAGATTCTGTTTTTGGCAGGGTACACATTTCGTTTAGTCGGGTATGACACGCTTTAATAACAAAAGAAAGTAAAAATAGCGTGCCCAAGCATTCAGAGACTTGGCTCGGCAGTACTCCTTTCGGGGAACCCCCTTTCATAAACGTTTGCCAACCTTCACACATTTCATTATCGTTTGTTATCGTATGCTCGTTTTATACACATATGAATTTGCATCTTATTGCGTTTGGAATAAGCTGCAAATTGTATTCAGAATGTTTTGTTCATTCGCGGTATGCAGTCACTTCGAGTGTTTATGTTACGTCGCTATTTGAGTCACTATACGATATCGCTTTATCACACAAGCTAATTTATCACCTATATCTGTACTGATAAAGTCCATATTTGTTTCTGCATTCAGTAACTAGGTGGTATTTGTTAACTGTAGAAGGATATGGAGTGTCATATGTCTGTCCCTGTTCGTTGTATTATTATGTAATTTAACTGTTTCATTCATAATTGTCAAGTGTGGGTGCAATGTCGGAAAGCAAAGGTGTGTTTTGAATTTTTTAATTCTGCTCAAAATTGTGTTTGTTTCGTAAATGTTTGTCCGGTGTAAATTGTCTGTCTGTCTTACAACCAACAAAGTGTAATGTCCAAATAATTTTGTGTATATGAAAGCCTATTCATGTTCTGAAAAGTTGGTTACAGGATCTTGGTAAATAGAAACATTAATTGATTATACTAAAGCTAATTGACATTGGGTGTCAAAAGTCGAAAACTTTAGCCCTTTCTTTTCCAAAAAATACTAGAACATGATAAGGCATTCTTCTCAATTTCTGGGGCTTTGAAGTTGTGGTTATCTTAATCAATTACTCGGTCTTCTACCTCTACACCCTGATGAGTTTTTTCTGCTATCATTAATTGCATTTCGTAAATCAGATAGCAGTCGCGCCTTGAAATTCAGCTGAATCTCATAAGAATTGAAGTCGTCTAGGAATCCATCTTCAATTTACGTTAACAACTATGTCTATCTTACTTTACAATTCGCGTACTCCCTTCCTCCCCTCTTTTTTAGTAAGACATACAGTATCTACCTTCGCATCTTTTACGCCCCAGATTCTTAACAAAACACAGTCACAACTGCCAGTTGGCAGTAGTATATCAATAGCAACCCTTTCAAATTCGATATAAAGGTTTAACGAAAATAAGCAGAAACTGTAAGAAAATTTTAATACCATAACAAAGATTACCTAATTCAGCTCATAATGCCAAGCTTAGCTTAGTACTAGAACGTAGGCTGGTTTTCTTTTTCTTTTGGAAGGCAAACCATTATTTTGAATACAAGGAAATAACATCAACACTACATAATACAGTGAGATCATAATATCATGACATTCACGGCGATAATTAATTGTGAAAAGATTCGAGTCGTTCACACCTCAGCTAACTGATCTAGCAAGTATCAAAATCATATGCTATAAATACTCCGACTGTTGGTTAATATTTTTTTAATTAGGTAGGTACAAACTGGTTTCCTTATCAAAACTATTTCACCATCTATTTGAGTCATCCGAACTATTTGGTCCATACAATATTACTCAATGTGTTCAAATATGTTGTCTCGATTCAAGGCTATGGTATTGTTCTTAGGCCCAAGTTCATCAAGAAGATAACGGTCCGATCAACTGAAAATAGCTGTTTTACTTCTCATTCAAACTTCTAACATACGATGGATAACCTATCATTTGGGTTTTTTTCCTAAAACGGTCGATTACCCAGCTGGGGTTGAACAAGAAGTTGACAGCACGAGAATTCCCGCTTCGTGGTTAAAAAACGTTTTCGTTTAACGGGCCGATTATATAACCATCTGTTGGTGACCTAGGCCCTTAATCAGTATTCTGATCAATTATCTACTTATAGTTTTCGGCATGTTATTTGTAATTTATAAAACATGATATAATATGTATATTAAAAGGAAAATTGCAGTCGTGACTGTGTTTAGTTCATAAAGAACCACAAGAATCCATGTTGATTAATTTCTATTAATGTCTGCAGATCAGAATCAAGGCGGGTATCCGCAGCAAGGTGGATACCCACAAGGAGGTTACCCACAAGGGGCTTACCCGCCGCCCCCACAAGGAGGATACCCTCAAGGCGGCTACCCACCAGGGGGATACCCACAGCAAGGGTACCCTCCACCTCCACAACCCGGATTTCCGGCTTACGGCGCAGGATATGGCGAAGTGAGTTTTTTGACATCTTATTTGTTAATAAGCATTGCTAATTAGCTCTGGAAAAGTTAACTTATAGACGTTTGGCTAAACACGTGCAAGTAGTTTAATAGTAATAATAACGGAAAATATCGTATTAAATCTGCATTAAGGATTAACGTCCATTTTCATTATCCTATCAATCCTTAGATTTGCTTACTAAAGATAGATTTTTGACATTAGTTGTATTTTTTTTCGGAGGGGGAAATCACCAAATTACATCGTACAAGTGGATGGGACGGTTGCGAGTGTCAAACTCTTACTGGCTAAAACCCATCCATGTTCCTTTCTTAGCCCTTTGTATTCCGGGGGCGCGGTATCTCTTTCGAACGTCCCGCAGCGACATTAGTTGTATAGACCTTATGTCAAAATTCTATCTCTCTGGTGAGAAAATTTTCGAACGGATAGGTTATTGAAAATGGCAATTGGAATACAACAAGAGAAGAATAGACAAAACAAGTCTGAAGAGGGTCTTTTTGGGGCCGTGATTCACCACTTAGTGAATGAGTGTTTCATGATATGGCGGTGTAATCGACGCCTACGCAACGAACGAATTCCCTCGTGTAATATTATTTTGTATTCAAGGTTGCAATGCTTTATTTTTGTACGAAACTGAACTAGCGATATGACCTAGAATTTTTTGCAATGTGTAAAATTCTTTTGGACTACAAATTTTTTTGGGCGTTTTGACTATGTGATCTTATCAGTCAGTGATCTACCCGTCAGGGCTTCCTTCTTCCTTTACAAATAAGGTCGAACAATTGAAATGCTAACATATATTAATAGGTGAAACGAAACTTAATTTTTTTAAGAATACGCGTTTTACAAAGAAGAAGTGCAGAGAGGTATAAAAAATGGTCTTATTTAAAAAACTTACTCTCTTATTCATAATGACACCTTTTGTTTTAAATGCCTTTTAGCTATCGAACTGTTTTATCCCTTTCTGTCAAACTTCATTTTAACTTGACAGATAAGGATAAAAACAGTTTGATAGCGAAAAGAGAGTTTAATTAGAGACAAAAGTTGTCATTATGATTAACTGTTTTAAATGAATTAAACAAAAATAACAATACCGTTATTTATATCACAGTGAACTCATAGCATATACAAACTACGTCATAATTCCAATCCCATTAAAACTGTAACAACAATAAAATCTAGTATACCACGACGACATAATGACAAGTGCCTTGAACAGATGACTTGTAGGAATATGGACGAAATTAGTAACAAATGTGACGTATATTTCTTTGAATGCAGTCAGGTGCGCTCGGCTTTAGACTAGTGAGTAATGTTTATCGATTTTCCTGTAGGAGGCGGAGTGGGGGACCTCCCCATTGTTGTATCGTTATAATACGTAGGATTGTGAAGATTTTTCTATAGTTTTAATAAATTCCACAACACGGTTGGCTCGAACTGAGACCGTATTGTGACACCTTCAGGACCAAGTTCACCAACAGATGGTTACGTAATCGGCCCGTTAAACAAAAAAGATTTTTTACCAGGAAACTGGAATTTTCGTGTTACCCACTTCTAGTTCAACCTTGGTTTGGTAATCGATCGTTTCAGGAATAAAAATCTCAAATTATACATTACCCATCGAAAGTTGGAAATTTGAATTTATGGTACAGCTGTTTTAAGTTAAACGGACCGTTATCTTGTCGGTGAACTCGGGCCTTAGGTGTCCACATTGGAGTACTGTAGTGAGAGATAGTGCTACAGGGCGAATAACTGTCCTTTTTTGCACCGATATTTTGTATATTCGATCTTATATAAAAATAATACCTACTCAAGACAGACACCAGAAGTGGGTATTCATTAATTAAACCAGTTAGACAACTACTTAAAATTCTTAAATAGTATTCGTATGATACTGTAATCCGGTTTTCAATCTAAACAAGGCGATCTTTATTTAATCTCTATCAACAGATAAAAGATAAGAAACGAGTAAATCGACGGTCCCTACTTACATAAGGACATGTCGTAAATGGCAGTTTATTTTTTATTGCACAATTGGCTTTTGCAATTGGCAATACTGCTGGGTATCTTTCATCCAATGACATATTTTAAACTACGTAAAATACGTCATGTTTCATCCCGCCATTGTCTTCCTAAACACCGCCTCGCACATATCGCATTGTCGCCCTCAACGTTCCTTCTTATTTTAACCGACTTCAAAAAAGGAGGTTCTGTATTTGACCCCTATGTATGTATGGATGACCGCCATTTTCTCAAAAACTACTTGTCGGATTTGGATAGTTTTTTTATTATTAAATGCATATTTTGCAAGGAAGATTTTTTTTGCTATGTTCCTAAAAGACACAGCGCCGTGGTAAACAGTCTATAGCCTTCATCAAGAAAAGATATCTTCAAATCCGACTGGTAGTTAAAACGAACAAACAAGTATAGATTACCGTCACGGTATACCTGTCATTGGTATTGCTAGTTGCAAAAACACCGTTTGAAATAACTCATGTGCAAATAATTACATTCACTGCCCTTCGAAATGGGGCACAGCAACCGCTAAATAAAATAGGAATGATTGGAGTACCGCGACATTTCGAGTTCCAAATGAGGTCTGATAGGTAATCAACTATTAGTGAAATGGTGAGTGATGCTAATGAGTTCTGCATCAAAATGTATATGGTCATGATGAGTACAGAATGGAGGAGCTCGTGGCTGGTCAAACGATCGAGGATAAGCTAGAATACCACAGTCGGTGCATATATGGGTGAACGTCAGTGTGATACCAAGACTCCTCCGTGCCTTGCAGCACGACGAGACCAAACAAGAAGTCGCTCCTTGTAAAACACTTGTACTCATCTGATTAGACTAGAAGCCGCCCCCAACATAGTTGAGAAAAGACTAGGCAGATGATGATAATGATGTATACTATTATCCTTTAAACCACTTAGGTATTACACCTACTTAACAAACTCCTTGATTGATCATCATCATAAGTTTAATGTAGATATATGACATGATTGCTAATGTCTGTACGATAGTAATCAAGTGATTATAAGCCCGACTGATGGAAATTGGGATTTTAAATTTATAATGCTCAGGTAGCTCAAAAAATTAGTAAGCTGAAGTGGCAGTGTGCTGGCAATGTCTCTCGAAAAGACGGAGTAAACGGGTTCTTGAGTGGAGACCATGGCTAGGCAAATGTAATGTAAGACATCTTCTGTCATGATGCAGTGACGATCTGCGAAAAGGCTGCAAACAGAAGTTGTGTCAAGCTGAGGCTGGCCGATATGGCACACGATAGGAGAATGTCTTTATATACATTTAAAATGCTTTGCTCTGAATGACTGGCGGATCTACGCACAGCCTAAACAATTGATCGACCACCTGAAACTTGGAGGGTGTGTTCTTTGTATGACGTAGACATCCGATAAGAAAGGATTTTCCGAAATTCTACTCCTAAGGGGGTGAAAAAGGGGGGCAAAGTTTGTATGAAACTCTGTCATTTTTAATTTGAATGTACTTATTCGTATAAGCCCACGCGTGCGAAGCCGCTGGCGAAGCTAGTACTTTAATCAAATTAAAAGCTATGTATCTTTTAAGTGAAATCAATAATATCTACTATCAAAGTTCACAAGAACACGAGTGAAACGATATTTATCTACACTAATATTATAAAGAGGAAAATTTTGTAATGAATAGGCTCAAAAACTACTGGACCGATTTTAAAAATTCTTTCACCATTCGAAAGCTACATTATCCACGAGTAACATAGGCTAAATTTTATTTTGGAAAAAAATAGGGTTCCGTAAGATATTTGGGTTTTTCGGATACAAGGTGTAAGAAATCAACCAGAAAAGTTACTTTTTTTGCGTACGCTACTAATCTCAGGAACTACTGGTCCGATTTGAAAATTCTTTTAGTGTCATATAGCCCATTTATTGAAGAAGGCTATAGGCTATATTTCATCACGCTAAAACCAATAGGAGCGGAGCACCACTATTCCACGCGGACGAAGTTGCGGGCAGAAGCTAGTTTTAAAATATAGGTACAACAATCTATCTAATCTTATCTATGAATCATTGTAGTTCTCCAAACATTACAGTTTTTACAATCTACACTAGTATAGTAAAGACGTAATGTTTTACGTATGAGTAAGTTCTAGAAATTACTGAACCGATCCGAAAATTGTTTCATTATAGAAAGCTGCATTATCCATGTGCATACATCAGGCGACGCTACAAAACCTTTTCATCCTAGAAGATGCTTAATTCTTAAATAGAGTAGGGTTTCATGCCAATCAATGCCTCGTGTAACGACTAATTTTCACGGCATTTTTGAGTTACCATCATCATTTGCCTAGCCTTTTCTCAACTATGATGGGGTTAACTTCTGGTTGAAGTTGGGTTCCAGTGTTTTACATGGAGCGAGTCTATCTTCTTTTCATTTTTTTTGGACAATTTCACACAGCGCCATCTAGACTCAAAGTAAGCAACTAATATGCTTGTATTATGGGTGCTAGATTAACGAATATACTACATATTATATTCTTTGTTTAAACATATTATACATAGTAACACCCAGACCCGTCACAGAAATTAAAATTCATCATTTCAATTTCTGAATCCGGGAATCGAACCCGGGACCTCTTGCGTGGTATTCCGGCATGTTGACCACTAAACCACTCAGGTCGTCGAATCTGAAGTCCACAACCCTATTACCGGGTAACACAATACACTTTGTTAAGACTGATAGTCCAAATTTCTGTCTTCTGACTGTAACGACTGTCGAAGATCCACAAATGACAGCCGGGACCAACAGTTTAACCATGATCAGTGACCATTATATTCATATCCGTTTATTCCTCTATAACTTATCGGTGCCACCCATTGTCGCCTTACTTGCCTCGATATCAGCTTATCACCCCACTGATATGTGGCGATAAACATAACTTAGTATACAAAGTGACATTACGCGGTCCACATTCATGGCTCAGGTAAATTTTACTCGAAAATTCTACTAAAAACGAGTTTAAATGTTGTACACTTGGAACCAATAATACTAGTACAGTTCAAGTCTTTATATCTTCGAAATTATTCATATTAACGTAATTGTGGAATTGTATTTGTGATATAAATTTATAGTTTGATACTGATCCGAATTCATTGATTCCGAGTGTAAATGGTGTGATTTTTATTAAGGTTATGTGATTGTGTAATTGATTGTGTACATGTGAGATGTTTCATAATACTTTTGGGGGGGTGTGAGTAAAAACTGTTTAGTCGTTTTGGCGTGAAAGCTCAACAAACTCACTTTCGCGTTTATAATATTAGTTTGGATCTATATTATTTTAAAGAACACAGAGATTCCTTTAAAAAAATGGTTAACTATACTCCATTTATAATAAGATTAGACATATAAACGCACCCCATTCAAACGATTTAAAGCTCTATTACTAAGGATACAAGACAAAAACAGATGCGGAATATATTTGTTATTATAAACATTATTTTGCTTTCAACGCCACTCTTATCAGTACGGAATAGAACTCAAAATCGGTTGAATAAGCTGCAAAAAAAGTTATGATAAGAAGTTTTTCTAATCTTATTGTAAATGAAGTATATAGTAGCTTTATTTTATTTAGGTAGACTATTTTATAGCCAAGCAGCTAATCTTACTCAGGACTTGGCACGATTTAACACTATGGTTTCTTCACTTGCAGACAGCTTTGACCTCAAAGAAGGACAAACCCCACTATTCTCAGTGCGTAAACAAATCGATCCTTCGCTCCAGACATGTAGGCGCCGAGCTATGGCTTCGGCCGTTATGACCTATCCCAAATCTGTACTTATAAAATGCTTTGTCCTGAATGACTGACGGATCAACGCACCGCACAGCCTATACTGCTAATCATTGAGACCTGTAACTTGATGGGCATTCTTGACGTAGGCATCCGATAAGAAAGGATTTTCCGAAATTTACTCCGAAGGGAGTGAAAGTGGGGGTTAATTTTGTATGGAAACCATTAGGGTTCCATACCAAAAATGGTAAGAAGGAACCCTTATGGTTTTTTTTTTATTTGAATTCGTATAGCCCACGAGGGCGAAGCTCAAAAAAAAAATCAAAATTCAAAACATTTATTCAATTAGACCATTTACAGGCACTTTTGAATTGTCAAATAAATAAATAATTACGAGTCAGTCCGTTAGTCAAAAAAAAGAAAAATTGAAGCTATTTGCCCGTTCCAAAGCGTAGATTCCTATGGAGAAGAATGAGCAAGAAACTCCATGGTTACTCTGCTGCTGGTGGAAAGCTAGTGATATAATTATAATAAGTGTAATGAGAATTATGAGTGTTTTATTGAATTTAAAAAGAACCTTTAATATTCTTCTTTATGTGATTGGAATCTAATATTTTTGATGTGTACATCTGTAAAACATCACATTTCCGATGCCTAATATACTTCATTTACAAGGGTTTGATTTTGCAGCTTATTCAGCCGATTTTGAGTTCTATTCCATATAGATAAGGATGGTGATGAGAAAAAAAATGTTTACAATACCAAATATATACTGCATCTATTTTTAGTATTTTTAATTGAACAATAGAGCTCAAAATAGTTTGAACGAACGGTAAATAGTGTTTGAATTTCTAATCTCATTTTAAATGGAGTCAGGTATAGGTAAATTTTTAACGCCTAAATTATTATACTGATATTTTCAAGGTAAAAGTCCCAATTTACCTCAAACTGGGAATTGTCACAATTCCTAGTTAGAAATAGTGGGTACCTATAAAATCTAATTATGTCGATAAGGTAGGTACCTACATGTCATCCGTATTGTAACATCGATAAAATTAAATAATTATTAATACACTCAATCAATCAATATTCCATTTCACACGGTTTCTGGATATTTTTGTATTTAAATAGTCTTCAGCCAAAACAACTTAAAAAAAGCAACCAATTTCCAATACATTGAAAATAGAAAAAAAATCCAAATCTGATCAGTAGATTTTGAGATCGCGGACATACAAACATACATACGGACCTCCTTTTTTCAAGTAGGTTTAAAAATAGATTTAGTTTCTACTGATGCATCGCATCGCTCCATGTAAAATACACCTACCTACTCAGCTGCATCCGGCTAGACTGGAAGCCGACCCCAACGTAGTTGGGAAAAGGCTAGGCAGATGATGATGATGCATCGTATCACTCTAGAAGTCTTCCTGTATGTAACATTCGGTCTCTCTCTTCTCTGTCGTCACACTCTTGGCAGAGTGGTCGCCATTCCACTCGTAATGTTGCTTGCATCGTACATTAGGTCTACAGTAGTGTTATTTTTTACAAATTAGTGGCTGTGTGTAATAAGGATAAAATTAATTATCTCATTAATTTAGCTATAATGGCATTCACCAGTATACTTACTAGTGCTCGTGTAGGTAATAATAATTTTATTGTTTTCCTTGAAAATAACGCCGATATTGTTCACTACATGCAAGTTGTTTTTTAACCGACTTCATAAAAGGAGGTTCTGTATTCGACCCGTATGTATGTTTGTATGTTCGCGATTTTCTCAAAACTACAGATCCGATTTGGATGGGGTTTTACAAGGCTGTTCCCAGGGGTCCACGACATTTTAAAATATAAAAATATTTCTTTCCTTCTATGAGAATGTTTGGTAAGGGATCCAAAGTTTACGCTTCACGTATTAAAATGTAGCTAACTATAGCTAGGTGCAGGTTCTAGAGTATAATATAGAATATAATAACGATCGATTCTTCCGCGACCTCGTACCACACAACACCACATGCCTATTTGCCTACTGCGGTTAAATAATCAACACGTCATACGGTTGATTGCATCAAATTTCATGCTTTTTATACGTTTTTTACGGATGTGATTACGTTTTTTCTATTTTATCAAGACTATTATAATATTTAAGAGCATTTGTCATAAATCGTAAAACGAATAATACAAAGAAAAGCAATATTACTTAAGTAGTTTTATCATCCACTATTACCCGCGACCTTTTGGAACTAATTCGCGCACCCGGATAGGAAATTTACTGAAAGCGCAACAAATAAACGAACTCACATTTGTATTAATAATACTAGTTATGATATGTCATATTTTGTTGCGACTGACTGTAACAGCCGGTTGGATAAAAAATATGCGGTAACTTATACGTGAAACGGAAGAACTGTCATCCATTATCATCTGTCAAAATCGATGATAAAATTGAATATTTTTGATATTATTTCATGTTTTTCGTCTAAATATTTATGAAATATGCTTACTTAATTTTTATATCTTATTGTATTGATATAATAAGAAATATAAAATTAATATCATGTTTTGTTATATTCGTAAAAGAAGAATGTATAAATCATAAAAAGTATATTGTATTAAAATCCACAACAAAATTCAATGCAAAACAGCTTCACAAAAAACTGTACACCGCGCCCCCTCATACTCCTATCAATATTCTATTGCTGTTACTGTTGTTTTGTTCCTAGCGAGCTTAAAGAGTAGATACAGGCTACATCTCTGCACACCCATTCACGGCATATAAGCAAGGTGTGTATATAATAATGTGTTATTTTGTCGTGTTCCAGCCAGCAGGGTACGCGCCTCCGTCGGGCAGCCTGGGCGAGGATGGCGAGGTTAAAGGCTTCGACTTCACCGAGCAGTCTATACGGAGATCTTTCATCCGGAAGGTAACTCTTCATTTATAATCTGTATAGTGGTTAAGGCCTCCTGCCTTACCTGCCTCTCGATTACAAGTGTGCGGATTCGAAACCTGGCAAGCACCAATGTGACTTTTCTAAAGTCATATGTACTTTCTAAGTATATCTTAGACGTCACTGACTAACGGTGAAGGAAAACATCGTGAGGAAACCTGGACTTAAAGTCTGAAATCGCCAATCCACCTTGAGCAAGCGTGGTGGTCAATGCTCATGCCTTCTCTGTGTGAGAGGCCTGTGCCCAGCAGTGGGACAATATATAGGCTGATGATGATCAGCTATTAAATACTGCTAGGTTGGTCTAGTCGCCAACGCGACTGCCTTGATGGTTCGGAGTATGATTCCCAGAGTCAGGTAGTTGGCGGTGGTGCCTTTTTCTTTCGGTTGTGAAATCATCAAATTAATACTTCCGCCGTGGTGGAGCGGGAGGGAGTGTCAGACTCTGACTGAAACCCATCCATGTTCCTTCCTCAGCCCTTTCTATTCCGGGGGGAACTCTTTCGAACATCCCGCAACTCCGGATGCCTGGGAGAGGGTTAAGCCGTCGTCCCGTGCTGAGGCTAAAATCTAACTAAAATATGACCTCAAAACTTCTTTCTTCTTCCTCACCGCCGTCAACTGGAAGTGTACCCAAGAGACTGGCAGCATTGCTAGGTTGGATGGCGCTTGCCAGATTCTATCCTCTACATTTTGTCTGTGCTTAAGCTGCTATATATATTTAATACTAGATGTTACCCGCGGTTTTTCCCGCGTCACGAGCGAACTACTTAACGTACCTGGATAAAATGTATTCTATAACCGTCTCCTGGGTCTCCTCTACCTCCAGACCGAATTTTATCCTAATCGGATCTGCCGTTTTATCGTAAAAATGAAACATACAAACTCACTTTCGCATTAATAATATTAGTTAGGATATATTGTATACTAAATATTTTTCTGTCAATTCCAGGTGTACTCGATCCTCATGTGTCAGCTGCTCGTGACGATGTCGTTCATTGCCCTGTTCCTGTTCCACGAACCGACCAGAAAATGGGCGCGTAGCAATACTTACCTCTTGTAAGTATAGTGTATACGTTTAGTAGCAGATTCCCGCGGTTTCACTCGCGCCCCGAGGGGACTAATTCGCGTAACCGGATAAAAACTATCCTAGTTCCTGCCCCAGGCTTAAATCTGTCTCCGTCTCAAATTTCATTTAAATCGGTTTAGCCGTTTTACCGTGAAAAGGGTCGTTTCGAATGCAGATAGATTGAATCCTGATCAATATAAGATACTTTTTATTTAGGTGCATGAATAATGAACATTGTGGAGGTCAAATAGGCAGTCGCTCCATGTAAAACACTGGTACTCTGCTGCATCTGGTTTGGAAGCCGACCCCAAAAACCGTTGAGAAAAGGCTAGGCAGATAATGATAATATACATATATTATTGATTGCAGTTGGATAGCGCTAGTGGTGGTGTTCGTGTGTCTGATCGTGATGGCGTGCTGCCACGACGTGCGGCGGAAGGCTCCCATGAACTTCATATTCCTGGGCATATTCACCGTGGCCGAGAGCTTCCTACTGGGGCTCACGTCCAGCGTCTACCAAGTTGATGCGGTAGGTCTTCGAGATACACCTGTTTATTTTAACCGGTTACATCAAATAAAATTAGTTTTTCATTTTTTTTCTGTTCCATACCCAAAGGTAAATACGGGACCCTATTATTAAGACTCCATTGTCCGTCTGTCTGTCTGTCACCAGGCTGTATCTCACGAACCGTGATAGCTAGACAGTTGAAATTGTCACAGATGATGTATTTCTGTTGCCGCTATAACAATAAATACTAAAGACAGAATAAAATATCATATACAAAAAACCTTCCCTGAAAAATATCAATGTCAATAACGAAAACTCGATTTAACCGGTTCATTTCGGAGACGATGACACTAGCCGGTAATCTTTCATTTTGTAAAACATTGCCCCACACTAGGAATTACTCCTGTATCGTGGGTGAGTTTACAAAACATTCATTACACATGCCCAGAACGCCAACAATTTAGTGTCCCATGCGGGAATTGAATCCGCGACACGCAACTCTGCAGCGAGTTGCTCAGCCGCCAATAATCACTACATAGTCACTTTCTCTGTCCCTATATCCCTATGTATGCTTAAATCTTGAAAAATGCCCAACGGATTTTGATGCGATTTTTTTAATAGTTAGAGTGATTAATGAGAAAGGTATTAGTATATAATTTGTCAAGTTTTTGTATCCATTAAAATATGACGGGCGAAGCCGCTGGCGGAAAGCTAGTATCGTTATATTCAAGTATCTTGATTTGTCACACGAGGTTGTCGATATGTGGTATGTGGATTCAGCAATCATTGTGCCGATAGTCGTTTTGGCCAATGGACTACTAGCTAAGAGCCTCGACCAACACCTAAAGAGGCTCTCGTTAGGCAGCTGGATCAAGGGCTTGATGCAGAAAGCAGTACTCCTAGACACTGCGCGTATCGTCAGGAGGTTCCTTTCTCTAGAGCCCTGACCTAGCTTGGACCCCGTCTCGTTACCATTGGGATACTATTTTTATATTTTTAATTATTTTTTTTTTTATATATAAAAAATGAATAATCGGAATAATTATGTCGTTATTATTTCCAGGTAATGATGGCTGTAGGCATAACGGCAGCGGTGTGTCTCGCCCTAACATTGTTCGCATTCCAAACGAAATGGGACTTCACTGTGATGGGCGGCTTCCTGCTCTGTGCGACCGTGGTACTGCTTGTCTTTGGTAAGTATTTGGAGGCACACTTTATGGGGTCCCTAACCCGGGAGAGGAGCTCGTGGCTAAGTAACAGCCGCACGGGGCGACCGATCAAAGGTTAAGCTGCGCTTGGCGCGGTCGGTCCGTGGATAGGTGACCATCTATGTCATAGCGAGACTCTTCCGTGCCTCGGAAAGCACGTTAAGCTGTTGGTCCCGGTTGTCATTTGTAGATCTTTGACAGTCGTTACGGGTAGTCAGAAACCAGAAAGTCAACCAGTCTTACCAAGGGGTACCGTGTTACCCGGTAACTGGGTTGTGGAGGTCAGATAGGCAGCTGCTCCATGTAAAGAACTGGTACTCAGCCGCATCTGGTTTAGACTGGAAGCCGACCGCAACATAGTTGGGAAAAGGCTAGGCAGATGATGATACTTTATGGGGTCCCTCCATTGGGAAGGGAGGACCCTCCGGCCAGGCGGGTAATATTGCCTCGCGGGCTACTGCTCGATGGTTAATAATCCTTCCGTCTAAATATAGTCGACAACAGAATTAGAAAAATTCTACTATCAAGTTAACACCAATCCTGACTATCCTTTTTAGTGAATCGGTAAAACCGATTTTGATGAAATTTGGAGATGTGTTGGAGATGTGTGATATGGAGATGGTAATCTCACCTCACGGATTGTAGGAACAACCGCGGGAAATAGCTAGCGATTCGTATAAGCGACTTTAACAACGGCGATTTTGTGTCTTAACTTGAAAAAAACTGAGACAGTCACGGAACGCCTGGCAGATAAATCATCTAAAAGCACTCGCACACAAAGGCAAGACATGACGGCACAAACTACCATTCGCCGTCACGGCATACAAAGTCTGTCTTGTCCCTAAGACGTGCCAACTGATATCTATACTAATATAATAAAGCTGAATAGTTTGTTTGAACGCGCTAATCTCAGGAGCTATTGGTACGATTTGAAAAATTCTTTTAGTGTTAGATAGCCCATATTGAGGAACGCTATCCTTACTTCCTTACTAATATTATAAATGCCAAAGTAACTCTGTCTGTCTGTCTGTTACGCTTTCACGCCAAAACTACTGGACCGATATAAATGAAATTTGGTACAGAGATAGAATAGACCCTGAAGAACAACATAGGCTACTTTTTACCCGGGTGCGCTAAGTAGTTCCCTCGGGATGCAGGTGAAACCGCGGGAAACAGCTAGTAGGCTATATATCATCACGCTAAAACCAAGAGCGGAGCACCACTGTTTCATGCGGGCAGAAACTAGTTTCATAAAAAATAATTCCCTATATTTTATTTCCAGGCATCGTCTGCATATTCATTCCGGGCAACAAAATTGTCACTCTAGTCTACGCTTCGATCGGAGCTCTGATATTCTCTCTGTACCTGGTGTACGACACACAACTCATGATGGGGGGCAAGCATAAGTACAGCATCTCCCCTGAGGAGTACATCTTCGCTGCCCTGAACCTGTACCTGGACATCATCAACATCTTCCTGTACATTTTGACCATCATCGGAGCGGCTAGAGACTAGGATAGGAATTAAGGGGCTCGGTCGAGTGGCTGATTGTGATTATCATTTTTTTTTTTTGACTTTTCAACACAATATTTTTGGTGTTTGCATAAAAAAAATACCTTAAAGCCGTGTACGCACGGACAAGTGACTAATTTTTTTGCTTGTTCATAAGATAATATAGTTAATATCGACGCCCCCGAGCAATAAGTCTGTAATGTGCTATTATGGACTTATTATTGTTATGCTAAAATCGGCATCTATGGATCGGAATACATACCTGTAATTTTTTTTAGGATTTTCCTACTGATAATAACGAAAATATTTGCAATAACCACTTTGTTGTACGGAAATATATGAACACATAAATAACCAGAAAAATTACATTACATATTAATACAAACATCCTTATCATTTTGGTTTTCGGTAAGTTGCTATTACCAGATTATTGTAGTGAAAAAAATCCTGTGATTGACGGTAAACGCGAATGTCATATAAAATTTATAAAACATGATTTGGTAATAGAAAATATCAATTTTCTTTAGATGCAAAATCGGTAACTAAGTACTTGTAACATGAACATACCTACTAATTATTTCAAGTTCGAACACGTCGGGGTCTATAATCAACATTATTGTGTTTGCATCGTCGTCCTATAATACGCAATATAGTACATTTATCTCTTTTTAGGGTTCCGTAGTCCGACAACGAACCCTTATAGTTTCGTCATGTCCGTCTGTCTGTCTGCGGCATAGCTCTGAGGTTTTTGATACTAGAAATTTGGTATGGATATGTATATTGATCATGCCGAAAATGTGGTAAAATAATTTTTTTTTAGGGTAGCTCTCAAACACGTAAAGTGGGGATGAATATTTTTATTTCTCGTGTACCCCTTCGTGTAGGGTATCGTTAGATAGGTCTTTAAAAAATATTATGGGTGTGTGAAGACCATTTTTCGGTTAAGCTAGCCATTTGCGAAATATCTAGCTTTTAAGTGCAAATTTTTGTTCGATACGAGCATCCCCCCCCTTTAACTTTTGAATGGCTGTAACTAGAAATGTGAAAAAATTCACAGACGTGGCACATGTAATGACCTTATAAGAAAAACTATCACGGCTAAGTAGACTTAACCGGTTACAGAGCTATAGTCGACTAACTAACTCCTACTACGGAACCCTACTGCGCGTGGCCCGACACGCACTTGGCCGGTTTTTTGTTAGTAGTATTAAGACTGCAATAGGAGGATTCGCCGCAGGCGCAATGCTTGTTTACGTACACAGTCGCAAATTTAATATGACGACGTATAACAGATCTGCCGGATAAAAAATACGTTGACGGTGATGGAGACTCAAGGGATGGAGATTTTTCATAAGATGGTATAGCATATGTCCCAAGCTCTGATAGAATCAATAGCAGTGGTGGTAGCATTTCAAGTTTTAGCATAAACTCACAGTATTTAAAAGGTTTAAAAAATTAACACGACTCAAGGAGCAGTCCCTCAACAATATCGAATCTATCCTTGTACTTACTCTGCACTAACTTCATAGCTCCCTCAGTAATATATAAAGTACCTACAGTTGCGTCCTCTGTCCAAATCTATCAACAACATACAATAAGGGGAAACCTTTCCATATTAAGACCAAATGAAACGTCAATAAATGACATAGAATTGTTAGGACCTGAAACAGCATCAATAGATACCTCGTGTTAAAAATCTGCAATAAATCTAGATGAAACATGACAATACAACATTAAAATACCATTTACCGTTAAACGATGAGGACATATTTGCTTGTAAAATATTTTTTTCTAATTACTTTACAAATTGGGGAACAAATGGTGTATACATCATTAGAGAATTTAAAATAAGATGAGGATATCAAAGATAACAGAAGACTTCACAATAACAGACCGCAAAAAATTAATGCAGCTACAGAGTCAAGTATTAAAACTCATATTGAACTGTTTCCAAAGGTAGAATCGAATTATACTCCGACGACATCTAAACCTAAACGAGAATATCTATCATTAAACTTAAATACATAAAAAAATGTATAGATTTTACACGGAGTAGTTTATACATAAAAATTACATCAATGGGTCAATTTCATTATTTTCAATGTGCAATCTGAAGTGGGTATATTTCACTACAAGCGTATATAATTTTACAGTTTTTGATGCGCTTCGAAAAAAGGCTACTGTTATGTATGGCACTTCCAAATAGCAAAAGAAGTAGTACAGAAGAAACAGGAAACAAAAAAAAACAGAAAGGAAGAAACAGAAGTAAGAAACCGGGCACAGCCAAAACGAAGGAGATTCTATGCATGCATTTATTGAACGACACTTAAAGATTAAAGTGGTGTATACTCTCGACTATTATTATTTTGAACTCTAAAGTTACTGGCGAAAAGTATTCTGTTAAAGAACTTGAACAATCTGATATTTAATTTTGTGATATTAAACAACTTGTAGACCCTAATTATTTGGAGGCGAGATAAAGATGGAAAGACATTCCGCTGGCCGGTTGTAATGGAGGTTAAAGCGACACATTTGCATGAAAATAAACTGTTTTTAGATACAATTTTGAAGATGTATTTTGTGAGCTTAATACTATACCACAATTTACTTTAAGTACATACAATGAGGACGCAAACGGACGTAAGGAGCACCTATAGCTTCACGAAATATTGAGTTGCAACAAGCATAACACCAGCCCTTGCCAATAGGCAAAGCTTTACACACAGATCTGTTGGGTTTATGTAAAAGTGGGGCAATCCCGCGATTTTATCATTCCTTATCTTTTGCTGACAATGAGGAATCAATCGAGATAAATTAAGAGGATGATCGTTGATTTTTCAAGTTACTGTTTTCATTGTTTTTCGTTTAAAATTTGATTTTGTTTAGTTTAGAAGACTGATTTTGATTAATTTAACGTTAATCTCATGATATTATTTTTAATACTCAGAAATTTACACTTTGTGTCTGGTAGTCTGTCTATAAATATATTTTATTGTGACTATAATTTATGTAGAATTTATTGGAATTGTGTTTTATACAATATAAACTATTAAACTCATTATTATAACTTGTTTTCATAAAAAATACCTTAGTTGATCATTCAAATTTTTTTTGTTTTGAATGGTTACTTACAAAAAGTTGTTGTCATATTTCCGAAAACAACACTGTATTCTATAAGTACCGCATTTTTTCCCTTTTAAAGTTTACTACAATAACTTGGGTACGATATTTTACGTTCACTCGCTGTCATACAAAATAACGGTATAAACGTCCACATTATGCTATTACGTATCAACACTCTTAACAAATTTACCACAATAACCCCGTAAGTCCCTGTTACAGAAAAACAAAACTTTTCTCGATACTGTAAGATTTCATTTTTCTTATTGCTGTTTATTGAAAGTATATAATTTAAAGCTGATAGCAAAATATTATAACACAAAAAATTAGCTTTAATTTCATGTATCGATGATTGCAATACTCACACAGGTTGGAAAGTTATTCAACAAAATCAGTAAATCATTTTTCCTGTAAAATTTAGTTTTTTCGATTACCGACTTATTGCACGGGGGCGTCGATATGTGCATACGCGGGTTTATAGTTCTTTTGTGATACAGTACAAGTTAGGTTAGTGTCGTGGCTTTTGGCGTGTTTTCTCACAATTTATTAAGGATCCGATGATATCCGAAGTTTGTCGGGATTAACCGAATAAAATTCGTGAGTTCGTGAATATAGGTTAGGGTAGTTTTATAACTTTGAGGTTCTTTCTTGTATGCAACCAATGTAATTAACTACAAATTTTATGTGAACACCAAAATAATGCAAGTATTAATCCTCTCTGCGAAATTAAATATTATTTATACCAATTATTCGGACCTAAGTATTCCAAAATGAAGATTCCATTTTTTTTGTCTTATATTTTTATGTTATTTGTTGCGTGATTAATATTATGCATTTACTTTGGTAAGGACCGAAGCCCTTTCAAAGGACAAAGATTACGACATGACTCGTCTGACAGGGGCTTGTACAGTTATTAAAAAATAATTTTAAAAAGTCATCTATATAGTAATTAATACATAAATTATATAAACATCGTTGTCTCATTATAATAAAGATATTTAGTAGTTTGCATTAATCAAATATAAACCCCTTTTTCTCAATGTACGAATAAGTATACCTCATGTCAAAATATCATGGTAGTTTTGGGATATTTTTTCGTATAGCAACACCATGATAACTTAAAACTACCATTGAAAAATCGGGGTAGATTTTGTACTCATCTGCTAATATTATGTAATAATAAATGCTGCTTCAAACTTATTTAATGTTTAACCTATGTAGGTATATGTCCCTGTTTCGATTGAGGATATAAGAAGGGCGGGTCATGTCGATTTGAATTCTACACGTTTTACCTTGAAACAATAATTATCTCACTAGAATAGGTGAAATAGACTAGGTCGCCTTTTCACTGTCTGTCTGTATCTATATAGAAAATATATTGTTAAAATCTACTTATTATATGTAAATTGCAGTTGGATTCGTTGCTCAGCTGTTGCGCTGCACTTTAGGAGTTCTTTAAACGAAAAATGATTGTGGGAAATGTTTTTTTTGATTTATTGACGCTATATGCTGCATTATTGACTAATTCCTTGCCAAGATGTAGTATTCTAGTGTTACACGCAATGAAAATGTGTGTGAAAAATAGTGGCGCCACAGTTGCGCAACTTTTCTTTTTAATTCTTATAGCTTTGTGCTCACAATAGATGGCATCATGTATTATGCTTTTGTAAAACAATTTTATTTAAAAAAAACACCATCTACGTGCACAAATGTGACTAGAAAATCAATAGTTTGTTTTTATTTCGGAATTTACTCAAAAGTATTCAAAATTATTTTCTCTCGTTTAAAAAAAAGTAACTTAAAATCTACGTTAAACTGATACCTACTTACTTCATTGATTCCTCAACCATTATTTATAGATACATACAAACTTAAGGACTAATTAAATAATTTATATTATATAAAGTTAGAGGTTATGTTAAGGTTTTTGTTATTTTCCTTTATTAATTAAATGTAAAATATTAATAGTGTCAATTGTTTTTCTTTATCTCTCTGATATTTGCCTTTAGTTATTCTGGATAATGTTTGCCATAGATTATATAAATTAAATCACTGTTAGGTAGCCATTGGAGATATCAATTTATTGCGTTGACTTTTGAAGCTGTTTTGGCTGCTTTGTTCACCAATCGTAGGATTTTTTGTGATTTACATTCCAGTGAGGAAAAGGGACACTGGTTTTTTTTTCTGAATAGTTCTGACTCTGACTATAATCTCGATCTCAATCAAATGGCAATAAGGCTCCTGATTTTTCCTCGCGAACCGTTAATCTTAATTACCTATCTTACGCCATATTATGCAGCTTGTATGTTAAATACGATTGAATGTGCTTTAAAATTATTTAGAATAACATATATGTACTTGTAAGATAATATGCATATATTCTGCTTCAGTTATACGTACAAGAAAAAATGACAATACTTACATTCAAATATCTATAATTAGGTCAAGATAAATAGAAGCTAAGACGGCTAAGCTATAGCTTTGTCACTGTCGCCCAACTGTAAAATTACTACAGTAAGAGAGAGACGGAACATACCTTAGCCAAAATAAGTGGTAAGTAGCTTCTATCTATCTCAGCCTCAGGGATTGGTGACCCAGTAGGATATATTAGAGAGTTCGGTAATAATACTCGTTTCGGGGTTAATAAAATTGGGTAATTGATACCAAAATCAAATAATTTTAATTACAAAAAAGAAAAATGACTTGACAGCTTATTATTGCCATATAAAATCTACTTAGGGAAACCTCATAAATACATAGTTTAAAAATTTAATGATGGTGTCAACTGCCTGGTAATTTTCGTACGTGATAAATCATTTAAAAAAATTAAAGTATCATTTAAAAATGCACAGGGGTTGTTTTAAATACAATAAACTTAAAAAACAAATAAAATATTTTTCTAATCTAATCTAGTTTGGATACTCCGTTGCTACAATCTGGAGTGTGTATTTTAAGTGTTTTCACCACTGCTGCGGCACTGAAATGACAGTTAAATATAGTTCTCAAAAAAACATTCTGTTTCAATCATCTTAAAACAGTTGATTGAGTCAGAATTATGTTTTCAGGCCTATTTGCACCATTGCTCACTAAATACAATTAAGGCTAAATATATTTAAAATAGCCTTACATGTATATCTTCAGCTGAAGGTCTTTAATTTATTAATTAAATCAGGATCACGCCACATCGTCCTCCGGTTAAACAGGTCGAATGCTGTTAGAAGCAACCTGCAAGAGGTAATTTAGAAAAGAAATGTATCTGATAACTTTTAACAATTAAAAAGATAATGCTTTTTTTCATTATATTAAGCGGTAAATGAGTTTAGTGACCAGCCTAGCACGAGTCACTTTCGAAAAAGTATTCGTATCGAAAGCGATTTACGAATCAAATACAACCATACCGGAGAAAAATTCATGTTTAAAACATATAAATAACAATTTGCAGCATCCAAAGATATGATTAAAGTCATAAATTTAAATAAATAGTTTGTAAGAAGCGAGTGTACTTCATTCAAAAATTGCTGTCGATACGAATACTTTTTCGAATGTGATTCGTGCTAGGCCCACAGTTCGAGTGGGCCCAAGTATAGACTTAATTAAATTTAGTGAGCAATTAAGCACTTTGAAGCCTTTGTCTTTTTCTTCTGTGTATTTAGTAATGTAGGAAGTATTTAAATCTTTTATTGCTTAAAAGTATTGCGGTGAAATTATTTAGTAAGTACCTACATATATATACTTTTTTTAAATTGATTTCAATGAATTATTCATAGAATATAAGAAAAATAATTAGAAGATAATTTTTAAGAAAATTCTCACTGTATCTATGATTCCATAACAAGAAATCTTACCTTTTTAGGGTTCCGTAGTCCGACAAGGAACCCTTATAGTTTCGCTCTGTCCGTCTGTCTGTCTGTCTGTCTGTCTGTCTGTCCGCGGCATAGCTCCGTAGTTTTTGTTATTAGAAAGCTGAAATTTGGTATGAATATGTATATTGATCACGCCGAGAAAGTGGTAAAATAAAATTTTGAAAAATATTTTTTTTTAGGGTAGCTCCCAAACATGTAAAGTAGGGATGAATATTTTTTTTCTCGCGTACCCCTTCGTGTGGGGTATCGTTAGATAGGTCTCTCAGAAATATTATGGGTGTGTGAAGACCATTTTTCGGTTAAGCGAGCCATTTGCGAAATATCTAGATTTTAAGTGAAATTTTTTGTTCGATACGAGTTACCCCCCCCTCTAACTTTTGAATGGCTGTACCTAAAAATGTGAAAAAAATCTAAGACGTAGCACATGTAATGAACTTACAAGGAAAACTATCACGGCTAACTAGGCTTAACCGGTTACAGAGTTATAGTCGACTAACTGAGATCTACTACGGAACCCTACTGCGCGTGGCCCGACACGCACTTGGCCGGTTTTGTATGTATCTGTTTAATTGTAAACGAAGTGTTACAAATAAAATGTTTATTCAGTATCTTAGCCGCGTTCATTTATTTTTTCCACTGGAAATTCTTGTCACCTTGAATCTCTTCTGAAAGACTTTTTTGTGGAAGACATTTTCTCCTATAATACAGTTTGCACAGGAAGGAATCAGGAGTTCTGGTAAAGTTTTCTTATGGGATTTCTCAATACGGCCAGTAAATAGATTCTGTGCCTTGATGATGGCAACACTACGTTTCCGTTAGCGTACCTTGGAGGAGGCCTATCCTATGTGCAAGAATGGACTGACAGAGGCTTATAATGATAGCACCCGGCTCGCCACTACTACATGAACTATAACTGGTTGAAGTGTAGACACCTGTGCTTAGCCCTTCATGGGAAAAAGTGTGACGTTATGTGATCTTAATTTAAAAATTCAAAAGAATGCAGAATGTTCAGGTCAACCCCTGCCATATGATATCCATAATGACCTAACTTTACTCTCTAAAGTGAGAAAAGTTTTTAAAGTCTTCCTCTATTTGTTGAACTTGCTTCTTGCTAAATTTCATAGTTCTAAGTTTACGCAAAATAGCCTATCGGTTTTGATTCCCTTGCCTTGAATGACGAATGGACAACCAAGTGATTCTATAAGAGTTTCGTTTTTCCATTTAAACTAAGGAACCCTTTTTTCAGGGATGGATTTTGATGATTTAAATGACTTTCCCCGCTATAGGCAGAGCGGAAAGAAGTCAGTCTCCCAAAAACAAACGTACCATCGACGCAGGAGATACGAAACCGTTTATTATTTAGATACTGAACCCTAAAAACAACTTTTCTTTATAACAAATTGTGATTCATTCCTCTCAAACGATAACTCCATGAAATTAAAAAGTGTAGAACAGTTTTCGATAAGAACAATCTATTCTGTAAGGTATTTAATTACCTACAGAACAACAATGTAAGTCTTATCAATTTATATAAATGTGTATCAATAGTATTATCAACGTTGTATTTCATTCAGTGTTGATACGCGGCAACAAAATGTCACTCGCGCTCTGGTTTATTGGACTCATAATCATTTTGTTTATTTACAATACGTTATGGAAGAACCCGAAGCCTATACTTGGTATATACGCGGTCCCTGGAAAGTGGTATTACTTAAAATATGTTCTATTCGGCGCTCTATATTATTTTAGAAAGGTGAGTTTGTTTTTATTTAGTTTGGCGCCATCTCTCGGCTTTCTATGTTAGTTTTGGAGATGCAATAAACAAGTTCTCGAATTATGTGGGGGGTACGCCCCTCCTGGTTACAGGTAGAATTCGCATAAACCTACCTATACAATATTAGTTTTCATATTATTTTCTCAAAAAGACGAATATCTTGTTATCAGACTGGCGGTTATAAAGTACCTAGACATTTTAGGTACGGTCCGTATTACGAAAGTTGACATGCTTATTCAAGCGTTCCTAAGTTATAATTAGCGGTAATATGAGTGAGCAATGGTGGTGGAGTGCTGGCCCACAAAAGGGATGAATGAAAGACAACTGCATGCAGCGGAGATGAGAATGTTAAGAGGAATGTGTGGTGTTACGCGAATGGATAGAGTAAGAAATGAGTATATTAGGGGAAGTTTGAAAGTGGCACCGGTAACCGAAAAACTATCATGGTATGGGCATGTGATGAAGAGGAATGAGGATCATGTAGTGAGAAAGGTTTTGGACATGAATGTGGACCGAAGAAACGATGGATGGATTATGTGAAGGTTGATATGATTAGAATGAATGTTACTAGCGAGATGACGGCAGATAGAAGAGTATGGAAGAAGAAAACATGCTGCGCCGACCCCAAATAAAATTGGGATAAGGGCAGGAGGATGATGATGAGTGAGCAATGGCGCAAGTGGGCTTAAAAATGAGCAACCAATCAAGTTGTCCAAAATGCTCAAAACCAAATAGGTACGTAGGTATGCTTGAGTTGAGTATCGATCTGTCTGCAATACGGGCCTCTGAGTTACGACAATCCGTGGGTAAACAATACATAAATAGATTATGAAATCACATTACCTACCTTCCTATACCTCCGGCTGTCGGGTAAAAATGCAGCACGGTATCGTAAAATTGTATTGTATGAAACTAAATTGTATCTACCACATGTACACCTAATGATTATGTACCTACTTGATAACAATAGCTTCCTTCATTATCAGCGCTGAGTTAAGAGCCCAGCTAGCAACGCAGGTGCGTGATAAACCACTGATTTGATATTAATTAACAATTATTATTAACTGCCGAATGCGTGACCGACGACTTGCACGACGGTGCACATCTTTTAATAGTACCTAGCTGATAATATGTAGGTACATTTATCTAACAAGAAATCATTGTTCTTCAGTCAAACCAGAATTTCGTAGAATAGTGTCAGAGAAATTATTAGGTAAAGTGTGCTGAAGTAAGTACCTACCCAGGTAGTATTAATCTTAATTCAAGAGAATTTTAGGAGATCTCAATATCATATCAGAAACGTAAGTCTAGCCAAGCTAACAAAACAACAGGGGCCGTGTTATGTTATGTACGTGCCAAATTAGAAATAGCTTCGTCGTGAAAAAGAGACTGTGCTATACGACGTTAGTAGCGGTGTCTCGCTCTCACACCTGAATAGCGACTGCAAATACACGTGGTGGTACGGCCCCAGTGTTGTTTTCTAGGAATTACGAAATGTCTTTCTGAGTTTTTGATTTTTTGCAGTACTCGAGCAAACATTCGGCAGCTGGTCCGGACGGGCGGGCGGGGCAGGGGGTGAAGGCGATAGCCGACCCCAAAGCCATGGATAAAGCGCAGCTGCTGAGCGATGATGCGAAGGTAACTTATTTTCTGACTAGCTTCTGCCCAACTTCACAGTCTTGGGTCCAAATAGCGGGATAAAAAGTATCCTATGTCTACAGGTAACTATGTGCGTATCTACTAAATTTTGGACTAATCTGCTCAGCCGTTTTTGAGATTAGCGCGCACATACACTACTCCTCTTCATATTTATTATATGTATGAGATGATGATATTATGATCTACATAGCTATAACAATTCTTCTGTGACCCAAAATCTTACTGTGGACTAATGTCATACTTATTAAATAAAAGTCCTTATTTTCAGGCCTTCGATGCAGTGTTCTTCATATCGGCAAACAGTGAAAATAAAAAAGGCGTCTACGTGATCGCTGGCTGTGAGAGAAGACCTTTGGGCATGTGCAATGGCCTATTCTACATTGGAGTGAGTTTTGGTTTATTATCACCATTTTTAGGAAACAAGGAGTCATCATCAGCCCTTATTCCAACTATATATTTGGGTCAGCTTCCAGTGTGACTGTTTCCAGTGTGTGTGTTTTTGTGGGCTAATTAGTAACATGGACATGTAAGTTGTGAGCCCTTCGAGCTTTGTTGGGACTGCGGGATTGGTAAAAAGAGTTACCGCGGCCCCGGAACATAAAGGGCAAAGAAAGGAACATCGATAAGTTTTAGTCAGTCAGTGTTTGACACTCCCTCCCACTCCGCTCAATGCGGGAAGAGTCATTTGATGATTTCTCATCCCTAAAAAAAAGCCGTCGGGCTTCTAAGGCCCAAGTTCACCAATAGCGTTAAATAAAAACGTTTTAAACCACGAAGCAGGAATTTTCGTGTTATCCACTTCTTGTCCAGCCCCGGATTGGTAATCGTCAATTTTAGGAATAAGAACCCAAATGATAAGGTATCCATCGTAAGACAGAAGTTTGAATTTATGGCAAACAGCTGTTTTGAGTTGATCGGGCTGTTATTTTCGGTGAACTTGAGCCTTAATCAGTCAGAGTTTGATACTCCCTCCCACTTCACTCTCTGCGGGAAGAGTCATTTGATGATTTCTCATCCATAAAAATAGGCCATCGAGCTTCTGATACCTGTAGCAACTGTCAAAGATCTGAGATCTAAAACAGCTAGGACCAAATTATGCTTATCAAGGCACGATGTGTTCTCGGTGAGAAATCGATTGGGAGGAAAGGTTGCATGGAGGATGGAAAGCGTAGCATAACCTTAATCGTGAGGCAGCTATGGAAATCGCGACTCCCAGCAAAGGCATAGATATTAGATACGTTTTTTTTCATGATATTTGATAATCGTATATTTCTTTATCAGTTACCCAACAAAGGCTTGTTATGCAGTAAGAAAATCCCCGACACTGTATTATTTGGGGCCGAAATCGGCGAGTTTGGCGCTGAAGGACTGAAAATAACTCCTGTAGTGCCGATGCAGAAATGGACCGTCTCCTATAAAGGACAGATGTGGTAAGCAAAGAGTCAAATTCATAAAATATGAACGAATGAGATTAACGTTTTATTGATTAATCGGATGCATTCAATATATTAATTACGCGTCTGTTTTATGATATTAAATTATGATGATACAAAAGGCTTAATGGTAAGGATCACCAAATTGTTATTACTCTTTAATTCTTTCTTCCCCTACTACTACTACGCCCCACTTCTTATCAGAATTTCTTAAAAATTATTCGATCCAACTGACGTATGCTTAAATTATTCGTCAGGTACCAAAACGAGCCGGACAAGCTAGTGGAAGTGGACTTCTTCGGAGAATGGAACGCCACGTCCAAACACTTTGACTTCGACACCGATCTCTACCCCCCGGCGGTCATCAAGTCGATAGCTCTAGAGAAATGGAGCAGAGAGTACTTTGAAAAACTTAAGACGTAAGTTATAATACAATTACTAGAAATCAATTATGAAATTTCGTAGTGGCTCAGAGTTTAAGGAGCCCGCTTCTGAAACAGTGAGGGTTCAAAACCTGGCAAGTATCAAAGCGACTTTTTAAAAGTTTTATACACTAGTAATATCTTGGTAATATCATAGTCACTTGGACTTACGGCGAAGGAAAATAATGTGAGAAGACTGGGCTTATAAAAAGTCTGAAATTACCAATCCGGCTTGATCAAGACTGATTACTCGCCCAGCAGTGGGACTATAAAAATTCTGTCATATTTTGAAATCGCGAAATAGTTTTTCGACAATATTTTTTTTCAAACTTATTGGTGTACTTGGTTTTTTCCCCGTTTTTTCGTATCTACTTAGACGCAGTTAACTTTGGCAGGAGTTTAAGATCTTAGAGAAGTCTCATATGTATTAGAAACTAACATTTCTGTATTTTCCAGAG
The DNA here is from genome assembly GCA_963891755.1 of Pyrrhia umbra. Classification (NCBI taxonomy): domain Eukaryota; kingdom Metazoa; phylum Arthropoda; class Insecta; order Lepidoptera; family Noctuidae; genus Pyrrhia; species Pyrrhia umbra. The sequence goes on along the minus strand of OY982929.1, from coordinate 1,939,525 downwards.
CACACCAGTCTCACTACGAACAGTTCGGCACTTTGAAATGCAAGTTCAAGATTGAGAACGAATCCTTTGAGTATACACTTCCGTCGTTCAGGGACCACAGTTTTGGTAAGACATGACAACTCATCATCATCTGCCTAGCCTTTTCTTAACTATGTTGGAGTCGGCTTCCAGTCTAACCGGTTACAGCTGAGTACAAAAAAGTATAAAATCGCCAATTCGTTGAACTAACTTGGTGATTATGCTCGCGCCTTCTCTGTAGGAGAAGAGGCTTTTGCCCAGCAGTGAAACCATACAAGTTGTATTCTACATGATTATTGTTCTAGCAAGTTATGTAATTAAAGAAAATTTCACATAATAAAGTACAACTGATAGGGAAGTTAATTAATATTTCAGGTCAAAAGCGCGATTGGACCCTGATGCACCGGTACGCGTTCCACCACATCTTCCTAGAGAACGGCACCAGCATCAGCGTTGGAGTGATCTGCCAGCCGTCTACTGCCTCCGTGTAAGTTACAGCAAGCTTTCATTTACAGATTTGTCACCTCATTGAGAAGATTTTCAGTGTCTTTTGTTGCCACCTACACCGCTAAACCACTGAACCGATTCAGACGAATTTGTCATGGACATAAATTGAAATGTAAGGAAGAACATAGGATATTTTTATCCTTGTAATAAGAATTGGTGATTCATGAATATCAATTTTTCCATTCACAAAAAGCTAGTTGATGTATGTAACATAATTTTAGAGTTTCTTAAACCCCTTTTACAAAGATACAAAGCTGCTGGTTAACTGGGTTCGAGAGGATAACTGCCCAAAAATCTATGGCTTCTGGGGTCCACAAAAATTTGATCATAGTATACACTTCAAAACTGCGCTATGTTCATTGTCCATGTCCATGAAAATCACGTATCATCGAATTTGTATAACTTGGCTCAGGGTAACCCTACAACTTTTGTGCCATAGTAACTATTGCTCCAAATGGCTAGTTCTAACGATACGTATAGTTTTTTTTCGGTGGCCGGCTTCTAGAAAAAGCCCAAAAAGGTATGGACCCTGAATGATTTCCTCTATATTAGGGCACGGTTGACGCACGAAAGGTGATTCTATAACCTAGAACTCAGGGACATTTAAAAAAGCTATTACTGACAGTTATGTAGTGAAAGTCAGAGTGCAATCGCTTTTTCTCAATTCGCCTTTTCTCGTCTTACAGTTTCGAAGTTGGGACGGTAGCGTTCCCAAGCGGCGAGGTTTTGGCCATAAAATGGGTGGACTTGAAGCTTTACCAACATGGAGAGAACGGGAAGGCCCCTCACGATTATGCCTTCAACTTCCAAGCAGGGGACGAGGAGTATACTGTACAGGTATTGAAACCTCTTTTAATAAAGCAGTTACTTATATAAATGTTTATATGAAAACCTAAGGATCAAGGGTTTTATACAGCATCACCTATTTTCCCTGATGGATAGACCTACATTTTATAGAGCCCTATTACCGTTAATCAGACACTAATCCAGAGTTCCGACTGATTTTGAGACATTCCAAATGTATAATGAAACGAATCCGAAACACCAAACATTTGACGCAAGTGAAAAGACCCCTTGGTCAAATTGCCCCTCTCTATTAGTCTCACTGTACAAAGCGGTAAGGCAACCAGGGGAGTTAGACAAGCGGCAAAAACGCTAGTGGAATAGAAAACAAAATAAAAACGAAACGAATGTCATTCTCATACATTTTATTTTCTATTCTACTAGCGTTTTTGCCACTTGTCTAACCCCCCAGGATTCTAGATTAATCCATAAAGCGACTTTTCTTTAAATCATTTCCTTGCTTTTTGTAAGTTATAAATATTGAAATCTGTGTTAATAAAATGCTAATTAATTATTTCTTCACATCCAGGTACTAGTAGAATATGAATCAGTACACTACGTGTCGTCTGATTGGGACGCGCGTATGGTCGAGCGGTTCTGCAAGTTTGTGGTGAACAACGTCCCTGGGCGAGGAGTATCAGAGTTCCATTACAGGCATAAGGACGGAAGACCGGAGACAGTCGCCAAGAATGACCCTGAGTGGTACAGAAAAATGTGCCACAAAATATAGGGAGTCTGCAAAAATCGGAGGCCGTGCTTGAAGGATATATTTGGGGCAAAAGTGACGTGTGACTTGTTTTCATGTTGTTCAAAAAACGTCAAAAAATGCGCTGAAGAATCCTTCAGTTGTTAGAAAGTTTAACACTTAATAAAACATTATCAATACAGCTACTTAATATAAATATGTGTTTACGCAACAAAACAGACAGTCGGATCGAGTTCATATCAACTGCCTTGTAGTACTTCTTTTGTACTTTTTCTTCTTTGTTGTTCACAGTCGCGTTGATAAGTTTTAGTATTTAAAATGAGGAATTAAGTTAGTTTTTCACCCGGATCTCATGTATCAACTAGGTACATTTCCGAATTCCATCTCAAAAAGTATCATGAGTGATCATACTGATACAGAATATGGTATTGCTGTGTGCTAAATTTCACAACAAGAGTTACAAACATGCATCTTTTCAATCCTTACAAACTTTCACGTTCTTTCATACCTATTATGAATAGGATTTTATGCACAAAATGTGATTTAGGTTCTTGTTAATATTTTTATATAAAATTCCACAAAGGACGCAATTATTTATGATAGAAATTAAAATTATAAATATAATGAACTACCTATTCATTTAATACTTTTTTAATACCCTATCATCTTCCTGGTATTTAAATAAAAACTTGCTTAATAAAATACTAAACACAATAGGCCATGACAAAACCTTGAGAAGCATCCTACACTTATTTCGCTATCCAACGCCTGTTTTTACCCGACTGCGTCAGAAGGAGGGTTATGTTTTTCGAGAGTAGTATGGTATGTACAATTGTTTAGCTTGAGAGGTGTCGTTAGATTTGTATTTACTGTGAGAGTAACACTGGGTATATCAAAATAAAATAAAAAACAAAATGGCGGATTGTTGGCGCCAAATACAAATGTTTGACACTCTCTGCAGCCTGAACGGCTTTGCTTTTCAGTATCTCTCAACATGATATAGATATTTGCACTTGTTTATTTCTTTTTCTTTTTTTGCAGTCGATTTTTTCGATCTACAAAATAATTTGTTTTAAGTATCTATAGAGTATAGCGAGAGAAGTTGCTAAGTAACAGCCGCAGGGGTCGATCGATCTAAGGTTAAGCTGCACATTGGTGCGGTCGGACCGTGCATAGGTGACCATCCATGTCATACCCAAGACTCCTCCGTGCCTCGGAAAGCACGTTAAGCTGTTGGTCCCGGCTGTCATTTGTAGATCTTTGGCAGTCGTTACGGGTAGGGTAGTCAGAAGCCAGAAAGTCTGACAACCAGTCTTACCAAAGGGTATCGTGTTACCGGTAACTGGTTGTGGAGGTCAGATAGTCACTCCAAACACATACCTACTCAGCTGCATCCGGTTAGACTGTGGAAGCCGACCTCAAGACAGTTGGGAAAAGGCTAGGCAGATGATGATGCGAGCAATGTACGTTGTACATGGTGGAAGTGCCGCTGGCTCCCGACCTTGAATGAGCATCAGGGAGCAGTCCTTAGCCCGTTCCAATTATATCGCTAATCGAATTGACTGACTGGACAACGAATGGGATAATTGCGCACGCGCATCCCATTTTATTTACATGCTGTTTCGTTTTTAGGAGAGAGAATATTAAAAGAAATTAGAATGCAGATCTTTAAAATGAACTAAAATTACTCCGCTCCTTAGATTTTTGAATTTTTGCATTTTTTACTCTGCTTACGGCTACGGAAAAGCCAAAAGAAGGGTAGTGTTTTTGAAATTTTACTGCCTTCTAAATGAAATGTACTTAATATCTGACTGATGTCCATTCCTACGTTTCAGTCTAACACCAGTACTTATCAAACATAGAAATTAGTTCAGCCGTTAAACCGTTTAAGAAAGCGTAACAGACAGATAGACAAACATAGTTATTTTCGCATTTGTAATATCAGTTTTCCATTTATTCATTAGCTAGCTATTGTTTCCCGCGTTTCACCCGTATCCCGACGGGTCTACTTAACAGGCGCGAAGCAAGACGAAGGTTTCAATCAAGATCCAAGAAGGTTTCAATTGAACGATCTATTACGATGCGTAATTACAATTTTTTTTTTGATAAATTGTTTATTTTCAGGAGGTTTGTCAGTTAGACGAGTACGATTTGGGGGGGGTCATGTACTTACTTAACGCACCCGAATATAAAAGAAAAGTTACGTCTTCAAGGTCCCATTATATCTCGGTACCATATGGGGAGTTTGATGCGCCACTTCTTCTTCCCAGCAAAAACACTTAGGAAGCGGTGAAGGGCGGGCGTTTTGGGGGCTGTCTTTTGTAAATTTGACGTTCAAAAATTGCTGATTTTCAGCCTAATTTCAATAAATGACTTTTTAATTTTGAATTTTTGAATAATATATCATCCAAATTGGTTTAGCCATTTTTCCGATAAAGACTGAAAACGTTGCAAACAGCGTCTCTTATAATATTAATTAGGAACTTTACGGATCTTTTACGAAATTTGTGAGTGAGAAATAAGAATACAAAATTGTCATCAACCTGTATTATCGGCAGTGTTTAGGGTCTAAATATGTGAAGGTATGGGTACGTTTGCACAATCTGGCAGTCAGGGTAATCTCGCTGTATGGAGTGGACTATGAAGCTTCTGTGGTGCTGACTGAAAACTTCATAGAAATAAGGTAAGTTCCTAATATGATTTTATTTCAAATTGATAGCTGTGCAGAAGTGCGATGCCTAAAATAATAAAAAAACTTTTCTAATTTAAATATCGAATTATGTAGGTAGGTATTTCCTCCTTTTTAGGGTTCCGTGGTCGACAAGGAACCCTTATAGTTTCGTCATGTCCGTCTGTCTGTCCGCGGCACAGCTCAGAGGTTCTTAGTACTAGAAAGCTGAAATTTTGTATGGATATTAAGCATCCGACAAAGCAAAAATTTGAAGAAAAAAACGACGCACACTTGGCCAGTCTTTTGGAACTATGAGGCACTATCTACTATCTCCGGTACCATTTACGTTGTTTTTTTATAAAGAGGGTAAGTGGACAGTGTACCTTCTTTTTAAGGATGGGAAATCATAATTATTTATAAATAGTAAAAGGAGTCTCAGACTCTTTCTGACTAAAACCTTTCCGTGCTCCTTTTTTTTTCGGATGGGAAATCATCAAATGATGGATGACGTGGGTGGGAGTGTCAGACTCTTACTGACTAAAACCCATCCATGTTCCTTCCTCAGCCCTTTGTATTCCGGGGGCGCGGTATCTCTTTCGAACGTTCCGCAGACCCATCCGTATTCCTCCAATTTCCCTTTGCTTTCAAGGGCGCAGTAGCCTATCATAAAATCCCTCAGCAATAACTTCACCCCTACGAAACAGCAAAACTTTCATTTAAAAGCCTATTCACATCGTATAGCCCAGCAAGAAAGTGACATTTAAAATTTCACCAGAATGGATTTCGACGCCATCTTGGAAGATGTAGGCCAGTTCGGAAGGTATCAGAAGATGGTCATCTACCTGATCCTACTGCCGGCTGTGATCCCCTGCGGGTTCCATGCGTACGCGCAGCTGTTCATGGCTGCCAATGTGGAGCACTGGTGCAGGGTCCCGGAGCTGGACATCATATCAGATGTTAGTCTTGCTAAGAATTTGAGGTGAGTCGATTTCATAGACAAACAGATTTACTTATTCAAAACCTGTATTAGGAAGGCAGTTTTTTGCATAGGGAAATTTATCTAAATTGTATTTTGAATAATAAAAGAAATTTAGCTTGATCCGTCCGTTAATCGAACAAAAGTTTAAGTTGAGTTCAAAGAATATTTTTTCCAGTTCAAAAAATCAAATTAATAAGGAAATAAATTTTCAATCCTTATTTATGATTCCGAGAAATCAACCAAGATCATTATTTCTAGTATCCCAATGGAGTTGAAGAATGGTCAACTACAGTATTCCGAGTGCACCATGTACAATTTGAACTACAGCGAGATCGCAAAGAATTACCAGAATGCTGTCGGTGGTACTCAGAAAGGCACTGCAGCAGAAATCATACCCTGCACCAACGGCTGGACTTATGAAAAGAGTGTCTACAAGAGCACCGCTGTCACTGAGGTAAGGCCTACTCCTTAGCTAATCATCATCTGCCTAGCCTTTTCCCAACTATATTGGGGTCGGCTTCCAGTCTAAACCGGATGCAGCTGAGTACCAGTGTTTTACATGGAGCAACTGCCTATCTGACTACCACAAGCCAGTTACCGGGTAAGATACCCCTTGGTAACACTGGTTCTCAGAGTTTCTGGCTTCTGACTACCCGTAACGACTGTCAAAGATCTACAAATGACAGCCGAGTTCAACTAACTGCTTAACTTGCTTTGCGAGGGACGGAGAAGTCTCGGTATGACATAGATGGTCACCCATCCACGGACCGACCGCGCCAAGCGCAGCTTAACCTTTGACCGGTCGAACCGTACCTTAGTTTAATATTATCTATACTATTATATAAAATGACAACCTCATACACTGAATGACTGACTCATCAACGCAGAGCCGAAACGGCTGGACCTAGAGTAATGAAATTTGAACAGGAGGTGCCTTTTATTGCTTAGACAAGTAATAAGAAAGGATTTTTGAAAATTCCAACCCTAAGTATACTAAAATAGGGTTGAAAGTTTGTATGGAGTAAGTTTTATTTTTGATTCAATTAAACTCAAATTTTGTAGAAACACTGTAAAATGAAAATAATTAAACATGTGTTTCACAGTTTATCAAGATTTTAGCCCTAGGATGAAAAATTCAAATTTTAAGTTAGTAAGATTAAAAATATGTTTTAACTTTACGCGAAAACGTCTGAACAGTTTTACTTGAAATTGACCAAAAATTTTTGTTATGAATCGGGTCAAGTTTTAGGCTACAAATCATTATGCTGATTATTATGGGGAATGAGCAGTGAGGCATTGAAATAAGTTTGTAATGGGATGACCTAACAAGTTTTTATAATTATGCATTTTCGCTATCATTACAATCTTTGACATGAAAATCATCACGCCCGTTTCTAAAGTAGATAAGCAGTAATTAAAATTAAAAATACGTTGTATTAGAACGTCAATTTTACCTGCAATGTCAACGAGCACTGTAGCGGAGGGGCTGTATTAATGATCATTGCGAATCGGTTACATCGAGTTCGAATCCCACATATTTTTAGTTTATTTTTTTGAGTTTGGTGTATACACAATTTTCTTTTTCTTTTAGTTAATTTCACATAATATTTTTCACCTTTAGCGGCTTCCAGAATTAAGTTACGGATTTTTTAAAAGTAAGCGCTTTCAAGTCATCATATTATGTACATGTAATTCCACTTGAGTAAGCATGGTGATTAATGCTCATGCATTCTATGTATAAAAATGACCTCTTTTCATACATAGCAGTCGAATAATTAAAAGCCAAAAAAAATTGCGCTTTGCATTGAATTAATTCTATTCCACACTTCAGAACTTAATAATCTAGAATTCCCTTTGCTAATTAACAGATCATAAGGCCAAACATTTGAATGTATTCTGATGAACCTGAGTAAAGATCGTTTGTATTACACCTAACTGTTAGCGAATATGTTGGCACGCGATGTCTTATAGATATAACAATAAAACATACATTCGGACATAATTCACCGTTCTCCAGCTTTTCCTAATCATCAAGATTACCCGTACGCCCAGTGCATGGCACCCCACAATTGTGGCGATAAATCTGTTCTTTGAGGAGTGGCTAGGAAGGCGCCACGGCATCTTGCCCTACCGCAGATCCTATGACGCAGGTTCTCACCGGACACGGATATTTTGGTAGGTTCCTGTCCTGTTCCTTAACGTCGGGGTGTCGACACTGTGAGGATCATACAGTGGTGATTTGCCCCGCTTGGGTGGCGGTGACCTCTCACGTTCGGCCCTGGTTCAAACCATGGTCCAAAGCGAGTGGGAATAAGAAGCAGTCGCCTCCTTATGCGAAACAGTCATGCTAGAGAAGGAGATAGCGGGATGCGTGAGAGAGAGACAAACCTCACCCCAGCCTTAGCCATTAGCATTTGGAGCCAGGAATCGACTCCAGGCCACTGCAGGCCCGGGCCTGCAGACTTTAAGCAATAAGTGGCTCGCCGTCCGGTAAGAATTAGGCCCGCGTAGACGGCGCGTTTGAGTTCCACGCATGCCTCAAATAGATGTTAGCATAGTTGACGGGGCCCACCCCCAGAAAAAGTGCCTGGGGGCGCTGTTCGAAAGAGCTATCGCGACCTAAGAAAATAAAGAGCGAAGAAGAGAACATAATGGATCGATTTAAGTCAGTCTGACATTAACCCCCAGCGGGAAGAGTCAGGAGATGATTTTCCATTCCTAAAAAAAAAAACTTTTTGCAAAATTAGAACGAAAACATACAACACAATATTTAATTGGAGACACCGATTTCTGGAACGATGTATTAGTTATTTTTCAATCTGTATTATTTTCCATGTCAGTTTTATTTTTGCAAAAAAGTTTTTCAGTTCGTTTTTGAGTGTAGTAGTTTGTAATTTAAATAAATAATAATATCCTAATGTCTAGACAAATGTTCATCACCTTGAATAAGGGTGAACTCTATACTTTTGCTTTCTCCTTTTAAGCTTAGAGGTGTGATGTTATGTTGTAGAATAGTGAAAACAATCACTGGCATACGATCGCAGTAATCGCTGTTCCTTTACTATTAGTAATTGAAGAGTTCCACTGGCTATCTCCGAAGAACTTCATCAGATCCCAATATACTATATGTATTATACTAAAAACCTTCCTTGAAAACTATGCATTTGAAGAGCGAAAACTCCTATACAATTCGGTTCAGTAGTTTTTGAGATAATCGTGGACAGAAAAACACATACCTACATACGGGTCAAATACAGAACCACGTGTTTTGAAGTCGGTTAAAAAACAAAGACTACCTACCCGTGCGAAGCCGGGCCGGGCCACTAGTACTAATATATAAAGCTGAAGAATTTGTTTGTTTGCTTGAACGCGCTAATCTCAGGAATCGTTCCGATTTGAAAAAATATTTCAGAGTTAGATAGTCCATTTATCGAGGAAGGCTATATATCATCACGCTAAGACCAATAGGAGTGGAGCACCACTATTCCACGCGGACGAAGTCGCAGGCAGAAGCTAGTAGTAGATATAAATGTGAATGAAACTTTTGCCTGTTAGTCTATTACGGTTAATCAGCTTTCGCGCTTTTCGCTCCCTGAAAAAATCTATCCCATGGTTTCAATTTGGCTTCGTACTTAATTTCTATATATGCCTCTATACCAATTTTCATCTAGGTAAGTCGGCTCGTGAAAGCGTAACAAAAAACAAATAAAGAAACTCACATATTTTGCATTTATTACAAGGATTTGTATACGAAAATTAGCAGGTCTAAATCCATCTTGCAATTTGTTAACAGTGGAACCTTGTGTGCAATGGAGACTTCTACCCAACCCTGGGCTTGGTCCTCCTGGCTGTCGGAGGCATCATTGGCAACTACATCTTCGGCTACCTCCAGGATACCATCGGGAGGAAACCATCGTTCTTCATCTACCTTCTTATCGAATGCATTTTTGGAGTAGCTACCGCATTCGCTCAGAATTACGTGATATGGTGCATCTATAGGTTTGGCGTGGGGTTCACCGTGCCTGCCATTATGACAACGCCTTATGTTTTAGGTAATTATTTTAAAATCCTTTTAAGTTTTGATCAGGAATGAGTCACATTAATATCATTTTAAAATACCTACAAAATTTAATTGAGACGGTAAAAAAGTGAGCAGAAACAATATTAGACCCATTTTTTTCTAAAAGCTATTGACATAGGCTTAGTAAATAATAATATTTCCTCTATATTGTCAATTAAGCCAATGTAAAGTAAATAATGTACAATCAACAGTTTTGGTTGTACAGTATAATGCTCTACTACTCTAAATCTACCGTTACAGCCATAGAGTTGGTGGGGCCACGAAGCAGAACGCTTTGTACCATTCTATCAAACATCGCTTACTCCATGGGACTGATTCTGCTTGCTGGTGTCGTCTACTTGGTGAGAGACTGGCGTCACCTCGCGCTAGCCACTACTCTGCCCTTCGTCTGCTTCTTTCTGTACCTCTGGCCTATGCCGGAGAGCCCCCGCTGGCTACTAGCAAGAGGAGAATTTGAGAAAGCTGAAGTTATCTTGAGAAATATGGCCAGGTCAGTTTAGATTAGAAAAGTAATTTCAAAGACGAAAAAATATCCTTCGTTTAATTAAGCACCCGCCTAGCCTTTTCTTATTTAGGTTCTTCTTCCAGTAGCATACAAGTGTGTATTACGTACGCACTTTTGCAATTTATTTAATTTAGTACATCTGACTCATTTTTATACTAAGTATACCTACTTACATATAATTTTATTGATAAGTACCTACCTTATAACAAAAAAACTTTCACCTCAGGATAAACGGCAAATCTTTACCAGCAAACTACATGGTGCAACTCCATCGAAAATACGAGACAGATAAATTAAAACTAGACATTGAAAAGAAGAAAACCAGGAAATATGGCATTTTGGACCTATTCAGGACACCTAATTTGCGGAAGAAAACTATCATAATAACGTTCATATGGTTCACTAACACGAGCGTGTATGTTGGCCTGTCTTATTATGCCCCCGTTTTGGGTGGAGACGAGTTCCTGAACTTCTTCCTGGCAGGAATTGTGGAGCTACCAACCTATTTGTTCCTGTGGCCCTCAATGGAGAGGCTAGGAAGGAGGTGGACCTTGTGTATGAGTATGGTAGTTGGAGGTATTGCGTGCTTGACGACATTTTTGGTGCAACATGGTTAGTGATAGATTTTTTACGGAATTTAAACATGGATGGTATAGAAATAAATAGATTTTATGTAACTGCCTGAACAAGTTGACTTTTAACTTTTAAATAATTCTTTTTTTTTTCAGAAACTTATGTTACGCTAGCCTTGTATTGTGTCGGCAAGATGGGCATATCATCCTCTTTCGTCGTGTTGCCCCTCATGGCTTCAGAATTATATCCGACCGTAGTCAGGGGACTCGGAATGAGTCTCAGCTCCGTACTCGGCATGTTGGGTCCTATTTTCATCCCACTCGTTAATTATTTGGTAAGATGAAACAATGTTTTAATACAGTTTATTAAGGGTTTTACGAGCACTTAAATTTCAATTTCTTGTTTTCTTTTAGGGCTCTGACATAATGGTTCTTCCATTAATTATAATGGGTGCTCTACTAGTAGCTGGTGGTATAGCCAGTTTACTTTTGCCAGAAACCCTGAATCAGCATCTACCACAAACTTTAGAAGACGGTGAGAAAATGGGCCTCGACACTGATTTCTGTTGCAATCCACCTGTCAAAGAGTCGAATACAAAGCATGAAGGAAAAGAAATGAACTCGGAACAAAATCATTGTAGTTCGTGCAATGCTTTATGTTCCTGTCAAATGGTTAACGTATCACTTGTTGATAATATTGCCGCTGTTATAGAAAAAGACAGTGAAAAGGTGGACTTTATTATTGTTAAATGATAGTATTCTTAAGCTTATTTTATTAATTATATGGAAACCATGTCAGAATCTCTTTTTACTGAAATGACCTTTTATTTAGCGTATGTGTATCACCGAGCAATAAGGAACGAACTACAAGAAGTTTATTATGAGTCTACTTTTAGTAAATCATATTTCCGAACGAATTATCATCGACAAAAAATTATTCTTAGTTTGTCTATGAATAAATCAGCTGTCATCTGATCTGTCATCCTAATCATAATCAATGTGCGGCTAGGCTAGATCTTCTTTAAAATAAATAATAAATTGATGAAAGAAACATTATATTAGTTGTTTAATTATGGCTTTGTCGTTTTTACGTAGTAGTGTAATTGCCCGCAACGTTAAAAGACAACTTTATCAGAATAAACGCAACGCTGGATACGTTGTCCTGTAAGTATCATTGATTTTTATTATTACTTTTATCAGTATTTAATAGTTATCTTATGGTTATTAAATGAATGAAAATGATCTTAAATATAGAATATGCGTTTTAGTTTTCGAAGGATATAGTTTAAAGGTAGCAAATTCTAATTCTTAATATTAAGTCGAAATTCCTTAGATCACCTTACTGAACTCTCCCTAGTCTTGAGAAGCGTTTTATTTACGTAACTTTTTGAATTAGAATTTAGTGTATTTACAAGTCAACTTTTAATACGGTTACAGGTTATTTCTTGAACAGATTATAACCAAGTGGAAATCGGTAGTTTTGTAAGCAAGAGCACTCACATTTTAATATAAAATAACATCTTTCTTATAATAGACACGAAATAACCCTAAAACGACCATTTGATAAAAAAAAAAAAAAAAAAAATACTTGTGCTTGATGATGAAATTTTGAGTTTAACCATAAAATGTTTATTTTTCAGTATTCCAGAGATAGGTGAAGATGCAGAAAACACTTTATTGTCCGACAATGGACTACCAGAGTTCAATGACATCTCCATCGAAAAATGTATAGCAACAATCAGTAGACAGAGTCTGGAATATGAAAATGGAGTCAGACAGATTGAACATGCCTCAGAAAATTGTAAAAATGCATTTGTTGAAGTGTTTAAGCCGTTAGAGAAGTTAGATTCACAGCTAGAACTGACATGGGGCATGGCAAAGACACTGTACCTTGGAAACAGCTCCCTTATGCCCACAAAGTCTTACATACAGATACATGAGAGAGCCCACAAGGCACGCTCCACAAAATTCAATAGCATACCCATCTTCCAAGCAGCAGTTACAGAAAAGAACCGCCTTAAAAAACTTACAGATGAAGAACAGAGGCTACTCGACAAGTACATTTTAGAAGGTAAACTAAACGGTCTGGATGTGAAGGGTATCAAAAGAGAACGATTGAACAATATCCTTTCAGGTTTACAGAAAGAGCGACAGATGTTCAGAGACAAAGTCAATATAGCCAATAAAGTTTTCACAAGCACCATAAAAGATGCCAGTGTAATGAGAGAATTCCCAGATGGGCTGGTCTACTCTATGGCAATGGGGGCTGACCCCACGAAAGGGCCGTGGAAAGTCACTTTACAGCCTCATATCTATGAACCATTCATGCAGTACTGCCCTGACAGAGAACTCAGATGGAACGCTTGGCAGGCTCATGTACAAAGATGTTCTAGCTATGTTAATAAAGAAATTGAAACCGCTACAAATCTAGAGAACATAAGGAGTTTACGGAGAGAACAAGCCACTATACTTGGTTACGAAACATATGCAGACATGAGCATGGAAACCAAAATGGCTGGGTCTGTTGAAAATGTAAACAATGTTCTTGACAGCTTGCTGGAGAGTGCCAGGTCAATGCAGGATGTGGAACTCGAGTTGCTGCAAAGATATGCACAAGAAAGAGGTTTTGATGTCAAACTAGAACAGTGGGATATACCTTATTGGCAACGGAAACAGAAATGGTCACTCTACGGTTTTGATGAAGACAAAATCCGGGAATATTTCCCACTACCCAAAGTAATTACTAGTCTTTTCAATTTGTGCAGCAAATTGTTTAACATCCAAATTGTTGAGCGGACAGGCATCCATACTTGGCATAAGGATGTCAAGTTCTATGATGTGTATGATGAGTCCAGTGATGCTCCTATAGCCAACTTTTACCTGGACCCGTATGCACGTCAAGACTTAAAAATACGCATTTATGATGATGCTGGGTGGCATATTGCAATTAGAAACAAAAGCACATCCACTGCCACCACCCCATTGTCAGCATTAATATTTAATTTCCAAGCTCCTATCGATGACAAACCATCTTTATTGTCCTTCAATGAAGTTGGTATACTGTTCCAAAGATTTGGTCATTCTCTTCGTCATTTGCTGACCAAGGCAAATTACTCTGAGGTAGCTGGACTGTCTAATGTGGAGTGGGATGCTGCTGAGGTTTGTGGCCAAGTGATGACTCACTGGCTTTATGATCCCCACACTATCAAAACAGTGAGTGGTCATTGCGACACAGATGAGCCTTTACCAGATGAAATTGTGAAGAACCTGCAAAATATCAGAGGCCACATGTCTGGCTACAACTTGTGTAAAGAACTTTACTTGTCCAAACTTGATTTGGAACTACATACGAAAAAGGCTTTCTGGAGAGATATTGTGAGGGAAATGTGGCCAAAATACCATGCATTACCTTTTGACAAGTATGATTCTCACCCTCTTTCATTTACTAAGATCTTCTCCGAGGAATGGGGCAGTGCATACTATTGTCGTTTGTGGTCAAGAATGATTGCTGCTGACATCTACAGTGCATTCGAAGAAGCCAGACAAGGTGACCAAGATGTTCTTGAGGTTGGCAAGAGGTATAGAGACACGTTCTTGGCTGTGGGAGGCAGTTGTCACCCCAGTGAGGTGTTCAGGAGGTTCCGCGGACGGGATCCCTCCCCTCATGCTCTACTTAAAAATCTTGGTCTACCCAAAAAAGTTATTGAAGAGTAAAAATACGCATTCAGTTATTGTATTATAATTTTATTCCTAATATTATAATGTTTCTGGTGTATTAACTTTAGTTTTCTTCTTGTTTGCACCTTATTGAAAATATGTCTTATAACACTATAAAATAATTAATCCGAATCACATCTGGAAATAAAAGTAATTGTAATAAGATATCAGAACATACACACATGTAAATCATGTTGATATTCAAGGCTAAAGCCTATTTCTTAGCAATAACATTTTACTGATCAATACAACATAAATATGTGTGCTATCATTAATGAGGCAAATTCATGAAATGTCAGAAAAAATACGAGATGCGAACGATGAGTTATATCTCTCATCTAGAGAACTTGATCTACTCCAGCGCCTCTAGCGATGAATTCTAACACTATAGTCTGTTTTTCTCAAGTAATGCGTCAATCAGAATCAGGATCTTGTTCCCAAGCCCGTTCCATGTCGTAGATATCTTTCTTGATGGTTTCGTCATCTGGCAGCAGTTTGCCGGCTGCTTTCATTTCTTCTATGGCCTTGTTGAGGTAGCCCAGTCGAGCGAGCGCGGCGGCGCGGCGGGCGATGCACTTGGCTCGACTGCGGCGATTGCTCTCACACGCTGGCTTCATGAGATCCAAGGCTGTTGAGCAGTCGTTCAGCTGGAACACCAGAAAGCCATATTTGTCGAAAATGTATGTTATCGGGAATCTCTGGTCAGCCTTGCTTTTTTTTTCTCTAATAGAGATTTTAATTACCTATCTACCTTATTTAAAAACCTACTAACACATTTATTAAAATTGCCAAGTGCGAAATGCGTAGCGGATCTGTTAGCGAACAGGCTAGGCAGTTTGTCAGACAACGTGATGCCGTGAGTGTAAGCGCTGATTGCTCCGAGGAAGTTCCCGTTTTTGAAGAACTCGTCTCCTTTCTCCTTGCACCATTGTGGATCCTGCTCCTCCGGCCGAAGGTCCTCAGACATAAATCCTGTAAATATTTAGAAATTAACCTCACAGAATATGATATTTTATATTTATAATGAGATATTAATAAGGAACAAAATGTCACGAGTTCGTAGTAGGTAGGTAACAGACTTGTGAAAAAAGGTTAAGTTTACTTAGTCCCTATTTTACCTCACATTTCCGTAAATTGTTGAGCAACAATTCTTTTTTTATTCTAATTTAGCATATCTCCTAGTAAAATAGTCTTCTAGTTGTCTTCTCCTAATCTGTTGTAAAATACACCGATATAAGTAAGACACCGACTTCTAGAGCTATTGCGGTCGGCCTAAGCATTTCAGCAGAGATTAAATTTATTTTTCTCTATTCATTTTTGGAAGGATTTGGAAGTAATAAAAAAAACTACCAGTCGCTCGTCTCGCCAGTGTGATATTCTTCAGCCAAGCTTGTTCTTCGGCAGCGGTAGACTCTCTACTGGGAGTTGGGAACGTCCGAGGCGTGTGCGTCACCTCTAAGTTCATTGTCTGCCTCAACTTCGGCAGTACCCTCTTGGCATTCTCCTGTTTCTTCTTTTCTACGTATTCAGACTTAACTGGAGTCTTGGCTGATATTAGTGAGGGTTTATGAACGGCAGTTACTGTATTTCTTTGCTCAGTTTCTCGTTTTTCTTCTTCTAGTTTCTTTTTATCATTTTCTTCTTCTTTTTCGTCGTCAGATGGAGGTAGTTCGACTATCTGTACCCCGCTCTGTTTTTGATGAGCTGGTGAGCAAATTTTTTTGTTGTTATCATGAACGTTACCAACCCTCCAGTCTTCCAACTCGTCCATAGCCTTCTTCCTTTCGGAATCACGCCTGGAATCCATCAGGCTGTGCTGTTGACTGTCTATTTCCATCGCCTGTTGAACGGTGAACCTGTCTAATTGGCTTTTTTTTATTTTTCTATCTTCAGAGTCCTGTTTCGCTTGTTTCTGGCATTTCTCAATCATTTCTTGTCTTATTTTCATTTTGTCAGCCTTTGTCAGCTCTTTTTCCAGGCACTCCCATGCAATCTCATCATTTTTAGCTAAATCTAAGACTATCAAATCGTCTTTTACTAAGCATTTACTGTTCTTAATGTTCACATCGTGCAGTAGAAACACTTCGAACAGGAATGGGCTAAAGCTCGCCTTGATGTATTTGTCAGTAGGGAATAGATCGACTTTCTCATGACGAACAGGATTTAACGGGACCCTTATATGTATTTTGTTATTTGTTTGAGACCAAGTGTAATCTTTTACTATAATAGGCATTTTGTTTACACGAAAACGTTTGACGCTTATTTTGCGTGCTTGAATTTTATTAAACAGATTACGTCGCCATAGCAATTGATACTTGAATTTGGCGCCTACGTCGTTCTGTTATACGCAAGATAACTTCTATATTTATTTTTTTAAATGGCAGCTCTGTTACAGCTGATAGGTACATCGCCTCCCTTGGTAAAGTTGACCTCGTTTCATACAGTAAGAAACATAATAACCTAATCAAGAAATATCCTGAACGAAACAGGTGTTTGTTTATTTTTATTTCAAATACTAATATTAATCCTACTAATATATTCCTGGGGCTGTACCACCACGTGTTTTTGCAATCACTATACAAGTTTGAGAGCGTGACACAGCTACTAACGTCGTATAGCTCCGTCTCTATTTCATAACGAAAATAATCTGGTGAAAGAAAAAACACTAATACCGGATGTGCCGGGACAATAACGCAAACAACGCAGATACACTATGAGCATTGTTTAATTATTTAACGTGTTCTCAGTATTGATAAGCGACTAAGTAAATATTTCATACTTATACTTATGGTATCTTTACATGTATTATATTATTACCGTTCAGTGTATCAGTAAAGTCACACGGTTCTTCTAAGCGAGCTGGTTCTACATTCAAGTCTCATTATGACTTCAAGAGTACAAACCGGTAAGTACCCTACCAATGTAAACCTAAACATAGATGTAGAAACTTGGCGAATATTTTATTTTTCCAATTTGTCTGTTAATTAATTGTCAGAGATTATTTATAAGTATCTATCTATTTTGATATTAATTGTAGACACTTTGCTACGTTTTCACTGATTATACACACCAATGATTACTGTACCAATTGAATTTACGAAAAATATAAACAAAATCGTAACCAATTTTGTTCTAATTTTCCCACATAAGTAGATAAATAAAATGGCATTAAATGTTGAATGATGATGATTAGATAAATGAACTATCCTAACGCTATTTTGTTAATTGCTGTGGCAGAATTAGAAACAAATAGGTTACGACGTAGTTTACATTTTTCATAAAATCTTTTGGTACCGCCAATAAATTAGATTTATCCTACGTTGACACTAAAGATGTGACACAAGTGCGCGTCTAGGTAATAGGGGTAGGCAGAATACCTCCTACCCAGTTATATAAAAAAAAACGCTTGCTCACTTTGTCGCAATCTGTGGTGGCCCTGATATTGTAAAGATACTTATATATTAGGTACCCAAGAACCCCTATGATATAATATAATGTAGGTAGGTAACTAAGTTTTTGGAAGAGGAACACAGTAAGGAGTTCCTTCATTGAAAAGGGAGGATTCTCTGGCGGACCACTGCCCAACGGTTGATGTTAGGAAGTTTTATATCGTCAGCATCGGCCCATTGACTTCGCACTGTTGTAATGATGTAAGATTGGCATTAGTGGTGGTGTAATGGCGCCATCTACCTACCTACAGTTCACAGTTCGCTGTGTGTGACATATAGGTGCGTCCAAAAAAAGCGGCAAGAGTGCGTGGATGCCGCGCGCGGCAGCTGCGAGCTTCATGCCGCGCAAACATTCGTCGGATTGTCCTAACTAGAGCGCGGCAGAATTATTTCCTGGCCATGCCGCGTGTTGCTGCCGCGCTCTTACCGCTCAATGTTTGGACGCACCTTAAGGATCTTCTCATGCAGCGAGATAGGTGTCGCTATAAGTTCATGCTGGGTGTCTAAAATGCTGACAGCCAAGTGTGGCTCGGGGCCTCTGAGTACTCTCGGGGCGCAGGCTAATCAAATCTGCTTTGTTTCAGTGGTAGGAGATGTAAGTCCATCGGCTCTAGGCCGCACATTAACTCACGAACACTTGGCTATGAACTTCGAACATTTTTACAAGAAACCCCCTAGTGCCCTAGCCCCCAAATTCAAATGCGAAACAGAATTTCAAATTGAAACACTCGGGTATGTGAGACAGTACCCTTACAGTTTGAAGTATAACTTGGAACTAAGTGATTACGACGCGAACATTGCCGTATTTCAAGATGTCGTAGAATACAAAACGGCTGGCGGAGGTGAGTTTATGAACATACAACTAAGTACCATTACTTACCAAATACCCTACAGTTGCGATGGATAGGACAAGCAATTTTTGGAACAAAGTTCTTTAATGCGGCTTGTAGATTTAGATATTCTAAGTTCAGAAAACTAATGGATAAAAAAACAATAAGATAGAAAGTTACTTCTATACAGCGCCTGCCCTAGGGTCGAGCCAGAGGAGCGGTCACAATTGTGCTCTAGACGCATTTAAAATTGCGGTAATATCTTTGCGTAAAATATAATTTTGATTGCGCCTTTCGGGAGGCGCGTGTCAGTGTTGCGCGATCAAATTATATAAAATCCCTATGATTTTTTAGTTTTTTTCCGAAAACCGTAAATTTCCTCTAGATAATTCCGTGCACCTATAGACTCTTTTAAATACCAAACGGCGTCTATAGATAATCTCGCTCTACCCTGAAGCCGGCGCTGCTTTCGTTTTTATAATATTAGTACGACTCTCACTAGAATATGTAGATGGAGTGAGAATCGTACTTACGAATACAAACCTAGATAGACCTATCTTCGCAAGAGACGCTATCATAGTATTATCTAATTATCTCATCAGGTACCATTGTGGAGAACACAACAGAGGGCATCAATCGGAACTTAAAGTTTTGCAAAGATTTATCGATAAAAACCGGCGTGCACATAGTGGTCGGTACAGGACACTACATCGCAGACACGCAGACCACTGATACCCTGCACGACACCACTGAGGATATTTACAATCATATGTTGGAGGAGCTGACGACTGGGTGCCCTGATGATCCATCAATTAAGGCCGGTTTCATGGGAGAGATTGCTAGCGTTTGGCCACTGAGAGGTTTGTTATTGTGTATTTTAGACACGCAAATGCGTATTAAATGTGATCTTAGAATTACTCGAAGTAATTCGACAAACTCATCATCATCAGCCTATTATATTGTCCCACTGCTGGGCACAGGCCTCTACTCATACAGAAAAGGTATGAGCGTTGATCACCACGCTTGCTCAAGGCGGATTGGCGATTTCAGACTTTTTAAGTCCAGGTTTCCTCACGATGTTTTCATGAAAATACATTTATGATTTTAGAAAAGTCACATTGGTACTTGCCAGGTTCCGAACCTGCAGACTGAAGCAGGTGCCTTAACCACTAGGCCACCACGACTTCGTAATTCGACAAACTGAATGGGCCTAAAAAATCTTTGTACTTTGACATCCCATAAACGTCAAACTTTGCTAGGCCTGCAGTTATTACAGGACCGCGCCGACCCCTGACAGCGCCTGTGTGCGAAACGTATGAAGCGCCTCTTTTTTAACCGACTTTAAAAAAGGAAAAGGTTCTCAAGTCGATTATGTTTTGTGTTTGTTACGCGATTACTACACCAATTATACCAATTTTGATTATTCTTTTCTTGTTTGGTAAGTCATATTTCAGAACATTGATTTCAGCGTCTGTGGTCTTTTACCAATGTGTTTATTTTTTTAAGTAGAGTAGTAATAAAAACAGTGTTTGACAAAAATATAAAAAATACCTACGTAATCGAAAGCGCGAGCGAAGCGAGCGCGAATTTTTTTAGCATAATAATGAAAGGGAATAACCTGAAGGCTGAAATGGGGATGCATAAGGATGTGGTCATAGTGGACAAGGGACTCACCCCGCTCTCCTTGGCTAACGAGAATTGGCGCAAACCTGTAATTCTGGATACTAAGGATCGCATGGACGTATGGCAGAGTAAGGAGCTACACGGACGCTACTTCCGGGCCCTTCATGGGCCTGATGTCGACTTGTTAGCGTCCATATCCTGGTTACGCTTCGGGGATCTCTTCGGAGAAACCGAAGGGTTTGTTTGTGCAATTATGCATGAAGTCATGATGACAAGGAACTACCGAAGGTATATTGTGAAGGATGGCACGGTTGACATCTGTCGGGCATGTCACCGTCCGGGTGAGTCGATCCGACACATAATCTCCGGTTGTTCCAGTCTAGCCAATGGCGTGTACTTGCACAGACATAACCAAGTGGCCAGGATTATCCACCAGCAACTTGCTTTGCGATACTGCCTTGTAGACTATGAAGTACCATATTACAGGTATGTGCCCGACCCAGTTCTCGAGAATGATCATGTCACACTATACTGGGATCGATCTATCATCACTGACAGGACTATTTTAGCTAATAAGCCTGACATAGTGGTGATAGATCGATTAGAGCGCCGCTAATAATTATTGATATCACTGTGCCACATGACGAGAACCTCGAGAAGGCTGAAAAAGATAAACAACTCAAGTATCTTGATTTAGCGCACGAGGTTGTCGATATGTGGCATGTGGATTCAGCAGTCATTGTGCCGATAGTCGTTTCGGCCAATGGACTACTCGCCAAGAGCCTCGACCAACACCTACAGAGGCTCTCGTTAGGCAGCTAGATCAAGGGCTTGATACAGAAAGCAGTACTCCTAGACACTGCGCATATTGTATTGGACCCTGTCTCGTTACCGGTGGGATACTATTTTTTATATTTTTAAATGTTTTTATTTATTTTTTCTTTGGTTTGTAAAAATATTTAAAAATGTACTATATGTGTGAAAATAAATAAAAGGGATTAATATTTTTCAATAAATGGTAACAAAAACAGAATCTGAAAATAAATTAATCGGAAGCGTGAGCGCAAACTTTTTTTTAACATGTTTTTTTTTCATTAAATGGTAACGAAAACAGAAGCTGAAAAGAAATAGGAATACGTAATTGAAAGCGCGAGCGAAGCGAGCGCGAATTTTTCTTTAGCAAGATGATTATGGGGAATAATATTTTTTTTAATGAGTTGCCTTGATTGATGATGTTGCAACCTATTTTATTTAGTTTCCGAAGATGGGAGAATTTTTCGCTAATTCAATAAGAGGTTGGCTAATCAGGTTTTGGGGGCTCCCCTAGCTTGGGGGTCCCGGGGCGCTGCCCGGCTAGCCCTTAGGTAGCTACACCTCTGCTCACGCTATTATTTAAGTGATAACTGTAATAAATTAAAGCTTATGTTTCTTTTCCGCAGAAACAATGAAAAATTCTTACATTCTGTGTAGGTTTATGAAAATACTTAGGAGAGCTAGCTTAAGCCTATATAATCTTTCCTGTTCCATTGAGGCTACTCAAAATTTTTACTTTTGTAATTGCTTTGGTTTTTACGCTCGTTTAAATTAGGGAGTACCCGGTGACCACATTTCGCTCGCGTCGCATCGCATCGCATCGGATTGCGTTGATAAACTCATCCACGGCACAGCCTTTTTAATAAAATAATCGCCTATTGTAAAGAAAGAAAGAAAGAAAGTTGATAAGTGACAACAATAATGTTAATAACTGGCGCTGGCATTTCATCCGGCGCCCCTACTGCCCTGGCGCCTGTGTGCGCCGCACACTTCGCACACAGGGGCGGCGCGGCCCTGCTGCAGTAGATGCCTAGGCCTCTAGCAGGGGGTGGACAAACGTGTTTCCCTCCCTTATTGAATACAGAGTCCATAGACAATGGGTGAAATAAACGGGTAAGTCCACCACCATCCCCTGTGGCTAGCCCTAGTGGTGTAAACTAAGCTGCTTCTTGCAATTACTTTTTATCAAAATTTGCACTAAATTTTCCGCTTGTAGACAGTAGCTTACAACGTCAACTATTGCGCTTCATTTATAGCATTTACATTCAATGATTGCTCTTCTAAGTACAAGATAATGGTTTCGTGTAAATCAGGCTTTATTCTGACGTAATTATTTGCCCTTTTGGTATAGGTAGAGAAATACTGCAGTACTTAGGTACTAATAGTTGTAAATATAATATTATTATATTTTATTTGCTCATAGATTTTGAACGCAAAGCTATAAAGGCGGCCGGGGAGCTACAGCCTCAGGTTGGTTGTGGAGTGAGCTTTCATCCTCACAGAGTTAAAGAGGCTCCTTTCGAGATCATACGCTTGTACCTGGAAGCAGGTGGCCGCGCTGACAAAGCAGTCATGTCGCATTTGGACCGTAAGTAAATACAGATTATACTTTTACGTGATGTCGCATAAGTTCCTTCATTAATTATTTACAATCTATACTAATATAATAAAGCTGAAGAGTTTGTTTGTTTGTTTGAACGCGCTAATCTCAGGAAATACTGGTACGATTTAAAAAAATATTTCTGTGTTAGCTATATATCATCACGCTAAAACCAATAGGAGCGGAGCACCACTATTCCACGCGGACGAAGTCGCGGGCAGAAGCTAGTAGTTAATAAAAGTGACTTCGTCAAACCGTAAAATTGTGAATGAACGAACATCAACGACGTAGATTATGACGTACGATGAATTATGACGATGAAGACGAAGATATAGATACCGCATAGAACATTAATGGCGTAGTCTTAACGACTTTCGAATTTGCATTATTCGTAATGCTCGACAAAAAAAAACAGTATTTTTTACTTATTGCACGAGATGGCAACGTTCTCTTAGGAATAAATACAAACCAAGATTATGATGTAAACATAATTAATTAATTCAAAATACAATTTGCAGGCACCCTTTTAGAAGACGATGTCCTATTAGAATTTGCAGAGCTGGGCACGTATTGCCAGTTCGATCTATTTGGCGTGGAGGTGTCGTACTACCAGCTGAACGTGGACACGGACATGTTGAGTGACGCCCAGAGGATACAAAAGATCTCACTACTGGTGAAGGAAGGCAAGGGGGACAGGATATTAATGTCCCACGATATTCACACCAAGCATCGATTGGTGAGTTCGACAACCTCATGTCTGCTGCCGTCTGGCTCGTGAGATTTCCTCGACACCGGTGTCTTTTGAAAGCTGGGTTACTGGAAAGATGTTTTTTTTTAACAAATCTAAAAAAAAATATGAACAGGGGCCTACCCTAACTCAACGAAAGCGATGATTCGATTGAAGTTTCGTACGTTTCCTTATAGGTTTTAAGACTGTATTTAAGGTACAAATAATTGTTATATAGGTATGGATAGTATCAGCACAGATCAAATAATACTACGTGAGTATATCCCTCTATGTATAAAGCATCAGGAGTCCACCACCATGTGTCTTTGCAATCACTATTCAGGTGTGAGAGTGAGACGCAGCTATTAACGTTGTATAGCACCGTCTCTTTTTCACAACGAAACTATTTCTGCTTTGGCACGAGTAAGGCCCCAGTTCGCAGAAAAAAGTTATCGTCTATTTCGGTCGTTGCCGAAGTTTCGTTTCGGTGATAGAGTAAGCCCTCACTGGACACTGGTAATTGTGAAACTTTTTAAACGTCAGTTTTACTATATCTCTAACTAACATTGTTCACAGACAATGTTCGGCGGCCACGGCTATGCGCACATCATCTACAACGTACTCCCCAAGATGAAGTCCAAAGGTTTTTCACAGCAACAAATAAACCAAATTACCATAGACAACCCCGCACGATGGCTGGCGATTGAAAACAACTCCTAAATACTTTTTTTTCTACTCCTAAATACTTTTTTTTTCTCAAATTTAACGCTCTACAAGAATAGAACAATTTATCTTCTCAATCAATAATCGCCCTTTAACTAGGTGGGGCAATGATATTCGTAAGATTGAGCTCGTGGCGTGCCATGGGAGAGGCCTATAATTCTGATAATGGTATGACATTTATGTTGTGTTATAACTGGTTGATGATGCATTACTACGTGCTAGATGCCAGTGCGAAAAGGAGACAGATCTATTTGATTTTGTATGGATCCATCCCTCTCTTTGGTTTTATGTTTGAGTGCGACAAGCTTTTTACTAGCATTTTATTGAATAATATTAGTTTTATTGAATTCTATAGTATATGTTAGAAAATTCTAAGGTAACCGGACGGCACGTTTGGCGTAGTGGCTGAGCAATTGGCTGCTGCGCGGCGTAACGCGGGTTCGATTCCCGTACGGGACAACTAAAATTGTTCCGGGTCTGGGAGTTTGTGCATGTGTAATCAATGTTTGGAAACGCACCCACGACACAGGTTTTATTCCTAGTGTTGGGCAACGTTTTTTTGTAAAAAAAGTAAACCTATTTTTGTACTAAAAATTTTACATGTTGTAATAATAAAACCTTTATATTATAGTTAAAAATACGTTATTTTATTTACAAATACATTACTTCTGTTACAGAACAATATTTATATAATTTTATGAGCATACATAATACGGATGACCCGATTTCTAGCTTGTTCGCATTTTATTCTTCCTTGTGCCATTATATATTTTGCAGACTATGGTCGATACCAGTAGATTTTAAGAAAAATGAAAACAAAGTCGTAACCTTTTTTGTCCTAATTATGCCACAGAAATTAACAAAATGGCGTAAGGATGGCGCATTTATGTCAATTTCATGCTCTAAACATCATCATTGATCATTTAATACCATTTTACTTATCTGAGTGGGAAAATTAGCACAAAATAGGTTATGATTTTGTTTATTTTTCGTAACATCAATTGGAACAGACTATAAAAGCCTTGTTTTCAATGTTATCTCTACCAATAAACTGTGTATTTGTTATGACAAAATAACAGCTTTTTACCATAGGCATGATTGACACAGTATCTATACTAATATTATAAAGCTGACGAGTTTGTTTGTTTGAACGCGCTAATCTCAGGAACCGCTGGTCCGATTTGAAATTCTTTCAGTGTTGGATAGCCCATTTATCGAGAAAGGCTATAGGCTATATATCATCACGCTAAGACCAAAGGGAGCGGAGCACCACTATTCCACGCGGACGAAGTCGCGAACAGAAGCTAGTCTAAAACTATTTTTCTTTTGTTTGTCTGCCTGATCCAGGCTAATGCTGGACCTTTGACTTTCTCTTGCAGATAGCTGATGTTATAAAGAGAGGATTTAAACACAAAGTTTATTCAGAGTTCCGCACTAAAAATAGAACCCTTGAAATTGTAGAACGCGGGCGATCTTCTCTTAACTACAAATAGCAGTTGTTAAAATTCTACATATTTATGGATGTTTTTTCTCGAAGCATTCGAAATTTAGAATATATTTTTGTTATTGTGTGAGGAAATAGGAAACCCAACATATTAAGTACTTAGCTGGCGATGATCATTTGATACACGTTCCAACATTCAAATATTAGACAAGTAATAAAGTCAAATAACGTTGATGAACAAAACGCAATCTAATCTAATTATAGATACATATAACAGTAGATAGATAGATTCTTGTTTTTGTAATTCACTGACATTTACGTATTATTATTATTCTTATTTATATATAAAACAAAGTCGGGTTGGTTCGAACACTCGAGAACGGCTGGACCGATTTTCATGGCTTTTGATTGTTTGTATTTGTCTCCGTCCCGAAAAGCAGAATAACTATTAAAACGTTGGATATTTTTTTCAACTTCAAAATCAGAAAATAGTACGAAATAAATCAGAAAGTTACTTTTTATATTTATTTACATGCAATTCAACTTGCGTCATACGCTGTCAGTTGATCAGACGCAACGGAGTGCGCATGCGCATACTACCTTTTGCCGCGATATTGTAAAATGACGTCACATTTCTGATAGTCTGTTTTTTGTGTAATATTTTGGTGTATACACGCATTATATAGATAGACTAAACGATATAATATATATTACTCACTGTTTCCCGCGGATTCTCCCGCGTCCCGTAGTAACTACTAAACGCACCCTGAAAAGTTTATAACCGTATCCAGGGTCCCATTTATCTTCGTACCAAATTTTTCTTAATCTGTTCGGCCGTTTTACTTGAAAAACGTAACAAACAAACTCACTTCCGCATTTATAATACCAGGTATACGATTCGGTCTATTTATGAATTTGCAACATTCATCACTGTGAGAACGCCCAAATGCATGTTAAACGCATTAGGGCAAAAAGGAAGCTGTTGGCTTTATATATAGATCTCATTTAGTCATCAATTTATCACTTTGAGTGCCGGGAACGCCACGCGAGGCAGTGGAAATCTATAGTCTTTATTGCAGCGGACGAAAAGAGGTCAACCAGGGTCTTGTACACACACGTTTTTTTCGCAAATTTGTTTAAAAATACAACTATAATCAAGCACAGTTGATGTTTAAAATCCAATAAAAAAGCAATTCGTATCATCCAAAGATTAATAAAGTGTAGCCTGAAAAGTTCGCTGTTTCATTCCGGTTTCAATGCTAATTTGACTCTTATATCCTTATGCGCAAGGTGTAAAATAGTGTTAAAACCCCATCCAAATCAGATCAGTAGTTTTTTGAAAAAAAAATCGCGGGCATTTAAACATACATACGGGTCGAATACAGAACCTCTTTTTTTAAAGTCGGTTAACAGCGAATTTTGCAGACGCAATGACGATTTTAATATTTTAAACAACGAATAAATTCCAATCAAAAATAAATTTATGAATACTTTCGTTCTTAGTTCGCACCACCAAGCTTCCAGCCGGCGAATCAACCCCAGTTTTATACAGCAAAAAAAACGTGTATGTACAATAATTATTAAAGTCCTAAGGGAAAACAAACGCGAAAATTGTATAAACTATATTGAATCCTAATCTTCTAAATCGAGGTTTTGAAGCTCCTCGTCCAGGTCTTCGTCCAGGAATAGGTTCTCGTTGATAGGGACGGCTGCGGCGGCTTCGTCGGAGGGCGAGGCTTCGCCGGAGGGCGGGGACTCCGGCCCGTCGCCGTCGCCGTTCTGTAGGCCCTCCCCCAGCTGCTGCAGCCGGTCTTCTGTCGCTTTCGTACCGGAGTCGTCCGCCTGCCAATAGGGAATGGTGGAATTTAGAATTTCATGTAAATAAAGACTGTTTATTGTATGTCATCTGCCTAGCCTTTTTCTATGTTGGGGTCGGCTTCCAGTCTAAACCGGATGCAGCTGAGTACCAGTGTTTTATATAACGACTGCCTATCTGACCTCCACAACCCAGTTACCGGGTAACACGGTATCCACGGACTGTCAAAGATCTACAAATAACAGCTGGGACCAAAAGCTTAATGTGCTTTCCGAGGCACGGAGGGTCTCGCTCCGACATAGATGGTCACCTATCCACGGACCGACCGCGCTAAGCGCAGCTTATCCTTTGATCGGTCGACCTATACGGCTGTGGTTAAAAAAAAATATTTAACAGACCGATCACCTCAAAACAGCGAATGAACTTGGCCCCAAGTCCTTCTTAAATTTTTCGATGACTGATGATAACGAGTAGCAACACTACCCACCTCGCACGCCTCCATGGCGATGAGGTCGAACTGCACCTCCCGGTACTGCGTGGTGTCGAGGTCCTGGTCGCCGTACGTGGCGAGGTCCACGGCCTCGTCCTCGTCCTCGTCGGCGTCGGCGGCCAGCGCCGGGTCGAACGAGAACATCTCGCGCCCCGACAGCCCCACCGCGCGGCCCGCCTTGAAGTCGCTGCGGCGCTGCTCCTCAGCCTTGTTCATAGCCTCCTGCAGACGAAAAAATAAAATTTATTATCCCATTTTCATTTCAAAAACGGCATCCTGCGGGTCTTAGCCGCTGCACCCTGGTTTGCTCGAAACTCGGAAATTCACCAACACTTGGAAATCCCAACAATTGAAGATGAAGCAAAACGCTACTTAGCTAAATATAAAGATAGATTGGCAAGACATCCAAATCCCCTTTTACAACCACTGCTTATGCCAAACTCTAATAAGAGACTCAAAAGAGCCGATATTGTGCTGCCTGATTAAGAAGAGTCAGAACACTGGTTCTGACCTCCACTCCTCCTTCAACATATTATCTGATCATAGTCTACCAGTGACAGATAGCAGATTAAAACACAAAAAAAAAAACAATTGCACCAAAAAAATATTAATTTACTCAAACGTGAAATGGAAGAACTATGTGGCGAAACCTATTTTAGTTGATTATATTATCTGTGATCACCACTATTTTATCCCGACCACACTTAAATGGTTGTCTATAGCAGGGGCTAGAAAATGTCTATGCATAGACGACGCCACCCACTGGAGATCACATACTGGATCGTAGAACGCGTCTCCTTTTTAACCGACTTCAAAAAAAGGAGGAGGTTATCAATTCGACTGTATTTTTTTTTTTTTTTATGTTTGTTACCTCATAACTCGCGACTGGGTGAACCGATTTTCATGATTCTTTTTTTATTTGAACGCTGGTGCTTCCCGTGTGGTCCCATTTAAATTTTATCACTACCGGTTCAGCCGTTTTAAAAATATATCAAAAATAACGATTTATCTCTACTTGCTGATATGCCAAATACTTAGATGATTTGGTTATTTACGCTTACTACAACCTAAAAACCGGCCAAGTGCGAGTCGGACTCGCGCACCGAGGGTTCCGACCATTGGAAAGAAAAAATACGCAATAAAGTCGCAATTATCTTGTTCTTTTCCGACCGCATAATTAAGTTTGTTTGTCAAGGAAAATTGCTGATTACTTAAAAACTACCCGCTAGATCTCGTTCAAACCAATTTTCAATGAAAGTTTGCATGGTAATCTACATCATATATTTTTTTTAGATTTATCATTCTCTTATTTTAGAAGTTACAGGGGGGGGGGACACACATTTTACCACTTTGGAAGTGCCTCTCGCGCAAACTATTCAGTTTAGAAAAAAATGATATTAGAAACCTCAATATCATTTTTCAAGACCTATCCATAGATACCCAACACGTACGGGTTTGATGAAAAAAAAAATTTTGAGTTTCAGTTCTAAGTATGGGGACCCCCAAAATTTATTGCTTTTTTTCTATTTATGTGTCAAAATCTTAAAGCGGTTTACAGAATACATCTACTTACCAAATTTCAACAGTATAGTTCTTCTAGTTTCGGAAAAAAAATGGCTGTGACATACGGACGGACAGACAGACATGACGAATCTATAAGGGCGGTGTGTTTATTTTGTTAAGATAGCAAGAACGAGACAGTGAAAAGCGAAAAAATAAAAAAAGCTTTTTACAAAAAAATTAAAACCGACTTCCAAAAAAAAAACTGAAAAGTAAAAAATAATTTTTATTTAAACGCTTTACGACCAAAACATCGCTTTCGAAGTCGGTGGCGAAATACTAACAATAGTAACTTACAAGACACCGACTTCGAAAGCGATGTTTTGGTCGTAAAGCGTTCAAATAAAAATTATTTTTTACTTTTCAGTTTTTTTTTTGGAAGTCGGTTTTATCTAATCCTTAAGTAGAATAGACGCTCACTTTAATCGTAGTTAAGTAGATTCAAATTGGTTGACTGTACATATGCCTAGGATAAGCAATTAGTGAAAATACTGGAGCATCGACTTTTACACTTTACAAAACTGAAACCTGAGTTTTTACTTACGAAACAAGGCGCATACAGCCGCCTTAACTTGAATAATTTTGCTATTATTTTATGGTATTTACATCTTTTTTTACAATGTAAACATCCCTTTGTGTGTTTTCAAAAGAAAAAACAGTCCAAGGTCAGGTAGTTGGAGGTGTTACACCCCGTGCCTGGTACTCTGGAGCACTATAAGCCGTTATCACTGGCTGCTACCTTGATAGCACTCCTTGATTGGATGATCATGATTGATATTATTGTGTCCTTTTCTTAATAAAAACCTTTGTCACAGTGCTGACGTACCGTTCATGATAATTCTCAAATGAACATCAAATAATTTATTAACAAACCTGTTTCTCCTTAATCTTCTTCTTCTTCCACGCAAGGAAGGTTTCCAGCGTGATCTTCGTTTGATTGGGGCCCAGTGCTGCTCTCTCTCTTTCTATGAGGTCCACCAACGAGATCTCATTCTTCTTCTCCTCCAATTTCTTCTTGTCTCTCTTGAGAACAAAGCCCGCTGGCAATGCATGCCTGTATATGCATTTTGTACCCGACGGACATTCCCAAAACCAACCGTACTTTGATTTCTCTACAGCTTCCAAGAAGTGTTTGCAGATCTGGAATTGATTTAAATTGATGTCAAAATATATTGTAGTGGTGTCAGATGTATTGTATTGATAAGGATACTATAATCAAGTTATCTTACTGTACACAAGCACAAGCTTATTTATATCCCAAAGAGGAGATTGAAATAATAATTACATATTATGCCACCAAATTACTGGTATTTTTTTCCGAGAAATAGGCTGTCAACCCATTTCTCTTTATCGACAAATAATGCAACCACATTTGAGCTGGTGCCGAAAATTTCATAATTTGTAATATTTATAATTAGTTTGTCCAGTGGTTGAGATTTAACTGTACTTTACTTTTTTACACTTTTCTCGACTTTGAGTATGCCAAATATCACTATCCACCATTTACAATTTTTTTATGATTGAGTACAATGTTTTTGCATCACATATAAATATTGAAATAACTCACAATATCAGTAGTAGGCCTTTGCTTATCACCTTCACCATGCTTCTTCTCCACAACCTCCTTTAGCTTATCCTCATCCCAATTGTCCATGTTGTCGTCATCATCACGCATGTCCACGTACAGAGAACGTTTCTCAGCCTGAAAATATGATTTAAAAGTTAATGCACTGGTGATAAGACGCGTTTGCAAGCACTGAACTTAGTTTTCTGCGCACTGCCACTACTGGAGTTGATATCCACACCCCGTACAATTTCTGTTAGTTGACAATTAAATTAGTTCCTATTTGTTTGTAAGTTAATTTTTAATCTTTACATTTCATTCTACTAATGTTAATAGTCAACTTTAACTTATATGTGTGGTTTTACATATACTGGTAATATAAGGGTTTATTAAATAAATGAATAAATTTCTAATTAATTAATTGTTCCCCTCCTTGTTGAATTAATTTGATTTCATATGTGTGTACATTTGAAATCAAATCTCTGTTGTGTGAATTTGTGTTTAAGAATAAAATTTATCTTCTAAAGTTTTAAATTTCAATAACTAGAAAGAAATATTACCTTTCTTTCTAGTGTCAAGTCATGAGAGAATTTGCACCTATCTCCTTTGGTACACTGACCCTGTTTGAAGAAAGCGCACACCACAGATTTGGGGTCCGTACCTAGAAAAAAAATGTCATAAGAAGGTTGAAATATAAATTAGAAGTTGAGTCTTTTACTTTGTGTAGGCATTATGGTAAAATATAATATGACAGCTGGTAAGTATTTGGCTGACTGCCCAGGCATTGCAAGATATTTTAATTCCTCTTTAAGTTGATACAACAAAACAAGTAACAGTTAAATAACAAGTATGATATGTTCGGTAAAGTTGCGACAGACTGGTTTCTACAAAATGCACAAAGAAGCACATATATTTTTTAGAATAAGCATGGTATTTATACAGATTGGTGAAAATTCTAATAAATTCATGTTTTTATTTGGATATCAAAGTGTGAAGTTAAGAGGGGTCAAATTTAGATGTATTAGATCGGCTGATGATTAATGTTCATTACAAAAATCCTACATATTTCTATTTTATGTTAGCAATATTTTAAATAAAGAGTGACAAAATATTATTGGAATGTAATTTCAGTATTAATACCTTTTTCAACTTTTTGCGTTTGCACCGGTTTGAATAACATTGCTAATTCCTTCTGCTCTTTCATTTTGGCCTCCTTTTCTTTCTTCTTGTCATCCATAGGCTTGGCGGGGTGGATCCCGCCACTCTTGACCTGCTTCTCAACTTGTTGGATAAACTTCTGCTGTTTTGCACCCTTCTTGTTTTTAAGGCCAAAGGTTTTGTCCTTTAAAGAAAGTTTTATTTATTATAGTAGTTTTCTAGTATATTAATGTTTGAATAATATGCTAAAAGTGTACAGTATATTCCAGTAGATTGCTAATCATCAAATAATTTATTTTCTTTTTCTCTTCATCATTGCCTGATTAGTTTTAGACTTGGTCTAACTGTAAATTATGCTACACCAACCCAATATGACCCACTGGCCAATAAAATTATTCAATAAGTAAATATTATGTATCCAGTCTATGATAAATAAGCAAAGATTATTTCATTTGTGGAGAGATTTAACATGTTTCCCGTATTTAGTGACAGGTTTAGGAGGGTGACTGACCTGAAAAGTACAGGATAACGTGTGTCCCAAATTATTCTAGTCGCTATCTAGCACTAGTGTTATTAGAACATTCGGAACAACTGAAAAAAAACATAGGCCCTGTGTTGTTCAAGTCTTTATGCTAATGACGAAATTGCTATTCCCCACCTCGATAACTTTATCCTTCTTCTTCGCTTCAGTCTTCTTGCTGGCACCGCCGCCAGCTGCACCGCTCGGTTTCTTCGGCGGCATGGTTATGTCGTTTCTCGAAACTTCAAATCAATACACAACTACCAAAAGTAACCTTCCCTTAATCTAATTCGCTTAGTATAAATGGCGTTACACCATTAATACAAGATTTCTTTTATTTTACACGTATTTATGAAAAAATAAATATCTTCCACGGTGCACCCAGATGTGAAATTGTGGAAAAATATCGTTCCAGTACAAAATGTTCCTGAGTTTAACTTCGCGCTTTCCTATCTCGCTTTTTCTCTAACGATGTCTTCGCATTTATCTTTGTCTAATGTCTAAAAAATGCTCAAAATATTTTTAATTCCACTAAGTATCGCTCTTTTTTGACAGCCGTGTTAAATACATATTTTTCTATGGCAATAGCTACAACTGCTTGTGTACATTTTGAACATACTGTCGGTATAAATTCTATTAATATTAAATTCAAATGAAATACCTATAATTTTTTTAAGCAAATAGGTATCTGAATTAATCTTGAATCTTCCATGCTCTATTTTCAAATAAGAAATATTCATGGTGTTTTTGATAACAACACCTTAATTTCTGTCAAACATGAAACATTTGACTTTTGTAATTTTTCCTCAGACAAAATTTTATTTTATAGTCTGTGAAAAGTGGTCAAAGTGGGTGATTGTTCGTTGAATTTTCGTCTCTGCTGTTCGCAAACGTGAAATAAACACTCGCCTGAAAAAGGCCATGGCAAATGATACGCTTACCAAAACTAAACAGCATAAACACAAATAGTCAGTGTTTAATTTTTGTCAACAAAAGTCAACATGGAAATTGTCGACGTCGAAGAATGCCAGCCCGACCCAACAGCGGTCACAAGAAAGAAAAGTTTATGGGCTAAAATTAACAATAGGACAACGTACAGTTATTTATTTAACATCGTAGTATCAATACTGTTGCTCACATGCCTGGTTCTAGTGTTATATTTTTTCAAAGAATATTTAAAGACAATTTTGTACTGGGTGGACGCGCAGGACCCGTGGATAATATTTTTGTTGTTTATGGGTTTATTTTTGATCGTGAGTTTTCCAGTGACGATAGGTTATTTAGTGTTGATAATAACTAGTGGATATTTGTTCGGGATCGTGCAGGGTTTGGTAACTGTGCTGGTGAGTGCGAACTTTGGCGTCGCCGTGGCGCACTTTACGCTGAAAGCGCTTCGGAATTACCTGCCCCTAGACCGGTTGCTCAAGAACGAGACGGCGCGAGCCCTGCTGAAGGTGATCTCGGGGCCGCAAGCCTTCAAAATTGTATTTTTCGCACGACTGACGCCAATACCTTTTGGATTGCAGAACACTATATTTGCGGTAAGTGCCCTTTCGTTAACCACCGATAAAAAATAGGGGTTATTATTTTATTTTACTACCAGCAAAACCCCTTTATAACCCCCCCACCCCTCAAAAAACCCACTAACCCTGTATAGTTTCACATACAGGTTGAAAAAACTTAATACCACTTTTGGACTCTGTAGACTAGAATCAATTACACCAGGGCTAAATAAATTCATCTTAGGATTTGTTTTATAGTCCCTTGCTAGATGTGTATGTATTTCCTTGAAACGATTTATATCATATGCTGAAAAATAACTCATTTCAATTAATTTGTTTGTTATCATTAAACATCAGCATTCATTTATGTTGTTTCCCATGATGTATTCATTAAATACATTACGAAAACTTTGATATTTTTTTCATAAAATGAAATTAAAACAAAAACAAAAATATTATTTCATACTTATATTATCTAACAAAATTGTAGATTAGTATACTTTTATTTTAGTTGTTGAGTTTTTTTTTATTATATAGGTACAATCACAAATATTACAAAAGGTTTTTAATTACCACGAAACACCTACCAATCATAACATATCCAGAGACAGGAAGCTTCCTATCTAATGGTTTTTTTTTGTGGCAAAGGAGTTAGTACCTACTACTTTGCCAGTGTCAAGTGACAAATATCTATTGTTATTTAATAAGTAGGTTTTAAAGAAACACCTTAAAGAGGACAGCGTTGTGGGCTGCATTATAGCATATATTTTAAAGTATATGACATATAGACAAAAATTTATAATGTAGCTGTTTGTCGTTCCAAATTCTAGAGAATAAAATCTTATGTCCAAAAACATTTAGTATGTTTTTCCCCATTTTGTTGTGCTAGAAAAAAACAACAGTATATTTAAAAAAGATTTTCCAACTTAGTTTTGATAGTACAAGAACTCTAAATAATTCATATTAATGGTAAGTCCAAAAATTTGTTAAACCACCCCACAATACATACTGTAAACATTTGAAATTGTTCTAGGCAGTAAGCATAAATTCCTTGTTGTATTCAAGGTAGTAAAATATACTTTTCACGCCCCTACTTGGGTGTTAGGGTGAAGGCCACACAAATACCAGCATTGTTAATCCTTAATGCCTTTATTCCAAGGCCGCTTATTTTATGGTGACCATAAAAAGAACTTAAAACTACCAGCACCATGACAGTATTATAAACCTTTATATTGTTAGAACTTGACCTTAGGTATGTTCTTAGGAAAGGTCGGATGCATAATGCATATTTTATATTGTATTGCGGCTGGTATTAGTGCATGCATGATGCATGAAATAGGTGTGTATGTAAACTAATTAGTTATTTTATGTTCGGAATCTGTTGCAATTACTCATTTTCAACGACAAAGAAAGCTGGAGCGCGCATGGTACCGCGCCAAAATTTGGTCCTTCCTTAACGAAAAACCAACCATAAACTTCGGTTATTTTATTACGAGCTGTTTCAGGCGATACTTAACACACCCTCAGAAAAATGTCTATAGCCGTCTCCAGGGTCCCCTCAACCTCCGTGCCAAATTTCATCCAAATCAGTTCAGCCGTTTTAGCGTAAAAGCGTAACAAACAAACTCACTTTCGCGTTTATAATATACTAACTTTCCGCCAGCAGCTTCGCCCGTGTACGAATTCAAATTAAAAATGACAGAGTTTCATACAAACCTTGCCCCCATTTTTCACCCCCTTAGGGGTAGAATTTCGGCAAACCCTTTCTTATCGGATGCCTACGTCATACAAAGAACACAACCTCCAAGTTTTAGGTCTCTACGATCAGCGGTTTAGGCTGTCCATTGATCCGTCAATCATTGGAAACTGCATTAAAATCCGTTACGTAGTTTCAAAGAACTAAGCGTACAAACAGCGGGTGTGACTTTGTT
This sequence comes from Pyrrhia umbra, assembly GCA_963891755.1. Classification (NCBI taxonomy): domain Eukaryota; kingdom Metazoa; phylum Arthropoda; class Insecta; order Lepidoptera; family Noctuidae; genus Pyrrhia; species Pyrrhia umbra. The sequence goes on along the minus strand of OY982929.1, from coordinate 1,903,176 downwards.
TTATACTAATGTAAAGAATTATAGTATCTCCTTCTCAAACGACTTCGAAACGTTATTTAGACGTCAGATATTTTAAGTTTATAATAATTTTATTCATTTCGGAGAAACTTTGGGTAGGTCTATAAATCGCCCTTCACTCTCACCATTTACCTTTGGCATTTCAAAGTCTATAAAACGGTATGTATGTAATAGCATATCAGGGGCCTTACCATGACGTGCCAAATTAGGAATAGGTAGTTTAGTTGTGAAAAAGAAACAGTGTTATACGACGTTAGTAGCTGTCTCGCTCTCACACCTGATAAGTGATTGCAAAAACACGTGGATGTTATGAACCTCTTCTAGACACAAAACCAAGCAATGAATTAATTAATTTAGACACATTTACCGTACCACTACCTGTTTTTACAATCATTGTTCAGGTGGGAAACGAGACACAGCTACTAACGGCATATAACACAACGAAACTATTCCTGCTGTGTCACGTCATGGTAAGGCCCTGTCTTTTACCAGGGTTTTAAGCCATGTCCATACCAAATTTCATCAAAGTCCTTAATGCGTTAACATCCGCATTCATAAAGTCACAAACGTTGCTACTTTCACAATATTTGGATCGATTGTATAGTAGAAAGTAGAATAATACTTTGTTTGTTGCTGGGGAGTTGGTTGCGCCACTTCTACTTCCCAGCAAAAACACATAGGAAGTGGGAAAGGGCGAGCGCTTTGGGGGCTGTCTTTTGTAAACTTGACGTTCAAAAAGTGCTGATTTTCAACCCAGTTTGAATAAATTTTGTTACTATCAAAGAAATGCAAATGTCGACCAAACTTTACATATCGAACAAACAATGCCTCTGTCTTTAAGAAACGAAAATATCATCAATCAAATGGGTAATACACTACACTGATTCAGGGCCCTAAATTTAGGGTCTCCCTTATTCACTCTACTACACTAAGGTGCCTTTCTCTTATTACTCTTCCATTGTTAGGGTTGATTTAGTGTAGTGTACGAAGTAAGTGTAATAATCGAGGCTGTGTGGTCGATGGGTAGTACCATCAACGACAGCCATAGGCGAGCGAGGAACGGTCGCTCTAGGCACCAGATGGCCAGCCAGAAAAAAAATCTAGCTCAAAATAAAATGTTGATGGCGCTTTTGAGACGTGCTTGAGCAGTGTTGCCACTTTGCCAGATTCGATTTTTAAATATCCATAGGATGAAGCTGAAAAATCCGTACATTGCCAGTAGATAAATCCGTAGAACTTGTAGAACACCGAAGGGCCGCTGGGGTCGATCCAATTTTCCTTAGTTAACTCTTTAGAAATGTTTCTGATATTCTCGAGTAATATAGTAACGAGTACAAATCACAAAGTACCTCAGTTCTTGTAAAGAAAAAACCACGAGTGATAAAACAGTAATTGTCGTATTTCGAGAACGAAGTCCAATCGTTGTAATGCCTCGCGCAATCGGGTTTCTGACGTCTGTCTTTTATCTCTATAACTGCAAACAAACTGGTTCTGATTACATTAAAGCTGTATCAAACTATTTCCTCGTTAACGCTGTAATTTAGCCGTCATTCTAACGATTTGGCCGCGATATTTCATGGAACTGCTGTATATATATCCTTTGCTCTTCATCTATTATTTCTAGCTTGGCTATATTTGTTAGAAATGTGGATAACAGTTAAACGTTTTTCCTTAGTAGGTAAGGTCAACCAGTAGACCTAACGGGGGGTAGACAAACACGTTTTCTCTTTCACTCTTTGTCTCCGGAATGGTATTACACGAAGAGACAAAGGGTGGGGAGAAAACGCAATTATCCCTGCAAGGGTTACATGCTGGTCTATGATCAATTATGGAGCTCCGGTTACGCAACTTGTTTGTGCCTTTGACTAACTGTTCGACTCACGACAAACCGGCTATATCTATAATACTACTAATATTATAAATACGAAAGTTTGTTAGGATGTTTGTTTCTCTTTCACGCAAAAACTACTTTGTGGATTTGGATGATTTTTGGTACACACATCTATACTAATATTATAAAGAGGTAAAGTTTGTGAGGCTGTAGGTTGTAGGTTGTGAGGCTTTATATCTGGGTGCGTGAAACCGCGGGAAACAGCTAGTATATATATAGCCTGGATATATTTATAGCTCGGATTAACAAATAGGATACATTTTTTCCGGGTGCGCTAGATAGTTTCCTCAGGGGAAAAAGCCAGTATTAAAACTTATAGGAAATACTCATCGTAAATCATAACTTGCTGAAATTTTTACCTACCCTTATTGTTCTATGATCTAATAATTATTAATTATCGGAAATATGCATTAATCATAATTAATTCTCCACCAACATTCAAACTTCAAAAAAGTAAATCCAATGAGATTCTTATAAGTCCCAGTTATCCGATTCTCAATATTTGGGCACCCTTCCAATGCTGAGCGCGAGATGTAACTGAGATCGAAATCGCAAAACCCAGAATAGGAATGAACCTGGATCTGTTATTCGAAGGTTTTATATGACATGCTTATGGGAATAACCTATGTAATATTTAAATATTTCACACCAAGAAGTTTTTCGTCTCCAAAAAGTTTGTCCGCCGCATCTGAACTGAACTAACGCATTCACCCAAAAAAATATGCATTTTTCCTCGTCTAGTTAATTATGTGACTATGACTTTGACATTTGTTGAGGATTTATTTAATTATGAATATAGTACTGCTACTAGCTGTTTCCCGCTGTTTCACCCGCGTCCATTCCCTCAGGATTTCAGACCTGCATTTCGCATCAAAATAAAGCCTATAACCGTCTCAAGGGTCCCAAACTAAATTTCATTCGTTTCACAAACAAACAAACTCACATTTATGATTAGTTATGATTTTGTTCCAGTTCACATAAAAAGCACATAATTCAATAAAAAGATTGTAGTACTGTTGTCATTTAACCTCATTAGCGCAATAACGTACGTCCGTCAGGCGCCGGAGTAATGGAGGCTAGCCGAGGAGTATTTTTGATTCAAGGATCTGGAATTGATCTAATTAAGAGACAATCAGCGCCAGTTTGGGTTTAACGAGTGCTTTTTAGGGTTCCATTCCCTTTGAGCATTGAGCTTTTTTCTTCGGATGGAAAATTATCAAATGACTCCTCCCGTCGTGGGTGGGACAGGAGGGAGTATCAGAATCTTACTGACTAAAACCCATCCATGTTCCTTCCTCAGCCCTTTGTGTTCCGGGGGCGCGGTAACTCTTTCGAACATCTCTCAGCCCCGACGAGCATTGCCTAACACCCGTATTCAGGAACAATGTTATGCAAAAGCTTTACCAAGTACCAGAAATCAGCTTCAAAATTAACCAATGACAGTTCGTATTCGACGCGGTGCGTCCACATTGCAACGGGATACACTAGTACTACAGACAGTATGAAAAAATACTATTCTTGAATGATGAAAATGTAGCATTACCTGCTTATTGAAATCAACACTTCCCCCTCCCCCCAATCGGAGCTTTAAATACTGACTAGCACTGAAGGTTTAGAAATAGCTTATTTACGGATTCAGCAGCGAACTAGTTTTCTGTATTGAATTAAAATGTCCCATTTTACCTCTACGTGAAAAACATGTTTACAGTATCTCGCATCGGTTTTCACGTTATATGACACTGTTCAAGGAGACTTCGCAGTATATAGGTTAAAACTGTTGGCATTGAAGGTATATTATGGCACTGTTCAATGCCATGGTCTGTGTAATACCACTGAGTACCTTATCCTACCTAGAATCATAATTAAACTGATGCATCGGTCATACATTCATGACCTGCATCCTAATTACGTAGCTCAATATCTTTCGATTTCAATTGCGATAGGTAACTCCTTAGCCTCCTATTTTGACAGTTCAATGATACATCGCTTTGTGATAACATTAAACTTCAATAAGATAAAACTTCAAACAAATGCATTGCAAACATTTTTTATTATTAAACTCCTTTTAAAAATTATATCAATTGTATATCTTTTTGTGCGTGATCAGGATGATGGTGATTTAAATAAGAAGTGTGCTGAAAGCTATTCATAGGTAATAAATTATTCAAAGCGTTTAAGATGCGGTTAACCTTGCTGTGAATGCCCTAAAATCTCTTACCATTTCTCACTCAGAATTAAATAGTTGCCACATGGGCACACGCATCCAATCAGCCAAGAGTCCACCTGTAAAGAATCGATAAATCATAAACATCTTCTAATCGGCGATGGGAGAGATCGGCGTCAGCTGGTAGGTGTGGTAGCACCCTTATTAAAGCTGGCAATTTGAATGTTCCGCCATCTTGGAGCGTCACAGTTCCGTAGGTCAGTTACAAAGTATAGCTGAGGTGACGTTTGGCGATTAGGAGAAAGTCACCATCACCATATTCATATAAGACAACTGGCGATCTAATCAATTTAAGCTTATGTGTAAGAAACTCGTCTGTATGTTACAACCTCATGGTTGAATAGCTAAACCGATTGTAACATGACCTAGAAAAGGATAGGTTTAATTTGTTCTCTAAAAGTAAGAGTGTTGTTTTTATAAAGTTGATGATACTATTTTATCAATATGCATTGTTTAAGAGTTGAGTTAATTGCTTTATACATACTTACGACTGAGCATCACTATCGTACGTGCCCTCGGTATGATAACATAACGCCATTGTTCTTGGCGTGGTATCTGGGACGATCGCGTTTAACCACCTACTTGGCCCGTTTCGCTTTCACTGCGCCGATGTCGGACTGGCGACATTTTCTATTACGTATGGTTGTTACAATCCAACTCGGTGGTGTTTGTATTGATTGTTGTTGTGTATGTCGCCCACACAATGTATTCCTTGAGCCAAAATTAGATATAGCTCTCCTAAGATCGGTAAGGCCTAAACTAGACGAGGCGATCCGAATGTTATTTTTTTCGTGAGGTTTTGCTTCTTGCAGAGTCTTTCATAGTTTTCCACAGCTATTTTATTCAAGCACTGTATCTTAAACCGCGTGTCCTGAAGAGATCCAGGAGTCCCAGATAATTTAGAGAGCTGTTCGTTCCAATTACAAAATTATGACTTAACACCTTTATAGAAACCGGCCTTTTGTCTTGCTTTTTCTATGTTTTAAAGTTTAACTAAAGTATTAGGTCGTCTTGGAATATTACAAAAGTGTCCTCTGAACAACGTCATCGCCATAAGATTCTATTACAGTCATCTGTTTTATTACAGCGTCGTCATTGTCTGGTCTCATCGATAAACAAATGATAGCTATCGACTGTACAAAGATGTCGGTCATGTGGCGTGCCCATAAAACTGTTTGAATTATCATCTGAGTCAAGTCCTTCAACAGAAAGACGAAAAAAAATGTCCAGAACTTTGGTGCTGTCTTTTCTTTTGCGTAGTAAACATACCTTTTTATAGTAATGATAAGTTTCATAAAACCAAGGTCAACACTTATCATAAGTAATTTATCAAATCTCTAACGAATTAAGATTTTGTAATCACGAATTTCATATTCTACTTATCAATGCTGAGTCTATCTTCATGTTTTGTATAGAACGACAACAACTTATCTTCTTGTTTTAAACTAGCATTTGCGATTACTCCTCCTACGGTGGTAACGCAGATATAAACCGCTGTTATCTTAACTGAATCCTGTTTTTATCTGGTGCAGGGCAGTAAACTTTTGTCGCCATCTTTCTTGGTCCTCTGCCAGACGTCTTTACATTTATTATTTTAAAACTACATATAGATCTGCGCACTCTTTGTGTGGTCTCTGTCTATCGTTAAAATATCTGGCGCGTTTTGTGTCATCTTCGACAAAGGGCAAACATTGTTGTTTGAATTTCGAAATACCATTTCAATTTATCATTCGTTATGTACATTAAGCGGCCAGACACTGTGTGTGTACCTATTAATAAATTACATAAGGAAAATTATTCGAGGCGCCATATTAAGCCTATGTTATTTTTGCACACTTTTCATTATTTCTAACTAGCTGCATTGAAAAATACAGCGCATCCGTATTTTAAGGAGGTTGCTGTAAACATTATACGTCGGCCAAGCCAAATATACCAGCCCCAGAGTTTCAAAGCTCATAAAATGTTCATTTTACATCGAGCAGTAGGTATAAACATTCCGTTAGCAATTTCATTACAACGGCAGCGTATAGTAATATTCTAAAAATATCATTTGAATATCAGATAGGATGGTTTCGGGTTCGGAATATCGTCATGTTAAATATTTATGGAACTTGTTTATGAGATTAATGATAGTGTTCCATTTGTAGTGATGTGTTTGAGAAGTCGGGCGCGCTTACAGCATTTTTTCCACTACACCGACTTTCATACGGTCAGTAATTGGCCTACTTGGACACATACGTGCGTCCGGCGCCATCAAGGCCACCTTAGATCGGTCAACTTGTTTATCTTAAGAATAACAATCGATCCATCTTGCTTTTTTTAGAACTGTCTCACAGACATTTACTGTGAAATACTCAAAATGCGTTTCGGAATGAAAAATCGCATGCGTTTTATCAGAAAATTGAATCGTCATCATCGCGATGCGGATAGATTAAACCAGATGAAGTCATAAAAGCTTACGGATGGTGTTTTACGTGTATTCTGCCCCAGTATATGTACGAAAATTTGTTCATGAATTCAGAATGCTCGTGAAATTTTTGTTTAATTTTCTAGGCGCCAGAGGTATGGCGTTAATTTTCGAACTAATCTACCTGTCGTGACTTCGTGCTTAGCAAATACCACTAAAATATAATTGTACACATTTGCCGCAATCGCACACAACTTTACAATCTTGACAAACTGTAATAGGATTGACGTGTTTCTAATCTAAATTGTATTTTATGAGTTTATTTTATTTACAGCACGCGAATTGAAATGTGTGGTTGTGTTTAGGCTTTCACAAATGTTATTCTAACGAAGTAAGAATTTAGTGACACAATCCATGTAGTTTTCATATTGTTCAATGTAATACTTGTGTAGTTTGGGACCTACATTGAACCGCAGGCTTTTTTTTTCGGATGGGAAATCACTAAGGATTCCTCTCGCCGTGGGAGGGGTAGGACGGAGTGTTACTGACTAAAACCCATCCATGTTCCTTCCTCAGCCCTTTATATTCCAGGGGCGGTAACTCTTTCAAACATCCAGGCTTAGGACTGTTATTACCCAGGATACCCTTCAAAAATATTTCTACAATAAAAGAACAGCATGTACCGTAAATACCTTATCCGCAATCACCTGACACAATGGGAGTCTTGTTTGTGCCTGGACCATTTTTTAAAGACCCCATATTGGGCTCTTTAACCCTTTCCAAAGTAGGACGAATTTGAAACTCGGAAACTTATAGTGTTATCTGTATTGTCCAGGTAAGCGACGTCCGCGGCTGTGGCTACCACTTGGCCACGATGCTGGGCCTGCTGCCGGCGCAGGTGATCAACGTGTACCTCGGCTCCACGCTGCGGTCCATGCACGACGTGCTGCACGAGTCCCATCTTACTGGATATGTCGTGTTTGCTTTTCAGGTGATTTTTTATTTTTTCGACTACGGTAACGCCAAAACAAAGGGTTTATATTTTTAATAGTATTTGTTTATAGCATGTGTGTTCTACAATAGCACGAAAACTACTGGATCCCTTAGATTACTTCTGGATTCCTAGTCTCTAGCTAATATTTTTATTTCAGCAGACAATATTGTTATTGTAGCTTATGTAGTTCTTGTCTAATGGAAGAGGATGTCTATTCGAACAATACTTATAGATAACGGGTTAAATATGTTTTTGAAGTCGGTTAAAAAATAAGGACTACCTACCCGTGAAAGGCTGGGGCGGGCCACTAGTAGATAATATATGTAACGACAAAAAAGGACATTTAAGAAAATCCTCCTTTAAAAGTCGAAATACGTAATAAACCAAAATAGGTGTGCCAAAACAATACGTAAATTATCAGTAGGTAAGCGTAATGTAAGCAGCCGATTGTTTGCGCAAGCGCACCGGCCGCGTCCACCAAGTGAATCATACCAGTATGTGAGTTTATGCCTTGCCTATGTTTATACAGTCATAATTAGCAGTTCTATGCTTCCTTATACAGATATCATATAAATAATCAAGTCTAGATAATGTGCACAACCCAATCGCGAAGCACTTACAACGTTAAGTTTCCAGAAATTCGTTTTGACGTCATTGGGTAATGCGGTTTGCATCATGAATATTAGAGCTTTCGAATCGACATTGTTGGGAATCGAAAGTTCCGGAATTGGTAGAGATCTTTGCACGATACAAATTAATTATCATGCACTTATTGATGTTCGGTTTTTCCCCCGACATTCGGAGACGTTGAAATCCAAGTGGGATCATTATAGTAACATGAGACGGGTGTAGCAGCACTGCATCCTGCCGGGGCTGCGGAACGTTCGAAAGAGATACCGCGCCCCCGAAATACAAAGAGCTGAGGAAGGGACACGGATGTTTTTTAGTCAGTATGAGTCTGACACTAACGGCGGGAGGGGGTCATTTGATGATTTCCCATCCGAAAAAAAAGCAGCACTGCATATTTTTTTATAGTCCTTAGTTTACTTAGTACCTCATCAAGACCTATCTACACAATACTTAGTACTAAAGTTCTCAATAACGAGTTCTAGGTAAAATCTGTCAGGAGTTAAGCGTATCTAACTATGCATGCAAAAAGCCTGTTCAAAAATAGCCATGTGACTGTGACAAGTACATATTTACATCGACAAACATGTCGAAATAGACATGTAAATGAACGCGATTTTTGTTGCAGACTGTCTGTTCGTAATTGTTTTGAGTTATATTTTTAAATCTGACCGAATTTTGCAGTACGATGGCAATGGATGGTTGGTAAATATTTTAACGGACTTCTTAAGTTGTCTAGATTTATTCAGTATAGGTAGGTTCTCCCGCATGGGTAGATACGTTTCGTGCACTAGAATTACTACTAATATTTATGCTACTTACTAAAAAGATTGTCATAGAAACCCATCCATGTTCCTTCCTCAGCCCTTTGTATTCCGGGGGCGCGGTGGGCGCGGTAACTCTTTCGAACATCCCGCAGCTCCGGCAGGCTATGGCCCTGCTTATCATCTGGGAATACAAAATGTCCTCTATGGCCTGGGCAATAGGGAACATAAAGTAAATAATAGATTAACGTATATCATGCTAACTATGAACGAAACTACGAGCATTACCTTACCTTGGTAATAAAAATAAGTACGATCTAACATTTACGTTGTAACCTAGATTATGACGTCATTGTTCATGGGTACTATACTCAATACTCAATACTCAATCGTTTATTGCATTCCACAATGTATATGCTTAGGTGGTAAGAAGAAAAAGTGATGTGTCAATTGTGGACCCTGTCGGGCACAGCAAAAACTTACAAACTAACTTATATATTAAGTACATATTTCATACTTCTCTAATATTATATATTCTTTAAAGTTTTATCTGTTAAATATTCATTTATGCTATAGTAACTTTTACTCAGTAATATTTTTTTTAATTTATTAGTAAATACATGGATCTTTTTTTACTAATAAATTAAAAAAAATATTACTGAGTAAAAGTTACTATAGCTATATACTATAGTATATACTATCAGGAATGGAACGACAAACTAGGGACATATAATCAGGCCCCTCCACGTCCGCTATTCTAGGTATTGCGTTTAATAATATCAATGTCATTTTATATGAAAAATGCAATAAGACATTCATTGTTTGATTTTTTTTTATAATTTGTCCATTATATAGTAGCAGCGTTAAAAATATTAATTGTATAATTACATCTGCACCCAAATAAATTTTAAACTGTTTTTCGGACGAGTTCCTTTACAAGGAGTTGTAAATAAATTAGGAATTTTAGATCACCAAGTCTTTAAACGCCACGCGGTCACCAGTGGATAGGTCCCATCCGCCCCGGTGGTCCCGGCCCGGTAACGGGACGGTTGGGAAAAATTGTTGCATCGACCCCGGTAGTGCCGGCCCCAGCCGGCCCCGTCGTTTAACGGGGTGGATGGCACAGATGAAGTATCATCTACCCCGGTGTGTTTTTCTAACGGGACGGATAGCACAGATTGAGTAGCATACATCCCGGTAGTGTTAAAAGCGGGGAGAATATAGTATTATTATATACACAAAACACATGAACTGAAAAATAAAAAAAAGAGTTTGTATGTAACAATCAGGTTTATTGGTATAAAAATACATATAAACAATGATAGCAATCATATATTTAATAATTTTTTGGTTGGTACAGTTCAAATCTATTGGAATCAACACAGTGTTATCGTTTGCTGAAGTGTTTACATCGGGAAGACTTCATCCGTGATGAACTTTAGAATTTATGGATGAAAAAATATGATTGATATAATTGTTAATGTATATTTTTATACCAATAATAAAAATGATTGTTACATACAAACCCTTTTTTAACCGACTTCAAAAAAAGGAGGAGGTTATCAATTCGACTGTATTTTTTTTTTTATATTTGTTGCCTCATAACTTGCGACCGGGTGAACCGATTTTCATGATTCTTTATTTGAAAGCTGGTGCTTCCCGTGTGGTCCCATATAAATTTTATCACTACCGGTTCAGCCGTTTTATAAATATATCAAAAATAACGATTTATCTCTACTTGCTGATATGCCAAATACTTAGATGATTTGGTTATTTATGCTTATTACAACCTAAAAAAGTGGTGTGTTTATTTTGTTAAGATAGCAAGACCGAGACACTGAAAAGAGAAAAAATAAAAAAACTTTTTACAAAAAAATAAAACCGACTTCCAAAAAAAAAACTGAAAAGAAAAAAATATTTTTTATTTAAACGCTTTACGACCAAAACATCGCTTTCGAAGTCGGTCGCGAAATACTAACAATAGAAACTTACAAGACACCGACTTCGAAAGCGATGTTTTGGTCGTAAAGCGTTTAAATAAAAATTATTTTTTACTTTTCAGTTTTTTTATTATTTTTGAGTTCGTATGTTTTGTGTATATAATAATACTATATTCTCCCCGCTTTTAACACTACCGGAGTGTTTGCTACTCAATCTGTCCTATCCGTCCCGTTAGAAATCACACCGGGGTAGATGATACTTCATCAGTGCCATCCACCCCGTTAAACGACGGGGCCGGCACCGGCCGGGGTCGATGCAACAATTTTTCCCAACCGTCCCGTTACCGGGCCGGGACCACCGGGGCGGATGGGACCTACCCTCACCAGTGACCCCCAAATAATAATTTTTGCATTGTGTCTGCAACGTGACGTTCAAAGTGTTTCGTATCCAGTTGCGCAAAAAATATGAGGTTATTTATACGTGAAACGGAAGAATTGTCATTAAAGATCTGTCAAAATGAAAGATGTTATATCTTCCATTAATAATTTTGCTATTCATCATCTGCCTTTAGGAAAATCCTTTCTTAGTGCACACTTACCTTGATTAAGAAACATTTGTGTAAAATTTCACATTTCTGGAACCAGCTGTTTCAGCTGTGCGTTGATCGATCAGTTAGCCAATCAGTTTCTGATTTTATATAATTACATATATAGATTAGTAGGGTCCCGTAACCCCGACACAAATATAAATATAGTTAACACTTTAGCCGCCACCAGAAATGATGGATGTATTTATACTAGATACGGCACGGGGTGCCACGGGGCCAAAGGTGAGCCCCAAAGGTCAGCTAAATTACTGCTGAATTAATTATGACCGTAATATGCGGGCTATCTACAAGAACTACAGCAGGGTTGAATTTTTTATAATGTAGTGCATTTTGTGAAGTTTCTGTATCTTGGTTTACCATCAAGTTTTCCAAGGCTATCGCTTGATTTCTGATGCTGGCGACACAACACACATTGGAATATTGTTAAGGAAAGAAAATGGTGTGGTGACAACTGTGGGAATTCCCGTTTAGAAAACTCATATTATATAGATAAATATTAAGTGCCTTTTTGTTAAATTAAAAATAATAGATTTTTACTAAATGCTTATGAATGATTAATCGGAAACCTAAATTAAAAACATTTTTTTTGTATGTCTGTTTGCTCAAAATGATAAACCGATTTTGATGGGACTCTCACTGGCAGATAGTTGATGTTATAAGGAGTAACATAGGCTAGTTATATTTAAGAAAAAATAATTCGTACAAAAACCCTCGAATTTTATAACGCTGGCGAAGCACCTCGGGGAGATAGTATTAGCATATCAGCTTAAGTTCATCAGTGCATTTTATTCTGGATATTAATTCATTAATTTTGTCATGAAATAAACAAAATCAGTATCGTCTGATTATGCAGACCGATTATGTAGGTATTACAAACTGATGGTTGGTAAATTTTATTTTCAATTCTTTACCTGTTGACTGGCTACTCTGTGACGTATTGTAGTGAATGTGCTGTACCGTGGGACAGTCCCACATTTATCTTATTGCGTTAGTCAAGTACTCAGGGAAAATAATGTTTGTGCACAAGAATTATAAAAAAATAAATGCAACTTACCTATTTCTGATTCACAAGAGAAGTTTCAAACAGCAATTCACAGATGAGTTTCAGAGATAAATTTTGATTCTTACTCTAGCCTTACTAATATGGTAAGCACATTAAGCTGTTGGTCCCGTTTGTCATATATAGATCTTTGACAGACGATTCGGGTAGTCAGAAGCCAGAAAGTCTGATAACCAGTCTTACCAAGGGGTATCGTGTTACTCAGTAACTGGGTTGTGGAGGTCAGATAGGCAGTCGCTCCATGTAAAACACTGGTACTCAGTACTCATTTGTTTTAAATGTGACAGTAACTGTTTCTGTAACACATGGTAAAACGGTTGAAAAGATCGAATGAAAATTTGTACAGTTTTTTACCTGGTGCGTGAAGTAGTTTTCTCGGGACATGAGTGTAATCTAATCGTAAAAAATGCAACGTACCTATTTCTGATTTACACAAGACGTATTTCAAAGAGCATGCCGTTGATATTTATGAAGTTTAGTCTTTCAATAAACATAATGCGTGAACTTGCAACACAGAGACAGACTAACTATTTATATCGCTAGGCATCTTGTCTTGAGATGGAGTCAATGTCAGCGATGCGGTCACGATAAAACTCAACTCCGTAGGTTTTCCTGCTTGCGGCTTTTTAATACACAGTTTTACTTTAAGGATACATTCATTATATAGGTAGCTAGATTCTTAGCGGAGCGGCATAGTTAAAACTATGTTTTTTTTCCTGTACACCAACGCTATCGAAGCGTATGTAATTGTACACGTAAACCTGTATAAGGTTTTATGGTTCGTTGTGGCAATATCGCATCGCTCTTGGTTAAGTAATATCTACTTCAGTTTAACTACGATAACGCAATAAAACTAGATGTTAATCGCGGCTTTACTGAAGAGCTCGTGGCTAAGTATCAGCCGCAGGGTAAATGGGTGACCATCTATGTCAAAGCGAGAATCCTCCGTGCCTAGCGTACCTAGGAAAGCACGTTAAGCTATTGGTCCCGTTTGTCATTTGTAGATCTTTGACAGTCGATACGGGTAGTCGGAAGCCAGAAAGTCTGTTAACCAATCTTACCAAGGGGTATCGTGTTGTCTATTAATGTTATCCAGTAACTGTGTTGTGGGGGTCAAATAGGATTGGGTCAGATTGGGTCGTACGACTGACGTGACCATAATTTTGTCGCACGACACATTTCATCATCATCATCCTATATCCTATCTCACTGTTAGGTAAGGGCTTCTTCTCAAACAGAGAAGGCATAAGCATTGATCACCACGTTAGCTAAAAGCGGATTCAAACTTTTTGGTCCAGGTTTATTCACGATGTTTTCCTTCACCGTTAGACAGTGATATTGACAATACAATCAAATATATAAAAATCTATGTCCTAATTGAAGATCGGAAGACTTCGCTTGAGCAAATGGAAATTCTCATCGCGCGAAAATAAAATCGAATCATTCGCTTAGTACCTACTCAATTTAGAAAAATCCTCATATCTTATTTGTCGAGGCGAGTGCGATGCTTCAAGAACGTGTTTTATTTCGCTTTCATTTACGCTGTCGCCATAGGAGATAATATCCAGAGATTTCAAAGTTATGCTAATCTCAAGCTAAAACAAGATTTTCCGTGTTTACACACGTTATCGCCGCGCAAAGTATTCGACTTTGGCGAATTGATACGAACACTCGACGCTTATCGCTTTGGCGATAACTATCTAACGCAAACGCCAAATTTGTATGCAGACCTTGCAAATGTTCGTATAATGTGAAATAGAAAAGATAGCGTTTCAGTAAAACATGCAAAAAAAATTTTTGCCTTTGTAGTTTTGTAGCTTGTTCCCAATGCACTCCAAAAATACACTTCAAGCCCTCGATGAGCTTGAAAATTCATGAGTGGGAAGTTTTATTATTTCTGTAACGATTTGGAGCGAATTTTGTAGTGTAGATTTTGTAAAATTAAGTTTCAGGTTGAGAGATAACCCTGAATATAATAAAATATCAAGCTCGTTATTATTTACAACTCTTTCACACGTACGACATCTATCTATACAAGGACCAAGTCACTCCTAAAAACCTTTTAACAAAGACTGGTTTTTCTCGGATTATCACGTTCAAACAAGCTTTTCAACTTTACTAAATTCATCTTCCTTCATCTGCATGGACTTGAAATTGGGTCCAGATACCTGGATTAAAAGTATCCTATGTGTTAATCCAGGCTATAAACTATGAGTACCAAACATCCATACATGCACACATCTATGGATGAAAATTTTGCATTTTATTGTAAACTAGCTTTCCGCCAGATTCAAATTAAAAAATGACAGAGTTTCATACAAACTTCACCCCCCTTCATCACCTCCTAAGGGTTAGAATTTCGGAAAACCCTTTCTTATCGGATGCCTATGTCATACAAAGAACACGTCCTCCAAGTATCAGGTAGAGGCTTAAACCGCTAATTGTAGAGACGATTAGCGGTTTAGGCTGTGCGTTGATCCGTCAGTCATTCAGGACAAAGCATTTTATATATATAGATGTTAGTAGGATATATCTGGCTATCAAATCGATTCCACCCTTGCAACCGGTAATTAATTTAACCTTCCAACATCACTCTCGGGAAGTACCGCTCGCGGGAGCTATACATATACCTACCGGTTATACAAAGTATATTTACGACACGCACTATACTATGTAACCTGGTTACTGCATTGTACGTAATAAGTATAGTTCTTATCGGTATAGGAAGTGGCGGGCAATTGCTAATTTTCTTTCATTGCCGTATGGTGTAATACTCACCAAGATAAACAAGGATTAATTTTATCTCGAAAATATTGTGCAATAGATCTTTTTTTAGGGATCGGAAATCATCAAATGACTCCCCCACTGTTGACGGAGCGGGAGAAAGTGCCAGAATTTTATTGACAAAAACCTATCCATGTTCCTTCTTTCGCTTTTTGCATTCTGTACAATCCCAAAGTCCCTATTATGCAAACATAAGCGATTTCATCAATGGCGGGTGTTTTTTTGTTATTGATTGCAAGGTTCTACTATTTACTATTCTCTCATCATAACATAGCACTCAAATTATTAATGCCCACTTGTATACTGAATTTGGTTTGGTATAAAAGTGAGTACAATAAAAAACCGGCCAAGTGCGTGTCGGGCCACGCGCAGTAGGGTTCCGTAGTAGGAGTTAGTTAGTCGACTATATACATATTCATACCAAATTTCAGCTTTCTAATAACAAAAACCACGGAGCTATGCCGCGGACAGACAGACAGACAGACAGACATACGGACAGAGCGAAACTATAAGGGTTCCTTGTCGGACTACGGAACCCTAAAAATTGATGCCGAATCGACTCTGTTGATGGATGAATGTCAAACGCTTAGTGTAATAATAGCTTTTTCGATTACACAGCCTTCCATCGACCTTCTATCGATCCAAGCGTGATCGATAGCGGCTCTATAAACTTATAGGGTACCTAGTCAACCTCTCCGTGGCCTTTGAGACAATCGATTGTTTGGTTACGTGACTTCTTAAAAATATAATACATTAACAGCCGGATGCACCAAATCTTTAAACTTTATCCTAATATACTACAAAACATGACATCAATAATTAGCATACTTTTAATGCTTTTTGCGTTATCAAAACATGGATATCATAATTGAGTAAACATATATCATAAATGTTTAGACGAAAAGATATAAAACAATAGCAAAATTATTTAATTTTATCCTCCATTTTGACAGTTCTTCCGTTTCACGTAAAAGTAACCTGATATTTTTTTGGTGCAACTGGGTGTTAATGTGGAGAACGACCGTGTCGCCAGTACACACAAATTTTGAAGAATCTTTGATCGTTTATTAATTGATGCACGAGAGGACTATTTGAACCGATTATAGACTTCCAATATGGGGTAGGTTGTCATATTGATGTGTGTCTGATTTTAGGGAGTCATTTTTGGATATGCTGGAATAATTTCTTTCAAAGGCAGAATTCAAAAAAAGGAGGTTCTCAATTCGTCAGAATCTTTTCTTTATTATATTTTTTTTTCTATATGTTCCCTGATTATTCGAAGACGCCTGGACTGTTATTATCTGATAATGAACTTCAGAGATATAGAACAGAACTCCTCACAGAATCATAGCAGACAGACAGTCGTAACAAGTAATATTGCTTTGTTCATACACGTACGTGTAGGCGATGACTGATTAATCAAGGAAGAGGGGGACGGGTGCATTGACCCCCCTCCTCCCACTACTTTTCAAGATTAAATATCGTGTGAGATATCGTTTGAAAGGGCGTTTGATAAGGATTTTCAAAAGGTCAACCTAACTTTGCCTATAGCACTTACGTACCACATCCTATACTTCTTATACCCACGGCTAAAAGTAGGCATAGCCAGTGTAATCATATTCAAGAATCTGAGGGTTGCGTGCAGTCCTTACATAATTATGTTTTACAGGCGGTTGACTTAATGTCGCCCTTCGGCTTAGTTGACTTACCTTGCCTTTAATATGTATTAGCCCACCCCCTGTAGAAGGCTTGTATGTATAATGTATGAGATAAACGAAAGAAATTCAAATAAAAAATGTGTGCTGTCGTAAGACCCCGTTTAGGTAGCGTAGGAGTACCTTTTAGAGATGCAATAAAATATATTAAATAATTTTAATATCTACCAGTTGCGAAACCTAAAATGAACGTCCATCTGACCCTAGACAATTAGCCGTTAATACCTTGCTTACATTACTCCTAGGGAATGATCCACGTCGTAGGAACTATAGAAAATTCTAAGAGAAAACAATATTCTGATTAAAAATGTTCGGAAAATGTTTCCAGATCCTGATCGGCATCACGCTGATGGTGTGGGTGGTGCAGAAGGCGCGCAAGGAGCTGACGATAGCGATAATGGCGGCGGAACTCGGCCGCGAGACGATATCCACTTCCAGCAGCTCGTCCATCAGCTAGCCAACACCCAGGGCTTCCACCGACGTGGACAGCGTCTCCGAGGAACCGTCGAGCTAGGGCTGGCCCTACGCCTGCTTCCGACACATGTTCGAAGCCCGCGATGATGAAACTTACGTATGAAATAAAAGGGTTAGTAGCAACCCTGTGATATTATATTATAATCGCCATGTTACCTCCAAGAGGATTAGTTTAACTGATATATGGGGAACTTCGATGGTAGATGTTTGATATTTATAAGACTTTCCTTGTATTATAATGGTTACCTACATAGGTGTTTAGATATGTGATGGTAATGATGAATCTCGCTCAGGTAGGACTGTGACTGACGTCAGGGAAATTTGTTCAGGATAGGGTCTTTAAAACTGTCGAGCGTTTTACTCTGAACGGACACGCTTCGCATGAAACGAAGCAAAGATACCTAAACCTCTATATATTATGTGTAATTGAAATATCACGGTAAACGTGCGTTCATAAATTAACGATTGTACTCAGATTGTGACAAGCGTCGCGTACATTTTACTTTAGAAATAACGAGGAAATATTGTTCGTTCAATTTCATGTCATGTATTTTACAAAACTGTTGGTTATTAACAATGTATGCGGAAAAAACGTATATTTTATGCGGATGAGTCGCTGCGGGATAGCTAATATGTGACTACGTAAACAGCAAATTTGAGTCAAGATAAGAATTTTACTTTAATTAAAACAATTAGTTATAAATACACTCATTAGCGAAGAGTTTATTTTATTTCTTACTTTGGGAATCACAGCCTCTGTTATAAATATAAATTCATCTTGTTTTTGCTGATCTCATCGTGATGCACTACAGAAAAGAAAACATTATCTTTTTCGATATAAAACGCTTGGAATTAATCCAATAATACTTCTCTTACAAACAAGGTGACTTAAAATTAGGACGAATTCAATTCAACAACAAATCAAAGTTGAACAACCTACACATCTCAATTTTGGAATCGATTAATCGAGTGACATTCAGATTCGATTATCGAAATCGATATTTATGAAAAACAATAACGATATTTAAACACTTAGATTGATACACAAAAATAATAGTTCGGATGTAAAGACTGGTGTTAACCCATCCATAAGTACGCTGTCAGATAATACGTGGAAACAATATTAATTCTGATGATTTGAAAGTTTTATCCGACTTCCAAAAAAGAGTAGGTTGTCAATTCGATTTTTTTATGTATGGTCATTTTATAGACATATTTGGTTGACTTTTTTGTTGGAAAGAAGTTTATGCTGACACATAC
Organism: Pyrrhia umbra; assembly: GCA_963891755.1. Classification (NCBI taxonomy): domain Eukaryota; kingdom Metazoa; phylum Arthropoda; class Insecta; order Lepidoptera; family Noctuidae; genus Pyrrhia; species Pyrrhia umbra. The sequence goes on along the minus strand of OY982929.1, from coordinate 1,884,410 downwards.
TCATAAAAAAAAATTGCTTTTGCGACTCAAAACAGTTTAACTAAAATTGGTTTCCTTTTTCTTAATTTCCCAAAAAATGCATAAGTTTTATTTGTTTTCTCCCAGTGATAAAAATATTACTGTCAAAAATATGTTAAAGTTAATGTAGATCAATCGAACATAGCAATGACGCTAACGACTATATGTAACATAATTATCTTGTATTCACTCTGTACGTCTGTGAAAACTACTTTTGGTCTTGGGTACAATCGCTGTCAAAATTTTTTAAATGATTTTCTATAACAATAATTTTCAGATGGACTATAAGTCAAAAAAGTGCTCAAACCACAAAGGAATTTGCAATAGATACTGATAATATTTAATCAATGAAATCATTGCAATATAACTCGAACCAATATTATCAACTGATAATAATTAGTTATTTCTAATACGAAGCGTGAAGGTCGGGACAAGGTCTGTTGTACGACGGAACCAAATAGCTTAAGTCAGTTGCACATTTAATTATAAACTCTATGGTGTCTAAATAGAGTCCACTTTAACGTAAAACGCTAGCTAAACAGATAAGTGGAGATACCTCATTCCGTTAAGTCAGCGGGATGTTACGAATACACGCATGGTAGGATATTATTCTGATAATGGCAATAACACTGCCCTGATAAGCCATCGGTTTAGCGATTACACTTCATATTCTGGCTTAATTATTACACCTAAACTCGAACGAAACTCACTAAGTACTTACTAAATCTCGATAATTTTTCGTCGGAATTAGATATCTCCGTTAATCATTTTCTACTCTACAATAGTTTAAGGGAAATCAAATAATGTATGAAATGTACATAGTTGGTAGATTTTCCAGTTGGATACCAGATGTAGACGATTTATTTTTCAACGATATTTTCAGCAAATGAAATACTTTTCGGAATTTATATTGGTAGTGTTTAGTATTAATGTTGTTGCCAAATTTTATCGCAGACAAATGAGTTTAGCATTTTTAATTAATATTTCTCTGCGAACTATAATAACTAATTAATTTTATCAGGTCTGGGGGACGTTTTTGATGAAAATATAACAAATTTAGATGGTAGAAACCGCGAATTCGCATTCGCTAAAATATTTGTTTTTTTTTATGGCATCTCGCAGGTCAACCTAGAAGGTTGTCAACTGCTTAACCGGGCTAAGTAAAATATTTGTCATCTTCTATCAAGTATACTGTACTGTCGTCAAATATAGACGGTTGTGCCAGTCACTTGTCAATAAAACTGACGTGAAGACATGTTAATTTAAATTATGATTGTTGACAAACGTAAATAAAGAAACGTTTTTACTGTTTTTGCTAAGAACAATAAAATGAGATCACTGAAGATAATTGTTAATAACTGTGTCGCAGTTTACGTAACTATGTAGCCATTAACGTTAACTAAAAGCTGTAAAAATATTAACGAGCATTAAGGAAATCTTATTCTTTTGTTTTACAAGGAGACCATATAATAATAAAGACATAGCTTTATTTGGGTCTGACACAGACACGAAATTCTTTTAAATAGTATTAAAAGCTTATCTGCGATCAATAAATAAATTTTAAATTTCCACCATCAATCGATTTTAAGAAAACATTTTACGATTCCATGGTAATTTAATTTTCAATTTTATACACTGGCGCAGTCGTATTCATTGTTTTTTTATATAACAAGGGAAAATACATTAACACGCGTACATACGGCGTTATGTTTGCCGATCTGTTTCGTGGATCTGATGGCGTGACTTGCGTGCCCCCGACCACTACTCTAACAACATAACAATTTGCATTATTTCACTTTATAATACCTATTCGTTTTAAGTGTACACGAATTAAGTTAACAGCTCTTTCTATTTTTGTTATTATTAATCTATAACGTCCATTAGTCAATTTTGATACAAAAACTTTTTACACTGCCATTTCATTTCGGTGACTAAAACGCTAAACTCTTTTGTCTGTGACAGTACCAATGCATTCTTTTGATGCCAATACAATGTATTAGTAAAAAAAGTATTCGGCATTTATTCTTATGAAATGGAGACTAAAGTACTGTCGCGAACAGCGATAATGAGGATGTTTAAAGTATTAGTGTACGTATTGTTATGAACATGTATGGTACGTCGGTAGTGTGGGTATTTTAAATACATACCTATTTGTTTAATGTTATTGTAAATTAATTTATTATTAATCCACCGCCGATATATTATTCAGCATATCAGAAGTAAAAATAACTGTTATTAAAAAAATTTCTTGTGTTTTTAATTACAACTTATCAAAATTGTATGTGCAATATTGTTAAGAGATAGATATTTTATTGGTATAAATTCTTTTTCGATAGTGTCTTGTGATATTATATTATGTGTTCATTATTTTCAAATCGAGTCAAACTTTGTATTAGTTAATTTTTTCATTAGCTACAAATTTACATTAGTAAACAAGTTTCCTCTTACATAATCATGCACCTTTATATTGGTAGGTATAATTTTCAGTCAACAATAAGTAACAATACAGCCGAGTATAATATTAAAATTAATATTTTTTTACAAAAAAAGGATCCATTATAAATAATTATTCTTCCTACATAACCTAAAGACTGATTTTTGTTTGTATTTTCTTTCCTATAGGACCTACAATTGAGTAAATTTTTAGGAAATTAATTATTTTGGTTAATTAATTTGCAATTTGTTATAATTCTTTAGCAGTTTGAAGCTATGAAATCTTTTCTGTTAATATTATATAACATTTTTTTATATATAGGTAACTGAAAACTCTTATTATTTACTCAAAATTGTATTTTAGATTATATGTATAGAATATTTATAAAATCATTTTTATTTCTATAATAATATTTATTTATATCACATTCATTGTAGTAATAGAATCAGTAAGTATTTTTGTACGTCAATTGACGCTGAAAAGTCACTCTTTCAAACTCTGAAATATAGAGAAAAAGTGATTTTAATACAATTTAGTGTCGTAACTAATTATGTTATTAACTAAATATTAATATTATCTTTATTTTAACACTCTTAAGCCTAACATCGAACAGTGCCATTTTATTGATTAATAAAAATACCAGATTTCAATTTCAAATTATATTTCACATCCACTCGCGTTTCTGTTTCCTGCCCATCTGATATTATTGTCTTAAATTGCTTTTCCATTGTATAAACTGTATGTGTGGTCGAACCTGCGCCTGCGCACAGTAAACAGGACGGATAATTAATATTCGCGGCAACTATAGGTAGGGAAAACCGGGTTTGTGGTGTTGCCATTGTTGAAATATAAACGGTTTTATTGTAAAGGTACGGAATTGTTGATCAATTCCAAATGTAAATGGTTTGTCTGATTTTATGAACTATTCGAGAATGGGTATCACTTTGTTTTCTACCCGGCAGTACCTACGTAAGTTTCTTGTTGTAACTATACTTTTTGGTATTTCCGAATATCGCGCTTAGTGGGTGAGACATATCATCATCAGCCTATATATTGTCCCACTGCTGGGCACAGGCCTCTTCTCATACAGAGAAGGTATGAGCATTGATCACCACGCTTGCTCAAGGCGGATTGACGATTTCAGACTTTTCAAGTCCAGATTTCCTCACAATGTTTTTCTTCACCGTTAGTCAGCGACGTCTAAGAGATACTTAGAAAGTACATATGACTTCAGAAAAGTCACACAAGTACGTGCCAGGTTTCGAACCTGCACACTCGTACACGAGAGGCAGGTGGCTTAGCCACTAGACTACCACGACTTATACAGATGGGTGGGGCTTATACAGAGTTTAAAATCTTCACTTTCTACCATTATAAACGTTCAGTTCAGTATAAATACATTTGATCAATATGTACTCCATCATATTTGTTTGTAAATAGCTTAAATCAAACATAGTTTGTTCATGACCTGTGCCAAATTATTTTTAAAATTTATTTTTGCTAATATTTTTGTAGTAATTTCTCTCATTGTTGGTCTTAGCCAGAATATTTCAAGAATTTCATTTTATTAATTTAAAGTGGATGGAAGACATGTGAAATGTTTACCGATTGAGCTGACTGGATCACATTTCCATTTACCGATAAGTGTTAAAATTCGCTGTTTAATGTACCTTCCTACTGTATATTTCAAAATGCGGGTAGATCGAAACTAATTATCACTTTAAATAATGCCTTTTCAGTCATTCATTACAAAGGCAGCTACTCCATAAAGCTTCTGACGATCGATCTAGCCGTGTTGGTCTAATAACATCTTCAAAACATTTTTATACTTTATTAAATCTTTATAAAGGTGTGATGCTTAAAGAACTATACCTATGCTCAGAAACTTTGAAATTATTTCACTATTTTTATAATAATAAACTTAATATTATAGTGTTAAATATAATGCATTTATTGTTAACGAATTTATTTTGTGTTATTTTATTAATACATCCCACTGTTATTATTTTTAATACTTGTTGTAAAGTACGTAGCGAATTACTTCGATATTGTACAATATGAAATGGTTAAAAAGGAGCCTTATACTAGATGTAATAAAACATTCTCTATTACGCTCTGGTTTTATTACGTACCTACGCAACAGTGTTTCTTAAGGAAGTTGTGTAATGCTGGCTTATCTTAATTGCTGGAAGCATTAATAGAAAAATAAATGATAAGCTCCTGGGCACCATGTTATACAGCTTGCCATTCCGGCATGTAATGTTATCTGTACATAACTCGATAACAAATAAAATAAATGTATAAGTTGTATGTATACAGGGTCAAAATAACTGCCGAGAATGTGTTTTCGTCACAACCAACATACATATAAGCAGAATAAGTCATGAAGCCCAAAGGCCCAAATGTACAATATCCTAACCTAAGGTTGTTGACGGGGCCAAGTCCATATCACCCATCATATCTAATGATATAGCCGCCAGCCGCAGAAAACAGCATGCCTCTTGAAATTAGTAAAAATCACATCTGCCTAGTGATAAAACTAATATCAAACTAATTAGGTAGTTGCTAATGATGTTCATAAGTTTTGTAGGTAATTAAAAAACCATTTAACTTGACTTTAAGTAAGAATAGGTATAAGTGATAGCAATGATCCCAAACAAACTTCAACAAATCCGAATTTTCAGAATAATAAGATAACTCAAGGCAACTTAAATAGTTTTCATCACACTTAAATTGGTCTAATTCTACTTCATTAATAAAAAATAAGCAATAGTTTTTTTTTTGCATTTAGTCTTTTAAGCCCAATCGCCATATTTTCTGTCTGGATTTCTGGATTTCTGAACGAAAAATAATAATACAGCGTGGTTTCTGACCGCACACACTAACTGTCATTTTTCATTATCATGGCGGAGGACGAGGATGGTGTTTCGAATAAGAAGTCACCTCAAAATACGAATAACGGAGAACCTTTGCAGGAAAACGAACAAAATGCAGCGAAACCAGACTTAGGTATCGAAGAAGCAAAGTACAATAGTAACGAAAATGGTGACGCATCGCTTCCGGAGGCGAAAAGTTCTTCTTCCAGTGAGTTTACGAAGTTGTTTTTTGTCCTAAATATAAAGGCATTCCTCGTCGACTGTTCGTTTTTCTTGCAGAGTCTACGGGGGCGACGCGGAAGGACGAGAACCCGTTTTCGTTTCGGCATTTTCTGAAGCGGGATCTCTCGTTGCCGGGTAACTCGACGTACGAAAACACTGGCGCCCGTCCGAAAGTGTACGCAAATACCGTACAGCACTCGCCGACCAAGATAGACGTTCATGCAGACTCGCGGCGGGACAAGCCCCGCGCGACCGACTCCCAAGCCAAAGAGAAGCCCAGCGACGGCAGTAGCCATCGCATAAGTGACAACACATCCTCAAGTAGTTCCGTAGAAATACCTTTTAGTGTAGTGGATAACTCTGATTCTAAGCATAACTTTTACGCGGACAATAATGACGTGCCCTTTTATCACAGACCTAATTTGGCTTCGGAGCCTCTAGGGATGCCGTCATTGCCGGATTTTGTGCAAGACCACATATTAGTGGAGCAAGCATATTTGAACTTTAATGGCCCAATATCGGTTGATTTGGATAACTTACCGGACTTTACGTTTAATACTAGTTTCAATGCTGGATCTTCTTCATCCTTGGGTAGGCGGAATAATAGCAATTATGGTGGTAGGGGTTATAATTATGAAGAATATATGGGAGCGGCGTCTACCTCGAATGAGGCAGGACAAGCTGGCAGTGGGATGCCACTGGACTTGCCAGCTGGCGCGGAGGCTGCGGGGCCAGTGCCCCTGGACCTGCCGCCGCACTTGAGCCTAGATCTGACGGAGTCTGTGAACCCTGTGGACAGGAGGAATGTGTCTCCAAGAAACACTTTTCCATTGGATCTCCCTCCTAATGCTGGTGAGTTCAATATCTAATATTTACTTTAGAAATCATCTACATTTCAAAGTTAAAGTCAAAATTTACATGTTTTGTAGTAGGTACAAATTACAAGTACTTATAAAACATCTAAAGCAGTAACTAGGTGCATTAGCCTATCTCAACACTATGTTTAAACTTAATAGTTAATGAACAATAAATTGCATGCAGTTCATATTATAATTGAATTAGGAATAAGTATGTAGGAGGAAGTATAAAAGTAGTGACTGATTGTGTAACAATTATTTGTTGTGTAGTATGGGCATGCGGAAGAGCATGTTGCCAGAAATGGTTTCAATTTATTGACTATACTATATATATATATAACCTATAGAAGAGTTGAATAAATTATCATACTATGCTTAGAAAGGGGATGAATATTTTTGAATACTGACTGATTGAAAAAAATCCTTTCAGTATTATAGGTGAAACATATAAGGAGTCCGTTTGGTATTTTAATAATTTTTACCCAACTGCACGGAATAGGTTATGTTTTTCGCGCCTATGGTTGTTTGTAATATTCTTTATTCCCTCATACCTTCCAAACCACTAGATGGATTTCTTTTATTAAGGTATTGTTAGAGTCCAAGTGTTGTTAGATAGCTGGTGGCATAAAAATAAATAAATATCGGGTTGCTAGATTTCATTGTTTAAGATGTAATTTTTTTATAAATCTTTTTTTTTTCTTCATAAATATAGTGACAAACATATTCATTACAATAACACTTTAATTAGTATGTATGTCACTACCCCTATAAATTACTATTCATAATGAATTTATAATAGCTCTCAGAACCTTTGCATAATAATAATGGCACCAATGTCTGCTTAAAAATTCTATATTATAATGTCTGTTGCTGCCTCACTGGTCTAGGTTACTAAACTAGGTGTCCAAGGCGCAATTCCTGGGTCAAGCAAAGAGTTCTTTCAAATGATATTTTTATATAAACACTTTTACACATACATTTTTTTTAAAGCTAGATGAGGCTGCTATTTCCTATCTAACTACCTTGAGAAGAAACATTGAAACAAACTCAAGGGTCAAAGTCTCTTTTAAGGTCCAGACATAATTTGTAATTGCATCATGAATGTAATGTAGGCTCGAGTCTGAAATGACCTTTTGATGAAAGAGTCATACAGATCAGAGTGGGCCTGTCCATTCAGTTTCATTATTCTATGTATAAATTCATAGTTGGAATGGACTGAATTTGTGCATAGTTTATGGCATGGCAATAGCTTAAAACATAACTGCAGTTCTACATGCAGGTTCTGTTGCTAGTATGTGGGTGTATACTCCTTCGGGAAAACAGTCACGATAATGAAATCGGCTCATATAATATTTTGCCAAGTTAGCTTAATTAAAACTGGTGAATGATTACAAATGAAAACAGAAATCTCGTGATTAGTTGTACGACCAAAGAAAATTGATTAACACTGTCTTTTGAAGCCTGTTAATTATAAACATAATGAATTAGAACAATTCACACATTATACTGTGTATTTATATTCATTAATCAGTGGTTCATTTGTCTTGAACTTCAGCTGGTATTTGTTCGATGCTCACCAATAAATTACCATAGCTAGTAGTTTGATGACGATATTTCACCGGAATACAGATTTAATTTTGCTAAACAATTTGTGTTCAAATCACAAAGATAAACATGCGGGAAGTGTTGTGGTGGCCTTGTGGTTAAGGCTCCTGCATCTCGTTTAAAAGTGTGTGGGTACGAATCCTGGCCAGTACCGATGTGACTACATACACACATCATCATCCAGTCTAACCTAGCCTTCTTCCAACTGTGTCAGGGTAGGCTTCCAGTCTATTTGAATACAGCCTAGTACTATAGAGTGTCTCTGACCTCCACCTACCTACCGGGTAAAACGATACCCTGCAAAACTGGTAGTCAGTAGGTTTTCTAGCTTATGACTAAGATCTCTAAATGACAGTTGGGATCAACGGTTTAACGTGTAGGTAGAAAGTACAAAGGTATATTTGAGGAATTCTGGATTAGGATAAATTATTTTCAATTAATTAAAGCCTATGGCGACAGAACGGCGTATTGTTTTTTTTTTTGAATTTTAAAGTCGCTCATCTCGCGACTTTTTAGAAGAAAATTTGCTATTGTCCGCAGTTTTAACCTCATCCCGAGGAAACTAATGAATAAAAACTGCTCACACAGGTTTATATTTTCTTCCTACCATATTTAATCTAAATCGGTTCACCCATTTTCTAAAACTTAACTGAACCACAGACAGACAGTTGCACATTTATATTAGTAAGGATAATTTCTTTGTAACATCTGGTATAGATTTAATACTATACAGAGTGTAGGGGACTCAACTGAAACTACAAATACTCAGTGACGTAACACACAGGATAGACGCATCGTTTAGCTTCTATTAACCCTGCTCACTCCCCTAGTAGTTATACCAGATGTTCTCATAAGTTTCAAAAAGGTCTCAAAAAAAACCTAAAAGTTGATGACATTCCTCTTACAATCAAAGCTCATCATCATCATCAGCCTATATACTATCCCACTGCTGGGCACAGGCCTCTTCTCATACAGAGAAGGCATGAGCATTGATCACCACGCTTACTCAAGGCGGATTAGCGATTTCAGACGTTTTAAGTCTAGGTTTCCTCACGATGTTTTCCTTCACCGTTCGTCAGGGACGTCTAAGATATACTTAGAAAGTACATATAACTTTAGAAAAGTCACATTGGTACTTGCCAGGTTTCGAACCAGCACACTTTTACACGAGAAGCAGGTGCCTTAACCACTAGGCCACCACGACTCTACAACACAATCCAAGCTAAAATCATCTTACTATAGTAATTGTTGCATTATTAATTCTGAAATAGGAGCCTTTTCTGACCTCGTACAGGTATAATGTAACTTCTTTTCTTCTTTCTTGTGAACCATCGTCTTTTTCCTTTGCGTGTCCAGAAATAAAATGATTTTTCTTTCTTTCTTTTAAAAAGAAGCAAAATGTGGTCTGGGATTGTCAGAGAAAAACATTAGAAGTCAAAAGTCAGGAAAAAGCCAGATATTCTTTTAAAAAATATATAAATTTCACACAAAAACTACCATTTGGATTAAGATATAGACATACAGTTAATAACCTGAATTAACACTTTTTTTATTTTATTTTTCGGATGCCAAATACATCCCCTTCGTCCATCCCCCATTCAACGGATGAACCGAAATCGGTTCATCCGTTTGAGGGCTACGATGCCACAGAGAGATACACACACTGACAGACAGACAGACATCGACGTCAAACTTATAACACCCCTCTTTTTTCGTCAGGGGCTACAAATAGTTTTAATCACGAGATCTTACTTTCTAAATCTTAAACAAATTACTTAATGTGAATGCAACTGCAATGTATTTCAGGCGCAGAGTCCATGTGTTTGCCGGACTTCTTGCCGGTTCATCCGGGCCGGACGTCGCCGGAACCGGAGCACCAGGACGAGCAGATGCAGCAGATCCTAGCCGAGTTAGAACGGACCAGGTTTGTGCCGACATCTCGCAAAAGAACATATTACCATCAACTATTCTTACTTTCTATCGTGCCTCCTTTTCCTATTCCTACTCCTTCACTATTCTTTTTTGATTAAATTCGTTGCGGGTTCCAAGACAGTAAAAAAAAATCGTTGAGACTCGTCGAGCTTCATTGCCTCGGCGTTTTCTGGTGGTCGCCACTGTTGATTCTGGCTCTCAGGAGTTGCAGTGGTTGGGAATAGTGTGGCGGGATTGTCCCATTAAAAAAAAATACCATCAAGCCTATTTAATATTCGTCCACTGTTGGATATAGGGCCTCCCCCGTGCCATATCAGCCGGTGTTTAGTTTCTGCCGGCAGCCTTTCGCAGATCGTCACTTCTTTTGCAAATCATAGATCAATCACTTGGATCGCACAAAATTTGCTGATCAGTGGGCCTAGCACGAACGATTTTTGAACGGAATAAACTCGTTTCTCACATATTATTTATAGCTTTCCGCCAGCGGCTTCGCCCGCGTGGTCTATAAGAATTTAAAAAAAAACTACGTTTAAAAAACCGACTTCAAAAAAAAAACTAAAAAGTATTAAAAAAGTATAAAATAACTTAATAAAGATTTAACACAAACCTAATACCTTTAATATTAATAAAACACTATTATTTGTATGTGCTACCTATTGACAGGTTTGAAGTCGGTGCCAAGTCCTCCAAGAGAACCTCCTCCTTTTTTTGAATTCGGTTAATTAAAAATGACAGTTTCATTCAAACTTTGCCCCCTCTAAGGGGGTGAATTCCAGAAAATCCTTTTTTATCGGATGCCTACATCATACACAAAACACACCTGCCAAGTTTCAGGTCTCTACGATCAGCAGTTTAGGTTGTGCGTTGATCCGTCAGTCATTCAGGACAAAGAATTTTATATCTATAGATTTAAATTGAAAATTTTATTTCTATCTTTGGATGCTCCAAATTGTTGCATTTTAAACACCAATTTTGCTTTAGGATAGTTAAAAAAAATACGATTACGTTAACGTTACACTATAAAATTCCCGAATTTACGAAGGAAACATACAAAATTTTGACAATCATAAATTGGTACGAAAATATGTTGTGGTGTGATAGTATTAACAATTTTCTAATTCATTGTATCAGTTTAATTAGCTTACAATTAAACAGTTTTAATGTTCGTTCAATTAATGTTTACAACCAATTCGCCCGAATAAACATCGCTCGAACACCGATTAATTGTAAATTATTGGTGAATGAAAATTTGCACGATCACATAATTTGCTGATGCGTCGATCGTAGACTTGTTTGGGGCTAATGTTGGAATAGCCAAACGTCCCGATTTCTGAACGATTCCCGCTAAGACTATAGGCGGGTCGCCTATATTCAAGATTTTCCATGTAAAATCGGTAAGGCGAATCCGCTGGCGGAACGCTAGTTTTGTATAAGTTATTCCGCGCGGGTTCAATGATTACTGTCATGGAGTCATTTCCCGCCGTGGCGCGTCGTGCTAAGATTGTTAATAAATTTGGTTGTCTTACTTGCACACCTGTGTATAATTTTAGAACTATATTTAGCGCGGAAGACAGTTAGTAAGTAAATTATGAATGATATTTATTTTGAAAATAGGTTTTAAAAGAACACTGTTACAAATCAATCCTATCAGACTATCTTGAAGAGAAACACCGAAACACACACAAGGGTCAAAGTTTATTTTAAGTTCCAGACATAATGTAATTGTATCACGGATGAACAATGTAGGTACGTTCTGGCTCGTGTCTGAACTGACCTTTTTAAGAAAGAGTCATACAGATTCGAGTGGGCCTGTCCATTCAGTTGGCCTCAACAGTAACTTAGAAACTCTACAATTTAACGAACAGTACCACCAGAAAGGACATTTGGGTAGGCCACATGAAAATAATATTAATATGTGAGAAACTAAACAAATTTAATTAAAAAATCACTTATTATTGTTTAACGTAAGCATTACGAAGCTCCTTCCTAGTCGTAACCTCGTGCCAGAGGGAGGTAACTTATGAGTAGTTCGCGCCACCACTACCAAGATTCGTTCGCGGTCCATTGAACTCGGTCCTCGTATATAGGTCCGAGTTATTCACGGAGCGGTCCCGGCGCTCCCGCGCGGAGGAGGAGCTGTCGGCGGCGCGGGCGGGCGCGGCGCTGCTGCGCGCCGACGCGGCGGCCGCGCGGGCCAGTGTGGCGCAGGCCCGCGCGCGCAGGGGGGACTTCGCCGGACAGCTCGACGCGGGTACCGAGAGGGTGGAAAACAACCTCACTGATGCTACGGTCAGTCCCTAATTTTCAAATAGGCAATAAAATTTCACTCAATACCTACATACGAAGTCATCATCTGCCTAGCCTTTTCCCAACTAAGTTGGGGTCGGCTTCCAATCTAAACCGGATGCAGCTGAGTACTAGTGTTTTACAAGGAGCGACTGAATATCGGACCTTCACAACCCAGTTACCGGGTAACACGATACCCCTTGGTAAGACTGGTTGTCAGACTTTCTGGCTTCTGACTACCCGTAACGACCGTCAAAGATCTACAAATGACAGCCGGGACCAACAGCTTAACGTGCTTTCCGAGGCACGGAGGAGTCTCGCTATGACATAGATGGTCACCCAACCACGGACCGACCGCGCCGAACGCAGCTTAACCTTTGATCGGTCGAACCGTGCGGCTGTTACTTAGCCACGAGCTCCTACATACGAAGTACTTGAGCTTAAAAAATATTTTTTGTCCCCTAGACATTAGGGATCTCTAGAGTCTAGAGAATAATTTTTATTTTATTTTATTAACTGTAGGAAAAATTACAGCTAAATAGATACAGTCAGTGAAAAATAAATGCAAAATAAGGCCAATTACAAGTTCCCATAATTATGTAGTATATAAATTAATATGCTATTTTATGTTGTTCTGAAACATTGTAATGACGATTTTTTTGAGTAAGAGAGAAAAATATTTTTGTTGAAGGTTATGGACTAAATATAAAATTAATTTAAATTTTAATGAAGTTTTATTATTATATAAAATGTCAAAACATCTTATTTGCAGACCCGAGCGGCGGAGGCGGAATCAACGATAGCTAGATTGAAAAATCAAATTAAGAAATTAAAGGTAAGTGTGTTAGTTTCAAATGAAATAGGATTTTTGCAACCAAATCAATCTTGTATTTTTTTATTATTACTAGCTGTTTCCCGCGGTTCCACCCGCGTCCCGACGTAAGTTTCTCCAGGGAAGAACCTTCTCCAGGGTCCCCTATATCTCCGTACCAAATTTCAGCCAAATTGATCCAGTTGTTCACGCATGATGCGATGACCAAGGGAAATAGGGATTCATTTTTAGGGTTCCATAGTCCGACAAGGAACCCTTATAGTTTCGCTCTGTCCGTCTGTCTGTCTGTCTGTCTGTCTGTCCGCGGCATAGCTCCGTGGTTTTTGTTATTAGAAAGCTCAAATTTGGTATGAATATGTATATTGAACACGCCGAGAAAGTGGTAAAATAAAATTTTGAAATATATTTTTTTTTAGGGTAGCTCCCAAACATGTAAAGTAGGGATGAATATTTTTTTCTCGCGTACCCCTTCTTGTGGGGTATCGTTAGATAGGTCTTTCAAAAATATTATGGGTGTGTGAAGACCATTTTTCAGTTAAGTGAGCCATTTGCGAAATATCTAGATTTTAAGTGAATTTTTTTGTTCGATACGAGTTACCCCCCCCTCTAACTTTTGAATGGCTGTACCTAGAAATGTGAAAAAAATCAAAGACGTAGCACATGTAATGAACTTTCAAGGAAAACTATCACGGCTAAGTAGGCTTAACCGGTTACCGAGTTATAATCGACTAACTGAGACCTACTACGGAACCCTACTGCGCGTGGCCCGACACGCACTTGGCCGGTTTTTTTTATATAATAGAAGATTCTTCTATTGAGCATGTTTTTGTTTAATATGTTTACGTCCTATGTTTGCGTTAATATAAAAAGTTCTAATCCTAGTCCCCTTCCACTAATATTATAAACGCGAAAGTTTTGTATGGATGTGTGTTTGTTACCCTTTCACGCAAAAACTACTGAACGGATTTAGATAAAATTTGGTACACACTTAGTTTGTAACCTGAATTAATATATAGGATACTTTTTTGCGGAGTAGTTCCCTCTGGATGCGAGCGAAACCGTGGGAAACAGCTAGTCACAAATAAATAATATATAGTGTGTTAAATTACATTAAATTCTGTTGAAGAATTTTCAGTATTTTTGCCCATTAATTATGAGGATGTTTTTGTGTATATCAGGAGGAGCTGTCGGCGGCGCAGGCCGAGGTGCGGCAGCTGCGCGGCCTGCAGGGCGCCGCCGCCGCCGGCCTGCGCCGCGCCACCCGCGCCGCCGACACCTCGCTCCGGTACCGCACCACACGCACCACACGCCACACACACCACACACTCACCCTCCCAGATCAGTAAAATTCGCCGCCCGAGGCATACTCTCACCATACCCGATGACGCTATAACCCTCTTCCAAGAGCGCAGTAGGTCCACTAGCACTCTATACAAACACAGACCGCGTTCGTATCGACCTCGCCGCCGTGGTCCGTCGCGACGACCTTGTCCATGCCCTCCCGACCCTACCTCCACGAGCCAGCCCAAGAGCTGACCTGAGCTTTAAAATTCCCGATTATAATAATCATTCAATTCTGATCCAGCCTGTCCCTTGCTTTCCTCCCCCAGCGACGTCCTAAGCCGAGGCCCGTACCCCATTAGGGGGTGCCCTTAGCATGTAGTCGCATAGTTTTGTAAGATAAGCCCTGGCTGGAGGCCATAAATTCATTTAAGGCACTTCACAGGCAAGCCCTGTTAAGCAGTCGACAACCTTCTAGGTTGACCTGCGAGATGCTATACAAAAAAAACACACCACACTGTAAACTAGCAAGCAAAGCCTACCAGGGCTACGGAATTGTCCCAAAGAATTACAGCGATCCTGGGACGCAAAGAGCGAATGAAAAAACATGAATCGTTAAGAGTGACATTTTTCCCGCTCCTCCCACAACGGGAGCTAAAAAAACTGTACTAGCAATACATATGAGAAACTTCAGAGCGGTGACAACTGTACACCACACTTACAATGTCTACCAAACGCACCACAGCATACCTACGATAATACCAACATGCACGCAATAAGCGTACGGATATTACACCAGACTTTATTGACAACGGCGTTTATCAAACGTATATACCAGGGGTGGCCAACCGGTCAATCCCGACTATTGCCACAAAATATAGTTTATTGTAAAAATATAAGTTAAAAAACATCATCAGCCAATATATTGTGCCACTGCTGGGCACAGGCCTCTTATCATACAGATTTTAGACTTTTTAAGTCCAGGTTTCCTCACGATGTTTTCCTTCACCGTTGGCCAAATATGACTAAAAGAACTAGCGTAACAATCACCGATATACGTTGTTTTTCCATCAATAAAACTAGTAATTTTCACGTTACAGAGAGCTCCTGTCAGGATTAGAGCAGCTAAAGACGTTAAGCACGAGCCTGGACCCAACATGATGCTGTACTGCTTCCAAGCGCACTCCCTCCTCTCCGCACCTCGCCCCCCCTGGATGAGCCACGGATTTGCACGGTAGGGAACAAATGGAATACTAGTGTACCTATAGCTACTCGGTTTTATTTGTGCTGGAACATTATTTTGAGTGTAAAGTCGTTATTAAATTGGTTGGCATAATCAGTTAATAGTTTTGTTATCGACAAAGGTCATTATGTATACATATAAAATGCTTTGTCCTGAATGACTGACGGATCAACGCACAGCCTAAACCGCTGATCGTAGAGACCTGAAACTTGGAGAGTGCGTTCTTTGTATGACGTACGCATCCGATTTTCCGAAATTCTACCTCAAAGGGGGTGAAAAAGGGGGGAAAGTTTGAATGAAACTGACATTCGAAACCGCTGGCGGAAACATAGTTCATAAAGGCCACTCGTTTAATAAACCTGTTTTAAGTATCTAACTGTTTTGTCCCTATCTGTGAAATTAAAATGAAGTTTGACAGAAAATAACAAAACAGTTTGATAACTAAAAGAGGCTTATAAGACGGAAGTGTTAATGAATAAGAGGGTTACATTGTATGTATGAAGTCTCGATCTTCAATTTTATGCGATTTATGATAACTGACGGTGTTTGAAAATGTATAGAGATTTCGAATATTAGAGAGTGCCTCTGTCTGTTTGTTATGCCTTTATACATTGGTATGAAGATGGAAGGGCATAGGATGAGGCGCGAAAAGATTTTTCGGGATACGAGTGAAAAACGGGGGAACAGGTAGTCTATTCATATATTTGATAACAGAAACAAAATCTGTAAAGTGATGATAACAAAAATACCCTTACTAATATTATAAATACGAAAGTAATTCTGTCGTAAAACGGCTAAACAGATTTGGATGAAATTTGCTATAGCGATAGCTTGAACCCACCCGGGGTTACGGGCATAGGATACATTTATTCAGGTTCGTGATATGGTTCCCTCAGGATGCGCGCGAAGCCAGTAGTAACAGCTAGTATTTATACGACTTATCTACTTAATAATGATGACTTGCATTCAAAATAAGTATTCTAACGCTCACCTCAAAACAAATTGAGTTGTTTGACACCAATAAAAAAATAAAAAATCTGATAAATTTTTAATTTACTCTAAAAAGAGATATTTTGTTGCTTTGAAAGATAATAGAAAATTTTTACGTTAGTTTGCGATTGCCATACAAAGGGTATGTTCCGATGTGCACTACAAGCACTGCTCAGTGCTCACACTGGTGAAAAATTCGTTCCGTTATACACTGCCGCAGTACCCTAGGGTCTTATGACGTCATAAATCGTCGTCCTTAGGGTTCCGTACCAAAAATGGCAAAAGGTATTATGGTTTCACTTCGTCTGTCTGTCTGTCACAGATGATTATTTCAGGAACTACTCATGCTATCGACTTGAAATTTGGAACAGTTCTAAAGAACGATTGTTTATGAGTATTGCAAATGAAAAAAGTTGAAAAAATATATTGCTTTTATGGAAAAGTGGGGGGAAGTGGGGGTTTAAAATTTCAAAGTATAGTTACTGATCGGATCGGGCCATTATCTTGTCGGTGAACCTAAAAAGGAATGGCTTCACAGTATACTGGATTGACATCAATCACACCTTTCAGAGGTCACAGTGCATATCGGAACATACCCAAAAACTGTGAGAAACGTGTTTTAACAAATAAAGTATGTAAATTAATTTGTGGTGTCATAAACCCAATTGTGAGTAAAATCTCTTATATAAGTACAACAGTATCCATTTGTTCACTCCGTTAGTGTTAATATCGTGTTATGATCCGATTGGAGTAATTTTAAAGTTACAGGAAAACTTCTGCTGTTCTTTAAGGCTACGTCCGTACAGACAGGCGGCTTGTTTAGCGCCTAGAGCCTAGTGGCTTGCATTTTGGCTACTTTCTAGGATACAAGGGAGTTGGTTGCCACAGACGTTTTCTTTAAAAAACTGAAGCAATTAATATTTCTTCATTTTTTTTTGTTCAAAAATGCCTCGCGTTAAATAACCAACACGTTTGTTTACTTGGATACACACTTAGTGACAAGCTAGTGCGGCCGGTCGCGAACATTCTAGAACGTTCGTTTTACTAAGCTACTCGCTAAGCTCTAGGCGCAAGCAGTCTGTCTGTGCGGACGTGGCCTAAGCGATGAATTTACAGAGCAATAACATGTCGGTTGTATTATTTGTAAAGAAATGAAGTCACATTGGGCTTCCTTCTCTTACATTGCTCGATAACGGGGCAATTGTGTAATTTAATCGCTTATTGAATGTGTGGAAGTTTATCTATCTTTTTTTTTTCATACATTATTGAAGTTAATTCTACTAATTTTAGTAAAGTTGACGTCGTAATCCGTTAAGTGATTTGTCAGGTAAATCGAACGAAAGTTAAGTATTATATATAGATTCTTTAACTTATTGTCCCACTGCTGGGCAAAGGTCATTCCCATGCTCTTGTAAAGTAGATGGTTGTATGTTTGTATGTTACTCTTTCACGCAAAAACTACTGAATGTATTTGGATGAAAATTAGTAGACTATAGCCTGTACCAATTGATTTTACGAAAAAGATAAAAAAAATCATAACCTATTTTGTTCTAATTTTCCCATATAGATGAATAAAATGACATTGAATGATGATGTTTAGAGCATGAAATTGACATAAATCCTTTCGCCATTTTGTTAATTTCTGTGGCAGAATTAGAACAAAATAGGTTACGATTTTGTTTACATTTTTCGTAAAACAGATTGGTAGACTATACTGCTCAATTTGAAGTCCACGTAGGCGATGTGGGGTAGGGTATTGGTTGCTGATGTTCTTCAATGAGGGACACATGTTGGGTCATATATATTTTACTTTTAACTGGTACCAGTTTACATTACTATTAATTATATACTAATTTCGACCTAACTGATTGTGTGCGGGGAAACGACTGCTGCGCCGCGCTAATACCACGCGCGCCTGTACGCTAAACTCATGCGTCAGCAGTACGTCTCAGTTTACAATGCACTGTGTCCCTACCACGACATTCAGAAGCTAGTTATCTATATATATGGTATACCTGAAGAAGTTTCTCGTTTGAAGACTTTCGCTTTTGAAAGGAACGCCTGTGACAGATTGCTAAAATCCCATAAGTAGTCTCTTTTGTGTTTCAACGTAATTAATATAGTTGTGATTATTATATGTATTAATGTAATATTAAATCAGTTACAGCCCAAAAACAGTTTAATTGCGAATTTTAAATAGTTACCAGACGACAAAATCATAAAAACAATCCGACTGATGTGGCGTTAAATTAGTAGAACTGGGACCCTTATATCCGGAACATTGCCCGGGTAATGCGCACATTACCCGGCTACTCCAATCGGAATGTAACACGAATGAAAAGCGGATAATTGAATACAATCATCGAAGTTAAGCTGTGTATAGTATTATAACATCTTCCATTTTCTCTGTAAGTTATTTCTTTTTAAATATATTTTGCCATTTTTTCGAATCTGGTTGTCGAAGATAGCGTACTGATTACTTGTTCACTCCTATTGGAACACATCGCACCTCGTACTGTTACGTTTTTTGTCGTATAGAATATCTGGAATGTAGTCTGAGGTAGATATATAAAGATATTTAACACGGTAAGGCTGCGTTTTCACCTTAGCGAAAGTAGTGTTTGTTATGAACCAATTAGGCTGTGTTTTGTCTGAGCGAAGCTATACTTTATTTACAATAAGATTAGACACACTTCCCAACTTTTTTTGCAGCTTATTCAATCGATTTTGAGTTCTATTCCCTACTGATAAGGATGGCGTTGAAAGCAAAATAATGATTACATTAACAAATATATTCTGCATCTGTTTTTGTCTTGTCACCTTAGTAATAGAGATTTAAATCGTTTGAACAAACGGTAAATAGGGTGCGTTGAAATGTCTAATCCCATAATAAATGGAGTACACTCACTCACACGGAATACGGGTACACTATCAGCCGGTTGCACCAAAAAATATGCGGTTACTTAGACTTGAAACGAAAGAACTGTCATCTAAAATCTGTCAAAATCCTTACTAATATTATAAATGCGAAAGTAACTCTGTCTGTCTGTTACGCTTTCACGCCAAAACTACTGAACCGATATAAATGAAATTTGGTACAGAGATAGGATAGACCCTGAGGAACAACATAGGCTACTTTTTACCCGGGTGCGCTGAGTAGTTCCCTCGGAAAGCGGGTGAAACCGCGGGAAACAGCTAGTAGATGATAAAATTATTTAAATTTTACTATTATTCTATGTTTTGCATCTAAATATTTATTATATTATGTTTACTTAATTGTTATTCCTATGTATTGATATCATAAAAATAATTAAGAGTATGCTTATTGCCATCATGCTGTGTGATATTTGTAGGAGGAGGAGCTCGTGGCTAAGTAACAGCCGCACGGTTCGACCGATATCATACGTTAAGCTGCGTTTGGCGCGGTCGGTCCGTGGATGGGTGACCATCTTTGTCATAGCGAGACTCCTCCGTACCTCGGAAAGCACGTTAAGCTGTTGGTCCCGGCTGTCACATGTACATCTTTGACAGTCGTTACGGGTAGTCAGAAGCCAGAAAGTCTGACAACCAGTCTTACCAAGGGGTGCCGTGTTACCCGGTAACTGGGTTGTGGAGGTCAGATAGGCAGTCGCTCCATGTAAAACACTGGTACTCAGCTGCATCCGGTTTAGACTGGAAGCCGACCCCAACATAGTTGGGAAAAGGCTAGGCAGATGATGCTGTGTGATATTTGTAAAAGTATAAATGATAAAAAATTTGGTGCAACCAACCAGCTGTATGGGATCATATCACACCATATGAGAGAAAGGTATTGAACGCGCGCTCATGTTAGAATAGTTATTGGTTACCCTTCACCAGTTTAACTTGGATCTTAAATATTTCTGAAGCTTGGTGTCCGGTTATGTTACTAAAAGAAACAACCCCGTTTTTAGGGTTTTCCTCAAACCAATTTTATCTGACGCATACTCCTATTTATGATTGTTTTATATTTAGAATAAAGAAAATCTATAGCTTACCATTTGGAAATATTTGACCAGGCTTCCACTTATGGCGTTAGTACAGAGTGGGTCCCAGGGGGGGTCACTGGGTACGTGACCCCCCCTCAAAATCGTACAGGTTTAACTGACAAACCTCTAAAAATCAATTTATGAAAATTTTAATTGTAATTACGCATTGGTAGGTCTTTAATCGTAAAAGATCGTTCAATTTTGAAGTTTGCTTGAACCTTCGGCTTCGGCCAACACTTCGGCCAGTTTTGGTTGTTGATGTACCCCACAAATATTAGGCTGCGACCGCGCCTGGGTTAGTATAATATAAATAAACAAATGAGGTCTGATGTATTCTAATTGGCTGGAGGCCTTAATTAATTAAATTAGGACCTCGCCTCATTGTACGGTTAAGTGACCCCCCATACTAGCGTCTTTCGAGCGTCATCGTCGTGTCAGCGTTCGCACGGCGTCGACGCCGCGGCGACGTGACGTCAGCGCTGGCCGTCTGTCGAACGTCCCGGGCTTACGCGGCGCCAGTGCAACGTTTTTTACGAACAAGTACGTCGACGACGGTCGAAAGACGCTAGTGTGGGGGGTCACTAAGCAGGTCGAATGCTGTTAGAAGCACCCTGCAAGACGTCATGTAGAAAGGAAAAAAAATATTCTAAGATAAAGCCCGAATACTCAAATGTTACATAACTCAGTCGTATTTAGTAGTCAAATTGAGAGCCGTTTGAATATTCGGGCATATGTCATTCGAATAAGTCCTCTTGCGAAGGCAATTTTCACTTTTTCACAAACGTGTTTCGTAGCAAATCTGGCGAGTGATGAAGGAACCCATATAATTTAGATAATGTATTATTTAAATTATGTATATGTATTATTAAGTACCTATTTTTATTATTTATGAAATCTCAGAAACATTGAAGTAATTTGAAATAATATCCTACATACATGATACATGATTCTTCGGGCTTTCTAAGGGCTAAGTTCACTGACAGACGGTTACCTAATCGGTCCGTTAAATAAAAAGGTTTTTTAACCACGAAGCGGGAATTTTCGTGTGTTCACTTCTTGATCAACCTCGGATTGGTAATCGACCGTTTTAGGAATAAAAAACCCAAACGATAAGGTATCTGTCGTAAGACAGAAGTTTGAATTAATGGTAAACAGCTGTTTTGAGTTGATCGGACGGTTATCTTAACGGTGAACTTGGGCCTTATTCTTTTCTATCTTGGATTATTGTCATCTCAGATCAGCCTTGGCCTTAATTTAACTAGATTAGACTGTATCACGAAAATAAAAACAAAACAATTTCTGCATGTCGATGTCAGATTACATTTCCGTACTTCGTTTTTAGAATGTCTTAAAATGTAAACAATTTTGGCTTAATTTTATACGAATAATGGTTTGGGAAAATATGATTGAATATCGATTTAATATATTTATAATTGCATTTTTCGTGTAAATGGTTCGCCAGGATTGTAGTTTAGGAACATTAAGTAAAAACGGAGTAAGTATATAAATAATTGAATAATCTTGTTGAAATCTTTCAATAGCCAATGTGTATAAATTTCCAAATACATCATTTTGCTTTAAATGAAATAATGTATTATTTGTAGTAAAATAATTCGATTCGAATACTTGATAATATCTTAGAGGTATGTTAACGAAATCTTCGCTTAAATTGTAAATACGAACAAATTACATATATTTTTGTGTGCCATTGAGGCTGTTTTCATTTACCTAGTGGACATTGCTTGATATCAGTATGAATTTTCTTCCTGCCATCATCAAATGACTTCATATCTTTATTCTAGATATATGTGTTTCGTGTAAAGTCCGATACTCTCTAAAAGTAATAATTAAAAACTAATTTGTGCTTGTTCAACAAATGTTATTGTACATTAAACTGTGATTCATTATTTTAAAATGTGTTTTAATTATTCTGCCGTCATAAAAAAGGGAGTATTTTTTTTTCGATATTGAATACATAATATTTGGAATCAAGAAAAAATCTAATTACGAATATGTATCAATATTGAAAAAAAAATGTAATTATCTCACTCCAAACAATTACTATAATTATAGGGAAGCAGCTGTAAGAACACAAAAAAATATTCATCAATGAATTAAGTGTGTAGACAAACTTAAAAAAAAATCTTTGTAATCGTACATGATTTATTGTGAAACAGGGAATGTATGGTGTATAAATAATATTAATATTTCCTTAAATTATACAAAGTAAGCCTAGTGCGGGCCTTTTAAATACTTAAATAATTTTGCTAATTAATTTATAATATCTTTGATTATGAGTTTTGCACTTTTATTGCACATTCAGATCAAAAATACAATGATTTTACTAATATATTTATTGTAAGGCCTGCCTACAGTCATTTGGTTAACCAAATATTAACCAGCTGTTAAATAGGACACATTTCCATATTTTTTACCCAGTTAAGAGTGTATAATATGCGTTCTATATACAAAGAATCCTCACTAGGTTTCTTTGTATATAGAACGCATATTCCCAGTTTACATTTTTGGTCACCACACTACGACAATGAAGTTCGAATACAAAACTTTCGCATTTATCGATATCAATTATTACACTTTACACATCACTAGTCAGCAGTGGTGTAGGTTACCAGAAAAAAAAATATCGACACTCCAGTGGGTAGTATCGTTGACAATATACTATATAAACTATTTATAAAAGCTTTTAATACAATCATCACATCAGTTGTTTATCGACTGCCTTATTGGATCTTGAGTCTGCAATAAAGAGTTATTATTATAATATAATAATATTGGCGTATGCTGAGGATACATGCTCTCGACACATCCTCATTAGCTAGAACAGACTAAAGACTTTTGAAACATTCTTCATTGATGCTCCGCTCCTCTTGATTTTAGCGTGATGATATAATAGCCTATAGCCTTCGTCGATAAATGGGCTATGTAACACTGAAAGATTTTTTTAAACCGATCCAGTAGTTCCTGAGATTAGCGCGTTCAAACAAACAAACTCTTCAGCTTTATTATATTAGTATAGATTTTGACAGATCTTGAATGACAGTTCTTCCGTTTCACGTAACCGATAACATCGCAGGGATACACCGAGTGTATCTACCCGTGTATAGTGTTGTAGAGATGGTCCCAGTGCGCGGGGCACTGCAGGAAGTACTTCCTGGCGGCGCTGCAGAAGCGACTCTTGTACTGCTCGGGGGACACCACGGTGGGCTGGCCCGAGCCGAGGTTCTTCTTCACCAGGTGCTCCAGCTTCTTGTCCCACGTGAACGTGCGGATGTAATCTGTTGGCAACAGGTGGCTTTTATTTCTAACTAGCTGACCAGGCGAACTTCGTTCCGCCTAACAGTTGATTCTTTAAATTTATTCCTTTATTTTTCTAAAATAAACGTAGCCTAAGTTGCTCCTTATTACATCAGCTACCTGCCAATTAAAGTCCCGTCAAAATCGGTCCAACCATTTCAGAGATTAGCAGGAACAGACAGAAAAAAATATATATTTTGGTGTAATGCTTCCAGAGAAGAATGGAAGCGAAAATCATATTGCGCCGACCCCAAATAGATTGGGAACAGGGCAGGAAGAAGAAGAAGAAGATGTACCGTACATATATGTGTTTATTTCAATTTTACAAACAGACACTCCAATTTAATTTATATGTATAGATATATAGACTGGCAAAAAAAATTACATACTTGAAAAGCATATTATTAATCATTTCTGAGTTTTCTCAGTATAGCTGCTAGTTTTGACCCTGGGGGGAAGAATGGTAAGCATAGGCGCTGGGAGGGTGCAAACATGTGCACATGCCCTCTGCCATGAAAACAGCACACGAATATTTTTTAATCGTGATTACGCTAGGGTCGGTCGGTCCGTGGATGGGTGACCATCTTTGTCATAGCGAGACTCCTCCGTGCCTCGGAAAGCACGTTAAGCTGTTGGTCCCGGCTGCCAATCATAGATCTTTGACAGTCGTTAAGAGTGGTCAGAAGCCAGAAAGTCTGACAACCAGTCTAATACAAGGGGTATTATGTTACCCTGTAACTATTGTAGGGTTGTAGAGCTCAGAGGTTGTAGGGAGTCGCTCCATGTAAAACATTAGTACTTAGCTGCATCTGGTTTCGACTGGAAGCTGACCCCAACATGATTGAGAAAAGGCTAGGCAGATGATGATGTTTCTTAATTACGCTTTCATCATAAAACTGCTGAGTAAGTGTAGATGAAATTTGGTTTGGCAATTTTTTATAAGGGTACCCGATGCAGGTCTTTCGTGCGTCATGAGTGTACTCACCAATAATGCCAAGCACGAGCGTGTTGTTGTCGACGCCGAGCAGCAGCGAGTAGTCCATGACGGTGTGCGCGGCCAGGAAGCTGGTGTCGCGCTCCACGGCCGCGAACAGCACGCACGCCGTGTGCGACTGCACGTACAGCGGCCTCTCCCAGCGGACTGCGGGGGAGGGAGAGAACATTGTTTTTGTCACTATTCTTCTGCGAGGCGTTTGAAAAAATAAATAATGGGGTGATAGCTATTTTTAAATTCTTTTAAGTCTGTCTGGTTGTTCGTTAGTGTACATCTTCGTAACTACTGAATCTGGAGATAAATTTAATCTGCGGAAAATAAAGGTGTTTTTTTTTTCAGAAGTTGTTTTTAGTTTTACCTATTTTTGGAGGATTTTCAGCAGTACTGGGCTGAGTGATTGACGCTGAAATTATGCTCTTGACCTCCCCTATATATTATGTTACACAGTATGACGATATCTTCCTACAGTAGCGCAACGAATGTAGGTACTTACGCGGAGCAACGGCGGGAGACTCGCCGGGAGGCGTCAGCCGCGTCCCGCAAACACGCTTACTTTGCGAGACAGAGCGCGAGGGACCAGACGTGGTCGTATTTTGTTGAAAATTGTTTCGCTTTATTGTTATTTTATTTCCCATTTTGTAACAATCTTAGCGTATTTACTTACGCCAGCAGCGGCATCGCGCGTCATCAAAGGCGTTGCGCTACTGTAGGGAGATATATCGTAATACTGTGCTCTGTTATCACATCCAAATTCCATGGAATCTAGAAACTTCGACCTTTTTAGGGTTCCGTACCTCAAAAGGAAAAAACGGAACCCTTATAGGATCACTTTGTTGTCCGTCTGTCCGTCCGTCTGTCAAGACCCTTTTTCTCAGGAACGCGTGGAGGTATGAAGCTGAAATTTATATCAATTACTCAGGTCTACTGTCCCTTGAAGCTGTGAAAAAATCAAACTTCTAAGCCAACGCAATCAAAAGATACAGCCGTTTATGCCGCAAATTTTCGATACTTGCAAGGGAATCAAAACCTACAGGGTGCTTCCCGTGAACTCAGAATCTTGAAATTTGGTACGAAGCAACGTCTTATAGCATAGATAAAGGAAAAATTACGAAAACCATAAATTTTTAGTTACATCACATAATATATTTTTTTTTAATAATTTTAACCTTACTACCCATTTCCTCATAAACGCGTAGAGGTATTAAATTGAAATTCATACCAAATACTCAGGTCTATAATACCTTTAAGCTGTAACAAAATCAAACTTCTATGTCAACGCAATCAAAAGAAACAGCAATTTAAGCTGCATATTTTGAAACTCGCAAGTACTCGCAAGGGAATCAAAACCTAAAGGGTACTTCCAGTCGACCTAGAATCTTGAAATTTGGCATGAAGCAACGTTTTATAGCACACATAAAGGAAAAATTCCGAAAACCTTAAATTTTTAGTTACATTACAAAATATATATTTTTTAATAAATATAAACTTATTACTTTTTAAACCTTGCAGGTTTGTACGGAACCCTCGGTGCGCGAGTCCGACTCGCACTTGGCCGGTTTTTTTGTTTGATCCGGAATTTACGTCGTCATGATAGTCGTAGATATATATGTTACTAAAGTAACTAGATCTGCAATCACCGAACACAAAGCGTGCCATAAAGGTTAAGCCCACAGACATAATTCATGCCATCTGTCAGCTTGACTTCAAGTGAATGTCTGGAACTGTCAAAAACTGTCTGTCGCCGTCTTTGTCCAACAGATGTGATGTACATAATGTTTTAGTTGTTTGCGTCAAAGTGGTAACTAGTTTCAAAGCTTCGTCTACATACCAAAAAATTGGTTAAGTTTTTTTTTGACGCGTAATGTTCGGGATTGCCTCTTTATTGTGTACTAGCTGCTGCCAGCGACTTCGTCCGCGTGGAATAGTGGTGCTCCGCTCCTATTGATCTTAGCGTGATGATATATAGCCTACAGCCTTGATTTATGAGTAGCTTTAACCATTAAGGTCCTCGCGACGGAAGCTTGAAAAAATGGAGTAACTTCTCCCGTTTTCCCAATATTTCCCTTCACTGCTCTGCTCCTATTGATTGTAGCGTGATGAAAAGTATACTATAACCAGCTCAGGAGTATGAAAAATAATTGTACCAAGTTTCGTTGATATCCGTCGAGTAGTTTCTGTTTCTATAACGTTTATACAGACAGACAGACAAAAATTTTACTGATTGCATTTTTGGCATCAGTATCGACCCCTAATCACCCCCTGATAGTTATTTTGGAAATATATTTCATGACCTCTCTACAGATTTATTATAAGTATAGATATCTCGCTGGGTAGCACGTACGGTTGAGCAGGTTCTCGTCCATGAGCACGGCGAGCGGCGCGGAGTGCGGCGCGAGGCGGTGTCGCGAGGAGCCCTTGAGGTCGAAGCGCGTGCAGCGCGGCCCGCACGCGTACCACACGTTCTCCAGCACCAGCACGCCCGAGCCCGCGCCGCCCACGCTGAACACGCCCAGGATACGCGCTGCCCGGGCAACAAACATTGCTTTTTTGTGACTATTCAATATTCAAAAATCGTTTATTCAAATTAGGCTGAAATTAGCGTCAAATTTACATAAGACAGCCCCCAAAATGCCCGCCCTTCACCACTTCCTATGTGTTTTAGCTGAGAAGAAGTGGCGCAACAAACTCCCCAGCAACACATGTCCGTCTGTAAGGTTTGAAGAACCATCTTTATACAATATCAATATTATATAATTGTAAAAAAAATACATATAATTAGATAGTATTTTTACACATGTTGACTAGCATACTCCCTTAGAAGTACTTATATCCTATATCATGTTAAGAGCGATGAGTTCTAATAATACCTGTAGAAGTTATGAGGTTTGCTAAAAGATAACGCGCTAGTTAAGGTAAAATAAACATAATAACTGGACCAAGGGTTGATTCATATAATTAAAACTGATTTGCAAACTAAGGTAAAAACGCTTAATTGACTAAAATGTACGGTTAGAAATGAAATGAAAAAAGGGAACACGTTTATTTGCGCTATGATGTGACGCATAAAAAAAATAAAACAAAAAATGGCGAATACGTCACATCCGCGCAAAATGGCCATCGTTTAGCATAATGATGTCATACATGGGCCAAACATAGTCACAGTGCTGAGATTTCACAGATAGCCAACGTTAACATTACGAAGTCGACATTCGAAATCGGTTCAAGCATTCAGAAGTTATAAAGGAATGAAGAAACACACATATTCATACCATGATACAATAACTTTCCGCCAGCGGCTTCATACAACATTGCCACCCTTTTTCACCCCCTCAGGGATACGATTTTTTAAAATCCTTTCTTATCGGATGCCTACGTCATACAAAGTATACACCCTCCAGGTTTCAGGTCTCTACGATCAGCAGTTTAGGCTGTGCATTGATCCGTCAGTCATTCAGGACAAAGCATTTTATATGTATAGATAACATTAAACATAACACTCCTCCCAAAACCCCATCGCTGTTGTTATCAAAAAAAATTAAGCTTGTAACTACTGCTATAAAGGTTCATATAAAACAGCAAATAACTCAAACGGGTAGACGAATTTTCATCAATTACAACTAAGAACCATTCTGATTACACTAGCTTCCAATTAAAGAAAGCCACATTACAATAGTTTCGCCTGTTTAGGTCTTATGATCCCACAAACAGATACAAAGTGTGAAACACCCTTCCAGTTTAGTACGGGGCTTGTAGTCGGTTCTCCTCTAAGGACCAACAGGTGCATGGTTCCAAAAAGTTCTTCTCCATAGGACTAACTTTTTGGAACCATGCACCTGTTGGTCCTTGTCATTTGTAGCTATGCTTGCCACGGTTTGTCCGTGGATGGCTGAACATTTGTCAGAAGCCAGAAAGACTTACCGAGGGGTACCGTGTTACCCAGTCAGGCAGTCACTAAGCTGAAGAGGTCAATTAAGCAGTTGGTCTATGTAAAATACTAAGGCCCAAGTTCCCCGACAAGATAACGGTCCGGTTAACTTAAAGCAGCTGTTTACCATAAATTCAAACTTCCAACATTCGATGGGTAACGTATTATTTGAGATTTTTATTCTTGAAACGATGGATTACCAAACCAGGGTTGAACTAGAAGTGGGTAACACTAATGTACCGTATTCGCATTAATTCATTACATTTCCTAATATTCCCAAAACATTTGTGGTAGCTTGGGTTGCACGGAGAAAATATAGTGAAGCGCCTTGACACGCGCAAGCCGTCTTACTAACGGGGGGTATTAGGATTTCTATCCACCTATCAAAAATCACTAGTCGAATCGATACGCTAATCTATAACCGAAACACCGTTCACGATCTTGACATTGCGCACATCCCTACAAACGTCGCTTACGGTTGGTACTTCGCTACGACTCGCCGGGAAGTGCGCGCTCGTGAAACTTATTTTCCTTAAAATTCGAAACAGAAACAAAAACTATTGTGTTGTGTGTTCATCAATCCAGCCTCTGAAGCGACGCCCTCAAGAACTGGTGGAATCCGCTGTGGGACGAAGGTAAGGCGGCTCATATCCTTATCTTCTCCGTCAGTCTATTGCTCCCACAATCGTTTTGAAATTAACCATTTCATCCCTTAATGTGCGAACTGAGCCGGTTTCGCTACAACTAAAATTAAATTAAATAAAAAAAAACAGCTTCCTGGTTAAAAAACGTTTTTGTTTAACGAGCCGATTACGTAATCATCTGTCGGTGAACTTGGCCCTAATACTAATTGCGGTTAGACTGGAGGGCGACGTTTTTGGGAAAAGGCTAGGGAGGTGAGAAGGTCTTTTTGGAATGTTTATAATATTTAGTTATTTCGTATAACAGACTTACCCAACAGGCTGGGCAGTTTGTTCTGCCTGCAGTTGTTGACGTATGCGAAGTAATGCGGCGCGAAGTCCAGGAACTGCTGCCACTCCGGCTTCGTCATCTCCTTCAGCACGTACCTGTCATCTATTCAATAAAATTATTGGAATTAATATTATAAATGCGAATGTGATTTTGTTTGTTTGTTATTCTTTCATAGCTGAAGCGATTAAGATGAAAGGAGATGGCAAAAATCGATACAATAAAACCCAGAATCGACAGCATTGAAATGTTTACCAACAGGTTTATTATGATAGACTATTGATGATACCAAAGGGACAACCCTGAAATCCATGGGGTATAGATAGGCAGATAAATTTGAGTTACCTTTAGTTTTACAGAAGGTAGAGCCGGACTTCCCTCCCCGCGCCGCCCACGGCACGCAGTGCGCCAGCGACCTAATAAATCCTTCTTCTATCTCACACAGGCCTTCTAGAATTAAAAACAGTAAAAAAGGAGCAGAATATAATAAAAATTAAAGGAATAATTAATTACGGGTGATCAGAGGTCGCACTACATATTCTCCTTCTTTTCCAATGGGTTTCATCCTACTAGAATTTTTTTTGGTTTCAAAAATTATCGACCCTGTCAATATATGACAACAATGATGTCGGTGTTAAATGCCAAGAGTAATTAACACAAATGATTGAGCTTCACAGACCTCGTGAGCATAGCCTCGTGGAGGAGCTCGTGGTTAAGTTACAGCCGCACAGTTCGACCGATTAAAGGTTAAGCTGCGCTTGGCGCGGTTAGCCCGTGGATAAGCGACCATCTTTGTCATAGCGAGACTCCTCCGTGCCTCGGAAAGCACGTTAAGCTGTTGGTCCCGGTTGTCATTTGTAGATCTTTGACAGTCGTTACGGGTAGTCAGAAGCCAGAAAGTATGACAACCAGTCTTACCAAGGGGTACCGAGTTACCCGGTAACTGGGTTGTGGAGGTCAGATACACAGTCGCTCCATGAAAACACTGGTACTCAGCTGCTTCCGGTTTAGACTGGAAGCCAATCCGAACACAGTTGGGAAAAGGCTAGGTATATGATGATTGAGCTTCACAGACCTAGCAATGGCTGGCCATGACTGCCTATATATTACGAATATCCCTAGATATTTGTGTATACATAAGAAATTCCTGATCCAATTATTGAAGTTTTATTGAATAAACAAGACTGAAATTACGAATCGGGCTCAAATAAGCATGGTGTAACGTACGTCAACGCCATCTATCGTATTATACGCGTACCCCTATCAACGGGACCGATCTACGACCGATATTAATTACAATACAACGTTACAAGTGCTGCCATCTATGAGCAACGTATGCAAGAATATACGGACAGCGAGTCTTCGTGTCACCACTACAGATGAACTACGTGTCGTGATTGCACACATACAAGCATCGGCGGGTATAAAATCCGTACAACGCCGGACCAAATCATTATTCGCTAGCTAGAGGAGCAGAGCGCGGCAGCCACGCAGCCAGTTCTGAGCCTACAGTAAGCTGATAACCTGACCGGCAGCCCCGCAGCCATCAGGCATATCAGCAATTAGGGAGACCTGGAAGGAGATAGCCCCGCAGTCCCTTTCAGCAGTCTCACATAGGGTTGCTATATTAAAATAATTTCTGTACCTAGAATTTAGTTACCAGAATAAATAAGTGCTTAACAGTCAAGGGGCCTTTTATTGCACTAGCAACCTTTACAATGGTCAAAACTCCACACCTATCTTTACCATATGATAATAAACACGCCGATGATGATGTTGATTAATCGCTAATCGCTCCATGTAAAACACTGGAACACAACTGCAACCTATTAGACTAACAGCCGGTCGCATCAAAAAAATATGCGGCTACTTATACGTGAAACGGAAGATCTGTCAAAGTGGAGGATAAAATTGAATATTTTTGCTATTATTTTAGGTTTTTCGTCTAAATATTGATGATATATATATTTACTTAACTGTCTATTAATAAAATACAAAACATTAAAAGTATGCTAATTATTGAGATCATGTTTTGTGATATTTGTAAAAGTATTAATGACAAAAAGTTTGGTGCAGCCGGATGTAAGCTTCACAACATAGTTAGGAAAAGGCTAGGCAAATGATAATGAAAGAAGTATTACTATCAGTCCTGTCCTTAGCGTCGTCATTGCAGTTGCACTTGGGCTCGGCGCTGAGCGGCGAGAGCAGCTGATGTCGCAGGCGCTGGAACTGCGACGCGTAGTACACGCGGCACACCAGCCCGTCCTGACGACCACAACTTGTACTGTAGTCTTGATTTTACAAATAAAATAGAGTACGTGTGTGTGTGTGTGTGTTTAAAACCAGGGGAAGAAGTGGGCACTTCTAACTCACCGAAACGAAACTTCGGAACGACCGAGAATAGTCGATAACTTTTTTGTGGTGCGGTAAGGTGCGATCTGATACTTAAAGAGGGGTGTACTTATACTATCCATATAAATTAATTGTTTGAACCTAACCACCCTAAAAATCACAAGGAAAGGTTCCGAATTTCAATCGAATGTTCGTTTTCGTTAAGTTAGGGTAGGCCCCCTGGCAAGTACCATGCAAATTTGAAGTCAATTTGATTTGAAGTCACACGTAAGTTTTAAGGAAGATATCTCGAGGAAACATGGATTTAAAAAGTCCGAAATCGCCAATCCGCCTTGAGCAAGCGTGGTGAACAGTGCTCGTAGGCTGTTATCCAGCACTGCAATAACACACGGTCACGGATTTACTTTCGCATCTATGATATAAGTCAGGATTAAAACTAGGTACTATACCTTGAGCAGTACTTCGACGTGGTCGTTGGACTTGGCAAGCTTCGACTTGTCTCCATCAGATTTGTCCTTGCCCGTCGAGCTCGTGTTCTCATTCTCTTCTTGTTCTGTTTGGGTGCTAAAAGAAAAGGTACAATATTTTTTATTATTATTTTCTTTCGTCGGTGATGACGTGTTAGTTGTCGGGATTGTGGAGTGAAGTATAGTACCTGTGTCGCTGTTGTGTGCGGCGGTACGTAAGGTAGGTGAGCGAGGCGAGGGTGGCGGCGATAACGGAGCCGAGCTCGCCGGCACGGACCACTACGGGCACGCAGCCGCTGCACAGCACGATGCCGCTCTACAAGCACAAGGTACTACTTACTCACTACTCACTCACCACACTCACAGACTGTTACTAATTCCACACATTTCTTGAAATTGGCTAGTGGCAAAAAAAATACTCACATCAAATATAGGTCATTTGAAAACAATACTATCTAAATGTTATCCTATGAAGAAGTAAAATAAGTAATTTATATAAACAAGAAAATAAAATGGGCCAAGAATAGAGCCTTGAGGGCTCCCATGATAACTACAGTTCCCGGAGTTATTCCATTATCATTAACTTTTTTAAATCCTATCACTTAGGTATGAAGCAATAAGATCCAGACTTCCAGAGCAGAGTTCCTTATTCTATATTGGTACAATTTTCCGAATAGTGTTTTATGACGCACACAATCAAATGCCTTGGGTAAATCTCAAAATAATCACATGATCTTTACTAATCTGGTAATCCTATCTGTCTGTTACGTTTACACGGGTAAACGGCTGAACAGATTTAGAAAAAAAGGCATGGAGATAGCTTGACGTGGACATTGTGCTATGACGTCGCGTCTTTGTGAAATTACCTGATTAGCTGGCTGATTATTGGACAGCAGTTGAGACAATATCTGTCGGACCGTCTTTTTGTCGCCTTTCTCTTCATCCTCCTCTGTGCCTAACAAAGATTAAACATACAACATATAAACAAAAGGCCGTAATAATATAATATTACTTAATTAAGTGTTTTTGAACTGGTTCCGTGAAGTTGCTCTCATATTATAAACCTGGGTAGAGTTTGGACCACACGACACAGGGAACCCAGTGAAACTATTAATTAATTATAAACAAGCTTGTACCTTTATAATTTAAGTATGTAACTACTGTACTAAGTTTGCTGTTACTCAATAATTTGTTTTTTTTTTTAATTTTAAATATTAAAGTTATTTCATTTTTCATCTGTGATTTGATGATCATCGGTTAAAATTTTAAATACGAGCTTCTGTCCGCAGCTTCGTCCGTGACATTTGTACATCAAAATGACCTTTTTCAATGGATTAAAAATTTGTATTTTCTTGTGGTTACTGTACCTGTATGTTCTTTCTCCGGGTCCTTGTTATTATCTGCGTTGAACACGTATGTTGTACCTAAAATGTAGACAAATTTTCTGTAGCATTATCAAGATACAGGGCATCTCAAGATCAGGCTATTCAGCTGTTTATATGTTTACAAGCTCTTTTGTTAAAATGAAAGAATCAAGAAAAAAGATTAAGTTTATTTGTTACTTTAGAAAGATAATCTACGCAATGAAAAGAAAATTCCTATTATATACTCGAATATCCTTTTAAAAACAATACCTGGGTTTTCTTTACCGCCGTCATCGCCTGAAGAATCGTCCAGATCCGATTTATCTTCAACTGTAAAAATATTAACTTGAAAATGTTATTCGTCGTATATTTTCTTTTTTCGCTGCTTTTGCTAACCATTTTCGGTCATCTCTTTATTGAACGACTAATATCTAACCTCACCTGATAACAATAAGCCCTATTACACTTAGCCTAACTTAGGAATTTACTTCGAAACTTCACTTTGGTACTTGGAATCACTTGACAGTCATATAATAACTATACGTTTTCGGTATTTTTTTTATTTAGTAACTAGCGGCCCGTCCCGGCTTCGCACGGGTAGCCTATGTTACTCAGGGTGAATGTAGCTTTCTAATGGTGAAAGAATTTTTTAAATCGGCACAGTAGTTTTTGTACTATTTTAGCTGACCCTATGTCACCCACAATGTTCAATTACAAAACTTTTCTTTTGAGTGAGGACTCTTAATTCTATTTCCAAAATTTAACAAGCCTACGTCACTCTTTATCCTTATTTGCTAGTGAAAATCCCGTCAAAAATAATTTTGGTATCGTGTAAACCAGCGATATTCAACCTTTTTTATTATGGGGCCAAAAAATCATTTCAGTCATGTTGTCGCGGGCCGCAAGGGGTTATAGGTTTTAATAAAAATATTTATAAGTTTTCCTCAGAAATGTTGATACGGTCCTCTTTACTAGTTGTCTATTTTATTATTTAGCCGCAGGTTGAATATAGCTGGTTTAAACATTCGCGTTCAATAAAAAGATCTTATTTTAAACAGACTTCCTAAAAAGAAGATTTCCAATTCAGCCTTTTATTTAAACTGACACATTAATTAAAGTTTATATGAAGAAGAATTATATATGTATAGAATATACATTAGGTAAGTACGCTATTTAAATGTTCGTTACCGGCATTTTCAGGCTGTGGCTTGGTCTTAGCCGGCGGGCTGGACCACTTGTCCTGTGCGTCGCGTAGCATCTTTTCTCCCATGATAATACGATCAGACACGCTCCATAAACTGCGTACCACGCCTGTAATGACGAAAACCATGGTGTACTACCTTTTTTTCGGATGGGAAATCGTCAAACGACCCCTCCCGCCGTGGGTGGGGCGGAAGGGAGTGTCACTTTTGCTGACATCTCTTTGAGGCGCGCGTGGAACACGAACGCGCCGTCGACGCGGGTCTGGTCCTTGCCGGACGGCGAGCCACCCATAGGTTACCATCCGCAGCCCCGCGCCTTGCTATGGTACTAAAGTCTCACTTAAGAATAAGATTTAACCAATGAAATGGCTCCAAATCTATTCTCAAGACAACATCTATACTCCGAACTAACGTTTTTTAGTAACATAGTGGATTTACTGACATATAATCATAGAAATGCACAGATACTTAGTCCCGAAACCACTGTTTTATACTATAGACAATTGTCTGTCCAGGGATAGCTTTGTCAATTGCTCACCACTACACCAACAGTGCTGTCAAATTTGGCTTGCCCAGCTATAAACTAAATCATTTTCTCACACTCAATATAAACCTCTATTACACACAAAATAAAGTGTAAATTCCCTCACCAGCTGTTGTCCTCATGCAGAAATTAATATCCCTTCACATAATATTGGCCTCTATTTCACAATAAGGTGTATATTCCCTCACCTGCCGTTGTGTTATCCTCATGCAGGCTAGCCGAAGTTAGCGCTAGATGTATTTGTTCCATATGTTGTTTGAAGCTTTGGTAATCTTTTTCCGCGTCGCCGTCTGATAGCCCGCTAAATATCTCGTGCCCTGGGAAACGTATCTTCGAATAAGGATCACATTTAAATAAAATCTTGGATCGAAGTGCAATTAAATTATACTGGGTTAAAATACGTAGAAAAGTCACAAAAATATGCAACTAATAGTTTCCGAAATAATGGAACAAATATTAAATTAAGGAATGATCTCTGTTTTTTTTTCTCAAGGGGTTAGACGGGGAAAACTTTTAAGTTTATATGGAACTTGCTGTTTTCCGCGGTTTCGCCCGCGTCCCCAGAGATATATTTAACGCTCCCGGATAACTACATAGGGTAGTCCTTCCCAAGGGTTCAAGCTATCCCCAAATCAAATTACATCTAAATCGGTTCTGCGGTTTAAGCGTGAAGAGATAACAGACAGACTTCCGCATTTTTAATATGGATTTTGTTATGAAGATGTTACTGCTGGGAAATTTCATTGGCCATACATTAATAAAGTCCATCACACAAGTGAATGTAACGTACCTTTCTGCACGAGCTCGTTGAGCTGAGAGATGAGACTGTCCCGCATCTGTTTAGTATCGTAGTTTATCGATATCATGTCCGGCGGCAGCTGGATCTCGTACGGTGTTATTTTGCTGTACCTGTTGTGTGAAATCTAATAGTATCGATATGTTGCTATTAAAGGAAAAATACTACTATTGCAAGTTTGATGAATATGCTATGGTAATTGAATACATTTTAATCGTAAAACCGATTAAAAAAATATCAAATTAAATGTTTATCTCCGTCCCCATTCATTAGCAATACAGTGTAAGTATACAATATAAAAGGCCCTTATATATTGTTTTATTAATACCCTTTTATATTGTTTTATTTTTGAAGATTTTCTTCTCTGTAAGTTTGCGACAGTGTAAAGAAAGAAAGAAAAACAGTTTATTCGCGGGCAGCAACACACATACAAAACATAAAATTAGAAGAAAAACAAATGTGTGTAAAATCTATAACTAGGCATATAAAGAAACAATCTAAGAAATGCATCACCACTACGCGAAACGGCAAAGGCACCAGTCCACGGCGCTGGTTACCTGAAGCAGGCGGTGGTGTGGTGGTGCACGAAGGCGTGCGCGTGCGCGTGCAGCGGGTGCGGGCACGCGCGCACGTAGCGCGGCGCGGCGGCGCGGGCGCGCACGTACGTGCCCAGCGACAGCGCCAGCGCCAGCGCCGACACGCGCCGCGCCGCGCCGCTCCAGCCGCACTGCTCGCAGCGCGACCAGAACATCACCTGCGCACCCACGCAGTTACCCCCATGGAATCGACACTTTCCCACATAGGCGCGTGATTATCGCTCGATAATACCGGATTCGTTATTGCGATAATGCGTCCCGATTCCTTGCACAAAATTCAAATTAGGCTGAAAATCAGCACTTTTTGAACTTCAATTTTACAAAAGACAACCCCCAAAACGCCCGCCCTTCACCACTTCCTATGTGTTTTTGCTGGGAAGAAGAAGTAGCGCAACAAACTCCCCAGCAACACATATCTGTCTGTGTCTGTATGTTCACACAACTGCGTTCGTGCTTTTGGTAATTTTTTGTGATATTCGGGCGTTTTAGTTAGTCATCTTCCCCAGCTAGTTAGTGATAAAAAATCTTCGTCTGATGATAAATCAAGATCCATATTATATAGATTTTTAGAACACTCGTAAATGTCGGTAAAACCAAATTTCGTCCTTAACGTACTACTAGTACTAACGATCTCGAAGCTGTGTGAGGGATCGCATGCGTCTCAATACAAATGTTCTCAGAACACATATCGAAATATCGCAGGATGGAGGAACGCAAGCGTCCTCCTTCTATCGTCGTTATTATCGCAGCAGTGTAACTTCGTAGCCGTACTGGTACATAATGTACTAAAACCAGATATCGCAATATTGCATTTGGTATTATCAAACGATAATAACGCGCCTATGTGGGAGAGCCTTAAAATCTGGCGTCCACCAGGCGGGCTTGGTCGCCACGCAAAAATTCACTTAACTATGTTTTGTATGAAATATCGTGCGACGAATCGGGGCGCAGCGACCCGTTACGAATTTTCACCGCGGCGGGGTCCGATCCGATGCGACCCACCCCGATCCGTCGTTAACGTACGCTAGCCTTAATTGTGTAATTGACACTAATATGAAATAAATGCGAAAATAAGTTTGTTGATTTGTTTGCGGGACGCGGTTAAAACCGCGGAAAACAGCTAGTCGTTAATCCTGGTTATATGGGTACCAATTTTATTCAAATCCTTTTAGCAGTTTTTATTGTGAAAGATAAACAAACACACATCCATACATCCTCACAAACTTTCGCATACATAATTATAGTGGGATACACGCCAGGCTCACACAATGACGTAGAGAGCGGCGGGAAGGAAGTGTGGCGACATAACCGAGCGTCATGCCAATTACCGTCACGGCGTACGGATCGGTCATACCCCCACGGCGCACCAATAGAATAAACATCAATTTTTATAAACTTATTGTGTATTTATTTAATAGTAGAAACTCAACTGTAGTTTATATAGACGAGACAATACCTGCTTGCTCTGCTCCTCCTTGATTTTGTCGACATTACTATGCCCAACAGTGTTGCACGTTATAGTGATGCACACGTCGCCGTGCACGAATCTAAATATCGATAGTTTATATTAAAAGAAGGAATGTTCTCGACGAAGGGTTCGTGCAAAATATATATTATTTGCTGAAACTCAAAAACTATCATTTAAAACGAAAGGCCCGCAATTAGTCTAATTTCGAACTGTATAGTTTTTCGTACACGTGGTACACGTCATCATTGTAAAAAAACAGTGTGAAGTTTTGAGTTTTGACCAGTTACGTACCTGCGTACATGCTGGTTCATGGGCACGTTACAGTTGGGAGAGGTACACTTGTAGTCGCCGTTGAAACAGTACTTCTCGAGGAACGCGCCCAGGGATATGTCGTGGCGCCCGTACATCTCCATCGTCACTATCCTGATGTCACCATTATACCAGTCAATGACGCTTGCCCAAGAAGCTTGTACATAAAATTAGAGACTAACTTCCAAGTACTTGGTACTAGTTCAAATGTGGTCGATGTAAATGTAATTTTATCGATATATTGAAAAGTGGCGTTTTGTTGACCATGCTTTGCGAAACATTGAATGACTGATTGACACTGTACAAAAAATTGCGAAGTTTTAGTCCAAATTCCATCTACGAAAAGCCAAAAAGAAGGCCTATGGTTTTAGCATTCTACCAGCCGGTTGCACCAAACTTTTTATCATTTATACTTTATACTTTTACGAATATCACAAAACATGATATCAATAATTAGCATAATTTTAGTAGTTTTATGTTATCAATACATAAGTGTAATAATTAGGTAAACATATATTATAAATATAAAGACGAAAAACATAAAATAATAGCAAAATTATTCAAATATATCCACCATATTGACAGATCTTGAGTGACAGTTCCTCCGTTTCCCGTGTAAGTAACCTGATATTTTTTGGTGCAACCGGTTGTTAATATGCTTATTAATACAAGCTGACAGGATGAACGAGGGACGGGAAAGTTTTCGCTTCCCATAGAAAAGTCGTCAGCTGATCCACCAATTTGTATAGAAGTCAATTTTTTTTGCGAGTTTTTAAAACTCGTAGAACAAAAGTTTTTAATTTTGATGGTAGTAATCATATACTAGAGCATATCTCTCGTTCATCCTGCCAGCCTGTATATGATAGAGATATATGAAAGAAATATATTTAAAATATCACACATGAAAATACATAATCTAAATTAATTAAAACACAGAGAGAACACAAAAACGTCAGGGACTTCCTAGAAAGAAATCAAACCTACAAACTTAACAAAAATACAAAAAATAAATAAATAAAAACAGAATTGATGGCGTTCCATAAAATAAGCATGTTCATGTTCACTGACCATGGATTGACGCAGAAGTCGGGAACATTGGCGGACTTGTTGCTGAAGCTGTACAGCAATAAGCTGAGCTGCTGATGGTTCTCCGGGGCGAGGGGATCGAGCGGCTCGTTGTCATTCGGCTTTTCCGTCGGGTCCTGCTCGGGTTCCTTCACTTTCTTCACTACTGATGGCTTGTACAGTGGGCATTGAGCTGAAATTTCGCCATTATGTTGATCCTATTAAACTGTACCGTATCAGCACAGTATTACGATATTCCCTACAGTAGCGCAACGCCTTTGATGACGCGCGATGCCGCCGGCGTAAGTAAGGTTAGCTAAGCTAAGGTTGTTACAAAACGGGAAATAAAATAACAACGAAGCGAAACGATTTTCAACAAAACACGACCGCGACGCTCCGTCCCGCAAAGTAAGCTTGTTTGCGGGACGCGGTTGACACCGCCCGCCTCCCCGCGAGTCCTCAGCCGTTGCTCCAGGTAAGTACATTGGTTGCGCTACTGTAGGGAGATATCGTGAGGTAGACACGCAAAAACGTCTGAACGAATATAGATGGAATTTGTCACACACAAAGTTTATAACCTACCTAGTCAAAAGAAAAGTTTTTATC
Organism: Pyrrhia umbra; assembly: GCA_963891755.1. Lineage (NCBI taxonomy): Eukaryota > Metazoa > Arthropoda > Insecta > Lepidoptera > Noctuidae > Pyrrhia > Pyrrhia umbra. The sequence continues at coordinate 1,843,855 of OY982929.1, read as the reverse complement.
CCGGTACCTGGATCTAATTCGAAGATCAGATAACCTGTACATTGTTCTCACATTTTATCGATAACAAATGCAAAACAAATATTGTAAACTATAAGGCGGTGTCCTGCGTGAGCGACGAACGCGACGCGACGCGACGCGTCAACGCGATCAACTCAACGGCTACCCCACTTGCGGCCTATGTGACAGTCGCGTTAGTCCGACGTGTCGCGTCGCGTCGCGTCGCGTTCGTCGCTCACGCAGGACACCGCGTAACACGTTGAAAAAGAGTAACCATGGAGTTTCTTGCTCGTTCTTCGCTTTGGAACGGGCAAATAGCTTCAATTTTTCTTTTTTTTTTGACTAACGGACTGACTCGTAATTATTTATTTATTTGACAATTCAAAAGTGCCTGTAAATGGTCTAATTGAAATAAATGTTTTGAATTTTGATCACGCAGACGACGTCGCGGACGGAAACTAGTGTGTTATCAACATGTAAGTTTGTCAGGATGAATGGGACGTAAGTAGACTCGTAGTACTTTTGATCCGATTTAGTATAAAATACCGCAAATTTTCAAATTTGTAGATACATCAAGAATGCATAACTGAAAAACTGTAAATCATAGGAACTCACGTTTGTGTTTGTCGTTTACTAGTCGACAGCCGGTGGCTCGATAGTGCGCAAGCGCAGCTTTGAGAGTCGGGTCATCAGCAGGCGCGGCAATAGCCATCTTTGCGAACGGATGGACCTCCTATAGTAGGAAATGTAATTGCATAAAAAAGAAATGAAAAATAATATGAGTAATTGGACGAGGTTGACAACATCTCTATAAGAACCTTCAAAACCGAAATCAATAATTGAAGAGTCAAGTCACAGCTTGCAAGATCGCAGTTTGGCAGCTCAGTGAAAGTATCTCAATTGATTCATGACGTCAGCTACGCGATTATCCATGCGTGTGTATGTGCGAGTATGGTACCTTTAGTTCGCGGTGCGAGTGTGTGGCTCGCGCGGAGTGCCGCGGAGCTCGCGGGGTGTGCGGGGGCGGCGCGGGGGGCACGAGCAGGGGCGCGGGGAACTGCCCCCGCAGGGCACAGCGCCGCCCCGCCTCAGTCTCCAGGTAGGGGGCTGGGATTATCATATTCGGTGACATGGATAGCACTACGTCATCTGTCGACCACCTAGGCAAAGCGAAGGAAAATTCATTCTATCTTAACACTCGTAAACACTCAAGAGGAACTAAAACAGCCCGTGATCTAAGGTCCTAGCATTAATTGTGAAACCCAGGAAAATTGCTGGATGACAAAAAATATAATATACCCAAAAATCCCCACAATACTCCAGACAATTTTATTGGGATGGACCGGCTTCAAATCATCCGCAAACACATCATAATCAAGGTTACAGTCCAAGAGTGTGTTGAACATGGACATTTAATTTATTGGAAGAAAAACTAGAAGAAATTTAAGAAGAGCGGCAGATGAGACCCTATTTTTTATTACATAATTACTTAGGATTATAACTTACCTATCAGTATGCGTGTCTGCCTTCAGCTTAGCTTCCTCTTTTGGTAAGAAAACGTCATCGTCAACCGACAACGTAGCGCGCAACGGATCACTAAAGTCTCTGATCGGAACACCACAACTCAATGTTTTATCACTATCAGTTTTACGCGCAAACAGCTTCGTGTTCTGCAAAGGATCCTCTTCAATAGAATTCTTATGATTTACTTCACTTTTATTCCCTTCTTTACTACTTGTATTATGAGACACAACGTTATCATCACTTTTAGTAGTCTCCTTAACATTAGAATTAGTGAATATGTTGTCAGATCTCGAAGACTCATTGCTGTCAGTTTCATTACTCTTCCTCGATTCCTCGTTGAAGGAATCTTTGCGTTTTTCAGTATCTTTTTCACTTTCAGTATTCTGAGTACCATTGTTTGTAATATCATTTTTAACGACTTCATCTTTCGTAACGTCGTTTTCATTAACATCATCATCGAACGTCATTCCTGGTTCAGGGAGGATAGCTTCGATGTCTCCTAAAAATGCTTTTTCTAATTTCCAGTTGTAGCAAGCTAGCAACATGAATTTGACAACTTTTTTCACTCTGACTAACTCTTGTAGGGACGCTCCACGTAACAGTATGCAGCATGCTAAATTTGGTTCAGCACATCCTTCAAGAACCATAAGCGTTTTACTTGAATCTGTCGACAAGGCAGTAGGTACATTGTTTAGCAACGTAATTTGAAGTTTGTTTAGTTCGTGTATCTGTATGATGTAGGTAGATATTGTAGAATTTTTATGTTATTTCGTGTTTTGTATGTAACACAGGGAGGTAATTTAATTACCTACAGAATTTAAGGAGGAGAATAAGCCCACAATACTCCTACCGAATCCAAATATAAAAATTGCAGGTAGTTAATTTTTCATCAAAATATACAGATACGATATATCTGTGTAGGCGTTTGGTACTCACAGTTTTTGACGTAGAAGTTGCTGCAGGTGCCGAGGCGCGGCATGCCGACTCGCGCGTCGATGGAGGCGAGCAGGTCGGCCCGGGTGGCGCGCGCTGCCCGCGCCAGCGCCCGCGGCCGCACGTGCGCCGCCAGCGCCACGCCGGCGCGACGCAGCGCGTCCTGCACGCCGCGCGCCGCCGCGCCGCGCACCAGCACCACGCGCGGCTGCAGCGCGCTGATGCGGGCCGCGCACCGCACCAGGTGCTCGCGCTCCTGTACCACCAGTGACGTCATGTGTGTCGCGTGCTGTATACTAATGTACTGCGCGCGGCTGCAGCGCGCTGATGCGGGCCGCGCACCGCACCAGGTGCTCGCGCTCCTGTACCACCAGTGACGTCATGTGTGCCGCGTGCTGTGTAGTACCTAATGTGCTGCGCGCAGCCGCACTCCTTTGTATCGCGCATAACGGGCGGCGCAGGACAAGACGTGCGAGTAATCGTGCGACGCGCCCCCATATTGCCCTCACATAACGTGGCTTTACCTTTATCGATCATAAAAGTTCAACGAAAAAATCACAGTTCCTATTATTTTCAACTGACCTGCATCAATACTGGTTCCAGCGAAGTTAGCTTGCCCTCAACTCGCTGATACGCGATAGAGCAGTCTAACAGTAAAATTGTGGGGTTCGAGATCTCCTGCGGCATGCCTCTGTATCGAATGAATATATTTTGTAAAAATTACTAACGAATTTTGCTTATGAATGTCTCGAAAATTCTACATTGTTTCTTTTAGTGTCTCTGTGTGTATGCATGTTGTGACGTGACCACCAACCTGTGCGCGACGTTCTTGGTGAGCACGACGCCCTGCACGACGCAGCTGTCCCGCATGGTGCCGCCCGGTACTTTCTTTACTTGTACGTAGTTGCGGACGTCGATATCGTTGCTGTTTACATCTGCATATTAGAAACATTTTATAAAACAACATAGTCGACTTCGAGTTGGCATTGTACGTACCAGCGTGAGTGTGACTTGTACAGGGCACTAGTAGCTGCACAGCAGCCGCAGGAGCTCCTCGCCCTACATATGTCGCACGTACCTAGCACGATGGTGTCGGCGGCGTGCACACACAGCGGGTAGAGCACGTGCAGCCAGGCGGCCGGCAGCGCATGGCGCGCGAGGCATTGCCGCATCAGCAGCCGCAGGTGCTCCTCGCCCGACACCACGATAGCTTTACATATGTTTCGCGCTTCAGATGACCCTGGACAATGGTCAGCGTTAGCTAAACTTGACGCCAGGTTACTTAGCTGAGTGGAAAGCTTCCCACAAAAACTTTTCAGAAGGTACAGAATGCCGATTTTATCACAGGCAGACAGAATTTAAGGAGGTGAACCAGCTCATGATACTCTATATTTGTATGATAAAAATGAGTCAACCTAAAAGATCGCATGTACAATTCGTGCACGTGAATATGCGGTAGACAGCGAGCGTGTCAATTTACGTACCGTTAAAATTTGCCGCAGTTTTGGGTCAGTTCTAATAAAATCAAAATGTTCACTTGATTCATTATGAGTCGCTTAATTTAATTATTTAACCATTTTTTAGGTTCTCGATGTGATAAAATGGGCATCCTATATAACACTTAAACATTAATTTAACACAAATGCGTCAATGTAGTAAAAGGGTCAAAATGTTTAAAATCAATATTTTTTATTTCGTAGAGGCTACTATAATTGACTAGACTAGAAACATGAACGGGACTACCAGAGTCTACCAGAGATGTTGCTGTTGTACCCCTCGAAGCAATGTCAGCTGGATTGTTGTTTGTATCCACATAATGAAATTGAGTGGAATCCAGGGTATCCAGGATCTCAGACGTGCGGTTTGCGACGAAAGTTTTCCATCGACTCGGGTGATCGCTTAACCAAGCCAGCACGACTGTTGAGTCGGTCCAAGCATGTAAGTTCGCTTTTTCAACATTCAAGACACGTGCCACTTCTAACAGCAGTCTGGTAACTAAAACTACGCCACATAGCTCTAGTCGTGGTATCGAGATCTGTTTAATTGGAGCCACTTTTGTTTTTGCAGTTAACAGACTACAGTGGATTCGGCCTACGGCATCGATGACTCTGATGTATACAACCGCTGCGTACGCTACACTTGACGCATCGGAGAAACCATGAAGTTCAACACTCTGATCATCTGCTTTTCTTTTTAGCCACCTCGGAATCCTGAAGTTATTAAGTGTTTGCAACCCACTACGATAAGTATGCCACTCTGTCAGCAGGTCCTCAGTCAGTTCTTCATCCCAGTCCGAACCAGCAATCCATAATTTTTGGATGAAGATTTTAGCGGTAATTATACATGGTGCAATCCAACCCATCGGATCATACAAACGCGATATTTCAGATATAACTCTTCTTTTAGTTTCAGGTGCAGACGACGGCGACGGTGTTGAAAATGGTAAGTTTACGGTATAGTGGAATTCATCTGAATTTCGATTCCAGGTAAGTCCCAGAAGTCTAGTGGTTTCATCCTCTTTTATTTCCAGATCTCTTCCAGTATCTAACCTTATTTGTTTAAGCAACTCTTCTCGGTTACTTGTCCATTTTTGTAACGTAAAACCTGTTTTATTCAATAGATCATTAAACTCATGATATATTTTTACAGCTTCTTCCTCCGTTTGACAACCTGTCATTAGGTCATCCATGTAGAAGTCGGTCCTAACTCTACAAGCAGCGCCTGGATATGATTGACCTTCGTCACTAGCGGTTTGCTGCAATGCCTTAACCGCCAGGTAAGGTGCACTAGATGTTCCAAAGGTGACTCTCAAAAGCCTGTATTCCTTTACAGAGGAATTAACATCGTCTCGCCATAAAATCCTTTGAAAATCCGCGTGATCATCGGCTACCTTTACTTGGCGATACATTTTTACTATATCGGCTGCCAAGCATACTGGATGTTGCCTCCATCGCATAACTGTATGACGTAAGTCAGCCTGTAAAAGTGGTCCTACCATCAAAGTGTCATTCAAAGAGACGCCATCGGATCCTTTGGATGACGCATCAAATACCACTCTTACCTTTGAGGTCGACTTGTCTTCGCGGATTATAGCATGATGCGGTAAGTACACTCGGCGTCACAAAAATCGCACTTCATCAAGAATTCTTTTCAAAGTCATTTTAACCCTATTAATCAATGGTAGACATATGACTATGGGGTATCATTCGAAAGGTAATTTATTTAAATTTAAGAATAAAACAAAAGATTTCGTTTTTGTTTACCAGGGAATAAAAAAAAGCAAGTTGATTATGCAAATGACTAAAACATGTTTATTTACAACAAAAAAAAAATACAAAAGAGTCCTTAAAAACAACTTAAAACCTAGTGTTGCCCCCCCTAGCCCTGATAACTGCTTCCATGCGTTCCCTCATGGACCTAATTAATGTTACAACAGTCTCCTGAGGAATGTTGTCCCATTCTGCTACGGCGGCATCTTGGAGGTCCTGAAGCGTGGTAGGGGCAGGATCCCGTGCCCGTACTCGCCGTTTCAGTTCATCCCAAAGGTGCTCAATTGGGTTCAGGTCTGGACTTCTCGCTGGCCAGCGCATAACAGGTATCCCAACTTCTTGCAGGTAGTCCCTTACAATTAATGCGGTATGACAGCGGGCGTTATCATGCATTAACATGAACCCACTGCCAATATAACCCGCATAAGGGACCACGTGCTCCTCTAAGATCTCTGTTATGTACCGAGGAGCAGTCAGCGACCCTTGCCCGCGAGCACCTCCAGTCCGAGAAACGCACACAAGGTTCGTCTTGCCGTCGATTGACATGCCGCCCCAGAACATGCACGAGCCACCCCCGTATTCTACTGTCTCTTGAATACAGGCATCTGTGAATCGTTCCCCTTGCTTTCTGTACACCCTCCTACGCCTGTCGTTACAGAAAAGACAAACCCTTGTCTCATCTGAGAAGAGCACAGTCCTCCATTGTTCGATTGTCCAATCCACATGTTCCCGAGCAAATTGTAACCGGTCTCTCCTATGCTGTGCAGTCAATTTTGGCCCTGTAGCAGCCCTATGAGCTGCAATTTTCTTCTCCCGCAACCTTCTTCTAACCGTGGAGACACTCACAGAAGTTCTGCGAGCTGATCGGAGTTGTTGTTGCAGCTCAACAGCATTGGAGAACCGATTTCGTAAAGACGTCGAAACAATGAAGCGATCGTCTCTTTCGGATGTGCAGCGTTGTCTTCCAGATCCACGTCTTCGAATATAGCCACCAGTCTCTTGGAACCGTTGGAACACTCGTCGAACGGAAAATCGACTCAAGTTCAGTTGCCGAGCAACATCACATTGCCGCATCCCTGATTGCAGTAGTGCAATGACTTGAGCGGCTTCATCTGCAGTGGTATCCATCTTCAGGGGTATTTTTCTTAATGTAGCTGTTCACGTGTGTTCACTTCAACGGTTGGAGAGCGAATGACTCACATTGCACAGTAGTCGTCTCACCACCCCGCAAGGGGTGTGAGGAGTCGGGGTCGGGGCAATGGCCCCCTTCCCGAGGTGTCGGGATCGCGGCCCCTAATAGCTAGGGGCCGGGCGTTGGGTGTGTCTCATGGACGCGTGGCTGGACAACGACTAAGCTCGCGGGATTTCTCCGCGACGCGTCAGTGTTGTCTGGTGTGTTACTGCAGGAGCGCCCGAAGCGTTTCACGACACCCGAGCGACCAGGGCCCCTGCTAGGTGAGACCCCGAGGGGAGGCCCGGCAGGGACCGATCGAGCTACAAGGGTGCCGGCTTTGGTCGGCGCTCCCTGCGGCGATAGTTGACCACGTGACCTACAACGTAATCAGAGCTAGCCAATAGCGTTGCAGGCCACGGGACGTTGTAGTGAGTACCGAGCGATATGTAATTTGTGTGTGCTTCGCTCGGTGCGGGATCGGACGCTCACCTGCCCGTGAGCGCGATCATGTGTGATCGTGCGTGTAGAGTTCGATGTGTGTGTACCACCGGTGCTGCGACCTATATTAACCTAGGCCGCGTCGCCGGGGTTTGGCGTATGTTATGTATGTGGAGTTGTATTGTTTGAGCAAGTCGCGTGTTGAGTGAGTGCGGCTTGCTCAGGCGTCAAGTCCGGTGGGGGCGCACCGTCCGCGATGAGGTCGCGCGGGAAGCGCTTCGCGTCCGGCGGGCGCGCGTGCCATGGCGCCAAGTCCCTGACGTGGGGCCAGGCGGAGGCGTCGGCGCGCGCGAACATCTTCCTCGCCATCCCGGTGACGAACTCGTCGATGCTCTCCACGCGCAGGTCCCTGTGAATCACACTGTTCCTCACGAACCGAGGAGCTCCGGTAATAGTGCGCAGTACCAGGTTTTGCTGTACGCGGAGCATCTTCCTGTGCGACTCGGCCGTGAGGGCGAGCCAGGCGGAGGCTGCGTACGTCAGCTGGGATCGGATGTACGTTTTGTACACCCCCAGCTTGACTCGCAGCGGGAGACGCGAGGAGAGCACGGGGCGAAGAAGGAAGCGCGTGTGGCGCACCCGCGCGACGGTGTTGCGGACGTGCGGGCCCATGGAGAGTCGGTGGTCAAGCGTCACCCCCAAGTACTTGGCGGTTCGCGACCACACGACGTCCTTGTCCATGAGCTGCAGGTTGGGTGGGTGAAGACGGCTCCGTGCCGTCACGATCATCGCCTGTGTCTTACCCACGTTCACCGACAGTCTCCACTTGCTGAGCCAGTCGGGGAGGTCGTCTAGCGCGCGCTGCATCTTGATGGCCGCGTGATCGGCCGACAGCGACGTGGTGATGTACGCGGCGTCATCCGCGTACAGCGCGAGCGTGGAGGTGTGCGTGGCGGGGATGTCGTCAGTGTACACGGAGTAGAGCACAGGCGAGAGGCAGCTTCCCTGCGGCACCCCGGCAATCGCGGGGCGGGGGCAGGAAAGCTCGTTCTCCACCGCAACCTGGAAAGTCCTGTCCTGTAAAAAGGAGGAGATCACCTGTATCAAGCGACGGGGCGTCGTCGTCGCGGTGTCCATCTTGTACAGCAGACCGTCGTGCCATACCCTGTCGAAGGCCTTCTCCATATCTAGGAATACTGCAGCGGCGTATTCCCGCTTGTTCACGGCCGCTGCGAGTATGTGTATGACCCTCGACAGCTGGAGCGTCGTGCTGTGTCCGGCCCGAAACCCGAACTGTTCCGGTCGTGGTGTCAGGTGCGGGGTGAGGTGCCTCAGCAGGAGCGCTTCGAACACCTTGGAGGTGGTGGGCAGGAGAGTGATCGGCCGATAGCTCTCCGGCTTCGCGACGTTCTTCCCGGGCTTTGCTAACATTATAACCTTCCCCCTTTTCCAGCTGGTGGGGAAGGTGCCGGTGCGGAGTATTCCAGTGTACAAGCGCGCTAGCGCCGCCACGGTCTTGTGTGGCAGGTGGCGTAGCGCGGTATTCGTGATGCCGTCCGCACCGGGCGCCTTCTTTGGCTTGGTCCGGAGGATGGCTTTGCGGACTTGGCCCGGGGAAAAGTAAAGTGGGTCCTCCTCGGGAGCTATCGGCGTGCTGAAGAGCTCTCCAAGGTGTTGCTCGACTGCTGCGACGTGTTCCTTGGCGTCGGTCGGGTTCGGGGTAAATTGACGCTCCAGGTGCTCGGCGAAGATCTCCGCGCGGTCTGCTGCGGTGTATCTGAGCGCCCCGTCGCTGTTCAGTAGTGGTCGCACCGGAGCTGGGGTGCTCTTGAGACGCCGGCACAGCTTGTGTACCGACGTCCAGTCGTCCTCGGCGGAGTTGATGATGTCCTCCCAGCTCTCGGTGGAATGCGCCTGCAACTCGGCCTTTACCCTCTCCGTGAGGCGGTTGAGCTGGGTCTTCAGTGTTGGGCATCTTGTTTGTTGCCACCGCTTGCGAAGGCGCCTCTTGTCGGCGATCATCTGCGCAATGTGTGCGGGCAGCGAGTCGAGTCGCCCCTGGGGCGCGGTAGTGTTGCATGTCGCCGACTCCAGGGCGCGCTGTATGCAAGCGGTGAGCTCGTCCGCCAGCTCGTTGACGTCGGCGGCGGTGGCGGTCGGCCGAGTGGGCGTGGTGATCTCCATCCTTGCCTTGAAGGCGGTCCAATCCGTGTGGCGACGCGGCGCAGGATGAGCAAAGAGGGTGGCTTCGGCTTCCAGGACGACGAGTACCGGCTGGTGATCCGACTGTAGCTCGTCGTCCAGCACGTGTTGCGCGATCTGGCAGGTAAGTCCGCTGTGCACGACAATGTCCAGGACGTCGGGTGTGCATGCGGCTTGATCGGGGTAGTGTGTGGGCGCCTCCGGCCCGGACACGTCGTACCCGCGGGCGTCCGCGTCGGCGAAGAGTGTGTTCCCGCCGGTGTTGGTGCACGTGGAGTTCCACGCTGGGTGCTTGCAGTTGAGGTCGCCGGCGATGATGGTGGGGTGCGGCGATGACAGCAGTGTGTGCACGTCGGCGGTGGCGAGTCGGTCCTGCGGCGGCTTGTAGGCCGCGTACACACACAGGTCCTTGCCGGCGACGTGGAGTTGAACACCCAGCGCGTACATGCTGCTGAGCGATGGTGGTGGCAGCTCCTGGTGTACGACTCTTCGCCTAACCAGTACTACCAGACCGCGGTAGTTATGTCCTTGATCCGTTTGCTCATCCTTCCTGTAGACGAGGAAACCTGGGAATCTAATCTTGTCTGCAGGTCCCAGGTGCGTCTCGCTAATTAGCGCCACGTCTATGTCCTGTTCCTGCAGTAGCGGACGGAGGAGGGCGACCTTCCCTTTGAGGCCGCGGGCGTTCCAGTGTATTATCCTCAGCGGCTTACTCATTGCTCCTCAATTTGAGTATGTCCGTCATGCCGCTGAGGATAGCGGGGATCGGGTCCTGACCCGCGCTCAGGGCCAGCAGGATGTCCTGCAGGACCCGAAGTGCGACCTCAATAATAGGTTGTCTCGGTGAGGCGCCCGTCTTATTGTCATTTTTCGCATTTGAGACCGGTGGGACGCTTCGCGCACTATGTGTGCTGGTCCCGCCGGTCGTATGCGGCGCGATGGTTGACCTAATTCTTGTCGCGCCGCTATTGGTCGACGGGCGCGGAAGGTCGGCCTTGATTTGTTGCTCCGCCCGCTTGTGGGCGGGGCGTGGCGGCTCGGTGTTGCTGCCGCCTCCCTTGTTATTGGTCGAGGCGGCGGGGGCGGCACTTGCACCTGTCTCGGTGTTTCCGCATTCCTCTTTAGTTTCCGTGTGCGCGCCGCGGCGCTTGCGGCCGCGTCTGCCGCCACGCCTGTTCCTCCGTCCTGAAGAGGTGGTGGCTGCTGCGCGCGCTGTTGGGTCGTTTGCGGCCGCCATCAGGGTCGTCGCCGAGGACCTCTCCCCTCGCAGCCCCTCGGTGGCCGCAGTGTGCCGGCTTGCGTTGCCGGTGATGGCGACCGTGCCCGCTCTCTTGTTGCGCACCTCCCTGCGCAGCACTGGGCACTTCTGGTGGTTGGCGGGGTGTGCTCCCCCGCAGTTGGCGCAGGTGGCGGGCTCCTCGCGCGGGCGCGGACAGTCGCGCGCCGCGTGGTCGCCGCCGCATCTGACGCATGTGAGCGGGCGATGGCACTGCGCAGACGAGTGCCGGAACTGCTGGCACCGGTGGCACTGCGCAGGCCTCTTCTTCCCACGCCATGCTTCTATCTTTACGCCGGGCATGCAAAGTAGCTCGTTCACCTCGTAAATGCCCGGCGTGAGGTTGGGGGTCTTCTTCAGCACGGCGTGGAAGATGCAGCCGGGGCGTCCTTGTCTCGCCCTGATGTGGCGGACATACTCCGGCTGGAATCCCAGCGCGCGCAGCTCCTCTTCAATGTCCTCCGGTGCGGTGTCCACTGGCAGCCCCCTGATGGCCACCTTCAGGCTCTTGTCCGCCGGAAGGGAGTAGGAGAACCACGCCACGTTCTCCTGTTTTTCGAGCTCCGTCAGGTAGCTCTGTACCAGACGGAACTCGGCGTCGGACTGCGGGGTAAATTTTACCCCGGTACCGAACGGGCGTGCGTTCGGTGCCCTGCCCAGCTTGTCCCGCAGGGCGCGGAAGTGCTGCGCCCACTGCGGCAGCTTCTCCACGATGAGCGGCGGGTATCTGGTCTTCTTGACGGGGGGGGGCGCTTGCGAGCCCGTCGCGTCCCCGCCGGGAGGGGCAGGGCGGGCGGGGGCTGCGGCGCCGGCGATGTCGGTGCGTGACCGGGGCGAGCACGGGTTGCGTGCGGCGTCGGCGAAGGTGGCGGCGGTCGTGGTGCGTGGCGCCGGTCGGGCCGGCATCGCGGTCACGCACGGGCGCTTCGCTGCGTCGTCCTCGTCTTCGGGGCTGCGCTGCCTGCGCTGCGCTTGACGGGGGGGGGGGGAGGCCGTGATTAGTTGTATGCACTTTGCCGGAGAAGTAAGGCCCACCTACCTGTACCTCCGGGGAAATCAGTGCCAAGTCTGGCATTGACGGCGCCTTGCTGGTAAATATGACTCACATTTAACCCGGGTCGCCCGTTTTATACCCTTCTAGAGGGGTGCAATTAGTGGATGATGTGATGCGTATTTTGACAACATTTTGTTTAACGTTACCTGCTAATGAGATTTGATGTGTTTGGGAATTCTAACTATTGTTAAATTAAAGGTCATTAAATATACTTTCAATTGATACTAGTATTAATTGGGTTCAATTGATTCCTTGATGGCGGGGCATGCTTAAAACTCATATTCAAAGAGGTGCGATTTTTGTGACGCCGAGTGTAGACAGCGCCTATTTTGCTCTTGTCTTTTTCATCTGAAATTTCTTCCATATGACCTAGTGATAAGTATTCCTGTATTACTGACGTATATTGAACCTTTAGCTCACTATTTTGTGCAAACTTCCGTTCAAGACTATGCAATCTTCTTAACGCTATTTCCTTTGTGTTACAGGGAGTTTTGCTGGATCGAAAAGGCAATTTAACGATGTAGCGACCATCAGCATCTCTGCGTGTGGTAGCAGCAAAGTAGTTTTCGCATGCCTGCTCTTCAGGGCTAAGAATTGACCTTTCAGAGCCTGTTGGCTCTGCCTCGAGTTCCCAAAACCTTTTTAGGATTTCGTTTTCTTCGACCTTGGTATGCATGCTTACAATGACATTGTGACAAGACATCGCCTTATCTTCATCACTAACTTCTCCCGATATGATCCAGCCGAGGTAAGTATCTTGAGCCATGGTTTTACCCTTAGGGTCCTTGATTAAGCCTTCTTTTAAAACTTTGGTATAGGCTCCCGACCCTAACAAAATATCAATTTTGTTAGGCTTATTGAAATTTGGATCCGCCAAACTAATACTACTAAGCTCTGGCCAATCCACCATTGTAAATTTCCTTTCAGGTAATATCGAAGTCACCTTACTCAGCACATATGCCTTTATTTGAAACGTGAAGTCAGGATGCCGTAATGATTGAATATTCACTCTGACCATAAATTTTGACGTTAGACTGTCCTGACCCCCCACACCAGAGATAGACGTTTTAATAGCTATCTTTTTTAACTTTAATAATTGAACTGCTGATTCTGTAATAAAGGAAGCTTGTGAACCCTGGTCTAACAGGGCTCTCAAGACTTGTGGGTATCCATTTCTCGATCTAGCCTTAATAATTGCTGTAGCCAGTATGACCTGACTTTGAATATTTTTTGCGAAATGGGTTGAAATATGAGTTGCAGCCGTGGTCTCGTTCTGTGGTGTTTCCTTTGGGATAGGAGATGCGACATTGCTCGTGTCAACTTCTGAATTCGGTTTTAGATGCAAAAGTGTATGGTGTTTTTTGTTACAGATTTTACATTTAGTGTTTATTCGACAATTAATATTCAGATGACTTGAGCGAAGGCAATTGAAACACAAACCTTGTGATTTTACTATTTGACGACGCTGATCGACGGTCTCCTGAGCAAACTTTTTACAATGACCCAAGAGATGCTCCTCCGAACAATGTGGACAAGTTACTTTTGAGACTACATGAAACGTTTTAGTACTACCTTTAGACTTGCTTTGAGGTTCTACAAACTCTAAAGCCCGAAAACGTTTTTCCAAAAAGTCCCGGAAGTCATTAAAAGTGGGAAGGTCCTCGCAAGCTTGACTTACTTGTAACTCCCACTGCTTCCGAGTCTCAACGTCCAACTTGGAGCTAATTAAATAAATAATAATAATATCCCATGCTTCTACTTGCACCCCTAGATTTGACAATTCATGCAAGCAATCAGTAGTAGTGTCTAGCAGCTCTTTGAGAGCAGTAGATGACTCTGCCGTCATTTGCTTTTGATTCAATAAGCGCTTCAGAATACAGTTACTTAAAAATCTCTTGTTATCATACCGACTGGTTAGCAATGACCAACATTTCTTATAATTTGAATGTGTGATTGGTATATGTTTAATAAGTTGCGATGCTTCGCCTGACAACTGCGACCTCAAATAATGCAAGCGTTGCACGTCATCAAGAGACTGATTTTTATCAATTAATGACAAAAACAAATCCCTAAATGTTGACCATTCGTGATATGTGCCACTAAAAACCGGAATCGATATTTTAGGTAACTTAGCAATTGACATTATTTTCGATTGACTACAGTCAGATGAAGCCTCACTCCCTTCATTGTCTTTCACAGAAGACTTCGATTTTGGTAACGCATTTTTTAGTTCTACTTTATAAGTTATAAAACTATCTGTAACGGCTTCAAACACATCATCTTTGATATAACTGGTTGCACTCAATTCCTTTTCTGTATAGTTGACCAAAAGCTCTTCATGTTTTCTTGTAAATTCTTCAAACTGTTTGTCTAATATTTCTAAACGTGAGTCCACATATGCCTGATTTATTCTGTCTTTTGGGGATTTTTTGAAGTTAATAAGCCCCTTCTGAATACGACTTTTAATATCTTCCAACAGCCTTAACTGAGCCTCCATGATTCCAAATACGGACACTTGGGTATAATATGCGATGTGTTTAATTTGCTAAGTGTCAAAATGTTAGCAATTCACTAAGTGTTGAAAGTCGTAATTTTTCTAAGTGTTTTAATGTCACTTTGATCCTAGGAAAAATCGGGCATAGATTTGGGGTATCTTCACTTTTTTACGAATTATTCTAAGTCTCTAATTTCTTGAAATTTTCTAAGTCCACAAATTAACTTTAAAATTTTTACAATTCTCTAATTTCTTGAATTTTTCTAAGTCCATAAATTAACTTTAAAATTTTTACAAGTCTCTCACACTTGGGACCATTAATGAAGGAAATGAATGTACTCACAGTTTTAGCTTGCACTTTGATCACTTTTTAACACTGGCACTTAGCTCTTTCCGTCGATTGCTCCGCTCCGCTCAGCTCAGCTCCGCTCCGCTTTGTTGACCACGCTCTGCTCAGCTCCTTGTTGCGTATATATCAACGCTGCGCTCAACCAAACTAGACTTGCATCAGTATCTCTCGACTTCGACACCAGAGGGCGTTGTAGCTTTTTTCAAAAATCGCTCCGGATCGCAGGACCTTATGATCATCGAAAATCCTTTCGCCCTGATTGTCGACGAGTAAGGGAGTATTTTATGGCAATAAAACAACACCACGTACTCAGAACGTAGACATTTAATAATGTTTTTTTTTTTTTTTTTTTGGAGTATGACCACTCGCAGTTCAGCACACTAAGGCTGGTTACTGCTTAACCGGACTTTCCTGTGGTGGCCTAAGTTACTTTAGGCCCCCAGCCAGGGCTTACAAACTAGGAATTTTCTTTAATGACCACATTTAATAATGTAAAATCGTAGCCCTTTATACATTGCCAGGTAACGAAACCATAGCGCGCATTTAAACAGGCCAACGCCATCTATCGAGCTATATTACAACTTGACCTTTATTATTACGACATTAACAAGTATGATCTATAATTAATTGCTGTTCTCTATCCTACATTTAAACAATAAACACAGAAAACTGACAATAATATAATTATTGATCACATTACATTCAGTTAGGATACCAATGAAGTACAATAACAGCCGGTTGCACCAAAAAAATATGCGGTTACTTATACGTGAAACGGAAGAATTGTCATTCAAGATGATCTGTCAAAATGGAGGGTAAAATCGAATCGTTTTGCCATTATTCTTCGTCTACGTGTGTATGTTAAATGTTTACTTAATTATTATATCTATGTAATGATATCATAAAACATATTAAAAGTATCCTAATTATCGCTATCATGTTTTGTAATATTCGTAAAAGTATAAATGAAAAAAAGTTTTGTGTAACTGGCTGTAATGTGTGGATAAAACAAAATTAGAGAAATTTACCTTCATTTTGTTCCATAACAGGCGCCTCTTCTTCACTCGATGACGATTTCTTCTCTAAAAAGTACAAGTAATTCAGCATCGAAGTTTAATTTAGCTCTTATTAGTCTAGAAGTAAGGTTGTTTATTGTTCGTTTACCTGCTTTAGGTGTTTTGATCAGCCTTGCGGAGCTATCGTCAATGTTTAGATCAAGGCAGTACGATGAGACACTTTCAACCAGTCTCGTTGATTCCTCCGCTGTGAAAAAATATGTTTTGATAACACTTACTATGAAGATATTTGATCATTTCACTATTTATTGATTCCAAATTAACTAAAATACTAGTAATTTTACAGTTAAGTGAAAATTATTTGTTTTCATGGCTTAAATAAGATGTTTTCTTAGAGAAGTGGTGTCTTAGAATTAGTTGTTATTGGTGTCAGCTAATCGAATGTACTCGAATACTCGATGTTGTTTTATGTAAACAAAATACCTATATGTTACCTATATATTAAATTAAGGTCGTTTTATTGACCACATATTGCAAAATGTTGAATGACTGCACACATGTCATTTTGTTATATTTTTAGTCTTGATTCAAAGGAGTCACAGGTTACTTTGCTTAAAGTACTTCTTTTAAGCGCGGCCTCCAGTTGCACGTACAGCTTCTTGACTATATCTGACGTCAGAATTTCGCGTAAAAAAAAACATAAATTACAAAAAGTTCTAATCTAATTTAGCCTTTATTCTAAAGAAAAAATTTAAATTTGATTTCACTCTTTTGGATGGTAAACTTAGCCTTATATTTCGACTTGTTTCTGCTTACGTGATTCCTCCTCATCGGTGGCCCGCGGTGGTAACACCAAGGGCTTGTACAGTGCATAGTCTGCAAATTGGGGCAGTTCCGTCATACTTTCCATGTAGCCTGCGCTTAGTAGATTTTGGCATACCAGCGTTGCTTGCGCTCTAAAAAGGCGATCAAAACTTTATTGCTGTATAGTTTGACCTGAGATATAAGAGGCAACAACTAGTTGTAGCAACAATCGAAAAACGGCTTTATGCTCTAAGTGATAAGCTGAGTTTTTCCCTGATAAAAACTACGATACCTCGTCTTGTTGTTGGTGTTGTCCATAACCCATTGAAGTATGTCGCAACCGCGCCATACGCCATTGTAGCGGACAAGGCGATACCTAGAATAAATTTAAATATATAACTGACCCGAATTAATTGGTTGTATGCATCGAGATATATCAATAGAGATGCAATCCCGAACATTACGCGACAACAAAAACGTAACCATTTTTAGAATGAAGATGAAGCTTTGAAACTAGTTATAATTTTGATGTAAAATTATATCTATCCCTCTCACACTAACCGAAAAATTACGGTCATGACATCTGTATGATAAGGATGGCAATAGTAATCCCAGGAAAAATACGGTATGGCCTACCACATAAAATATGGCATGAATTATGTCTGTGGGCTCAACCTTTTATGGCCCGCATTGTGTTCGGTGATTGCAGATCTTGTTACTTTAGTAACGTATATATCCACTCTAACGTCCGGGCCGCGCGACCGTTTATCTCTCTAACGTCCAGCTGCGCGCGGCGCGCGCGACTTCGTTCGCGCGCAAGTTCGTCGTAACAAAAAACCTATATAGCTACTGAACCGTAATGGCTAGAATAAAGAAAAAAATACCAAAAAAAAGATTGAAGAATACTGATCAATCTTAACGATTTTTTTAAATCGTAAGTTATAATCTTTGATACAAAAAACCGGGTTAAACATGTAATTCAGAAAAAAAATACACAATTATTTCTACCTTTTTAGAATATAAGGCACAACTATTGCATATTTTATCAATAAAATATTTTTACAACAAACTAGACTTATTACCCTTTCTTCTGATGTATATACGATTACATTCGGTTAACTCTAAGTATTTTAATTAAATCAAAACAAAACACTACTCCTCGTAATTTTACCGCGATGTCCCGAGCGCCCTTGACTCGTCCGAGAAGGCGAAATAATAGCAATATGGCCGCCCGTCTAAGGTTTCCCACACACGATGTAATTTTAATAAAATATTTTAAATAATTTTATGAATTAGTTTTATGCAATAATTGTATTTTTGAAGTTGTTTATTTGTTCTAGTTGGTTATTTAAATAAAAAGCAAATAAAAAAATCAATATATAATATAATAATTTATTCCTTCCACACATTTATATATGGTAAGCCATAAAACATAAATGCAGAGATTGACGTCGCATTGTAGACACTTCCATATGGTCTGCATGAATAATTTAAAACATTAGTATTGTTAAAAGAATAAAATAAAATTTGGCGAAGCAATAAAAATATATGCGACCATGCAACACGTGCAAGGGCAACAGTAAAAAAGAAAGGTAGTCAAATCCACAAGTGCATTTTTTTACATTTAGCGGAAATTAATCAACACGAACAAACATGTAATTAATGTTTCAAAACAAAAAAAAACCATTAGAACATTATACATATCCAACGGAAACCAAGCGAAAAATAAATGATGAATATTAGTACAAAACCCAAAAGTGCATTTTATATTAAATATTAGTATCATCTCAAGCAAAATATTATACCACCACTAGCAAAACAAAAATAATGCAAACATATTTTGCCGTGTATAGCGAACCTTATTTATCACGTTTCATGTAACGTCCGTGGATACCAAACAGTCCACATCAAAAAACCTGAGGAACACATTGACATTATTATGGAATCTTCAGTGAATTTAGTATATTTCTCTTTGAAAAATGTATTATTTTGCTTATTACGAAATTTATTTCGATATTTTATATACTATTGTAATGCAAAGTATGTAAAATATGTATAAACAAAACTAAAAGTGGCCGACACCATACGACCGGCCATTTTTTTCGAAACAACAATCGTTTGAAGTTAAAAGTAGACTAGATTTATCAGCTAAAACTGTGATATTTATACATCATCGTAAAGCACAAATCTTCTAGTTTATTTTGATGTATAACACTTGCAAGATAAATAAAACAAAACTGTAGTACTTACGACATAATTGTTGGCACTCACAAAAACACTTCACAACACGCGCGTCAAACGAGTCAACTGAACTTAAAAAAATATATTTTGTTTGTCAAAGCTTATTACATTGCCATCTCTATTTTTTTCGTCGAACTATTTATTCAACTGTATAGATAATCTGTCAAAACTCACCAAGCAAGACCGTATTTTAAACTAGAGGGCGTTAAACACAACTCGTCGCTTTGGATACTATAGTATCCATGGGCGTATGACGCTACTTTTTTCTTGGATACCGTACTATCCACGGACGTCAGAGTGGATATCTATAGTTGTATGTGTAGATCTGTGAGCACATTACCTATGTTGCTGCGTGGGCAGCGTGAAGGTGAGCTGTCTGAAGACATCGTGTAGCGCCTCCTTGTGGGAAGTACGCGTTTCACAGCGCTCTTCCTGCTCGCGAGCGAACATGAAGTTGTCTCGCAACTTGCTTGCTTGCTGCGACTTGTTCTCCGGGAACTTCACCTGGTACACCATCCTCATCGTCAGCCAGTTTTACAACAAGTCCGCTGTTGGATATCGACCTAGCCTAACATGTACTAAATCGCCCAGTCCTCATGTATTTTACGACATGTTATGGTCATTCAGATTGCAGTACCAAAAGATAGACAGCTAACTTTCAGCCAGCGACTCACGCGCGTGGGCTATACTAATTCAAATTAAAAATGACGAGTTTCATACAAACTTTGTCCCCTTTTATCACCCTCTTAGGGGTAGCACAACGTACGTACGTAGACTGAACGTCATAGAAAGTACATACCCTCCAAGTTTCAGGTCTCTACGTTCAGCGTTCACGCTTTTTACTCTGAATTGAATTATTTAAAAATTATTTTATACTTTTTAGTTCGGTCAGCAATGAAAGCGTGTTTTTTTTGTTTTTTTTTTATCGGATTATTGCATTGTCATCGGCCCTTAACACGTGTGCAAAGTTCCAAGTTGATCAGACGTCTAGAAACCAGTGAAAATTAGGTTCAAAGATTCCGTTACATACATAAATACAACCCAAGCTAATATAAAAGCGTGTTAAATAAAAGCGTGTTAAAAAATTAAACAAACCTGTAAGTTTTCCTGCAAGGCTCTCAAGTCTGGAGGTATCTCGCCCGTCATGTCATTCTCCTTTAAATAGCTCAGCACCACATTGCAGCAGTAATTGCATACTCGCAATCCACCAGCACAACCAAATATGTGCCCTAAGCACAAGGAATATGGTTTATTAAGGTTTTGATAGTTTTACAAGTATATTTTGCTATTATTTTTAATCATATTTGTGCTTTAATTAAACATAATTTCAAGGATTTTCTCAATCATAATTATTATGATTGACTTTTATGTAAATCTTTTTCTAAAATAAAATATCTCTTTGTACTCATTAGTAATCTGCCAGACTGCCAGTATATCCCATCAAAATAGGTCCAGCATTTTATTTACTTGATTAGATGGTCAATACCAAAGGTAACTTGGACATTACCTGGTACATGCTGGCTGCAGCATCTGGAGCAGAATATTTGACCACACACACGGCAATGGTGTCTTCGTCGAATCGTACTGAATCGTGTGGCACACTCGTAACATTCCCGTGATATATCATCCGGCATCCAGTAGCGGGCCATCTCTGTGTCTGCATACTTTGTGCCACTCTGGAAATTAATAATACACTGTCTAGAAAGTGAAAGGAATCCAAATTTTCTTATTGTAGTTCAAAATAATACTTTGGGCAGGGGTGGCCAATCTGATTATGCCTAAGACCTACTGTTTACTGATAAACGGAAAAAGTAAAAACTCTAAAAAGAAACACTTGACTTTGTGTTAAAAACCTGCCTTTGTAGTATTTTTTGCCTAAAATTTGTTTGTTAACCGACTTCAAAAAAAGGAGGAGGTTCTCAATTCGATCGGTATTTTTTTTTTTTTCTATGTATGTACACCGATTACGCTGAGATTTATGATCCGATTTACGTGATTCTTTTTTAGTTTGATGCGGAATAGATGCCATTTGGTCCCATAAAAATTTCACATGGTTTGGCCCAGTAGTTTTCATTTTGTGAACATTTTTTACATTTTTGTTTACATCGATGACGTAATTGTTTCGGAGTCGATTTATATTTTCCGTTCCCGTTTCTTGATCTATATTGTTTAAAGCTGCACCTTTCGTAGGCCTACCCATAGCTACTTAAAAAAAAACTATTTAACATATAATTATGACAATAAAAACAACGAAATGTTATAGCCTTCCTTATGTAATCTATAAAAATCCTGTAAAAAATACTGTAGTTTACAGAGCAACTTATTACAGACACTAAAAAGTAAAAAATAAATTTAAAAAAACTACGTTTAAAAAAACCGACTTCAAAAAAAAAACTAAAAAGTATTAAAAAAGTATAAAATAACTTAATAAAGATTTAACACAAACCTAATACCTTTAATATTAATAAAACACCATTATTTGTATGTGTTACCTATTGACAGGTTTGAAGTCGGTGCCAAGTCCTAAACAAAATGAAATTCCTAAAGATTAACCTACGTAAATAAACTTAAAGAACAATGTGAATTAATGTGAAACAGATGAAAACTTTTTAATACCTGAATGAGTAACACTATTACATTTGGCTTGGCACCGACTTTAAACCTGTCAATAGGTAGCACATACAAATAATGGTGTTTTATTAATATTAAAGGTATTAGGTTTGTGTTAAATCTTTATTAAGTTATTTTATACTTTTTTAATACTTTTTAGTTTTTTTTAGTATTAAACTCGTATTTTTTTGTCTTTCCACAATTAAAAATAGGTGTGATCAACAGCACAATCATGGTTGACTGTTTGGACCCCTTCTATAAAAAAATCTTTGGACTGTAAAATTGGAGCTGAACTAAAGGTACAACTAGAGTAAACCAAAGTCTGAAAATCTACTGGAAAGGTGAGCTATTGAAATTAAATAATATGTTAGTTTGGCAGTAGCAGTAATTAATTTGCAGATTTTACTGTACTAGTAAGAAATAACATGCTTATTTCTGTTAAATAGATTAACAGCCCATTCTCTACTTGATATAAAGCCCACATCATAATAAATCTATACATATAAAATAATTAATTTATATTTTCCAGTCAGTCTGGTGAGTAATAGAAGGGTATATATGTTTTCCACTACCAAAATAGGTACAGAAATGTACAGTGAAAACAGATTTTATAAGAATGCCATTAATATTCCTATACCTAATAATCTACATCATCATCTGCCTAGCCTTTACCCAACGATTTTGGAGTCGGCTTCCAGTCTAAACTGGATGCAGCAGAGTACCAGTGATTTACATGGAGTGACTGCCTATGTGACGTCCACAACGCAGTTACCAGGTAACATGGTAAGCCTTGGTAAGACTGGCTGTCGGACTTTCTAGCTTCTGACTACCCGTAACTACTGTCAAAGATCTACAAATTACAGCAATACCTAATAGTCTTTAACCCTAGTAAATAATGTCCTTGATTAAATATGAAATTTTTAGCAAATGTTTTGGAAATCTAAACTAATATAATGAAGAGGTAAAGATTAATTAATTGATTAGGTAAAGAAGAAAGTTTGTGAGGTTGTAGAGGGTAATCTCTAGATGTACTGAACCGATTTACATAAAATTTGGTACAGAGATAGAGGGGACTCCGGAGAAAGTTAGACTAACCTTTTATCTGGGTACATGAAGTAGTTCCCTTGTGTGCAATATATAAACTCAAACTTAATCAAGGAAAGTGTACAAAACAATATTACATTTTTTAACATACAAAACTATACATTTATTATTTTGTTAGTGTTCCACAACCCTTGCTACAGTACCTAAAAAGTTATTTATGATATCAATCTTAATTGAGATAACATTCTCTTTATTGTCCTCGTCTTTAAGACCAGTACAAAGCAAAACTCGGTCAATGTAGCCTTGAACATAAAAACAATGTCTCACAATTTGCTATTGAACCATAGATTCACCGTCTACTTACTCTAGATCCCAAGGCAATAAGACTGCTTATTCTTCTCAGAACGTTAGGTAAACTCCTTCCCTCCAACTCTACGGCGTAGGACCCTGTCTCTGGCTTCCCATCATCATAATCTTGCTTTTCTTCCTCATTTTGAGGGGCGTCCTTGCCGTCGTTCATCGCTTTGTTTTGCTCAGCTGACTCGTTTGGCGAAAATATTGGAAGCTTCCATAATTTATTAAAGAACGTTGACACGCCACTCTGGGCCGACTCCGGTTCGTAACGAGGAAATTCTGTGATTTGTGATGTATCATATTTGTCCATAATCAGGAGATTATTGTTGTATATTTAATAATTAACATTGAAAATAGAATATTTTGTATCGTAGAAGCAAAATAAAATTTGTAAATTTTATGTCAAATAGGGTATGTCATACGTCAACATCATCAATGATTGACACTGACATACATGACAGCAGAAAGAAATGTACAGATGTTATTTTTTTATTACGGTCCGTCGGCGTCAGTGTAGGATCTTCTAAATTCTAAATGCAAAAAATAATGTTTTTGAAAAAAGTGTATTAAGTTGTTCGCATCGCTTATAAGAAAGATTTTATTGTCTACTGTAAAACATGTTTTTTAAAGGGTTAGATAATTCTCTTTACCTCGACTCTCGACCCTCCATAGGCCCCATACAAAAAATATCTATTTTGGCGATTTGACGTTTGTCAACATTGACAAAATTATGACAAGTCAATTTTGTCTAGCGCTGCGCTGAATCTCACTCAGTGAAGTCAAGTCAGTGATAAAATAAATTGGATTTAGTTTCTACTTCTTTTGGCTTTTCCATATAATAATTCCTAAAATAATGGGAGAAGTATCACTAGAAACGTCAGCTTATGCCAAAATTATCTTACACGCTGCCAAATACCCGCATTGCGCTGTGAACGGCGTTCTTCTAGCGGATGCTACAAAAATCCGAGATGGGGCTAAAAATCAGGACCTGGATATTGTGGACACGGTTCCACTGTTCCACCACAGTCATTACTTATCGCCGATGGCTGAAATAGCCCTGACACAGGTAGTTTTTGTGTAAATATATATATCGTGAATTTATTTATTTTATAGGTTAATAAAATTAATGATCCTGTATTTGAAGCCATGATATTCATATGTAACACCAACTTCACCGTCTGAGCAATGGTTCGAAAATTTTGCTGTCAGATTACTTCAAGTTTAACTCAAGACACTTTGATTTTATCCCTAAGATGACTTGACAGACCAATAATTAATCTACATACATATTGAATAATATACTAATAAGTTTCATTGTTTATAAATGATTTCCTATTGCTTTTCACTTCCTTCCAGTTAATGTAGGATATCTTAGGTAAAATGTACTACAATATTACAATATTATACACACATATGGTAATATGCATTATAGAAAATTTGTTACCTAAAAAGAAAACAGACCTTTCCATCACTAATTTTGGTTTAAGGTCTCTCAACTAAAATCACAATCTGTTATCCCTCAGATAGAGACTGTAGCTCAGACCGATAACCGTGTGATAGCTGGCTACTATGCTGCCTGTGAAAACTTCAAAGACAATACCGTTGAGAAGTGCCCTGGACAGAAGATAGCTGAGAAGATTGCAGAGCACTTCCCTTCTGCTGTATTTATTGTGGTAAGAGTAACCATGTAATTTCTTGCTCCTTCTTCTCCATAGGAATTTAATGCTCAACTTTCGAGGTAACATAATTATTTCGTAAAATTCTTATGTTTGTATCTTGTAAACAGTGTAATTGATGATGAAGATGATGCGATCCTGTGGTCCCTCATCAGGGACATAGGGCTCTAAGAAGAGATTTCCATTTTTTGCGATCTTGTGCGGAAACTTCAAGGTCCTTTCAGCCGACAATGTAATTAAGTAACAAAAACTTATTTCTTCTTCAGGTGGACAATAAGAGGATGATGCAGCATCTTGACACTCCCGCTATCAAGCTGCACAAGTATACTGATGGGAGGTGGAAGCCCAAGGATGCCAACAAAGTCATGTTCCGTGAGTTTTATTTTCAATACAAATACAATTCTTTCTTCCTTGTCTGCATTCTCTTATGAAAATACCTGTGCCTATGATGACAGATTGCAAGAAGTCTTGGGAGCAGTGGAGGCGTAAGACCTAAACTTAATGTGGGCAAGGTACAATTTGCGAGGCCCTCTGATGGTGCAAGAAAAAGGGAATATAAAGTTTATTTTTTACAAAAAAAGTACAACCAACTACCAAAAATACTGAAAAGAGAAAAATAGGTTTTATTTAAACTTTAGCGGACCAGTACATCGCTCTAGAAGTCGTTGTCTCTAAGGTTTCGGCTGTGAGGTTTCGGCTGTGAGGCGCGAGGCCCTTTGCACCGCGAGGCCGTGGGCGGTGGCCCACACCGCCCACGCCTTACGCCGCCTCTGCTTGGGAGCCATGAAAGAGAATCGCGGCGATATTATTATCATCGTGACATGTATTTCTATACTCTCTTGGGTGCTATCCCCACAAGCGAGAGAATCGCGGCGATATTAGTAAAGTTGTAGCCCCATGAGAGTAGTGTTGCCAAATCAGCTTTTCCATTTATTGGGATGGAAAAAAAGCAGGGCAGTTGAAACAGTAAAAATCAATGTATACAGTTTGCCTTTAGCACTTTTTAGTGAGCTGCCTGATATTTCTACTTTTGTTACTTCAATGAAGAGGTGGGATTTAAGGCTTCCCATGGGACATCTCTGGCTTCTGACTGCAGTGACCTGTATAAGAATGCATTATATTGATGTTATCAGTATCACTATGGGCTAGTCTTAACATTAAATTACTGAAAGATATTTTGAATCTGTTATACACTCCAAAGGTTCACCTTGCGCCTGCTCTCAACCCACAAACAAACATTTCAAGAGTTATAATATAACATGCCTATACCTAGCCATGCATAGCCTTTTCCCAACTATGTTGGGGTTGGCTTCCAGTCTAAATCGGATGCAGCTGAGTACCAGTGTTTTTCATGGAGTGACTGCCTATCTGCCCTCCACAACCCAGTTACCAGGTCACACGATACCCCATGGTAGGACTGGTTATCAGACTTTCTGGCTTCTGACTATCCATAAAGATTGTCAAAAAGCTTAACAGCATAACGAGCTTTCCGAGTCACGAAGAGATTCGCTATGACATAGATAGTCACCCGTCCACGGACCGACCGCGCGCCAATCGTAGCTTACCTTTGATCGATCGACCCGTGCGGCTGTTACTTAGCCACGAGCTCCTTAAGATTTATAATGTAATATTATTAGAGTTGTAAATATGACATTGTTCTTTATTTACAGAAACCCCGTACGTCCTAGAGACGGTATCACACTTACTGCAGCGAGGTGTCCAAAAAGATCTCGTAGACTTCGACAACTATTTGGATGATCTGTCCCAAGACTGGACCAATCTTGGTATTGAGAAGCTGATCGCCAGCATTAACGCTTCGAATACCATCGACTGTAAGGAGGATGATAAGCTCTTCCGATAATGCTGGGGGAATATTTAGGCAATTATTTAGCACAGTGTAAACTATAACTTTGATAGATAATAGAGTAAACAGTCTAGCACGAGTTTTTGGAGGATACATTGTATAGTCTGTTCAAATTGATTTTACGAAAAATGTAAACAAAGTCGTATCCTATTTTGTTCTAATTCTACCACAGAAATTAACAAAATGGCGTAAGGATGGCGCATTTATGTTAATTTCATGCTCTAAACAACATCATTCATCATTTAATGCCATTTTATTAATCTATGTGGGAAAATTAGAACAAAATAATAAGGTTATGATTTTGTTTACATTTTTCGTAAAATCAATTGGTGTCTCGTAGTTTCATTTTCGTCACCTTTTGTTATCTCCTTGTATTGGAAATAGCAAGTTTACTTAATTTTTAACAGCCATTGATGCTATAAACTCGTGTCTGGCTAGAGGGTTTCAGTATGATTATACCTAGGGCTGCCATTCGTCCGGGTTTTCCCGGATTTGTCCTAGTTTAGAGAGCGTCCGAGGTGCGTCCGGGAAGGTTTTCAAAGAGCGTCCGGAAAAATCCCGGACTTTTTACCTGATATCCGATCCCGCTTGATTGAAAGGTAAGCAATAAAATAAAACAAATAATGAAAATGTGTCCGGGGAAATAATCAAATTCATTCAAAATGTCCGGGGTTTTTATAGTTTTAGTCCAGGGTCGACGATTTGGGTGATGGCAGCCCTAATTATACCAGACATAGATCTGGGAGAGTGACTATACCATGGAAGTCAGTAGTTTACTTTGTGTTATTAGAGTAATTTATTATTAACTTGAATATACGGATTTTATATTACACATGTGTTAAGTATCGTTATAGGACGTAGATATTATATCCGTTTGTTTTGCATTTATATTTCCAATATACTTGGAATAGTTCATTCAAAGTTAGATTATTTTTGGGTAATTTGTGAAAATGTTCTAACAGTTATAAAAAGTGAGTTCTCCCAAGAAGCGTGCAATAAACAATATAATATTATGTTCATTTATTTGTATAGGCTATGTAATTTATTTAGCATTTACATAATTATGGAAATTGTAACACTAAGGGCTAATTTCTCAACAGTCAGATGGCTTTTATCTGATGAATAAATATGTCAGTTTAGATAAAAATCATCTGACTATTGAAAAATCGGCCTTAAATGATTTCAATAATTAATCACAAAATACTTGCAACATTTTATGACTTTTTGTTAATGTTTCAATCCTTACTAATATTATAATTAGGGATGTTACTATGTCCGTCTGTCGTTACACTTTCAGTAAAAACGTTAAACCGATTTTGATGAAATTTGGTATCGAGATAGCTTAAGCCCTGGGGAAGGACATAAGACTTAGGAGTTCTTATCCGGGTGCGTGAAGTTGCTCCTTCAGGATACATGTGAGACCGTGAAAACAGCTGGTAGAAAATAAGTCGATCACCAATATAACAAAATGTTTTACAGCGGCTTCGGCCGCGATATTGTAGCTAATGGATACAAAAACTTGACAAATTATACACTAAAACCTTCCCCATTAATCACTATCTATTAAAAAAACGCATCAAAATCCGTTGTGTAGTTTTAAAGATTTAAGCATACATAGGGATATAGGGACAGAGAAAGCGACTTTGTTTTATATAGTATATGTAGTGATGTAAGAGTCCGCGCAGATCACAGACTTACACCTCACAGACGGTTTCTTAATCAGTGTGAAGATGTGAATCGTTACAATTTGCGCCACTTGCATACATCTTCATACTGACGAAGAAACCGACCTAACTATCGGCCGATACAGTCTGTGGTCCGCGGGGGCTCAGGGCGATTCCAACAGGACATGTATCTAAATAGATTACGCAAGTGTGTGTATTTCGTGACAGATGAGTGTAGTGCACCTAAATCGACACCGTCTGAATTAGTTTGCGCTTAGAAAAATGTATAATTGTGTCGTATTGTGCTAAAATGTACTAAGGGCCAAGTTCACCAACAGATGGTTATGTAATCGGCCCGTTAAGCAAAAACGTTTTTTAACCAGGAAGCTGGAATTTTCATACTATCCGCTTCTTGTCCAAGCCCGGATGAGTAATCAACCGTTTTAGGAATAACAAACAATGATAAGGTATCCATCGTAAGACAGAAGTTTGAACTTATGGTAAACAGCTGTTTTGTGTTGATCGGGCTGTTATCTTGTTGGTGAACTTCGGCCTAAATATGTTACTCTTGACAGAAAGTATTCACAAAGTTACGAAATTGCTTTATCCTTATAGATACATATCTGTGGTTTCAAATGTTAATATTATTTTATGTTCATTCCTTATTTTAAGTTTTATTGTGTTGGCTTTTTTGTATAAGCAATATTTATTAATTAAACTATCAACAGATATATGACTAGTTTATTATGTTTATTTGTATAAAACTTATAAATTATTAAAGTATTCCTCAATTAACTTCTTGCATTTATTAATGGCGCTCAGGTCTCCGGCTTTGCCTTGGAACTTACCATTCTTGAAAGCACCTTTCCCTTTGAGTAATTCTGTTATTCTGGAAAGTACCAAACAATTCTTGTTAACAAAAGGCGATTTCAACAAAATTAATTTAAAACAGCATTCTGTGTCTATAAAATACTGTTGAAGTCAGCAAAATTCAAATAGTAATTAAATAATAAAATTTATCTATATGAAAGGCCCTGGAGCCCATGTTTTTGCTTAAAACTTCTGCAGTATGAACGACATATAGTGCCATCACTTTTTCGCAACGGGATTATTACTGATTTGACAAATGACAATAGCAGAGCAGGGATAAGGGCAGGAGGATGATGAGAGCAGCATATTTTATGTAAGAGTAAGCAGATAGTGTATCTTAATTTTAAAGGACTTACTTATCCCCTAAAGCATTGCAGTGCTCTTCAGGGCCTTGTATAATAATCTGCCCCTCTTTGGGCTTATCCGGTTCCTCAGAAGCCAGGAACATGAACAGGCCTTCACCCTCCAAACCCTTAATGACAGCCCGGTTAAATTCAGGAGTCGCTTCCTTCTTAAACATTATCATATACTTTGGCCTTGGTTGTGTACTCTTTATTTTATCAACTTCATACTGAGAGAGTTCTTGGAGAACAGTTTGTAAGTTCTTGCTTGACACTTTTAAGTTCTTCTGCAGTTTTTGTATTAAGTCCACGTGTTTTGATGGTTCGTTTCTGGAATGATATTATAGGATTCTTTTTAAAAGGCTTTCATAAGTTGGTAATGGATTTAGGACTAGGGGAAGGCCAAAAATGCTGGATTGACTGTGTAAAAAGACTGCTAGAAAGAGAGTAAATGTTGAGATAGACCAACCCTAAATACTTTGGGATAAGGGCAGGCCAGGAGAATGATGATGTGGGTAATGGAATTTGAAAAGCATGACTAGAATAATAACACTAGATCAATGGAATTATAAGTATATGTAAAATATTTCAATAAGAAAACAATGTCTCACTTGAGCAGCCCCATCAGTGCCTTCTCTCTGTCCAACATTTGCTGGAACGTTTTTGTGACTCTGTTCCCAACAAGAAACTTGAGGTTTGTTTTTCCTTTCTTGCCTGGCTCTACTCCTATGGCCTTTATCATTTGCAGTTGACTGAAACATTCAATAAAAAAACATTATTTTAAAGTTGCAAACTGGCTTTAGCTGCTGTCTGGAATTAATGCTAAACTGCACCTGTTTGCCATAGCATTGTTTTCAGCTTTATTTGTGTTGTTATAAGTATTGTTACATTTATTATGTTTAAAAAGAAATTGCGCACTGGGTTTTGGAGGCTGTCTGTAACTATTAATGTACAATAACTTTTGATTCTCAGTCAGGTTTGAATAAGTGTATATTATTATTACCTGAGATTGGAGACGTGCGTTCCACAACACATGTTTTCGTCAATAGCCCCAATACATATGATTCTGATTGTATCCATGCAGTCCTTGGGTAAGCCTCTGGTATGTGCCTAAAAATAAGACACATTTGAAGTTGAAATGTGTACAAGAAATTAGTATTCTTTATTATTGGTGGAATAATACATAATAATATCTGACTTACTTACTCCCTACTAAATAAACTGTCGAATTGAGAACCTCTTCATCTTTGGAACTTGGTTAAAATACAATGTACCTACAGTACCTAGGCCGTAGGACCTACGGCCGACGAGTCGTGGCCGCTCTGAAGTTAGGGATTTAATTTTATAAACAGGTATATATTATGGATCTGTAGAATAGTTTTATCTGAGATAGATAGATAGTCTTTATTTGTTTAAACATGGTGTACTACTGGCAAAACATCTGCTTGATCACCGTAAAGGCGATAATCGATAGCACGGCTCTCGACTCGATCGCCCGACGTATCCTTTTGACCAATAGGATGCACGAAGCGCATTTCAGCTGTGTGCGTATTTAACTCGTTTGTTAGATGATGTTTAATCGTCATTTTCTGTTGCGCGCCCTTCACTCACACAAATACAAATTGTCTCTAATTGGCCGGAAGAAGAAAGGGGTGTAGTTTATCACTAGCTGCGCTTCCGCACAATTTTTTTCTTAAGGCATCACTTTGGCCCACTGTACATACATTGCATGAAAGATATTATAAATTCAGAAAATGTTCAAACATGTTCAGCTGCATATTGTGGCGTACAAATGTGTAGACAGGATGCATTTGCATTGCATAGCAAAGAATATAAATAAAGAAGAATTTAATAACAAAGCATAAACAATAATTAAGTTAATGACGAGTTATATCTTGTATAAAACCACAATAGCAGCAATATAATATAAATCTTGCATAATATTTGAGATTTAAGTAGGGTTGCTACAGAAAGGCTGACAAATAAAATTTCAATCCTCACCTCATTCAAGTCAGGGTCGTTGGCTTTACAAAACTTCACATTGACTGGTACTGCATCCGTAATCAGTTGGTTACATCTGTCTTCCGTGGCTTTTATTACTTCATTGGTAACTTTGACAGTGTCCAACTCAACATAGCTTTCATCAGAGCCTAGCCACCAGCTTGTAGTTGTTAGATTATGTTCCTTTTCTAATATTGCAGACAGTAAATGCTGTCCTAAGAAAAGTAAACCGGGATGGTGTATCATTTTAACAGCTATACTTCATCTACAATATGATTAGAAAAACATCCAAACCCTTTTTACAGCTTATTCAAACGATTTTCAGTTCTATTACGTCCTGATAAGGATGGTGTTGAAAGCAAAATCATGTTTAAAATAACAAATATATTCTGCATTCTTTTTTTGTCATGTCACCTTAGCAATAGAGCTCAGAATCGTTTGAACAAACGGTAAATAGGGTGCGTTTAAATGACTAATCTAGTATAGTAAATGGAGTATAGTTGCATCAAACTAAATAATATGAGATTCTATTACGCGAAACGGAAAAAAGTCATTAAAAAATTGCCGAAATGGATGAAGTGAATAATTTTGCCATTGTTTCAAATATTTCGTGTCTCATAATTTTTTTATTTAATTAGTTATGTTATCTTTGTCTTGATGACATAACAAATCTTAAAAGTACCTATGCAAATAAACTGATATCAAGTTTTGTGTCCTACCAGGCCTGTCCCACTCCCCGTGTAGGTATCAAAAACGTACCTACGCACAGCGGCCTATCCGAGACGGCTAGTCATTGGGGCCTCACGCGCGAGCCGTGAGTGATGTACGCGCAAGATTTGTTCCTTTGATTATATACGTATCTACTTCATTTGTTCGTTTCAATTATTCGTAACTTTTTAGGAACGGCCTCCCGGACTAATCTGTTTGCATCGTAAGTCATTCCGGTGACCGTGTGATACGATTTGAAACGTCTTTTGTTGACAAAGGTATTAATAGTAAGGCGGCGTAATTCAACATTATTTGAGTAATATAAGGCCTGTGTCTCTTGTCGTGAAGGTATCGAAAACGTAAGTAGGTATGTATGCACAAATGTATTAGAATTAAAGTACTGTTAACACCTACCTTACGTTTTTATTTTGAAAGTCATTTGTTTTCTAGAGTACTACAAAAATGGTAATTCAGTATTTAGATTAATTTATTTTTTTAAAGGAGACAACCCTGTTTTCGTTAGAAAAGGTAAGCGTTACGCGCTAGAAAGAGACGCAACTTCTAGGCAACTATAAGCGTAGGTAATTACGCGCTGCGCGATCTGAATTGAACTTAATCGTATCGTCGCTAAAGTCTATATTTCTTTAGATGACTTTTCAAAGTGGCTCTTCTGTACTTGTACTATTATGTATTCTGTGGTCCTACGTAAAAGTAATTAAAATTATGACTTTTATGCACCTGGCTTTTATTTTTGTTTGCAACTATTAAATATAAAGATAGTATGTAAGTGGCATCATGATAGAATCTCCATATGATAACGAGAATGATGTAATAATTGAAATAAATATGCAACTAGCAAATTACTGTTATATTAATTGACTATAATGCTTGTAGCATGGGCATCAATTACAATATATTGCAGCTGAAACTGCGGGAAAGAGTGAAGTGGAATAATACAACTACCTGAATGCTGCTGCATATGGTCAAATCTTCTATCCCAGTTTATCCTCTGTTCTACAACAGTGCCAACTTCAATGGGCTCTCTAGTAAAATGTAGTGCCTCATCACCTTTGCGGAGGACCTGAACTACTTCTGTGCTGTTAAGCCAACCCATGTCATGAGGCTGTAATAAATTGACGATTTAAACTGTAATTATAAGCCAAATTAGTCCGGTAGTAAGTAAGACTTATATGTATAATAATGTTTCATAGTACCACTGGTTTCAGGGCACTGGACAGACTATACTTTTGAGTTAATATTGGTTGGATTGGTACAAATTATTTTTAGAATAATAATTTATGGAACTGAAAAATATTTAATTTCTTTCAAATATTGACAGACAGCTTATAGCCATAAAGGGTATAACATAAAAAGTAATATGGTGTGCATGTAACATACTTGCCCACCACCCGCTGGAAACAGTATAGTGTTTTCCAACGTAACTTGGTATCCTTCAAACTGTGATGTTTTTCCATATTCAATAACAGGCTCTTTAGTTGGTTCACATTTTATGACTTTCGATGCATACTGGAATAATAAGCACGTCATTAGAATAAAATAATGCTTTGTTATACACCACCAAGAAATTAAGTAAGATAAAATTTACATAAAAGTGAATGGCACCACGACTATCTTATCACTCAGAACAATATCTACCAGAACCTTTAGATGAACAGAAGATAGAATATATTATAATCAGGTTATTACTAAATAAAGAGACAGTTGCATCACCTTATTGTTATTATTATCAGCAATTTATTTTGAAATTTTAAGCTTTTACATATGTCCATATGTATGTCCTTCTCCTGGTTCTAAGCTGCCTCCCCTCCAATTTTCAGCCAAATCGGTTCAGCCGTTCTCCGTTCAGTTATAAGTGGTGTAACTAACACGACTTTCTTTTATATATATATAGATATGCTGTTTTGATTATAATCTATGTACCATTTACCATTTCAAAGAACAACTTAACATCCAAAGAAAAAGTCAATGAGGACCAGACCCGGCAGAAAAACGTCACAAAGCTGCTGTACCTACTAACCTACAAAGGGAGACCTTTATAAGTACTAGTTAGGTTGGTGGGTCATTGGGCTAGTCATGAATAGGTTTACACAAACTGCACTTCTCAAGACATTTAAGAGGTATGCAGCGCCGGTCCTGACGTAGTGCGGAAGGATAGGTTGCACTAGGCGCTCGATAGTAAGGGGCGCCAGGAAGCCACATGCAAAAACTACCAACACAAAATTATAATTATTAGTTTAGTAGCGTCAAAAGAGGGGCGCGGGGTAAAAAATCGTAAAGCTGAATAAACCATAGATTTAGGGCTGCCATTTGTCCGGATTTGTCCTAGTTTAGAGGGCTTCGGGGTGCATCCGGGCGGGTTTGCAAAGAGCGTCCGGAGAAAACCAGCACACTTTTTACATTAAAACAAATAATAAAAAGTGTCCAGGGAAAAAATCAAACTCATTCAAAATGTGTGCGGGGTTTTTATAGTTTTAGTCCAGGGTTGACGATTTGGGCGATGGCAGCCCTACTTAGATTGCCTCTAGATAAACCCTTAGATCAAACTTTTTAACCGACTACCAAATCGGAGTAATGTTTTTTTTAAACCAAAGGCGGAAAGACCATTGCCGTTCTACCCCGATCAGGGGCCGGCGTTGCATACATAAGTATAGTATATATATAAGTATAGCATAAGTTAGTATATATATACAGCAATAATATGTTAACTAATAGCCAGACCGGTCGGTGGGTCATCTTAGGGGCGGATTTGACAAAGTCTGGTGGTTAATTTTGTCGGCAAAATTACAACTCAAGTCTCGAAAATGAACATGAGTCGTAATACTCGTAATTATTGTGGGGTAATCGAATACGTACGTACTAATCCCAGTCTGATACGTACCTCCTTTAAGAAGCTATCTTCCTGACACTTGAAAACCATTGTTATTCTTTGATTTGTTCGCCCCGGTTGTAGGTTATGTTTTTATTATTTATAGATGTTATAGGGTTAAGGAATTTACTAGTAAAGGTAATGTATTAAAATTTAACCTAGTGCCCAAACCTGCGATAAAAAAATAAAATAAACAAAACTGAGTAAAACCACTTTCCAGTTTCAGTTGACAGACAACTAATTTTTTCTAATAGTACTTATTTTACACCTACAGACAGCCTGGCAAAAAAGTCTAGAAAGAAACGGAAATATTTTTTTTATTGCTGGCAACAGCTAAAAATAATGACGTTTGATGTAAACAAAGTTCGCGAGTTGCAGCTTGGCAAAAAAGAGTAGAAATTAATAGGGGCGCCACTTTACCGTTCGTGTGGCAGCCCGCTGCGACCGTATAGCGTACCATGCTATCGTCTTGATACTAAGCTGTATTTCTATAATTAATTAAAATCAGTAAGTATTATAAAATGTAATAACAAGTATTCACGTCATGTAACTGAATACAAATTACTTATAAGCACTAATAATGTAAGCACTCCTGTGTTTTCATATTTTTTTGGGTAAAAAAAAAGGCGTATGAATATAGCATTATTATATTTGATTTCAATAAATCTTCCTCTAAATATTCCACGCCCGTCACATCCATGTCTTGGCTAGAGCTAGCCATAAACTCATTTGAGTCACACTCAGATTCAAAGGCACTGCGCTATCATGTTGGAGATTGATTCCTAAACGTTTTATGTCCAAGTACGAGCCCTCTCATAAATTCATAATACTCCTTTTCTATTTTGTTAACATGCTGGCATGAATTCTTTTGAACTCTTACTCGGTTATAGATTGAAATGCACGTTCGGTGCTTCCTATAAAGATAAAAAAATTGATTAAAACTCTATCAATATTAAACGTAAAAAGTTTACGGTACCTATTTTTTTGTGATTTTTAAATGCTAGTTATAACAAGTATTATATTATCTTGTGATCACACTCATTGATAATGTTATGCGAATTTACATATTGCAGAGTATCAAGGCTCAAGCCACTCAAGTATCAATATTAATCTATTCGCGATATACCAGTGTCAAAGACAAAACGTAAACATAACCTATATGCTCGATGTTTATTGTTCAAAATTTCACTTATTTCGTATTCAAGCAATTCAAAACAAAATAGAGATCATAAATTAACACTTCATACAACTAAATACAACAAAACAAACTCTTACATACCTGTCATAATGGCGGTACTTTGGTAAATATCGTCGAGATCGGAAAGAAGAGTTTAAGCCCATGTTCGACCAGATATCGCCAATAAACATTATAAATTGTTTCCTTGCTAGTACTTCGAATGGTTTTATTTATTATAACGTGGTTTTATTAACGTTTTGATGGTCGAAATAAAAAAATAAGTAACTCGCGAACTTTGTTTACATCGAACGACACAGAACGACATTAATTGCCAGGGGCCAGCAATAAAAAAAATTAGTTCCGTTTCTAGACTTTTTTGCCAAGCTGTACTTATTTTTTTATTTGCTTGAATACGAAATAAGTGAAATTTTGATCAATAAACATCGAGCATATAGGTTATGTTTACGTTTTGTCTTTGACACTTTGGTATAGCGCGCCTGGATGAATATTGATACTTGAGTGGGTTGAGCCTTGATACTCTGCAATATATAAATTCGGTTTCTAAATAACTTTATCTATGAGTGTGAGCACAAGATAATACAATACTTGTTGTAGCTAGCATTAGAATATTACAAAAAAAATTGATACCGTAGACTTTTTACGTTTAATATTGATAGAGATTTAATAAAAATTTTAATCTTTAAGGAAGCAGCGAACGTGCATTTAAATCTATAACCAAGTAGTATCAGAAGAATTCATGCCAGCACGTTATCAAAATAGAAAAGAAGTAAGTATTATGAATTTATGAGAGAGGAACGTTTAGGAATCAATCTCCAACATGATAGCGCAGTGCCTTTGAATCTGAGTGTGACTCTGATGAGTTTATGGCTAGCTCTAGCCAAGATATGGGTGTGGAGGGCGTGGAATATTTGGAGGAAGATTTATTGGAATCAATTATAATAATGCTATATTCATAAGTCTTTTTTTTATACCCAAAAGTAAATTGAAAACACAGGAGTGCTTACATTATTAGTGCTTATAAGTAATTTGTATTCAGTTACATGACGCGAATACATTGTTATTACAATTTATAATACTTATTGATTATAATTAATTAAACATAAATCAAAGTAGTAAAAAAAAATACAGCTTAGTATCAAGACGATAGGCTGGTACGCTATACTGTCGCAGCGGGTTGCCACACGAACTGTAAAGTAGCGCCCCTATTAATTTCTACTCTTTTTTGTACATCTGCATGCATTAAGGAAAAAAAAAATGTATAAAAGGAATAGAAAATAATAACTACTCTCATTTGTAAAGTAATGAAACAATGACATGATTTGAGCAGTGACACACAAAAGTTAATTAATTATGTTTTGAGAATTGTACTGAACAAAACTATCTCCTGAGATACAGGCTTTACCTAGTTCAGGGGATAGGGTGTAACGTTTGTGGCATATTAATCACCATGATATACTGTGAAATTATGTGTTACTATACTATATTACTTGTATCCTTGTGGTGAGAAATAAAATATACTTTTTTTTTTATTATACTACAGCTTGGCAAAAAAGAGTAGAAATTAATAGAGGCGCCACTTTACCGTTCGTGTGGCAACCCGCTGCGACCGTATAGCGTACCAGCCTATCGTCTTGATACTAAGCTGTATTTTACTACTTTGATTTATGTTTAATCAATTAAAATCAGTAAGTATTATAAAATGTAATGACAAAGACAAAGATATTTTATTTGCATTAACACGAGTGATATTACATACATGTAATGGTGTTAAGTTATGATAGACCTACGTACATACAATTTTAAAATTTAAGATAAATTTAAACAATAAACATAAAAATAATTAAATTGTATCTTATCATTTAACACAAAAAAAAACACAAAACTAACAAAAATAAAATTAGAACTTAGCATTTTATAAAACACACATACATAACTAACAAAAATCAAATTTATCATTTAAGAAATCACTAATATTGTAGTAACATTTATTGAGTAACAAATATTTGAGCCTGGTCTTGAACAAGTTAGAATTGGACTCTTTTATGGATCTCGGTATTTTTAACCGACTTCAAAAAAAGGAGGAGGTTATCAATTCGACTGTATTTTTTTATGTTTGTTACCTCATAACTTGCGACTGGGTGAACCGATTTTCATGATTTTCTTTTTATTTGGAAGCTGGTACTTCCCGTGTGGTCCCATATAAATTTTATCACTACCGGTTCAGCCGTTTTATAAATATATTAAAAATAACGATTTATCTCCACTTGCTGATATGCCAAATACTTAGATGATTTGGTTAGTTACGCTTATTACAACCTAAAAAGGTGGTGTGTTTATTTTGTTAAGATAGCAAGACCGAGACACTGAAAAGCGAAAAAATAAAAAAAACTTTTACAAAAAAATAAAACCGACTTCCAAAAAAAACTGAAAAGAAAAAAATATTTTTTATTTAAACGCTTTACGACCAAAACATCGCTCTAGAAGTCGGTGGCGAAATACTAACAATAGTAACTTATAAGACACCGACTTCTAGAGCGATGTTTTGGTCGTAAAGCGTTTAAATAAAAAAAAAAATTACTTTTCAGTTTTTTTTGGAAGTCGGTTTTATTTTTTTGTAAAAAGTTTTTTTATTTTTTTATTATATGTTTTTGGGCCCATACATATTATACTTTTATGCAAAAAGGTGGTTCTTGATGGATGAATGCATAGATTATCTTTACGTCGACATCTAATGTGTTGTTCAGATAGACGAGGAAACAAGTGTAAGTTACTTCTAACAAACAATGCAACTTCTAGGATGTAAAGAGCCGGAAGTGTTAAAATTCTATGTTGTTTAAATAACGGTTTACAACTGACTGTACTTTTAATACCGAACATAGCTCGTATGCAGCGTTTTTGTTGTTTGAAAGCGACGTCTTTTTGAGTAGAATTGCACCAGAAAATTATGCCAAATCTGAGCACAGACTCAACAAGACCGTAATATGCTGTGAGTACAGTCTCCGTGTTCACTACTGGAACCAGTTTATAAAGAGCATATGATGCACTACTGACCTTTTTACACAGTTCATCTATATGGTTTTTCTAGTTCAATTGTTTGCCAATAGTAAGTCCTAGAAATCGAGTTGAATTTGCTTCTTGTATAGTATAATCTTTATTAATTAATTTAACTTCTAATGAATTATTTTGCTTTTCCCGCTGTCTAAAATGCATTATATTTGTTTTTTGAGATTGATTTTTAAATTGTTGTTATTTAGCCAAGTAATAATTTTATTCAATGAATTATTAATTTCGAAATTACAGTTATTTAAGTCTTTGGAGGCAATCGTTACCGTACTATCATCAGCAAAAAGGGTCATAGGTTCTGATGTTGCTTAAGGTAGGTCATTTATGTATATGAGAAATAAAAGGGGACCCAATACACTACCTTGAGGTACGCCATACGATAATTTTCCTTTCTCAGATGTGAATATCTCCTCACTTTTAGTTTTTAGGTTAATCTTTGATATTACAGTTACTTGTTGACGGTCTGTTAAGTATGATTTAATCAATTCCAACACATTACCTCTTATGCCATATGCTGCCAATTTGTTTAATAAAATATTATGATCGACGTAGTCGAATGCTTTCGATGAACAATGTATTCACGTCATGTGACTGTATACAAATTACTTATAAGCACTAATAATGTAAGCACTCCTGTGTTTACAATATTTTTTTGGTATAAAAAAAATACTTATGAATATAGCATTATTATAATTGATTCCAATTAATCTTCCTCTAAATATTCCATGCCCGCCACAACCATACTCCTTTTCTATTACTACTATACTCCTTTTCTATATTGTTAACATGCTGGCATGAATTCTTTGAACTCCTACTCGGTTATAATTTGAAATGCACGTTCGGTGCTTCCTATAAAGATAAAAAAAATGATTAAACGTCTATCAATAATTAACGTAAAAAGTTTACGGTACCTATCTATTTTTTTTGTGATTTTTAAATGCTAGTTATAACAAGTATTATATTATCTTGTGCTCACACTCATAGATAAAGTTATGTAGAAATCGAATTTACATATTGCAGAGTATCAAGGCTCAAGCCACTCTAGTATCAATATTAATCTAGTCGCTCTATACCAAAGTGTCAATGACAAAACGTAAACATAACCTATATGCTCGATGTTTATTGTTCAAAATTTCACTTATTTCGTATTCAAGCAATTCAAAACAAAATAGAGATCATAATTACAGTTCTTGTGTTTTCTTTCTTTTTAACACGCTTTTATTAGCTCGGGTTGTATGTATGTATGTATGTATGTATGTATGTAACGGAATCTTTGAACCTAATTTTCACTGGTTTCTAGATGTCTGATCAACTTGAAACTTTGCACACGTGTTAAGGGCCGATGACAATGCAATAATCCGATAAAAAAAATTAAAAAAACACCCTTATATTGCTGACCGAACTAAAAAATGGAAAATAAATAATAGTTAAAAAAAAACTAAAAAAACACGCTTTTATTGCTGAGCGAACTAAAAAGTAGAAAATATTTTTTAAATAATTCAATTCAGAGTAAAAAGCGTGGGGTGCTTGATATTTTAATTATTACACCTATTCTATTGGCAACCATTTATGAGAGGAGAGTCATGAAAATATAGGAAAATGCACCCCACGCTTTTTACTTTGAATTGAATTATTTAAAAAATATTTTCTACTTTTTAGTTCGGTCAGCAATAAAAGCGTTTTTTTAGTTTTTTTTAATTCTTACCTATACGGCCTAAAATGCTTATAAGGGTTGACAGAACTATTATAAGTTTATTTGCAACCGCATGATGCTCGGCTAAGTTTGTACATAGAAAGTGATGGCGCGACTCCTCCATAACCATAACCGGTTTGTCCTGGAAGTCCTGGTTGACCTTCTGGTCTTGGGTATCCTGGGTATTCGTGTTGACCAGGTTTTTCAGGTTCTTTTGGTTTACCCGGTAGTTCGCGCTGGCTTGGGTGTCCTGGTTGTCCTGGTCCACCTTTTTGGCCGGGTTGTCCCGGGTATCCTGGTTGACCAGATTGTCTAGGTCCTCCTGGTATACCCGGTTGCCCTGGCTGGCCAGGGTATCCTGGTTGTCCTGGTAGTCCTGGTCCACCTTGTTGGCCGGATTGCCCTAGGTATCCAGATTGTCTAGGTCCTCCTGGTATACCCGGTTGCCCTGGCTGGCCATGGTATCCTGGTCGTCCTGGTTGTAAGAGAAAAATCTGTTAAAACAGTAATATTTCAAGGGCCCATGAACCCCAGACTTTCGTCATTTTATAATATATAATAAATATATATAATAATCTCCGTTTCATCCAAATCCAAAAGCCGTTCTTGAGTTATAAATAGTTAACCACGACTTTGTTTTATGTATATCTATAGACGAAAATCTTCATCTTTCGCCTACCCATTAGACATCAGTACGTATATGAAATACAATAAAAATTTATCTATAGTCGTATTTTTAATTAGACGAAGTCAACTGACGTTTACTGTGTTGTCAGTTTAATAATATAGTTTAATAATAAGTTCCACTCACAAAGGTTAGAACTAAATTCCGGGGTCAGACTTGTACAGTATTTGGATTAACTGCTGGTGCCCAGATGAAATAAAAACTTCAAAAATTTCGAAATGCTTGTTTAATGTGTCTTACAAATTGGGATGTTACGCAATGAGCGATTTTTTTGTAGGATCACGATAAAAAAATACTTCTGAGTTGTTTGTTGCACGATAATAGTTGGAGTAAAGAACTACAGTTCTTTACTATAATTAATTTAATAGTTGGAGTAAAGAACTGTAGTTCTTTAACTATTAAACTAAAAGAACTGTAATTCTTTACTCCAACTATTAGCAAAAATGAAATGAAATGAAAAAAACAATAAGGGCAGTTAAAGGCGCGAGCGTAGCGAGCGCGAATTTTTTGTAGGATCACAATAAAAAAATTACTTTTGAGTTGTTTTTGTTTGTTATGATAATAAGGTTTGGAGTAAAGAACTCAAAATTGTAGCAAACACTGAATAAGTAAGTATAAACAAGGTAATAAACAGTTGAAGGCGCGAGCGAAGCGAGCGCGATTTTTTTTTTTAGGGTCACAGTAATTATGCTGATATGATAGGATGATCAAATTTAAAAAAAAAGAACCTCGCCGCCCCTCGCAGCCTGCCGCCCCGGGCCATGGCCCCCTTGGCCCTATGATAAATACGCCCCTGCCGGTTACGCCTACTAAGCCGTGATAATTTTTCTTGTTAGTGGATTACATGTACTATGTTTGTGATTTTTTTTTGAGGGACGGTGCTCGTATCGAACAAAAATTAGCACTAAAAACTAGATATTTCGCAAATGGCCCACTTAACCAAAAAATGGTCTTGACACACCCATCATATTTTTGAAAGACCTATCCAATGATAAAACATACGAAGGGATACGCGAAAAAAAAACATACCCACTTTACGTGTTTGGGAGCTTGAGCCCCTTGCCCCCCCCCCCCTGGATCCGCCACTGGTTATAGGTATATATACATTTTATCCGGGTGCGTTAAGTAGTTCTCTCGGGATGCGGGTGAAACCGCGGGAAGCAGCTAGTTTCAAATATAGTATCACCTGGGTATCCCGGTTGGCCTGGCTGTCCTATTTCTCCTGGGTAACCTGATTGACCGGGTTTGCCAGGTTGTCCTTTTTGTCCTGGTTTCACTGGGTATCCCGGGTGAGAAGCTAATTGGAAAAAAATGAATAATCATGTCATAATATGCTATTTCAAAACTTTCAAGTTTAAACCTAATCCATAAGTTGTCCCAAAAAAAATACTCTTAAGTCGGGTACTCATTAGCGTAGATATACCTACCTGTAAGTTAGGTGAGAATACGCACTTTGGCAATTAATCTGTACCAATTGAGTAAACGAAAAATTTAAACAAAGTCGTAACCTATCTTGTTCTAATTCTGCGACAGAAATTAACAA
Organism: Pyrrhia umbra; assembly: GCA_963891755.1. Classification (NCBI taxonomy): domain Eukaryota; kingdom Metazoa; phylum Arthropoda; class Insecta; order Lepidoptera; family Noctuidae; genus Pyrrhia; species Pyrrhia umbra. Next base: position 1,800,883 of record OY982929.1, on the reverse strand, counting down.
AATGGCGTAAACATTACACACACTTATGTCAACTTCATGCACTAAACATTATCATTTATTAGCATTTTATTTATCTATGCGGGAAAATTTGAACAAAATAGGTTATGATTTTGTTTACATTTTTCGTAAAATCATAAGAAGCACTAGTGTCAGTGTTTTCTGAAATCTACTTGAAGGTCGCAGGGGTGTAACACCGCCAACTATCTGACTCCGGGCTCAGGGCTGCTTTGTGAAATTTGAAAAGCCACAAAGCGATTTCGGCACGACCCGGAAATCGAAGCCGAGACCTCGTTTACAGCAGTCAAATCATGCGACCTCTAGACCAACGAAGCTAACTCGTTTATAGTTAAAACGCTAGTCCCCTAGTCAAACCTAGTGTTTACGAAATGACTTTGTTACAATTAAAATTTACTAATAAATAAAAAATAAATATCAGGTATAACTAGTCAGAGTCAACTTCTAACCAGGCAAAACCCTTATAATTTCGCCATGTCCGTCTGTCTGTCTGTCTGACCGCTGCAATAGCTCAGAGGTTCTTAGTAGAAGTCTACAACCACGCCATAATTATCAGAATTTTGAAGTTGGCTCCTATTTCCACACATGTTTGAGATGGGATTTACACTTCCCTCCCAGATCAGTAAAATTCGCCGCCCAAGGCATACTCTCACCATACCCGATGACGCTATAACCCTCTTCCAAGAGAGCAGTAGGTCCACTAGCACTTTATACAAACGAGGTCCATCGCGACGACCTTGTCCATGCCCCCCCGACCCTAGCTCGACGAGCCGGCCCGCGAGCTGAGCTAATAGCTTTAAAATTCCCGATTATAATAATCATATATAATCTGATCCAGCCTGTCCCTTGCTGTCCTCCCCCAGCGGCGCCCTAAGCCGAGGCCCGTACCCCACTAGGGGGTGCCATTAGCGTGTAGTCGCTTAGTTTTGTAAGTTAAGCCCTGGCTGGAGGCCCTAAATTCATTTAAGGCACTTCACAGGCAAGCCCTGTTAAGCAGTCGACAGCCTTCTAGGTTGACCTGCGAGATGTTATTAAAAAAAAAAAAAGGATTTACACTTACATGTGTCGTAGTTGGTCTCGTAATACTGTTTCTCCTTTGCATTTTCGATGTCTACAACCACTTCGTTGTTCGACTGACCCTGGGAAGGACTATATTGGCGAGCCTCTCGCGACTCTTCGATTACTTTGCGATCATCTTTTGGTGGTTTCTTTGGCGTGTCGCTAGCTTGTACTATGGCTAGCGCGGCCTATAAATAAATGCAAGGGCCCTTAATATTATAATGCTAATTATTTAATACACCGCGAGGCACGAACAGATTTTGGTACCAATACCTCCCGGGCGAAAACTTGTAAGATGCTTAAGATAGGTTTATTATGGAGCCTATCATAGCCTAGCATTAGCATAGGTATAAGCTATCATCTGGTTAATGTTTCAAATTAGAGGAAATGACCGATTTTTTATTATTTTGTACATGTTTGCATGACCAGCTGACGTATTATCCGCCCTATAGTTAGCTGATTATTTTTTTTCTTAAAGATATGTGTCTAACTATGATTTGACACACATTTGATTCGGGAGGAAATTACTGATTTTTTTTTCATGTTTGGGAGACCACCGCTGCTTATCTCACCAACCAAGTCGCAGATGACGTTCACCAGGCTTCATAATAGACGAAATTTGCGCTTAGCTTGCAGTTTATAAAGTGACTTTGTTTCTTTACACCGCTGAACAGATTTAAATGAAGTTCGGTGTGAATATAGATAGGACCCTGGAGACTGTTATTTATATGCAATGAATGGTATGCACCAAACTTTTTATAAATTTATTACTTTTACGAAAAGCGCAAAAAAATATATCGATAAAATTAGCAAACTTTTAATATTCATCCATACCTACATAGATAGGTATAATAAATAAGTCAAATAAATATTAAGACGAAAAACATAAATTTATAACAATGTTATCCTCCATTTTGACAGATCTTGAATATGTATAAGTATGTTGACGTAAATGGTAACCTGATATTTTTTTGGTGCAACTAAGTGTTATACCTACTTACAAAATTGACGCTTTTGAATAAAATAGATGTGGCGTTTTTTATCCAAAGATCTACTATGAGATTACGTAAAAATATTTAAATGTTACGCAAGCGAAAATCTTAAAATTTTGCCACGAATAAATCAGCCATTTTTGTTGCAGGATCTAGGGTCCATTTTTAGGGTTCCATAGTCCACCAGGAACCCTTATTGTTTCGCCATGTCAGTCTATCTGTCTGTCCGCGGCATAGCTCAGAGGTTCTTGGTACTAGAAAACTGAAATTTAGTATAGGTATGTACCTACTTATATTGGTCAGACGACAAAGAAGTAAAATAAAATTATGAAATACATATATTTTTTTAGGGTAGCTCCTGAGCACGTAAATTGGGGATGGATATTTTTTTCTCGCATATCCCTTCGTCGTTAGATAGGTCACCAATAAAACATCCCACTGTTATTTATACATTTTTGAGGATCGTCAAATCGACATATTTTATCCCCGCTACCCCTGTAAGCCACCACAATCGAGATTTTTGTAAGAAAAAGTTGGGCGTCCCATCAAAATGAAGCTACTCACGGATTTGCTTGATAGTTGTCAATTGTAAAAATGGCCCATGATCCTAGGACTAATAAGTTAATGAGCCTTTAACAAAAAACATAATATTTCTTATAATATAAAACTTACCAAAAAATAGAAAAGTCTTCCTGGCCCCATGGCTGTGGTCTTGCAGGCCTTGCGATGACCTTGACGCGCAGGGTCTTGTCACTCCCCAGTCCCGACAACACAAAGCTAACCCTTTAGGTATACGGTGCCAATCAAGCATGTAATCCGCTTAAATTCGCTAACAGGACCCGCTCTCTAACGGCCGGCGTTTAAAATTAAAATGTGCAAGCTCGATGATGCGCCTTTTATAATTAGCAGCGCATCGGATTGGGCCGCGCCCGCCACATTGTGTTGACGACAGAAGCACGGTAATATTATCTATACAGTATTGTAACTCGGCCCTTTTTGAGAAATAACTACCTACAGCCGCGCGGTACTCACACACGCGATAGGGATGCCCGCCTATAGTGTTATAATTTCATCAACCTACTTGAGTGTCTAGTTTTGTGAATGTACCTATATGTATTATATTTTTATTGTAAAAAATGTTTTTTTTTGTGAATGACATAGGATGTGTTCAATAAAAAAAACATGTTTACCTACTACTTCTACTACCTCTTACTTATAAGTATATTATTACGTAAATCTTACTAGGTTGGTTAACCTACCATATATTACTCACATATTCATTTCATAATGATATTTCGTCTAATTCAATAATATGTATGTATATAAATAGCTAATTACATAAGTAAGTAAATAGCCTAGCCTAGGAAACTAACGTAAACGCACTTTTTACGCACTATTCACTTATTTATTAATTAATCTAGGTATTTTACTCAGTGGAAAAATATATATATCTGCCTATTAAAAGCAAAAACAGATTACATTTTTAGTAGACAGACATATATAAAAGTTATAGTTATACCTTCCGGAGTATCCAAGTAATTTAAAAAATATTATCTCTGGATGAGTTATTGACGAATTTATGCAACCAAAAACAGCACAATATATCCTATGTACTTGAACTTAATTTTTAGGGAAAAAATCGCGCGGTTATTGTTAAATAACAACACACCGTCCGTTCGACACTGCGGTACAGCCGTGACTGTCTGCGCCGCGAGCGCACCGCGAGATCGAGGCGCGTGGGTATAGCTCGCGTTTCGTCCGTTTGTATGAAGTCGGATTACTGTATAGATAATATTACCGTGACAGAAGACAAAAAAGTTGAAGGTAGGCAAAAAACAAAACAACAACAAAAAACAACCAAAAAAATGGGGATAGACTCAACGGGTCAATTTTATTTTGCATACCAACGGGTCGCTGAAACTTCATTTGGCAGAAAATCGTATGGCATTCACTCAGTTACCATACATTCAAAATGCATAATTTTGTTAGTCAGAATCATCTTTAAGCATAAATTCTATATCCATAATGATTAAAACGTAGAACAATCATAACGCAGAAAGTTCACAGTCAGAATCGTCTTTTGGTCGAGGGTGGGCTTGGTCGACGGAGCCCCACTCAGCCCCTACTTCTAAAAAATAACCACGAAGGGGATGGCGGTGTCTATTCGCTCGATTCGCTTGCTCACATCCCTTCTAACCTAAGCTGTCCGAGTCGGGGTACCTTAAAGTCCAGATTGAATCCGGTTTCTCCTGGTAACAATAGTTGAGGGTTTATAGGTGTATAGGCGTATAAAGCGAAGAAAAAAAAGTTAAGTATCTCGTAAGATATTCATGGAAATCGAATGATGATATCATTTGAATAAGGAAAACTTAAAGAAACGTATTTTAGACCAAATTTTATTACCATAAAAAATAGCCAAGTGTGTGTCTGGTACCGTACCGTCTGTAACCGGAGAAGCCTACTTAACCGTGATAGTTTCTATGAATGTCTGTGATTTTTTTCACATATCAGCCATTCAAAAGTTAGAGGGAGGGGGGACGCTCGTATCGTATTTAGCAAATGGCTCGCTTAACCGAAAAATGGTATTTACACGCCTATAACATTTTTGAAAGACCTATCTAACGACCCACACGCAGGGATACCCTTGAAAAAAATATTCATCCTCACTTTACGTGTTTTAATTTAATTTTAGTACGTTGTGTTTAGTAGGTGGGTATTTTCAGTAGGTAATTAATTATTTCAGTTTTATAGTACCAAGAAACTCTGAATTATGCCGCGGACAGACAGACAGGCAGGCGGACAAACAGACAGACAGACGCACATAGCGCAACTATAAGGGTCCCTTGTCGACTACGGAACCCTAAAAAGGTTATAGTGAGTCAACCTTAAAAGAAAAAAAGATAAAAGAGAGAGAGAAGATCTGCTGTGGCGGACATTTTTTTTGGCATTTTAAAAGTAGGTAAACAATTTTGTCATACCATGCTAATTATTAACTGCGTAATTTTAACCTTTTACGCAGCCCACGCAACGAAAGCTTTTAGGCGTATTTTTTCAGTTTTTGCTACATTTTTCATTGATCTATTCTATAGGAACAGGATGCTCCTATTGAACATAAGCGTTTTATATAGCTATATAGTCTTCCTCGATAAATGGACTATAAATCACTTTTTTTTTATTCGAACCAACACCGGTCCTGAGATTAGCGCGTTCAACCAAACAAACAAAGATACTCCTCAGCTTTATTTATAATGTTTGTATAAACGTAGGTATTGATAAACTCCTCTTCTTCGGTTAAAACTGGTCGTAGCCCAAAATAAGTTTTGCATTTGGGGATTTTTATTCTAAAGGCCCCTGGGCAGGGCCGCGCCGCCCCTGTGTGCGAAGTGTGCGGCGCACACAGGCGCCAGGTCAGTAGGGGCGCCGGATGAAATGCTAGCGCCAGTTATTAACATTATTTTTGTCACTTATCAACATATTCTCTCATAGTTGAGCATCGATGACTAAGTAGAGAGAAGATACAAGTCTCCCCAGACAATATTTATGATTGTGGTTTAATTTCACACTATTTGAATTGACCCACTGTTTACGTTTCGGGTTTTAGTTTACATGAATTACGAGCTCTGCATTAAAATCAAAAGAATCACCGCAGTTGCTACAATAGGCGATTATTTTATTACAAAGGCCGTGCCGTGGATGAGTTTATCAACGCAGTACGATGCGATGCGACGGGAGTGACGGGGACTCCCCAATTTTAACGAGCGAAAGAACCAAAACAATTACAAAAGTAGTAATTAGATTAATTTTGAGTAGCCTCAATGGAACAGGAAAGATTATATAGGGTTAGGCTAGCGCTCCTAAGTATTTACATAAACCTACCCAGAATGTAAGAATTTTCCATTGTTTTTGAGGAAAAGCAACATAAGTTTTAATTTGTTACAGTTATCACTTAAATAAGACGTGAGCAGAGGCGTAGCTACCCAGGGGCTAGCCGGGCAGTGCCTCGGGGCCCCCAAGCTAGGGGGGCCTCCAAAACCTGATTAGCCAACCTCTTATTGAACTAGTGAAAAATTCTCCCATCTTCGGAAACTGAATGAAATAGGTTGCAACATCATCAATCAAGTCATCATCAAAAAATATTATTCCCCATAATCATCTTGCTAAAGAAGAAATTCGCGCTCGCTTCGCTCGCGCTTCCAATTACGTACAGCTTGGCAACAAAGTCTAGAAACGGAACTAATTTTTTTTATTGCTGGCAATTAATGTCGTTCTGTTTATATACTCTGTGGTTCTGTGTCGTTCGATGTAAACAAAGCTCGCGAGTTACTTATTTTTTTATTTCGACCATCAAAACGTTAATAAAACCACGTTATAATAAATAAAACCATTCGGAGTACTAGCAAGGAAACAATTTATAATGTTTATATGCGATATCTGGTCGAACATGAGGCTTAAACTCTTCTTTCCGATCTCGACGATATTTACCAAAGTACCGCCATTATGACAGGTATGTAAGAGCTTGTTTTGTTGTATTTAGTTGTATCAAGTGTTAATTTATGATCTCTATTTGGTTTTGAATTGCTTGAATACGAAATAAAGGAAATTTTGAACAATAAACATCAAGCATATAGGTTATGTTTACGTTTTGTCTTTGACACATTGGTATAGCGCGACTAGATTACTATTGATACTTGAGTGGCTTGAGCCTTGATACTCTGCAATATGTAAATTCGATTTCTACATAACTTTATCTATGAGTGTGATCACAAGATAATATATAATAAGATATAATATATAATAAATAGTATATAATAATAGATAAGATATAATACTTGTTATAACTAGCATTTAAAAATCACAAAAACAAAATAGATAGGTACCGTAAACTTTTTACGTTTAATATTGATAGAGGTTTAATAATTTTTTTTTATCTTTGTAGGAAGCACCGAACGTGCATTTCAATCTATAACCGAGTAGGAGTTCAAAAGAATTCATGCCAGCATGTTAACAAAATAGAAAAGGAGTATTATGAATTTATGAGAGGGCTCGTACTTGGACATAAAACGTTTAGGAATCAATCTCCAACATGATAGCGCAGTGCCTTTGAATCTGAGTGTGACTCAGATGAGTTTATGGCTAGCTCTAGCCAAGACATGGATGTGGCGGGCGTGGAACATTTAGAGGAAGATTTATTGAAATCAATTATAATAATGCTATATTCATACGCCTTTTTTTTACCCCAAAAAAAAACTGAAAACACAGGAGTGCTTTGCTGCATTATTAGTGCTTGTAAGTAATTTGTATTCAGTTACATGACGTGAATACATTGTTATTACATTTTATGATACTTACTGATTTTAATTACTTATAAAAATACAGCTTAGTATCAAGACGATAGGATGGTACGCTATACGGTCGCAGCGGGTTGCCACACGAACGGTAAAGTGGCGCCCCTATTAATTTCTACTCTTTTTTGCCAAGCTGTATTCTTATTTCTTTTCAGATTCTGTTTTCCTTACAATTTATTGAAAAAATATAATTATCATGTTAAAAAAGAAGTTTGCGCTCACGCTTCCGATTACGTATATAATTTAATTTCAGATACTGTTTTTGTTACTATTTATTGAAAAACGTTATTCCCTATAATTATCTATCATGCTAAAAAAAATCGCGCTCGCTTCGCTCGCGCTTTCGATTGCGTAGGTATTATATATCTTTTCGACCTCTGTTTTATTACCATTTATTGAAAAATATTATTCCCTGTAATATATCATTCTAAAAAAAAATCGCGCTCGCTTCGCTCGCGCTTTCGATTACATACGTATTTATATTTCTTTTCAAATTCTGTTTTTGTTACTATCTATTGAAAAATATTACCATGTTAAGAAAACCGGCCAAGTGCGAGGCGGACTCGCGCACCGAGGGTTCCGAGCATTGGAAAGAAAAAATACGCAATAAAGTCGCAATTATCTTGTTTTTTTCCGACCGCATAATTAAGTTTTTGAGGAAAATTGCTGATTACTTAAAAACTACCTGCTAGATCTCGTTCAAACCAATTTTCAATGAAAGTTCGCATGATAATCTACATCATATATTTTTTTTAGTTTTATCATTCTCTTATTTTAGAAGTTACAGGGGGGGGGGACACACATTTTACCCCTTTGGAAGTGCCTCTCGCGCAAACTATCCAGTTTAGAAAAAAATGATATTAGAAACCTCAATATCATTTTTGAAGACCTATCCATAGATACCCCACACGTATGGGTTCGATGAAAAAAAAAATTTTGAGTTTCAGTTCTAAGTATGGGGACCCCCAAAATTTATTGCTTTTTTTCTATTTTTGTGTCAAAATCTTAAAGCGGTTCACAAAATACATCTACTTACCAAATTTCAACAGTATAGTTCATATAGTTTCGGAAAAAAATGGCTGTGACATACGGACGGACAGACAGACAGACAGACAGACAGACAGACAGACAGACAGACAGACAGACAGACAGACAGACAGACAGACAGACAGACAGACAGACAGACATGACGAATCTATAAGGGTTCCGTTTTTGCCATTTGGCTACGGAACCCTAAAAAAGGTGGCGCTCGCTTCGCTCGCGCTTTCTACTTAAAAAAAAACAAATTGGTAAAAAGTCCGCAGACGCTGCAATCCTTAAAAAATTTCGCGCTCGCTTCGGTCGCGCTCTATATATTCTACTATCCTGGATCCGCGCCTGAGCCTTATTTGTCAAAAAACCGACGACCTTTGGGGTAAACTAATACTTCAGTTCAGTGGAGACCACAGCTACGCAAACGTGTAGAAGCCTTTCAGAAACATAGAGTGAAGTGACTATCTGCAGCAGATAGACGGACTGCGGCCGAAGTTGAATACGAGTATGTCAAGCCGAGTACAAGGCGATATTTAAAAGTAAACCAATTTAAACATAGGCTGATGATGCTTAGCTAACATCAAATTCTTATCTATCTAAAAAAAACATAGATTTTCTAGCAACATAGTGTTTATTTATTTTATTAAAGTGCGAAAGGTTTTGTTTCTTTTGTAAAAAATCTACCATCTGATACTAGGGCCCCGAGCAAAAGTTGATGCGGAGCCCCTAAAAGGCTAGCTACGCCACTGCTCTGAAATATGACTTACCAAACAAAAAAGAATAATCCGAATCAAGTGGAGTAATCGCGTAACAAACACAAAACATAGTCGACTTGAGAACCTCTTCCTTTTTTAAAGTCGGTTAAAAAGAGGCGCTTTATAGGTTTCGCACACAGGCGCTGCCAGGGGTCGGCGCGGTCCTGCCCCTGGGCAGTCTTTAATCTATTGAAGGCTCTGAGCATATTAGGATAATGGAGCCCTTATGACTTTGACAAAACACTATTTTGTTAGAATATACAAAGAAAGTAGATAAACAAGCTTCTAGATTTATTTGTATTGCTAGCTGCGCCCGGCATGCGTTGCAAAGCCACTTTTTTTTGGGTGGACCATCCTTATCACTCGCTACGCTCGTGCGCCAAACCATCTCGGGCCTAAATAGGTCACTTTCATCCCTTGTGTAACAATCTAATATTACATCCTATTCTCAGACCTATTGAATATACGCACAAAATTTTATAATAATCGGTCAAGCCGTTTTGAAGGACTTTTGTTACAAACACAGTGACAAGAGAATTTTATATATTAGTTTATTTTTTGTTCATTCTTCGTGTTAAACCTTTCTGATATAAATCTATGGATGTAATGATTGGCAGCACATTGAGTTTTTACAGCTATTTTTTGGTTACAGGTTTTTTGGTAATACATATCGGTTATCGTTTAGTGATCTGGCAGGAACTTATGAGGAGGGGCCTCTATTAGTCGCAGGGCCCTCCCTGGGCACGTGCCCGGAGTTCCCAGTGGGAAAGAGGGATCTGGTTGGGACAGAAGGGAGAGGCGCGCTAAAGTAGCAAGATGTTGTGTCATAACTGATTTACTATGAACTGTACCCTATAAAAGAAGCTTATTTATTATTCGTGGTTTTACTAAATATAAACATCTACTACATCTGCTTTATAAAAAAAATCATCCATCTTTCCCCTGGAAAGATGGATGAGTATTTTGTGAGTTATGTCGAATAATGTCGATATACGAGTATACCAAAATAAATAAAATAGGTAACACTTTGAATCGAATATAAATTTATTTTTTATTATTTTGATAATTCTTGATTGCTTGATCTAGTACAGATACAGTAAAGTCCACATCGTGTTTATTGATGCACATCGGGGGTTTTATTCTCAACACCTGTAAAAACAAAACAGAATTTAATGTAAACTGCGACCTTGATGGGATGTGGTGCTTTAAATGTTCAGCAGCAGGTTTTTACCAACCTAACTTTTTTTTTTCGGATGGGAAATCCTCAAATGACCCCTCTCCCGCCGTGGGTGGGGCGGAAGGGAGTGTCAGACTCTTACTGACTAAAACCCATCCATGTTCCTTCCTCAGCCCTTTGTATTCCGGGGGCGCGGTATCTCTTTCGAACGTCCCGCAGCCCCGGCAGGCTATGGCCCAGTGGGAGGACCCCGTCAGTATTGCTGACAGCTCTTTGAGGCGCGCGTGGAACACGAACGCGCCTGGGACGCGGGTCTGGTCCTTGCCGGACGGCGAGCCATCCATATCTCACCGTCCGCAGCCCCGCGCCTACGGTGGCCGGGAGTCGGCTCGCGAACCTAACAAGCCTTGGTGTCAGAGTTTTCTTAAATCCGCCTGAAGGCCTCTGCTCGATAAGCGATTTCGGCCCGACATGGGAATCGACTCCGAGACCTCGTTAACAGCAGTCGAGCTATGCGACGACACAACCAACGAGGCAGTCATTTAAAATTAAAAAAAAGAGTCAGTTTTAATGCACATTAATTAATCATAATCAAACTACAAAGCTGAATAGTCAATTTAGTGCCTGGTCGCACGTGCTACTTTTGAGCTCGAGATCCAGACAACGTTTTATTGGGGATATAACAACATTTTATGTACTTTTTTTTTGTTATGTTAAAATCTTAACTAACCCTTAAGAAGCGGGGGCAGGACGCTGGTAGGAGTTCGACGAGCCAGCCCGAGCTGAGCCAATAGCTTTAAAAATCCCGATAATAATAATCATATCTATCTGATCCAGCCTGTCCCTTGCTGTCCTCCCCAAGCGACGCCCTAAGCCAAGACCCGAACCCCACTAGGTGGTGCCCTTAGCGTGTATTCGCTTAGTTTTGTAAGTTAAGCCCTGGCTGGAGGCCCTTAATTCATTTAAAGCACTTCACAGGCAAGCCCGGCTAAGCAGTCGACAATCTTCCAGGTTGACCTGCGAAATGCCATACACAAAAAAAAGGCGCTGGTAGGAAATATAAATGGCCAAAACTTACATTATTCCATCGCCCTCCGCGTCCAATAAGCACTCCCATGTCCTTCATGCCCTCATGGATGATATTTAAATCGGGCACACTCAGGGGGTCCTTCGTTCCAGGCACCACAAACTCAATGCCTAACATCAGACCCTTCCCACGCACATCACCGATCACTGGATGTATATTTTGCAACTGTACCAGTTGTTCTATAAAATACCTTCCAATTTCTTTGCAATTTTTCTGCAGTTCTTCCTCTTCAATCACCTGGAATTACATGGAATGGTTAAATTATCTGCCTAGCCTTTTCCCAACTATGTTGGGGTCGGTTTCCAGTCTAAACGGGATGCAGCTGAGTACCAGTGTTTTTACATGGAGCGACTGCCTATCTGACCTCCACAACCCAGCTACCGGGTAACACGGTACCCCTTGGTAAGACTGGTTGTCAGACTTTCTGGTTTCTGACAACCCGTAACGACTATCTTAGATGGACAAATGACAACCGGTACCAACAGCTTAACGTGCTTTCCGAGGTACGGAGGAGTCTCGCTATGACATAGATGGTCACCCATCCACGGATCGACCGCGCCAAGCGCAGCTTAACCTTTGATCGGTCGTACCGTGCGGCTATTACTTAGCCACGAGCTCCTCTCTCCTCTCATCCTCTCCTCTCATGGAATGGTTAAATATTGCATGAAAAGAGGTTCGTGGATCAGGAGGAGCTCGCGGCTTAGTGACTATTTTATATTGCACGGGGGTCTCTGTGCCCCGGAAAGCACGATAAGATTGATCCTAGCTATCATTTGTAGATCTTTTAATCGTTACGAGTAGTTGAAGACAGAAAGTCGAACAGCCAGCCTTGCTAAGGTGTGTCATGTCTGGTACAGACTATATAACAGCAAATGATTGGGCCTTAGCGTCATCAGTTGACCTTATCCTCATTTTGAAGTCAAGTGGCCAGCCATATCTACCAATTTAATAATAAAGAGAAGTACATTGTTGCTGAAATCTTGTTGTAATTGAGTGTTGACACATATTTATAGGTACCTATATGGATATAGTATACGAATCGACCACGAAATAATATAAATTGTTCCGTGAAATAGTTCAAATAGTATCCGAGAAGTAACAGCATTTTTGGATGTAAGTTAAGTCTTTCTTTAACGGACAAAATATCCTCTCTATATATTCGTAGGTATACATTGTTTAAGGCGATAGTTCATCCAAAAACGAACAGCAGCAAAGGCTCAAAACAAAGTAAAGATACTTACATCCAACACAGCTTTGCCCACTGTTGCAGCCATTGGGTTTCCTCCAAAAGTGTTGAAGTACGTAGCCCCAGCGTGCGCGGCGGCTATTTCCTTAGTGGTGACCACAGCTGCCATGGGGAACCCGTTCCCAATACCCTTGGCCATCGTCACAATGTCTGGCATCACTCCGTGGTTTTGGAAACCCCAGAATGCGTCGCCTGTGCGGCCAAAGCCAGTTTGAACCTTCAAAATAGATAAAACTAATCTTACCATCTTACTAATATTATAGATGCGAAAGTATTTAAGTACTTTGTTACTCTTTTACTTAAAAACTACTGGATGAAATTTAGTCCATATGTATACAGTTCATGACCTAGGATACACTTTTTATCCAAGTGCGCAAAGTAGTACCGTCAGATTGCGGGTGAAACCGCGGGAAACAGCCAGTAAAAGGTTGCCGGCGCTATTATTGACTATCTGGACCTGGGTTCGACTCCTGGGTCAGACAAAGCTGCCGTTTGGAATTTCTCAGTACGTAACGTAAGCTATAAGTTTCTACGTATAACCCTACATAGTGCGGAAAGAACTCTATCTGGCTTGACTTTAAAAGATGCCAGTAAAAACTTCAACTCACTTCATCTGCTACAAATACACCGCCATACTTCTTGACCAGTTGGTGGGCTTTCTTCAGATAACCTTTGGGGAACTGCACCGTGCCGTTGACTCCTTGTATCGACTCCGCAAACAAGGCTGCCAGACGTCCCTTCGGTATCGAGTTTTCAAGAAGCTATAAAACGAAAAAAGGTTTTGTGTCTTTTTCATGCCAGAATCACCTCTTCAAAAGCTATGATCCATGTTAGTGAAATCTCTTTTACAAATAACCCTATGTTGTTGTTATAAGATACGAATCAGCATTCTAGTAAATAAGATTGAGGAAAGGAAGAGAGAGCGCCTACAGAAAAAGTGACTGCCCAGGTGTACTTGTAAAAGTATTTAGATATTGGCATTCTTCGGTATACCTAAGTACAACAGAACAGTCCACTGCAAACTATATCGGCGACTGGATTCCATCTATGCTAATGCACTGTATCTATTAGTAGTTTCATAGCAAACAAATTTGTGCAACGTGATTATAATGCGGGGCTACGGGATGTTCGAAAGAGTTACCCCGCCCCCGGAATATAAAGAGCTGAAGAAGGAGGTTTTCCTTCCGCCCCACCTACAGCGGGAGAGGTCATTTGAGGAATTCACATCCAAAAAAAATAAAAAAATCGGGAGTAAACTCCTCGTAAGCACAATGAGGAAAATACTGTAGACAGGCGACGGGAAGAACTGCTGATCCCTGACCATGTCATGTGACGTCACACCATACATAAAAAATCGTGTTTTTTATATAACTCAAGTCTGTGTCCTCTTTCTTACTTCGTTGAGCTGATGAACATATTTGTCTGAAGTCACGCAGTCGCCGGGGCACGCGCAAGCTCCAGGCACCTGTGACAGCGAATCTCGACAACCCCCCCAAATACCTCGGTAAGGGTCTGGCAACATAGTCTGAAAGCAATGGGGACCAAATTACGCTGATAAAGTAAAAGAAAGAAAAGAGATAGAAAGCACTGTAGAAAGGACTGTGAGCTAGCTTTCCGCCAACGGCTTCGCCCGCGTGGTCAATACGAACTCAAATTAAAAATAACAGAGTTTCATACAAACTTTTTTCACTCCTTAGGGGTAGAATTTTGGAAAATCCTTTCTTATCGGATGCCTACGTCATTCAAAAAACACACCCTCCAAGTTTGAGGTCTCTACGATCAGCGGTTAAGGGCATTTTATATGATACATACATATTACATATATGCATAATCTTTCGTGAATGACTCTAGACTAAACAAACACTTTCTCACTCACATGGTAGAACCCAGGGGGTACCGGCACTTTCATGCGGTATGACTGTGAGGCGGTGAGGCCCATCAGCGCGGAGGAGTATCCATGGTAGCTGCTCTGCAATGACACCACGTCCAGGTTGCCAGTATATGCTTTCGCTAACAACGTGGCTAAGTCATTCGCTTCAGTCCCGCTGTTCACGAGGTACACAACCTGGAATCAAGGATAAAATGATTATTACTTAAACATTGTTGTAGCGTGGCCAAATTCGTTTTCCAAACATCAGGACAGTGTGCTGACGAAAAGATGGACGCCTCACGAGACAAGAGCTAAATAATGCCTAGGTTGCAGGCTTAGATTATATACATGTCTAGATGGAGCGTCGCGCTACAATCATAAAAAAAAAAACGAGTCAACAATTTCAAGCATGTGTGCGTGCAGGCGTCGTTTTACACTGTGCGTATACGTCTCTGTGTGTGTAAATAATGATAACAGTTACTACAATTCTCCCATAAATCACATAAAAATAATAGACTTATTAATAACGACAAGCTTTACCGACGGTTACGTACTGTACTGATCGGCGGGTAAGCACTTGTGAGCTAATTGTTGGCTGACACTTTTTGACACGTTTGCGCGCATTTTGACGCTCCATCTAGACATGTATATAATCTAAGGTCGCAGGATTGTTTGAAACGATTGTTCGATTGTTCAAACAGCTAGATATTATTGTAAACTAAGTACAAGTACAAGTCAGTGCAAGTCGAATAACTAAGACCTACTACGGAATCCTACTGCGCGTGGACGACACGCTCTTGGCCGGTTTTAAATCATTACCTACATTCTTTTGAAAGTTCTTTAGTTAGTCAAACATGGGTATGACCACTAACCTGCCTACTTCTTCGGGTAATAAAGCCGTGAAGCTATGCTATTTATTACTCGTAAGGAAGGTCATCATTATGTATTATAATTATGAAATCTAATAACAATCTAATCTAACCGCTCCGATTGAAACAAGGCAATGCTGATGGAATCTGTGTAATAATATTAAATACCTATATAAGTAGTTTATAAATAGAGATTAGATATACAACATGCTTAAATTTAAAAAAAAAACCTATTTTGCGTAGTAAAAAAAAACAAATATACGTAATTATATTTATCAGATGTCCTCTTACCCGACAGCAAGGAAAGGGTAAATGTTTTTCGCGCCTATCTTTGTTTTTTCTCTTTGGTAATCAATAGTAACTACCTTCAAGGATTAGGTATCATGAACAGTTCTTTATTCATTATAAACCTTACTTCCCACGAATATTATAAATGCAAGATTTTGTGTGGATGTATGTATGTTTGTAACTCGCTTTCACTCAAAAACTACTGAATGAATTTGGTTGAAATTTGGTTCTGGATGGCCTATGGATGGGCTATGTCTAGAACTCTAGATTACATATAGCTATGTTTAGTATTGTGATATGGAGGGTAGAGGTAAGGAGAACTATCTCTGTGTACGAAAAAGTGTTCGTTAAAATGTTAAACTTAAGGATGGCGCTATAGTGGTCCACTGGCAGTGACCCAACTACTAAAATCAACAATCAAAATTAGTTGACTCGGCATTCGGACTTCTTCAATCCGTCTAAAACTGCTACATTCATACCGTACCCTGTAACAGCACGAGCTTCATTCTGGAGGGCTTTAGAACTACTAATGACACCTGTCAGCTGGACACTCTCATATACATTGATGTATAATATTACTAACGTAACTAGATCAGCAATCACCAAGCAAAATGCGTGCCATAAAAGTTTGAGCCTCCAGCCACTATTCATGTCATCTGTCAGCTTGACTTCAACTAAATGTCTGGAGAAACTGACTGTCGCCATCTTTGTCAAACAGATGTCACGTACATAATGTTTCAGTTAGTGGGAAAGAGATAAATATATTGTCATATCAAAATGATTACTAGTTTCAAAGCTACGCCTACATACCAAAAATTGGTTACGTTTTTTTTGACACGTAATGTTCGGGATTGCTCCTCTATAATTTTATATGGGCATTGAGATATATATAAATATCTCGATGCCCATATAAAATTATAAAATCTTTCTTCTTATCTCTACCCTCTATAGACAATAAGCCTTGGGGCCCACATACCCCTAGGGGCCTGTATTTTAGATAGCGGGGTAGCTAGCGAGACGAAGCTACAAATATAGTATCACTAGCTTCTGCCCGCAACTTCGTCCGCGTGGAATAGTAACTATTGGGCTATCGCTAACTTTAACCCTCGATTTTGAAACATTCTTCATTGATGCTCCGCTCCTATTGATTTTAGCGTGATGATATATAGCCTATAGCCTTCCTCGATAAATGGGCTATCTAACACTGAAAGAATTTTAAATCGGTCCAGTAGTTCCTGAGATTAGCGCGTTCAAACAAACAAACTCTTCAGCTTTATTATATTCGTATAGATATCATCACTTTTCCTCAATCGAATTATCACCTTCTGTTAGGTACTGCTTTAAAAGGTCATGTTCCCTACATTTGCATAACTTTGGTCTTGAATCCAAGTGCAATGATAAGATAATGAAATATCAACAAATTCATTGTTTGAACTAATTTGTCATTATTTATTATTACTTATGTATGATTTGATAACGGCTCATATGAAGCTATGTTTCAGATAAAAATAGGTAGGTACCTACCCGGAGTGGCGTCAAAAATTACGTAGCTGTATTTTTATCTAATAATTATGTTTAATTTTATTTCAATGCTAAGCTATAAATAAATATTATTATAATAACTTAAGACCTTCGGCTTTTTTGTGGGTCTGTGACCCATGTGAGATGTACTTACCTACCAATATTTTTCTAAATGTGATGGTGGAGATTTATTATAACTACTTAGTCCTCAGTATTCCTTATTCTACGCTTCTACGTCCAAACAGACAAGGGATCAGACTTAAGTGGAACTGGTGCAAGAGTTTTGAGATTGGTAGGTACAACAGCAGTCAGCTTACTCCCAGGAGTCCTCTAGGAGTAAGTTGAGGAGTTGTAGGAGTGAGTTGTTTCTGCTTGTACCAATCTCAAGTGAGGCCCACCGCCCACTACACAACAGTGGGTAAGATATATAGATCTATATAAAAAAAATCGCCGTAATGTATGTAGGTACGCGCATTTCTCCCGAAAGACTGCACCAAATTGGGTAAGTAATTCTTCTTTTTTGTGTTCGATGGACAGGAGGACAAGGTTTGTATAAAAGAAAATTAAAAAAAAAAAATCGAACCGAAAAAAAATGGCGGTAGGTACTAAGTTCGCCGGGTCATATAGGATTACAATACACATTGACAAATATCTTGGTCTTCTTTTTCTTTCAATTATGTAGCCTGCAGGTTAACTACAAGCCCTAGTGTCAGAGCCTGACGGTCTCTGGCATGGAATTGTAAAATCGACTGCTATCAAGGTAGCAGCTGATATGTGATCTATTTCAAAAACATCGTCCCTTTCTCTCACTGAAATTTAGATAGCATATTAAGGCCTGTTACCTTCAGATCCCCGGGTAGTTTGGAAGTGAGCTGCTCGACATATTCATAAATCTTCGGATGGCGATAAATATTCGTGCAATGCCATAAAGTGTTTATCTGCTCTTGTAACGCGCCAACAACCTTTCTGAAAACAGAAAAACAAAGTAGGTAAACGACTGAAAATCAATCTTCTTCTTATCGTGTGGGCTGAATTGCTGCCCCCATTTCACCACCAACTTGATTCCAACCTGACTCCGGGCTTGCTTTGTGAAATTTTCGAAAACCCACAAAACGATTTAGCTCGACCTGGGAATCGATCCCGATACCCCGTATACAGCAGTCGACCACACAAGACCAAGGAGGCCACTAGACTAAATTAATTGTATGCGTTAATCTCGCAAAAACACGAAAATGGTTTGACCATAGATTTATTATTTCACTACCGTTTAAGGTTTGACTACTTTAAAAATTTCATTGCGAGGTTTTTAACAAACAGACACACACGTTAAAAGTTCATAAAACATAACACCTCCTACGGCAATCGGGTACAAACAAAGTTTTAAGCGGTAGATCGATTCACCCGGCCCGGGACTAAGTCTCTTGGCATCTCTTGTCGAAAATTCAATTTTCTGTAGCTACCACAGCATCTGGGGGGTTAGACAAGTGGCAAAACACTAACGCTATAGAATAGAAAACAAAATGTATGGGAATGACATATAGCTAGTCGTAAACGAATGTCATTCCCATACATTTAGCGTTAGCGTTAGCGTTTTGCCACTTGTCTAACCCCCCTGAATGCATTGGATGATCGATTTGTGCGACAATGTAGTTTAACGAAGTGAAGGGCATTGTCTTTACAACAAATTTTCCGTAGGCGATAAGTAACCTACCTATTATAATAACAATTAATTCAATACATTCACCTGTAACAGCCGGGCAAAACGTATTATACTTTTAAATTATTTAAATAAATGCATTCATAAAACTCAGTGATTATATTTAAATACTAAAACTACTTACAATTTTGATAGTTTGAAGTAGGTATCTAGCTACCTACTTGTGGGAAGCAAAATTGGTAGCTGCCAAGCTACCTTTATGAACTAGATACTTTTACATGTCATTAATTAAGACAAGGTAAGTACCTAATATTTTCTTACTGTTTGGAATAGTACTTACCTACTTAATACCTACCTACCTAAAATACCTAGGTTTTTCATATATACAGGCTTGTTTAAATGTTTTTTTTTTGTAAGAGGTTGATGTAGAGTCCAACGTCAGATGTGTAGGTAGGTGTTCCAACCAACCGTTGGAAGTTAAAAGTATTAATTAAACAACTGCATTTGAGTAGGTAATGCAGTTTCAACATTAGTTTATGCATGCGGAGTTTACCTGTGTAACAGTGGTTGTTAAACGAATTATAAAAAAAACATTTATGTCTGACTGTGTCGCAAATACTGTCGAAGTCCAAACTTTCCTCTCGGGGCTACGGGATGTTCGAAAGAGTTACCGCGCCCCCGGATCACAAAGGGCTAAGTAAGGAACATGGATGGGTTTTCCTCGGTAAGAGTCTCATACTCCCTCCCACCCCAAGCACGGCGGGAGATTTCCCACCCGAAAAAAAAGGCCCAAACTTAGCTTAAAACGTACGGGTGGCAATGTCCCACGGAGACGGTGACAATGCCTCCGAACAGGTCCAGGTATCTCCTGCCTTCGTGGTCGTACAGCCACTGCTTGTGCCCCTGGTGCACCAGTACCGGGCGCTTGTAGATGTTGTACATTGCCGGTGGCAAATGCTCACTCTTCACATAGTCCGTCTTTTGGAATGATGGTCCCTGAAATATTCGCGGCAATGTAAAATTGGCTCTACTTACTACTGTGGCTTAGACAAAGTTAATGAACATTAAAAATGTCTTTGGAAGATATTAGAGGATTCATAGTAGAAGAGTAAGATCATAATCATGGATCAGACTTCGTCATCTGTCGACTATACGTAAAGGAAATTCATTTCATCGAAAAGTAGGGAGGAGCTTGTGCCTCAGTACAGCAGCACGCGTCTATCGATAAAGTTTAGCATCGCTTGCTTGTCATGGAAAGCACGGTGAATGTTCTGAATGTCAGTTGAAGATGTTACAAATGTTATGGGGAGTCAGAAGCCTGAAACCTGAGGTCCCACAAGCAGTCTTACCAAGGAGTAAGAGTGTCAACCGGAAAATGAGTTGTGTACGTGGTGGTTACACAAGCAGTTGGTAGATCAAATGGGAAAAGTAAAAACAGAAGACGCCCTTTGGTTCATGAAAAAAAAATCGAGTCACAGCTTTTTTCCGAAACTATAAGAACTATACTGTTGAAACTTGGTAAGTAGATATATTTTCACACAAAAATAAAAAAAAACAATCAATTTTGGGGGTTGGTTGAACGAGATCTAGTAAGTAGTATTTTTTAATACGTCATAAATCGTAAACCGCAATTTACCTTTCATTCAATCAACTCAAATATAAAAATAAAAAAAACTATAACTACTAAGTATGTAGGCTTAACCGGTTACGGATTACGGAACCCTTTAAGAAAAAAATAGGCATAATTTGATGTTATACTTATGGTTGGATTCACAAAAAAAGCAACAATAACTTACAGCGTATTGTTTCGGTACGAAGTCACATTTTGGTATAGTCGGCGCTTGAGCAGTGGCATAGCGCCTAACAACCGTGTTACAACCAAGTTTGACAACTGAAATCAGAACATTTATCACATAACAAGATACATTATTACGTATTAATAATTATTAAATGATTAATTATATAATTGTACCTTTATCAGCCATAGTATTCGCGTGACGAAGGCACAAGCGTTACTGAATCAGTGGTATTGACCGCTCTGCCCCCCGTTGAATAAATCTGCAACAACAATATTGTAAAGCGCTGTTCACAATGCGATTGCTATTGAAGAGTTTATTTAACATGTTTCTGCCAGCGACTTCGTCCGCGTGGAATAGTGGTGCTCCGCTCCTATTGGACGTGTTATTGTGAGTCAACCATAAAAGATAGACATATGCTGTCGTGGGATATTTTTTATATAATTTTAAGGAAAACATTTCCGTCATACATGATTTCTGTGTAGCTTTAACCATTAAGGTTGCACACGCGACGGAAGCTTAAAAAATGGAGTAACTTCTCCCGTTTTCCCAACATTTCCCTTCACTGCTCTGCTCCTATTGATTGTAGCGTGATGAAAGTATACTAAAACCAGCTCAGGAGTATGAAAAATAATTGTACCAAGTTCCGTTAAAATCCGTCGAGTAGTTTTTGTTTCTATAACGATTATACAGACAGACAGACAAACATTTTACTGATTGCATTTTTGGCATCAGTATCGATCCCAAATAGTTATTTTGGAAATATATTTCATGTACAGAATTGACCTCTCTACAGATTTATTATAAGTATAGATTTTATTGGCAACTATATTTTCTAGCCATTTGGGGTTGTAACCATTGGGTCATGGGGTGGGAATGCTCACCTTTTATTTAAGGAAATATCCAGGCGGCTAAGACCCAAAGGCTGGCTAGTAATTTTGCCAAAGAATAAGTTAGTAAGCTATCCAACGGGGCAATGCAGCCAGCCTATTGGGTACGCTCCCAGTAGACCGAGATGAGGAGGAATTTTTTGACGCCCTTTATTAGTTAGTAGTTGTCCATTTATATTTTTTCAGCTAATGTAAATTTTACATTTTGAAGTCGTCGCGATAGTCATGTAGCATTACGTGTTATCTGTTTTTCCTGAAGCTTTTTTAAAACAAATATTGCCAGTTTGTCAACACAGTACCTACCTACTTAGGTATAAGAAGTCGCAAAAATTCCAGATTTTTTTGTCGTAAAAAAATGTGTTGTGTGTGTGACGAGCCAGACGATGGACCCGCCGGCCAATTTGAGTTTTATTACCCTTGACACTCCATTTAACAAATTACTTGTACCAGAGAATCTTTGTGAGTTCACACTTGAATAAGTTGTACATCTTCAATATATCTATATACGTAAATAAAAATGAGCGTCTGTTTGTTTGTCCTATGCGTTCGTAATTGTGATGAAAGTTTGATGGGTTCTTCTGTGTGTAAATGTAGGCCTGCAAAAGTTTATCATCATCTGTCTAGTCTTTTATCAACTAATTTGGGGTCGGCTTTCAATCTAACTTGATGTTCAGTACCAGTTTTTTACTCGTTCATGACCTTTCTACTGCGTATCTGTATCTAAACTTTTATAATATCCTCAAAATAAAATTTGATTGAATTAAAACTTTGCCCTGAATTAATCTTCACATTATTCTTTATTTGTACTTCATTAATAAAAGTTCATTAGGCATTTATGTAAACAATGATACATTAATGTCACATAATGAGTCCAAAGTTGACAAAAGATGGCTTGGTGTCATTTAATGTATTACAAAATTAGATACCTTATTTTTAATGACATAGAATTCCTTTTGAATTGTGCCTTAGTCACCACGATTGGTAGGCGGGTTGGTGACATCTTCTCTGATGGTATTGCTGCCAACCATCAGCATCTGTATTTTGGAGCATTCCAGCAGGGGGCATGATCATACAAGATGAGGGAGGAAGATGTTAACTCGAATTCCAGCTAGTATCGCTTGGTCACGCTCTACGGGACCCTCGGGAAGAGTTACAGTGATCTTTTCCACAATCTGGGACCATATAGAGGTTATTATTCCACATGGCACACAAACCAGCCAAACGTACTTACCTTGGTGTCTTTATGCACTGACATTTTCAGCCTATAAAATGACGTAAGTCATACTTTCTGGGACAATTTCTTGCATCCCTTGGGGTTAGCAAACCCTTTTCCATATCCTAAAGATGCTGTGAGCTTGTCAGCTAGGTCCTAGTCCTAACGTGCCAAAAGGTTTGACTAATAGCTTTCGACCGACTTCCTTGCCTGATAGCAACTCTCCATTCTCCATGGAAATAATAGTGTCAGGTCTTTGACGAGACCCGCGGAAAGAGTTGAAGATGTAAATATAAATCAATACTAATATTATAAAGAGAATAGATTTGTTTGTTTGTAGGGTTTTAACTCAAAAACTACTGGACCTATTTTAAAAATTCTTTCACCGTTAGAAAGCTACATCTTTACGAAGTGTCATAGGCTATATTTATTTCCAGAAATAATTAGGGATCCCCACTAAAACTTGAATAATGTAACCCAAGGTGTAAAAAAAATGTTCACGTGGGCGAAGCCGCGGGCGGAAAGTCTAGTAAAAGATAAATAGCATGAACAATTCAATGTGAACA
The DNA here is from genome assembly GCA_963891755.1 of Pyrrhia umbra. NCBI lineage: Eukaryota > Metazoa > Arthropoda > Insecta > Lepidoptera > Noctuidae > Pyrrhia > Pyrrhia umbra. Next base: position 1,777,505 of record OY982929.1, on the reverse strand, counting down.
CAATATTGTAATTAGATAGGTACTATTGTTATCAAATAATGTTCTTATCTAAATTTCATTTCTGATGACACGACTAACAGTGTGTATACTAATTTAAGTTTGATTGTGATAACGTAATGATAATTAAAACTAAGTGGCTGGTGGTAATTTGTATACCTATCACGGGAGGGAGGGGGTATCATACTACTTATTTCTATCCTACCTATTATTAAAACCGGCCAAGTGAGTGTCGGGACAGCTATTCAAAAGTTAGAGGGGAGGGGACGCTCGTATCGAACAAAACTATGCACTTAAAAGCTAGACATTTCGCAAATGGCTCCCTTAAACGAAAAATGGTCTGCACACACCTGTAATATTTTTGAAAGACCTATCTAACGATACCCAACACGACGAGATACCCGAGAAAAAATAATATTCATCCTCACTTTAAGTGTTTGGAAGCTATCGAAAAAAATATATTTTTCATCATTTTATTTTACCACTTTGTCAATATACATATCTATACTAAATTTCAGCTTTCTAGTACCAAGAACCTCTGAGCTATGCCGCGGACAGACAGACAGACGGACATGGCGAAACTATGTATAAGGGTTCTTTGTCGGACTACGGAACCCTAAAAACGAGTTTGTTCGGAACTTTTTCACGCCAAAACTATTGAATAGATTTGGATGAAGTAGGCACACACATAGTTAATAAATCTGGATAACTTTATCCGGTGATATGCAGGCGTAGCACGGAGGTGGATAAACCTTGTCTCCACAATTTGTCTCCTTGTTAAGTAAAAAATCCATAGACAAAGGGTGGAGAAAACGCGATTGTCCATCCCCTTGCTTGGTGGGCTGGACCCAGGCATAGACCATCCGGGGCTGCGGGACGTTCGAAAGAGATACCGCTCCCCCGGAATACAACGGGATGAGGATTGAACATGGATGGGTTTTAGTCAGTAAGAGTCTGACACTCCTACCCGGCCTTCCCACGGCGGGAGGGAATAGAAAGGCATAGACAGAGACAGTCGCTGGCGCAAGTTAGTGAGTCCAGTTAGGTCCTGCTAGCTAATTAGCAAGGCCGAGGCATCCGAGTCATGCGCTTCAAAAATATACGTCTCTTAGGTCCAAGTTCACCGACGGCTGGTTCCATAATCGGCCCGTTAAACAAAAACTTTTTCTAACCACGAAGCGAGAGTTTTAGTGTTACCCACTTATTAAAACTCGGGTTGGTAATCGACTGTTTTAGGAATAAAAAGCTCATTATGATAGTGTTACCTTTCGAAACTAGGAAGTTTAAATGTATTATAAACGGCGGTTTTGGATGATCGGACTGTTAACTTGTCAGAGAACTTGGGCCTTATTAGAGGAATTTAGTAGAAATATAATAATCTTACGAGTAAGATGATAGTATTCACAGTCTTGCAGTGACGATAAGAGGGAGTACAACGATTGGCTCACGTGACATATTACTCTCTAATGTGGAAGCGTCCTAATCAGGGCCTGTTTACAGATCAAGTAACATTTTCTATTGTTTGGTTAAGAATTTCGTCTAATAAGCTGAGTATGATTTAATCGACGTAGGTACCTACTCAATTCCTAAGAACTGTCTGACTGAATAAAATTATTGATTAAACAATCTCTATAATAATATAAATAAAAATAAATCACTATTTCCCTTGGTCATCGCAACACGCGTGAACGGCGCGATGAATTTGGCTGAAAGGCACGGAGATAGAGGGGACCCGGGAGAAGATTTAAGGCTACTTTTTATCCGGGTGCGTGTAGTAGTTCCGTCAGGACGCGGGTGAAACCGCGGGAAACAGCTGTATATAGTAACTAGCTTCTGCCCGCGACTTCGTCCGCGTGGAATAGTAAGTTTGGGCTATCGCTAACTTTAACCCGCAATTTTGAAACATTCTTGATTGATGCTCCGCTCCTAATGATTTTAGTGTAATGATATATAGCCTATAGCCTTCCTCGATAAATGAGCTATCTAACACTGAAATATTTTTTTAAATCGGTCCAGTAGTTTCTGAGATTAGCGCGTTCAAACAAACAAACTCTTCAGCTACGTAAGAATATTTATACAAACTTTCATCCCCTATTTTATCCCTTAGAGGTGGAATTTATCAAAATCCTTTCTTAGCGGATGCCTACGTCATAACATCTACCTGCATGCCAAATTTCAGCCCGATCCCTCCAGTGGTTTGGGCTGTGCGTTGATAGATCACTATGTCAGTCAGTCAGTCACCTTTGAGTTTTATATATTATATAACATACATATATTATATGACATAGTGATCTATCATTATATTTAGATAGATAGATATAGATTAGATTAGATTAATATTAAACACTAGTAAAACCGCGCTACTTCGCCTGCGTTAGAAACAACACTACACTGACAACATCACTAAACTAGCTAAGGTAGTGGTAAAATGGAACTGTCGCTCCGTCTGTCATAGCTGATTATTTTAGGAATTATAGCTTCTGCCCGCGACTTCGTCCGCGCGAAATATGGCCTTCCTCGATAAATGGGCTATCCAACACTGAAAGATTTTTTCAAATCGGAGCAGCGGTTCCTGAAATTAGCGCGTTCAAACAAACAAACTCTTCAGCTTTATAATATTAGTATAGATTAATAATTTGGAACAGTTATAAAGATTAATTGCCCATTGTTACGTATGACGAATTGAATATAAAAAAAATGTATTTTGGTTATAACCAAAAAGTGGGGGTAAAATTTAAAACCTCACTTAGGTTTTACATTTTATAAAATTGAAGTATCTAGGCCGTTTAGGATTCCTTAAGAAAGGGCTTGATTTGAACATTGTATAATATTGTTTTGTGTACTTTTATCTTTTTTGATTTATAATGAAAATTTTGTAAAAAAAAATGCTGTTTTCCGCCCTTCTCCGTAGCTTGTGCTGTGAAAAATCTGGAATAGATAGAGTTAATAGCTATAAGTCCGGATCCCTGTAGAACCGGGGTTTTCCCCCAGGGCATAGCCTGCCGGTGCCGGGACTGCGGGATGTTCGAAAGAGTTGGTACGGACATAGAGGGGACCCTGGAAAAGGTCATAGGCTACCTTTTATCCGGGTACGTCAAGTAGTTCGCTCGGGATAAGGGTGAAACAGCGGGAAACGTGTGTTTTAATAATTGTCAATATCCCGCCAGAATTGGAAAAAATTAACAGCCAAAATGATGTTGTCCACGCAGGCGAAGCCGCGGGCGGCAAGCTGTGTAGGTGTACTATATATTTATATAATTTCTAATTTCCATAGGACTTTCGGAAGTCGCGTCTAAAACTATCAAACAAGGAACTTTAAATGTTAAAAAAAACATCCTTTGTTATTTTAAAATACATTTATTATTTTTAAACAAAATATCAAGTATATAAAAATAGATTGACTATAATAATTGTATTCTCTTTGATATTATGCATCAAATAAAAATATTGTATAAATCTCTGAACAACAAAAAATTAAATAAGTATAAGTACATTACCTATTTTAGAGGAGCTCGTGGCTAAGTAACAGCCGCACGGTTCGACCGATCAAAGGTTAAGCTGCGCTTAGCGCGGTCGGTCCGTGGATGGGTGACCATCTATGTCATAGCGAGACTCCTCCGTGCCTCGGAAAGCACTTTAAGCTGTTGGTCCCGGTTGTCATTTGTACATCTTTGACAGTCGTTACGGGTAGTCAGAAGCCAGAAAGTCTGACAACCAGTCTTACCAAGGGGTACCGTGTTACCCGGTAACTGGGTTGTGGAGGTCAGATAGGCAGTCGCTCCATGTAAAACACTGGTACTCAGCTGCCGGTTTAGACTGGAAGCCGACCCCAACATAGTTGGGAAAAGGCTAGGCAGATGATGAAGTACATTACCTATATTATCTACTTTACTTAATAACTATTAACATGCTTTATATGTGAAATAAAGGATAATTTTAGTGCTGAATTCAAGAACAAGATTAATAAAATAAATAATAAATAAAAATAGCAGAAACAATCCTTATTGTGTGCTTTGAATACATTAAAATTGATCAGCCCTCTTTATATTCTTTCCGTAGTTTAGAGAGAGATGAACTTACTAGGAAAACTATCAGGGCTAAGTAGGCTTAACCAGTTACAGAGTTATAGTCGACTAACTAAGACCTGCTACGGAACCCTACTGCGCGTGGCCCGCGTGGCCCGGCACGCACTTGTCTGGTTTCCATTTCAGGGATACCTACTATGGATCGTAAGTACTCCAAAGTTAAATCTTATATAAAGCCATACTCTGTAAGCAAGCATATTATAAACTAGACTACATTGAAGAAAAAAATGCTTGGTTACATGCTGATCCTGCTCAGTGTGTCAATCATGACAAATTGACAATATCAAATTGATTGCCAATTTTGGAACGATGTGTAATGTAAATCTTTTCACTTAGGCATACTAACTAGCGATGCATTAATAATAATTTCGTCCATATTAAAAACATTGTAAATGTGAACAGCTTACAATAGACGGCCTATCTTAATGTAACAGTAAAGATTTTCCATTTTGGATTCTGCATGATTATTTTGTACAATAAAAATTTGTAAAATATCGTTAAAACATATTATTTTTTAAAGAGTTGCGATGGAGTTTCTTGCCCGTTCTTCTCCATAGGAAACTACTTTTTGGGATGGGCAACTTAATTCTCATAAATTCTAACTTGATCTTTCGAACACAGTAAATACACGGTGTAATTAATTTCACTGCTTTCTCAAAGTACTCAGTTAATGTATTCCTACAAAACTAAGTACCAAAAACAATTTAATATTTAGGCATTTTTTATTTTATCATAAGCTTGTCGCGGTATGCGGTACCGTATAAGCACGACATTAAACGAGTTGTCCGGATTTGCTAATTATAATCTATACTTGTAATAAATCTGGAGAGAGGTCAATTCTGTACATGAAATATATTTCCTAAATAACTATCAGGGATTAGGGATCGATACTGATGCCAAAAATGCAATCAGTAAAATTTTAGCCTGTCTGTCTGTATAAACTTTATAGAAACAAAAACTAATCGACGGATTTTAACAAAACTTGGTACAATTATTTTTCATACTCCTGAGCTGGTTATAGTATACTTTTCATCACGCTACAATCAATAGGAGCAGAGCAGTGAAGGGAAATGTTGGGAAAACGGGAGAAGTTACTCCATTTTTTAAGCTTCCGTCGCGTGTGCTCCTTAATGGTTAAAGCTACACAGAAATCAAGGCTTATAGGCTATATATCATCACGCTAAGACCAATAAGAGCGGAGCACCGCTATTCCACGCGGACGAAGTCGCGGGCAGAAGCTAGTTATTCATATTTTTATTTTGATATAAATGCTCTAGAACGGTTCTATGTTATGGACTGAGCAGAAACCTTTCAGGAAAACAGTGAATTCAGTTACACCGTGTATATGTATGAACACCGTTTGTAGGGTTCCCTAGTTATTCATTAGTTCTTATAATTTAAATGATTTATTGTAGTGTAAGTATAGGGTTTCTAACAAATCGTGTTTACATTACTCGACTTACTGGTCGACTCTAAAATTTAGGATGGTCGAAATTTCTGGGGTACGAAAAAAATTAGTGCATAGTATTCCCAGTTCGATGACTTTAGTAATTTAGAGTGAAGAAGTACCTGTGCGGGGTTCATTTTACTTAGTTCACATTTTTTTATAGTCGAATGATCTACGTTAGATTGGAATAGTTCGTAGAGAGCCTCGATTGATTCCCTGTCATTTGCTAGCTCCTTGGCTTTTGACAAATATGCTTTTGGCAACTCGTACGAATCGAAGACACCACCAATCACTTCGAGAAACGGATTGCCGTGATCTAGAACGTTGCCCAAATCAATTCCTCTAAATAGCTTTGTAGATTTTTTCATGATTCTTAAATTATTATGACACTGAACCAGAATATTACCTATATCGGCTAATAGCATTTCCAGCTCCATTCTAAACTTGTGATCGCGCTTATATCTGCGCAGGTGCTGACTGTCCGCTATCACCTGCGGATATTCTAATACATCTTGCAGCAACTTCACTCTATTTATTAAACATAGTATTAATTTTTCCTGACTCGTTTTCCAATACTGGTAATCTCTTCTGGGTGCCAAATTGGCTTGGGCAATTTTATGGTTGGAAGTGTTGATATTGTCGACTGTTTCGATGCCGCTAAATGAGGGATTTGGATCAGATTTAAAACCTAGCAATTTTTTACATAATTCGTAAGTCCACAGGCCCCATAGCGCTAATCTCCTCCCGGATATCCAAGCGAGAGTCGAAGTGTGCATTAAACAAACGGCTTCCATCTCTTCTATAATTTTATGTGCTTTACTTAAATTCAGATTATCGGGCAAACTAGCCTCACTCAAACGTAGGCGAATTGAGGCAAATAGTTCACAGTCATCAAGACAAAACGAAAGCATATTTTTTATTGATTTCCAATGAGTTGAATAATCTTTTAGGTCATCCAGAAGTTGTAAATCGTCGTTGGCTTGTTTATTTTTCTTTCTTAAATTCGTCGTTTTGCATTCCCTTATTAATTTAATTGAACCCATATTCGGATAGACAGATAGTTTATTAATGTTATACTTGGCTAATTGTTTGTTTACTAAAATCACATTGTTATTATTCTCGGCTATGAGTTGTAGCGTATGCCTTATTCTCTTGATACTGGTGGGTAATATATTTACAAGATTGAGTTCCATGAGGGTTTTAGTTTTTTGTATCTTTAATAAAATCTCATCTCTATTGTTCAGTATCCATGGGATTTCTCTAAGAAGTTGAACTGTTAATCCGGTGTGGTTCCAAACTTGTTGAACAAAGTCGTTGGTCGGTAAAAATAACGCCCCTTTATGTATTTTATATAGGGTTTGAATGGTTTGTAAGTTTTGTGCAGCATCAACGGGATACTGTAGAATTCGATTGCGCAAAAGACTTAAACCTTTCTCAAGTAACGATTTATCAAGTATAGATTTATAAATTTCAAGAACTGAAATAATGTTTTTTTTAATTTCTATCAAATCTTTCACAATGTCATCGAATGTTTGCTTATGCTCGTCCTCGCTGTCTATTCTTGTAGTCAACTGTCCCTCGCGCGCGTGGGAGACGAACTCTCTTATGTTGTGCATATGATTAGTAGTCTCCACAGATATCACTACTTGTAACAGCGCTTTTGTAGATTCTGATATATGATAGGAGTCTTTGGTATTTTTGGTCATTTCTCCGATAACCTGTAGGGCTCTGAAAATCATTAACACGTTAACGTCCTGAGTATTTTCGATAGCCTCTATATAATCAATTATCTTTCTTAGCGAATAATGATCGCTCATGTACATAACGGGCTTTAGGTAGTTTTTGTCTAAAATATGAATGGTTTTTGATGAGTCTTGACGCGTCGAAGCTATTGCTGGATCCTGTTTGATAATATGTCTTTTTAAAATCCGTTTAAATTTTTTGAAATATTTTTTGAAAATCTTTCGCTCTAGGTATATAACAGGCGCATTTACCAATTTATGGGAATCATATGATAATTTTAGGTTTCGTATCAAGTGACCCTTATGAAGACCCACGTGATGCTTCTCTATTGTTATTAGTCTATCCTTGGGCAGGTACAGCCTCCAATCTTCACGCGTACGGTAGATGAAATGATAGATCGCACTTTCAATTTGTTTGTACAACTCAGCTGCGTTTTTATAACTGGTTTCTATTACCGGATTTGCCGCAAAGTAATTTTCCTTTTTTTTAAAACGTTCTATTAGAAATTCCCTAAGAAGATGCAAATTCTCTAATATTAGCAAGGAAACATTAAAGTCCATTTTACGAAAATATACTTCGTACATAATGTTTGCAAACCCCTTATAATATATGCTGCTCCTATCTTCAAAATTCTCCTTCTTTTCCAGCTCATCTTCGTACGAATCGTGGGGTATTCTGACCATTTCCAAGTCTGAATACCTGTCATGAATAACCAACACGTCAAGTATTGCACTTGCTAATTCTTTGGATGTCATGTCAATTGGGTTTTGTCGCGGTAAGCTCTTATAGACAGTTTGTTGAAATCTATTGAACACAACGAGGCAATGATAGTTTATCAGCAACTGTTGATCTCGTACTAGGCATACTACACGTGCATCTTCAAGCAGCTTCTCAAGGGTCTCTAACTTTTGGATGTCATGTCCTACCCAATACAAGTCGCCGCACCAGTAGTCATATAACATTTCGACCATACAGAAACTATTGGAGCATAGCGCGTGTTGGATCGCTTTCGTCCTTTGGTTATGCACTTCTGTCTCACTGACGTCTGGGTCTATCAGGTAGTCCAAGAAATGAGTTTCCTTTAATAAGTAGTAAAGGATATCGGCCTGTTTGTTGAGGCAGGCGTTGATGATGACATCGTGCTGTGTAACGCACCTGCTGCCGCTGGCGTACAGTTCAGTGACAAGCCGTTTGTTACCCACCAGATCCTGATGGAACCAATTAATTACATCCTTAACTTCGTTTAAAGCACCTTCTCCTACTGCTTGTAGTAGTATTTGTAATCTTCTTTTTAACTCTTCTTTTGGATCTGGATCCATTTCTTCGATCAGTAACTGGAAATTAAATTAAATATAATTAGTACCTATGCACAACTTAACTCATTTATATTGCAGTTTCGCTTACGTACGTAAATACGAGGGAATATACATACGCTAACCGATATAAAGAAAAGGTGTTTGACTGTTTTAGTTAAAAGTTAACTTTGTTACCAACATCGTGGTGGCCTCGAGGTGTCTGTGTCTCAAACTCTCAACTAAGCACTTGCGGTTTGGAAACCCGGCCAGTAGCTAGGATATGATATCATAACGATATCCTAGACGCAACAAATTTATCATGAACAAAAAACGTTTGAAAATCTAGCATTAAGTATAAAAAATAACTAACTACTTTGAGCAAGCGTGGTGATCAATACTTGTTTGTCTTTGTGAAGGGCATTTAATGCATGCATTATAATTCTTTCTATGTCTCTACCATGCACTGGACTAAGGAGTCCTGAACCTTTGGTTGGCGCACGTCGGGCCGAAACCAACACGCGGAAACCATTTGAGACGACTTTAATGGTGACACATAACAAGCTAGTATCCCTGAGTACACTTATATAATGTTATTTTATAACTAATCTGTACCTACAACATCGACACTTGGGTGCATACTTACATAGGCACTTCACGTATCTACGCTAAAACTTTGTCTATTGAGGACAATAGCGTTGAAAATAACGATTGATAATGTAATCGTTATTATAAGTACTTAGGTACATAGGTCGTAGACATTAAACGTGCAGCAGGAAAACATAAGCCCGAAACTTGTTTCATAACTCAGTCAGAATCTTGGCAACAAATTATTTTACGAAAAATGTAAACAAAATCATAACCTATTTGTTCTAATTTTCCAACCTAGATAAATAAAATGGCATTCAATGATTAATGATGATATATTTAGAGCATGAGATTGACATAAATGCGCCATCCTTACGCCATTTTGTTAATGTCTGTGGCAGAATTAGAATAAAATAAGTAAGACAGACTATAGTAAGACTTATTGCTAGACTCTCTCGCTTCTAACCTAACCCTTTGGCCCGTAAGGACTATTTTAGATCAACAAAATGAAGTGGTTATCCAGGGACCGATCAAGCAAAAGCAGCAAGGACAGACAGTCTACTCATCAAGCTGTTACTGAGCATAGAGACCCTCGAATGTCTTCGACCATACTCATCTACATAGATTTTATAAAAAGCTTTCAATTTCTCAGTTCCAAACTGATTTCAACTTATCAATCCTAACTCATCTGCCTAGCCTTTTCCCAACTATGTTGGGGTCGGCTTCCAGTCTAAACCGGATGCAGCTGAGTACCAGTGTTTTACATAAAGCGACTGCCTATCTGACCTCCACAACCCAGTTACCGGGTAACACGGTACCCCTTGGTAAGACTGGTTGTCAGACTTTCTGGTTTCTGACAACCCGTAACGACTATCTTAGATGGATAGATATTATATATAGAGATAGATCATTTTTACAAATACAATTTTGCATCTACAGCGTCTGTCCGTACAAAACAAACGCGCGCCGCTGGCTCTATCGCTCTTTAAAAAGTTATTTTAGCTCTTAAGTATCTATAACTTGTTGTCTAGGTCACGATTTTGGGCAGGCAGGATCGTCATACGATCTTACTTTACTTTCAAGTAGGTACACTAATGATGCAATACAAAACGCGGGAATAAGCTTAGTCTCATTTGCAATATGTTTTAATTTATCTAAACAAATGTCCTAGCCATACATGCAATATCTAAAATTAATAAGTCAATAGACACTTACCTATTTATTTGAGGTTGATGCAAAATCAAAAGGATTAATCAGTCTTTCAAGTTATTGGAAAAGTTCTAGAATTGCGCGGGAATTTGCGCTCGCGGAATCCGGCGCCGGCAAGGCGCGGCGCGCCCTTCGTTCGATTGTTAATAAGTCTATTAAAACTTTGTTAATATTTAGTAACATTAATAAACTGAATTGTTAGGTATATTTGCGGCCACTTATCCGGTTCAGGAAGGAATAACTTGAAGCAGAGTTTATATTATCATAAAAAAATAGATAGCATGTGTGGAGCGGCACACTTGCAGACATCAATTGCATCAATGTTCGGGTCAGTCTGTTTCACGCCTCACGTATATCGCTAATAATGACTCAGCAATGATAAATAATAATTTATAATCTGTGGTGCGAATGGACGGGTATTGCCATATTGAACTGTAGGACTACTTGAAAAAGGTATTTTATTTAGGCAATTATTAAGTTTTCGTGTGTACAGGAAAATATAGGTACTTGGTCAGCCAAAAACTGACTAATTGGTTAACAACTTAAAGTACGCGAATATTTCTGAATTATTTAGCAAAATAATGTCCTACTGTACTGCTCTATAATTTTCTGTATAGCCAATTAGGTTAATATGTATTTATTTAAGCTGCATCAAGTGCTATCAATTTTTTGTTAGCAGACTATTCAATTTTGTTCAGCAAATAAAAACGTCGTAAGTATATCTAAGAAAAAAAATGTAATTTCCAACTTTTGATCATTGGACCGATTTTCCTCAAAATCTAATATCCCAGGATCTGAGTGATCTGCCCCAACGAAATGGTTGCCATCATGAACTTAAGTATCCGACCGATTGCTTTCAAAACATACCTATACCCTATCTAGAGCCCTGTTACTTGAACCGAATTTGTATCAAAATACGAAAAAAGCGACATTTCAGCTCGATTGCTTTCAAATGGATACTACCTAAGGTTCTGTGTGATTTATAAAAACAAAATCCGCTAACAAAATAGGTAAAATTGCCGCCATGTTTTTTCAATTGCATTTAATTTCTTTTTCTTCAAGAAGTTCTCTAGGTAAGTAAATGTCTGAAAACCGGTCGAAGTCGCCCACGAATTGTTCCGGATCATCGTATAAGATGGAACAGTATATAATTTTCAATTCCAACTCAGTTTTTCATTATTTGTTGTAAAAGCATCAATAAAAATACACACTGTGTGGGAATTAGGATTTTTGGGAGTTCCTTTTTCCGTCATTACTGAATTGTTGACTACACGTGCATATCCGTGAACGGCTGTCCTTGTTCATAAAAAAACTGCCCTGGCCAGCGACGCATGACCTCGACTGCATCTCTCAGCAAATCCTGGCTTAGCCACGAAGCGCGGTAATTTAGCTATAGTGGCCACACTGCCCAAGGTCACACATGCTCACATTGAAGTAGCGCTCGGAACGAGACGGAACGCCGCGCCCCGCTTCAACTTGCAGACACGTACAAAAACTCTATTGTCTGTTGTTCGGAAGTCCCCGGTTTGCATACTAGTTTAACTTAGTAACTTATATAAAGGCAACTGCCTTAAAATGTAGCATAGACATTTTTAACAGACAAAAAAGCAGGAAGTTTACAAATAGACTGCTCAAAAGAAAATTACTAATCTAACCAAAGAGATAGTACCTCTTTGAATCTAACAATCGTAATAATTTCTCTACTTCTGGTTAGAGAAAATTTAACTAAACTTTTGTGCTGGAAAAAAGGATAAGTACCTGGGTACTATAATAATGCTAGGGTAGGCAAGGCCACACACACCCTGGATTGCCTACTAAAATTTTTCAGCCTCAGGTTACCTATTAATAATAGTACTAATGGCCAAGAGCCTCGACCAACATCTCAGGAGGCTCTCGTTAGGCGGCTGGATCAAGGGCCTGATTCAAAAGGCAGTGATCATGGATACTGCACGTATTGTGAGGAGGTTCCTGTCTCTGGAGCCCTAACCACCGATAGCTTGGACCCTGTTCCCGATATCGGTGGATCCCTGTTTTTTAGGGTTCCGTAGTCCGACAAGGAACCCTTATAGTTTCGCTCTGTCCGTCTGTCTGTCTGTCTGTCTGTCCGCGGCATAGCTCCGTGGTTTTTGTTATTAGAAAGCTGAAATTTGGTATGAATATGTATATTGATCACGCCGAGAAAGTGGTAAAATAAAATTTTTAAAAATATTTTTTTTTAGGGTAGCTCCCAAACATGTAAAGTAGGGATAAATTTTTTTTTCTCGCGTACCCCTTCGTGTGGGGTATCGTTAGATAGGTCTTTCAAAAATATTATGGGTGTGTGAAGATCATTTTTCAGTTAAGCGAGCCATTTGCGAAATATCTAGATTTTAAGTGAAATTTTTTGTTCGATACGAGTTACCCCCCCTCTAACTTTTGAATGGCTGTACCTAGAAATGTGAAAAAAATCACAGACGTGGTACATGTAATTAAATTACAAGGAAAACTATCACGGCTAAGTAGGCTTAACCGGTTACAGAGTTATAGGTGACTAACTAACTCCTACTACGGAACCCTACTGCGCGTGGCCCGACACGCACTTGGCCGGTTTTTTTATATTTTTAAATGTTTTTTTTTTTGTTATAGTTTGTAAAAATATTTAAAAATGTAAATAATATGTGTAAAGAAAAATAAACGAAATAATATGTAGTACTAATAGTAGTTAAATAATATGGTATTAATAATAGTAACCTATTCGGTAAGTACATAAATCAAAATTCCAGGGTAATATTTTACAACATTTTCACGACCCGGGGTATAAAGCCCAGAACTTGCATACTACAACAATGACCCCAAGGAATATTTTTTAGCTTTGTGGTACGTGGTACCGCACGTACCTATGGATAGTTTGATCAAGGTTAAGCTACGATTGTCACTGTCGGTCCGTGGATGGGTGTCCATCCATTTCATAACTTTCCTTTTATTTCGGAATCACATCGCATGCTGTTGGTCCTCGCTGTCATTTTGTACATATGTTGCAGTAGTTACGGTAGTCAGTCATAAGTCGTGGTGGCCTAGTGGTTAAGGCACCTGCCTCTCGTGTACGAATGTGCAGGTTCGAAGTCATATTATGTACTTTCTAAGTGTATCTTAGACGTCACTAACTAACGGTGAAGGAAAACATCGTGAGGAAACCTGGACTTAAAAGTCTGAAATCGCCAATCCGCCTTGAGCAAGCGTGGTGATCAATGCTCATGCCTTCTCTGTATGAGAAGAGGCCTGTGCCCAGTAGTGGGACAATATATAGGCTGATGATGATGATGATGACGGTAGTCAGAAGCCGAAGTCAAACAGGCTTACCAGGGGTAGGGCGTTACCCAGTAAAAGCATAACTACAGATAGCAGTCGGTGAATACTTTTCAGCTGCATACAGTTAGGCTGGATATTGACCCAAAATAAGTTTAGACAGTAACGTGGTAATGTACAACATGAACTCCGAAGCACCCTGGTCAGTTTCCTAAAAGAGGTCACCACACTAATTACGCTTAAATATGACTACTACGACGCTACGACGTCGACTACAGTATTTTTTATCCGAATTTAAGGATAGCAAAATGAACAAATGGTACCTCTCGTAGTGGGTGGAGCGGGAGGGTTGGACTCTTACTAAAACCCAACCACGTTCCTTCAATGGCCTTTTGTATTCTAGGACCGCTGTAAGTTTTTCGAACAATCCCATAACCAGGCCCGGACCCGACAATCATGCTGACATTTCTTTGAAGAGCGCGTGGAATACAACGGGCCTGGGGCCTTACCATGACGTGCCATAACAAGATTATTCGTTATCAAATAGAGACGGAACTATACGACGTTAGTAGCTGTGTCACGCTCTCAAACTTGAATAGTGATTGCAAAAACACGTGGTGGTACAGCCCCTGGTCTTTACTACGTCCGTCCGCGAAATCATCAAAAGACTCCCCCCGCCATGGGTGAGGCGTGAGGGCAGTGCCAGACTCGTACTGACTAAAACCCATCCATGTTCCTTCCTCAGCCGTTTGCGTTCCGGGGGCGCAGTAACTCTTTCGAAAATCCCGCAGCCCCGGCAGGCTATGGCCCTGTGTAGAGGGCCCCGTCATATGACTCGAGATATACCTACCTACCTACCTACTTAAAATTAATTCAACCAATAGCTTGCAAAAAAGCACCCAAGTGCTTAATACGTAGAGTATCATTTTGGAACACGCGGCCAATACCTCCGTAAATAAATAAGAAAACACGCTAACAAAAATTTAACATTTTTATTAAATAATATTCTCATTATCGCTCACGTTGTTAAAAAGCTTCCACACTGTTTGTTCCATAATTTACTCTCACAACACACTGAACTTAGCAACTACAAACCACACAGTCTGTATATAAAAAATAGACTAAAATAATAATAGACCTGTTAAACTGTCAAATGAAATGTCTACGGTGTTTTTTAGGCAGTGGTAAGTTACGTTATGCCTTGTGCAGTTTTCAGGCCTATTGTTAGTTTAGCCTTCGCGGTGTTCGCTCGTCACTCCGCGTGCTTGGTGTACTCTAATAGCTACTACACGATGTTTGATTTAATCGTCTCCCGCTGATCTCTTCGCCTTCCTCAAGCGAGGCGACTGTTTGGGTGATTTCGGTGATTTTTCTGTAAAAGAATAACTTTATTAATGATCAAAATTATTAATAACATTAAGTTCGAATAACGTCTAGTAATTTTCTTTCTACGTATAACATATAAACAAACAATAAAAATTGAAGTGTCTGTTTGAATTTTCAAAACAACAGCTTTTACTCTATTAATGATACAGCATATGAGTTTTCACTCTATTACAAAAAAAAAAACACTTGTTTATTTTTGTCTATCTTTGTTCCGGGTAATCTCCAAAACAACAAAAACAATTTTGGAACTTTTACTGGCAGATAGCTGCATTTATAAGTAATTATAGGGAATAACTCAGGACTACTTTCATTTTAGAAAAATAGCTTAGGTTCTGCGCAAGAAAATTAGAACACTTAAAATTGTAAAATGTGGACGACGCCGCAGGTAATCCAATTGGAATTACTATACCTATGACTGTATTCACAGTTATATAACTTGAGTAAAATAAGAAGTACTAACTGAGCTGGTTGACGACTTCCTTGGGCAGCCAGTCGTAGTCCACGTCCTGCGCGGTACCGGTCTCGAGCGGGCGGGGCGCAGCCCTAGGGGCACGGCGACGGGCCAGAGAGGCCAGCGCCTGCTGCCCCAGCACCAGCGCTAGCACGCACGCCGCACCCAGGAACACGTATAGGAAGAACGTCTCGCCGTCCAGGCCCTCTGACACCTCCACGATGTTCAAAGTCTGGTTGTATACGGCCTCCTGCAAGAGATATCCCAAATGTTAGTAGTTGGACAGGTTTTTTTTTTATTTCATTTGAATTAGGTTTGCCTTTCACTCCAGTCTGGTGGCCAGGACAAAGTCGATGATGGAGTGAGCTTACCCAGAATTTTGTAAATTCCCTACTCATCCTATTACTCGTTTTTTAACTATCTCTGTACCAATTTTCATCCAAATAGGTTCAGCTGTTTTACTGTGGAAGCGAACACACTCACATTCGCATTTATAATAATAACTAGCTTCCCGCCAGCGGCTTCGCCCGCGATATTTTAGCTAATGGATACTAAAACTTGACAAATTATATACTAAAATCTTCCTCATTAATTACTCTATCTATTAAAAATAACCGCATCAAAATCCGTTGCGTAGTTTTAAAGATTTAAGCATACATAGGGATATAGGGACAGAGAAAGCGACTTTGTTTTATACTATGTAGTGATTAGGACAAGACAGTTACACTTCAAACTTTGTTGCCGCTCACCTGGTAAGAGTTTCCACTGGCATCCCTGTAGTTGAGCTGAATGTTCAAGCCAAACGGTCTGCCAGCGAAAGCCTCATTGGGGATGAAGGAGTATGCAAAGGTTGCCTCTTGCTTAGGTTTCACCTCTCTGTTGTACGGCAGAGCAGTGAAGTTCTGAATGTAATATGTGTAGTCCATGGGGTATCTGAACGAAGCCTCCATTGATTCTACTAAGTAGTCCTCAGCACCCTTGTTGATGAATCCAACTAGGAATTCCACCGGGTAGCCCGCTTGCAGATCTGGTGGGAGAATTAATTTTTAGAATATTATTAAGTAATTGGTGTCAATATTTTTGGATTATTGCCAGGGTCAGATCTGTTAATAGAAATTGTTATTTTGATCATAATGCCTGTACTCCACTCATACAAAAGCTGTTGGTAAGTTTCCACATGAGCTAGTTATATTATTAAGAAAATTACCCCATTACTATTAAAAATGGACAAAGAATAGTTAAATGATAGTCTTTTTTGGGAGAAAGCTGTTACTTAAAGATTATATTATATATCCATTATAAATAAGGTAATCACTTATGATTGTTCATTACTTAATGATACTTTTAAAATTATGAGTTATTTAAAAAATTACTGTGATGTGGAAAAAACAAAAAGTCTTAGCTACATAGCTTCTGCCTGTTACATCACTCACATTGTGTGCATGTGAAATAAATAAATGTGATAGATTTATTAATGTCATACAAATTAAAATGTATCTCCTTTAAATGAATATGTTTTTGAACATTTTCTTAATACCCTCTCCTGTATCATGGGTGTTTTAAAAAGTATTCATTACACATGCAGAAATATTCAGACCAAAAGAAATTTTAGTTGTACCATGCAGGAATTGAGCTTTAAGCCACTCAATTAACCAATATGACACTGGTCTGATGAAACAAATCGTCGGCATCAGTGCAGGACCTTCTAAATGTAAAAAAATATGTTTTTGAAAAAAGTTGTATTAATTTGTTTGCATCGCTTTTAAGAAAGTTTTTATTGTATATTCTAAAACATTCTTGTTTTTGTATTTAGGAGGTCCTGCACTGACGCCGACGAAATATTTAATCTACACACTAGGTAATAATATATTTAGCATCCTCACCGAAAACAGCATCTCCTAAGCTAGTAATAGGTTTGGTGAACAAGATTGTGGTGTCAACATCTTGTGAAGACTTGACAATGGAGTCATCATCGTCACCCAGCGTGTCGTCCCCCACCACCTGGTTGTCCTCCCCCTCAATGTCCACTACATCATCAAGTTCATCTTCCTCAGCTCTCGCTACAATTGTGTTCCCTGTAAAGTGACAACAAAATTTTTATGTTATTATGTTGGTAACTACTTCAGTACAAAGTTCTTATTATTTCCATCATTAATATTTAATTTAAAAAATGTTGTAGATAATGCTACAACATTTTTCTGAGATCTGAAGTATTGTCTTTGCTCATATATATTTTTTTTTTTTTGCACTGGAGTGTAAATGAGAAGATGAATTTATCATGTATAGCTAGATCTCTCTCTAACACTGAAATCTGTATGATAGTAACAAATCAAATTGCAGGAAAACAGGTTAAGCATTTGGTCTGTTTTATAACATGTGTTATAAAGCAGTTACTTTGAACTTTCCTTTTCAAACAAGATAAATAAAAGGATATAGAATATAGTAAATCATGTCATATCATGTTTAGTGAATAATATATTTGGTTTAAATTTGTGGAAAACAGACAAATTAGAAAGTATAGTAACAGCTACATCTTGTAGGTTTTCTCTTTAGGTAATGTTGTTTTGTGACTTTAAAAACAATTAGAAAAATCCAGAGCTTAACCAAGTTAGTATTGTGCGTTACTGTAGACTAGCATAAGGTTCAATATTCAATATCAAACACCAATATCTTGCTGTACCCTTATTGAATAGAATTCTGACTATTTAAAATATTATATGTGATATAACCAGTAAGGACATTATATATTTTACTCAGGTAACTTGTATTAATGTTATTTGTGACTTATTCCTCGCAACAGCTAAGCATATGGTACTTTATACCAGCTAAAAGTCAGAAATTCGGCCTTTCAATGAAACTTCAAGGATTTGATCGGAATATAAAGAATTTAACTAATTACTGACTTCAAAATCATCTTCAGGCAAAGTAGTGTCACTTAAAAAAGGTGAAAATCACTAACCTAGATAATATAGTAAGAGGTGTTTTAGAATTATAAAAGAATCTATTCCACTGCATACAACTTAAGCAATCCAACAATATTTATGGAAACAAAAGGTATGTCCAAGAACTGCAGTTAATTCATTACTTTTTAAGTAGGAAAATTTAGTACAATGCCTTATCCAGCAGAGGTTACCAGAACTGCAAATAGGTACAATAAAGAATCAGTCTTAATATTATTATACTTAAGACTTTTAGTGACTGGCTTTAAAATGTACTAAAGATGTTTTTGGAAGAAGACTTTCTCTCAAAATGCGTAACATATAGGATGCCACGTACTTCTATCTACTTATATCATAGATTTCAAAAATACACAGTTAACTCACCGCTTTGGAGACAAAGGAGAGCCGCTGGAAGGACCAGGAGCGCCAAATATATTAACTTCATTTTGATTTAATATGTAATTTATTATTTAAAGTGTTTTCAACTGCGGTGACTACCTAACAAGATAGTAGGCCATTCACTTTTGTAACAAACAGTCCAACAGAGCAAGAACTTGAGGCAAAATGCCAATTTTCTTTCCAACTCGATTGACGTGGAATCTTATGTCACCTAGTGATGTACCCTTGCTCAAACACCTTAAAACCGTTAATCGAAAGTAAAAATAATATTCTTTTTTATAGGTACGTCAAAGAGTTTATAGGGTTCACTTTGTGTTTATAACATAATGCAAATATTTGGACAAATACGCCAAGTGTAGTGCCAGCATAAAATATTATTTAGGCTCAATACACGTTTTTTATGATTACTTTATTTCATACTAACATACAGCTTGGCAAAAAAGAGTAGAAATTAATAGGGACGCCACTTTACCGTTCATGTGTCAGCCCGCTGCGACCATTATAGCGTACCAACCTATCGTCTTGATACTATGCTGTATTTTTTTACTACTTTGATTTATGTTTAATTAATTAAAATCAGTAAGTATTATAAAATGTAATAACAATGTATTCACGTCATGTATCACGTAACACTCCTGTGTTTACTATTTTTTTTTATGGTATAATAAAAAGACTTATGTATATAGCCTTATAGTAATTGATTCCAATAAATCTTCCTCTAAATATTCTACGCCCTCCACATCGATGTCTTGGCTAGAGCTAGCCATAAACTCATCTGAGTCACACTCAGATTCAAAGGCACTGCGCTATCATGTTGGAGATTGATTCCTAAACGTTTTCAGTCTTATTAATAAACACAGATTAGAGCAAGAGTACCTTTACTCCTAAGTTTAAGCTTGAAGTAATGAAATTCAGTATTAATAAATATGGAGTAGGAAGGGAGTAGACTAATTCGAATTTACACTAGGGAGTAAAGTTAATCCTTGGCGCCCCATAGTTTAACGACTGAGTAAGCATGGAGTAGCAGTGTATTTTGATTTCATAATCTATTTTATCTACATTTATTATTTTATACTATCGAATTATGGAAGCAAAAGTTTCGATGTTTATTAAAAGGATTCACAACAAAATTGGAAGATATAAAACTGTATATTGTTGCATTGGCAGTACTGCACAATATTGCAAAGCACAGGCAGGATATAATTGAGGGGGTAGAAGATGACGCCGACGTTATCCCAGTAACACAGGCAATACACAACTCCCTTAAGGTCACAGCACACATATCACCAGTGTGACCACCATAACTGTATAATAATGTGTAAATTCCGAAAAGGTTTTTGTTATAATTTGTCGCAGTCATGTCAAGAGTCATCTGTATTTTTTGTTATTGTAAATCGATGCATATAACATGTGTGTCCAAACTGTAAAATATTTTTATTTTCACATCTTAATTTAAAAAAGTTTTTGTTTAAAAAAACAAGAAAAAATAAAAACCGTAAATATTATTCAGTTTTATTTCAATTCAAACATCGAGAATCAAGCTTCAAGCATTGTTTTTAATAATCGACTAACGAAACTAATTCCCTACTAGTACTTACTAATAACAGTAAAAACTAACGTCACTATAGCTGTCAATTTCTTTTCCACTCACGCCATTCAAGGTGCACGTGTATTATCCACGAATTACTGGATAAATCCAAAGTAAAATGGACAAACCAAACGTTCTCGTTCGTGTCGTCAAGGTTTTGGGCCGTACCGGTTCCCAGGGACAATGTACCCAGGTCAAGGTAGAGTTCATTGGAGAGACCAGCCGTCAGATCATCAGGAACGTGAAGGGACCCGTGCGTGATGATGATATCCTGACCCTCCTCGAGTCTGAGCGTGAAGCCAGGAGACTGCGATAAGCGGTAAATATCATTTAAGTTCAATATACGCCACCTGAACAATCAGTTTAGATTTCGCACCAAACAAATGAGAAACTATTTTGAGGTTACTTTTCAAAACGGGTCGCCGAAAATTCTACGATTCTTCATCAAAAAGTTACCCGTGTGAATGGAAGAACGCTATACATCATCAATACGCTGAAATTGGTCAAAACCAATTGTATATAACAAGATTGATAGAATAATAATTTTTAGACATCCATAGTTTTTTGTTACAATATTTTGAACCATTCATGTTTATACCGATCTTTGTATTTTTTGTTAATGGGTCGGACAGTTGCTGTTACAGACACTATTAAGACTTAAATATTGATAAAATAGCTAAAAATGATATATATTTTTTTTTATCATTGCACCAAATAACTGGGTCATATTTTTTTTGCACATTATGGATTGACCTTTTGAACACTGAGTTCTGAGAGCAACTTAATGCACCGTGATTAAATGAACCTAGAAAAAAGAACCATATATCTCTAAACCCAAATCTTAAAATTTACTTTTTAGCCTCTACCTCTTCTAAATTCATAGACAGAAGCATGGAGCATTTTTCTTTTAATTTTTTTGTTATCTGCACCTTCAATTTGTTGGTTACAAATTTTCCATGATACATTATCAAAGCATAATTTAGCAAGAAATAATTTTGTAGATAATTGTAACTTACCTGAAGGTGATGAAACCCGACAAACATAAGCAGTGTAATCTTAACTTTATTAATAAAAGTTTTTTTTTATTCCAGGTCATGGCAAGACATTAGGTGACAGCTCGTTAAGTACCATCTCGTCATGTACCATCAATCCAAAATATTAAGTTAACTTTAAGAAACCGTCAAAGATGATTGTATCATTGTACTCGCACATAATAAACAACTTATTGGTGTAAATGGTATTTTATTTTAACCTATTATCAAATTACGACATAAGAAATTAATTGTTTATGGTTGGTTGGAAAATATGGCAGCTGCTCTAAGGGAATAAGGGCTTTCTTTCTTATCCCCAAGTCAAAATCTAAACTTATGTCTTATATATATTTCTTATTTGTTTTGTTTACTAATAAGCTAAAATGGAAAAAGCTGCAATGTTCAAATAATGTTAAGTTTTAAAACAATATTTTTTAGAACAGAGATCTTGGGTTTTCCGGAACTTACTACAACTCTGTGCAGATTTTTCTTTCCCTTATTTTGTTGGACCGACGCCAATCAGTCTAGTTGTTCTCAAGCAATATGCTTTCCGAATTTCGCAAATCTGTGGTAGTCTACCAGCGCTGTCTTAGTGAGATGCCCTGGGCACTACCGATGCCCCAGGGGCAGACTAGAATTTGGTGCCTTATTGGAAAGTAAAAAAAGAGAGTGAAAAAAACTGCTTTAATTTTTTCTATGATTTTTTAAGTTAGAAAATAAATATTAAAGAAAACAGAGCAATATGATTAAGAGTGTGATCGAAGCGAGCGCAATTTTTTTAAGTAATATGAGCAACATAATTCTTAGGATTCCTATTATTTTTCCCTGATAATTCCTGTGTCCAGTGAAAGACTGATTATTTATTGCTTCCCTGATTTCCATATAGTGGACATCCAGTTTTAGCTTTAAGACCAGTTTGTACACTTAGAATGCAAATAAATTTATTTGAATTTATGTCCAATTGATTGACTTGATATCAATTCAAGAGCAATGTATAAATTATCAATTATATCTAGCTCATCATCATCTTCCTAGCCTTTTCCCAACTACGTTGGGGTCGGTTTCCAGTCAAACCGGATGCAGCTGAGTACACGTGTTTTACATGGAGCGACTGCCTATGTGACCTCCACAACCCAGTTTACCGGGTAACACGATATCCCTTGGTAAGACTGGTTGTCAGACTTTCTGGCTTCTGACTACCCGTAACGACTGTCAAAGATCTACCTAAAATATAAAAATAATTGTATGCTTAGTGTAAGAGAATATTATCGTTTTGGGGGTCCCGTGACGATGGGGGGCACGGGCCCCGAGTGCCCTTATCGTAAAGACTGTACTGCTGACTACCCCAAGCTCAATCTTGAATCCGCCACTGTACTCAAGTGATAACAGTTTGGGCGTTATTGTTTTTAGTATATAAATGAAAATGAAACAATACTGACTGTCTCAAAGTACGTAAGTAAGTAGAGGGTGAACAAATGAAAACTCGTTTGTTCACCTTTTGTTCCCTTCTTCAATACAAAATCCATAGACCATGTTTTGAGAAAACGTTGGATATAGATACCTATAGGTCACACATAATCGTGATTTAATCATAGGTACTTCATTGAAATTAGGTTAATATTATTATTAGATAACTACATAGATGTAGTATTTATCTATTGATGACTATTATAAAATTAGGCCCGTCGTTATAAGTCCACGGTTAAACCTGAGTTTATTTCGACTGAGGAAGAGTGCCTGGTTGGTCTAGCGATAAAAGCGCGGCCGCATGCCATGACGTCGAGGGTTCGACTTCGATTCTCGGGTGGTGTAGTGTTCTAAAGTTTTATCATGTAAAATTTACAAGTAGCAGTCCAGAATCAGGATTTTTGCCTGCTTGCTGTATTACAGGCTTACCTGCAATTAGGTACCAACTTTGAACTTGAATAAATACCGGCCAAGTGCGTGTCGGGCCACGTGCAATATGGTTCCATAATACGTTTGGTCGACTTTAAATCTTGACCGGTAAAACCTACTTAGCCTTGATAGTTTTCCCTTTCAGTAAGTTATATGTGCTACGACTATAATTTTTTTCACATATCTAGGAACAGCCAGTCATAGAGGGGGGAGGGAACGCTCGAATCTAACAAAAAAAATGCTTGATATTTCGCAAATGACACCCTGAATTGGAAAATGGTCTTCACACACCTTTATATTCCATCTAACGATATCCTACACGCACGACGGGATACATAAATGCGTAACCGGCGGCCATGTCGGCGTGATCAAATCAATATGTACTATAGCAAAATTTCCAGCCAGCTTTGAGCTTTGCCGCGAAGAGACGGACATAGTGAAACTATAAAGGTGCGTCCAAACATTGAGCGGCAAGAACGCGGCAGCAACACGCGGCATGGCCAGGAAACAATTCTGCCGCGCTCTAGTTAGGACAATCATATATATAAAACAATGTGTGTGAAACAATGTTTGCGCGCGGCATGAAGCTCGCGGCAACCGTCCAATCATAGCGCGGCAGCCGCGCACACTTGCCGCTTAATCTTTGGACGCATCTTTAGGGTTTCTTGCTGACTACGGAACCCTAACACCATGGGAGTCGTAGGTGTACCATTTATATAGGTAACCACACATCTGCCTAATCTTTTCGGGGTAACAGGCACAGGAGAAATATTCATTATTCCTACAGGCATAGGTATAACGTATGAATCTGGAAGCAAACCTACAAGTTGCCTTGATTGTTATTGGTAAATTATATCTTTAGCATAGGACCTAACTTTTCCTTTCTTATCACTAAAACAATATTTTATAGACAACCTTTTTATGGATTTATGAGAGGAGAAATGCTTTAGGCAGTCCATAGTGTATGTATGCATGTTTCTTTACTCCACCATAACTTCTAATTGCCTAAACCTAAATTTAGATGTATGAGGTATCCTTCAAAGAGAATACAATACTAGTATCCTTGTTAGGACATGATTATTTGAAAATTACTGCTTCAAAGAATTACTCTTTAGACCCTTTTCTCCATCACATACATACACATCTTTGTGATATCATCAAATGACTCCCTCCGCTGCGGGTGGGCAGGAGGGAGTGTCAGACTCTTACTAACTAAAACCTATCCATGTTCATTCCTTAGCCATTTACATTCTGGGGCAGCGGTTACTTTTTCAAACAATCGCCCAGCCTTGAATCTTTTAGAACCACGTATATTAATAACTTGGTTGTAATAAGACAAATAAATAAGTAACAATACTACTATAGAGCAAGTTAAGTTCCATAAGCACTGTTAAGTAATGAAAGTTAACAAAATTATACATTATGATAGTTCAGTATAGATTTAATAAGCAATTAACCCACAATAAATGATAAAACTTAATTGTTTGTTACCAAAGTTACCAATGCTTACCCAAACTTCAGCATGTATTATTTAAGTATGCACAAAGTTTCTCCAGAAAAAGATCTAGACCAATAAAACAATAACTTCTCCCCAAATTGTTATAAAATTTACATTATCATAATATAAGAAGTATTAACAACAATATGTACATAATGTTTTATTTATCAACACAACAATACAGATACTAAGTACAGATCGGCACATTGTTTCCATTTGGAATTATTCATATTCAATACAACATTATTATGGTACGAGATGTACATGTAAATAAATAAAAAACAAAAATCTATTTACAAAAATATACAAAGAAAATCATAAATTTTTTATCCATGCACTAGGCAATGGTATTGATGTTCAGCCTCACATTGTCACGATTTTTTCTGGCCCTTCCAAGGCAAGGGCAACATTTTACATTTTGAGCACAGGTAGGTAACTCTGGAAGAATTGCTGGCGTAGTTAGGTATCGTATTTCTCTGCTTCACACTGACTGGCCCAGAACAAACAGTTCCCGATACCGCTATAACATATTAATATCACGGCTGCGAGGAAGACTACACTGCACACGGTACACGGCTTCCTCTCTAGGAAGAATCCTATTAAATATAACACCATGAACATTACATGCGTGTTCACTAAAGCCGGGTTCACGGGCTTCGGTATGAGGAGCACGGGGATTAGCCATTGCAAACAATACATTTCGCCGAGTGCACGGGCAGAGATGGATCACAATCGCGAAACACTAACGTGGACTAGTGTTTGTGTCGTAATCGACATGATTCGATTGATAACTTCATTATTTTTTCTGAGTAGATACAAAATGTTGCAGTTCTGATTTGCGTTTAATTTTTGACAGCCCGTCAATGCACAAAGTTGTCATTAATTGTTAGTGTTGTCAGACTAAATAATAAAAAAAACAATTATAAGAGTGTTTTTGTAGATTCTGTATTTTTATTCATATGAGGAACAAAATAAATGTTATTAATGAAACTTTCAGTAAAAATCATTCATTTTTTTTCTTATATTTTTTTCTTAAAATAGGTATGTCTTTTAAGTGGATAAAACAAAATATTGAATATCTTGTATTTACTCACGCATTTGATCTAATAACAATTTGCCTGTCTATTCAGATTTAAGGACATGTTGTTGAACTGATGACAGACTAAAACCCACACGTGTTTCTTCAATTTCCCTTTGCGTTTCAAGCCCGCGGTATTTCTTTCGAACAATCTCGATCACGCTATGACCTTTAGGAATCAAATAAAAAAGAAAACTTCTTTTTTTATGAAGTCTGGTAAAAACTACAGTGTACAGCATTACCAAATGCTAGATATACTTATTATCTATAACTACGTTATTTTGGTACCTTCTTCGTATGTTTTAACTATGAGAGCCATTAATTTGCCGAAACAGTATCTAATTCGTTTACTCTCTGGAAGGTTGAATGGAAAACGGTTGAGCAATTAGGGAGTTAAGTTAATCCGGAACGAAACTCAAGGGTATTTGAGTAAGTTTAGTGAACAGGCGTGGTGTATTAGATATTGGGGATTTGTAATGGCCTACCTCGAAATAAATTATGGGGCGCGCTTATACTTATACTAGCTTCCCGCCAGCGGCTTCGCCCGCGATATTTTAGCTAATAAATACAAAAACTTGACAAATTATATACTAAAACCTTCCTCATTAATCACTCTATCTATTAAAAAAACCCGCATCAAAATCCGTTGTGTAGTTTTAAAGATTTAAGCATACATAGGGATATAGGGATAGAGAAAGCGACTTTGTTTTATACTATGTAGTGATACGCCACTTTTGGGAATAGGCAGGTGTTTTGCTACAAGTGATGCCCTGGGCAAAAGTTAGTTGCTTAGTTAAACGTATAGCTAGGTTTACACTACGACACCATGCACCGTACACTCAAGTGTATACGGCGAGTGTCTGTGTGTAAACAGGTGTGGGACATTTATTGTGACACAAGAATAGTGTCGCGACAGCGGCATCACAAATCGAAGTGTTAACAGTATAAAAAATCCGGCCCAGTGCGTGTCGGGTCACGCGCAGTAGGGTTCCATAGTAGGTCTTAGTTTGTCGACTATAACTCTAAGCCTACTTAGCCATGATATTTCTCCTAGTATAAGTTCATAACATGTGCTACGTCTGTGATTTTTTTCATTTCTAGCTACAGCCATTTAAAAGTTAGAGGGGCAGGCTATCGAACAAAAATTTGCACTTAAAAGCTAAATATTTCGCAAATGGCTCACTTAGTCTAAAAAAATGTCTTCACACACCCATATTATTTTTGAAAGACTTATCTAACGATACCCCACACAAAGGGATACGCAAAAAAAATATTCATCCCCACTTTACGTGTTTGGGATCTACCCTAAAAAAACTATAAGGGTTCCTTGTTGACTACGGAACCCTTAAAACATTCTGATATTTGAGTCGAAATTTACTTCGTAGTGAAATTCATTTGCGGGTGGTCAGTAGCAATGTCCCACAGTTGAGTTTCATGTTCGAGGCAGCTGTTCCCTATTCCCCCCTATACCCCCATCTTCGCCGGGTAAGGGGTGCATGTGAGCACAATTTTCTTTTATTTATCAAGCGTCGTTAGATCATAAATCAATGTCATGCCGCCCACTTCTCCGCCCGTTCCATTAACATTATGTATAGTACACATTTCACAGCGTGTACGTATATACTGACGTCAGATCAAGTAAAATCTCTTTTAGTACGTACGCATAAGTAACTAGTTGCTCTATAGATACTAATAAGATGAAGGTATAGTCTATACTAAATGGTTTTACGAAAGATGTAAGCAAAGTCTTAACCTATTTTGTTCTAATTCTGCCACAGAAATTAACATAAATGCGCCATGCATTTATGTCAATTTTATGCTCTAAACTAAACATCATTCATTGTAAGTATAACGCAATTAATTTTTATTTTTTTCGTAAAATTAATTGGTTCAGACTATAGTTGCTTTGTGAATTCTTAAAGATAAGGGTAGAATGTATAGAAACCTTGCTGTTTCCCGCGGTTTCAACTGCGTCCCGAGGAAAGTACCTGGTACTAATTGCGCTCTGATAAAAAAAAGCCATCTTCCAGGTCCCATCTATTTCCATAGGTGCCAAGTTTACTCCAAATCAGCACAGCTGTCGCACCGTGAAAGCGCTGTACAACACACAAATGAACAAACTCACTTTCGCATTTTTAATACTAGTGGAAGGTAATGCCTATATTTTTAAGAAATAATAAGGCTCCTAATAGGTGAATGGTTACTTCTATCATAATTACATAATTATTAATAGGCCAGTGCTTTTAGCCTCTAAAAACGGTAAAAAGTGAATTAAATAATAGTAGAATGAAACCCATTGGAAAAGGAGGAGAATACAATAAAAATGATAGGAAAAATAAATTACGGGCGATCTGAGTTCGGGAAGTGGGGGGAGGGGGGGTTAAAGTTAAAAAAACGGTTTATATCAATTTCCGGCAAAACTACAAGTCCTATGAAAAAAAGTTAAATGACAAAGTTGTAGGTAATAAAAAGATCTACAACTTTTGCATTGACACTTTTTTCACATAACCTCAAAATTTATGTGAAAAATTCAAAAAACCAAGTTTTTGGTTTTTTATTTTTATCTTTTACAATAATTAATTTTTTTTCACGAAATTTGGTGAAAACTTACGTTTTTATGTCTCAAACACACTGTAATTTATTTGATTTAAAATAATTATTTTTTCACCCTTATTTTGACTTAATATCGAAAAAACACCCTAATTTTTAATCGAAAATTCTCGTGTCAAAATATCACTTTTTTTAAAAAAGTCGATAGTCTTTTTGTTCGTTGAAATCTCTACTTTCAGATGGTATAAAAAAATATTTACATTGCTATGGTAAATGTTCTCAGAAAATATAAAGAAACGCTACGAAATAACAGGTAGTAAGGCCTAGACCGGCCTAAAAAGCTTTTTTATTTTTTCGCTTTTCAGTGTCTCGGTCTTGCAATCTTAACAAAATAAACACACCACTTTTTTAGGTTGTAATAAGCGTAAATAACGAAATCATCTAAGTATTTGGCATATCAGCAAGTAGAGATAAATCGTTATTTTCGATATATTTATAAAACGGCTGAACCGGTAGTGATAAAATTTAAATGGGACCACACGGGAAGCACCAGCTTTCAAATAAAAAAACAATTTTGCAAATCGGTCCAGGCGTCTTCGAGTAATCGGTGAACATACATAAAAAATAAAAAATAAAAAAGATCCCGACGAATTGAGAACCTCCTCCTTTTTTTGAAGTCGGTTAAAAAGACTATCGACTTTTTTAAAAAAAGTGATATTTTGACACGAGAATTTTCGATTAAAAATTAGGGTGTTTTTTCGATATTAAGTCAAAATAAGGGTGAAAAAATAATTATTTTAAATCAAATAAATTACAGTGTGTTTGAGACATAAAAAAGTAAGTTTTCACCGAATTTCGTAAAAAAAAATTAATTATTGTAAAAGATAAAAACAAAAAACTAAAAACTTGGTTTTTTGAATTTTTCACATAAATTTTGAGGTTATGTGAAAAAAGTGTCAATGCAAAAGTTGTAGATCTTTTTATTACCTACAACTTTGCCATTTAACTTTTTTTCATAGGGCTTGTAGTTTTGCCGGAAATTGAGATAAACCGTTTTTTTAACTTTAACCCCCCCTCCCCCCCACTTCGCGACCTCAGATTGCCCGTAATTTATTTTTCCTATCATTTTTATTGTATTCTCCTCCTTTTCCAATGGGTTTCATTCTACTATTATTTTTTTTGTTTTCAAAAGTTATTGGCACTGGTCTATAAATACATTATTATTAAAAAAACGTTTAGAAATAAAAGTTATTTTTGGCTTAGTTTTTATTTACAAACATAGTAAAAAGAAAAAGAAAGAATTGAATATATTATAAATGTATTGCTTATTTCAAAAGAAATTTCTTCTAGCTACAGACAGACATGTATGTAATATAGGTATATTATATATGCAATGTCTGTGACTGGAAGAGATTTCTATAGAAATAAGCAATACTTTTGTATATTCGTTTCTTTCCTTTTTATTTTCTTTAGATGTATTTCGATACGTCTGTCTGCGCTTCCAGCATACCTACAATAGGAGAATAACAATAAAAGATATTTGACAATGATCATCGTCTGTGACCCAAATATTTGGTACAACGGCAATATATTGTAGTAATTAGTTACTTATTTAGCAGATCATTTTTTTATTGTTAATTTAGTTACGTAGGCACCGGATTTTTGCACTGGAAAATATCTCAGTAAGCCCTATCGAAATTAATCTATACCGATACTATTCTACAAAACTAAATAATGGGAACTATGAGTATAGGACAACATGTTATGATAGTTAACGGTAAATCATAAAGCTAATAGTTTGCGTTCAATCCATTGAACACTACATTTACTGGTCGTCAAACCGCCGAATCAATGTAGTCTACAATAGCCCCTATTTGTTCGTAGGCGTTCGGATTCCAAGCCTTTCATTGAAAAATCTCCATTTGGGTGTAAGTACCATGAAGGGGGCATTATTCTAGCGCATGCGTGTGCGTGCTGGTCCCTCCACACCCCGCATTTCGGGCGAGTTTCCCGCCAGCGACGCGCGACCCCGCGGCCGCCATCACAAAGAAAAAATAAAATTAAAAAAATGCTTATCTTCTTGTGTCAACAATCTTAAGTTCAGTGCCGTGTAAATAAATAAGGATTTTCAGTTAATTAAAATGCTTAGTCATAAATCAATAGATATGCCATTTAATCTAGACATAAAAGCGGTCGTAACTTTCACGTGTAATTTATTGGTCCTCATTATGTGCCACGACACGGAATCTGACTCCTTTTAAAAGCTAATAATGACAATAAGACGACAATAAATTAAAGTTTAATAAGAAAATAAAAGAAAACACGAAAAATGGCGAATACAGCACATTTGATGAGGCGACAAAGCTCGCGGGATCTTTACGCACAACGCTCAATAGATAGGATGGAAATGAAGGAGCTACGAGGCAGACTGGTGACCATGGAGAATGGCCACCCTTCTCACCGCGCACACGTCATGTACGGTGCCACTAACGAGGCATTTGAAGACACCAGCCCCAACAGACGCTCATCAGAGACGCCGACGAGCAAGGCCAGCTCCGTGGAAGACCGCGGCGGAGCGAAGCCCGAGGGTGGAGGAGTCGAGAGAGAATCCTGGGACAGCAAGCTGACTTTCCTCCTAGCCACGGTTGGGTACGCTGTGGGCTTGGGCAACGTGTGGAGATTCCCATACCTAGCGCAGAAGAACGGTGGGGGAGCGTTTTTGATTCCCTATTTCGTGATGTTAGCTATCGAGGGGATACCAATATTTTATTTGGAGCTGGCGATTGGGCAGCGTTTGCGGAAGGGTGCTATAGGGGTCTGGCACCAGGTGTCTCCGTATTTGGGTGGGATCGGGATAAGTTCAGCAGTGGTGTCGTTTAACGTGGCTTTGTACTACAACTCCATCATCGCCTGGTGTCTGTTCTACTTCGCTCAGAGCTTCCAGGCTGAGCTGCCGTGGGCCGAGTGCCCGAAGAAGTACTTCCCCAATGGATCTTATACGACGGAACCGGAGTGTGCAGTAAGTGTTACACCTATCCCTCTCTTTCTCTCCACAGAAGCTATTAATCCACTCGGGTTTAAGGTCTCTAAATCATAGGACCTTTCATTTATTATTTAAGAGATTTTATTGGAGACGAGACTTGCATGATGATCCTGGTAGGGACCTACCTACTTATTATTCCTAAAAAATACGCATTATCATAAACTAATTTTGAAGATTCTTCATAAGTTTTTATCACAAAAGTTGCCTGTCATAACATTTTGTACGTTCAATACTGATGCTACAAAAAATATGAAGTACTTCAATTGAATTCTAGTGTTCGCCATATAGAACATAAGTTAGGTTGATACCACGCTGTTCAATTTGTACTAACACGTTTTAGAACGGCTGATTGGGCTGTGTGCGTTAGATCGATATATCAGGCGGAACGTGCTGATGACATTATAGTTATCGGAAATCGGATGGTTGTCCGTTGTTTCCGAGAGATAAATAAATCGTTCTAGCCGTCACATGTAAACTAATACATATTATGTGGAAGTAGTTATATTATATGTAGGTATGTTAGTTTGTGTGTAAGGGGTAATCTATAGAATTACTGATTTGATTCTATTTTAGGCTGTTTTATATGCGTTGATTGTGGAGGCAGAAGAAAATACAATTACTTAGAATAATTTCTACTAAATAACAATTACTTGTAATACCCGGTGTAGCAAAATTCTTTTGCTAATTGCGACCAATTTATCTGGGTTCATATGAAACTCTTATACGATTATAACAGACTTCAAAATAAAGAGATAATTAACATTATTACCGATTACTCCGCGACGGCTGTAGCGATTGAGGAAGCTCGCGCGTTAGTTCCACAAGTTCAGAGTAGTTTTTTAATTAGCTCAAGAAACTATATTTCCTATACCTAGACTGGCGCTGGTAGTTAATACGCAATTCTACAGCGTTCGTAATGAGATACGCGCAATCCATGAATATACATACGTGCATAGTGCTTTGTGGGTAAATAAACAAGATAAATGAAACAAAATCGGATTGTTAAACCGAACATATAACTCAAGAACTGCTGGATCGATTTTTATGATATTCGATTTGTCGCTTCGTCGAATAGCAGAATAACTTGGCATTGAAACATCCGAAAAAAGATCTCTGAGGCGGTACGAAGTTGGCCGAATCAGCAATCCGCTAAAAGCGAAAAAAAAAACTTTTTGAATTAATTAATATAACATTCGTAATGAAAAATGTATTTAGATTTTTCTAACTGACCCAAATGTAATCGCAATTTTATCAATATCCAAAATGATGGCGAGTTCAAAAGGCCGTTGTGATGGACAGGTTCAATGGGCGAAAGTAATTAATTTCGGCGGCCTATTGATTCCATAGCGGGGGTAACGTTGACAAGGCTGCTGACCTAACATTCGGTTGGATTCATGAGTTTGTTGGATTTTTTAAGTAGGTAGCTTACTTGCTTTCCGCCAGCGGCTTCGCCCGCGTGACCTATACGAATTCAAATTAAAAATGAAAGAGTTTCACTCAAACTTTGCCCCCTTTTTCGCTCCCTTAGGGGTAGAATTTCGGAAAATCCTTTTTTATCGGATGCCTACGTCATTCAAAGAATACACTCTCCAAGTTTCAGGTCTGTACGATCAGTGGTTTAGGCTGTGCGTTGATCCGTTAGTCATTCAGGACAAAGCATTTATAGATGATATCATAAAGCATATGTATAGATGATATCGATTGATTTATGTTGATCCTGTTTACAATAAACGCAACTTTGTCACGTTATTCATTTATTAATTTAAACGTTCTCGTTTGAAGAAGTCGATCAATAACAAAAATGAAATTTAAGTACTCTCACCTCAATGGAATTATAGAATGATCCGATATTGAAGATTTATGAGAATTTATTTGATGTGAAAGGAGCTTAATTAAATTTAGATATCTTTATCTAAATGCTTTTAGGAATCTTGAAGTTTCTTAATTACTTGTGCCTACGTTGAAAGTTAAAGAAATAGGTGCTATTTCCATTGGTACGTTTTATTTAAATCCTTCCTAAATAATATGAGCTTATTTATATCTTGACCTTCAAAATCTAATTATAAAAAGAGCGCATTATTAATGGGAAGATTTTATTTATTCTGGCTGCAGGTTTGGCTATACTATTAAGCCCTAGTGTCGGAGTTTTTTCAAATCCACCTGACGGTCTTCTGTCATGGAGTTGTAACAACAACTGCTATCAAGGTAGCAGCCGGGGACGACGTGTCCTCGCAGGCACGGAGGTGGAACGCCACCAACTTCTTGATTTCAGGCTGCTGATTTTTGTTAAATCCACAAAGCGATACCCAGCTACATTCGGTTAGACTGGAAGCCGACCATAACAAAGTCAGTAAAAGGCTAGGCAGATAAGGAGGCCGATGAATGTTGTGGCTGATATTTAATCACTGCAAGAGTTCTTGTAGACCCTAAAAAGAATAAGATTTTAGGCCTTTTCTGAAAACGCGAACAAAAAAAAATACTTATCGTTAGTTAGAACTAGCCATTTGAAGCAATATTTACTATGGCACAAAAGTTGTAGAGTTGCCCTGAGCCAAGTTATATAGGTTCCATGATTCGCCATTTTTATACATTTTATCGATTTTTAAAAGTACACAGATATTATTAGAAGGTTATTAATGGTTCATATTAGCGGATACACGAAGTTACAATATAATTTAAAAAGGGAATGTTGAGATATTTAGTACACTTGTAACATTTACTTATTCCATTTCAAATGGTAGTATTTCAGTTTTACGACTAAGTCATTATAAAGAATTCAAGATACTTTCCTCAGGCCTGCGAACAACTTTATCACTAAAAAAATAAAAGAAAACATTTTTTACCGCATTTTTATGGACATCTCGCCGTCCGTCTCATTTCTCAGTAAAGTTTATGGAAAATTTCTTGTGAAAAAGTGAAATGATTTCTTAAGAAGAGTGTTTTAGAAATTGTCGAAAACGACGATTATAATCTTGAAGGATCTTTGAAATTCGCTGTACCTGCAAAATGTACATAGAAAATGCTTTGTCCCGAATGACTGACTGACTAACGGATTAATGCACAGCCTAAACCGCTGATCGTAGAGACCTGAAACTTGGAGGGTGTGTTCTTTGTAAGACGTAGGCATCCGATAAGAATTTTGCAAAATTCTACTCCTAAGGGGGTGAAAAAGGGGGCAAAGTCTGTATGAAGCCCACGCGGGCGAAACCGCTGGCGGAATGCTAGTTTCTAATAAAAGTGGGCGTGTACTAGACAGCTGAGTTTTTTTATCAATAATGTTAACTTGTGTGTGTTGTACCTACAACAAAATAAAATAAAAGCCAAAAATAATCTTGAAGAGCGTAAACAAGCTGTCAAACTTCCAGCGACCGTAATATTCAGAACGAAACTTCAAACTTCGCCTTACCCTTCTTGTTTCGACAACATGTTGATGATGGAGTCTGTCTAAATGAGCTGAAGTTACTAAAACTTGTCATCAAGTATTACTATTGATATATGGTGAAGGAATTGAAGGGGGGGTAGGGGAAGAATGGAAGGGGTATTGTGTTACCCGGTGAATAATTTGTGGAGATTGGGAGTCGCTTCATGTAAAACGCTGGTATTCAGCTGCATACAATAAGACTGGAAGCCGACCCCAAAGTAGTAAGGAAAAACCTAGGCACATGATTGATATGTGGTGAAATGCAAATGGGTACTGGGCTGCATTCTGTTAGACTGAAAGCCCCAATTTTATTGGGAAAAGGCTAGGCAGATGATATATCATAATTTGTATTTACAGATACGATGCTCCAAGGTGGAGTACCCTATTTGAATAGTATTCAGTACTTTGTGGCCTTTTTATATAAAAGGGGTCGCAGAAGGGTTGTCGGGGGTCGCTCAGGTACAATTTATTCGGTAACGTCAAGATATGAATTATTAGGAACTCTTTTATTGTATGGGTTTGTCGGTCCGCTGTAGATGTTGCTTGAATGTATTTTAAATATATGGTCTTGTTTTTTTTTGGCATCAATAATTTTATTCGATAAATTGCCAGTTTCACCATCTCCACGGATACTGATTAAACTTATCTATCAGATAATTTTATAGAAATCATATTTAATCATAACCATGCGTGGATCAAAAGTAACGGCCTTTTAAGTTGTGTAAAATTTTGACGTCATAATTTTTTATTTGTTTTGGTGTGCAATTTTTTTGGAACATAACCT
This sequence comes from Pyrrhia umbra, assembly GCA_963891755.1. Lineage (NCBI taxonomy): Eukaryota > Metazoa > Arthropoda > Insecta > Lepidoptera > Noctuidae > Pyrrhia > Pyrrhia umbra. Next base: position 1,741,795 of record OY982929.1, on the reverse strand, counting down.
GAATTATTTGCACGCTTATGGCGGAAAACTACAAGTACAAGTAAAAATGTGTTCACCAATTAACAGTGACACGACTATTAATAATTACAATTTCAATAAATTCCAAACTTTTGTATATAAGAACATACCAGAGCCGTGTATTTTTGACCCTACTAGTAATACTATCAAACGGAATTCTGCGTGTTGGCGTCTGCCCCACGGTTACTTCCCGAAACTCCAGGGACGCTAGACAAGTGGCAAAAACGCTATAGAATAGAAAACAAAATGTATGGGAATGACATTCGTTTACGACTAGCTATCTGTCATTCCCATACATTTTGTTTTCTATTCTACAGCGTTTTTGCCACTTGTCTAACCCCTAGGACTCTATACTTTATAGTATTTGTGAAAATGAATGGTATGTATGTATTTCGTCATTCAAGCAAAGACCGCTAAACAGATTTAGATGAAAATTGGTACACACATAACCTGTAGTTTTTTTTTTCAAAAAACTTTGCCTCACACTATGAATTACGCCTGTTATGTGTCGTGGATGCGTTTACAATCAGACATTACACATGCACAAACACACAGACCCGGAACAATTTTAGTTGTCCCGTGCGGGGATCGAACCCGCGACACGCAGCGCAGCAGCCAATTGCTCAACCACTACGCCAAACGTGCCGTTAAATGAAACAAATTGGAGCCAATAAAACAGATAGAATTCGGTATGAAGTTAGTATACAATATAAGGTTTTGGTTCATAGTTCAATTCACGACAAACAACATAAAATCAATACCCGATGCTCGCTCCTGTTATGCAGAATACATTCTGGTTTTTAACGTCTCGCTCTATTCCATTGTGTTTAAAAATATATGTACATATAGCCTGTACCACTCGACTTTACAAAAAAAAAAAATGAAAACAAAATCATAACCTATTTTGCTCAAATTTTCCCACATAGACAAATAAAATGGCATTAAATGATGATGTCTAGATCATAAAATTGACATAAATGCGTCATCCTTACGCCATTTTGTTACGCCAATTTCTGTGGCAGAATTAGAACAACATAGATTACGACTTTGTTTACATTTTTCGTAAAATAAATTTGTACAGACTAAAGTCATTGATTGTCAGTCATTGTCAGCCTTTATGTACTTATATTTACAATGAAAGCACGTTACGCCGCAACGGCTGTAATATGTAGATCTTTGACAGTCGTTACGGGTAGTCAGAAGCCAGAAAGTCTGACAACCAGTCTAAACAAGGGGTATCGTGTTACCCGGTAACTGGGTTGTTCAGATCAGATGGGCAGTCGCTTCATGTAAAATACTGGTACTCAACTGCATCCAGTTAGACTGAAAGCCGAACTCAACATAGTTGGGAAAAGGCTAGGCAGATTATGATGTATGTTCAGACTGTTAGAATTAGAGCTGAGAAAAAGCTTGAAAATACAAAAAGTACAGATAGTAGTCACCAATAATCCCCCGGTTAAACATCCGACAGCTAAGAACCTGTTGTTTTTTGCACATCACAAACCACTTCCGAAAGAGTTGTTAGTACGTAAGCAGTTATGTAATAGAATATTATTCTTTTCCTACAATTACTTTATTTAACACTAGCTTCTGCCAGCGACTTCGTCCGCGTGAAATAGTGGTGCTCCGCTCCTATTGGTCTTAGCGTGATGATATGTATGCCTATAGCCTTTCTCGATAAATGGACTATCTAACACTGAAATAATTATTTAAATCGGACCAGCGGTTCCTGATATTAGCGCGTTTAAACAAAATGACAACATTTCCCTTCATTGCTCTGCTCCTATTGATTGTAGCGTGATGAAAAGTATACTATAACCATCTCAGGAGTATGACAAATAATTGTACCAAGTTTCGTTAAAATCCGTCGAGTAGTTTTTGTTTCTATAGACTTTATACAGACAGACAGACAGACAAAAATTTTACTGATTGCATTTTTGGCATCAGTATCGATCCCTAATCACCCCCTGATAGTTATTTTGGAAATATATTTCATGTACAGAATTGACCTCTCTACAGATTTATTATAAGTATAGATAGATTGATAGATAGATTATATCATATTATTAAAATTAATATTTAAGTCCACATCTGAATCGGTTTAAACTACATATTTTACCGTGAAAAGTTTATAAACTAGGATAGGATGCTAGGATTTTTAGATTTCCGTTCGTTTATTATTTAACTGACGATATTTTTACTAGAACGATATTCGGTAGAATGGTATTATATCCTATGGAATTGTAATAAGTGGATACGATGAAAAAGAGCAAACAATATCCAATTTAACTTTTATAATACTTGAGAGACCTCTAACATTGTATGACCTCAATGCCGTAGGATTTAACTAGCACATTAGGAAAATGGGTCGTTTCCTCGAAGCACTTAGCGCTAATAAAGGTGACTAGGCATATACTAAGAGGAAAATTGCGTCACACTCTTATATACATAAAGTCTTTGGTGTTAAAGCTTCAGACCTATGAAATTTCAGGTTATCCATCATCATATAATCAGCCTATTTACTGTCCCACTGTTGGGCACAGGCCTCTTCTCATACAGAGAAGGCATGAGCATTGATCACCACGCTAGCTCAAAGCGGTTTGACGATTTCAGACTTTTTAGTCCAGAATAATCTGATTGGTCGACCCGTGCGACTGTTACTTAGCTCATCCTATCCTCAGCTAATCCCTTCATAAAATAACGGCGTGATAATACACAAAGGAGGCACGTTTCTAATTGTATTCAACTTCTGAAATATAACTTAAAACATTATTCTTAAACTTCGGTTAACGAGCTTACAATGCAAACGGCTAGGGATTGTCATAATTTCTAATAAAAACTAACTTTTGTCTGCGTCGTTGTCTGTATTGAAATTGAAATAGAATCGTATTTATGTCAACTTTGTACACCAAAGTTTTTTTCTAGATATTTATTTGAAACATAGCCTATATAATATACAAATATTTTACATATGTTTGGCTACTCAGAAGCCATTTTTAGTAGCAACTAAGCCATTTAATTGCCTTATTGTTTCCTCGTACAAGTTATTAAACAGTTGTACCGTTTTTGATGTTTTTTTTTTTATTTTTAAATACTTTGATTGGCCTAATTAACTGTTTAGTTGTATTGAACTGAAAAGATAATAATTAAAAAAAAAATTTTGATTAGATAAATAAAATAACTACTATTATTTTGATATTATTTCTAGTATTTCGATGAGTTTATTAAAAACAAAGAATACTTTTTATTTTATTACAACTCCTTTGTTTAATAAGTTTCGGACCAAAATAAAGAGCTATAAAAATCTCATTCAGTTATCTACGACGCGACGTAGCATAGCCGCCTACGCCGTAGCCACTGAATTTGCAGCCGTAGCGCGTAGGCGTTGCGTAGGCGACAAACTGGTAAAGTTCAAGCATATTTCTTTGGAATCGGTACTTGTGTTCAGGCCTGAACTGTGGTATTTTTTTGCTTACCCTCTTTGAGTCAAAGTTTATGAAGAACAAAACATACCTCAGTACCTACTAGAATGCTGGTTTCCTTTGCTATATCTAAATTATACATCATCATCATCAGCTTATATGTTGTCCCACTGCTGGGCACAGGCCTTTTTTTATACAGAGAAGGCATGAGCATTGATCACCACGCTTGCTCAAGGCGGATTGGCAATTTCAGACTTTTTAATTCTAGGTTTCCTCACGATGTTTTCCTTCACCTTTAATCAGTGACAATATACATGTAATTTCAATATTTTTCAAACTTCAGTTTGATCGAAAAGAATTAATTAAGCATTATTTTAAATGCCTTTTTACCATCCAGCTCAAATTTTGAGTATAAAATATGTATTGATTATTTTTTGGTGACGACCTCGTTTAATGCATGGGAGGACATTTTGCCACTTATTACCACTAACTTCTGCCCGCGAATGTCTGCGTGATATACTGAGGTATCCTATGTGTTAATCCAGATTATAAACAATGTGTGTATGACATTTTATTCAAATCCCATTAGTAGTTTTTGCGGGATGCGTGAACATACAGAATGACAGAGAAAGATAATATTTTTTTTTTAAATCCAAAGACCTCCTCAATTAGTTTTTCTCCAATGTCTGTAATGTACAGATGCTTTGTCCCGAATGACTGACGGATCAACGCACAGCCTAAACCGCTGATCGTAGATACCTGAAACTTCGAGGGTGTGTTCTTTGTATGACGTAAGCATCTTATAAGAAATAATTTTCCGAAACTCTTATCCTAAGGGGTGAAAAAGGGGGAAAAAGTTTGTATGAAATTCTGTCATTTTTAAATTAAATTCGTATAGCCCATGCGGGCGAAACCGCTGGCGGAAAGCTAGTAATGTATAGATTTCATTAGGCCATTAGATTAAAATAGCCATTTACCAGAGTACCATTTAGTCTTTTGTCTCTAGCTGCAAAAGCACAATCGATACCCTGCATTAATTAATAAGACCCCGTCACTAAGATGAAAGGGTCCGCGTGACGTCACAGTCCTCAAAGACGACCCACATTGTCCCTCTCTTGGGCTGTGATGAATACGAGACGTCATTTCAGGGTTGCCAGTGTCAGATTTGCGCATTTTGTGAAGATCTTTTTGGAATATTATTTCTCAGTTAGGATTTAAGATAACCCCGTCTATTTCTTTTATTGACAACTATTAATATTATTTACAAGCTTAATAAGGATTTCAAATTTTAAAACAATATTTTACGATAAAAAAACCTTTTTTCTGATTTGACAATTTCTACCGACTGACCTTTTATTTCTACCTTCCGGGAAGATGGTTGTGGCCTAAAGTTTGAGGTGAATGTGCAATTTCGAAACCTGGCAAGTACAAATGTGACTTTTCAAAGTCACATGTACTTTCTAACACCCAAAAAATATCAGGTTACTTATACGCCATTCGCCAGATTATTTAATCATTATTTAATCATTTTGTTACTTTTTAATGTTTTTCGTCTTAATATTAATGATATAATGTTTACTTAATTATTATATCTCTGTATTGATATCATAAAAAATATTGAAAGTTTGCTAATTATTGATGTCATATTTTGTGATATTCTTAAAAGTATAAATTATAAAAAAAATAGTGCAGCCGGCCATTAGTGTATCTTTGACAACACTGACTTACAGTATGATTTACAGTAATAGCGACACAAATGTGGGATTCTCGCCACAGTGTGTATCTGGTTAGCACGTGTGTCTAGAATTTTCAGTTGTTTTTCAGTGTTTTAGTGACTTTTTGTGACTTATTTTTGTGGTTGTGTTGTCCTTGTGTTTGTTACTGGCTGTTTACTGTACCATACTCGGTAAATAGTTAGTTTTATTAGCAGTATGGAACTAAATAAACCCCCCGATCCTGATCCCCCCGACATTCCTGCCTATGCTCCTGTTTCCCCCAACTTCCCACTTTCCCAATTTGCAGATGTTGCTTGCAGCATCGCGGATTCCCAGACTGCATCCATCCCGAATCCCAGAAAACGCCCTGTACATGACGAAAACAATGTCTTGCCAACTCCGCCACCGAAACAACAAAGGAACCTAGTAGGTCGCAGCAGGTACTCCGCTACTGACAAGGCACCCTTTATCGTCCATGTATCTCGATCGGAACCTCAACCTAACGCCGGTACCTCCTTACACCCTGTTACTTTTGGCATCTTTCTCGACAAACACAACATAACTAATATTGTGCGTGACGGTGTTAAGAAAGTCGGAAGAAATCGTGTGTCTGTTGAGTTCAAATCCCCTCAGGATGCGAACTCCTTCATTATTAATAGTGTGCTAACTAAAAATAGTTTTGTTGCTGCTATACCCACTTTTAAGACGACGACTACCGCCAATGACCTTGAGCAAATGGGCGGAGCTTGAGCTTCCCCCCCGCGACCCCGCAATGCACACCGCACGCTTGTCATTTTATATTTTGAAGAACTTTGACGGGTGACCATAATATTATGTAGAGATTCTAAGGACAGTCGCATATTGTATTTTGATATGCATGTCTAAGATATAAAAATATAAATACAAATAACATCTGTCTGAGTAATACTTCGAAACACTAATTTTAAATTTCCAACCCCCACTGCATACTTCGTTTGCCAGAAAAGCAAAAATATTTTCAATTTCTTTAATCTGCATAACATGTTTCTCGATCTAAATTGTTACAAGTTTCAAGAAAAAAATCTGAGAACTAGCATTCTTGAATTAATCCGCTGTGAAAGATGGACAGACAGACAGACAAAATCGCACCATAGGAGTTAATTTTTAGGCCATATTGGTCTCCACTTCGAGCTCTCCTAACAGAAATGCACGCAAGATTTTTTCATATTTGCATTTTACGACATCTGTTGCTTCTCAAATAACTTCAGCTCATCTTCACTTGTATAGGAAAATCGTATTAGTTTTGTAAGGAGAGCCTGGAAGCCAGTTAATTAGTCATACATTTCTGATCCATCTGTAAAGTGTCCGACCAAACCTTTGGCATCAGCTTTGGGCAAACCATCAGCTTTGGTTAAAATTGGCCTAAGTTTTGACAGCAACAGAACCGAAATTGAATAATCTATTACGTTTAAAGACCTAAAAGTGAGTGAGACTGTATTACAAATGATGTTAATAATTTAAATAAGCTGCAGGTAGTTTTATTTATATTATTAAGTTGATACACCGAACATATTAGTAAAAAGTCATTGTGGCTTCTTTGCTAAGGCACCTGCATCTCATTTATGAGTATGCAGATTCGAACTTCGAAACCTAGAAATTACGAATCTGACTATTCCAAAATTTTACATGCACTTTTTTTAGTATAACTTAGACACCATTGAAGGAAAACATCGTGAGGAAACCTGGACTACACGGTCTGAAATCACCAATCCACCTTGAAAAAGCGTGATAATTAATGCTAATGCATGTCTATGTCATACCCAAAAGTGGGATAGTAAAGATTCCGATTATGATTAGGATTTTTTAAATTTTTACCTATCATGAACAATGGGAATATCACCCGTTTTGGGCCCAATTATGAAAGTGCCGCAAAGCAAAAAATCAATGCAAAAATAAATGTGCTAAATTCGGATATAGACTTTGTCTGAATGAAATTAGCTGTTAAATTTTCAAGCACCAAATTTGTACGACCCTTTTCCACGGTTTCATGCATTTTTGTAGAAATAAAGTAATGGAAAAAAAACCTACCATTGTATGGCATTTCGATAATCTTTTAGAAAGATGCAATATCGATTTTTGACTTTGAAATCATTTATAATTACCGATTTAAATATTTTTGATCTTTATCTTTTTACCTTATATTACTAATATAAGGTTTTTTATAATATATTTTATCAGAAAAACTCACCGCAAAAATTTACAGATTTTTTTATAAAAAGATTATTAAATTGACATGCAGTAGCTCAATTTTCATTTAGTTTTGTTTCAGAATGTTTGTTTTACAAACTACGGAGAGTTTTTTTTTAAATTTAATTCGTATACCAAAAGATGTCTAAGAAAACATAAAAAAATATTAGAATATGCATCAAGCCTTCATATCAAGCACTTTCATAATTATGATGACGTAGAAACTACACTTTGTAATTTTAATCCCCATTTTTCCTCGAAAGTAATAGGTAGTATTTTTCTACTTTATTCGAGGAGCTCGTGGCTAAGTAACAGCTGCACGGTTCGACCGATCAAAGGTTAAGCTGCGCTTGGCGCGGTCGGTCCGTGGATGGGTGACCATCTTTGTCATAGCGAGACTCCTCCGTGTCTCGGAAAGCACGTTAAGCTGTTGGTCCCGGTTGTTATTTGTACATCTTTGACAGTCGTTACGGGTAGTCAGAAGCCAGAAAGTCTGACAACCAGTCTTACCAAGGTGTACCGTGTTCCCCGGTGACTGGGTTGTGGAGGTCAGATAGGCAGTCGCTCTATGTAAAACACTGGTACTCAGTTGCATCCGGTTGAAGACTGGAAGCCGACCCCAATATAGTTGGGAAAAGGCTAGGCAGATGATGATCCATTTTCGATATATTTCAAGAATTATTCCAAATCGATAAGGTTAGTTATTCCTGAAGTAATTATCAGCTCTGACAGACAGACAGAGAAAATCGCATCCCATAAGGGTTACTTTATACCATTTTGGTTCGGAACCTTAAATATACTAATTGAATATATCTTTTTTTTTTCGTTTTCAGTTCTTCTGTCTTTGACTTCTGGACCAAAAATTAAAGAAGATCAAGTCCTTTTTATTTATCAGGGCTTTAGCCAAAGAATTAAGCGATTGCCTATTAATCGGCTTAGGCCTAGCCAAAAATCGACGTTCTGTCGGATACTATTTGGTGTTGAAAATAAAACATAAGAGTGGCATAGTGAAGTAGGACCTTCATTTCTAAAACACTATGCTTCGTCTTATCTTTTAGATTGTGTTTATATAATATTATCCCACATTAGATACCTTGACTAATAGATTAATATGTATATCATATGTGACTGGTTACTTGGCGTTTTTACTAAACTTCGAAAATGTTACCAGTACCAATGTTACCAGTAAAAACGGGCCAAGTGCGTGTCGGGCCACGCGCAGTAGGGTTCCGTAGTAGGTCTTAGTAAGTCAACTATAACTCTGTAACCGGTGAAGCCTACTTAGCCGTGATAGTATTCGAAAGTTATTTTTTTTTTTTTTGAAAGACCTATCAAACGATACCCTACATGAAGGGTTACGCAACAAAAAAAATATTCATCCCCATTTCACGTGTTCGGGAGCTCCACTAAATTATTTTATTTTTTTATTTATTTTCAACACTTTTTTGGCGTGATCAATACACATATCTATAATAAATTTCAGCTTTCTAGTACCAAGAGCCTCGGAGCTATGCCGCGAACAGACAGACAGACGGACATTGCGAAACTATAAGAGTTCCTTGTCGGACTACGGAACCCTAAAAATAAAACTAATGTAACCAATCCAAAATAGGAAAATGGTCTACAATACATTTTACAATTTTACATTTTACAATACTCTTTTAATAGCGTAAGCTTATTTTTTTATCATATTCTGCATTTTTTTTCAAATTCGTCTCGTAGCAAAGAAACTCTAACCCAAATTCACGTGTTTAGAAAAATAATTTCATTGGTAATAATTTAGAATAGCACCACCTTGTTACCCATGGATAAACCGTTTTATTTACAAACCATTAAGTTTTGTTCTAAGATATCATCCCATGCCCTGACTTATAGCTACTATTTCTATAAATTCCAAACTATTAGGAAATATTATAACATAACATGAAAGAAATTTAATTTTGACGACTATCTCCGACCTACATGTAAAATTTAAATGAGGTATGCAATATTCTCGTTTTGAATACGCAAAGTATTAAAAGAAATACATATTTAAATCCTAAAGTACATTTAATTATTTTGTATGTCAATAACAAAATATATTTGTCCTGCCAAATTTAGATACACACATTTTAGATTATGACAGATTATGGATGATTTGGTGAACGAACACGTTATTCACATCAAAAAAATATTTTATCCGCATGTAGTGCCTTTTCAATGTAATAATTATAATTCACCAGTCATCTTATCACAAATATAATAATTTATTTACATCGTAATGTGCTCGCTCTGAGTGACAGCGTCTACCCGTGACAGTGGTCACAGACGTACTGCCCCCGTCGCCCGGTGGAGCCCCTCCGTAATTTCAACTCAACGTTTTGACAAAAGCACAAAAATTGACGTAAATGTACGATTTAAAAAAAATATACGTATACAAAAAGACAGATAATTAACTTTTCTATAAAATGGTACAGGTTTCATTAAAATCCGCTTGATAAATTCTATGTAAAACTCAGTTTTTCTTCTGCGTTAGACCTAACTTTATGATTTTTTTATACAATGTTATAAATACATAATTTTAAAAAACGGTATACAAGATTATCAAGCATATGCTCTAGTTTAGTATATATACTTTTCAAATCATGAAAGCAAGTCGTTAAAGCGTAATCATTAGCTTTAAAGGGGCCAAAGTCGTATATCGCCGCCATGGGAGTTGTAACTGGTGTTCCCACTGATCTAACTGAAGAGGAAGCCAAAAAATATTTGCAAGTGCCATCAGGGTGCGGTGAAATTTTAAAAGTACGCCGTATAAGCCGAAAAGTTGTGATTAATGGAGCGACTGAATTTAAGAATACAGAAACTTGCGTCATTACTTTTGATGGTCAAGTACTACCTCAAAGAGTATTCTGTTGCTACACTTCCCTCCCAGTCCAACAATACGTCTATCCCACCATCCAGTGCCGCAAGTGTTGCAGATTTGGTCATGTGGAAATGGTATGCAGGTCAAAACCCCGCTGCAGTAAATGCGGCAATGATCACCCCGGTGATGGTTGTGGTATTTCTGAGGTGGAGGCATTCTGTGTACTTTGCTCGGGGAATCATTTTGCAAACAGCAGATCATGCCCGGAGTTGGGTAGACAGAAGGCCATTAAGACCGTTATGGCTGAGAAGTCCCTCTCATATGCTGAGGCCAGCAAAACTGTCCCACTTGCTTCTCGCAACTACGCAAATGCTGCAAAAGCAGTTCCCAGTCCCTCTCAGTCATACCGCAAAACAGTTTTTCTTAAGCCAAGGACCCATGCCCCTCTTTCTCCCTCTTATGATAAAGTTGCTCATCAGCAAATTATCAATTCCCCCTCACCTTCACAGCCTGATGGCTGCGCTCTAAATAACCCATTTATAGACAGTAACAATGTGTCATCAATAATTGAAATTCTTATTAAACTGCTATCTACAATTTTATCTAGCAATAATGCTCAAGTACCGTCCAACGTTGCCTATCAACTAGTTAATCTCTTAACAAATATTAAAAATGGCACCTCGCCAAATATTCCTGCAGTGGAATGTGAGGAGCGTGTGGCATAAGAAGCACGACCTCATATTCCTACTTAATAAATTCAAGCCTCTGGCTTGTTCTATTGCTGAGACTTGGCTCACCCCAAGTCTCAGTTTTAATATACCACTATTTAATGTTCTCAGATGCGATAGATCCGATGGCTATGGAGGGTCGGCTCTCCTTGTGAACAATCGAGTTCCACTCTCGACCTTGACTTTTTCTGCCCTGGATGGTGATATGAATATAGCTGCCGGTAAAATTGAGGGCATCACAGTTTTATCGGTTTATATTTCCCACCCACAACATAGGTTTTTAGCCACTATTAGAGACATACTCAATAATATAGAAGGGCCTATGCTCGTCATGGGTGATTTCAACTGTCACCACTTTAGATGGGGTTCCAATCGGTGTGATTCCTTTGGGGAAGGTTTAGTAGAAATCTTGGATGATCTAGACCTTTGCATCTTAAATGATGGTAGTCCTACTCGTAGATCCCTTCCCGGACAGCAGAAGAGCTGTGTAGACCTCACATTCTGTTCTGTGGAGTTGGCGGCATCGTTTCATTGGCAATGTACTCCTCTAACGCATGGTAGTGACCACTACCCTATTGTTATAACTTTATTAAATAAAACTTACTTAGAGAAAACCTCTCCTCCACTTCTGAAGTACAGCTTGGTCAAACCTGAATGGTCAAAGTTTGCATCTTTACTGGAGGAGAAAATCAGTGTTCTTCCAAATTTAACTTCATCCTTTTTAGTTCCTTCTGGTCACTGCCATGCTAAGAGCTGCTATGATGGCTTTGTATCGGCTATTATTTCAAGCGCAGATGCTACCTTTCCGCTGCGGAATAGTGCCAGAAATAAGATCCCGTCACCCCCGTGGTGGGATCAAGAATGCACATCGGCTGTTAATGATAGGAAAGCGGCCGAAAAACACTACAATGAAGCGATGAATAGCGACAATCTACTACGGTACAGACGAGTGTTCGCTCAATCTCGTCGGCTTCTTCATAAGAAGAAACGTCGTGGTTGGGTTAAGTTCTGCACTTCTCTATCCCCCTCCACTCCCATTTCAGCAGTGTGGAAGAGCATTAATCGTTTTAGACGAGGCTGCTCCCCATCCATCTCTTCCCCTATCATGAGGGAAACTGCTGAATCCTTCTTCGACAAAATTGCTCCAGCCTATGTTCCTTCTTCTTCAGAATTTCTGCTCTCGTCTGTAAATATTGTGGAAGACCCCATGAATGAACCATTTTCGATGGAGGAACTTGATGCGGTATTGCGAAGCGTTCGAGATTCCGCCCCAGGTGTGGACGGCATACCGTACTCATTTATCGTCAATTCTGGTATTAACGCTAAACTTTATTTCCTTGAAATTATAAATTATTGTTACCATCTGGGTTGGGTTCCTGACCAGTGGAAAGTCCAAATTATTATACCCCTTTTGAAACCTGGCAAGAATGCTGATGACCCGAACGGCCTTAGACCAATTGCTCTGTCATCGGTATTGGCCAAGTTGCTCGAACATTTGATAAAAAATAGACTTGAGTGGTTAGTCGAGTCTAGGGACTTACTACCGAGCCACCAATTTGGCTTTAGAAAGGGGCTCAGTACCATGGACAGTGTGGCAATTCTGGTAACCGATATCCGTACAGCCTTTTCCAAAAATGAATCTGCTGTAGCCGCCTTCCTTGACATTTCTTCCGCATACGACAGTGTCCTTCTTCCTGTTCTCAGGCAAAAGTTGCAACAGCTGAGGATTCCGGGTAAGATGGTTCAATGTATATGCGCACTTCTTATGTCCCGCTCTTTGATGCTCAGAGTGCAGGGAGAGGTGTTTGAGGTGAGACAGTCGTGGAAGGGCCTCCCTCAAGGCTCTGTACTTAGCCCGTTACTTTATAACCTGTACACGGTTGACATTGGCTCCTGTCTTAACACCGATTGTCGCCTACTTCAATACGCAGATGATCTGGTCCTTTACGTAGCCAATTCATCAATCGTTGATGCTGCTTCATCTCTCTGCCTCTCTCTGGACTCCTTGCACGCATGGCTTTCGGACCATGGCCTCTCGTTGTCTGCCCCAAAAAGCTCGGTAGTGATCTTTTCCCGAAGACGTCTGATCCCTCAGGTCTCAGTTAGCATCCAAGGACAAGGCATTCCCATAGCTAAAAAATCAAAGTTTTTAGGTGTATACTTAGACTCCAAATTATCTGGGACTCACCACTTAAATTATTTAATTAAAAGATGTGAAAGAGTAATCTCCATCTTGAAAGCTCTTTCTGGTGTCTGGTGGGGAGCTCATCCCTTCACCATGAAATTGATTTATAATGCCTTAGTTCGCAGTATCCTGGATTATGGGTCACACTTGGTGATACCATGTAATAAAGGTGCCTTGGCCGGTATAGATAGGATCCAGTCTCAATGCCTTCGGATCATCACAGGTTGCATGAAGTCGTCGCCCATTAACGCCTTACAGGTTGAATGCGCCGAACCTCCTTTAGCCCTGAGGCGGCAGTATCTGGCTTCCCGTTTTTTGTCCAGGGCTATCACCAAAGCTTCCCACCCCCTTATTCCAAAATTAAGAGAGCTAGATACTCTCTGTCGAAACTCTAAATACTGGCAACATAAAGAAATCCCCCTTTTTTTAAAAGCATATCGGTATTTTCGAAATTTAGATCCTCCTATTGCACACTATCCCAGGCTTCCTCTATTTAATTACTCCTATGAAGTACTTTGCTTCACTCCCCAAATATTTTATAATATTGGCATTTCAAAAAACTCCCCATCGGCAAATTCGGCCTTTAATACGGTTGTGGGTGAACGATGGATTGGGTTTCAAAGATTTTTCACTGACGCTTCTAAATCAACGAGTAGTGGGTATACTGGTGCCGCGGTATACTACCAGAACTCCAAAATTATTTTGAAATTCAGATGCCCCAAGGAGTCTTCCGTGTTTACTGGCGAGTGTGTGGCATTATTGGAAGCTTGTCTGTTCATAGAATCTCACGAGATTAACTCTGGCGTTATCTTCACCGATTCCCTTAGCTGTCTCCAAGCCCTTTCCCAAAATCCCTTTAGATCCAAACTGCACAGTCCTATTGTTATGAACATAAAGAAATCCCTATGGTCCTGTGCTCAACAGGAGAAAATTGTCCATCTAGTCTGGATTCCTAGTCATAGCGGGATAGCGGGCAATGAATGTGCCGATGCATTGGCCAAAGATGCATGCACATCCGTGTCAGCTGACCTTGCACACTTCTCCCTTCAAGGGCATGACCTGCTAAACCTTCCCAAATTGAGCCTCGAAACCTCGTGGCAGGAATGGTGGAACCTCTCTGGCCAAAAAAAGGGTAGGTTTTATTACGCGGTTCAACCACTCATAAAACCAAGACCGTGGTTTTACAAATTCAAAAAATATCCGAAGCCGGTAATTTCAGTGCTATGCAGAATACGTCTTGGTCACTGTTGTACTCCGGTGTTTTTAAGTAAAATTCGGGTGCAGGACTCGTCCCTCTGCGAGTGCGGGTTAGACGAGGGTAACCTGGACCACATATTCTTCAACTGCCCCAACAACTCATCACTTGATTTATACAGTCGTCTCCAAAAACTTAAGATTCCTCTCCCTATCAACTTTCCTTCCCTTTTAACTTACTCCTGCCCAGAACTGCTCCAGATGCTGTTGATTTTTATACATCGGAACAACATTAAATTATAAACTGTGGCCTAATTATGGGCCACAGTTTGTTTGGTTGTGGTATATGTTTTGTGTTCAATGTAACTAACCCTTTTTTTTATTTATGTAAATGTATATTTCTGTTTGTTTCAGTGCCGTCCTACTAAACCAATAAGTTTTGCAAGAAGATAAACTTTAACATCGTTTTTAATTAATTTATTTTCTTTCTTTTGGATCTTTCTCAAACACGACTTGCTTCTCAGTTCACCCGTCATTGGCAGAATTGTCGACTCTGATTTCGACATAGTTTGCCATAAATAAAAATAGAATAGAATAGACACAAATGTCAGAATATTTTTTTATTCTGTTCCCACGTCAATAGTTTTTTTGCGATGCCGCTGTCGCGACACTTTTCTCGTGTCACAATAAATGTCCCACATTATGTTTATACACACTCACACACTCGCCGTTTACACTGAGTGTACATTGTATGGTGTTGTCGTGTAAACCTAGCTTAATGATGAAGAAAAACAATATCGTTGTACGGTCTACGAACATTGAACTTACTTTTCGTTTACAAGGCGAATCCATAGGTTCACTTGTCACAACAAATATTATAATTTAAAAAATTAAAACCGACTTCCAAAAAAAAAACTGAAAAATAATTTTTATTTAAACGCTTTACGACCAAAACATCGCTTCCGAAGTCGGTGGCGAAATACTAACAATAGTAGTCAGTTTTTTTTTTGGAAGTCGGTTTTAATTTTTTAAATAAACACACCACTTTTTTAGGTTGTAATAAGCGTAAATAACCAAATCATCTAAGTATTTGGCATATCAGCAAGTAGAGATAAATCGTTATTTTTGATATATTTATAAAACGGCTGAACCGGTAGTGATATATGGGACCACACGGGGAGCACCAGCTTTCAAATAAAAAAAGAATCATGAAAATCGGTTCACCCAGTCGCAAGTTATGAGGTAACAAACATAAAAAAAAAAAAAAACGAAAAAAAAATACAGTCGAATTGATAACCTCCTCCTTTTTTTTGAAGTCGGTTAAAAAGGCAGTGTGCAACTAACCAACACACGGAACAGACGTACATGTACGAATCACCAACCTTTACGTTGAACCTGTGTATAACACTTGCAACAAATAAACTTTGGGTTATTAAGGGAAGTTTTTTACATGTTGGACACACTAACCTAACACAAGCACCAACAAACAAACAGTTCAGAAAACACATGCACCGTACAGTCGTGAAACCCGGACTTGAAACGTCTGAAATCGCCAATCCGCCTTGAGGAAACGTGTCCTTCTTTGCGTGAGACCTTTTCCAAGTAATAGGATAAATAAGGCGATGATGTATTCCTACAGAAATTTGCGTTATTGTACTTCGTTCAAAAATTGTGCATCGAAATATGCGTACATTCTGTCAAAAAGTACCTACATTGGTAAAATTATGCTGCATATTCACGTTGAAAGGTTAATTAAAGTTGGACAAATTGCATTTATAATTTGTCACTTGATGGTGGGACAGAGTGAGTGCCAACCCTGGCTATGAGGTCGGAAACATGTGGCTTGGTTTCTAATTGATGTAGAATAGGTATTATTGCTCTTTTGTTCAACAGTATGTTATCAACCCTTAACGCTAATAATGTCTATTTTATAGTGAACGCTAGACCTCTGAAATATTATCAACTAGTTCCACCCGCGTCCACGTCGTATCTATATCATGAAATGACGATAACTTAGGCATAAACTGTTTTGATATAAGCATAGAATAAATGATGATGATGATGATGATTTGATAAAAGCAAGGGATGGGCAAAGTGTAGTAATTGTTTTTCGGGTGCGTGAAGATATTGTTCTCTAAGGATGTGGGTGAAAAGATGTGTGGTATAAATTGTATATTATATAGTGTATCAAATATTATATAGTGAATGTACTCTATACAAGTACTTACAATTGAATTTCTTTATATATTGATCTATTGGAAAGTTTTGGGGTTTCATCATTGTTCAAATGAATATTTTCGGACGAAGGTTGAGGGTGCGGAACAAAATGGGTTTCTGTCGCAATGGTTGGCACCTTCAATAAATCACAGCCACAAGGTCGATGCCCCGAACAGAACCGGTAACTTTGCGAAGTAAATCTTAAATTTTATCTTTATTTAAGCCTGAAAAAATATTGCTTAAATTGTCTAATGATAAAATAAAATTATATGGCCACATAACCTAATTATTTTTAAAAAATATCGAAGGTGTTATTTAAGGTTATGCAAATATAAGTAAAAAGTTACGATTTATCCCGTTATCCTTAGACCCCTCGTAGAAGGACCCTGTGGCTAAGTAACAGCCGCACGGATCGACCGATCAAAGGTTAAGCTGCGCTGGGCGCGGTCGGTCCGTGGTTGGGTGACCATCTATGTCATAGCGAGACTCCTCCTTGCCTCGGAAAGCACGTTAAGCTGTTGGTCCCGGTTGTCATTTGTAGATCTTTGACAGTCGTTACAGGTAGTCAGAAGCCAGAAAGTCTGACAACCAGTCTTACCAAGGGGTACCGTGTTACCCGGTAACTGGGTTGTGGAGTCCAGATTGGCAGTCGCTCCATGTAAAACACTGGTACTCAGCTGCATCCGGTTTAGACTGGAAGCTGACCCCAACATAGTTGGGAAAAGGCTAGGTAGATGATCCTAGACTCCTCGTATACGAAGTAGGGACAGAAGCTTAGCAACATGATATTTTTTTGAATGCTATATTGCCGTATAAATAATAACAAATCGAATATGAATTAAAAATTAAAAAAAATTGTTTAAATAAAAAGGCACGTGATTAAAGTACAATAATAAGCTACTTATTAATAATCTTTATAAAACAATTCAGTAATTTATAGCAGACCTTTTTAATAAAGATTCGCATCTGGCTGGCATTAATCAGAAAAAAGTTGGCATTCTCCTTTTGTTTTAAATTACGAACGTTTTTCTGTTATTCGTTTCGCAAATGTAATGCAACCTACTTAGTTCATTCTTTTTGCTTCTGAATGTACTTTAGCACCATGGAGGTAAATCTGTACTAAATTCTGGATTTAAATTTTTTCCGTTGAGTACCTATTTTTAGTTGCAAAAATGGCTTAAAATTCTACATCTCTATAATATGTGCCAGCTGTTTCCCAAAGTTTTGCGCGAATCCTGAGCGATCTACACCACGCACCAGAATAAAAAATAATGTGGTAATGCAGGTTATAAACTAAACCAATTTTGCGTGAAAGAGTAACAAATATATATACATGGACTACATACATACATCCTCACAATTTTTGCATTTATAATAATGGTAGGCTTAGTCTATACTAATATTATAAAGATTAAAGATTTGTCTGTTTGTTTGTAGGGATTTAACTCAAAAACTACTAGACCGATTTTAAAACTTCTTTCACTATTAAAAAGCTACATCTTTATGAAGTGTCATAGGTTATATTTATTTCCAGAAATAATTAGGGATCTATACTAAAACCTGAATAATGTAACCGTAACTCAAGGTGTTAAAAAATTGTACACGCGGGCGAAGTCGCGGGCGTAAAGCTAGTAGTTACATACATAAAATTACTTACGTACATCTCATGAATTTTACTTTATCCTAAGAAATAAATGTTAGAACTAACAGCCTTATCTATAATCTCGTCTCATTACGATATCATCAGTGAACAAATTACGCCTGTCTTCGCTCAGAATAGCAACGATTATTTGGGTCAAACGGTTTAGTTGAAGATCCAGATGTTCTTTGTAATTCGTATAATTGTTATTAAGACAATTCATTTGTGATGTTTTTGGGGGTGGAATATAATATTTGCTAAATGTTTTTATATATATCCTAGCTGTTTTAAGTGGTTTCACCTGCGCCCTGAACTACTTAACGTAAAGTGTGAATGAATATGTTTTTTGGTCGCGTATCTCTTTGTGAGGGGTATCGTTACACAGGTCTTTTAAAAATATTATAGGTGTGTAAAGACCATTTTTCGGTTAAGAGCTGCGAAATATATGGCTTCACCGGTTACAGAGTTATAGTCAACGAACTAAAATGTAATAACGGAACCCTATTGCGCGTGGGCATACACTTGGCCGGTTTTATCCGGGTGCGTGATCGAGTTCCCTCGGGAAACAGCTAGTATGTTTATATATCTAGAACTTAATAAGTGTTTCATTGTTGCAGGTGAGCAGTCCAACCCAATACTTCTGGTACCGCACCACACTCCAAATATCCGAAGATATCAACTACCCAGAGACATTCAACTACAAAATAGCACTAGCCTTAGTCATCGCCTGGATTCTAGTCTACCTGTGCATGATTAAAGGCATTGCCTCTTCAGGGAAGGTTGTCTACGTAACTGCCACGTTTCCTTACATAGTCCTCGTTATATTCTTCTTTAGAGGCATAACTCTTAAAGGTATGAGTGATGGACTGATTCATTTGTTCACTCCAAAGTGGCATAGGATTTTAGACCCAGTCGTCTGGCTGGAAGCAGGCACGCAAATATTCTTTTCCCTTGGCCTAGCTTTTGGCGGGTTAATAGCCTTCTCATCGTACAATCCGGTGGACAATAACTGTTACAGAGATGCGATTATGGTCTCTATGACTAATTGTTTAACGTCGATGTTTGCTGGCATCGTGGTGTTCTCTATAATTGGGTTTAAGGCTACGATGGTGTATGAAAAGTGTTTGGACGTGAGGAATGAGACTTTGCTGGAGGTGTTCGGGCCCGCCTTCAAGTCGTTGGTGCTGCCTGAAGCTGGTCAGACGGTGATGGTAGACCTCAACGGGAACCTGACGTCATTGGTGATGCCTCACCTGCCTGAGTGTGATTTGCAGAAGGAGTTGGATAATGTAAGTTGTATGTAGATTTTACCTAAAATTTAAAAACTTTGGTAACTTAAACAGCCGGTTGCACAAAAAAAATATGCTGTTACTTATATGTGAAATAGAAGAACTGTCATTCAAGATCTGTCAAAATGGAGGATAAAATTGAATTTATTTTACTAATATTTTTTTCGTCTAAATATTTATGACATATGTTAACTTAATTGTTATATCTATGTATTGATATTAAAATAATATTAAAGTATGCTAATTATTGATATCATGGTTTGTGATATTCGTAAAAGTATAAATGATAAAAAGTTTGGTGCAAACGGCTGTTATTGTTGTTGTCTATAGTTCTATACTAATATTATAAAGAGGAAAGATTTGTTTGTTTGTTTGTTTGTAGGGTTCTAACTCAAAAACTACTAGATCGATTTTAAAATTTCTTTCACCGTTAGAAAGCTACATCTTTACGAAGTGTCATAGGCTATATTTATTTCCAGAAAGAATTAGGGATCTCTACTAAAACCTGAATAATGTAACCGAAAGCGTAAAAAAAAATCCCACGTGGGCTAAGCCGCTGACAGAAAGCTAGTACCAGATAAATATAGATCTTTAATCTCAATCTTGGATTTTGTTTACTATCTGTTAGTTGAAGTTGTAATCACGAATCTCTGGAGAGAAATCTAACCAGTCTGATTGCTTGTCGACAATTTAAATGGGCCAAGTGCTTGTCGAAAAAGTAGATTACGCATAGATATATAGTGAAATAATAAATCTATGAGATTACGTAATTTGTAAAGAAGATAGCTGGGGTAAAGACCGATAAACACTTCCACAATTAACTTCAAGTATGGAAAGTAAAATGGGAACTAACATTGATCTGCGGCCATATGATTTATTTACTAAACTCACAAAGGTTATATATGCTATGCTCTTGTGTTTTGTAAAGGTTTAAAAATCGTTTAGACTTAGATCCTAACTAACATTCTAAATGCGAAAGCGAGCTTCTTTGATTGTTTGTTACGCTTTCTCGTATAAACGGCTGAACCGATTTGGATTAAATTTAGCACGAAGACAGATGGGACTGGAAAGACGGGTATAGGCTACTTTTTATCCGGGTGCGTTAAGAAGTTCTTTCGGGACGCGGGTGATATCGCGGGAAAAAGCTAGAATATATATAAAAACATTTTGCTATGTTAATCCAGGTTACCAAATTGTACCAAATTTCATCTAAATACATTCAATTATAGATATATATGTTACTAAAGTAACTAGATGTGCAATCACCAAGCAAAATGCGTGCCATAAAGGTTCTGACCAGTCCTAATTAATGACATCTGTCACTTGGAAGCCAGTTTGAATCTATCAGAGTACAGCAGGACGATTTTAACAATAATATGGGTAATGTATAAAATAAATTTGTAGTAAATGTATGGGCAAATTTGTAGTAAATGCCATCCTTATCATACAGATGTCATGAGCATTACGTTTCGGTTAGTGTGAGAGAGGTAGATATAATTTTACATCAAAATGATTACCAGTTTCAAAGCTATGGATATATCTCGATGCATTCAATAGTTTTTGCGTGAGAGTAACAAATGTACATACATAGGTTCTCACAAACTTTCGCGTTTATAATATTAGGAGGATTAATTATCTAAATTGCTAAACACCCACTTCGCGTCTAATATCCATTTTCATCTCTCTATTAATTTTATCGTTTCTATATAATATATCATCACAATATTATTTTATTCATGAACTATTAGGAAACTACTTTTTGGAATGGGCAACTAAATTCTTTTCTTTGTTGACTTTCAAAAGTGCTTGTTATTGAGCCTAATTAATTGAAATAAGTGATTTGAATTGAATGGAATTGAAATTAATCAGAATATGTCTCTATCTTTCACAGACGGCCTCTGGCACGGGCCTCGCCTTCATAATCTTCACGGAAGCCATAAACCAGTTCCCAGGAGCTCAATTCTGGTCCGTCCTCTTTTTCCTGATGCTGTTCACACTAGGAATAGACTCCCAGTTCGGAACTCTCGAAGGAGTCGTCACATCTATCGTGGATATGAAGCTATTTCCGAACTTGAGAAAGGAGTATTTGACGGGAGGATTGTGCCTCCTTTGTTGTTTATTGTCTATGGGCTTCGCTCATGGATCAGGCAGCTATATATTCCTGCTATTTGACATGTATAGCGGGAACTTCCCACTGCTGATCATAGCGTTCTTCGAGTGCGTGGGAATTGCCTACGTGTATGGAGTGAAAAGGTAAGTTGTTATTTATAAATGGTTTTGTAATGATTATAATATTTTAATTTGTCTGGCGCCAAATATGAGCTTCAGTTAATTACTATGTAATCAAATCTGGAAAGTATTTTTTTACCTACTTCTAATTGTTGAATGGAAATGAAACTTTGTAGGCTTAGTTATATGGAACTGGTCTTATAATGGGGCCATTGGATTTTTTAAAAATTTTAGTGAGTGGAAAATTCTTCACATTTTAGTTTCTTTTTAAACAACATAATTATTTGTGGTTGAAGTCTTAAGACCTTCTAATTTTGCAATAAAAGAAAGTGAAGGATCTGTTAGTCTTTTTTAGCGGAGCAATGTAACGTAGCCTATATTAATGCCAGAAAATTTTAACGCTCCTGTGGAAGAGTCCGTGTCTAAAAACTAGTATTTTAAATTAAGCAAATACCAGTATCATAAACTACAAAATGCCTTACATCATTTTGGAAAAGAACTGATAGTCGTACACTGCTGGACCGATATTAACCAAATATAGCTAAGAACCACCGCAAAGAAATTTGACTTTCAAATGAAAAAAAAAAATCGAAATCGGTCAATCTGTTTGAGAGCTACGATGTCACAGACAGACAGACATCGACGTCAAACTTAAACACCCCTCTTTTTGCGTCGGGTGTTAAAAATAACCACGAAAGTCTATATCTTAACACAAATCTACGAATGAAGTCAAGTTTAAATGTTTGTACTAAGTCAACGAAGAAATTAAATGCAAACATTGACCAGCGAACTGTAAGCTCTTAGGGCCCTTCGGCCTTCCTGACTTAACGAGGTCAAAGCTACTTATAGGGGTCTGCTGACTTCATAGACTTATGGACCGGAATTGTTAGTTTAAGGTGCAACCTATCTGATTATTTGAAACATCGTCGCTGTAACTTTAAAATCGCTGTTATTCAGAAAATTAGAATAATTTTATTAGTCCGCTTTTACCATCTTCAGAATAAGTTCTTAATTTCTAACCTTAATTATTGTAAATAGAATAAAAAAACCGGCCAAATGCGAGTCGGACTCGCGCACCGAGGGTTCGGATCTTTAGAAGGAATATTACACGCCATAAAGTCACAATTATCTTGTTTTTTTTTTCGACCGCATAATTAAGTTTGTTTTTAGAGGATCATAGTTTTATTTTTCCTGTAATATTTAGGCTAATGTCTATCAATCCTAATTATTATAGAGTTTTCCTTTCTCAAACTTTGGAGATAAGGAGGTGGAACGGTAATTTTTTGTGCGGATTTCATTATAATTCAAAAATTAAAAGACATACATGAAAACAAAAAAATATATTAGAAAGTGCAATCAAGACCTTTCATATGATAACCCTCATAACCTAGTAACTATACTTTAAAATTTTAAACCCCCACTTTCCCACTTTTTCCATAAAAGCAATATATGGTACACTTGTACCAAGGAGGCTGGTATTACTACGTTGCCTACCAAAATCAAAATCCGTGAAACACGCTAAAAATTTAAAAAGTCTTTCTCAGATTGGGTTCACAATGATATAGTTACTTGCCTGTGTGTCTCTTGAGATCTGAGGTTCCTATTTGCTGCAGTATTTTTGATTAGTAATTTCGCTTCCAATTAATACGATAGTCAATGAAAGTGACAATATCCAATCTTACAGTTTGTTAGTAGTGTAAGCCGAACTTTGAGCAAGTGGGTGTTAGACTGCGCATAGTTTAACTGGCTTAGTAAACTTGGTAGACGTTATGATCTAAGCTAAGTTAACTTTAAAGCAACTTATATTAACATCATTGTAACCAATAGTAGTTTATGCTTGCTATGTTGGCTCCTCGCTGCGGCTGCAGAGAACCTCAAGCGGCTCAAGTATAGTAGCCTCATCGACAACTATATTTGCGCCGTTTGAGGTTGACTTTTGAACTAGAACATTGTTCTCTGTCGGAATATTTCATTTCAGAACTTTCAGGGTAACTTTGAGCGCTATCCATGGCTCGCTGACCGCAATATTATTTCAATCTGTGGCGTATTTTTAATAATGAAAATCTCGATAACTCTTAGCTGCGGTTTCTGTACGAAAATAACTTTTTTCAGCAAGAGCAGAGGAGTTTTGAATAACTCTTACAGTCAGATATAAAAAATAAAAATAATTACGTTTCTTATAACATATTCTCTAAAAAAAAAATTTTTTATTTTGTCTCATTCTTTTTCTTCCACTATTTTAAATAAAAAATAAGGTTATACCAAAATGAATGTTTCTCAGTATGAGAAAAACATATTTAAGTATAAAGTAAAAATTCCGTGTAAAGATAAATGTGCGAGATAATCTTGACCCGATGGAGGCACTCAAACGGATGAAGGGGCTCAAATCAGTTTAACGTACCGTGAAGATTCTCGTCTGGTTTTAGGCGCCATTTTGAGAATTGTCTATGATTCGGACATGTCAAAAACTTTAGTACTGGCCACTTGTTGATCTAGCAAAGATGATACTTGCTTTATTTAGGGAACTTTTCAATTAGCGAATTCGGTATTTTAACTTTATCAATACCTACTAAGAATTTTTATTTCGTCACCTTCGTTTATGTCAAGTTTATTATTGAGGGTTTCAACTGCAAATAGGTTATGGAGTTTAAAAAATATTAAAGGGACCTACTGAGAACAGGCAAACGACTAATTTGTCTTGAGCTATCGTGGTAGGTATTCAAGGCGAAATACAATTTAAAAATTTTCTAATTCACATAACTCAGTCTCTCGAGATTGTACGACCTTATCTCGCAGATGAATTACAGAAATAGTAATTTTAGACTGAACTGGAATGAAGGATTAAGTCCAGAGCATACCTACATTAAATTGCATTTAAACTTCAGTGTGCACGGCGCTGATTGCGCTTGTCACTGGGACTAAGAACACGGCGCTTAATTAAGAACAAACTTTTATACATGTCCTTGCATATTCTTGCTAATATTATAAATCTGAAAGTAACTCTGTCTGTCTGTCTGGGAATACTGACTTAACAAAATAAAAATTAAAGGTATAAAGTATAGATATTACATATGTTACTAAAGTAACTAGATCTGCAATCACCGAAGTCAATGCGGGCCATAAAAGGTTGAACCCACAGCCATAATTCATGCCATATTTTATGTAGTAGGCAACACCGTATTTTTCTTAGGAGCACTATTGCCATCCTTATCATACAAATGTCATGAAAATTATATTTTGGTTAGTGTGTGAGGGATGGATATAATTTTACATCAAAATTATTACTAGTTTCAAAGCTACGTCTTCATTCTAAATGGTTAAATTTTTTTACCGACTTCAATTTACAGTGTTTTTGGAGTCGTTTCTATTTTTGCGAGTTTTTTTTAAACAGTACTTAAATCTAAAATTCGAGGAGTTAAGTAAATGCAACTTTATGTAATGGCTACTCAAAATAAGTACAATAGGGGGGTTAGACAAGTGGCAAAAACGCTAGTAGAATAGAAAACAAAATGTATGGAAATAACAGAAAGCTAGTCGTAAACGAAGTCATTACAATACATTTTGATTTCTATTCTACTAGCGTTTTACCACTTGGCTAACCCACTAGGTATTCCAATTTCTTAAAGAGTTATATGTAGTTCTTATTACTTTTAATAAATATTGTAAATGCTATTCATAAAAATATATTTCTTACTAAAATATAACATTTATTCAAACGACCCAGATATTACGTCCCGCCCTTCTAAATTTAAACGTCGTTTTAGAATACGAGTATATACTCATGCTCATATGGCTGTGGCTTGTTTTCATACGCCTTATGTAATATTTCCTTTGAGGCCAGGCTGTTACGTCACTCGTCTCGTTTCAACTTATATAAGCGAACAATCTGTTTCTCTCGCTTTTCTCTTTGTTAGGGTTCCGTAGTCCGACAAGGAACCCTTATAGTTTCGCTCTGTCCGTCTGTCTGTCTGTCTGTCTGTCTGTCTGTCTGTCTGTCTGTCCGCGGCATAGCTCCGTGGTTTTTGTTATTAGAAAGCTGAAATTTGGTATGAATATGTATATTGATCACGCCGAGAAAGTGGTAAAATAAAATTTTGAAAAATATTTTTTTTTAGGGTAGCTCCCAAACATGTAAAGTAGGGATGAATTTTTTTTTTCTCGCGTACCCCTTCGTGTGGGGTATCGTTAGATAGGTCTTTCAAAAATATTATGGGTGTGTGAAGATCATTTTTCAGTTAAGCGAGCCATTTGCGAAATATCTAGATTTTAAGTGAAATTTTTTGTTCGATACGAGTTACCCCCCCCTCTAACTTTTGAATGGCTGTACCTAGAAATGTGAAAAAAATCACAGACGTGGTACATGTAATGAAATTACAAGGAAAACTATCACGGCTAAGTAGGCTTAACCGGTTACAGAGTTATAGGTGACTAACTAACTCCTACTACGGAACCCTACTGCGCGTGGCCCGACACGCACTTGGCCGGTTTTTTTTTTTATAAAGAATTCTGTTTAAAAGTTGATTATTTTTTTCAACCATTAAAGTTCATTACTCTTTGCTACTGGTTCATGGATACAGTTATACGAATGACGTCAGAATCCACTACTTTTTCTCAAAAAATCATTTCGTGAAAGAAGTGTTGAAGACAGATGGAGCTATTTTGGCATTCATGTTAGTTAGGATGAATACTCTTCAATAACAGTGTTGGCACATACTATAGTTTATTCTGAACAGTGAAGAGCTACCTAGAAACTAATTATCTGTCCGAGTCTGAAAGTCTACCTTAAGGAAAATACTCCAGCAAGACGGAAACCTAGCAAATTATTCTATTGAAGACGTTAGTAGCGAGTTATCAAAGGGAAGAGAATTTGTATCCCTCAAAGAGACTACGAGTACCTAAGATTGTACTGAAAATGTTTTGACGTTATTAACGAATATTCATTGAATAATGTAATAACAGAACAAAACAGTGTAGAATATTTGAAATAGCTTCTATGTTTTAGGCATTTGGTATATTGTTAAAGAATTAATAATAAAATATAAAAACTAGCGACGGGCGGATTGATTAGTAGGATTGCAATTGATTTTCCAAAACAATATTCGTTTAAATACATGGCAATAAAAACTCATATAATGTTGAGATATATGTTGGAGATTAAAAAGGCACTTAATTATAAATTTTTAATTATCTATTTACATATAAAATGCTTTATCCTGAATTATTGATGGATCAACGCATAACCTAAACCGCTGATCGTAGAGATCTGAAACTTGGAGGGTGTATTCTTTGTATGACGTAGGCATCCGGAAAGAAAGGATTTTACGAAATTCCAGTCCTAAGGAGGTGAAAAAGGGGGCAAAGTTTGTATGAAACTCTGTCATTTTTTAATAAATTTAAATTCGTATAGCCCACGCGGGCGAAGTCGCTGGCGGAAAGCTAGTTATTTTATAAGCATCCAGAAAACCTTCCCCAGGTTTCTATCGATTTCCATACCAGATTTCATCTAAATCGGTTCATCCATTTTCCCGCGAAAGCCTGAAAGATATTACTTTCATAACGATAAAGATAAACTTATTATTGTTAAATATGAAACAGAAAAATGCAGTTACTTACAACAACAATAATTGGTTTCAGAACGACAAGGTAGATGCCAATTATGGCTCTATAGATAGTAATAAAAGAGGTAACAAAAGCTATTAAAACTTCAGTGATGTAATATCATTAATAGCCTTCATAAATTTAAGCGAAAAAGTTTTTTATATAAGTATTCTGACACCCGTATATAAGAACAATACTTTGATAAGTAAAGGATTTACCAAGTAGTAGAGCTCACTTTAGTCACACAAAATGAACCAATCATAGATCGTATTCGACGCTGTACGTCTACATAGCAACGTGTAGCTTGAGTATTGTTTGTGAATTAAAAGGCTGGTCACTACAGACAGTATGAAAAATTACTTAGCATAGAATTGTTTTCGAATAAGGGTGTTCGTCTTTGATTAGATATTTTTTAATAAAATTATTTCTGAAGTTCGCCTTCCGTCCAAGGTTTGGTTACGTTTTTGTGCAATGTTTAATTCTTTTTTTAAATAATGTGACCTTTTTTATACCAAATTTTTCATCGTATATCAGTTGAGTCGTGAAGACTAACAGCCAGACTAACTTTCGTATTTACTTTATTTATTTAATAAAAGATTCACTAATTTTTCATTTACAACCAACACATTTAAAACCAACCTGTAATAAAATCCAAAAAACCAGACAGGTATGATAAGATATTGTAAGTTATAGGAAAATATCTTAAGTTGATTTGACTTTGGTTTCGATCGATCGATGGAAACTTTGCACGCCTGCATCACTAATGAGTTTCTAAAGTACACTGGCTAGCATGCTGCTGTACTAAATTAATTATCTAACTACGCAGGAAAAGTTATTATGTAGGCATCAATTACGTGAAAAGTAAAGAAAGATTTTGTAAAGAAAATGCCTGATTTTGTATAGGTACTGTTTTTTTAGATTTCTTTTTTTTAAACTGCATATTTAAAGTTCTCGTCATGATATTATTTTTAGGGTTCAAGTACAGAAGAAAAGTAGTAGTCAAGTAGTCCATAGGACCAATTTTTGTTCGATACGAGCGTCTAACTTTTGAATGACTGTCCCTAGAAATGTGAAAAAATCACAGACGTAGCACATGTAATGAACTTACAAGATAAACTATCACGGCTAAGTAGACTTAACCAGTTACAGAATTATAGTCGACTAACTAAGACCTACTACGGAACCTTACCGGGCGTGAACTGACGCGCACTTGGCCGGGTTTGCTTCTTACTTCTTAAAAATCTTAATAAAATTTAGCTGCAAATGAGAATTGAATTAACAGCTGTTCTGCCTATAATATCTCGGCGGATAAATTTCTTGTTCAATGAAAAATTTTTTTTTAACGCAAAAGTCCTGAAAAGTTTTATGTCCATGAAAGTTAGTTAATCATATTTCGTAGCGTGACGGGTGCCAGAGTTTTATTATTCTTGTGCGGTTATCTTTATGGATAACTAGGTGTTTCCCGCGATTTCACCTGCATCCTGAGAGAACTACTACAAACTATGTGTCTACCAAATTTCATCTAAATCCATTCAGCAGTTTTTACGTGAAAGACCCTACCAAGTTTTTGTGAATCACGAAGAAACTTTTTTTTTTTAATCTTTTATTTTTTTGTGGCTAGAAGACCTTTTTCAAAAATACGATAGTGAAAACCAAATTTCGAATTCCAGATTCGCTGATGACATCCAACTTATGACGGGCCAGAGACCTGGAATATACTGGCTGATCTGCTGGAAGTACCTCTCTCCTCTAGCGATGCTGTCCATCCTGGTGTCGTCGTTCGTGGAGCTGGCCACCGAAGGCTCGGCGTACGATGCCTGGATCAAGTCCATAGGCGACACGGAGAGGAAACCCTGGCCTGTGTGGGCGGTGCTGCTGGTGCTCGTGCTGGTGCTAGCCTCCGTGCTGTGGATACCCGTGCTGGCTATTTGCAGGTGAGTAAGAGAAATTAATAATTAATTAAAATACATTTTAAATTATTAATTACGAAGAGGGTTGAATTAAAGTCGAGCAAAAGGAAACATATTTTGGCGTCTCATTAAAATCTGGTCGCGGAATTTTCCTGTTGGTTTTTTTAGGGATAGGAAATTATCAAATTATTCCTCCCGCTGTGGGCGGAGCGGGAGTAAGTCACTGACTCTTACTGACTAAAACTCATCCATGTTTCTTCCATCGCTCTTCTAGTTCTTCTCCGAGTTCCAGGGCCGGTGGTCTGTGATGACATGTTTTTATGCCTTTAATTATAAAATTCTTTGTGGCTTTTTAAATAGTAGATAGGTATATGTGCTGTAGTTGAGCACTTAAGCTTCTTTTGTGGTGAATGGCGAGATTATTGAAAAATAAACCCCTAATAAACCCTTATTCATTCAATTTTAAGGTAAATCTCAGTAGGTGGACTATAAAAAAATCAAGTTTGAAAGCTAAAACTCAACAGCGGTAAAATCGATCTGAAAATCATGAAAAACTCAAGTACTTGTCTTGTCTTGTCTACTGGGTCTTTGGGACCAACGAACAAACTTTCTATTTCACCATTGCCGATAATCTTTGCCATCACTAAAGGCAATAACCACTAACTTATACATTGGAAACTTCACCAACAATTCCAGATACTTCGGCATCCCTATCATCGACGACGAAGAACGTGCCTGGTTCCCCGCCGAGGAGTTACGAGACTTCCATGGCATAGAGCCTAGACCGGTCTCCACGACTGAAACCCTCCTGTTCTGCACGCGACCTGATGGCACTGAGGGCTGCTGTTGGCCTGGTTGCTGTGAAACTGACGATGAGGAGTAGTCCTGATACTGGTAAAGGTTCCACCATCATCTTATAGTATACTGGTTTACTGCAGCGCTGTGTAGGAAGCGCTTCAGGCGCTGTACTGTCTTTCAACACTTGCTCAGCCTTTCCGTAGCTTTTCTACTAGAAATGTGCGAGGTAACTCAGCTACGAATACTGAGTTTGCTTCGCCCCAATTTTGTGTGGTAGCGAATGATGGTGCGTTTTGTCGAGTAATGTGAAGAAGATGCATAGTATGGTTATCGATGTATCGCTTAAAGGCATCAACCCAGGCTGATATTTTTCTTTCGTCAGAGCGAAGTTTAGGTGTAATAAAAAGCAAAAAAACTATTTTTCACATCGACAGTCGAGAGGCAGTACAAATACTCACTCTTCAGATGCGCTGCAGTAATTCCTTTATCTAGAAAGAAATAGCAACAAATATTCTCTTATTTAAACCATTTAGACAAATAATTGTTATAGAAAATGCAAAATAGGTAACAAATTTTAATCCCCGTTTAAAGGATCATTCACATATCTTTTAAAACATTAATTGTTGTCTAAAGATTAAGCAGTACCAAGAGTATATAAACAGACTGTAAACCCGTTTGAATTGGATGTATAATTGTATAAGCTTTTCTACGAGTTTTGCTATGCCTAACTTTGTACCAGGCAGACTGTTTCGCTGGGCTGCTATAACTAGAAAAGAGGTGATTCTACGTTAAAAATAGCTATTCAATTATCGGATAGGAAAAATATAATCTAGAATTCATCATATCCAAACGAAATTGGTCACATATCCAAATCGTATAGTCCATATCTAGATCATATCCTGCCGTTTGTAATAATCTACTGTTGAATTTTTATATTACAAGTATTCTAGAGTTAGAAAAAAATATTAATATATTCGTCTTCGAAAACGGCCTGTGTAAAATGGCTAATTAATAAGTTTAAAAAAGTCATTGACAATAATAACATAATTCTTGACAATAAAATACTGTAAACCTTTTTATGATGAATGTTGCTATTGCTATATTTTATTGTTGAAGACTGGTATTTTTTATATAATTTATTATTTTAAAAATATATTGAAAATGGATACGACAATAACGTTATACAAAATTATGACAACTAGGTATCTCTATGATATTTATATTAATATAATTTTTATTGAGTTTTACATTCGTTACGCTTCAAGCTAAATATCGAAATTTTAGCAAAAAGTATACTTAATAAAAAAAAACTTTTATGTAATAAAATATTTAATAGTTATTGTTTGTAAATTCTTGACAATAATATACCTACATGTTATAGAGTTTAGCTGCTTCCAAATGTAAATAACTATTTATGGTGTCCATACCAGAACTGCCGTCATAAGAATAAAGGCCGTAATTATTATTGTTTTCTCGATATTAAGATAAATACGTATTCGAAATCAGAATTATAGTCTTTACCAATTCATTGTACGAAATATATAAACAAAATTATAACCTATTTTGTTGTAATTATTATGTGGGGACATAGAAAAATAAAATGGCATTAAAATACGAATGTTTATTTAGAGCATGAAATTGACGTTAATGCTATCCTTACGCCATTTTGTTAATTTCTGTGACAGAATTAGAACAAAATAGGTTAGACTTTGTTTAAATTTTTCATAACATCTCTTGGTACCGACTATATTTACGGCCTCTTTTCTTATGACGGCAGATAAACTTATCGCTGTTATTACTGTTAAACTTTCGTGTAAAGGTATTTAGATAATGAAATATTAATAGAATTAAACTAAATAATAGACTGTACATTGTATAAGTCAGCAGTAATTAACGTATTTATAAATTAAAATACGTACTATGTACCAAATTTTTAACTTCAGGGGCTGTACCACCACGTGTTTTTGCAATCATTATTCAAGTTTGAGAGCGTGACACAGCTACTAACGTCGTATAGCTCCGTCTCTTTTTCATAACGAAAATAATCTTGTTTTGGCGCGTCATGGTAAGGCCCCTGTTGTTTTAAACCATTTCGTTACAGTTTTAATGTTATATTCTTATAAATATGTATTTATAATTTAATTTAGTTACTGCAATTTTTCATATTATTTTTAACTATATAGGCCAGTGCTTTTAGCCTCTAAAAACGGTAAAAAGTGAATTAAATAATAGTAGGATGAAACCCATTGGAAAAGGAGGAGAATACAATAAAAATGATAGGAAAAATAAATTACGGGCGATCTGAGGTCGGGAAGTGGGGGGGAGGGGGGGTTAAAGTTAAAAAAACGGTTTATCGCAATTTCCGGCAAAACTACAAGTCCTATGAAAAAAAGTTAAATGGCAAAGTTGTAGGTAATAAAAAGATCTACAACTTTTGGATTGACACTTTTTCACATAACCTCAAAATTTATGTGAAAAAATCAAAAAACCAAGTTTTTGGTTTTTTATTTTTATCTTTTACAATAATTAATTTTTTATCACGAAATTTGGTGAAAACTTACCTTTTTATGTCCCAAACACACTGTAATTTATTTGATTTAAAATGATTATTTTTTCACCCTTATTTTGACTTAATATCGAAAAAAAACCCTAATTTTCAATCGAAAATTCTCGTGTCAAAATATCACTTTTTTTTAAAAAGTCGGCTGTCTTTTTGTTCTTTGAAATCTCTACTTTCAGATGGTATAAAAAATATTTACATTGCTATGGTAAATGTTCTCAGAAAATATAAAGAAACGCTACGAAATAACAGTTAGCAAGGCCAAGATCCTTCTAGCAACTCCCCACTTCTCTATGAAATACCTTTTGATCAGCTAAAAGGTATTTCATAGAGAGGTCCGAGGTTCCGTAGGTCACTCAGATACATAAGTTATCTTAAAATAGCAATAAATAGGCATCTACGCAAAAAATTTAAGCCGGTCTAGGCCTTACTACCTGTTATTTTGTAGCGTTTCTTTATATTTTCTGAGAACATTTACCATAGCAATGTAAATATTTTTTTATACCATCTGAAAGTAGAGATTTCAAAGAACAAAAAGACTACCGACTTTTAAAAAAAAAGTGATATTTTGACACGAGAATTTTCGATTGAAAATTAGGGTGTTTTTTCGATATTAAGTCAAAATAAGGGTGAAAAAATAATTATTATAAATCAAATAAATTACAGTGTGTTTGGGACATAAAAAGTTAAGTTTTCACCAAATTTCGTGATAAAAAATTAATTATTGTAAAATATAAAAATAAAAAACCAAAAGCTTGGTTTTTTGAATTTTTCACATACATTTTGAGGTTATGTGAAAAAAGTGTCAATCCAAAAGTTGTAGATCTTTTTATTACCTACAACTTTGCCATTTAACTTTTTTTCATAGGACTTGTAGTTTTGCCGGAAATTGAGATAAACCGTTTTTTTTACTTTAACCCCCCCTCCCCCCCACTTCCCGACCTCAGATCGCCCGTAATTTATTTTTCCTATCATTTTTATTGTATTCTCCTCCTTTTCCAATGGGTTTCATCCTACTATTATTTTTTTTGTTTTCAAAAGTTAAAAGCACTGGTCTAATACTAGTAGGTACTGTATAGAGGTAAAATATAGTATGTAGGGATTAATCTCTGTTACTACAGTTCTGATTCTGAAAAGTATATTTTTGGTTAAAAGCTACATTGGTCCTGATTGGCTTAAGCTGTTTTAATATGGTCATCGTTCATTTTGACATTGTCTTAAGAAAATTAAACGCTCGCTGCTAAATCATCTACTTATTGTTGTAATTTTAACTACCTACTTGAACTCTAATTTACAACACTTTAATTATAGGTTTTTTGATTACCTATTCTGCAATCATAGAAATATATTCGTAATTACATTTTTTTTCCTGATTTTTACTATATACTTACCAAAATAAAAATGAAAGTTACGTTTTAAACCCCGGCGAAAAAAGAGAGGTGTTTTAAGTTTGACGTCGATGTCTGTCTGTCTGTCTGTGTGTGTATCTGTCTGTGACATCGTAGCCCTCAAACGTATGAACCGATTTCGATGCGGTTTTTTCATTTGAAAGCCAGTTTCCTTGCGGTGGGTTTTTGCTATGTTTGGTTAATATCGGTCCAGCAGTGTAAGAGTATCAGCTCTTTTCCAAAATGATTGAACGCATTTTTGCGTAGGGGTTTTTTTTTAATTCTTACGGCGTCAGTATTGGTGCCAAACGAAGTATTATTTGACTGAAGGTGTCAAAGTTCTTAAGTTTATTTTTTTTAATTTCTGCTCTTCTAAACTTGATGTCAGAAAATACTAATGACAAATCTCAATCCTCGGTACACGCAATATATGCTAAAGCCGTATAAACATTTTCCTATAAGTGTATTTTATCCTTTTTCTTTTGTGTAAAGGGGTTATGTCACTTAGTGATAATGTCACCCCCGTAAGGAAAACAATCAATAACTTAAATCAAATACTTACTATTAGTAAACCACAGTAACTTTAGTAGTAACTATAACTAACAAACTGTGCTTTATTAATTGTGTTTGATTTAATAACTGAGTATTTTATTCTATGCTCTATAATCTGTTCAGCAGGTATTTCTAGAGAATACTCCTTACATACAAACCTACATACAGTAAATATGGGAATTCTGACAATAAAATTAAGAATGGAAAAATGCTGTACCTAATACCTATTATTGCTAATATTCGATGTGATATTAAACATTGTTATTGTAGCTTATGTATACCTATATAGATAAAATATTATTATTGTGAACTTTCTATTTTATTCAACAAATATAGTTTAGTCAGTGACATTGCGTATGAGTGGTCCCACTCACACGACCCACGCATGTCAATCCCCCTTGCGCAAGCGTGGTGATCAATGCTCATGACTTCTTTGTGTAAGAGGCCTGTGCCCTGCAGTGGGACAATATATAGGCTGATGATGATCATGTGTATGATTGAGAGATTTTCGGAAAATAGTACCTATCAAATAGAAAATATAGAAGAATAATTTTAGTACCTATCGTGTTTTTCCCCTGTTTTCGAATGCCTGCAATTCTAATGGTAATTATGTATCATTAGCAGTTATTTATATTTTATTTTATTTCATTCCTATTCGATATATTGCGGCTCACAGTTTAGTCACATTTTGTTTACAAATATTGTGTTTAAACAAGAAAATATTTTTGAGATACCTACTAGGTACTTGAATAATTAATATTTATCTTCAGAATCAGAATCAGAATGCTTTATTTGTAAACATAGGTCAAATTACAAGTGTGTGAGATGTTACAGATAGGTAGATCCTCTATGTTTTGCCCAAAGGCGTACAAATGTATTTAATTAACTTTGACTTTAATTTTCTAATACACATTTAACTTTGAGGACATCATAATCATAAAGTGGTAGAATGATGTAATTTTCACATTAGTGAACTAGGCACATGCATATCACTACAAGTCTACAATCAACTTTAAATAATTAATGTCAAATAGTTTACTACTACTACAAATAGTTTATTAAGTTACATGTCATTTTAGCGCTAATGTCAATCAAAAATCCGAAATGGTCAAAATAGTTGAGGTGATGTAGATTTTTCTGAAGCAGAAATTATAGAATTGTCGTCCAGATAGTCCTTTAGTGAGTAATAGCATTTATTTATTAAAATTCTTAATAGTTCTGTTTTGAAATTATCCAAAGCTAATGTTTTAATTTTTTCTGGTAGTTTGTTAAATATTTTTTGGGCCATACAGAAGGTACTTTTATTCATAAGTGCAGTTTTGCCATAAGTTATTTCGAGTTCTGACTTATTTTTATCGCGTAATTTTCTGTAGTAACTTTTATTAGCTATTTTGTATAATGAAATGTTAGATTTGACAAATACATTTGTTTCGTATATGTACAATGATGGCAAAGTCAGAATTTTTAGACGAATAAAGATCGGTTGGCAACTGTCCGTACTTTTAAGGCCACACATAGCTCTGACACATCTTTTTTGGGCTCTAAATACGAGTTCTCTATCAACTGAATTGCCCCAGTATATTACGCCATATCTGAGTGTTGATGCAACATAGCCGTGATATGCTGTTAGTACGGATTCTAGGTTCACTATTTTTGATAGTTTATAGAGAGCATATGCAAATTTATTAAGGTTTTTACATATTTCGTCTGTCTGGGGTCTCCAAGTCAAACTGTTGTCTATAATAATACCAAGGAATTTAGTAGCAGTAGTTGATTCTATTTTTGTCCCTAAATAGTTGATGTTAAGGATTTTATTTGGGATCTTTTGATGAAAATGCATAATTTTAGTCTTTTCTAAGTTTATAATTAGATTATTGTTGTCAAACCATGATATAATTCTATTTAATGTCATATTTATTTCATTTTCATAAGTATCGGGATCATCACTCTTAATCACTACGGTGCTATCATCGGCGAATAGCACCATGGGGTGGTTTATTTGCCCCGGAAGGTCATTTATATAGAGCAGAAAAAGGAGGGGTCCCAGCACGCTACCCTGAGGAATGCCGTATTTAATTATGTCACTTTCGGAACGATATTTTTTCTCGTAACTGGTATTTAGAGATATTTGTGTGATTTCTACAAATTGCTTTCTGTCCGTTAGGTAAGACCGAATGAGATCAAGTATATTTCCCCTGATACCGTATTTTTCAAGTTTATTTATTAGTATAGGATAATCTACATAATCGAAAGCCTTAGTAAGATCCATATAGATGGCACATACAGGATTTCTCTCATCTACATTTGATAAAATAGGGAGAAGTAGGTCATGTATAGCCATATTGATTGTCTTCTGCTTACGAAATCCTTTTTGTTCCTTTACCAACATATTTGATTTCTCAAGGTAGTTGTACAAGGACTTATAAATGACTTTCTCAAATATTTTTGAGAAGACGGGTATCAAAGCGATAGGTCTGTAGTTTGACATAATTTGTCTATCTTTTTTTTTGTGCAGTGGTATAATTATTGACGTTTTTAATTTATCAGGGAAAACTCCGCTGGCAATACTCATATTAATTATGTGACTCAGATGTGGGGCTATATACTGGGACACACCTTTTATAACTTTAGTGCATATTCCGTCATAACCAACACTATTTGTATTTCGAAGTGAGTTAATATGATTATTTATATCTTGAGGTATGGTCGGCTCCATAAATAAAGAGTTAGAAGTATTTGGGAGTCCGTTCATTTCTGGTTTAGTTTTATTTTTTAGTTTGACAACTTGATTAATATAGAACTCGTTAAAAGCCTGAGCTATTTTTAATGGGTTCGTGATTTTCTGTGTTCCTGTTTGAATTTGTATTATTGGTTCTCTAGGGAAGCAGATCTTAAAATTATTTATTATAGTCCATGCCGCTTTAGATTTATTTTTGGATGTCTTAATAAAGTAGTTATTCCTTGAATTTTGTGTTAATATTATTACTCTTTTAAGCCTTGCAGAATATGTCTTAAATAATTGTTTATTCTTTGTGATAGGATTTTTTCTATATTGCCATAGTAAATGCCGTTTCTTTTTACAACATTTCCTTATGCCTTTAGAGATCCATTTTGCTTTTTTAGTCATTGACTTTGTTATTATTTTGAAGGGAAAGCAGAGATCGTAAAAACATCTGAATAGGTCAAGAAAATGGGCGTAGGCCTCATTCACGTCAGTATTTGTATATATGTCCGAAAAAGTGAGACTTCTCATGCAATTTTTAAATTTCTCTATATTATCCTGACAATAATTCCGTCTTTTTATTTTCCACCGCTTTAAGACACATGTCTTCTTAACAGGACATTTTAAAAGTTGTGCAGTATGGTCTGACAGGCCCAATTCTATAATTTCTCCTTTACAGCCTTTTATATTATGTGCTATATTGTCTAAGCAAGTCCCACTGCTTAGTCTAGTGGGTTGAGAAAATTGTAGTTTTAAATTATAATTTAACATTGTATATTCGAAGTCTAAAGTTTGTTTATTTCGTTTCAATAAGTTAATATTAAAGTCCCCACATAAGACAACTTTTTTATTATGCAATTTTAAACATAACAGATGCAGAATATTATTTAAATTTTCGAAAAAAATATCCATATTTGATTGGGGCACCCTATAAATACATACAATAACAATATTGTGTTCTGTCAATTCTATCGCGCAGCATTCAGTTACGTTGATTACAGAGTATTTCTCAAAGTTTAGCACTTTATACTTGTGACCAACCCTAGTTAAAATGCATGCCCCACCTCTTCTTTTATTTCTAGAGAAACTGGTTGCAAGGCTGTAGTTTGGTATATTTATAAGTCCTTCTTGTTCAGTTGTCATAAAATGTTCGGTTATGCATATAATATCGATCCGCTTTCTACTATTTTCTAGTTCTTCTAAAAACACAGTAAGTATGTCACTTTTATTCAGGAGGCCAGCGATATTTTGATGAAGTATATGTAAATTGTTATAGACGAAAAAAGTTGGGGTTTTCTTTCAGGATTGCATTGCGATCGTCACCAATGGGAGTAGTTAAGATCTCATCACATTCTTGCCTGTTGTAATTATTCGTCTGTCTGCTGCTCGAACAATATAAGTCCAAATCAATCTGAATGTTACTCATAATATTGTCATATATATTTTTAATTCCGTATTTATTGATTCTGCCTGTAGTGTGCGAAAACATCTCATGTGTTAGATCACGATTGCTATCGAAGATATATGCGTACTCATGATTTTGGTTGTCTAGGTGAAGAAGGTTGTTGAACATCTCAACTTTGAAGTTATATATAGGTGATCCCATCCTATAAGTAGGAAGACAAACTACGACGTTGGTATGTGTAGCTTTTCGAAGGGACTCATTTAATAATTTTATTAAATTTATGTAGTCGTGTTCATTTTTAATGTGATTTTCTCCAATAAAAATGAGGCAATAGTCATTTAGGGTAAATCCCTTTAACCTTTCTTCGATGCCGCTTAATAATTGTTTTAAGGTACTGTTATGCATTAGGTAGTGACAGTAGTCGAAGTAATCGGAGAAAACTTCCTCTATGAAGGACAGAGATCCGTTGTATTTGTTATCACTTAAGATATATAATTTATTATTTTTGTTAGGTTTCGATATTACAGTTTTTGGTATTACAGGTTTGATCGGAGGTACAGGCGAGGGCAACCTATCATCTTTCTGTGGCGTCTTATTGCGGCTATTACTAGTCTGAGTTTCTTTATTTTGTTTGTTGATAGCGTAGTCTGGTAGAATGATGGAAGGTTCATGTCTATTCGTTAGGCCATTTGAGGAATTAACTTGGCGTGATGTCTTACTTATGCGTTTTGGTGTTGTACTCTTCCTCTCAGGCGTTGAGCATACTTTTTTGTAGGTGTTAACAGTCGTAATCATATTTTGTAGATCTGTTTTAAGGCGCAGGTTTTCTATGTTTAAATTATCGATTTCTTGATGTGCGCTTAGCAATTGCTGTTTGA
This sequence comes from Pyrrhia umbra, assembly GCA_963891755.1. Lineage (NCBI taxonomy): Eukaryota > Metazoa > Arthropoda > Insecta > Lepidoptera > Noctuidae > Pyrrhia > Pyrrhia umbra. Next base: position 1,702,280 of record OY982929.1, on the reverse strand, counting down.
GTGATATGACTTCACTAGTCAACTCGCGAATTTCGTCAGTGGTGTCGTGAAAGCTATCCGGAACACTCATCATTGTTGTATCCAATATAGTTTTCTCGCTATTATTTGTTGTCATTCTAGACAGGTCGGTTAAGGAGCTTGTTCTACAAGGTTTATGACGGTAAGTAACGTTATTGCTCTCGTATTCCATTTTTATTCAAAGTTATCGTAAAAAAAAAAAAAAAAAAACTTTATAGAAGAAGAAAAAAAAAATAATAATAATTCCCCGCTGTCGATGGCGCAACTTCTCAATCATTCGCAATAAAAAGTAGGAAATAAAATCACAAAAAGTTACGCCCCTTCATAGGTTCCGAAGCCACAACCTTTCGGTAATGAGTTTCAAGTTGACACTTTACGCACTACGCTATAGTGCGGTTGCATAAGGACGCTAAATAGACCTTCTAATGTGTAATATTTTTTTTTTCGATTCTGGTGTAGTCTTTTCTGTGACCATAAAAGGTAATGAATTTGCACCCGTGCTTGTTGTGATGATTCATTGGCGGTAGAATGACTTGCACTGTTTCACATTCACTTTTTTATGTCTCTTTTAAATGTTTAGTATTATTTTTGAAGCATTATTTGCGCATCACCCAGTAATTATAGTTATTGTATTTACTTCACTATTTATTTATTTTATTCATTATTTACTACACTTAGTTTATATTCACTTTTTGTACCTTTTCACTTTAAAAATGTTTATTATTTTTATTTAATTAGTTTACTCTTCATATAAACACAGTTTAAATCATTGTTTTAGTGATTGTTTATGTTTATATATGTATATTGTATATGTATTATGTCTTTATACTTAAAATATTTTATAGATAACACTTTCACACATTATTTATGTCCTTTTTTATATATTAGATCCACCAGAACATAAAAATTACGACGATACTATTTTGTATGATTTTAATACTGCAGAGCTGATTGCTGCGTGTCGACTCGCGCGCGCGCCTCGATGCTCATAAATTAGTTACATACATACTCATTCCTGTTTCTATAGTTTAAGTAAAAAACTTGTATATTATTGTTTCAACCACAGTGTACATAATGAAATATTAATTAATTAAGTATTTCATAATTATAGAAGTTTCTCAAACATTAGGTATGCACAAAGAATTAAACGCCAATCAATGTTGTTATCGTTAGACTAGCTATAGGAACTTGATCTGATTGTCGCTTATGTGATAAATAAATCAACATAATATCCATTGTGTCAAAAGAATAACCAAATCAAATAAAGTAAAAAAGGTTTTTTTTTAGATTTCCCGGTCTGTTTATTTATTTAATAATAATATGTGTTATATATCTAGTATTACTAGGCTGTATTGCGTAGTTTGCAATACGCCGTCCTTATAGGCAAAGTTTAGGAGTATTCCCATTAGGAACCTTACCACCACGTGTTTTGCAATCACTATTCCAGTGTGAGAGCGAGACACAGCTACTAACGTCGTATAACACCTTCTCATTTTCACAACGAAATTATCCCATTCACTTGTAGCTGCCTCTCACCCTCACTCCTGAATAATGCTATCAAAAGTACGTCATTGCACCAATAGATATGCGAATAAGTACTTACTTAGTTGAGCAATGAGCACCAAAATATAGCTGTAATTGGTACTAAATGGGAATATTCCCATACTCTCACTATCAAAGTAAACAGCTATTTAATTGAAGTCAATTAATTACTGTAAACTTTAACTTTTAACAATCAATATTGCAAAATAAATTAATAAATTATCGTTATAAGATCGATATTATTATCTGTATCTAATAATAAATATTATTTGTAGATATTTAAAGCTTAAATTTACGTTGATGTATAATTCTTAGGCCCCTAGCTCCACTGCTCACTAAACATATTTACCGCTAAATTGTATATAGGTTTAAAACATATCAGCTTGTTTCAATCCTAAGAACTTAGTGACTGGATTTAGTGAGCAATGGTGTAAATCGGCCTTTATCTAGAATGGATAAACGTGATAACATGAAGTGCTAATTTCTTAGGCGCACAACGAAATTGAACAGTAACCTATACAATGATTTTAGCAACTTTTTATGTCGTTAGCACAACACATCTAAAAATAATATATCTACTTGATGTTTACAGCTTAAAAATTGGGTAGATGACACCACTAATTAATTGCCACACTTTTTATGAGCTGTCAAAACACGATTCTTCCTTGTATGGCAATACAAACAAGTGATGTCACTAATTTTCTAATTCAATTGACTTACTTTTTAATTTAAAAGCAACTAAAAATAAAAAAATACAATTAGTTAAAAAATCCTAGGTTTTTCTAATTGGTTATTGGTGTCAACTACATTTTCAATTCGTTATTATTATTTAAGTTTAGTGCATTTTTTTGGAAAGTATAGGTACTTATCTGTCTGAATAATGTTATAGAATCTTATGAATAAAATAAAATTATATTACTCATTGTAGGCGATAGCTTGATAATAACTTTTGTATAGTAAGTTTTAAGTGATAAATGTGAGAACAGCAACGATGTATAAAAACTTTGAAGAGAGAGTCGCACTGACATCTCATAAATTCATTATGTAAGATTAATAAATATACTTATATATATAAACTTAACATAAAATCTACAATGTACATAAGGATGGCAGACTATACACTGGGCCATACCACCACGTGTTTTTGCAATCACTAGGCAGGCGGCAGAGCGAGACAGGGTTACCAACGTTGTATACTACTGTCTCTTTCACAACGAAACTATTCCTGCTTGGTCACGTCTGTAGAAAATGAACTAAAATCTGTTTTTTTTTAAATCGTGAATATTTGCACGAGGAACCTACGATATTACCTTCAAAATGATTTAAAATAAATATATATACATTTTTTATAAATATGTATGTTTGTTCGCGTTTAAGCACCACTATTATATTTTAATGATTCTGTTATCTACACTAATATTATAAAGAGGAAAACTTTGTTTGTTTGTTTGTAATGAATAGGCTCAAAAACTACTGGACCGATTTTTAAAATTCTTTCACCATTCGAAAGCTACATTATCCACGAGTAACATAAGCTAAATTTTATTTTGGAAAAAAAATAGGGTTCCGTAAGATATTTGGGTTTTTCGGACACAAGGTGTAAGAAATCAACCAGAAAAGTTACTTTTTTTGCGTACGCTACTAATCTCAGGAACTACTGGTCCGATTTGAAAATTCTTTCAGTGTTAGATAGCCCATTTATTGAAGAAGGCTATAGGCTATATTTCATCACGCTAAAACCAATAGGAGCGGAGCACCACTATTCCACGCGGACGAAGTCGCGGGCAGAAGCTAGTTTTTTATAAAGTCAGTGCGAAGCGTACACTATTGAATAAGTCGGTTAGTTCTAGTTTTGCGATGAGAATATAAATTCCTGTCGTAAATATTGTTGTTTCTGTGTAAGTACATATGCCTAATAACGTGTTGATGGTAAATAAACGTTCTGAAAAATAAGTTCTGTTTCATTTAAACATTGTCTGATTGTCTTCTAGAAATCAAGGAATCCCCATTTGGAAATGCTGTGTTGCCAAACGTAAACAATGAAGCTGTCTGAGAAAAAAAAAAACAAATAAACACACGTGGCGGGTACAGGATACCTACAAAAATATTTCTATTATTTCATACTAATTATCATAATATAGTCTTTTAGCTTATATTTTGAACGGCTATGTCGTAGGTTGAATTATTGGACTAAAAACAACTGCGGTACGAACCTTGGATTGGATTAATCCCAAAAAAGGATCTGAGATGAATTCATGAACATCAGCTAGATCCTCACCGGTGGTAAGTCCGTAAGACTGAACAATATTCAAGCTTCGATCGTCTTGAGCAAAAACTTGGAGCCATTTGATTGGCAGAATCTAATTTTAAAAGGTGCTCGAGTCAGCTTCAGTAATACGGACTCAAGTACCTAAGACGAGTAGCCATGGATGGTTAAAAATAAACAAACAAGCACTGAATAAATTTTATTTCAACTTTAAAAGATACAATTTAATAATAATGATTAACATTATCAACTATTTATTGCTATCTAATCGAAATCAACCCAGTCTTTATTTCTTATTGTGGGTAGAAAAATATTTTTTCCCTGTACCTATCTACTTTTGGATACTTAGGTACATGTTACATAATGAGGTAATATATTTGGATTAATTTTTTTAACTACCTAACGACCGTCGCGACAAACGCTATGGCCATAAATAGCGGAAGAATTAAAATCATAAGAATGATTATATTTGATGGTACTTATTTAACTAACCTATACTCCATTTATAATAAGATTAGAAATTTAAACGCACCCTATTTACCGTTTGTTCAAACGATTTAAAGCTCTATTACTAAGGTGATATGACAAAAACGGATGCAGAATATATTTGTTATTGTAAACATTATTTTGCTGTCAACGCCATCCTTATCAGTAGGGAATGGAACTGAAAATCGGTTGAATAAGCTGCAAAAAGAGTTTGGAAGTTTTTCTAATCTTAATGTAAATGAAGTATACATTTTTTTTTTATAATTTTGTGGTAAATCTCTCTTTATCTTCATAAAATCTTGCCTCGATTTTACAAAATATTCATTTATTTTGAAAACGAAAAAAACATGAAAATTCATTAGCATGGTCATCGTTCTAAAATTATATTCCTAGTAATTTGTCAACCTTAAAATTAGAACAAAGAAATATGTGATTGTTACCAATAGGCAAGATATTCAAAATTATTGCTAGTAAGACAACCCTTATTTCTATTAGCATAGAGACCAAATCACCGCATACAAGTAACTAGATCTTAACTGAAGGTACTTATAATAATTCAAGGTGGGATAAACTTTTCTTTTTAATTTAAACTTTAGAGCCTGAGTATACCTGATTAGGGTTGTTATTGGACTGCACTATGTTCGGTATGCTGAGTTCTTTAACATCTGAATATGAACTTAACATCCAATCATCCAGGGTTGCAGGTTGTTTGAAACAGTTACCACACTCTCAGAAAGTGAAGGCCTGAGGAAGGAACATGGATGGGTTTTACTCAGTAAGAGTCTGACACTCCCTTCCGCCCCACCCACGGCAGGAGTCATTTGATGATTAAAACTATTGAATATTTCTAATTAAGCACAGGAAGAGTATTGACTATGGCCATTTTTTAAAATTCTTAATTTAAACCTTGATTACTTAATGTTTTTTTTTGTAAAGTGTAACAAAATATTAAGCAATTGAATACAAATATTGGCGAAGCTAGGAGGGGCTCCCCTGAGAGGTTAACCAAAATTTTGATTAGGTGTTGTAAATTATAAATATTATTTGCTTTATGCTACTATTTACTTAAATGGAGCCATTCTCTTGGGTTTATTGTAGTAGCAAGTAAAAGCTAGATAGATGTGTACAATACTTTAGACAAAGTAAACATCAGTCACAAAGGAGGTTTAATTTTGTATGGTCCAGTGATCCTTCTCCATTTTGAATCCAAACAAAATTTTATGCAAATTGTACTATGTAACATTTTGTTACACATTGTAGCTACCCCAAGACCAAAAGATCAGTGAAATTTTACATTACCAACTTACCTGGTTACAGATACACATATCTAGAATAGAATCAGACTAAAAACGGACTAACTACATATATTATTTGTATTTAAACAAATGCTAAATTTGTTCACTGCTATCTGCATCCCGTTTTTCAGTCTCGGCTTTTTTCATCTTCTTCGCTTTGATATCTGCCATAGTCTGTTCAATAGACCGTTGGTCCTTTTTATTTTCACTAGGAACTTCTCCGTAACTCTTGTTGACATTTGTCTTCTGAGCTGCATCAATAGCCGCCTCCTGACCAATCAGATGAGCATATTTTTGCTTATAGAAAGTACCACTTAACTCTTCTGTTCCACGCTTACGTTTCCTATTTTTTTCTTCTTCTATATCTAAAGCTGCTTGTTTCCGTTTCTCGAAATGTGCTAAAGCCATCTCAGCAGCCTTATCTTCATCCCACACTCCGCCTGCCCTGCGTACTGTCAGTTCATCTTCAGAAGGGCCATTGTCTTTGAGGTACACAACCGAGTATCGGTCAACACCTTCTTGTCCGAAAGAGAATACTTGTAAACCAGCAATTTCTGATACATCCCGGATAATAGACCTGTACATTTGTTCCATAGGTTCAAACTGCAGGTGTGGCTTTGTACCATCCTTGATAAAGTTACTTATTTTCTCTTCAACCCGTTTTCTAAATCTATGTATCATGTTCCGTTCTTCCTTCTGTCTGTTTTCCATAGCTTCTTTTTGTTTACGCATAGCATTTTTCTGCGCTTCGCTAGCCGATGGTGGCTTTTGCATGGAATTCAGAATTGAGTCTAGTAGATCCATTGTTTAAATTTGGTTTTCTGACAAGAATGATGTGTATGAAATTATTTCGGTTATGCGCGTCTGCCAGTTAGTAGGAAATCTGAAGTTATCTCCTAATGGTTCTGTATTTAATTCTTTGAAGGATAGTATGGTCAATGATGTGTTTATTTGGGCACAAACTTGACTTCCAAATGTTATTGTATCTTCTGCGAACTCTAGGAGCTGCTTAAGTGATGGCTGAAGGGGAGTGCCCTTTACAAGTGCAGAGTTCTCTTCAAAATTAATTTCTCTGCAACTATCTCGGAGTGTTGTGTTTTTATTGCAAAGTTTTTCAAATAAATCTTCTAGAGTACACCTGGAAATAGATAAAATAACAATGATAATTAAAAAAGTTTATATATGTATGTAGGTAATATTTAAGTAAACAAATTGTAGCTTGCTGTACACCATGAAGTTTTGTCATTGGCTTTATAATAAAAAATACCTTGAGCACTGGCATGCCATTCACTGGTTAAAGTTGCATGATGGCAGTGCAGTGTAATAAAAAATATCAAAAAAACGAAAAAAACACACCTTTTTGAATATAAATAGGTACCTTTGCTAATGTCACTATGAAACATGTTGTATAATAATCAATTTTCTAGAAATTACACAAAATTCTTATCACGTGAATAAGACGCATATGTGTGACTCAAATATCTTTACAAGTACATAGCACTTACAGTTTACTTCGTATTTCTTGTACGTCTTCAGAAATGAGGTTATGTATAGAAGCAGTTAACTTGCTTTGTAATCCTTCGAATTCTTCCAACGGCGTCCCCGTCACGACAGCCCTACAAACCAAATACCATTACGCACAGTCGTAAAACACAAACAATAAACATTAATATAATTTCACTTACTCCTTTATGTTCTTACAACGCTTTATCAGTTTATTTATAGATGCAGCGCAGTTTTGGCAATCTTTCAAAGTTGTTTTCACAGTCGTATGAAATTCGTCAAAAGAAGAAAAGTAGTCAATTAACTGTTTTTGAACCTTCGCTTCCATTATTCATGAGAAAATCCATAACTAAGTTTTATTTTTCACAATAACAACAAGACATTCGCTTGCATTTACGGCAAAAGAAAATGACACAATGGGAAAGTGACAGGCAGGTGACAACCATTGACAGCAAGAGGCGTTCACGCAGTAAGCGATCTAACAAATAAGTTTTATTTTTAAAATCATAAAATACATTTTCAATTAGAGATGTTTCTCTTATCAATGTTTTCTTCTTAAAAAAAGTTCTTCATAAAATGTTTGGAGAGAATTAAAGGTTTTGACTGTTAATTTGACTAAAATCATAACATAATATTACATACTAAAAAAAAATAGACATTTCGTAACTATCTTTAAAAAGTTGAATAGAAAAAAAATACTAGAAAAAAACCGGTAAATTCTGAAAACCGGTATTTTATCGCTTTTTTTTCTAAACATGGGTTTCAAAAATATGTTCCTTCATTCTTTTGGAAATAAATACGGGTTGCATTTTCATAAAATCTTGATTTACTTCGGTCACGTTCGGTTTCATTCGACGGGTGGTCGATTGCACCTGTCAGAACGTAGAACCAATGGCAAGCCTTCGTGTGTGACCTCGAAAACACTAGTCTTGATTTGGATACGAGGAGTAGTGCATGTCTAACTTCGTCGCGTTTTATTAAATGAAAACACGTCGGAGATCTTTTAAAATATTAAGTGCTTGTTAATTTTTCACAAATGAAGTGTGTCGTAAAATGAGTGTTAAATGGTGTGATCTAATTTGAGCTTATCTCATGATAATAGTGTTTTTGCTTTCGTGAAAATGAATGGCAAACTGCTTAGTGAAACCGGCGCTTTCTCATCTGACGACATGCGCGCCGAAATATTGAACCCTTTCGTTCACAAACTGGAGCTAGATAACACATATGACAAAATAAAGGTATGCAAGCAGAAAGCAAGATTTGAATTGCTTAACACTATCAAGTGAAAGTATTATTTGTTAAAGTTGTGTATGTGTAAAAAATGTTAGATGCTGAGATGTTCTGCGCAAGTCAAGATTCAATAATGACAAAGGATGAAATAGATGTTTTGTAGCGAAATAACATGTACTAACAAAAACAATAATTGATGCAAAATGATGATCGTCATAATAGCGTATTAGGACATCCACGACATTATTGTTTTATAATTTATTAAATTATTCTAACATTGAATGAGGAACAATTTAATTAATCCAAATATGTACTCTAGAAAACGTTTGTCTACAGTGTCTCGTGCCTTGTGCTGGACACTGAATTGAATACAAATAAATAAGAGGCCTTGAGATTGGCTTGTGTTTTTATTTTGTTCTTTTTTGCGTCTTCTGAATCTCTGAGTAAAACTTATATAAAAATAAGATTATTAGGGGTGCAGAGGACTTATAAATAAAGGGGGACAAATATTATTTTCTTAATACCTATTTTAAAAAAAACATTGCTTAAAATTCCACTGCTTTCGGTTGACAGTCTAGAACGATTTTCAGACATTTCGGTCCTACTCCTACGTAAATGTCACGGTGAATTAAAATACAATTATAATTACGTACTTGTATAGTTACTTATAGGTACGAATTAATTGAAACCATAATTTAGGTTACCGATCTATTTATATTCTCTTAACAAAAATATAAACGACTTTCTATAGCAATAAATATATGGTAGAACAGACATCGATGTCTAGATTACAGCTATAATAAAATAACTGTGCATAATAAATGGGGTTCCTATCGTATTTTTGATTTAAATCAAAATAATAAAACTATTATGATTATAATAATGATTAAAACAAGTAAACTCGCGACATAAAAAAAATGAAATTGCCTGTTTCTTGTAAAAAAAGGTTCTTTGTACCTATTTACAGCAAGACAGTCGAAAAACCGTAATCATATAAAAAAGTGAGTTTTAATCCACTAAGGAAATCCTCATTTTGGCGTATCTCTAAACGATCACAACGTGCATTTTCATTAAAAAACATTCATAATCTGAATCAAAGTTAATAAAAAATGAAATTTCTCAAATGAAATTGGGTCACAGCACAGCGAGATTTTAATCATGGACAGCACGGAAAACCGTTACTCACATGGGTTTGATGTGAGGGAAAGTTAGTAGTTAACATGATACACTGTACTTTTCTGTGCAGATAGTTAGACATCATACAACACTGGTCACGCAATTAGCCGAAGAAAGTGACATAATTATCTTCCGATTTCCGTCACTCAATGAAGCTGATTGCGTAATGAACGCAAACAAATAACTATAAATACGAAAGAGTAGGTACCTTCGATTGTAATAATATAAACAATACACTTTTAGAGAAAGTACGTAGGTAGGTACCTACTATGATGCTATAATTAGTTATTGTTGTTGTATAACGCTTGTTTTTCTTTTTCCTGCTTTGTCATTTCCTAATTCTTATACATTGACAGATGGTTTCAAATTATACGAGGTATGTTTTAAAATTAACATGAGACCTTCCGGATCACCTATCGGATGATTTATTGAACAACTGTACTGATAATTGGCGTGGTTTTCTTAGTGAAACGTGCAAACGAATACCTATTTTAGTAATCTGCGTTGTAATCTGTAAATGTACCGTCGAATAAAAAATGGCGCGCTGTATTGGAACTAAGCAATGTGAATCCAATCGAACGGTTGCCGAACAAACGACGCAACAGCATCGCAAAATAAGACTGCTGAATCATTCGTCTGGGAGTGAAATATTTATCTAACCTGTGCTACAGACAGACTCATTTGGCATTGGTTTCAACAGGCGACAAAATCAAACACGTGTGTCTGAAAATAAAATATGCATTGTATGCATAAAGGAATTTTCATAAATGTGAATGTAAATAGTTTAAAGCATTTTTTAACTGTAGGAAAATAATAACAAGAAAATATTGAAGTTTTGTTGCTTATATAAACACTGAATATGATTATTGTGCAAATGAGGCAAATCAAATTTAGTGTTATATAGGTAGTTAATATTCAAAATATTATTTCTCCTAGAGAACCACAATTACTTTTATAATATTTTAAATTATTAAAGGGAGACTAGTCTTTACTTTTGACGACACTTGCTTGGTATTAACAACATCGTTTTTAGGCCGAATTGAGCGACGAAAATTAAATCACTGCAACACATTAAACGTAATCTGAAATCACTTTTATGAGACGAAGATCTTTAGAATCGGTTTTGATACCAGAGTTTACCTAAATTAAACTAACTAACAATATTTCCACTTTACGATATTTACAAATATTAATACTGAAACTTTATTTACTATTATTGCTTAAGTGTAGGTAATTTATTATTGAACTATGCTCAACTCTGGGTAATCTTCTCTAAAGAAAATAATTGTATAGTATATATACAATTATTTTCTTTTTAGCCTCAAACACCACTACATTTGATTCATAAATAAAAACGATAAACAGTAAGATAAATGTAGATATACGTCTTATAAATAGTTATTACCATCGTAGTAATTTTTATTAATTTGTAACTGTACATTCTTATTTTTAATATTATAGTTTCTAGTTTATAAGACAATAAGATTTTTAAATTTTACTTTCGTTTGTTACAGACGGCAATATTCACAGTAATATTATTGCCTTTCCGCGTCATCGTCATCTGTTACCTGATAGTGACAGCGTGGTTCCTCGCATGCATTGGCCTTTATGGCCTCAGCGAAGAAGACCTCAGGCGACAGCCAATGACAGGATGGAGAAGGTAATTTGGCATAGCATTGCTGTTACCAAATTTAATATTTATAAAGTCTTGATTGAATTGCCAATTTGTTATTTTAGTGGTTTAACTTTTTTAGGTGGAAAAAACCTATGAACAACTCCACTATCCATGTGGATATAGGTATTTTATGTTAAAAGGTTTTATTTTTGCTTGCTTTTAACGTGAACTCATAAATTAAAAAAAAGAAGAAACAAAATACGTTAATTCGCCGTAAAACGCAGACGAATATTTAACAAAAACCTAACAAAAAATAAAACGTACTTACAGCTCGGTTCTTTTTAGGTATACTGAAAAACTTAAACTTAGTTTAAGCAGGTAACTCATTGTAGGTGTATCTAACCCAGTATATTCAAGGTCAGTGTATCTATTTTATTGTGTGCTTACTTTAAAGATTTTTTGTTAAATTCCTTACAGTTCGTGTCGGCATTGTTAAAAAGACACACCAAGTATTTTATTAAATTCTCATTTAATTCATCTTGTAATATATAAGTAATATAATGTGTTTCCTTTCCACCATTAACTACTTGTCTGGTACTCAACGGAGCGTGCCATATGTAGGTCAGCTTAGTGTTTGGGAATGTCAGACCACTCCGTCACATAGATTCACGAAGCCTAACTAAGTAGATAAATGTTACAAGGTGAATGTTAGACAATCCTATTGTGGCGACAGTTAAAGTCTCTTTTTTGATCAATACATTTTTCACGATTTCTATTTTTGGGCAATCATCAATGTCAAATTATATCTGAATTTTATTATGTTTGATATGAAAACGATAACGAATTAGGTATGTGAGCTTTTGATAAACTGTGGCTAAAGAAAATATGTTCTTTATGTTCAATATACTTTCTTCGGTATGTATGCCAGAAACAGTGCTCGATCTCTAAATGTGAAATGATAGCGTTATGATGTTTCTTGTTTCTCGTGACCTTGATGATGTTGTCAACAGTCTTGAATGTTGTTAGTACACAGATTTATCTAATAATACTGTGAAATAAATAATGACATTGACATTAAGAAAGTGAAACCTTGATCAAAAATAAGTGAAAGACATAAATAGCGTCGCGTTCCTACGCTGAAGATGCATTTTTATGTCGGATGTGTTGAGTCAACAACGTTAAACCGGTAATTTCGGTAAAATCCGGTTTTTAAGGTTAACCCTTGTGAGTAGTGAGTACGTCAGACAATTCATTCATTGAGATTTATTATTCGAATCGTGAATTACGTGAATAATCGTGATTAATTTCATGTTTACCCTATCAGTAATTTAGAGAAAGTTACTGTTTAAACTGATTCGGCTTACACTAATGTCTAAGGAGGAGGAGGAAGGTCTTGTGGAACCTATTAGCTACTATTAGGTACCAACATTTTAACTACGTAGGTACCACCTAGGTAAATTAAAAAAAAATTAAGATCATTGACTATTTTATCTTATCTTGTGTCCCCATATCCCAGATGTTTCAAGTTCAAGGTTATTCGTTATCGAATTCGAACGTTTACTTAATTACTGCAAGGTCATCTCGTATTACTATTACATTTTTGGCATTCTAATACCTACCTAATTCTACACAGTAGGTACCTACGTAATTACCAACACGTTCCATTAATTTCGAAAATGAGTTATTTATGGTATTAATAATACACTCGAGAGCAATGAATCCGGGTCACTTAAAGAATGTTAAAAATCTCGGAAACTAAAAATGATAGGTTAATGCAATAAATTGTATTTAATAGACAATGTAATACTCCTTAAATGAAAGTAAAAAAAATATGAGTCACCATACATTTTATTAACACAAAATTACATAAAGAAAAAAACTGCTGATCTCTCCTTAAAACAAAAATAGGAAACATGAAATTTTTGAACTTTATTACGATTTTCTTGAATTTTAATACTTCGTATTGCCTCCTCGTGCTTCCATTACTGCGTTTACGCGGTTTGGCATGCTGTACACCAAGTTCCTTATACGATTTTGGGGAATATTCTCCCATTCCTCTGTGAGAGCAATTTTGAGCTCACGAAGCGTGATTGGGGGAGGGTTTCGTTGTTTTACGCATCTGCCTAGCTCGTCCCAAGCATGCTCGATCGGGTTGATATCCGGGCTGCGCGCTGGCCACTCCATACGAGTAATGTTCATCTCTTGAAGGTAGTCATTCACAATCCTACCTGTATGAGGTCGGGCATTGTCATGCATAAATATAGCATCTTCACCTAAATTGACCATAAATGGACCAACGTGATCATTGAGGATTTCTTCCACATATCTTTCGCTAGTTAAAGAGCCGTTTTCTATGATCACCAGCTCTGTGCGACTTTCAGAAGAAATTCCGGCCCACACAAGTACAGACCCACCACCGTAGGCTACTTTTTCTTCGATGCATGCTTGCTTGAATCTTTCCCCTGGTCTTCGATACACTCTGTGTCTTCCATCGTGCTTGTAGAGCATAAATTTTGATTCGTCGGAGAACATAACTTTTGACCAATCTTCAATACTCCAATTTACGTGGCTCTGGGCATATCTTAGTCTTGAAATACGATGCCCACGCTCCAGTTAAGGGCCGTTTGCAGGTCTAAGGGGTTTTAAGTTAGATTCAGCAAGCCGACGTCTTACTGTCCATGCACTTGGGTTACTTCCTCCGAGGCGTCGAAACTGATTTGTGAGTTCAGTTCCTGTGAGAAAGCGATTTCGAAGTATGGTGTTCACCAAGTATCGGTCTTCTCGTGCTGTGGTACACCTGGTTCTGCCCGTTCCTGGTCTGCGTAGGTTAGAACCAGTTTCTTCGTAACGTCGGAGAACTCTTTGTACTGTTGACAGAGACACACCGACAGTCCTGGCTGTATCGCGCTGACTCCGGCCGGTTTCCAGCATTGTAAGTATTCTGGTGCATTCTTCAGGCGTAAGCGACATAATTTCATCTTGAATAATGAATATAGAGCACTATCAACATGGTTTATGTACCCACATAAATGACAGATTACAAACAAAAGCAAAACCAAATGCTGTAATTTCGTAGTTCCATCTTCGAAAGTGGCCCTTTTTCAAATTTGATTTTTTTATGATATAACTTTACAATAACTAAGAAGTTTTAATACCTTCATTTAAGGAGTATTACATTGTCTATTAAATACAATTTATTGCATTAACCTTGCATTTTTTTTTCCGAGATTTTTAGGATTCTTTAAGTGACCCGGATTCATTGCTCTCAAGTGTAGTAATTCTCTCCATCTACTGTTAAATGCATCGAATAAAATGTTCTACCATAGGGTAGAATTGACCATAAAGAATCAATATAGTGTCATAGACGTCATCATAGAGTGTTGGCAGATAATTTCGCTCGCTCTAGGTTCTCGCTAGAAAGCGCGGGAAGGCAAGCAGTTGAAGTGGCTCGTTGCTATTGCTATGCATTCTACCAACGGATTAATCTTGACCCTAATAGTGCTGTTAATAGAGTGTATTATTATTAGCTGTTTTATTAGCTAACAAGTAAGTACCTTACTTACTAACATTTTAGTTTTGCGGTACCTACTTTTGCATGTACTAGGTTAGATACCTACTTGGTAACGAAATTGTTGCCCTTAAGGCAAATGTCATTGCCTTACGCGTACCGTGTGATTATTAATTAGTGGTATCCCCCGGTTTCCTCAGCATCCTGAGGGTTCTATTTACTTTACGCACCTGAATAAAACTAGGTGTTCTATTTTCCGCCAGCAATCCGAGGACGGGGGAGGATAAACGCGTTTTCTTCACAATTGGGCCTCTTTTTCAATAGGCACAAAGTCCATAGACAAAAGGTGGAGGAAACGGGTTTGTTCACCCCGTGCTAGACCTGTAAATTTCAATCTATCTCCACACCAAATTTCATCATCAGCGTGACAGACGAACAGACACTACAGACAGAATTATTTTCGTATTTAGATGTAATATAAGCATGGATGTACCTTCTTCGCAAACATCGTAAATTATTGCTACAGGCAACTTTCTAGATACTTTTTCTCAGTACAGTAAGTTACGTTGTTAATATTGAAAATTATGCAAATTGCAATGTTAATTATTTCGGTTTCAAGGCCTTACAAGTATTGAATACTAATTCAATTTGTCAATAGGCAGACGTAAAATGTAAGTAGGTACCTACCTATGAATTCAACGGCCCTTGAGACAAATGTAAACAATAAAGGTCCAAACTGACACAATTAAACTCGACGCAATTAATAAACTTGCATTTCATTATACCTAGGTATCGTTTTAATGTAAATATTACGAAACTATTATAATACTGATAAATTCAGATGTATTACAAAATTTTACGTCTTATGTCGCACAGCGTGATTCTGCATTTGGTCGGGTAACACTGCGATTGTTTACAATTTGTTTTGATACCGGTTGAATAAAAGCAAGGAACACGCACACACCTGCAAAATTGTTTAAAAAGACAAAAGGAAAAAAGAAATGCTAAACCACACTCACCACAGTTCCTTTTGGACAACATGAACGATTTTTTTGCTGGGATCACCGATCGTTATCGTTATTATATCGTAGAAAAATGAGAACCTAAGATCTGCCTAATAATTTCTCCATGGTTATTCATCTGGCCGTTCCAAAATAGGTAGGTACGTACTTATCTATAGAAGATGTTATCTTATCAGAATATACATACCTATAATGATCAATCTACTAAATGACGAACGGTATTTTGTATCACAAACAAATGAAAGTAATTATTAGAACCCGTTACTTAAAAAAATGCTTTTAGTCCGATTTGTAGTGTGATCAAAAAGTGCTAGTAAAAGTTATTATGGGAAAAAAATGCTTAGTCATTTCTTCAATTATTCGGGGACTAGTCGTACGCTACAATTCTCGGCTTACAAATAAACATTGCTATTTAGTCGACTTCAAAAGACAGGGATTAAATTGACTTTACGTTTCTGAGTCTTCAAATTAAGAACTGATTAATTGCAATTTTTATTTTTTTATTTTTCTATTTATCCCATATGGTGGTGGGGTCAAAATTTTAAAGAAAAGTATGAATGAAAACCCGTTTTACGGCCAATTATTATTACGAGAATGCTATCAGCTAAATACTGATATTTACGGAATATCATCATATTGAAACATAGACCTATGTTTCAAATATAATTTTCATTTGATATAATATACGTATATAAAAATGCGTCTTTCATCATCCCAAACCTTGATACATGACGGCCATCCGTTTGGAGTGAACGTCAGTTTCAAATTTCATTGTTTTAACAATAATGCAATAGTTAATGAGATAAGATTGTACGAACCAAATTGCGGTGCCATCATTATTTGTAATACTACGTTTTGTCGAAATAATACATTAGTTACAAGGTGTTTATAAGCTCATAAGTAACTGCAATAGTTGGTACATTCATTTTTATTTTTAAATGATTACACTTTGTACATACCACAAAACATCACAAACAGCTTAGTATTTGAAGACAACAGGGGCCTTACCATGACGTGCCAAAACAAGATTATTTTCGTAATGAAATAGAGACAGAGCTATACGACGTTAGTAGCTGTGTCAAGTTCTCAAACTTGAATAGTGATTGCAAAAACACGTGGTGGTACAGCCCCTGAAAGGGTCTTATTAAAAGTTGTTATTTTACGGTTAAATGATTTATTAAAATTAAGGCAGGAAGATTTTTTCATTTGTAAATTACGAAATCTCTTACTTCACCAACCCCTGATCTCTTCTTGAAGTCTTTGAATTCCCCGATTCAGGAACCAAGATTAAAGAACCAATGTTGACTCAGTCGCACAACCTCTACATGGGAATAGACTTGCTTTTTGACAAAATAAGACTATAATATGTTCAGCAGTAGAGAGTTATCCCATAACTTAGGGGCCTTCTTAGCAGAATCCATGGATGCATTAATGATCAGTAAATTATAGTTAGCAGTGTTATGTGTTTAATCCAGCTCGTGAACGACAATGTCTCCTAACAAGGCCGGTTGTCTTTAGGGAGACACAAGGTTCTCTAGAAATCTCAAAGGAATTCTGTTGTGTTATTCAAATCATTAGGCCTTTTCATATTTTTTTATTTCTTTGTAGTAGGACCGGATCTTGATTATACTTAGAGCATGTCTCAAGATTTTTACTATGGAAACTCCACATCTAAGTGTATTTTTTCATGCGTGTGGTTATGCTGGTTATATTTATTTGCTGGAAATATCCTCTTTTGTGTCTCTATTAATCTTATGAAAATATCTCACCATTAAATCATTTACATAGCATCTTAATTAATTAATTTACTTCCTAACTTGACCAAACTGTTACAGATACCTCACTTAGCCTTAAAAACGAAGAAACCTTACTTGCAAATCATATGAGGCCTTTACCTTCGATAAGGTCATGCGAAATTGACATGGCCGCATCATAATTTGACCAGTCGGCCTTTATCGAAGCTTATGTAATCTAATTTCCGTATCTTTGACGTAATTGATATAGCAATATATGCTACTTAAGATGATTACCACTATAGAGGGACTAAAAGCACCAAGCTATATTGCTAGATATATGCCCCAAAAATTGTCGTATAAATTACTGCATAGGTAGGTACTTGAGAAGATCAAATGATAATTGGGAAATTAATCACTATCCTAATTAGTTTGATAAATTTTTCATAGGCGTGAATCATAGGAATGATATACAACATCATTTTTAGATAAGATATTGTTCTTTATATACCGTAGATACATTTAAGTGTTTTAAGATTTTAAATAAGTAGGCAACATTTAAACAAAATCAATTCTGTTTATTTCTGTATCTGGGTGTTTACCTATTGACACGGTTTATGTGCGCAAGCGCAGTTTTTTATTTCGTATAGTTCCAAGAGAGCGAACATGAAATACAGTTAGAGAAGATTAAGTATTTAATACATGAGCACAGAAGATGAAAAACTATATTTACTAAAAGCGATAGCCTGAAATTATAGAGTTTGATAATTTGAAGAAATGGTCCCAAAAATATAGAACAAAATAACCAGTTATATTTAAATACTTGATACTAATGTTTTGACAATTTAAAAGTATAATCAAAATGTTACTTGCAAGCAGACTTTGCAAAACTGGCTTGACTCGTTTGAGTTGAAAAATAAAAGTAGAAGTGTAGAACGAAGGGTAATAACTGCATATTACCTAGTACACACGGAATTAAAGTGAACTTTTTGATCTTATATTGAAATAAATTAGTTTTTAACATAAATTTTTGTTTAAATTGTATTCAAACATGTTATAAGTCAGCCGCGTCCGCGTCTCGAGCCCACCCGTTTTCAAATGATAAATGAATAATCAACACTTTCTATTTCACTTGAGTGAGATCGCTGCTTTCTCATACAAACTGATTTTCTTTAATTTTATTTACCTGTTCAATTTTGTATTTTGAACTTGACACAGCTAATGGTTTAATGCTGGACGGTTTATTAGTACGTTTTTTATACTTTATTATGATTATTAGCTGGCCACTACTGCAACAAAGACGTATAATTATGAAATGGTTGCATTCTAAATAATTTCATCATTTTTTTTTATCTCATTAATTTTTTATCAATTTCCAAGGACTGATGCATGTTTTTACAGGAGCATGAGGGCAACTTACTGTTTAAATACTAACATTTCCTTCAATTTCATCTTCATAAATAACAATGGTTTGTTCCACAGCAAACTGCGCTTCTCAATCTTGTCGCTAATGCGGCTGGTGGTGGTCGCTGCTGGGTTCCACCGGGTGCGGGTGCTGGGGCGGCAACACGTGCCTTCTAACTCTCGGGACGCGCCAGTCGTGGTAATGGCGCCGCATTCCACCTTCTTCGACGCCATTGCAATCGTCTGCCTCGGCGCACCCAGCGTGGTGGCCAAGGCGGACACTGCGCGGTTGCCGTTCATAGGACGTAGGTCTATAGTCGCATGGCAGATTTGAAAAGCTGTTTTTCGCTTGCTGTGTCCGAAGCATGCTTGCTGCTAGCTTTTTCTAACGCGCTTGTCCTATTTGTCGTTTATTTGCCACATTTGCACAATATTCTTGGTTTCAGCATCAGTGTTGCCCGTCGAAAATATTTAGAGCATGAATTAATATGTAGACTCATGTATTAGCCTTCACTGTGTTATTGAGCAATGGTCACAGTAAATTAGTGTGCAATATGTGTGTTATTCATATTTGTTTCCTTACCAAGTACCTATTTATAGAGCTCGTTTGAATCTTAATGAAGAGCGATGTATGGTACCTACTTAATGTTTTATAGGAGCTCGTGGCTAAGCAACAGCCGCACGGGTCGACCGATCAAAGGTTAAGCTGCGCTTGGCGCGGTCGGTCCGTGCATGGGTGACCATCTTTGTCATAGCGAGACTCCTCCGTGCCTCGGAAAGCACGTTAAGCTGTTGGTCCCGGTTGTCATTTGTACATCTTTGACAGTCGTTACGGGTAGTCAGAAGCCAGAAAGTCTGACAACCAGTCTTACCAAGGGGTACCGTGTTACCCGGTAACTGGGTTGTGGAGGTCAGATAGGCAGTCGCTCCATGTAAAACACTGGTACTCAGCTGCATCCGGTTAAGACTGGAAGCCGACCCCAACATAGTTGGGAAAAGGCTAGGCAGATGATGTTGTCACTTATATGGCTTCTCTGGTCTATGTTTTGTGAATAAAGCTCGAAAAAAGTATTCCTTGTTTATAATGTTACGTCTAAGATCTATCAGTAGAATGTTAATTGCAACAAAAATAATCAGGAGCGATGAATATTGTTCGAGTAAGAGATCGGTTGACTCCTTTACTCTGTTAATAATCAACATCGGATTTGTATTAATATTGTTAAGTATTCTAACATTAGTTTCTGCCAGTGTTAACACTCGTATTCGTACTAAAAAAAAAAACTATATTTGTTTCCGGTTTGTGTATCAAATTGATTGATTTGTAGCATTTGTGTGAAAACATACAGGATCGCATTTTAGCTTGCATCTCCAAACGAGAAATGAACACAATTCAGAACTCCAAAATATTTGCATATGCAATATGTAATGCATATGTAATATTGAATTTCTCGAAAAAAATAATTTCTACTGCAAATGAACCGCAGTGTTCCGTCATTTCGTACATACGATAACTGCAATGAAGTAGCGTCAAAATGCTTTATATTACGGTAATTTGCTTTACTTAAGACTTTTTTGTATTGACTAGGTATTATAAAGCTTAATTGTAATAGACAGCTGTGTTGCTGGGAAATTTGTTCATCACTACTTATTCTATCTAGCCATAACACTAGGAAGCAGTGAAAAGTGGGAGTTTTTGGGATGCTGTCGTAATGTATTTTGATGTAGCATATTTTGCTGCATAGGAATTTCCAGGCATTGATAAAGTGCAAGCAATAAACTTCTTTTATATTTTATATGTATCTATGAATATGAAAAACCTATGAATTCTTTGATTTGTCGGATTTACCTGCGCTCTAAATTGCAGAATTAAAATTAAAACATCTGAAAAAATTACGTTAAAAGGTGGTACGAAGGTCATGAATATTTTTACCTTACTTCCTTATGATATGTAAAAAATCCCCAATTCAATAAGTAGTTATAACAACTAGCTATGTACTACACCTATAAATAATTTTGTTGAATAATATTTTATGAATTTTCCCTCTAAATTAATAGTTCGAGTATAATAGATAGCATCGGGAATAACGTGTAGCTCAGACCTTCAGATAAACAAATCTTGGAAGTGCCATGTCGCGGTAAATGTGCAGGTCCGAACTAATTTCTGTATGAAGCATTTATTTTAACAGTCTAGCCAGAGCTTCCTCGGGCGCAATAAACAATGTTTTCAAGAGATATTTTAGTTACAATCTTTGGGCAATTACTTGTGGAGGAATTTGTTGTCATTAGTCAAGAAAAAAATAAAATACCTACTTTATAATCCTAAATGTACTCACTATAATCATGTTTTATATATCAACTAGCGTAGCCTCGGGAACAAAATATTCAGGAACAACGGTATTGATTTTTCCTTGTTCCAAAAATAAGTCCTATCAGATCTTTCAGTTAAAAATATAGTGCCTATAAATAAAATATTATTTTCCAGTTTCGTGACGCTTAAAAGAAAAAAGATTTATTTTTTTTGCTTTCGAAACATTTTCTTAAACATTTTCGATTACGGAAGAACTGGTGCGGAGCCGGCCTATTTTTATAATAGATAGTCTATAGAATGCTTAGTTAATAAAATTATTGGTAGGTACAACATAGCCATCGCTAGAAGGCAAGACTGAAAGAAAATTAAACTCCTTTCTTCAGTCAAAATGACTTAATTCCTATTTATTTTAAAAACAACGTTGTCGAGTACATAATGTGCCACTCAGCATACAATAACAAACCTATTGTAATATTATTACTTACCTACTATATAAATAGTCTTCACGAGGAGGTCAAAATGCTACCTTGAAAACATTATTATTTTTTTATTGATAACACTGATAGCATACTCTAAAAAAATATGCGTGGTCATACATAAAAAATCTACGCGTCGACTCGTAAACCTCCTTTTTTTTCATAGGCTAAAAAAGAAAACGTGTTCCATGTTCTGTGTTTCTTCGCATATAATTATTAGGAACAAATATAATATAAAAAAAATCAAATAAAATGAATAAAGACTAGGTTAGGCCTCTATTATATTGAGGTTTTTTTCGCCGACGTCACTACATTAATTTAGCTGTCCTGTCTGTACTAACATCTTGACACCGTTACTTCACGCCAATAGAAGCCATAGGACATGTACCCAATGGCATTTGTTTCGTTAGACTGGTTTCTTTATTTACACGCGTCAAATGTTTTAGTGTTTTTTTTAAACGACGCTTTCTAGCGGAATAGGATGGATGACAAGTTATTAATCAACAAAAACTGACCTACAGTTTTTGTTGATTAATAACTTGTCTGTGAGATGTCTAGAATCCATTATGGATACCAGAAGTTTCTCATACACTAAAATAATCGAGTGTGTAATTTTTGATAACCTGTTTATGTAAAATGCATGACATTTAACAGCGATTTAGGGCCCTCGCTCACGGCGACTTTTTGTAGCGATGCTGTCGCGCGGCCGCATCGATACAGTCGCGAAGCGGTCGCGAGCTGTGTGCCCTCGCCCACGGGCTCAGCTTCAGTCGCGATGCAAACGCAATACTGTCGCGCTTCTGTCTCGATGCAAACGCGATTCAGTAAGGGAGCATTCAAGTATTACGTAACGCAAAATTATGTTGACCTTTGTTATAGTATTAATTGCGTTTGCAGTAGTAATTAAATAAATAAGAGATTGTTAAGTTATATGTTTTTACTAGCTTTCCGCCAGCAGCTTCGTCCGCGTGGGCTATATGAATTCTCAGCCCGATCGGTTTAAAATTGACAAAGTTTCATACAAACTTTCATCCCTATTTTATCCCCTTGAGGGTAGAATTTATCAAAATCCCATCTTAGCGGATGCCTACGTCATAACATCTAGCTGCATGCCAAATTTCAGCCCGATCCCTCCAGTGGTTTGGGCTGTGCGTTGATATGTCAGTCAGTCAGTCAGTCACCTTTGAACTTTATATATATTTAGATTTAGATTAGATTTAGTCATAAATCAAATAAGTGTAGGTACGTAGAAACACAATTCAATTGTAATTACTGCTCCTCTGTCCACGGGTTTGCCAGCCACTCAGACTCTTTCATTAAAGGTATTTGGAGAGCAGACGAAGAAGGTTACGGTTTTGTTAAAATACTTGCATCAACTTTGTCTTTGAGCCAATCGGTATCCTCAGACAATGCTTCACTATGGCGCACAATGCAGAGCAGCTAATTTGCCCTTCTTCTTCGAGGGGTTCCCCGTAAAACATAAACGAAAAGGGTTGCCGATTTTTTTATTAAAATAAAAAAAATGTTACGTAACGCGTTGTTTAAATACCCCTTCTCCCGCCCTTGTAACGCACCGTAACGTTTTACAAGACCCTCCCCTCTCCCCAAATTGCGTTACGTAATACTTGATTGCTCCCTATCCGTTCCTCCCCCCGATGTCGTCCAACACGGTCGCGCGTTTGCAGCGATACAGTCGCGATGCAGTAGCGCGTTGCAAATGCGACTAACACGCGTTAGTAGCGATACTGACGCGCGTTTACCAAACGCGCGACAGCATCGCTACAAAAAGTCGTCGTGGGCGAGGGCCCTTAATTATACAGTCACCATGTTAATTTTAAGTTATTACAATTATGCTTAATAGAATGAATTAAAAGTGGCTAATTTAAATAATAGCTTAGCATCCATGTCTCGCATTATAGCGGCCATAATGAGGGCGGAATGCACCATTGCTTACTGAATACAATTACTACCAAATATTTTAAATTTTATCATTACTTCATTTAATCGTTTGGAGACTGCAGAAAAGACTACGTGACTAAGTTCAACTACATGACTATTTTATATCATAGTTCGACTTACATTAGATGTATGCCAATGTAAACCTCTATGAACAACCCAAAACAAAATGTGGTTTGCCGGAATTAAAAAAAATCACGAAAGCCGATATGACGCACTTACCCATACGTGTTGAAGAGAGCGTGACCCACTCAATTTATTTTGTTAAAATTAATGATTGATATGTACATCAAATACACAAACGCCATCTATTAAATATTAAGTGTCAATTTCTTTTCAATCTATGTCTGTCCAAGTTTAGAATGTTATAGTCTGTGATGTCTTTGAAATAAATTCAGTTGTTGATTGTCCTACAAAAAGAAAACGTGTTTTATTAGGTTATGGGCCCAGTGAGTGATTTTAGTTAATCTCAAAGTGTGCTAGACTTTTGGATGTGCCTGTATTTGTGTTGGACTTAATAGAAATGGCTACTAACTCGTATATAACCAATGTTCCAAAATTAAAAGGGCGGGAGAATTATAACGAGTGGGTGTTTGCCGCGGAGAATTTACTGATACTCGAAGGGAAGGTAAATTCTATCAAGCCTGAGAGTGATGTGGTAGCCGCGGAGGACCTTGTAACAAAAGCCAAATTAATTCTGACCATTGATTCGTCATTATACGTTCACATTAAGGATGCTGCAACCACAAGGGATTTGTGGCTTAAATTGAAGCAGATGTTTGATGATTCGGGGTTCTCGAGAAGAATAACTTTATTACGTAATCTTATATCATGGGGGTTAGACAAGTGGCAAAACGCTAACGCTAACGCTAACGCTCAATGTATGGGAATGACATTCGTTTACGACTAGCTATATGTCATTCCCATACATTGAGCGTTAGCGTTAGCGTTTTGCCACTTGTCTAACCCCCCATATCGTCTTGAAAATTGCGAGTCTATGACGAGCTACGTAACGCAAATTATCGAGACCGGACAAAAATTATCAGGTACGGGATTCAACGTGAATGATGAATGGATTGGCTGTTTGATGCTGGCAGGGCTCCCTGAGAATTTCCCAATGATTATGGCGATGGAGCATTCTGGTATCGCCATAACAGCAGATGTAGTCAAATCAAAATTAATTGATTTGGCAGGAAATGATAGTGAGTCAATTAGTGCATTTTTCAACAGAGGGCAGCACTCTAGCCACAAAGGACGAAACCATAAACCTACCGGCAACAACTCAAATTTGAACAAAGATGGCGAATCGTCCTTCAACAAAAATTTGAACAAAAGAAAAGTTATAAAGTGTTATCGTTGCAAGCAGACAGGACACTATAGAAATCAATGCACACAAGATCAGAATATGAAAATGAAGAATACTAATGCTTTTTCTGCTGTGTTTTTAAGTGGGAACTTTAGTAAGCAGGACTGGTATCTGGATTCAGGAGCTAGTGTGCATATGACGACTGATATAAATAATGTTCGTAATAGATCCAATGAGCAGAGTATTAAGGAGATTATAGCTGCAAATCAGTGCTCTATGCCAGTGTTATGCTCGGGAGAAGTTGATATTGTGACGATTACTCCGAAATACAAATATGAAGTGACTATGAAAGATGTATTGTGCGTGCCTAATCTCGCTACGAACTTGATATCTGTTAGTAAGCTTATACAGAATGGTAATAGCGTAGATTTCAAGGAGAAGTGTTGTTACATTTACAATAAGCATCAAGCCTTGGTTGCTGTGGCCAATTTAATTGATGGTGTATACAAACTGAACATGGACAGTAAACATTGTTTGTTTGCATCGTCGTCGGCTGTCAACAGTGAAGTGTGGCACAGGAGGCTAGGCCACTTGAATAGCACAGATCTAAATAAGATGAAGGATGGTGCAGTTACAGGTAGGGATTACAAAGGAAAGGCTGTTATTGACAAACACACATGCGTTGTGTGTTGCGAAGGAAAACAGTCAAGGTTACCCTTCAACAATATTGGTTCAAGAAGTACTGAGGTTCTACATACAATACATGCAGACCTGTGTGGACCAATGGAGACTGCTTCGATTGGAGGATGCAGGTATTTTCTAATTTTAGTCGATGATTACACGCGAATGGCATTCGTGTATTTTCTCAAAGCTAAGAATCAAGTGTTCAAATATTTTAAGGAATTCAAAGCTCTAGTTGAGAATCAACAGAATAAAAGGATAAAAATCTTTAGGACTGATAATGGCCTTGAATTTTGTAATGCTCAGTTTGACAGTTACTTGTCTGAGGCTGGTGTCATCCATCAGAAAACTAATACGTATACGCCAGAACAAAATGCCATGAGTGAAAGAATTAATCCGACAATTGTTGAAAGGGCTCGCTGTATGTTATTTGATGCAGGTCTAGATAAAAGATTTTGGGCCGAAGCAGTAAACACTGCAGTATACCTTAGAAACAGGTCAATTGCATCGGGATTAAATAATAGGACACCATTTGAACTTTGGACTAATAATAAACCTAACTTGAGCCATGTTCGAATCTTTGGCAGCCAAGTAATGATGCATGTACCAAAGGAGAGAAGGCTAAAGTGGGATAGTAAATCCAAACCACATATACTTGTTGGTTATGCAGAGAATGTTAAAGGATACAGAATATATGACCCACTTAAAAATTGTATAGTTATAAGTAGAGATGTGATTATACAAGAGAACTTGGAAAGGAATGTTTTGAAAGACAATAGTAATGTATCAGTGTCAGTGGGGGACATTCACCCAGCACAGGATAACTCTATAGAGAAGAGTGTAGAAGAGATAAAGGCTGAGCCTGATGTTGATGAAAATGATTCATCGGGATCTGAGTATGAAAATGCTCAAGCTAATTCAGACTCTTTATTACAGGATGCTGAGGAGAAGTCAACTGTTTTAACTAAAAGAATTAGGCGACCCCCAGAGCTATGCTATGGCTTTTCAAATTTTTGTACCTCAACATATGATGATCCAGTAAGTGTTCGAGAGGCTCTACAGGTTTCAGATAAAGAAAATTGGACTGCGGCCATGAGGGAAGAACTTGAAGCATTTGAGCAAAACAATGCTTGGACTGTTGTTCATCAGGTACCTTTAAATAAAACATTAGTACAGTGCAAGTGGGTGTTCAAAAGAAAATAAGAGAATGATAACAGGGTGCGTTATAGAGCCCGTCTTGTAGCAAAGGGCTTCACCCAAAAGCCAGGTGTAGACTATGACGAAACTTTCTCACCTGTAGTTCAACACTCAACTCTTAGAATGTTATTTGCTCTCTCAGTACAATTAAATTTAGATATTAGTCACTTAGACGTTAAAACTGCCTTCCTAAATGGTGATCTTAAAGAGGATATTTATATGGCTCAGCCAAATGTGGTTTTAACTGATGCAAATTGTAATGTAGTTGTAAAACTAAATAAAGCAATTTATGGACTGAAACAATCCTCTAGGTCATGGTACGAAAAAGTTGATCAGTGTTTAAGTGAATTAGATTTTAACAAAAGTCTTCTAGAGCCATGTGTATTTACAAAGTTTAAGGATAATGTTAAAGTAGTTATAGCTCTATATGTCGTCGATTTTTTTGTATTCTCAAATAATAAGGTAGAAACTGATCATTTAATTTCTGTATTGAGTTCAAAATTTAAGATTAAAAACTTGGGACAAGTTCAGCAGTGTTTAGGAATGAGAGTAAGAATTGATGATAATTTGAATGTCATTACTCTAGATCAAGAGCAGTATATAGAGCAATTATTAGATAAGTTTAATATGTTAAATTGTAAAGAGGCTAGTACACCAATGGAGTGTAAACTAAAATTAGAAGAAGATAATGTTTGTGATACCCATATTCCATAGCAGCAACTAATTGGCAGCCTGATGTATTTGTCAGTGCTCACTAGACCTGATATATCTTTTAGTATAAGTTTCTTAAGTCAGTTTAGTAAATGTTACAATAATGTTCATTGGGGTTATGCTAAACGTATTCTAAAGTACTTAAAGAGGACTAAACATTACTGTTTGAAATATGTTAAGGGGTCAGCTGAAATAGAAGGTTTTGCAGATGCCGATTGGGCCAGTAATTGTATTGATCGCAAATCCTATACTGGTTACTGTTTCACTTTGTCAGGGGCAGCTGTTTCCTGGGAAAGCAAAAAACAGAGGACAGTGGCGCTTTCCACTATGGAAGCAGAGTATATGTCAATAGCAGAAGCTTCTAAAGAAGCTATTTATCTTAGAGCTTTGCAATCTGAATTAACTAATCATAATATGTACCCAATAGTGATATATAATGACAGCCAGAGTGCTACACCCAGACTGATTGATATGTACATCATACACAAACGCCATCTATTAAATATTAAGTGTCAATTTCTTTTTAATCTATGTCTGTCCAAGTTTAGAATGTTATAGTCTGTGATGTCTTTGAAATAAATTCAGTTGTTGATTGTCTTACAAAAAGAAAACGTGTTTTATTAAATCGTTTGGAGACTGCAGAAAAGACTACGTGACTAAGTTCAACTACATGACTATTTTATATCATAGTTCGACTTACATTAGATGTATGCCAATGTAAACCTCTAAGAACAACCCAAAACAAAATGTGGTTTGCCGGAATTAAAAAAATCACGAAAGCCGATATGACGCACTTACCTATACGTGTTGAAGAGAGCGCGACCCACTCAGGTCTGGTTCTTCAGCAAAAGAAGAGGTCTTTGTCCTGCAACGGAACACATAGATCAACAATTATTCGAATAAAACCTGTTTACCTACTTATGCGAAGTTAAAAAATAAGGATAGTGAGTAATCAGCTTCGAATTGACGTCAGAGTAAAGAGTCAATGGGCTTGCTTTGAGCACCGATCGTTTTTTTTAACTCGAGGCTACGTGTGGTCTACTATTTTGATAGTGCTGTGCTGTAGATAATATCGATCATTATTGAACTTATTGCTTTCATAATTATGATGAGGAGCCCGTGGCCAAATAACAACCGCACGGGTCGATCGATCAGAGGTTGAGTTGCGCTTGGCGCGGTCGGTTCCTAAATGGATGACCGTCTATGTCATACAAAACTCCTCAGTGTCTCAGAAAGCAAGTTAAGCTGATCCCGGCTGTCATTTGTAGATCTTTCACAGTCGTTACTGGTAGCTAGAAATCCTGACAACCGGTCTTATCAAGAGCCAGATGTCTCGTGTTACCCGGTAACTGGGTTGTAGAGGTCAAATACGTAAAAAACGAATATCAAATTGACACACCCATCAAAAGGAGTTTAATATACATTACTGCATATGTTTGGACGTTTATCTTATTGATACTTTTAACGAATCAATGAATATCATAAAACTGTCATTGACTAACGTAATTAGGGAGTGGTATGTCTAAAGGGAAAATTCCTGTCCTTATTAAAGTCGGATTGCCGGATTTATACTTTAACGAATGTCACATACCGTAAACAAAAACGTAAGAGTTTCATACAAACTTTGCCCCCATTTTTCACCCCCCTTAGGGGTAGAATTTCGGAAAATCCTAATCGGATGCCTACGACATACAAAGAACACACCCTCCAAGATTCAGCCCTCTACGATCAACAGTTTAGGCTGTGCGTTGATCCGTCAGTCATTCAGAACAAAGCATTTTATATGTAAAGATTAAGTAAACATATGCATCTTAGACGAAAAAAAATTATTGAAAAATCATCCTCAACGACGGAAGAACTGCCGTTTCACTTAAAAAACCTCTTACTTTTGGTGCAACTAGCTGTAATCTGTAAGTAACATAATGTTATGGAAATATAACATAGATATTCCAAAAATAGAAAGCTTTCACCATCGCGATATCGAGTCAAATGATTTTAAAACTACATTTTTTGTAAACTGCGTATAAAATTGTACTTACCGTTATTGTAGATGGGGATCCAACGTAAAGCCGAGGCGTAAGCGCAGATAAAATTTATCGCTTCCGTTTATACATATTTGATATTCGAATATATTATTATAATATAATAAAGCCAAACCTTACAGACAGATATGTGTTGCTGGGGAGTTTGTTTCGCCAATTCTTCTTCCCAGCAAAAACACATAGGAAGTGGTGAAGGGCTGAGGTTTTTGGGGCTCTCTTGTAAATTGATGTTCAAAAAGTGCTGATTTTCAGCCTAATTTGAATAAAGGACTTTTGAAAAAGAATTCAAATTCAAAATCGTTTATTCAAACTAGGCTGGAAATCAGCACTTTTTGAACGTCAAATAATAATAATAAATATCATTGGACGATTTCACACAGCGCCATCTAGCCCCAAAGTAAGCAACTAATATGCTTGTGTTATGGGTGCTAGCTTAACGGATATACTACTTATATATATTTTTTAAATAAATACATTTTATACATGTACAGAAGACAACTCCCAAAACGCCTGCCCTTTATCATTTTCTATGTGTTTTGCTGGAAAGAAGAGGTGGCGCAACAAACTTTCCAGCAATAGGTGCCTATAGGTTATATGATTATTGTTTTATTAATATCGCACGGCGTAATTTACACCTGCGTATTTACAATTATTATTAAACTTCATTCATTTATATTTTTGCACAAAAAGTATTTATCAAGGCAAAATAGTAAGTTTATTTTACCAATAAAATTAATACAAACTAGTGTTCGTCCACTGGTCGAAATATGGCCAGATTTTTTAGCTTTCTGCACTTCTCTATATAAATTTTAACTATGCCATACGTCATCACATCATTTACTGCCATCTTACTCATCTTTTACGATGAATTAAACTGTAGCTTTTCGCTTCTTTAGCCTCGCTTGCACTGTAACAAGACCGATGCGCGGAATTTGACACATTTGTACAATTTGTTGATTAATGTAAGTAACTAGTTATGTTAATGTGTATGGTTTTTAGTTGCTTTTTTAGTCACTTTTTAAAAGAGAAATTAGGAAACTGTTTTTATTGCGGAATTATTGTCGAGCTTTATATGCGTTCGGTCATAATTCTCGTTTTTTTTTCTCGATCTTACCACTCGATTCGCTTTTTTATTAATATAAAATTGCAATTCGAGTCAATGATTGTTTGCTGGTGTACACCACTACAGGCTAAGGCAAGTTCAGCTTAATCTCCTAGGGCCGTATTATAGAACGTCACTAAAGTATAGATCTTGTTTTGAGCATAGTTTTGAGGACATTCATGAATCTAATTTTGATTTTTTTTAAGTAGAGCTAGATCCTTGTATCATTTATAATACGGACCTTAGAGTTATCGATCTGCTTGGTTATTTAGCCTCGAACCCTTTCAAAGTTCGTGTATTGAAATAATAAAGTAATGGCGTGCCTTTTGAACGTTACGCTGCAGCGTACAAACTACAATGAATAAGTTAAGGCAGGTCGTTGTGAATAATTCAACCTGTATATACGTAGAATAAAAGAACCATTTATTTTTATTAGAACTGGCATTTCCTAATTTTATTTCTAAATTTATAAAACCAGACAGAAAGGCTCGGATTCGGCGAAATGAAAAAATATAAAAAGGTTGTATGGTTTCAAGACCTCGACCTGTCCTATTTTAAAACATTCCAGCTTCAAACTACACTAATTTAATTAAGACTTCGGCCTCAACACCAAGTCAAGATTTTCTTGGAGATTAGGCTGTTCAAAGTTTCACTGCATTTTAAATGATGCACTGCATTGCAGAAACAACTAGTATACACTAGGGCTTTTCTAAGATCTTTACGGACCAGAGGCCGTACTACCATGTGTTTGTGCAATCACTGTTCAGGTGTGAGAGCGAGACACAGCTACTAACGTCGTTTAGCTCAGTCTCTTTTTCACAACGACGATTTTATGATGCAGTGCGAAAAAGTGACTGTGTTATTGGTCCTGTACATCTTCAAAAACTTCGAGCTCTATTTTTATTTATTCGTCTCATCTGCCTAGCCTTTTCCCAACTACGTTGGGGTCGGCTTTCAGTCTTAACCGGATGCAGCTGAATACCAGTGTTTTGATTTACTCATCTACTCTAGTAAAATCTTGACTTGTCGATAAAATATATTGAGATAAAAAAATTACATCTTTGGTATCGGCCTGAATCTATGTTAAGAAAAGCTTACGTCGTGATAAAATATTAGTATGAGTTTACTTTAAAAAAAAAGGGAGCAATGGACAAAAAGTAATAAATTTAAGACACTCAAATATTCTTTAATATTGGATTGGCTGCCATCTAGCCTTAAACATTTTATTCCTTGTTCCAATTAAACCTCTGTCCTATTGGATTTTTTGTTGTCATAACTAAACGAGTAGATCTTACTAAAACTACAAACAGAAAGCGCTAGTTTCACCAACTCCGAATAAGTCCCGCATGAATTAATCTGACAGATTATTTCAAACAGATGATGTTCCAATTGTGAAGTAGTGAAACAGGCCCTTAGGCTGTAATCTCATTGCGTGACTGGTTCGCAGCCGCAAATATAATTTCAATGGCTTTTATTTAAGTCTCGACAAATGTTCAAAGTGGAATAAAAATCCATTTACCTGTCATGCAATAGTTATCATTGACTTTTCAGTGATTTTGAGCTATTTCGCATTTAAGTGGGCTACTGCAGATAAGGGTATTGGCAAAATTGGCTCCCTCAAGACTGTTAGAACCGCATTTGATTTTTTATTTTGTTTTTATAGGGCCCTGAAGCCGCTAATATGCTTCATCGGGAAAATGTCGTACTTGGCTGGCGGGATGGCGATCACCATTCGAGGGAGGCAGGCTAGCCGAAAGGAGGCTCCTATCCTAGTGGTCGCCCCACACTCATCATTTTTAGACAGCTGTATCGTGTATGCGACCAAGATGTCTTCCGTCATCGTGAGGAAGGAGAGCATGGACAATTATGTTGGAAGTAGGTGGTTATTCTGTCTGGTGGTGGTCATGTGGGGTGGACTGGTGTTGGGTTTTTTGGTGTTGGTCATTTTAGCATTTGATTAAGATTCAAAGGGATTTATACTAAGGCTATCGGTTAATAATGTTTTGTGTTAAGTGGATTTGATTGTGGTTTTTTTACATAATGTTCTTTGATTTATAGCAAAATAAATTGGGCAAGACTATAATTTCGCAGTGATGTAGTGCCAAGATTTGGGTTCAAATAGTTTAGACATCAGAGTAATTTTTTTTACGTTCTTTGTTAACTTACTTTTCCTAATCGTTAATACAAGGAAATATTTTCTTCAGTATATCTACATGTTATGTTTATTGAGTTTCGCATACCACAGACTCTTTGGAAATCGTGTTTAACCACAGAAAGAACGAAAACGTTATATGTTTCTACCCAATTACGCCATTTCTATGCATGTTGCACAAAACTGCGGGTCTTCGTATTGCTTATTACAGCATAAATAAGAATCAGCGTCAACTAAACACCAAGAAAGTATTACAAGAGAACTATAATCATGAAAGTTGAACAATAGAATGTCATGTACGGTAAGCTAAAGATTAATTACCTGCATTGTATTTAACATTGACTTTTGGCCATCAGAGGTGGTTTAGAAAGCCTTAACTTTAAGAAATTCTAATTACGCCAAAAAAAGGAGATGCTTTGGGCGACGGGAGTCGCGGGTTCCCTGCCACCTTTGCGCAGGCCTGCGGATGGTAGGCAATGGGTAGCTCGCCATCAGGTGAGCATCAAGCCTGGGTCGACGGCACGTTGTGTTCCATACGCGCCTCAATGAGATTTCAGCATAAGTGACGAGGTTTGTTAAGGCCAGTGCTTGCCGGGGCTGTAAGATTGTTTGAAAAAGTCAGACAATTGAATATGGATGGGTTTTAGTCAGTACCTAAGAGTCTGACACTCCTTCACATTCCCTCCCACAGCGGGAGACCCCAGCCCGCCATTTGATGATTTTGCATCCTTCAAAATTTATTTATTTTGAATGGTATCTAGTCGAAACACTTATCATGTCATAATCATACAACAAAAGCACGTTACACTTTTCGAAACGCAAGCTCGAATTTACAAAATTCAAATCATTTATTTCAAATAGACCATTTACAGGCACTTTTGAATTGTCAAAGAATAATGAGTCTGTCAGTTTGTCATAATGGAATAGTTGAAGCTATTTGCCCGTTCCAAAGCGTAGATTCCTATGGAGAAGAACGGGCAAAACTCCATGGTTACTCTTTTAAACATGTTTACAATAGCTGTTTTTACAATGTAAATTAAGAATTCACGACCTGACTCTAATGCTTGACAAACACCATGTTTTGAAAGCTATACGATCTTTTGTCAGGCATATGTTTTCACTGTGGTATTGTGTGTGCTCACGTCCGAACGTTACAATAGCCGGAATGGATTTTTCTTCTCTATTCATAAGGCTTTGTTCAAAGTGACCTCTTTCGATACGGAGTGATGCTGCATGTCGGTCTGTTTGTATTGAACATCGTGTTGTAGGAGACCGGTTTAAAAAATGTATAATTCATTTTGACCTCGCTGGTTTAGTAGTTTGAAATGGTTTAGGTTCGATTCCCGGCGCATTGAATTGAATGAGATTCTCGGGCTTTTTCTGTGTGTCAATTTTATGAAATAAAAAAAATGAATTGGATTTTTTTTGGATTAATCATATATTAAATTAATCTGGTAAAGAGTCAATAAGTATTCTAGGGTTAAAATCTATATTACCTATGGAATCAAACTAGATACTTTCCTTTATTCATTTTTATTTAAAAAATTAAAAATAATGTAAATTTAAATTAAAAAAAAATTAAAACCCATGTAATATTATATTTGATACGACTTGCATACTAAAATCAATCTTCATTTTTATTAATTAAAATAAACAATTTTTTTTTTAAACATTTAGCGATAACTGTTATTAGCAAGTACTTGTCTAGGCTGCCGTAGTGATGTGTCGTGTTGTTTGAAACGATAAGATAATGCCTATATTGTTCTAGATGGCAGTTTCCATCGTTATCTTAGAAAATAATATAGAACAAACGTCATTCAATATTTTCTAGCATTAAATATTCCTTGCAAACAACATAAACAAATGACTATAGAAATATGCCATCATGACGGTATTAAAAAAAAAATTATAGAAGTCGCGGTGGTCTAGTGGTTAAGGCACCTGCATTTCTTGTAGGAGTGTGTGGGTTCAAACCCTGGCAAGTACCAATGTGACTTTTCCAAAAGTCATATATAAGTATATCTTAGACACCATTGACTAACGGTGATGGAAAACATCGTGAGGAAACCTAGACTTAACGAGTTTCGTAATCGTCAAAGTATCGCCAATCCGCCTTGAGCAAGCTTGGTGATCAATACTCATGCCTTCTCTGTATGAGAAGAGGCCCAGCAGTGGGACAATATATAGGCTGATGATGACGATGGTATTCAACTACCCTACTTCCGGCAGTTTCAATCTATAAGGGACTTACTTTATGCACTCGGATAAAAATGGTGTCATCTATCTCTATATCGAAATTCACCTAAATATGTTCAGCCGTTTTATAGCAAAAGCGTAATAAAAAAACTCACTTTCGCTTTGATATATCAACTAGTTTTTTCCCGCGGTTTCACTCGCGTCCCGATGGAACTACTTAACCCAGCTGAATAAAAAGTAGCCTATAACTGTCTTTCGGGTTCCATTTATCTCCGTACCAAATTTCATCCAAATCGGTTCAGCCGTTTTACCGTGAAAGCGTATCAAACAAACTTTCTTTCTCATTTATAATATCAGTAAGGATTAAGACTAGTTGTTTAACCAAATAAATAAACTAACTCTCTAATTATCTTTCTTTTCTACACTAATATTATAAAGAGGAAAACTTTGTTTGTTTGTAATGATAAATAGGCTCAAAAACTACTGGACCGATTTTAAAAATTCTTTCACCATTCAAAAACTACATTATCCACGAGTAACATAGGCTAAATTTTATTTTGGAAATAATAGGATTCCGTAAGATATTTGGGTTTTTCGGACACAAGGTGTAAGAAATCAACCAGAAAAGTTACTTTTTTTGCGTACGCTACTAATCTCAGGAACTACTGGTCCGATTTGAAAATTCTTTCAGTGTTAGATAGCCCATTTATTGAAGAAGGCTATAGGAGTGGAGCACGACTATTCCACGCGGACGAAGTCGCGGGCAGAAGCTAGTATTTTATAATTATCAAATGACGGATGGCTTGTTACATAATCTCGCGTGTAGGGAAGAGGTTAATAAACCTTCCTACCTGCGAAAGTAAAAAAGTTAGTGACGTAACCGACGATACTTTTACTTGACTTGTTGGTTAATGTTGAACTTTGGTCAAGTTAAACTGAGTTATCGCACACCCAGGCCAATAAAGGCGTAAGAGGAATACACTAACTTTATGAGAGTGGATAAAAACTGTTTAACTAGGTATGTCTATTTTGTTTTTGATTCTATGATCTTTTGTTATACGTATATCATTAATAGTAAAACCTAACAGCCGGTTGGAACATAAAATATACGGTTACTTTTACGTGAAACTGAAGAACTCATCCAAGATCTCGCAAAATGGACACAAAATTGAATAATTTTGTAATTATATTATGGTTTACTTCTAAACTTTTATGATATCTATACTTTTATTTAATTGATATACCTATGTCATTATCCTAGCCTAGCTTTTTCCCAAATATGTTGGGGTCGGCTTCCAGTTTAAACCGGATGCAGTTGGTACCAGTGTTTCACATGGAGCGACTGCCTATCTAACCTCAACAACCCAGTTACCGGGTAACACGATACCCTATGGTAAGACTGGTTGTCAGACTTTCTGGCTTCTGACTACCCGTAACGACTGTCAAAGATCTACAAATGACAGCCGGGACCAACAGCTTAACGTTACAGACAGATATGTAAAGTTACTTTCGGGTTTATATTATTAGTAAGTAAAGATTAAGCATAGCCCGCGGTATCGCTCGCATTGTATGAATAGAAAAAATAATCTTTACTTAGGTATAATTTCCTATTAGTCAAAATTAGACCAAGTAACTCCAAAGATTACATACAAACTTACAAATTGTTCCTCTTTATAATATGTATTAGTATAGAAGTATAAATATACGTGTGGCATGCTACTAAGGCTTCCTGACGCCTTTTACCTAGGTATTAACTAAGTCTAGAGCTGAAGGTCAGTATAGCATGACTCGGTTTAATCCCTAAAGAAATATAGCCGGTTGCACCAAAAATATACGGTTACTTATACGTAAAATGGAAGAACTGTCATTCTAGACGTCAAAATCGAAGATTTAACGGATAAAGTTTATGGGTTCGGCGAAGGACTTATAGTAAATGAGGCACAGAGAAAGTACGTATAAAATAATATAATAATAAAACAAAACTATACACAAATCACTAAGAAGAAAAATATAATACAGTCACAAGTTATTATTCACATAAAAGGTTAATCTAAATATTTCACGCGGCAAGTGCGTCGCGGTATCGCGCGGGAATCGTTCTGCGCCGCCGGGGCCTCGGTTGGCGGTTGTCGCCGCTAACGGACTCACGCGTTCCAGAAAGATCTTCTGCACGCGGATTGGGCGATACGGAACGGGGGCGTTCCGTAATAAAAGAATTTGGTACCGCGAGATTAGAGAGGCGCGTTCGAGAATTCGTGGCCGTTATATCCTCCCCCTCCGAGTCACTACAACGCCTCGTTGGTGGCTCGGCAGAAACCAAATGACGGGGCCGTCCACGAAGGCGCCTAGGCTGTACTGGAGCTGAAACCTGACCCGACCGGTTTTGATAAATCTTCAAATCGGAAGAATGAAACTTCCCTATGGTTTTCGAATTTAAATCAGTGACTTCAAAGGTAGTAGGACTAACAACTCGGCTTATACGATAGGGTCCATCACGTTTCGGCATGAATTTACGGGTTCTACCTTTAGATGCATTACTAAGCAAATGCGTTGTCACGAAAACTAAGTCTCCTACTTTGAAATGACTAGGTTGCCGGGTTTCATCAGCTCTTATATTCCTATCGTCTTGATGACGTTCAGCCCTATCTGTTCTAGTGATAGCGTTCAACTTGCGGTAATCTACGCAAAAGCGCACGCTATTGTCCTTTTTAGGAACTAAAACATCTGGAGAGGTCCATGCAGACTCGCATTCCTCAATGATACCATCCTTGAGTCTTTTATCAAGTTCGGTCTTTCTCAACTGCTTCTTGGCAGGAGTGAGGCAGTACGGCGGGTCTGAAATAGGTGCATGACCTCCAGTATCAATATGATGCTCAGTATATGGTGTAGGGTCTCCCCCTGGTCTGAAGACATCCTCGTTGTGCTGTATAAGAGAAGCTAGACTCTCACGTTCGAGAGGGCTAATCATAGTTCCCTCGTCTTCTCTTAGAAAATCAGTAGCACAACACGACGCGAGGGTATTGGGGTACTCATACTCCAATGGGTATACTTTTCCATGACCATGGAAGTGCCATGTGGAAGTAGCAAAATTAATCACCAAATCAGCTGCTGTTAGAAAATCTATACCTAACAATGTATCACTATTAATAGCATCAGGAAACACTAAAAAATCAATATTTACACTTTTACCCTGTATTTTTACTTCTACAGTAGTAATTAGCATTTGACGCGTTGTTACTGAACCGTCAGCGAGTTTAATACTCATCGTCCTTGACGTAAACACCTGATTGTGTTGTTTCAGCAACGCGTATAGAGAGGAGCCGGCGATGCTACCTTTAGCCGCAGTGTCTATCAGACCCCTTCCTCTAATACCAAAAACTTCAATACCTAAGATAGGTCGTCTAGTCACATTGTTGTGAGAAGATTCTATAGACGAACAACTAAAATCAAAATTTTCCATCGCGACACCCTGTATAATATTTCCCGTATTTTGTCTTGAAGAAAACATATTCACCCTACTATTATGACATTTTTCCGGTATTTGTCTCGGTAAAATCATATTCACCCTACTCTGTGATGGACACTGATAAGAGCGCGAGTGTAACCTATTGTTTTCATTTTTACGACATTTTATTTCTTTGTTATTGTCAATAGATTTTAACTTGTTTTCGTTCGACAAGTAATTATTATTATTTTGTCGTAACAAAATACGGTCAGGTGCAGCCCCAGTATTAACCACTGAATAATGATAAGGACTCACCTGTGTGGACAGCTTACCGTCGGCGTCGTCCTTGGGTTCTTTATTTACCGTTGCCGAGCGCTTATGTACAAAATGAATAGCGCTAAAATGTGAATTACATTTCGAACACTGCGAACGCGCGACTCCGCTCTCGCCGCAACCGTAACACGAAACAATATTATTTACGTTTGCGTTTGGGTTTGCGTTTGAGTTTGCGTTTGCGTTTACGTTAGAGTTATCGTTACGCGACTCGATTAACTTTCGACACTGATTACGAGTATGTCCGTATTTTTTACAATAAACACAGTATCGACGCTTCTCGGCGAGTGTAGTGTTCGAGGCGATGACTGGCGTCGGTACATCCTCCGTCGACGTAAATTGGCGGGAACTCGGTGCTCGCTGCGTTGGTGGCCGCGCCGTCCCCGTCGGCGCCGTTGGCGGTGGGGGCGAAACAACTCGTGCGCGGGTCGCAGTGGCGGCGCTCTTTGATGGCGCGTGGGATGACCTCGACTCTTTCGTGGACTCCTCTATACTCCGAGCTCTTTGAAGGAGGGTATTAAAATCTGAGAACTCTTCCCTGCGTAACCTTTTACGGATTCTGAGATTTAATAGACCGTATATCATATCCATCTGTACTTTTTCATTGAGGTCACCGGATGGTAGGCGTGATAGGAGTGCGCGCGCTTTGGCCACGAATAGCTCCGTTTTCTCGTAGTGGGCTTGTGGCTTCGAGAATAGCTCCATATAAATACTATGAGGAGGTCGGTTATCTCCGAAAGCGCTGCGCAGGTTCTGTAGGGCGCCGTCCCATGTCGTCACGGTGGCCTTGACTCCTTGCCACCACGTGGCTGCGTCGTGCGTCAATAACATCGCTAGACCACGCAACGCGTTTTTCTCACTAACGTTAGCGCAGTCTTTGTATGCTTCTACCGCGTCGATGAAACCGTCGATAGACTCGTCCGGCGCTCCGCTGTACCGCACCTTGCACGTAGAGAAGTTGCCGGGTGCAGGTTGTGCGGAGGACGGCGTGGGTGTGACCGGCGCGGCTGTAGCCGGCGCGGGTGATAGAGATGGCGGGCGTGATTCGAGGATTCTCGTGAGCATTCTCTCGAAATTATCGGCCTGCGCCTGCTGTAGGGACGCCATCATGGCGGTCAGGTCGCTTGCCGTAATCGACGCCGGAGTCGCTTCGGTCGCGGGCGCGCGGCGCCTCGCTGACTTGGGCGTCACCATTTCTTCATCAACATCCACGTCATAATAATCCGTCTGACGACGTTGACTACGTGTTGTAGTACGCGGCATTATACACGAACACAGTTCTCACACGTTTATATACACTTACAAGTTCCTTCGCCCTCTCGTTGGGCAGCCAGTTTAACGGATAAAGTTTATGGGTTCGGCGAAGGACTTATAGTAAATGAGGCACAGAGAAAGTACGTATAAAATAATATAATAATAAAACAAAACTATACACAAATCACTAAGAAGAAAAATATAATACAGTCACAAGTTATTATTCACATAAAAGGTTAATCTAAATATTTCACGCGGCAAGTGCGTCGCGGTATCGCGCGGGAATCGTTCTGCGCCGCCGGGGCCTCGGTTGGCGGTTGTCGCCGCTAACGGACTCACGCGTTCCAGAAAGATCTTCTGCACGCGGATTGGGCGATACGGAACGGGGGCGTTCCGTAATAAAAGAATTTGGTACCGCGAGATTAGAGAGGCGCGTTCGAGAATTCGTGGCCGTTATAAAGATAAATTTGAATAATTTTGCTATATTTTATATTTTTGGTCTTAAGATTTATAAAATATGTTTGCCCAATTATTATCTACTAGCTTTCCGCCAGCGGCTTCGTCCGCGTGGGCTATACGAAATCAAATTAAAAATGATACCCTTTTTCACTCCCTTAAGGGTAGAATTTCGGAAAATCTTTTCTTATCGTATGCCTACGTAATACAAAGAACACACCCTCCAAGTTTCTCTATAATCAGCGGTTTAGGCTGTGCGTTGATCCGTCAGTCATTTAGGACAAAACATTTTATATGTATAGATGTAGGTACTTCACCGTCAGCCCAAGAAATGTTAATTACAAACAATTCAAACATGTTTAGCAAAGTATTACCAGGCTTAGGTATTTAGCATGTCTTGGTAACACAAAAAATATTAAAAGTAGATACGCTAATTATTGATATCATGTTTTGTGACATTAGTAAAAGTATAAGTCATCTGAATTTGATGCAACCGGCTGTTATCCAACTTTTTGTAAAAGAAAAAAAAGAATTGTTTTCTGCTTTACTGCCTCTTATCTGTATGGTTGCGTCGTTAATTCAATCAGAAATACTAATTAGTCTAGTCTAGACATTTTTGGACACGTATTTCTTATTGTAAGTAGAACTCTTACGTTACTATCGTAATTGGGAGAAAGTTGAGGTTAACGCGTAACTTTTAACCGTCTTAATCATATTATATAATCTACCGCCTAATGAGAGTAGGTATTTTGATCAAAATGTTTCTTTCTCTTTCTGTCAAACTTTGTTTTAGTTTGATAGAAAGGGACAAAAGGCAAAGAGCGTTTTTATGAACAAAACGGTAAGAGTAAAGAAATTGATAAAATAACTAGAGAAATATATGTAGAGTTTTCTTCATCAGTACCATTGCTAGTGAAAGAGTTTCTTGCAAAAAAGAAACAGTTTTTTGAACGAATTACACATAAATCATCCATCATGTGCCTAGCCATTTCCCAACTATTTTGGAGTCGTCTTCCAGTCTAACCGAAAACAACTCAGCGTGTTTCACATGGAGCGACTACCTATCTTTCCAACTCAGTAACAACAGGGTAACAAGATACCCCTTGGTAAGACTGATTTATCAGACTTTCTGGCTTTTGACTACCCGTAACTAATGTGATAAAGATCTATAAATGAAAGCCGGGATCAACGGCTCAATGTGCTCACTGAGGCTGAGTTATATACGAGGTATATCTCTCTCGAAATAGTTTTACAGATCCGGATTTTTAATGGTTAAGTTTATTGTATTATTATTTTATAATTGGTCGATAGTGATCAAATATGAGCTTATGTAAAATATGAAAATTTGTACAAATAAGAACTCTACAAGGACTTAACTGTATGAGGCTTTTAACCCTTGTTAACTTAGCGTGAGGTTTCAGAACTTTTTCAGTAAAATAAAGGTTCATTGGCAATACTAGGCATTTGTTAAAATACTAATCTGATGTAATGAACAATGGTTGCGTGTAACGTACCCTATAAACTAAGTTTTATAGCCGATCAAATAAAATGTTCCGTCTGGAGTTCGAAGATGACTAAGCCTTGGCAAAGTCGATTTCAGTCTAGATTTTTTGTTTTATTTTTAGCCTAACGTGTTCCACTATAAATCAAAAGCTTTCCCTCCCTCTTTACTACTACGGTGTGCCTATTTTTTCTTTTGTCGAAGGCCTCATGGTGATGTTTAAAAGTGATACCAATAAAGTTAAAAAAACCACATCGAAATCGTTTCCGTATTTTTTGAGGACAATGGTAACAGACAAATTCACATGAATAATTAAACCTTTTATGCCAAACTATACATTCTCCGTCGCAGTTAAAAAAGGCAATATTCAAAGACTGTATCAAAATAAATGGAGTTTTACGATGTTTTTTTTGCAATGTAACGCCATAGCTCCAACTAGGAATTATCATGAACGCAGGTATCAATTACTAGATGCCGACAATAGTGTGATTAAGTACTCCGTAATTATTATCGTAGATCACGGTTACGTACACTTGGAAACTAAACTATAGGAGTGTCCCAAATTATTGTGCTGATAGCGTAAAATACCATCCAGGTAGCCAGTCAGCTAAATGGTAGAAGGGCTATTGTCTACGGGTGTCAAGCATTTCACTTGTGTTGGCTATTTCAACGTATCTTTGAAGATATTATCATACTTGTTCTGTTGGTGTATTAAAATTCTTTGAATAGTCATCATATATGTGTAAACTATATTTATCACTGCTGGGCACAGGCCTCTTCTCATACAGAGAAGAAATGAGCATTGATCATCACGCTTGCTCAAGGCGGATTAGCGATTTCAGAGTTTTTGACTCCAGGTTTCCTCAGGATATTTTTCCTTCACCGTCAGTGACGTATATACGATATATATTTAGAAAGTACATACGACTTTAGAAAAGTCATATTGTTACTTGTCAGGTTTCGAACCAGCACATTCGTACACGACGGGTAGGTGCCTTAACTACTAGGCCACCATGACACATGTCTTTCAATAGTGACGAACTTCAACTAGGAAGTTGCCCCTTACCAAACAATTTACTTTATCTTCATTTACTTTAATAAATTACTTGTTATGTACCTACTTATTGTTATTTGCGAAACAAACCCAATCCCTTATGACATCTAAGACAATATTTGAGAGCTTGGACGTATTTTAAAATCTCTGTGCAAATCCGGAAATCAATAAGCGTAAGAATGATAAACATGACATGATCACTCGGAAACTGGCCGTGTCATGGATCAGTTGATTCCACCTTTAAGTGACCCTGATTTATTGACTGAAGGTAAATTGAATCACAAATTGTTATGAACAATATTATGTTTTAAAGTGCTGGCCGACATGCTTTGTATTATGTTGATGCAGACAGAATATACATAGGTGGGTGTAGCGCGCTGCATTCGCTGGTACAAGTGTCAGTGGAGCGAGACAACCACCATTGCTTCCATTTGCTTTTTGTCAAAGACCGAAATGCTTGCAACAACTCCAGAAAACAGAGTTTGTCTTTGAAATTTTTATTATGGTTGCATTTTTCAAGAGTTACTGCAACCCCGGAACACAGAGGGCCAAGGAATATTGACGGATTTTAGTCAGTAAGAGTACCACTCCTTGCCGTTCCCCCCACAGCGGGAGAGGGTCATTTATCGGTTTATCTATGGAAACTTATCGGGTTCCTTAATTAGTGTGGTGGTAGTCTTTAAAAAGAAGGTGGATCTTGAAAAGCCGCTATGTTCAATGGTATCCATGCCTCTACAGCAGGTAAGATAGCGTTCACACGCGGGCCTATAAATCACCAACTAGATTAGTTAGAAAAAATCTCTTGCGCCTCATCAGTATATACACAAGAGTCCAGATTTTTATCATAGCTGTGAACTGAGCTAGGCCTAGTTATGTCCGCTAATTAAGTGCAGGTAACAACCGCAGTTTATATTTAACTTTCTCTTGCTTTGCCTTTGTTCTACCGCTATCAGGATGTTGGTCTGGCTTGGCTTTTGTTTTTGATAGTGGAGTTGTTGTTTTTGCTTAAGCACTAATCACTTGTCTGTGCTTATTGTAAACGCTTCATTGGACTCTGTAAGTATTGAGAGAAAGTTCGCGTTTCCTTCAGAATTGTCGTTTGAACAATTTTTATGGTGTTCGACAGTTATTAAAAAGATGTGGTGGTAA
This sequence comes from Pyrrhia umbra, assembly GCA_963891755.1. Classification (NCBI taxonomy): domain Eukaryota; kingdom Metazoa; phylum Arthropoda; class Insecta; order Lepidoptera; family Noctuidae; genus Pyrrhia; species Pyrrhia umbra. Next base: position 1,658,163 of record OY982929.1, on the reverse strand, counting down.
AATGTGATCAATTTTGATTTTGGATTTTAACAGAACTAATTAGTTACTTGTTAACATATGCCCAAAAACAGTTTAATAGCTTCAAGTTTTGCACAAAGTATTCTCCCTTGTTCGTAGAACTTCATATTCTAACATTTTCGTTTGAAATTAACGTATCGAATCCTGACATTGTATAAGGATCCCTATCCTAATCCTCGATATGTCAAGTTTTTTATAATGTACGCTTGTTTCTATCGAAATATATATTGTACATTATTTGTACTTATTGAAATACTAAATCTTGCGTGTATGTTTTCCAGAATTGATAAACTACACGCAGCCTGTGTACGTGTGGCGGGATGACCCCAACTCCAGACAAAACACTATCAAGGAGATCATTGAGAGAGCTACTTCAAAAGAGGATTGGCCCCAGGTTAGTTCAAATCTTAACTTCCTACCTAATATTGTAAATGTATAGATGTGGAAGTGACTTTGTTTGTTAATTACGTTTGTTGTATTTAGAAATTAAACTAAGCATAACTAATAAGCCACATTTCCCCGCCGTTCCGTCCACTAGAACAGCTGATGAGAGTATTTTCGAAGCTTCGTATTCAAGCTTCGGCTGACCGACTAAAGTTTTATGTTATTAAGGCCCAAGTTCACCGACAAGATAACGGTCCGATTAACTTGAAACAGCTGTTTACCATAAATTCAAACTTCAACTTTCGATGGGTAATGGATTATTTTAGTTTTTTTTCCTGAAACGGTCGATTACCAAACTAGGGTTGAACTACAAGTAGATAGCTCAAAAAATACTGTTTCGTGGTTAAAAATCATTTTTATTTCAAGGGCCGATTAGGTAACCATCTGTCGGTGAGCTTGGCTCTTAGTGGGAAACAAGTTGATCGCCCAAAACTAACTTATTAGATTGATCCTATCCCAAAAATATTTTGATGAATCTGCCTTTAATTACACCGACGGAAAACAATCAAGATATATTTTTACGAATATCTGACTGATTTCAAATATATTCGGCAGTCAGAAAAGAAAAGTTTTCGATGGCATTATGACGTATATAAACTCCTTTCAGGTCCTGATATTTCCCGAGGGAACTTGTACGAACCGCTCGTGCTTGATCACGTTCAAGCCGGGGGGATTCTACCCTGGAGTACCAGTGCAGCCCGTCACTATCCGATATCCCAACGCGAGGGATACCGTCACTTGGACCTGGGAGGGACCTGGAGCGTACGTATCTGTTATCCTCTGTTTTGGGGATTAAATTTGTTTAAATATTATAAAGAGGTACAAATGTTAATTTGGTATGTAGGGGTAATCTCTGGGATTTCGAAGTCATTTTCAAAACTTCTTTCTCTTATAGAAAGATACATATTCCTGAATGCTATTTCATACACATATAATATGGCGATGTGACCTATGCAATCATTTTAAGATGCAGTTATTGTTCAATAAAAAAAATAAAATAATTTCAGTCTTAAACTGCTGTGGCTGACGTTGACTCAAGTGCACAGTTCGTGTGAGATCGAGTTCCTACCCGTGTACTACCCCAGCGAGGAGGAGAAGAGAGACCCCAAGCTGTACGCCAGGAACGTTCGAGATGTTATGGCTAAGTAAGTCTGACCATGATTTTTTTCTTATGTCTGTGGAAGGATAATATGACCAGTAAGTCAATGCAAGCAATCAATTTAGATAACCTTGATGAGTGACAATGCTTAAATGTTGGTAAGCCTTTTCAAGTTAGACGTTCAGACTATTTAGGTCTGACAAAAAGGTTTGAACTGCATTAAGCTACTCCGAGTGTTCTAGAAGAATAAAGAAAAATAAACTAAAATATTTTCGAATAAGTCTAGGTTTTCAGCAAGGAGCATTCTTTTGTTCCTACTGCTCATGTAAGAAAGAAAAAGAAAGAAAAAACATTTATTGGAAATAAACAATTAGTAAATAGTTAAAAAATAGGAAATAAATAAAACAAAATAGAAAAAAATAAAATAATAATAATAATTAAAGACAAGACATTTTACCTGTACGAGGCCAGAAAAGGCTCCTATCTCAGCATAATGCTGCAACATTTACCTGAGTAAATGCCGCAACGCTGATCTTCCGATAGGAGACCCATAAGTGATGTCACGGGCAACAACGAATATGCATTCATTAAAATCAAATAAACAATAATAAATATATACATAATAATCGAGACAAATTTTAAGATATTTATTGTCCCTATGGTGAACTTGCGCTTAATGTGCTCCTAGATCACTTGTCTATGCCTCAAACTATAAACAACTCAAAAACATTATAGTTTGTCTATACGACAATACGGGCAGGATCATGGAACTTCAAATCTAACCGAACTACTACTCGGTCACTGTTTATCTGTTGAAGCTGCCTATGATCATCAAGTCATGGCTCTAGAAGACCATGGTAAATAGTCTACGGCCCACTTGCCCTGGTCAAAACATCGTTCTTTCACTGTTAACTTCGAACTTCGGCAAATGTCGTGCAAGCGGGCTTAAATACTTCTTTGCCTTGGAACTTGGACTAAGAGCTTGTTTCATAACTTTTGGACAAAAATTATCTACCAGATTAATTCATAATTGGAAGTTCATTTAAAATTGTCCGGCCAATTAGCTTAGCCGGTACTTTTAATTTTCGCCATTAATAAATTTACACACATACATTTCAGAGCACTAGGGGTTCCAGTTCTGGACTACACGTACGACGACTGTCGATTGATAGCCCGAGCTAAGCAGCTGGGTATTCCTTGCGCAGCCTCCACCAGGGAGGTCAGCGAGATCCGAGGACAGCTTGGGTATGTATGGGCGATGTTATATCAGCTCAGAACTGCTGCAACTAAACCCCTGCCTGTAGTCCGTATTCAGTGCATATGTCAAACCCCTAGCTTTATAGGTAAGCAAATTCTATAGATTGTAAATTTCGGGTGTTAGTCCATCAGCTCAATGTCGGCTAGCGAGTTGGTAAACGGGCCAAGTGATGACTGATGCTCAGAGATTTCTTTATCTATTCTCCTTCAGGTATTAAGTATGTACAGGAAGTCGTGGTGGCCTAGTGGTTAAGGCATCTGCCTTTCGTGTACGAGTGTGTAGTTTTAAACCTGGAAAGTACCAATGTGATTTTTCTGAAGTCATATGTACTTTCTTAGATGTCACTGACTAACGGTGAAGGAAAACATCGATAGGAAACCTGGACGCAAAAGCCAATTTGAATTGAGCAAGCGTGGTGATCAATGCTCATGCATTCTCTGTATGAGAAGAGGCTTGTGCCGAGCAGTGGGACAATATGTAGGCTGATGATGAGTCAGGTATTAGACCTATTGACCCAAAACTGCGTAAAAAGGAATATGATGTGAAGTTCCTTCTTTGAAGGATCTTTCAGCTAGGTGGGCGTTATATTGCCTGGCCCCACCAGGCTTTGGAGTTTGAAGGGCTGTTCCTCCCCAGGCTGGAGCGCTCGCAGCTGGAGCTGCACGTGGCCGCGGCGGGGCTGGGCGGGCGCGCGCGCTGGCTGCCGCCCGAGCAGTTCGCCCAGAGGCTGGGCGTGCCGCTGGACTGCAGGACACAGAGACTCTTCGATATATTCATGCAGGTGCACATTTAACTCTATGTATTTTGAGCATTCCTTCTTTATAGGAAGAGGTCTAGTCATAGATGGAGAGAAAAAAAAAGAATATGACTCAATTATTGGTACAGCTATGTTGAAAAAAAAACTGTTCCATACAATTTTTAACACATCGCTCGACACAATGTACAAAACATTTGTTGTTTGCGTTTTATAGGTTGGCCTCATAACATAAGTTATTCATAACGCTGACTATTTGTCGTACTAGCTTCTACCCGCGACTTCGTCAGCGGATCTCGTATCCAAACACCGCGATTGATTTCATCTAAATCCGTTTAGCAGTTTTGGAGAAATGAGTTAAGAAACCAACAGACAGATACACTGGGTCTTGCTGTTTTATTATACATATGTATTGATTGGAGCTCCGTGTACTGGCAGCGCTCGAGTGGGCTGGTGTACTTCCCCGACTACCTGCTGTGTGCCGCCTTCCTCTCGCTGCAGCACGCACCACTCTCGCAGCTGCTGTCCATCGCATTCAAGGTAAATAATAATATAATAATATAAATATCTTTGGACAATGTCACACAGCGCCATCTAGCCCCAAAGTAAGCAACTAATATGCTTGTGTTATGGGTGCTAGCTTAACGGATATACTACTTATATACCTTTTAAATACATACATATTATACATAGTAACACCCAGACCTGTCACAGAAATTAAAATTCATCATTTCAATTTCTGCCCGGGAATCGAATCCGGGACCTCTTACGTGGTATGTTAACCACTAAACCACTCAGGTCGTTTAATAAATATGTAATGAGCTTGTAGCTGAGATAAGCAAGGTTAAGCTGCACTAGCCGCGGTCAGTGCATAGAAGGGTGGCCGTTTTCTGAACATAGCTCTACCCCTCCGTAGCTCGGAGAGCTCGGAGAGCATCTCTAGATTTTTACCCAGTAAATCACCAACATACTTTCTTTAGCGAATTGATGGTATCATAATATACTTATATATTTTATATTCATTGCTTGATTTCTCGGTTATAGGAACTGCTAAGGGAATGTGCTAGTCAACATGTGTAAAAATACTATCTAATTAAATGTAATTTATACAATTATTTAACATTGATATTGTAAAAAGCTGTTCTTCAAACCTCACAGACAGACATGTGTTGCTGGGGAGTTTGTTGCGCCACTTCTTCTTCCCAGCAAAAACACATAGGAAGTGGTGAAGGGCGGGCGTTTTGGGGACTGTCTCTTGTAATTTTGACTTTCAAAAAGTGTTTTTTTAAGCCTAGTTTTATTAAAAGATTTTTAGATTTAAAATATACCATCAGTCTACCTACCCCTTAGTAACCAAGCTCAATGATCCGCAGCTGTACGACGTGTCCGGCTCGGGGCGGCTGAGCGCGGCTCACTTCGAGGAGCTGGGCACGCGCTGCCTCGGCCTGTGCCAGGAGGACGCACAGAACACATTCCGACAGGCTGATCTGGATGAGAAGGGATATCTCACTTACGGTACGTATCGTCAGCCCACTGTTGGGCTAAAAAAAAACAAAAAATCTTCGTTATCATTTGTTCAAATTTTCGCCGGAGAGACATGATGGCGTAAGGGGTATGATGGCGTCATGCCATTTGCCGTCACGGCATTCGAGTTTGTCTTAGTATCTTGGATGTTTCAATCTATCTATCTATATACATATACATATATAAAAATTAATTTTGTTCATTAGCCTTGCTAAAACTCGAGAACAGCTGGGCCGATATAGTTGATTTTGGTTTTGGAATGTTGTTCACCAACAAAATAAAAATCTCAAGTGATAGTGTTACTCTAAACAGCTGTTTTAGTTGATAGGACTGTTGTATTGTCGGCGAACTTGGGTCTTCGGCCCAAGTTCACCAACAAGATAACGGTCCGATTAACTTAAAACAGCTGTTTAGCATAAATTCAAACTTCCAATTTTCGATGGTTAACGTATTATTAGAGATTTTTATTCCTGAAACAAACCAGTTCAAACTAGAAGTGGGTAACAGGAAAATTCCAGCTTCCTGGTTAAAAAACGGTTTTATTTAACGGGCCGATTAGGTAACCATCTGTTGGTGAACTTGGGCCTTAGTCCAGGGAAGGTTTAAAAGGTGAGAAACAGTTAAGATACGAAAATAGGTGATACGAAATTCAAGGACTCATCCAGTTTGTTTATGTTTCAGATGAATTCATATCATACGCGCAGAAGAAAGCCGAGTTCGCGTTCGTATTCGCCTGTGACACATCGCACCATAAGCCCAAGTCTCAGTGAGGGTCGCCCCTTCACATCCCGACCGTCTGCAGTCAAGTACCCTAACACTAAAATCCCCTAAACGAGGGTGCAATGAAGGGAGAAAAAATATCGAAAATGGTTTGACGAATTTACAAATTAATTTTGTTGATTTTGATATCGTATTTTTGTCCACTGTTGGGCTTAAGTTTTTTTTCGCAGGATCATACAGATTTTTGATGAGACAACCCTTAAAGACAGATGAAGTTATTCAATTTTTTAATGCGACAAGACACATTAAATAATAACGGAAACCCCATCAAAATCGGAGCAATAGTTTTTGAGAAAATCGTAGACATACAAACATACATACGGGTTGAAAACAGAATATCCTTTTTTTAAGTCAGTTAAAAAGGGTGTTTTATTCAACAAATACTCAAGAATATTTTATTTATTTATTTATGTAACGTATTTGCTCATGAAATCACCAAGCTCGTGTAGCGTAGAACTTCTTATGTATACTTGCCTTATGTATAGTATATGTATAGTTCACAGTAAATAGAACCGATCGATATTTGTATAGTGATTACGTAAAATGAGGTACTTGAGAACTGCAGATAAGTGGCATGTGAATATAGAATAGATTAATTTAGTGTGGGATGAATTACTACTAAGATAAAGTGCATTTTTTTCAATAATAATATCACGCATATTATTCTTAACTAGCTTTTGCCCGCGTGGACTGTACGAATTCAAATTAAAAATGACAGAGTTTCATACAAACTTTGCCCCCCTTTTTCGCCTCTTAAGGGTAGAATTCCGTAAAATCCTTTCTTATCGGATGCCTACGTCATACAAAGAACACACCCTCTAAGTTTCAGGTCTCTACGATCAGCGGTTTAGGCTGTGCGTTGATCCGTCAGTCATTAAGGACAAAGCATTTTATATGTACCTATAGATTAATAATAATAATAATGTTTAAATAATTTATTTTAAAATTCAACTTAAAAAAAAAACAAGAAATCTTAAGCGTAGATTTAAAGTGATTTAGTTGACTATTTAATTAGCAATGCCTTGAGCCTTTTTAGTAGTTATTCGTCCTTCACAAAATATTCATGGCCGGTTTCACCACATCTGTATAAGTACCGTTTAAACTTATCTGCCAGATAATTTCATATAAATTCCGTTCCAATTATGAATTAATCTGGTAGATAGATCTATCTAGAAGTGGTGAGACAGGCCCTTAGTGATAAAAACTATTTATTTGTGAATAGCTAACTAGTGTTATGCCTTATTCCATAGTTACTTAGTGTGAATAAGTCAATTATTGGCTATGTGTGTGTATTAGAGAATATTTTTATGCCTAAGCTTCGTCTCTGGTACAGTCAACGAAAGAATTAAGTGTACAGGTAATGCTAATACATTCGACGTAACTTTTTTCGAAAAAACGAAAACGAAATGAAATTATTTATTTTGAAAATTTTAATTTTTCGTCCTGTATTTGTTTAAGAGTGAGGAGCACAGCAATAAGATAGGGGAAAAAAAATAACATACATATTATTCACGAATGAAAATAATCTTTTCTATATAATATAGAATTATTTTACTTTTAAATTATTAAGTATTACAATATCCATATTTACATGCTAAAAACTACTACTTTTGCAAATTGGATCTAATATCAATTTTACACGTCAATTATTTATTTTTAAGAGAATTCAATTTCCTAACTGACGACCCCTGAGAAAAAAGCTGAAACAAACTTAGAGGTCATGGTATCTTTTAAAGTCCAGACAATATTTAATTGTATTAATGTGAGCGCTACCGTGAGGGCAAAAACACAAAATTGTGTTAATAATAATGCAAATGGCTAAACTGAAGTGAATTCTGGGACTGTTTGTGGCGTTATATGATCCAAATTTCAGACCGCTGCAGATTCCTTCCGGGGCTGCGGGCTGTTCGAAATATACCCCCAGACAAAGAAACAGCATCAAAGCTTTTGCTTAAAAAAAATAATGGCCCTTTCTAGTATACAAACATACACTTAGCGATAATGATACTACGCTGTTATGAAGTTAACGAACCAAACTATAGGTTTCAATTTAAATTTGTGTAAAAAGTTGGAATATTTGGTTAAAATGTTTTTGCAAAGGTAGGTGCATGTTGAACATTGATGCAGTTTATTAGTCCGTCAGTGTAGTTACCGCGCCCCCGGAATACAAAGGGCTGAGGAAGGAACATGGATGGGTTTTAGTCAGTAAGAGTCTGACACTCCCTTCCGCCCCACCCACGGTGGGAGGAGTCATTTGATGATTTCCTATCCGAAAAAAAGATCGCTGCAGGTTAGACGTACTCGATGACTGTCGATAGTACTCGTACAGCGGTTGATTTCGTCTTTCTTGTACATAAAACTCTTTTGTTGACTTCCTACTTTGTTATTAACATTGTAGATTATTATTCTGTTATTTGTATCAGCTTAATGTAGGTTGCATAATAAAATATGATGTTACATAGCATGATGATTTTCAGGATATTCGAATGAGTTTGAGGAAGCACCACCCACAGTGAGGAGAGTCATTTGATATTTTTCCATCCGTAATAATATGATAGCATTATAATAACAATGATATATATCTTATTCTTCTTTTGTATTATGTTTTATACAGTATACAATTACTTTATTAGAACGAATCTACCTCCTTACGTAAAAAAATAAATACGTAAATCTTTACTTTTAAATTTAGTGCAACAATAACTAAATCAGTGTTCCATTCACGTTTACGATAGGATATTACTTTTTACGTTTTCGTTAATATCATATTTTATATGCAACCGTATGTTAAAAAGTAAGTGTACAAAAGGAATTATGGTTGAACTAGTTATGTTACCAACATTTTGCGGTTGACTGTACTTTTTATATTAGATGATATTTTAAGTTAATGAGTAGTTATATAATATGTACGAATGTTTATAAAATTTGTATGGAGAATATAACATGGATTGCGATTACACAGAATTTTTAAGTTCGACTTAAACATCGCTTATTTTAAGCTTAACTCTTAAGCTATCATTGTCATCTTGATTGTATTTTCAGAATTAATGTTTAACATAGAATACTTAGCCTTGATTTTAAATTTAGCAACTGTGTTTAAGAATTTTTAATAACTGTTGCACCAAACTTTTATTCTTATAAATTTTATATTTTAAAGAATATAAAAAAACATGATATCAATCATTAGCATACTTTTAATGTGTTTTATCATATATATACATAGCTATAATAATTAAGTAAACATATAACACACATATATAGACGAAATACATAAAATAATAGCAAAAAGATTCAATTTTATCTTCCATTTTGACAGATCTTGACTGACAGTTCTTCCGTTTCCCGTATAAGTAACCGCATATTTTTTTGGTGCAACCGATTGTTAACTTTAACAGTGATGTTTAGAAAATAATTAAGTTTAGTAAAATTAGACGGCAGGCTTTACCTATACTGGTTTAATGACATTAATATGTTATATGTTGTGTATTTTGACGAGCTAAAAATCTTAAATAAGAAATCTTAGATCAAACCAGTAAAGGTGTCTACCCACTACACTACTATCGTATCATATGACCGTGCTAGGAACTTATTAGGCAAAAAAAAGATTATTTGTATTAAATAGTATGATATGCCCACTAGACAGTGTCATCACCGGAGCGTACCAAGACCGGCCGTTTGACAATTTGATGAAAAAATATTTTGCACTATATTACGTTCTTGTGGACACAGTAAGGCGCGGTCTTGGCCAAATATTTTGCGTCTGAAGCCGAAGGTTTGAATCAAAATCCGAAATTGAACGAACTATTACGATTAACGATCGACCAATGCATAATTACAAAAAAAAAAGATTGTTTTTTAGGAGGTTTGTCAATTAGATGTGGACGATTTCATGTCCCCTCAGACTGCCACTGGGTACAGTAGTCCGTTTTATGTTTCCTTCCGTGCCGGAGTGCCTGATACTTTCGTATCACGGTCATAAAATGATACGGTGTAGTGGACAGACACCTTTACAATAACGTGCATTTTAATCTGAATTAATATAGTTAATCTATGCTTAACTTAGATTAAGTTAACTATATCGAGCTTGTTTTCTAAATAAAACATGTATGGCCAGTTTCACTATCTCTGGATAAGTTCCGGTTAAACTTATTTCCTAGATAATTTCAACAAACGACGTTCCGATTATGAATTAATCTGGCAGATAGCTCCTATCCAGAAGTCGTGAAGCTGGTCGTTAGTAAGCCAATAATTGGCCTCTTCATCATAAATAAAAATACATTTAGAAGGCCATTTGTAATATGTGATAATTTTAAGAGCGTAGTAATACAGTACAAGCTAATATGACGCTAATCTATACTTAACGTACACCTGAAGATTTGTTTGTTTGTTTGAACGCGATAATCTCTGGAATTAGCGAACGAATTTGAAAAAATCTTTTTGCATTTGATAGCCCGATTCTTTACGAAGGGTATAGACTATTTAACATCACGCTATCACTCTTAAGGGGTGAGAAATAATAAAAAAGTGCGGGTGGTGCGATGCGGTCTGTCGGGAGCCAAGGGGTTGGTGAAATCCGGGGCTGCGGGATGTTCGGAAGACGCGAAGGAAGGAACATGGATGGGTTTCAGTCAGTAACCGCCTTACTTATAAAATCTGATAATTTTTTTATCTTCTGCTTAGTAAGGGATTAGCAAAAACATACAGACGAATTAAGAACCTTTCTTTTTTTTTAAGTCGGTTAAAAATCACACTCATTAATGCTGTTTAGCGTAAATCCTTATAACTTAATTTAGTTGCTTAATCTTGGATTACGACGTTAAGTAAGGATTAGGTGAGAAATGCTTAAACTTTAGATTACAGGTTTTTTATGAGTAAGACGGTAAGAGACTGACACTCCTTCCCGCTCCACTCACAGCGGGAGTCATTATGATGATTTCCCATCCCTAAAAAGAGGGAGGAGGTTGTTGAAATCGCGGCTCACAGCTCGTTATAACAGTTGAGATTATTTTCCAATATCCTTTGTGCAATTAAAAGTTTTCCGCCCTTATCGTTCTTCCTTTAGTATAGCTTATTCCATACGAATAGGTATTAGTAGTGTATTGCGAACAAAAGGAATTGTTTTATTACTTATGAAGTCAAGGATTTTTGTCCAAGTTTTTATTTTAATGTTAATAAAAGGAAATTAGTAGTAAATATAGTTTTTTTTTATTACTAACCTTTCCGTTAAGGTGTGTACAGATTAAGTACCATGTTGTGTAACTTATGTTATATAACAAGTTGTGGTACATGTTATTAATATTTACAAATGTTATACAACATAACATTCAGTATATTTTTGAAACATGATATAATTATAACAACATTTTATAACATATTATGTTATTATGATAATATGACTACGCAGCTTTATTTTACCTGTTGTGTGTGATTTTTTATCATCTGCCTAGCCCAATTTCCCAATTTTCTACATTGAGGTTGGTTAATAAAATGCCGCGGAATACTATATCTATAGGTTTAGGATTCATAAGAAAAAAAAACAACAACAATATGTTATATTCTGTTTCAAGTGTTTTCAAATGATCAAGAAATCCTTTTTAAGATTCTAGCAACTGGGTTAACACCAATAACAATGAACACCGATAAACACCTTATTTAAGCCATGTTATAACGACTACTTTTGAATTAACTAGTAGTTTGGATTTCTATTTGCTTTGGAATCAATAAATGGTTAGTGAATTGAATAAGAAAATAAATGATGTCACAGGTTACAAACCCCATACAAAATTTATGAAAGAAACGCGTTTTGACAGCTCGTAAAAAGTCTTTCTTTGGCATCGAGATGTCATAAAGATGCAATCCCGAACACTACGCATCAAAAAACGTAACCAATTTTTGGTATGTATTTATCTCTTTTCCACTAACCGAAACATTATGTACGAGACATCTGTTTGACAAAGATGGCGACAGTCAGTTTTTACAGACATTCAGTTGAAGTCAAGCTGACATGACGTGAATTGTGGCTGGGGGCTCAAACTTTTATTGCATGCATTTTACTTGGTGATTGCAGATCTAGTTACGTTAGTAACATTATTATATCAATGATTGATGGTATCAAATACCCAGATAAGGTTATCCCTGTTGTTTTTGTAACGCAAACTCTATCGCGCCAATCGGCGCACCCGGTCTTTTCTTCATTTCGTTCAGATCCATCTTAGCCTTAGGCTTAGGCCCCCTTACTTTAGCAAACGCTTTCTGCACATCAAATATTCTCTCAATAAGATTAGTAATATCAATATTACACGCCAACATCTTTTCATAGAGTATTAGCCACCATAGGAAATGTGTGTTCCAATAGAAGTGATTTATTTGTGCTAATAAACTTTCCATTTTAGCCAGGATCGCCGTACCTGCTCCATACAGCACAGCGATTTGATAACTATGGTGCATCCTGTACTTTTTCCTTATAGGTATAGTTATATTGACTCGTTCTTTGGTCAGGTAAATGTCGTGTTTCATTAGGTCCATCGCTTTTTTATTGACCCCTAATTGCCAATAAAAGACTTGAGATCGGCGAAGGTTATTCGAGCGTCGTGCCTCTTCCATCGCTTGCTTTTCGTGCTTCTTTTTAGCGAAATTGATGATTTTCCTGACGTTGTCTACGTCTAGTATTTTGATGTTGAGATTGTCGGAGGTTAGGTTGGCGTCTGTGTTATTTTTTTGTTCGCCCAGAATGAAGTCGAAGAGTTCATTGTTGGTGTAACTGTCTCCAAGGTATTTTGTTAGCAGTTCGTCGAGAACTTCGGCGTGGGGTACCGGCTTACCTGGCTTTACTTCCACGCATACTACGCATGTTCTTACACCTGAAAAATTTAAAGCAATCTTAAACATTTTACTTGATGTTTTTAAATTGCCCATAAAATATCCCTACACTATAATATTCACAAAAAATAACCTATATAATCATCATCATCATCATCAGCCTATCTAACACTAGTCCACTGCTGGACATAGGCCTCCCCTAACGTGTGCCATATCGCCCGGTCTTCAGCTTGACGCATCCAACTTCTGCCTGCAGCCCTTCGCAGATCGTCACTCCATCTTGCCGGAGGGCGTCCCACACTACGTTTACCTAGCCGCAGTCTCCACTCAAGAACCCGTTTACCCCAACGGTCGTCGGTTCTTCGACAGATATGGCCAGCCCACTGCCACTTCAGCTTACCAGTTCTTTGAGCTATGTCGGTAACTTTGGTTCTCTGACGGATAGTTTCGTTGCGGATTCTATCCTTCAGAGACACCCCGAGCATGGCTCGTTCCATGGCACGGTGAGCAACTTTGAATTGGTAGACTAGCCGTACTGTGAGTGTCCATGTTTCGGCTCCATAGGTCATGACGGGTAGGACGCACTGGTTGAAAACTTTAGTTTTCAGGCATTGTGGTATGAAGGACGAGAAAACCCGACGCAGTTTACCGAATGCTGCCCAGCCTAGCTGAATTCGCCTTTTGGCTTCCCTCTCAAAGTTGTTTCTACCCAACTGCAGTATCTGCCCAAGGTATGTATACTCCGAAACAACTTCAAGGAGGTGGCCATCAACAATGACAGGTCCCGGATCAATATGATCATTGATTATAATTTTGGTTTTATCCAAATTCATGCCGAGACCTATCCGTCGCGAGGCTGATGCTAGACCGTCTAGCATTCGTTGCAGCTCCTCCAGCGACTCTGCCAGTAGGACTATGTCATCTGCAAATCGTAGGTGTGAGATGCGCTCGCCATTTATGTTAATGCCCATACCTTTCCAGTCCCGCGTCTTAAACATATCCTCCAACGCACAGGTAAACAGTTTCGGGGATAAAACATCGCCCTGTCTCACTCCTCTGTGCAGTTGGATGGGTTTAGTCCGCTGGTCCTGTACTTGGACACACATTGTGGCAGCTTGGTAAAGGCATCTCAACACATCGATATAACGATAGTCCACTTGGCATCACTGTAAGGATTCCAGAACAGCCCAGGTCTCTACAGAGTCAAACCTATATAATATTTACTGAAAATATGAAGTAAGCACTTACAAAATAATATTATTGTAATAACAGCAAATATCACCATTTTAATCAGGAAAAATCATTGGGAATACATTGAGCCGTTTCAATAAGTATTAGGTAAGTATATTATCTAAAATGAAAACTATAATTAAGTATATTTTATAGCAATTTTAATGTTTTTTCAATAAACATTAAAATAATGAAATCTTACGGTAAACGATCTGTGCTGTTTATGAGTTTAGCACTCGCATTAAAGAACAATTCTATGCCTTAGCATGACGTGCCAAAGCAGGAATAGATTTCTAGTCAAAAAGAGACGGTCTTATTAGACGTTAGTAGCTGTGTCTCGCTCTCACACCTGATTAGTGATTGCAAAAACATGGTGGTACGGCCCAAGAAGTTTAACATATACCAGATAACACAATAGCAACGAATATCATTTAACATGATATAAATAATAATTAGCATACTCTTAATATTTTTATGCTATAAATAAATATCACACATCCTCAAAAACTCTCCAAATCATAATATAATTAATAGGATAGTAGGAAAAAGGTTGTCTTTTCAATTGATGTGAAATATGTCACCCACTAATCAAAATTCGACCATAATCCATCTATCTTCTAGTCTTCTCGTCACGGCATCACGCGTGAACGGCTGGACCGATATGTATGAAATTTGGCACAGACATAGAAGGGACCATGGAGAAAGTTTAAGGCTACTTTTCATCTGGGTGCGTAAAGTAGTTCCCTCGGGATGCGGGTGAAACTGCGGGCAAAAGCTAGTACTAAATAATTTTATGAAAAAAAATAAAAAATATGTTGTAAACATTTTTATGTAAAGACCAAAGCTATTTAATTCAAATCAAACTCATCATAAAAACATAACGATTGACAAACAATGGAGAAAAGAAGTTCTATTAAAACCATCGAGATATATCAATAGAGATGCAATCCCGAACATTATGCGGTAACAAAAACGTAACCATTTTTTATAGAATGCAGACGTAGCTTTGAAACTAGTAATCATCATCCGAAACATAATGTTCATGATATCTGTATGATAAGGATGGCAATAGTACTTCCAGGAAAATTACGATGTGGCGTACCACATAAAAAATGGCATGAATTATGTCTGTGGGCTCAACCTTTATGGCTCGCATTGTGTTTGGTGATTGCAGATCTAGTTACTTTAGTAACATATATATATCTATGATTAAAACGCTTTCTATTTGGTTTTTACCCATGGAACGAGCCTCCCAGGACGTTATCCATGCCCCCTCGCGGTCCGTGTCCATGAGGGTTTACAGGCTTTCCTCCTCTTCCGAACATGAGCGCGGACTTGTCAATCTCATCTTGTTGCCCTTTCGTTTTCGCCTTGTATTTTCCATCCACCTTGATCAGAACCCACCATAAATATACAAAGTCCACGTGGAGCCTTGTCACTTTACCGTGTAAAATAACTTCAGCATTTGGAGTCTCATAATAATTTCTTCTAGAGTCCGAAAATGTGTATATCCGCATCATTTTCCTGAAGAGTCTGACTAATCTTCTGTATGTGAATGCTATGCGGAAGCCAGTATCTTTGTTTGTGAAGTATTTGCTACTTTCTAGCAGCTTCACCTATTATTTAATTAAGATAATTTATTAGTTTAATTTTTAAAGAGATGAGAAGTGCTCGTGGCTAAGTAACAGCCGCACGGTTCGACCGATCAAAGGTTTAGCTGCGCTAGGCGCGGTCGGTCCGTGGATGAGTGACCATTTATGTCATAGCGAGATTTCTCCGTGCCTCGGAAAGCACGTTAAGCTGTTGGTCCCGGTTGTCATTTGTAAATCTTGGACAGTCGTTACGAGTAGTCAGAAGCCAGAAAGTCTGATAACCAGTCTTTCCAAGTGTCGTGTTATCCGGTAACTGGGTTTTGGAGGTCAGATAGAGTAAAGTTGGGTTGTGGTGGTTGTGTGGGGTATCGTTAGATAGGTCTTTCAAAAATTTATAGGTGTGTGAAGACCATTATTCGGTTAAGTGGGCCATTTGCGAAATATCTAGCTTTTAAGTGCAATGTGTTTTAGGGGCTGTCCCTAGAAATGTGAAAAAAATCACAGACGTAGTACATGTAATGAACTTACAAGGAAAACTAGTAAGTAGGCTTAATCGGTAACAGAGTTATAGTCAACTAACTAAGATCTACTACGAAACCCTACTGCGCGTGGCTCGACACGCACTTGGCCGGTTTTTTTTAATTTCTTTTAGTTATTTACCTTGTGTCTAGCCATGTAAAGTGTCTGCAGCATCAAGTCGAGAGTTTTACGTCTGTTCATCTGATCTGATCCTTGCTTGTAATTGCTCATGCCCTGTCCCCAATCCAAGAGAGCTTGTCTCCTCGACGCGTTGGCTTTTGGTTCATCCTTAGCAATAATATCCGCGATAGTATCGATCTTCCTTCTAAATTTATCGATGTTTATTTTGTCAATGTCAATAGTAATATTTTTCACTAATACCCCAGGTATGTTGTCGTAATCTAGAGAAGTTTTCTGCACTAGAGTTGGTAATAAGTCACTGAGCTTCGGGAATTCTTCAAATGCCATATCTATTGCGTCTATGGGCTCGTATAATACAGAAGTATTTAAACGTCTTTTTCTTGTCACATTGACATTTGGAATACCGTTGTTTGGAATCGGTGAGATGACTGAAATATAATTTAAAATTAAAAAAACCCCTATGCAAAAATACCTTACATCATTTTGGAAAAGGGCTGAGAGTCTTACACTGCTGGACCGATATTATCCAAACATAGCTAAGAACTCACTCAACACTTTTAGTTGAACCTTGGTTTAGTAATTGACCGTTTCAGGAATAAAAATCTCAAATAATAGGTAGGTACCTTCGAAAGTTGGAAGTTTGAATTTATGGTAAACAGTATAACCGTTATTTTGTCGGTGAACTTGGGCCGTAATACTAGTGAGGAGCTCGTGGCTAAGTAACAGCCACACGGTTCGAACGATCAAATTTGTAGGACTTTGACAGTCGTTCCGAGTATTTGTTTTGCCAGAAAGTCTGACTACCAGTCTTACCAAGGGGTATCGTGTTACCCAGTATCTGGGTTGTGGAGTTCAGATAGGCAGTCACTCCTCGTAAATCACTGGTACTCAACTACATCCGGTTTAGACTGGAAGCCGACTCTAACATAGTTAGGAAAAGGCTAGGCAGATGATGAGTTAGGACTAAATACTAGATAGAATAAAATACAAGAGGAAACTTACGTAACAGTAAAATTAATCGTTTCATAATTGAAAAATAACGCGGCTACCTATTGAGAGAACTCCTTTGAAAGTATCTACGAGTTACGTAATATGTAATGAATAATTTTATTATTTAATGAGCAATAATGTTTAGTGCATATTTTTAAGACGGGATTGGAAGTTTTATTGAAGACGCCTTATAATTAGGTGGGGTAGCTAATTAATCGATAGATGATAAATACGAATTGTGGGGCAGCTTGGACAGTCTCTAATATGTGCTATTTTGAACCGAATTTCTAATTCTCTCTAACCTTATAACCTCTAATTCGACCCTTATGGTTGTAATGTTGTTGGAATTCAGTGGTATGCGTTTAATTTAGTCTTTATAGGCTTCTAAATACGTGTGTTACTTTAAACATGTGTATTGTTTGTCCGGAATTGTCTTGTATGTCGGATTGTGACCATTAACAAGTTAATTTTCGGCCAAACCTATTTAAAGCAGGAAGTTAATAATTTTAAAAATGCCGCAAATTGTTTATTTTTAGGAGGCTTATCAATTGGACGTGACGATTTTGGGAGAGTCCTAACCCCCTCTCGGACCACCGATAGAAATGAAACGATTGGACTCGTATTTAAGTAAAAATTTAATCAAAACTTAAGGAATATTTTCCCCTTCTCTCTCTTCTTAACAACGAAAGTATCATAGGTTTCCTCAACCGAAAACACTCTCTTAATGAGGTCACAAGTGTCCCTTATATCAATGTCGAAATGCACCACTCTTTCGTAAAGCCTCATCATTGAGTACAAGTTCCTAAAATTCGTTTGGTTCTGATACCAGGCTACTCCCACCATTTTCAGCTGCTCAGTCTTCAATCTCCGCAGCCTATTGAACAAGTAGCCAAGCTTGTACCTCTTGTCTGTTCTGACTAAATCACGTTGCGTCAAAGCCTTGCCTACTTCGTATCTAGAATGCATCACAAATTGTATTAAAATGTACACTAGGCGAGATCTTTTGTAGCCTTCTATATACTCTCCATGGTAGAGGTCGTCGTAATCATAGAATGACATTCTTCTTGTATTGTTTTCGAGTTGGTTGGTTGTGTTCGTGAACTTCTCATTGATTAAGTTGTATTCTTGTATGTCGAATTGATGGCTACTGAGATTGGTTTTGGGGAACTGGAATACATTGGGATATACCATGTCCAGTACATCAAATGTTTCGTTGTCGTCTGCAGTTAGTTCAGGCTCATTTCCAGTTTCGTTCAGGAACAGATCTTGCATTGATGCTATGTTGCCGAATAGCGTGAAGTGTACGTCGCTAAACATTCGGTCGTCACCATTGTTGAACGAACAATCTATAACGAATAAGAAATAAATAACGTATGTATTAAAAATGTCAACAATGTCTTAATTATTATTAGTGCAAATAGTTGGGAACCGGATAAGGGGGAGGAGGGTATGATTAACGTGTGTGACAGACAGACAAGATTTACTTTCGCATTTTTGATATTAATTAAGAATTTAGAACGTACAGAGTAAATTATGTATATATGCAGTGCCGTTAGCACAGTGGTTAAATTCGTCTTCTGAGAACGAGGCCAACGGTTCAATTTTCTAATCACGAAGTATTATTTAATTTATCAGTAACAGTCATCATCGAAATCGGTTCAGACATTACTGTAAAAGCTTTACAAACTAACACCCAAATTCACATTTGCATTTATAATATTAGGAGACAGTAGAAATTAAAAGACGTTTTAATTAAAAAACAAAACTCACAAAGCAATGATATTAATATACTGTACAGCAACATTCCTAGAAGCCTGCTTCTATATAAAACAGTCCATTTTCGAGATTATTAAAATCTAATTACTTGAAATTACCCATTAAAATGAAATAGGTTCACGGCGCATCGGTTATTAATTAGAAAATAAATATTAGAAAAACTAGCTGTTTCACTCACGTCCCAAAGGACTTGAAGTACCCGGATAATGTATATATAAATCTATCTCTGTACTAAATTTCATCCAAATCGGTTCAGCCGTTTTGCAGTGAAAGCGTAACAGAAGCAAACAAGCAAACTCATCTTTGCTATTAGTATATTACCGTATTAATCTGCTGTTTAGCCACGGATAATAAAGCCCGGTTAAGCAGTCGACAACCTTCTAGGTAGACCTGCGAGATGCCATACAAAAAAAAACAAAAAAAACAACGGATAAGCAAAAATCTCACTCATACCTAAAGCTGTTTAGCGTTAATTTGAACTTGAGTTAGTAGCTTAGGATTAAGCTACTAACGTTTACGATGTTAAGGGCCCTCGCCCACGGCGACTTTTTGTAGCGATGCTGTAGCGATGCTGTCGCGCGTCCGCATCGATACAGTCGCGAAGCGGTCGCTAGCTGTGTGCCCTCGCCCACGGGCTCAGCTTCAGTCGCGATGCAAACGCAATACTGTCGCGCTTCTGTCGCGATGCAAACGCGATTCAGTAAGGGAGCATTCAAGTATTACGTTACGCAATTTTTGAAGATTTTAGACCCTCCCTCCCCCCATACGCACGGTAACCTTTTTCTGTACCCCCTCCCCCTCCCTAAACGTTACGTACCATTTAAGTGACCATTGAAGTCACAATTATGTTGAACAAAGTATACCTTTGTTATTGTATTAATTGCGTTTGCAGTAGTAATAAACAAAATAAGAGATTTTTAAGTTATATGTTTTTATTTAGTCATAAATCAAATAAGTGTAGGTACGTAAAACACAATTCAATTGTAATTGCTGCTCCTCTGTCCACGGGTTTGCCAGCCACTCAGACTCTTTCATTACAGGTATTTGAAGAGCAGACGAAGAAGGTTCCGGTATTGTTAAAACACTTGCATCAACTTCGTCTTTGAGCCAATCGGCATCCTCAGACAATGCCTCACTATGGCGCACAATGCAGAGCAGCTAATTTGCCCTTCTTTTTCGAGGTATTCCCCGTAAAACATAAACGAAAAGGGTTGCCGATTTGGAAGATTCTAATTCCCTAGTTTTATTATTAAAATAAAAAAATGTTACGTAACGCGTTGTTTAAATACCCCTTCTCCCACCCTTGTAACGTATTACAAGACCCTCCCCTCCCCCAAATTGCGTTACGTAATACTTGAATGCTCCCTAACAGCACAAAAATACCTACAATCGCTACAGTTGCAACTTTGCAAGATGGACTCCGTTGAGATAACATTAGTCACGTTGTCTCTGGTGCTGCTTTTACGTAAGCAGCCGAAGCGTAGGCAACGATCCGTTCTTCACCCAATGTCGTCCAACACGGTCGCGCGTTTGCATCGATACAGTCGCGATGCAGTAGCGCGTTTCAAACGCGACTAACACGCGTTAGTAGCGATACTGACGCGCGTTTACCAAACGCGCGACAGCATCGCTACAAAAAGTCGTCGTGGGCGAGGGGCCTAAGTAAGGATTAGGTGAGAAATGGTTAAACTTCAGATTACAAGTCTTTTATAAACACGGTCAGTCAGGAAGTCAGGATGCATTGTTCTAGGTGGCCTTTTAAAGTAACTAATGATAGAATGGTGTTCCCAAACCCAGTGGTATCTAGACCGAATTTTGGTCTCTCAACAGGGGGGCTAGACAAGTGGCAAAACGCTAACGCTAACGCTATAGAATAGAAAACAAAATGTATGGGAATGACAAATAGCTAGTCGTAAACGAATGTCATTCCCATACATTTTGTTTTCTAATCTATAGCGTTAGCGTTAGCGTTTTGCCACTTGTCTAACCCCCCAGGTCTGGCCAGCGATACTGGAGATGCGTTCTCTACTCCCTCACTCTCATAGACCTTTGGCACTTCATAAAGCATATTGGCACTTAATTTCTATTCCGTAAAGTGAAAATTCGTAAAAAATAATCGTCGAAATGTGTGGATGCGAAAATAACTTCCGAACGACTGCACCAAATTGGATACCTAATTCTCTTTTTTGTGTTCGTTATTGTCAGGAAAAGGTTTCTATAAAAAATATTTTATAAATATCGGTTTGAATAGAAAAATGGCGGTACGAAGTCCGCTGGGTCAGTTTTAGATAATAGTGCATTGTTTTTTATAGCTTTGAGTATTGGTTCCTCGGGTGAGGTTCGTTCCTACCGTTTATTTTTAACCGACTTCAAAAAAAGGAGGAGGTTATCAATTCGACTGTATTTTTTCTTTTTTTTTTATGTTTGTTACCTCATAACTTGCGACTGGGTGAACCGATGATCATGATTCTTTTTTTATTTGAAAGCTGGTGCTTCCCGTGTGGTCCCATTTAAATTTTATCACTACCGGTTCAGTCGTTTTATAAATATATCAAAAATAACGATTTATCTCTACTTGCTGATATGCCAAATACTTAGATGATTTGGTTATTTACGCTTATTACAACCTAAAAAAGTGGTGTGTTTATTTTGTTAAGATAGCAAGACCGAGACACTGAAAAGCGAAAAAATAAAAAAGCTTTTTACAAAAAAATTAAAACCGACTTCCAAAAAAAAACTGAAAAGTAAAAAATAATTTTTATTTAAACGCTTTACGACCAAAACATCGCTTTCGAAGTCGGTGGCGTGTTTTTTTTTGGAAGTCGGTTTTAATTTTTTTGTAATTTTATTTATTTTTACCCTATAATGTTCCACTGCAATACAAAGGCCTCCCTTCCCCCCTTTCACCTGGTTCTGTCTAGTGCGACGTGTAGCCATTCCTTTAGGTAGGAGTTAGTAATAGCATAGCTTAATATTACTCTTACTAGTGGTTTCCCATGGTTTCACGCGCATCCTGAAGGAATTACTTCTCTGATAAAATGTATCCTATATATTAATACTGGTTATAGACAATGTGTGTACCAAATTTCATCCAAATACATTCAGTAATTTGTGCGTAAAAATAACAAACATACCTACATCACAACCGGGGCTGCAGGACGGTCGAAAGAGATACCGCACTCCTGGAATAGAAAGGGCTGAGGAAGGAACATGGATGGGTTTTAGTCAGTAAGAGTCTGACACTAACGGCGGGATGATTTCATTTGTTGATTTCTGATCCGAAAAAAACCTACATCACAAACATTCGCTCTTATAAAATTAGTAGGATAAAAACAATAGGTACATCATAGAATACGGCATCATATTATATGCTAAAATTTACAATAAAGAGTACAATTTCATGAATCAGTGTACCTACAGCAATACAAACAGTAAAACATAATAAAGTAGGCAACCTAATCTATGAACTTTTCGTCGAAAGCCTGCGTTCTCTTTTCGGTTTGATTTTTGAAGATCTCTTTGCATATCTCGTCGTTCTTCCTGATCAAGTCAACTAAGAGCTCGACGCTAAACCAGAGGTTCAGCTGCCTCTCGTTCGTAGACAGGAGGTCAAACACTGGCATTCTATACAGAATTTTTTCTCTGGATAACAGACAGCCCCTAAACGCCCTGAACGAAAACTTCCCGAAGGTTTTGGCAGCATTATCAGCTCTATTCATCAGGAACCCCATTTTATATAGCGAAGAATTGCTGTATTTTTCCCTGTAAACCTGCATGATAATCATTTTATTCCGCGTCTGGTATATCGCTTGCTTCATCAGTTCATACATACGTCTTCTGAGGAAGAACCTGTCTTTCAAGTACCAGTTGCCCCCTTTGGGAGGTTTCCAGCCTCGTCTGGCGTCTTGTTCGACTACTATTTTGGCGTCTCCGTTTTCGATTTTGAGTTCCATGAGTTCGTCGGTAGGGTCCATTCCTTGAAACATCATTTCTGATTGTTCTTCATCAGTTAGTACTAGGCCGTTGTATTTTTTCTGTTTATCAATCTGTTCCCATATGGTGCTCGGTTCAAATTTCTTCATGTAGTCTTCGAATTTCCATTCTTTTTTTGGGAGAGCTTTGGTATTATCTTGTTTTCTATTCATTTTGACGATATCGTTAGGATCATTGTTGAGGTTTGGTTTTGTTTTTAATTTGTATTTAATTGGTTTGTCGACTGTTTGTGTGTTACTTATAAGCGTTATTATTAGTAGACTGCCTGTGAAAAAACGTAAAATTTGTCAGTTTTCTGATTGTCTCTTTGGCTGACATGCTTTCTTAAAAATATAAACTGCATGCTAATACATATTTAGGGGTACAACAGATCATGTATATACCTTAAATATATCCATATTCTCCCAATTATAATCAAAGAGAGTATTTCGGATGACCCTTGTACCAAACGATACCTCAGGCTACTACGATACAAGGCCACGGCCTGATATAGTTTTTGCGTAAAAATAACAAATATACCTACATCACAACCGGGGCTGCGGGACGGTTAAAATAGATACCGTGCCCCTGGAACATAAAGGGCTGAGAAAATGATGGGTTTTACTCAGCAAGAGTCTGATACTCTCTTCCGCCCCACCGATGGCGGGAGATTTCCGATCCGGAAAAAAGGCTTGTATAGAGAAATTTTCTTTGCAAAAACCAAATAATACTGTTCCTCCAGGTAATTGAACACAAGACCTTATACCCAGCAGTAGTTCTTGCCACCACGAGACCAAAGAGACAGAACACATATACAAACTTAATTCCTTATGTAATAAATACCTTGGGGAGGAGAGGAGAAGTCGTGGTGGCGGTGCAAAGGCCTCTCGTGTACGAGTATGCGGGTTCGAAACCTGGCAAGTTTCAATGTGACTTTTCTGAAGTCATTATGTACTTTCTAATTTTATCCTAGACGTATCTGACTAACGGTGAAGGAAAACATCGTAAGGAAACCTGGACTTAAAGTCTGACATCGCCAATCCGCCTTGAGCAAGCGTGGTGATCAATGCTCATCTCATGCCTTCTCTGTATGAGAAGAGGCCTGTGCCCAGCAGTGGAACAATAATAGGCTGATGATGAATAAATACCTTGTATGTAAATAAACATGACGGTTCACCGAATAATTAGCACCATATTGTGAACACTGGAACAACTGCGCACTCTTCATAACATTATGTGAACTTGAATAAGTAAGATGTAATTATAATTTAAATAGCAATCAATTTGTAATTACCGTTACGTAAAGATTTTTTTTATACCTGCATTACAGGGTTGGGCAGTATTTGAATTACTTGTAATTAAAATTCGTAATTGAAATACAAATACGTATTTAGTATTTGTATTTCAATTACTTCCTTAAAATGTAATTTGTAATTCGTATTTCAAATACTTGACGCCGAGGTATTTTGTAATTTGTATTTCAAATACTTGAGGCTTCTAAATACATTTTAACGTTTAAATACATTTAGCAGGTTTTCTTTAGCAGGTTTATTCACTCTCCAACGAGAGGCTGTTTGTCATTTATAAATCTAGTGTTCATGAAAGGAAACTCTGGTCTAGTGATTATCATGGAGTTTCTTGCCGGTTCTTCTCCATAGGACCCACTTTTTGGAACCGTACACCTAGCTTCTATTGTTGACGTTTTATAAGTACCTGTAAATTGGTTTATATGAAATAAAAACCTTTTGACTTTGAATTAATCTTGTTTTCCTCAACTTTTCAGCCCGTGCTGGTCTAGATTTACTTATTTTGTATTTTGAAATATGTATTTTGTATTTCAATTAAAAATAGTTAAAATACTGTATTTTGTATTTTATATTTCAAATACCTTACTTAAAGATATTTTGTATTTCGTATTTTAATTACCTGCGATAGAGTATTTTGTAATTTGTATTTCAATTAAAGCAAAGCATGTATTTTGCCCAGCCCTGCTGCATTAATATTTGATAGAAAGTGTATTGAGAAAAAGATGGATATGATTTACCATTAACTAATATTATAAAAGCGAATGTAAGTTTGTTCGTCTCATTGCTCACGGTAAAATGATTGATACGGAGATAGATGGGACCCTATTTTTTTCGGAAAGATTTTTGATATATATATCATCAAATGATTGCTCCCGCCGTAGGTGGGGCGGGAGGGAGTGTCAGAGTATTACTGACTAAAACCCATCCATGTTCCTTCCTCAGCCCTCTCAGAGCCATCACTGGGGGAGGGCCCCGTCATTAGATGGGACCTTGTGAAGGCTCTTATGACGGGAGCGAAACCGCGGCAAAAAAAGCTAATGACATTTTTTATAAGTTGAAAACCGAATTCCGCTTAATAAACAGATACTTCACAACATTATGGTAGATCGCAAAGCCTATAACCGTCTCCCATCTATCTCATAGCGAATTTCATCGAAATCGGTTCAGTCGTTTTACCGTGAAAGCGTAATAAATAAACTCACTTTCACATGTATTAGTGAATGTTTATCAGTAGCCTTCCATTGGTCGATATTAAGTAATGCTCAAAAACGTCACGCGTTCGCACTAAGCGGGACCTCATGAATTATTTGAATAGAAAGAAAACTTGGTCAAACATGGTATAAGCCCGTCGATATGCCCCGTCTCTATCCCACCACAACGTTTTTGGTGTAGCTGTCTTGCTTTAGCTCGGCCCGGAAAATGTCATAGATTATGTGGACAGAACTGATGTTGTTTATTGCCTATCCGTAAAGTGTACAAGTAATCGGTATGGTTAGGTACTGAATTATCGTATTTTAGGTTACATGTAATTTTTGGATATGGTTTTAATAATGATTATTGAAATGTAAAACTGTTATATATAATTATTATTAAAGTTTTATGTAAACAAATTATAATTACGACAAATGCGTTGGTCGACATATTGCGTGTCCAGTACTAATACGAAACATTGTTTTGTTAGTCAAAATTCAACTTCACAATATATCTAAGAGTAAACACTATGATGGTATATGATGTTATTATAATATGCGGTAAAATATCAGTAGCTACATAAAAAATGTTAGGTAAAATTGCTGTCAGCTGTTACAGCAAAGGAAAAATGACCCTCTACAAAATTAATCTTTGACCCGTAGTATCGGAGCGTAGGGGTTTCCTACCCCTCTAGCCAGTGTAACAAGAAGCGATCGCATGACGCAACGTGTCGCGTCTCCCACAAAAATAAACACGAAAAAAAATGTAGGTAGACGTAATATTTTAAAGTATTAAAATCACGCGACGCGGCTCGACGCACGCGAACTACGGATTAAAAGAATTTGGTGTGTTTTCATTTTTTTTTGTTTAATAGATATTACATTAAAAGTTTTCAGTTTTTAGTGGCCGTGTTGTGTGATCCGTGTGTTTAGTTGGCGGTAGAACTCGGCGTGTCTTATAAGGCTTTGAAAGTGACTGGCAGGTAAGCGCGGTACTACTTTTTTCTTCATATTGCGTGCCTTTAGAAACGCTTATTAAATTCCCTGACAGTTTCGTATGGGAAAAATATTTGGAACACGTGTAACTTCTTACGAGTTTCGTTTAAATTACATGTTAGGAGGTAATTTGGAATAAGTTTTATTTTATTTTAGAAATAATTGAATAATAAAGAGGTGTTTTATTAATCGGCACTATTTATATAGGGATTATTTTTAATAAGAATGTCTGAATAATGCTTCGGATGTTACATGTATTAATCTACTTTATTTTCTATTACTAAGCGTAAACGACATACCTGGCTAAATACTTTGTAACTAATATTTTTAAATTATTCCACGATAGTTTTTAATTAATAATAGCTTCTGAGGCATTAAGCCTCTGAGAATAATTTAAGCCTTTGGTCCCGGCTGTAAGTCATAGATATATGATAGCCGTGTTGGGTAGTCAGAAGCCTTTAAGTCTGACAACTAAACTTGCTATGGGACCCAGTTGTTACACAGTAACTGGGTTGTGGAGGTGACATAAGCAGTTACTGGTATTCAGCTATGGTTAAATTTAAACACCGTTCGGAATGGGGTAGGCAGATAATTATGAAAAAAGGTCTGAAGGCCAAAGGTCTGGGTCTTTGTGGTCTCGTGCATGGAACAGACATACAAATATATAAAATTAAAAATAATAACACTAGTTTTTCTGTTCGCAACTGCGTTTGGGTGGACTTGAATTGGTCCAGATAGCTGGATCAAAAGTGTCCTTGTGTTAATTCAGTTTATAAACTATACGTGAAGCGAATTTCATCTAAATCCTTTCAGTAGTTTTTGCATGGATCAGTAACAAATGTACAAAAAAACTTTTGTATTTGTAATAACATTAGGATACCTACGTAAGATTTGCCTCGGAAAGCACGTTAAGCTGTTGGTCCCTATTGTCATTTGTACATCTTTGACAGTCGTTACGGGTAGTCAGAAGCCAGAAAGTCTGACAACCAGTCTTACCAAGGGGTACCGTGTTACCCGGTAACTGGGTTGTGGAGGTCAGATAGGCAGTCGCTCCATGTAAAACACTGGTACTCAGCTGCATCCGGTTAAGACTGGAAGCCGACCCCAACATAGTACGGAAAAGGCTAGGCAGATGATGATGATGATTAGGATACGTAAGATTTAAATAAAATACACCAGCAGAGAATGGTTTAGGCTAAAAGCAATGAAAGACAGACCAATTTGATTCCAAGAAAACCAATATTTAATTAAAGAATTAAATCCGCTATGTTTGACAGCTTAATAAATAGCTCTTTGATATTCTAAATAGATTTAACAGATGACTAGTCTAAGGGATTCGGGCGAAGTTTTCGTGTATTCTAAGCTTCGAATTAAATGTTTTCGTTTGAATGACAAAGTTGTTGTGACAGTCAAATGTATTTTAAAGCTTGCAAATTAATTTACTACAGGACTATCGCCGATTACTAAATCTATTTAAATCTTATAAAGAACTAGCTGCCCCGCGCGACTTCGTTCGCGTGGTATGCAACTCCTACCCAACTCCTACCCAACTCCTACCCAACTCCTACCCAACTCCTACCCAACTCCTACCCAACTCCTACCCAACTCCTACCCAACTCCTACCCAACTCCTACCCAACACTCCTACCCAACTCCTACCCAACTCCTACCCAACTCCTACCCAACTCCTACCCAACTCCTACCCAACTCCTACCCAACTCCTACCCAACTCCTACCCAACTCCTACCCAACTCCTACCCAACTCCTACCCAACTCCTACCCAACTCCTACCCAACTCCTACCCAACTCCTACCCAACTCCTACCCAACTCCTACCCAACTCCTACCCAACTCCTACCCAACTCCTACCCAACTCCTACCCAACTCCTACCCAACTCCTACCCAACTCCTACCCAACTCCTACCCAACTCCTACCCAACTCCTACCCAACTCCTACCCAACTCCTACCCAACTCCTACCCAACTCCTACCCAACTCCTACCCAACTCCTACCCAACTCCTACCCAACTCCTACCCAACTCCTACCCAACTCCTACCCAACTCCTACCCAACTCCTACCCAACTCCTACCCAACTCCTACCCAACTCCTACCCAACTCCTACCCAACTCCTACCCAACTCCTACCCAACTCCTACCCAACTCCTACCCAACTCCTACCCAACTCCTACCCAACTCCTACCCAACTCCTACCCAACTCCTACCCAACTCCTACCCAACTCCTACCCAACTCCTACCCAACTCCTACCCAACTCCTACCCAACTCCTACCCAACTCCTACCTTTTTTTTATTTTTTTTATCCTATGTCCTTTTCCTGGTTCCAAGCTGCCTCCCCTCCAATTTTCAGCCAAATCGGTTCAGCCGTTCTCGAGTTATAAGTGGTGTAACTAACACGACTTTCTTTTATATATATAGATTAGAAAATCTTTTATGAAATCTTGTATCTTTTATAGCCTTTTTTGATCGATTAAAAAATTGTAGGTTGTCAATGCTGCAAAATTTGTGTATGTTTGTTACTTTTCGCGCAAAATCTACTGAATGGATTTGGACAAAATTTTCTACACATACTTATAAAAAATAAATAAATAATCTGAAGTTTAACCTAATCCTTACTTAACGTCGTAATCCAGAATTAAGCTGTTAACTTAAGTTCGGTTTAACGCTAAACAGCATTTATTCGTGAGATTTTCCCTAATCCGTTACTAAGCAGCTGATTAAAAAATAATCGGACTTCTTAAGTAAGACGAATATAGTTTATAACCTGGATTAACATAAAGTATACTTTTTATCTAAGTCGTTCCCTCAGGATGCGGGTGATGATACAAAAAACACTAGTATTAAATAGAATGTTTAAATTTTCACTTTTTCCAAAGTATGAACATTAAAATTTTGGACTTTTATCACGAAAAGTGTGCTCGTGCCCGTCTGCATGTTATTTTCATATTTAAAAACATGCTATTTTATATACATTTACGGAAGACTACTTAAAACAGCAATAAGAAGAAAATCTTCCATTTCATTTTATTAGTTTCCTTTCACAAAAGCGAGAATCATTTTTATGTGATGCGAAGACAATTTGAACTGAATGATTGCTCTTGTGGAGAGGGCCATAACTTTGTGGTCGGGGATATTGGACAATTAGGTTTATTTTCTTGGGGACAATATTGTGTTTAGTATGAATAAAAAGTTTTTAAACACACAAAAAAAACTTTAATAATTTTGTTATTAATTTAAGTAAAGTATTATGTATTTGAGTATTACTATAATCGCACTGCCTATGGAATACTTATATGTTAGAAAAGTCGAATGAATGGTCTTAGCTCAGCACTTGGGTTATTTTTCCATTACGAACATTTGTATTTCTCTCAAGTACCTATAGTGTAGATGCGCCCTCAGAACGCAAAGGGCTAAGGAAGGAATATGGATGGGTTTCTTGCCTTTAACGTTGAGGGCCGCGGTATTCGAATAATCTTACAGCTCCAGCAAGTACTGGTACTGACAATATTTACATGCTTATTTTAATTCATTCTTATTTATATTTTGTCTATATATCTATTTATATAAAAGAAGATACTGATTGGCTGGCAGACTGCTGATCAACGCACAGCTGAAACCGCTGGTTATGGAAGTATGAAATTTTGCACAAATATTCCTTAAATGATGTAAGTGTGCACTAACCAAGTTTTTTTTTTAAATTCCTCCCCTAAAGGGGTGAAATAGGGGTTATGGTAGTTTGTATGAAACTTGCTCATTTTTAATTTGAATTCGTATAGCCGCGGGCGAAGTCGCTGGCAGAAAGCTAGTTGGATATGTAAATTGTGTAATCGCTAGTGCACCTTCACCCTTAGGTGTTCGTGAGAGCATGCGTACTAGACCTTAATAAATAAATCAACGGCGCCAATCCCGCGAGAGTGACGCGCTTGGAATACATCTGAGTACCCGCGGAGGTATTGAGGGTAATTGAACTGCATGTTTGAGGAGACGTTCCATGTCTTATGGACTGTCAAATGTGTGTATGGAAAGCGAGAATTTCTGTGGATTCCGTCCCATAACATAATTAAAATGTTACTTATCTATATAAATATTATTAACTAATGAACCCGGTGAACTTCGTATCACCTACATCTATCTTAACTTTACAAAATAAAATTTGGCACACAATATATCTAGTTTATAACCTGAATTAACACACAGGATACTGTTTTGGCACACAAGATAGGATACTTTTTATCCCAGTATGTGGACTCAATTCGAGGTGCCTTTCAACAATTTAACTTTTGCAGTGTAGGTATATGTAATTTAGAATTTCAGTTTAATATACTTCCTTCTGAAAGATTAACTTAAAATTAATATTTTGATTGCATCTTTACTTAAATACCTATGTACATACGATATTATTATTTGTTATTATATTAATATGTCTGTCAGTTAAGTTTTTAAATGTTTTTTTTTTTAAGTAAATTGTTTTAAAACTTAAATTGAAATTGGCACCACAGTTTAAAAATTCGTGGAATAAAAATATATATATACATTTTACATCAAAATAATATAATATATACATCCTCACAAACTTACGTATTTATAATATTAAAAGAAGTTATAATCTTCGCAATGAATACTTTTTTTTTACAAGCGAGTGTTTCTAACTCAATTCAGCTGCGACCACTACATCACAGAGGCTGTCATGATTGATGATTATTCTTCAAAACAGATAGGATACGTTCCCTATATTTATTTTACCTTTCCTGCCCCATCTATCTTGTGATAACTTATTTACACGAGTTGGCTAATCAAGTTCCGCGAGCCTCGGAGAGGGCGGGGAGGTGTAGGCGATATCTCAGTCGGCCGTCTCATTGACAATTCAATGAAGGTTCGAGATTCCATCGGACTTCCTTCGTATTTTTTTGTGCTATCGAGTTGTACTGTAGCAGATTTGAATACTACGTACGTAGGTTGTTTACTTGGTTAATACTGTTCTGGAGATCTTAGCTAAGAATCATGATTATATCATTTCAAGTATATTTTTTTCAATTTTGCTAAAAAAAAACTGCGTTTTTCATAACAATTAGTTATCAAGTAAATATCTGTCAATTAGGATTTTACATTTAACTTAAAGTTATAAATGTGAATATGAGTTTATTTGTTACACTTTCACAGTAAATCGTCTGAACCCATTTAAATAAAACGTTTAATGGAGATAGATGGGACCTTGGAGACACTCACAGGCTACGTTTTCCGGGGTTTTCGGGTAAACGAACTATTTCTCTCTGAAAATGTGTGAAAACGCGGGCAACAACATATTTCTTCCATTATTCGCACATCTGTTCACAACACAACATCTAAGGCTATAGAAAACATGTCGGTATGTAACACAATCCCCGGCTATTAAGATGAGATCTCGGGTGCTTCTCAATATAGCCGATAGCACATTCCGGCAGACGCCTGCCGTTGCCATCTTCTACAGAGCTATTTCATTCTGACTATACTTACTGTCTTTTTTTCTGTGACTAGAATTCAAAGATTGGTGGTGAATAGTGAAAAGTACTTTATTGCCTACTAGCTAGCCCGGCGAACTTCGTACCGTCCCATCATTTTTTGCCGATGTTTTAATAGTTATACTGCTATTCAGGAAAAACAAATTATACACTACAAACATGACTTTATTTTATAGATATATATATATATATATATATATATATATAGCATTCAGATGCGGACTATTATTAAAAATAAATAATCAGTGAACTTAGATGATATCAAAGAGTTCAGCTACTATTTTATCCATAAAAGAAAAAATAATTTGCCCTTACAAATAATTACGTCGACTATCTTACTCAAGAATCTTTTAATTGGCTGCTCGTTTCCCGCCTTTTATGTATATTTTTTATCCATAACCATAGACAAAATTAACCCATTTAGACCGATAATTATTTTTATGCAAAAATTTAGTTTTTTTAGTAATAAATTATTAAATTAATCCCAAACATCATAAAAAAAATATTATAAAAAATATAAAACTAATGGGGAGCTATTGGGGGGCCGTACCATATAGGGTACAGAAGGACTACAAGTAAGCAAAAAATTATCTTTTTCAAAATGAAGTTTTTATTTAATTTTTAGTCTGATACATAATAAAACATTCTACATGGACACTAACAATGCACTTATAACATGATGTAGGACATTGTCGATGGCTCTGTCCACACCTGGTTCGTGTCTCCTGCTTTTTAGCATATAAAATCTTATATTTGGCGTGATGTTCTTTGCCATCATATCGATAATCAGGAGAGTTAGACAAGTGGCAAAAACGCTAGTAGAATAGAAAAACAAAATGTATGGGAATGACAGATCGTAAACTATTTTTTTTGCCGCATGTCTAACCCCCATGATTATCGATATGATGGCAAAGAACATTATGCCACAAAGCAGGAGACCCCCCAGAAGTTATTGAAGATGGTCGACTAAGACCTGGCTTTTCGCGGAGTTTATTTCCATCAATAATTGAATATGCAATGCGACGTCGAAAATTGAGTAAATCCATATTTCCACACGTCGGTTATGTCGGTGGAGCAGCCATGCATTTTGGACGGGCATGTCAATGCAATGGAGGATCAAAGACTTATGACATTTTGATCTCTTCAATCATGACATCAGCTGGAAGAAACTTGCGTGCTAAATATCTATTGGTATTCTTTGTTAGCAACTGAAATAAGTCTTCGGAAAAGAATAATAAAAACCACTCTACTGGAAACTTCTCAAGAGGAACATGAAAAAGAGGTTGCTCTCGTTTTCTCCAACAGTATTTCATAACGCGCTTTTTCAGGAGTTCTTGAGATTCATGTAGCTCTTGGTCTTCAGTTGCTGGTTCTCGATCTTCAGTTCCCGGCCCTTATGTGGACGTAGAAAGCTCTGCTGGTGCACGAAGCAAATTTGGAGGCAAATTATTTATGTTTACAGCATCTTCTTCGTCTGTCTGGTCATCGTTGGCGATATCAGGTGGTAGTAAAAAAAAAGTCTAAATTATGACCGTGGTTGCTGAATTCATAATTTTCTTCTAAATTTATGGCAATATCGTGCAGCGTCAGTGACCTAAAACAGAAACAAAACACAACATTAGATATTACTATACATTCAATTTTTGCTACTACATAGTCCTACTGTACCGTATGCGGTACATCTAGTTTATTGTTGAGTATATGTTATCCAAAAAACCTTAGCCATTTTTTTTGTAGCCGTAACATCAGTTGTACCCTTATCTTCAAAACAATGCAAATAATTAATGCAATTTATAATAAATAACATAAGACTTACCTCCTTGAAGACATCGTAACAATAATTTTTCGATTAGCCCGATAATATTACATAAAAAATCAAAGTCGCGGGCTTTAACGTATTTTCAACACTTTTATCCTAAAACAAACACTCTGAGCATATCGCGACAAGTAAATAATAAAGTGGTTAATTTGTAGGTATGCCAAAATATTTTTGCAAAGTTACTGTACCGCATAAGGTACGGTAGGTCTATATGGGTAGAGTTTCTTAACTATATAGATATCAAAAATCTGGATACCATGCTTAAGTATTATAATTATTTAATGCAAAAAATGCGTTTTTTAAGAATCTAGTGTAACTTTTTGTAAGTCGTCTTCTTATTATCGTGTAGGCTGCAAGGTTTTACTAACCTAACCTGTTCTAGTGTCAGAGTTTTCTCTAATCCACCTAACAGCCTTTGTCATGGAATTGTAGCAACTACTGTTATCAAGATAACAGCCAAGCAGGCTTAAAGCTTCTAAACACGGGATGCAACACCGCCAACTGTCTGACACCGGGCTGCTTTGTGAAATTTTTGACAACCCACAATGCGACTTCTGCCCGACCGGGAATTGAACCCAAGAACCCGTTCATCGCAGTCGCGTATGACCCACTAGAGCAACGAGGTAGTTTTTAAGTGGAGGAAAATTCCATTGTCTTAAAGGAAATTTCAAAAAGCTTTAAAACTATTTAGTTCTCAATAAAGCCACAAAAAATCCTGTATCATAGTACGGAACCCTTCATGTGCGGGTCCGACTCGCACTTGACAGGTTTTAGTATTTTTTGTTATAGCGGCAACAGAAATATACCATCTGTGAAAATTGTCTAACTATAACATGAGATACAGCCTGGTGACAGACGGACAGATAGATAGCGGAGTCTTAATAATAAGATCAGCACGAAACCCTAACTGCCGAATGCATCAAACTTTTTATCATTTATACTTTATTCTTTGACGAATATCACAAAATATGATATCAATAATTAGCACACTTCTAATATTTTTTATGATATCAGTACATAGATATAAAGATTAAATAAACATAATATATATTTCATGAATATTTAGACGAAAAACACAAAGTAATAGCAAAATTATTCTATTATATCATCCATTTTGACAGATCTTCGATGACAGTTCTTCCGTTTCACGTATAAGTAACCGCATGTTTTTCGGTACAACCGGCTGTTAAACTTGATCCATTTTAATAACAATGCTAGAATTATACGAGCAATGTTATTATCATGACGCTCTGTAACAGCTGAGGGAATACGCCATTTGCATGTATGAACAAATTGTTCGTTCACTAGAGTAGCTCCGGCGAATATTATGCAGCTGTTGAAGGAATACTAAATACTATTTCAGTTCCATGTATGTATGTTCTAACCGCGTCGTCGCCTTCGAAACAAATGAAAGAAGAAAAATAGAAGAGCTTTAGTCTAAAAAAATACATTTCTAAGTGATTTTTTTTGTCAAGAAACAATAGTTCCGATTTTATCGGTAAAAATATGTATTTAATTAATAGCTCATGCACCAAAAAATATCAGGTTCTTTATACGTGAAGCGGAAGAACTGTCATTCAAAATCTGTCAAAATAAATAATTATGATAAAATTGAATAATTTTGCTATTATTTTATAATTTTCGTCTAAATATTTATGATATATGATTACTTATTTATTTTATCTATGTATTGATAAAATAAAACATATTAAAGTATTCTTATTACTGATGTTCTTCGTAAAAGTATTAGTGATAAAAAGTTTGATGTAACCGACTGTTAGAGATAACATAAACAGAGCTTATATACTTATCCTACCAATATTATAAATGCGTTTTTTTTTTGAGAATGTAGTATGTATGTTTGTTACTCTCACAGTCAAAAACTACTGAACGAATTTGAATGCAATTTGTTACACACATAGTTTATAACCTGGATTAGCACATAGGGTACTTTTTATCTAGATACGCTAAGTAGGTTCTTTAGGATGTGGGAGAAACCTCAGGAAACAGCTTGTATTTATAATACAGTGGATATGAAGAAACTATAAAGTATCATTTGTTTTATACCGAACCCTTAAAAACGAAAATGCGCAGGCGTAACAGCCGAATCATGCCGATTCATGCCGAATTACCCCGAACTCAAATACAGGGTGGTGAAAGCGTCCATTAACTTTTTGCGGACACCATTATACCGGCGAATGTTTTCCGGCCCCTGTATAAGTATTAATGTTAGCACCCCCTGTATAATGGCTAATCTTTTTTGAATACTTATTTTTAAAAGCCGGAACACCATGGCTATGTTTTTTTTTGGTTCAAAGTATGTTTATTTCAGTTCAATGAAAAGGACTCGCTTTTGTTTTCGTCTTATTTTTCGTTTATGTTTTGATACGGAACTGAAAGGTAAACAGTGGAGCTGTCAGCTGCTTGTCAGATGAGTAATTTGATAAACTTTTCATTGTAATAGATTTTTTGGGCAGAGGAGCTCGTGGCTAAGTAACAGCCGCACGGTTCGACCGATCAAAGGTTAAGCTGCGCTTGGCACGGTCGGTCCGTGGATCGCGGTCTATGTCATAGCCTATATATTATATATTATAAAAATAATTATTGTTTGTCTTATTTGATGCACGAGTATAATAAAGCAACATTTTTCCATAATAATACAATCGGTTATATTAACTCATTATTTAAAAGAAACATAGTTTTTCACAAAGATATATTTTTCTGATTATTCTCCATTTTTCCTTTTGTAAGATTATACAGTGTTACCAAAAATAATAATAAAATAATGATAATTTATTTGTAAGCGTCTGGTTTTAATAATACAAGTTGAAAAAAAAAAGATAAATCGCACGTCATTTGTTCAGTAGAAACGTCCAATTTGCTTGAAACATAAATAAAATGGCGATGTCATTACTTTTATTTGCAATTTATAATATTATCTATTTAATGAGTTTTTTCGGCCATTACAGTTAGGTAAACGGAGTTATGATGTACTTAATCTTCTGGGAAACTAATGGTTTTTTTTAAAAGCTTGTTGTGTTGTTATTGTTTATATGTAAGTTGTGACGTAGGTAATATGTGAATTATTAATAACAGTTACAGGAAGCAATCGACTTCATTCTTTAAAGCAACAAAATAGTAATTAAAAGTCTTTTAGCCTTTTAAAGCAGGCGCTCTTTTTAAAAGGTTAATTTTCAGTTACATTATAATCATTCTATTTTTCTATAGTTATCACACATCGAATTATATTAGTTGCTACCTTCTATCCAGCGGCATCGCCCGCGTGGGCTATACGAATTCAAATTAAAAATGACAAGTTTCATACAAACTTTTCCCCCCTTTTTCACCTCTTTAGGGGTAGAATTTCGGAACATCCTCGTCATACAAAGAACAAGTCCAAGATTCAGATCTCTACGATCAGCGATTTAGGCTTAAAAGCTAGTAACGAACATAAATATGTTTTTGCAGTCATTTCCATTTGAAATTCTTTTTTTCACCATGTTACTAGGTCTTATAATTTAAGAAGTGCTAGATTTAATTTTTCCCAATATATTGTAGTTACTGCACCTAATTTTGGCATCAACCACACAATTTTAATTAGTAAAACACATTAGGACGATTAACCCTAAAACTGCAGCATGTTTATTTGATAAAGCAACACGTGCACTCGGCCTAAGCCGAGAGGTATTACCGGTCATTATGAGATATATGGACGGACATCTACCACACTGACAAGTTGGGTAATTACTGTGATGTATGCGTTGGTGATATCGGCAAATGTTGGGCCAACGGTCAGGTTTTAAGTGATTAATGTACGAATAAAATGTCCCTATTTGTATCAGCGTTTTGTATTTTTGATAGTAAATATAACAATACGTAGGGAGTTGGTTGTTATCGTGATGTAATTGAGGGTTTATTAAAAAAGCCTTCATGATAAAGAGTATCCATGGAGTTTCTTCCTGGTTTTTCTCCATAGGACCCACTACTTGGAACCGTGCAACTAATTTGACCTTTCATAAGTGCTTTATTTGGAGGCCTATGTGAAATAAAATGTTTGACTTCTTGACCATTAAACAAATTAGCAAAGAACTTTATTTACCTTAGTATATTGCCATCTTAGTAGGTGTATTTATATTTAAGTGGCAATTGTGTATATTTTTTCCAAGATCCCTATATTTCAAGTAATGACTAGGTAAACGGTCAACCTATCTGCTTAGAAACCAGTCCCAACTGAATAGTCTCAATAGAATACAAGACTAATGACTTCATCCTTAAAAGCCTCAGTACATTTTCGGCTTCAATATTTCCGCGTCATTAAACATTTGAAGTCTCTCGTCCTGGTCACGGGTTTTTGGTTCGGCTCTCGGCCACGCGGCGTTTAGCGGGTTAAATTCCAGAGGTACTGTCGAATTTGAGGGTAAGTGATAAAATATATTGTGATTGTTATACTGTTGATTACTAGTTTATTGTTCAACTGAACAATTTATTCTTCAGTGAACTTACGACTGAAACTAAAACTCGAGAACGGCTGGGCCGATTCAGCTGATTTTGAAATGTTTGTCGTAGGTTGTCCAGGGAAGGTTTAAACGATGAGAAAAAGTTAAGCTAGATGTAGGTGATACGAAGATCAGTTGGTCTTCTATTAATAACAATAAAAGTTTTCACCAAAAACAAAATCGACTGCCACGAACGAATTTCGTTTAAAACCGTTTTCAAACCGTTTGATACCACGCCGTACCTTTTAACGGTATAATAAGGGTAAAAGTAAGGCAACACGACTTGTTAGGAAAGGGTAGAGGGACAATTGTGACGTGAGAAAAATGTTTCATGTGTTCACGAAAATCATTGATGTAGAAGAAATAGAAATGACCTGTGTATATTCTTTTACAGACTACAAAAAGAAGGAAGTTTTCAATTTGTCGATTTTTTATGATTTTTGATGAGTTAAGTAGATATACCTATATTTATAATTATGTATGCTCTAGTTAGACTCAGCATTTGGCAGCAAAAATACATATATTATGAACCTGGAATAATTAAGACACCGAGTACTAGTCTTCAATTCAGAAGTTCTAGATCGATGTATTGATCACAAGCGTGTCTTCAGCAGAAAGATAATTTAATTCTCTTTTCAGTATTTTTAAGAGTCGGTGGTGTATTTTTTTAAGTTTGTTTTGTTTTTTTTATAGGTTTAGCTTATTATTATAACGTGCTTCGGAAAGCGAGTCAAGCTCTTGGACCCAGTTGTAGTCGTAGTGGCCACTTGTAGAGAACCACAAGGTCCACAAACTGCTAAGTTTGCAAATTATAGAACTTTTATTTACGTAACGCCAAACACCATGTATAATAATAGCAGCGAAAACATTTAAAAAACAACGGCCACATCGAGGTTAACAACATCTTGAACAAAAAGCACGGAATGGAAAGACAGTTACGGAAATCCATTAGCGGTTACAGTGGAGTGGCACTCCGGTCCGTTTCGTTATCGCGCCGGATACGTGTCGTGACGCGCTCGTCCCGGCCCCGTGACGTTTAAACGGCTCTTTCGTTCCAATTATAAATGATTCATTTTTAATGCATTTCAATCGTTACGAGTGGTTAGTTGGGATGGAGTTGGATTCTAGGTATCTTACGGCAAATATTCATTGCTTGTTTTGATTTCAGAAGTTTCTTTTACATTATGTCTATATTTTTAACAATCTTTTGCATAGATTATAGAATAATGAAAGTTTCCGCGCTGCTCCGACCAGATATCGCTAGTGTACCTATAAAATTCGGTAATAAATACTATGCCGAAGCCGGCTTACTCGAGCCAGTTAATAGTCAATCCCGTTGCAGGGAAGACGTCCCGAATGATCCAAATAATTTTAGACATGATCCGAAGCAAAATGACAGTTTTTGTATTGAAATTGTGTTACACTTATACTAGAAAAATAAGAAAAACACTGGGTTCACTTACACACACTATAATAATATTATTATGTTGCCGCATTCACGCAGCTATATTTTTAGCAAGCGCGGTATCTAGTCGGAGCGGTTATTAATCTACTAGCTGCTTCCCGCGGTTTCACCCGCATCCCGAGGGAACTACTTAGCGCACCCGGGTAAAAAGTAGCCTATGTTGTTCCTCAGGGTCTATTCTATCTTTGTACCAAATTTCATTTATATCGGTCCAGTAGTTTTGGCGTGAAAGCGTAACAGACAGACAGACAGACAGAGTTACTTTCGCATGTATAATATTAGTAAGGATTAATTCTCCGGCACATTAAATACTTAGACCGACTTGCATGAAAATTCAAAGCGTTTATTTTAAATTAGTCAATTTACAGGCACTTTTAAATAGTCAAAGGATGATGAGTCTGTCAGTTAGTCATAATGGAATAGTTGAAGCCTGTTCCAGAGCGTAAAGCAAAGCGTATAGCAGAAGACCGGGCAAGAAACTCCATCGTTACCTACCCTTTTTTTATAAGTTTTACTAAAGTCATTTTTCTAACTAAAAAATATGTAATAACAGCGTTACCTTAGATATATATACTAACATTCCCAGAAACTGGGCATAAACCTAGACACTAAGCTGCTACCGAAAAAAACACGTAAAACACTTTAACGACACGAGAATCGAACCCTCTAGCTTACTGAGCAAGTTTCGATATGCACTATGAGACCAAAGCAGTCGGCAGACACAGTCACACTACACACTTTTTCCATCACTACTCGACAATAACAATTGCCGTTTAATTTAGTTAAATCTTATTTCCATCTCTGTCAATCGTGTGAATCGCGTCTCGATTCTCGGATAAAAAGTAGCATATAGCCGTCTTCAGGGTTCCATCTAACTGCCGGGGCTGCGGGACGTTCGAAAGAGATACCGCACCCCCTGAATACAAAGGGATGAGGAAGAAACACGGGTGGGTTTAAGTCAGTAAGAGTCTGACATTCGCAACCGCCCCACCCACGGCGGTAGGAGGCATTTGATGATTTCCCATCCGAAAAAAAAGGTTCTCTATCTCGGTACCAAATTTCATCGAAATCAGTTCTGCCATTTGACCATGAAAGTGTAACAAACAAACTCACTTATACAGTTAGGAGCCAGGATAAGTTTCGTAATCATAAGTGTGAAATTATTGTAGTATAGTTACCATATTTTGTCGGTGTAATTACAGGCATGATCATTTCAGCTTCATCTATAGGCTAGATATCGACACTATAGTGCTTCTGAAATTACAGATGTCCAGCCCAGCCCATTAGGGAGACCACTTACCATCTGCCGGCTTGTTAGTCATCCAATAATAAGTAGGTTGAGGTGAATATGCCTATAGACATATATATTATATAGATAGTCTAGCTTTCCGCCAGCGGCTTCGCCCACGTGTGCTATACGAATTCAGATTAAAAATGTCAGTTTCATACAAACTCTTTCCCTATCGAATTCCTACGTCATACAAAGAACACTCTACGAACAAGCTACTTAGCCGACTATCTTCCCACCAGCGGCTGCGCCCGCGTGGTCTATACGAATTCATATTAAAAATGACAGAGTTTCATACAAACTTTGCCCCCTTTTTCATCCGTTTACGGGTAGATTTTCAGAAAATCCTTTCTTATCGGATGCCTATGTCACACAAAGCACATACCGTCCAAGTTTTAGGTCTCTACGATCAGCAGTTAAGGCTGTGCATTGATCCGTCAGTCATTCAGGACAAAGCATTTTTTATGTATAGATTTCAATTTCTTTTTGTTGCCGACTCAAAAACATTTCATTCAAATGCTTTGATTCTAATTAATCAGTCCTTCTAAGTATTTCAAAGCGTAAACTTTTTTCTAGCTATCCGACTCTTCTAATAAAACGATTTCAATTCTA
The DNA here is from genome assembly GCA_963891755.1 of Pyrrhia umbra. NCBI lineage: Eukaryota > Metazoa > Arthropoda > Insecta > Lepidoptera > Noctuidae > Pyrrhia > Pyrrhia umbra. The sequence continues at coordinate 1,616,563 of OY982929.1, read as the reverse complement.
TTTTCTTTTATAATTAGTCGGTTAATTGGTTTTCTGTCGATAGAGCGCTGTTCAGTATTCCACCCGCCTTCATTAGTACTCATTAGAATTCTGTTCGTGTGCTATTGAGGGCAATCATCGAGTTTTGAATGTGGTGTAAGATATAAACTGTGTCTGCCGACTGCTTTGGTCTCATAGTTTAAATCGAAACTTGCTCAGTAAGCTAGAGGGTTCGATTCTCGTGTCGTTAAAATTTATACGTGGATTTTTCTGCAGCAGCTTAGAGTGAGAGAGTTTATGCCTAATTTTTGAGAATGTAGGTGTATCTAAGGTTAACCTGTGCCAAAATATTAATAGAGATCTATTTCTTTTGCGACAATAATATAGGAACACTAGCTTTTTCTAAACTAACCTAACCCATCCGGATAAAACGTTGCCTGTCACCGTCTCCAAGGTCCCTTCTATCTCTGTACCAAATTTGATCCAAATCGGCTTAGCCATTTTACCGTGGAAGCGTTAAAGATAGACAAATAGACGGAGTTACTTTCGATTTTATAATATTAGTAAAGCATAATGATGCGCAGTCAAAAGTAAGTAAATTTTAATTAATTATACGTAAAGTCTATTCCATGCAAAAGTCACTTACATTACGAATACTTCTTCTAAAATTTTTCATGCTAGGCTCATTGTTGACACGACCTTCCTATCTTAGCCAACTCGCTTTAAGCCTACAGCTAACACATCGTCTATCCAACTCTAATGAGCCAATAAAGTACATAATGTTCTTTTGTTGTTGTTGTTGTATTGGGGTATTGATGTATGCATTGGTCCCTCGTCCCTTTTAATGAAAGGCTAACCCTCGAGGTGAGTTTAAAATTTAAATTTAAATTGAATTACTAAACAAATGTTTAGATTTAATGTTTGAAACGGACAATGCGATTACCTTGGCTAAATTCTGATTCTGAATAATAGTATTCCACGATTCTACCCGCATCTTGAGCACATTAAGTATGTGCAAAATTTTTTTATGTCCTTTCCCAAGGTTAAAGCTATCCTTATACCAAATTTCATCTAAATCTGTTCAGCCGTTTTCCCGTGAAAGCGTAATGGATAGACAAATAGACGGAGTTACTTTCGAAGTTATAATATTGGTATCATCATCTGCCTAGCCTTTTCCCAACTATGTTGGGGTCGGCTTCCAGTCTAAACCGGATGCAGCTGAGTACCAGTGTTTTACATGAAGTGACTGCCTATCTGACCTCCTCAACCCAGTTACCGGGTAACACGGTACCCCTTGGTAAGACTGGTTGTCAGACTTTCTAGCTTCTGACTACCCGTAACGACTGTCAAAGATCTGCAAATGGCAACCGGGACCAACAGCTTAACGTGCTTTCCGAGGCACGCAGGAGTCTCGCTATGACATAGATGGTCACCCATGCACGCACCGACCGCGCCAAGCGCAGCTTAACCTTTGATCGGTCGAACCGTGCGGCTGTTACTTAGCCACGAGCTCCTCTTGCGCAGGATGAATGATGCGCAGTCTCATCTAATTTAACTTTAACAAATTCGGGAAAAAAAGTAAATGATCGTATTTTGCAAAAAAAATATTGCAACTTTTTTTGACAGTCCAATTCTAACTCAAAGATAATCTCCACGTATCTTTTAGTACGTTCGTGAAATATTGACTCAAAACAGCAATACAAACAATACGAATGATAAATTTGACAAAGCAACGCGAAACGAATTGAATATACAACACAGAAATCCATTTGATAAGTTTAATCCGATCTGAAATGTATTATTTCTATTTGACGATCGTATATCATGGGACCATCATCAGTTTCGTTCGGAAATATAAAAAAATAAATGGAAGACAAACATCCCGGTGTTTGCGCGAGAGGATGACATTGATCCCGTTGTGCGGGAAATCGAATCCCGGGGCTTAATGTAAGCGGGATGCACGTCACTTGATGTTCTGCGTTTAAATGGTTTAATATCTGTGACGGAGGTGGGTTTGGAGTTTTTTAAGGTGGATTTTTCGTCTTAAAATCAGCCATGTTGTTAATTGGACTGAAATTTAGTCTTAATGGGATGGTTTGAGCCGTAGGGCGCCATGGGACTATTGGAGATTGATACGAAGGTTCGTTTGCACCAAGAAAAATTATATAAGGTTACTTATATGGAAGAAATGTCATTCAAGATCTGTAAAAATGGATGATAATACTTAATCATTAAGATTAACGATATATACATATTTACTTTATTATTATATCTACATAATTATGTCTTGATAACATAAAAAAATATAAAAAGTATGCTAATTATTGATATCAACTTCTGTGACAGTCGTAAAAGTATGGATGATATAGTTGATGAAGTTTGATGCAATTGAAGATTTCCTTTTTTTGTATGACTTTATATAACGCTTACTTGCATATGAGTTTTTTGTGTTTTCAACGAACGTTAAACTTCCGTGAGAGAGATTTATGATAGTGATTATAATACATACTAGCTTCTGCCCGCAACTTTGTCCGCGTGGAATAGTAACTTTGGGCTATCGCTAACTTTAACCCTCGATTTTGAAACATTCTTCATTGATGCTCCGCTCCTATTGATTTTAGCATGATGATATATAGCCTATAACCTTCCTCAATAAATGGGCTATCTAACACTGAAATATTTTTTTAATTCGGTCCAGTAGTTCCTGAGATTAGCGCGTTCAAACAAACCAACAAACTCTTCAGCTTTATTATATTAGTATAGATTGTTATTATAAATTTGGTTCAAGTTATTTTCTTTATTGTGCACTCGCAAATAAATGATTAAATTATATCTTCCTGCTTTGTTTACAAGATCTCTCTGTCTCGCCTTTGAACTCTCGTCCATCGACATAAATTTAGGCCATTAATCAAGCATTAACCCTCAGATAATATCATTAAAATATCATAATAGACCGTAATACACATAATTGTTCGTAATATTCACTAATTACAATATTGGATTGAACGTTATAATGTCACGCAATTATACTAATTGCTAGTAATTCACTAGGGTAGGCAGCCATTAGAAATATCGATATCTATCTATCTAAACACATATAAAATGCTTTGTCCTGAATTACTGACGGATCAACGCACAGCCTAAACCGCTGATCGTAGAGACCTGAAACTTGGAGGGTGTGTTCTTTGTATGACGTAGGCATCTCGTAAGGATTTTCCGAAATTCCCTGTGGGGAGGAAAAAGGGGGGCAGAATTTGTATGAAACTCTGTAATTTTGTATTTGAATTTGTTTGGCTATACGTGGGCGAAGCCGCTGACGTAAAGTTAGTAATGAATATGATACATGATGAGTAAATATAAAATGGAGAAGTCATTTTTGCAATGCATTTAAATTAGCTGTTAAATATTCCCTTTTTAAACTATTAGCTGTCTCCCGCACACCTATAAACAATGTACAATGTTTTCCCTGAGTGCATTTAGAGAATGATAATTCTTACGATACCGTTGACGTGGCTAGCCCATTCTTACAGTATATCCATCATATCAGCCTATCATCGTCCATAAAAATCGACGATAAAAATGCCAATCATAATTTAAACGTTAACCCATGGTAATTGATCATTAAGTCACTTTAAACGCTTTAACCATTCTCAAAACATACTATCGATATTATAATGGGTTCCTGTAAACACCGTTAGCCACCACCCTAAGTCCAATTAAATAGATTATAGAGTCCAATCAAGGTAAAGCCTTATCTATTAAAATGTCCGGCTACGGTAGGCTACGCTCCGTAGCGCACGTAGCCGCTCGTAGACGCGCTACGAGAATTGGAGTTAATTGAGGTCGGGTTGCACCGTAAGTGACGATTTAATTATTTTTAATGGATATCTCTTTGTGCCTCTTATCATTAGAACTTCTTGCTGCTTTAGCTAGATGTTCTAAGATAATGTGTCATTTGGTTTATCATCATCATCATCAGCCTATATATTGTCCCACTGCTGGGCACTCATCACTCACTCTCATACAGAGAAGGTATGAGCATTGATCACCACGCTTGCTCAAGGTGGATTGGCGATTTCAGACTTTTTAAGTCCAGGTTTCCTCACGATGTTTTCCTTCACCGTTAGTCAGTGACATCTAAGATATACTTAGAAAGTACATAAGACTTTAGAAAAGTCACATTGGTACTTGCCAGGTTCCGAACCCGCACACTCATACACGTGAAGCAGGTGCCTTAACCACTAGGCCACCACGACTTTTTCTCTAATTTGGTTTATACTTACTAATAATATCAGATAAATAAACATTGCTTTGCATGTAAAGAGTGCCGTCATGCAATGCGCTCGTGAAAATGCAATCTTAGAACTGCGCTCGATTCTTAGAAAAATATTAAATTTAGAATCCCTTAGTTAGTTGTTATATACACCAGCAAATTGGTATTTTTTAATTAATTAATTAATTTATTTAGAATAGGCACGTCAACAACATGAACACAAACAAGAGAACATCACATTTGTTACAGTAGGGTTGGTGTTTACATCAATAACAGACATGCACAACATTTGCTTATCACAGTTCTCTATTCACAAGATTGTTCAAACTTGTCAATCAAATTCAGTGATTGCATGCAATATTACAATATATATTAATATTAATGGTTAGTTTACATCTTTACGTAAATTTAAATGTATGAGCGAGAAAAAAAGAAAATACAAAAGAGAAAACAGAAATAAATGCTCAAGTACTTAAAGGAGCACAACTTTCACTTTTATTTGTTTTGTTTCTTATGTTCGTTGGATATGCGTTGTATTTTGTGTTAGGTGGATCTCACACTACCGAGCGGAGCGATGCAACGCATAACCACGCATATTGATACGTTGTTAGTATATTGCACTACGCGTGTTTAATATATTTAGGGCCAAGTTCACCGAAAGATAGTTACGTAATCGGCCCGTTAAACAAAAAAGTTTTTCAACCAGGAGGCTGGAATTTTCATGGTACCCACTTCTAGTTCAACCCTGGTTTAGAAACCGTTTCAGGAATAAAAATCTCTTATAATCCAATACCCATCGAAAGTTGGAAGTTTGAATTTATGATAAACAGCCGTTTTAAGTTAATCGGAACGTTATCTCTTCGGTAAACTTGGGTCTCTCTCATCTCCATATTCAATTTCATCGCTTCGGATGATCGGTTCAGATGTTTTCTATGAAAGATAACAGACAGACAACCAGACAGCCAGACAGATTCACCTTAGAATTTATAAGGATTAGTAAGGATATTAATTCATCTTAAAACGATACCTTTGATAATATATAATAACTGCTTTTTTACGCCTATAACACAAAACCTCTCATGACGAGCAAAAACAGAACAAAAAACCTGCGGAACCCGTATCGTTCACTCTTCAAGATTTGCATTCATTTTTTCCCATTCATTCATTCTTTAGTGAACACCGGCCGTTGTCGTTCACAACGCGACTTCGAAGAATAAAATCTTTTGACTGTTTTGTTATTGTAAAAAAATATGCTTTTGTTCATAATATTTTACAACTTTTCTTTCTTGTAAAGAAATATTTGAAAAGAATTCGCGGCGAAAGGGTCAAAATTCTTTTTTAATGTTTATGTTTCTTGTGTTGAAGAATGTCTGCTTTGTGGCTTCTTCGAGCTTTTAAATAGTCTGAATTTAAACGTTTTGGTTCAAAATAGACGCTGTTTTGTTGTTCATTAGAACTGGGGGCCTACTCTAACTCACCGAAACGAAACTTCGGAACGACCGAGAATAGACGATAACTATTTTTGTGGTGCGGAAAGTGCGATCTGATGCTCTGTACAAAGAGGATGTACTTATACTATCCATATACAACATTTGTTTGAACCTTACCGCCCTCAAATTGACAAGGAAGAATTTCAAACGTAACTTCGTTTTCGTTGAGTTAGAGTAGGCCCCCTGGTTTGATACATAGCTATCAACACAGAGTTTTGACTATGAAATAGAAATTCTTTTTTTGGAGGTCTTTTTATCAATAAGGAACCTTATAGTTTCGCCATGTCCGCCTGTATGTCTGTCTGCGGCATAGCTCAGAGGTTCTTAGTACTAGAAAACTGAAATAGGACAAGGTGCCTACAAAAGCTTTATTTTGTAACTGACTTGAATGTTAATTTTCTAACATAATAAAGTTACAAGTAAGAGAAAGAGAGAGATTAAAAAGCATAGAACATAGCGACTTATCCGTCGGGACCCATTAACATATGGACCGGCTTAAATCGTCACAATAATTGGTCCCGACTGAAAAGTCCCTATGTTCTATGCTTTTCAGTCTCTCTCTCATGATATTATTAGGATTCGACCTTTACAGGTTTCTCTCGCAACATAATATACGAAGACTCCTGCACTTGTTTTTTTCTTTTTAGTCTTTTTTGCAGTCAGGTTTTTTATACTTTTTTATTAATTTACAAATAAACTTTTCCCAATTTTTTTACGAACTATATGTATGTTTGTTAGACGTTGTGCCATGAGTTCATGACCTCTGAAATGCTTTGTCAGCGGCACGTGTAACCCACTAGCTGTTACAATATTGGCGCGCCCAGGGTTTGTTGGCTAACCTAAGTAAAGGGTTTAAAGCTCTCTGGAAGTGCCATAAAGTGCTAATTATCTCACTTCAAAAGCATGTGTGGCAATGTCTTTCGATATTAAAAGTTTTATAGACTTTTATTTTAACAGTTAACGGTACAACAAATGTTGTATTTTATGCCGTTTAATTAAATAGAGATGTGACAAATACGTATTTTACAAAGAAAAAAGTGTTATTTTTTGAAAGTAAAATATGTGCTTAATAAACCGGCCAGATCATCCCCATTTTACGTGTATACGTGAGATGCACCTACCTTAAGTCATATTCCGCTCAACGCACTCTTGGACGCCAAGCCTGACTGTGATGTGTTTGCGGACGATTGGAAGACGATCTTGTCAGTGTGTCTGGAGTACTGTGAGATGAGTGTGTGAGTGTTTTATTGTGTTAGAAAATGTAACTGATCAATGGACGTTTTTGTTAATTAAATAAATTAAATTAAATATTATTTCAAAGTTTTATTTTTCGGCTTGGTCAATGCATTCATTTTCCTAGTACTGATTAACTCTGTGCTTTGCCGCGGACAGATAGACAGACAGCCGGATATAGTGAAACTATAAAGGTTCCTTGTCGACTACGGAACCCTAATAACCACCAATTCGCACCGTCTTTTATAATGCGCACAGCAATGTAGTGGAACTCTCTACCTGCGTCTATGTTTCCGAACGCATCCAACCCTAATTTCTTCAAAGTTAGAGTGGACAGGCTTCTCCTAGGTAAGCTCGCTCCATCAAATATTAAAAACTGGCCAAGTGCGTGTCGGGCTACGCGCAATAGGGTTCCGTAACCGTTTTAGTTCGTTGACTATAACTCTGCAACCAGTAAAGCCTACTTAGCCGTGATAGTGTTCCTTAGCACACACGCTAGTAGCACACAAAAATTCACGTCTGTGAATTTTTTGAAGCTACCCTAAAAATTTTCATAATTATATTTTACCACTTTGTCGGCGTGATCAATATACATATCTATACTAAATTTCAGCTTTCTAGTACCAAGAATCTCTGAGCTATGCCACGGACAGACAGACAGACAGACAGATAGACAGACGGACATGGCGAAACTATAAGGGTTCCTTGTCGGACTACGGAACCCTAAAAAGTAAGTGTATATCCTCATTACAACTAGGCACCGTTTATTTCAAAGCAAAAGTACTGAAGTAGCCAAAATGTGCCAACATGGAGTAAGTCCAATCAAGAGGGTTTTGAAACCGTGACTATTTCTCCACTGGCGCAGCAAAGCTTCGTACCTTTGCAATTAAAGCCAGCCAGTTCGATGGGAAACTAAACTGTTAGCCACAAAGTACTAGTTACGGACTGTATAATATTTTATGTAAGTACGTTGTATTTACATCGTCTGTGGATGAGTGACCATCTATGTCATAGCCAGACTCCTCCGTGCCTCGGAAAGCACGATAAGCCGTTGGTACCGTTTGTTATTTGTACATCTTTGACACTCGTTACGGGTAGTCAGAAGCCAGAAAGTCTGTCAACCAGTCTTGCCAAGGGGTATCGTGTTACCCGGTAACTGGGTTGTGGAGATCAGATAGGCAGTCGCTCCATACAAAACACTGGTACCCAGTTGCATCCGGTTTAGACTGGAAGCGGACCCCAACATAGTTGAGAAAATGCTAGGCAGATGACGATGACTTGTTATATTTAGATCTTTCTAAATGTGAAAACGATCCTCTCTGTCGGTCTGTCTAACTGTTACGGTTTCACGGTTAAACTGCTGAATCGATTGAGATGAAAATTGGTATAGGGACAGATTAGAAACTGGGAAAGGATACAGAATATATTTTTTTCCAACAGGCTCGTCCTTAGGGAACTATTTCACACACCCGGATAAAAATAGCCTATAATTATCTTCAGAGTCCTATCATCTCCTACCACACTATCCTACGTCCTTTGTTGCATTTTTACGGCAAAATGGCTGAACCAATTTTCATGAAATTTGGTTTAGTGATAAGCTGAAGTCTGAGAAAGCACGTAAGATAGTTTTTATCCGGGTGCATGGTGGCTATTTCCTTTAGCAGGTAAAGCCGCAGGAAATAGCTAGTCCCTACTATCCTAGCTGTAACTAACTGCTCTATTACTCCTTGCCAAATCAATTACCTTTAATATCAGATTTCGACCCTTACAAATATAATACGCTGATGTCGATACATCTTGTACCTATAGCAAGAAAACCTTTTTCATTCGGAGAAAAGGCCAAGGGTTTCCTAATAATATCATGGTATTAATGTGTTCGACCTTTACAGGTATTCAGCTGAAGTTATTAGATTCGGAACTAACCCAAATGTTGTAAAGAAAACGTGGATTGTTGATGAAAATCATTCTAGTGAAAGGCTAGATTAGGCTGGGGAAAGTACAGTATACAATCCCATAGATTAATAGAAGTCTCCACGTCGGCGGCGCTCCGACTAGATACCGCGTTTTCCAAAATAGCTATCATTATCAGCCTAACCTTTTCCCAACTATATGGGGTCGGCTTCCAGTCTAAACTGGATGTAGCTGAGTACCAGTGTTTTACATGGAGCGACTGTCTATCTGACCACCACAACCCAGTTACTGGGTAACACGGTACCCCTTGGTAAGACTGGTTGTCAGACTTTCTGGCTACCCGTAACGACTGTCAACAATAAACAAATGACAGCCGGGACCAACAGCTTAACGTGCTTTCCGAGGCACGGAGGAGTCTCGCTATGACAAAGATGATTATCCATCCATGGACCGACCGCGCCAAGCTTAACCTTTGATCGGTCGAACCGTGCTGCTGTGACTTAGCCACGAGCTCCTCTAATCTCCTAAACCTAATCTCCTCTTGATATTCAGGGTGTAAGTTTCTAGATCTTCTCATCGGACAGGGACCTGACTCTTGACGCAAGCAAAGTTTATTAATTTAGTCTTTGCGAGTGCAACGCGGTCGGAGATCCAACTACCCGCACTTACAAATTCAAACTTAATTCTAAAACAATCTGAGAAAAGATTTATGCAATAGAAACCGTCTTCGTTTATTATTTATTTAACTTCGTAAATATTTACAACAAAATATAAATTTAACAGTACTTTTTTGATCAGAATCACGCAGCAGGATGAAAGGTCCTATGTCCCTCTCTGTATTATGTTTAACTCTATGGCAAACCTCAAGATCAGTCATGAAATGGTAACAATCAAAGACACATAATATATATTTCTTCCCGCATTTATGATATCCTTAATTCCTAACTTTAATATTACAAATGTGAAAATGAGTTTGTTTATATTTTGTTTGATGTGTTCACGGTAAAAAGGGCAGAACCGATTTGGATGAAATTTGGTACGGAGATAGATGGGTCCTTCGAGACGGTTATAGGGTGATTCTTCAAAAATATGCGGTTGATTTTTCGACGTTGTTCGCTTCCTCACACGAATTTCATCATTACCAGCCGTATAAAACTCAATGATTACCTACATTAAGAGGCTATATCTATTTCATTATTTAACATGATCATTTTAAGTTTGTAAATTATACAAGTTAAACGACAGTGATGAGGGTAATGATGATTCGGAAACCAAACAGCAAAATATTGTAGATTCACCCTATAAGCTATCCGGGATATTAAGTAGTTGCTTTGAGCCGCGAGTTAAACCGTAGAAAACATACGTTAAAAATAAAATATCAGCTAGATTAAGGGAACTTTTTGTACATAACATAACGATACAATATAACAATATTGAAATATTACCCTCACAAAGTTTGGTAATACTTCATGGTCTGTGCTTGGGGCAGGTTCAATTAAATTCGAAATTGGTTCCGCTCAGTCGGGGGCGGACTGTGTACACAGCAATTTTACCGGAGCTCCTTCAAAAGGCTCGTCTGTTTGATTTAGAACTCAAAGACGATGGTCCAGCAATGCAGTATTGGAATATTTTATCTTAATTAATATGTAAATAGATAACTTTCTGCTTCAATCTTTTGGTATGATTGGGCAAGGAAGATCCATTTCATTATTGCAAATATTGACAGAATTAATTCGTCTGCGATAATATTTTAGACAGGATTCTTTAAAAAAATTGGTTTAAAATTAAATTCGAATAAATTACATATTTATAATAAAAAGTTTCTCAACAGGGGGGTTAGACAAGTGGCAAAAACGCTAGACGAATAGAAAACAAAATGTATGAAAATGACAGACAGCTAGTCGTAAACGAATGTCATTCCCATACATTTTGTTTTCTATTCTTCTAGCGTTTTTGCTACTTGTCTAACCCCTCAGGGCTTCTGCGAATTGTCTTCGGCCGCAAATTCATCTCCTTTTGCTCTCTATCTAAATTATTCTTACATTACCTTCGATTTTTTACATCTTTACCAATGTGAAACAAAAATACTTTATGGAAAGAGTAACCAAGGAACTTCCTGTTGTACGCTTTGAAAACGGAATATCTTCAACTTATTCGACTGCATGACAATTAGCAAGTGCCTGTAAGTAGTCAAATTTCAATAAAATTACTCGGTTTTTTGTTTATATTTTTAAATAGCTGTTTACCACAGCTGCACCCGCGTCCCGAAGGAACTACTTAACGCACCCGGTTAAAAAGACTGTAACTGTCTCTAGTGTTCTATCCATCTCCATACCAACAAAAAAGAAATCTCCAGCTGTTAAGTCGTTTTACCGCGAAAGCTTAACAACACAAAAACAAACTCACTTATAATATTAGAAAGGATTTTACTTGATCGATATCGACTTGGAGGATTATTATTTATTACCTACAAGGTTTCAAGATGATGATCATTATCAGCCTATATATCGCCCCACTGCTGGGCACAGGCCTCTTCTCATACAGAGAAGGCATTAATCACCAAGCTTGCTCAAGGCGGATTGGCGATTTCAGTCTTTTAAAGTCCAGGTTTTCTCACGATGTTTTCTTTCGCCTTTAGTCAGTGACGCCTAAGATATACTTAGAAAGTATATCTTAAGTGAAAAGTCACATTGGTACTTGCCAGGTTTCGAACACGCACACTCGTACACGAGAGGCAGGTGCCTTAACCACTAGGCCACCACGACATTTGAACATTTTGCAATTTCTCTATATATTCATAAGGGATTTAGTTAGGCGTAGTAATTCCATTTATTTCCCTAGCTACTATAAAATAGTCAAGCAAATAAGGTGGAAAACCTCTAAAGTTCAATTTACTCTAGTATTTATTGAGTTGGCCGTCCGAACATAGCTATAGGGTAGACCCTCATAAATTCGTGTCCTAAATACAGACAGATTGTCCGGACGTCCTTGTGAAAAGGTTGAGGTGTTCAAAGTACTTTTATTGAAGTTTCGAAGGATAAAAAGAGTTTTGGGTAAGTAATGGAAAATATGAATGTGGTATTGATGGTTTTGAAATATACAAGAACTAGCTTTCCGCCCGCGACTTCGCTTGCGTGGTCATTTTTCTTACACCTTGGGTTACATTATTCAAGTTTTAGTAGGGATCCCTAATTATTTCTAGAAATAAGTATAACTTATGATACTTCGTAAAGATGTAGCTTTCTAACGGTGAAAGAATTTTTAACATTGGTCTAGTAGTTTTTGAGTTAAAACTCTACAAACAAACAAATCTTTCCTCTATATAATATTAGTATAGATATATAACATCCTTCTACTAATATTATAAATGAAAAAGTTTGTGACGGTGTATGTATATTATGTTTGTTATTCTTTCACGTAATAATTTCTGAACAGATTTGGGTGAATTTTGGTACACATATCTTTATCCTTACTAATATAATAAATGCTAAAGTAACTCTGTCTGTCTGTCTGTTACGCTTTCACGCCAAAACTACTGGACCGATATAAATGAAATTTGGTACAGAGATAGAATAGACCCTGAGGAACAACATAGGCTACTTTTTACCCGGGTGCGCTAAGTAGTTCCCTCGGGATGCGGGTAAGCCGCGGGAAACAGCTAGTTTATTATAAAGAGGAAAGATTTGTATTTTTATGTGTATGTTTGTAATGAATAAACTCAAAATTACTTTGCCGATTTCAAAAATTCTTTCACCATTGGTAAGCTACATTCACCCTGAGTAAAATAGGCCGTGCGAAGCCGGGACGGGCCGCTAGTATTTTATAACCTGGATAAATACATAGGATACTTTTTATCTGGTTGCGCGAAGTATTTCCCTCGGGATACGGGTGAAACCGCTGGGAACAGCTAGTCTATATATATAAAACAAAGTCTGGGTTTGTTCGAACTCGAGAAAGGCTGGACCTATTTTCATGGTTTTTGATTTGTTGTATTTGTCTCAGTCTCGAATAGCAGAAGACTATTAAAATATCGGTAAAATAATGAAAAGAATGATGGGGTGGTATGAAGTTTGTCGGGCCAGCTTGTCTATACTATTATAATATTATAAAGAAAGATTTGTTTGTTTGTTTGTAGGGTTTTAACTCAAAAACTACATAACCGATTTTAGAAATTCTTTCAGCTTTAGAAAGCTACAGCTTTACGAAGTGTCATAGGCTATATTTATTTCCAGAAATAATAAGGGATCCCTACTAAAACTTGAATAATGTAACCCAAGGTGGAAAAAAATGTCCAAGCGTGCGGAATCGCGGGCGGAAAGCTAGTTTTAAATAAATGAGATGTAAAATCAAGTGTCAAGGACTTTTAAGGTTGTCGTTCGTATTACTCTCCTAATTTATTAATTTACATAATTTAAGGGAACGAAGGTGACACAAATTAGGTCCCCTGACACCTCATGGCTTGTAATTTAAGCAAATACACAGCTCTCGCGGGACCTACCGCTGAGAAAGTTTCACATAATTTCGTCTTTTGATGATACTTCAAGTTTTAGATATGATCTTGGTGGAGGAATTAAAAATTAAACTTTAAGAAACATTGAATGAACGTACGTAAAGTACAATATAAGATTTTTTTTTCTTCATGTTTTTTTGTTATCACTATTTCAGTTTTGACTCTATTTTCCGATAAGATGTACAGATTCAATATGAAATTCCTCACTACTTAAAAAAAAAAGAAATAATAATATACTAGGCAATATGCATCCATAAAAAAAGTTAATAAATAATTGTATACACCTACTTACCTAAATTAAAAAAATAATTAGTCTATGTTCCACTCCTTAGCTAAATAAGCAAGCAGTGTTGCTTGATGCTGCTTGCTTGCTTAGTTCGGGTTAGCGACCCTTGCTTTCCATGCTCCCTCAAAATGTTATCCGAGTCAGTCTTGTGATAAGTTAGGGTCTCAATGACTATATATAAGACAAATAAATGAAAAATTAAATACATTTTGGGTTATTGAGTTTAAAAACTTACATATTTCTTAATAGTAGGTATATTAAATTATGTGGCAAGCCCTACAGCTACTACAAGCCCTCCATACAGTATAACAAAACATATTTGATCAAGTAGGTACACATATATACGATCCGTAGCTATATATCTAGAACCTTACCTCGTTTCAAGGTACTCCCAGGAGACCGACTCTTTGGGACTACAGTTTACAGAAACAGAAACGTGTGCGGATAATTAAACAATTTCCATTTTACATGTTGACTTGTTCCCCGTGGATATTTACCTGAACATGGTTTTTGTATATATACTTGTATATACCATTTATGGATTTACGTTTTTCCCTTCTTTTTTGGTTTTTGAAAAACTGTTTCCGAATTCCAACAGTACCTACTTGTGTCATGAAATTATTCAGCCGTCTTTGGTTGCATGTAGGAAAATGGTAAAACTTAGTGAACATAATATTTATATGTATTGGGTAAGTTGGTACAGAGAGCTTACCTTTTACTTATTATACATTGATCTGATCTAATTATTTTATCTTTGGAACTGTTCTTTTTTGTGGAAAGTTAATCATGCATGAACAACTACTGCTATATTTTCTTTTTACGTCTGCATTGTAATACAGTAATTATTTAATTATTCACTTGAACTATACTCGTAAAATCAGCTGAATATATAATATATAAGCTGAATTGGTCCTAGCATCCCCCTCGTTTTAGATTTTGGTCCTTCTGTACGAATTATCCCAGCAACACGCTACTGTATAGACAAAAGTGTCGGAGTGTCCGTGAGCCCGTCCCTTTAGCGCTAACCGATCGGTTAGCCTTGGAACAATCGACCTGTCACGCAACACACCCTTCCAGAATAATACCTACTTACCTGCTCGTATAGATCTGTAAACATAGGTAGGGAAGGTGGTACTGTACTGTTTTTTGCAAAGGCTGGTAAGTATTTCGTATTTCCAAACAGTATAAGGTAATTATACTGTTTGGAAATACGTAAAAATCAATGATCCCCAGTTTGTAATAGTTTATAATATATTTGTGTATTTTTCTCTAGGTTTGAAACAACGTTTACAAGGTGAAATTTAAAGATTTTACTTTGTTAACTTTCTATTTTTTCCCATTTTATTTTAAAAATAAATGTATTGCTTCAACGACATTTAAACAATGTAGCTAGCCAGGCTATTTAGTCAGGGTCCAAAGCAAATACTTACAATAATGCAAGCCGTGAACATGAGAACAATTTATTACTGCATCAAACTTTTGAGTCAACTGCCTAAAGAGAACATTTTGTCCTCTACGGTTGAAGAATCATAACAATAATTGGCAAAATGGCTGCCGAATCCTTCAAACATTTAAATACTTAGTACCTATGTGTGCCAAGCTTCAATTTGATTTATAAACAGGAGAAGAATTCTAGATGAATGGATGTAAAAATGTTAGTCACTTTATAAAGCAAAAATAACAAAAAGGAATTTGAGTTAAAAGAAAATACACAGAGAATTATTAGATTAAAACAAAAATAGCATTGAAAACCTCAACCTGTTTTGGAAGTCTGTTCATTACATTACGTTCTAAAAACGGGTTAACCCGTTTGAAAACTGTAGTGTTCTTATCAAATAAAAATAATAATAATATAGTATTCAGAACCTCAACCTTTTTTGGAAGTCAGTTCATTACATTACATTCTAGTAACCGTTAAACAGATTGAAAACTGTAGTGTCCTCAAAAAAAAATAGACCTGTCTCATCCTCTAAGTCTTGCCCAAACATCCCCTTTATTATTTCACCTGTCTTGCACGAGTTGTGTCATAGTTTAGGTGTGGTGCCTCGTGCTGTGACCTTGGAGCCGCGGTCGATGGAGACGCACCTACTAATTCACTACATACCCAAGTACATATGTTTACAATCCATGGTAGGTGGGTAGGAATTATGCAGCATTATAAATACACTAACTGAGGAGCTCGTGGCTAAGTAACAGCCGCACGGTTCGACCGATCAAAGGTTAAGCTGCGCTTGACGCGGTCGGTCCGTGGATGGGTCTTTCTTTCTTTGTCATAGCGAGATTCCTCCGTGCCTCGGAAAGCACGTTAAGCTGTTGGTCCCGGTTGTCATTTGTACATCTTTGACAGTCGTTACGGGTAGTCAGAAGCCAGAAAGTCTGACAACCAGTCTTACCAAGGGGTACCGTGTTACCCGGTAACTGGGTTGTGGAGGTCAGATAGGCAGTCGCTCCATGTTAAACACGGGTACTCAGCTGCATCCGGTTTAGACTGGAAGCCGACCCCAACATAGTTGGGAAAAGGCTAGGCAGATGATGATGATAAATACACTAACTGTTTCCCACAGTTTCACCCGCACCCCAGGCCTAAAAGCAGAAACTTATAGCAATCGGATAAAAAGTAATAATTCAAAATTCAAAAATCGTTTAAAATCAGCATATATATCTTTTTGAACGTCAAATTTATAAAAGACAGCCCCCAAAATGCCCGCCATTCACCACTTCCTATGTGTTTTAGCTGGGAAGAAGAAGTGGCGCGACAAACTCCCCAGACCTAACCTACAACCGTCTCCTAGGTCTTCTCTATGTCTGTACTAAATTTCATCTAAATCGGTTCCGCCGTTTTACCGTGAAAGCGTAACCAAGCAAACGAACTCACTTTCGCGTTAAAAATATTAGTCAGGATGTGTGGTTTTCGGTGGATACTTTTTTTTTGTCATGAGTTATTGATGTCTAAAATTTATATTGTGAATATTAATATTTTTAACATTTATATTAGCACGTGGTTAGTACAAATATATGGAATTATTGTTAGTAATTCCACACACAATAGGATCATGTAGATAGATTTTTTAGCTTGGACCACTGCTTACAAAAAATTACATACATTTAAAACATTATGCTGTCTTCAACTATCGTTTGAAGTTGACATATTCCTACTGGAACTGACTGTTTCCCGCGGTTATATCAGCAGTTTGATGAAAATACTTCGAGCACCGGGATTTATAGTATTAGAAAAGTAAAATCAATAATGCAAAAAGTTTTTGACATATCAACAATTTTTTATTTCTCTATAAAAAAACAACTTTCTTTATTTGTGAATAAATGATTAAAATAACGACAACTAAGTACTCAACGAGGTCATGCGCTCAGTTTTAATTAATTATTTATAGAATTTAACAATTATTTTTTACATAATTAATATGAGAAGAAGCACTTGCCTTTAATAGTCATTTGCGCTTTTTCACACGACTTATATAATGCACGATACTGGAAGGTAAAGGGAGGTTACTACTTTGGCTAAAGGATAAGCATAGCTATCCAACGTGACAATGCAGCCTGCCTCTTGGGTACGCTCCCAGTTGACCGCGATGAGGAGGAATTTTTAGACGCCCTTGATTAGTTAGTAGTTTTCCATATTATTTTTGTTTTTTTTAGCGAATGTATGTAAAATATTAAAAACTGTGTGTATATAAAAATACAAAAATAAATACTGGAATATATTAAATTTCAAAAATGTAATATTATAATTTTCACAACATTTAACGGTGTCTTCATTGGCTTAGTTACAGCAAAATTATTATTAAGCACAAGCTGTGTCCCGCGTCTTGAGAGAACTACTTCGCACACCCGGGTAGAAAGTATCAGCCGGTTGCAACAAAAAATATGCGTTTACAAACAGGAGAACTGTCATCCAAGTTCTGCCAAAATAGATGATTATATTTGTAGTACTGTTAAGCTATTATTTTATATTTTTCAATGAGAGACGGTTTTCATTATAATTAAAAAAATACATAAAAATAAAGATTAGAATGTGCAAATCAAGCCCTTTGGTATGATACTCTATATGACCTAGTAATTACACTAAATTATTAAACCTCCCCTTCGCCCCATTTTTTTCAAAAGAATTACCTAATAATTTCCATTTTTTTTTCATTCGCAGCATGGCAACACATATCTGTTCCAAATTTCAAATCAAATAGCATTAGTATTTATGACTCACGAAGTGAAACCATAGGTATTCCTTTTTGCCATTTCGGTTTAGGACCCTAAAAACGTGGTTCGATAATCTACTGCTTTTTATGAAAAAATCGTATTTCAACCTACCATAAATCTTTAATGATCATGGCTTTTACAATGTTGTTTGTGGTGTGTACACACCCACATGCCCCGTTCTGCCTAGCCAACAGTTTTAAATCCATAATAAACTAAAACTGATGAGTCATGCTCTTGTGTCAGCTGGCCATAATTACGCGTGCAAATCTCACGTGGCTAGGATTTTTGTTCAACAATAGACTCGCCTTGAAAGATTCACAACTGAAGTCAAATGTTTATCCGTAATGTAATATAACATTAGGCCTTTTATATCTATTGGGGTATCCAAATAACAACAATATAACATATATTGTTGTTATACACATCAAACACCCCTACTTTGGCAGAAAAGTCCAAGTCCCATTTAATAGCAACTTATTACCTTAACCGGTCACAAATACCATACACTGAGCTGTTACTGAGAATTTTCACTTAGAAAAACTTAATAATAAATCTTGGTTTAGGAATCAAACAGGTAGAACTGGTTGTTCAACGGTGTGGAATATCATTTCAACAAGACAGCCTTTCTGTGATTTCAAAACTTCTTTATACAAAGGCTAATATCAGCATTTCTTGAAAGTATAAATTACAAAAAAAAAAACACTCCAAAATCCTCAATTCCTATGTGTTTTTGCTGGAAAAAGAAGAAAGGCCTTTAAAGCATTACTTTAACAAACATCCAATGGCTAGGACTTTTTATTACAAAATATAATTATACTATCTGTTTTCCCGCGGTTTAACCCGCATCCCGTGGAAACTACTTCGTGCACCCGGGTAAAAAGTAGCCTATGCCCTTTCTCAGGCTCTAGACTATCTTGTACTAAATTTCATTTAATTCCAAATAGTAGGTTTAGTGTGAAAGCGCGACAGACAGACAGAGAGACAGAGTTACTTTTGCATTTATAATATTAGTAAAGATTACTAGGTTATTTTAAAATCCTATGATATTGAAAGGTTTTAAAGAGAATGCGACTCCACGATAGATGATAAATTAAATATGTTTTTTCTGCTTACCAAATACACCGATTTTCCGTATCTGCCAGACTAAGGCCCAAGTTCACCGACGAGATAACGGTCCGATTAACTTAAAACAGCTGTTTACCATACATTCAAACTGCCAAATTTCGATGGGTAACGTATTAATAGAGATTTTTATTTCTGAAACAGTCGATTACCAAACCAGGGTTGAACTAGAAGTGGGTAACACGAAAATTCCAGCTTCCTGGTTAAAAAACGTTTTTGTTTAACGGGCCGATTACGTAACCATCTGTTGGTGAACTTGGGCCTTACTAAGTTTGTTGTAATTGTAGTCTGCAGAATCAAGAATCACGTTCTAAATACTGGGGAAATAGCGAAAAGAAAATACAGTAAACGTTGTACGATGGTTGCTATTCAAACTTACGAATACCTTTTTTTTCGACATTAGAAATGACAGTATAAAACCTAACAAAGTATCTTAGCCAAGTAGGTTTTACAACATCCGCCCTTAATGGGAATAAAAAGATAAAGTAGTAATGCTTAACACAATAGAAAAGGCTAAAACATTACTACCTGACTAAACAGAAATACAAAACATAAACCGAAGAAAAATAAATAAATAGAAAATTATTCTACCTATTTATCCCTAAACCCATACTAACAACGCACCTTAAATGAGCTATGCGCCTTAAGGGCTTGGTTAATACATCGGCTGTCATTTTATCCGTAGGTATAAACTTTATATCTATAAGACCCTCAGTAACCTTTTCACGAATAAAATGAAATCTCGTATCAATGTGTTTGGTTCTATTGTGGTGGATTGGATTGAGCACAAGTTTCTGTGCACTTTGACTATCATTGTATAGCAACACCCTATCAGCAAAACCAGTAATGTCACACACTAACCGTCTTAGGAAAATAGCCTCCTTAGCAGCACTGGTCAAGGACATATACTCAGCTTCTGTAGACGATAAGGCTACCGTCGGCTGCTTCTTACACTCCCAGCTAATAGGTCCACCTGCTAGCGTGAAGTAGTAACCCGTGTACGACCGACGGTCATGTACACAGTTCGCCCAGTCAGCATCCGTGTATCCACACAGACGTCCACCGACTTTCCTGTAAGTAATACAGTAATCCATAGTACCTTTCAAATACTGTAACACCCTTTTAGCGGCCAACCAATGCCTTTTATCGTAACAGTTATTAAACTGACTTAAATAGCTTGTGGCATAAGCTATATCGGGTCTCGTATTCACAGCTAGGTACATGAGACATCCTATCAAGTTTTGGTAAGGATATTCACCAAGAGATGTTGGATTACCTTTCTCCAACTTGTTATTCTCCAAAAGGTGTAGACATCTCCTTGCAATCTCGCATATTAAACCGCTCCAATACCGCCTGTATATAGGTCTTCTGACTGACCACGATTGTATCGTCAACCCGGTTAATATTTAAGCCTAAACAATACGACAATGCACCCAAATCTTTTAGTGAGAAAAATTTTTCCAAGTCATTTTTGACCGCGTCAAACAAACTTTTTTCTTTGTAAAAGACAATTAGATCGTCGACATAGACTGCAAGTATTATGGTTTCATTACCAAACTTTTTCAAGTAAACACATGATTCCGCAGATGTTCGTGCAAAGCCAATTTTCGATAGAGTTTGATGCAATTTGATATTCCAGGCTCGAGCTGCCTGCTTCAAACCATAAATGGATTTTCTGAGCAAACAGACTTTACCTTCTGCCCCGTGCTCAGCAAATCCCTCAGGCTGTTGCATGTACACCTCCTCCTCTAAGTCCCCGTTGAGGAATGCGGTATCTATATCCATGTGTTGGATGTTCAAATCCATTTCTGCCGCCAACGCTATAAGGGTACGCAGAGATGAATTTCGAACCACAGGGGCAAAAGTCTCGTTATAGTCAGTCCCCCAAACTTGACTAAAACCTTTTGCAACTAGTCGCGCCTTATACTTGACTACTGCACCGTTCGCGTCCCTCTTAATTTTAAACACCCATTTACATGGAATTACCTTTTTATTTGGTTTATCCACTAATGTCCAAGTCTGCTTATTCAATAAGGCATCGTACTCATGCTTCATTGCGGAGATCCAGTTATCTTTATCACCGCTATTAATAGCTTCACAATAACTTTTCGGATCATCACACAACAAATCAACACCGAGAGTGCCGTATGAATAATAATCAGGAGGTTTACGTACTCGTTCAGGATATGTCCTTTCAGGACATACATCGCTGGGTTCATCTGAAGGAACCAGGGACAGATCAGTTTGTTCACCCGAGTGTAGAGACTCCATGTCACCAACACCACCAGCTTCATCAGTCGCGTCCACAAAATCATCAACTTGCTCTACCTCCAACTCCACACCTTCTGAAGTAGGTGAAGAAGAAGAAGTAGTAGCAGATGAGACAGAAGTCTCCTGTGGCGATGTGGTATCTGAAGAAGTTTTTGAAAAAAGATCAATGACATTGGGGCTCACAACAAATTCAGGCTGAACAGGTTTATCCTTCAATCCTGAAAAAATATTCTCAAAGAACGTAATATCTCTTGACTTAATCAACCTCCGAGGGTTTTCCGCGCTACGGAAATAATAACTCCTTGGATCGTCTGAATATCCAACGAAGATATGTTCAGAAGCTTTCATGTCTAGCTTAGTTCTCTGGCATGAAGGCACGTGAACTAAAACTCGGCAACCAAACACCCTTAAATGAGACAGGTCGGGTTTACTACCACACCACATTTCATATGGCGTCTTACCATCAAGTGCACGATGAGGTGACCTATTCTTTAAATAAACACTAGTCTCAACAGCATCCTGCCAAAAAGCTTTCGACAGAGAGCTCTGTGCTAGCAAGGAACGGGCCTTCTCTACAATACTACGATTGCAACGTTCACTTACCCCATTTTGTTGAGGGCTGTATGGTACAGACGTTTCATGTCGAATCCCTTGAGCCTGCAAATAGTCTGTCAACTCCTTGTTGACATACTCAGTACCATTGTCTGACCGAAGAGTTCGAATCTTAGTACCAGTCTGTCTCTCAACAAGTGCTTGGAAAGCGCAAAAATACTTCTGAACTTCTGTCTTAGATGACATACAATAAAGGGATATAAAACGTGTATAGTCATCTACAAAAATAATAAAATATTTATTACCTTTAAAAGATTCAGTGGTCAGGGGACCACAAACGTCCGTATGGACCAATTCTAATGGTGATGAAGCCTTCTTGTACTTTATCCCTTTAAAAGGCTTTCGGGCCTGCTTACCCTCTACACAAGGTACGCATGGTTCTTTGTCAACCTCATTATACTCCACACCAACGGCTAGACCTTTTCTGAGTAGATCCATACCAATACGGCAGAGATGTCCTAGACGCTTATGCCAAAGCTGAAACTGGGACAAATTAGTGTGAACATTATAAGCTGAAACATTTTGCGACCTTATTGTACAATCTAAAGTATACAATCCACCACAAACAGAACCATGTAAAACAGGACCATTTTTAAAAGAAACATCATTAGAATTATAAAAATTACAGCCATTTGTATCAAAAACAATCGAGAAACCTTTCTCTACTGCCTTTTTGACTGAGAGTAAATTACAATCTAGGTCAGGAACATGTACAACATTAAAAATCTTCTTGAAATCGGTTTTCGTGTCAATCGCAACATCTCCTAAACCCACAGCTGGCAAACTTTTACCATTTGCGACAGTTATCTTCCCATCACAGGGTCGGTAACTATTAAACCATTCAGCATGTGGAGTCATGTGAGTAGACGCACCAGAGTCGATAATCCACTTCTCAGATATCTGAACATTAGGTGCAGATAAAGCCAGTTCCGTGACAGCCAGTTCCGTGACATCATCCAAAGCCAATTCCGTCACACGATTCGTCATATTTCCTGAACTAGAAGCAATCAGTCCCTTATCTTCAGAACTACTTTCTGTAGAGCAACGCGCCTTTGCCTTTTTCTCCTTCTTTTTGAGAGGACAATTAGGACTCTTGTGCCCAGGCTTCTTACACCGAAAGCAAATAACCTGTTTAGTATGCAACGCAGCCACATCATCTTTAGTCTCCTTTGTCATTTCACTCAACAACTTAGTCCTTACCAAATCTGTTGTGACTTCAACGCTCCCATTCTCAAGCGCCATTATCATAGGCTCGTAACGAGACGTCAGACCTCCCAATATAATAGCTGCTAAAGAACTATCTTCTATGGTTTTGCCAATATCGGCCAGGTCTAGTGCTGTAGTAGTTATTGCTGTTAAGTAAGCCTCTAAATCAGAAAAGTCAGATAAGGAGTACCTGTACAACTTGCGTTCCAATGACAGTTTACGACCCAAACTTCGATCCTCGTAGGATTTCATAAGAGCACCCCACGCTTCTTTTGCGGTCTTAGCTGGTCGAACAATCGAAATAGCAGCGCCATCCACAGTAAGGCATATCTTAGAAAGAGCCTTTTCTTCCTTCCGTACATCGTCGGACGTCTTATTTCCTTCGATGATTACTCCGTTTACGGTTTCCCACAATCCTTCATGGATTAACAACATTCGCATTTTAAATTTCCACACAGTGTATCCTTCTCTATTACGAAGTATCGGAATACCATTTAGGGACATACCAGAAGCTGCAGACGACATGTTAACTAGGAACAATTTCACCACCAATCTTCTTTTAAATTTGATCGAGATAAAATATACAGAGCTTCGTGCTGATAACGTGTTGTAATTGTAGTCTGCAGAATCAAGAATCACGTTCTAAATACTGGGGAAATAGCGAAAAGAAAATACAGTAAACGTTGTACGATGGTTGCTATTCAAACTTACGAATACCTTTTTTTTCGACATTAGAAATGACAGTATAAAACCTAACAAAGTATCTTAGCCAAGTAGGTTTTACAACAAAGTTGCTTCTCGTGTTACACGTCCCAGAATGATTTGGTATTAACAGAATGAACGCCCAATGACAAAAAAACGCTACATAATTATTTAATTAATAATAGTTCTTCACGCTTCATCATCATTATAAAAAAAAAGATATTTCTACACGTTTAAGGAAAAAAAAAATGCCGATTATGAATGAGATTGCAAACTTTATCTACGACGTAAAATATTTAGTAAGAAGATTCCAATGGCTCTGTTATATTTATATGTATAAGTAAATATTAATGAATGAACAATGCTACAAATAACGTATCCATTCATATACATATAATAAAATTGTAACTAGCTGATGTACATTATAGTGTTAGGTAAAGGCTATTAGAACGACAGAAACCAAGGCAACAATTTTAATATTTTTTGTCTGTATATTTACTCACGCATCACGCATAAACACCTCAAAGGGTATCCTTTTTATCTTGGTATATAGGTAAGACCAGACAGACAAAGTCGCGGTCTATGTTAGGGTCGACTACCAGATGCAGTTGTAAATAAATAAATACTTTACATGGAGCGACTGTCTATCTGATCTCCACAACCCAATTACAATGAACACGACACCCCTTGGTCTGGTTGTCACATTTTCTGGCTTTTAAATACCCGTTACAACTGTCAAAAATCTACAAATGACAGCCGGGAGCAACGGCTTAACGTGCTTTCCGAGGCATGAAGGAGTCTCGCTATGACATAGATCACCCATAGGCCTCATCCACGGACCGACCGCAGCAAGCGTAGCTTAACCTTGATCAAATAAAACTAAGATTCCGATGACAGGCATAACAGTTTTTAAGAAATAAACAAAATTCCTTAACCAACAAACTTTATTATGCGCTCGGGGGAAAATAAGGCAATACTTAATAAGTTCGGAACCTCTAGTGCGTGAGTCCGGCTTGCACTTTGCCGGTATTTTTGTTCGTAATTTGACGACTCAGAAACGTCATGTTCTAACTCTAGCGTCAACAATTATATTACATTAATTCACTAGCCGACTTGGTTAAAATTATATATGCAAATATTTACTTATACGTGCGCGGTAGGCACACCCTTTATCTTATCATCACAGTAAGCGTTTCTCAAATAGTCGAATGTGCACTATAATTTTGCTAACAAGAACTATTGATTGAGGTACAATGCATCCGGTGATTATGTTATCTACGTCTGTACACAGGACAGTATAGTTATGTGTTCTAAAGAAAACAGATTTTTCTAAAAGTCATTGTAAAGTTCGGTCCATACTATGGATATTTTTTTATTTCATTTTTTTATCCTACACAGGGCTACAGAATCCTGGACCTTTTGTAGGCAAATCATCGCAGAAGCCTTATGAGACAAGATGATGACACCTAACCGATGATTACCCCTGTATATACTAGAGAAATGCATCCAGGAACAATCCCCGGTTTGTGCACGACTATTGCAACTGAATATTGAGGGAAAAAATGTGCGCTTTAAAGCATAGTATTTTGTAAAATTATCCCTTAATCGAAAAATGTCTTCACACATGTCAATAATATATTATATAACTCAGGAACTATGCCGCAGATAGACAGACAGATGTTGCGAAAGTATAAGGTTTCTATGTTGACTGCGGAATACTAAAAAATAATAATTTACCGGAAAAACTTTAATGTTCTGCTATATTATTATTTACTGTTTTGAAATAGAATAATACCCAACGGCTAAAGTTCATAATTTAAATTAATAATTCAATTCATTAAGCCCATTAAAAATTAATGTAGTTTCTTGCCTGTTTATTTTGCTTTGGGGAAAATGGGCAAGACACAATAGGTTTTACTTAAACACCTTTTTTGTACAAACCGTCGTACCTTGTACAAATCTTTTATTAATTTACTTAATAAATATTGACGTTTCGATTATTACAATTATGCTGAGGTATAGATATAGTTATGATAATATATCGTGATTTTTAAAAATAAAGATTTATACTCCAATGTGAAAATGCCCTTACATTTATAATGCCATTAGGTATATTATGTGTATGGTTTGCGCTACTGAGATCAGTAATTGTTCCTTACTCGCGTCAGTGGTACTAACCATATCCAACATGCAAGTGGAAATATCTCCCGAAAATTATCAATTCGAAACAAAGAACTATTGTCCAAATGTGGTCTCAAACAATTTGGACCACTCTGTCAATAAGATCATAGAAAAATCAGGATTCATTAAATGTGATGTGGAAATAAAACCTTTAAGCACAAACGGTGGCAACTATCTCGGGTTATTATATGAAGTCAATATTAAAGGTGATACTAAAGAAGGATTTAAAGAGTTGAACTTGTTCGCTAAATCTATCTTAGCTGCTGAGGGTGATTTGAAAATCCTATCCGTATCTAATGTTTATAAAATGGAAGTGTTTGCCTATAGAGAATTTTCGAAGGTAATCGAAGAACTGCAAGAAGAAGCACAAGTACCCAAAGATGAAAGATACAAGATGGTTAAATTTTACGATGAAAGTAGCTCAGAATTGTTAATTATGGAAAATGTTGCAAAAAAGGGATTTATAACTGGTAACAGATTCGATGTGGTGTCGCTGAAGTTTGCTGAAATGGCCATGCAAGAACTTGCTAAATTCCATGCGCTCTCGTTCGTATTACGAGAAAAACGTCCAGATTTTTTTGAGAAGAAGATTAAACCTTTGAAAACGCCATACAATTTTTGTGAACAGTTCCACGGATTCACGAAGAGTATGATTAAAATAGCGGTTGATAATATTGATGATGATGTCAAGGAAAGATTTGAGAAGTATTGTGAAGGTATTGTGGAAAGATATGAGAGAAATTTCAATGAAGAAGCTGTTAAGCGA
Organism: Pyrrhia umbra; assembly: GCA_963891755.1. Taxonomy (NCBI): domain Eukaryota; kingdom Metazoa; phylum Arthropoda; class Insecta; order Lepidoptera; family Noctuidae; genus Pyrrhia; species Pyrrhia umbra. The sequence goes on along the minus strand of OY982929.1, from coordinate 1,589,809 downwards.
TGCTTGTGTCATGGCGATTACAGGCCCAACAATATACTAATGAAAATGATCGTAAGTTTATTTTTATTATTTTGCAATAACTTCTGCGAATGCTACTAGTTGACTTTTATTTTTGTAATGGATTTAGTACTTTCTTTTTCATGTTTTTAACATTATTTAAACCGTATGTTACAGTTTGTGTTAGTTTTTCCATTTTTAACTTCTTGTGTTATCTAAATATTTTTTGAAATTAACGAAATTTTCCTTTTTCTTAGGACGGAGAAGTGTCAGAATTAATACCAGTGGACTATCAACTTATGCACTACGGGTGTCCAGTACTAGATATCTTCTATTTTATAAACGTATGTACCGACCAAGAATTCCGACGAGCCCATTTATCGCACCTCAAGGATTTGTACCACGAAACGATGACCAATTTTTTGAGATATTTTGATATTGATGTAAACTCATGCTATTCCAAAGAAGATTTTGAAAAGGATTTTAAGGAGAGGTTAGATTATGGTCTGTCAATGACTATTATGCATCTTCCATTCATGTTTGCTGCTGAAGATGATGTCCCAGATTTAGCGAAGGATGACATGAACACCATACATTTCAAAGTTGATGACATATATAAGGACAGACTACGAGGCATTATTGAAGATTCCATTGAGTGGGGAATTCTTTAATAAATCATTATCTCGAATTGTCTTTGTTAAATAATGTACGAGTATATTTTAGGTAAGAGTTGTGTAGGCTCAAATAAATATTTATTGTACTTTGATAATTGTTATTACTTACTAACGGTGGCATGTTATCATGTAGCAGTTATCGCGATAAGCATTGTTGTATTAATAAAAATATTTTTGAAAAATAATTAAAAGAATAATCGTTGTTATTATGAATCTATTAAAACTAAGTTTTACATAATAATGATAACAGATCTGACCGATTGAAACCGAAAAATCGCGCCTCTGCCCACGAGTCATCGACTGATTATGTTCCAATCCGAGCATTTCCGGAGATTACCGAACCATTCCGAAACTTGTTTTGAACGAGCGATGTACAAGCAGACGTCTTTTTAGGGTTCCGTAGTCCGACAAGGAACCCTTATAGTTTCGCTCTGTCCGTCTGTCTGTCTGTCTGTCTGTCTGTCTGTCTGTCTGTCTGTCTGTCCGCGGCATAGCTCCGTGGTTTTTGTTATTAGAAAGCTGAAATTTGGTATGAATATGTATATTGATCACGCCGAGAAAGTGGTAAAATAAAATTTTGAAAAATATTTTTTTTTAGGGTAGCTCCCAAACATGTAAAGTAGGGATGAATATTTTTTTTCTTGCATACCCCTTCGTGTGGGGTATCGTAAGATAGGTCTTTCAAAAATATTATGGGTGTGTGAAGACCATTTTTCAGTTAAGCGAGCCATTTGCGAAATATCTAGATTTTAAGTGAATTTTTTTGTTCGATACGAGTTACCCCCCCCTCTAACTTTTGAATGGCTGTACCTAGAAATGTGAAAAAAATCACAGACGTAGTACATGTAATGAAATTATAAGGAAAACTATCACGGCTAAGTAGGCTTAACCGGTTACAGAGCTATAGTCGACTAACTAACTTCTACTACGGAACCCTACTGCGCGTGGCCCGACACGCACTTGGCCGGTTTTTGTTCATAACGTAATCATATTTGTGAGAATCAAAGTGTGTTGTGATTTCTGTGTAAATATTGTTTAAGTTTTCCCTGTGTAGTATATATTTATTTTAGTATATATTTTTGTTGGTATGTGAAATTCTTACTATACGCTGTTAAATTAATCATTTGTTTTATTTTGTGTACCTTTATCTGATAAACAACTGGATTTGACACGACTGATTAGAACCATTGAAAATAAATCTAATTCATTTAATACTTTTGGAATATCATGGAAGAAAAACGAAAACCTCACGAAGAAAATTTGCCATCGAAATTGAAAGAGTATATAGAACGTATAGCAAAAAGTGAGAGTTTAGTTGATTATGAGATAATAAGTAAGAAATTGCCATCAAATGGTGGTGGTTACATGGGTATTCTTTACGAAGTAGATATAAAAGAAAAAACCAATGACGTTGATAAAGAATTAAACATATTCATTAAGAATATACTCGAAAACGAACAAATGAAAATCTACTCGGTCTCAGACGTGTTTAAAAGAGAAGCCTTTGTTTATACAGAACTTTTAAAAATATTCGAAGGATTACAAGATGCAGCTAATATTCCATACGATGAAAGATTCCTAATGCCCAAGAGTTATGAAGGAACCAATCCAAAGACTATTATTCTTGAACACTTGGGTAAGAAAGGTTTCAAAGTCTACGACAGAATGGAAACCATTTCTTTGGACTACGCCAGATTATGCATTATGCAACTTGGCAAATTCCATGCTCTTTCGTTAGTTCTTCAAGTAAAAAGACCGGAGTATTTTAAGGAGAAGATTCAAACAATGAAACAACCGTTTAATTTTGAAGCCGATTGGTATGGATTTGTTAAGAATATGTATGATTATTCCATCAATTGTTTGGAACCTAATGTAAGGGACAAAGTAGGACAAAGAATTTTGGAAAAAGTAGACGATTATCCAAAGTATATGAATGATACTTCAGGTATTTGTACTCTCTGTCATGGCGATTTCAAGCACAATAATGTAATGGCTAAAGAAATTGTAAGTGTAATCTTTATTGAAACTATTTTTGGAATTGGTTTAATAGTTGTAGAGATGACTCCATACTCCATATAAAGTGTCAATGTATTTTTTATTCTTTTTGTATAGGCTGCAGGTATAGTAACCTCACAAGCTCTTTTATTTTTTTATGGGAAATCATCAAATGTTTCCTCCCGCCGTGGTTGGGGCAGTAGGGAGTGTCAGACTCTTACTAACTATAACCCACCCATGTTCCTTCCTCAGCCCTTTGTATTCCGGGGGCGCGGTATCTCTTTCGAACATCCCGCAGCCCCGGCAGGAACCTAACAAGACCTAGTGTCAAAGTTTTCTAAGTAATTACGATTTCAATATTAAAAAGCACAGGCACTAGATTCTTGTTCTTGTGATTGTTAATTCTTTTGCCTTTTCCAATTTTAACATTTATCATGTTTACTCAAAACAAAGTTTACTAGAAAAGGTTTATCAAATAACTATTCCTTTCAGAATGGAGACCTTAAAGAAGTTATAGCTATTGACTTTCAAATAGCTCACTATGGGTGTCCGGTCCTGGATTTCCTCTACTTCATTTTTAATGGAACTGACCAAGAGTTTAGGAAGAAACATTTGGTATACCTCAAGGACCTATACTATGAAACTATTGAAAAATTTCTGGATTTTTTTGGAATGGATATTGGAAATATTTTTCCTAGAATGGAATTTGAGAGAGTTTATAAAGAGAAGTTAGACTTTGGTCTGATTATAAATGTGTTTTATGTACCATTTTTATTTGCTGCTGATGAAGATGCGCCTGATGTCGCGAATGAATCGCTTTCGACTTTGTCTTTCAAGGTCGATAGCCGATTTACGTTGCGGTTCCGTGGTATTGTCGACGATTTTATACAATGGGGCTACCTTTGAAAGATATATGCCATTAATGTAATACTTTTCATGAATAAAGTTTCTTTTTACTTTTTATATCATTTATTTTTACTTAACCTGACATTGAATTATTAGGTTAGTCTTTTTGCGGCAAATCATTTTTATAAGTAATATAAATTTATAAAAAATACAACGTTTCCCAAGTTTTCCAAGACGAAATTTACTATACATACCTACTTCATTAAGATGCTATCTAAAAGAAGATTTTCTTTCAATAATTGTTTTTTCTTAATTTTGATACCGAAACCGTCTATTTGTGAGAATAGTGTAGGTAGTATATAAGAGTAAGTTGTCTGTAAGAAATTGCTTTTAGCGATAAGACCGCCTATTGTACTGCTACCTTTTTGTTTGTATTTTCCTGTGTTGTTGTCTAACCCTGTACAATAAAGAGATATTCTATCTATCTATATCATCAAATATTTAATAAACTTTTCCACCAATAAGATGTATTATATTTTTGTTTCTTCCCTTAGAGGTAAATAGGGTTCTAAGACTTTGTTCATGGCTCCTTACAGTTTGGTGCGAGCAATATCACGAACAGTTTGATTGCTATTTGTTTTTAAACTAAGGAAAAGGTAAATATAAAAGTAAAGATAATTATCAAATAAAATATATATCAAAGGACTAGAAATGGATAATAAGTATCCTATGTGTTAATTCAGGTTATAAACGATGTATGCACTGAATTGCATCCAAATTCATTCAGTAGTTTTTGCGTGAAAGAACAACGAACCTACTTACATAACAACTCACAAACTTCCGCATATATAATAGTAGCAAAAATCGATTCAAAATTCACTACCGTACGCTACGATTATAAAAGGCGCTTACGATTTTGTTTACCAAAATATTATTCGGTTGGTAATCACCATGCCTTAAACGAAATCTTCCAGAATAACCTTCTAAAAATCTGTGATATTTCTTATTGAAACTGAAAACGAAATCCCCCAACTCTCCAACTATCTTCGTCCAAATAATTTAACGTAATTTGCCACATATTTTGAACAAAACCATCCCAATCTTCGAAACGAAAGATTGCGTTGATTGATTTTATTTTGTTTTCAAAATACTTCAGCCTCTTTGACAAGATGGACGGTAACAATTGGAATGTTGCTAATTTCGAAATTGCCATTTCTGCGTATTGTAATGTGATAACCATCGTGAAATTAGTTTTGAAGACTCTTTTGTTCATATTTTCTAGAATAAACACGTTTGGATTGCTTTCGTTGTAACTTTTGATGACTTTGGACCCTCTCGTGTGGTATAGGTACCTTCTTTTGTAAATGATACTAGTACTAGTGACAGAACTTCGTAGTTCACGAAGTTTCTTCGCTTCTTCTTATCGTCTCTGCTGCAGGTTTAATTACCTAACAAGCCCTAATGTAAGAGTTATCATCAAATTCATTTGACGGACATGGATAGCAGCCAGAGACGACGGCTTAACATCCCAGCTTCCCGGCTTACCACCGCCAACTACCTAACCCTGAGATGCTTGATTTTTTTTTACTAAATGTTTCTTTCTTTCTTTCAAAGCAATGTTGGTGATTCGAATCCGAGACCTTTGTGACCACTAGAACAACGAAACAGTGGATACTATATCTATGAGAAACAAACTTTTAGGCCTTTTTCGATTATGATTGAAAGTGACACTGGCGAAATATCTACAAGGCATTATATACAGATCTACGTGTAGTTTAGAACTACGTGACCACAGTCAGCTTATTTGATAGATAGGGTATCAATCCATTATTATCGACTAATGTTGTCAATAGTAGGTTATTATCCTTCATTATCTGACTTAGTAATCATCGTCCGAGCTACTGATTGCGGGTTTAAAACACTACAGTGGGTAGGTGACAATTTACTCTAATCTATAACTGTAACGTGACTGATTGATGGACAGGCAGACAACGCATAGCCTACTTAGTCATTGTTTTTATCTGTATGAGTGAAATATTCGCTACTAGCTTCTGCCAGCGACTTCGTCCGCGTGGAATAGTGGTGCTCCGCTCCTATTAGTCTTAGCGTGATGATACATAACCTATAGCCTTCCTCGATAAATGGACTATCTAACACTGAAAGAATTATTTAAATCGGACCAGCGGTTCCTGAGATTAGCGCGTTTAAACAAAATGACAACATTTCCCTTCACTGCTCTGCTCCTATTGATTGTAGCGTGATGAAAAGTATACTATAACCATCTCAAGAGTATGAAAAATAATTGTACCAAGTTTCGTTAAAATCCGTCAAGTAGTTTTTGTTTCTATAGAGTTTATACAGACAGACAGGCAAAAATTTTACTAATTGCATTTTTGGCATCAGTATCGATCCCTAATCACCCCCTGATAGTTATTTTGGAAAAATATTTCATGTACAGAATTGACCTCTCTACAGATTTATTATAAGTATAGATCTAACTAGGTCCACATAACTCTCAAATAATCCATTAGTTACCTTAATGGTAATGTGTACGCAGCTTAATATAACAACGCCGAATGTTTTGGTTCCATTACTGTAGGCCCATCATGGCCGCTAGCTTTAATTACTTAAGTGTGTAACTTTACACTTAGTTATATTGTGTATGCTTTGGAGGGTGGATAGAGGTCGTTGCTGTTTAAGTTCAGAGTAACCTGGAAAGTGAGCAGTGTTGGTACTACTCACGGTACTAGTCACGTGCTATCCCGTGGGGGTTATGAACAACTATTTCAACTCCGTCGAGATGAGGCAACGGTATAGCTCGCTAGAACTTCGCGAGGGGTGGTATGGTCTTGATTTTCTTTTTTTAGGGATGGGAAAATATCAAATGATCCTTTCTGCTACGGGTGGAGCGGAAGGGAGTATCAGACTTATTGACTAAAACCCATCCGTGGTTCTTCATTTGCTTTTTGCGTTTCATGGTCGTTTCCAACTCTTTCGAACAATACCTTAAACTCCAAGTGAAATCATATTCTGAGTGATGGTTAGAGAGGACTCACAGCTGGTGACACGGTGGTGTATGAAGTACATTCTACAGCACGATTGCCGAAAAAAGAGGAGCTAGTTACAGTTGCACTGATCGACCGATGTAGGTTAAGCAATGCTTGCCGCGGTCGGTTCGTGGATCGGTGTCCATTTTTACACATATTGAAACGTTAAGCCGTTGGAACCAACACCGTCATTTGTAGATCTTTGACAGTCGTTATGTTTAGTCGGAAGCTAGAAAGTCTGACAACCTTATGTTGTCTGGATATTAATTCAAAGTCACAGTCTATATTATCATTCTAAATCGGCCTCTTGTGGCTTTTATGAAAAGTCAAACTAGATAGTTGGTTCTAAGTAGGATAGAGCTATGAAGGATACATTTCCTACGAGTATTACCATTTACACTCGAAAACCCTATTATGTAACACACAATCTCTCAAAGCAGCAAAAGTTAATCCATTTTTCAATATCCGAGATCAACATTGCTGAATAAAAATAAACACAATATCCTCTATGACGTCATAATCTCTATTTCCATCTACAAAATCCGCTCGTCTGGGTAGTCAGGCTTTAGGTGGATCCCACACTGCCGAGCGCCGTGCTCGGGTGCACGGAGCGACGCGACGCGACGCGACGACGAGTGGCTGAGCAATTGGCTGCTGCGCGGCGTGTCGCAGGTTCGATTCCCGCACGGGACAACTAAAATTATTCCGGGTCTGGTTGTTTGTGCATGTGTAATGTATGTTTGTAAACGCACCCACGACACAGGAGTAATTCCTAGTGTGGGGCAACGTTTAAAAAAAAAAAACTACGCGTATTGTTGCGTCGTCAGTATGTAGCATTTTGCGAGTTTTGTATACACTTGAAATACTGTACTTGTTACTTGGCCCGTGGTAGTGTGTGATCCGCCTCAGCGTACGGCATACATCTTGCGGGATCACGGTTCGTATTAAATAAGGGGTACGTGTACACTCTTGACCGTAACGCCGGTAAAGCTTCTTTGCATTGCTAGCGATACGATACTTTTATATCGCTTTAGCTGTGTGAATAGTTGAAGAAATGATGTACTGTATTTCATTTTTTTTGGACATTACAAGGAACTTAAATTACACATACATACATGTAACAATAAGTTTTAAAAGAAAAAAAAAATACTTTCTCCATAGACACGTGCACCGAAGCCTTACAACCCTTTATTATACCATCTCTAACTAGGGACCCGCCCCGGGTTTGCATGGGTGCAATGTAGATATTATATAGATTCTCTACTATGCACTAGCTTCTGCCCACGACTTCGTCCGCGTGGAATAGTAGTGCTCCGCTCCTATTGGTTTTAGCGTGATGATTTATCCTTCCTCAATAAATGGGCTATATGACACTGAAATTATTTTTCAAATCGTACCAGTAGTTACTGAGATTAGCGCGTTCAAACAAACAAACAAACTCTTCAGCTTTATTATATTAGTATAGATAAACTCAAAACTCTTTTTTGTTATTTCATATAGATCTTTGCAGGCACTTATGAAACGTCAAGAAACGTTTCCAACCGGCAAGAAACTCCATAGACACTTTAAAAAAATAAATATTTACAATAGTCTTTTTCATATATTATACATACCTAATATAAATCTTCCTCTTCTTCTCTGTCTATTGATGAAAATCGCACAAAAAAAAATTTCTACTACGCCTCGAATAGCTTGTGAACCATTTTCTCTAAGTACAATTGTAGGTCGTCTTGATTGACCTTGGTCTCCAAAAACCTTTCATTATATTGCACCCCGGACAGTTATCAGAAAAATAAAAGAAAAAGAAATAGTTTTTTGGTTCAGAGTTACGTCACACAATATTTAAAGTAAAAAAATAAATCTAGTTTCTCTACAATCGGGTTGTGTTTAATCCAATTAATATTATTTAATACGAAAATTTGTAAGGGTGTATGTATGTTTGTTACTCTCACATGCAAAAACTATTGAATTAATTCGAATGAAATTTGGTAGTTTATACCCTAGATTAACACTAGGGAAACTTTTTATCCTAGTGCGTGAATTAATTCCCTCATGATGCAGGTGAAGCTGTGGAAAACCGTTAGTTCTATATATTCCTTTTTGAAATTGATATTGAAAAACAAAATGCATAAACATTTTAAACTGAAACAAGCAACATTACTAAAAACAAAATTCGAACTCCTGAATAATATTTTCACAAACACAAAGCGTAACTTTACTTTGAAACTGAATACCCTAATCAAAGTCAAGGAAAAATATTTCCCTTTTATCCTCTCAATAGCTTTCATTGTCCCGTAGTCTTTATTATAACTGATAAATAGGTTTCTAGGGCACACTCCCGCTTGGCACAGAACATGCCCAAGAGTAATCTATTAGGCTCTTTATTTCGGAAAATATTTTTTCGGAGTGAAAGCTTAAAAACATGTTTGTGGAAACAATATTGATTAAGGCTATTGTTATTCGAAAATACGCAGATTAAAGTAGGCTTTGCGTTGAATTATTAATGAATAACGTCAGATCAAGGTGTAGTCTGGCGTATTGTCATCAGACTGGTAATCAATTTAGCGATTCATAAGCAGCGGTTGTCAAAATGTTGATCCTATTGAAGCCTAGAAATGAGGACTCATAATTGAATTGTACTTAGTTGTGATTGAGGAAGGTTATTTTTGGCATGACTGAATACAGCCAGGGAATTATTAATGTTAGACACTATAAACTACGTCTAATTGATTTTATTTCAAGAGCATACCGGTACTTTTCCATATAAATTCTACCATGAACATGTGATAATTGAAATATTTTCTTTTCCAGATAATTCACAAAAGAAAACATGAACGAATTAGAACCAAATCCAGCGCTGATACAAAAATCTAGGCACAGAATCGACTCCACATAAAAATGACATCAAGCAACCTTCTGATGTCGAAATATCGAAAACCCATGCAATGTCAGACGGTGAAGAGCAACATGAAAAACCCGACCAAATTCAAAATGAACAGAATCTCAGTAAATTTTCTGATGACGATAGTCATCTTAGCTTCGTTGCCTTATAGTTCGACACTGAGTTTGCCGAATGGTGACCCTGCTCCCGGCAGATCTCCTGGTCCACCTAAACTGGATGACAAGGAACTTCCAGCAGATGATAAGGTTATAGAAATTCCAGAAGTCTACGATGAAACAACGACTAGTGAGGAAGTTATAGAAGTAACGACTGTGAGTGAGGTAGTGAGTGAAAGAACGGTGGATATCAGTGATGCATGTGCCTTCGCGAGGATCCCGAGTGACAGCGATGATATTGTCACGCTCAGTGACACAGATAGTGACGTTAATTTGACGCTTAGCCATCCGGTGTTTGAAGCTGACGAGCTGGTGCGGGGAGTGGTGTATGACGGTGAGTCATTTGATCATTTCACTTTAGATTTTAATCACTTTATAGCTGTGTCTCTATCTACAGATGAGAACATTTATGAAAAAGATATTGGTAGAATGAAGATGGTGCTGCGATAAAATTCCTATCAAAATAAAATCTCTTTTAAGCCATCTTCATGTGAGCACGTTCACATCGTATCATCTATCTATAAGACCGTGGGAATGGCCTGTTGAAAAATATTGAATGCAATTCAATTCTCTGTATAACATGAAACTGGGTTCAGCTTTGAAATTTCATCTCAAAATCTCAACAAAATTGCGTCCATCTAGGGACCATATCCCAATACACAAAGACGAAACTCAAACGACGAACGCATAATCTATGTAAATTAGAATTGAATTATTTATGTATGATTATGTAAAGTACATAATCTATTGATGTTTTAGAATTATGATTCGGTGTATTAGTAAGCGGGTTCGTTCATCTGAGCAGACAACTCATTAAATATTCACAAAGAGGAGCTCCGTTGGTATATATTGGTTGATATTCAGTTGTAAGGTTATCTTATTTTTTATTCCTTTCAAGTTTATAAGCGATTATTTTTATCCTGTGAATAGATTCTGATTGTGATGCCAAGCATTATTTATTTCGATGTAATTTCTAATATTCTCGGTACAACGATAATACTCATTCATCTTTATTAACATCTATTATACGAAGCCCACAGAGTTCTATTCTAGATTTCACGACAAATAGCTAGAATATATTTCGCTTGAAGTTTCTGGAATAGCATTTAGACAGAATAACACTCTAGGGAGGGCATGGGACCGTATAGTCAACACTCCAGAAACTGATTGCTTCTCGTTGTAGACACAAACGACATTCGTGTCAGACATTGGAGTTTCTGAAACGATTCATTAGACGATGCGGTGAGACGGAGTCTTTGAGATATTAGCTTTGTGTGACGTCATTGTTATAATTATATCTTCACGCTTGTTATTTTGGCAGACTACTGTAGAGAGACAAGTTCAATGTAGGACTTTGAATGGCCAATGACCAATTATTTTGTTAGTTAGTTGTGATTTAGATTCTGCCTAAAATAATTACTTTGTAACAAACTGTGTAACGGCTGAACCGATTTAAATGAAATTTAGTAAGAAGATAGCAGCATTACAGCTTGGGGAAGGACATACGATAGTTTTAATCCGGGTACATCAAGTATTTTCTTCTGAAAGCGAGTGAAACCGCCAGAAACAGTTATGTAGAGTTTGCAAGAAATGGGGTCCGTATGTGATAACAGATCTGCAATTTACATAAATAATATTAAGGTATTCTGAAAATGAATATATAAAGAGCTTTTATTCAAACTATACATAACTGAGCTCGGTGTTTTCCATCCGATTACATTTCAGAGGAAAAGCCGAAATAAATTCAAAGGTCGAGGTCTCTTTTAGATTCCAGACGTTTTATAATTGGATTATGTAGTACCTACCTACCAGGAGATTTTCTGAGTAACCGTAGTAGTCAGACACTCCCTCCCGCCCCACCCACAGCGGAGGGGTCATTTGATGATTTCCCATCCGAATAAAAAAATAGGCTAAGGTTAGACTAATATTATACACCGTACACTCAGTGTATACACTGACTATCTAAGTGCGTACAGCAGTGTCTCTAATTGTGACATTTATTGAGACACTATTAGAGTGTCGCAACAGTGGCGACATTACTTTGTTGAAGTGTGACGTGCATACTGATGTTTATGTCTGATAATAGTCCTAACTTAGCTTTAATAAACCTAGCTTATTGGATGTGTGTACGTATCCAGTTCAAAATATTCGCAAAACAAACTAGAATACCATGAATTTCAATATACAAAATATCTTTACTTCTATGCAAACAAAATTGCGGATAGCAGTCTGTTTATTTAAAATCTATTTACAATAACAGTCTGAAAACATGCTTATATTATAAGCTTTCAGGCTTCATGTATTTACGTTTTGTTACCAATATTAAAATGAAAACCTCGTGTAAAGCGTAATATTCCGTCCGTAAGTACTTCTAACATGCAATTTAAAAAATATGAAACATTTTTATGTGACCCTAGATAGCTTTGGTATAAATTTGCATTAACTTTGAGAGTATGAGTTGAATTTTCAGTACAATTCGAATGTTATAGAAAATTATCTGTCCCCAAGGTGGGACCCGAACCCACGAGCGATTTTAATTTTCATAAAGTAGAATAACGTGTATATTTCAATGAAATTTGTAGGTTTTTTCAAATGTTTTCCATTTTTACATGTTCAATTCGTTTTTATTATTATAAACAATTTTATTAAACGCTAATTTATGGATTGATATTTCATTTGAAATGTAATATTTCTATATTTTTTGTTGTAGGTGTATTAAGTTAAGATATTTATTTTTTCTACATTCGTTTTTGCTGTGAGATAAGGCTAAAATCACATAAATAAAAAACCTTTTTTTTTTATGATAATTTAAAACAAAAACATGATTTTTAAACTAGGGAATGATTTCAAATTCTTCCAGGATTTAAATTCAACTAACAATTATTGATTTAACACTACATCTGTTTTAAACTTAATGAATTCATTAACATTACTGGACTTTGATTAAAATTTTCGACTTTTACAGTAACTCTTTGTTCAGTAGGTAACTAGAGACACAATTGAAATTAACTTAGTTTTAGATATTTAATAATATGATTAATTTAAAATAGAAGCTTGTTATTTATTACACGGCAGACATGTTGAAACTTGTTTGACAACCCGGCTTTTGATTAAATTTTCATTTAAAGTTAAACATAAAGTTTGAAATGTCGAGTTGTTTTTTAATTATTATTATTATTTTTAATTTATGAACAAGGTCAGTAAACGGCAGTATCTTTTTTTTACGTTAACTTAGAAGTTTGATTTTTTCACAGCTTTAAGAGACCTGAGTATTAATTCCAACACGATACCTTTACGCGTTTCCGATATAAAGGGTCTTGACTAGACATGGGCAAAGTGTTTTTGCCCGGGTAGGCAGAAACGGAAAATTCCCGGCATTTTGGGCATACATTAATGTTTGCCTGATATACGCCCAATCACGGGGCAAAAATAAACTTGAGGTAGTTAAACGTGCTTTAATTGATTTTTTATGTTAATCGGTAGTTAATAGAAATAAATGAAGCAACGTGAACACATTATTATTTTAAAATAATATCATTGACATGTTTTTTTGTGTTAAAATCAGGAAAAAATATATGTATACTAGCTTTCCGCCAGCAGTTTTGCCCGCGTGGCCTATACGAATTCAAATTATAAATGACAGAATTTCATACAAACTTTGCCCCTTTTTTCAACCCGTTAGGGCTAGAATTTCGGAATATCTTTTCTTATCGGATGCCTACATCATACAAAGAGCAACCCCTCCAAGTTTGAGGTCTCTACGATCAGCGGTTTAGGCTGTGCGTTGATCCGTCAGTCATTCAGGACAAAGCGTTTTATATGTATAGATGTACTTCACCGTCAACCCAAGAAATGTTAATTACAAATAATTCCAAACATGTTTAACAAAGCATACCAAACTTATTTAACATGTCACAACATGTCACAATATGCATGCATAAGCATGGCTTAGCATGGACTATTTATCATATTGTCTTTTGTCCCCTATGCTATGGGTATTATGGTGTTATCCCTTACGTTGACAATTAAGGATGTATGCGGATACTAAATGCGTGGGTTAGCTAAGTAGATTTAAGTTAATGGTTCTAAAAGAGACTCAGAAGGAAATGCGGTATTTTGAGTGCCTATGTCTATAATCTTTTATATAAAACCGGCCAAATGCATGTCGAGCTACGCGTAGAAGGGTTCATTAGTAGGTTTTAGTTAGTCGACTATGACTCTGTAACTAGTTAAGCCTACTTAGCCGTGATAGTTTTTCTTGTAAGTTCATTACATGTGCTACGTCTGGTAATTTGATGCTCGTATAGAACACAAAATTGTACTTAAAAGCTAGATATTTCTTTACCGAAAAATGGTCTTTGTACATCTATAATAATTATTATTATTATATTATAATACTAGCTTCTGTCAGCGACTTCGTCCGCGTGGAACAGTGGTGCTCCGCTCCTATTGGTCTTAGCGTGATGATATATAGCCTTCCTCGATAAATGGACTATCTAACACTGAAAGAATTATTTAAATCGGACCAGCGGTTCCTGAGATTAGCGCGTTTAAACAAAATGACAACATTTCCCTTCACTGCTCTGCTCCTATTGATTGTAGTGTGATGAAAAGTATACTATAACCATCTCAGGAGTATGACAAATAATTGTACCAAGTTTCGTTAAAATCCGTCGAGTAGTTTTTGTTTCTATAGAGTTTATACAGACAGACAGACAAAAATTTTACTGATTGCATTTTTGGCATCAGTATCGATCCCAAATCACCCCGTGATAGTTATTTTGGAAATATATTTCATGTACAGAATTGACCTCTCTACAGATTTATTATAAGTATAGATATAGATATAGATAGAAGATAGAAGATATAGAAGATGTCACAACATGTCCATTTACATGTATGCATGCATAAGCATGGCTTAACATGAACTATTTATCATATTGTCTTTTGTCCCCTATGCTATGGGTATTATGGTGTTATCCCTTACGTTGACAATGAAGGATGTATGCGGATACTAAATGCGTGGGTTAGCTAAGTAGATTTAAGTTAATGGTTCTAAAAGAGACACAGAAGGAAATGCGGTATTTTGAGTGCCTATATCTATAATCTATTATATAAAACCGGCCAAATGCATGTCGAGCCACGCGTAGAAGGGTTCATTAGTAGGTCTTAGTTAGTCGACTATAACTCTGTAACCGGTTAAGCCTACTTAGCCGTGATAGTTTTTCTTGTAAGTTCATTACATGTTCTACGTCTGGTAATTTGATGCTCGTATCGAACAAAAAATTGCACTTAAAAGCTAGATATTTCGCAAATAGCTCCCTTAACCGAAAAATGGTCTTTGTACATCTATAATATTATTATTATAATAAAAAGTGGGTAACACAAATAAATCTCTTCATGGTTAGAAAATGTTTTTCTTTAACGGGCCGATTACGAAGCCAGCTGTCGGTAAACTTGGCTGTTAGTGTGCGAAATTTCATACTTCTCCGACCGCGCAATTGTCTTATAAAGAGGGGCACAAAGTTTTTGCTTCAAGTATTAATGTACAGATGACAAATTTAAAGTACTTGTGTGGATTAGTGTAATTTAACGTAGTGGTAGCTACGCTGCGTGTCGCGGGTTCGATTCCCGAACGGGACAACTAAAATTGTTCCAGGTCTGTGTGTTTATGCATGTGTGCAAATAGCTTCAATTTTTCTTTTTTTTAGACTCTAATTGAAATAAATGTTTTGATTTTTGTAATGTATATTTGTAAACCCACCCACGGTACAGAAGCCAGGGGGACTAGATGCTATAGAAACGCTATAGAATAGAAAACAAAATGTATGGGAATGACATATAGCTAGTCGTACACGAATGTCATTCCCATACATTTTGTTTTCTATTCTATAGCGTTTCTATAGCGTTTCTATAGCGTTTTTGCCACTTGTCTAACCCCCCAGTTCTTTACCCAATCATTTTATATTCACATGACATGTATGTCCATAAAATACCGTCGCCATATCGCAACCTTGACAAAAATAACTCCGTATCCCGTCATTACCCCAGGTATACGAATCATTACGCTTACAAATGAAGCCTTATTCATCATATTGTAGTGTACAATGATCGGGGACGCTCGACGAGAGGCCGTTGTTACAACAATGGCGTCGACTGATTCCTTTGTGTAGCCCAATCGATTTCAGACACTCTTAATATTAATCGTGTTTTCATTCTTTATGTTTTCTTGAGGGATTTTTGACGATTTCGGGTAGAATTGGATGTTGAATTATGTTTTTTTTTCGACGTTGACTTTTGCGTTAGTCGCCTTATTATGGAAAACATCGTAAGTGTATTGGTTCATTCTTTATTTCTTCTAAAAATTCAGTTAAGTCCAGGCCATGTTTTCATACTTACACCATCAGCCTATATTATGGGCACAGGCCTCTTCTCATACAGAGAAGGCACGAGCATTGATCACCACGCTTGCTTCAGGTGGATTGGCGATTTCAGACTTTTTAAGTCCAAGTTTCCTCACGATGTTTTTCATTCACCGGTAGTTAGTGACGTTTAAGATATACTTTGAAAGTACATATGACTTCAGGAAAGTCATATAGGTACTTGCCAGGTTTCGCCACCAACCACTAGACCACCATGACTTACTTTTCATAACCCTTGATAAATACTGGTTAAACTTAATTGCCAGATAATTTTGCACTTATTACGTTCCATGATTAATTAATCTGATACGTATAAAGTACATTAATAATCGTATTCTAGAAACATGTCAAAACGTATGAAATTCTATCGCTATCAAATAAATAGGTAACTTATTTTCTTTGAAAGAAATACATTAAGCTTCTCAATCACATATGACTCGTTAAGGTGAATTGTTTTGTTCATTAAACGTATTCTCTTTGTAATCATATTTTCTATATTATTTATTTCAAGCCACTTGGTAACTGGACTTTCGTAAAATGTCTTCTCAACTAATATTAGTACACTACAAATAACGCGAGCCAGCGCGTTCAATTCATGGGTCGTGTGATAGTGTTATGGAGACAAAATCAAAATTAAAATTAAAATAAATAATATTTTATTTTTTATTTATTAAACAATATCGTATATTTACACAGTAGAATAAGAAAAGAAGAAAGAATAGAAAAGTATTGTTTTTCTGTAAAATGACTTAAAGTTTAATAATTTACTAATGATGGACATAAATAGAAATTGATGTAAGAAATCTAGACTCTTAACTGCTTCCAAGCTTTTATACAAAGGAAAATTCCAATAACACTGACTAGAAATCAAACCCATGGGGTGTACCATACTTACGACTTACACCGTTGACGTAGTTTTTCAAAATTTCCACCCTTACTAATGCGAACCATACTCAGCCTATCTATTAAACTCTCACGGTGAAACCGCTGAACCGTTTCAGATGAAAATTGGCATGGAGTTAGCTTGAAATTGGGAAAGGCCATAAGCTACTTTATGGGTACATGCAGAAGTTCTTTCAGAATGCAAATAAAACTGCGAGAAATAGCTAGTATTTTATATACAACAAGGCAAAACAATACCTTCTAGAAGCATTTTCCCCAATTACGCTCACAACATACGCAAAAGGTTGAAACATTGTTTTCGTTTAATTTCAAAGATCTTCAAGGAAATATTCCTTGCCATTAATATTATAATAATACTCCTTAGGCTATTTTTGTATTCAATATAATATTACATCCCTAATTACTATGTGTTTCAAAGAGGAAACCTACTTATTTTTTCTGTTAGCAAGAGGATATAGTAAGACAAAAAAAATGCAGGAAATCACATCTCTAACAAAAGTCAAAAGTCACATTTCACATAGGCCTACAAATAAAGCACTTATGAAAAGTCAAATTAGTTGCACGGTTCCAAGTAGTGGGTCCTATGGAGAAGAACCGGCAAGAAACTCCATGGATACTCTTTTCAAAAATTCGAGTTTACAATATCATGGTTACAATAGTTTTCTGAGAAAATTATACAATACAATATGATGCTATTAAGGTATACAAGATAACAATAAGTATTCTGAATTGTCGTAGACCTAATATAATCTTGGTCGCCAGGGGAAGCCACATGTACAGAGATGGACTAACACCACACATCCTTGTCATCAATATAGTCTTTAATTTTATAGTATGCTCTTCCAATAAGGGTAGATTTGACAAAATTTTTGAACTTTTTATCGGTAAGATCTGTTACACATTTAGGTAGCTTGTTATAAAAGCGGACACAGTTCCCTAGAAAAGATTTATTACATTTGCTTAATCTAAATTTGGGGACGACGATTTTATGTTTATTTCTAGTGTTAATATTGTGGATATCACTTTTAACTTTATACCGGTGTAAGTTTTTGCGTACAAACATGATGTTTTCAAGAATATAGAGAGAAGGCAACGTAAGTATATTAATTTCTTTAAAAAGCTCTCTAAGTGATTCGCGAGGTCCCATACCATAAATCGCTCGAACTGCCCTTTTCTGCAGTATAAAGATGGAATCTACGTCAGCCGCGGCCCCCCACAGCAAAATGCCATAAGACATTAAACTGTGAAAATAGGCGAAATATACAAGCCTGGCTGTAGCTACATCAGTGAGCTGTCTTATCTTTCTGACTGCAAACGCAGCAGAACTAAGTCTACTTGACAGAGTGGAAATGTGGGCACCCCACTGCAATTTAGAATCTAACGTAATGCCCAAAAATACTGTTTCATTAATTATTTCTACTTTACTTCCATCAAGCATGATGTTTAGGCCCACCGGAGTTACATTGGGCAACGAAAATGTTATACATTTAGTTTTAGAGCCATTTAGTAATAAATTATTGGCGGCAAACCATTTTGAAAGAGTGACTAGACTATCATTAACGTTTAAATGGCAAGATTCTTTTCTATTTATTTTAAAGATAAGGGAAGTGTCATCTGCAAATAAAATTACATCCGCAATTTCCGACATCATATATGGGAGATCATTGATGTAGGCTAAGAATAAAAAGGGACCCAGTATTGAACCCTGAGGCACGCCCATTTGAACTACTGACCCGGAGGATGTCGACCCACCGATTTCTACTTTTTGCTGTCTGTTTGACAGATAGGATAAAACAAGTTTCAGAGCTTTACCACGAATTCCATAATGATTTAGTTTACAAATAAGAGTATTGTGATCCACGCAATCAAATGCCTTGGAAAGGTCACAGAATACGCCTAAAGCGTTCTGTGAATTTTCCCAGGCTTCCATGATTTGAGTAACTAATCTCGCTCCAGCGTCTGTAGTACATCTACCCTTTGTAAATCCAAACTGTCGGTCATGGAATATGCTATTAAAGTTGAAGTGTCTGGACATCTGATCTAACATTATCCTTTCAAAGATTTTACTTAAAGCAGGGAGAACAGAGATAGGCCTATAATTTGAAGGGTTCTTCTTGCAACCTGCCTTGAAGATTGGAATAATTTTGCTGTGCTTCATGAGGTCAGGGAAGGTACCACTGTTTATACAGAGGTTAAATATTTCACTTAGTATAGGGGCAACGCAATCTATAATGGAATCAAGAGCTTTAACAGAAATTCCCCATAAATCTTCAGTATTTTTTAAATTTATGCTCTTAAATGATTTTTTAATTGTATGCGTAGTAACAGAATTAAATTTAAAATCTGGGATATTCTTAGTAAAATTCTGTTTAAGTAAGGATTCAGCTAATTTAGAGGATGAATTAAGTGATTTTGTTACCTCTATCGGGATGTTTGAAAAATAAGTGTCAAACGCATTGGCCACCTCTGCCTTGTCAGAGACAGGTCAGAATAGTTACCTAGCCAAATGTTTTACAAATCCAAAATGTGGAATTTGTTTGGAAAATTCTCAAGATTTCTTAAACTGAAAATATTTTAAATACTTGCTTCTACATGCCACAGCGTCCGCACACGAAACCTATAAAATATGAATTACCATACACAGAAATTGTGATACAAATGTCAGAATTCATTTTTTATACTGTTCAGTGTTCAGATAGTTTCTTTGAGATGCTGCTGTCGCGACATTTTTCTTGTGTCACGATAAATCTCACACACCGGTTTACATACAGACACTCGCTGTATACACTGAGTGTATGGTAGTGTCGTAGTGTAAACCTATCGATAAAATGTAGCTTACTGTAAGCCGGGCACGAACGCAATAACGTAATCGTAACGTTAAAGTTAGCAACTTTCGAATCATAAATAAAACGATACTAAAGCAAAATTTATGTTCAAAATGTAAATGTTACAATTTATAGAATCCAAAGATATTATAAAAATCAATTGAAATAATTGGTCCGTAAGAAGCAAGTAACTCCCTTCAAGATTCGCTTTTAATACGAATACTTTTTCGAAAGTGATTCATGCTAGGCCCACTGATAATAAAATAATTTATCTGTTCAGTACTATTAAAGATTATCCACATGTTAATCTAACACTTGGCAATTACACAAAGTGGACCCTATTAGTAATTGAAAAAACAGAAAAGGCACAAATATTTGGAAAAATACGCCAAGTGTAGAGGCAGAATAAGAAACATACAATTATCCCTCTTTATTATTAGTAGATTAAAGCTAAATAAATAACCACTTTGTTTGCTCAAACAAGGTAGGCACCTACGTTAATTCTCGACATGAATTTGGACATAAAGTTAAACAAATTATATCAATGTGGGCAACCCTAAGTTAATACAATTTAGTAAGGCAACCCCGGCTTGGGTTGATAAAGAAATATTCCATGTTTTGCGGTAGGCTTACATTATTTTCTAGTCAGCTGGTCTAAGGACAATGTAAATGTGAAATTAATATATTTTATTCATATTACTTTTGTTAATATTTTGATTCGAATTCCGGATTTTACGCTCAGTGGGCTTGAGGGTTGAAATTCGGGTGAGTGATTGTAAATAGCAATGTTTATTGAAATTTATGGCAAATAGGCTTTGTAATTTAAACTTATAAATTTTTCAACGAATTAGTAAATTTTCGCGCTAGACTGGAGTGTCCAACATTTTATTTGCATAGGATACAGTAGTTCGTAGGTACTTACCATTACATTTTTATGGTAAAGGCAAAGATTTTCACAAAGTAAGTTTTACCTAATTGGACTAACCATGCTATCAAAGAAAATATGCTTAATAAAATCAAAATGATTCCGACATTTTTGCCATAATTGTAGGTAGGTACAAAAACTATGCTTTTTCCAACACTGCATTTGAATTCTTCATCATCATCAGCCTATATACTGTCCAACTGCTGTGCACAGGCCTCTTCTCATACAGAGAAGGCATGAGCATTGATCACCACGCCTTTTTAATCCAGGTTTCCTCACAATGTTTTCCTTCACCGTTAGTCAGTGATGTCAAAGATATACGATAAAGTACATGTATACAACTTTAGAAAAGTCACATTGGTACTTGCCAGGTTTCTATACGAATACTTAATGCCATTAAATAATAACACCACACTATCAAAAACTTGAAAACTTGAAACTGAAGATGCCAATGCACTCCACGTCATTTTATGATAAATCTTTTGTTGTACAAGCTACGCGTCTATGGAATGCTTTGCCACTGACTGTCAGACGCGCCCAGTCATTAACTATTTTCAAAAAAATGGTGAAGGATCACTACTTGGCTCTTTAGTACTGTTACTACTAAATTATTATTTTTTTGCTATATTTGTATAATTATCGTTGTTTTTTTATTTATTTTTTGTTATTATATTATTTACCATATTCTAATGTACGCCGTAAACTACCTGTTCTTTCTATTCTTATACAATTTGACTCCATCCAAAGGTTGTCTGTAAGAAATTGCATTTAGCGATAAGACCGCCTATTGTACTGCTGCATATTTGTTTGTCCTATATTGTTTGTCCTATTGGTGTACAATAAAGAATATTCTATTCTATTCTATTCTATTCTATTCTATTCTATTCTATTCTATCTTTACCCTTGCGTGCAGAAAAAAATACTCGACTACACCCCAGTGCTGAATAATTGCCAACCCAAATTAAACCAGGACTAGTTAGTTCACCACTCCCAATACCGCTTCGTTTTGCTAATCAGACCATTAATTTTGTCCCCGAGTCACGGGTACACATAAATCGTGGTGATGTCATAAATTTGAGGGTTACCAAAGTTTCTGCGAAGGACTTCGGAAAGACGATTCGTTTAAAGGTTGTTATGATATTTGCGGCATGTCTATGTAGTTAATGGATTGTTTGAACAACTGTTGTTCATGTGATAAACTTGAAATGGATTTATTGATTCTTAGGTGGATTTTTTGTTATTTTTAAAATGTTGTAGTTATTTTTGAAAATGTTTGTCTAAAGTATTGAACAGTGACATTTTATTGTTCTTTTATTGTTTATTTTTGAATAATAATCTATAATGCCATGTCTTTGAGAAAAATAAATTTAAATAAATAACCCGATTCCTGCGGTTTCACTCATATGAGATATTATACAAAAATTGTAATTTAATTGTTTCATAATAATAAAAACATTAAAATAATAAATTATACTAATATAATTAGGCATCAAAATATTCATCCGCATCGCTGTCAATGGGAATCGTGCCCAAAAGGCTGGCTGCATTGCCACGTTGGATGGCAATGCTGATTCTTTGACCGAAATATAGGCCAGCCCTTTGATCGCACGTGGAGTCCACTAAACGTTTGCCTATATCAATTACATTATACAATTATACAAAAATAAATTATTATAAATCAGTTGAGCGTTTTAACCATGAAAGCAAATGTAACAGGAATGCAGACAGAGTAACATTCAAATTTATAATTTTATTTATGAACACATACATAAAACTCACGACTTTCCCTATTTATACAAACATACCTTTCCTACGACTTCTATAATACACTTTCATTAACACAAATATTTTATTACTTTGTCATATTTTTATTAATTTATTAGTCTAGCCGTTTCCCGTGGCTGCGGATAAAAAGTAGCATATAACTGTCCCCGAGACTATAACTATTACTATCTACATGCCAAATACCCAACTATCTATATATCAAATAATTTATAATATATTTATTGTTATGCGTGACGTCACGGCGAAAATAAAACGTGTTTTCTTTCTCTCTATTTACCACACAAATGGATACATAGCTACCTCTATTTCTGGTCCAGAGACATTTCATAATGTTTCAATAAATACGTTTAGTAACAGCACACAGTTCCTCGCACGACACAAAGTTAAGCCGACGAAGAAGGATGTTAGCGCGAAACCACACAAGTTTACTTTTAACTGCACTTTATATAAACTTTACACGACTGCTTATCGTCTAGGAAAACACTAACTTAGCCCAAGTTAAGTTTTCAACTTTATCGTTTAGCACCTAACTTAGACGGGTACTTGTTTTATTCCATTTTGAAACAAAAGGCTGTTATTTAGAAAATCGTCAAGCTATTTTATTACAAAAGCCTTATATTTTACACCTAAATTTTTGCTAAAAAAATTTTTTTACTAAAAACCACGTCCAACCATTTTCGAGGTTTTTTCGAAACTAACCCACAGTATAGATGTACTTACAATGGCTCGCTGTTCTGTAAGGACTAGGGTCCATACCACCAAGTATTTCTGCAATCACTATTTTGTTGTGAGAGCGAGACATAGCACCATCTCTTTTTGACTTCGAAACTTCCTGCTATGACACGTTATGGTAAGGCCCCAGGCCTGTGTCGACGGCTATGGAACTTGAGTGTTCTACGCGTGCCTCAAAGGGCGGGCCCACCCACCCCAGTGCCTGCCGGGGCTGCAGGATTGTCCGAAAGTCACCGCGGCACTGGAATACAAAGGCCGAAAGAAGAAACATGGATGGGTTTGAGTCAGCAAGAGTATGAAACTAGCGCATTTGATATACAATAATAAACAATAAAATAAGTTTATACAATATTGCGTATGGATAGGTAATAACGTCAGTCCTAGTCTCTGCTGTTTAGAATGAGGTCCTAGATTTAACTTCCCGGTAGGTCGGTTGTTCCATGAGACATTTTTGCACACTCGTCTGGTGGTGGGATTTGTGGGAGAGTGGATGGCCATGTGGGAGTTTTTCATTTTTTCACAATTTAGATGAAACTTCGCGCAAATACAGTTTTCGCGATTGGAAATCATCATCATCTACCTAGCTTTTTCCCAACTGTATTGTGATCCGCCTCTAGTTTAAACCGGGTGCAGCTGAGTACTAGTATTTTACATGGAGCCACTGCCTATCTGACCTCCATAACCCAGTTACCGGGTAACATGGTACCCCTTGGTAAAACTGGTTGTCAGAATTTCTGGCTTCTGACTACCAGTAACGACTAAAGATCTAAAAATGACTAACAGCTTAACGTGCTTTCCGAGGCACGGAGGAGTCTGCTATAACAAAAATGGTCACCCATCTACGGACCGACCTCGCCAACCGCAGGTTAACCTTTGATCGATCGAACCGTGCGGCTGTTACTTAGCCACGAGCTCCTTAACGATTGGAAATGACTAAATAAATAAATTCAGAAACCAATCAAAAGACCAACATAATGTATATCAAATTAATGCACTACTTCTGAAAGTTCGAACAATTCTATCACAACATACCTGACCTTGAAGATCCAATTTTGACGAATCTATCCCCGTGTGTAAGTTTTATAACAAATAATTTAGGAATTGGTGAATGTCGTGCGCCCATCGCGTGACGATTCGAGGAAGTCGGCGGTACATTGTGAAGTTGAGAAAAGGTTATTTGGTATCCAAAATGTTGGTTTCAGAAGGCTTACCTAATTAGAAAAAGTGAATTAAGATGACATGATTCATTAATTAGCTGTTTCCCGCGCTTTACTCGCATCCCGAGGGAATTATTATACACACTCGTGTAAAAAGTATAATTGTTTATCTCCAGGGTGCTACCAAAGTTCATCGAAATGGTTTAGGGCGGTTCACTGTAAAGCGTAATAAACCTCACATTTGAATTTACAATATTGGTTAGGACTAGCTTTCCGCCAGCGGTTTCGCCCGCGGGGCTATACGAATTCAAATAAAAAAATGACAGAATTTCATACAAACTTTGCCCCACTTTTTCACCCTCTCAGGGGTTTTTTTTCGGAATGGATTTCGGATGCCTACGTCAAACAAAGAACACACCCTCCAAATTTAAAGTCTCTACGATCAGCAGTTTAGGCTATGCGTTGATCCGTCAGTCATTCAGGACAAAGCATTTTATATGCTGCTGGCGGAAAGCAGTATTGCATAATATTTCTGTGTGAAGTGGACCTTTTGTCTCTGTGTTGTGTCTCACGGTATCGTGTGGCAATGGGTAAGCACGCCATGCTTTGTTGCAAATGTTCGCTTCAATGTCGCGAAGTTGTCCGGAATTGCCTTAATGAGCTTTGTTTTATCGAAATTGAAATTTGTTTTGATTTCTTTTCGTTTATGGTTTGGTTAAGTTATAAAAAATGAGTCACTGTATTATTTCATGGCTGCTTTTCATGGTGAGTATAGAGGCAATTTTTTTTAAAAACAGAAGGGAATTCCATTTTTTTTTAAGTTATAAATGTTGGCGTCAAAAGATAAAATCCTCCTCATATAGAGGTTTAATCTATATACTTAAAAAGCGTGTAAATAATTTAAGTTTTCATAAAAAAAATCACAACAATATTTTCTACAGACAAATCATCATTTAAGTTCACAACAAAGAGTCATACTTGCGGTCTACCTACACAGCATTGAAAATAGACAAAACCTCAAAGCGATCAGAGTATAATTACAGCGGTTACCAGTCCATTATTATTCAAACATGTGCCAACAATGGAAAATTGCTTACGACACAACAACCAAATAATATGACCCTTGGCACCATACAAGTTTTAACATTTTAGAGGTCGATATAAGTTGGACTTGGTGCACTGGCTTACTGTATCTTGTCAAGAAGATTAAATTGATATCACAATGTGTTCAGGAGCTTTTCTTTTGTTGGTATACCTTTTGATGTGTGTTGTTATTTATTGTACTGGGATATATTACACTTCTCATCAAAAAAATCGAAACACCTCGCAGTTTATGATTTGATAAGGATTATCAGAAAAATGTGTATATTTAGGAATAAATGTAAAATGTCATTTAATAGTGAGTAGTATGAGGTTTTTAAATCCTAATGTTATTGTTCTAAATTCAAATTAAGTCTTCATAGATTTCGTATTTTGTATAATGAGTAATTTTTACCCTGTATGGAATATGAAGGAAATGGGTAAAACAACACGCGTAAATGAAAAAAAAAATTAAGAAACGTTTATTTAATAACTTGTATTCCCTCCGCGAGCTCTTATTACTGCTTCCATACGGTTCTTCATCGATCGGATGAGAGTCACGATCACATGTTGTGGTATATTATCCCATTCCTCTTGGATTGCATTTTGCAGCTGGCTAAGTGTTTCTGGGGCTGGATCTCTTGCTCGAATTCGTCTCTTTAATTCATCCCATAGATGTTCAATGGGATTCATGTCCGGGCTTCTTGCTGGCCATACCATAATGGAGATACCGACTTCGGTAAGATAATCTCGTACGACGCCCGCGGTGTGAGCTCTAGCATTGTCGTGCATGAATATGAAGTCGTTGCCAATAAAATGTGCATAGGGCATCACATGAGGTTCAAGACACTGTTCGATGTACCGATGAGAGTTTAGTGCAGGCAGCCGTGGCCCAGACACAAAGGCAAGTTCTGTCTTACCGTCGGCGCTGATTCCTCCCCAAACCGTCCACGAACCGCCACCATAGCTGACCTTTTCTTCAATGCAGCATTGTGCAAAGCGTTCTCCATCTCTTCTGTAGACCTTGTTCCTTCCGTCGTTACCATACAGCATAATTTTACACTCATCAGAAAACAGTACTTTGCTCCACTGAAGGTATGACCAAGTTAGGTGCTCGCGTGCAAAGTTAAGGCGCGCTCTTCGATGGTCTGCAGTTAATTTCGGCCCATTCGCTGGCTTATGCGGTGCCAATCCGCGTTCCTTCAACCTTCTTCTTATTGTAGAGTCACTTACAGCTACTCTTCGTACAACGCGAAGCTGCTGCTGCAGTTGAAAAGCGTTAAGGCGTCGATTTCGTAAAGAAGTTGTTACAATAAATCGATCATCTCGCTCAGAAGTGACCCGAATCCTGCCAGATCCTGAACGGCGCGTGAACGAACCAGTCTCCCGATAGCGTTTGTAGACTCTATGAACAGATGATAAGCTTAGATGCAATCTTGCAGCCACAACACGCTGACTAAGTCCAGAATCCAGCAATGCCACCACTTGGGCGGCTTCTGCGGGCGAAGTATCCATATGTTTTAGAAAAAAAAGTTTTTTCAGACGTCCCAAAGTCACAGTAAATGAAATAAGAAACAAAAAGTTTAAAGACAAGCGCTAATTTTTAGTTTTTAAACGAGAAACGTACTCCAACCCTAAATACACATTTGTCTCAAAACAGTGATTAATTTCATTTATAGGATAAACAAATGAAATTCTAATTTCGAATTTTGATTTTTTTCTTCTTACTGTAATGACCAAACTGCCAGCTACACAATAATGTTTTTTTTTTCATGGAATTAATTCTCTTTTGTAAAAAATTAGGACAAAAACAATAAAAACGAAAGTGTTTCGATTTTTTTGATGAGAAGTGTATTTATTTTGTGCCTCGGAACACGTTAATGGCCGGTCTGCCTTTTGTACATCTTTGGCCGTCGTTACGTGTAGTCAAAGGCAGTAAGTCTGAATAGAAGTCCCGTCAAAAAGTATTGAGTTACTTGATTAATCTAACGTAGTCGAGTGGTCATGTTATTTGTCGAGTTGTCAAAGTCACAGTTAGGTAGTCGCTCATTCAAAAAATATTGTTTTGGCCACATCGTGTTCATAGCCATATCATATTACTATTTTTACTGAAGGTCTAGTAGTAATTTAATATTCTAAAAAGAATTTATTAAAACAGTTAAAAGTTCAAAGTGTCAAAGTAAAATTTTCCATTCTATAATTTATTTATTGACGTTGTAACTTATAGAACGAAGGAAGGAGTCGGCGTGAAAACAAAACGAACTTCTCTCGGACAACAAATCATTATAATTAAATTTACTTATCAAAAAACTTTGCTAAAGTTAAGCAAAGTTCGAAGATCGATGGCGAAGCCAATCAGGAGGCGAGTTACATGTAACAACAGAATTTAAAGTATTATTTGCTTTCCGTTTATGAAAATAATAGCGTGTATTATGGTAGATATAGTTCACTGTATTAATTTAGTGATTAACACATCCATGGAATAGGAGAGCTAGTACCAAAATTAGTTTAACGGAAAGGTGGAACTAGATGACTGATCGGCTAAAATACGGTTAGTTAAACTGAAAATAAATATAAAGAAACTATTTATTCGTGCCATAATTAAAGAAGACAGACAATCATACGGTGTAAACAGAAGTTAAAAACACTTGACTTCAACCAAGTTATAACGGCAGGAAATCGACATTTTTATTGGACAGAAACTTCATCCAATAAAAAGCCTAAAAGGGGGAAAAATATACGACACAAACAGACCTCCTTTTGTAAAATATATTTCTGCGAAGTGGGAACTCGCAAAGCAATTAGTTTAAGAGCTTATCGGCTTCAATTCGAACCGAACTCGATGGTAACAAGAAAGTTTATTTACATGAATCATGGCTCCTTGACTTATGGCCCCCTTTAACTTTCCTTGTTTTTCTTGCAAAGAATTTAAGTGTACTGGATAGGACTTTGTTATAGTAATTTATGTTGCTTTTATCGTGTGTCCTGTAGGTTTTTCTGCAACTTATATTAAATTGTCATCTTCGGTCTACACGCTGTAATTTTTCTGCAGTTTATTCCATACTAGCTGTTACTAGCTGTTTGTCCTGAGAGAAATACTTCATTAACCCGGATAAAATGTGGCCTATAATCGTCTCTAGGATCTCATCTATCTCCATACCAAATTTCATCTAAATCGATACAGTCTGTTTACCGTGAAAGCCACAAACTGACTTAAATTCGCATTTATAATATATGGATTACACGATCACCATAATTTTAAAATTGAACATACAAAATAGTATTGAATAGTATCTCCAGGATGCAAGCAAAACCATGGGAAAAAGTTAGTATGTAATAAACTATTGAGTACTGAAACTCCTCTAGAGGATAATGGAAATTGAATTTAATTCATCGACATTTCCGATCACTTGAAACTAGGAGTGACGGGGACTAAAACACTTTTATCTCGAAGTCAGATAATGTATATTCCGTTACGTTAGCTAAATCAGTAATGGAATAGCTTCTACCATTTATATTTATTGCCTTTCACGCCGGTATATTATTCAATTCATTGTTGCTAAATGAAGGCACGAAAGCAGCCAAATATTGGGCGAAGTCGAAGGTTGTCGATTGATGACTTACCAATGCGTAATTAAGTACAATAAAATTTTCGTAACTGACTGACGGTGAAGGAAAACGTCGTGAAGAAACCTGGAGTAAAAAAGTCTGAAATCGCCAATCCGCCTTGAGCAAGCGTGGTGATCAATGCTCATTCCTTTTCTGTATGAGAAGAGGCCTGTGCCCAGCAGCGGGACAATATATAGGCTGATGATAATGAAATTTTCGTAGATTGTTTATTTTTAGTAGGTTTGTCTTTTGGACGTGTAGGTACGAATTGACACATCACGCAGCCCGGCAAGCTATGGCCCTGGGGGAGGGCCCCATCACTTTTGCTGACATATCTCGTGGTCATTTTAATGCAACCAAATAAATATATAATCTTTGCAACAAACGCACTATTTTGTGCAGACCTTATCTGTTATCACAGTCGATTTAAATAACATTATAATATGACAGCTCGTTTGATTACAGCTTCACTTGATTTTACGAGTATATATCTGAAATTGTTCGCGATAAATTTGTTAGATAAGCGAGTGCGAATAAGAGTAATGTTTGGGTTTAAACCTACAGATAAAATTTTATTGGCGTGTAATAAAATGTGGGTTAAATAAATGCGTGATAAATTTTGATTTTATAGAGATGTTTTGGGGAGGAAAAATATTTGATTTTGGAATATAACAGTATTTTTGACGTGATAACGTTTTATAAATCGATCAACGCCGGCACGCACTAAAAGTTTCACGTTCAATCACGTTCCGCCTGAGCCGAGCGTGCGAGCGAGAGCGCGGAACAAGCGATAGAGAGGCACGATCGGCCCAAGCATTCGTTATCACGTAAAATGACGAAAAAACGACTTTACAGAAAACCAATTTTTACTTATTTTAATCAATATTTACTCAAAATAGACAAGCAGAGTGCTCTAACGAGTGCAGCACAGTTTCCCTCTTCTTAAAATGTGAGCTGCAGGTTTTGCCAACCTAACAAGCCCTAGTGTCAGAGTTATCTCAAATCCACCTGACGGCCTCTGACATTGAACTGTAACAACAACTGCTATCAAGATAGCAGCCGGGGACGACGGCTTAACATCCCAGGCACAGGGGTATTACACCACCAGCTTCTTGGATCCGAGCTGCTTTATGACATTTTCCAAAATCCACAAAGCTTATTCGGCCCGACCCGAGAATTGAACCCGAGACCCCCTTTACAGCAGTTACGTTATGCGACCGCTAGACAGCACAGTAATAACAATAAACTCATAAAAAGTAAAAATTCTAATTTACTCAGTAAAGAATAAAACGTTCGTCTCCAAGCGATATGTCCAGATGGTTTCCTTCGAGAAAATAAAAAAGGAATTAAGTTAAATCGCGGCGTGAGTGACGGGGAAAAGGACGACCCGAAAATATAGTTTTTTTTACGTTCCCTTACGAATTCGTTGAGTAAATTATCTTTTGTTCTGTTATGTATAATTTATGTCATTCGGTATATTTTTTTAGGTCAACGTGACTCGATTTGTATTATAGTTATCGCATACTAGCAGTTTCACCCGCATTCTGAAGGAATTACATGGCATTTGCATTGCACCTGGATATAAAGTATCTAAATGTTACTCCAGGTTAAAAATATGTGTGTACCAAATTTCATTTTAATCCATTCAAAACCTATATCTACACTAATCTACACTAATATTATAAAGAGGAAAACTTTGTTTGTTTGTTTGTAATGAATAGGCTCAAAAACTACTGGACCGATTTTAAAAACCATTCGAAAGCTACATTATCCACGAGTAACATAGGCTAAATTTTATTTTGGAAAAAAAATAGGGTTCCGTAAGATATTTGGGTTTTTCGGACACAAGGTGTAAGAAATCAACCAGAAAAGTTACTTTTTTGCGTACACTACTAATCTCAGGAACTACTGGTTTGATTTGAAAATTCTTTCAGTGTTAGATAGCCCATTTATTGAAGAAGGCTATAGGCTATATTTCATCACGCTCAAACCAATAGGAGCGGAGCACCACTATTCCACGCGGACGAAGTCGCGGGCAGAAGCTAGTACATATATAAAAATTAATCCCTATTTCCCTTGGTCACGGCATCACGTGTGAACGGCGGGACCAATTTGGATAAAATTTGGTACCAAGATAGAGGGGACCCTGGAGAAGGTTTTAGGTTACTTTTTAACTGGGTGCGTGATGTTGTTCTCTCGGGACGCGGGTGAAACCGCGGGACATAGCTAGTTTATAATATTAGAAGGATATCTTATTGGAAGAAGTTAAATGTAAGCAAATTCTCACATTCTATAAATAATAACATTAGTATACATAGGTACTTGGCACCTGGTATCGGCGTCTATGCTGGGTTTTGTGGGCTAGATTTCCACCAGAAAAAGGTATAAATAAATATTACAAATAGTTGTCACATTTACATCTGATTGTGTCGTTTGTATAATATAATAAGGGATTGAAAAATAGTACATAATCCATTTTATCCATATTTTATTTAGGTTTCAAAAAAGTGTAAGCATAAAAGAGTCCTACAATTAATTTTCTTCTCATCTCTAAATCTAAGATTTAAATGAGAATTAATCAAAATAAACAGACACAATTCTGCAAAAAAACTTAATAAAAAAAGTCATTACGCAATAAAAATATAACACTACAAAGAGCCAGGGATTCGAGACAACGAATTCATTAAAGTGTATAGAATCAACGTGTGGTCTACCATTTTCTAAATTAATTGTAATTACTTTATCGCTAAGCTCTTCAAATCCGATCGCAAATCAGTTTAGAGCTCCCTGTAAATCAGGGAGAGACCTGTTCTTGATTTACCGAATCATTAACCTGAGGGGCTCTCGGTGCGGGCTCCCAGATAATTATACTTGAATTAACGGTGTGATCATAAACGCTAAATGGACTGTATGACTTATTGAGTGAATTTTCTTTTAAGTGTGTTAGATTAAGCTGAATATTTCGCTTTAAATTATGTTCTATGTGTATTTGTTTGTTTTATTTTGAAGGAATACCTTAGTTACATCATTTCATCCAAATTTATTTAGTAGTTTTTGCGTGAAAGAGTATACATATGCATATGCACACATCCTTGCAAGCTTTCGCATTTATAATATTAATAAGTATGTGAAAGAAAGAAGAGGAGCTCGTAGCTAAGTAGCAGCCGCACGGTTCGACCGATCAAAGGTTAAGCTGCGCTTGGCGCGGTCGGTCCGTGGATGGGTGACCATCAATTTCATAGCGAGACTCCTCCGTGCCTTGGAAAGCACGTTAAGCTGTTGGTCCCGGTAGTCATTTGTACATCTTTGACAGTCGTTACGGGTAGTCAGAAGCCAGAATGTCTGACAACCAGTCTTACCAAGGGGTACCGTGTTACCCGGTAACTGGGTTGTGGAGGTCAGATAGGCAGTCGCTTCATGCAAAACACCGGTACTCAGCTGCATCCGGTTTAGACTGGAAGCCGACCCCAACATAGTTGGGAAAAGGCTAGGCAGATAATGATGATGATGAATTAGGATGTGAAAGTTTAGATATTTTAGATGTTAGATAGATTTGTAGTTAGGAGTGAATAAATGATTACTTAGACAAAGGTAAATTTGTATCCAGACACAAATGCTTTCTAATATTATACATGCGAAAGTATCTCTGTCTGTCTGTTGCGCTTTAACGGAAAAACGGCTGAACGATTTAGGTGAAATTTTGAATTGAGATAGTTAAAAGCCTGAAGAAGGACATAGGGTATTATTTAACCGGGTGCGCGAAGTAGTTCCCCCGGGATGTAGATGAAACCGAGGGGAATAGCTAGTGACTAAATACCAAACAAACTCACTTTCGCGTTTATAATATTAATTAGGAGTCCAGTCCTCTCGTATACGAGGGTGCGGGTTCGAAATCTGGCAAGTACCAATGTTACTTTTCTTAAGTCATAATTATGTACTTTTTAAGTATATCTTAGATGTCACTGACTAACGGTAAAGGAAAACATCGTGAGGAAACCTGGACTAAAAATTCTGAAATCGCCACTTCGCCTTGTGCAAGCGTGGTGATTAATGCTCACGCCTTTTCTGTATGAGAAGAGGCGTGTGCCCAGCAGTGGAAAAATATATTATAGGCTGATGATGATGATGATTCAGTTAATAGATAAGGAAATTTTGCAGTCATTAATTAAAGTCATATTTAGTACATTTGCAATCTTGAAGGTGCTACTCAACCCACTACTTGCGCGATATAATCTGTGCGATCACAGTCTGACTCAGCGAAGCCTATATATGTAGCAAAATCGTGTTTCAAACTAATTTCCTTGAGCAACTTTGTCTGCATAGTAGTAAGCTTATTGACGTCTAAAACAGCTCACGAAAGCTGGCTGGTGAAACGGCGTGTTCAGTAATTTAGTTAGGCTTCTAAGTCTATTTTAGAAATCTTCTATACTTATAATAAATCTGTAGAGAGGTCAATTCTGTACATGAAATATATTTCCAAAATAACTATCAGGGGGTGATTAGGGATCGATACTGATGCCAAAAATGCAATTAGTAAAATTTTTGTCTGTCTGTCTGTATAAACTCTATAGAAACAAAAACTACTCGACGGATTTTCACGAAACTTGGTACAATTATTTGTCATACTCCTGAGATGGTTATAGTATACTTTTCATCACGCTACAATCAATAGGAGCAGAGCAGTGAAGGGAAATGTTGTCATTTTGTTTAAACGCGCTAATCTCAGGAACCGCTGGTCCGATTTAAATAATTCTTTCAGTGTTAGATAGTCCATTTATCGAGGGTGGCTATAGGCTATATATCATCACGCTAAGACCAATAGGAGCGGAGCACCACTATTCCACGCGGACGAAGTCGCTGGCAGAAGCTAGTACCTAATAAATGTAGTCATCTTTTAATTGTAACTGCTCGGAGTTCTTCTTTAAAATGGTTAATTGCAAGTGTGTGAGTAGTAGAAACGAGTTACTTCGATAACACGTGCATGTAAACGTAATACAATACTCACGCTGGACATTACACACACATTGTTGTTTACCGTGTGCGTCTGGCTACTGATTGATATTTTTTTGATACTAAAGATTTAGTTATTAGGGCCAAGTTCACCAATAAGATTAACGGTCCTTAAAACAGCTTTTACCATAAATTCAAACTTCCAACTTTCTATGCTTAATGTATTATTTGAGATTTTAATTCCTGAAACGGTCGATTACCAAACCAGGGTTGAACTAGAAGTGGGTAACACGAAAATTCCAGCTCCCTGGTTAAAAAAAGTTTTTGTTTACGTGACGATTACGTAACCATCTATCGGTGGACTTGGCCCTTAATAGGGGGTAATTTTTGAAACTGCAATAAAGATTTAAGACATTATTTCACAGATAATTATAGGATAAATAGTGGAAATACATTGCTGGATGAGTCTTTTTTCCAGTAGGCTTTAAGCTTTTAGAAAATGGCCATAAAATAGATACGCATATAAAACCAGGCCTTATGAAGAAACACTAGTAAGACTTCAAAAATTGGAAACTTAAAAAAAGTGGTAAAAGAAAATAAATTAAATTAAAAAAGATACGGGTCGAATTGATACCCTCCTTTTTGAAGTCGGTTAACAAAACAAAATACATAACAAAGTTATCACGCAGTTATAAAAGTTAGGCTAGATACTACCTTGTTTCACAAAAGGCTATAAAATACATACTTGCAAGTGCAGTGTCCGTTCATGCGTTTTACCTTCAAGTCCTCCAAAGTCCGCACATCTGGACCCCCTCTTCCCCCACTCCCCTGTCTTAGGTTAGACAATATAACAGCCAGGCCGCAGTAGTCCGTACTTTTTATTGCGGCCACGCCGTAAACCGCACTCCAGCGTCTTATTTGTACCTCATGCGGTACGTTTTACGTTTACATTTTTAATTTGGTGCGAAAAATGCGGGGTTTTTCAACAGTAATAAGATTCCTACTTATGTATTATTTAGTTACTTTGTTTTCTTTTGTAGCTGTCTGTGTTGAATTTTGTTAGTTACCGTGTTGTATTTCTGGAGCGCGTGACTAAGTTATAGCCGCACGGGTCGACCTATCAAAGGTTAAGCTGCGCGTGGCGCGGATGGGTGACTATCTATGTCATAGTAAGACTCCCTCCGTACCTTGGAGAGTCGGTTAAGCTGTTGGTCCCGTTTATCATTTGTAGATCTTTGACAGTCGTTACGGGTAGTCAGAAGCCAGAAAGCCCTAACAACCAGTTTTACCAAGGGGTATCGTGATACCCGGTAACTGGTTGTGGAGGTCAGATAGGCAGTCGCTCTATGTAATAACACTGGTACTCAGCTGCGTCTAGTTAGACTGGAAGCCGACCCCAGCATAGCTGGGAAAAGCCTAGGCAGGTGTTGTATTTTTGCGTCATCAAGCTAGGTTTATAAAACCACAACGTACACTCAATGTATACAGCGATATATCTGCTATTACTCTGCCCTTAACCATTCGGGACAAGTAGGTGTGATGCTGTAATCAACAATATTCATCATTCATGAGACCGAACAAATTCAAGCAGGCATTGACCCCTCCTAACATAAACAGAAAACCACTGGTATTCATCATTTGGTTGGCCAGCAAATGACAGACACGCCACCATTTCAACGGCACTTCATGAATAAGTGATGGCGATTTCACGAGCCATTTGCGGAGACAAGAGGTGAACAGAGGCGACGAGAAACTTCCATCGTAAGGAGCTAAATAACTCATTTCTTGATCTCGAATAAATCATGGGATATTGTTATTTTATTGGCAAAAAACTTAGGTATATTTTTTACTGGATTGAAAAAGAGGAGGTTATGTATTTATATATGTACATATAAAATGCTTTGCCCTGAATGACTGACAGATCAATGCACAGCCTAAACCACTTATCTTAAAGACCTGAAACTTGGAGGGTGTGTTCTTTGTATGATATAGGCATCTGAAAAGAAAGGATTTTCCGAAAATCTATCCTTGAAGGGCTGAAAAACTAGGCAAAGTTTGTATGAAACTCTGTCATTTTTTATTTAAATTCGTATAGCCCACGCAAGCGAAGCCGCTGGCAGACAGCTAGTGTATGTATACACATTTTTAAATACATATTCTTAAATAGAGAAAAATTAATTAAGTTTCTGCTGAAACATCTCTCTAGAAGTCGGTGGCAAAAATATATACATAGTGTAAGACTTCTAGAGCGATGATTCAGTAGAAACTAAATATAATTTTCTCATTTAAGTTTTTGAAGTCGGTTATTCTATTCTATTATATATAAGCTATGTTGAGAGTCCGATAGTTATGGACGATGGAGTTAAATGACTATACTACTGATCTTCGCATGTCATTATTTTATGTATACAAGAAAAAATGTTATAACTTATTTAAAAAGAGTAACCATGGAGTTTCTTGCCCGTTCTTTTCCATAGGAAACTACTTTTTGGAATGGGCAACTAAATTCTTTTTTTGTTGACTTTCAAAAGTGCTTGTTTATTAGGCCTAATTGAAATAAATGAATTGAATTGAATTGACTACTAATCACGCGACCGAAGCCGCTGGCAATACCTAGTTTATACATTTAATACGTTTTACACACGAACAAAGATACGGTATTACGATAAGCCTTCGCACTCGTATGAACATCGACTTTCAGCGAATCTGGCGATCATTCGTTAATGACTTTTTAATGTTCTCGTCTGTTAAGCAGATAAAGGGAATCGGTTGGTAGTTGTTGATCTCTAAAAGCTGATATATTTTCTAAGGGTAATAAACGGGTTTGTTTATATATACATGATAAATATTGTTTAATTTGTTTAGTTGTAGATTTCTTGTTCATTTTAATAAGATTAATCTTATTTCGCCTGATTTATCTCAGCCCTGTTTAATAAGAGGAAACAGGCCGTACCACCACTTGTTATTGCAATTATTTTTTAGGTATGAGGGGGAGACACAGTTACTATAACGTCGTATAGCATCGTCTCCTTTTCATAATGAAAATATTCCTACTATCGAAAGACATCGTAAGGCCCCAGCTGGTTGTCGGGTGCAAGGGAGATACAAAAACGCATCAAACTGAG
The DNA here is from genome assembly GCA_963891755.1 of Pyrrhia umbra. Taxonomy (NCBI): domain Eukaryota; kingdom Metazoa; phylum Arthropoda; class Insecta; order Lepidoptera; family Noctuidae; genus Pyrrhia; species Pyrrhia umbra. The sequence goes on along the minus strand of OY982929.1, from coordinate 1,552,680 downwards.
TAATCCCTCATTGGAAAACTAAATAAAACTTTGCACCATTGCACATAGGCCCTCATACGACACAGTTCTTCTTGCAACCACTAGACCCATTAAGGAGTCCCATCCTAACTAACATTAAGAATATGAGTGTATATAACTTAGACAGAGTTTTCTTGTGATAGAAAAATGGTCTCTTTAAAATTACGAAAAGTTTGATGCAACTGGCCGACAGAATTACTACCTAAAACAATGTAAAATATTGTGCCAATTTACTTAAAAAATTGCACCGTCCTAAAACTTGAATATTTCTACAAAATTCTTGGCACCCAGTTCGGGTTTTATTCCCGAACAATTCCGAAGTGGGCCGTTCGTAGTACGATCACGTAGCCTCTAGATTTTAAATATAAATTGTCCTAAATTCAGCTGAGAAATAACGAGGAAACTTTCAGGAGTTGTTCAGGGACTCTGCAATTGCTCGTTTCAAGTGTCAATGATCTTTTTAAATTGTGTCGAAAATCAATCACTTTACGACCACGCGGAAATACCTAAATGGTATTTACATCATTAGTACCATATTACCATTAAGGTATTCTTCCGAGATGGTAGATGGTGGTAAGAAGTACAAGAATGTAACCAGTTACAGTTTGTCGGTGGACAGCAGACAAAAACAAGATTTGATAAATATTTATAAGTAGTAAATAAGGAGAGAGGGCGCTGCAGTGCGCACGTAAACAATAGCTCCGTGTATTTTAAATGTAAATAAATAGTTTAAGTGCATCTATCGCTATAAAAACTAAATTAAAGTGTAAAACACAGTTGCTAACAGTGATAAAAACTATAGTTCAAAGAAATCCTACCAGAAAAAGTGATATAAACAAATAAATTGTGTTTACGCCAACGAACTTTTTCAAACTCTATTTCAAAATCTAAAAGAGTGCAGTATCATATTACTCAAAGCTATTGGAACAACTAGCAGGATATTGCCTTATATTACACCAGAAAGGTATTTATCCATCAAATTAATAAATTGTAGATACAAAAAGTGAACCTAAATAACCAAATATAACATACTCAAAATACAAGCAACGCCATCTAGCGTCGAGTAGCCATAACAGCATCGCAACCTTGACATCACACTATTTATCGAGTTAATAACGTCATTACTCACTAGAGGGCACTATTTTTATTAAAATCCTAGAAATGGAATCTCTATGTACAGGATGTAAACAAGATCTGCCAATTACTGAAAACATTGCTTGTTGCTTTTGTAAATACAAATATGACCTACAGTGCGCAAATATTTCAGCCAGTGTTTTTCATAGCATGACCCCAGAACATAAGAACTTATGGATATGCCAAACATGCCGATGTAAAATACCAAAAACCGGAAACGTTAATACACCAATACGACCAATAAACCCAATCGTAGACAAAACTCCTGAAAACAACATAACCATGCGGAAAAAGCCTGTAAACAACTCTAATAATACGACACTATCCGAAGACTCGAGCTTCCTAGGCGATACAATATGCTCAGAAGATAAGGAAAAACATACGAAAGCTAATCTTTCACTTCAAAATTTAAGCGAAATTATTATGCAACGTTTACAAGAAAACAACAAATATATAATCTCAGAAATTAAAAATACAATTGAGGATGAAATAAAAAAAGCTATTTCTAAACTAAAAGCAGAATTTGAAGGAAGAACAAATATATTGTTTAAGCAAAACGATGAAAAAGCACGAGAAATAGATAATATTAACAAAAAGATTGAGGATCTAAACAAACAAAATGAAATCCTGAAGGATGAAATTAAACAATTGAAAACTATAAAAATTACTCCAGAAGCTAAATACACAGAAAATAAATCGAAAAAAATTGTAATTTATGGTTTCACTGAGTATTATAAAGAACCTGAGTATGAAGTACACAACAGATTGATTAACATGTTTTACGAAATTCTGCATGTAGATCTGACGGGATACATAGAAGAAACCTATAGAACGGGAAGAAACAATAACAAAAACCGACCCATAGTTATTGAGCTATTGAGTAAGAAAATGACCAAGTACATTTTAGAGAACGGAAATTATTTCCATGGCACTGGGTTATTTGTGTCTGAATTCCTAAATGAAAACGAACGGAAATATAGAAATACACTGCGTGAAGACATGATGAAAGCACGGAAAAATGGCAAATACGCCATAATACGAAACAATAAATTATACATCGATGGCAAATATGTATCAACAAATAAAGAGACAGATTTATACGCAGACACATACCAGAACACCACATTAGCAAACCAACCAATAGAAAGATATATACAAACCCATTCATCTAACAAATACTATAACGAAGAAACTCAAATAAATACATTTCGGAACCACCGTAGAACACTTTAAAATACTTTACCAGAACATACAAAGTATAAATAACAAACTACATCTAATTGAAGCTTTCACCAATGATAATCCAAAATACAACGTGATATGTTTTACTGAGACATGGCTGTCACAAGAAAAAATGGAATGTCTTCACTTCGATGGCTACAAAATTGCAGCATCCTACTGTCGAAGCACTCGAGGAGGCGGCGGCGTCTGCATTTTATTACAGGAATATTTAGAATATAAAGAGATTTGTGATATTAGAGATATGTCTATTGAATATTGTGTAGAAATTTGTGCAATAGAATTACCAAAAGAAAAATTACTTATTATAACTATTTATTGGAACAGAAGAGAGGAAGAAGTATTTATGTGCCAAATAAAAAAACTTATGTATCTCATAAATAGTAAGTACAGTAAGCATAATGTAATATTAGGTGGAGACTTAAATATTAATATTTTAGATAGCAGCTTAAAAACTAACTTATTTTTAGATTTCATGTTAGAATACAAATTCATGCAACATATAAAAGAACCTACACGTATTTCCCACACTACCTCAACATGTCTAGATTTGATATTCACAAATTTTAATATAAAAAATAACTACACTACAGTTGAAGAATTAGGTTTCTCTGATCATAATGCTACTATTTTTCACATGCAACTACAAAACACTAAAAATAACAAGAAAGTAACTTGGTACACGAGTAAAAGATTATATAATGAAGAAAACATTAATAAATTCAAATCAGAAATTAGTAAACAAAAGTGGCAGGATATAATAACCACTAATAAAAACATTGATGAAAACTATACAAATTTTAAAAACATATTACAAAACATCTTAAATTCATGTATACCTAAAATAAAAATTAAATTAAAAACTAAATTTAAAAAATACTGGCTTACCAAAGGTATCAAACTAGCTTGTAAAAACAAGAGATTACTCAAAACCATTACGCTCAAAACAAATAACCCTATACTAACACGGTACTATAAAAAATACGAAAAAATCTTAAAAAAAACTGTAACAACATCAAAAAAACTACAATATATAAACAAAATGAGTACATCAACCAATAAAGTAAAAACGATGTGGAGTATAATAAACGAAAGAACTAATAAAAAAATAAAACAAGATAAAAATAATCTGAAACTACAAATAAATAACAACATTATAACCGAACCAAAACAAATAGCTAATATTTTTAATGACTTCTTTGCATCAATAGGCGAAAACACTTGCAGTTCCGGCACCGAACCGAAGGGAGCCCCGGTCGTTTGTCCCACAGAAAATTCCATGTTCCTCAGCCCAGTAGATGGGTATGAAATAAATCAAATAATTAAAAACCTACGAAATAAAAAGAGCTACGGTGTAGACGAAATGCCTCCATTCCTGCTTAAGATTTGCGCTGATGAACTAACACTACCTTTTTACTTACTAATTAACCAATCTTTTGAAGAAGGACTATTCCCAAAAGAACTTAAAACAGCTTTAATTAAACCCATCCATAAAAAGAACCAAAGAACAGACCCCAACAATTACCGCCCTATTGCCCTACTTCCCACAGCATCTAAAATATTTGAAAAGGCAATGTGTAAACGAGTATACTCATATTGCGAAAAATATAAAATATTAGACGACTGTCAAAATGGTTTTCGTAAAAACAGATCCACAACATTGGCAGTCTACAAATTTATACAAGAAGCCTTAAATATAATTAATAAAAAAAAGTACGCTATTGGTCTACTATTAGATATGACCAAGGCATATGATAAAGTGCAATTCGGAATACTCCTAAATAAGTTACATGGAATCGGAATCCGTGGAAATGCCTATAAATGGTTCGAATCTTATCTGAAAGATAGAGAGCAAGTTGTCGAGATAGAATATTTCAACAATAAAACCAAAGAAATATTACAAATAAAATCTAATGTAAAAGCCATAAATGCATCAATCCCTCAAGGGAGTGTCATAGGCTGTCTCTTATTCCTCATCTACATAAACGATCTTCCTAAAACAATAAATGGTCCGTGCGTATTGTTCGCAGATGACGTATCTATACTCACCTCTTATCAAATAAACGAAAATTTAAACTACAAACTAAATACCCTCCTTTCAACAGCTATAAATTGGATGAATAATCACAACCTAGAAATAAATTTCACCAAAACCAAACTAATTACCTTCCACCCGCATCAAAGAGACCCTATAAAAATTGACTACACTTATAATAATACTAAACTAGAACAGGTTAACAATTTCACCCTCCTAGGATTGACAATAGATGAACACGTAAACTGGAAATTTCACATTCAAAAAATTAGAGCAAAACTTTCGAAATTTACCTACGCCTTACGCGAAATAAAGAAAACCACCAACTTCCAAACGGCACTCGTCACCTATTACGCATACGCCCAAGCATGGCTCAGCTATGGGATCATACTTTGGGGGAACAGTACTGATTCACATACCATTCTTACACTACAAAAGAAACTAATCAGAATACTAACAAATTTAGATCAATTAGACAGCTGTAAACCACAATTCCAAAAGCACAAAATACTAACACTTCCTTGTTTATATATTCTAGAAATTTGCAAATTTGTCCGAAAATACCCAGAATTTTATAACACCCGCGAAGAAATTCAAAATAAATATAACTTAAGACATAAAAATAGATTAAATTTACCAACATCAACACTTAAATTACATTCTTCCAGTCCTTTAGTAAGCTCCATCAAAGTTTATAACAATCTTCCAAAAAACATAAAAGATGAACCTAAAACTACAATATTTATTAAAAAATTAAAACAATTCCTCTATACTAAATGTTATTACACAGTAAAAGAATACATGGAAGACAAATCGTTCAAGAAATGAAACAAAACATTTAATTATAGCTAAGAAAATAAAAATTGTGTGAAAAGCACACACACATACATACACGCACGCACATATACACATAAAAAAACACACACACACACACCCACCCACACGCGTGCACTCACCCACACACACACACACATTAAGACGTACACACACGCACACTAAAATGTTGCTAAATGTTACATACAACTATTATGATTTTTGTAATGACTACATAGATAGTTTTTAAATTTCTCTCCAAACTTCTTTAAGCTGTGCCCTATCGGGTCCATATTGTGTCTATACCATAAGTAAATTGTACCACCTGTTATGTAACATATGGAATGCTAATAAAGATTTGAGTATTGAGTATTGAGTATTAAATCTGTAACAGTTATGTGATTACAATGTGTCTCACAGTTAAAGCTTTCTGGGACAATAGTATAGTAAATAAAATGTCTAGTTATTTTGTATTTTGTAATTAAATGCTCAGTATTATTGTGGATAGACGGAGGGGAGATGTAGACCAGCGAAAAGATGGTTGAATTACTGAGTGTAAGATAGTATGACGGCTAACAGAGAAGAATGAAAAAGAGTAGAGAAAATATTGCGCTGACCCAAGATACACATAAGTACAATTGCATTAATATAATTAGTAGAATACTAGGAAGTAGGAAGAAAACAGAACATGTGAAATTCAGAGAACCCTACCCCAAGATACTGAATTGGAATAGGCTAGGCAGAATAGGTTTAGTAGGACACGATACGATTCAACAACATCAACATCAGTCTTTATAATGTCCCACTACTGGACACAGGCCTCTTCTCATTCAGAGAAGACATGAGCATTGATCACCACGCTTGCTTAAGGCGGATTGGCGATTCAGACTAGATTAGATTAGACTTTTTAATTCCAGGTTTCCTCATGGTGTTTCCTTTCACAGTTAGTCTTAGCCACTAGGCCACCACGACTAAGGTACGACGCGGCGACGATAGGATTACATGCTGAAAATAACATTTAATATTCTTCCTATCTAGCACTAGACACTATACGTAATATAACATCACTCGAAATAGCAGTAACGGCTTTTAGATTTGCAACATTTTCGAGTTGAAAGCCTTTCCGAGCCGGTCGGATTACCCTATGCAGATGTGCGTGACCCGGATAGCCGGCATAGCGGGTGCGACTGCGGAATCACTTTACAATTTATTCAAACGTATGTCATGTTATATTTTTATATGTCGAGAACAAATATTTTACAAAAAAACTTACATAAGCTAAAAAAAAACAAAAATGGAAAAGTAATAACTAATACAGGGCGTCAAAAAATTTCTCCTCATCGCGGTCAACTGGGAGCGTACCCAAGAGGCTGGCTGCATTGCCACGTTGGATAGCTGTGCTTATCCTTTGGCCAAAGTAGTAGCCTGCCTTTGTGCCTCGAGAAGCATCAAACAGCCGCCTGGATATATTTTTAAATAAAAGGCGAGCATTCGGACCCCACGACCCATGGGTTTCAACCCTAAATGACTCGAAGATATAGTTGCCAATAAGGCTACTATATTTCCGCCGCTTAAGGTTCTCAGCGGTAGCAGCGGTAGTAGCTGTGCATGTCATGTCAAGCCTATTTTGCGGAAAGTTGTTGACAGCAGCCTTAGTCTTTGATCAGGGTTATCAAGGGCTTGGTGGCTTTTGGCGCCCTTTGGTCGCCTTAGATTTTAAAGGTTTAAAGATCGATGGATTTATCTAGCAGCTATAAGTGTTGCAATATCATTTAATTTCATATTATATCCGATTTAAACTAAAAAAACAATGATTTAATAATAAATACTAACTATTTTATAATTTTTGTATTATAAATACTTTTATAAATACTGTTGTGTTTGTATTTAGATGAGCTTTTGCTTCTTACGATTATCAATAATAGTGCATTATTAATAATCGTAATAAAAAGCAAAAAATGCATACATAGCAAGTAAAGTCACGCAAATCACTGTTACAATACTCACCACAAAAAAAAAACATATTTTTTCCCCAAAATCTTAAGCTGTAACAAGAGTCTTTTAAGTCTCTGTTGCCATCTTTGTCTGTAGCAACACCGACATTAGGTACTGGCATACTTCCAAACTTTATTGATTACTTACATAACATGGCATCTTATGTAACGTTTTATTTAGACCATCCTGTCTGTGGCTGACACAATGGGTTTGTGGTACATGGTTCATAGATATATGTAGGTACTTTTCAGGAGAAAGAGGTCACCTGTGTTGACGAAATGGCAACGGGTTTTCAGCTAGAATGATTCCAAGATGTTAGAATGTTTGTCTAAGCTATATCTTTATTACTGTCATGAACATGACTTTGAAATCATAACTGCTAGATAAGGGCGGGAAAATAAATCAATGCACGAGCTATTTCGACAGATATACAATACATGGATATAATTATTCATTTTTTTAAATTAGCTTTAAAAAAAGAAGAAATAAAAAAAAATGTGGCAAAAACTAAAATTATTTTAAATTCACTTTTTCCAAAATAGAATTATGGGTACAATTGTTTCAGATTTTTCATATCTAAGTATTTACAAAAAAATATCCTTTTATAACAACGATTGAATGAATTTCGTTAATTAGCACTATGGTATGAGAATTATAATTTACTAGCTTTCCACTCGCGGCTACGCCCGCGTTTACATTATTTTTTACACCTTGGGTTACATTATTCAAGTTTTAGTAGGGATCCATAATTATTTGGACACTAGCTTCTGCCAGCGACTTCGTCCGCGTGGAATAGTGGTGCTCCGCTCCTATTGGTCTTAGCGTGATGATATATAGCCTATAGCCTTCCTCGATAAATGGACTATCTAACACTGAAAGAAATTTTCAAATCGGACCAGCGGTTCCTGAGATTAGCGCGTTTAAACAAAATGACAACATTTCCCTTCACTGCTCTGCTCCTATTGATTGTAGCGTGATGAAAAGTATACTATAACCAGCTCAGGAGTATGACAAATAATTGTACCAAGTTTCGTTAAAATCCGTCGAGTAGTTTTTGTTTCTATAGAGTTTATACAGACAGACAGACAGACAGACAGACGGACAGACGGACAGACAGACAGACAAAAATTTTACTGATTGCATTTTTGGCATCAGTTTCGATCCCTAATCACCCCCTGATAGTTATTTTGGAAATATATTTCATGTACAGAATTGACCTCTCTACAGATTTATTATAAGTATAGAAGATATAGATAGATAAATATAGCCTATGACACTTCGTAAAGATGTAACTATGTAACGGTGACAGAATTTTTAAAATCGTTGTAGTAGTTTTTTAATTTAAAACCCTATAAACAAACAAACAAACAAATCTTTTCTCTTTCTAATATAAGTGTAGATATTGAAAAAGTACCCGCTTTAATGTTAATCTTTGAGTTCCTCACGAAAACATTAATAGTGAAAGACTTTTTGAAGAATCGATTTATTAACCATCGAGTTTTCTCTTGAGACATAGATACCTAAATAAGTTTCCTGGAAATGCTGGCAAGCTTATATAACTCAATCGCTATATTGAATGACCTAGTAAGGAAAATACTATAGTAGAGGCATAATAACACATGAGAGTTTAAATGTAATAATCTATCTATACATATAAAATGCTTTGTCCCGAATGACTGACTCACTGACGGATCAACATAGCCTAAACCACTGATCGTAGAGACCTGAAACTTGGAGGGTGTGTTCTTTGTATGACGTAGGCATCCGATAAAAAAGAATTTTCCGAAATTCTACGCCTAAAAGGGTGAAAAAGGGCAAAAGTTGGATGAGACTCTGTCATTTTTAATTTGAATTCGTATAGCCCAACAGGCGAAGCCACTGTGGAAAACTAGTTGAATATAGTCCAGAAATCTTTTGATCAACCAAGAAGCATTGCATAAATTCTTCTATGCCAATTTTATGACATAAAAAACAATAACAATCATGCATTCAATATTCTTTTTCCCTTACCAATAACTAAATACAAAAACAAGGAAAAATACCATCAAAGGAATTATTCCACCAACAACCAACTCTGTCAGAAACTACAGGTTTTTTACGTACACAGACAGTATAACTACCGCGCTTAACTGGATAGTAAAAAAGTTAGTTCGAAGCAAAAAGTTTGCGGAAAAATAGAACTATCTAGGTCTCATTTACGTCACAGGTGAGGTTAACGGCCGGGCGGGCATCGATACGGGGTCAGCGACCTGCGTCAGTAGGTAAATAGGACTGACGGTGTGCAAGTCTCGTTTTCATAATGCAATGGTCTAGCTAGGTGTACTAGATATTTATTATGGGAAATGTTTTACGTTGAATAATGATTCCTTTAATATTTAGCAATTTAAAAGGTAATTGTAAATGGCTTATGTATTTTCTGTTCAAATATTTTTAATCGTAGTAGCAGCAAAAATGCGTTTTTTTAACCTGCTCATTTGCACCTAATTTTGAAAATTGTGTATTCCAATGTTGGTATTTTGATTTACATTATGTTTATGTGTAACTTAAAAGGTAGTACGAGAAAAGAATTCTCCTGGAATTTTAGCAATTTTAAAATTGCTAAAATTCTATGTTTTTTCGTACTACCTTTAGCATACATTTTATACATGCTAGTTTCTAGCTAAATTATATTTATTACCAAATATCAAATATTTCACCACACAAATAATCAAACTATATGGAAATCTTTGCCTTATTCACACCTAAATAACAATTTATACAATTATTTAATAATATTATATATCCAGGCATGTAATACCTTGGGAACATCGACAGTATTCGCCACCTGTCGAGCTGAACGCGAACGTTGAGCGAATATTCGACTCGAAGAACGTCAAGTATTTACCACACCCACTCTATTAACCCTTATCCCGCCACGTTGTCGGTAAATGTGCGAAATATATTCGGTGTATTTTTTTTCTAAATTGATAATATTGAAGCTTGAATGTGATACAAATTTCGAGCGGCGCTTAAATCTTTTTCTGATAGTAAAAGATTTTAGCGCCGCGTATTTCGTGTATCAGACACTGTAAAAGACACTATCAGCTGGTTGCAACTAACTCCTTATAATTTCAACTTTTACGAATATCACAAAACATGTTATGAATAATAAGCATACTTTTAATATTTTTTATGACATTAATACATAAACATAATAATTAAGTAAAGATATTAAATCAGAAGTATTTTGTCGAGAAACATAAAATAAATTCATGATAGTTTTTAATTGGTTCAAGACTAATCGTCCTAACTAATATTATAAATGCGAAACTGAGTTTGTTTGTGATGCTTTCACAATTAAACGGCTGAACCGATTTGGATAAAATTTGATATAGAGATAGCGGGGATCCTGGAGATGGTTATTGGCTACTTTTTATCAAGATGCGCGAATTACCTTCAGAATGCGGGTAAAACCGCGAGAAACAGTTAATTATCAATGAAATAAATCAAACTGCAATTTTTCAAAAATACTCTTCCACATCTGTATTTACAAAATACTCCGGCTGTTCGCTTTATTGACAACAGTTACGGGAGCGACTGAAGCTATTTTCGCTTGAGGTCGACGCTCTCTGTGGCCGGTCACGGGAAATGCGGTAAAGTCGCAGTGTCTCAACACGCGATACCCAGGCAGTGGAGGGTTGATATATGCAGGTACTCAACAGTATTTTTTTGGGTTTTCTATTGTAGATACCGTGGTGGAAAGTCCTGGTTATGTAGATGAGATTAGCGCTTACGAAATAAGTATTTTTAATGCTTTATAGGTACGCAATTAAAATCGTTAGTTAGTTAGTTAGTTTTCACTAACAAAAATATTAAGAATTCAAGGGGGAAATGAAATAAGACTATTTTAGTATGTTTGGTCAGTTAGTATAAAAAATAAGTAGTAACACTAGGTACTAAAAATTTGGAGTACTTCTGCATAACGACTGGATAGTTTGAATTTTAAGCAAGAAATATTTAGTAACTAGCTTCTGCCAGCGACTTCGTCCGCGTGGAATAGTGGTGCTCCGCTCCTATTGGTCTTAGCGTGATGATATATAGCCTATAGCCTTCCTCGATAAATGGACTATCTAACACTGAAAGAATTATTTAAATCGAACCAGCGGTTCCTGAGATTAGCGCGTTTAAACAAAATGACAACATTTCCCTTCACTGCTCTGCTCCTATTGATTGTAGCGTGATGAAAAGTATACTATAACCATCTCAGGAGTATGACAAATAATTGTACCAAGTTTCGTTTAAATCCGTCGAGTAGTTTTTGTTTCTATAGAGTTTATACAGACAGACAGACAGACAGACGGACAGACAGACAGACAAAATTTTTACTGATTGCATTTTTGGCATCAGTATCGATCCCTAATCACCCCCTGATAGTTATTTTGGAAATATATTTCATGTACAGAATTGACCTCGCTACAGATTTATTATAAGTATAGATAAGAGCAACTATGAGAACCTTAGGAAAATACTCACCGAATCCATTAACTAAATGAATATAAGAAAAAATCTTACCATTTAAAAAATGTAGATTGGACGTTCATTAAGATACCGCTACTTGTGGTGGATATTTTAAACGTGTTAAAATCTTGTTATTTTTTAATCAACAAAGTATACAAAGTTTTTCATGCGCTCCAAAAAAAAACTACGAAAATTTAACATGTAGCTTTGGGAATAGATTTGCGGGATTGTTACCCCGGCCCTGGAACACAAAAGGCAAAGGAAAGAACATGAATGGGTTTTAGTCAGTAACCGTCTTACTTCCGAGAGTCCGATTAATTTTTAATCTGCTGCTTAGAAATGGATTAGCAAAAATCTCACTCATATGTAAATTCTGTTCAGCGTTAATCAGAACTTAAGTTAGTAGTTTAATCCTGGATTACGACATCATGTAAGGATTAGGTGAGATATGGTTAAACTTCAGATTACAGGTTTATTTATAAGTAGGAAGAGGGAGTGTCAAAATCTTACGGAGTTTGACCTCCCGCTCAGCTCACAGCGGAAGAAGCCTTTTAATGATTATCCATTCCTAAAAAAAGCTTTGAAAATTAATGTTGGTTTTTTTTGCCAGAAACAAATTATTTATGCGCATGGAAATAATAGAATAGAATAGAATATTGTATGTATACTATATGTATAGGCAGATACAATTTAAAATTAAGATATAGGCACAACGGCGGAATTATCGCTAAAAGCGATATCTTAGATAAGTCAGTACTAAACTGCTTTAAATAGCACGTATCTTTTTAAGGATAACAAATACCTTCAAGCTTCCTCTATAAGATGTAATGGATCCCAGCTTAAGTTAAGGAGCTTAAAATATGACGCTGTATACATTCCATTTATACAGTCTTAGAGTAACGTGTTCCAGCTTTGTATAAGATTACTTTCATGTTTAAGTTTTTAGCATTCTATGTGAGTGCACAAACCTGACTAATATAGTGTATCCTATTAATTTATTTGTCGATTAGTTATCAAAATTTAACTACTTAATGCACCAAAAAGTAGATATCTCCAGGGTCGGCTCGGAATTTTACCATGTAACCGTTTTCAATATATCTTTTGGAAGAAAACTTAGAAACTTTTTGGTTTCATCTTTTTATCCTAATAATTTGATTGGGATAAGAAAATGAAACTGCTTTTAATTCTCTTAAACAAAAAAACATTGCCCCACCTAGGAATTACTCCTGTGCCGTGGGTGCGTTTACAAACATACATTACACATGCACAAACACTCAGACCCGGAACAATTTTAGTTGTCCCGTGCGGGAATCGAACCCGCGACACGCCGCGCAGCAGCCAATTTCTCAGCCACTACTAACTAATTCAACTTCGTAACGGATCGCAAAAACTGAATCATCTTATCTAAAACTGGATTGAGATAGAAAGACCAGTAAAATGTCTTATCAAAAAACTTTTTTTTACATAAAATTATTTATACGTTGTTCCAAAGGTTCGTCGTTCGTTTCATGGAGTTTTCAATTTTATCGTGAAATTAAAATCTTGACATTTCACAAAAGTTTCAGTAGACGAGGTCGTCGCCTGCTGAATGTTTGTTTTCAGGCGTTTCTTATATTTGAGAATCGCTCCTTGGCGTTTTGTTTGTTTCAGATTCTGTTTATGTCTGAATCTGAAAATGATGAAACCTTAAATATAATATTACAAATGCAAATGTGAGCTTGTTTGGATTTTGCGCTTTTACGATTAAACTGATATGGATGAAATTTTAGTTTCATGAGTTTTAAACGTGGACTAGCTAAATTGATTTAAGAAAACCAGTCTACTTGAAAAAGTCTATGTGACTGAAACTTAAGTTATAACTACCATCGTATTAGCTCAAAGACTTCAAATGTACGGCCTAGGCCTCTCCGAACATAGCTACAATGAACGATACATCATTAATCCTAAAATAAATTTTAAGTAGTAAAACATAAAATTTATATTAGTATACTAATAACTGTACTAAAGTAGTGTTGTATACTATACATAAATAAGTATACTATACTATATTTGGTATATTAATAATTATATGAATAAAAATTTTGCATGAACTATGAATCTAATTTTCATTTAGCGTATAAACACCTCTTATTTGCATGCGGTGCCATGTACCTCGTTTCTCTTGCTACGCGTAGCGCTACGGCGTAGCACTGAGCTACGACCGCGAGCTCTACGATCGTAGAACTTTTCGTAACATTAATTTGTGCTAAATAATTTCATTTTGAATCTGTATTTTTTTTAAATATATGAAAATCATAATATACTAGAACGGTTTTGACTTAATAAATAAAAGAATGTAATCAAATATAATTATTTAAGAAAAAACTTTTTTACAAGATAATAATTATTAATTTAACTAAAAACTTAGGATGAAATTCTTGGCAAGTCTTGTATAATTAATAAGTTCTTAAAATTAATTAAGTTTTTGTATATTAAGTACAAAATAATGAACTTAACTCAAAAACATTTGGTAGTTATCGATTTATCATTAAAGATTACTTAAAATGTATTTTCTTTACATCAGTATCTTATTTTAACAGCTTTATGTACTGTGCTAAATACTCATTAATAACCAATTTCTAAAAAGGAAATGTTTCTCAATTCAGCTATTTTTTTATTTCTTGTCGTCCTAACTAGTTCACACCAATAAACCAAAAATCATACCATTTCAAAACACAACTTCTCAAAAAAAATTACTTTGTTTTAGCCCTGAAAACAGGATAAATTTTTAATTAACTGTAAATTTTTATTATTAGTAGCTTGGAAATCAAAAGACACTCAGTGAACGGAGTAAGAAAATTAGTGACTTCACAGCTGGCTAATGACACAAAATATATAGAAGAAATGCTTTTTGACAGCTCATTAAAATAGGACAATTTATTGGTGGTATCAAATCATCATCATCATCAGCCTATATACTCCCATTGCTGGGCACAGGCCTCTTCTCATACAGAGAAGGCATACGCATTGAGCGTGTCATCTCCCCGATTAAAATTAAACATATGATAACGAAACTTTTTGCAGCTGTCTGTCTGTCAAAACCCTTGACACAAAATTTCCTTCCTAGAACATTGCTCAATCTATCTGAAGAGCCGCTAACAATTCAATTTGTGGCTTTACGAGCGCAACGACCGGGTTTAATAAAGTCGTGCATATGTCAACAACGATGTAGATATAAGGTTCTAAGATTCAATCACACACACACACAACTACACGCTAGTAAAGTTCTCCTTTAAAGGGTCAAAATTCAAAAAATCTAAATATTTATTTCAATTAGACCATTTACAAAAACAGGTTGCCCGCCAGGGCTGTGGGGGGTAGTTCGAAATACGAGTATTAGTTACCGGGGCCCTGGAACGTAAATGGAAAGAAACATGGATGGGTTTTAGTCAGTAAAAGTCTGACACTTCCCGCTTCGCCAACAGTAAGAAGAGTCCGAATAGAAAATAAATATTTTTCACATTTTTATTTTACCACTTTGTCGATATGATCAATAGACATATCCATACCAAATTTCGCCTTTCTAATATAAAGAACCTCTGAGTTATGCCGCGGACAGACAGACAGGCAGACCGATGGACATGGTCAAACTAGGGATGTTGTCGACTACGGAACCCTAAAAAAGAGTAGAAATGGGTGTATTAACACTCATACATATGCACTACATACTAACTGCTCTCCTTGGCGTCGCCCGCGTTGTTCAAATAAAAAGGTTTAATTTTGATTTTTAGAAAACAAAGTAGTCAAGTGACTTTTCATAAAATCAGGTAACAAGTAGTTCTTAAAGTCTCATTTAAATCCATCCACCTGTTTTGGGGATTAGCCAGAACAAAAAGACAGAAGCATCCTTTGTTGTCATTTGGTTTAAAACTATCTGTAAGGCAATTTCCATCCGAATCCGTCCAATAGTTTTTTTTCTGCTATCGAGTAGAACATGTAAAAATATAAAGTTACATCAATAGAACAGGGCTCGGAACATGACAAAAATATTGAATGCAAAAGTCTTTTCGTTACAAATTTAAACGAATGGCGAGTACACGGGCTTTGTACTAAAAGTTGGGATTATTTTATTCGAACCACCGCCGGCGGCAGCTCATTCTCCATGTAGCTCGAAAGTTGGCTGCGCTAATTATGTAGGATAATGAATTATTTATTACAAAATTTAATTCGCCAAAAGTTCACCTGGGAGTTGTAAAAAAATTCAGGGTAAAAATATACAGAAAGGCGATTGTAAATGGTTAATTTTTAACGAATGGTCTTGCCATTTCACAATTCACTAACTAGATAGATCTATATAAGATATTTTTTTTCAAAAATCTGGAAGTTTTCAGGTCTCGGGGTTGATAGATGTATCGCCATTGCAATTATCATCTAAATATATTTAGCCATTTTACAGTGAAAGCTTGCCAAACATATTCACATTCCTAATATTAGTGAGGAAAAAAATAAACTCAAATGCTCTCCCACCCTTAAATCCATTGCCAAAATACCAAATTGTATCATATTTATAACATAGCATAACACATAGACAGACAGTGTGACTTTCGCATTTATTACATACCTACATTAAAGAAATTGTATTTTTATGTCAACCATTGTTTACGTAAAAATGTACGATATGTCTCCAAGTTTCCACGTGTATCGTCACTGGCCATGTCTACTGACCCCGAAGGTACTGCCAGACATGTTATATGTTCTTGTCTAACTTTTGTTTCTTTGTTTGTCTTCCTTGCGTTGGCAGTTTTATGGGTTTCGATAATTGGCTTTTAGTGTTATCTGGTATTGTTTTAATTCATCTTTAATACGTTTTGTCATATTAAATCATAGCCATATAAAACTAGCAGAAATCTAGTCTTGTTTATGCATATTTGACTAGATTTCACTATCGAGGACCACCATGATCTTGAGAGCTTGACGAGGTGCGACTAACACCCTCGGCGCACGCTGATAAGAACTGGACGAGGTGTGAGCTGACACCATCGTCTCGCGCCGACATATATAATAATAAAAATTATTAATATAGGTAATAATAAAAATAATAAATAAAAAATTGCCTCCCCTTTTTCACCCCCTTAGGAGTAGAATTTCGAAAAATCCTTGCTTATCATATGCCTACGTCATACAAAGAACACACCATCCAAGTTTCAGGTCTTTACGATCAGCGGTTTAGGCTATGTGTTGTTCCGTCAGTCATTCAGGACAAAGCATTTTATATATTGTATAGATAACATTATGTATCTTTTGAATTGAATACTGCATAGGATATTTTTTGATCTCTGAACATTTTTTTTTTCAGATTCAAATAAGTAAATGAGTTTTTACTGAGTTGAAACCTGTAATTATTGTGTACAAAAGATCTTCTTAATTTAGACATAATTTTAATATTTAGTTTAGAGTAAAAAAAGTACTTGGTGAATCTTAGAATGAAGTATTTAATATTAACCACAATATTTACCTATATTTATGTACGATCTCGGTTAAATTTTAAGTTTATTTTTAATTGAAGGCCTACATAACCAGTAATGTAATAAACTACAGTTAAAATTCCATAGCAATTGTTCTGAAAATATGCTGAAACTTCAGTACATTTTGTTCGTGAAAATTGCATGGTATGCACGTAACGAAACAGCCTATAGCATTGAGTAGCCGTACAATTAAAAAATACTTTTGTGTAACATTTTGTTAATAAACTCGACTTTTTATTGATTTTAATTATACCTTTGTTTTGGTGGGTATTAATCTCAAAGTGCTAGTGTTGGGACATAATTTGCGGGATGGTCGAATTAGATGTTTTGTTACGTTACCAAAATTCGGGATTTTATTTAGATTATCGCTTGGAGTTACTTAGTATGCATTTGTTTTATTCTAGAACAAGCTTCGGCATCATCTTGTATCTTTATATATGTTTATCAAGGAGATTATTGTAAAGGAAATCGCCTGGAGGAAAATATTATCAGCACCTATTTCTATCGTAAAGCAACGTATATTTCTAGCTTCAGTGATCATTAAACTTAGTGTGTATGAGAAATTTTAGCTTTTGTTTTTGCGATGGCAACACATCTGCCATGTCTCTGTGTACATGTACAAGCTGTGATCATTAGGTAGAATATATGCTTGCCACCAAAGTGCAAAAAAAAAGGAAGCAATTTTCGAACTTTTAATAATGTTACAATACAAAACCATATTTATTTGTGAGCTAAGGATCGGGTTGTAAGTTCAAAAGTTGTTCAGTCAAGACTGAAGTAGTTAGGATGAAATCCTCAAAACTAGAACAGTCAGACTACATAGGATTACATCGGAAAAGGGAATCTTTAAAGATCACTAAACTTACCAACATACCTTTTCAAAGAAAATAGCTTCGATATACCAAACGCGTATGTAACTTTCTGTTTAAAATTTAAAAGCCCTGTCTAAAGAACTTTCAGCGCTGTTCGGTACGACTGCGGAATCGATAAAGCGCTTTAAAAATTCAAGTCCCGTATTTTTATATCTCGGTGTCGTTAAATATTAAGCTGGCCAGCACTATTCGAGCGGTATGAACCAATTTTGTGAGCACAATGCTGTGTTGTCCATTGTTTTTGGTCACGTTACATTTTTTTACTGTGATTGTTTGAGAATACAGTGTTATTTTTGGATTTGCAAACGGGGTTCCGTAGTCGACATGGATCCCTTATAGTTTCGCCATGTCTGTCCGCGGCATAGCTTAGAGGTTCTTGGTACTAAAAAGCTGAAATATGGTATGGATATGTATATTGGTAACGCCGACAAAGTGGTAAAATAAAGTTAAGTAAATATATTTTTTTAGGGTAACTCCCATACAAGTAAAGTGGAGATATATATTTTTTCATTGCATTATTGGATAGGCAAAATAAAGTTGGTGTGAAGATCATTTTTCGATTTAGGGACCCGTTTGCGATATATTTAGCTGCAAATTTTTGTTTAACCTCCCCTCTCCCTTTTCAATGGCTGTTCCTAAAAATGAACAAAATCACAGACGTAGCATATGTAATCAACTTAAAATAAAAACTAAGCTACTATTACAGCTAAGAAGACTTAACCGGTTACAGACTTATAGTCTAAAAACTAAAACGTACTACGGAACCCTACTGCGTGTGGCTCAACACGCACTTGGCCGGTTTTTTTAAAGTGTTTTCGCTACCTTTATTTTGAAGATGATGCAAGAAAAAATTATTTAGAGTCCATTATTGCCTGCACTGTATGGCAAGATCTGTCTGGCTAGTGATTACTTAAGAAGACCCAAAATTATCTTTTGTGTCACATTATTTTGTGATATATTAACAAGTAATTCTGCTGTATTACATCTCCAAATTAGGCAGGTTTAAATAGTAACACACTTTCACTAAGTGTAATTGATAAATGTTTTAATGAAGTTTTTTATTTATTATATCACATAAGTGTAATCATAATAACTGTTCTCTAATAGAAGAGATTTCTTCAGAAATAAAATACCTTCGTACTTTCCTTTCCAGCCTATTCTTTCTTAGGGAGTTTTTCTGTGTGTGAACAAAAAAAGCGGTCATAAAAATCATGGTCCAATGTTATTCCATGCTCATCGACCCACAGTCGAATATGACGTCACCGGCCAACAGGTGTACCAAGCCAACTCAAGATCACGTTAATTCTGCATGCAAATTGGCCGGCGCCCCTCATTAAATATGAAGAGCATTTCCAAGTTGATAGTGTTAATAAAACAAGGGAGATTGCTCGTGGAATGTTTAACGCTGTTAAAATTCGGCGAGCCAGAAGTATTTTTATTCACTGTGAAATTTTTTTAATATTTTTTTTATACTTTTTGTGGAAGTCTTAAAAAATAAATCTAGCTATTTTTTGCCCATTGGTCGAAATTAGATGATATTTTTTTTTTATTAGCTTATGCAATTATTTTTTATATTAACGTTAACTATGGTCTATGCCAATACTCGCACTCTTTTTAACAAGGGGTCCAAACCTTTCGCTCTGCGTCTATAAAAATATACGTGTAAAGAAACCATTTCAAAGTAGCACCGTCTAAAAGTAGGTATTTAGGGCTAAGCATTTTATTTGGGATTTCACGGAAAATTTTGTAAAAATAGGTAAAACATAGCAAAAACATAAAAATCTTATAAAATATTCTCAATACTAAACAGATTAAACTTAATAATTAAAAAGTATACAAGTAGGTATAAAATTATGTTCTGCTTTTCCATTCAACGATATATTTAAGAATATTTTTTGAATATAATAAAATTAAATACGTCTTAAACAGATGCTTGTTCAAAAGGATTCAATATCTTGACATTTAAATGAATTTGTTGAAACGATTTTGAAATTCATTTATCACTTTTATTGAACTTAAATGCGTATTGCGACTTACATTATTATTTGAACTTTAAATACTTTCTAAAAAAACAACTAAGATTTGAATAGGATTTGTTTTTGAAAATAAACAAACATTTATTAGGTGTTTTATTTTGTTTTGTTTTTCTAAATACGCAATTAGTAAATTACATTAGAATGGTTAAAATTAATATAGCTAAAATATCTATGATTTTTTGTGCTCTATTAATTTAGAATACTGAATAAACGAAACTGGGGGCTACTGCCCAAGGCGCGTTAAACGTAAATACATGTATCTTTGTAGATATATACAGTCTTAAAATTAAACGAATTCCTACAATTAAAGGGTGGTTCCTTTGATTGAAACTTATACACGGAACTGAGTTTGTAACACAATTTACACACGAAGCACATGGAATTTAAGTAGTTTTAACCGGTTCGGTCGATTAACTGAAACGTATTACGGAACCCTAATGCGCGTGGCCTGACACGCACCTGGCCAGTTTTAATTTTAAATTGGCAACAATTTATACTTTCAGAAAAAAATACTCGTAACAAATCATGAGACGAATAACATTTGCAAAAGCATGAAGTAACTCTAATTGGGACACGGATATTACATAAACTGGAAATGACAACCGCAACCCCAATCCTTATTTGACGAAGAACTAATTAACTGTGCGTTCCAGTTAGCATTAGTTCGGTGGCAATATTTGGTATTCAACGCTGAGCAAATCCTTTAACGAGCGGAATTACGAGGCTCTGGGTAGGGACTCATTAGTCCCTTTTTGACGTGGAACTACCAGTCGTTGTATGATTAGCAACCAATTTTCAGACTAAGGTACATAGGCCGTGATAAATAAGATCATTAAGATATACCAATAATGAAAAAAAAAAGAATAATTAATGAAAAGAAACGAATAAAAAGGTATTATTTTTTTCAATTACATACGGTCCTGCTTCTAGCAGTCGCAAACGCGTGCTATTAACAAAGTACCGAATCCGATTTCTGGGTACGTATTTAAAAAAATACGAAGTGACGACATAATAATATTATCATAACAATGTCAATGCTGCCAACATGAAAAAAATATTAGACTGAATGTTGAAACTCTTTGTGAGCAACAAGGAGTTTAGTAGAGATATACATACTTTTTAATAATTTATAATTTAATAAAAATATAAGATTAGATTAACCAATAAAATATAATATCGTCTGCTTACAGGTAAAAAGTAATAAGTGCAATTTGTGTCAATTCGAGTAAATTACATTTAAAAGTTTTAGTTTTAATTCGATCTCAATAATTAAGGAAACTGATTATGTAAAATATTGCAATAACTACCTTTCTTTTAACATTTGCTCTCCTATAATACTTGGTATAAGTAAAAACTACATAAAAATATTTAGTAAAAAATGCATTTATCATGTTTTGCCAGTAAGCAGACGATATTGACATCACTGCTTTCGCTGATATACGGCTTGGTAGTTCGCTTGTAACACAATCGCTTGCAGTGCACACGTCTTGCAAATAATTGGTACCAACCGCAGAGCCTGACTAGTTTCCCGAAGACTCATTAGTCACCCCCTCTAAGTTATTGTTAGGTCTTCCCTGGAGTGTTCTGTTACAAGGCGAGTTAGGTTTAGATTTAGATTTCTTGTTTATTTGTGACTAGCTTCTGCCCGCGACTTCGTCCGCGTGGAATAGTGGTGCTCCGCTCCTATTGGTTTGAGCGTGATGAAATATAGCCTGTAGCCTTCTTCATTAAATGGGCTATCTAACACTGAAAGAATTTTCAAATCGGACCAGTAGTTCCTGAGATTAGTAGCGTACGCAAAAAAGTAACTTTTCTGGTTGATTTCTTACACCTTGTGTCCGAAAAACCCAAATATCTTACGAAACCCTATTTTTTCCAAAATAAAATTTAGCCTATGTTACTCGTGGATAATGTAGCTTTTGAATGGTGAAAGAATTTTTTAAATCGGTCCAGTAGTTTTTGAGCCTATTCATTACAAATAAACAAAGTTTTCCTCTTTATAATATTAGTGTAGACAAGCGTTACATTGTAGATTCAAGTAGGTACAAACAATATCATCTGTCTAGCCTTTTCCCAACTATGTTGGGGTCGGCTTCCAGTCGTAACCAGATGCAGCTGAGTACCAGTATTTTACATGGAGCGACCAGTATTTTACGGTAACACGATTAACCGGGTAACCTTCTCTCCCCTCCCTCTCGTCTTACCAAGAAGTCTGGTTGTCAGACTTTCTGGCTTCTGACTTACCCGTAACAACCGTAACTAACAGCTTCACGTCTCGCTATGACATAGAAGGTCACCCATCCACGGACTGACCGCGCCAAGCGCAGCTTAACCTTTGGTCGGTCAATCTGTGCGGCTGTTACATAGCCACGAGCTCCTCCTCTCTCACGAGCTCAAGTACAATAATGGCCTATTTATTATCTTACTGGCTGTTTGTTTGTTTTGTGTTTGTTTCCCTCAGTTTTACCCGCGTCTCAAGTAAAATACTTACGCCACCGGGATATAAAATAGCCTATAACCTTCTCCAGGATACCCGCTATATCCGTGCCAAATTTCATCTAAATTGGTTCAGCCGTTTTACCGTGAAAGCGTAATAAATAAACAAACTCACTTTCGCATTTAAATAGTTAGGACTAGCTGTTTCCCGCGGTTTCATCCGTGTCTCGCGCTTTACGCAGTTTTATTTATCTCCATACTGCATTACATCAAAATCGATTCAGCCGTTTTACTGTAAAAACATAACAGACATATGGAGTTAATTCTGAGTTACTTGTAATGTCTAGTAAATAAATATAAATATCTGTCAGATAAATTCATACTAACGACGAAACAATCATGTTATTATTTTAATAGATAATTTCTACCTATAACTGGTGACTCAAACCCTTAGTCTCGGTAAGGACTAAGCATTAATCCATTCATAAAGCATTCCAGCGGTTTTCAATAACATCTCATAGTTTGGTTATCCCATTATCTAGCTCCACAGAGAATTATTTAGTAGTTATCGCAATAACACCTTCCCCGGATTGGGAATTTCGACGGAATTTCAATTCGCGACGGCTAAATGCTGCTAAATGTTGAATTCTATAAGTTAATGACGCTATACAGGATTAACGTGTATAAACATTTATGTGAACTTAAAAATTATTCCTGTTTTTTATTCAATTTTAGTTTTTCATTAGGAATTATTAAATAATACTAGCTTTCCATCAGCGTCTTCGCCCGCGTGGCCTATACGAATTCAAATTAAAAATGACAGAATTTCATACAAACTTTGCCCCCTTTTTTCACCCCCTTAGATTATTCCCAATTTCGGAAAATCCTTTCTTATCGGATGCCTACGTCATACAAAGAACACTTCCTCCAAGTTTCAGGTCTCCACGATCAGCGGTTTAGGCTATGCTTTGATCCGGCAATCATTCAGGACAAAGCATTTTATATATGTATATAATAGAAGATAAATGCATCGGAAACCGGAACGCTAATTTATAATTACCTTCATTTTTTTACATGATGATTCACCTTAACATTTTATAAAAAAAAATTACAGCAAAAGCATAACATTATTATCACAAAAGGAAAAGCTGACCCCACCACCATACACAGCTGTAGGAGGGAGGGAGAGAGAGTATCCATATAATCTACTTTAGCTTTTAAAACCTTTTTATAAAAACGATCTCTCGGTTAATAAATACATAAATAATGTTTGTTTACACAATATATTCATATCCGTCATCTCAAGGTTGTTACATGATGAACGATTTGAGGAGGATCCAGCATGATGGATGGTAGCCCGGCAATATACATAGCAAGATGTATCTTGTATATATTATTGCATAGCACCGTCCAGGCGCAATGTACTTGTAAAGGAAACAATTTAGTACCATGCATCCTTTTTAGGGTTCCGTAGTCGACAAGAAACCTTTATAGTTTCACCATATCAGTCTGTCAGTCTGTCTGCGGCATAGTTCAGAGGTTATTAGTATTGGAGCGCTGAAATTTTGTATGGATACGACACAGTGGTATTTTGAAAAAAAAAATAAGAAAGATAATCAGAAGCCTGAAAGTCTGACAACTAGTCTCACAAAGGGTATCGTAATACCCGGTAACTGGATTGTGGAGGTCAGATAGGCATTCGCTCCATGTAGCATTCTAGTTCTCAGGTGCTCTAGTTATACTGGAAGTTAACCCTAACACGGTAGGATAAAAGGCTAAGTAGATGATGACGATGAAGGCATCATGAAAAGGCCTTAAGGCCTTACCATGTTTACAAAACCAATATACAGTCAATACAAGCTTGATGCATCCAACTTCTGCCCGCAGCCTTTCGCAGATCAAAAGATAAAATTTTTATTTCACATAGGCCTCCAAATAAAGCACTTATGAAAGGTCACTTAGTTGCACGGTTCCAAGTAGTACGTCCTATGGAGAAGAACCGGCTAGAAACTCCATGGATACTCCTGTCTAAAGTTGTGTTTATAATAGTTTTCTGTGAAAATTATACAATACAATATGATGCTATTAAGGTATACAAGATAACAATAAATATTCTAAATTTTCTCGTACAGAGATGGACTAACGCCACACATCCTTGTCATCAATATAGTTTTAATTTCATAGTATGCTCCAATAAGGGTAACACAAAAACGCTATTCTTATATTACTAACAACTGACCACTTGACCAAATAGAAATACAATCATATTAAAATATTATCATTGTCTTAGATAACTTTGTTATTTTGCGGACAGCTGTCGTTTCAATTGTTCGCTTCCCAACTCATTGCATAATGTAACGACTGTTTGAAAATTAAATAAATAGAAAAGCAAATATTTACCTCGCAGAAAGACATTTTTGATATCGAATTTGTCCAATACCACAATTTACAATAATCCGATATTATCATAAAAAAATATTTGAAAAAAGCGAAAGAACTTAAACGAATAATAACATCAATCACATCACCAATTGTTAACGCAGCTCAATAGAATAAATAACACAGATATTTGGAATAACATCAATAATTCCAATTGTGGATTACATTCATCTGATTCAAAACAATACGCTTTAGAGTATAAAATAATAAAAACAACAATAGAAATATTTACGATTCATAAAATATTTGTTCTAGACAATAGTAAAAACATATTGAACGTATGTACCTCTGCTATCGCGCGTAACGATCGTACGCCAAGTGTATGCGCAAGTATTTTTTTAATTTGAATGATTAGAATTCTGCATTGGAACCAATGCACGCGAAGAAGCGTGAAATCAAAGCAATTACCTTCATCTTTGTTGACGATTTGCCACAGAATCACGCATTCGACAATAATTTGTAAACCCTGCAAAATGTACCGTCTCTACACTATATTTTTTGCTCTTATTATCAAAAACAGTGTATCTGAAGTAATTCGTTTGGACGATATCAAATTTAATGTGAACGGTGCTCCCAGTGTAACGCAAAGTAACAATTTAAGTGTAACTACTACGACTGAAAGTGTTCACGACGATAAAAATAATACTGAAACTAAAGTGACAGAACCAAATAATGAAAACATTACCGTTATAACTGACAGTCCTATTGTACTCAATAAAAAACCTAAAATAGTAGCAGCAAATGTAATAACAAATAAAACACGACATGATAATCTCTTAGCAAAACAAGTGCATAATAAAAATGAGAAGAGGAAACCGCAATTTAAGATTATTATACTAAAAGATACTACATCAACTACTACCACAGTAGCTCCAGTAAAGGAGATTGCTGAAAACATTATAGAAACTCGAAGAATGTCAGGGTTTAACGTGTATGTGCCTATAAGTGAAGATATTTATCCAAGATACGACGAAGACACATTTGGTAAGGGAATTGATAGAAGTGGACTGTCGCTCATAGATTTAAAAGGAAATATTTTAAGGATTCGTTTGTAGATACAGAAGTTGATGTACGTGTTTTCACTTAAGTTATAAATATTCTTAGTATAAAGTAAGATTAATCGTGTATTAATGTTAGTTTTATAGAATAAACAGATTTGAATTATGATCTTTTTCAACAACATGTTTTCATTTATACATCGTATCTTCTTTAGTGCTTTACCTTTCGTTGCTTTTATCAACAGTAGGTTCACTAAATTCATTTACTCATAGACAAGAAGTAAGTGTATAAGAAATATTAATAGTTTTCTCAATAGATACCTATTACATCAGACCGCAAATCATGATTCTGTCATGGGTGACGAATATGGTAATATCACGCTGTGATTGATCATTGTTGTGGTTTGTTGGACATAGCTATGTTAAGTTGTACGTATTTGTGTATTTTTATTATTGTCTTAGTCCGCAGAAAACACTACAGTAATCTAGTCTGTAAGGCTAATAAATTATTATTTACTTACTATCTCTGATTTGAGAATGTAATTATTATTTTATTATTTATATATATATATACAGTAGTTTTTGGTGATGCAATTATATCAAGTACAAAGTGTTCAAATAAAGATAATGATATAATAAAGTAAAGATAATGCTAAATAAATAATATAATAAAGATTTCTTATTATATTAGAAGCTTCTAGATCTCTAGAAGCATTATCTAGTAAGATTTTGTAAATATTGATATTGCAAAATATTTATCAATATTGTGACTTTTCAAATATATTATCAAATTTTAATTAATTATAGTATAAACTACCATGTATTCAATCTCTCATTATTCGACTCACATTTTGGTAATGAAGCGAAGCTTAACTTATTACATCATACGGATATACTTTCTTACAATTATTTTTTTTAAATGTAGTACACCTCCCAGCTGCAATAAGACCGCATTGAACACCAACATCTGTTTCTCCACACTAAAATCTAGTTTTAATATCCATTCCGCAATTGCTACCACATAAATCAGAACTCAATACTCCAACACTAACCGTATCCAATGCTACCATCGACCACAATTCTCCAGCCGACCCAGTAGTAACAAAACGGAATTGTTGGACATATTCCAATATAGAAATGTATCTCACCGGCTTTGTTTTGTTTAAGTCGAGCCAATTTGCTGTACTGCTCGAATGAACCGCTGCTCGAAATTCGGCTGTCTTGCCTGTGACGTGAAATAAATGTTTGAAGATTTCACGCTGAGTTGCCAGTGTGAAAAATACGGTAAATGTGTGTTTGGTTTGAATTTTGCTGGTGTTTTCTTGGATTGCGTCCAGAATGTGTTATTTTTTGAGTTTTAGCGTTTACGTTAAAACTGCAACGGCGAGTTGATCTGTTGGATTTTCTTGATCATGATATGTGAAATTTATGATATTTTATTATGTACTAGCTTCTGCCAGCGACTTCTTCCGCGTAGAATAGTGGTACTCCGCTCCTATTGGCCTTAGCGTGATGATATATACCCTATAACCTTCCTCGATAAATGGACTATCTAACACTGAAAAAAAATATTTAAATCGGACCAGCGGTTCCTGAGATCAGCGCGTTTAAACAAAATGACAACATTTCCCTTCACTGCTCTGCTCCTATTGATTGTAGCGTGATGAAAAGTATACTATAACCATCTCAGGAGTATGACAAATGATTGTATCAAGTTACGTTAAAATCCGTCGAGTACTTTTTGTTTCTATAGAGTTTATACAGACAGACAGACAGACAGACAGACAGACAAAAATTTTACTGATTGCATTTTTGGCATCAGTATCGATCCCTAATCACCCCCTGATAGTTATTTTGGAAATATATTTCATGTACAGAATTGACCTCTCTACAGATTTATTATAAGTATAGATTAATTTAAGTCGTTAAATTCGTTACGTAATTATAAACAATAATTGATTTAAATAAAAGTTTACAAGGTTTATAATTCTTTAAAACATTCCAGCGATAAAATACCTGTTCCATTTAACCACTTATAAAATCCTCTAACTTGTAATTTTCGCCCAAACATTTTCAACGATAAAGATTTCAAAAGCATTTTAAGTAGTAATCAATATTTAATCCATTAAGTAAATTAGTAAAAGCAGCCTATAATACTCTCCAGGGTTCTATCTTTAACTACACCGAATTTTAACTAAATCGCTTCGTCCCTTTTACCGCAAACGAAACCAAACAAAGAAACAAACTCACTTTTATAATATTAGATAGAATACGAGGTTCTTCCCATGGCATCGCTTGTAGTTTGGAAATTACACTCTACATGGAACCTTCAAATTATAACTTATTTTTCCTTTTAAAAACAACCAACTGTTAAAATAATCATCAGCCTATATATTGTCCCACTGCTGGGCACAGGCCTCTTCTCATACAGAGAAGGCATGAGCATTGATCAACATGCTTGCTCAAGGTTATCCTTCACCGTTAGTCAGTGATGTCTAAGATATTATACTTAGAAAGTACATGTGACTTAAGAAAAGTCACATTGGTACTTGCCAGGTTTCGAACCCGCATACTCGTACATGAGAGGCAGGTGCCTTAACCACTAGGCCACCACGACACTGTTAAAAGCATAAATATTACACCCCTTGTGACAAAAAATAAAATAACCCATTTGGGGGTCTTGGGAATTAAGGCTTTTAGCTCCCAATCCCCCAAAGACCCCGAGTTTTTGAAGAACAAAGTGTAAGTGTCGTAAATCGTAAAGTTATTTTTTTATCTTTCGCGACACGGCGTGGGAATAGCTTGTATTGTTAACTTGTTACATGATAAATGTAGGAACGATTAGTTACTTAAACTAAGTTACAGGCCCAAGTCATAAAGATTTGCTGTAATAAACCTACTGAAAATTTTGTTTATAGAGAACTAGCTTCCACTGAAAATTGATAGAATTAAATCCAGATACCGGTATAAGTCAAAAGGAAAATAAAAAAATCCTCTAAATAAGGCACTTATGAGCTATATATGTGCTAATTTCATCCTAATAAAATATCTAAACTTATCTTTATATTTTGCGTTTCAATATATTGAGTTCTTTACGGACTGTCATGTCAAAAAATTATAATGAAGAGTCTAGGCAGCAGGCTATTCTTATTCTTCACATACTTATGGCCAGTTTCAATAGCTCATGAAAAGTATCTACCAGTTAAACTTATATGCCAGAAAAGTTCATGTAAATGACGTTCCAATTATGAATTAAACTCAAACTTAAACTATAATTTATTTGCACACTAAGGTTATAAAAGTTCTTAAATCTATTATATAAAAATGAATACCTATTTCACTTGATCATCGCAACACGCGTGAACGGCTGGATCGATTTGGCTGAAATTTGGTATGGAGATAGAGGGGACCCTGGAGAAGGTTCTTCCCTGAAAAAGCATCCGTTCGGGTGAAACCGCAGGAAAGAGCTAGTATAATATAATGTCCAGCTTAGCACCTTTTTCAGGCATTGCAAATTTAGAGGGCTCTAACTAGGTACCTAAAATTCCTAGAATATTAATTAAGTACAAACAATCTGGTATATTAAATTATTCTTATTTAGAACTGGTGAAACATTTCACAGCGGTGAGCTTTTTTGCCCAGTAGCACACAATTCTACATCCAAGCAAAGTTGCACCAATCATTAACTGCAGTTAATAAACTAAGTTCAAATATGTGCTAAGAACTACTCATAGTGCAAACTGGGAAAGTTCAAAGCGTTCCCCATTGAACTTATTGGAATATGCTAATACCAGCCAGATGAGATAAGTTGGCCAACTTTCTCTATGTCACACCGAGTTGGTCGAGATTAGCGATATCGGCGACCCACCTTCATATTGATGGCTTTGATTATTAACTTAGATAACGTAAGTTTTTTAAGTTATTTAGTAGTGAGATATGAGTGGGATTCAGTAGTCTTAAAGATATATGTAGTTAAAAGTTTAAAACTGCTCTTCAAAGTTTCATGGTCATGTTAGTTGTTAATTATTGAACTTGTAGTTTGGCATGCCATGATGATAATATTATGTACTAGCTTCTGCCCGCGACTTCGTCCGCGTGGAATAGTAGTGCTCCGCTGCTATTGGTCTTAGCGTGATGATATATAGCCTTCTTCGATAAATGGGCTATCTAACACTGAAAGATTTTTTCATATCGGACCAGTAGTTCCTGAGATTAGCGCGTTCAAACAAACTCTTCAATTTTATATAATAATATTAGTAATAGATTAAATTATAATTATTAGTTATCATATTATTCTTGTTGAAGTTAACTTGGGCCATGGAAAAAAGGTTTACATTGTATTGTCATGTTTGAATATCTTAATTACTTAAAATTAGTAATAGATTTATATACCGTGAACTGTGGCATCTTTACGTTCCGTGGGTATCTTTACCTAAGCATACCCTATACCAGTTTAACTTAATTTTTGTTTTGTCTGTGGCAGTTCATGCTATTTGAAACATATTGGTAGATTTTATAATAAATTGTGGTAACCCAAAAAGTTTTTCAAGCTAGCAACTTCCGTAACTGTCAAAATAGAGTGATTTTCCGTTATATGTGGTCAATTACGTGCGCAGCGTCTTCGCATACTGATTCTTGTTTCCTACAGAAAATCAAAGTGCAGGTAAGTGGCTTATATTAAATAGTATATGGTATATTTCCACGAAGGTGTATCGCACTGAATTAATCCTAAGAATCTTATATTTCTCGAGTTATTCGAAAAGGTAATGTTATTTGAGGTTAGGTAAAGTTACCAAACTTAGCATGAAGGCAACTTTACCTATGACTAGGGTTGTCGAATTTAACTTGCATAAGTAGTCAGGTTTTATATGGGAACTGCTTTGAGATGTCGTTTAACTGTTCAGAGCCCTAACTTTATTATTTGTGTATGAAATCTTGTGATGTGATAAGTTGATACAAAATTTTACTGATATCCTATTTCCCTTGAGTTTGTTTCGGCATTTCTTCTCAGGGACAGTCAGTTAGGAAAAGCCGGCCCCATTTTTCTTAAAATAACTTGACGTGTAAAAGTGATATAATGTCCAACTTGCAAAATAAACGATTTTATTTTTGATTTCATTTGATTTGATTTCATTTCAGATTTTATATTCAACATGCCTCCAAAAAGGGGCGATAAACAAAGAAATAGAAGACGCTTAAATAGAAGATAAGCAAAGAAATAGAAGACGTTGAAAGAAATTTGACAGATTGTAGTAGCTTCATGTGCTGGCGTCTATCTACCTAACCTAGGTGTTTTGATTATTGATTTTGGAGAGAGAATTTTAAGATTTGTTTTAGGTTTTGTTTTTAGTAATTCATAAGTATGTAGTTCTTTAATAAAAAAAAATATTTCATTAATGTTGTATTATTTTTGACAACCCTGATGACATGCGACCGTTTCTATGATAATTTTGAATTTCTTGGGGCAACTTTACCTATGCATTGGTAGTGGTTACTCAAATGAAGATGATAACTTAAAAATTAAATACATCGCTTTTTTGTCGCCTAGACCTTTGGTAACTTTACATTGCATATACTTTGGAACACACGTTCAATAAAAACTGTACGCTAGGTAAAGTTGCCAAATTTGTGTCAATTTTACCTCGCTCATAATCTTGGTTTTTATAACAATTCTATGTGAGATTTAGTAGAATTCATTGGTCCAATCGAAAGAGACACATTTTTTTTACAAAATGAATCAAGAATTTTTTAAATATATATCTCCATGTTGTGGTAAATTGTAAAAAAATAAAAAAATACGGTAAAGTTGCCACAGTTGACGGTATATAAATATATAAAGCTGAAGAGTTCATTTGTTTACTTGCGTAAAGTCCCTCAGGATGCTAAGTGCAGTAAACCTTTGGTTTATTAGCAGGTAGAAGATGTAGGTCTAGTAGTCTAGTCCTAATAGAGGACTACAGTTCATCAAGGGATGTTTAAATTCAGGGTTGTCACACGTTAAAACTGAAATCGTAATTAATTAGACTGGCAGAGACTAATTGCGGCCGCCATTAGCCCAGGGACGCTTCATATTCTGTTAATTAAATAACTAGATGCCAGCTCGTAAAGATATGTACGTTTCTTAATTGAGTACGAAATGTTAATTAGCAAGACTTAATTAGAAGAATTTTATCTCATCTAAATCGGTTCAGAGTTTCCTTTTCCTTTAATAATACTAGCTTTTCCCGCGGTTTTACCTACATCCTCAGGGAACTACTTCGCACAGCCGGATAAAAAGTATCCCATGTGTAAATCTAGGTAACAAACTATGTTTGTACCGAATTTCATTCAAATCTTTTCAGTAGTTTTGTCGTAAAAGAGTAACAAACATACAAACATCCTACTCAACAACTTTCACATTTATAATATACTAGCTTTCCGCCAGAGGCTTCGCGTGGGCTATACATCTCCAACAAATATCATTATATTTTAACCAATGTATACAAAAACTGGACAAATTATACACTAAAACCTTCCTCTTGAATCACTCTATCAATTAAAAAAAAACAGCATCAAAATCCGTTACGTAGTTTTAAAGATTTAAGCATACACAGGGACAGACAGTGGGAAGCGACTTTGTTTTATACTATGTAGTAAAGTAGGACATAATTTGTCCGACCGTTTATGTAACTGAGAGCTGATTTTACAGCCGTACTACTGAAACCAAAGGCAAAGTGCCAATATTATCATCGTTTTACATAACTTTACATTCATGAAAGTCTCTGTCCCAGTTGTGTGGCTGTAAATACGCGAACTGAACGAATTTCGATAATCCACTGCAATCGTCGTAGCTGGCAAAATAGACCCGTTTGGTAGAAAAATATTATCGGTTCTAGATTTTTAGGTAAATGACGATAGTTTTCAATTAAATACTAGCCGTTTCTTCCACACATATTCTGAGGAAATTTCTGGGGTAAAAAATCTTTTTTTTTGCTAAATTTAAATCAATCTAATTTAGATATTTTCACTTACAATTTTTTCAATTTCAATTGTTTAATTAAGTCTAGTCCTGTTTGTCAAATAGGTATATCATCTTTATATCTTCAAAATTGTTGTATTATCAAGTTAAATAACGGTAACAGTACGGTCCCAGTTGACTGCGATGAGAGGTTTTTTGAGGACAATTTGCTTGTGGTTTTCTTTATTTTAATGATTTCTAGCTATTATAATTTAAGTTTTGTTGTGAAAGTGACCAAAAAAAATATGTGTCATGCTCAAAAATGTCTCTAGCGCCCTTCAAATATCTATCTGCCCTCGACATTGACATGAATAATTTTCCTATTAAAACGGTCCATTAAATCACTATGAGTAGTTCAGTCTCCCTAATTACCGGAACTAAGACACTGATAACGTACTTAGCATCCGCGGGACGAGCTCCAGCATCATTACGCCAGGCATTTGGAGGCCTGCCAGAATGGTAGCGAGTGCTGCCAAATGGGACGATACATATGGAAAGTTGTTTTGCTTTGAACTTTTATCTTTGTAATTGATGCGGTGCGGCGTTTCTTTTTTCTGTTGTGTAGTGGTTTACTGATTGTAGTCCGTTTTGAGTTCCGGATTTTGGTAGCTGGCGTTTTGTGGGAGTATTGTAAGCGGCACTGAGTTAATATATAGCTTAGGTAACGAATAATTGTGTATGGAAAAGTCGAAAGAAGAAAGTTTGACTTTTCCATCCACACGCCTCTTGTTTCTCATCATGAAACATCTAACATGACCATGAAACTCATTGGCCATACTAATAGTTGTGGGTTTTGTACGTGTGTTTATCTTGTGAAAAAGTTTTAGCGCTTACACGAACTTTTTGAAAAATATCATTCCAAATCGATTGATAACTGGGGGGTTAGACAAGTGGCAAAACGCTAACGCCAACGCTATAGAATAGAAAACAAAATGTATGGGAATGACATTCGTTTACGACTAGCTATATGTCATTCCCATACATTTTGTTTTCTATTCTATAGCGTTGGCGTTAGCGTTTCGCCACTTGTCTAACCCCCCTGTAGTCTGTGCTTAGGTTTATTTAAAGTGCATATTTATTTTAATATACTGTATTTTTTCTATATGTGTTTTTGTAAAGCATTTTGAGAGAATATACAAACATAAAAGGTAAAGGTAAAGGGAAACATGGCCTGCGAAATTGTTCGAAAGAGTTACCGTGCTCTGGAACGCACTCCATTAGCTAGGTACCTATTTCTATTGGCATAATAGAAATAGGTAACCTTAAAGACATCTACTGAATGCTACAAAACTCATAAACTACTAGAATTTATTACAACACAACCTACTTTCCACTCGATCCGGAATCGAGATGAAATCAGAAAAGAATCGAATCAATAAGTCGAATATAAATAATATACATTTTCTTTTGTCGGATATAACGTAAATAAATTATGTTCAGAAGCCAGTGGCGCAGTTGCGATCAGATCAGTGCAAAATATATACGTTTTAATATAAATATATAATCCATACGAATATTGGAGGAGCTCATGACTAAGTCCAGCCGCTATCACTAGGTCAATCAATCAAGGTTAAGCTGCGCTAGCCGCGGTCGGTCCGTGGATGGGTGACCATCTTTGTCGTACCGAGAGACCTCCGTGCCTCGGAAAGCACGTTAAGCCTTTGGTCCCGGCTGTCATTTGCAGATCTTCGACAGCTAATCGTAACTAATAGCTATTATAATTGCAATAGTAAGTTTGTTTGTACGCTTTCACGGTAAAACTGCTTAACTGATTTGGATGAAATTTGGTATGGAGATAGATGTGACCTTAGAGACGGTTATAGGCTACTTCTGGCTATTTTCAATAACCCATCTATCCTTAGATTTGCTTGTGTGAAAATTTTATCTCTAGTAAAAAAAAATCGATAAATTATTCAATACTAGCTTCTGCCAGCGACTTCGTCCACGTGGAATAGTGTTGCTCCGCTCCTATTGGTCTTAGCGTGATGATATATAGCCTATAGCCTTCCTCGATAAATGGACTATCTAACACTGAAAGAATTTTTCAAATCGGACCAGCGGTTCCTGAGATTAGGGCGTTTAAACAAAATGACAACATTTCCCTTCACTGCTCTGCTCCTATTGATTGTAGCATGATGAAAAGTATACTATAACCAGCTCAGGAGTATGACAAATAATTGTACCAAGTTTCGTTTAAATCCGTCGAGTAGTTTTTGTTTCTATAGAGTTTATACAGACAGACAGACAGACAGACAGACAAAAATTTTACTGATTGCATTTTTGGCATCAGTATCGATCCCTAATCACCCCCTGATAGTTATTTTGGAAATATATTTCATGTACAGAATTGACCTCTCTACAGATTTATTATAAGTATAGATAAATAGATAGCCGTTATTCCTATCCTACCTTGCCTATGTTGACTCTGTAGATTAAAAAGTCAATTTCTCAATGGCTACTGGTTACTACTTTGGCCAAAGGATAAGCATAGCTATCCAACGTGGCAATGCAGCCAGCCTCTTGGGTACGCTCCCAGTTGACCGCGATGAGGACGATTTTTTTGATGCCCTTTATTAGTTAGTAGGTTACCCACTTTTGTTTTTTTTTAGCTAATGTAAGTTTTATTGTATTTTTTTAAATTATTTAATGAAATCTCGTTGCTAATACAACTTTCTTCAAAGTCCAAAACCAATACCACTTAGAATTCCCAACGTAAACCCGAAGTTAAATGATAAGGATGAGATGGGTATTCATTCGAAATACTCCCTTTTTGACATGAAATATTCATAATGGCACCGAATAACAGATTAAAAGGCAAATAAATCTGGTATTCGGCGCCATAGAAAGTGATCTCGATCCATTGAATATATTATGTTGTGTTTTTTTGTGAGATATTGTGAAAGGATAGCTTAAGTATCTAAGTTAAAGTAAGGAAACCTGTTAGATAAGGAAGTTTGAATAAAATATTTAAGAGATTTTTAGGGATCTATACATATAAAAGGGGGTGAAAAAAGGGGGCTAAGTTTGTATAAAATTCTGTTTTTAATTCATGTAGCCCAAGCGGGCGAAGCCACTGGCGGAAAGCTAGTATATTTATTAGCGGTCAAATCTAACGGTACTATATAATTCTATATACACTGTACAGTACATAGTACCCTTTGCCAACCTAGTTTTAGGTACGTTGTGACCGCACATACGAACAAACACAGAATTAAATACTTACATTCGCATTTATAACTAAAATTATAAATGTAAGTTTGTTTGTTTATGACACTTTCACGGTAAAATTGCTGAACGGGTTATTATTGTGATAGATGAGAACCTAGAGAGAGTCATAGGCTTTTTATCCGGGTACGTGGAGTAATGTCCCAGGACGCAGGTCTTCTCCTTCTTCTTCCTATCATGTGGGCAGCAGGTTTTACTAACCTTAAAAGCCCTGGTGTCAGAGTTTTCTCAAATCCGCCTAACGGCCTCTGACATGGAATTGTAACAACGACTACCAGCTATTAATATAGAAGTCAGGGACGCCAACTTCCTGACTCCGGTTTACTTTGTGACTATTTCCAAAATTCGCAAAGCAATTTCGGCCCATTCGGGAATTGCACCCGAGACCCCATTTACAGCATATCGCGTTATTTGACCACTAGACCAACGGGGCAGTCGCGACACGAGTTACACCGCAGGAAAGAGCTAGTATTCAAATACATGGAAAACACGTTAAGCCACGTCAAGTGTTCCCTCGAGGATAGACCCCAAATAATTCACCCCACTAATGGACAAATTAAATTAAAAGGGGATCCGACCTTCTGTCATTAATAAAGCTATTGTGGAAGTTATCTTGGTGTGCCTTTTTATATATAAAACAAACAATGAGATCTGTCCGTCTGTGGTTGATGCGCGTTTTTGCGCGGGTGTTGATGCTGTATAGAACCATTTATCTTTAAACGTTATTAATCAACATACAACAACGGCGGGCTATTTGTTTTCCCAATGCTGGGCAAAAGCCTATTCTCACACTGTTTTACTTATAAAGTCCGAATTTTAATCTGCAGCCTAGCAATGGATTAGCAAAACTCTCACTCATAAATGCTGTTTAGCGTTAATCCAAAATTAAGTCAGTAGTTAATCCTGGATTACGGCGTTAAGTGAGGATTAGGTAAGAAATGGTTAAACTTCAGTTTACAGGTTTTTTATAAGTAAGTTGGTAAAAGGGGATGAGCTTGTTCGCGATTTCGGACTTTTTTAAGTCAAGTTTCCTTACGATAAATTGTATTATCGTTGGTTGGTGTCATTGTTACAGTGTCTCTAAGCAACTAGCTGTTTCCCACGGTTTTACTCGTATCCTGAGGGATTACTTCACGCATCCTAAAAATTGTTCACTTCATGTTGTTCCCTAAGCTTAAGTCTATCTCCATACCAAATTTCATTACAATCGGAATAGCCGTTCTCGCGTGAAAGCGTTCCAAATATACAGACAGATAGAGTTACTTACGGATTTAAAATGCCAGAAAGGGTAATTAAAAGCACTTAAAAATCGGATGGGAATCCACCACAAAATATTGTTAGAGCTACCGAAACGTAATTCAAAAGTGATCCAAATTGACAATTAGCTTAAAAGCATGACTAGCCAGACTAGTTGATATCGATACATCGTGCATGCTTCGACTATAATCAGAGTATCGATTGCAATTAGAGTGAGCTATTATCACGGCGTTGTTTTGTCTAAAGAGGTTTGCAGAGTTGTTTGGTAAAAGACAAACAATAATGTTCTTAGACCTTACATCAACTATATCATGTCTAGCCTTTTCCCAACTACCTTGGTGTCGGCTTCAAGTCTAATCGGATGCAGCTGAGTACCAGCGGTTTACATGGAGTGACTGCTTATCCTAACCTCTACAACCCTAACAGGGTAACATGATCGGTATCTAGGCAAGAATGGTTGCCAGACTTTCTGACTTCTGACTACTCGACTGACAAAGATTTACAAATGACAGCCAAATCCAACGGCGTAGAGTGCGTTCCGAGGCACGGAGGAGTCTCAGTATGTAATGAAAATCATTTATATTATAACTAGGATTTTAAATCATTTTTACACGTCAACAGTTTGGTTATTATGAAAACGCTGGCATTTCCAAGCTGACTATCCCTGAGAAGAAATTCCGTCACCAACTCTGGACTGTATGACAAAGATCTCACCCATCCACGGAGAGATCGTGGCTTGCGCAGCTTAACTTTGATCGATCGACCGGTGCAGTTGTTACTTAGCTACGAGCTCCTCTCCTCAAAATATGTGTGTGAATGTTTACGTCAGCCACGGGACGAAACCTTGTCATCATCATCCGCCTGCCCTTATCCCAATTTCTTTGGGGTCAGCACCGCATGTCTGCTTTTTCCATGCTTCTCTATCTGACGTCATATCTTCTTAGTCTAGTAACATATTTTCTAGCCATATCATCTTTCACACAATCCATCCATCGTTTTTTTGGTCTTCCTCTATCTCTATAGCCATCCACATTCATGCTCAGAACTATTCTCACAACATATTGAAAGAAAGAAAGAAAGAAAGAAAAAGCTTTATTTCTGCACACGCACAGGTACTAAATAAAAAGTAAAGACATGACATTGTACCTGTACGAGGCCAGAAAAGGCTCCTATCTCAGCATAATGCTGCATACATTTTCTAAATAAATACTGCAACGCTGATCTTCCGAGAGAAGATCATTGACGCCATTGCTCATTTCTCCGCATAACATGCCATAGAGGAAGCCTTTTATAACATTTTAAAACAAAACTGACTTAAAAATATCACACAAAAACAGTCGTACACTCTGAATAAGAAAAACTATCTCTCCAGCAAGATGACCTTCACGTACCACTATCCAAAAACTAACACAAAAACCTTTTGCTACTCAAACAGAAAGCTTGACAAACATCGCCTTTTTAGCGGCCAAGCCGACGGTCGCGTAAAGGGCATCTAACTGGTTGAAATGCCAAGGCGAGCCGTGGGCGGGCTTACTTACGCCCTGTCGGAATTGTATAGCGTGGTAGACTGGGGTCAGGTGACTACGTCTGTAGAGAATTAGAAAAACGATGTTGTTGGAAGTATGGTAATTTTTACTTGGTGAATTAAGAGCGTGAATTTTAGTATTTGAGAGAACTTTCAGGATATGCTTAAATGGGTTTTTAGACGAAAGTTCTGTTACTGAATTTTATTGGACTTTGATTTTGGCAGCTTAACACATGGGAACAAAATTAAAAAATTTAGGACGTTTTTTTTATTCTTTTAACTTATTTTGGACGTAAACCGATATAAACCAGTAATTCCTATTAATACATATAAATCCAAAACTCTGTCTGTCTCTTACGCTTTCACAACAACGGTTGAACCGATTTAGATCTGGTATAGGAGTTTTTATCCGTGTGCGGGAATTGATTCTTTATTTCTTTTCTTAAAAAAAAATATTTCCCCACACTTTAAATTACTCCTGTATCGTGAGTTACAAACATTAATCACACATGTACATACAAACACCTAGACCCGGAACAATATTAGTTGTCCCGTGCGGGAATCGAACCCGTAACACGCAGCACAGCAGCTAATTCCTCAGCCACTACGCCAAGCGTGCTGTAAATTTTGTCATGATAAGATTCTTATTCATGACGACAGAATTCACAGCAACTGCCAGGGGCGTAACTGCCATTTTTTTCGATATTGAGTTAATTACATATATGGAATTAGGAAAAGATTCTGATTACGAATATGAATTTAACTCAATTGAAATATCGAAAATAAATAATATCAGAATTGGTTGCCTCTGGATGCGGGTGTACGAGTAAAAGCTTGTACAAAATACTATAAAATATCAATAAAACAAAAAATGCTATTCCATCCTTTCAACATAGTAGCGAGCCGGTCGCTCGCGGTCCAAACCACTTTACCGATTGTCCGATGTTCCATAAAAATAAAACGTTGATAGTTGAAATAAATTTAAAATATGGGTATGAAAATATGGAGTGGTTGCATATAAAACTAAGTGACTACTAGAACAGGTGTCCGAGGGAATTGGTCTAATTGAAATGTTGCAAATAAATTCGGGGAACGACTGCGGTTTTATGTTGTATACCACTTTAGAGGGTGGAGATCACTGTTGCTGAAACGGCTGTATAATAAAAGTAATAATATTTGTTTATACTTTTTTGACTAAAACCCTTTTTTCGGATGGAAAATCATCATCCCTCCTGCCGCTATTGTCAGACTCTTACGGGCTAAAACCCATCCATGTTCCTTCCTCAGCCCTTTGTATTCCGGGGGCGCGGTATCTCTTTCGAACGTCCCGCAGCCCCGGCAGGCTATGGCCTCGGGGGAGGGACCCGTCACTATTGCTGACAGCTGTTTGAGCGCCATTTCATATCCTGAGGGAACTGTTCCAAATTTCATGTGAATCGGTTGAGACGTTGTACCGTGAAGTCAAAAACTGTCATTTGCATTTATTATATTCAAAAGTTAGAGTAGTATCATCATCATCAGCCTATATATTGTCCCACTGCTAGGCATAGGCCTCTTCTCATACAGAGAAGGCTTGAGCATTGATCACCACGCTTGCTCAAGGCGGATTGGCGATTTCAGACTTTTTAAGTCCAGGTTTCCTCACGATGTTTTTCTTCACCGTTAGTCAGTGACGTCTAAGATATACTTAGAAAGTACATATGACTTTAGAAAAGTCACATTGGTACT
Organism: Pyrrhia umbra; assembly: GCA_963891755.1. Taxonomy (NCBI): domain Eukaryota; kingdom Metazoa; phylum Arthropoda; class Insecta; order Lepidoptera; family Noctuidae; genus Pyrrhia; species Pyrrhia umbra. Next base: position 1,511,932 of record OY982929.1, on the reverse strand, counting down.
TGTCAGGTTTCGAACCCGCACACTCGTACACGAGAGGCAGGTGCCTTAACCATTAGGCCACCACGACATTCAGAGTAGTATAGTTAACGCCAAAATTTAGCGTTGTAATTGACGTTTATGATGCAATCACGTATGAAAAACACAAAATTAATAGTTCTTTTAATATTTTTTATTAATGAACTTAATTTGCCACAACTTACATAACAATAAAATAGTAATGGTAGTAATTAATGTTATGCGTGTTTTACATGGTGTAATGTTTATTCATAAATTAGCAAAATTACAAAATTCTTTTATACTATGAGTATATAAAATAATATTCAATATACTTGATTTGATCTAAAAATGTTGTACAATCCCTTTACTGTTTATTGAGATTTAAGGGCGATTTTAGATATTTTTTATTATCTGTCAAGCATAGATAGAATAACATACGGTTGGTACAGTTATTTTGTACCCACTTATGATAACGATAAATACAAAATAATCATAGCAACCAATATGAGGAAGCATAACTGGTGTTACTACCCTACGAGTGTACAATTAAAACGCGATACGTTAACACAAAAAGGTAGATTGGATTTCTATCGAGAACGTTCTCTTTTTCAGCTAGATTTGTTTTACTATTCCCTTATCTTATTTCAATTCAAACTAATCTATAAATAGATATTAGTTAGTGAGTTTGTTTGTAAGGGGTAATCTCTGAAACTGCTGGACAGAATCCAAAAATCATCCCCGAGTGCTAAAGGCTATAATAATAATAATAATAAATAATGAAACTTTTAGTAGCTCCATCAGGATGGAGTTTGGTGTGGATAAATGTGCAGTTATGCATGTAAAGCGAGGAGGGATTGTAGAATCTGAGGGACTACAACTTTCAGATTCTATAAACCTTAGATCACTTTCCGCAACTGATACTTACAAATACCTGGGTATGTCGGAGGGGTTAGGCATCAACGCGGCTGACGTGAAACAATCGTTACGGGAACGGTTCTTTGGTCGCCTGAATAAGGTTCTGAAAAGTTCCTTATCAGGTGGCAATAAGGTCCGCGCCTTTAACGGTTGGGTCATGCCAGTCCTGATGTACTCCTTTGGCATACTCAAGTGGACTCAGTCTGAACTTGACGCCCTGGACAGAAGAGTTCGGTCACTGTTGACTGCAAATCGGATGCATCACCCACGATCATCGGTGATGAGATTGTACATCCCACGGAAGTGCGGGGGTCGTGGCTATTTAAATGCTAAGACCCTCCATAACCGTGAGGTGTGCAATCTCAGGGAATATTTTCTTAAAACCGACGTGGGTATGCATCAGGATGTAGTCGCAGTGGACAAGGGACTCACCCCGCTGTCGCTGGCTAAAGAGAATTGGCGCAAACCTGTGGTACTTACCACCAATGACCGCAAGGAGGTATGGCAAGGCAAGGAGCTACACGGACGCTTTTTCCGGGCTCTTCATGGGCCCGATGTAGACTTTATGGCGTCCGTATCTTGGCTACGTTTCGGCGACCTCTTCGGGGAAACCGAAGGGTTTGTCTGCGCAATTATGGACGAAGTTATGTTGACGAACAACTACCGGAGATATATCATGAAGGACGGGACGATTGACATATGTCGGGCATGTCATCGTCCAGGTGAGTCTATCAGACATATTATCTCTGGCTGTTCTCGTTTGGCTAACGGTGAATACTTGCACAGGCATAACCAAGTGGCCAAGATCATCCACCAGCAGCTTGCTTTGCAGTACAAACTTGTGGATCTTGAGGTACCATACTACAAGTATGCGCCCGACCCAGTTCTCGAAAATGACCATATCACGTTGTACTGGGATCGGTCTATCATCACTGACAGGACTATTGTAGCCAATAAGCCTGACATAGTGGTGATAGACCGATTAGCGCGCCGCACAATGATCATCGATGTCACCATTCCCCATGACGAGAATCTCGTGAAAGCCGAGAAAGAAAAACAAATAAAGTATCTCGACTTGGCGCACGAGGTTGTCGACATGTGGAATGTGGACTCGGCAGTCATTGTGCCGATAGTCGTGACGGCCAATGGCCTGATGGCCAAGAGCCTCGACCAACATCTCAGGAGGCTCTCGTTAGGCGGCTGGGTCAAGGGCCTGATTCAGAAGGCAGTGCTCCTGGATACTGCACGTATCGTGAGGAGGTTCCTGTCTCTGGGGCCCTAACCACCGGTAGCTTGGACCCTGTTCCCGATATCGGTGGATCCCTGTTTTTTATATTTTTAAATGTTTTTTTTATAGTTTGTAATAAAAATATTTAAAAATGCAAATAATATGTGTAAAGATAATAATAATATAATATGCGGCATGTCGTGTGGCAAATGTCAAATTTCCGGATAGTGACAATGCCACACGACCAAAACCAGCCGTTCCAACCTGGCAACGCAGGATTGAGCGTCGTATCGAGGGGGCTAGGGTACTCATCGGCAAACTCTCTTGCTTCAGGGAGGGCAATACCCGACCAAGGGTGATGCGCTTTGTGAGACGGGCGTATGTGGGGACTGGAGTCAGCCCCCAAGAATATATGTCTCGTGTCACAGAGCGCATCGACTTCCTGAAGCAAAAGGTGTGTGCATGGGCAAACCGTATTCGACGGTACAAGCGACGGGTGGAGCGTTATACCCAAAATCGCATGTTCCAGAGCGACCAAAGGTGGGTGTATAGAGCTTGGGAGCGACCTGAGCAAAGTGTGTCAGGCGAGCGCCGCCCAGATGATGATGCCACAAGTACGTTCTGGCGCAGCATCTGGTCGGCGCCCGTATGCCACGATGAAGGTGACTGGATGTGTGATGTTGAACGGGAGTGTGAATCAATAACAGAAATGGAGGAGGTTATCATCACCTCCTCCGATGTAGCCAGTGCAGTCCGTCCAATGCCGAATTGGAAATCACCGGGACCGGATGGACTGCACAACTTTTGGCTTAAATGGCTACAGAGTTCACACACTCGTTTGGCATCACAGTTCCAGTTAGCTTTAGAGTCCGGGTCGCTACCACAGTTTCTAACTACAGGAGTTACCCACCTGCTCCATAAATCAGGTAGTGCCGCGGAACCTAAGAATTATAGACCGATCACGTGTTTACCGACGGTCTATAAACTTCTTACATCTATTTTGAGAGCTAAAATAAATAAACATATTGACAATAATTCCATCATGTCTGCCTCTCAAAATGGATGTAGGAATGGGTCCCGTGGTACTAAGGAGCTGCTCCTTATAGACATGGTCATAAGCCAGCAGGTTCGTCGATCCCGAAAGAATCTATCGACATGTTGGATAGATTACAAGAAGGCCTACGACTCGGTCCCTCATACATGGCTCATGAGGGTGCTGGAGCTGTATAAAGTAAATACAACTCTACGCACCTTTCTTGTGTCATGTATGGGGCAGTGGAGGACGGTCCTTCGCTATCCAGGATGTCGATCGATTCAAGGGAACGACGAGCCTATTAAAATCGAGCGGGGAATATTCCAGGGTGACAGTTTGAATCCACTTTGGTTTTGTTTAGCCTTGAACCCTCTGAGCACTTTGCTGGAGGGGTCAAGACTGGGCTATCCTTTGCGAAGAGACGGTCAGGTTATATCCCACTTGCTTTATATGGATGACTTGAAATTGTTTGCCCCCACTAAATTGCAACTGATGAAGTTACTAAAGGTAACCAAAACTTTCAGTAGCTCCATCAGGATGGAATTTGGTGTGGATAAATGCGCAGTCATGCATGTAAAGCGAGGAGGGATTGTAGAATCCGAGGGAGTTCAACTCTCGGATTCTATTAGCTTGAGATCACTCTCCGCAAACGATACATACAAATACCTGGGTATGTCGGAGGGGCTAGGCATCAACGTGGCTGACATGAAACAATCGTTACGGGAGCGTTTCTTTGGTCGCCTGAATAAGGTTCTTAAAAGTTCCTTATCAGGCGGCAATAAGGTCCGCGCCTTTAACGGTTGGGTCATGCCAGTCCTGATGTACTCCTTTGGCATACTCAAGTGGACCCAGACTGAACTTGACACCTTGGATAGAAGAGTACGGACACTGTTGACCGCAAATCGGATGCATCACCCACGATCATCGGTGATGAGATTGTACATCCCGCGGAAGTGCGGGGGTCGAGGCTTTTTAAATGCTAAGACTCTCCACAACCGTGAGGTGTGCAATCTCAGGGAATACTTCCTGAAATCCGACGTGGGTATGCATCGAGATGCGGTTGCAGTGGACAAGGGACTCACCCCGCTGTCGCTGGCTAAAGAGAACTGGCGCATACCAGTAGTACTCACTACCAATGACCGCAAGGAAGTATGGCAAAGCAAGGAGCTTCACGGACGATTTTTCCGGGCCCTTCACGGGCCCGACGTAGACTTTATAGCGTCCGTATCTTGGCTACGCTTCGGTGACCTCTTCGGGGAAACCGAAGGGTTTGTCTGCGCAATTATGGACGAAGTTGTCTTGACGAACAACTACCGGAGATATATTATGAAAGACGGGACGGTTGACATATGTCGGGCATGTCATCGTCCAGGTGAGTCTATCAGACATATTATCTCTGGCTGTTCTCGTTTGGCTAACGGCGAATACTTGCACAGACATAACCAAGTGGCCAAGATCATCCACCAGCAACTTGCTTTGCAATACAAACTCGTGGATCTTGAGGTACCGTACTATAGGTATGTGCCCGACCCAGTTCTGGAAAATGACCATGTTACGTTGTACTGGGATCGGTCTATCATCACTGACAGGACTATTGTAGCCAATAAGCCTGACATAGTGGTGATAGACCGATTAGCGCGCCGCACAATGATTGTCGACGTCACCATACCGCATGACGAGAATCTCGTGAAAGCCGAGAAAGAGAAACAAATAAAGTATCTCGACTTGGCGCATGAGGTTGTCGACATGTGGAATGTGGACTCTGCTGTCATTGTGCCGATAGTCGTGACAGCCAATGGCCTGATGGCCAAGAGCGTCGATCAACATCTCGCGAGGCTCTCGTTAGGCGGCTGGGTCAGGGGCCTGATTCAGAAGGCGGTTCTCCTTGATACGGCTCGTATTGTGAGGAGGTTCCTGTCTCTGGAGCCCTAACCACCGGTAGCTTGGACCCTGTTCCCGACATCGGTGGATCCCTATTTTTTATATTTTTAAATGTTTTTTATATTTTTTTTATAATGAATGTTTAAAAATAAAAAAAATATGTATAAAATTTAAATAAAGGAAATAATAATAATAATAATGGATGTTGTACAGGAGACAAATTTTGCCAACGAAACTGTACCCACCACTAGCACTGCACCAATACGTAGGAAATGGGATATTGAAATGAATAAATTCATCCTACGTACTTATCTTCAGCTCACCAAAATGGAAACCGATACTAAAGCTTATCTTCAACCCCTACACACACAATTTTTAGAAAAATATCCATACATGCAAGTAAGCCGACAAAGAATAGGGGACCAGCGCAGAGCCATAGTTCAAAAGAAATTATTACCGTAGGACATAATAAACAATATTTATGAGGAAGTCAGAGCACAATCACATGTAGTCGATACACAAACACAACAACACCCCATCCAAAGTAAAACACCAGTCACTGCAAATTCCGGGCAACGCATGAAATGGAGTAACGAATGTAATGAATCAATTATGAGAATATATTATAGCATTACACAACTAGAGACAAATAGAACATCTTATAGAAAACATCTGCACGAAGAATTCATAAATCAACATCCACAACTGTCACACATAACAGAGCAAAGATTATCGGATCAACGAAGAGCAATTATCAACAATAAATATATCAACAACAACAGACTTGAAGAAATTAAAAAACAGGTATCTGAACAATTAATGAGTAGCAATAATCAAACTGAAGAGCAATTAAACACACTACTACAAATAAACACAGAAAACCCCGATGAATACATTCATACACTCAACACTCAACACACAAATACACAGATCTCAGTGGCATCTGAAAATACACTTACAACGAATAGAAACACTTATTACGAACCGCACACTTCTCTGGATACCGATCAGGACATTTTCTTGAATAACATAGATATTGAAGCATTATTTCCTTCCCAAAATAACCTCCATGCTGCTCCAGAAACTAACCCCGAAATAGAAAATACTTTCACACAAGCACAAGAGTTCTTTACTGACACACATCCTACCAGTAGACCATACATTCCCAAACAGAAGACGTCTAGAAAGTTCTCAACTATAGTAAATTATATTGATACCATAATTTTACCCAAAAATATAAATTCAAACACTGATTTTAATGCTCTACAGACCATCATTTATTGCGCAGCATGGACGGCAGCTAAATGCAATGGAGCTAAAATATCTCAATTCACACAAAATGAACGTCGATATATGCAGAGAAAGCCAAGCTGGCAAATTAGACTAGAAAAGAAAATCTGTAATCTAAGGGCAAATATAGGTAGGTTAACACAATTTATTAAAGGTAACAGAAGCAGAAAAATAGTAGTAGCAGTAGAAGCAATAAAGTCTAATTATCACCTACACGCACAACACGAAAACTCAAACACACAAATGGAACACTTTTTAGATACTTTGAAACAGAAACTTAATGCTGCAGCTAGTAGACTCCGAAGATATATAACATGTACGAATCGCAAAGTGCAAAACACAAAATTTATCAATAACGAAAAAATCTTCTACAGAAACCTCGCATCTAACAACAAAGATACAACTAATCAAATTCTTGAGACACCTACTCCTGAAACTCTGAGAGAATTTTGGGCGAACATATGGGAAAACCCAGTACAACATAACAATCATGCTGAATGGATTAACCAAGTTTCATCAGAACTAACTGAAATGGACTTCGAATTTATACCAATAGACACATTCATAGATGTCATCAAACGCACTCACAGTTGGAAATCACCAGGCACAGACAACATACACAACTATTGGTATAAGAAATTCACTAGCATACACCCATACATACATAATCACTTAAACATTTTCATTAAATCACCTCATTTACTGCCAACATACATTACCCATGGAGTAACATATATGATAGCAAAGGACATGAACGACACCAAAAATCCAGCCAAGTACCGACCGATCACTTGCTTGCAAACCCTGTATAAAATTCTGACAGCATGCGTAAGTGAAATAATACATACACATTTAATTAAATACAATATTCTAGCTGAACAACAAAAGGGATGTCGTAAAAATAGCCAAGGGTGTAAGGAGCAACTCACAATCGACGCAATTACCATGAACAGCGCAGTTAAAAACAAAAACGACATTCATACAATGTTTATTGATTATCAAAAAGCCTTTGATTCTGTCCCCCACAGTTGGCTGTTACATATCCTAAACATTTACAAAATCCATCCAACACTTAAACTTTTTTTACAAACTTCTATGCAAAATTGGCAAACAACACTTAAAATCAACCAAGGGCCTGCATCTGTATGTACTGAACCAATATCTATAAAACGCGGAATTTTCCAAGGGGATGCTCTAAGCCCATTGTGGTTCTGCATGGCCCTTAATCCATTATCACACTTACTAGATAAAACTAACATAGGATACACACTAACAAACAATAACACAGAATACACGCTATCACATCTTATGTACATGGACGACATAAAGTTATACGCACCTGACAAAAACGCCCTATTCAAGTTAGCTGACACTACACAAGAGTTCTCTCATGACATCTGTATGCAGTTTGGAGTGGACAAATGCAAAATCTTGTCAATAGTTAAAGGTAAAATTGAAAACAATTACTTTACACTTGGATCAGGAGAATCAATTGAACCGATGGACCAAAACAGTACATACAAATACTTAGGTTTCAAACAGTCTAGACAGATACAACAACAAATTACAAAACAAGAACTGCATAAAAAAATCTCACATCGCATTAACCTTATATTAAAAACTAATCTTAACTCCAGAAACACCATTAAAGCCATCAACACATTTGCAATACCCATTCTCACATACTCTTTTGGAATTATACAATGGTCTAACACTGATATTAAAAAACTCCAACGCACTATCAATACCCTATCTACTAAACATAGAAAACACCACCCTAAATCATGCATACAGCGCCTCACACTACCGCGACAAGAAGGAGGAAGAGGATTGATAGACATACACAACCTACACAATAAACAGATATTGACACTCAGAGCCTACTTCCACAATAAATCTGAACACTCACCATTACACAAACACGTAACAGTAATAGACAAAAAACTAACACCTCTTAACCTACACAACAGAGACACGCAAATTAATGAAAATATAACAAGCACACAACAAAAAATGGCAGCATGGTCTGCCAAAGCTCTACACGGAAGACACCGAGCTTTCCTGAGTCAGCCGCACGTCGATAAAACTAAGTCGAACGAATGGCTCAAAAGAGGCGAATTGTTTCCAGAGACGGAAGGTTTTATGCTAGCCATACAGGATCAAATTATAGCTACGCGCAACTACAGAAAACACATTATAAAAGACCCAAATCAGCTGACGGACTTATGCAGGCACTGCAATAATGCATCTGAAACAATACAACACATAACAGGAGCCTGTAAATCACTTGTACAGACAGACTATAAACATCGACACGACCAAGTTGCAGCAATCATACATCAACACTTAGCTTACAAATATAAACTCATAGACAAGATGATACCGTACTATAAATATAAACCTGAAACTATATTAGAAAAAAGAAGTCAAAAAATCTACTGGGATCGAACAATTATTACAGATAAAACTATTCACTACAATAGACCTGATATCACAGTCCATGACAAATCCAATAAAACGGTTTATTTAATAGATATTGCAATACCTAATTCACACAACATTCAAACCACCATATCAGAAAAACTTAGTAAATACCAAGATCTCGCTATTGAAATTAAAACCCAGTGGAAAGCGCAAACCGTCCATATCGTCCCCATAGTTCTGTCATCCACTGGTATCATACCAAAGTCACTGACACAAAGCCTTAACACTCTACACATGCCTGCTCATACACTGCACACGCTCCAAAAAGCCACCATTCTTAACACTTGTCGCATTACTCGAAAATTTCTTACTTCTTCAACGCTATCATCCACCTATTCAATTTAATTCTCCCCTTACATGCTTGGCTCCGGCCCGCATGCGAGGTTTCTTAAACTCTCTTAAATGAGAAGAATCTTAAAAACTCGATATAATAATAATAATAATAATGCATCAACGTGGCTGACATGAAACAATCGTTACGGGAGCGTTTCTTTGGTCGCCTGAATAAGGTTCTTAAAAGTTCCTTATCAGGCGGCAATAAGGTCCGCGCCTTTAACGGTTGGGTCATGCCAGTCCTGATGTACTCCTTTGGCATACTCAAGTGGACCCAGACTGAACTTGACACCTTGGATAGAAGAGTACGGACACTGTTGACCGCAAATCGGATGCATCACCCACGATCATCGGTGATGAGATTGTACATCCCGCGGAAGTGCGGGGGTCGAGGCTTTTTAAATGCTAAGACTCTCCACAACCGTGAGGTGTGCAATCTCAGGGAATACTTCCTGAAATCCGACGTGGGTATGCATCGAGATGCGGTTGCAGTGGACAAGGGACTCACCCCGCTGCCGCTGGCTAAAGAGAACTGGCGCATACCAGTAGTACTCACTACCAATGACCGCAAGGAAGTATGGCAAAGCAAGGAGCTTCACGGACGATTTTTCCGGGCCCTTCACGGGCCCGACGTAGACTTTATAGCGTCCGTATCTTGGCTACGCTTCGGTGACCTCTTCGGGGAAACCGAAGGGTTTGTCTGCGCAATTATGGACGAAGTTGTCTTGACGAACAACTACCGGAGATATATTATGAAAGACGGGACGGTTGACATATGTCGGGCATGTCATCGTCCAGGTGAGTCTATCAGACATATTATCTCTGGCTGTTCTCGTTTGGCTAACGGCGAATACTTGCACAGACATAACCAAGTGGCCAAGATCATCCACCAGCAACTTGCTTTGCAATACAAACTCGTGGATCTTGAGGTACCGTACTATAGGTATGTGCCCGACCCAGTTCTGGAAAATGACCATGTTACGTTGTACTGGGATCGGTCTATCATCACTGACAGGACTATTGTAGCCAATAAGCCTGACATAGTGGTGATAGACCGATTAGCGCGCCGCACAATGATTGTCGACGTCACCATTCCGCATGACGAGAATCTCGTGAAAGCCGAGAAAGAGAAACAAATAAAGTATCTTGACTTGGCGCATGAGGTTGTCGACATGTGGAATGTGGACTCTGCTGTCATTGTGCCGATAGTCGTGACAGCCAATGGCCTGATGGCCAAGAGCCTCGATCAACATCTCGCGAGGCTCTCGTTAGGCGGCTGGGTCAAGGGCCTGATTCAGAAGGCGGTTCTCCTTGATACGGCTCGTATTGTGAGGAGGTTCCTGTCTCTGGAGCCCTAACCACCGGTAGCTTGGACCCTGTTCCCGACATCGGTGGATCCCTATTTTTTATATTTTTAAATGTTTTTTATATTTTTTTTATAATGAATGTTTAAAAATGAAAAAAATATGTATAAAATTTAAATAAAGGAAATAATAATAATAATAACACACTGGCAACACTATGTGTCAGCATCCACAAAAATATGTCTCTGCATTTTAAATTATAAAAACTAATATTTCTCCGTATTAACATCGAATATTCATCCACCAAATTAAAAAACCTCCAAATTAAATATAAAAAGGTCAAATATACTTATTTAGACAAAGTTTATTTACAATCTTGAAAATTATTTTCAATATGACGTATGTCAAAAGCAATAGTTACAATGAAAATTTGAAGATTTGGAAATTGGAAAATAAAAATGATAATGATAAAAATGGAAAATAATAATAAAACACATGAAGAAAAAGAAGCATAAATGTGATGCTGACTCGAGCGGCCACCAGAAGAGCACGCCTAACACCTCCGCAGTCGTCGCTCAGCTCCGCCTCGCCACCGCCGGACCCTGGATCACCAGCGACACCGGCGGCTGCAGTCGCGTCGAGCTCGAGCGACGAGTATTTCTCCCCGCCGACGTCTCCACCACCTGCGCGTCGGCGAGGAGGACACCGGCCACCGGAATGCTTGGGACCTCGAGGCCCATCGGCTTCAGACAGGATCCCCGCACCCGGCGGACGTGCGCAGCGCATGCGATGGACACCATCGATCAATGAAAACGTCATGCGCGCGTACTTTGGGGCTACAGAGGGGGGAACCAACGTGACTGCTTACCGTAGTCGGATGCTCTCTCTGTTTCAGGTGCTTGAGCCAGCTGTCAGCGTATCGGCACAACGACTGTCGGATCAGGTGCGAGTCATCCAGCGTAATCATATGTTGGATGATACTGTACTTGATCGGCTACGTAATGAAATACAAAGTGACTCTGTCATCACTCCTCCACTACGAACAACAACAACAACAACAGGTATACAACAGGTACAGAACTATATCATTGAAGAGGAGAGTGATGACTTAGCCACAAATGTAAGTACCCAGTGTAGTGAGCAATTGAGGAGCGCCCTGGATAGTGCGATTGAGGAATATCGGTCTACACCATTAGACCTCAGACCTAAATTACCTCGTTTGCCCATGCATAAACAAAACAGGGCGTTAATGTGCGCTTTGGATTCGCAGCTATCAAATTATTTTGATAGTTGCGAAGATATCACCGATACCCACTCAATTTTGTACTGCGCTGCCGTGGCGGCGTGTCGTGTAGCTCATGTTAGGCTTCTTAATAAAGACGTGGCTACACGACCAAAACTAGCAGCTCCAGCTTGGCAGTGCAGGATTGAGCGACGTATTGGTGATACCAGAACGCTCATTGGCAAATTGATCTGCTTCAGGGAGGGCAATAGTCGCCCAAGGGTGATGCGCTTTGTGAGACGGGCTTTCTTCGGGACTGATATTAGACCTCAAGATTATATGGCCCGCGTCACAGAGCGCATCGACTTCCTGAAGCAGAAGATTTATGCGTGGGCAAACCGGATACGCAGATATAGAAAACGTGTGGAACGATATACCTTAAATCGTACATTCCAGAGCGATCAAAGGCGGGTATATAGAGACTGGGAACGATCCAACAAAGGCGTGAGTGACGCGTGCCTGCCGGATGATGATGCCATGACTTCATTCTGGCGCAGCATTTGGTCGGTGCCCGTTACTCACATCGAGGACGACTGGATAGGGGAAATCGAGCGAGCGTGTGAACCGATACCGGAAATGGGGGCAATCACTATCAGCCCCCAAGATGTAACTAATGCAGCTCGTCCGTTGCCTAACTGGAAATCCCCAGGGCCGGACGGGCTGCAAAACTTTTGGATAAAGTGGTTTCGCAGTTCACACGTGCGCTTGGCATCCCAGTTCCAGTTGGCCTTAGAGTCTGGATCGTTACCCCAGTTTCTTACGACTGGAATTACCCACCTACTCCACAAATCAGGTAGTACCGCGGAACCTAAAAACTATAGACCGATCACTTGTTTGCCGACGGTCTATAAACTTCTTACGTCCATTCTGAGAACGAAAATTAATAGTCACATTGAAGACAATAGCATCATGTCTGCTTCTCAGAATGGATGTAGGAATGGGTCCCGTGGTACTAAGGAGTTGCTCCTCATTGACATGGCCATAAGCCAACAGGTTCGACGGTCCCGAAAGGATCTGTCGACATGTTGGATAGATTATAAGAAGGCCTACGACTCGGTGCCACATACATGGCTCATGAGGGTGCTGGAATTGTACAAAATTGATGCAAACCTACGCACCTTCCTGATGTCATGTATGAGGCAGTGGAGGACCGTTCTTCGCTATCCAGGATGTCGCCATATCCATGGGACCAGTGAACCTATTAGGATCGAGCGTGGTATATTCCAGGGTGATAGTTTGAGTCCGTTGTGGTTTTGCTTAGCTTTGAATCCTCTAAGCTCGCTATTGGAGGATTCAGGGCTAGGTTATAGGTTGAGAAGAGGAGATCAAGTAATATCTCACCTCCTTTACATGGATGATCTGAAACTCTTTGCCCACAATAATTTCCAACTGATGAAATTACTGAAGGTAACAGAAACTTTCAGTAATGGCATCAGGATGGAATTTGGTGTGGACAAGTGTGCAGTCATGCATGTAAAGCGAGGAGGGATTGTGGAATCCGAAAGTACCCAACTTTCGAATTCCATAAACTTTAGATCCCTCTCCTCAACTGATACCTACAAGTATTTGGGTATGTCAGAAGCGTTGGGCATCAATGCGACTGACATGAAGCAATCGTTGAAGGAACGCTTCTTTGGCCGCCTGAAGAAAGTTTTCAATAGCGTTCTATCAGGTGGCAACAAGGTGCGTGCCTTTAATGGTTGGGTCATGCCGGTCCTGATGTACTCTTTTGGCATACTCAAATGGTCTCAGACGGAATTAGACGCCCTGGATAGACGAGTACGTTCACTACTGACAACATACCGGATGCATCACCCGCGGTCTTCGGTGATGAGGCTGTATATCCCGCGGAAGTTAGGAGGGCGTGGATTTTTGAACGCGAAGACCCTCCACAACCGCGAGGTATGCAGTCTCAGGGAATATTTCCTGAAGGCTGAAATGGGGATGCATAAGGATGTAGTCATGGTGGACAAGGGACTCACCCCGCTCTCCTTGGCTAACGAGAATTGGCGCAAGCCTGTAATTCTGGATACTAAGGACCGCATGGAGGTATGGCAGAGTAAGGAGCTACACGGACGCTACTTCCGGGCCCTTCATGGGCCTGATGTTGACTTTTTAGCGTCCATATCCTGGTTACGCTTCGGGGATCTCTTCGGAGAAACCGAAGGGTTTGTTTGTGCAATTATGGATGAAGTCATGATGACAAGGAACTACCGAAGGTATATTGTGAAGGATGGCACGGTTGACATCTGTCGGGCATGCCACCGTCCGGGAGAGTCGATCCGACACATAATCTCCGGTTGTTCCAGTCTAGCCAATGGCGAGTACTTGCACAGACATAACCAAGTGGCCAGGATTATCCACCAGCAACTTGCTTTGCGATACTGCCTTGTAGACTATGAGGTACCATATTACAGGTATGTGCCCGACCCAGTTCTCGAGAATGACCATGTCACACTATACTGGGATCGATCTATCATCACTGACAGGACTATTATAGCTAATAAGCCTGACATAGTGGTGATAGATCGATTAGAGCGCCGCACAATGATTATTGATATCACTGTGCCACATGACGAGAACCTCGTGAAGGCTGAAAAAGATAAACAACTCAAGTATCTTGATTTGGCACACGAGGTTGTCGATATGTGGCATGTGGATTCAGCAGTCATTGTGCCGATAGTCGTTTCGGCCAATGGTCTACTAGCCAAGAGCCTCGACCAACACCTAAAGAGGCTCTCGTTAGGCAGCTGGATCAAGGGCTTGATACAGAAAGCAGTACTCCTAGACACTGCGCGTATAGTCAGGAGGTTCCTTTCTCTAGAGCCCTGACCGCCGGTAGCTTGGACCCTGTCTCGTTACCGGTGGGAAACTATTTTTTATATTTTTAAATGTTTTTCTTTTTTGTATATAGTTTAATATTTAAAAATGTAATTAATATGTATATAAATAAATAAACGGAATAATAATAAACTAGCCAATGTGCTAAGAAACAAAAATGTTTTCCCAAAATAATAATAATAATTTATTGTCTCAAGAAAGATACAACAAAGTAATTACACATGATCTATAACAATCTTAAAAAGTATTACAATATTATTTTTTGTTGACCACTGGTACCCAAAGTAAGATTTAACTTGTGGTATGGGTACCAGGGCTCTCGTAAGTATTAGCAACAGGCAGTTAATAAGAAAGTGTAGTGTATCGTAGATGCATATGTTTGTGCTGAATTACTAAAGAGAAGCTATATATGGTAAGAATACATACATACAAATATTATGTAGATTATATATAAATGTATACGTATGTGAGAGTCTGTGCGTGTTTGTGTGTGTGTGTGTGTGTGTGTGTGTGTGTGTGTGTGTGTGTGTGTGTGTGTGCGTGTGTGTGTATGTGAGGGATGCATTTTGAATTATAGTATACTTAGTTTTAACAAATTTTCCGTATCTTCATAAGATTTGGACAAGAGCCATATGGTAACCTTTTTTTTGCATTGATGTCTAGTTAAAGGATAGATATTGCAGTACTCATTAGCAATATTATACAAATGACCGCTTACAACACTGTAATTGCGTGCTGCTAGCGCACTCCTAAAGCTTTGGGCTTGGAAGATCTTACGTGCACGGCGCTTTCTTGTGATTTGAATATCATATACCAGACCAGTATGTTTTCTGCAGATTGTTTCAAGCACAAAGAGCTGTCTGACAGTAAGCAGTTCACATTCGTGATACAATTGGGCAGTCGAGTATCTAAAAGGCTTAAATGTCATAACCTTAAGGACTGCTCTCTGTGCTCGCTCAAGGGGCAGAAGATATGATTTCACAGCCCCACCCCAGACAGAAATACAATATGTCAATATAGATTGACACAGTGCATAATAGACTAATTTTCGGGTGTCAAAGTCGGCCGAGCAACGCAATCTTTTGAAGATGAAGATCATTTTGCGGACGCGGGCAGTAATATTCGTCAGGTGGTATTTCCATGAGATAAGATTATCAATATATACCCCCAGATACTTTGTTTGGGCAGATCTCAATATAGTTGGGCAGTCGCAGGTATTTGTGGATGTATAAGTCGAGCAAGAATGCGCTCTTATATTGAAAGCTTCCATAGATGGTTGGGTTAAAGCTGTCTTTGAAAAAGTAATATATGTAGTTTTACTGAGGTTAAGTGTCAGTAGATTGTTCGATAGCCACTGCAATACATGGCTAAGAGCGCATTCGGCACGAGCAAATACTTCTGGCCAATTTTTGCCACGAACTAGTATTGCAGTATCGTCCGCG
Source organism: Pyrrhia umbra (assembly GCA_963891755.1). NCBI lineage: Eukaryota > Metazoa > Arthropoda > Insecta > Lepidoptera > Noctuidae > Pyrrhia > Pyrrhia umbra. Next base: position 1,495,902 of record OY982929.1, on the reverse strand, counting down.
TAGGTAATGATAGAAGAATAGGGGAGTGATAGGGTGCACAGGGAGTTTATATAGAGTAGGAAAAGGGTTGGACCAAGGATCGATCCCTGTGGTACGCCAAAAAGAAGGGGTGCGCTGCCACTAATAATATCATCTATTTTTACACACTGTGTCCTATCAGAAAGATAATCTCTAAATATTCGAAGTGCAAAACCGCGTGTGCCCATTCACTCCATCTTCAGTAAAAGATGTGGAACAGAGACAGTGTCAAATGCTTTGGTGAGATCGAGAAAAATCGACAGGCATTTTTGACCGTTATCAAGGCTGTTTGCTATTTCATCTACTAGAGAAGCCACTGCATATGTTACGACATCAGAGATGCCATCGGTGTTAGAGTCGGCGTGAGCATTTCAAAGTCGGCGTCGACATCGGTGTTGAAGTCGGCGTCTAAGCTGGCATTGTCGACTGAGTAGGCAGCGGTTATATCTGCCAAGCCCTTTTTCAATTATGTTGAAGTTGGCGTCCAGTATAACCGAATACAACAGAGTACCAGTGTTTTACATAAAGCGACTGCCTATCTGATCTCCACAATCCATTTATCAGGTAACACGATACTTCTTGGGAAGACTGACTACCTGTAACGACTATCAATAATCTACAAATGACAGCTGGGACCAACAGCTTAACTTGCTATCCAAGGCATGGAGGAGTCTCTGTATGACCCATCCACGGATCAACCGCGACAAACGTAGCTTAGTCTTTGATCGATCGACCTGTATGGCATTTACTTAGCCACGAGCTCCTCAATTCAATGTCGTATATACTCAACATTCGAATACAGCCACGTAAAGCATCGAACATATCGATTCAACAGCGTCTCGTGTCGACTGTGAGATATAGTCCACTACGATTACATAATAGTCTTTACTTACGTGAATGGATGTCCAAACATTGTCTGGAAACGTATAGCTCCTATTCTAGGTAACATAAATAGTAGTGATCGAATCGATTCACGAGAATCGAGAATTGAGAATCGAGTTTGGAAAATAAGCTTTCTTCTGTGCAACTAATCCGCATCGTGTCCAGGGTTACCGCTGTCTGTATCAAGCATTTGATCCAGTTTAGGTGAGAGCTGTTTACAATGTTGATTGGACTTAAACTTTATTTGCGAGCAATGAAATTGAGTCATTATCTATCTTCTATTGTATATCTTCTTCTATCTATCTATACTTATAATAAATCTGTAGAGAGGTCAATTCTGTACATGAAACATATTTCCAAAATAACTATCAGGGGGTGATTAGCGATCGATACTGATGCCGAAAATGCAATCAGTAAAATTTTTGTCTGTCTGTCTGTCTGTATAAACTCTATAGAAACAAAAACTACTGGACGGATTTTAACGAAACTTGGTACAATTATTTGTCATACTCCTGAGCTGGTTATAGTATACTTTTCATCACGCTACAATCAATAGGAGCAGAGCAGTGAAGGGAAATGTTGTCATTTTGTATAAACGCGCTAATCTCAGGAACCGCTGGTCCGATTTAAATAATTCTTTCAGTGTTAGATAGTCCATTTATCGAGGAAGGCTATAGGCTATATATCATCACGCTAAGACCAATAGGAGCGGAGCACCACGCGGACGAAGTCGCTGGCAGAAGCTAGTTAATTATAAAATTATTATTATAACATACAAGTTTCTTCGATTGGATAGTCTATATTTCGTGAATAAATAGGTTTGTTTGGATGTACCATTCATAGTTTTGAAGATATTAAGATTTTTGTAATCGGCGCGCTTACTTGCCTTGATTCATTTGTTATAAAACTTTATTACTTGATGTCATACCTTATAATTCAATTTAATAATTTAACGTAGCAAAATTGCAATGGTTGAAACATTCATTTTGCAAATAATAGTCTGAATTTCCCTAAGAATGAATAACACTGAATACACAAAACAGATTCAAGTCTCAAGACTGAAGTGTAATTTCCACAATTTCTATTCCAGTGTTGTTCATTCCGTGAGTACACGAAGCGTTGAGCGAATCGATTGCACGTCGCGCCGCGTCACTGTTCAAAGAAGTAGTCTAGAGTCCAGAGCATTAAATAGCTTGGTCGCCTGGTCGCCTGGTCGCCGGGACGTTTGAGGGGCTAGACAAGTGGTAAAAACGCTAGTAGATTAGAATACAAAATGTATGGGAATGACATTCGTTTACGTATATCTGTCATTTAATGTCATTCCCATACATTTTGTATTCTTATCTACTAGCGTTTTTGGCACTTGTCTAACCCTACTGGACTATTAGTAGTAGTAGTCTGGACAGTCATGTATGCTGGTACACTCAGCCAAGTGATGTAAAGAATTACCTTTATCTCATAAATAAAGATTTTATGATTAAAAGTTTTATATTTAGGACCACGAAGAGGAGTTTTCGGAATCACTATTCAGTTGTCAGAGTCAAACACAGCTACTAACATAGTATAGCACCATCTCTTTTTCACAACGAAACTATTCCTGCTTTGACACGTCATGGTAAGGCCCCATAGGATACTTTTATCTAGTTTTTGTACGACCGTTTAATCCGTCATGAAAATTACCCTCAGTCAATTGGGGTAAGTCGGCGTAGCATTTTGCTACGATCGCGTAATAATCGTAGCTCGGTTGGAAATGGCGTAGCACCTTGGTTCTTTCTGTTCTTTCATATAATTGGTATATTGGTCAGAATACTTAACTTTAGTACTTATTATCATAACGTTTAAAACACTTATCTAAATTAAATACTATTTTAAATTCAATCCGATATGTTACGTTACCAGTTAAGTTAAAGTTTTATCTAACGTTTTATATTTATGACCGTTTACGCCAACACCAGTCTAACTTATTTACCAGATACCAAGCACGGGTTAAAGTTATTTGCCAAATAAATTTGTATGATTAAAATTACAATTATGTTTTAATCTGGGAGATAGCAGAAGTGGTGAAATAGCATTAAAATATTAACATGACGTATGATAATTCTAACGTTGTTTTATAACAGTCCTACAGTATTATAGCGAAACTTATCTCGCTATATGAGAACGACGGCAAGATTCCTATATCGCGCAAGTAAAGTTCGCAAGCCAATTAACACATATATAGGACTTCCTGACATCAACCATGACAGTGGCTCGACAGGCTATATCATTCGCCTGGCCGGAGGATCCTCTCTTTTCATTTGAGTGAGCACAGTGATCCTCTATAGTACAACGTTAAAAATATTCAACTCTCATTTAAAAAATCTTCGTCACATTCATCAATTCTTCAACATCACTGGTTTTCTTATAGCAAATACAGAAAAAAACTACAAAATCCATGTAATGAATTCTAAGTGAAAGTAAATTTAAAATAACTTACTAAGCAAAATCTAAGTTAAAAAAGGCTTTTAACACAAATCAGCGTTTAAGTAGATAACTTAAAAAAAAACTTGGCAAGTAATTAGGTACCTACACGAAGTTTTTAATCTTTTTTTATTAAGAAAGTTTTACCATCATCAATCATTTAAACACTTTTGTTAGTTTGTAAAAATGGCTTTTAGTGAATTATTGTTATGCTGGAAGAATTTTAAGGGTTTTGTTTTCGGATGGGAAATCATCAAATGACTCCTCCCGCCATGGAAGGGGCGTGGGGGAGTGTCAGACTCTTACTGACTAAAACCCATCCATGTTCCTTCCTCAGTCCTTTGTATTCCGTGGGCACGATATCTCTTTCGAACGTCCCGCAGCCCCGGCAGGCTATGGCCCCTTGGGGAAGGCCCCGTCACTATTGCTGACAGCTCTTTGAGGCGCGCGTGGAACACGAACGTGCCGTTTCACTAATACCCTGAGAGAACTGTTTAATATATGCTATGTTATTCCTCAGATCTTTGTGTTCCGGGGGCGCGGTAACTTTTTCGAATATCCCGCAGCCCCAGCCGGGTGTTTTAAGGGTTGGCTTAAAATATCTAGGAGTTACTGCTAACGCGTAACTGATCGATTTACATTTAGGACACGAGAGGAAATATTCTTTTATATAGACCTACGAGGTTGGTATCGATACTACACAGGGACACTTATATAGGGATCATCATGTGTGATATTTGTGATTATCATCATCATCAGCCTTTTTAGTATTGGTTCACTATTTGACATAGGACCTAAAGAGTGTGAGTGAGATATCGCCCAGTTTTCAGCTTGGTGCATTCAACTTCGCACTTTTCGTAGAGCGTCACTGCATCTTGGTGGAGGGTCTCTCTCGGGTCTGTTTCCCGCGTCCCTAGATAAAATACCAATAACCGTCTCTAGGATCCTATTTATCTCCCTTTCAAATTTCAACCATATCGGTACAGCCGTTTTACCGTAACAAACAAACTCGTTTGCGCATGTATGTATATAAATAAGATAAATTCGAAAAAATATACATCGTGTAAAATAAATTGCCAAAAAATTTCCTTCTGAACCCCTATCAGCATAAACAGCATTATCTCCAAAACATGGAGCAACAAACGACAGAAACTTGGAAGCAACCCCCCCACCCACATCCGCTTCTACCTTTCAATAAATATTGTTTTCATTTCAAGTTGTTCCGTATCGCTGTATCGGCGCCCGGCCTCCTCCACTCAATTTCCTTTAAACCTTTAAATTGAAAGGGGAGGCGCGGTGAGTACAGCCGGGTATATTGGAACACTTATCGCGCATAATGACGGCTTGTGGACTTGCAATTTTAAAGTTATGCAGCGGCTATCATGTTCCGTGGCGATATGGCGATTTTAGCATCGCTTTCATTTTTGCAGTCGCCGTTTGGAGGGTTAATAAAGTAGTTTGTGTAATGTTTTACACGTGTAAAGTAAAACTTACTTTCTTGTATTTAATCTTGGAGTTTTAACTATCATATTTTCATATAAAAAAAAAAGATTTCTATAATTTGCATTTAAAAAATTTGCCACTTAACAATTTAAATTAACTACATATTTTGATGGCAGTGATTAATAATCGTATAAGAACAAGACATTTGAAAAAATATTTAACACAATAAAATACAATAAAGCAGCAGGCGTGAATTAATAACTAAATAACAAGTACCGTAGATAACACCGAAGCAAAATAGGATACAATTGCAGACTCAGATTAAGAACCTCAGACGTTTTAGACATATTAAGACAACGCGTATCGAATCCATATCATTGCACATTTAAGATTACACAATATTTTCAAAACTTACTAAAACAGTTTTGAAAATTGAACTATAAACAAAATTGATATGCTTCCAGGTCTAAACTTCAAGCCACAAACTCAGACACAAAACATTTAAAAAGAATATCAATTTATATCGCAGACAGCATAATGCTAACTTTTAAAGTCAACTGCATAAATTGGCGACGGAAACTTTTCTCCCAGGTATATTTTAGACATGTTTGAGCTTGTTCCTTATTGTGGGGTTGAAAGAATAATGGGTAAATGCAAAACAGGTGCCTATTTTAAAGTTGGCTTGTTTTCGCTTTGGAAGTTATGTGTGTTGTAAAGGAAAGAGAAGAAAGAAACAGTTCAGGAAATAACCAATTAGAACAAATGAAAGAATGATAAGTTTTAGGTATTGTATTTGGTTGATTTCGTAAGACAAAATTGCAAGTTTCGATAATTACCATGTTCTCAAAGCTGATATAGTTCCTAAAAAGGTTATTTTAGTCATATATGTATGTTTATAGCAACCACACTATGAAATAACATTTAATAAGAACTTTGTAAGACCTTTTTGTGTTGTTTCCGCATTTCTTCTCAAGGATTGTCAGTTATCAAATGATAACGGCACTATGTTTAAAAAAATAACCTTTAATTGGCGTGTAAAATAATCCATAATGATATGTGAAACCTATGGAGGTTGCCTGCCGGGGCTGCCAGATTCTATTCGAAAGAGTTATCGCGGCCCTGGAACGCAAAGGACAAAGGAAGGAACATGGACGAGTTTAGTCAGTAAGAGTATGACACACCCTTCCACTCCGCCCACAGCAGGGGTGATTCCATTTTGATGGTTCCCCATCTCTAAAAAAACATAGAGAAAAATATTTAATTTAATTTTCTTTCAATTACTAAGGGTATTTGTGCTGACTTGACTGGGTATTATAGTAGTTGCAATAAGCCGATTAGTTGCAACAGCACTTTACCTGCATTGGTCATTCATGTCTTTTAATAGAGCATTTCATTCATTTCATTTTCATCAGACTGTCACATGGATTTATTTAAAAAGACTTACGGCCATAGTTTTAATATCTTCGGATAAGATTGCTTAAAATTATGTGATAGATAATTTTATATGAATAATATTCCAAACATGAATTTATCTGGTAGATAGTTTTTATCAAGAAGCAGTAAAACAAGCCTTTAAGGATTCTTAATCTTTGCAGAGAATCCTATACCCGTTATACTTTCCCGAAAACAACCCTTTTCTCCCACTCCCCAAGAATTAGTTCCATATGATTCAAAACGTCAAAAAACATCTGGACATGTTCCAACAAGAATAAATCATGTCAAAACATAGCTGCAATAAAGCGGAATACGCTCCGATAAAGACTGGGCAATTGGGTTATTGGCTCCAATGTTTGTCTTAGTGCTGGGAACAAGCCCGTTGTCCCATTTAGTTATGGTCATAAAATAAACCAATATTGGCGATAGGTTTTGGGCGTGTGGAGTATAACAGTTTGCTGATATTGTAGTGTTTGTCGAGCTTGTATCCATATGGGATAGTCTTGTTGTGTTCTTAGAATATATATTAGCGGATTGATGTAGCTTTTTATCTTACGTCTTGGATTTTTATATCTCAGTATATATCGACGGAAGAAAGCGATTTTGTCGTATCTCAAAAAGTCCGATTTTACACCAGAGCAAAAAGACTATTTCAAAAATTCATAAATCTTAAATTAAGAAAGTTAGAAAGCTGAAATTTTACATGTTTTTTCTATTAATTAAACTTTATTTAATAAAGGTGATTGGAATATTCTAGAGTTACTACTTCATTGACTTTTGACTAGTTACAGCAATTGATTTTTTAATATCGAGCTGCAGAAATGTTGTATCAGTAAGGTAAAATATATGGCTTATTTAAGTAGACTTCAGTTTCCATGCAGCGCATCTGCTGTATCTCAAAGAAACGATAAACTCTACAGGGCTATTTAGCTGTATGAACTTTTAATGAAATAACTTTCTACATTTGAAATGTTTTAAATACAATAAGAGTCAGAGATGTAAAAACAATAAAATACTGTATCTATTTCTTAACAGTTTTATTTAAATTTAAAGAATGTAATGACACAAATAAAATCAGTCTGCAATAACTTTTATTCTTTTTTAATTTTAATAATCAGTCCGACAAAATTCTTCTTCTTTATTAGTTACATAAATTCAGTCTGTTCTTATCTCTCTTCTTCATTAATTTTAATAAGTATACACTTTCCCTTCTATAGTTTAACAATCAGCCTGCCATAGTTTTTCTTCTTCATTAGTTTTAACAATCAATCTGCTAAATTCAGTATTTGTTTTTAAACTTAATAAAAGTAATCATCATGTTACTTTTCCTTCTTTGTTCATTAGTTACATAAATCAGTCTGCTATACTTCCTCTTTATTGCTTTCAACAATCACTTACTTATACTTTGTCCTAAATATTATTTCTAAACACGTAAACGAACGTTTTGGGGTGTCCATTAACATCTAAGCGATCCAAGCCATGCTCACCTGCCCGCGGTACACCCTGCTAATCAACAGACGAGGCAATGGCGTTTCTCCAAGTGGTAGGCTCCGGCTGCGGCTGGTCACCACCCTCAAGGCAGAGTCATATGCCAAGCGTCCTCGGACGTGTTCCGGTGTGTTGCCTGGAGAGAAGCCAATAGGGAGGGTGGGTCTGTACAGTTGCGCTGTTGTAATATGCCGATCCGGTGGAGGGCAGCGGGAACTGAAGCACGTTGCACCGCTGGCCGATCGTAGGTAGTTGAGGGCCCAAGTAGTAGGCTAGCTACCTGTGAAAGGCTGCCCCGCCACCTTACGCATAATCCCGGAATTGCTCCATCGTGCCAATTGGCGATTGGATGGGAGGACCCGATGGCGATCTCCGGGGGGGTTCGGGCGTGCCCCCTCCAGACTAGTCAATCCTTCAGTGCAGCGTCTCTGTGTTCACCACTGATTCTGCGCAGAGCCTCGTACTCTTGGGGTTGCACTCAAATATCGATGCGGTCCACCACCACCTTGAGATCGCTGAGCTGCTCTTCCTTACGGAGACGCAAATCAGACGACCAGCCGACGCGTCGAACTTGCAGTACCCAGGGTATTCCCTGGAGCACAATTTCAAGGCGCGCGCTGGCGTCTGTGTCTTTATCAGCGATGCCATCTGCTGCCGGCGTCTCCGTAACCTTGAAGACTCCGCCTATTCGCAGACGCTGTGGGTACTGGTCGATACAGGTGTGGACAAAATAGTCTATGCCTGTGTGTACCGCTCACACAGCGGCGATCAGGAGACAACCGGGCTATTCGAACATCTCAGTGAGGCTGCCGACGAGGCTCAACTCGGGTACCCGTCTGCTCAACTTGTCTTTCTGGGGGATTTCAATGCCCATCACCAGCAATGGCTGTTCCTATACCAGAAGACCGACCATGTTGGCAGAGAGGCGTTTAAGCTCGCTTTGTCGCTGAATCTGTCCCAGCTGGTAGAACAAGCAACGCGTGTACCTGACATTGATGACCACACGGCAAACTGCCTGCACCTTCTGCTGACTACTGAACTGGACCGATACAGTGTGTCAGTTTCATCCCCCCTGGGAACTTCTGACCATTGTCTGGTGAAATCTGTACTGTCCTTTTCACCACCCGATTTCAACCCTAAGGGCACTAGACGGGTTTGGCGGTACAAGTCAGCAGACTAGAATGAGATGCGTTACTTCTTTGCATCTTATCCTTGGCGGCGAACGTGCTTTTCTTCTGATGACCCATCGAGCTGTGCGACAGCAATCTCGGAGGTAATTTGTCAAGGGATGGAATATTATATTCTTTTCTCTGACATTCCTCTCGAGCACCAAGCTCGCCCATGATTCAATGCCGAGTGCTCAGTTGCGGAGGCAATGAAACATTCGGCTTACCAAGATTGGGCTGTTGCTCGACGTCGTAAAGCCTTTAACAGTGCCGCCAAGTCCTGCAAGAAGACCCTGCGCAGAGCTCGCCTTGACCATATAAGCCGAATTGGATCAAAATTAGCCTCCTATCCCACGGGAAGTAAGGCGTTTTGGTCCCTGGCTAAATCGGTCTAGGCCAATTTCTGTCGCTCGTCTTTGCCTCCTCGGCTGAAACCGGATGGATCACTGGCTCACACAGCTACTGATAAGGCTAACTTATTTGCCTGTGTCGGTTTGCTGAAAACTCACGTCTAGACACTGTGAACAAAATACCACCAAAGCTACCTCCTTGCGATACCACAATGCTACCTATCAAAAGGAGGTACTCAAAACACTTCGCAGCCTAGATGTGAATAAGGCCAGTGGACCTGACGGTATACCAGCCATAGTTCTGAAGAACTGCGCTCCTGAGTTGTCTCCTGTTCTGACACGCCTGTACCGCCTTTCTCTCAAAACAGGTGTAGTACCTAAGTCCTGGAAGCTTGCCAACGTACAACCTGTGCCCAAAAAAGGCAGCCGGGCTGACCCTGCCAATTACCGCCCCATTGCAAGCGTGTATTAAACACCCGCATCCTGGCGTACCTAGAAGACAATGACCTTCTCAGCGATCGTCAATACGGATTTCGTCAGGGCCGATCTGCTGGAGATCTCCTAGTGTACGCCACGCATGTATGGGACGAAGCCATTGAGAAACGGAGAAGCACTAGCCGTGTTTCTCGACATCTCTAAGGCTTTTGACAGGGTCTGGCATGCTAGCCTTATAGGCAAGCTTTCCTCCTATGGGCTCCCTGTAAGCTTGTGCAACTGGGTATCTGATTTTCTGAGGGAACGGTCGATCCGAGTGGTCATAGATGGCTGCTCGTCTGACCTAATGGCTATCGACGCGGTGTACCTCAGGGATCAGTTCTTTCTGCAACTCTATTTCTGCTGCATATTAATGATCTGCTGAAGCCCGGCGAATAATTGGGTATGCAGACGACAGCACAGTTGTGGATAGATATTTATCCAGTGCACAGGCCACCAGCGCCGAGACGCAATCCCTGAGAGAGGCCATGGTAGAGCGCATGAGCCTTTCACTTCAGGCAGTGTCTGAATGGAGTGACAACAACCTCGTGAGGTTCAATGCCTCTAAAACTCAGGCGTGTCTTTTTTCTGCAAAAAGAAGTCCCTTCACCTTGATTCCCACGCTCCGAAATGAGTCCATTTTGATATTCGACGAAGCGTTTTGCTTCTTCCTTTATTATGCGGACAGCGAAGGAGTGGAACTCATTGCCTGCGTCAGTTTTCCCTGAATCATATAACCTTGGAGTCTTCAAGTCAAGAGTGAATAGGCATTATTTGAATTTGCGTGTACCATCCTCGACGGCATCGTCACTTCCCATCAGGTGAGATGCAGTCAAACGCACTCAAATCTTAAAAAAAGAAAAAGAAAACAGCAAATAAAAATGTTTTAAAATAATATTTTAAGAATTTACAATTCCGCGTTCTCATTATCGGCGCTAACGCACAACTGCCGCGCGATCAGAATGGCGTAAGTAGGACACGCGACGCAGCGGGTGGAGGGAGTTGGTTTTGTTAGAGTGACGTATTACTTACTGTACACAAAACAAGACACTATTCTAATGATGTTAGTAAGATTTTCGCTATAAGATTATACGTTTGAAATGCAGTAACTATTTGATAAGTACTCACGTCAGTTCGGCGCATTTGCTGTATGTTCGACAACGTAAGAATTTTGGGGCGGCTGAAATAATGTATCTCCTTAAAATCAATGTTCGACTCAGGAAAAGAGTGCTGTAACTGTTTACCATACTAGTACTATGGTCGTATCTATTTTATTTTCGAAAGTTGCGATTTTTTGTCTATTTACAGCAATTGGTCAAGTAAATAGTAAAAAAAATAGAAAAAAATCGATGACGTATCTTTATTTTTTTTCATCGTAGAAAGACGATTTATACACCATTCGACGCGCGATTTTTTTCTTAACATGAATACAATTAAAAGTAATTTAGCCAATTTTTGAGATACGACATTTCCGCTTTCTGCCGTCGATATTTTGCTAGTACAAATATGAAACGAACTTTTCCTAAGAATCACAAAAGTGTAGCAACAGCGCAGCGGTCTTCAAAAACAAATTGAATCTCTTTAAAATATACAAAATCAGTTGCAAACATCTAGTTTTCGTTCAAACACCTTCAGTCGATACAAATATTTGTATCAGCATTGAAATTGAACTGCTGCCGTTTGAGATGTAAAACAGTGACGCTGGCTTACCTCATGGGTATACTCAAATGCTTATGTGATCGACACATTGGGAATTACTCTGTTCATATGTAAACTTTATATTTCTACGATCAGTATATAGTATACACAGGGGATAGTTTTTGATAGAAACTCTTTGTATTCCACTACTGAAATATGTCAATAAGAATAGGCAAGACTATGTTGCGCGTTTATATCGATGATATAAGTATATTTGAAAAACACTACATACAAAAACTGCTAAAAGGATTTGAACGAAATTTAGTGTACACATATTTTATAAACTAGATTAACATATAGGATATTTTTATTCCAGTGCGCGTAGTAATTTAGGTTGTAGGTAGGAATCGTGTGAAAAGCTAGTATTGTTATAACCTAAACAAAACTACGGTAATCAATGTTCAATTGTCTGTGAAACACAGTGTAGCCTACATTTGAGTTATTAACGACGTGTTGGAGGCATAAGTCGTCTCGCCAGTAACATATAGCCACAATAATTCTTCATCTGTCACTATTATAGCTTCCAGTACATTATCTTAATTGCTTTACTGTGCATAAGTTGTATCAAACAGCCGCATACTAACTGCCAAATTTACATTTCATATTTTTTATCCGACTTAAAAAAAGTAGGTTCTTTATTCGAGTAATTTTTATGGGTGTCCACGATTTCCTCTAGAACTGCTGATCATTAAAGTTATCTTTGTCATACTCTGTGAGACTCCTTCATGCCTCGGAAAACAAGTAAATACTTTGATTCTGGTGCCATTTGTACATAATATATAAAAGGCGTAACTGGTCCACATAGGCTGAAAATTAGTCTTACCTGACCTCCTTGGGTCAGATAAGCAGTCACTCTATGTAAAACATTGGTATTTAGTTGCATCTGGCTAGACCCGACTCCAGGATAGTTGGGAAAAGGCTAGGCAGATATTATTTTTCCACAAACAAGCTGGTCATATTGCACTTAAAAAGTAAATAAAAACAAATTCCAAAACAAAACTCTAAAATTAAACCAATTAACAAAATTATGAAAGCGAATTAAAACTAATGATTACACTTGCACGCGATTTTGTACCTAAACAGTATGCAATTAAACATAAATTCCCATAACACAACGATTTCCGGGTCAAAACGATAGCGGAGCTCCACTATAGCGTTACTTATCATGCGATTATACATTTTATTGATGCTTAGCTTCTAACAAGTGGTTCTAAGTCACAAGAGGTAGCGGTTAGTTCAGACATTCTTTCAAATAACTGTTAGGTATTTCAATACAAAAATATTATTTAAGTTTTTCTTCTGAACACACATACATTGTTACGCTTTCACAGTAAAAGGCTGAACTTATTTGGATGAATTTGGATTACTTCGAAGAGTTAGGTTATAGGCTAGTTTTTACCCGCGAAAAACAGCTGGTAATAAAATAAAGATTAAGAAAAACACAAAGATCATCAAAATTAAAAATATATTAATTAAACTGGGAATTGCAGTATCGCTTTTTATTCTAATCAGCATGTTAATCTCGTCTGCCTTGCGCCAACAGTGCTGTGCCAGTGCCCTATTTCTTCGGGAGGCAACCCTAAACTGCGTGCGGATAAGTATTAAGAAGCCGAAATATCGTGACAGCCCTACGTAACACGATAACTTGGCGAGTCTCATTTAGAAATATTTTGTTCATCACGCGAAATTTGATTTGATAGTATTGAAATTGTAATTTTAATTATTTTATTGCAGTACTAGCTTTCCGCCAGCAGCTTCGCCCGTATGGGCTACACGAATTTAAATTAAATATGACAGAGTTTCGTACAAACTTTGCCCTCCTGTTTCACCTCCTTAGGGGTAAAATTTCAGAGAATCTTTTCTTATCAGATGCCTACGTCATACAAAGAACACGCCCTCCAAGTTTCAGGTCTCTACGATCAACGGTTTAGGCTGTGCGTTGATCCCTCAGTCATTCAGGACAAAGCATTTTATATGTATGGATGCATTGTGTACTAGGAGTGATGCAAAATGATTTCTCATACAATCGATGACTTTCCAGATTATTGTACCTGAGGGGGTGGTCCAGGGCTATGGAATTATTCAAAAAAGTATGTGCATCCTTGGAACTCAAAGGACAATTGAATTACCCACGACCCTGGAACGCAGAGGGCAATAAAAAAACTGATGTATTTCAGTCAGTAGGTAAGAGTCTGGCACTCTCTTCCCCTCCGTCTTCAGCTAGAGGATTTCGTAGAGGCTCCTGTTAAAGGGTTATTTGACGATTTCAAAATTGTTTTTATAATAAGTGAAAGTGACTACATAAGTTGAAAATCGCCAATCCACTCGGAGCAAGCATGGTGATTAAGAAATTAATTCAAGTCTTCTCCATTTAAGAAGAGTCAATTTTACTTTCAAACTAGGGCAAATTATCAAGGGACTGTCCTCCCTTTTTCTGCTAAAGTCGGGTAAAAGGGGGTAGTAGCGTATTTCGCTTAAAGTATAAAAGGAAAGATTAATCGTGCGACGCAAAGCGCCAGGCAATATCATTTTATGCTGCTCCAGAGAAAATTGTTCCAGAACATTCTGAAGTGTTTCTTGTTTAACAAACATTGAAGTTTTATTATTGTATGCGCTTTATAGTCGATGCTAATCCAAATTTAGGATCAAGAATATGATATTAAAAATCAAACTCATCATCTAAATTCACTCTACATCTTGGCATAATTAATATCCACGATTACCTATAGATATTTAAATTTTATGCAATAGTTACCAGAAAGACGATTTTATTTTAAAATAATACTTCTATTGTACACTCAATGATGAATCCTTTATGGAATTTAAAAAGCTAACCAATTTTAAATAAGAATAGAAAAATAACGAAATATTCTATAATCTCTTTTTTAATGCTATCAAGCATTACATTTCTACTTATCGACAGACTTGCTTATAGAGGTAGTTGGCAATATGCCAGAGAAACTAATAAACAGGCCACAATAATATTGGAATAGCCGATATAGCCCAGACGGTCCACTGAACGGCTAACAGCGCGTGATGGGTGACGCAATTAATCGCATTCACTTGGTAATTTCGAAGTTGCGGTGGTCTAGTAGTTGAGGCACCTGCATCTCGTGTAAGAGTGTACAGGTCCGAAATCTGACAAGTACAAATAATGACTTTTTAGCCAGCCTTTGTACTATACCACTGTTAAGTAAAGACCTCTTCTCATACAGAGAAGGTATGAGCATTGATCACCACGCTTGCTCAAGCTAATAAGCGATTTCAAACTTTTTATTTATTCTATGTTTTCCACCACGGTTAGTCAGAGGTGTCTTTTTACCGATAAGAAATCATCAAATGACCCCTCCCGCCGTGGGTGGGGCGGGTGGGAGTGTCAGACTCTTACTGACTAAAACCCATCCATGTTCCTTCCTCAGCCCTTTATGTTCCGGGAGCGCGGTAATTTTTTCGAACATCCCGCAACCCCGGACTCAGTGGTGTCTAAAGATACACTTAGAAAGTACATATGACTTTAGAAAGGTCATATTGGTACCATGAATATCTTATCTTTATCATAATATTGTTCTATGGAAGGTACGAACACTGTCTAACTAGTGATAAAACTTAAAACATTTTGTAAGGAGCTAACAGAACTACTTAAAATGTTTGCATAATTATAAGTTACGTCGCTTTTAAGTACATAAGCAACATCACTTAAAACAAAGATACGAACTTGGTGTTATACTATGAAACTAGAACTTAACTTTAGCATGACGTCATTCACAAACGTTTCCCTATTAATTTATAGTGTTACAAAATAATAACTCGTCACAACCAGTAAGATATTTATTTAACTGTTTTTTTTTTTTTTTTTTTTTTTTTTTTTTTTTTTTTTTTTTTGTGTATGGCATCTCGCAGGTCAACCTAGAAGGTTGTCGACTGCTTAACCGGGCTTGCCTGTGAAGTGCCTTAAATAAATTTAGGGCCTCCAGCCAGGGCTTAACTTACAAAACTAAGCGACTACACGCTAAGGGCACCCCCTAGTGGGGTACGGGCCTCGGCTTAGGGCGTCGCTGGGGGAGGACAGCAAGGGACAGGCTGGATCAGAATAAATTTTGATTATTATAATCGGGAATTTTAAAGCTATTAGCTCAGCTCGCGGGCTGGCTCGTCGAGCTAGGGTCGGGAGGGCATGGACAAGGTCGTCGCGATGGACCTCGGCGGCGAGGTCGATACGAACGCGGTCTGTGTTTGTGTAGAGTGCTAGTGGACCTACTGCTCTCTTGGTAGAGGGTTATAGCGTCATCGGGTATGGTGAGAGTATGCCTCGGGCGGCGAATTTTACTGATCTGGGAGGGTGCGTATCCGGCGGCCGAGACGACCAGAGGGTTTGGATGCTTTTCGGCAGCATCAAAGTAATGCTTGGCGGCACGTTTCATGAACTGCTGGATGGTGGGCAGTTTGAGATCGAGATGGAGATTTATTTAACTGTATCGATGGTCTGGTGGTTGCATAACGCGACTGCTGTGAATAGGCCTTTGGGTTCAAACCGGTATATCGTCAACAGCTTACATTATATTCTTACTAATATATATAAATGCGAAAGTAACTGTCAGTTTGTATGTCTGTTACGCTTTCACGAGAAAACCGCTTAACCAATTCGGATAAAATTGTATATGAAGATTAGCATCCCGCCAGCGGCTTCGCCCGCGTGGGCTATACGAATTCAAATAAAAATTACAGAGTTTCATACAAACTTTGCCCCTCTTTTTCATCCTTTTAGAGATAGAATTTTGGAAAATCCTTCTTTATCGTATGCCTACATCATACAAAGAACATATCCTCCAAGTTTCAGGTCTCTAGAATCAGCGGTTTTGGCTGTGCGTTGATCCGCCAGTCATTGAGAACAAAGCATTTTATATGTATAGATATCTGAGCTGTGGAGGAGGATATAGGATAGAATGGTTATCTAGATGCGTGAATTAGTTACCTAGATAAGCGGGTGAAACACTAAAATAGTTATAAAAATTGTGTTTACATTTCCAAAATGCACTGGCAACCCTCAAATAATTAATAACATTACCAAAAAAGAAAATCGTAAAAGATATCCAAGTTTAAATTCTGAATATTACACGTCTTGCCCGGTGTTGCCAGTCCGTTTGGCGGGTTGCCAGCAACTCTGAATAAATGAACGTGAATGAAAACATTTGTTGCTCTCAAGCCATTGTTGGGTTTGTTTTTTCCGGTTCCATGACGGTAGTTTGTTATTTTTTTATTAATGACAGAATGCATTGTAACGGCTTCAAAAAAATCTAAGTTTGAATTTCAATATAAAGTAAATAATGATTTTTGTGATAATTGCTGTGTGTATTACGCATATAACCTTTTTGTTACATTAAAGTCCTGCGTTTCGTAAGAATTGTACCTACTTATTATCCAGACAAAAAGTTTTGAAAATCCTTCAAAATGCCACTTGCGTGCTGATATCTATACTCTATACTAATATTTGTTTGTTTGCTTGAACGCGCTAATCTCAGGAATTACTGTTCCGTGGTTAAGGCACCTGCTCTAGTGTACGAGTGTGCAGGATCGAAACCTAGCAAGTACCAAGGTGACTTTTCTAAAGTCATATTATGTACTTTCTAAGTACTTATTTCTCTATGTATCCTAGACGTCACTGACTAACGGTGAAGGAAAACATCGTGAGGAAACCTGGACTAAAAAGTCTGAAATCGCTAATCCGCCTTGAGCAAGCGTGGTGATTAATGCTTATGCCTTCCCTGTATAAGAAGAGGCATGTGCCCAGCAGTGGAACAATATACAGGCTGATAATAATTATGACGAGTAATATAGACAGTAGGATTAAATTAAATACCAATTATAAGATAAAGACATGTTTGCGTATGCACAGATCATTAATTAGTAATACAAAATTGATGATAATGTAAGAAAAAGCCTGATTTTGAAATTTCTGTTAGCGTTTTTCCAAACTGTAGTCGTAAAAATTGGGGTTGTACCGGATGTTTTTCTGATACTCCACCTTTTTAATTAAAGAAATCACATCTTTTATTTCCACGTCTAGTCTTGTAAGTTTCTCGAACATCTTAAAATTGAAGTATATCGTTGAAATAGTTGTGTGGTACGACTGGTATGCCCATAACACCCATTTTTGCATGTTCTTCAGATGTCTCAATAAGGCGAATAAGAATCCCAGTTTGTATCTGTGGTTGCCCAAATATTTTTTTCGTAACACTTGGGCGAATACCAACTTGTAGCGGGTCTCGTAAATGAAATGCTCCATTAACTCCAACAACATCTTCTTAGCTTGCCATTTTCTCGGCTGATTTTCGTTCCATTCATAGATTTCTCTTCGGGTTTCAGGATGATTGTTTTTCTTGAATTGGGCGACCAACTCGTCAAATTTACGAGTCAACTCTTTCGGGTCATCTGCACCGATTAGAAAATTGGACACTGGCTGTATATCTTTGCTTAGAACTTTTTCGATTTGCCTCTGCAAGCGTCGCTTTTTCAAATCTCTTAACGTCATATTTATATATTTAGCTTCTACTTGTGGTGCTATTGAAGCCATGGCAATTTTTTCAGTTGTAACTTTAACTTCTGGTGCTTTTTCTGTCTTATTGGCCATTAATTTTATACTTGCATTATTTTTTTTTGTAGCATTTTGATTAGCTGCTGGTGTTGTATCATTTGTATCAAAAGGAAGACTGTTTAATAAAGCTCGTGCTTGGTAAACATCACCAATTTCGGAAGAAACAATATCATCTGCGTCTAAATCAAAGATTTCTTTTCCGTGTTTTGATTTTGTGCATATCGCTGAAATAATACAAGGTTCTTAAATATATCAGTCGTATAACCTAATTCGATAATTAAAAATCCATTTATATGCATGTATATATATGGAACATAAATAATAACATATACACTACTTGGAAAATTATTTAGTTACTCGTACTTTTCTTCCTTCCTATTAGAAGATGGACGTACACGTTAAATATGCCAAAATTAACTACTTACAAAACATTAACAATAATATGCATCTTGTGAGCATATTTGTTGCGTCACGTCCATCTATCGGCGAGACAAGTTTGTTCTAACATTATTACATAAGTAATCACACTCATAATTATTTTTAATTAATTTTAATGGTTTGTTTATGACCATTCTAATAACTAGGTGTGATGAGAGTTTTATGATTACAAGGAGTTTAGAACCAGTGAAGAAAGTACATAGGAAGTTGGTACTACAACTTTATATAAACTACTTATGGTTAGACAGGCACTTTTTTTTCATATATACATACGTATGTACACATGAGTCGAATACAGAACCTCCTTTATTTTTAAGTCGGTTAAAAATAGCCTATGTCGCAGTCAAAGAAACCCATTGACATTATTAGAAAGCAGGCCAAGCAGTATTCAATAACGCACACCAAACATAATTAATTAAACAGCAAAATCTAAGCAAACTCAAGGAAAACAAGACAGGATTGTTAATTTAAATACATTGAGCGCTTCCAGAATATAAAGTAAGGGTAATATAAATGACAAATTTATTAAGAAAATGACGTCACAATCCCGACGCACTGATTGACGATGATTTAGTAATAAAGTCCGCCATCTTGCTTATCTTGGCGGGAAGATACACAACACTGATTAATTGACTTAAGACAAAATAGAAAGGACAAATTACTTCATTGATCCATATTATACAGACTGGTATAATCCTAACCAGGATATATTTCTTATTATAAACGTGAAGGTGAGTATGTTTATTTGTCACGCTTTCATGGCTAAACGACTGAACCGATTTTGATGAAATTTGGCACAGAGATAGGTGGAAACCTAGATAAGGTTAAAATTACTTTTTATTTAGGTCCGTTCAATAGCTCCCCCGGGAAACGGGTGAAGCTGCACGAAACAGCTATTCGGTCTATAAATTATCACGCTATATGTTACATTGGATGAGCAGTAAAGTCCGACACACACCCGGACGTAATCTCGAGCCAAAAAATATAATATTTTTACCAATTTAATCACAAATAGGCGAGTATGCAGCAGATAAATTCAAAAAACCGTGAATCTATCGGCACTTGAAAATCCAAAGTTACCACCTCTAGAAGTATGTGTATCTGTATTTATTTTTGTAGGTCAACCCTATTGAAACTTTTAAAAGCTGATTATGCACTCTTTACTGTAACTGTTTGCATTCAATTAGACTTCGAATGGTTGCTTCATTCAGTTCGTTCTTGCTTCCTTTCGTGTTTAATGTTATATAACAAGGTTTACCATGGCCTAAATAAAACGTACTATGTACGGATTACGGACGAAAATATTAGTCATCTTTACTAATTTTATAAAAGTGGACGTTTGTGAGAATGTATGTACATATGTAATAAAAAAATAAATGTATGTTTTTAACTCATTGACGCAAAATCGAATTAATTTGGATGAAATTTGCCACACAGAGTATACTTTTTATCCAGGTGCGCGAAGTAAAAAACTAAAAAGTAAATGATATACAAAAATAGTGTAGCATGTATTTGTAATTATAGAATATGTGTTAAGTTTAACGCATATTCGTACTACCAAGAAAATAAATATAAGTACTTCAGCGTTGGGAAAACATAAACAACACAAAAAACTGCAAAAAAAAAACTCAACTTTCATGAACATTGAGTTTATAAACTAAGAACTCAACACGTTGTGTTACCAAGAAAAAATATGTATATTTCTACTTCAGCGTTAGGAGAAAATAACCAACACAAAATGCAAAAAAACTCGACTTTCATCAACATTGATGCACTATTCCATTCGTAAAGCGCATTCACAGAACTAGCAAGTCTCAGAGGACCGGAAAATGTCATAAAATTATTAACACACATGTGAAGACCAACGTTGGGGCCAATATTTTGACCAATATTGGTTTATGGACTTTGTAAGCTGCCATAACGGAATAAATTATGATGCGTCAGATGTATGCCGTCTGTTATCCCATCCAGGTTTAGGGCCTGTTTCACAACAGAACTTCTAGATAGGAAATGTTTACCAGATAAATTTCTAAATGGAATAGATTTCGTATGAAAATGATCTGCTAGATCAGGTAACCTATACTTGTCAGGGAGTAGTGAAGCAGCTACTAGAGTGACCAACGTTGGAGGTTGGTCATGGCAACTAAGTTTGTAACCAATATTGGTTTTATATGTTTAAGTTTTTTTTCCGCCAGCGGCTTCGCCCGTGTGGATATATGAATATATACGAATTCAAATTAAAAATAACAGAGTTTTATACAAACTTGCCCCCTTTTTCGCCCTCTTATGGGTAGAATTTCGGTAAATCCTTTCTTTTCGGATGCCTACATCATTTATAGAACACACCCACCAGGTTTCAGGTCTCTACGAAAAGCGGTTTAGGCTGTGCGTTGATCCGTCAGTCAGTTATTCAGGACAAAGCATTTTATATGTAGGTATAGACGATACTCTTGCAATATTTATATATTATACAGTTTCTTTTCTGTATTAAATAAATGAATAGTTTATGTTCCAAAATAAAGTTTTACGTTGTTATATTAAATTATTATTTACATACCGATTTATAATAATAGGTATTCTAGGCTCAAGCTTTCCACATATGAAATAATGCTGTGGTAACCGATTAAACTATGACGACAGCACAAGACGAAAGTACTGAAAATAATAATTATTCTATTGTCGTTTTGAAATACACATTGGTCATTTTAACTACACATATTTTTGCGTATTTAAAACAAAGTAAACTATTGTAACGAAGGTTGAAAGGCCACAGTTTAGGGTTACAAAACCATTTGTAATTCTCAGTCCCTACAAAACAGAACAAACGACAAAACTATTTAATTTAAACTAAATCAAAAGTCACCAACTTTTGCGTAAAACCTACTACAATAAATCACTTCTCTAACATTCTGGGTTGCCATCAATTCGTTAGTGTTGCCAACTTATCCATATTTTTTACCCGAGAGTTCCGATATCTGGCACATAGCTCAGCGTTCTACTTTCAAATGTGTTTCCATTAATGCATGACGATATGGCATTTATTTTGCGCGCTCATGAGAGGCAAAGGTAACGTAGGTACAAAGTATCAGGTGCGCCATTCTCAGGGTTGTTTTTTGAGATTCAAAGAAAAATATAGAGGTAAAGCTGCTTACATTTTGCATGTGATGGTTCCGTGTGAGGTGAAAAATGGATGCTTGCGATCTCAGCAGCAAATGGATTGCAAAACCTTCTTTTGTTTTTGCTGTTTTTTTTCTCGTACAAAATGTGCATAAGTGTTACGTTCTAACGTTTAAACAACTGAAAGACATCTGAACAATTAGAAGACTGTATGCCTTTATAATTACAGAATACAAATACTTGAACATTACGCCTTTTTCTCTTGTGTGACAATGCCTTAAAACTCATAGAAACCAGGTGAGCTGTCAACATAAAAATCTAAAACGCCCACATAATTGCGACACCCACAAAAATATACGACCTCATTTGTAACGAACGTTGCCAAACTTCAACTTTTTTCACCAGTACACCCATTTATCTCCATAATGGGCTAGCTTCAAGCGAGCAAGCCAAATACAATGGTACACCGGCCGGCACAAAAGTAACCAGCGATCGATTGACCTACAAAGCGAACAGTCGAAGCTGTACGGTAATGCTGGGCCATAAAACATTTATTTATGGGTAGCGGCAGTGATGGGGCAAGAATTATGGGGGGTGGATCAGCTGTGTCAGATGACGTGTGCTGCCATGACCAGCAAAGCTGTGTCGTGACACGTGAGTGGCCAGTTGACAAGAGCGTTTAATGTGAATAGATATATTAGGTTGTGAGTATATAATCCTACTAATATTTTACATGCAAAAAATTGTGTGGCTGGTGGTGTATGTATTTTATATTTTAAACAATGCATAAAAGTTATAAACTATATGTATAGCAATCTTAAACCATTTAGTAGTTTGCAAGCATCAAGCACATTATTAGTTAAATTACAAATAGATAACTTAGTACAAGTGATACCAAGAACACATAGTAATCATAAAATGTTATATCTGGAGAAGAACAAGAAACTCATCAAACTCGACGCCGTTAACTGGGAGCATACGCAAGACGCCTTTGGCCTTTAGCCTTTGGCCAAAATGATAGCCAGAGCCAATCCAAAGTGTAACTTGTGTGAACGAATCAGTTGTGTACCAAGGCCAAATATGGCCTACGGGGTTGTTCGAAACAAAAAGCGAAGGAAAGAACACGGATAGGTCTTAGTCAGTAAATAAATAAAATAAAATAAATAAATAAAAACGTTTATTTTCTCAACACAATATTTAAAATGCTACAATAATGTATTATGCTGTTGATAACAATGCAATTACAATATTGTGAGAGACTGGAGCCTAAGCTAAGCCAGAAGCCTTTGTTTCAGGACTCCAGTAAGAGTCTGACACTGCCCGCAACGGAGGAATTATTTAATGATTTCTCATCTATACATATAAAATGCTTGTCTGAGTGCTGATGGACTAACGGAATAACGCAAAGCCTAAACCGCTGATCGTAGAGACCTGAAAGTTGAGGGTGTGTTCTTTGTATGACGTAAGCATCCGATAAGAAAGGATTTTCAGAAATGCTACTCCTAAGGGAGTGAAAAAGGGGAGCAAAGTTGTATGAAACTGTCATTTTTAATTTGATTTCGTATAGCGCGAAGCCGCGGGCGCAAAGCTAATCCATAATAAAGGCATCTAAATATTCATGCATGCCTAGAATAGATAGAAGATCAAACTATTCCGCGACTACGGCATTACATTACACAACATTGTAAAACATTATGTTTTTTTTTTATTATCTGGTCTGGTATATTTATGTGATTCTTCAAAATATTATTCCTCAAAGTAAATCGACAATAAAAATTAAATAATTCTTAACAATATCTGGAATGACAGATCAGTAGGTATAATAAAACATTTCGAACGATCGAAATGTCAGATAAATTTTAAAAGAAAAAAAAATACCAATCGAATTGAGAACCTCCTATTTTTTGAAGTTGGTTAAAAGCAATGACGACACGACGTTTGATAACTGTCTTGCCTGAAAATTATGGTAAAGAAAATTTCCTATTCCTTCGTTTATATTCGCGTTTGAATTATAAAAGAAATCTTCATGTTTCAAGATAACAAATATATTATAGTTAACTAGCTGCCACGCGCGACTTCGTTCGCGTGGTATGCAACCTCTACCCAACTCCTACCCAACTCTGAATTTTCTTTGCTATAAACCTCACAGAGCCCAAGACCTTTCCAACGAATGCAAAACCGTGGAAATCGGTTCGTGCGTTCTGGAGTTATAGCGTCAGGAAGGAAAACTCAGACTATATTTTTATATAGTAGATGACACGATTCCCTGAAGAAAATCGAAAATAATTAATCACAGAGAGAATGCTACAGTAAAAATTATTTCAAAAATATGTTGCTAATTTAAAGCGTCCGAAACATCTCCGAAATCCGAATCCAAATCAGCTTCCAGACTAGCCAAATGCGACTAAGCACCTACCAGTGTTTGAAGAAGGCTGTTTTAGTTTTTTTTTGGATGGGAAATCATCAAATGAAGGAAGGGTGTGTCAGACTCTTACTGACTAAAACCCATCCATGTTCTTTCCTCAGCCCGTTGTATTCCGGGGGCGCGGTAACTCTTTCGAACGTCCCGTAGACCCGGCAGACGTTTGGCTGGCTATTATTTAGGTTAAAAGCTAAGCATTGCCATCTAACGTGGCAATGCCGCCAGACTCTTGGGTTGACGGCGGTTGACGGCGGTTGACGGCGATGAGGATGAATTTTTAGCTCATAATTAAGAAATTAAAAAATACCCTTAGTCTATGAAATATTAGTTTAAAAAGTAAAAATAACTTAATAAAGATTTAACACAAACCTAATACCTTTAATATTAATAAAACACCATTATTTGTATGTGCTACCTATTGACAGGTTTAAAGTCGGTGCCAAGCCAAATGTAATAGTGTTACTCATTCAGGTATTAAAAAGTTTTCATCTGTTTCACATTAATTCACATTGTTCTTTAAGTTTATTTACGTAGGTTAATCTTTAGGAATTTCATTTTGTTTAGGACTTGGCACCGACTTCAAACCTGTCAATAGGTAACACATACAAATAATGGTGTTTTATTAATATTAAAGGTATTAGGTTTGTGTTAAATCTTTATTAAGTTATTTTATACTTTTTTAATACTTTTTAGTTTTTTTTTTGAAGTCGGTTTTTTTAAACGTAGTTTTTTTAAATTTATTTTTTACTTTTTAGTGTCTGTAATAAGTTGCTCTGTAAACTACAGTATTTTTTACAGGATTTTTATAGATTACATAAGGAAGGCTATAACATTTCGTTGTTTTTATTGTCATAATTATATGTTAAATAGTTTTTTTTTAAGTAGCTATGGGTAGGCCTACGAAAGGTGCAGCTTTAAACAATATAGATCAAGAAACGGGAACGGAAAATATAAATCGACTCCGAAACAATTACGTCATCGATGTAAACAAAAATGTAAAAAATGTTCACAAAATGAAAACTACTGGGCCAAACCATGTGAAATTTTTATGGGACCAAATGGCATCTATTCCGCATCAAACTAAAAAAGAATCACGTAAATCGGATCATAAATCTCAGCGTAATCGGTGTACATACATAGAAAAAAAAAAAAAAATACCGATCGAATTGAGAACCTCCTCCTTTTTTTGAAGTCGGTTAAAGATAATAAGATTCAACATTTACCTATTAATCGAACAAAACTAGTATAGCAATATTTACCCTATAGGGTAAAGTTTCACAAGAAAAGGGCCGATATTCATTAATTAAGGCCCTCTCCGGTGACCCTTTATTAGTTTAATTTGGCGCAACGTTTTTGCGAAGACCTCTGTGTACTTTTAAGTAATTACACTGTAGTTCATTATTATTGAACGAGTTAATGGTGTTCCGTTTTATAGATAAAATTCGTTGTTTATTGAGGAACCTGTTTTGAACAAATGTTACACAAAGACCCAATACATTGTTGGGGATTTGTGATGTTTTTGTAATTAAACTAAAATTGCCGTTGCAGTAGGGCTTTTAGTAGTTTATACTTACGGTTTACATTAAGTCGTAAAAATATACAGACATACAGATAGTTTATTTGTTGTTATTCTTTTGATTACATTACACAGTATTTAAACTTGAAACAAAGTCACTTTACTAGATAAAACTTCAAGCAGTTTTTTTACTGCAAATTAGTTTCTGCACATTTATTGCAACTAAATTACTTACACACAAATACTTGGAATAAAAACTTAAATTTTAACGTTCCCGACTAAGTTTAAATTATAATGTTTTATAAAAGTTATTTAAGTTCAAAAACAACAACATAAAAAGCTAGCGAAAAACAGAGATATAAAATTTGAACAAACTGACTGACGGCGTGTTTTTTTCTTAAAATACATTTGCATTGTCTTTATTTGCAAGACACTGTGATTGTAATATTTATTGTAGAAAAACAATTTTATTTGAAAACTCTTGTTGGATGACCGATGACCCTTGTTTTCGAACAATAAGCCAAGGTCAAAGAGAGGTGCAGTTCTAAGAGTTATTTACTTACAGCGTTCATGAAAATAATAAGAATAACAAACTATCCAATCCACTCGTCAAATAAAATCTGTGGTCGTTGTACCCCTGTCATGGACGAAACTAATGAGTACTACAACACTTCATGTATCGAACTTTTTCGCAACTATGTTGAAAAATATTACTATGAGAACCAGTAGTTAATATGGAGTGACTGCCTAGGTCTATCTGATCTTTATAACCCACTAGCTTCTGCCCGCGACTTCGTCCGCGTGGAATAGTGGTGCTCCGCTCCTATTGGTTTTAGCGTGATGAAATATAGCCTATAGCTTTCTTCAATAAATGGGCTATCTAACACTGAAAGGATTTTCAAATCGGACCAGTAGTACCTGAGATTAGTAGCGTACGCAAAAAAAGTAACTTTTCTGGTTGATTTCTTACACCTTGTGTCCGAAAAACCCAAATATCTTACGGGACCCTATTTTTTTCCAAAATAAAATTTAGCCTATGTTACTCGTAGATAATGTAGCTTTCGAATGGTGAAAGAATTTTTAAAATCGGTCCAGTAGTTTTTGAGCCTATACAAACAAACAAAGTTTTCCTCTTTATAATATTAGTGTAGATTTACCGGGTAACACCATACCTATTGGTTCTGGCTGTCAGACTTTCTGGCTTCTGACTGCCCGTAATGACTGTCAGAGCACTAGTAGATCTACAAATAACAGGACCAACGGCTTAACGTACTTTCCGAGGCACAAAGAAGTCTCAGTACGACATAGGTGCAAAAAAATGTTCTTACATTTTTGTGTCGTGGCGTAAACTTAGCATAAGGAAAACGAAAGTTGCTGCTTTCACTTACAGTTCAAATACGACGCAACATCGTACAAAATTAATGTAAACGACATCACAAATGTAACATATTGCTGAGTGTTGCTACACGTAAATATTTCGCCGGCGCCAATAATGTTGGCATAAATCAAAATTCTATTACGAGGAGATCTCGCGAGTGTGTGAGGTCACAAGTTTAATGTTAGAATTTGGTCTAAAATACAAGAGCAAGCGTTTAAAGAGTTTTTCCAAAGAGTCTACAGTAAAACATAGGTAGCTAAAAAATTTAACCGACTTCCAAAAAAGGAGGAAGTTTTTAATCCGGTTTTTAGGAATTGTTTATCATCAAATGACTCTTCTTGCTGTGGGCGGAGCTTGTGTGGCGGAGAAAGTGTCAGACCCTTAATGCCTACAACCCATCCATAATTCTTTCTTCACCCTTGGCATTCCGAAGTCGCGGTAACTCCCTAACATTTTTTTTTCTGTTTTATAGAAGAAGCGATGAGGCTGTTGAAATAATTTAGCCAACTCTCGCAAGCAAGCGTCTCTAGGAGTTTTCTGCCTTTACAATCGTGATAGCTAGATTACATGATATAGATAGCAGTACTATGCCGTCATTTATTGATGAGTATAAAATATCTTCATAATATTCTTTTACAAATTCAAAGCTTTATACCAATTTGAAAACAAACAAAAAACAAAAAAATTACAGCTCCCAACAAAACTCGTCTTTTACTTTGCCAACAGCATATCACTTTGAGCATATAGCATTTTGAAACCACAATGCAATATGTCATTAACACACAAGTAAATAATCGACCTTCAATCAGACAAGAGATACAAAGACTCCACATCAAAATGTTATCCTCGCAAATATCGTTCGACTAACAAATTCCCACGGATCTCTATACAAGATAACACATTGCCATCCGTCTCGGCTGCCCCTCCGGAAATTGGGCCCTTCGGTGGGGGCTTTTGGGGCCAAACCGTTCCGCCGACACTGGACGGCCCCGAATGGTTCCGAGTCTGCACGAAAGATGACTACTTTCTGATTGGATGGCTACGCTCGTTGGCCATGCTGTAGGCGATAGTTGCGCCGAGTCATCTGAGAGATTGGTTTCTTTTTGGATTATGACACTTACTTCGTTTTCTCTTTTACTTATGTAGGCATGTCAGATCAAAGTTAACATGTTTTGATTTCTATCGATATGATTAGAAGTCACAAACGATATACTTAAACCACAACTATGAACGATGAAAATGACGTATTTGATATGAAAATTCACATGACAAAAATTAAACTGTAGAATAAGAAATAATCTTCCAAAAGAACTTTTTTGAGCCTCCAAATTCTTCATTATTAAACTTGTTGAACAAGTATTAAACAAGATATGTCCTATCTTTCTGAATGCCGCAAAAAGACACAAAACTAACATTATTATTTTCTTTGTTCCAGTTCACTTACAGTTCGTGGACACCACACTCCGGGATTACGTCCTCCACTCTATCGTGGACAACTTTATCCGGGGGAACTTCACGCCCACCTCGTACTCCGAGCGTCCATGCAGAGACGAAGCCCTCCCCTACTTCCTACCGAAACACATGCGTTCCGAGCGCTCAAAGCACGCGAAAAAGTCCAAAAAATACGGGGTACCCTACAGGACATTTGAAGACTATAGTATAAAAAGTGTAGATAGCCTTAGTGACGGGTATTACTTCAGACCAAAATATCGTAGTTATAGTAGAGATGAGCGGTCAGTGTACAGGAGGATCGCGAAGAGTTTGCGCATGAGGAGGAGGTACCTGCCGGCGAAGGTGGTGAGCGGACCGCTGGCCAGCCGCTCGGCTGTGCTGCTGCAGTGGTCCCTGAATGATGCCGTGCATTTAGATAGTGAGGGGACTAGTGTTGTTTTTAGGTAAGTTACTTTTATTATTTTTAGTAGATATATAACTTCCCTTAATTTATCTTTAAGACCTTGTGGTTCAGTTACAGACGCAATGGTCCATCAATCTAAGTTAAGGAACGCTTGCAGTACGTTTTTTTATATTACTTCGAAAAACATAATTACTTTCACTGAATTACAATTTCGTTTCTAATTAATTGCACTAGTCACACTTAGTTGACGATGACTGGTATTTTTTAATGTCGTCTGATGACGTCACTGTTACTCGTGTAACCTTTAAGCATGTCGCCTCCCACGCTCTTTCGGGCAATTTCTAGATGTGGTTATTACTAATCATCCTTTTAAAGTAGGTCATACAATTTATGGGGATTGTTTTCGTCATAAATTTAAGGAGATAGGAGATAACATAAATTGTACAGTCTGTCTGTCACTCAATTACAATGTCCCCGTGCAGGACCCCCCCCCCCCTCTCCTCCCGTCTATAGACATACCCTTTTATTCATAATAACACCATTCGTCTTATCTTTTAAGTATCGAACTCTTTTCTCCCTTTCTGTCAAACTTCATTTTGACTTTACAAAACAGTTTGATAGCAAATAGAAGCTTGTAAGACGAATGGTATTATTATGAACTAGCTTCTGCCCGCTTCTCGACCACGTGCTCCGCTCCTATTGGTCTTAACGTGATGATATATAGCTTATAGCCTTCCTCGATAAATAGGCTATCTACCACTGAAATAATTTTTCAAATCGGACCCGTAGTTCCTGAGATTAGCGCGTTCAAACAAACAAACAAATTTAACTCTTCAGCTTTATTATATTAGTATAGATAGTTAAAGATAAGGCGGTTAATATCTTCGATCGTCGTAAAAGTATGGCCTTGCTAACCTAAATCTTCATCAATATTAAAACAAGGATTGTATGCATAAAAATCATTTACCAATTTAAACATAACTCAAAGCCTTCATATTCCAATTTTCCCCTAAAGCAATCCCAAGGGTTACACAATGCAAACACCACATTTTCTTCCTAACCGGATTTCTTAATACTTTTTGACCCAAGCGTGATAAGACTGACCGCAGCCCTATCTGGCCGTAACCCGAGGGCCTTGGAGCCCTATCATCATAATTTACTGGGATTCATCGCCCTTTATGGACCCGGGATTTATTTCTAAAATTCTCTATCCCATGAAAATGACGACAGTCAAACGGGTATGTCGATATGAGGTGTAAAAGATTTATTATAAAAGTAATGTTTTGTATCACCTAAAATGCCTTTAGTTCGTTTGAATGAAATGTTTCTTTATAAATAGAGGGTGACGCCATGGAGGCACGCCATATTTAAATTTTCCAAGGTTTTCAGTACATTTAAATTTGAAGTTATAATGAAAATAGTTACAAAGTAAATTAATTTCACTAAAAACTCATTGAAATGAACAGTAAATATATTTTTATTTCTCTACGCCATCACCGGTATAAAATTCTCTTGGAGTATCCCAAGAGAAGTCGCTTTTAATTTCCAACGGGTTTAATTTGATACACACTTTATAGTTTATAATGGCTACCTCAGTTAGTAGTTTGAAATCCAATGAACAATTTATTAAACTGTAAAGTATCTTCCTTTTTAGTTTATATTCGCAAGCATATAGACAAAAAAATACACCACAAAAAATAATGCTATAGTTTTAAGTATGCAATAAAAGGAATCGCATTACGATCCCGCATTTCACAGAATTATTGTACCAAATGGGTAACCAAAGTGTTACAGACGAGACCAACAATCTCAGAAGCCGTTTATAATAGAAACGTTTAAAATGTCAGCAAACAAAATAAAAAACATACCAAAATTCCAAACTTAACTTTATTTCGTACCCAAAAGATTGCTTTTGGCATAGCAAAATTGCACTAGTACTTTTTAAACGCTGCATTGGAACATAATGTGGAGTTTCAAAACATTTTATTTGAATTGTGGCCGCGAACGGTTCAGCCCTTTGTGGCATTACATTCATTGTTCCTTGGCCTGTTTACGATGTCGAATTAAAAAAATAACGGCCGGACAAACTTTCCCGCTCACTGTCCGCCATGTTTGATGACATTTTTCGTTTATAAATTAAACCATTTATTTTTGTAGATAAATGAAGTTTAAATGGAAACATGTGTTTTTATTGTAATTTTGCAACCTCGCTTAATTGTGTTGCAAAATAAATGTTAACATTGCATTAACACAGTTTACAGAACTGCAAATTAGTTTTATCACAGATAGCTTCTACCCATATGCATTTTGATAAATTCCAAAGCTTACTACATACATAAAAATTTTACATTTGATTACATAACAAAACATAGACTTTCATTTTTCCACGGCTTATCCCAGAGGTCTAATAGTATAGTCCATTACGCGATATTCCACATGTTTTCGAACTTCTTGTTTAAACTCTGAATAAATATTCCCAACGACCTTTTTAGTTACCATCTCTTATTAATAATAACAGCTTAGATTAATGTTCGTCCATTACTAAACATTAAGTTAATTCTTTTACATTTTATTAAAATTTACATTTTGATGTTTACTTATAAAAAGAGTAATTATGAAGCTTTTTCCATAAACAAAAAATACATTAGTGTTACGTCATACCCTGGTAAATAAAAACTGGAAATGTAAGGATGTTAAGAAGTAAAAAATTAATATCCGCATATTTTATTTTTCTAAAAGCTTTTCTTTTATAATATTTTGTAATTTGTGATGATTAGTTTATTATTCAGAATTGTTGCTTTTAAATATGTTTCTAAAATAATTTTCACTTAAAAAGAATATAAGAAACCTATCAATCAAAGATAATTGGATATATTGATTCTCTAACTCAGCTGTTTAGGACTTCAGTCTGTTATGAAAAAATAGTGTTAGTTTTGATTGATGAAGAACATGATTTATTACAGAATTTTTTAATAAAAAAATAAAGATTAATTATAGATATATTGTACATGAAATTAAATTATCTAACTTAATATTACAAATGCGAAAGCTTGTGAAGATATATAATGTACTTATATTATTTTTTCACCCCAATGCTACGGAATACATTTGGATGGAGTACACACATAGTTTGTAACGAGGATATTTTTTATCCTCTCAGGTTACGGGTAAATCTCAGAAAACAGCTGGTACAGTCATAAAATCACAAAAGCTTTTTTCTATAAGGAAAACAATATCAGATCACTAAAATAAGTAGCAATTTTATTTAAAAAACCTTTCCAGTACTGTCTTTACCATGGGCATTCGGGGCCCGTGCCTAGGGCTCCCATCGTCACGGGGCCCCCCAAAAACGATAATATTCGCTTACACTAAACATACAATTTTATATTGTTATTATTATGTTGCTTATACCTACTAATTAAATAAATTCGCGGCGCTCTCACTCATATTGCTCTGATTTTTTCTTACCTTACTTTTTATGGTTTTTAAATCTAACAACAGTTTAAATATCTTTTCTAACTTATTCAAAAATCATAGCAGTTTTTCTGTCATTAGTTTTTTTTACTTTCCAATAGGGCCCAAATTCTACTGGCCCAGGGCCCCATGGTACCCTAAGACGACCCTGTCCTCTGGATAATTTTACCAACAGAAATTCCACAATCACTAAACGTTCTACCAGCTCATGTTAAAGAACTATCAGATAGCTTACTTAATAATTAGGAACGTTGTAAGTAGCACATCTTGTCATCATTAAAGCGGAGTACGTGCTCAGGTACAAGGGTCATTCATCTTCAGTCCAGCATCGCATAGAAGTGTCCATCGACTGCGCTTGGCCCCACCGCATTCGGCTGCAAGTTGGAGCATCTTATCTGAAGTACCTTGGTTTGGGTTGTACGGTGAATAGTATTTGTTGACGGTGACGAAATCATTATATGCAGAGTTCATCCTTCCTTAACGAGTAAGCACGACTGATGTTCGGTCACAATAGCACGGCAACATAATTACATAAGTAAGATTTATTTATTTAATTTTAATATGTAGTTGCAATTGAAACCGTGTCAGCGCACTTACATAAAGCGTCGTATGCTCAGACAGAAAGCGCCCGCCCAGTGGGCCTAGCACGAAAAAGTATTCGTATCGAAAGCGATTTTAGCATGGAATATACTAACGTGACTTTAATCATATCTTTGGATGATGCAAATTGTTATTTATACATTTTTAACATAAAGTCTGCTTTGGTATGTATATATTTATGAACCGAAAATTTCATTACCGAACCGAACTTTACGATTACATTACTGCGTTCCTGCTAGGCTCACATAGCGTTAATTTAGGTAGATTTTGTGCAAATGAGGTATTTTACAGCATGTCATTAATAAAAAAAAATTAAACAAATCCCATCATAATTTATAGACTTTGATAGAACTTTTTTTTCTATTGAACAATAGGTACTAATAACAGTTGTAATAGTGAATGTTTTACCAACCAATCAGTGTTTATGATCGCCTCACAATCGCTCGTAAATATCGGACCGATCAGTTCGGCAGTAGCGCCCTAGCACCGTACCGCTCTGACCAGTTTTACGACTTTCTGCGCAGCCCCGATGTTTCCACTGCCTTGCTGATTGCAGCTGTAATACTTATTTTACTGTTATTGTCTTTTGTTTATTTATTATGATTGATGGCTCATTCATGACTAGGTATTTCCCACGGTTTCACCCGCGTAACGGACTACTAAGCGTACCTGAATAAAATAATAAATATAGGTAGCCCAAAACCATCTCCAGGGTCCCCTTGACCTTCAGACCAAATTTTACCTAAATCGGTTCAGTAGATCCAGAGATTACCCCTTACAACCTCACAAACTTTACCTCTTTATAATATTAGTTTAGATTAGGAAAGTTCTCCTAAATACAGCCAATGCTTAGGTATGTATATACACTGATGAACTAATAAACTACATCAATATTCAACACGCACCTACCTTTGAAAAAAATATTTTAACCAAGTATTCCAACTTTTTATACAAATTTAAATTGAAACCTATAGTTTGGTTCGTTAACTTCATAACAGCGTAGTATCATTATCCCTAAGTGTATTTGTGTATACTGGAAAGGGCCATTCAATATTTTTTAAACAAAAACTTTGATGCAGTTTCTTTGTCTGGGGGTATATGATCATTGAGCGAATGTAAGTAACTTGCGGAAAATGTGTAAAATTTCACTTATATTTATTTAATTTTTAATTGAATTGTAGCACATTATACCATTCTCAATGCTTTACTTAATTGCTTGGTTATAAAATTATTTATAGGGTCTGAAATCCATAGCAGAATGTTCCAACTTTCCTTACAATACTATGAAGTCGGGATTTAAAATAACATAAAAAAACCACTGGTAATTTCAGGAAAACAAAAAGCACTTCTGATCCCATCTTATCATTTCACGGCAGCCCGCCATCTTTTTTTTCTACCTCTCTCTTTCACACACATTTACTTCACCAAATAATATTCGCTCCACAATATTACGCCAATCGGGCCCACCGTGTGTACAGGCAAGGTTCAGGTCGCTAATATACATAATTGATAACAGATTCCAAACTCACAAGTGACCTGATAACCCAGTTTGTTCAAGCAATTCTCCAAACTATTGCCGAAGTTCGTTGCTCTGTTTTGAATACAAAGTTGTTGAATACAAATATGGACTAAAAGGTCTGAATTTGCCAATCCGCCTTGAACAAGCGTGGTGATCAATGCTCATGCCTTCTCAGAGACATTGTTGTGCCTTCTCTGTATGAGAAGAGGACCCAATAGTGGGATAGTAAATGATTCGGGACTGGTCAGCTTCTAGCTGCTATGGCAATCAATTTAGGCTTCTCCTACTTTGCTGTTTCAGTTTTTTTTTGCATGTATACATTGATCTACTTGATCCTCATGTTACACGACTATTTGTAACAAGTACAATTGATTTTTAACGAGTATTCATGGAGTTTCTTGCCGGTTCTTCTCCATAGGACCCACTTTTTGGAACCGTGCACCTAGTTTCTAGCTTTGACGTTTTATAAGAACCTGTAATTGGTAATAAAAAATAAAAACCTTTTGACTTTTAGTTGATGATGAAATTTTTCTTACACTGAATAAATTTCCTGTCTTCTTGTTTGACTATGGAAAGGTAAATAATTATTTTATTTAATTGCGTTGACTTTACACGAATTAGTCAACCTGTTAGCACCTGGAAGTGGGGATTTATGCCCAATGAATGGAAATAGACTCGAGTTTATTAAAAAGGGATTTTAAATAACAAAAGTAGAATTATGTGTATTTTGTTAGTACAACTTTACCTAAACCCTTTTGGGTAAAACAGCCGTGATCTTCTGAATTGAGTAAATAATAAATAACTTCAAAGTTTGCGTCGGTAACGTGGCGCCCTTCCCCTTTCTCCATCAACAAAGTACCTAACTACGCCACCAGTACATCAATAACAGACTCAATGCGTCATTTACCATTCAAAGTATACCAAACATAGTTTAAAACAGGCTGACGAAGATAAATGACCGTTTTTCCGGAGCCAAAGTGACACACGACCATTGCGGTCGGCGGGCTGTTTAGTAATGAGAATTTTATTTGGCATTTTTTTTTGCAGGCTTCTAACAACATTCGACCTGCTTAACCGGACAATGTGACGAGGTTCTTATTTAATTAATTACATTAAGGCCAAGGATTATAACTAAATTTAAAACTATCTGAATGCCTCGTTATTTTACATCAAACTATGATCATGTAAAAGCGGGCTGCGGGACGTTCGAAAGTGATACCGCGCCCCCAGAATACAAAGGGCTGAGGAAGGAACATGGATGGGTTTTAGTCAGTAAGAGTCTGACACTCCCACCCGCCCCTCCCACGGCGGGAGGGGTTATTTGATGATTTCCCATCCGAAAAAAAAAATTTAAAAATAAAACCTGTCTACGAAAAATCGAATCTCCTTGTATTTGCCGCTTTTAGTGAGGTTAAGACTACCTACTTACTAATTTTAATTTTGACAGATAACTGGGGGGTTAGACAAGTGGCAAAACGCTAACGCTAACGCTCAATGTATGGGAATGACATTCGTTTACGACTAGCTATATGTCATTCCCATACATTGAGCGTTAGCGTTAGCGTTAGCGTTTTGCCACTTGTCTAACCCCCCTGTTCAAACATTATATTCATAAACAGATTATCTCTGCGATAAACGCTGTTATTTAGTATTTTTGCATTTTTTATTTTTTTTTCATATTGTTTATAAACTTTTAAAGTAAAAAAAAAATAGTTTAGTAAGTATAATTTTTACACACGTATTACATTTTGACACTTAAATAGTTATATGAATAATAAATTAAAGAAAAAGAGATCTAAAGCGATTATCAGCCAGTTATACCAAAAACTATGCGGTTACTAATAAAACACGTTACTTGTCAGAACACTGATTGACTTATTGAATTACTTCACTTAGTACACATTATGCTTAATAGATGGCGCTACTAATTTCATTTGATGTATTTAATATTATCAATTTCAACAGTAACTTATACGTGAATCGGAGATTGCAAAAAAAAGAATTAGAAGTAGAATTTTGATTTTTTTAAATCGGTTGTTTTATATTTTTATTATTCAAAATAGGTAGGTAGTTGTCATTTCCTAAATTTCCAACTACCGCCCTATTCCTATCTCACCGCTCACTCAACGTCATCGCGACCTCAGTTCGACGACGCTGGTCATCCGCATTGTCCGCAAATTCAAGTGCGTGCGTGATCACCGTCTAGTGCATCGGTCTGCAATTCTGTTTTGTGGATTCGTGACGTGGAATCATCTTTTGTGTCTATCGCGTGAACATTTTTATACTCAAGAAAAGATGATCTCGAAGGAACATAACGTGGGCGGCCGCCACGTGTCTTAGCTGGAAGGAAAGTAAGCCAAATATCGCAACTTTTGAGGTGAGCTCCTATCCGTATAACGTTATCCTTTCCAAATCAATTACCCATCGATTTCTATAATTTCTTTATTCATTTCCAAATACAGTCCTCTTACTTTGATAACCACGCCTAAGGTTTCTACCGCCATTTATTAATCCCGCAAACAAGGATGTGATAGTACGAGGCGCCAACATTTTCCGTCTAAATGTTTATGATACCTTTACGTTAACTTAATTGTTATATCATAAAAAATAATAATAGTATGCTAATTATTGATATCATATTTTGTGATATTCGTAAAAGTATAAATTACAAATGATAAAAATTACGGTACGACCGGCTGTAAATGTTACCTAGTAACATTTTCTTAAGTGACTTTGCTCCATGTTAATTTTTTAAAAGAGAATTTCCCTCACAATCTACTAACAAACAGGATAACAACGGTTTGTTTAGCGTAACACATTTATGCACGCTCGCAAAATTCTTTTAGATAATCCCATTTCGTTCGCCGCCACACCACTTCCTTCAACTCTGTTGTTGTTTTTACAAGAAATCTGCAACAAAACTCCACGTTAGTACGTTTATATTATATTCTCCACGTCTTATATTTTTTTCTTCTTCTTCTTATACTTAACTAGCTTATTTCTTACGCGCGTCTCGAGGGACGCACGCATCTGTATAAAAGTATACTGTGTCCTTCCCTAGGATATAAGCTAGTTAAGTTTATTTCTATATACTAAATTTCATCCAAATCGGTTCAGCCGTTTCAACGCGAAAAAGTCATTGAAAGACAGTTTACTTTCGTAAGATTATAAGTAAGGATGCAAAAATAACTCTGTCTATTCGTTTGCTACGCTCTTATGGTAAAGTTAATTTATTCGTGAGATTTTTGCAAATCCGTTACTAAACAGCAGATTAAAAAATAATCGGACCTTATAAGTAAGACAATAAGAGTCTGACACTCCCTACCGCCCCATCCACGGAGGTGTCATTTGATGATTCCCCATCTGACAAAAAACTGGTGCGTAAAAGTACAAGTGAGGAGAATCCACAGAAATGAACTAGTAAAAGTATATTTCTAAGGATAAAGATGAAGAAATAATAATATTAATGGTCTCTATTCCGACGTATATTAATGGAACACTACATAGTACATACCTACATTAATTATCATCACTCTCCACTACATCCGAGGATAGACAGTATTGAATTAAACAACAATGGATTCTTCATGCTCGCTTACTATAGGCAGAAGAATAGGCCCCTTGAATTAAGTAGTGTATTGTGTATTTTTTCCACCTACTTCTAGTACGATGTATTAGTTCGTAAGCGTTAACAAATCAAAATAATGTTTTGTTTACAATTTGTCTCTAGTGTTTTACAAGTTATATTTTTTTGTAGAGATTTTTTTTTACTTTTTTTACTTTCATTTTTGGATATTAAATCCTCTTTCCTTCCGTCTCGCGAAGTGTCGACTAGTCTTCATGATATCTATACCTATGTAATGTATATATAAAAAAACCGGCGAAGTGCGTGTCGGGCCACGCGCAGTAGGGTTCCGTAGTAAGAGTTAGTTAGTCGACTATAACTCTGTAACCGGTTAAGCCTACTTAGCCGTGATAGTTTTCCTTGTAAGTTCATTACATGTGTGACGTCTGTGAATTTTTTCACATTTCTAGGTACAGCCATTCAAAAGTTAGAGGGTCTTCACACATCCATAATATTTTTGAAAGACCTATCGAACGATACCCCACAAGACAATAAAAATCATCCCCACTTTACGTGTTTCGGAGC
This sequence comes from Pyrrhia umbra, assembly GCA_963891755.1. Lineage (NCBI taxonomy): Eukaryota > Metazoa > Arthropoda > Insecta > Lepidoptera > Noctuidae > Pyrrhia > Pyrrhia umbra. The sequence continues at coordinate 1,457,428 of OY982929.1, read as the reverse complement.
TACGCTAAAAAAAATATTTTTCAAAATTTTATTTTACCATTTTCTTGGCATGATCAATATACATATCCATACCAAATTTCAGCTTTCTAGTAACAAGAACCTCGGAGCTATGCCGCGGACAGACAGACCGACAGACAGACAGACGGACATGGCGAAACTATAAGGGTTTCTTGTCGGACTACGGAACCCTAACAAAGACGGGTTTGTACTAACATTTATATCTCGAGTAACTGCAGGACTGATTTTCATGGTTTTTGATTTGTTGTAGGTATTTGTCTCCGTTCCGAATAGCAGAATACATAATAAAAACATTGGAAAATTGACGAAAAAAAAAGCATGGTTCACAATTTCGCCGGGCCGGCTAGTTATATTTAAATATCCTGCAATGGGATAAGCTGTGTGTCACGTAACCATGGATTAATGTCGACGTAATTACTGGTGAACAATATTGAATTGTGTACAAATCCCCAATCGTTGGTGATCGGTGATCGATCACTGGTTGGAACCTACGGCATGAAGATATATATTACCTATATTGTTTACAGATTTTTTTAAGAAAGAAAGAAATATTATTTATCATCACACATAGTATGTAACTTATTCACTATACACCATAAACAACAAAAAATAGAACGACAGCAAATAAAATTAAATAAAAAAAAACAAGTAAGTATTACGTTAAATAATTATAAGTGTTAGATAATAAGATTTATTTTATTTTTGGAATAAAATCGAATCGGCTTGTTTTAGTCAAAATTCAATATAAATTATAATAAATAAATACAATTAATTAAATTCTAAAGAATGATCAGGTTTCCAGTCAATTGATACTAACATTAATTAATTCAAAAACTCTCTTTATTAAAAACATCAAGTGGAGTCAATTACTTGTGAAATATAAAACAAAATTAAAAAGTTCTAAACCGTATCCCGAAAGAACTAATTCGCGCACTTGAATAAAAATTAGCCTATATATCTTTCCTCAAATCATACTAGCTTTTCGCTAGCAGCTTCGCCCGCGTGGGCTATACGAATTCAAATTAAAAATGACAGAGTCTCATACACACTTCGCCCCCCTTTCTCACCCCCTTAGGGGTAGAATTTTGGAAAATCTTTTCTTATCGGATGCATATGTCATACAAGAATACTCCCTCCAAGTTTCAGGTCTCTACGATCAGCGGTTTAGGCTGTGCATTGATCCGTCAGTCATTCAGGACAAAGCATTTTATATGTATGGCATAGTCAATTCAGCCGTTTTATCATGGAAGCGTACATAAACAGACACATTCACATTTATATTATCTATATCTGTACTTATAATAAATCTGTAGAGAGGTCAATTCTGTACATGAAATATATTTCCAAAATAACTATCAGGGGGTGATCAGGGATCGATACTGATGCCAAAAATGCAATCAGTAAAATTTTTGTCTGTCTGTCTGTCCGTCTGTCTGTCTGTCTGTCTGTCTGTCTGTCTGTCTGTCTGTCTGTATAAACTCTATAGAAACAAAAACTACTCGACGGATTTTAACGAAACTTGGTACAATTATTTGTCATACTCCTGAGATGGTTATAGTATACTTTTCATCACGCTACAATCAATAGGAGCAGAGCAGTGAAGGGAAATGTTGTCATTTTGTTTAAACGCGCTAATCTCAGGAACCGCTTGTCCGATTTAAATAATTCTTTCAGTGTTAGATAGTCCATTTATCGAGGAAGGCTATAGGCTATATATCATCACGCTAAGACCAATAGGGGCGGAGCACCACTTTTCCACGCGGACGGAGTCGCTGGCAGAAGCTAGTTATATACTAATATTTTAAAGAGAAAAGATTTGTTTGTTTGTTTGTAGAGTTTTAACCTAAGAACTACTGGACCGATTTTAAAAATTCTTTCACCGTTAGAAAAAGATGTAGCTCTTTAGGAAGTGTCATCATCACTATATTTATTTCCAGAAATAACTAGGGATCTCTATTAAAACTTGAAAAATATAACCAAAGGTGTAAAAAAAATGTGCACGCGGGCGAAGCCGCGGGCGGAAAGCTAGTTAGTTACATTTGTGATTTCTTAAAAATATCTTGGCAAGGTGATATTGGACCCAAAATCCGAAATATCCAGCAGCCCATGAAAAGAAACTGTGACATCTAATTTAGAGAAATCCACCCGAGCATTTTTCTCCAGGTATGGACCCCAAAATATGTTACGACCTTTTCCACAGCTGTTCTCCTTTTGTATTATATATATTATATTATTTTACGTACATTATAATAAAAAAAAGATTTCGATGAATTGAGAGCTTCCTCTTGTTTTGGAGTCTGTTAAAAACATGAAATATAAGAATATTTTTTGAGAATCATTTGAGAAAAACTACTAGTACTAATAGTGACTTTGAAATATGCTTTTTTACGATGTGATTAGCCTCATGGTTTTTCGCTTATGTAGTTTTTTTGGGCCCTTTTTTCCATAAATTCTGAATAATAATATGATTTACATTTCTTTAAGGAGAATAATTAATTAATTGGCTTTAAAAAAACTGGCTTTAAAAAAACCGCTTATCAAAACATATTTCACAATGAAACGGTTTCGTTCCCCACATAATTACGTACCTATTATTTCTTTAGATTTGAGTCTTTAAAGTCAATTCATATTTTTCGTATTTTAACCATCAATTTTCTTATTAGAATAAGAGTAGAAAATAGTATTTGTGATTTAAAAATCTATTACATTACAAATATTTTCTCGAAAGTGGTTCGTGCTAGTTACTAAAACAAAATTGTATATAACCTACATTTTACCTACAGCTAGACGAACAAAAACAAGAACTAAACGCCAACACATTCATCACAAAGTTCTGAAGAAACTCGCAACTTATATTGAGTACCAATAGAAAGTTAAAACGTACTTCTTTTTCCACTTTTAATATTATAAAAGTTATAATAAAGTAGGTCGAACCGATGTCGGTTGAGGAAAGTACGAGTTTAGCCAGCTAATCCTTTAAGCTGTACGGTGAGAATATAATACTGAATGTAATATTTTTTTCTTTATAACTAGGTAACTTTATTTACATAAACAACGGCTAGCTGTCTCCCGTGTCATAAAAAGTATCCTATGTGCTAATCCAGGTTATAAATTGTTTGTGTAAAATTTCGTCCAAATCTGTATAGTAGTTTTTGCGTGGAAAAGTAACAAACATAGATACATACATCCTCGCAAACTTTTGCATTTTTATGGAGGAATATGTAGGATATTAGCATGAAGTAGGATTTTTTTTAATAATTCGAAATATTTTAGACTTCCATAGATAAAAGAGACTATATGTCAATTTATTAAAAAAAACGTTGGCGCACACTAGGAATTACTCCTATATCGTGGGTGCGTTCACAAACTTACATTACACATGCACAAACACCCAGAACCGGAACAATTTTAGTTGTCCCGTACGGGAATCGAACCCCGCGACATGCAGTGCAGAAGCCAAAACAAACGCCAAACGTGCCGTCAAATTTATTATGCGCAGGATTGCGAACAATATGAGAAATAGAAAATCAAATAGGAGTACTGGAATTATTGAAAAAGCCATCAGCTAAAGTAATTTTGTTTCAGGATATTTGCAACGCCTGCACATTTTGACTCTCGCAAAATGATCATACTCATGCTTACGACGCCAAACGACCTCAAATTAAACATTTATGGAATCAACACTAAAAATGTGCATAAACTCGAGTTTTAATTCAATTAAGCTAATTGAATTTCTCGTCCGTCTGGCGTTCTGAGTAATGGCGTTTAAGAGCTAATGACAAAAATGAACATTTGGGTTTTAACTTTTAACACAAATATGTGTTTACAAATGGTTATGAAAGCTATTAGACACTACTCGAAGTTGAACTACATAGGTAACTTTATTCCCTTTGTTATCCAGTTTATTAACCATATTCTTCGAATTATTTCACCTTGCCCAAGACAGGGAAAAATGTGCAGACCTGACTTCAACCTTCACTAGTTAGAGAGACAACAAAAGAAGAATTTAAACTATACGTGTAATTTTCGTACAAATCCAGTCAATAAATATTTCGCCACGCCCTATCATTAATGCAGGATCTACAAATCTGCAACTTTACAGGAGAGCAGTTTAAAGTTAAAAAGTACAATAAAACTATTATCTTAAGTCATACAATTATGAAATTTTAAATGGGTGTGAGATATACTATTACGCATCTAGCTAATGAAATAGATTATCTGTTTTTTTTTAAATAGTGGTCAAAATGACACATGAAGCCATTTTACATGGATATATTTTACTATTATACGTCGGATGTGGTATATCGGACTTTTTTGATTGGACGGAGATTTAGACAGTGAGTCGGATGTGGCAGACCCTCCCTTATTGATGGATAAAATGTAGTAAATTATGTTGGATCTGACACTTACATCATTTTGTGGGGACAAATCATTAAAAACCAAATTGCATTAGGTATCACTACTTAGTATAAAACAAAGTCGCTTTCTCTGTCCCTATATCCCTATGTATGCTTAAATCTTTAAAACTACGCAAACGGATTTTGATGCGGTTTTTTTAATAGATAGAGTGATTAATGAGGAAGGTTTTAGTATAATTTGTCAAGTTTTTGTATCCATTAGCTAAAATATTGCGAGCGAGGCCGCTGGCGGGAAGCTAGTAAGTTTATACAGGCAAATTAATTGGAATCAACTAATACCTACATAACGTTAAGGGGACCATAATACCTATTCATTGTAACATTACGTGCAATATGTATGAATCGCGAAAATTGTAGGCTAAGTAACAGCCGCACGGACAAAGGTTAAGCTGCGCTTGGCGCGGTCCAACCGTGGATGGGTGACTATCTATGTCATAGCGAGACTCCTCCGTGCCTCGGAAAGCACGTGAAGCCGTTGGTCCCCGTTGTCATTTGTAGATCTTTGGCAGTCGTCAAGGGTAGTCAGAAGCCAGAAAGTCTGACAACCAGTCTTACCAAGAGGTATCGTGTTACCCGGTAACTGGGTTGTGGAGGTTCCATATGATATGCATACTGAGATCATATGATAGATATCAGGCGCAACCTACACACAAAACTTGGTAGAATTGTTCTGCTATATCAGTGAGGACTTCTGCAACTTTATGAAACCCTGGTATGTTACGTGGTATTATTACAAAGTAACTGGTGGATGGGTAGTTGAAAAACCACAGCGATGTCTCCTTTACAATTACCTACGTTGCGGTGTCTCTTTCATTTTATGATTATAGTGTTTTTTCCAATAAATGTTGAATATTATTTATTGTGCTATGTATCTCTCTCAATGCGGACCTTTAACGGATACTACGGATTTATGAACGTGGCTGACAGGTGAACTAACGCTATCGACCATCTTGAAATGTCATTGTTAGTGATAATGATACCAATTAATGGAAATTTCCATTTTTTAAGTAAATCACGACATGATAAATAGCAACTTATTAATTCATCATTTACTTTTTAACAATAATCTTAAATTGGAAACAATAAAATGCAAAATTTAAACATTTGGATGTAAGTAGGTGGCTCATAAGCCGCAACCCTCCTGATTATCAAGTAGTCACCACGGCCAATGGATATCTACAACACCAGATGCATCGCAGATCATCATTGCCCTTTTTAAACAATTTCAAGGACAAAATCTAGTCTTATTGATAGCGCTATATTTTTACTAATAGTTGGGTAAGAATTTTCCCTTGGCCGGTATCACCAAAATGAAACATGGTTTTTATGTTCTGCATCAACAGGTACAGGTGACTCTCGAAATGTACCTTAAAACCAAAAATAGTATGATAATTAGCATTCAATAAAACTAACGTAGTAGGTCTTATTAGTTGACTATAACTCTGTAACCGGTTAAGACTACCTAGCCTACCTAGATAGTTTTCCTTGTAAGTTCATAACATGTGCTACGTATGTGATTTTTTTCACATTCCTAAGGACAGTCATTCAAAAGTTAGAGGGGGGGGGCTCGTACGCGCGCACTTTACGTGTTTGAGAGCCACCATAAAAAAAACATAATTTTATTTTACCACTTTGTCGGCGTGATCAATATACATAATATCTATACTAAATTTCAGTTATCTAGTACCAAAAACGTCTGACCTATGACGTGGACAGATAGACAGACAGACAGACGGATGGACATGGCAAACTATAAAGGTTCCTTGTCGACTACGGAAACCTAAAAAGTGAGTTATCTGTTAGGTCTGGTAACGTTCTATCTAAAATAAACCGGTAATAAAGTCGAATGTGGCAGATGCGACTGTATGATTTTTATCATGTCCGTTTATTAACATCGGATGTGGTAGATCCAACAAAATTAATTATACGGTGTGCAATCAATAAGGTAGGATGTGGTAGATCCGACAGTACAATTTTCATCATCTACGGTCATTAACGTCGGATCTGGCAGATACGAAGTTAATAAATGGACTAACAATATTTGTGAATCTATAACAATGAAATTAGTTGTATAAATAGTAGTTCAATATTAACCACACATAAAAATTACTTAATAAAACAATTACATTAACACAGTAACTGGCAGATCGGCGCGCTCGCTCACTCGCGTCGCGCGGCTAACATTGCTGCAAAGTACCTACCTACATTTTTGACCGGACACCTGCATTACTTCCGACAATGTTTATGTAATTATTTCCGAAAGTTATTAAGATACATGTTTTTTTTTAATCAGGGTTTATTTATTACATTATTTTAAATACTTTAGTAAAATAAAAAAAAAATCGGCAAAATACAGATCCTACATTAATGATAGCGCGTGGCGATTTCGGCTCAAGTAGTCCAGATTTAAACTTCTTCTTATCGTATACAGGTAGTCGCTCCATGTAAAACTTTGGTACTCAGCTGCATCCAGGTAGACTTGGAGCCGATCCCAATATAGTTGCAAAAAGGAAGGCAGATGAGGTAGTAACAAAGAAGTAGCTAGAAATAACTCCAAAAAAAAGTTAAGGGAATATCTTAACTGTCGGGAAATTTCGCAGTGTCAACCCTGATTTTAGATTTTTGCCCGTTCAATGGCAATGCTCCTGTCACGTCATTATCGTTATCTCCTAAGTTTTTTTCCCAACGATATTGACGTCTGCTTCCAGTGTAACGCCGAACGCAAAACAGAATTGACGTAAATGTGTGAACGCGCTATAATATTTTTAGAAATAATATTTTTGTAAAAAAAATCCAAATACGAGTTAAATTCCTCAAATTAATTCACCAATGACATCACCATTTAAAAAATTGCACTAAGCGTTTTCAAATATCTTTTATAACGCGCACAGCAAAGGAGTGGAACTCTCTACCTGCGTCTGTTTCCGAAAGCCTTCAAACCAGATCTCTTCAAAGTTAGAGGGAACAGGCTTCTTCTGGGTAAGCTCGCTCCATCATCGACCTTGTCTCTGTCAGCTCTGAAATTTTTTTTTGGTTTGGAAATCATCATTAAGACCTCTCTCTCCGTGGATAGGGCGGATAGGAATGTAAGACTCTTACTGACTAAAACCCATCTGTGTTCCTTCGTCAGCCCTTCGTATTCCGGGAGCGCGGTATCTCTATCGAACGTCCCGCAGCAGACCAGAGTCAAGAACAAACTCATCTCAAATAATAAATATTCATCATCATCATCCTCCTGCCCTTATCCCAATTTTATTTGGGGTCGGCGCAGCATGTTTTCCCCTTCCATACTCTCAAATAAAAAATATTAATCGTAACAATTTTGCTTCAAGTTCCAGCTAGCCCTTACACTGAATTTCAATGATTAATGACATGCCACAGAAGTTCTATTTCAATCCCATACTAATCTACCATTCCATACATGCTAATATCACATGTGATATTTTGCGCCCCTATTTCCCAGCCCTTAATTGCTCCGCCAATCGGAATAGGTATCATTTGACATTTCTCCCTCGTACCCTCGGGGTAGAATTGGAAGGCATATCGAAGTGATTAATGACTTTGGTTAAGTCCATGGGTGCTGGCACTTTCGTTGAAGGATAAGGATGCTAAGGATATATCTTTTGTGTTCAATGACCCGTATTGGACAGGGATTTTAAATTGATTTTGGTTGAAAAGGATTTCACGTTTTTACTGAATAATTGTTAGGTTTTTTCTTTGGCTGTTAGTATATTTAATGTATTGTATGCCATATAAAAATTAAGAAAAAACGCTGCTTAATAAATATTATTACAAAACTAGTTGTTTCCCGCGGTTTCACCCCCATTCCTGAAAGAATTACTTCTCGCACCCGAATAAAAAGTATTCTATGTCTTAATCCAGGATATAAACGATGTGTGTGCCAAATTACATCAAAATCCGTGTAATAGTTTTTGCGTAAAAGAATCACAAAGATACATACACATATCCTCACAAACTTTAGCATTTATATCCCGGTATCTGATCCTTTCCAAAACGACGAAGCAGAATTTAGTCACGTATAAAAAAATTCACTCGACATACAAAAAAAATGGTGTTTACATTACCGGGGAACACATTCAAAAAGATGTTAAGGCCACAGGAAAATATTTACCGTAGAATGTACCCTCCATTTTTACATTTCCTTATTTCGAATCCACAGAATAGAGAAACGCGCTTGATACAAGTGTAGCTAATGGCGAAAATGGATCATTTTCTTCGGCTAAGATATTAAATTGTGAGTAATATATTACGTATTTCTGTAGTAATATTGCGGCGAAAATCCTGATTTATTATGAGAGGGAATTAATAAATTAGCTTCTTATATATATTTGCTATAACTCTTGTTTTTGCTGTAACTTGATATCTGTGGGAAGCGAAAATGTGTCTTTATATTATTTCCTAGGTATTTTATATATATCTATCTCTATATGTCTATCTATTTTTGGTAAAACTGGTGTTATTTGTACTGGAAAATCCTTACTAATATTATAAATGCGAAAGTAACTCTGTCTGTCTGTCTGTCTGTCTGTCTGTCTGTCTGTTACGCTTTCACGCCAAAACTACTGGACCGATATAAATGAAATTTGGTACAGAGATAGAATAGACCCTGAGGAACAACATAGGCTAGGCATAGGCTTTTTACCCGGGTGCGCTAAGCAGTTCCTTCGGGATGCGGGTGAAACCGCGGGAAACAGCTAGTCCTACATAAACCTATTATAAACGGGAAAGTTTTGGAAAAAAGAAAGTGTTTGGCTGTATTTCACGCAAAAACTACAGAACGGATTGAGAAAAAAATGCCACACAGATACATGAAGGTATTGTAAAAATACTGAGACCCGAAAAAATCTTATGCAAACAGGAATCAAACCCGCACTACGCAGTAAAGCAGCCAATACACTAAACCAATGGTACGATCTTTTATTTCAGAACGAAGAAACGTTATAAACAGACATTTAATTATGATTTATTCAAAATGTAACCTTTGCCATAATAAGCCCAATGGCCGAGACTCGTTACATAATAATATGCCAATTACAAAATGTATTTTGCCATTCCATTATACTAATGTCATTGAATATTGAAGCTTCTGTTCATAGTAACAAGGTTTATTTTTCATTGTGCTCAAATTATCAGCGTTGTTAAATGTAATCTGTTCGGCAAAGTTTACCTACTGGAAAATGATTTTTTTTTTCAATATTTGAAGTTATTGTTATTTTATACATTATGACATATCGATGATGATCAGACATAAAGACTTAGCTTTTTTTCGGATGAGAAATCATGAAATGACTCCTCCCGCCTAGTGTGAGACTCTTACTGACTAAAACCCATCTATGTTCTTTCCTCTGCCCTTTGTATTCCGGGGCGCGGTAACTCGTTCGAACATTGTGCATCAGCTAAAGACATTGCTTTAGGATTTAAAAATGTATAATAAATGGGTAGTTTATTTCTATGATATCGTATACGCGTGGTCTTCGAATTGAGCCCTAATATCCTAATATTTAATAGTTATTCTACTTTTTGGGACGGAGACAAATACAACAAATCAAAAACCATGAAAACCGCTACAGCCGTTCTGGAATTTTAAGTGTTCAAAGAAACCCGACTTTGTTTTATATTAAAATTTTCAGCAATTTCACTATGAAATTTACACAGACAAAGTCTCTGTCGCATTTATAATATTCGTAGATCTAATCTACCTGTGTATATTAATCGGAATTAATTTGGTAAAATTCTATCTTTCGTATCCATGAACATCGCAGGGAAAGGTGCTTTTTAAGAGGGCTTTGTGACAGAGGAGGGCAACACCTCTTTTGGCAAGCTTTGTCTAATTGCGATAGCAGCGCCACCTGGCTGCACTCAGCGCCAAACGAAGCCCTTTGTGTCAAAGACAAAAGACTGCTGGCATTATAATGATTATAATGCCGTGTCAAAGAATGCTTACAACTGCTTTGAAGAGTTTAAAGTATGTAGGTTTAACTTGAAAGAAAACTGAAAAGAAAGCATATCAAATACATCTTTATTTGTAACTAGCTTTCCGACCGCGGCTTCGCCCGCGTCACCTATACGAAATCAAATTAAACATGATAGAATTTCATACACACTTTGTCCCCCTTTTTCAACCCCTTAGGGGTAGAATTTCTGAAAATCCTTTCTTATCGGATGCCTACGTCATACAAAGAACACACTCTCCAAGTTTCAGGTCTCTACGATCAGTGGTTTAGGCTCTGCGTTGATCCGTCAGTCATTCAGGATAAAGAATTTTATATGGATGGATGAGATATATAATACTGGCTGTTCTTCTCGGTTTTACTAATATCTAATATCCTACATCTCACACAGGGATAAAAACTCCCTTATGTTATCGGTTCAGGTGTTTTTCCGTGAAACCGTTACAGACAAACAGAATTATTTTCACATTTCTAAAATTAGTAACGATCTCTCTAGTTGTCTATTTGATGATAGATACGAGGTTTGTATAAAAGTACCTACATTCCATACAGGTGGTAAACAGGTGATACGATTAAATTTTGATGCGAAATGCATCTTTTTTTCCTTTTGCTTAAAGTAAATAGGCTCTCAATTACAATTACAAAAAAAAAACAAATAGAAAATGCAAATCCTATACAAATATCTAAAAACTAAAAAAAATGGACCAAAACTTCTGAAATGGCCTATCCGGCTTGAGCAAAAGTTGTGATACATGCTCATGGCTTCTCTGTATGAGAAGAGGCTTATACCCAGCAGTGTTAATACAAATATCTACCAACCATAAGTCTCTCTCTTCAAATACATCAAATATTAATGATATTGAACCACAAAACAATCCAAGTATCGCTTTACGAACATTACCAATCGCCCTTGAAGTTGAAAGCGTCAATGACATAGGGGATGCTAATGTGAAGCCGCATTTAATACGAGAAACCACTTAACTGGAAACAATGTTATTTGAAACACATCAGCTACATTAACCTTAAAAATGGATGGAGAAAAGATTTTATGTTTAGGTTTTTTTCCATAGATTTGATCCCTCATTACTGTGATTATAATATTATTTACTCAGAAATCAAGGCCAGAAATCAACCACAATCGTTATTCAAAAAAAGCTGAGTTTGCCGCAGTATGTTTTTGAATGGGTAACCATTTGTTAACATTTAAAAAAACCGGTCAAGTGCGTGTAGGGCCACGCGCAGTAGGGTTCCGTAGCAGGTCTTAGTTAGTCCACCATAACTCTGTAACCGGTTGAGTCTGCTTAGCCCTGATAGTTTTCCTTCTAAGTGAATTCCATGTGCTACGTCTGTTATTTTTTTACATTTCTAGGAACAGCCATTCAAAAGTTAGTGGGGGGAACGCTCGCATCGAACGAAAATTTGTTTTTGCAAATGGCTCACTAAACCGAAAAATTGTTTTTACACACCCATCATATTTTTGAAAGACCTATCTAATGATACACGTAGGTACTATACGCGAGAAAAAAATATTTATGCCCACGGGCTTGGGATATCGGTTCTGCCCTAAAAAAAATCCCAGTCGTGTCGGATTGCTGACTATTGGACTGTGAGTGTGAGGAAATAAAGAGTGCACCTGTCTACGCAGACACTTGTACTGTAAAGTCCTAATGAGGTTTCCCTAAAAAAGGAGCACTTATCCTCAATTTTGGAAACTTTTACGATTACCATTATGTGCAATACAATGCTTTGACAAACACAATATATAATTGTTACTAAAATCTATAATTATTACTACGACTGCTCGTTGGTCGAATGGCCGCATAACGCAACTGCTGTAAATTTGGTCTCGGTTTTGATTCCCGGGACTGCCCGAAATCACTTTGTAGATTTACGAAATTTCACAAAATAGCCTGGAGTATGGAAGTTGGTGGTGTTATACCCCCGCGCCTGGGAGGGCACGTTAAGCCATCGTCTCTGGCTGCTATCTTGATAGCAGTTGTTGTTATACAGTTTCATGTCAGAGGCCATCAGGCAAATTTGAGAAGAAGAAGAAAAATATTCTTGCTAGAACCAAGCGAAGTAACTCGATGTTATTATTAAAGTAAACATAAGGTTGATATTTCAATAGAATTAATATCTCTAGATAAGAGCAAAAATTATATTGCCAAGTCTAATTTAATTGACATAAGCAATAAATTCCGTTACTTTTTCAATGATATATGATTCTTACAGTTATTAAATAAGTCACAACCATATATTTGAACTATAGACTACTTGAGCGAAACTGTTGCGACATATCTATCGATTGCTTATATCTATATTCGACTTTCTAATGACAATGAAAATAAACACCGCTAACCGTAGCACAAAAATCCTTACTAATATTATAAATGCGAAAGTAACTCTGTCTGTCTGTCTGTCTGTTACGCTTTCACGCCAAAACTACTGAACCGATATAAATGAAATTTGGTACTGAGATAGAATAGACCCTGAGGAACAACATAGGCTACTTTTTACCCGGGTGCGCTAAGTAGTTCCCTCGGGATGCGGGTGAAACCGCGGGAAACAGCTAGTATAATTATATTTACGAAAGAGCATAAGTACATCTAAAACAGAGATAATACCGAGTTTTTATGACATTATGAAGACTGAAGCTAAAGTACCTTAGGTTAAAACCTGTTTTATTGCGTACCTCTCACCTTTTCAGCGCGGGGCTTACAGCTGGTAATAAAAATATCCATTATAAACCGCGGAATAGCTCACCCGCCGAGTTTCAACTCTATATTAAAGAATATTAACTTCATTTTCTTTTACTATGTTAATATCTTAACTTGTGCAATTAAGAGCGAGCTTGGATGATGTTTGTCATACTTAGTAGGTTGTTAGTCTTCTAGATGTTTCTGGGAGACAGTTTTTGTTCAAGTAATTTGTTTCACTCAACACCTTAAAATTGGAAAAAAATATATTCTTAACAGGTTCTAAAGCTGCGATTTGACCTTGAATCCCGAAAAAAAGCTGTTATAATTCCAGCTCAAAAATGTTTATTAGAATTTGACTGATTTAATTAATAGTTTTACAACAAAAAAATGTGAGAGCGCCCCAAAAACACCCACCTTACCGCTTCCTAATTCTAACTAACTATAGAAACGGTTCTTTTTTAGTCACGAATAATAAATGTATGATATTTTTTCCGCTAACTTATTTCTGCACTCCTCAATCTTAAACAAAACAAATATACGATGGAAAATGGCTCTGTCCTTCAAGATTTGAACCCAAACTAGGTATGATCCAGTATATGACGCTCTCTATTGTAAAATCCTTTAGATTTATAGGCTTAGCCTCATTTCAACAATAATCCCTCCACATTATTCTTTATATTTTTCAAAAATATCCACATACATAGAAAACACAGTTGCCTAAAACCAGGCTAATGACGACACGCTACTAATGGACTAAGTTCCGTAAAATTTGTGCTACCAGCCCACTGACATTACAGCCAATCCATCGCCCACATACGTCTTCAACCTTTTCCATCATGATAAAGGGAAAATATAATAATAATATACATTATCCTACTATTCTACTAACTTAATATAGGCGAAAGTAACTCTGTCTGTCTGTAACCCTTTCGAGGTAAAACGGCTGAACCAAAAACTGAGAAAAATCATAGAATAATTTGTAGTGCATATAATAGTTTTCTCTTGGTGAGGGAAACTGCGGGAAACAGCTTGTATTATAAATGTTAAAGTTTATTTGGATGTTTATTATTAATACACGCAAAAATTACTAAACCGAGATGCATGTGGCACATACATAGATCCTAAATTCGAAAGTAAGTTTGATTTTTACTATTTCACGGTAAAACGGTTCAATCGATTTCGATGAATTTGGTATGGGTATGACAAAACAGTTATGGGCTACTTTTTAACCGGGTGGGTTAGGTAGTTGCCTGGTGATGCCGGCAAAACTACAGGAAATAGCTGGCAACTTATATCTTCAATTAACACATAGGATATTTTTATCTAAGTGCACAAAAGTAATTCCCCCACAAAGGGGATGAAACAACTATAGTATGCAGACAAAGTCCTTGTCAGAAGCGAAGTATATAATATCCTACATAACGTATGAATAATGTAGTATTTGTGTCGTTACAACTTGTGACGACCAAGCAATCTTTGCCACAGAAATCAATATGCAATGGAAACTGCTAGGCAATTTGTGCTGTGTTTAGTTCGGTCGAGTTACTGTACTGTGTTTGAATGGTTCTTCAGAAGGATAGTTGTCTTATTGATTAAACTTTTACTAGTTCGTAAAGTTTTTTTTATCTATGTTTGGTTATTAAAAAAATAAGATTGTTGATCGATAATATATAATATGTATACTTAGTTAATATTTAGGGCTGTTCAGTGTTCACTTAGGGCCAAGTTCACCGACAGATGATTATCTAATCGGCCCGTTAAATAAAAACGTTGTTTAACCACGAAGCAGAACTTTTCGTGTTATCCACTTCTTGTCCAACCCCGGATTGGCAATCGACCGTTTTAGGAATAAAAAACCGAAATGATAAGGTATTCATCGTAAGCTAGAACTTTGAATTTATAGTTAACAGCTGTTTTAAGTTGATCGGACTGTTATCTTGTCGGTGAACTTAGGCCTTAATGTAGCTTTAGTAACAAGATAGTAATTGAATAATTTAATTATTTAAACAGTAAAACAAGCGTGACATCTAATTTGTTTTTATTACAAACTCAGTGTAAAGCGTTGCCTTACCAATTTAATAAATCCTAAAGCAAATCCGGGGCCTACTCGAGTAATATTAAGTAAAAACAAATATACCTCTCAAAGGAGAACTGGGAAATCACTTGTAAAGACAATTTTATAAGTAGATAGATAAACAACAGGCACCTGAGACACGACATCAAAAGAATTAGAGATAATATTTTCTTTTCTTTCTTTTACATAATCTGGACCTCCTTTTCTTGTTTAAATATTTATTTTTGTTTCAGTGATCATGAAAATTGAGCAAAATTTTAATGATATTCGTTATATTTTGTTAAATGTGCGAGTTGCGAGGGAATTGCGTACAACGTAATATTTTGTTTTGAGATTAGATAAGACAATTGAAAACTTTTTTTTTTACTAATGGATATATTATATAACTCTGTATTTCATTTATTTTTCCGTAAAGTTTAATCAAATTATTTTGTATAAAAATACTAAGCGTTATATCGTCTGTTGTTTAAGGTTTTACGATGCTTTTAAAGGGAAAGTTTAGCTTATTTATGATTTATTTCAAACATCTTAATTTATCTTTCTTAATAACACATGGACTGACTAATAATCTTTTTCTAATACAAACCATTTATAAAATAATAAGTTTTCTCATAATAGTTCCATGCATGAATATAAAAAACTTTACAGACGAGGACGAGTATATTAAGTAGGTAGCTCGACCGCTGTAAACGAGGCATGATGGTCAAGGTCTGTGGTTAGCTGTGTATCGGTGCGTAATTCACAGACAAAGTCGGGCTGCGGACATTATACCTACATTAGCTACATTTTGTGAAAGATAAAAATATATGTAAATTATATAGAAAGGGAGCTACGATATTATAAAAGTTAATAGTAGATCTGCTTTAAAATAGGTAGTGGTAGGTACTTAAATATTTATCCACATCATGCATTATATACTTACAATTTGCTTTGGTATTTCTATTTATGATTTGAATCCCGCTTCGATTACGTTAGTGTATTCGTGCTACATCTTTAGCCTATACACTGTCCCACTTTTGGGCACAGGCCTCTTCTCATACAGAGAATGCATTAATCACTACCCTTGCTCAAGGTGGATTGGCGATTTCAGACTTTTTAAGTCAAGGTTTCCTCACGATTTTTTCCTTCACCGTTAGTGACGTCTAAGATATGCATAGAAAGTACATATGACTTTAGAAAAGTCACATTGGTACTTTTTTTTTGCATGGAAAATCATCAAATGACCCCTCCCGCCGTTAGTGTCAGACTCTTACTGACTAAAACCTATCCATGCTCCTTCCTCTTCCCGTTGTATTCCGGGGGCGCGGTACCTCTTTCGAACGTCCCGCAGCCCCGGGTCACATTGGTACTTGCCAGGTGTCGAAACTACACACTCGTACTCGAGATGCAGGTGCCTTAACCACTAGGCCACCACGACTGTTCGTGCTACGCCCACTGTTTATCATGTTTATAGTACCTGTCAAACTTTGTACTGTTCTCAAAACTAAGTGTTCTAGTACGTGGGTGATTCTTCAAAAATATGCGGTTGATTTTTCGACGTTGTTCGCTTTCTCACACGAATTTCATCATTACCAGCCGTATAAAACTCAATATTTACCTACATTGAGAGGATAAATCTATTTCATTATTTAACATGATCATTTTAAGTTTGTAAATTATACAATTTAAACGACAGTGGGTGATGAAGGTAATGACGATTCGGAAACCAAACAGCAAAATATTGTAGATTCACCCACGTTCTATCATTCTTGTAAATCACAAGGAGCTGGTGCGAGGGCTACGAGCTAATCAACGTGCCAGCTGATGGATGGCGTGACCTTCAGTGACGTCACACGTAAAGGTCATCGCTTGTTTATGTTGTACTGTGTAGTGTACATATATTATTAGGTTAGCCTTAAAAGAGGTACTAACCTTGAATTAGCTGCATTTTAATTAATTGCTGACGGTGTTATTTCGAAGATAACTTTGATTACTATAAACATTGAGTTTTAATTTTAAATTAAATTAGTAGCAAAACATTTTTAGTACCTAATTATATTTTAGAAAGTTCGTTCATCTTTATTAATATAAATTTAATAAAAAAAATTATTAGGTTTCATTTATAAGATAAGGATTTCATTAAGATTTGTTACTTAATCCTACTTTCTATAAATTATAAATGCATAAGATTGTGAAGATATATGTATAATTTATGTTAGTTAATCTTTCACAGCTTCAACTGCAGACTGAATTTGGATGAAATTTGATGAATGAATGAACACACAGGATTCTTTTTATCCGCGTGCATGAAATACATAGTTTGATCAAATTGCAGTTGAAACCTCGGAAACCACCTATATACATGTCCTAGTACAACAAATTCTAATTCATAAGTTGCTTACTACACTGTGTCTGCTTCAAAGTCAAAGTCAAAGTTATTTATTGCAAACATAGGTAATAAGTACATAATACATGATGAAGCATACATAATAAAAGTGCGCTATGTTTCGCCTGTCGGCATGCAATTTAGAAATGTCAAATAGAATTTTATTAATGATAGTAACAATAATAATATATGTAATTAATAATGTCGAACAGAGAAATCTAAAACACTACACTTGTCAGTCTATAGTCACCTTACATTTATGTTTTTTTGACCATAATGGTATTTCGAATATTATATTCAACTATACAACAAATCATAATAACAGTAATATTGTGCATAAGTATAATTGAGTAGGTGTGCTTTAATTCTTTACTAGATGGATTTATCATGTAGGTACTCATCAACACTATAATAGGCCTTGTTTAGCATTATATCTTTAATCTTGCGTTTAAATAAGTCATTATTCTTAATCTCCAGTATGTGCTTTGGTAGGTGATTATAAATTCGTGGTCCCATGCAGAATATACTTTTATTGAACATCATTGTGCTATGCGTAGGACAATTGATTTTGTTAGTTTGACGCTTACTTTTGTAATTCTTATACATATTTAAATTAATCCTAATGTAGTTTATTACCTCACAAATATATAGACTAGGCAATGTTAAAATTTTAAGATTTACTAGCTTCTGCCAGCGACTTCGTCTGCGTGGAATAGTGGTGCTCCGCTCCTATTGGTCTTAGCGTGATGATATATAGCCTATAGCCTGCCTCGATAAATGAACTATCTAACACTAAAAGAATTATTTAAATCGGACCAGCGGTTCCTGAGATTAGCGCGTTAAACAAAATAACAACATTTCCCTTCACTGCTCGGCTCCTACTGATTGTAGCGTGATGAAAAGTATACTATAACCATCTCAGGAGTATGACAAATAATTGTACCAAGTTTCGTTAAAATCCGTCGAGTAGTTTTTGTTTCTATAGAGTTTATACAGACAGACAGACAGACAAAAATTTTACTGATTGCATTTTTGGCATCAGTATCGATCCCTAATCACCCCCTGATAGTTATTTTGGAAATATATTTCATGTACAGAATTGACCTCTCTACAGATTTATTATAAGTATAGATAAAATGGGGCTTACAGCTATCAGTCTGATTTATTTTGCAAATACTCCTGACGCACTTTTTCTGCGCTAGAAACACACGTTGTTTATCTGTCGAGTTACCCCAGAAGAGGACACCGTACCTCAATATAGATCCCGCGTATCCATGGTAGGCCGTAAGTACCGTTGATTGACTAGCTACTCTTGAGAGCATGCGTAAGGCATAGGATTGTTGGTAAAGTTTCTGGCAAAGGTTATCAATGTGAGCTTTCCAATTCAAGCTACAATCTATCGTCAGTCCTAAAAATTTCGTTGTATCTACTTCTGTAATTTTAATTCCCACTAAAATTCATATAATTAATTGCATTTTCCTTTTGTTTCAGGTTACGTTATAGAAAAACAACGAGTGCCACCATATACCAAGTGTTCTTTACTAAAAATTTAAGATTAGGTAAGTACATTCAATACATGCATTATTTACGATAACTATACCATTATTTTGAATATAGCAAAAGAAGTATTGGATGGCGGATCACACACTTTTTTTCGGATGGGAAATCATCAAATGATCCCCTCCTGCCGTGGGTGGGGCGGAATGGAGTGTCAAACTCTTACTGACTAAAACCCATCCATGTTCCTTCTTCCATGATCTTTTTCGTCCCGCAGCCCCGGCAGGCTATGGCCCTGGGGGAGGGCCCCGTCATCGATGTTGACAGCTCTTTGAGGCGCGCGTGGCACACGAACGCGCCGTCGACGCGGGTCTGGTACGCGTCGTAATACCGCGCGTCAACGCGCAGATTGTGTGTTGCGTATTTTATAAATATAGGTACTACATTTCGCCATGTCCGCCTGTCTGTCTGTCTGTCCGCGGCATAGCTCAGAGGTTCTTGGTACTAGAAAGCTGAAATTTAGTATAGATATGTATATTGTTGACGCCGACAAAGTAGTAAAATAAAATTATGAAAAATATTTTTTTAGGGTAGCTTCCAAACACGTAAAGTGGGGCTGAATATTTTTTTTCGTATCCTTTAGTGTGGGGTATCGTAAGATAGGTCTTTCAAAAATATGGGTGTGTGAAGACCGTTTTTCGGTTAAGTGAGCCATTTGCGAAATATCTAGCAATTTTTTGTTCGATACGCCCCCCCCCCCCCATCTTTTTTTAATGACAAATTCGTTAATTGCAGTTAATTGATATTAGAATATTGAACCTGCATCACCACGCTTAAGAGTCGGCCCAACCACTCAGCTATCTATAACTTATGGTTTTCTAAAATAATCATCTGTGACAGACGGACAGAAAGAGACAAAATTGTACCATTTGGATGGAGAACCCTAAAACGAACAAAGTCAAAGTTAAGGTTATTTTAATACAGATAGGCCTTATCTTAAAGCTCTTATTAAAGGTCATAGTTCCACAGTTCCAAGAAGCCAGTCCTACGCAGAAGAACCGGCACCAATCTCCATAGATAATCCGCTTAAAAGTAAAATCTTTAAGCAAAAACAGGGGTTTAGTTAAATGTGTTTAATGATTCATGAAGAAAGCTTTGGGTAATTCCTTAAAAACTAAGAAAGTCGCCTAATTCATAACGCTCGCTTTTTTTCTAGGAGGATTAAGCACTTAACAGATTTTAACATTTCAACTTGCGTCTCTGAGTTTTAAATTAATATTACAGTCTCTGAAAAGCTCTTTTTAAATAATATTTGCTGTAAATACATGTACATCTACACTAATATTATAAAGAGGAAAACTTTGTTTGTTTGTAATGAATAGGCTCAAAAACTACTGGACCGATTTTAAAAATTCTTTCACCATTCGAAAGCTACATTATCCACAAGTAACATAGGCTAAATTTTATTTTGGAAAAAAATAGGGTTCTGTAAGATATTTGGGTTTTTCGGACACAAGGTGTAAAAAATCAACCAGAAAAGTTTCTTTTTTTGCGTACGCTACTAATCTCAGGAACTACTGGTCCGATTTGAAAATTCTTTCAGTGTTAGATAGCCCATTTATTGAAGAAGGCTATAGGCTATTTTTCATCACGCTAAAACCAATAGGAGTGGAGCACCACTATTCCACGCGGACGAAGTCGCGGGCAGAAGCTAGTTATAAATATGCAGGACTGGATTCTGGTCACATGCGTTCAGCACTCAGGTGTACCTTCATGTTAGTACAAATCTCATCTGCCTAGCCTTTTCCCAACTATGTTGGGGTCGACTTCCATTATAGCCGGATGCAGTTGAGTACTAGTGTTTTAAATGGAGCCACTGCTTATCTGACCTCCACGACCCAGTTATCCTCAGACTGGTTGTCAGACGTTCTGGCGTCTGACTACCGGTAACGACTGTCAAAGACCTACAAATGATAACTGGGATAACAGCTTAATGTGCTTGCCGAAACACGGAGGAGTCTCGCTATGACATAGATGGTCACCCATGCAAGGACCGACCGCACCAAGCGCAGCTTAACCTTTAATAGGTCGACCCATGCGGCTGTTACTTAGCCATGAGCTCGTCTTGTTATTTTTCATATTTTTTGTAAAAATAGTACATACAAAATTAACCCCTTTATAACATACTAGCCTTTTCCCGCGGTTTTATCTACGTCCTGAGGGAACAACTCCACGCGTTCCACGCGGTTTAAGAACTCCATAAAAACTTTATCTCAATCGGTTCAGCCGGTTTACCATGAAAATGTATCAGACAGACGGACAGAGTTACTTTCGTTTTTAATATTAGTAAAGATCGTAAGTATGTTTAATGTACACAGTGTGTTTCAGATAGCAGCCTTATATCAAGGGCTTAAGGTTTGTTTTCCCTTGCCAAACAAACATCATTACGAACAAACGGTTGCGCTTTGTCCGTGTGCTGATAACCACCATTGTATCCCTCGAAAACATCCCAATTGTATGAGAATAGTGCACAACAAAGCATATTTGAAACATCTATCTAATATTTTCCTCAATTTTCTTCGAAACCAGGTCAATGTCTAGATCCAAAGCGATCAGAATGTCTCATAAAGATAAACTCCGCTTCATAGATACCGCGAACATACCGACGGATCTCGTCGGTGGCAAAACGCGCTCATTTTTCACCTAAATGTACCATCCAGCGGAGAAAAATAGACCTTATACTGTAGTAATATAATACATATTGTATCGTATAGTGGAAGGTTGTGTGGTGACCATGTTTAAGATACTATTGGGGATTTCTGAAATAGATAACGTTTATTGGTCTAGTAAAATATCTATCATATTTTGTTTTGTTTTTAAATAAAATTGATTTGCTATAAATCTTCCAAAAGCTAATTTCAAAACTGTCAGACAAAAAATTGGAAAATTAATAAAATCTAATTATTTTAAATATTTTTTAGAAAGCCAGCTTGTAACTATTCATTTTAAATGGATTAAAATCTCAGTAGGGCTAAAATTTATTACTTTTACAATAATAATCTAGCTTAGACACGTTCTTTGTTTTTTTTAAATAAAATTAATTAATTTTACTGTATTTTTTTTTTCATGGGTTTGTAACCATCCATATCATTATAAATTAAATGACACATCGGTCAAATTGACAATTGCTACTGTGAGGTGTTTGTCAATTTAAAATTTTGATAAAGTCTCACTAGCAGGCTGGAGTCTGGGTTTGTTCTTCTACACTACTATTATAAAGAGGAAAGATTTCAATTTTTGTGTGTATGTTTGTAATGAATAAACTCAAAAGCTACTGTGCCGATTTCAAAAATTCTTTCACCATTGGAAACCTACATTCACCCTGAGTAACATAGGCTGCCCGTGTGAAGCCGGGACGGGCCGCTTGTGTATTATAGAAATAGGCCATAACATAATGTAGAAACGAGTGTGTTATAGTAGACATCCATCTACCTCTTTGGAGTGAGATATGATGAATTTTCGACATTATAAAATTGAAATGTTCGCTTCAGTTCTAAAGTGTAACTCAAAATTTACTTATACAAACAAAAAGTAATAAAAGAAGAAAATTCCCAAAATGCTCATCACATCTGGAGGCACTACTTGAGGACAGAAATAACACACATTACGACAGCTATAAACATTTATAAATTCTCCCCGGAATCACCCGTTATCTTTATTTGTGACAGTTTTATATAAAACGCCGGGAATAAGCCCTTTTTGTTTGTCAATCATCATTTTTATGACGTCACACAAACCTTCTGCAATTCTCGTTTCTGTTATTATTATTCATTTTTTTTCATATATTTTTGAATATTAATTTTATTATCAACATAGAATAGAATAGTATATTCTTTATTATGTACACCAAAAAAAAACATATGACTTTGAAAAATTTGTTACAAGGGTGACACAATGGGTGGCCTCATCGCTAAAAGCGATCTTTTACATATTTAAAAACATTTAAAGATATAAAAAATAGGAATCCACTAATATCGGGAACCTGGTCCAATCTACCGATGGTTAGGGCTCCAGAGACGGGAACTTCCTAACAATACGTGCCGTATAAAGGAGAACCGACTTCTTATCATTATTATTATTTTGCACCCATATTGTCTCACTGTTGGGCAAACGCCTTCTACCTTTTTATCACTTGATAGCTTTCCATCCGCGGCTTCGCCCGCGTAGATATTTTTTTTTACACCTTGGGTTACATTATTCAAGTTTAAGTAGGGATCCCTAATTATTTCTGGAAATAAATATAGCCTGTGATACTTCGTAAAGATGTAGCTTGCTAACGGCGAAAGAATTTTTAAAATTGGTCCAGTAGTTTTTGAGTTAAAAACCCTACAAACGAACAAACAAATCTTTCCTCTTTATTATATTAGTATAGAAGTATATATATAGATTCATTAAAGAAATATTTATCCCACACATCAAAGTTCACACACCAAAACTATACATACTAAACATTATGAGGAGAAACCACAAAAGACTCCTACACCATTATACCTAAGTTTTGTTGAAGAATTGTTCACGCGTGGAACTCAATGAAAGGCCCATGGAACAAGTGGAAATGACCAGAAACTTTATCTCTGAACATTCGTCGAAAGACCTACGCGATAAAGTTCTAGTTAGTTTATTTGGAGAAGTTGTAGGAGCTGATTTATTGGTAACAAGGTGTCTCACCGCGTTCCATAGATACTACTTGACGTAACCGAAAGTAGTCTTTAACTGTTTCCAAGGTCCCATCTATCTCTGTACTAAATTTCATCCAAATCGGTTCTGTCGTTTTTCCGTGAAAGCGGAACAAACAAACTCATTTTTGCATGTATAATGTTAGTTAGGAATTGGATGTACAGTCCATTGCAAAATTATAAAAGAAGTTAATGTTAATTTAATAAAAAATAATATAAATCTATATAAAATATTACTTCAATACGTGTAATGGATGTTTAAAAATATCCAACAGTTTTAAGTGTCAAATACTGTTGTGGAAAAATTATGTTAATATTTAACAAAGTATTAACAATATCTTTTTGCACATCTACACTAATATTATAAAGAGGAAAACTTTGTTTGTTTGTTTGTAATGAATATGCTCAAAAACTACTGAACCGATGTTAAAAATTCTTTCACCATTCGAAAGCTACATTATCCACGAGTAACATAGGCTAAACTTTATTTTGGAAAAATATAGGTTTCCGTAAGATATTTGGGTTTTCTACCACTTTTCCACGCAGACAAAGTCGCGGGCAGAAGCTAGTTATAAATAAAATAAAAATAAATAAAATAAAATAAAACATAAAATAAAAACAGACAAGGCCTATATTTAGCATTACCCATCAAACCACCTTTTGAAAAAGCTCATCATTATGTAAAAAAACTATTATACTTACAACACTCGGAAAAACACATCAAAATTATTTAGACAATTAAAATGTTACAATATTTTTTAAGGCAACAGAACTCGTGTTATCATCTGCCTAGCCTTTTCCCAACTATATTGGGGTCAGTTTCCAGTCTAAACCGTATGCAGCTGAGTACCAGTGTTTTACATGAAGCGACTGACTATCTGACCTCCACAACCCAGTTACCGGGTAGCAACAGGGCAACATAACTATATTAAAATCAATCTTATAGACCACATACAAAAATAACATAAACAAAAAATTATAATTACATCCATTGTTATGAAACACGACTCCTTGACTGCATACGAGTACAGACCTACTTTATTTTTCTATTGACTTTTCCTGACGTAGCACAAGTCCTATCGCATTCCATCGGATACAGCCTAATTGATACTCTCTAGGGAAACCCTTACTGGTTTGTTATATAGCGTTGAAGATATAAAGACCGAACATAGAGTGGGGAAAAGATGTATCGATAACGGGAACATTTCAGGCAGCGGGAAATCACTATCCAAAAAGATTATATTCCATCAATCCATTATTGTCAAAAGTCCTATTGATGTTGAATAAAATAGATGTGTAAACTAGCCTATAAAAATCCAGACAAAATACTTTACACTCCTTGGGCGGTCGGGTAAAAACATAGCCTTAAGGATAGTTTGGCTTTATCGTAGTAAACAATTTCTAGAATCGGGTCAGTGAACGCAGACCTCTTTGTAATATTAGACTAGATTAATTTTAAGAAATGTCAGTTCGATTAAGGTTTTTAGTTTTAATAACTTTTTTTGCTTCAGATACATTGATAAACCCCAACAACAAAGTAGTAGAAAATAAATTTTCTAAAATGTCATAATAAATTTAAAAACAACTACTAAGCAAATTCCACACGATCAAGCTATCCAAAACAGAAATTAAGTTTGTTATTTATTACGATAATCTATTGCATTTATTGTCCCAAAGCCAATAAAAATAAAAACAATTGCTATTCCGCAGAGAAAACAAAACATAAATAACAAAGATGCTGCACAAAACGGAACGTCAAAGTAGTTTGCATACTCAGTGTTGCCAATGACAGAGACAATATGTCCGTATGAAATGCGGGATATGAATTTTTGCTGGAGACGTTTTCTTTTTAAGAAATTTTATCTGTCTTTCATGCTGATTTGATGTCTAGTTTTCTTAAAAATATGCTGGTTCGGAGACGTTGTGCAAAATTGAAGTCATATGAGCAAGACTAGAGCCATACAAACAAAGTGCCAATCACATTTTTGCATTGTTTATTTGCAGCTGCGAGATAGAATATAAGATATCAAAGTTCTACATTTAAAATTTAATATTAGCTTTCTGGTTCACAAATAAAATAACGTATCTGAACAATGACAACAATCAAAACTTCCAAAATATTAAAAGGCCGAATATTATTAGGCTGCGCTAAAAAATTGGGACATCCCATGTCCCGGTTTTCACGGGACGTTGACAACCAGAGCGTAACCGCTCTCAAATATTAACACAGCCAGTAATCGAGTCGCGCACACGAAAAAATATGGCGGCCTATTCTTTTTTCAAATATTATTCAAATACGCCATATCTGAATAATTTTTGAAAAAAGAATACGCCATATTTGAATAATATTTAAAAAAGAACACTCTCTTTTTAAAGCTTTGTTTCTTAATGAATGATTGCATGACTAGCTTTCGTGCAGCCATGGCCAATATTTTTTTATGAAAAGCTTTAATTGTACTCTTTTGTGAAACAAATATTTAAGAAACGATAAGCACGAAGATTTGTTTTCTTTTCAAATTGCTCAATGTTTGATAATTAAAAATAGTAACCCACCAAATAATTAAAATGTTTAATTTATTACTTTGTTTACCATGTACCCCTCAAAGAGGAATGTTCCCATTATATAAGTACTTTGTGATTGCTATTGTTTAACTAATAAAAAAACATGATAAAAGTTAACACATTACCGATAACAAAATACCTAAGGCTTTCATTAAGCGTCCCTAGAGCGATGAATTGCATGCATTGAAACCAGTCGGTATAAACGGTACCAAAAAGACCGTTCCTAATTAATGTTACGTATAAAATTACACATTTTTGGTATTCAGACGAAAATTTACAAAAAGTTATTTAAAATAAATCTTATTTAACTTTTACAAAACGTAAAACCAAACAAAAAGTTTTCAATAGCGAACCCAAGCTTACTTATTTACAACGCATTTCAAACCATCCAGAGTTTTCACAGCTCATTAAGGTTTTATAAAAGAAATCTTGTTGTTTGAACATAATAGTATATTTCAAGCATTTTTATTCAGTCATCTAGTTAACTGAAAATTCTTGATTAGATAAATCTTACTGGAAAAAAAACATTATCATTTGACTAGCGTTTTCCTAACTATATTAGGGTCGGCTACCAATCTGACCGGATGCAACTGAGTACCAGTGTTTCACATGAGTAACTGCATATCCGATCTTCACAAACCATTTACCGGACGAGTCTCATTATGACATTGATGGTCACCCATCCACGGACCGATGGCGTCAAGCATAGCTTAACCTTTGGTAGGTCGACCCGTGCGGCTGTTACTTAGCCACGAGCTGCAGTTAGCTCGCCCGTTATAAATAATGGAATTATGAATCCGAGTTTTCTTTCTGGCTTCACGCATCGACAAACCAACATGATTTTTTGCTTAGAGATTATTTATTGGCCGATGAGTGACAAGGATTGTACTCCTCTCCGTGAAAAGGAAAGATATCACGTTACTCAATAAAAACAGCATGAAAAAGCTAGTCTGTAATATGTATTATGTTCACAAAAGAACAAAAGTTTGATTGAAATTATTATGAACATCAATTTCTTGTTAGGCATCCGAAGCTTTCAACATGAATAATAGTACGTTACATATTTCAACATTGTATGCCGAAATATAAGAATATCTCATGTCTCATAACAATCGGCTACATATTATGTAAAGCAATAAATTGTGTTTACTGAAGCCGAAAACTTTTTGCTGAAGGAACATTGTTAGGAACGGATAAATGATGGAGCCATGTTTTGAAATGAGTTACGATGTTATATTTATCAGTAAGTTAATTTAATTATTATGAAATGTAAATAATGGCTGTTACTTCGTTTTCATTTGTGGCAAAGAGGTCGATTTTAATTCAATCTGACTTTGACAGATGTCAGACAAATGTTATTTTGGCGAAATTAATGGTTAAAATGAATGAGGGACTGAAGGTTTTGATTATGAAAGTAAATTATTGCAAGAGTTTTGGTTTGGTAGATTTAGCCACCTTATCTTAATTTTCAATTTCAGTCTTTTGTTTGTTTCGCACTGTCAGATTACGTGATTCTTAATAGATAAAAAAAAATGAAAAATACCAAATTTCTACCAAAACAAATCCGTTTTTACAAACAATCGTATTTACTGTGTAATTCCATGGTATTTGTTTAGTAACTTGTATAAATATTTACCAAAGCATTATCTACTTGGCGGAATTACTGGTATGTCATGTATATATGTACATTTAATCTACCATTGTGTATATAATGTTTACTCTAACACGCGAGGGAATAGTTAAGTCAACGTTACCTTTGATGGCTTGATGTGACATGGCATCGAAGAAATTCAAGCAAGCAAAATAGAATCTTATGTGTATCAGGATAGATTTGGCTATTCACTGTTTGTACTGAGATCTGACAACATGATAGAGGATTTATTCTTTTTTTATCAAATAATCTTGTTGCCGTCGTAGACGTAGTGGTCTAGAGCTTAAGACACCTGTTTCTCAAGTACAAGTGTGAGGGTTTGAAACCCTGTTAAGTGCCGATGTGACTTTTCTAAAGTCATATATGTATTTTCTAAGTGTATCGTAAATTCCTCTGAAGGTAACATTGTTCTGAATTTGCCAATACGCCTTGAGCAAGCGTGGTGATTAATGGTCATGCCTTCTTTGTATGAGAAGAGGCCTTTACCCAACACTGGGATGGTGAATTGATAGATGGCGATGATCATTAATAAATAATTTGGATGTACTTGCCACTGATAGGGTTTGGTCCCAAATTCAATAGACCACTACAACAACGACCGATTGTAACCATTTCTATATAACGAAACAAAACTATTTAAAGATAGCGTTTCCCTCCAGTTTTTTCCTATGGAACGTGAATATCCAAGACAAAAAAAAACATAATTATTATCCTTCTACGTTGTTTTTATTTGTGCCCGTAGTTTCACTAAAATACGTGTGTTTAGTCGTTTATGCGTGAAAGAGAAATAGGCATTCATACTCACACGTCTATTCTCACAGACTTTCGAGTTTATAATATTTGCACACGAATTTTAGGATCCCACTCTTGACGCTACACGAAACAAAAGACGACTTAGCAGCGAGCACGCACTGACTATTTTTGACTCAGTTCATTGTAAATACCGATACTTTTGACACACAAAGCTGGTGAGGCCGCGGGCAAAAGTTAGAAATGTCCGGTAAATTTGACAGTACGACTTTACCGGAACATACATGTGTAGCCATCAGATTATACGAGTACGTAAAGAGTTACCGACTTATAGCATATTCAGGGTGTAGAGCAGTATACACTAATGCAACCGCATATTGTTAAGTGGGTCTATGGAGGAACACTGTGACCCCGCACAGTGTCCCTCCATTGAAAAGGGAGGATCCTCCAGCCAGGCGGGTGATATTGCCTGGCGGGATACTGCGCGATGGTTGATGTTAAGTTGATAAATACAATGTCGCATTAGGATAAGGCCTGTAATGATAGTTGTAGAATGGTCAATAAATAAATAGATAATAATAAATGTGGGGAAGTTGTATATGTTCTAACTCGCTTGCGAACACTTCTTGCGCGATGTAGGAATTTGCTGTAGTGGTTCTCTATGTGGTGAGATAGATGTCACTACAGGTCTTTAAAATGTACTAGCTGTTTCCCAAAGTGTCCCCCGCATCCTGAGGTAACTACTTCACGCACCTGGATATAAAGTATATTATTATCCAGTTTATAAACTTTGTGGCTAGCAAATTTCATCCAAATCAAAAACTGAATTAACTTAAAGTATACTTTTAATCCGGGTACGCGAAGTGTTTTTCTTCCAATATAAGAGTTTGTTAAAATAACACTTTTACACGTCAATTTTTTTTTAAAGCTTGATGTGGCCGGTGTTTCCTATCTGACTACCTTGAGAAGAAACACCGAAACAAACTCAAGGGTCAAAGTCTCTTTTAACGTCCAGACATTATGTAATCATCATGCATTATGGATGTACAATGTAGGCTCGAGTCTGAAATTACCTTTTGAAGAAAGATTCATACAGATCCGAGTTGGCCTGTCCATTCAGTTGGCACGCAAGTGTAACAAACATTCGATTCACGCACAATACTCGATCCACTCAGTAAATCACCCCTGATACATGACAAACGTCTGACAATCGATGCTGGTGCAACTGATTCCCAGATTGGCGCCCTCATATCCAGTCCTCCAGTCTTATGAATAATTCAGGCCAGCCCCGCATGCTAATACATATTCGCTTGAAGGCTGTACACCTAAAATATGTAGACTTGAAAGAAATCGTAGAGCTGTCTGTTTAGAAGTTTGTTCGAGCAAGACACCTACTATGAAGGATAGAATAGAGTCGAATTCTATCAATATATATAAAAACCGGCCAAGTGCGTGTCGGGCCACGCGCAGTAGGGTTCCGTAGTAGTAGTCTCAGTTAGTCGACTATAACTCTGTAACCGGTTAAGCCTACTTAGCCGTGATAGTTTTCCTTGTAAGTTCATTACATGTGCTACGTCTGTGATTTTTTTCACATTTCTAGGTACAGCCATTCAAAAGTTAGAGGGGGGGTAACTCGTATCGAACAAAAATTTTCACTTAAAAGCTAGATATTTCGCAAATGGCTCGCTTAACCGAAAAATGGTCTTCACACACCCATTTTTGAAAGACCTATCTAACGATACCCCACATGAAGGGATACGCGAGAAAAAAAATATTCATCCCTACTTTACATGTTTGGGAGCTACCCTAAAAAAAAATATTTTTCAAAATTTTATTATACCAATTTCTCGGCGTGATCAATATACATATTCATACCAAATTTCAGCTTTCTAATAACAAGAACCACGGAGCTATGCCGC
Organism: Pyrrhia umbra; assembly: GCA_963891755.1. NCBI lineage: Eukaryota > Metazoa > Arthropoda > Insecta > Lepidoptera > Noctuidae > Pyrrhia > Pyrrhia umbra. Next base: position 1,426,767 of record OY982929.1, on the reverse strand, counting down.
GGACAGACAGACAGACAGCGAACAGACGGACAGAGCGAAACTATAAGGGTTCCTTGTCGGACTACGGAACCCTAAAAATGAATCCCTTTTTCCCTTGGTCACGGTATTACGCGGAAACGGCTAGACCGATTTTTACGAAATTTGGTTCGGAGATAGAGGGGACCCTGGAAAAAGTTTTAGGCTACTTTTTATCCGGGTTCGTGAAGAAGTTCCTTTGGGACGCGGGTGAAGCCGCAGGCGGAAGGCTATATTGTATAAAACTCGTGGTGGCCTAGTAGTTAAGGCACCTGCATCTCGTGTACGAGTTTATGGGTTCAAAACCTGGCAACTCCAATGTGACTTTTCTAAAGTCATGTACTTTCCAAGTATATCTTTAACGGTGAAGGAAACATCGTGAGGAAGCCTGGACTTCTCATTCTCTCACTCTCATTCAAATGTTGCTATTTATATTACACCAGCGGCTTCGCCCGAGTTGGCTATACGAATTCAAACAAAAGTGACAGAGTTTCATACAAACTTTGCCCCTCTTTTTCACATCCCTAAGGGGTAGAATTTCGGAAAATCCTTTATTATCGGAGGCCTACATGTACAAAGAACACACTCACCAAGTTTCAAGTCTCTACGATCAGCGGTTTAGGCTGTGTTTGATCCGTCAGTCATTCAGGACAAAGCATTTTATATGTATAGATTTATATTATATAGTATCGCTAATACCTTGAAAATGTTTTAGCAAAAAAACTGGTTATCCATAAAATGGTTTCAGCTTGTTACCAATAGAATAATAGAAGGCTAATGTTCCTGGAAATCGATTTGAACCGATAGTTATATTGAAGTTGTAGACGAACTCCGATGAATATTGATCGTGCATTGCATTGCAGCACATACTACGATATAAACTATTTTTTAAAACGTTGACAAATACTAGGAATTACTTCTGTATTGTTTGTACGTTTATAAACATACATTACACATGCACAAACACCCAGACCGTGAAGAATTTTAGTTGTTCCGTGCGGGAATCGAACCCGCGACAAACAGTGTAGCAGTCAATTTCTTAGCCACTACTCCAAACATGACGTCAGAACTACGTTATAAGAAGCTTTTTATATAGAAAGGAGTCATCATTATTTATATCCTTAAAAGTGGTTTCCTACCCTGCGTCCCGAAGGAACTACGTCTAAACCTACCTACAAGGTGCCGTCTTTTTTTTTTCAAAAAAGAGCCCTCGGTGGAGGGAGTGTCAGACTCTTACTGACTAAAACACATCTATGTTCCTTCCTCAGCCCTTTTTAGGGTTCCGTACGACAAGGAACCCTTATAGTTTCGCCATGTCCGTCTGTCTGTCTGTCTGTCTGTCCGCGGCATAGCTCCGAGGTTCTTGATACTTGAAAGCTGAAATTGGGTATGAATATGTATATTGATCACGCCGAGAAAGTGGTAAAATAAAATTTTGAAAAATATTTTCCCTCCCCCCCCCTCTAACTTTTTTATTCCGGAGGCGCGGTATCTCTTTCGAATATCCCACAATAAAAGCGTAACAGACCGCCAGAATTACTTTTGTATTTTATATATAAAGTAAGTACCTATAAATGCAATGCCAATTTTCAACACACACATTTAATAACAAACACACTTCTACAAACAAACATTGTGTATGTATATTGTAATATGTTCACAACCGCAGTGCAGTGTACACACATAAAAGGCCAAAGTAAACAATTTACACAGCGAGTGTACCACGCTGTAGAAGTTTCCAAAATAATCATAATTTAATCCCGGGATTGGCGCTGCGCTGCATAACGCAAACAGTTCCAATGAGCCTACAGAAAATATGATGTAAATATTGACATTTTATGCTTATTTATCAGTAGCATTATCATCTGCCTAGCCGTTTCCCAACTATGTTGGGTCGGCTTCCAATCTAAACCGGATGCAGCTGAGTACCATTGTGACAATGTTACATGGAGGCTGATTTCCACAACCCAGTTACCGAGTAACACATGGCAAGATAAGTTGTCAGACTTTCTGACTTCTGACTACCCGTAACGACTGACAAAGATCTTCAAATGACAACTGGTAGCAATAGCTTAACGTATTTCCGAAGCACGGAGGAGTCTCGCTACGACATAGATGGTCACCCATCAACGGACCGACCGCCCGGAAAGAGCTACTAAATAAAAGCTTTAAGTCTCCTCTTACATGTGCAATATAACCCGATACCTACTCACATTAAAACATTTTCCTTCTACAGCCTTTCATGATCGCCAAAGTCTTCAATATAATGTAAATACAAGCATCTATATATATAAAAATGGATCACAATTTCCCTTGGCAATAACTTAAGAAGGATTTAACCGATTTGGATGAAATTTAGTAAGGAGATAGAGGGGGTCCCCGAAGATGGTTAAAAGCTACATGCTTCCTCGGGTGAGACTGCGGGAATCAGCTAGTTTACAATAAAATAGCTTGAAGTAATTATATAAGCGGTTGTAAATAGCTATCTTGCACAACAATGTTGGTAAAGGCTGCAGTGTTGCGAATGGCTGGCAGACTGCACGTGTCTCGTCTGTTACTATGTTTGTTTATGTCCTATTACTCTTAGGCAGGGGGCACGTTAATACGCGAAAGCGGATAAAACAGTCAATAGCAATAGAGATAATATCTATTGGTCTTCTTATCATGTGGGGTGCACGTTTACTTAACAAGCCCAGTTGCATCGGCAAAAATATCAGGTTACTTATACGTGAAACGGAAGAACTGTCATTCAAGATCTGTCAAAATGGAAGATAAAAATGATCAATTTTGCTATTATTTTATGTTTTTCGTATGTATATTTATTATAGATTTTTATTTAATTGCTATATCTATGTACTGATATCATAAAACTTATTAAAATGTTAGCATACTTATAGTGTAGCATCGATAAGACTGGAGGACGATCCTAACATAATTCGGTAAAGGCTAGGCTATGATGAGGAGATATAGATAAATATTCATGTATTATATACTTGGGGAGCGTGTACATTATCCGGCTAAGTGTCGCGCATAACATAAGGGGTTCCGCACATTGTTCTACCACCATTTGTACGGGTTTCAACGCAAAATAAAAGTGCGGTACTCTAGTAAGCTTGCCAGTGGCGTGCATCGCAACTATGTTTTAAATTTTATTTTCACTTTATTTCAGCTGCGTGAATGTCTAGAATAACTATGCTACAAAATGTAAACTAGCTTTGCTGTTTTATTGCGAACACATTTACATACATACAGATATTATTTTTCACGACCTTTTCATTAAGACTGAAAATTATTTTGCTGGTTCTAGACTCACGAATTTATGCTGTAAGCATTCCTTCTAATGTATATGTTTATTTGAACATTTTTTTTTGTAAAACAGGTACTCATTAACAATCTTGTTTTAGCATAAAATAACATGATACATTCTTTTTTTATATAAAACGTATTCAAAGATTTGGTCTTTTTAGGGTTCCGTAGTCGATAAAGAATCCTTATAGTTTCGCCATGTCCATCTGTCTATCTGTCTGCCCGCGGCATAGCTCAGAGGTTCTTGGTACTAGAAAGCTGAAATTTAGTATAGATAATGTATATTGACTAACTAAGACCTACTGCGGAACCCTACTGCGCGTGGCCCGACACGCACTTGGTTTTTTTAGAAGAAGTTTAAGTTGTTTACATTACATTACATTATTTTATTTATTTATCTTTATTGGCCAACTAACAATTGTTTGAAAGAAAGAAAGAATGAAAGAAAATACGTTTAATTACGTGATTGGAGACATACATATACACAAAAATTTTGAAATTTTGATTTTGACTGATACATAAGGGGGTAGTATGCGTCACAAACACGCAATACGGCCCATGCTCAGCTTAATGTTTATACTGATACATTTTAACAATAATATTCTATAAACTAAGGTCAGTGGGTATAACAATTTCTTATAGGTAAGCACCGCATGCCCCATAAATTAACAAATAAAATGTGCTACAAACACTATCCTAAAGATTTACTATTTATATTATAAAAACAAAAAAAATGCTTTAAATTATGTTAAGAGTCTAAAAACATATTAGAAGCCATAGCCATTTTATAATGACTATCCCTTTACTCATTCATACCTACTACGATTTTAATTTTCAAGTAAATATTTGCCAAAAAAATCGATTCTGTTTTCCAGCTAGCTGAATTTCGTCTCTATCAAATTAACGTATCCTATTTTGAACCGCTGTCAAAACTTCCCGGGCTTCTGCCTCCCCCTATCATTTGCATTGACAGCCTATCCACAGTCTATCCGCTAGATACCGGTGTATCCACAAAACCATATCGCGCCATACTCTGAGAAAAACGTAAGACATTTGATGCGTAATTATAATGTATTTTGCTTTTAGCTTCTTGCTCTGTGGGTCTAGCACGAATCACTTTCGAAAAAGTATTGCAAAATATCGTCAGCGATTTTTGATTGGAATATACTCGCATCTTACGTAATATTTATTTAAATTTATGACTATAATCATAATCTTTGGATGATGCAAATTATTATTTACACATATTAAATGTAAATTTTGCTCTGATATGGATGTATTTATGATTCGAAAATTGCTTTCTACACGAATACTTTTTCAAAGGTGATTCGTGCTAGGCCCACAGGAGTCGCCTACGTTTTATGTACGTGAAATATGGCCTATTGAATTCAAATATCTTTACAACATCTTAACTAATATTATATATTCTACGTACTAAAGAACCCCAGGGTCTTCACCATATAAATATCATCCAAATCCATTCAACAGTTTTCCTGTAAAAACTTAGCAGATAGACAGATATACAGAGTATAAAATTATTAGTAACTATAGGTCCATGGTTCGCACGGGTAGCCTATGTTACTCAGAGTGAATGTAGCTTTCCAATGGTGAACGAATTTTTGAAATCGGCACAGCAGTTTTGGAGTTTAATCATTACAAACATACACACAAAAATACAAAACTTTCCTCTTTATAATAGTAGTGTAGATTAGCTGAGTACTTACACAAAATTCATTTTTTTCGTTGTTTATGTAACTTTTAGCATTGGAATTGCTCTAAGCTGTTACTTATTAACCTGATTATACAAGTGAATAAGGTGCGTCCATATTATATAACATAACATGTTATAAAACGTTGTTATATAACATGTTTCAGTAATGTGGATACTGAATGTTATAAAACGTGTTATAATAACCAGTTGTATTACATGTTATATAACATTAATATTTACAAATGTTATATAACTTATGTGTACATGTGTACTCGAGATGCATGTTATATAACATTGTTATATTGCATTGTTATTCTAATGTGTGCAGTACTCGTATTATTATAAGTTGCAATGTTGAAAAACAATGTAACATAATGTGGACGTGTTATAAAACACAAGTTATACAACATGTAACTTAATCTGTACGCACATTAAAAGAGCTAGTTGGCTAATGTTATTAAAGCTATCGATAATTAATGCATATAATGTAAATCCTAATCCAATGAGCTATGGCGGGTTGTCCATTGTCCACGAGGCAGTGTCTTAGACGCATCACTGTCCTTTAATTAAATCAGAACCAGTGACTTGGATACATAATAATTAATAACGATATTAATTAACTTCGATGATATTATTTATGTTTCGTTAGTCTAGTTGTCGCAATGGTAATTGTTGTGAACGTTTGTGTTTTTTAAATGTTTTCTTTTTTTTACAATTATTTAATATCGTATAAAGATGGTTCTTCAAACCTTACAGACAGACATGTGTTGCTGGGGAGTTTGTTGCGCCACTTCTTTTTTCCAGCTAAAACACATAGGAAGCGGTGAAGGGCGGGCATTTCGGGGGTTGTCTTTTGTAAATTTGACGTTCAAAAAGTGCTGATTTTCAGCCTAATTTGAATAAACGATTTTTGAATGTTGAACGGGGTGTTGGGTTCGATCCGATGTGAGTGAAGTACAAATAGAAGTTCTTGGTGGTGTGGAACCCTAGTGTATAGGGAGGGCACGTTAAGCTTTCGTCTCCTTAATAGCAGTTGTTGTTACAATTCCATGTCAGAGGCCGTCAGGCGGATTTGAGTAAACTCTGACACTAGGGCTTGATAGGTTCGTAAACCAGCAGCCCACACTATGAGCAGAATTCTTGCTAATATTACAAATGAAACAGTCACTCTGTCTGTCTGTTACATTTTTCACGAATAATCTGAAGAACCAATTTTCATGTTAAGATCGATAGATACATATTTGGAGAAAGAAGGTAGGATTTTTTTCTATGAAGTGGTTCGTTCGAAAAACAATACATCAATGTTAAGTTTATTCAAAACATACTACTCTCAATGAACACTAAAGGCCGACGAAGGGCTTTATGCAAAGACTAGCTTCCCGCCAGCGGCTTTGCCCGCGATATTTTAGCTAATGGATACAAAAACTTGACACATTATATACTAAAACCTTCCTCATTAATCACTCTATCTATTAAAAAAACCGCATCAAAATCCGTTGCGTAGTTTTAAAGATTTTAGCATACATAGGGATATAGGGACAGAGAAAGCGACTTTGTTTTATACTATGTAGTGATATTCACGTGACGTACTATCTTTGTATGCTGCCCAGTTATGCGGCAACATCTTAAGGACATTGTTCTCACAAACTATGTCAAAGTTAGTCTGTAGTTGGTAACAGGACACAGAGGTATTCTAATGTATATCTTGAAATTGTATACCTATAAACCTTTGCGTATTTTAACGCTTCAAGCTACCCAGTAAATATAATATATGCGAAAAGTTTCTCGGATCTATAACATTATATTTGTTTCAAAATCACTTAAAAATGGATTGAAATGAGTTTAGCACAACCATAGCTGATAATATGGATTATTACAAAAAATATTATTCATCTTGGTTAACTGGTTTATATTGTGTCCACAAAACTTTAATGCCTGATTAATACTATTTGATCCCGAAAATATTCTAAGTCGAAACGTTGGTGAAATTGCTGGAGAGTGTCTAGCGTAAAAGAGACCATAGAATACTAACATAAGAAAAATAGAAAATAACAATAATTTTCTTTAAATAATTTGTGTCACGTGACAAAAAAAATAAAGGGACAAAAACAAATACCAAAAATCGCCCAAAATACGTACTTATCCACTCTAAATAATTTTCGACTTAATTCACGCTATTTACAGCTGAAATCGGAACAGTATTGATCGTCTTTTAAATAGAAAGACACTTCTATCTTGTATAATATCATTCCTTAGACGTCTATCACGTGAAATATACGTTAATTTAAACTTTTTTTTATATTAGCAACAACAAAAGATCAAAATCTATTGTGATATTTATAACAAAGAGACGAGACATTAATATTTATCACCCAGAAATAACTCAAGCAATGTTGAATTTAGCAATTGTAATGTTTGTTGCAGATTGTGCAATACGCCTAAGAAGTATGCGCGTGGGGCGCGTGCACTCGGGGCACGTGCCGCGCACGCACGGGTGCCGCGTGCTCGTGCCGGCGCCGGGCCCGCGCAGCGCCGTCCTCGTCGAGCTGCACAAGCTCAACGTGCCCTGCTCCGCCGGCTTCATCCGCTTCGCTCCGAACACCCCCACCCTCTGCGGCAAACTGGACCAAATACCGCTCCCAAACAGAAAGTTCCTTTACACGTCTTCGCACAAAAACCCTGTCATAGAACTCCACGGCCGACCCACGTTCGCCGCGATATACCGTCTAGTAGACCATTGTCATAATGTTCTGCTGACGGGAAGAAACGGCTCGTTCGAAGTCGGCCCGACCGTCAAGCTCTCATGTTCGTATGAGATCCACCTGCCGTACGGCAACCGTGTCGCTCTACGGCTCCAAATGGGCACAGGACCAATGAAGGCGAAAGGAAACGACGTGTCCAATATTATACATGAGGATATGCAAGCATTGTGTAGGGGAATGGAGTTAAGTTTAGAAGATGGAAATTCTAAGTGGAGACATTGTTCGCAGCCCGGCGATCCTTTGAGAAGTGTTCAGATTGTGTCGGAAGGGAATTCTGTGCGTCTGAATATTAGTATAACGGCGAAGAAGAATGCTTCAGCCATGTGGTTGAAGGTGTGGTGGATGGATAAAGCTGTGGAGGAGATCGTGGGTCACTGCGAGTACGGGTGGGTGCTGTCGGGGGATTTTTGCATATCAGCGGTGCGAGAAGCGAAGAAAGCCTGGAGGCAGGCTGAAGCAGAGTGCGTGCGGCTCGGAGGACACCTCGCCAGTGTGCTGAATGAGAGACAACAGCAAATTATGGACCAACTACTTATACATGCGTAAGTATATCGACGTAATTACTTTCTAAGTTCAGCTCATGTACCATAGTACCATGTGGTAACGCTATCATTAACAAATACCTTCCAATATACATATTTGTGCTGAAAACTATGGCAGTCGTTACGAGTAGGCAAAACATGGAAAACCTTACTACTAATTGAATTAGAATGGCATTTTATTGCTGTTATGGGGATTCGATGGTGGTCCAAGCAGTTACTATTGATATACGACAAGCCTATTATAGACTGGAAGCCAAAAAGGCTATTCGAATGTTGATATATTTGTAGCTTGCGCATTACATAACGACTATATACATTCTCAAACTACCCACAGCAACGGCCATAAACAGCGCACTGCGACCCAAAACGCATTTATATTTACTACGAGCGTCCACCAACTTTATGTAACAGTCCCTGGATACTTTAGTGGATGTTTTTAAATAAATACTTTTTGTTGGCAGCCCTGGCGCCGGGGTGGACGATGTGTACTGGATTGGAGCGACTGATGCCGTCCATGAAGGGGAATTCCGATGGTCGGATGGACTGCCCTTCTCTTACGCGCGTGAGTACTAACAAAGTTTTACTTTAGCCGCTGCAATCTAATCTGAAGAGGCTGACCTTACTGGCTCAAAATGGTCATAACTCCAACTCATATTATGAATGCGAGTTTTTGAGGATGTTTGTTATTCTTTTACGCAAATTCTACTGAACGGCCTTGGATAACTTGGTACACACATAGTTTATTTACTGGACTTTATAAGAAAAATGTAAACAAAGACGACTTTGTTTACATTTAAAATCAATTGGAACAGACTATACATTAATGTCTATGTAAACGATAAACCATCATAAAGTGTCGGTGTGGTCAACAGCGAGTTAGTTCGGTGGTATTGAGTGGGGCGAGTGCTCTCGGCGCGAGGGCTTCGCGACTCGAGTGCGAGTGTCGCCCGGCTTAGCGCGGGAGTGGCGTATGAGCATTGTGTTCCCTGTCGTGCGATTGAGGAAACACTGTATTTATTGAGGACCGAGAAGATGGAGAGACAGAGTAGTATAGGACGTTGATGATTCTTAATCTTAAGATTGTTTTAAACCAAGTTAAAGTTACTACAAAAAATGTGACATGATTTTCAAATATCTGTACTGTTCACACTATAACAGATTTAGTGTGGCCACTTTTTATCGTATACACTAACAGCCGGTTTCACTAAAAAGAAAGCGTTTACTTATACGTGAAACGAAAGAACTGTCATCCAAGAATTAACAAAATAGAGGATGAATTTTTTATTTATTTAATAGAAACACTGGCTACTAGACTACTACGGTACTTAGAACTTAGAATGAGTTTCGACATGGTTATGTAAGTGCTGTGTTCTTCTTTAATTGGCTAAATAACCATAATATAGAATGCATGTTCTGTTATTTATGCTGTAATATGTAACTAGTGAATAAGTCGTTGGAGTATCTTTCAAATAAATAAATAAAAATTAATAATTTTGCTATTATTTTATGGTTTTCGTGTTTGAAATATTTATGTATATAAAAAAACATAAAAAAATTAAAGTATGCTTATGATTGATGTCATGTTTTGCGATACTCGTAAAATTATAAACGATAAAAAGATTAGTGCATCCGGCAGTAGGTAAGTGCACAGTGTATATACCTCTTCTCAAATATTAAAATTTCAACCATGAAGCGAACCATTACATAAAAATCACAGTCCACAAAAAAACAACTTTAAAACCGAATTTAATAGCTTCGACAAGAAAAAAACAAGTATGAAGAGTAGTCAGTGCACTTTATAGGTTAAAAGCTTCAATGGGTGCCAAGAAGTATCGAGGCATCGAGGGTAAGGGCTCAGTCTAGACGGGGCGGCGACAGGAGCACGCGATTATAGCAGCTATTTATTCAGTGATATAGTTCATTCTTATTTAGGTTATGCATTGGTGTGTGTGCTCTTTTTAACACATGATTGTGTAGTCAGAAATTCATGCTATGACAAACGATTTTTAATACCACGAAGTTCGTTAATAAATTAAGCAGGGAAGTTATGTATTACGGAGGAGAAGGGATTATTTAAACTTTAACTAGCTTCTGCCAGTGACTTCGTCCGCGTGGAATAGTGGTGCTCCGCTCCTATTGGTCTTAGCGTGATGATATATAGCCTATAGCCTTCCTCGATAAATGGACTATCTAACACTGAAAGAATTATTTTAATCGTACCAGCGGTTCCTGAGATTAGCGCGTTTAAACAAAATGACAACATTTCCCTTCACTGCTCTGCTCCTATTGATTGTAGCGTGATGAAAAGTATATTATAACCATCTCAGGAGTATGACAAATAATTGTACCAAGTTTCGTTAAAATCCGTCGAGTAGTTTTTGTTTCTATAGAGTTTATACAGACAGACAGACAGACAGACAGACAAAAATTTTACTGATTGCATTTTTGGCATCAGTATCGATCCCTAATCACCCCCTGATAGTTATTTTGGAAATATATTTCATGTACAGAATTGACCTCTCTACAGATTTATTATAAGTATAGATATATAGATAACTGTGGCAGTAGTGGTTGAAAATGTGAAGAAATTACTAATAAAGAGATGGCAATACCAAAAGATAAAAGTATTTATTTTAACAATATTTGAAAACATCTAGAAAAAACTCAATCACATAATAGTTTATCCTCTAAAAAATATTTATGTAGAAGAACTATATCACCGCTCAGGCCTTAAAAAACTATTAAGCAAGTTGGTTCGTTTGTATAAAAATAATTAAATTGAAAAATATTGCTACTAAAGTGAAGCATAGTCCATGCACGAATGATTTATTCCCAAAACGAATAGTGAATGAATGATTGAACGAGATGAGTGAGGCGGAAATTGCAATGAAAAGCTGCGGGCTATCATCCCAACGAAATATATTTTAAATACCTACCATATTTTTAAATGAACATTGTGGTAACTTTGCCAAACTACATCCTGTATGTTTTATTCTGATGCCATTTTGATATTCAGACGATTAATTTTGGGAAATGGATAGGGAGATTGCAATAATAAGTATTTATTGTTTACTAGCTTTCCGCCAGCGGCTTCGCCCGCATAGCTTTACGAATTTAAATAAAAAATGACAGAGATTTATACTATCTTTGCCCCTCCCCCCTCTTTCACCCTCTTAGGGGTAGAATTTTGGAAAATCCTTTCTTGTCGGATGCCTACATCTTACAAAGAACACATCCTCCAAGTTTCAGGTCTCTACGATCAGCAGTTTAGGCTGTGCGTTGATCCGTCAGTCGTTCAAGACAAAGCTTTTTATATTGTATAGACTAATTATTTCGCGCGGTTCCGCCCGCATTCTGAGGGGACTAATTCATGCATCCAATGTTTAAATAACGTTGCTACCACTAGGAATGATACCTGTATCGTGGCGCCCACAATTAAAAAAAATATAAACAGACAGGCTCGAAACGACTACCTGTATAGGCATTACAAATTGTTCGGTTCGGTAATCGAACCAGCGACACATCATAGGTTAAGCTGCGCTTAGCGCGGTCGGTCCGTGGATGGGTGACCATCTATGTCATAGCGAAACTCCTCCGCGCCTCGGAAAGTACGTTATGATGTTGGTCCCAGTTGTCCACCAGTTGGTTGTCATTTGTAAATCTATGAAAGTCGTTACGGGTAGTCAGAAGCCAGAAAGTCTGACAATCAGTCTTACCAAGAGGTATCGTGTTAACTGGGTTGTGGTAGTCAGATAGGCAGTCACTCCATGTATAACACTGGTACTCAGCTGCATCCGGCTTAGACTGGAAGCCGACCCCAACATAGTTGGAAAATGGATAAACAGATGAGGCAGATGGTTAGGACAAGAAATTAATACATTGTTTATACACTGTTTTAATTTCGTAAACTTTCTATATTCCGAAAAGCTCCTGGATTAATACTGGCCGGTTTTATAAAAAAGTAAAATTCATATATTTTTTTACTTTTACAATTAAACGTAACACGAGCGCGGCGGCGGTACGTTTTGTTTTTCCTTTGTGCCCGCATCTGCATAGAAATCGAATTTTAAACTTTCGTTATTTCATCCAATGTCCACACATACTGTGAGCCATATGATACGATAAAATGTTAAAATGTTGTTCTGTTTTAACTTTTTACGACGTAAAACGTTAGTTAAGTCGATAAAATAACCTTAACTTAATTGCTTATCATACCACGGTAAAAATACCTACCGCATTTTTTATTCATTATGTTAAATATGATAATTAGTATTTTTTTATTAATATTGTAGAAACGAAGGTTCTTCAAACCTTACAGACAGATATGTGTTGCTGGGAAGTTGGTTACGCCACTTCTTCTTCCCAGCAAAAACACATAGGAAGTGGTAAAGGGCGGGCGTTTTGGGGGCTGTCTTTTGTAAATTGACGTTCAAAAATTTTCAGATTTTCAGCCTAATTTGAATAAATGACTTTTGAATTTTGCATCTTTGATATAGTTGACAAGAAAACATAATCACATGAAAACTTAATAACCCCTTTCCCGACCTAGGAACCTAACCTGCGACTTGATGCTCAGCTTGAGATCACTAGACCAACACAAAACCTAGAGGGATCTTTCACATATTTTTGCCCAGCAGTGGGAAACTATTAGCTGTTTATGTGTATCGTAATAGCGGAACGAGAGGAGCGCTAACAAACACATTAATAATATGTAAGCACTTAGTAGTAGTTATAGTGTAACCAGTATCGTAAATAGGTTATAGGCCGTAGGGTTGTCACATACACCATAAAAATAACGTTCTATTGATTTAATTTGAAATGTCTCTATTTTTACTCCAATGACAATTTAATGTTTATCATATTTTTTTTGTATATCTTTTTTTTGAAAACGATCGAAAAGAAACAAAATCTGGGTATAACATGTTTATAATTATAAGCTGATTCTAGAAATATATATATTTTTCTAATTAAAAATAAATACTATTAGTTCAGTAGGTAGTAAAAACTACCTACGTCGAAATTAAAATAAAAACTCACAAATTTATAAATTTTAGGCTTATATATTTGACAGAACGATTGGTGCATGGGTTGGAAAATTTCTAGTAAGAAAAATAAAAAAATATATCTACACTAATATTATATAGAGGAAAACTTTGTTTGTTTGTAATGAATAGGCTCAAAAACTACTGGGCCGATTTTAAAAAATTCTTTCACCATTCGTAAGCTACATTATCCACGAGTAACATAGGCTAAATTTTATTTTGGAAAAATTAGGGTTCCGTAAGATATTTGGGTTTTTCGGACACAAGGTGTAAAAAATCAACCAGAAAAGTTACTTATTTTGCGTGCGCTGCCTAAACTATAAAAGATAGAATCATAAAATGTTCTAATTAATTGTAGATCGTATAAATATCTACAAAAAAGTCCACGACACACTATAACTATCTATGTCGAGTGAGGCACAACAACCATTTTTTATCTTGATTTTTTTTGGACTACATTTAAACGCATTTATTTTACTCATGCTATTAAAATATCCTTATCAAAATATTATTTCATCACTAAGTACAGTTTATGTAGATAATATTTGGTCTTTAAATGATTAAAATTGGGCGTTTGGTTTTGAAGTTATGGTGAAATTAAAATATTACGATTTCTGCTGCACGGCCCGTTGCGAAGTGGGCGTCACCAAGGCGGGGGTGCGCGTGCGGGAGGGGAGTTTTACTACATAAAGAGGAAAGATTTGTTTGTTTGTAGGGTTTTAACTCAAAAACTACTGTAATTTTAAAAAATCTTTCACCGTTAGAAAGCTACATCTTTACAAAGTATATGCTATATTTATTTCCAGAAATAATTAGGTATCCTTACTAAAACTTCAATAATGTAACCCAAGATGTAAAAAAATGACCACGCGGGCGAAGCTGCAGGCGGAAAGCTAGTATAAAATAAATCATATCCAACGTCTGTTAAAAATTGCATTGTAATTGCTATTTTTATTAAGTAAATTTAATGTGTCTTTATATAGGTAATTTTATTTTTGCATGCCTATAAAGTAAAATATAAAAAAATATGAATAAACCACGACCAAAGGGTGTGTGTGGCAGCCCTACTAAAGGGTCGGCCCTGTTTACACTGCCGACGTCTGCATTCAACAAGTTCAAAACCGCAGCAATTCGCAACGAACCGCAACGGTCCGCACCCTGGCCGGCTGGCGATCACGAGCGGAATGTGACGTCACTAAATGATGATAATATTCGTAGTTATGTGTTAAGTTATGATATTTGTCAATATAAAAGGGTAAATGGAATTAAGAAGTTATTTCCTAACAAATATTTAGCATCATCTGCCTAGATTTTTCCCAACTATGTTTTTGTCGGATACCAGTCTAACCGACTAGCTGAAGACCAGTGTTTCAGCGCATTTAAACAATGTTATAAATATATAGAAATTAAACGTTTGTTTTTGTAAAAAAAAAATACTTTTCTTGGGTCATAATTAATTTAAAGTGTGACGCAGACATTCGGTAAATTAATATTTACGTTTTTTATTTTTTTCGTAGCAGTCGCGTAGCGTCGTAGCTAAAGCGTAGTAGCGTAGTATGTACTCTCGTAGCGGCATGACTAAGCAAGGAATCATTCTCGTAGTGTCAAGTAGGCGGAGAAATTAAGTTAATTTTGCTAAACATTTTATTAGAATTAGAATAGTACTTAATTCATTTACCTGATTAATTATTACATTCTCAAGTCTTTCACAGTAGTCATAAAACAAATATCGTGTTCAATATACATACCACAATTGACGAATAAGAAATTACCTTTAGGTCTATTACAATATGACCCTTGAGGACATAAGAGGAACAATAGGTCTTCCATTCAATACTGAATACACTATATCTCAAATAGAAAATGTAAATACTACAAAATCTCGGTCTGGCATTATTAATCATGAGTTCAAGACTCAACACAATAGGCGCTAATAAATCAGTTTGGCCGCCATCTTGATAAGATGGCGTCGACAAAAGCGCGCGTATTCATCAGTGGTTCAGTTCGAGGCTGCGCTCCTGTTGTTAATTCAAAATTCAAAATTCAAATGTTTTTATTTCAAATAGGTCTTTGCAGGCACTTATGAAACGTCAAGTTAGTTGCACGGTTCCAAGGAGTGGGTCTTATGGAGAAGAACCGGCAAGAAACTCCATAGACACTCTTTTCAAAAGGAAATGTTTACAATAGTCGTTTTACAGTACAGGTTATCTCTGAGAAAGTTATACAATTCAAATGATGCTATACAAAAAAATAATTAAATTATAATTTAAATTAAACAATATAAATAATATTTCAAGTAGTTTTCTGGTCGCCAGGGAAGCCACCTGTGCAGAAAATAAGTTATTAACGCCACGCATCCTTGTCGTCAATGAAGTCCTGGATTTTATAATAGGCTCTTTTTATAAGTGTTGATTTGACAACATTTTTAAACTTTTTATCTGTAAGATCAAGGATACATTTAGGCAGCTTGTTATAAAAGCGTACACAGTTCCCTAATGATTTATTTGACTTAGTGAGTCTAAATTTTGGAACTACTATTTTATGTTTATTACGTGTGTTAATATTGTGAATGTCACTTTTAACTGTGAACTTATGAAGATTTTTACGTACAAACATAATATTTTCAAGAATGTACAATGAAGGCAAAGTAAGTATGTTAGTTTCTTTAAAGAAGTCTCTAAGAGATTCGCGAGGGCCCATGTCGTAGATCGCACGAATCGCCCTTTTCTGTAACACAAAAATAGATTGAACATCAGCTGCTGCCCCCCACAACAGTATGCCATACGACATCAAACTATGGAAATAGGCGAAGTAAACGAGCCTGGCCGTAGCTATGTCGGTCAATTGTCTAATTTTTCTGACTGCAAAAGCAGCAGAGCTAAGACGCCCTGATAGGGCAGATATGTGGCTACCCCACTGTAATTTACTATCAATGGTAATCCCCAAAAAAACAGTATTATTAATTAACTCTAATTTGTTACAGTCAAGCATTATGTTAGTTTCTACTGTAGTCACATTGGGTAAACAAAATTTCAGACATTTAGTTTTGGAGCCATTTAATAACAAATTGTTGGCTGCGAACCATTTCGAGAGAGTTACTAGGCTATCATTGACATGTGTGACATTAGAATCTTTTCGATTTATTTTAAAAACAAGGGAAGTGTCATCTAATCGCGGACTTATAATTAAAATAAAGGTGCTTACAGATAGCTGCTCGTTTACCATCTTACTTATAAAGACAGATTAATTTTTAATCTGCTGCTAAGTAACGGATAAGCAAACGTCATAAATGCTGTTAAGCATTAATCCGAATTTAAGTTAGTAGCTTAATCCTGGATTTGGAGATGGACTTTAAGTAAGGTTTAGGTGAGAAATGGTTTAACTTCAGATTACAAGTTTTTAGAAGTAAAACGGTTAAAGTATGACGGGAATGTAGTTTATAGGATTATTCACTAGTAATACTTCGGATTCACCCGCCACCTGGCGTCTTACCATGACAAGTTATATGTACTTTCTAACATCCAACAATACTTTATACATTTACGAATATCACTAAACATGATATAAATATTTAGTTAGTTAACTTTTAATATTTTTATGATATCAACATAATAATTAAGTAAACATTTGCCATAAATATTTAGACGGAAAACATAAAAAATTGCAAAATGATTGAATTTAATCCTCCATTTTGACAGATCTTGAATGACAGTTCTTCCATTTAAATTATTTGTAACCACATTTTTTTTTGTGCATTCAGCTGTTAATATATCTTAGACACCACTGACTAACGGTGAGGAAAAACATCGTGTGGAAACCTGGACTAAAAAGTCTAAAATCGCTAATCCATCCTTTGGAACCGTGCAACTAGTGAGACTTTCATAAGAGCCTGCAAAGGTCTATTTGAAAAAAAAAGACTTTTGACTTTTTGAACTAGTATCATGATCAGCCAGAGATCATCTCTTTGTCCTTAGATGGTGATAACATTAATTCTTGGTTCAAATAGTGTGCAACCAGCTTTAGCTAGAGATCATTCGAGAAATTCCCTGTTTAATTGGCGCTCTGGCCTATTGTATTGTCTATAGACGGGTCCTCGTAAAAAGTCAACTGTTATGAAAACATACAATTACGTTTTGTTATTTTTTGAGCAACAACAATTGAATTGAATATTATTGTGCGCACAATACAATGATTGATATTACATTTGTGGATCAAATTGTTTGTCAGAATTCCTAACTAATATTATTAATGCGAAAGTGAGTTTGCTGTTACTAATTCAAGGTAAAACGTAATAAAATCATGAAATTTAACACGGAGATAGAGGGGTTGATGACGGTTATAGGCTACTTTTTAAGGGTAGACTACGGCTAGTGTACCTAGTATAAACAAACTACTTTTCGTTAAATTTTTAATTGACAGTCGGATAAAAAGAATCACATTTTTTTTATTGACGAATATGACGTTTCAATACATAACATAAATCAGTATTAATTTAGAATTACGAACTATCACCAATTATGAAGTCAAAAGAATTATGTTTTTATTTCACTTATGACAATTTAATTCACTAAAACAACGAAGATACTGTGTATGAACCTTTATTACTATTTTTGCTGCATGCAAAGTCCAGCGAACCAGCAGAAAGATAATTAAATCTTGATCGGATTATGGACTCAACACACACCAATAGAATAGACGATAGAAAATTAATGAAATCAGACTTTTCTTTATTGATATTTTGACTGAACTATACTTACTTTAGTACATATTTATTTCGTTACAATAACTACGCTTCTGAATATGGTGAAGGAAAATATTTTTAGGAAATAACTTCTCGTGATAATTTGTCTTTAAAACCAAAAGTTATAAAAGTGAACACATTTATAACTTCTATCAATACACACGAGGTCGCGAGGCGCGAAGGTGACTACGAAACACTCTGGTTAAGACTTGGCCAATAGATATTTGAAGACATATACCCGTAACCAAGTACAATACTATGATAGGTAAGAAATTTGCCAAGTATCAGAAATCATCGTATAGTGAACCAATACAGATTCATATTCGACACTGTGCGTCACAAATGCCACGGGTAGCTTGAGTGTTGTTTGTGAATTAAAGAGCTGGCCACTGCAGACAGTGTGATAAATTTCTTACTTAGTATAGTACGGACAGTCAGAAGCCAGAAAGGGGTATTGTGTTACCCCTGGTAACTGGGTTATGGAGGTCATAGGTAGTCACTCCATGTAAAACACTGGTACTCAGCTGCATCTGGTTTACAAACAACCTATTTAAATGGTTATTACTTGAAATAAATAAAATGACTTATGATCGACACAATCACAATAAAATTATAGATAGCATTTTTTCTAAAAGCTACGACACTACAAGCGGCCTTATTCTCTCAGCATCCAAGTTTATCATATCAACACTGCACGATATTCAAATGGAGTGCGCGAAACTCGCTCCCCCTCTAATTGGTGGTGAAACTCCTAACTCCAGTTAGCTCAGCTCAAGTCCGTCTCGACACTCCACTTTGACGTGAAGTGAGCATACGAGCAATCTTGTTCAAACTGCGCGAGATTTGGACTCAAAGTTTATTATTTAATAGAGATGTTAATATAAGTGTGAATGTACATGCATTGAAGATGAAATTCTAATAAAGTTTATATGTGTGGATTACAATAGGAGTGGAGGGTTTCGAAGATGATTATCTCCGAAATTTGATAAGACAAAAAATCTGAAATAATTAGGATTGATAGACATTAACCTCATTCCAAGTATCGCAGTTTGTAGTTGTAAACAGGTGTGTAACATTTATTATGACACGAGAAAAGTATCGTGACAGCGGTATCACAAAGAAACTGAAGAAGTGTGAACAGTATAAAATTATTCTGACACTTGCTGTTTCCCGCGGTTTCTCCCGCGTCTTATGGAAACTACTTAATGCACCCATATAAAAGTAGCCTATAACCGTTTCCAGGGCAACTCTCTATCTCCGTACCAAATTAAATCTAAATAATTGTTAAGCAGTTTTACCGTTAAATCGTAACAAACAAACTCACTTTCGCATTTATAATATTAGTAAGGATTTGTGACGAAATTTCTATGGTACTGTAATTTAACTTCACGGTGTATTCTACTTATCCACGTCACAACACGAGCGATACGTGAAACACGATTAGCTTACTAAATAATTCTACTAAATTGCTCAGCGTTAGCCTCCAGTTACTAAATGCTCCACTAAAATACGAGCTTCAAAGCGAAGTTGTTTTATGTGATGCAGCTCACAGAGTTATTGGTTGGTTGTTTTTATTTCGCTTGACTTTTAGATAGACTTATTTTGGTAGGAGCGTGGTCGAATAATGTCAAAATTACATTTTTTATGATAAATGTGTAGGGATATTGCTGTCATTATGAAGAGTAGAGTTTAAAACTATTTGATTCTGATTATTGTCTCACTAAGAGTCCCCATAGACTACAGACTTTCTATCGGCCGGTAGTTTAGTCGATTTCTTAATCAGTATGAAGATGTGAATCGTTACAATTTACGCACTTGATGTATTTTCAACAAAGGGTAACATATCTAGGTATCTTTACTAATATTATAAATGCGAAAGTAACTGTCTGTCTATCACGCTTTCACGGGAAAATGGCTGAAATGATTTCTATGAAATTTAGGATGGAGAAAGATTGAAGCTTGGTATACAACATAAGATACTTTTGATCCGAAGTATTTTCCTCCTGATGGGGTGAAACTGCGGGAAGCAGTAATTTATAAACCTATCTTCGAAGTTAGTTTCGGTAACATTTTGGTTATCCCTCATCACTCAATATAATATTCAGTACAATAATGACGAACTGAATACACAAAGCCCCAAACTCAGAAAACTTTGCTAGAAGAGAATAGAATAGAATCTTTATTTGCATAAAATGTAGGTACATAATGATGGTAAAACATAGTCAAGGTGCCATATACATCTTGCCGCTTGGCGACATGCAAATCTTTATACAGCTATGTGTCTACAATACAGTAAATGTTACATTCTATCTTAATATTTTTTTACAGTAGATGGACTGAAGTTATTCAGTCCATTCACTCTAAAATAAGATAAACATAAGAAACAAATTCAAACATTATTATTGTCAAAAACTTATATTATATTTTATACTGTTAGTGAATTTCTGGAAGATAAGATATATAAATATTTCAGTTTGTACCTATTTTACTATTAATAGTAGAGTCGTGGTGGCCTAGTGGTCAAAGCACCCGCCTCCCGTGTACGAGTGCGCTGGTTCGAAACCTAGCAAGTACCAATATGACTTTTCTAAAGTCATATGTACTTTCTAAGTATATCTTAGACGTCACTAACTAACGGTGAAGGAAAACATCGTAAGGAAACCTGGACTTAAAAAGTCTGAAATCGCCAATCCGCCTTGAGCAAGCGTGGTGATCAATGCTCATGCCTTCTCTGTATGAGAAGAGGCCAGCAGTGGGACGATGATGATGATTATGCCATTGAGGCACTACCGTTTTCTATTTGTACAATGTTGGTTATTAGTGTTGGTCAATGTACTTGTACATTTGTTATTATTTATAAGATCTCCATGCACCCATATTCACAAACAAATAAATGAAATTATTTTTTTTATTACCCCCGCCCAAGAGTGAATGAACTGAAAATTAGCCCAGCCTACAATAACCCATCCACAATGAACAACCCGCGAAATATGACGTCATCAAAACACACATTAAAGCAACTAATTTAAAATTCATTCGGCACGAACGTATCTGTTTTAAATTAATATTTCACCTTAATTGAATTGAATATTCAACGAATCACGTATTCCAGTGCGATCGTAATTTTTCGTAAACAATTGTGTTTCGTTTCGGAATATGAGTTTCATTATTTGCATGATTTGATCAAAGATTTATTAAAGTAAAGCTTGACCACACTGTACTATTAAAACGGTACATTACGCTTTTCAGGATTGAAGCTATCTGCTCTATTATTTGACTGTTTCGAATGAATACATCAACATGAACTACATTAGAACTAGATATTTTAAAAAACATTTTAGTCTCGAATTCAACTAAAATTATTACGCACTAGCTTTTCGCCAGCGGCTTCGCTCGCGTGGGCTATACGATTTCAATTTAAATTGTCATAATTTCATATAAACTTTTCCCCCCTTTTTATCCCCCCTAGGGGTAACATTTCGGAAAATCCTTTGTTATCGCATGCCTACGTCATACAAAGAACACACCCTTCAAGCTTCAGGTCTCTACGATTAGCGGTTTAGGCTGTGCGTTGATCCTTCAGTCAGCCAGTCTTAGGACATAGCTTTTTATATGTATAGAAGATTATACCATGATCAACAAAAAAAAATATCCATTAAGAATTATACAAAAATCCCAATATTTACACTAGCAATCGTCTGTCGGCTACCAAACTATGCGTATGATGACCAAGGGAGCTTGAGAGAGGACATAAACTTTACTAGCTCTTATACTATAACGTAATTTTCTTATGAATATAAGGTAGTGTTCGCAACTACTTCAATTTTCTCACATATAGTCGGTATGTAGCAATTTCGGAAGTAACGAGCTTCGAGCACGTTCCCCTAAACTAAATGGCTGTGTATAACCTAGGTGTACGAAGTGCAGTACACGGTTGTAACAACATTGTGAATGCTTTTACTATGTATTGCAAGGCTTTTAGTTCATTTAAACCTTGGTATGGGATGAAGTGATAACTATACAGTTATCATTGCCACGGTATTAGAGACACTTCTATACACGGCGAATAGTAAATACCTATAGTACTTGCCTTTTTGAAACGGAACTATGATTACTAAAAATCTTCTTTTTGCAGTATCTGGGACTTTAAAACACAAACTTTTCTTTGCAATAATAATTTCACAAACATATTTAACAATACCTGCATACCGAGGACACTACCCATCTACCTCTGTACCAAATTTCATTCAAATCAGTTCAACAGTTTTGTCGTGAAAGCTAAACAAACAAACTTACTTTTACATTTATTATACATCTTAGAGAATTTGCAAAATCAATACCAATGTATACTGTAATATGATATTGTATATATTTAATATAAGAAAAATAATAACTTATTTTAAAATTACGGTTTTTTACCCGATGCCGAAACATTGTAATATTTTTGACTGCAAAATATATGTATTTTTTTTTTGCTACATGCTATTTTTTGTCGATAGACTGGTTTCCCGGTTGGCGCAAGCACAGTGGGCAGCCGAATGACGACGGGACTTCTGGCCAGGATTGCGTGGAGGCACGTCGCGAGTTCCCCCCTCGCCCACCACCAGCGGCTGCCACCTTCATGTGGAACGACAGGGGCTGCAGGGAGCACAACTACTTCGTCTGCGAGAAGCCTAGTGTTGAAGGTAGGCTTTTGAAGGAGTAATAGACATTTCTAGATTGTATGGTGGACCTATGTCTTTGTGATCTCCAATCGTCTGCGTGGGATTGCCTGATGTCACTTTTTTATTCTTTTGCTCGGCTAACCGAGGAAGGTAATACTTTCTCAAGAATTGGGCTATCAAATACAAGAAAAATAAAAACTTTTCAAATCCGTGTAGTTGTTCTGGAGATAAGTGCGTTCGAACAAACAAACGTTTTAGCTTTATATATTATTCCTGTGGTTTTACTCGCGTCGCGAGGAAACCACTTAATACACCCGGATAAAAAGTAGCCCATTACTGTCTCCAGAGTCCCATCTATCTTAGTAGGTACTAAATTCATCTAAAGCGATTCAGCCGTTTTAATGTGAAAACGTTACAAACAAACTCACATTGGCATTTATAATTTTAAATTAGGATAGGATTTCAGCAAGTTTTCCTGGATGAATCAAATCGAATTTTAAATTCGGATTTATAGCGAAAGTTCCCTCATACACCACTGCTTACCCTTTCAATGACTAGAAAGCGTAATAATATTAAAGGGTTTATAAATTTGTAATATTTGTCGTTCAATATAAAATTATATTGTGGTAGATAAGCTGTAACAAGATAATAAATTACGGTTTATTCGGACAGTTGAAAATTGAATTCTTTTTTCGCTCACAAGACTAACATGACAGGTAATTTTTCTTGGCTACGACCAATTTCGTTCAACTACGTCATGTCCACTATTAATTTATTGATAGTACGTAATGTAATTTGATTTTATTTTTTATTAATAGTTGTCTCTCTATTTTTTCATGAATTTTATTTAGGCATGCAATTTGCTGTGACCATGCTGTGACTATAATAATTGACATACATATTGTTAAAAAAAAATAGGTTTGGTATGGTTTACTAACGCCTAAAATTAATAATATTATAAACTAGCTTCTGCCAGCGACTTCGTCCGCGTGGAATAGTGGTGCTCCGCTCCTATTGGTTTTAGCGTGATGATATATAGCCTATAGAATTATTTAAATCGGACCAGCGGTTCCTGAGATTAGCGCGCTTAAATAAAATGACAACATTTACCTTCACTGCTCTGCTCCTATTGATTGTAGCGTGATGAAAAGTATACTATAACCAGCTCAGGAGTATGACAAATAATTGTACCAAGTTTCGTTAAAATCCGTCGAGTAGTTTTTGTTTCCATAGAGTTTATACAGACAGACAGACAGACAGACAGACAGACAGACAGACAGACAGACAGACAGACGGACAAACAGACAGACAGACAGACAGACAAAAATTTTACTGATTGCATTTTTGGCATCAGTATCGATCCCTAATCACCCCCTGATAGTTATTTTGGAAATATATTTCATGTACAGAATTGACCTCTCTACAGATTTATTATAAGTATAGATAGATTATCGGTACAATTGGTAACGAAAAATATATATAAACCAATATGAATGGGATAGTAAATAAGCGTTAGGCGTTATCTTGAGAATTCTTTCTTATCGGATGCCTACGCCATACAAAGAACACACCCTACAAGTTTCAGGTCTCTACGATCAGCGGTTTAGGCTGTGCGTTGATCCGTCAGTCATTCAGGGCAAAGCATTTTATATGTATACATTTAATTTCCTAAATTAGGTAGTTCTGGCAATAACTTTAAATTTTCTTGAAAATGTTCTAAAGCCACATAACACATGCACGCGTTCCTGTCATAACAGGGTACATAACATTAAACACTTTCTAAGCACGTTGCAACAATAGCGCGGTAATTGCAGCGAGAATCGTACGATAACCGTCCCGAACGACGCGGAACTCCAATGTAACTGTTGCTGGCGCGTGGTACAGCATTCCAAGTTACAGACAATTTACTAATGCATTTATTTTCACGTACTTGGTTTTTATAGTGGACAGTAAACGATTTTCTTTATAGGGAATCGGTGTGGAATAAAGTTACGTGTTGATATAAATTACAACTTTCTTTTACGAAAAATAAAGTACAATAAAAGTAATAATAATTTTGTGAATACTATTTTTTTAATGTAATAAATGTATGACAAGATAAATATAGCATAGTGAAATTATAAGGGTTCGTTGTTGACTACGGAACCCTAAAAATTGGGAAAAATGTTTTTATTGGCTGTTTTTTATTCGAATCCTATGAAAAGCTACGTGAAATGCTCAAATAAATTATTTACATTTCTTCACAGAAAAAGAGCAGGGACTTTTCTCAGTACAACATTAAAATCTTTTATTAGTTTCACGCGATGAACAGACTGACGGTGTTTTTCATAAACTTTTGCTTACTTAACGCGTAAATACGTACATAGTAAAACAGTTTTCATGGAACCCCCGATCATTTCATGGAATGTCTGGTAATTTACGAAATTACTACGATTTGCTGCGATACGTATGAACTGTTTACGACCACCCGTTATTTTGTGACGAATGGTTAGATTAACTGTTGGGGATCCTGTTTATTATGCGACGGTTAAAGTTTCATTTGTAAATAAATGTGTACCTAGGAATATAATTAGGGGTGGTAACTTTAAAACATTATTCAAAAACTTGATATTATTTCTGAATCTATTAGCATTTCGATTTTTCATCATCACTCTCTTTTCTCTCTGTCTAGAATAATAATTGTTATAAAAATTAGAATGCAATCATTGCAGTTTTCATTAGGTGTCTGAAGTATTTTAACGTTACAAAGCTCTGGGTGAGTTTTTTTCATGCATAATATTTGGACGGATTCTAGCAGGATCGCATGGAAGATAAACTTATACTATAGATAATCCAAAATGAATATCTGAAAGTAAATAGTGACTTCCAAATCGACGTCGCATAAAAATATCGCTCCCCAATTTCACTGAAATAATATTTATTGTAGGTTTAACATAAAAAATACCTATGTAAAATTTTAAATATTCGTCCGCATCGCTGTCAATAGATACCTTGAATAAAAACCGGCCAAGTGCGCGTCGGGCCACGCGCAGTAGGATTCCGTAGTAAACTATAACTCTGTAACCAATTAACCCTACTTAGCCGTGATAGTTTTCCTTGCAAGTTATACATGTACTACGTCTGTGATTTTTTTCACATTTCTAGGGACAGCCATTCAAAAGTTGGAGGGAACCTTTTTAGGGTTCCGTAGTCCGACAAGGAACCCTTATAGTTTCGCTCTGTCCGTCTGTCTGTCTGTCTGTCTGTCTGTCTGTCTGTCTGTCCGCGGCATTGCTCCGTGGTTTTTGTTATTAGAAAGCTGAAATTTGGTATGAATATGTATATTGATTACGCCGAGAAAGTGGTAAAATAAAATTTTGAAAAATATATTTTTTAGGGTAGCTCCCAAACATGTAAAGTAGGGATGAATATTTTTTTTCTCGCGTACCCCTTCGTGTGGGGTATCGTTAGATAGGTCTTTTAAAAATATTATGGGTGTGTGAAGATCATTTTTCGGTTAAGCGAGCCATTTGCGAAATATCTAGATTTTAAGTGAAATTTTTTGTTCGATACGAGTTACCCCCCCTCTAACTTTTGAATGGCTGTACCTAGAAATGTGAAAAAAATTACAGACGTAGCACATGTAATGAACTTACAAGGAAAACTATCAGGGCTAAGTAGGCTTAACCGGTTACAGAGTTATAGTCGACTAACTGAGACCTACTACGGAACCCTACTGCGCGTGGCCCGACACGCACTTGGCCGGTTTTTTTTTATTATTTTATTTTACCACTTTGTCGGAGTGATCAATATACATACCTATACTAAATTTCAGCTTTCTAGTACCTAGCACACCTTGAGCTATGCCGCGGACAGACAGATAGACGGACATGGCAAAACTATAAGGGTTCTTTGTCGACTACGGAACCCTAAAAAGCAGGCTGCATTGCTAAAGATGGTTAAAAATAAGTATTAAACTGAAATTAACATAAGTCTATTATTAATATTATATTCCATGCTGTATACAATATTTAGAACGTCACGTCACGCCTGACGTTACTAGTACTCATTCTATGAATAATAATGTTCATAAATAGCGCTCTGAGATACTGTCAGTATTCTCCGGGTATTACATGTAATGTCTAGTAATTGTGCGAATTACATCCGTTGAACCATGCTAACCAATGTATTACCGATTGGTATATTATTAATGATACTAGCTATTCAATACAAATACTAATAATCAGGCTGATAATGATAATGGCTTTTAACGTCAAATTATGCCTTTAATTTCAAACTATTGATGTTTTTTCAATTTTCTTCCTCATTTTTTAAATATCAGAATATCATTGAGCTGAGAAAAACCAGTCGATCTCTTCACAATTATTTTATTAGAACTCTTTATAAACATTAGAGAAATAGAGAATAGAGTTGAAAAAGTTGTAGATATATAGAGATCTTATTTCGCCAAGTATAATTTAATCGCATGCAACATGGGTCGAGCCTACCAACAAGCAAGTACAAAACCTGACCTTGGACTGGTACTGAGTTTCAAATTTAAAACCCCTATCATACTTTGTCTGACCCTATAACCAAACCAAGAACCTCTCAACACACCAGCTGTCCTAAGCCGAGGCCCGTACCCCACAAGGGGGTGCCCTTTTGCATGTAGTCGCTTAGTTTTGTAAGTTAAGCCCTGGCTGGAGGCCCTAAATTCATTTAAGGCACTTCACAGGCAAGCCCGGTTAAGCAGTCGACAACCTTCTAGGTTGACCTGCGAGATGCCATAAAAAAAGAACACCAGCTGTTTTTAACCAGAAGACCAACTTCTTTTCACTACAAAACAAATTATTCCTTTAAATATAAGCCTAAAATAACACACGTAAAACGACTCAAATAAAGTCCAAAAAATAAGTTACTGTACCACTAAAGATAAGATGAACTCTGACTCTAGCTAGATAGATCACACACTTACTTTAAGCTCACAGGAGCCGCTATAGTAATATTTCCTAAAGATAAAAACACTGGTTTAGTATGAGACATTTATTTAGAGTTATTTTTAGTATAGCAGCGTATACGAACATGTTTTGGGTGTTATTTTATAAGGTTTTATGTGATTTTGGACTTGGAAAGTACATAATTACTTTAAAAGTCACATTAGTGCTATCCAGGTTTTGAACCTGCAGATTTGTACATGAGATTCAGGCGATTTACCTTTTAAAAAAAATAAAAAAATATTTATGAATATAATAGTAACAAATCGTTTGAAATATCTATACTTATTTATTATAAACTAGTGAGGAGCTCGTGGCTAAGTAACAGCCGCACGGTTCGACCGATCAAAGGTTAAGCTGCGCTTGGCGCGGTCGGTCCGTGGATGGGTGACCATCTATGTCATAGCGAGACTCCTCCGTGCCTCGGAAAGCACGTTAAGCTGTTGGTCCCGGCTGTCATTTATAGATCTGTGACAGTCGTTACGGGTAGTCAGAAGCCAGAAAGTCTGACAACCAGTCTTACCAAGGGGTATCGTGTTACCCGGTAAAACTGGGTTGTGGAGGTCAGACAGGCAGTCGCTCCATGTAAAACACTGGTACTCAGCTGCATCCGGTTAGACTGGAAGCCGACCCCAACGTAGTTGGGAAAAGGCTAGGCAGATGAGATGATGATGATTTATTATAAACTAGCTTTCCGCCAGCGGCTTCACCCACGTGCGCTATACTAATTCAACTAAAAAATTACAGAGTTTGAAAGAGAGAGAAAATCCTTTCTTATCAGATGCCTACGTCATACAAAAAACACACCCTCTAAGTTTCAGGTCTCTAAGATCAGCAGTTTAGGCTATGCATTGATCCGTCAGTCAGTCAGTCAGTCATTTAGGACAAAGCATTTTATATTATAGAGATAGATAGATAGATTTCGACGTTTTGACTTTGTTATTACTCGTGATAACAAAAATAATTCAATAAAAGTAATTTAATCAATAAACCAACATCACCAAACATCGCTCTAGAAGTCGGTGTCTTGTAAGTTACTATTGTTAGTATTTCGCCACCGACTTCGAAAGCGATGTTTTGGTCGTAAAGCGTTTAAATTAAAATTATTTTTACTTTTCAGTTTTTTTTTTGTTTTTTCGCTTTTCAGTGTCTCGGTCTTGCTATCTTAACAAAATAAACACACCACTTCTTTAGGTTGTAATAAGCGTAAATAACCAAATCATCTAAGTATTTGGCATATCAGCAAGTAGAGATAAATCGTTATTTTAAACGGCTGAACCGGTAGTGATAAAATTTATATGGGGCCACACGGGAACCACCAGCTTTTAAATAAAAAAAGAATCATGAAAATCGGTTCACCCAGTCGCAAGTTATGAGGCAACAAACATATATATATGTTAATATATAATATAGTATGTTAATACTTATAGGCAGTTTCTTTTTGCTCATTCATGAAGTTACTGATTTTACTTACGTTATGTTGAAACTTAAAGAACGTTATTTATATTAATAAATAGTATTAATTCAAATGCATTAGGTACTATTATCGAACCCAGTTCTATTCAAGCGTGAGATAAGATCGTCGGTTCACAAACAAAACAACTGACCGTATTTACTTAGATATTCTAAGACAAGTCTAGCTCAAAGCAAATTTACGATGAACACCAAAAGCTGTTCAAAGACTTTGTTCCGAATTGTTGAGCAATTTTTCTATGTTATAATCTTTTCTCAACTTTTCTATTATATACAAAAGAGGTTTGGCTAGTTATTCTCAGTTGTAGTTTCTTTCAACATAATGTCTTACTTTTCTTTGGCAGTTAAATATTCAGAAACTAAGACCCGTTAACCCCTGAGGAGACTACTAATAATGTTAGTCTTTATGGTCTTCTCAGAACTTGTTAAAGTTCACAAGTGTGTGTACAATGTCAGTATGTTAGTCCGTGTGTTCTTCAGGAACTGTTTATGTGATCGTGACCATTCTTTATGTAATTAATTAACTTTACTTTTCCATGTAAATAACAACATGATTTCCTAATGTATTGTAATAAAAATACAGAGTAAAATCACCCCTATATTTGCAAGCTGCATTATAACAAACCTCGAAAATACGACCGTAAAACCAAAATATGTTGACCTCTTCCTCGCAAACTCTTTACACGCCGACTTTTATACTTAAAGCACGGGGGAGGGGGGTTCAAGTAGCACTGGTTAGTATCTCCGTTCGGTTCGACGCCCGGTACGACGTCTGACCTAGTTGAAGTTAGAACGCACCGAACGTTAACGTGTACGTTATTGTTAGCTGAACTATGGTGATGCACAAGCCTTTGTGATGAGCGATTTTTGTACCCAAACTGAATGGGAATTGTATCGTGACTGAATGTTATTTGAATAGACAAGCACGACATTGTTAGTGTTGTGCGAGTCGTTTTGGAACTATTTTGATTGAACGAATGAAAAAAGAATGAGTGGGATGGTGACAGGTCTATTTTATTCTATTTTTAACCGACTTCAAAAAAAGGAGGAGGTTTGTTACCTCATAACTTGCGACTGGGTGAACCGATTTTCATGATTCTTTTTTTATTTGAAAGCTGGTGCTTCCCGTGTGGTCCCTTTTATCACTACCGGTTCAGCCGTTTTATAAATATATCAAAAATAACGATTTATCTCTACTTGCTGATATGCCAAATACTTAGATGATTTTATTATTTACGCTTATTACAACCTAAAAAAGTGGTGTGTTTATTTTGTTAAGATAGCAAGACCGACACTGAAAAGCGAAAAAATAAAAAAACTTTTTACAAAAAAATAAAACCGACTTCTGTCTTGTAAGTTACTATTGTTAGTATTTCGCCACCGACTTCGAAAGCGATGTTTTGGTCGTAAAGCGTTTAAATAAAAATTATTTTTTACTTTTCAGTTTTTTTTTTGGAAGTCGGTTTTATTTTTTTGTAAAAAGTATTTTTTAAATATCTATGTGCTGAAACAAATCTATATTTATTAAATTTCCCCGTGGTTTCATCCGTATCGTTTTTTTTTCTGATGGGAAATCATCAAATGACTTCTCCCGCCGTGGGTGGGGCCAGTGTCATATTCTTACTGACTAAAACCCATCCATGTTCCTTCCTCAGCCCTTTGCATTCCAGGGGCGCGGTAACTCTTGCGAACATCCCGCAGACCTGGCCCTGACATTCGCAAAATTTCCTCGTCAGTCGTTTTCAGGTGATAGAATAACAGACAGACGACAATAGAGACAGACGTATTTATTTTCGCATTTATAATATTAGTGGTTAAACTCTTAAAAACAGCTCAATTCGTATAATAAGTGGGAAAGTTGATAGTTTTAAGACCTTTCGTGTGCACGTGACATTCCTTGTAGCCAAGGTCGCTCAGTTGCGTGCCAGCGTTGATTTTACGGCAATACAGTTAAGCAGTTATGTCTGTTGTCTTTATACACCAAGTAGGAAACAACAGAAGGTGGATTCCCACTGCTGGGCACAGGCCTCCTCTCATACAGAAAAGGCATGAGCATTGATCACCACGCTTGCTCAAGGCGGATTGGCGATTTCAGACTTTTTAAGTCCAGGTTTCCTCACGATGATTTCCTTCACCGTTAGTCAGAGGTATTTAAGATATACTTAAAAAGTACATATGAATATAGAAAAGACACGGAGGTCGATTAGTGGAGTGCAATAGTAAAGTTTGCGCTAACCAGCGCCTTCGGCTATAAAGCACTTGAGTATTTTTTGTTTCAATTCCATCATCACCTTTTCCTAGCTATGTTGGGATCGGCTTCCAGTTTAAGCCGAATGCAGCTGAGTACCAGTATTTTATATGTAGCGACTACCTATCTGACCACCATAACCCAGTTACCGGGTAACACGATACCCCTAGGTATGACTGGTTGTCAGACTTCCTGTCTTTTGACTACCCATGACGACTGTCAAAGATCTACATATGACAACCGGGGCAATAGCTTAACGTGCTTTCCGAGGCACGGAAGGGTCTCGCTATGACATAGATGGCCACGGTCCACGGACCGACCGCGCCTAGCGCAGCTTAACCTTTGATCGGACCCGTGCGGCTGTTACTTAGCCACTAGCTCAATTCAATGCACGATAAAAAAAGAAGTAATGCGTATGAGTTGAAGAAAGCAGACTCACACTTTTCTGACTGCAATTTGTTATTTATAAAACAAAAATGTAAAAAAATTTTCATAAAATGAAAACTACTGGGCCAAACCATGTGAAATTTTTATGGGACCAAATGGCATCTATTCCGCATCAAACTAGGGAATGACGATCTAATTGAGAACCTCCTCCTTTTTTGAAATCAGTTAAAAATGAACTGAAACCGTAAGCCTTCTGTAGGCATAGTTTGATGGTAACAAACAAAAGCTATGCATAATCTATGCAAAGCTAACTCAATTGTTAGCTTGTATCGTGATTTTGCGCAATTTACATAAAGGATTAGCTAGATAACGTTGGAAATGTATCTATATTGTGGTAAATGGCAAACTTAATGTATGTTATGGTCTGGCTGTTTAAAATTAGCAGATATAGTTATAGATAATATTTATAATAGACTAGCGCGCCGTCCCGAGGGGTCTGGATATTCAATTCAAATTTTCAAAAAAATCAAATCATTTATTCAACTAGACCATTTACAGGCACTTTTGAATTGTCAAAGATAAAAAGCATTTAACCGTTTCCAGGGTCCCCTCTATCTCCATACCACACTTCATTCAAATCGGATCAGCCCTTTTACCGTGAAAGCGTAACAAACAAATTCACTTTCGCATTTGGTTGTATTGGTTAGGATAAAAATATGATGTTTTCTTTCTTTACTTTCTCGATTTTTTAAGCTTCATTAATAAAGTTATTGTGGCCCTGTGATACGAACTCAGTTCGAACCCAGAAAAACGTATGAAAAAAAAAACAGAAACAAAAAAAAAATATGAGACATTGATAAAATCCCACTAGCTAGCCCCCCAGTTTTCCCCTGTATTAGTAGGTTATTAATCATTCCTTATATTCCAAAGAAAGATTGCTGATTATTATTTTAATTTTTTTAGTTATTTTCGGATCTTCCATCATTATCAATGACCTCTATGAGTCAAGTACATCTGAACGCGCAATTCTATAATTAAAAATAATTACAACTCGAGAAGTTTACCCTCTAATGTTTAATAACTGAATTAATTCGCCCTTTAATTGTCAAAGTTTTATCTTAAGAGCGTTTACGCATAGCGCACGATGTCAAGTATAGGTATTTTAACGCAAGTTTTACTCACATAGAAGCGAATGTGACTGTGTGCGTAGCGCTGGCGCGTTCTCTCGCGCTATAGGCAAACATACCCATTTTGATCCATCGAGTGAATTATTTTAGAAAAAAAATTTAACGGATGCGAGTAAGTACATAAAATAAGTAGTCAGTAATAATATTGCAAGTGTAAACAACATGGTGCAATAAATAAATAAACATGAATTTATAGATCGAAATTTAGACATAACTAAATTCTGCAATAATTTATTGAACCTTCCTAATAGTAATGATTTATAGATATATGTTTTTTTAACGATTGCGACAGGAGGGTTATGTTTTTAGAGCGTACGTATGTATGTGTGTATATATATATGTATATTAAGTGTCATTAATTTGTCTTGATCGTGACAGTGACACTATAGGGTAGGTATTTAAAATTATAATCGCAGTCGAGTTTTTTTATTTTTTTTATTAATTTACTTATTTTAATTTTATTAAAATAAAACACTTTATACGGATCTACTTATGTTTATTATTTTCTTTTAAAAGTTTCAATTTTATTGCCTTCTTTTTACAATTTTTGAATTAGTTTTTCTTACAATAAGTAACCATAGGTTTTGATTCCCAAGCTTGATAGAGTGATAGACAGACAGATGGACCAAGGAAGTGTTCCTATAACATATTTAAAACAGTGTGATCGCCTATATAAACGTGAAAAGTAAAACAAACTGTTTTAAAAAAGCGTTCAAAGTACCTCTTCTTCATTTTGGTGTTCACACTCAACTCTTGCCATAATTTATTCATCACTTGATTTTTTTTTACATTGCCTGAAGTTAAACCATATACCAGTAAGCGCACAAGCCTTGTTATCTGAAAGGAAGCAGTAATTAAATAAAAGAAAATATTGTAAATAAAACACGCTTAGGAAAAGAGAATTCATAAATAATAGTTTGATTACAAGCTTGCCATTTGATTGGGCTGAATGATCTTCTCAAAAATAATATTTTGTCTGTCCTATAAATATCGAGATATAAGCCGAAAGTTGATGAAGTAAATACTGTTTTTTCAGGACTGATTTTTGGGCTATATCTTGATATCTGGCAGGATTCATTATAATTATTTTATTTTTAGCCCAAACCCCATAGCCATTGTCCATTTTAAAGCAACATAAACTCGTTTTTTTTGCATTTAGTAGTGGGATTCTTTTATTAGTATGTTATTTACATTTATTACAACTCGATTTTAAATACAGTTATATATTTTAGTTATATGTATGGTAGATAAAAAATAAAAGTAGGTTTATCTCACGAAGGCTCGTTATGAGACATTTATGACATGGAAATAAAGTTTCAATTGTCCTGATTGACAGGCCTTACCGAAATAAAACCTTGCTCAGGTGATCTAATAGTGTATTCATGCATCACGACACAAATCAAAGATGCCTTTACTTACCAAGAAAACTGTTTGTCGAATACGTGATTAGGTTAAACTAATTATACTAACATCTATAATATATAGTATAATTAGTATTAATTCGAATAAATAATTATTTATTTCAAGTAAAAAACCCATATTACATTACCCCCAATATGCGAAAATATGTGTTATAACCGGGTGCCGAAGCCGATCGTTGAATTAGTATAACATAGATATACCAACCTTTTAGCACTTGCTTTTTCCATATTTTCGTCATTTTTGCGTTGTCGTTTTTTCGCTAAAAATAACTTGGTTTTGTTTCCCATTACGTCTGAAATATAATTTGTTGTCACTAAAAAAGTGTATCATCGAAAATAATAATAAAATATTTTACTTACCAAAGTAGCAAGACTTTTCTATCACACTATAAACGTCCGCTATCCTTGTACGCACGGCAAAGGTCAACGCAGGTCAGGATGGAGCATCGAGCGACACGTCCTCACTCTGGAAAGCCTCGTGGCGGTCTGATTTGAATTGATTTGCGCGCAGTGTTTTATAATAGATTTCAAATATTCATAGAAAAATAATTACACTAAATTATTTAAAATTTCAAAGCAGATGTTTTAAAGAAGACTTTATTCTATAATAAAAAGCCATTATGATAATAAATTAAAGAAGATATATCGATGAAAAAATCATCTGAATTTCTGGATATTTGTCATTATTTGACTTTTAATTTTTTGTTGTTTGATCGCTAAATCGGAAACTATTTTCAACTAACTATTTACTTGACGATTTAAGTAATTGATTATTATTTTTTTTAAACTACGTTTCCCTGTATTTTCATGAGTTTTAGGCATCGAAACATACGCTGTATGGGGAAATTAAGAAAACCTCTGATCAGTTATCTTGATAGAATTCATAAATACTCTATAAATCGAAATATTTTCTTAACTAACTATTTAAACAGTGAAATTTCCTAAAGTTATTAGTAACTAACATATTTGTAGTACAACTGGTTGATGGTATTAAACACGTTTGAAATTACTGTTTTTGCGCATGGACAGCGTAAACGCTCTTAATGCGAATTCGAGTAGGACAAAGAGTTTTATTGGCCGCTTGAGTACCGGAGTGAGAGATATTGTTTTATTTAAGTATGGCGTTTTATTACTTTTTCCAATTATCTAAAAATTTAATTCATTAAGATTTGTTTGTTTTCTAAATGGCAATTTTATTTTTATTAAAAATGTGATTTCAAAATCGAATGAAAGTACATATTTTTTTAATAAACTTCATTTTATTCAAGGAATATTAAAATGAATTACGAAATTCGGTGTTATCGCATTTCGAAATAAAAAATGTAATATTGCGTTAATGTTTAATCATTTTAAGCGTTTTATTACTTGTTCACTTAACTTGTGCCTAAATAAAAGACAGTTATTTCTTTTTACTTTATCCCAAAAACAAAACGAAAATCGAACGAACAAAAACAAATAAAATAAAATTATTTTTATTAAAACTGCAAACGCCATCTATTCCTAAAACGAAAAAGAACATTAAAATAATTTCAAAACTCGTTCTAATCGTGTTCCGAATTTAAAACAGGCGAATTAGTGAGGCGGCCCGCGTCGACCTATATAACGGTTGAACAGTGCACTCGCTCGTCCACAGGGTGGCCAGCCTTCCGCATTGCCTGACTTTTGTGGGATTAACTAGCGTGGCGAAAATAAAAAGGCTGACGAATTGTCGTGAACCTTCGCATTTTCGCCACACAAAGTACCGTGCGTCGATGCGCGGTTTACAATTAAAGCGTTAGCACGTTAGATTTTGATTTACGGGTTATGTTGAAAAGGTGCTATTAATGATAAAAATGGAAAATTTGTACTTTGATTAATTTTATCGTAATATTCAGCTTGTTGATATAAAACCCTCAGCTTCTTTAGCCTCCCTAAGTATATAACTAGCTTTATACCTAGAAATTTTAGTTACTTTTTTCAGTCGATCACCATTATGTCAATAATAACTGTTAATATTAATTGCAAGATATAAGTGATATAGTCCTACTGCTGATAATCCATAGCAATTCATTTGTATTTTTTCTTCCATCGCCCTCTGCGTTCCGGAGCCGTGGTAACTTTTCCGAAATCCTACAGTCCCGGTTATTCACATGCATTAAAAAATCGTGTCGATATTTAAAAAATGAACTAGGCCTTTATTATAACCTAATATTGTAATATTACCAACAATTAAAAATAGAAGATATTTTAGTAGTAAAATTACAGTCCAGTTTTATGAAACACCGCTGGCAACCCTGGTAGTGGTGTGCCAAATTACCTGCAAAGCCTCTTGCACCGCGATCACGAAAGAGGTTCATTACGTCACTATCGTGCCGATCGTGCAGGAACGAGTGATGAGAGCAATTTAATGTTCTAGAATGATTTTCTATTTAATCGATTTGCTAATATTTATAACAAAATAGATATTCTTCGTTTCCTTTCACGGTTATTAAGTATCACATTTGTATTAAAAAAAAAGTGGTATAATCCCAATTAAATCATTTTCAATTGAAATATTGCAGCAAGCAAATATATAAATAAATAAAAAAAAATTAATTCACTGGTATGTGTAGTGTATCACTATATCTGTCAGTATGGTCAGTCGGTTGAAAACTGTCAAATGCGCGAGGGAGCTGATATTTACTTAATGCATACGAAATTACTGCTACCTGTTCTAGGTAAGGTAAAGAGAAGAAGAAAAATAGGCATTATTCATTTTATCATTAAAGTTAATAATGCCTATTTTTTAAATTATTTTTGATACTAAGTCAAGTAGAAATTCATTAACTTAGTACATACTTTTCTTTAAAACAGTGAATTAAATAACACCGTGTATACTACACAAAGTAAAATTACTACCAATTACTAACTCCCACCAGTTCTTATTTTAGATTAAAGTACTACAACTTACCAGGTTTACCCATAGCCAATAAACTTCAATTCTTTTACAAGAGAACTAATAAGAGTATGGCATTACCTTCTCAGCGTTCTAGTAAAAAGGTTGCGCTCGTTACATTAGTAGTTTTAACTCAATCCTGCTGAGTGCAGTCCAGATAATCTTACGGACCGTGGCATTTGCAAGTAACACTCTCTTTGAGACGACGGATAGTACTATTTGTAGTGTTTGATATTATGTATTTGTAACTAGACACCAGCTTCGTATAGGTAGTCACAAAAGAAAGTCGACTTTATAAGCTATCAAAACACGTTTCTCCCATAGTTTCTTTTTTTAGTATGGCAATACACAAAAATGACGTCACGTAATCAATTGAGCGACTTTTCCGAATCAATTTGCTAATTATTTACTGACTAGTTTTCCGCCAGCGGCTTCGTCCACGTGGGCTTTACGAATTAAAATTAAAAATGAACGAGTTTCATACAAATTTCGCCCCCCGTTTTCATCCCCTTAGGGGTAGAATATCGGAAAATTCTTTCTTATTGGAAGGCTACGTCATACAAAGAACACCCTTCAAGTTTCAGGTCACTACGATCAGCGGTTTAGGCTGTGCGTTGATCCGTCAGTCATTCAGAACAAAGCATTTTATATACATGTATAAATTTCAAAGCAACAAAAAAATACAGCAAATTCTAAATAACTTTGGTGACATATCAATTTTCTAATTTACTCGTTATTTTTACCCGACTGCCTGCTTCGAAGGGTAATGTTTTTAGAATTCCTGTCCGATTAAACTTTAATAAGACACCCACAACACTACAGCTAACCCAATAAAACAATATTACAAGGAACAACACATTTATTTCAAAGAAAAGCATTTTCATTCGTTGTGACACAATCTTACACTGTCGTGCAACTTTGTTGACTTCGTTTTATTTCGCGCCCAATGTTCCGTCGTGATCACAAAAGAGGTTCGTTACGTCACCTTAGGGCCCTCGCCCACGGCGACTTTTTGTAGCGATGCTGTAGCGATGCTGCCGCGCGGCCGCATCGATACAGTCGCGAAGCGGTCGCTAGCTGTGTGCCCTCGCCCACGGGCTCAGCTTCAGTCGCGATGCAAACGCAATACTGTCGCGCGTCCGTCTCGCTGCAAACGCGATTCAGTAAGGGAGCATTCAAGTATTACGTAACGCATTTTTTGAAGATTTTAGAAATGTAACGCACGGTAACCTTTTTCTGTACCCCCCTCCCCCTCCCTAAACGTTACGTAACATTTAAGTGACCATTGAAGTCACAATTATGTTGAACAAAGTATACCTTTGTTATTGTATTAATTGCGTTTGCAGTAGTAATAAACAAAATAAGAGATTTTTAAGTCATATGTTTTTATTTAGTCATAAATCAAATAAGTGTAGGTACGTAAAAACACAATTCAATTGTAATTACTGCTACTCTGTCCACGAGTTTACCAGCCACTCAGACTCTTTCATTGGTATTTGAAGAGCAGACGAAGAAGGTTCCGGTATTGTTAAAACACTTGCATCAACTTCGTATTTGAGCCAATCGGCATCCTCAGACAATGCCTCACTACGGCGCACAATGCAGAGCAGCTAATTTGCCCTTCTTCTTCGAGGGATTCCCCGTAAAACATAAACGAAAAGGGTTGCCGATTTGGAAGATTCTAATTCCCTAGTTTTTTTATTAAAATAAAAAAATGTTACGTAACGCGTTGTTTAAATACCTTTTCTCCCGCTCTTGTAACGTTTTACAAGACCCTCCCCTCAAATTGCGTAACGTAATACTTGAATGCTCCCTAACAGCACAAAAATACCTACGATCGCTATAGTTGCAAGATGGACTCCGTTGAGGTAACATTAGTCACGTTGTCTTTGGTGCTGCTTTTACGTAAGCAGCCGAAGCGTAGGTAATGATCCGTTCTTCACCCAATGTCGTCCAACACGGTCGCGCGTTTGCATCGATACAGTCGCGATGCAGTAGCGCGTTGCAAACGCGACTAACACGCGTTAGTAGCGATACTGACGCGCGTTTACCAAACGCGCGACAGCATCGCTACAAAAAGTCGTCGTGGGCGAGGGGCCTTAACGGTTCACTCTTGGCTGAATGGACGGAGGAATGTTACAAAGAGGTTTTTATCTAAAGAGGTTGAAGTCTTAATTGTGAATCGTAGACAATATTATAGTTGTTTTGACTGTGTGGAGTTTTATATTGGTAATTGCAGTTCTTGTATATTTTTCATGTAACTAGATGAATGAAAATTATTTTTTATATACTTTTGTAATACATATATAATTCAAAACATATTCCGTGCCAAATTGCTTCTTATTTTCAAATTCAGTAGCAGAGTTTATTTTATACATCTTAATAAATTACAAGCGTTAATATAAAATAGTAAGTTGGAAATAAATTAACAACATAATTATGAACAAAGTACAACAAGTACTGCAACTGCTGAAAATATCAGATTCATAAAAACTGCACAAATACACAAAAGAAAAAAAAAACATGTTTGTCTCTCTCTTTAAAATACTGCTTTATGATTTGGAAATTTTACAATATTTAAAAAAACTAACATAAAAACTTTTTATAACATCAAGTTAATTCGAGCAGAAAAAATGTCCCAACACATTGCATTACAGAATAATCTGCGATTTTTTTAAACTACGTAATAAAATAAAGTTTATATCACAGATTACTGTGAAAACAGCCATTCGCTGTCTCCCAAACACATGAAACCCAACACTTAGCCCACCAATCTGGAGGATACATAAAACCGTACGATCCAATAAAAATGCAATATTTTTTAAACTATCAAAAAACTTAATGGTCTTGCAAATATCCAATCCGGTGTAAACCTCCTTTTGTGATCATGGAGTAGACAGGCTAGTGCCGAAGGTTCAATTTTTTTTTTCAAGGGTTATATTTTAGAAAATTTGTTTTTTCAGTTTTTTAAAAAAGTCAAACAGCCGGTTGCGTCAAAATGAAGGATAAAATTGAATAATTTTGCTATTATTTTATGTTTTTCGTCTAAATATTTATGATATATGTTTACTTAAATATAATATCTATGTATTTATAACATAA
Organism: Pyrrhia umbra; assembly: GCA_963891755.1. Lineage (NCBI taxonomy): Eukaryota > Metazoa > Arthropoda > Insecta > Lepidoptera > Noctuidae > Pyrrhia > Pyrrhia umbra. The sequence continues at coordinate 1,386,279 of OY982929.1, read as the reverse complement.
ATATATTAAAAGTGTGCTAATTATTGATATCATGATTTGTGATTTTCGTAAAAGTATAAATGATAAAAAGTTTAAAAGCAACCGGCTACTAATGTACAAGTTAATTATAGTGAAGCCGCCTTTCTGACTTCAAACCTAAAAAATACATTTCCATAATATAATTTATTTCTCAATATAATCCCTTAACCCAGGGGCTGTACCACCACGTGTTTTTGCAATCACTATTCAAGTTTGAGAGCGTGACACAGCTACTAACGTCGTATAGCTCCGTCTCTATTTCATAACGAAAATAATCTTGTTTTGGCACGTCATGGTAAGGCCCCAGGTCTGGTATTTTGTAATTATAAAATCATTCATTGTTTTCTGTAAGATAAATACAGTACCTACCTACAACAAATATTATAAATGCGAAAGTGTGTGAGAATATGTTATTTTGTCACGCAAAAACTGCACAATGAATTTGGATGAAAATTCACACATACATCTACACTAATATAATAAAGAGGAAAACTTTGTTTGTATGTTTGTTTGTTTGTAATGAATAGGCTCAAAAACTACTGGACCGATTATAAAAATTCTTTCACCATTCGAAAGCTACATTATCCACGAGTAACATAGGCTAAATTTTATTTGGAAAAAATAGGGTTCCGTAAGATATTTGTAATAGATAGAGTGATTAATGAGGAAGGTTTTAGTATATAATTTGTCAAGTTTTTGTATCCATTAGCTAAAATATCGCGGGCGAAGCCGCTGGCGGGAAGCTAGTAGTTTATATACATAGGATACTTTTTACGAAGTAGAGACCTTACGATGTGCCTTTAATCCCGGGAAACAACAGGCAAATAGTAATTAGTAACTGGTTTTTACAATACATAATTAAGCGCTTGCATTTTTTTAATGTACAATCGACAAATTTGAATCATGACCCACTTTGACGATGAATCGTTTGAAACCGTCAAAATAACAAAGATTTCCATCCTTTTCAGTGCATGCCGCACTTAGGACGTTTTAAATATTAGGTAAGCTATGTCAATACGGGTTGGAGATCTATGCAATTTTAACCTTTGTTATCACTACAATAGATAATATTTTCTATAAAGCATTAATAAAAATATTTTGAATCCAAACTCTTTGGAACAAAAAAAATCTTTTTCAAAACCATGTTCGAACGAATTCTTTCGATTATAAAATGACACGTCAAAAAGTCACTCATAAAAAGTTTATAAATTTATATCGTGTTACCATGGAAACGTATGTTTACGCGAATGTCGACCTAATTGTATTTGAATGTATGTAAGAATATAGCCTTATGGTGGGTCATGATTCAAATTGGTTGACTGTACTTTTAAATGAAACTTCTGTCCTTTTTAATTCTGAATTTGGCCGTCTGCTGTAACGGCTGTGTGGCGGGCAGGGGGCGTTAATAGTCGTGTAAAACTGCTGTAAAGATCAAAGTTCGGTGCTCCGGATGCAAATAAAAGTCGACGTACGAGTTGGCACGACTGCATTTTGGCTTTTGCATATTCTTTATAGCTTTAATGTAGATAGTAAAAATTAATTTTGAATTTTGTTGCTTTATTTAGCAGCATATTTTAAGAAAATATTTCGAAATTATAGCTTTATTGGCAGAATATATACGCCCATAGACTAATTCTAGTAAAATCATATACATGAAAATTAGTAAGGATGGATAGATGTTTGTTACTCTTTGACGCAAAAACTACAAAACAGTTTTGGTTGAAACTTTCAACACTTATTTACCATATTTTAGATGAACACATAGGCTACGAACAAATCTAGAACTTTAAAAGACCTATTGTCCTAACTATATGTCTAAAGCATTTTTGATATTAACGTCAGGTATTTCGATTGATAAGACTTTTAAGACATCATCTAATAATCATCATATGGTCTTATAAAAATTGAAACTCGAATTTCTGAGCAAAATAACGATATGTATACAACAATTTCAACTCAAATAAAACACATTTAAATCCTTCCGTACTCCAAGCAAGCATCCTTCACATAATCTCGTCTTCTATCTCTCTCAGATACAGCGTTTAGAAAGAAACAGGTGTTAATATTGAATGCCTTACAAGTCAATAGAGAGGAACGTCTACAGAATAAGTAATTGTGTGAAATGGGGGGTGAGACGGGAGAATGTGATCTCTATCTAAGTGGTGCGTGAGACCTAATGGTTCTTTGTTTACCTGATAAGGTGTAAACTGCGTGACATTTGTAGGAAATAATGATATGTTATTTATGGAATTTCTAGAAGCTTGTGCTCTTGCAATTAATATGACATTTCGTTAGAACCTAAAAAGATCTTTTTCTACGGACAAATCCAAATCGAACATTTACAATATCTAAGAAAAAACATAAGAATTATACTAAAGTTACTTAAGAAATTAAGGATCAAAATGTTTTTCCGCGTCGCTGTCAACTTGAATCCGACCCAAATAGCTGCATTGGCTAAATGCTGATTCTTTGACCAATAAAGGAAGGGTCAAAGTCAAGTTTTTATTAAATCATATTATTATTTACTTTAAAACGAATAGTTGGGATGTTTTGTACGTGAGTATGTAAATGTAATGAGATTAACTATATACTTTACTAGCTTTCCGCCCGCGGCTTCGTCCGCGTGGACAATTTTTTTAACACCTTGGGTTACATTATTCAAGTTTTACTATCGATCCCTAATTATTTCTGAAAATAAATATAGCCTATGACACTTCCTAAAGATGTAGCTTTCTAGCGGTGAAAGAATTTTTATAATCGATCCAGTATTTTTTGAGTTGAAACCCTACAAACAAACAAACAAATCTTTCCTCTTTATAATATTAATATAGAAATATAGATGTGTAATACGCATACAATACATATTACGCTGTAGGCAGAAGCTAGGTTCTTAGGCTGGCTTTCCACGGTACGTTCATTCACATTCTGCAGATATCCCGTATGGCCGACAACCGCACACAAGGCTCTTTCAACTATAACAGACGATTCCGCGCTACTAAAGACGATTTACTCTTCCCACGGTGTGACAGTGCGTGCAGGTGCGCGTCCGTTCGCAATATCAAGCACCATCGCCACGCCAGCTTTATAAAGATGAAAATGCATTTTCAAATTAAATAACAGCGTTTTTAATGGTTAAGTTATCTACATAATTTAGACCCTCTCACAGATAAAGAACCTTGATTATCAAAACTAGGTCAAAGTAAATCAAAGGCTGATTATGCGATTTGCACTACAGCATCCAACAAGACTTACATAAAGCTAAAGCGTTCCGCAGTAAAAATATCAAAGTAAATACAACAGCTGGTACAATGGCAGATAACAGCACAATGTGCCGGCCGCCATTCTTGAGTACAGTCGAGACAAACGGCGGGAAGCGTACGTATAAAACAATGGCTGCGTTCGACTGTACAACGGACAATGGACTATCGGGGACAGTGATGTACAAGTTTAAAAAAAAATAGAAAAGACAGAAAGAAAAAAGTAGAATGGTATTTGAATAAAGAATGTCTTACCAGCCTATTAATGTTGCCAAGATCGAGGCCTCCTTTTTAATGTGGAAAAAGAATATTTAGATTTCGAATTTTGCTTAGTTTTTTATCATATTTTTAATGACTACAATACTTTTCAATGGTGTCGATTCTGACTTACACACGACTAAACTAATTTTAAAATATCATGCTCTTTTTCTATTGCGAAATACAAGAAGAGGATAGCAAGTAATTCAGTGCTGTCAAATTAAATGACAGATGACATTTTGTTCGTACAGGTTTGTTAATTTAGTCGAGATGTTACGTCGTGATGTTTAATTTGGATATGGAAAACTATTTTTTTCTAATTTGACAGGTGTTAAAAGTTTGCTATCCCTTTCTTATATTTGTTGATGGAAAGAGAGAATTATAGACTAAATTTAATTTAGATGGTGTCAAGAGAAGCGCGGCCAATGCCAGGAAAATAAATTAAATTCACGCAATACTTATTGTATAGACGAAGTAGTTCACCAAAAAAACTGGTTAAAATGTAGATCATCTTGAATTCATTATGCTAAAAGGATAATATTTTGTTCAAAGTTCGTAGAAAGAAAACACATTATTTATATTTTTGATTAATTCCATTCCATTCCTTACCGAAAAAAAATGGTAGTTACCTTTCTTCTTATGATGGCAGAATTATAATTAATGATTTTGAATCTTTGCTTGAATCCTGAAAAAACTTTTTATCCGATCACATGAAGTTGTATCCCTGAAAATATAAGAAAAACCATAGGCTATCCAATAAAAGTTCAAAAAGTGTCTTCCATAAAACAAAGAGGCTATCATTATACTGACTACTAGTGATTTACAAATAAACACATCTCTAAATAGCTGTAAATCAAGATCCGTGAGAAGCAATTAAGTAAATAATTACTGCGGAGCTCGTAAACGGGGAAACTGTTTGATTTATTTCAGCACCGTTGATACTAATGTTAATGGGAGTCTTACAGCTGCTTAGCGTCTGCTTGAGAACATATCATTATGTTCGAAACGTTTTAACATCGTATTTATGTCGTGTAGTTGGATAAAACCCTCTTCTCACTAATAGAAGTCACGAGTATTGATCAACACGCTTGCTCGCATTTTTAAACGACTTCAAAGAGGAGGAGGTTATCAATTCGGATGTTTTAATTTTTTATGTTTGTTCGGGCATAACTTAGTGATGTGTAGGTATGTAGACGGATTTGCAAAATACTTTTTTGGGTTCCGTAGTCGACAAGAAACCCTTATAGTTTCGCTATGTCCGTCTGTCTGTCTGTCCGCGACATAACTCAGAGGCTCTTGGTACTAGAAAGCTGAAATTTGGTATTGATATATAAATTAATCACGCCGACAAAGTGGGAAAATAGTGGGTTGCTCCCACACACGTAAAGTAGGAATGACTATTTATTTTCTCGCGCATTCCTTCATGTGGGTATCCTTAGATAGGTCTTTCAAAAGTAGTTTCCCTCGTGTCCCGAAACAACTACTTCACGCACCTAGATAAAAAGTAACCTTCTTCAGAGTCCAGAGAAAATTTTATCTAAATCGGCTAAGTAGGTCCATTGATTACCTCTACAAACTCACAAACTCACAAACTTAACCTCTTTATGATATTAGTATAGATATAAACATCAAAATCTAGGCCACAGTGCAAGCAAATAGGTACGTTACAAAACATACATATTCTGTAACTTTGTGTAGACAATGCGGAGTAAGATGATATCTCCATGAATAAACTATCGATAACACTTACATGTACACAACTTTACTGTCTTCAGTCTTTTGCAACCGTACGATATGCAATACGGACGAGCTTTTAGAATATCTAACGTTACTTGCGTATTTTGTTTCGTCTACAATACATTTAAAACACATTTCATATAGGTTGAGATTATTAGGATGGTTATTGATACTATTTTATTTATTAATTTGATCAAATTAAGTATAAAAAAGCTAAGTAAAAGCCGCACGGGTCGATCGATCAAGCATATTAGGCCATCGAGCAGTGTGGCTGTTATTTGTAGATCTTTGGTAGTCATTACCGGTGATCAAAAAAAAGCTAGAAAGTCTGACAACCAGTTTTACTAAAGGATATCGTGATACCTGGATTGTGGAGGTCAGATAGGCAGTGACTCTATGTAAAATAGTACCAGTGATTTATATGGAGTGCTGATCCCCTGGAGACTTTAATTATAGTAAATAACTTAGTTAGGAAAAGGCTAGGCCAATGAGATTTTGAACAAGTTTCAATGGCTTAGGATTGTTAGGGATTAATTTTTAGGTTCACCTTTGCAATATGTAGATAGAACAAAAATATTGTAAGATCAAATCCACTAAAAGTATAAAAAAAAATCAAACTTCGTATTTTTTGTTCCAGACCCCTACATAGCATCAAAGATCCTGTGCAACGAAACGATCCTGCTATCTCACTCGCACCCTCACGCCATAGTGTCCAGCCCCGGCTTCCCCCGGCCGTACCCCGACGACGTGGAGTGTGTGAGCGAGATCCGAGCGCCGCCTGCGCACACCCTCCGACTGCACTTTGAAGAGTTGCTCACGGAACATGAGCCACAGTAAGTACTAGTGATATATTATAGAGGGAGGCATCTGTCAACGGAATTTGTAAGTGAAAAAAATATTTATAAAAAAAAACTTTATTACAGGATAAAGTATACCTACAACCTTTTTAAAATTAAAAAAAAATAACAAAATCAAATGTAATTTCTAAATATAATTTCTAATGTATGCAATAAAGGTTGTGGTCTGGCAAGCCTAATTAAGCATTTGATAACCTCCTAGGGTGACCTGCGAGATACTATAAACAAAAAAATTACAACAATTGAGTTTTTGACTACTGACCAATATAAAAAAGAAAAGAAAACGAAGTGTGAAAAATAAATTACGATAGTGTTTTTTTTTTAAACGTCTGAACTGATTCGAATGAAATTGGGTATTTAGGTATTTACTTAGGTTAAGACTTAGTACCGGGTACGTTAAGTCCTTGAATTTTTGAAAAGAGTATCCATGGAGTTTCTTGCCGGTTCTTCTCCATAGGACCCACTACTTGGAACCGTGCAACTAATTTGACTTTTCATAAGTGCTTTATTTGTAGGCCTATGTGAAATAAAAATTTTGACTTTTGACTTGAGTTGGAGGAAAACCGTTGGAAACAACTAGTAATAAATAAACTATTTCCTCCCGAACTCTATTTCCAAATAACCATGTTAGCAGAAAATTGTAAAACATGAAACACGCTCGTATTCCAACCCTTATATTCCTGATAAAGTATTTCCACGCCAAGCATTCAATATACTCGTACTGGTGGAACATTCCGATGTACTGCACTCACATATCAGGAACCTTTTGGTCCGGAGTATTTACGATTATTACAAGAGAAGCTACACTACCTTTTATACAAATAACTGAGAATTTTATTTTTGGAAAAATATTTTTGCGTTCGATCGATGATAGTGATGGTAGGTACCCTGTAATCAAGTATCAACATCAGCCTATATAGTATTGTCCCACTGCTGGGCACAGGCCTCTTCTCATACAGAGAAGGCATGAGCATTGATCACCATGCTTGCTCAAGGCGGATTGGCAATTTCAGACTTTTTAAATCCATGTTTCCTAATGATGTTTTTCTTCACCGTTAATCAGTGACGTATAAGATATACTTAGAAAGTACATATGACTAGAAAAGTCACATTGGTGCTAGCCAGGTTTTGAATCCGCACACTCGTACACGAGAGGCAGGTGCCTTAACCACTAAGCCACCACGACGGTAATCAAGTATATCTGAAATAATCTTTATGCCGCGGCATCGCCTATTTTTGCATTGTATAGACAGCCCAGCAGTATATTTTCGCATTTGGAGTGAATTTAGAATCGTTTAATTACGCGTACTGCTAAAGATTACCATTCATTAAAATAAGTTCCGTAATTAAGTCACAAAAAATATCGATAAAACTAAATTATTAAGAAGAAAAAAAAGGACATTTTTATTCAATAACAAATGACGGATTACCTAAGAAGGACACTTTTTCAGGCTAACAAAAAAATTAAGTTATTTTTTTTTTCTCCCAAAAATAAGAAAGTAGGTTTATATGGAGATAAAATATTAGTTTAGGTAAATGTTGGTATGATAGATAGTTGGGTCGGGTCGCCTGTCACGCGTGGGCGATAACGTATAGTGCTCAACTATTTTTTTATATATATTTGGTTGTTTATCATGTCGTACAACCGAAATTTCACGATTTTCGGAAAGAGAATACGACATGAATATTAATTATATGTTGCGGCAAAACTTACTCTCCTTACTAATAACATAAATGTCTATCTGTTACACTGTCATCATAAAACTGCTACACCGGTTTTGATAACATTTGGTACAGAGATAGCATCAATCCTAGAGAAAAAAAAATCCTAGATAAATATTTTTATGAAACAGCAGAAAACAACTAGTATGTCTATAACAATTAAAATTTCAGTCGTAACATTGTTTATAGCACCATATTTTCATCAGACTAGCGATCGATCAAATACTACGGCCGCGTAGCAACTGTAGCTACGCCGTAGTCGCTACGCCGTAGATACTATACTTCTTAGAATACGCTACATTTACGTATCTACTACCATTTCGTAGTTGAATGTACTATAGTTTGCGTGGGAATATATTATATTGTTTATACAAATTCATGATAACATTCAGTCTCAACGATTATTAATCGAGTTTAGAAACAATTATATAAATTTAATCGAATTCGATTAAACCAATCAAAATATAGCATAAAAAAATGGAGTACCCAAAAATTTTACTAGCAAAAGATAAAAGTTTTATAACAATAATATTCGCTAAAAAATATTGTTAAATACTTTTATCTTTTAATCGCTGTAATCGTTGTGAAAATAAAAATAACTGTAAAAAGCTTAACGCTTAATATTCAGACGGCGGACATTATTGCGGTTGACGTGCAATGCTTTTTTAGCTTTATGTCGTCGTCTGGCTGTTTACTAAATCATATTCAACTAGCTTTTGCTGCGGTTTCACCTGCATCTTGAAGGAACTATTTCATGCGCCTAGATAAAAGCTATTCTTTACCTTTTCTTAGGTTTCATTCTACCTCCATACCAAATTATATCTTAATGTGTTCAGTCGTTTTACCGTGAAAGCGTAACAAACACTCAATTACTTTCGGATTATTAGTTAACCTTACTAATGATCTGAAAGCAAATGAGTGTCTGTGTTTGGTTGAATATCATCAACAATCTAGCTAGATGCTACAATAATGTAGTTCAGAGTTAGCCCTGAGGATTACACGCTTATTATATGTATTGTTGGAGCTGTTGCTCTTGTCTTGAAATATTGATGATATCGATTGAGTTATACTTGATTATTCGCAGAAAATTAAGTAATTTATTAAAATCTAACTTGATATTTATATGACCTGTAAGTACACTAGTACGGTCAATTGAGAACTGAGTATGTAACTTTGTAATTAGTAGAAAATGTAATTGTACAAAATTAATATGGACGAAGCCGGGGGCACAACTTGACTGCGAAATGAATATGAAGGTAACTTTGTCCGATACCTATCGAAGTCTACCGATTTAGATGAAATTTTAGTATGGAGATAGCTTGAATCTTGTGAAAGGAGAATACAGTTTATTTTTTATCCAGGGACCCAGGATGCAAGTAAAGCCACAGAAAACAGCTAGTGTGATGTGTGATAAACATGGACACTAATTGACACTAAATTACAATAATTCGATTAACGATATAACAATAGCGCTTGATTAAAGTAATTATGAACGCTCAAAGACTTTGTACACAATTTCAACAATTTTATTCACTCTTTCGAAATATTCATTCGATTAATTCGCACGTGAATTTAATGTATTCAGTACCGAGTACGAGTATATAGGTTGTATGTGAAACATCGGTTTAATGGGCGCACAAAACAAACTCAGCCGGTGCGATGCAATAAAACACACGATCATTAAAATATCGAGTGGAACAGATATTTTATATGTTCTGATGCTTTTAGGGTACCGTAGCGAAATATAGAAACCAAAGCATGGGAGACACAGGTTTGTATAAGCACCAAATTTTTACAAAAGCTTTTTTATAACTGAAACACGATTGCAATAAAAATAATGATCAATCTTTCAAATATCAGACAACTAGATTTTACTATGGTTTCACCCGCGTTCTGAGGGAATTTATTCTCATTCCCACATAAAAATCCTGTAACCAGCCCAAAGGTTTCTTCTCCCATGAGAGAAGACTTATTGTTTTATGATGAGCAAAAATTTAAACTCCATGCGGAGTAATTCTACAAATTTAAACTTGATTACACTTTGCATAAAATAATAAATTTCACTCCTACTTATCCTACAGAACCCTTTAAACCTTATATTTAGCACACATCACAGGTAACATCGTAGGTGCTTTTGTCCACAGCATGTCATAACACAGTTTATTTATTCCGTAATAACACAGAACATTGTATTAAATTATGTTAATCTGTGACGCGACGTTCCAGCGACGTCATAATATAACTTTGAACAAAGACAGGTTATTGTGCTTGTGAAATTTAGCATGACTATGGTTGCCAGTTTTAGATATAATTCAGCTTTTGTCCGGCTGAATAGAAGTATTAACTGGAAAATTTAATATGGCAACAATGTGTTTAACTTTAATTCCAAACAAAAACATTTTAAATTAACACGAAATTAAATAAAACAGGAGTCAAACATATTACGTGATGTTATTACTTAGGGTTGTTCAGTCGGCAACAGAAACTCTTTTTGTCTTCAAATTTTGACGGCGGAAAATTCAACGCAGTCCAATCCTTTCTTTATTGTATGGCAACCCTAAATATTAAGTCTAAGCGTTTCAAAGGCATTACACGCGGACAATGGAAGTGCTGAACCGCTCTGTGCCCAAGATTATAGGAGACTGGAACGCGCTGGTGTAATGAAGCGAGATAATGAGAACAGGTGGGGGATAGTCAAATGTTATGTTTATGGACATGCACACTGAAGTTTTCAGTATATAACAATTCTAGCTATTTCCTACAATTTCACTCACATCTTTAGAGAACTATTTTGCATATCCAGATAAAATTATAGTATTTTAAAGTCAGTACAAAATATATAAAAACCGGAGGAACATACATTATTAAAACAATGTAGCAAGTAAAATAAACAAAACTTAATTCTTTTTCAACTTGTAATGGTATTGCGAGCCTTTATTCGTAGAAAAACAATCATTACGAACAAAATTTCTAAATATTGTTTTCCGACGAATAAAACAAATAGTCCCAAAAAACTGCTTGCTTATCACAATACTATAAGACAACATGGTTACTAAAAAGATACTGCATAATTATTTAATTAGTTCGATTCCCGCATGAAACAAACATTCTAGGTTTGATTTCCAGGCTGAGTCAAAATAGTTTTGTGAGTTTTTAAAATTTCACAATATCAACTCGGACTCATGTAGTTGGTGGTGTTACACCCCCTGCCTGGGATGTTAACTCATCGTCCCTGACAACTACCTTGATAGCAGTCGTTGTTACAATTCCATGTCAGAGAACGTATGGCAGATTTGACAAAACTCTGACACTACTAACCGTCTTACATATAAAAAACCTGTAATCTGAAATTTAACCATTTCTCACCTAATCCTTACTTAACATCGCAATCCAGGATTAAGCTACTAACTAATGTTCCGATTAACGCTAAACAGCATTTATGAGTGAGATTTTTGCTAATCGGTTGCAAAGCAACAGATTAAAAATTAATCGGATTTTATAAGTAAGACGATAAAACTTGTTATGTAAATAAACCTGTAGCACACGTGATAAGAAGAAGAAGGTCTAACCTTAGTAACATTAATCTCAAATAGACAGCGAAAGGTGCCGCTAATTTAGCAAACTAGACACGTAGCGCCGGATTTAGATGAAGTTTATATAATCTGTATTAGCCAAGAAACCCGCTGACTTAGGTACGGTCGATGTGAACCTTATTCACGGGGATATAAAGGTCAATCTGGCTTAAATTCGCGAATTAACGAAGTCACTCATGCAATATGCGAGACATACTCATAAGGTTTGTTGCTTGACACCAAGCATAGTATAGCATAGCATAGTTCATAGGAATAAGCGATTAAAAATGAAAAGTCATACAAAAATTCTGTCATGATACAAACTTTAATATAAAAGTTTGTACTCGGCCACATTTTCTGGGGGATTTATAATTTTCGCTGTAATCTTTATCTTCTCTTAATTCTTCTAAAATCCGTTAATTTTAATGTTTAACTACATGTTAATCAAATTGATGAACATTATCCATCAATAGCCATTCGAAACTTATACTACACCTACAACTGCGCTACGAAACGGCTACAACTGCTACGAAAATGCTACTTAATAGCTACGAACTTGCTACGAATTCGTAGCAACTCGATCATCTTTATCTTTTTAATTGATTCTTTCAAAGTTCAATTTTAATTGAATTCACTTCAAATAAAGTTTTATAGACATCAAAATAAATATTTTCATATTATAATTCGCTACAATTATATTATTTTCGCTCCGAACTTGCGTAAATCAAACAGATATCAAGTTAGCAATAAGTAATGCGCGACCAAGTTTGCATTTACTTTTAAAGTTAAGCACACTTACGTCACACACCCACGTGACACACTGATTTTAAGTTCAGTTCCTGACTAATGTGTTTACTTATATTAAGTTATTTAACTTGTAATGCGTACCGAAGTGCCATTACGTTAATCGAGTCGAGTTTCAATTGGGTGCGGTTACGATATTGATTACGTTAGCTATAACTACGGTTACGTAATTGATTACCGGATGGGTTCTAATGAAAGCGTATGCGAAACATAAAGTGAACGAGTTTTAATTAAAAGTTAAGGATAATTAACGGCTTAGCTAACACGAAGTTTTATAATTATTATTTTTGAACCTTTTTTTTTACTTTGCTCAGTGAAATGTTTATGTAGTTTTTAACCACCGACGCGTAAAGGGGGGTATTATAAGTTTGACCACTATATTTCTCTGTCGCACATTTATTTGGCTATATTTATTTTGTTTTTTTTTTACGATATTCGGAAATGACAAGATTTTCTTATTCAGTTTTTTTTCATTTTGAAAATATCTATTAATACAACATTGTTATAAGCAATAAAATTATGTTACAATTGAACACAGGGAAAGTGGATAAACTGGAAAATAATGACGAAAGAAAATACTAGCAATGGACCTGCATCTAGTACCTACATAGTTTTAGTATTGGCTATTTTAATATCGCCAAAACCCAGTGTTACTATGAACACCATCTTGTACACACTATCTGAATAATACATGTCGTCTCCCAACACGTGGTATCTCGTCGTAAATCGCTTTTTGATGTTCACGTCGAAGCGTCGCATTACACTTTATCTATGAGACGGTATTATACTTTTGTAGTGTGGCGACAAATCGGTTCACATCGCTAGGAAGGTTCCGTAGTTTTGTGCGATTAGTCGCAAGAAGTATGATCTGCAATTTTAAGAATGACTAGCTTTCCGAAACCTTCGCCCGCGTTGGCTATACGAATTCAAATTAAAAATGACAGAGTTTCATATAATTTTTTGCCCCCCGTCTTCACCCCCTTAGGGGTAGAATTTCGGCAAATCCTTTCTTATTGGATGTCTACATCATACAAAGAACACATCCTCCAAGTTTCAGGTCTCCGTTGACCCGTCAGTCATTCAGGACAAAACATTATATGTATAGATTTTGACTGATAGGTGCGCGTCGGAGGACATTTTGTGGTTAAGTGCCACGAACACAGATATGTTTATTAAACCAAGCGTGTCAGTTTATTTCTAGTTTCTATGACGTCACAACGGGTATTTAGTGATTATTTTTTGTAGTTTTTGCAGCTGAATAAGGCGCAGTAATTCATTTTTATAGTTTACGGTTGATGTCTGGTGCCAAAACAGTAGAGCGCGGACTACAGCTGCTTTCAGACTACGCTATAATATATAGTATATAGCTCATCACAACAATATCGCGCACCAATTCTTCTCACAAAAATTCACAAAAACTGGCGTAAATATAAGTCATATGCTCGTACCTACAAAATATATAAGATTAATAAATGCCATTTGTCCGTCCGTCACCGCGTTGCGTCGCGTCTCTACGCGCTGTCTCGAGTTCGCGATAAAAACATACGATATCGAAGTGATGGATTTATTACTTGAAGGAAAGAAGTTTTTATCTTCATTGCTTGTTGATTTCTGCTGTTGAAAGATTAAACTATATTTCTTATAGATCTAACATAGCTGGTTACTTAAGAAGTAGATCATATTTTATTGTAAAAAGAATGTTTCTTTTACCAGTAGAGAAATTGTATTATTAGTAGTAGAAGCTTAGACTGTACCACTTTTTGGAAAAAGCCTTCCTATCGTCTTTTCATACATGCCGATCTTATGCACCTACCACCTCACTCTTTCGGGGTTTACCCTGCCTGAAAAAATTTAGTAAATCAGTTTTTCGGACATCCTTCTTTAGGTTATGTTAGCCTATCAATCACTTGTAATACAAAATGCAACATCTTATAGCCGATCCCATAAATAAAATATGATGTTAATTTTTTTTACAACGTAATCTCATTCCATAAAAAATATATAGAAAACTGATTGACTTTACTATTATTTTTAATTTTACATCTCACAGTTAGCGACAGTCGTTTGCTATAACATTATAACGTAAACAGATTATGCAAACCATTCATTTTGCAAAACGTCACCTTCTAACTTATTGAATTTTAATGCAACTGACACTTTTTGTTATTTATCTAAGTTAAAACCTAGACTTATTTACTAATTAAGGAGTGATCTATGTATGTCGTAAAAAGGCGGTCATTAGTCGTCCTGTCAACGCGCCGGTTAGCTCTCTCCAGAGAGCTGATAGTGCCATGCGATGCCAACTGATGGATTTATTACTAGAACAAAAGAAACTTTATTTCCCCACTGATCTAGGAAAATGTAGTTAGACTTTTTCTGCAAGCTCTTGTAGGTATAATAAAGGCTAGGAACTGATGATAGCTTTTTTATGGCCGCTTTTTGTAATCTGTGACGTAAAAAGGCTTATTTAATGGAACAATTTCGATAAACGATGTAATTTCTTTATTTTTTTAAGGTATTTATTTAACTATACAAACTAAAAATGTTTTTATACTGTTTTAAGTTTTACATAGCCCACTTTTAAGTATCACTACATCGTATAAAACACGTCGCTTCCCGCTGTCTGTTTGTCCCTATGTACGCTTAGATCTTTAAACGCAACGAATTTTAATGTGGTTTTTAAATAAATAAAGTGACTCAAGAGGAAGGTTTTAGTATTTAATTTGTCAAGTTTTTGTATACATCGGCTAAAATATAATGATATTTGTTGGAGATGTATAGCCCACACCGGCGAAGCCCCTGGCGGAAATAATTTTATAATTTTAAATTTGTTCTATAAATGAGCAAACCATAAATAAAGAATTTGCATTGAAATACAATCAATTACAAACAAAATCTTTCTTTACAAATAATCGTTCAATAACCACAGCTATAATAAACAATACCTCATCAATAATACCTAATACTAACAAAAAAACGGTAGGTAATAGAGTATCATGCAAAATGACAAAAAATCGCTATCACATTGAACCTTACATCAGCAGCAGGCTATAAATCTTAGCTACACGACACTAAACGATTACATTTGGCCGTAACAATAAAAGTATGAATAAATTCCTAAGAGGGTACAATTGAACTTGTTTTGCGAGATCACGTACCTACTAGAATCTCGTCTTCCAGATCGTATTACGTCATTGTTCTGAAGCTAACATTGTTTTTTTTTTGTTTAAGAAAATGATTGTCTTTAAAATACTTTATAATTTTTTATTTTATTTTTGTGTATGAGATCGTATCTCAGTATTATCTGCAATGGTCGAGGTTAAGCTAGGCTAGCGGGAGCTAGTTCTTGGATGGGTGACCATAACCATCCATTTCACCAGAACGTTCATTATAGATTCAGTTCATCATTCATTTAACGGTTTTTTAAACAATCAGCAGTTTAATCCGTTGTTTTATATCTGAAATATAACTTATTATAGCGTACTTTTACGAATATACACAAATACTCGAACTGCGAGGCAGTCATAAACTCTAAAAAAACTATCACAATAAGAATTTTCCTTTTATTTAAAATCATTTTTTATAAAGCTTCAACACGAATTTCTCTTCAATGCTTATCTATAACTCAATTGTACCATTCTCCATTGTTATCGAGCCAATCAAGTGTTTATCAAACCACTAAGGGATCGGCTTCTCATAAAATTAGTGCTCCAACGAGAATTGGTCGTCTACAGCTGAAGTTTTAACTGGCGGTCGACCGGTCGATCAGGCCAGACTTGCGGTTCACCCTAGTTCATTAAAACGATACAGTAAGCGCTTACTAACCGAAATACTCTAATATGTTTGATAGAAGAAGGAGGAGCTCGTGGCTAAGTAACAGCCGCACGGTTCGACCGATCAAAGGTTAAGCTGCGCTTGGTGCGGTCGGTCCGTAGATGGGTGAACATCTTTATTATAGCGAGACTCCTCCGTGCCTGGGAAAGCACGTTAAGCTGTTGGTCCCGGTTGTCATTTGTACATCTTTGACAGTCGTTACGGGTAGGCAGAAGCCAGAAAGTCTGACAACCAGTCTACCAAGGGGTATCGTGTTACCCGGTAACTGGGTTGTGGAGGTCAGATAGGCAGTCGCTCCATGTAAAAACTGGTACTCAGCTGCATCCAGTTTAGACTGGAAGCCGACCCCAAAATAGTTGGGAAAAGGCTAGGCAGATGATGGTTGATAGAAGACTTAACATAATGTAGTGGTGTTGCTAGATTAGCGTCTTTTTGACAAATATCGGGACAGCCGCTCGTATCGTGGGTTTGTTCATTTGTTTACTTAAATTTTTTAGTCCCTTTTGCTACTTCGAGCTGAGTCCTGGGTAGTCCTGAGAAGGTTGAAAAGCTGTTCATCCCAGCAAACTAGTTTTTAGTAATACAAAATCAAGTTTTAGCGATAGCAAAAGCATGTTATAGTACCTCCTATGCACACAATATGAATTCTTATTATTTCACTATCTTTAATGGAGCCATATACAGCAGAACCATGTTTCCAGTATGCCTTTTTAAATACGAATAATAAGTAACAAACACAATATGTCAATATTTATCAGAAGAGATGCAAAATTATAATGAAGCATGAGTTACAGAATTGCAAAAACGTATTGTATGTAAAAATGGCAGCATATTTTTCAGTTCATTTAATACTCAATGTAAACATTTCTGCACGTCGAACGAGAATTAATCTCAACGAATTAATGTGTATGAAATATTAATAAAAACGGATATTCCATACGCTTCAATCTGTAGCTTAATTTTTTCACGAAATCATTTTGTTTTTATGTTTCACTGTTTCCCGCGGTTTCACCCGCGTCCCGAGGGAAGTACTTTTTTCACCCAGATAAAAAGTAGCATAAAACCTTCTCCAGGGTCCCCTTTTTAGGGTTCCGTAGTCCGACAAGGAACCCTTATAGTTTCGCTCTGTCCGTCTGTCTGTCTGTCTGTCTGTCCGCGGCATAGCTCCGTGGTTTTTGTTATTAGAAAGCTGAAATTTGGTATGAATATGTATATTGATCACGCCGAGAAAGTGGTAAAATAAAATTTTGAAAAATATTTTTTTTAGGGTAGCTCCCAAACATGTAAAGTAGGGATGAATATTTTTTTTCTCGCGTACCCCTTCGTGTGGGGTATCGTTAGATAGGTCTTTCAAAAATATTATGGGTGTGTGAAGACCATTTTTCAGTTAAGCGAGCCATTTGCGAAATATCTAGATTTTAAGTGAAATTTTTTGTTCGATGCGAGTTACCCTCTAACTTTTGAATGGCTGTACCTAGAAATGTGAAAAAAATCACAGACGTAGTACATGTAATGAAATTATAAGGAAAACTATCACGGCTAAGTAGGCTTAACCGGTTACAGAGCTATAGTCGACTAACTAACTCCTACTACGGAACCCTACTGCGCGTCACCCGACACGCACTTGGCCGGTTTTCTCTGTACCAAATGTTATCTAATTCGGCGCAGTAGATCCAGAGATTTCCGTACCCTACAACCTCACAAACTACCTCTTTATAATATTAAATACTAGCTTTCCGCCAGCAGTTTCGCCTTCGTGGGCTATAGATCTCCAACAAATTTCATTATATTTTAGCCAATGTACACAAAAACTTGACAAATTTTATACTAAAACCTTCCACGTGAATCAGTCATCATCATCTGCCTAGCTTTTTCCCAACTACGTTGGGGTCGGCTTCCAGTCTGAACCGGATACAGCTGAGTACCAGTATTTTACATAGAGCGACTGCCTATCTAACCTCCACAACCCAGTTACCGGGTAACACGATACCCCTTGGTAAGACTGGTTGTCAGACTTTCTGGCTTCTGACTACCCGTAACGACTCTCAAAGATCTACAAATGACAGCCGGGACCAACAGCTTAACGTGCTGAGGCACGGAGGAGTCTCGGTATGACATGGATGGTCACCCATCCTCGGACCGACCGCGCCAAGCGCAGCTTAACCTTTGATCGCTCGGACCGTGCGGCTGTTACTTAGCCACGAGCTCCTCCCACGGGAATCACTCTATCTATTAAAAAAACCCCATCAAAATCCATCACGTAGTTTTAAAGATCAAAGCATACATATTGACAGACAGACAGCGGGAAGCGACTTTGTTTTATACTATGTAGTAATAGATTACCCCTTTATAATAATTGTATAGATAATGATAGTATTTAGTATAGACATATGCTTTTATAAATATAAATAGTATCTGCACCTACATTAAATCATGGTTTACAAAAACATATTTCTACATGCATACATGAAAGTCAAAACCTAAAAAAAACTATTGTAACAGACATTTACTCAAACTGAAGCATTCGTTACTTAGAATTAGTGAAGGCCCACGAACAAAGCCGAGTTATCGATACGTTCACTAAATAGTGGTGCGCACAGATGTGGTCTGGCCGCATGTCCGATCTGCAAACAGATACGAGTAGTTAATCACATCATGTCCGTATTCGGACACGCCGTCGAAAGTTGCTATCGATAAGATATCGAGCTTTATTGAGGTTGAGGATAAAATATTATGTAAGGGAAAATACCATTATCTAATTGGCTTTCAATTATTCATATCTTTTTTAATAAAAAAAATACATTATAATTTACAAGGAAACCTGGCCCATATTGTAGTACTACTAAAACAATAAGAAATTATAATGTTCAATAAAATGTAACCATTTTACTATTAAAGTTTCGGCAAAAGAAATTGAAAATGTTATAAAAGTTGTCAAACAATAGTAAAAAAACCGGCCAAGTGCGTGTCGAGCCACCCGCGATAGGGTTCCGTAGTTGGTCAACTATAACTCTGTAACCGGTAAAGCCCAAAGCAATGATAGTTTTCTTTTTAACTTCATTACATGTGCTACGTCTGTTATTTTTATTACAGTTCTAGGGACAGCCATTTAAAAGTTAGAGGGATGCTCCTATCGAACAAAAATTTGCATTTAAAAGCTGGATATTTTGCAAATGGCTCACTGACCGAAATATGGTCTTCACACACCTAGTAGGACCTGCGTCTTGAGTTATAGCTCAAATATGTAAAGTCAATCAGTTTAAAAACTAAAATTATGAATTGCCTTAGATTAAGATAATATTTCGGAAAATATTCATACCCACTTTACGTGTTTGGGAGCTACCCTAAAATAAACAAAATTTTATTTTACCATTTTATCGGATAAATTAAATTATCTCTCTATCATTTAGAGTTCGCAGCGTCTCTAAAACTGACTATCGGACTATTTAGCCAATATATCACCAATCACCGCAAGAACAGTCGTCTAATTAATGAGATAAGAATATAAATGCTAGAGCTACCGAAACCCAAGTCCCCAGTCGATAAATCCGTCTATTCTTACTTAACATGCAGACGGCGACTATCGACAGTCGGGTCTAGTAGGAGATAGCCATGTCAGTAATATTGCGAAAAGGATCGTATTTATTGCAATTTAGCACTTCAAAACTTTTATGGAATATTAAAAGGAACAACGTGATTTATTTATTAATTTAAAAGTAATTTCATTTAAAAATAAAATGATTGACAATCGAAGATAGCAATCAAAACATTTATTTAATGAAAATTACTATAGCACCTACTTTTTTATGAAGTAATTCAATGCCTACCAAACTTAGATCTGTCTCTCAACATGTAAAACAATTAATGTTTTTTTTCCTTCACTCTTTTGCAGCTTTTTTGTTTACAACTTGTAACAACTTTATATTTTGATGTATTTGCTTTTCGCTTGCCTTTTTCTAAGTAAACGTTTGTCAAACCAAAATGTCTCATGATGTTATCTGTGGAGAACATGGTTGATATCACATTTTTAAATCCTGATTTTGTAAAATACTCAACGTGTTATTGTTTGTTTTCTCTCATAAATAGAATAAAATAAACTTCACGTATAACAACTCTAAAGGGATTGACAAAGGTGTGCACTATAATATTATAATCGAACCGTAAATTTTAGGAATTTTTAAAAACAATATCAATATTATGAAGAGGTAAAGTTGGTGAGTTTGTGAGGTTGAAGGGGGTAATCACTGGATCTACTGAACCGATTTTAATTAAATGTGGTACGGATGTAGAGAAGACCCTGGAGAAGATAAATAATCTACTTATTGTCCTGGTGCGTGAAGTAATTCCCTCGGGAGGCGGGTGAAACCGTGGGACACAGCTAGTCAAAAATACAACGAAGCAAAATAGTTGTTTTGTGTCAGACCCGAAAGTCAAAGTCAGGTTTTACTTACTAGTATCTTTAACTTCAAACTTTAGCTTACTGATATTCACTTCTTTTTTTTTTCTTTTTTGTTGTGACAAACCCGTAACACTATTCCCTACCACTGCAACTCCTGAAAGCTAGAATCAACAGCGCCAACCACCAGAAATGAAGCTTGACGAGTCCCAGAGAAATGTATTCTTTTTAATGT
The DNA here is from genome assembly GCA_963891755.1 of Pyrrhia umbra. Taxonomy (NCBI): domain Eukaryota; kingdom Metazoa; phylum Arthropoda; class Insecta; order Lepidoptera; family Noctuidae; genus Pyrrhia; species Pyrrhia umbra. Next base: position 1,365,589 of record OY982929.1, on the reverse strand, counting down.
CTTGAAAACCGGAATTTAATCAGAAAAGAATAGTGGAGGAATAGGAATATCACTTACATACATTCACTACATACAACTGGTAAATTATTTACATAGACTGTGCTGTCAAAACCCTTACAACAGTTTGCCTAAAGCCATATAAACAGGAGCTATCAGCCCAAGCTCGGCTCGGCCCCCAAACCCGGCTCGGCCCCCAAACCCGGCTCGGCCCCCAAGCTCCCCACAGCCGGCATGATAGCCACCGTTTCCACCGCACCTGAACTTGGCAGCTCGATTTAGGTTATTGACTCGATTTCAGTTTGCGAAAATTGAGTACAACAGTTTGTTCAGCTTAAATTCTGGGTAATCAACTTTGAGTTGTCCAAACCAGATTTCGTTCGTTTTCTGACGGATTTTTGAATAAAATGGTCTTGACTTAGAGATCGCAATGAAGGGGGTTGTAAAAAATGTAATGTTGCGAACTCGTAAAATAAAATGTATTTTCCGTTTTAAACTTTTTTTTGTCCTTGTCTTTGTTGTTTTACTTTTGCTTACAGTTTATGGTATACGTCTACTATTTACTGTTTTAAAGTAATAGTGTAATGAATCTGCAAGATATCAAAATCAAGTTAGCAAAACCAATTTATTATAACCGGTACCAATTGATTTTACGAAAAATGAAAACAAAATCATAACCTATTTTGATCTAATTTTCCCACATAGATAAATAAAATGGCATTAAATGATGGATGATGTTGTTTAGAGCATGTAATTAACATAAATGCGCCATCTTTACGCCATTTTCTTAATTTCTGTGGCAGGATTAGAACAAAATAGGTTACGACTTTGTTTAATTTTTTCGTAAAAACAATTGGCGCAGACTTCAACCAATTTATTATTTCAATTTGTAAGGTAATCAGTGGAAACTGTATTTGGATTTTGTACTATGTACGAGTAATTCAACTTACTTTGTTATTGCATTTGTTTGTTTCCCAAATAAATTAAAATTAAAATACGTAAAGGTATACGTGAAAGTATACTGAATATTTGTGCTACTAGCCGTAACTATCCTTACTATACCGTATGTCTGTAAAGCGTTCACGGGAAAAAGTATGCGTAAACGTATATATTGAAACCTTTGATTGAATTGTCATAAACCGCAGGACATGTCTAGCTAGTTTTTAATTTTACAAATGAGATCAAAGTGTAGAGAAGAAAATACACCTATTTAAACTAAATAATGTTTTTCACGCTCCAACCGCATAACTGCGACTGCGAAAATTTTATTCTAAAAGCAACAACCCGTTATATTCCCGTGTCAGCTGAAAATCCCTGAAAAGTCACCCCAGCAAAGGGTTTAAAGACCCACCGTCATAATTTAGCGCCATATTCATGACGTATATTTTATTTTGCGTCGTAAAATGGACATTTATTGCAAAATGTTTTTATATACAGGGGCCTTTTGTGTCACATGTGACGGTCGCATCTAAAATTGTTGACGAAACATCGTATTAGAGAACGTGTTCTGCACAAAGGCGTAATAAAGACGTGTGACATTAAATTTTACACGAAATGTTTGTTGTTTGACTTGCAATATGTGTTATCTATCTCTCAGTATTAAAACTTATCTGTTGATTTATGTACAAAACAGACGCCGTCAGCTGGCTTTAATTAGTTTTTTACAACATACATACAGTTTTTTATCTAAATCCTAATATATATAAAACTCAAAGGTGACTGACTGACTGACTGACATAGTGATCTATCAACGCACAGCCCAAACCACTGGAGCGATCGGGCTGAAATTTGGCATGCAGGTAGATGTTATGACGTAGGCATCCGCTAAGAAAGGATTTTGATAAATTCTACCCCTAAGGGGGTGAAAAAGGGGGGCAAATTTTGTATGAAACTCGGTCATTTTTTAACTCACGCGGGCAAAGCCGCTGGCGGGAAGCTAGTTGTTATATAATTTCATAAGATATTATATTTCATCTATCTATACATATAAAATGCATTGTCCTGAATGACTGACGGATCAACACAGCTTAAACCGCTGATTGTAGATACCTGAAACTTGGAGGGTGTGCTTGAAGCTAGTTATTTATAAGATAGGTCGAAAATGAAATTTGATTTTGTTATAGGTAAAAACATTTCTTTGCCAAATGACGTCACAATTGTCATGATATATCAATATTAGACCAGACTCTTTTTACTATAACATGAGACAAACATGGCTGTCTAATAAAGACGCTAAAATAAAGTGTAGGTACACAAGAGAAGGAATTTCGTCGGATAGATTTATCAAAGCGCTCGTTGTGACCCGTTCACACCGTCGCTTCTTGTTATCGTCTCATCGGGGGCATATTCGGGAAGCTTCGTAAAACTTCGCAAGTCTTCGTAACTCGATCGTGATTGGCAGATTTTTAAATCATGTAATGAATATCAAAAATTACAATTATTACAGATAGATAGACGAAGTGAAACCATATGGGTTTTTTTTACCATTTTGCTTCGAAACTAAACACGAAAAACTATAGCAATGTTGTGTATTAGACCACTTCGCCTTAGGCCCTTTATAAGCGACTTAAAAATAATGATTCTGTATTCGAAGTGTTGTATTATATACGATTTTCTCAAAATCTACTCATCCGATTTGGATGAGGTTTTCGTTATTAAATATGCATAATTTTCAAGGAAGACAAATAATATATTTGGATCTGATGAAGATCTTCGGATTACAAATTGGGATGGTATGCAAAAACAAATAATGGCGCGAATGAAAAAAAATATCCACTTGTCACTGTCAAAACATGAAACTGGCAATGTCCGCATTTCGTTGTACGTAACTAAAGGCGGCAGCCTGGACACCATAACATTTCATAACAATACTACTAATCTTCTATATATACCAACTAATTGTAATTTTAAGATCTATCTGTACACTTAGTTCGCAATAAACCTTTTGATTTGATCCTATAAAATGCTTTGTCCTGACTGAACGACGGATCAACGCACAGCCTAAACCGCTGATCGTATGGACCTGAAATTTATGCTGGTGTGTTCTTTGTATGACGTAGGCATCCGATAAGAAAGGATTTTCCAAAATTGTACACCTAAGAAGGTGAAAAATGGGGGGGCAAAGTTTGTATAAAACTCTGTCATTTTTAATTTGAATTCGTATAGACCACGCGGGCGAAGCCGTTCGCGGAAAGCTAGTTTCGTATAATTGACAATCAGAATACGTAGTTGTTAAGTCAATACGGTTGCCGAATACGGATATGAGGCGGTGCGCCGTGTGATTTACGACTGCGTATCTCGAGGCCATTCGACATGTCCGCAAGTCACGCCGGCCGGCTGGCCACCCTCGCGGCTCGGACAAATAGATTGCAGTTACATGATAAAGCTTTTGTTTTTCTTTCATTCTCTTCAGCACATTTATTTAGAGTAATATAGAGTTTTTGTATCATTGCTTTATAATGGAAAATTGTTTTGTTGTTTTTTTATCGCCAGGTTAAATTAAAAATCCAGTCGAAACCATTTGGTGAGGTGAAAGACAGAAGAAAGAAAGAAATAAAAAAAACTCAAAAACGTTTATCAAAATAAGGCTAATTCAATTAGGACTTTTTCACGTCAAAATACATTATGACAGCACCACAAAATGCCCACCCTTCATTCTTTATTTCATTCTTCATTTATTGATGTAACAACAACACAATAGGTAAAATTACCAGGTGACGACACCAGATGATTTTATGTCTTTAAGAACAATCATCAGGCTATTTAGTTTTGTAAAAATTAAACTTGTATAAATATAATTACATAATTTTACATATACGTACATTCCATAGCCATTTTTGCCCTGTTAATCATTGGGAGTCCGAATCAAACGTAAAAGATAGCTAAAGTGATTATTTATTTTATGATTTTAATTTCACGGTGCATATAATAAGACAAAAACTAATCAAGACATGAATCAATCTAACATCAAAATGACATAATTTACTTTTCATCGTAAGAGTCTAATCTCCATAATCGATACCGCACCGAGTCCAATCGCTATTCATAATCGAGTCGTATCCGAACACGGATGCGGTCCGGATGTGATTTATTATTCGCTCGTATCTGTCGTTTGATATGCCGACGATGCGATTGTCTGTAGGACCATCCGCTTGTTAGATAAAGAATCGATGATTGGCGCGCCTTTTGTTGTTATACGTTAGTTTAGCAAGGGCCGGGTCCGTCCGTGGTTATTTCTATTTTTTTTCGGATGGGAATCATCAAACGACTTGTCCTGCCATGAGTGGGGTGGGAGGGAGTATCAGACTCTTACTGACTAAAACCCATCTTTGTTCCTTCCTTAGGCCTTTGTATTCAGGAGGCGCGGTAACTCTTTCGAACATCCCGCAGTCAGTCCGTGGATGGATGATCATCTATGTCGTACCGGGACTCCTCCGCGCCTCGAAAAGCACGTTAATACGTTGGTCCCGGCAGTCATTTGTAGACCTTTGACAGTCGTTAAGGGTAGTCAGAAGCCAGAAAGTGTGACCAGTCTTAACAAAGATATCGTATTATCCGGCTATTGGGTTGTGGAAGTTAGATAGGCAGTCGCTCCGTGTATTTAGCTGCATCCAGTTAGACTGTAAGCCGACCCCAACATAGTTGGGGTTATTAAGTTTTTGACTAGCAATAATTGAGGGGGATTATTATTAGTTCATGCTAAGCCCAGTGCTCTAGAGCTGGCTTCTTCGACATAACTTAGAAATATTATATTTATTTCCTTTTACTCAAATTTAGAGCTCAACTTCCCTAAATACGAGTTAAACGAATCAAATAGGACGAAAAACACTGTAAGTACTAATTTATTTTAAAGTGTCATTTATTAAAAGAGAATATTATGATTTTTACCGACTTCCAAAAAAAAGGAGGGCCTTAAATCAGACGGTTTTCTTTTTGAATCACTTTTAAAGCTCACGGGTTTTCAACAACATTATCGTAATTAAATTTTGTACAAGACCCACTAAAACGAATGACGCATAAATCTACATTATTTTAATTAACTTTTTATTTTGAACAAAACATTAGCACGGCTAGTTTTCATATTGTATAGCGGAATAATATTTAATTACCGAAGCTTATGTTAATATCAAAGTAATCCGCGCCTCGTTATTAATTAAAACAACTTCAATGTTGATGTTATTCGAAAGAATATTCTCATTCGCTGTGTTATTGTTTACGTACGTACTACGATGTGTGAAAGGTCAATCGGATTAGAGATCGTGTTTATTGTGATACGATTAATTTGATATGGTATGCATGATTCGATTATATTCCGCTACGATTGGTGCATTGGTTGGATTCGATTCCCGTTTGTACCAAATTACCTTACTTTTTCTTCAGGAGGGTTAGATAAGTGGCAAAAACGCTAGTTAAATAGAAAACAAAATGTATGGGAATGACATTCGTTTACGACTAGCTATCTGTCATTCCCATACATTTTGTTTCCTATTCTACTAGCGTTTTTGCCACTTGTCGGTTAGACACAGTTCTGAAAACATTTGCTTTTATGAATGTTGATTTTTATTTGATTTCCGTTTTAATATTTTTTACATAGCTAAATAATATTAATGCGAATATGAATTTATTTGTTTGTAACGCTTTCACTGTAAAATGGCTGAACCTATTTTAATAAAATTTGTGTTGGAGGCTAACGGCTACTTTTTACCCAGTTGCGTGAAGGACGCAGTTGAAACTGCAGAAAATAGCTAGTATTAAAATATTTTATAACAGACCCAAATTCGCGTACAGTGTATTACAATAATTTCTCGTTGAATTCTGCAGAGTAGTAAAATATTTTATCATGTAATATTTCATGTGCACTCCGTTTTGGGAAATGCATTAACTTACTCTAGACGTTACTTGGAAATACTTCGCGTTGTGCTGTATGTAAAATGCAGGTGCAATACATCACTATGTGTGCACAAATGTTTCAAGTACAGACGAAGTATGGCGCGTTTGTCTGTTAATCTGAATATAGCTTCTTTACTTATTAACACCTCAGAAGACCTCGTAGCTAAATAGCTGAACAGTCCCCTAATTTCATAATAAACGGGTATCCTATTGGAATATCTTTCCCAAAAGAGTTTAATATACATAGCCGCATACGTTTACAACTACCAAGTTCCACGTACCTTATAGATAGTTGCAATGGCGCTATGTATATCACTGAACTGTCGGAATGAAGGGTATTGCCACTGAAATTGAAAAATATTGGCTTACGTGATAACCAGGCGGGTCGATCGACGCTAAGGTCCACTTGCTGCACAGGTGCGTGGAAGTTTGACCCTCGATGTCATACCAAGACTCCTTCGCACCTCGGAACGCACGTGAAGCCGTTGGTCTCGACTGTCATTTGTAGATCTTTGACAGTCGTTACAGGTAGTCAGAAGACAGAAAGTCTTGCGTAGGGATATTGGGTTACCCGAGAGATGAGATAGGCAGTCGCTCCATATAAAACATACTGGAAGCCGACCCCGCCATAGTTAGAAAAAGGCTAGGCAGATGATAAATGACCTCAAATACTATACACTTATATATTAAAGGGGGCGAGCATATAACCTTTAACAAATATAGTTGTCGAACAAATAAAAAACATGCAATATGTACAATATAGTAAAATCACACATATGTGTGTTTATTTAATCGTATTCTGAAAGAATAATAAACGCGAATATATTAATGAAGGTAAAGTAAATATTCGCCTATATAAAACAGTATTTCGTGTTTATTCTACTTTTACGAGTATATTCAACTGTATTTTCATAAACTGGTTACTTTAATAGAATATACTTTTACTTTTTTGTCATAAAAAATATTCCAACCATTTTAAGCTACAGACCAAATGTAGCTCTGAATATAATGTAGTGTGTAGGCAGACACGAATATATATATACATATATGTATGTATGTATTTCCAACTTCATACACACCTCGCATCCTCGCCGAGATGTCCCACCGCAAATGCGTTTTTGATGCGTTCCTTCATTCCATCTGCATTCACCGACACGTACCTACTATGTGGGTGGAATTTTAAAATATTATCTGCTCTGGAGTTTGTTGTGTTGATACATATATACAACTTGCTCCTCCCTCACGTTAAGGTCACAGCGTGATATTAAAGCTTACACGTTGCTTTAAGAATCAAAAGGATTTTTTCAAATCAGACTGGTCGTGTCAGAGACTAGCATGTTCAAACAAACAAACTCTTCAGCTTTATATATCTATAGATAGATACATATTAAATGCTTTGTCCTGAATGACTGTTACAGAAATTTTGAAAGTGTATTCTTTGTAGGCATCCGATAAGAAAGGATTTTCCGAAATTCTACTTAAGGGGTAAAAAAGTGAGGCAAAGATTGTATGAAACTCTGTAATTTTTAATTTGAATTCGTATAGCCCACGTTGGCGAAGCCGCTGGCGGAAAGCTAGTCAATAATATATAAGAACAGATATAGACAAATACCTACCCAGCTACATGATTTTTTTTCTAGTGATGTGACAAGTTATATTACACACATAATTTATAGCCTTTTTTTTCGGATGGGATATCATCAAATGACCGAGGGAGGGAGGGAGGGAGTGTCAGACTCTTACTGACTAAAACCCATCCATGTTCCTTCCTCAGCCCTTTGTGTACCGGGGGCGCGGTAACTGTTACGAACGTCCACTTATAGCCTGGATTAAAACATGAGTTAGTTTTCATTCAGATATGTGGACCCAATTCTAAGTTTACGCAGCCGAAGTTACGGACAAAAGCTAGTGTAGATATAAAGATTTACGTTCGGACTACGCTGCACACCGCACATGTCGCCATCTGCTGACTGAACTCAGAACCGCGACTACGCTCGCAGTATGGCGGAAAGTCAGCACTTTCCCTAACCCATGATATACTGGATGAGCTTGTTTATTTTATGTCGATATCGGTCCGTTTCGGGTGTCGTCGGCTTTATTCGGGTTTACTTGAGTGGTGAATAAAGTTCGTAGTTACGATGTATAGCTTCTTTTGTTTTTATTTTCGAAGATTTCGAAGAGTTTCTGCCTTGTCAGCGTCCTAAATTTGATGCATTGCTAGCATTGAGTGGTGGTATAACTTTCTCGGAACCCGTCTTTCTATAGCCTTTACCAATTGATTTTGCGGAAAATGTAAACAAAGTCGTAACCTATTTTGTTCTAATTCTGCCACAGAAATTAACAAAATGACGTAAGGATGGCGCATTTATGTCATCTGTATCTATCTATTTCATGTCTATCTGTAAAAAAAACCGCTTAAAAATCTGTTGCTTAGTTATAAAGATCTAAGCATACATAGGGACGGACAGACAGCGGGAATCGAATTTGTTTTATTCCATGTAGTGATTCAAACTCTCATGTGGATACTATATTTTATCAAATACTTATATTTATGTAACGTATGTACCTCCATGGTATATTATTTAACATTTGTTTGTGGCAAACCGCAAATCAAATTTTAGCACCAACTTTACCTATAGTTGGAGAATAATAATTTATGACATACTCACAGCAACTTGTTTAAAATATATTTTATTGTGAACCATTATACCTATTTCGCATTAAAGAATTAGCAGTATGAATGTGGTTTTATGTATTCACGAAAATATATTATTTTATCGTACCTACAGCAATGGTATTTATTACTTTATATCGTTATATCGTTTGTTCAAACGATTTAAAGCTCTATTGCCAAGTTGATATAACAAAAACAGATGCAGAATATATTTGGTATTGTAAACATTATTTTGCTTTCAACACCATCCTTATTTGTACGGAATAGAACCCAAAATCGGTTGAATAAGCTGCAAAAATAGTTTGGAACTATTTCTAATCTTGTTGTAAATGAAGTATAGAACTTAGAAATCGATTAAACTATTTCATTCAAACGTACTTTAGGTACCCTAAACACAAAACAACCAAATCCATTACATAAACCCATTAACCATTAACTTCTTAATACTAAAGTAACTACTTCACAATAGACCGTCTGATTCCTCGTAAAAGGCAACTAATTGATATTTTCATGGGAACAACATTCACGTAACTAGAATTACGTAAGGGCCCATTATAGGGCAGCCGTCTGTAACTGCCGCCATTAGACTCCCATAATACATGAGTTATGGGCAAAATTTAACATTTACGGCTTTCTGAGAGCAAACTTGTGTTTGACATTTGTCTGTGGGACAGATTATCTTAAGACATGGAACCGTCTTGTTTTTAATTATAGACTAATTGCTACTTGCTAATGGATCAATTTCTGCGCCTATACCTATATCTTACTTATAAAGTACGATTAATGCTGTTTAGCGTTAATCCAAACTTAAGTTAGTAGCTTAATCCTGGATTATGACGTCAAGGATTAGGTGAGAAATGGTTAAAATTCAGATTACCTACAGTTTTTTTATAAGTAAGACGGTTAGTGTGCAATTTTGCATGCAACAACAAATTAATAAAAACTAGCTGTTTTATGCGGTTTCACGCCCATCCCGAGGGACTACTTCGCCCATCCTGATAAAAAGTGTTTTTATGTGTAAATCCAGGATATAAACTATGTTTCTATCCATCGAAATCCGTTCAGTTTCAGTTTTTGCGTAAACTAACATACACACTATACACTACACAATATACATAGGTTTTGCCAACCGGCTGAGGGCTTTCGATTGATCAGAACCCAAAAATAAATCTTAAAGATTTTAAAGCTATTCTGATGATGATGATATTGAAGTTGGTCCATTGTCTGCAGCTGCAGCTACGACTACCTGGAGATCATGGAGGTGGGCGTGGACAACAGCAGCGAGCTCGCCCACGAGTGGCAGCTGCGTGACCATCAAGAGGCGTTCAGCTCCGACACTGAGGTGAGCAGGGTTCCTTAAGAATGCGTTTTATTGAAATGTTGTACTGTTCACTGATAACTGCCCTCTTCCAACATAAAGTTTATAATGAAACTGGTCGCCCTTAACAGAGAAGGATATTAAAATTAATCAAGTTTAAATCAATGATTTTCCGATATTGTGACTTTTCTCATTTTGAGAGAGCGGCGATACACAGTACGGACTATTATTTATATTCCAATGAAGCATTTTATTTCTCATCAAATAGAAGACAAAAAGCATTAGCTAAAGTAATTACTAGATATAATACGCATTAAGATGCTATAAAAATACTATCAGATGAATAAAGATATGGCCATTCTCTTTTGCCCGGTTCCTGAGGTACTTTATCGATAATTCATCTATTGATTTACGCCAAAAATGTATAGAAATCGACGTTATTGAATAGATAAACCACCGACAAAAGTAGCCCAGAAACCAGGCATTAGACATGTATTTTGTAAATCATTCTCTTTGGTCCATCCACTAATGAACCAATCTTATCTACCCTCTATATTTATACCTTTCCAATACAATAATTTCTGTAAAAGATCCATCTTAAAGTCTTTTACCCTCTCTGTTCACAAGATTTGGGAAGAAACAGAGACCCAACTGCCGGAGTCTGACGCGATCAGCGCGGGCTGGATGCGCGATGCGCACGCTACGCGTGCCCGGCGGCTGTGCGGCGACTGGAGTGGGAAGCTAAAGCTGCTGCGGTACCAGTCCCGAGGGAACGTGCTGCGCCTGCGCTTCAGGGCTGACCACTCGCGACACTACGCAGGATTCAGGGCGAAGATCACTGTCACAGACTGTAAGTACAATACATTCTCACATAACACTGACCTGGGGCTGTACCACCACGTGTTTTTGCAACCACTATTCAAGTTTGAGAGCGTGACACAGCTACTAACGTCGTATAGCTCCGTCTCTTTTTCAACACGAGACTAATCTTGTTTTGGCACGTCATGGTAAGGCCCCTGACCGATACTTGCATGTCAACTGAATGGACACGCCCACTCTGATCTGTATGACTCCTTTTTCAAAAGGTTATTTCAGACTCGAGCCTACATTGTACATCCATGATGCAATTACATTATGTCTGGACCGTAAAGGTGACTTTGACCCTTGAGTTTGTTTCGGTGTTTCTTCTCAAGGTAGTCAGATAGGAAATACAGGCCTTATCTAGCTTTAATAAAAATAAATTGACGTGTAAAAGTTTTATTTTATAACCTATTAGCAAAATAAATATCATTTATCATCCAATGTCATTTGTAGATCTTTGACAGTCAGTACGGTTAGTCAGAAGACAGAAAGTCTGATAACCAGACTTATCAAGGAGTACCATGTTACTCGGTAACAGGGTTGTGGAGGTCAGATAGGCAGTAGCTCCATGTAAAACACTGGTACTCAGCTGCATCCAGTTACACTGGAAGCCGTCCCTAACAAAGTAGAGAAAAGCCTAGCAGATGATGGAGTGAGAAGAATACTATGAGGTACACAGTGAATGATGTGTAATAGATTCCTTTGTTCTTAAATTGAGCTTATTCGGATTCGAACTACATACCTATTTCATTAGAATAAACCACGAAGTTGTCCTCTCCGTACTTTTCAGTGTCCAGTATTTCCTTCTTAGTTCAAACTTTCCAGAAAAGTTTTTTATAATACAAAACTTGTTGCAAACTTTTAGAGCTCAGCATCCCACAAATAGGTAAAATAGATAAGACCTAGTCTATCTGAAACTTCGCCTGTTAAATCAAATTGTACTATGTACGAGACACAACAAAAGACTTCAAGATTATTTCATCAGAACTTCACCGAATACGCTCACAATTCCAACGCTCCCACTGAAAAAATCTCCGCGTGTTTCGTTTTTCAATTTCAACTTTTCGCTCTGTTCCGTGCGGACGCCGGAACGGACCGTCTATACGACAAATAAAGTTGCCAACTTACACCTATTGTGCTATTACTACCACCTTTAGCACCTAAACATAAAGTTTAAATTCGCTCGACACCAACAACAATAGCAGCAAACTTGTTGATGCAGTTAACCTAACCTTATTAGTGGGAGCGTAAAGTCTATTATCGAATGCGGGGCGCGTTAGCGTAAGTTCGTCAAGTAGAATGAGGCAAGTTGAATAAAGCGCAGTCTAGTTTTAATTAACCACGGCTATGTAAGACTGCGTTCGTTTCCGTGTTCTGCAGTTTTTTGTTCCAACTTGCCGACTAGTTTCTTAAAGGATCGGTGCTGTGAGGCAGTCGCGTGCGCCTGGACCAACTTACTCTTGCTTGCTCTACACCAAGTTCTGGACTTGTCAAGTAGCTGCCATTCAACTTTAAAACCCGTTAAACATAAACTAAGACCTTTTTACATAGCTTCTCAGTTTTTGTGTATGTGATTCAAAGACTAACGTTACGAAAATGGCGTTTTAGTATGAATATGGATGGCTGTACGAATAAAGGAAGATTAAAGAAGCATTTTTTGCTTAAATGCAGATGTCCACGAGCATAAGATAAAAATGCGTTAAAACAAGAGATATACTGAGTTTATTTAAACATGAAAATTCTACCATTTTCTACATAGGTCGGAAGTAGCAATTTGTAAGCTTTATAAATCCATGGTTACTTTATTTAAATCTGTAAATCTATATTTTAAACTGCCTGCTAAAATATGTATCAACTCTACCAATAGAACGGTTAAAGATATTTATTCCTCAAAAATAATACAATTCACTTATTACGAGAAATACAAGTTAATCTTAAATACTAAATACATCACCATAAAAAATGTAGTTACTTAAGTTCACTAGAAATAAACTAGAAGATAAATAATATGTGAGATACCTACACGTCTGAAAACATATCAAGCATTAAGGTTTATTGCATTTCATACCAATTTATGAGTATAGTCTTAGATGTCCACTTGATTTTAAGAAAAATATAAATAAAATCATAACCTATTTTGTTAAATTTTTCCCACATAGATAAATAAAATTGCATTAAATGATAATTGATGATGTTTCGGGCATGAAATTGACATAAATGCAACAGTTAGAATAAAATAGGTTACGACTTTGTTTACATTTTTCATAAAATTCATTGGTACCGACTATACCTGCTCAGCTTGACGCTACAGGACGGGCATAAATCTCATTCGATTTTTATATTACCTGAAGTTTAGAAAAGTTGACACGACATATACCTACCATACCATTCCTATCCAGGTATCTTAGGGTATTAGGTATGTAATTTTAGACTGTATTTCTCTACGTCATACGGTCGATATTATAATATAACTACTACTATAGCTATTTCATGAGGTTTCCCTCGTATCATGAGGAAACTAATCCGCGCACAGGGATAAAAATTATCATAATATGTTAGTGCAGGTTATAAACCTATGTGTACCAAATCTATTCAGTAGTTTTTGCGCAAACATACAAACATCCTCACAAACTTTCGCTTTATAATATCCGGCCCAGCTATCTTCGTACCGTCCTATCATATTTTTCCGATGTTTCAATATTTATTGTGCTGTTCGGGAAGGAAACAAATACAGCAAATCATGAAAATCGGTCCAGCCATTCTCGAGTTATAAGTATTCGAACAAACCCGAATTTGTTTTTATGTATATAGATATAGATTAGGATAATTAGCTTCAACTTATTTCATAAACCACTACGTGACAAAGGCAAGTTCCATCCAAATATTACACAAAAATTAAAAGCATTACGCCATCCAATGCCACTGCATTTTAACTGAACACATCGCTTCATTAATCTGACTGTTCAATGTACAGCATGCGTTATGTTTTGACAAATTATGTGGGCTTAATCAGTAGCGGCGCTGAAACCGCGTAATAAGCTCGGTTCGAAGCCAAAATTCTGAACAATGATGGTATTAACTGCAGGCAAAGCCATATTATATGACCAGAGATAATATCTGGTATTAGACCAAGTCGAGCTGGAATTATAGCAAAATTTATCGTCTTCCATAATTTATAATTAGGTTGGTAATTTTTGTTTGAGAAAAGTTTTAAATTAACTTAATTATAATCTTTAGGTAATGCTTATAAATTATGTTGTTCATGGTTTTGTGAATTGTAATGAGAAGGAAATTTTTGGAAGGTCGACCGCCGCGAAAATAGTGGGACAATCTGTGCAGGTCTTAAGGGGGGTGGACAAATGAGTTTTCTTCACCGAGAAAACGCGTTTTCCACCTCTCGTGCTAGGAGATATCGCAAAGACAGAGGAAACTATACTTGTATCTTAATTTACGTCATATTTTGTACTACATAGGTACCTATACGACAAAGATTCCAGTTTTTTTTAAAGCGATTACACACCACGAAAAATCATAATCTTCCTTTTTACTTCAATGTACGCATCGGAGCATCTCTCATACGTATACATTTCTCTCTGGGTACTACTACACAGCGAACCTTCATTACTCCTCATTCCTTCGCTATTGTTTCATACAAAATCAATAAACACGAAGTAGACGCTCGAAATTCAAAAGTCCGACATCCAAGTCATACCCATTGAGTGAGCTAAATTCATAACATTTCCTGAACTAAAATTTGAATAACGTTGAAGGCATGCCTTTCGTTCGCGAACGAATGAATGGATGAATGAAACTAGTTAACGAGGAAGCGCATTTTTGCCGACGTTTTTTTCTGGGAGCTGAACTGTTGAACATAATTTGATCTAACGAGCACCTTTGATACGTCACGTTGGGGTAAAAGCAAGTTTTAAGTACATATGCGTTGTTTTTAAGTGGTAGCTGTATAAAATGGTCTTTGTGAAACTTGCGGGAGATGATAAAACAGTTGATGCTTTAGTAGTAAAGACAGGCGCGGTTAATTATGATGACGTATGACGTCAGAGCTTTTGTGATTGTTGGTTGAGTTTCATTGCATGACTGACGATGGGAAATAGGTATCTATAGTGATTTTTCTGAAATCTTATGGCATATTTTATGCAGTTTCAAACATGTGAACTTTGGAGTGATGATCTGAGGAAGGCTACAAGTAGAAGTAGGATTGGTCAAAGACCAGGCGATATGACACACGTTAGCGGAGGCCTATGTCCAATAGTGGATAATTAATAGGCAGATGATGATGATGAACCTGTCACTATACCAAAAGCCTCTTCATTTAAGTGTACTTAAATTATTATTTAAAAAGTCGTGGTGGCCTAGTGGTTAAGGCACCTGCCTCCGTGTACGAGTGTGCGGGTTCGAAACCTGGCAAGTACCAATGTGACTTTTCTAAAGTCATATGTACTTTCTAAGTATATCTTAGACGTCACTGACTAACGGTGAAGGAAAACATCGTGAGGAAACCTGGACTTAAAAAGTCTGAAATCGCCAATCCGCCTTGAGCAAGCGTGGTGATCAGTGCTCATGCCTTCTCTGTATGAGAAAAGGCCTGTGCACAGCAGTGGGACAATATATAGGCTGATGATGATGAAGTTAATTATTCGAACCAGATACCTACGATGTTTAAATAAACATTGCAGATAATTTCAAACACATTTCCATTATGCAAACAATAATGTAATTTGCAGACGACCATCATAATTTTCAGAATCCACACGTTACTCGTCGAAAATTATAGCTGTAACAAAATTAATCAGCGATGTCCTACCACGAATTCTCAATTAAGTATTCAAACATTGGGAAACTTAAACATAACAAAGCCGCCCGAGCTTAGACCCCCCCCCCTCCCTTTTTAACGTCATTTAATATTTAAAGGGGGCGCGTCCCAATTAAAACTCAAAAATGTACAGCGTGGCAGAGAATAATCAGTAGTCTAGTAATTAAGATGTTCAGGTCTTGTTTATTAGTTTTTAACGTTAAACATAATCCAGTAATTCCATTTACATTAAACATTCCTTACGGTATAACGTTTCGTTCGTAAAATAATTTAAACGTTGAATCGATTAATCATCATCAGCCTATATATAGTCCCACTGCTATAGGCCTCTTCTCATACAGAGAAGGCATGAGCATTGATCTCGATTGAGTCGATTAAAAATAACGAAAAATGGAAAAGGTTATGTGAATTATTATCAATACTAATTATTATCCTACCTAGCACAATTTTGATCCAACCGGTATTTTTACCAATTTTTATAAATTCCAACGGAGTTAGAAGTCGACTTTGTAAACCAAATAATTTGTTCCTTATTTAGTTATTTTTCTTCATTTGTTTCTTAGCCTAACTAATCTAATCTAATAACTGTTGTTTTTTTTTTTTCGAGGAATTTTTGAATTCCTTTATTTGTACTCATGATGGAAGTGTACAATTTTACTTTTAAGTTTATTGCGCGTAACTTAACAGTGTAACCAGTGATATACTTTGTACATAATTAATCCATTAATTATGCTTTTACGGGTTATAAAGTCAATTAATTTTCGATTTACTGGGCACTTACCCGGGCGCTGGGAGGTAGGAGATCATCATTTTCAGATATTTCAAAATACGATATCGCTAGTGGTTTTATACACAACAGCAATATGTAATGATATCATACTTTGTGTATTCCTTTAAGTAGGTACAAGTCACTAACTTAATTATTTGATGTGCTAAACTTAAACTGTTTTTTGTTTTGTAATAAGATTATCCAACTTTAAACCTTTATCCAATTTATCATTTTGTTTGGAGGAACCGGTGGACCACATTCTAGTGGCGAAAGGTGATAAATGATGATAAATGATATTTATTTTTGCAAATGGGTTATAAAATAACACTTTTACACGTCAATTATTTTTTTAAAGCTAGATGAGGCCGGTATTTCCTATCTGACTGCCTTGAGAAGAAACACCGAAACAAACTCAAGGGTCAAAGTCTCTTTTAAGGTCCAGACATAATGTAATTGCATCATGGATGTACAACATAGGCTCGAGTCTGAAATGACCTTTTGAAGAAAGAATCATACAGATCCGAGTGGGCTTGTCCATTCCGATGGCACGCAAGTGTCGGTCTTTGTTAGCTCAACAGTAACTTAGGAACTTACAATCCAACGAACAATACCCCCAGAAAGGACATTTGGGTAGGCCACATGAAATACTCGAACCGTCAGACGCAAATGAAACTAAATATTAAGGCAATAAATAAAAGAGAAAAAAAAAAGAGAAAGCCCACATTGTACACACATTAACAATCAAATAATTTGAGCTACTTTAAAAAGTAGGTAATAATGTCAATGCTTATAAAATAATAATAAGAATAAACATGTCAATGTGAATAAAATAATCATACAAAAAAAACATATTATTACATGTCACACTGTATGCTAACAAATATAAATCATAGGAAAAAATACCGATAGCCCATATAGGTGCAAGAATTGAAACAGCTTATTCCCAAGCCTTTTTGTCATCTAGGTAGTCCTTAACAGAGTAATAAGCTTTGCGACATAATGACTGCTTAATGTATGATTTGAATTTATTAAGGCTTAAATTTTGAATATGGCTAGGAATTTTATTGTAGAAGCGTATACATTGGCATTTAAATGAGCCGCTTATCTTCTGGAGCCTGGTAGCGGGAATAACGAATCTGTGTTTATTCCTTGTGTTAATATTATGAACATCACTGTATTTTGTAAAAATATTTGCGTTTTTATGTGCATACAACAAGTTTTCGTAAATGTACTGAGATGGAACAGTCATTATATTTATTTCTTTGAACATTTCTCTGAGTGAGTGTCTGGGACTTAGCTTATAAACTGATCGAACAGCTCTTTTCTGCAAAACAAAAATAGTCTGAATGTCAGCGGCATTCCCCCACAACAGAATGCCGTACGACATCACGCTATGAAAATAACTAAAGTATACTAAGCGAGCAGTCTCCATATCCGTAAGATTTCGAATCTTTCTCACGGCGTACGCGGCAGAGCTGAGCTTTTTCGACAATTTTTCTATGTGTGGGCCCCACTGAAGCTTGGCATCCAAAGTAATGCCTAAGAAAACTGTGGTATTTACAGGGCTCAACTCTTCGCCTTTGATGATTACACTGGTTTCTACTTGCTTAACGTTGGGTGTACTAAATTTAATGACTTTTGTCTTTTTTTCATTTAATAATAAGTTGTTAGCATTAAACCAGTGTAGTATTTTTGAGAGAGCGCCATTTACATCGTCAGTCACCAGCTGCTGACGTTTAAGTTTAAATAAAAGTGAAGTGTCATCTGCAAACAGTACTATCTCATGATTATCCCTTACGAGGTAAGGTAAGTCATTTATATAAATAAGAAACAACATACAAACAAACAACATAGTAACTACAGTCCCAGGAGATCTTTCTCCATTAATATCAACTTTTTGAATCCTATCACTCAAATAAGAAGCAATAAGATCCAATGAAGAGTTACGTATTCCATAGTGGTACAATTTCCTGATCAGCGTTTCATGAAAAACGCAATCAAATGCCTTGGATAAATCACAAAAAATACCCAATGCATCGCATGAATTCTCCCATGAATTGAAAATATGACTTAAAAGTTCAACACCGGCATCGGTTGTTGAACGACCCCTTGTGAAACCAAATTGTTTATCATGTAATAATTTATGTTTATTAAAAAAAGCTCTGCATTCGATTTAAAATAAGTTTTTCAAAAAATTTACTAAATGTAGGAAGCACTGAAATAGGTCGATAATTTGTGGGGTCTGAAGTGCTACCCGATTTAAATAATGGTATAATTTTACTATTTTTCATAAGGTCAGGAAACTTACCACACTCAATACAACTATTGAAAATAGTAGCTAAGGTGGGTGCTACAACATCAATAATAGACTTTGCAACGTCCACCGAGCTACCCCAAAGATCAGCAGTTTTTTTTAAATTTAAAGTTTTAAAGGTTTTTATTATATCTCTACAATCAATGCGCTGAAAACATAAAATCTTATCGCAAGCTTGAACATTTTCCTTCAGTAAGGCTTCTGCAATAGTAGGTGATGAGTCTAAATATTTTGTAGTTGAAACGGGAATATCCGCAAAGAATTTTTCAAAAGCCGTGGCGACATTTAAGTCTGATTTAACTAAATTGTCATCAATAAGAAGGCTATAAACATTATTCCTGACACGTGACCTCCCCGTTTCACTATTAATAATGTCCCAAGTCATTTTAATAACATTACTACTGTTTTTTATTTTTGAACTCAAATATCGCGATTTGGCTAAACAGCAAACTTTCTTAAATAATTTTGAATAATTTTTAACATATGCATTGAATTCTGGAGTGCTAACAAACGACCGTTCATTGTACAGCTCATAGAGTCGCTTTCTACTCTTATAGATACCAATGGTAGCCCATTCACTGAATGATGAACCACCATTGACTGTGATGGTCTTAGGAATAAAAGTTGAATTAAATTGTTGACAATACATGTCAAAAAAATTATTATAAAAAGCATTAGGGCCATCACAAACTGACAAAAAAGGTAGTTTGCTAGTGAGTTTACTTTTAAAAGTTTCCATACGACCAGTTGTTTTAGGGTTAACAGTGATATTCTTTTTAATTACTTTATTATTTTGACTATAAATTGTTATCATCTGACCACAATGATCTGAATCAAGTAAATTTATTATTTCTTTGTAGCTAGGGATAATGTCTGTATAAATATTATCTAGACATGTGGCCGTAGAAGTGGTAATTCTTGTAGGCTCCAGGAAAAGGTTAACTAGATTGTAGGACTGAAACAAATTGACTGTGACTTATACAAATAACCTTCAGAAAAAGAATCTGTTTATTTTATATCTTAATTTTATGAACAGTACACAAGTAGATAAACATAATATGTTTCAATAAATGCAATTATAAAAGCCAGTTCCATCAAAAAAATAAACGGTTACTTATAAGTGAAACGGAAAATTCAAGATCTGTCAAAATAGACGATAAAATTGAATAATTTTGCTATTATTTTATACTAGCTTCTGCACCACTATTCCACGCGGACGAAGTCGCTGGACTTCGTCCGCGTGGAATAGTGGTGCTCCGCTCCTATTGGTCTTAGCGTGATGATATATATAGCCTATAGCCTTCCTCGATAAATGGACTATCTAACACTGAAAGAATTTTTCAAATCGGACCAGCGGTTCCTGAGATTAGCGCGTTTAAACAAAACGACAACATTTCCCTTCACTGCTCTGCTTCTATTGATTGTAGCGTGATGAAAAGTATACTATAACCATCTCAGGAGTATGACAAATAATTGTACCAAGTTTCGTTAAAATCCGTCGAGTAGTTTTTGTTTCTATAGAGTTTATACAGACAGACAGACAGACAGACAGACAAAAAATTTACTGATTGCATTTTTGGCATCAGTATCGATCCCTAATCACCCCCTGATAGTTATTTTGGAAATATATTTCTTGTAAGTACAGAATTGACCTCTCTACAGATTTATTATAAGTATAGATATAGATAGAAGATAGATTTTTCGTTGTAATATTTATGATGTATGCTTACTTAATTGTTATATCTATAAATTGATTCCATAAAAACTGCTAAAAATATGCTAATTATTGATGTCATGTTTTGTGATATTCGTAAAAGTATAAATGATAAAAATTTTGGTGCAAGCGGCTGTTAGAGTATCTGTCGGAATCGGACTACTGCATTTACTGGCACAGTGCGAAGTTTATTAAAATTCGTAGTTGACAACATGTTGTGTTGTCTGTTGTGCCTCTGTTCGGCCTTTGTGACCGCTTCGCAATTCACCTAATGAATATATCCGAACGTTTTTATTGCCACGTGACGACAGAAACAATTGCGCGCGCATCTTTTAATTAAAACACTTTTTAGCGCTCTTGGCATACTAATTAGGTGCCAGGACTTCTTTGTATTGATATAAAATGCTATCGTTTTTTACGGCAGAAAATAAATACTTAATAAGAGCATATTCACACAGCTGAGTTTTGAAAGAACTTTCTCTTCATTTTGTTGAAAACTTTTTGTACAAATTTCTTTGTACCTACTTACCAAAGTTCTTAACACGTTCGTTGCTCGCATGAAGGTTTATTTTGTAAGGTTGCTGGGTTCAGCCAAGTGCTAGTGACATGTTTCCTTTTGTGAGAAAGAAATGAGAACTGGTACACACGCTGGAAATCTATTACATTACCCTCAATTTTTGTTGACAAATCGCGGCCGTGTTATATATTTTGCTGCACAATATTCAACTTTATGTCACATATTACCGCAACAAATGTCGCCAAAATTGCTCACATTACACCTGCCAACGAGATTACGCGATCCATTGCGCGCCAACTGCCGGGGAGCACCGATCACTAAACTTATAAATATTTCATGTGCTCGACACGAAAACACGGCCGTAATGTCGCCTTTCTTCGTGTCATTTAGGTTATATTGCATTATTAGAACCTTAGCAGGATAACCTACGACATAGGAGCAGAAAATAAGGATTGCTTCCTATAATTAACAATGTCCTTCAGTCCTCAATTTCGGTCACGAGACCAATATTAACTAGAGTAATCCACGCCATAGATATTGCTTATAATCATTGAGTTCAAAAGTGTGTTTGCAGACAAAAGTGCATTCTCTACTCCAATAAGACGACAAATCTAAGCTTAGGAAATTATACACTTTTAAAACAAAGCGTTTGCATTCATTGTTCGTGCTTTACATGTGTAGTAGAACAAGCGTAAACAAAGAACGCAAGCATTAAACATTCATATCTAAACATACAAAAACAATGGAAACAAAAGAAAACAGCGCAGTAATGAATTTATTAAATTTAGCTTGAAATTTTCTTGCGAAAGTAGACAGCTACGTGTTGTTTTGTTAATTAAGAAGGGGAGTGTTCCCCTTAAATGCGTGGATTAATTCATAATTAGCGAAACTGTTGTTGAGCTGACAATAGTGGCCTAGTGATGGCAACTTATGAACCATGTGTTCAAAACTCGGACAGTTGAGTACAACGGTTTTGTAGTCACTTCATAACCACTACTGAAAAGACGTCATGAGGACACCATTATATCCTAGAACTAAAATTTAGAACCGCTAGGTGCTATTGCACTTCTTAGGCCCAACTACACCGACAAGATAACAGTCCGATCAACTTAAAACAGCTGTTTACCATAAATTCAAACCTATGTCTTACGATGAATTATCATTTGGGTTTTTTATTCCTAAAACGGTCGATTACCAATCCGGGGTAGGACAAGAAGTTGACAAAACGAAAGTTCCCGCTTCGTGATTAAAATAAATTTTCGTTTAACGGGCCCATTACATAACCATCTGTTGGATGAACTTGGCCCTTACTAGGCTACAATTGACTGCTTTTTTAAGTAATGATGTATTGTTTTTGTTCACAGCACAATCGTGTATGGACTCAAAGCAAGTGTTGTTCAATGGACATTGCTACCTCTTCTCAGGATACCCGAAAGCGTCTTGGGCCACTTCTAAGCAGGTATGACAAATGTACATACAATACTGTATTTCCACACTAGCTTCTACCCGCGGTGGCGTCTGCATGGTCATCGAATTAGATCCAAGTACCGGGATATAAAGTATCCTATATTATGTATGTTCATCCAGGTTGTAAACTATCTGCGTGCCAAATTTCATCCGTAGTGTAATTTTTGCTTGAAAGGGAAACAAACATCCGTTCATACAAACGTCTTTGGTGGTTATTACATACTAGCTTTCCGCCCGCGGCTTCGACCGCGTGGACATTTTTTTTGACACCTTGGGTTACATTATTCGAGTTTTAGTAGGGATCCCTAATTATTTCTGCAAATAAATATAACTTATAACACTTCGTAAAGATGTAGCTTTCCAACGGTGAAAGAATTGTTAAAATCGGTCCAGTAGTTTTTGAATTAAAACCCTACAAAAAAAACAAATCTTTCCTCTTTAAAATATTATTATGGTTATTACATACATTGGTACTATAATATCACGATGCATGATGTGATGGCAAAAAAGGATAATATTATTGCACCCTCATATTCTACGGACCACCATTACATTACTCTTGAAGATATAACCAAGAAGACCGCTCTATAATTACCCCATAACGCTGAAGATAAACCCTGGACCCTCTGTCGTGTAATCCCAAATGATGTATAGGCCAAATCCCTTGTATTCCAGACAATATCGCGTTAAATAAAAGGGTATCTCAGACTCATTGTGGCCATGGCAATTTATTTTAAGGTGTACCAGAGGACCCAAAAATAAGTGTTTAGAAAATACCTACATATGTATTATAATCTTTTAAGAAAATTTTAGGTACCTAGATCATTTGAAGTTTTTGATAGTCGAGTTGAAGTTCGTCGTAGTCAGTTCATCCATCGACCTCGCAATGTGCTTGATTATTGGAAATGGAATTATGAAATTCCCTTTAAAACCGATATCGCATTTTTTACTGCTATGGTTTAAAAAAAACAGTCTCCAAATTTTCTTACAAATGTACCCAAGTCTAGGAACAGCAATCATTTAAACTCAGTAAACATTGTCAACCATGACGGTTCACTAGTCCAACAAAGATTGATTACACTTTACAAGTAATCAGAACAACAAAGTTGCTAAACTTTTGTTTCAGTTCGGTGCTCGTTAAATTATAATTTTCCAAGAATTAATGGTAGGCTTTATCCTTAATCCTTTCGCTTCGAACATTTCGTTTCGACCTCGTCGGTTGACAACGCCTTTACTTCTGTTGTACTAAGAGACAGGTCCCGACTGATTGCTTTAGGTACTTTTGTCTTTTTAATAGTTTTAAATTAAAAACTGACTATTCGTTTCACCTTTCATATCTATTTATTTATTGTGTTGTCTCAAATCACAGACGCGAAACAAGTAATAGAAAAATCAATTTTACTATACATCCATTCTCTTGAATAACATGGATGTTTATGGAAATGTCTGCCCACGAAATTGCCCCAATCCAAAATCTTAAGTTTTGCTGTCTCCCTACAGCTCCTACACCTACAGGGTCCATATTGCTTCAATTATATTGTAAACTAGCTTCTGCCAGCGACTTCGTCCGCGTGGAATAGTGGTGCTCCGCTCCTATTGGTCTTAGCGTGATGATATATAGCCTATAGCCTTCCTCGATAAATGGACTATCTAACACTGAAAGAATTTTTCAAATCGGACCAGCGGTTCCTGAGATTAGCGCGTTTAAACAAAATGACAACATTTCCCTTCACTGCTCTGCTCCTATTGATTGTAGCGTGATGAAAAGTATACTATAACCATTTCAGGAGTATGACAAATAATTGTACCAAGTTTCGTTAAAATCCGTCGAGTAGTTTTGTTTCTATAGAGTTTATACAGACAGACAGACATACAGACGGACAGACAGACAGACAAAAATTTTACTTAGGTATTGCATTTTTGGCATCAGTATCGATCCCTAATCACCCCCTGATAGTTATTTTGGAAATATATTTCATGTACAGAATTGACCTCTCTATAGATTTATTATAAGTATAGATAGAAGATAGATAATAACATAGAAGATGTACACCTATAAATATGGATGCATTATTATGGAATGCAATAAAGAATTGAGTCACAAAAGTCTTACACCATTTAACTTCAGGAGTCCCACTGTTATAGTAAAAAAAGTCTGCTACCATATTTGATATATTAGTGTGCGTCATAACAACACAAAATAAATTATCTATAATGTGGTTAATGGCCTAACGGAAATCTTTTTAATAATCTTTTCTCAGGTATGTGAAGGGCTAAACATGCATCTATCATCAGTCCATTCAGCAGACGAAGAGCGCTTTATTGTCTCAGGGATCCGACAAAGTAGCGATTACAGCGCTGGCTCCGTTTACTGGCTAGGAGCCCGACAAGGGGGAGAAGATGGAGACAGCTTAAGCTGGATCGATGGAAGCGCTTTAGGGTATCAGGGGTGGCCGCCATACAATGACACTGAGGAAATCGCAGATGCGTGCTTGGGTATTCAGGTGAGTGTTTTTGGTATTTACTAAATAATAAGTTGAATAACAATATCATATATTTTTAAGTGAGCTTTGGTATAATGTTAATCTTAAAACACAAATGGATTTCGTTGAAAATACGAGTTAGAACCCGTTCACTTATCACAGTCGTAAAATTATTTATTTGATAAATTATATAAATCCTCCTTAAAGTCATCTTTACTATAAATGGATAAGCCAATAAATATTAGGGATTATCCAATTATTTATTTGCTTATCCGTTTAGCCTTAAGAATTCGTGTAGCTTTTGTCTTAAATCCAAAACAAAACAATATCTTAACAAAATATCTGCTTAAATTTATAAGATTCCTGCTACTTTGTTACGTTTACAGTGGAAATCATCACCGGTACCATCGTTACCAAGTGGATTGTTCTGGACATTACACAAGTGTGGTGTAACAGGCGGGTATGTGTGCAAGCGACGACTCAACCCTGAACATATCGTTAAGAACAGGACTGTTGAAGGGACTTCAGGTAAAAGAAAAACTTAATAATATTCTAAAGTTTGTATTCACATCGATGGAAGTTTATAGGGATAGAGAAAAATCTTATCTTGCCCCATGCTGGGCGCCACTACAATTTAAATGGCGCCCAACGTAGGGCCATAAATACAAACTTTTTATTTTTGTAGGTGTACTTACAAGCCCTAATCACCCAGGCATGTATGACAACGACCTAGATTTCTGGGTGCATGTAGTGGGGCCTACCGACACGCGACTTGTCTTTGTTTTTCAAAACGTGGATTTAGAATACCAAAAGGACTGCCTTTATGATTTTGTTGAGGTAAGCTGTATTTACTAATTTCGTTTCTTTTATTCCTTAAATATTTCAAGAATATCTCAGAAAAAAGCAATGCATAATGTATTTATTACCATTTACCATACTCATCAGCATAAAAAATTGAATTACAATAAAACAAACATGATACGTATTCAAATCCGAAATTTCGAAACATTTGAAATTATCAAAAATACATATTTATGTTATTGAAATATTCAAAATAAACGTAGGTAAATGTCCAATAAAAATTCCATTAGGAATTGCTATTCCGCGTCTTTTGGCGTAAGCTGTAGCGTTTGGGGGAATTAATAATGCCCGGAACGTACAAATTAGAATTTAATTTTAATGTCGGCGGATACTCGTAGATTTCCTGAAAATACCAAGGATTTAAATTATAATTATAAATTTCGATACCTATAGAATTAATTATTATTATATACGAGTATATCAATTTCAATTTATGTTCCCTAAAGTTGTAACCGATATCTATATCGATTTTCAGGTTTCTTTTGAATATCCTTACATGCCTAATTTTTCAGCTTCGTGATTCATGGAATATGAAGTCTTCGAGATACTGTGGGTCGGTGGGTGAGGCGCGATGGGTCGCCTCCACCAACAGAGCCGTGCTATACTTCCATTCTGACTACACGTGAGTCAAAAAAATCAAGCCCTTTATTCATAATTTTTGGGGTAATCGTAAAAGCTCATTTGCAAACTAGTGAATAATATACATTATAACATAAGCTATATCGTCCACGCCTATATATTATTATAAGTTATGAAACTATGGCATACATTAATCGCAGTATAATATCAATATAAAGTTGATTGAAGCTCTCAAAGTCGGGTATTGCTTTATTGATACACATACAAACAGAAGAGTTGCCTTTTTTTTTCGATAGTATAATAATCCTTAGGGTTTACCTTCCACGTGTGACTTAAACTTTTATCTATAAAAAAACATAAGAAATAAGTTACCGTTTGGTCTTTCCAGCACCCAAGGTTCAGGATTCTCCGTGACGTGGCGTGCAGTGGAGCTGGTAGGCTGTCCCTCGCAGACATTTACATCGAAGGAAGGAGTACTGCGCAGTCCGAACTACCCTCACTTTCTGCTGCCCAACTTGGATTGTACTATCGACATCCTAGCTCCTACAGGTATGTACGATGAAGCTAAAAAAACGCAGTCAAGTCTAAAAATCTTTTTTGTAATAGCCATTACCCTCCTCTACCGTGGCACAGAAGAATTCGACCACCTAATTCAGTAATATCAGTTACTACAAATGTCACCTTGGGTCCCAATTAGTTTCTATAATCAGACACTCGAGTAAGCTACCTAAAAATTCCATAATCAGACACTCAACTACCTAAAAACGCTCAAAGATTACTTTTCTAAATGTTTATTCCAGGCAAGCGCGTATTCCTAAACATCAGCCACTTCGACTTCGGCTACGGAGTATTTGCGAAAGGTGTTCCCATCAATGTCTCAGACGCAATACCCGAAGACTCCTTCATCGACGTGCAGATAGACCTGCAGAACCCGCCTATCAGGCCGTTTCTGAACCCCAACATACTGACCAACGGCCTCTTCGTGTCCCAGTCTGAAGTACTCCGGCTTAGGATCAAAACCGGCGAAAACGTCACTGGTCAGGGGTTTCTAGCTTATTTTAAAACTAGTGAGTATAGTTTTTTAATTACACATGAAGACGGCCTTTTCTAAGGAAGTGAAATCCCCATTGTCAAATTAGTGGTCAGCATGCGAAACACAAACGCTCGATTAGTTTGGCCGGAGTGTTCGGTTTAGTTTGATCTGATAGTTATTGTCCCTATTGTTTCCAGTAAGCTACCTGAACGCGTCACACGTGGTGGAAGTAGCGTCAGGCACGGGCGGTCGGCTGGCGGCTCCGAACTGGCCGCAAGCGGCGCCAGCGCGGGCGGCGCTGCGCACGCGCGTGGTGGCGCCGCACCAGCACACGCTGACGCTGGCCTTCTCCTCCACCACGCTCGTGGCCGCGCTCGACGAGCCCTGGCCCTGCGGACCGGGCAGGGGCTGGATACAGGTACTTCTTGTTCTAAACGGCGACTAAACTTCACATAAATGTAGTTTATATCGTATAAAGTTCGTGCCGTAAAAAAAATTGAAAATCCCCTACGTAAAAATGCCTAACATCATTTTAGAAAAGAGCTGATAGTCTTACACTACTGGACCGATATGGACCACCGTAAGGAAACTGCCTTTCAAATGTGAAAAAATCGCATCGAAATCGGTCCATCCGTTTGAGAGCTACGATGCCACCGATAGATATACACACACAGACAGACATCGACGTCAAACTTATAACACCCCTCTTTTTGCGTCGGAGGTTAAAAATATAAGCCAGTGAACAAATAGGTATGGTACGAAATTAACTGCCAAAAATGCGATAGACGAATAATATCAATCTATTATACTACAATCTACTATATATCTAATTTTGGATGCTTTTTCCGTACTCCTTTACCTTAATCTTCGTGCTCATCTTCTAAATACTTACAACAATAACTCACATACTTAATACTTCTAACAATAACTCATAGGTAAAAGACAGCTACACAGACAACAATGGCACCGAATGGACTCTTTGTGAAGTAGACAGAAGCAAGAGGAAGCTGGAACCGCGCGCGCCTCTGGTCATCAACTCGTACCTGCACTCTCTGAGCCTGACGCAGCACGCAGGGGAGCGCGGCGTCAACATGGACGTCTCCCTCATAGTCAAAGAAGGTCAGAAGAGATCCAAATAATTGAAACTATAGGCATATCCGATGCTGCGGGATGTTCGAAAGAGTTACCGCGCCCCCGGGATCATAAAGGGCTGAGGAAAGAACATGGATGGGTTTTTGTCAGTGAGAGTCTGACACAGTCTTCCACTCTACCCATGACGGGAGGGGTCATTTGATGATTTCCCATCCGAAAAAAAGGCATATCAACTATCTTTCTTCCAGATTTTAGCAAGGAATATCTGTAGTGAATTTAGTATCTACTGCTAAAATTTATTGTAGGACAAATAACAGATTTCGTAACTCCTAGAGATACGGTACAGTATTCTGATATTAAAACTACCCTCTTTCAGACCCAGAGTACCATAGCAAGGTCCTGCTTATATCGGAGGAAACCAGTCTGGAGTCTTGCTACCCTAACCCATGTCTACACGACGGGAGATGTGCCACAGATGACACGAGAAGCTACTGTCAGTGTGCTGGATATTACGCTGGTAATATATACGCACGTCTTCTTTTTATGTTTTTTACAATCATCAGGCAACCAACATCTGCCCACTCACGTGTTCTGATATTAAGACCATAAGTTCTTTGGAACGAATTAATTACCTTAATATGGCTTGTAGTAGGACAATATAAAGACAGATAAATCTTCACTAAAGTTAAAACCAATAAGGCCTCTTCATGCGACATTGGTGCCGATTCTGACTTACACACGACTAAACTAATTTTAAAATATCATGCTCTTTTTCTATTGCGAAATACAAGAAGAGGATAGAAAGTAATTCAGTGCTGTCAAATTAAATGACAGATGACATTTTGTTCGTACAGGTTTGTTAATTTAGTCGAGATGTTACATCGTGATGTTTAATTTTGTATGGAAAACTATTTTTTGCTAATTTGACAGGTGTTAAAAGTTTGCTATCCCTTTCTTATATTTGTTGATGGAAAGAACGAGAGAGAATTATAGACTAAATTTAATTTAGATGGTGTCAAGAGAATCGCGGCCATTCTCTGTCTATTTCTACCATCGTGTAGGTCTGTTCTGCCTGGTGACGGCGTGCGAGCGCTCGCCGTGCGTGTTCGGCAACTGCTCGCTGGTGGCGGGCGGCGAGGCGGGCGAGGCGTACGCCTGCGCCTGCGCGCGCGGCTGGCGCGGCCGGCGCTGTGCCGAGCGCGTGCGGCCCTGCGCCGCCAAGCCCTGCAACAACCGCGGAGCCTGCACCGAGCGCGACGGTGGCTTCCTGTGCCAGTGCAACCCCTCGTGGAAGGGGAAGAGGTGCGATACTAGACCGACCTTTAGTTTTCCAACATGTTACTTTTTCGACTGTTAGCGTATGCATTTTTTTTTTATTTATGTTGGAGATTCTTCATCAAAATGCTATTCTTGATGCTATCAGTAAAAGCAAGAGACTATAAAAGCACAATAATTTGTGTAACAGGTTTAATATTAACCAAAAGTAAAAAAAAATAACCATTTATTTATTTTTGTTAGATGTGAAACTCCAAACCCGTCCCCCAACATCATCAGCCTGGGCCAGCGGATGCTGCAGGAGCCGTTCTGGCTGGGGCTCATCACCGTGTTCGTGGTGCTCGGCATGATCGGGCTCGTGTGGTGCGCCAAGAGGCACTTCCCCGAGAAGATCGAGAAGCTCCTCGCGGAGGAGGCCGACAGATGCGCTAGACGTAAGTATCCACCTCAACTATCACGGAGGACAAATCTTTAGGCCCAATATTTGACCCAAAAATAAAACCAACAGATCTTTTGTTTCCTAAGCACACTCTCAATAAACGTACCTTTCGGCTTGCCACTCTCACAGTTTAATATACACGGTAATTTGTCTGACCGTTCAACGAGAGGTATATTTGTGACTCACAGTACAATAACGCTTTTTTCAACATTTTGTCAGATTGTTTCCGCTATACTCATGTATTTTCTCAATAACCGCACTGTCTCTGGGATGGTAAGGACACGTTTTGCGTAATTTTACTTTCTTTCTTCTTTGACTTTCTTCTTTTCTATGTTTTACTGTTGCGGTTCCAGAAACTGAATGTTACATAGACTGTACATATTGCTGCATTGATGCATGTATTGACTTAGATGACTGTGCATACATAGATGCATTCCTCAAGTTTCTGGAGTCCGTTGAATCACGGTTCTTTTAACTTGATCCACGCACTGCAAACAGTAAGTAGTCTATATGTTTAGTATGTTTATATGTATTTGTCCTGGAAGAGCAACTCGGATCGGTAAAGTTAAAATAATCGTGCAATAGTTATGTCGAAAAGGATTGCCAGAAGTTATAATCTGACCGGATTGGCTTAACGACAGCAAATTTAAAATTGCAATATAAAATCCCAGTGAGACAATGTGAATTATACTCTCATTTGTAACATACTCGACTTGGACTGACAGAACTGACTCGGACATGTTTCACGCTCATCAAAATTAAATATAAACCCGTGTGTGGCGTATCTGGCAATCCTATGTGTGTGGGGCTAGCGCGGGCGTCCGCGGGCGGCGGGCGGGGGCGGCGCTACGCGGCCGTGCCCACGCAGGAGCCGTAGCGTGACGTGACGGCGCTACGCGGCCGCGTCACGCAGGGGCCGTAGCGTGACGTGACGGCGCTCCGCGGCGTGACACGTGACGCGGCGTTTGTCCACAGCGGGCGTGCTGCACGACGCTCCGCCGCACCGCACGCTGCTCACCCGGCTGGGTATCCGCAAGCCGTCGGTGTCGGGGCTCGCGCCACACCCGCGAGCCGCGCGCACCTTTAGCTTGGACGATCTGTTAAAGCCGCCGCCCGGACGTAAGGACTGGAGCGATGTGTTCCCAGCATCCGCGACCCGCGCGCTCCGCACCGCCCGCGAATACATTCTCTACTCATAACTTGGATCACCTAGGCTGCTACTGCATTTCAATATCAACGGTTTAGAAACTTCTTGATAGTGATTACTAATCTATTGCTCCTTCTGATATACTAGATGTTTTGTCTGGATAGAATGCATCTATCGGATAACTGTTAGCTGTGATGTACTAGAGTAGAGACCCAAACTGTAGTCCTAAATTAATGGAATAATTCTAAAGAATCTAACTCTAACGCTTAAAGCCTTTTGTCTCAATCTGTGCTAAAGCAATCTGCCTATTCAAAGTTACTTCATGCTACTTTTACTGAGAGTCACAAAATGTTAAATCTTTTCGAATATCGGTTCAACTCATTTGCTTTTAGACACAGGGCTTTATCAGCACATTTAGTTTGTGTATCATTTCCAACCCATGTCGTATCGCATACATTTCGTACATTCGGCGGAGCGCGCGGCGGCCGGTACGGTTAGCACTGGATGTGTCCTGCTGTGAATGAAATTTCTATGTGGAATGCAAAGACCAATGTAACATGGCCTGCTACCCTCGTACTTACTTCTTCCGATGTCGATGTGTGCACCCCTGACAGCACAAACACAGCATCTTTTAATGTAGCCGCTCCTTCCTTCGTTGACACCTTTCTAGATCGTCCAACTAATTTTGCCTCTGTTTTATCAATGATATTGATTGCTTTATTTTCGTTTTTATCGTTGTCTTATTCAATATCTTATTTTTCTTAGTCGCAATCTTTATCAATATTATTGACAATACAAAGGCTTTCTTTCTGTATGTGAATGTCGCTAGCATGCTATTTTACACAGATATTGTTTTGTATATTACAAATATCTGACTAACCTCAAATAGATATTCTTATACTTACATAGATAATCTAAAAGCAAAACATTGTCTTACTCGTATTGTATAGCTATTCAAACGAATGTTGTGTTACTATTTCTGTCTGTGGCTTTACGTGTCGCTTGAACCGTTCGAATAACTATACAATATGACAGATCAACATCTCCATCCTCATCGTCACGAATACAAACACAGAACACTACAACTGAAAAATACTATTGGCACTTCCTAAATTTTTGACTATTGGCACTTACCCTAAAGAATTGGCTTCCTTAGTATGCACTGAGATCCGAGGCATGATGGTGATCTCTCAGACTAACTATTGTTGTTTAATCCCCCGTTTTAAATTTCTAAATATTGTGTTGCTTTTGTCATGAACATTCGATGTCGTCGCTTCTCATCGAACCTTGTCAACAAAATAATTTAGTATATGTGAGCTTTTCGATACAGGAACACCATCACCGCGTAAAAAACGCAATAATTCTACTCCGACTAAGAAAAATGCTGCTGAGAAAAAGCAAATTTTGCAACAACTCATAAGTCCTGCGACAGCTAACGATCATTCAAAGAAGATAACAATGGGGGATCTGATACAGATGTCTGAGAAACGGACGTTGAGCACGGTGGAGAGTGCGCCGGCCTTCATGGACTATGGGAATGAGAATAAGGAGACATCGTTTGCAAGTGAAGCTTCAACGCCGTCGACGTCACCATCTATGCGACATATATCAGATCCTAAATTAGAGAAGAAGGTGACTTTTGCAAGATTACTAAACAAAGTGTCAGCCGAAATGAGTTCTAGTTCTGACGTGGATATGGTGAACACTATAACAATTCCGATGGCGGTAATAGCGGACAGGGGGATGAGAGCCAAGGCATCAAGTACTCCACCCTCGCCAGGGGTGGAAGTGAGGTCTCCTCATAGTACCTCCAGCAATCAAGGAAGTGATTCAATGTCGAGCCTCGACTTGACGTTGACACATGCTGCGCTGAAAAAATATTCCAGGTTAGTTTCAAAAAATAAAGAACGAGTTCGCACGTATTATGTGAAATTTAAATATTTTACTAAATTATCATAATTTTGTCTTCAGACAACCAAAAATCTCAAGTGCTGACTCCATTCTTGCGATGTTCCGGAATTTCTCATCGTCATCTGCAGCGATAGTATCCAGAGCATCATCGGGAGGAGTCTCCGTATCCAGTACGCCTTCAGCATCGTCACCACAAGACGACACGGTGGATGCTGATGACATATCGCTGGCTTCTTCACACATACCCTCATTGGCACCAGACTCGCCAGTCACAAGACCGCACAACACTATTGAGATTCAGGTAAATTCATCAATTTTTATTTGAGTATTCCTTTGATTTCTTCTAAACAGTAAATATTTTTTTCTTTTCAATTCATTATGATTCTAATAATATTTAAGTCCGAGTACTCCATCTTAATCCACGTAATCTCATCTACACATAGAAAACATACCTATAGAAAGCCACAAGCACCTTTATTTACCTACTTTCTTTACACCTACAGGTTCTGGACCCTCTCAGTGCACACAAATCTTCATCATCAGGTAGCAACTTACTCCATCCACCGTCCATACTTCTAGAAGTACCAAGCGGGATTAACAAGTGCTTGTCCCCAATACGAGAGCTTCCTACCCCCTTACCGACACCTCTTCCAACACCTCTACCAACCCCCCTGCCATCCCCTAGATTTCCTAGGGCTAG
Organism: Pyrrhia umbra; assembly: GCA_963891755.1. Classification (NCBI taxonomy): domain Eukaryota; kingdom Metazoa; phylum Arthropoda; class Insecta; order Lepidoptera; family Noctuidae; genus Pyrrhia; species Pyrrhia umbra. The sequence continues at coordinate 1,331,718 of OY982929.1, read as the reverse complement.
TATGGACATGGATGCTAAGAGCGAGTCTACAGCGACCGTCATGTCGCCCAGTGAAGATGAACTAGATGAAATAAAGTGTGAAACGAAGATCGAAAGACCTACGTCTGGTTTGCGGTTAAAGGTACGTTCGATTTATTGTTGATGCTGTGACGTGGTTGTATAGGAGTAGATGTTTAATGAAATTTTGAAATTCATAATATTTTTTATCGATGCTTTCAGCTGCGACCACCCCTGCTGAGCACAGACACGACGACGACGACGCCAACGCCGTCCACCACCCACGTAACCGAGTCCCCTAGCCTCAGCTTGTCCCCCAGCCAGGCGTCGCCCCCGCTGTCCCCCGCGCCGCTGCTGGTGCCGCTGCTGCAGGTGCAGCGCGCGTCGCCCGGCTCGCCGCCGCCGCGCCGCACGCCCCCGCACCTAGAGTTCCAGCCACCTCCCCTCATCACCGTCACCTATAACGCTAGTGAAGAGTCCGACGAGCCCATGTCCCCTAGGCCACCCCCGCCCTCAGGCAATATGTGCTACCTCAGCCCATTCTCAATGTCCGCACGGGGAGAGCGTGCCCCTTCAGAATCGAACCTATCCTCGTCAGGGTACAGCTCTATGGCGAGTCCTGGACCTTCGAGGTGTGGTTCGAGCAATCCTTTGTGCCCTTCGGAGATGGAAGACCCCGGGTCTGGTGGAGGCCCGTCCTGCTTTCAGTCCCGGAGGCGGCCGCTTATGAAGACCAACTCTAGCCCAGCGGCGTCCAACGACGACAGTAAGGAACGTAGGCGAGGACGGTCCGACTCCGAAACTCTGTCTGACGACCCCCTGTTAGAATCCAACGATGAAGGCATAGGGACAGACGAGAGGGTAGACGACGTACCGACAAGCGCAAAAGAGATGGAACTAGTTGCACTGAAAGAGACTTTAGAAGTTCCACAAGCGAGCCTGTGCTCTCCTAGTGGAGTGACCAAGTGTTCTATAGTTAAGTGTGTTAGTGTCGAGAGAGGACTAGACGAGAAGGCTAGTTTAAGGCCTCCCACATTGTTATCAGAAGGTAGTAGACCTCTGAGCCCAGTCAGTTCGAGGAGCGAGAGTCCGTTGAGCGACAAAACTGGTTTGGGAAGATTTTCACCGCAATTTTACGGTAGACAACTGCCGTTTACAGATTCTGACGGGTTGTACGACTTTCCGAGTTCGGAATGCGTGAAGGGTGCTAACAAGTTGGGCAGTAACTGTCAGAAGAAGAGCGGCAGGAAGCGCGATAGGAGGAACACGCGGACGACCTCGCACGAGGTCACCGGCACCGCCAAGTCCACGCTCCCGCACATGCCGCACTCCATGCACAATCTGTTAGAGGTCAGTCGTGCTCGTGTTCTACAATAGAATATGCTTTATTGTACACCAAATGAAGTTAGACAGACAAAATAACGATGTCTACTAATCAAGCTTTACTTTCAGTAAAAATACATGACAAGAAGTCGCTTACACTAGTCACATAATTATGTACTTGCTAATTCCAAAACTATTTCTAATTTGTAACTGTAGCTTTTACCACTAGACTCCCACAGTCTGTCATTAGTGAGAGTAGCCTTTTTTGTACATCAATTCCAAACTCAAAATGAGTAAACCGCTCTCCTTCCTTCTTCCTCCTAATGATTGGAGTTGTGTTGTGTGAGTCACAATAAACGCAATACCAATGTCGTGCAGGTGCCGGGATGTCGCGACGGCGCGACGCGGGGTCGTAAAGGCGGTCGGAGGCGCTCACGCTCGCAGGCGCCGGCGCCGGCATCATCTTCATCATCCGAAGACTCTGTGTCCAACGCCAGCGTGGCATCTGTCGCCTCGGCTAGGGAACTACGTCAGCCCGATATTGATATGCAGGTATGAATTTCTAGACTGTTTTTTTTCTTTTGTGGCCTTGCTTTAATGTCTAGTCATTTTCTTGATGTAAATATTTATAACCTACCTTTAAATATACATAAATAAAAGTAATCTGAGACAATAATTAAGCTTTTATCCAAAATAAAATAAAACAAAATTATTGAGGCAATTAATATAAAAACTTGAAAGTTCATGTTGCAGTCACTTTTCAAAACTGGGAATGTGCAGTTTTGTAAAGTAATGGTGAACATTTTTTGATTTTATTTTTTAAACTTTCGTTTTATATTCTGCATATTAAATTGTGCACTATAACTAAATGTACCTGAGCAACTAAAAAAATAAACTAAATATTTATGGTTCTTGTCAAATTAAATTATTGCATCACTTACATCTGTAGTATCTTTTCAAGTGTAAATGTTGTCTTTATGTGTATTTATCTATTAATATTCCTAAATAAAGCACTAAACTAAATTAGCAATTAATATTTTACTAAAAAATCTTCTCAGCTCTGCACCTCCTCATATAACCTACCTACACGCAATTATTCTCATCAATTAATTAATTTCTCAATGTTTTGATAATTTTAGCTTCTTTTAATGATTTGACGGTAGGTTGTAGTTGTGTGTTGGATTATTTTCAGCCTTGTGAGCCGATGCGCTTGAGGAAACCGCTCAGGAGACAAAAGTGCCGTAGTTCAGAGGTGATCGTATTATGGCAGCAATTAACCTAAGTTGAATCATTTTATGTAGAATAGGGCTAAAATCACCAAATATATTTCCTTTTTGAGATTTCATATGTTCGGAAAAAAAAATTGCGGATCTTCTTTATCATGTTTATAAGTTTACCTGTTTTTTTTTATTATTTTGAGTTGTATTTTATTAGTTTCTTATTTTTATTTAAGTTTTTGATTGTGTAACTCTGTAAAATATATTATTATGTGAATGAAATATAAAGAGCTGTATCTGTATATTGAATGATTAAATTGAATTCATCCTACAACTACATCAAGTAGACTAGACTAGTCAGTCATCTCTGAATGTGTAGAGACACTCATGCAACCTCTTCATACTTACAAATGTGTATAAAGGCATGGTATTTAAAGTTAGTCGGTTTCAATTGTAGTGAGTAGAGTGCATGCGCATCTTTTTTATATTATTTTAAACTTACAGGACACATCATCTAAAATATCGTCGAGTTTGGATCTGACCGAGGACTCAAGAAAACCACAGAAAGTCAACAAGTTGAGGACGATAAGCAATCAAATAAGGTATGTGTCAGTACTAACCTACTTAAGGAGGCCCTTTTTTAACAATCTTTCTCAATTTATAAGTACGCCAAGTACTATAACGTCAGTATAAGATATATTTCTGTTTTTGTTAATCAAATAGGTCATTCCAGATTTCTCCGACGGCTAGAGCGCAGCTTGAAAATGAAAGAAAGTTACCCAGCTCTTTCCGACGACGAAGGAGACGAGTCTTCGAGCGTCACTTCACCCCTACTCCAAGGACGGAAGGACTTAAACCGAGTTCCCAGCCACGCGATATCAGCTCCTCTACTTAGTGCAGTTAGACCCAAAATCACCAGACAAAGACGTTATGATAGATCGTTAATAAGTGAAGACACAAGGACTTTAAACACTGCCGCAGGACAAGACAATTCTGACTGAATTTAGATCATTTGTGTTATAAAATACAGTGCCATTTCATTTAACATACAGTTTACAACAAAAAAGTACATAATTTTTAATTGATTTCTCTTGAATGACATTAGTCGCTGAATAAGTGAATGAAGTTAAAGTTAGTCAAACCCTTTCGGAATTTACGAATTACTCCCATGTTTTAACAACTATCAAATCGACATGAGTATACAAGATTCTAATCTAATGTGATATATTAAACTAAGCGACACGAATACTAGAAATGTTATTGTTTTTTAATTAAGTATAATAAATTTAGGGAATCGAAAGTTTTAATTTCCTTCAGTTCTCTTTTGATGTCTCAAACTAATCGTAACTTAGCTTCATGTTGTAAATAATTTTCTCGATAGCAATAACTTATTTGTAGAAGATTTTGTAGAAACAAATATTTTACTGTAAGTAATTGTAGTGAAGTACTATAATGTAGGATACAAGTCAACGCTATCGTTTTTATTACCTTGAACTAAACAGTGTTTTTTTTAGTACCTATTTACCTATGTAGTATGTTTTTCGAATATAATTTTGCTTAATTTGTAGGTTTTGTTATAATATACTATGTATAAAATGCTTTATGTAAATATATATTAAACGTATTGCTCAAATGCATATTTTGTGAAATCGTTTTTTGCGCACTTTTTGCTGTTTTGTAAATATAATATGTAACTTATTAATTATTGTAAATATCGGATTCGAGAGAAATCGTTTCATTTTTCTTGACAAAAATATTACATGTTAAAGTGTTCTAGATCGTAAGAATAAAACAAAATGAAAGGCCCAAAAAAATCTGTATACCAATTGCACAATTACTACTATATACAAATATATATGAATATAAGCACTCATAATATATGTTAAGATATATATTGATATCTTGAATTAAGTATGTACTTGACGCACCAATAGAATAGTTCACTGCATCTACGTCTAAATAAACTAACACTATACGAGCCTGTAGAGACTCCCTTCATAGATATCCTAATGAATAGCGCCCAGTTTTGTTCTTACTTAACGCATATTTATTTAAAGCCAGAATAGAAAAAGTTACCTGTAATCAAAAGATACCTAGTTTAGGTTAGCCCTAACTTAATATAAAAACCTTAAAAAAACATTCCATATAACATAGATCTCTAGTTTTTGCATTAATTTTCCCTAGACGTAATCCAAGTCTTAGGTACTTACCCTTAATCCCTTCACGATGCAAAACATTCGAAATTTGTTTTTCTCATATATTGTTTCTACACTTTGTAAAACTAGATTAGTACCAGTACTTTAGATGCTTAGGTACCTACTGTTTCAGCAATAATTTTATGTGATTTGACTGTACAAAGACTGACATTGTTTGTGCACTAACAAAACTTAGATATCTGTGTTACGTTTCAATGTATATCGTAATATGCGTATTTAATGTATACAGTTATCTTTTATACCTAAGTAAGTCACTGTCTATGTGTTCGATGTTTATAATTTTATTGTTATTTCGTAAGGAAAACAACAAGAAACGAGGCATGAATCTAAATGTCTTATTTCGTACAACTAACTGCAACATCAGTTTCATATTAAGTGGCCATAGACAGAAACTAATTTTATCTGTTGTAATAAAACAATATAGTGAAGTAGTAAAGCAGTTATGGGTTCTCTGGGTACACCAAGAACGCGTAGACTATAACATTGGTACCTACCTAAATCTTTTGAACGGTAGCTAATGTATTAAGTTGGTCCAGATAATATTCTTCTTTGAATATTTTTTACGCCACAATTACTGAGAGCAACAGAAAAATTAAAGATACGTTCAAAAGGTTTAAATAAGAGTACGTACATCATTTTCCTGCCCAACTCTAACTAATATGTATCCAAAGCTTAGAACGCGTCTAAATGTAAAATAGTATAAACTAAAAATTATGAAAAATAATGGCCTGTTCATTGAGACTGATTTTCTAAAAACTTAACTCTTAAAACGTCGCTTATTCGTTTCTCGCTCGATCGATGTGTGGATGTTTTTCATTTCTGTCTGTCTATAGTTTTATTAATTGAGATCCTGATATCTTTATGAGATCCACGTTTCTGTGCCTTCGAATCTGTCAAAATTATGTAGATATGAACATTTGGCCGTGTTAACTAGTATGTGTTAGTCTATATGTTTACAGTTCAACTATTATTAAGAAATATAATTGCATTGCCATAGATTTTTACTAACAATTGAACATAACAAATATTTGGCTAGTTTAATTGAATGTATTTTATCAAAACAATATTATCTATATTTAATTTCAATTTCAACTGAATTCCATTTTTGTCATAAAATAAGTATTTCATAATAATTCGCAACAGGCAAAGTTATTTTATTGGATAAAATGGATACGAATTACAGTATCTAAATACAAAGCAATATAAAAATATTATGAAGTCGAAATATATTTGCCTGTTGTTTGTTGAATTATATAATAATAAATATTATTATCTAATATTTAATCAACATAGAAGAGTCAAAGTTAGAATCATCGTGAGAGCACCCAACTATCGTAAGCAATACGTTAATATAAAATTAGTAAATAAACTAATTGTAAAATAAAATTAATAAATTCTGTGATTGAAAGCGTGCAGCTCAAATGCGGTTTAGGTGTTGTCTAACAGTTGCATTATAATATTACCTAGAATAAACTTTTATTTAAAGTCGCAAAATCATGATAAACAACCGACTAAAAAATTATGCGCAAACGATATAATAATTAATTAATAATTTGAAAAAATTACATAATATCGTTTTTACATTAATAACTTTGCGACTCACCAACACAATAAGATTGAAAAGTAAAATATACCTACTTATTTTCCAATTCTGTCAGATTTCCCAACTGTACTGCAACATAAGCCATATAAAAATGTACCATAACGCAGTTATGTCGTAGCGCAATAATACAACAATCTTTTATAAATTTCATGTAATCAACTGATTTGATTTTATGAAGGCGCAAAAGTTGAACAAAAATGTATTCACTTCGTTTCGCAAATAATGACGTCCACAGAAAAAATATTGCAAACTACGACTTACTTGTATACTTTTTAATTCATCTTACAGCTCATAACCGTTTAACTAAAACCTTATGTATTTTTTTATAATTATAAATTGTTTCTTAAAACGTATTGTTCTCAAACGACGGAAGGTAGCACTAAGCGAGTTATGTAAATATGTTTTACACCATACGCATAATAATTTAAGGTGTATATTCAATATATTAACGTCTTATTCACAATGTAAAATATAAAGGTAAATAAATTTTGCTTGTTATTTATACGTATTTTGATTACCAACCCTATTTTTAGCAGACTTCAATAAAGAGGTTCGCAATTCGATTTTGTTTTTGTTTTACTTTGATTTTTGGCGGCAATCTTAAAAACGCGTGAAGAAATGCGTTTTCTTCACCCTTATATCCCATTTTATAATTTACAGTTTGTTCAAACAATTTTGAGCTATAAATTATATGTATTCGATATTAGCTTTACCTGCGACCTTCGTACCGCCTAAACAGTCATACAACAACTAACAAATAAAAAATAAAAACGTTTCTAGATTTTGTGACAGTGAGAAACCAATTTCCGTGACCTTGACACCAAGTTTTCCCTCTTCCATGCACAAAACAATAATCGACCGGTAACTTGACAATATAAACAAATAAAAGCTTAATGATTTTTCCAATAATAATATGATATGCATACTTCTGCAATATTATGGAACCATGGTATGTGACATGGCATTTAAAAAGTAACGGGTGGGTAAAGATATTATTACATTATTATTTACGGTGGGTAGTTGTGTGGTTTAAACATAACAGTGGCATCTCTTAGATTTCATGATGTCCTAGTACTTTTCGTGACCGGCCCAGCCGTTCTTGAGTTGTGAGTAAGAGAGAAAGAAGATAGATAGTAAGGATTTACGGATGGGTGGGTAGTTGAATAAACAGCGGTGTCTCTTTCATTTTATGATATCCTAGTACTTTTCCTGACGCAACGTTCAATGTCCATAGTTATCTTTGCCCACCCGCTACTTTGTAAATGCCATGTAACATACCAGGGCTTCATAATATTGCAGAAGTTACGTCTAAAGAGCAGATAATAAATAAAACCAACAAACATTTATCGAAAAAATCACGGAAGTTAGTTTTACTCACGAAAAGTACTAGGACATCATAAAATAAAAGAGACACCGCTGTGATGTTTCAACTACCCACCAGTTATTTTGTAATAATACCACGTGAAGTACCAGGGTTTCATAATGTTGCAGAAGTTCTCACTGAGATAGCGGAACAATTCTACTAAGCTTTGTGAGTAGGTTGCACCTGTCTTTGTTTCCTTCCTACTCGCGATGATCTCAGTATGCTTATCGTATTGGTAAAATCATCAAGCTTTTATTTGTTTATATTGTCAAGTTACCGGTCGATTATTGTTTTTATGCATGGAAGAGGGAAAACTTGGTGTCAAGGTTACGAAAATTTGTTTCTCACTATCACAAAATCTAGAAACGGTTTTTTATATTTTTAATTGTTTGTAATAAGCGACAATAATATAATATAGTGTAGTATTAATTGAAAAGGCAACATTAGCAACCATAATAATTTATTTATATTTCATACACATATTAATATTTACAGAAAATGTACAATATTATAAAAGGCGTACTTCAAATTGTTGGTTTATTAGGCAATACAAAATCAAAGCTCAATCAGATTAAAGATAATAGTATAAAGCAATCACAAAGCATAGAAGTAGAAATGCTGTTTTTTAATTATTATTACATTACTAGCTTTCACCACAATATTTTAGACAATGTATACAAAAACTTGAGAAATTGTATACTAAAACCTTCCTCGAGAACCATTCTATCCATTGGTGAAAACAGCATGAAAATCGGCGCAGTAGTTTTTGAGTTTATCCCGAACAGACAGACAGACGCAGCGCAGGTCTTTATTTTATAATATGTAATGATAATGATTATCTAATTGAAACAAACTTTATTCGTAATGTCATTTTATGAAGCTACAAACTACAATTTTAAATAAATTATATTACATATTATATTTACACGTTATTAATTATGCTACGCAAAATATTTGCTCTAAATGTATTATATCAATAATACAGATCAATTAAATTCAGAGAGTAACTATGAATTTCAGACGCCCAATGTTGCAATCAAACCTATTAACTTTTTGAAAACCAAAGAAACGCTAAAATGTTTAAAGTCCACAGACGTCGGTGGCAACTTGACCACCTACTCTTTGGACGTCTATACACGTCGAAGATATAATAGAATACAAATTAAAAGTGCTCATATTCTATTTCTAAATTTTACTAAAGTAAATCCTTGTTATACATGCTAGGTATTTATTTATTGTTCCAATCATCACCACACTGATTACTATTTATCTCGCCATGTACTGATTCTGATATCCAAAAATAATAAGCAATAACGTTTAACTGATGAAGGTCGGAAACGTAGTGTATTTTTATAGGAATATTTAATGTCTACTTCATGAAAAAAAACATTAAAGGTAGGACCGTGCTATTAGTAAATTATTTAGGTGGTTCTCATATTTTTTCACCAGTGCCCCATATTACCAACCGCCAATCTTATTCGTAGTAATAGTAGTAGTAGTAGTAATAGTCTAATCACTAGTATAATTCACATGTTCTTATTATGTTTACAGACTAGACTTTTAATACATTATATAAAAGCTAATATTTACACTTTTATCTATAACTTACATTTTAATTGTACAAAATGTTTCAGGAAATACACAACAGAATTGATCTACTTTTGAAAATAAACTCTATATGCAGTATATTCGCTTCGTGATTTTATTGACAGACACAAAAGGAATTTATTACGACTAAGCTCGTTCAATCACGGGGATAATATTGTATTTTTTGTAATTATACATTTGAGTGTGTTTGGCAATTTACCAATGATAGATCAATTCTGTAAATTTATAGTAGTATTCGTATAACACACATGTCTTTTTTCTTCGCAATTATATATTTTTCGTGCATGTGCGGATTTAAAAATAAATGCACATTACTATGTGTTCTGTAGCTTCAATACACGTTTATGTGACGCTTAAAATCGAGATGTATTTTTTACAAAATCTTCTCTTTACTAACCCTCATGCTCTCTGAGCAATATTTATTAACAATGGTCACATCTCTTCAATAAACATTAATTGATAAAACTCTCACTGGTGTTAAACACAGCCTAATAATCCTAATACCAAACCCTAAAACATACCATCATGTATGCCAATCGGTACCAGAATCGCAAGAAATATCCCGAAATTCCTCAATACGAGCTTCCAATCATCGGGTACCGCATATGGCAGTATTATCCCGGTCAGCTTGTGTATCTCATGTGTCGTGCAGACAAAAATATACGAAGTCAATATAAGGTTCAGAATAGGAGCACTAGGTATAAGCACTAAGACACCATGAGTATCGGCAGCTAACCAGATATGGGACTGACTGGCGAATAATTCGAGCGTAATAGTCCCGAACCAGGCGAACATGCTGGAGTGCCGCATCCTGAGCGCGCCGGACACGTTCCTGAGGAGGATGTAGCTGACGATGGGCAGGAAGGCGACGTAGGAGTGGATCTCGTTGCAGTCGAAGGTGTCGGTGCAGAGCAAGGTGAAGGTGACGTAGCTGGCGAGCGCGAGGCAGGCCAGCAGCGCCGCGCCCGCGCCCGCGCCGGGCGGCAGCAGCTCGCCGCGCGCCCGCTCCAGCAGCCCGTGCCGCCGCGCCAGCACGTAGCCCAGCGCGAACATCACGCCGTACGCCATCGAGTAGCTGCGGGAGCCGTTGCGGTGATGATTAATGGTTTTTAAGGTTTGTTTGAGGTTAATAAAATAACACACTAATATGTAAACATGCCTTTTAAGTATGTTTTAAAGTTCGAGATAATCGGAATTGAATATTAAAAACATTTTGGAATGACAGATTTATTTTTGTAGATGGGTTAAAAATATAGTCTTTTATTTTTGGAATGTATTTTAAAATTGTATGCGAATTTTGTGTATAGCATAGCATGTGACGTCATATACAAGTAAAAGCAGAACTATGTTGAAATTCAGGCATTTATTACCATTTAAATATAATATTGATTTTTGTCCCAAATACTGAGTTACTACATCAAATTAAGCGTAAGGAAACAAACACCTGTTAACACTACATATGCAGTCAAAAATTTATAAAAAACAGCTCAAAAAACCACTCACCGATCTTGCTTCCACTGCAGCCACCACTGATGTATATCATCATCCGAGTTCACGAACAGCGCCTTCCAGGGTCTCGTGACGAAGATCTTCTGGAAGAACACCTCGCTCATGTACAGCACGGTGACGATGACCAGCAGGCCGATCACCTTGACGGCGATGTAGAGGTACTGGTACGGCTTGGACTCCACCGTGTGGCTGGATGACGGGCTGATGTGGGGAGGGAGCGCGAAGATTGCGAACATCTAGAAACGAATTTAAAAAAATTGAAAACGTCGAAAGACCTCCGGTACATGGGAAATATTGAATAGTATAATTTGTACTAGTGTTTTAGTAAAGTCGTGGTGCCCTAGTCATTAAGATACCTGCCTCTCGTGCACAAGTGTGCTGGTTTGAAACCTGGCAAGTAACAATGTGACTTTTCTGAAGTCATATGTAGTTTCTAAGTATATCTTAGGCATCACTGCCTGACGGTGAAGGAAAACATTGTGAGGAAACCTGGACTTACAAAGTCTCAAATCACGAATCCACCTTGAGCAAGCGTGGTGTTCAAAGCTGATGCTTTCCTTGTATGAGAAGAGGCTTGTGCCCAGCAATGGGACAATATATATAGGCTGGATGATGATGGTGTTTTAGTATATTTAAATGCAACGAGAACAAGCATGCAAGTGATAGTTATAACATTGCAATGTCTTGTCTTGTCTATAACTTTTAACTTTCCAATTAACATTAATAAAAATATTACTTATTTGATTTCTAATTAATATTTTTTTATACTAATGGCCTCAAAGAACTAGTTTGCCATATTTGTCATCTTATCCATTGTTAAAAAAACTGCATCATGATCATTGGTATACCACTAAATTCAAAATTCAACCAGACCGTTTACATGCACTTTTGAATTGTCAAAGTCTGTCAGTTTGTCGAAAAGAAAGTTGAAGCTATTTATCCATTCCAAAGTGTAGATTCCTATGAAGAAGAATGGGCAAGAAACTTCATGGTTACTCCTTTTTTTTTCTTACTAATCATTAAACATATAAATCCGTTCAACAATCGTTCAGCTCATAACCAGCATGATGATCTGAGTGATCTTGTGAAATAGTCACTTTTCACACTTCCATACAATAAATCATTTGATTTAATCAAAGCACTCACCAAAGTATACCAAAACGAGACCAGAGGTATGAAACTGTAAAACTGGTAGGGCCTATTCATAGTCAGGCAAAGAACCACAGTCAAGAAGTTCAGCCTGAATATGACCCTGAAATATCTGACTAGACCGGTGTCTCCCGTCTTCCAGGTGTAGTAGAAGTGTCCGTAGCCGGTGAGGAACAGGTAGGCGGAGACCAGAGCTCGGACCAGCATGTAGATGGGCAGGATCTTGCTGGCTCCGGTCACTTGGTACACCAGGATGACCAGCTGCATCCAGCCTTTCCATTCGTCTGTTTGTTCGCGGTGGAGTACTCTGCGTGAGGAAAAAATTTTGATTATAATGTTGAATTGTTGTGAATTAGGAAAACTATTTTAAATAAAAGCTATTTTTGTGTACTTGTTATGTTTGATTTGCGGAATTCTGGCGTCAATTTTACTATGGCGATAAAAAGGATAAGGATTAGAGAAAATTTATTTACAATTTTATGTGTTTTAATATAAGCGAGATTATTTTCATTCTGGTTTATTACTGCGATTTTTATTATTATCAGTAACTTACGTATTAGACCTCGACTCGTCAGTGAAGAACAGTCCAAGCGCGAACACATATCCGACTGGCAGCCAGAAGCTCCACTCGGAGTAGTACTTGTTCTCCTTCATGAAGAAGTTGGTGCGGTCGCACAGGTAGAAGTACGCCATGATGAGGCCCAGGCGAGCCAGCGCCGCCAGCGCCGAGGCCGGGGACTGCGCGGGGGCCCAGGCGGGGGCCGGCGCGGGGGCCCAGGCCGGGGCCGGCGCGGGAGCCCCGGCCGGGGCGCGGGGCAGCGCCGAGTAGCCGCGCAGTCGCTCGCGCGCCGCCTCGCACCAGCACCACGCGCCCCGCACCAGCCACACCACTGCGCTACACACAGCTACCTGTTATTCATCTCACTCTATGCCTTTAAAAAACTTCAATTTAGGTTCATACTCACCATAGTAGAAACAGCGCGAAAGTGAGTATCTGCAGCTGCGTGTAAGGTTCCGGTTGAGCGCAGCAGGAGCCGTCGTTGAAGTTCATGTGGTCGTTGCAGAACATGTTGAGCAGCAGTTGCGCGGCGTGCCGCAGCGCCGTCGCGCTGAGGGCCACGTCGCCGCCGCCATCTTCGGCAACTAGTCGCGCTGAGTTCCAGATTTTTGCCTCGCTATGAGTCAGAATCTGTGGTAAGAATAATCAAAATCAAATTCACTATTTAGGGCCAAAAATAACCGACAGATGGTTATATAATCGGCCCGTTAAACGAAAACGTTTTTTGACAACGAAGCGGGAATTTTCGTGTAGTCAACATCTTGTCCGAGGAATAAAAAACCCAAATGATAGGTTATGGTGGAAGTTTCAATTTATGGTAAATAGCTGTTTTCAGTTGATTGGACTGTTATCTTGTCGGCGAACATAGGCCTTAGTTAGTCACTATATGTGATGAAGCTGTGAAAAGGCTACGGTTTGTAGAAACAACCAAAATATAAAACAAAATATATTGTTAATTCCTAAATTACATCACAATTTAAATAATTATTTAGACGTGTGGTTTAAAATAGAAGCTTTTCAAGATTTTTAAGGAATTAATTTGTGTAAATATCAGGGCCATCTCTAAAATTCTGCAAAATCATTTTGAAAAAGTCACTCACCTCTATAGCAGCTCTGTTGTATGCATCAATATCATTATTGCTGATCCGTTTGTAATCATTCTTCAATTTATTAGCATCGACAGACTCAATAGGCTTCCACAACACCTGCGTGTTCCTCGCTGCAAGCGAATCTATAGCTTGAACCAAGTGCGTAAGGTTCCTTTTGTATTCTTCTATAACTAAGTCCGTAGTATTACGAGTTTTCAGCAGTTGGAGGCCGGTGGACGCTACGATTACTGAAGGAGGCTGGTCCGATCGCTGCCTGTTGGAATTTGAGTTCTATTGTAAGGTGCTAAAGTACAAAATATTTTTAAATTGTTCATGTAGAGTATTTGCTGCACTTTTAACGGGAATCAAATTAAAACCTAAAACGATCGAGTGGCGACGATTGACCAAAAATACCAAATCTTTCTTCCCTATATCCTTCCTTCTACAAATCGATACCATGGCTTTTAGATCAATTGATTAAAATTACTCCGTCCAACAAAGTATACAACTTGAGCCCATGTCTTTTTTGGAACTCATTTGTTTTCTAAGTGAGCCTCCTTGGTTGGTAGGTGAGAACTCATTAGTTTTGTTTTATTGTTATACTAGTCTTTCCACGAGCTGCTTCACCCGCGTTGGGTTAAACATTTTATACAAACTTTGCCCCCTTTTCACCCCCTTAGGAAAAGAATTTCGAAAAACCTTTCTTATGGAACGCCTACGTCATAAAAAAACACCCTCCAAGATTCAGGTCTCTACACATTACTACTACTCTAATTTCAGGACAAAGCATATTATATGTATAGATAACACAAATATTTTTATCCCTTACTCACCACGTCCTAAACTGGTCCACCATGGTCTTAGACACATCGTCACTGTATATGAAGGTGACAGACAGCCGCAGCTTGTTGTCCACATACGTGTAGTTGGGCATGCGATGGTCCACTGTTGAGTACGAGGTGTCCATGTCCAGGCGAGTTCGGACCACGCCTGGGGAAATGATGATAGTTAATCATCTGCCTAGCCTTTTCTCAACTATGTTGGGGTCGGCTTCCAGTCCAAACCGGATGCTGCTGAGTACCAATGTTTTACATGGAGCGACTGCCTATCTGACCTCCACAACCCAGTTACCGGGTAACACGGTACCCCTTGGTAAGACTGGTTGTCAGACTTTCTGGCTTCTGACTACCCGTAACGACTGTCAAAAATGTACAAATGACAACCGAGACCAACAGCTTAACGTGCTTTCCGAGGCACGGAAGAGTCTCGCTATGACATAGATGGTCACCCATCCACGGACCGACCGCGCCAAGCGCAGCTTAACCTTTGATCGGTCGAACCGTGCGGCTGTTACTAAGCCACGAGCTCCTCCGAAATGAAATGATGATAGTTAATATGACCATTTTTTTGCTTGCTTCTAACAGCATTCGACCTGCTTAACCGGACAATGTGGCGAGGTCCTAATTTAATTAAGGCCTCCAGCCAAGGCTTACAGCTAAGTTTAAAATTAAGTGACAGACGCTAAGGGCTCCCCCTAGTGGGGAACGAACCTCGGCTTAGGGCGTCACTGGGGAGGACAACTAGGGACTAGCTGGATCATATCAATATTATTATTAGGGGACTTTTTATGCGACTGGCTCAGCGCGCGGGCTGGCTCGTCGAGCAAGAGTCGGGGAGTTAATATGGCCAGGGACCGTATTATGACATCGTATATTTACGAAGATTTTTAAGTTGTAAGCAGTAATGCAACTATAACCGTCTTTTTTTTTCAAATCTAGTTATTAACAAGTAATACTACAGAATAGTAGCTTTAGTATGACGTACTTATGTATATGGGCATGTGATGAGGAGGAATGAGGATCATGTAGTGAGAAAGGTTTTGGACATGAATGTGGATGGATATAGAGGAAGGGGACGACCGAAGAAACGATGGATGGATTGTGTGAAGGTTGACATGCTTAGAATGAATGTTACTAGCGAGATGACGGCAGATAGAAGAGTATGGAAGAAGAAAACATGCTGCGCCGACCCCAAATAAAATTGGGATAAGGGCAGGAGGATGATGACTTATGTATATGGAGGGAGGAATTTCTAATAAATGGTGGATGATTGATATGAATGATAAGATGGTGAGCTTTTAGAGGAATATTCTTCATCTGTCGTGCCCTCATTTATTGTATTATTAAATTTGCCAGTTGGCAGATTGAGTATCAGAGCCAATGTACGCCAACTGATAATTTTGTATCGGGACTGATAAAAGACATTTTTATAGTGGTAAGTCTGCCGTCACGACACGACGCTAACAGTGTAGTCTGTTGCCCGGAAAAAAAATAGAGGCAATATGAAGTAAAAACATTTAGCGCCAAATACCTCGAGATAAGAAGAATACAACAGCCCTGGCGTTATTAGATTTATTAATTCGTAGCCATATACCTATGTTTTTAAAAATATATTATCTACAATGGTAGGGGAGCCCTAGAAGGGATTTCGGGATTTACTAAAGCGCGGCAGATTAATATACGGGGGGATACCTTGTACCCGTTTGAGTACCTCCACCAAATATGAGCCCCATATATAAGGACGCGCGTCAAGGATAAAGGATCAGATTAGTAAAAAAAAATCGATCATCAGACAATCTCGAGCGCGTCAGATTAAGGTAGGGTGAGTTAATTACATGCTAAAAAGTGTATATTCCACTAATCTGACAATTTGAGAGAGACGCAAAGAAAGGGGAGGGCGGAAAAGTTGTAAAAAAAAAACGTCATCTTGACATTCTCGAGCGTGGCTGATTTTTTTTTTATTTTGTAGTAAATTATTCAAGGATAACGAAAAATATATAATCTGACCATTTCCACAAGCCGAAGTAACAAAAATTCGTCGATAAAGTTTAATGCGTGCAGCTGCGTGATGATGATTATCCTCTCCGCGTTTCTATTCCCCTCTCACTCTTTCTCTATCTATTACTATCTCACTCCGTCCCTACTCTGGTTTCGGTTGCTATGACGCCTTCACAGCTGATGACATAGAACAGACTCGTTCGTGGCATAATATTATTAACAGTATTTCCAACGTTTTGGCTTTTCGTTTACGTTTTTTTTTTGTTCGAGCACGAAAAAGATGAAGATGATTCTACTGATGAAGATGATGATTAATTAATCTATTAATTATAAAAAAAAATATTTTTTTGAGCATTTAAAAAAAAATATTTTCGAGAATACTTGTAGTATTAACTTAACAAACGTACACGTTTTTATTTGCATGCTATTTCCTGAGCTTTTCAATTAATTAAGTCCAATGGTTTGAATAAAAATGTTTTTTTGTCAGATTAGGCGAATCCCTCTAGATAATCGTCAGATTATGAGACAGCACGTCTAGGACATAAAGATGAACCATATATATCTTAATCTGACGCGCTCGAGTATTTCAAAATGGCGATTTTTTTTTGCACATTATAATAATGGCCACGAGTTTGCGTCACATCGAAATCGTCAGATTATTGATTGAGAGCGTTTTTTTAGGTTCACTTAACACCCCCTTAGAAAATCTGACGCGCTCGATTAAATTATTTTTTTTTCATTTTCAACCCTTACGTACGACCACCCCCATCATGCAAACGATCAGATTAACATACATACATTCTTAAAAATACGTAGGACATTGATGCTATCAATATCTGACGCGCTCGATTATGTCCATGCAACAGATTTTTTTTACATTTTTGAAAATCTATAGCTGCTCCCCCCACCGATGAAAACGATACATTATATAACATTTTTTTCTTCTTATCATCTAAGCTTTGCATCCCAATAGGTCTCTATGACGCTCGAGTAAATCCCCATTTAGCATCGTGGGCTCCCCTACCACAAAGGGTACATCCGATATTGAAAAGTTTATGATTAAGTGCGTTACTTATATGTAGGTATATGCGATAGCGTAATGCCATCTCGGTATTTATGACCTGTCGTAATAAATAACAGAGAAATAAATGTCTGATGATTGTGTACTCACCTATAAAGTATTCGTACAACTGTTCAAGCCGGGAGTCGCCTATGAAGGCGAAACTATTGTATTTGCCCCAGAAGGCGAGGTACCGGAGACATCGTCTCGCATCGCTGAAAAGTTTATCACAAGTTTAAAAAAAATGATTTATTCTGTTTTTAGAAAGATGAGACGTATTTTAACAAGTTCAAATGATCGCGTATCAGTGCGACGAAACAACGGAGCCATCTCTCTATCACTAGACTCTAAAATCTAGATCTTTCATCTCATCTGCCTAGCCTATTCCCAACTATGTTGGGATCGAATTTCAGTCTACACAGGATGTACCAGTGTTTTACGTTTATGTTTGGTTGTCAGACTTTCTGGCTTCTGACTACCCGTAACGACTGTCAAAGATCTACAAATGACAATCGGGACCAACAGCTTAACGTGTTTTCCGAGGCACGGAGGAGTCTCGCTATGACAAAGATGGTCACCCATCCACGGGCTGACCACGCCAAGCGCAGCTTAACCTTTTATCGGTCGAATCGTGCGGATGTTACTTAGCCACAAGCTCCTCTGACTCTAGAACTTTATAACATGCTAAAACACTAGAAATCCATCTATTAATGCCACTATACATACATACAGTATTATTATATCCAGACATTATCACACAATTAGTTAATTAGCTCTTATCCAGTAATCAAGCAGTCTTAATTGAATGAGTTCCAAGGCAATTAATTATATGCACTTAAGAATTTAGGGCACTGTAGTTTTCACTCACTTGAATCATACAAGTGTATGTGTGTATGTGCATTAAAGCAACTATATCATGAAACACTAGGCTAAAATAATGATAATATTTTTAAGACTATACTATCTATGTATTTGATATGGAAAATCGAAATCAGTTTTACATTTGTTCCTAAGTAACATAATAAATGTGTTTTTTTTTACACTTTCACAGTAAAACTGGTGAACCAATTAAGATAAAAGTTTGATAAAAACAAAGAATTAGTTGGAACTATAATTTAAATAAGAGTGATTTCTAGTATTTTTTATATTTAACCAGTATAACACTGATGAGCAAAGGGCACTTATTTATATAATTCTATAATTTATATAATTCTTTTGTATGTGTGTTTGTCACTTAACTCCTATTAAATCGCTTCACCCATTTGGATGAAATCTGGTGTGTATATTTTAGTGGATCCCTGAACGGTTTGAAAATACAATTGGACCCGGTTGTCATTTTCATAGAAACACCAAAGCTTGGACAGTACAAACGTCTGTCAGGTCTATAAATATAAGATAAATTATTTTTATCTCTGATTCACCAAAGCATAAGCCACCCGTCGCAACTATCCGTAATATATTACTACTACAAAGATGACTCACAAAATCTTATCAATAATTTGATTCATATCAAATGATTTAAAAATGAATGATATTATCTTATCAGAACCATTTACAAATAAGATGTCACATATTTGATAAGGCTTTATGGCTCAACTGTAAAGATTAATAATCCTAGATACTTGGAAATATTGTCCGATTCATGAAAAAATACAAAATGATTGAGGAAGTATCAAACCAAAAGGAAAATGCTGTAATAATTATGGTTTTATTTATTTTGGTTTACCAATAATTGTTTACACTGTAATGTGCTTAAGAAGACATGTAATAAATTAAGAAATAGTGTAACAATCACTTATAGGTAAACTCCGCTTGCCTGCCCGCCAAGTTATACTGTTATTCTACATAAGTTGATGAAATAAACATTTTTATTTAATCTGGGAGAGTATTAAATACAATTTTATAAATACTGTGTAATTTACAGCCACATAAATAGCCAATAATGGCAGTTAAAAGCCTTTTATCTAAAAAAACTGACTTAAATCTGTTTTCCTTCAATTGCCCTTTTGTGTGTGGCCACAGGAACTCTTTTAAGCAATCCCATAACCCTGGCAAGCACTTACCCTAGTAGGCCCTGACCTCACCAATGTTTTAAGTAAATCCATTAGCTAAATAACTAATTGAAGCAGATGTGTACAAAATGTCAGTAAATACTTACGTTTTGGAGTATCTGTGTAGCATACAGCCATAAGGCTGCCACTCATGGTCACCTTTATACCGACCCGATGTTAGTAGCCAGGTGCATGAATCTGATCCTGTGGACACAAGTACAAAAGACACCAATAAGATAAGTAGGTATGTGTAAAATATCAGTGGTTAATGTTCCTGTTTTTTCTCTACATTTGTTTATATATTTATACCGGGAACTGCAATGAAACTGATACACCACAAAATAAAAAAAGAATTTATGAGTTTAAAGTTTACATTTACCATATCTGAGATGTAGAACTCCGTGATACCCAATAAATCCTATGACCAACACAAATGCTACTAATTTCGCATTTTCCACATTAAGCTGATCTATAATCCACTCCGCCGAAGACTTTTTACTGTGAGAACCCATAGCCCCCGATTAATTTCAATTAAAATTTCGGCAAAACTTGAGAAACAATCCTAACGCAAATACAATAGCATTTCGTGTTTACGACAGTACCGATATATTGATTCGATCAACGTAGAAAATGGAAACAAACTTTGTTTATCGATAGCAAATTAGAGTGAAATATTAATTTTATTTCCATTTGTGCAATTTGCAAACAACAAACTATTTCACATCATCACAGATAATAAAATTATTTGACGTTTATATCAAACAAGCACAGAACACGGACGCAGAAAACTAAAAAATATTAGAGGTGTTAGTCCAAAACCAATTAGCTCTTCTTCCCTCAATTAGTCGATTTTTCTACATTACATGAAACTCGTGTGAACGTATCCGAACGAAGTAAAATTGCAGTGACGTTAATTTAAGGGTGTTGCAAGGGATAGAAATAAATATTATTTCCAAAATACTGTATTCAGGCACGTAGTATTTTATTTTGCATTAAAATAGGGTTTATTATTAAACTTTAAACTGATATAAAAATAAATATTCGAATAAAAATGCATTAAAAGCAAATTGAAATTAAAAAATATCATCAGTGTTGCTTTTTGTTGAAAAATATAAAAAAATCTAAATAATGTAGCAGATTTATATTTTTACACTAGTAACATCAAACGTCTAATTGGATTACAATGGCGGCTATGTCCCCGTCTGAGGTAAGTAAAAAATAATTAAAATAATACGCTTTACGAAACTCATTAATCGTTAATGCTTAAGGTATATAAAGTCTTTCATATAACAGTATCGAAACAATTACTTAAATAACAATGAATTCGTAAATCTAACGAGGTCCGTATTGTGACAGATTTGCTATTAGATTTTTTGTCAAAATCATAATTTTATTGGTGATGAAGAAAATATGCTGTAATTTTGAAACTTGTACAAATGCTTAAGTTTTCTCTGGCCTGGAAGGCGGAAAGTTATGTAAAAGTCACAAATTTAAAACATATACATCAACTCATTGGGAATAAATATTGTACGATATCTGTTTTAGCGGAGATTACAAAAAGAACTTATGTCCCTGATGAAAGAACCTCCACCAGGAGTCACCGTAGACGGAGATCAGGCCAGCCAAAATCTAACACTGTGAGTAAACACCTGCTAATTCCAATTACTCAAGAATATTTTTCTGAAGAACCATATTTTTGTTTCAAATAATAGGTATGTAAACATTAATCAATTTAATTCGATCGTCTTGCATTATATATAATGTTATTGTAATAATAATAGCATGGTAAATTTAGATGTTTTGTTGAAGCCTTGGTCTGAACTGAATGTAGAATTATTGATGCCAAAACAACATTTTAAGCTGATGTAAACATTGATATGTTATAAATAGTACTTGATACAAACATATTACTTATTCAATTAATTAATCTATAAATAGAGATTCTAGAATATAGTATTTTCCACTTTATAGTTTTTTTTTTTATAAAACCAAATAAACTTGCAGGTAATTGCATTTTTTTTATAATCCATTCTAAAACTAGTAACTGTAGAGGTCAGATAGGCAGTTGCTCCATATATGTAAACCACTGGTACAAAACTGCATCTGGTTAGACTGTAAACCCCAACACAGTTGACATAAGGCTAGGCAGATAATGGTTCAACAACCAAATGTTTTTCAATATGTCATAATTAGTAAAAAAAAACAATACCTTTTATTTGCATTTTAACTAGTATTATAAATGCAAAAGTGAGATTGTTTAATGCACTTTTATGGTAAAATGGCTGAACCCATTTATATTAAATTAAATATAAATGAAACAGAGATAGAGAAGACCCTGGAGACAGTTATTGGCTACTTTTTATCTGGATGCATAAAGCAGTTTCCTTGAGATGCAGATGAAACAGCAAGGCATATAAAAATGCATACAGTATAGAGACCACTTAAAATGTATGATGCAACTAAGTTGTACTGTTCACTTGAGTTATTTTGCAATGTTTATGTCATGTGATGCTATTTATTCACGATCATGGCTGTGGCGTCACTGCCCATGTGTTGCATACAATAACACATTTTAAATTTATTACATTTTATTCCCCATCTAAGATGTATTATTTATAACTAGCTTCTGTCCCTGACTCCGTCTGCATGGAGTAAAAATTGGGACTAGACATCGGGATAAAAAGTATCCTACGGGCTGACTAATGGTGAAGGAAAACATTGTGAGGTAACCTGGACTTAAAAAGTCTGACATTGAAGTGCTTTGAGCAAGCGGTGATCAATGCTCAAGCCTTCTCTGTATGAGAAGAGGCCTGTGCCCAGCAGTGGGGCAATATATAGGCTGATGATGCCAGGTTTTAAACTATGTGTGTACCAAAGTATTTAAAACATATGCACATCAACACAAACTTTAGCATTTATAATAGGGTAAGATAGATATAATATCAACCTTCAATTCGTTTTTCACACATAGTAGGTCACCTATTTAGGTTGACCAGATTCACTAGCCTGCTGCTTGGGTCCAGACACCATATGATTTCAGCTGTAATTATAATACTAATAAAAGTGTCTTTTCTCTACACCATGCCATGCTTTGAATTTATCAGATACGAAAGAAACCTTAATACAGACTGTTATGCCCATAAGAATGTATCCATGTGAAATATTCTCTCAAAAAATTGTAATGGTCGGTCCAGTCATGGCAGACTCCAGTGACCATCAGCAACAGAATGGTCTAGTCTCATACACACAGCACAGTCTTATTTTCAATACAGTGTGTGTATTTCTAGCAGGGTGAATATGAAATGGTGTAGATTATTTAGATATCCATATTTTTATTATGTGGCATGTCTAAATATTACTATATCACCCAAAGGTAGAATGGTAGAGAACACCTAATGAATTAAGTCCGCCATTGTACATTTTTTGTGTGGAAAAAGTACTATAAATAAAAAAATATTTTTGTTTCTGTTTGTCAGGTGGACAGTTCACATGGAAGGTGTTCCCGGCACACTATATGAAGGCGAAAAATTTGTATTGCAATTTAAATTCACAAACAAGTACCCGTTTGACTCCCCTGAAGTAAGTGCTATAGTTTATTTACTTATATTTAATTAAAATTTAATAAATAGCTACATATACTACTACTCAGCTGCATGAAGTTAGGAAAGGCTAGGCAGATGATTTTAATTAACAACATATATATAAAAAGGTGCCTTAGTCTTGCTTACCTTATATAATTTCTTTAGAGTTTACAAATACAGTTAGAACATGCTTTATTTATTATAATATTATTGTACAATAGCTTTTATTATAGGACACCATGAATTAAGACCAATAGAAGGACATCACATTTGTTGAATTCAGTTCTATAGAGTATTGAGATAGTTGTTTGTTCTCAAGGGTATTCCATTCAGATGGGAAACACCAGCAAAAAAAAGGGATAATTTTAAACCTTATTAAAAAAATAAACTTAGTTTATCAATTTTATCATTCGGGCTGTGCGATTGAACAAACTTACCTACCATACCATCCTAATATTATAAGTGTCGACTTTGTCACACTTTCACAGTAAAATGGCTGAACCGATTAAGATGAAATTTGGTAAGACGATAGATGCGACTCTGAAGCTGTTATAGGCTACTTTTTATCCGGGTCCATTAAATAGTTCCCCGCGCTGGTAAAACCGAGAGACCTACAGAAAAAGATATCCAAATTATGTTTGGAATAATTCTATGTTTCACAGTTATTGTTATCCGTATGGTTCAAGTTCAGTCAAAGAATCAGCATTGCCATCCAACGTGGCAATGCAGCCAGCCTTTCGGGCATGATTCCCGTTGACAGCGATGTGGATGAATATTTTGATGCCTAATTTAATTAGATTTTTTTATTATAATGTTTTGATATTGTAGGTCAAGAGCGGGTGTTTGGGGGACTTTTGTAAATCTGACGGTCAAAAAGTGCTGATTGTCAGCCTAGTTTGAATAAATAACTCTTAAATTTAGTTATTACTAGCCGTTTCCCACAGTTTCGCCCGCATCCCAAGGGAACTAATTCGCGCACCCGGGTAAAAAGTAGGTAGTTAAAAGGTAATGTCCTTTCTTAGGCTCTTAGACTATCTGTGTACTATTTATTTTTTTTCATTTAAATCTGTTCAGTAGTTTTGGAGTGAAAGCGCGACAGACAGATTGACTACTTTCGCATTTATGCATAATATTAGTAAGGATTGTTTTTTTTTTTTTTCATTTTAATCTGTTCAGTAGTTTTGGAGTGAAAGCACGACACAGACAGACCAGACTATTTTCGCATTTAAGCATAATATTAGTAAGGATTGTAAATATAAAACAAAGTTACATATGTCTAGATTACATTCAATGTGTATGTGAATCCAAGCAGGAAAAAAACATTTTCCTCTCCATAGAAAATTACTTAAAAAAACGTGAGTGACCATGATAGTGCTAGTTCGTACTCGGACCTTCGTAATCTGCCTTGGCACTCTTACTATGGTAGGGCTGCCCTCACCTAAATCGCCGACCCTGGACTAAAAACTCCCGGATATTTGAGTGATTTTATTTTTTTCTCCCACTTTTTACGATTTGTTTACCTATCTTTCAATTAATCGGGATCGGATATCAGGTAAAACCCAGACCCAAAAACTGTCCGGGTTTTCCCCGGCCGTTCTTACAAAACTCCGCCCAGACGTACCCAAGACCTAAACTAGGACAAATCCGAAGAAACCCGAATGGGTATCTACTAAATGTAGACTCTTTTTTATAATGCGTATTTTTTTAACCCGTGACCTCAGCATCATCATTCATCGCCCTATTTTACTATCCTACTGCTGGCTAAAGCCCTATTCTCATACAGAGTAGGCATGAGTATCGATCACCACGCTTGCTCAAGGTGGATTGGCCATTTCAGACTTTTTAGTCGATGAGTCTTACGATTTTTTCCTCTATCGTTAGTCAGTGGTGTCCAAGCAAGATACACTTAGGCCCAAATTTACCGACAAACTAACAGTCCGATCAACTAAAACAGCTGTTTACAATAAATTAAAACTTCCAAGCTTCAAAGAGAAACACTATTATTTGTGCTGTTTATTCATTCATTCACTCATTTAACAGTCAATTTATACCAACCCGAGTTTAAACAAGAAGTGGGTAACACGAAAATTCTCGCTTCGTGGTTAAAAAACGTTTTTGTTTAACGGGCCGATCACGTAACTTGAACTTGGTGATCTTGGCCCTTAGAAAGAACATATGACTTTAAAAAGTCACATTGGTACTTGCCAGGTTTCGACCTTGCACACTCGTACACGAGGAGGCTTTAACCACTAGGCCACTACGAACTAGTTTTTAACCTGGATGAACCCGGCTGTGCGTAATAGTTACATCAAGTTGCAGTGGTCAAACGGCTAGTTAATTATTTAATATGCTGTCAAAATAAGCACATGGTACTAAAATGTAGGTCGTTATTTGTTTCCGTGAGGTGATGTGATGACTAAAACGGGCCGGGTTATGAATAAAATTAACTCAAGATAACTGCCGATTAGATTAACTGAAATAGGTTACTCGACAAATTCTTATCAACAGGGCAACTTCACTGTGCGAACAAAATATTTGACAGCTTGTAAACAATATTTAGTTTTGGGACTCATTTATAAGAACTAGTCGTTTTGGGCGATTTCACCCGCGACCCGAGGGAACTACTAAACGTACCCGGATAAAAAGTAGCTTATAACGATCCAGGGTCCCATCTATCTCCGTGAAAAGTTTCGGCGTTTCACCGTGGAAGCGTAACAAACAAAAACTCATATTCGAATTTATAATATACTAGCTTTCCGCCAACGGCTTCCGCGCATGGGCTATACGAAAAATTAGAATTAAGTCGAGAATTCATTTTTTTTAAGGTTTTTATTTTATATCAGACCAATTACAGGTACTTATAAAACGTCAAGAATAGAAGGTGCGCGGTTCCAAATGTCAGTTTCATACAAACTTTGCCCCCCCTTTTTCAACCCCTTAGGGATAGAATTTCGGAAAATCCTTGCCTATCAGATGCCTACGTCATAGAAATAACACCCTTCAAGTTTCAGGTCTTTACGATCAGCGGTTAAGGCTGTGTTGATGCGTCTGTCATTCAGGACAAAGCATTTTATATGTATGGATTTCTCTGTTAGTGAACAAATCTAAGTAAAAAGTTTGGAGTAAGGAAAAATGATACCTTTGTCCCAATTCCTGTTCAAAACTGCCACAACTCTGCTATTTACGCCTAAATCAATTTAAAAAGTATTTACTTTTCTCAAAGCCTCTGTTTTTCTCTCAATGCCAGTAGATAATTAATTTACTACCATTGAAATTAATTAATATTCTTCATTAAAAAATGGACTATCTATTGTAACAATGCAAGTGTTTTCACTTCGTCTAGTAATCTAGTTTGCAATTGTTTCAAATTCAAGATAATATTATTATCGAGTAAATTATTTTCTTTTACGTATTCAAAGACTGTGTCCTTGCAGCTTAGAAACTGTTCGTTTCGACTTAATTAAAGGGCTGATTTTCTCCAATTGAAACTAATCTCGTTCAAGTAACCTAAACTCGGTTCGAGTTCATCATCATCAGCCTATATACTATCCCACTGCTAGGCAAACGTCTGTTCTTATACAGGGAAGGCATGAACATTGAACACCACGCTTGCTCGAGACGGATTAGCGATTTCAGTGTTTTCAAGTCTTGGTTTCCTCACGATGTTTTTCCTTCACCGTTAGTCAGTGACGTCTACTTTAGAAAAGTACCAACGTTCTTGCCAGGTATCGAACCCGCACACTCGTATACGAGAGGCAGGTGACTTAACCACTAGGCCACCACGACTTCCCCAGTTTAAGTTTGCTTTTCTCTATCATTAACTGGATTTGATTAAACCTGGATTAATTTCTTGATTTTTGACGATTATTTTTGGAACAGTGCACAAAATTCTACTAGCAATTCTAATAACATTCATCATTTAGCAATTTGTGTAAATACATGTATAAGATTTACTCAAAAATTACTTATTGGATTTGGATAAAATGTGGTACACACATAGTTTGTAACCTGGATTACGAACTATTTACGAAACCGCTAAGAAAATCTAATTGAATAATAATATTAAGTAAAATATAAGTACTAAAACCTGCATTGCTCGCATATTGGAAATGATCTTTATTAATCAAAAATAATCTGTAAATATTCTATTTATAGATCGACGCATCAATAACAAAATTGTATCGAAGTTAAACGTCGTTATTCAGACCTAAAGGTTACTCGAATAATTATGGCTACAAATAAAAATGTACACACCAAAGTATCGATCCATTCTCTATTTGTATTTATGTTTGAAGTTCTGTCGATATGTAATAATTGACTTCGAAGCCATATGCAAGGCTAGGTTTAGACCACAGTAATGCATCGCCTGAACTAATCCGGTTAATTATTAATCCAATTAAATGATTCAAATGTTAATTCAATTAAAGTAAATCTCATCTCATAGCATGATGTCTTTAGCAGACATTGTTATTTTTAACGCTGCCCCACACATTTGCCTCGATCTAGAAATTTCTCCTGTTTTGTAGGTGCGTTTACAAATACATAACCTACACATGCACAAACACCCAGACCCGGAACAATTTTAGTTCTCCCGCGCGGGAATCGAACCCGTGGCACTAAACGCAGCGGTTGCCACGCCAAAAGAGCCATCATCGGTATTACTTGTAATAAATTAATACCTACTGCATTTATTTCCCGCATGCGGGCTATGGAAGTCGTTTCTATTTCTGCGGTAACTACGTGCAAACTGTCAATGCAGACATCAGTTTAATTGTGAATAATATGACGCGCCGCTGCGCCATTCTCGAGTGTTCGGAATTTGTAATAAACTATTTTCAGATCGTCCTCTTAGTAATAGGTACCTATATAGTTTGTTGTACAGACAAACTTTGTTTACCATTGGAAAACCGTTACGGAGTTTTCGCACTTGTACTTTTGGTTTTTCGTTTAGTAAAGTTTAGTCGTCTTTGTAGCTTTTACTCAGACTTAAACTCCAACCTTTAAAAGGTCATACTTTTGTGATTATTCTGACGTAAAAACTAGTAATTCGCTATCGTATAAAATATAGATAGCATTTCTGAGACACTCGCAAAGTAACTTTTATTTTGACAAAATGCAGGCTAAGTAAGCCTCAGTGGTCGACGGATCAAAAATAAACTGCGCTTGGAACGGTCGGTCCGTGGATGGGTGACCATCTATGTCATGCCGAGACTCTTCCATGCCACGGAAAGCACGTTAAGCCGTTGGTCCCGGCTGTATTTTGTAGTTCTTTGAAGTAGTCGGGTAGTAACAAACCAGACTGTCTGAAAACTAGTCTTACCAAGGGGTATCGTGTTACTTGGTAGCTGGTTTGTGGAGGTCAGATAGACAGTCACTCCATGTAAAAATTTGGTTGGCTGCATCCGGTTAGAATGGAAGCCGACCCCAGCATAGTTGGGAAAAGCTAAGCTGATGATTGTGTTTTCGAGGTAACAATGGAAACTAATGTATGCTTAAATGAAAGTCATTACAAATAGAAGCGTATTACATAAAAGTACACATGAACGCTGCTTAATTTAGCAAGAATCATATGCCTACGTAAATAGACGTAATAAATTTCGACAAACTTTCGCGTGTTAGTGTGCACACTTCAGATTAACACTGTTCTATCTAGGAAGTAGGTACCTACTCACCTACCTATGTCCTTACCGTCATACGCATTTGCATATCGACCGGTCACGCCAGTGTATTTTTAGAGGACATCAAATAAATTAGTTGTTCATCATAAACATCATAAACTTTTAATATTAGGTATTAATGCGAAACTCTCTGTCTGACTGTTATCTCTTCACACTTAAACGGTTCGGTTTTGATGAAATTTGGTATGGAAATAGCTTGATCTTCTTGGAGAAGGGTATAGGATAGTTTTTACCCAGGTACGGGAAGAAATTCCCTCGGGATGCGAGCGAAACCGCGGGAAAGAAAGAAAGAGAGATGGCTAATTTCCGCGGTTTCTTTCATTCAAACTACGAAGCACCCGGATAAAAAGTACCCGTACCCAATTTCATGCATGCGTAACAAACTCACTTTCGCATTTATAATACACTAGCTTCTGCCCGCGATTTCGTCCGCGTGGAATAGCGGTGCTCCGCTCCTATTGGTTTTAGCGTGATGATATTTAGCCTATAGCCTTCCTCAATAAATGGGCTATCTAACACTGAAAGTATTTTTCCAATCGTACCAGTAGTTCCTGAGATTAGCGCGTTCAAACAAACAAACAAACTCTTCAGCTTTATTAGTATGGATATTTTAATTCTTTAAGGTATAGAGTTCATTTGTAACTATTTACATTTCTTGATATATGATATGCACACAGATGGTTGCTACTATAAAAAAGATTTTGATTATACAAATATTTTGTCAGCTGTGTATCTGATACCGTATCGGGTGTATTATTGACACAGTTGCAGTTTTACTTGTTTAATTCTTGGATATCTATTCAATTAAAGCATATTATAATGGTTGGTTCAAATGTATGTCTAAATACAATAAGTTGAATATTGATGAATTTTGCGAAATTGAACACCTCAGATTAAAGCCATATTCAAGAACAATATTATGCAAAGTAAGGGATTTATAAAAAAAAATTACCAGAGATAAGCTTAGCCACACAAGATGAACTAGTAACAGACCCGTAATCAAGTAATGGCCTTAATTATTGCCAAGAGCACCGGGAGGTGGTGCAAAGAGGTACACATGCACCCCCTGCTATGAAAAAATATGAATAAAAATATGAAAACACTTTTTTTTTTGGCATCTAGGTTATTGTTAAAAGAAAATTGGCTATAATATGGAAGCAAGTCTAGGAACCCATAACATAGCTGCACACGTTAATTAAATAATTTAATGCACCGCCCGGAAATCATCAAAATGACTCCTCCCGCCGTGGGTGGGGTGGGAGGGAGCGTCAGACTCTTACTGACTAAAACCCATCCATGTTCCTTCCTTAGCCTATAGCCCCGGGTATGCCACTTACACATAAAACACAAAACTTAAAGTGCAAATAAGCAACACACCTTAACTGCAAAACCCGTGTCTAATTGAAATACGCGTTGTAAACCTGTGCTTACTGTAACAAATGGGTCATTGCGCTGCAGTTCACCGGTTGAGACCAAATTAACTAGCTCGAGTAGAATCTTTAGGATCGTGGGCGGCTGATCCCTCGCGCTAAGTGAGTTTAAATCGTTTATTAATTGTGCTCCGGATTCTCGGGCGGGTACGCGTTAGATAATGCTCTTGTTAAATCAAGCCTTTTGAGTCGGAACACTTAGGTATACCCGAAGTAGCTGTGTTTTATTTTCTGAATGCTTTTCTCATTAAAGGCGTAAGGGAACGTATTTAGTATTATTAGAATAGAATATTCTTTATTGCACACAAAATAATGGACAAAATACAAGTATCATACAGTAACGGTTTTTGATAAGTTTTTAATGATGTTTTGTTAATCGAAAACAGGCTATATTCTGCCATTGTTGACCCACTATAGGACAAAGACCCCTTGAATGGCATTTTCAATAACCTATCTTATCCTTGGATTTTCTCACTAGAGATAGAATAGATAGATAAGTTATTGAAAATGACTAAGTAGATATTGACATCTTGTTTTTTATTTTCAAATGGGAAATCATCAAGTGACCTCTTCCGCCGTGGGTGGGGCGGGAGGGACTCTCAGACTCTTAGTGACTAAACCCATCATCCATGTTCCTTCCTCAGCCCTTTGTATTCCGGGGGCGCGGTATCTCTTTCGAACGTCCCGCAGCCCCGGCGGGAGAATTATTGACATCAGCGGTCAGCCAATATGACTTTTAGATATTAAAACTACTGTTCTATATTCCAGGTGACGTTCATAGGCAATAACATACCGATCCACCCGCACGTGTACTCCAACGGCCACATCTGCCTGTCCATACTGACAGACGACTGGTCGCCCGCGCTGTCCGTGCAGTCCGTCTGTCTGTCCATCGTGTCCATGCTCAGTAGCTGTAAGGAGAAGGTATGTTATATTTCTATGCGGCACAAGCTGTATTTATCATTCTTACTCTTTATAGCTAACTCATCACTTTACTAAAGACTTCTTCTTTGTATTATTGTGTGGGGCTGCAGGTATTCTAACCTAACAAGCACTAGTGTCAGAGTTTTCTCAAATTCGCCTGCCGGCCTTTGACATGCAATACCACTTTATTAGTGGTTTTTATGAACTCCTTTCGTTGATTTTACATGTAGGAGTCCTTTGAACTACTATCCTAATCATAAGTGTAGAATTAAACCAACTTTAGTTAAGCCCTTTTTAGGGATGAGAGAACATCAAATGACTCCTCCCTCATTCTTTCATATTTTATTGAAATTGAATCTTCTGCTTTTCTCATTTCAGAAACGACCACCAGATAACTCATTTTACGTTAAGACCTGCAACAAAAATCCTAAGAAAACGAAATGGTGGTATCACGGTGAGTACACTACAATATTTATCTGAAAAATTTCGTTCATGTTAAATTTGAAGACATTCAAAATGACCTTGGGGATATAAAATCTCAAAACCCCAGTAGTGAGCCAACCAGGAATATGGATAATAATAATTGTAACATGTTTTCCATCAACAAGACATCATGCTTGCTTTTCTCCGAAGAGTTATCTAGAAGAGCTTACGGCTAAGTAAAAGTCGCATGAGTCGATCGATCAAAAGTTAAGCTACGCTTGGCGCGGTCGGTCCATGGATGGGTGACCTATGTCATACTGAGACTCCTCCACTCCGTGCCGAGGAAAGCACGTTAAGCCGTTGGTCCCGACTGTCATTTGTAGATCTTTGACAGTAGTCAGAAGTCTGACAACCAGTCTTACTTCTATTATTAAGAATTACTATTGTACAAGGAAATATCACCAAACAGCTGTCAACGATAGCTCATATTGTAATAAGCGTTATCTAGTCAGATAACATTATCAAGGCCTGTGAAATCTTGCTGTACAATCAATACATCATATTGTCTATGTTTGGATAGAGATATCAATATTTTATTTTAGTTATTTGTATTTGTGTATGTTATTCTAGAATGAATTTCAGTTTTTTTTTTATTTCACGGGCAGTCCACTCTTTTCTTCAATCAGAGGTGATTTATCACAGATATTTCATGGGGGTATGTTCAACCGTGGTGACGTCAAGTGAATATTTATAGTTGAAATATATCACTGTAGGGAGGCATATTATGTTAATAGTATACCATATTTTGAAAATGTTATGACTGCCACAGCTGTGAAATAATTAAAAATGCAGGATCATCTGCGCTAGTATTTTCCTCAAAAGAACTTAATCTGTATACAACTTATAACAATACGACATATTATATCCTTGTGATTTAACACCAAATTTTCCAGATAATGACATACTTGTAATATTCCAGATGACTCCGTCTAACAATACATCGCGTCGCTGTATCGAGCATGGACGATAAATCTCAGTATGTGTTAAGTGTTATAACTATACGGTATGTTATTGTAAAATGTTATGTACATACGACGCGCATGCGCGACGCGACGCGCTCTGCGGGGGCCCGCACGCGCCCTGAGGGGCCCGCATCCGACCCGCGGGGCCCGCACCAGCCTGAGGGGCCCGCACGCCGCGGCCCGCACCGGGCGCCTGCTGAAGTCGGCGATGATAAATTCACGAGTATGAAGAAGCTGGAACGTATTGAAGATTTGGGTAAATAGTACAATTTTATAATTCAACTGTATGTACATGGCTACTGGCTACTCACGTCTTCTGTCTACGATGCTGTTTGTGTCCAAACAGTTTATAACATCTCTCGGAATAAGTTTACATGTTATTTTGTGTCAAACTAATTGTTGTCATGTGTCGTCGGATTTGCAACCTAGTATTGTAATATTTACTATGCAGTTACCCAGATTGTTCAATAATGCAGCTGTGTACTAAAAATTGTAGCTAGTGAATATTCGCAGTGTACCCACTACCCTACACTATGAAGATCCACACTAATTCTTTGCCTAAATGTACACATTTACATTGTGATATAAAATGTTTTGAGATGTGCACGAGTGCGAGCACACACGACTAGTTGTCGGGTAGGCACGCCGCGTTTGAAGCTTAGCTATACATACCAACGGAGAGGATTTGTCAGTGCTAAATTAAAGATATACTTGTAAGTAGAGTAATAGGGTATGAACTAATAATGTACCGCATATTGGAGCCTTTGTTCGCGCATCAGTCATCCTTTGTTTAGTTGTATATAATTTTTAATTTTTACTCTTATTGTGATTTTACCAAGCCGATTGCAATTTACTCACGCTATGTCAATGTGGTACTGGATTACATCATTTTCGCTTAAAGCCTGTTTACACTCGCCTACAATTGTTACTTAATGTTACATTTACAACTGTAAGTTACATTGAGGCTTGACAAGCATTTAATTCGAATTGTAACAAAAATCAATTTATAAAAACAATGTAAAGTTTTATTTAAAATTTATTATATTTGCGCATTAAGGCTTTAGGAATTTTAGTCAAAACGCTTAATGTCTGTTCATATTAGTTCATTATTTAGCCAGTCGAATTATTTTCATAGGATATTTTGTGAGCATAATGAAATGCAATAAACTTCAATAATTTCTGTTTTTATATTTGTAGGTAAATATTCTACGTGATGATGAATGTAATTTTGTATGAAATTTTATTTACGTATGTCAATAAGGGATTCGTTGAATCATAGACTAAATATTATATATGCGACCTAGTTATACTCGCTGTGAATATTTGTTCATACATTGTCGTCCGCCGCCGGTCCGCGGGGACTGCGCAGCCTGCGAACACCACTTTATATTGCAATGCATCCAAATACTAGTCTACTACAAAGTATTTTCAAGTGATTTAGAGCTAATAAATAAATTCAGAAATAAATGGTCGCTGACGGAACATTTTATGTATTTCCCCTTTCACTTTGCAATATACCGGTGCTATGTTGAGATCTTAAATTCACATTTGTAAAAGTTTTGTCATTTTTTATGATTGTAACTTTCACATTAGGCTAGCAACACATTCCTGTATTATTAGATAACAAATTGCTGGGTGATGTAAACTTTATTTATGATTTACGGAAATGCATTAATTGTGTATTATTGAAACAACCTGCTTAATTTATTGAAATAAAAATATAGTTAAACATGTTTTCGTATTTTTATTCCGTTTACCTATAAATTATTGCACACTACATTGATGTGTGAGATGCACAACAAATGTTTATACAGTAAATAATTTTATTGGATTTACCCATTTTTGATTTCGAAGAGATAATAGTGTTGAAAATATGAATATTGCAATGTGCATGCACTATTATAAAACAAACTAGAGAATAAATATGACACATAAAATGATATCAATAAAAAAAAACTTATTTTACTAAAATACAACATACAATAAATATTGGTCCTGTATAAAAACCACATGTTTTTATTACTGAAACTGTTCTAATTAACCAATTGAGAACTAGAAAGGAAACATTTGAAATACGTATATGGCCTAGTATTAGCTCATAAATTGACGAAGTTAACAGTATTGCCATTGCATTCAATGATTCTATTAAAGTGCTGCCGATTTGCAGTGAGGCAATATACTGTCAGCCTTTTATACCCACATCCTAGTTGTTGCCACTTACTACTCCTAATAAATAAGGCGCCTTAAGCAATTGTAAATGATTTACTCAGCCGCTATGAATAAATAAAATATAATATACATTATTTCTTCCAGCATATTATAAAAACAAAATTATTCACATGATTCGATTTTTGCAAGTTATACAACATGAGATACCACAAAAGTATGCTAAGTACATGCTAATTTTTAGAAAGAGATAATTATTATTTCATTAAAATTATTTCAGTACAAATAAGTTAAACATTTTTAAGTCTCTCACTTAATTCATTACTTAACAACGAACACTTTGTACAAAACAGATTTACATAAAAATATAGGTTTTTTACAAACATTATGATTGATGTTTAAATAAATAAAAGTTCTGTTACTAATAACTTGGCTAGATTTTATCTGAGCTGTTTTAGATCTCACAATTTCTTTACACTACTATACAAATAAACAAAATTAAAAATGTTCAAGTTAATTTTTACCTATTAATTTAGGTGCTAAAAAGTCGTTTTTTTTTTACAAATCATGAAAGTTTATATTACAACCATTCATTTTAACTCTTTAATTTCACAGCCCAGGCCCACAAATATTCAAAAGAAAGATGTTATCAGCTAATTTACTCATTAAATACTCTGATGTTTGCTAAAACATTAATAAATTAATTACATCAATGTGAACTGGATTAGTATTTCAACTTATTTAAAAGTTATCTAAACTTATACAATGAGTAATAACCTTGTGCCATGAGACTTGGACACAATTTAAAAAAAAATACTGTTATACCAAATCAAAATTATAGCACTACACTATTTCGATATTCGCAGCCCTACAACATCCGCTTGTTGCTAGGTTAACAACACAATTAACATTAACTTCATTCGAGTTCCCTTACCATACATAACAAATTATTAAAGTCAGTCAATCTATTCACTTTCTACTAATGTACTGCATCCAACACTGCAGGCAATTTGTCCAGATAGTACTCATGATCAAACCTGGTCGCGAGGATGCCTCCAGACACCTTCACGTCGCTATCTGCTGAATAGTCGATATTATCACCTTTTATTGTCGTCATTTTACCTCGCACTGTCTTTAGTATCGCGTCTCCTGCGCATAAATCCCACTTTTTGATGGTGTTAGCGTGGAGGTACACGTCATATGTACCGTTAACTACCTCCATCACTTTGTAGCCGGCGCCCGCGGCTGAGGAGACCTGAGTTTTCGGGCCGTACGCTGCCATTGCTAACTCTGTCACCTTGCCAGGGTGCGAGCGAGAGACTACGACTCTTGGATGTTCCTTGTTTTCCTCTTTCTAAAAAGTAAAGAGTTTTTAATTATTGAAATGCTTTTAAATTTAGAATTAATGTTATAACACTTTGGTTGACCTTCATATTAACATAGAGCTCAATAATATTGTTTATATTCTATATAATTATATAATGAGTAGCTGAGTTTATTTCAGGTATTTTGAATCATTTGGATACTGGTAGTCCGAAATAGTCCTCATGGAAATATTTGCCCTAAACAGCAGTTGTGTTTCGTCCAATTTCTTGATGATGAAATAAGAGTGCAGTTAATGAACTATTTTAATTAAGGTAATTCAAACTTACATGGCCCACCATGGGCATGTTAGATGATGGCTTCTTAGTGTACCAGCCCCAGTATGTTCTTGGCAGGAAGGGGTAGTGTATGACCCCTATAATAGGCACACCCTTAATGGCAACACACACCATTGTTGTCACATACTGGTACAACCCCTCTGTAATCAGATAAGGTTTAATTAGTTTTCCCCTTAACCAAATATTGTTTAAATTTAAAATATTAGCCTGAGAAAGGCATTAAGGCTATATAGTCTTTTGTAACAAAAGCTTAAAACTTAATAAGTGTGATATGTATAAAATTAGCATTTTTCCTTGGTATTATATTGTACAGTAAAGAACTGAATATTTCTGAAGAGGCATTTTCCTGTATGAACATTATTGTTTATTAAAAAATAATACTAATTAGCTTAATTTCAGTCTAAAGGGCCAAGATTTGCATATTATCTATCATGTAATAATGTAAATAAAATTTTAATATCATACTACTTCATTGTGAAAAATAGCTGTAACTAAAGTGGCTTTAAGTACTGAACTCATTAATATTATCAAAACCATGGCATAACTAATTATGCA
The DNA here is from genome assembly GCA_963891755.1 of Pyrrhia umbra. Classification (NCBI taxonomy): domain Eukaryota; kingdom Metazoa; phylum Arthropoda; class Insecta; order Lepidoptera; family Noctuidae; genus Pyrrhia; species Pyrrhia umbra. The sequence continues at coordinate 1,294,698 of OY982929.1, read as the reverse complement.
ATTAACTGAAATATACACAATCACATAAGAGTTTTTTATTATTATTATTCTATGTTAGTTACAGTATTAATATGAAAAAAACATTACAGATTATAATATGAGGGATTCTAAATTCCTCATAATATAGAACAGTTTATATCACACCAGGTGTGACAATAAAGTATGTTTAGAACATTCTAGAGCAGAAATTATGTTGAATGATGACAAATTTACAAATAAAAACACTCTTTATAACATTTAAACAGGTTTTTGTGAACTGTGGCATGGTGCCTTAGAGTGTCAGTAGGTCCTACAGAGCAGTCAAGGAACTCCATGGATATTCTTTTCAATCATTCACACAGAGGAACCCTGAGCCTAGTGAGAAGAAGGGAGATGGTGAAAATATTATTATTTCTTTACACTGGTATACTCTCCTGTACGGTATACTACTGATATTCTCCAGTGACAACTGGCCCAAACATATTTAGGGAAAGACTAGCCAAATGATGCTGTATTACAATTGCTGAAACTCTTACAAGACTAACATAACCAACAACAAGAGCAATAAAACCTTTTTTCCTTATAACACTTTTTTTATAGCTCCTTATCAGCATTAATGGCAACTGGCATTAATACAATCTTTGGACTAATTATGGAAGCAAGAATTCAGAAAAATATTGCCTTTGGATATTATGACACAAATGCAAGAGAATAGAACTTATAATAATTGAGAATTATTGTGTAAAATAGTAGGCAAATTTTGTTTTCTCACTTTAGAGATTTGGGTCTATTCTATGGGTTTTTTTAAACAATGGAGTGCAATAAAAATATGTTTCTTTACTGATTACCTGTGTACTCCAGTGTGGCGTCTAACGGGTCGATCCAGACGCTGACATCCTTGACGTACACCAGTTCATCATTCATGTACTCCACAATACTGTTTCCTGGTAGACTTTGTTCTATATCGACCACGGGTTGGTCTTCACAATTTGTGCCACTCTTAGTATGCTCCTCGGAAACCACCGTCAGCTTCGGAAACGTGTTCTTTAACCCGTAGTACATTGAGCAATGCGAAGCATAATCCGCATCGGTAACCGGGTCGTTTACCCCATCCTGCGTTTTACCTTTGCTTTTAATATTTAGTTCATGGCTTTTCCCTTCCATTACCTTCTTTCCACCCCGCTCAGCAGCCACAATAGACGCTTTTAACAAACTCTTTAAATTAATAAGATCGCTTTTCTCCATAGGAAAGCTCGCATTGCCTGTGCGCCAATAAATTATTAAAAATAGTACAAATCCTAATGTAAAACATGCGAATTTATTCACTCTTAAAGTTCCACCAAAATTCATTGTGATATTTTTTACTTTCTTTTAAATTTACAGCAATTTTACAAATATTCAGGGAGTAATGTCAGGTGTGAGCTCTTTTCAAAACATGACATGACAGTTGACTTGGTGGCAAATATGTCAACTTTGAAGTTTTGGAAAAAAAACTTTGCTCGGATAGTACTACAAAAAGTTTACACAGTTTGTGTGAACTGAAAATAGTAAGTTTTCACACCTCTATACTGTCACTGTCAGAATCATAGACAGACGTTTTCATGGAGGTTTTAGTCTTTGGTTGTTATCATTTTCCATTTTTTTTTTATCATCAGTCTGTGACCGGCGTTAAAACGACACGCCAATAAAATCTCAAGTTCATTTTTTGTAATTTTTGTAGGATAGTATCGTACAATATTTTACACATTAACTGAAGCGTGAAACTGATAATTTAAGCCATACAAAATGATATTCGTGGCCATTTACGATATGGTAAGTTTCTCCTATTTAAAATAATTATGAGTCACTTAGCCTCTGTTTTGACCAGGGTTTTTAACTATTTCTTACCTTTCAGGCTGGCTGGTGGACTGTGGTCATGGCTTTCCAAGTAATAGTCATTTCTACTTACTTTTTCTGGAGCAAAAAGAAGTCAAAAACCTACGATCCTCTGTGTAATGGTAAACCTATAGAATGGAATCCAACGCCTATCGTGGAGCACGATGTGATTGTAGAGGAACCTCCTTTGATGGGTAGAATTGACGAGAATGAGTTGAATGTAGGCGCTACAAGCTTCCTTTGCCTTGACAAAGAAGAATACATAATAGATGCTGCATTGAAGTCTCTTGGGAAGTATGGTGTGGGTTCCTGTGGCCCTCGAGGGTTCTATGGCACGATAGATGTTCATTTAGAGCTGGAGGAACGTCTGGCTAAGTTCATGGAGGTGGAAGAGACATGTGTGTATTCCTATGGCTTCTCTACAATTGCAAGTGCAATACCTTCCTATGCTAAGAAGAAGGACATTATTTTTGCGTAAGTATTAAACTTAATAAATGAATGTATCTTAAAAGAGGCCAACTTATTCTAGTTTAATACATAATTGTAATACATATAGTAGTGAGCAATGCTCCTTTATCAGTCAGAAATTTGAGTCCTACTTTTTTAATAAAGTTTTAGGTACCCTATGTAACTTTTATATCATTCAGGCTAAGAATGTCCTTTCCCAAAATGTCCCTTTCCCGAATAATCCATTTCCTAAAATGATCCTTTCTCAAAATCTTAAAGGACATTCTGAATGTTAAAATATCCCTTGGTTTCAAATAGTCCCTTTCCCAAAAAGTCCCTTCCCCATAATGTCTATTTCCCAGAATGACCCATTTCCCAAAACACCCCTAGTATATCAAGGAAATAGTTGATCACACAAATATAAAACATTCAGGGTCTCCCTTTGACATTTGAGAAAGGATTATTTTGGGGAATGGACATTTTGGGAAAACCAATTCCTGTAAATTAACTAGATCTTATTAAATTGATACAAAGCCAGTACTGAGGCCGATATATCAGTACATAAGTGTACCAACAGGCTTTTGGTATTGAGAGCAACTTAACCTTGATTTGATAACAACATTGATTCAAGCTTGAATCATGATATTTACATTCTATTTAAATGTCAGCTTGAACAGGTTTTTTTAAAGTTTACTAGATATATAATCAATACATTTTTAAAGTATATATGTATTGATTATATCTAATAAATAAATAAATAAATAATAATAAATATCTTTGGACAATTTCATACAGCGCCATCTAGCCCCAAAGTAAGCAATGCAAGCAAGCATGCTTGTGTTATGGGTGCTAGCTTAACGGATATAATACTTAAATACGTTTATAAATACATCATATTATACATAGACAACACCCAGACCCGTTACAGAAATTAAAATTCATCATTTCAATTTCTGCCCGGCCGGGAATCGAACCCGGGACCTCTTGCGTGGCATGTTGACCACTAAACCACTCAGGTCGTCAATATCTAGTAAATATTTTTATGGAAACTAACATCAAAGTTTTCCTTTACTACTGTTCTCTATCCAAAGTTTACTTTGATGCACTTACTGTCAAAATTGTTTTAATGGGATACCCCATTTCAGGACAAGTTCTTAATAAAAATTGGTTACTTACTATTTCAATTATAACATATAATACAAACCCATCAGCGAATCTAAAAAAATTCAAAGATTTGAATTTAAATTAAAATTTATTCAAAATCATTGCACAAAAATGTTATAATTAAAATAATAATTAAACCAATGCAATCTTATGCATTTCTTTATGTTATGATTAATTAAAATCGACTTATAAATAATGTATAAGTATGTCATGGACTAATGGCCTCAATAAATGGTGGGTGTGGTCTGTTACGATGGGACGACACTGTTGCTCAATCTCCTGACTAATATTATAAATGTGAATGTGAGTTTGTTACGCTTTCATGGTATAAAGTCTGAACCTATTTCGATAAAATTTGGTATATAGGTAGATGGAACCTTGGAGACAGTTATGGGCTACTTTTTATCTGCATGCATAAATTATTTCTCTCAGGAATGGCTAGTCATTGCATACTTAGCGTTATCATCATTATTATTTAATGCTTATGTAGGTGTCATACAAAGATTTGTCACTTAGAGTTTATTACAAAACTAGCATTATGTAGCAGTGACAGCTAGGTATTTATTTATGTTGCTGTCAGCTTAAGTTATGATTACATTTTGTTGTACTAAAATATAAGAATAACATTATCTTGCTGGACACAGCAGTTTTCTGCAAATAAAGCAAGATTAGGCTACCTACTTATACCTGTTCTGGTCTTTATATTATAAAGAATAGACATACCATATCCCTATACTAAAATATCCTCAAAAATTTCAGTGATGAATGTGTCTGGTTCGCAATACAGAAAGGCATTGAGGCATCCCGCAGTACCGTCCGCTTCTACAGACACAATGACATGGATCACCTTGAGGAGTTGCTGGCTGAAGCTCAGAAGAAGAAGGAGCTGAACCCTCGGAGACGAGCCTTCCTTATTGCTGAAGCCATTTATTTTAATACCGGGGAGATGTGCCCATTGAAGAGGTTTGTGCAGTTGGCTAGGAAGTATAAGCTGAGGATTATTTTGGATGAGAGCTTGACTATTGGGGTGAGTGTTATACTATGCTGATTTTGTTTTGTTTAACCACTTCATAGTCTGCAATGCAGACACAATAGTAACAATTGCTATGGCCATATGACTCATGGGGCCGGGAAGTTGTATGCATTATTGTTTTCCATCTTAAGTAATGGGATATTTGACTATCTTTATTTATTTTGCGTAAAATCTCTAGGAAAAGCTAGAGACATAGAAGAATTTATGATCTTCACTTAAAAAATATGATATAAACGTGAGGAAGCCTGGACTAAAATGTCTGAAATCGCCCATCCGCCTTGAGCAAGCGTGGTGATCAATGTTCATGCCTTCTCTGTATGAGAAGAGGCCTTTGCCCAGCAGTGGGATAGTAAACAGGCTGATAAGTCATCTTAAAAATCTTGAATAAAAGAATGTGTATGGGTCCTGGAAAACTCAAAGAATTGTAGTTTGTATTGCAGTAGGGACATATTATTATAATATATGTTTAATAAATAATTGCAGACCTATATTCTGCAGTTACTGCGCAAATATTATGCTTGAGTTATTGAATCAGCCACTGGAATGATTATTGGATATTTAAATTATATAAACATGTTCTAACAATATTATTAATTATTTGAATTTATGTAAATTATTTTTATTTACATAAATGTGCTCATGCTGTAAATAAATATAGGTACATACATATTTAGAATTAAGAGGGAGACTCTTTTGCCGTTAACCGGGCACAAATTAAGTCTCTGGGTTGTTATTGAGGAATGCCATTGACATTTTACTGGCCTAGGAAGCAAACACAGAACCTCATATTTAGTTGCACTTGCGACGACAAGCCAGAACAAAATCAAACAGACTCAAAGTGTCTGCTCAAAAGTCGATGTATGTTGTTCTATGTAACAATTCAAATAGCATACATTGAGGCGTTACAGAACATTCTTCAACCATTATAGCGTTGAATAAGACATTTACATAATAATAGGACCTCATTATACTGCAAGGAAGGCGGACTACTTTGCCATTCAGATTGGACTAATGAACCTACCTGAACATTCATTTATTTATTTTACATATATTTACATTTTTAAATATTAAATTATAAATATATATAAAAATATTTAAAAATATAAAAATAGTACACCACCGGCAACGGGAATATGGTCCAAGCTACCGGCGGTCAGGACCCCAGAGGGAGAAACCTCCTGACTATGCGTGCCGTATCCAGTAATACCGCTCTCTGTATCAAGCGCTTGATCCAACCATCTAACGAGAGCCTCTTTAGATGTAGATCGAGGCTCTTGGCTATCAAACCATTGGCTGAAACGACTATCGGCACAATGACTGCAGAGTCCACATGCCACATGTCAACAACCTCGTGAGCCAAATCAAGATATTTAATTACTTTTTCTTTTTCAGCTTTCACGAGAATAACCTACCTTATTGTTACAAGATTATAATATTGTAGGATATAGTACTCAGTAGTAAATTTACGGCAATACAGGATAATAGTTAAATAATAAACAATTAACTACGGAACTTATGTTTAAGAGCATTTATTGAACACAATCTTCAATCTCATAAAAATGAATCCCTATTTCCCTTGGTCAAGCGATGACTTGAGAACGACTTAACCGGTTTGGTACAGATATAGAGGGAATTCTGGAGACAGATATAAGGAGTATATCCGGGTGTGTTAAGTAGTTTACTTGGTGAAACAGCTAGGAAATTATCTATACTAATATAATAAAGCCGCCACCTCCTATGGTAACTAATGTAATCGTTTAAGAGTAAACCTAATGTGAGAACGCTGGTACCCATAACACATGTTAAATCTTAACATGGGTACTAGAGTTCACAGCAACACTGTATTTAACGCAACGATGATGCATAACACTGTATTCATGTTTATGTGATAGTGTTATTTTCAAAATTTTATGAAATAAACTTTATTTATTATTATTTATTTAAGCTGAAGCGTTTGTTTGTTTGAACGCGCTAATCTCAGGAACTACTGGTACGATTTGAAAAATTCTTTCAGTGTTAGATAGCCCATTTATTGAGGAAGCCTATAGGCTATATATTATCACGCTAAAACCAATAGGAGCGGAGCACCACTATTCCAAGCGGACGAAGTCGCGGGCAGAAGCTAGTACATTTACAATTCTTTACTCATTTAAACGTATTTTATCAATACAACAATAACTGCTAGACTAGCCATAACGGGTTAATTCCCTTTTACATACAGAGAAGACATGTGAAGATCAAGGAATATTCTAGTTTTTTTTTTTTTGTGTAGGGCATCTCGCAGGTCAACCTAGAAGGTTGTCGACTGCTTAACCGGGCTTGCCTGTGAAGTGCCTTAAATGAATTTAGGGCCTCCAGGCAGGGCTTAACTTACAAAACTAAGCGACTACACGCTAAGGGCACCCCCTAGTGGGGTACGGGCCTCGGCTTAGGGCGTCGCTGGGGGAGGACAGCAAGGGACAGGCTGGATCAGAATATATTATGATTATTATAATCGGGAATTTAAAAGCTATTAGCTCAGCTCGCGGGCTGGCTCGTCGAGCTAGGGTCGGGAGGGCATGGACAAGGTCGTCGCGACGGACCTCGGCGGCGAGGTCGATACGAATGCGGTCTGTATTTGTGTAGAGTGCTAGTGGACCTACTGCTCTCTTGGAAATATTCTAGAACAGTCCATATGTAGTAAGTAGTAATTGAGTTCGAATTCCACATGGAATGTGGGCGTCCATTGTAAATGGACCCCATGTGTATTGAAGAAGCATTAATTAGAACTTCGCCGCCGGCTTTTATTGCGGGATCTATTTCAAATGTCGGCCAAGTGTGAGTGTGTTTCGTAAATTAATTAATACAATTAGTTCGCGTTGAATACTGGCGCGTATACTGGAATGTATATTCCAGGGGACGTAAGGTATACCGGCCTACAGTAAACTTAAGTTTGCCAAGGTTTCACCTGCATCCTGGAACTATTTCGCGAACCCGGATAAAAAAGTATCTTATGCTAGTTCTTGAAAAGCTGAAAACTAGGTGCACGGTTCCAAAAAATGGGTCCTATGCAGAAGAACCGGCAAGAAACTCCATGGAGTAAGTAACAATCACACAGACTCACATCCTCACAAACATTTGCATTTAAAATATTCGTAGGATTACAGTGTTTTAAACACTGGAAAACAAACGTTAAAACTCAGTTGCATCCGTATCAGCTGGTTTAGACTGGAAGCCGACCTCAATATAGTTGGAAAAGGCTAGGCAGGAGTAAGACGGTTAATTTCCAGTTGTAACATTAACGTTATCCTCAGGTGGTAGGCAAACACGGGCGCGGTCTAACAGAGCTACTGGACGTGCCGCGCGATGAGATCGACCTCATCGTGGGCTCTCTAGAACATTCGTTCGCGACCGTCGGCGGCTTCTGTGCGGGGACACACTTCATGGTGGAGCACCAGAGGCTCTCAGGACTTGGTATGTTGTTTATCTTTAATTAATTTACTCTTTAATAATATTAATTAATCTTTGGTTAATTATTATTAATCTTTGATTTTTCGGACATTCATTTATTTATTTGATTAATTATTAATATTTGATTAATTATTAATATTTGATTAATTATTAATCTTTGGTTAATTCTTAATCTTTGATTATTTATATATTAAATATTTATCTTTAATTAAATTATATTTAATATTATAAATATATAAATAACTCGGTTACGAATTCACAGTAAAATGGATAAACCGATTCAGAAGAAATTTTGTAAGGAGGTAGCTTGTATGCTTGAAATCAGCGAGTAGTCATTGTAAACAAAGTGTTTCTCACGGTGCAAACTCGTATCCTAAGGAAACAACTTAACGCATAATCTATCTCCTCATCAATTTTATCCAAATAGGTTCAGTCGTTTTATAGTAAAAGCGTTACAAATAAACAAATATGCAAACTCACTTTCGCATTTTAATATTAGTTATTGTAATAATAATATAATATATGTTCCAGGGTACTGCTTCAGTGCGTCACTGCCGCCCATGTTGACGCAAGGTGCGATATCTGCGCTGGACATCATAGAGTCTAAGCCCGCCATCATTGATGAACTCAATGTCGTCTCCAAAAAACTTAACAAGTGAGTAAGGCTTTAACCAGATATCTCAGCCTACACTTTTAGTCTTACCTTGACTAGATTTGGAGTAAAAGGAATAGTTTTTCTGAAAAATATTTCATTTAAGTATTTTATTAAAAGTTTAGTTTTAAAAACATAAAATTTTACTATATGAAGGGCTTCTTAAGAAATGGCCGTATAAGCAAAAATGGCTTAATGACCATATCGTGTGCGAAAACTTGATAAGTCCTACCAGGTATTTTACCTGGAAAAATATATCATCATCAATCATCATCAGGCTATATATTGTCCCACTGCTGGGCACATGCCTCTTCTCATATAGAGAAGGCATGAGCATTGATCACCACGCTTGCTCAAGGCGGATTGGCGATTTCAGACTTAAGTCCAGGTTTCCTCACGATGTTTTCCTTCACCGTTAGTCAGTGGTGTCTAAGATATACTTATACTTGGTACTTGCCAGGTTTCGAACCCGCACACTCTTACACGAGAGGCAGGTGCCTTAACCACTAGGCCACCACGACGAGGCCGACGACGGGAAAAATATATGTACCAAGTGTTTTCACTTTTGTCCCTCTTGTAAAACTGAACTGTTATATATACACCCATTTTTCGTGAAGCCCTCGAATTATGTTGGCTAGTACTTTTCTTAATCAGAGAAAATGAAGTTTCCATACATTATTTTATAGGTATATCAGTAAAACGAATTTTGTTATTTGCAAAAATCGTAATTATGTAAAAAGGTAATACAAAATACTTCCTCATAAAATAGCTCTGACTAAGCTAACTGCAATTTTATAATGTCACTGATAACGTAACTCCACATTTAACTTGTGATTTGATAAGAGCACGCGACTTTGCAATGCGTATATTTTTATTGCTAGCGATAAATTCCATATGACTCAAACTATCGCTGTAAGTGGTTTATTCAGTTGACAAAATAACAACCCTTATAGAAGTTATAGAAGACTAGCTGTTTCCCGCGGTTTCACCTGGGTAAAAAGTAAGGGGACGCGCACCCGGGTAAAAAGTAACCTATATCCTTCTCCAGGGTCCCATCTACCTCCGTACCAAATTTTATCTAAATCGGTTCAGTAGATCCATAGATAACGAACTCTCAAACTTTACGTCTTTATTTTATTAGTATAGATGTGTGTACTACATTTCATCTAATGCAAAATGATGAGAATAAAATAAGGAGAAATGAGGTGGTCAGTTTTTTTTTGTAGTGATTCCTACTGTTCTTGTGATGTTATTTAAAAAGATCCAGATAATGTCTTCCTTTTATTTATAAGTCTGAAAGTTTTTCTTATGATGACGATAAGGTATATAAACACTAAAAACAAGAGTCTTTGAAAACGAGAAACAATAAATAAATAAATACTTGTTTTGCAATGTAAAGAACAAAAAAGTGAAGCCGTCTAGATTCAGAGATCAAGTCTTACCGCCATTCGGCTTATGAGCCTCTGAGCTATTAACGAACTGTTTTCAAAATAAAGTTTGATAAAAATACCAATCGAATTGAGAACCTCCTCCTTTTAGAAGTCGGTTAAAAAGGGGATAAAATAGCTCGATAACAAAAAGAGGCGTACAAGACAAATGGTGTTCAGATACAGATTATGAGCAAATAAAATAAGCATTCTGTGAGCCTAGCACGAATCACTTTCGAAAAGTATTCGTATCGAAAGCGATTTTCGAATCATAAATACAACCATACTAGAGCAAAATTTTAGTTTAAAATGTGTAAATAACAATTTTCAGCTTCCAAAGATATAATTAAAGTCATAAATTTAAATTAAAAGTTCGTAAAAAGCGAGTATATTTCATTTAAAAATCGCTGTCGATACGAATACTTTTTCGAAAGCGATTCGTGCTAGGCCCACTGCATTCACCATAAATAATAAATTGTGACTATATTTCTATTTCCAGAGCTCTCTCCGAACTCAAGTACTTTACGTTCCGAGGCTGCGAGCTCTCACCTGTCAAGCACGTGTACCTCAAAAAGGACGACCTAACGGACAGACTGAAGCACTCATACCTTCGAAATATTACCAACTACTGCCTTGAAAAGGGCGTCGCCATGACAGTAGCTGCGTACTTACGAGACGTTGAGATTAATTGTCCGGAACCATCCATTCGCTTGGCGAGTAGTAGAAAACTGACAGACGAAAGAATTAGTCTGGTATGCTCGTTGTTAGACGAGGCTTACGAAAAAGTAGGTCCGAAACCTGAACTGCAGCCTGTGTAGGTAATACCTTTGCCTTGTATATTGTCTATGGTTTTTTGGCGGGAAGTACAATTTTGTTTTTTTTTTTCAGACTTTGTTTTAAGTCCTTTTTTGAGTTTTAAGTGTATGCATTTAATTAATGTATTTCGCACCAATGCATAAATATTTATATGAAATAGATTAATATTTTTGTATTGCATTCCGATTATGAAATACTTAATTTACTTCTTAAGTTTATCATTGTTTTATGATTTACTAGCTTCTGCCCGCGACTTCGTCCGCGTGGAATAGTGGTAGAAAACCCAAATATCTTACGGAACCCTATTTTTTTCCTAAATAAAATTTAGCTTTCGAATGGTGAAAGAATTTTTAAAATCGGTCCAGTAGTTTTTGAGCCTATTCATTACAAACAAACAAACAAACAAAGTTTTCCTCTTTATAATATTAGTGTAGACAAAAAACTTATTAAGCGATTCAATGCACTGCAAATTAAATAAAAAATGCATTATTATCAATCGAATGAATTTGTAAGGTAACTTAGCTTTCGGTTCTAAGACAAAGGCTGGTTTCCTCTAGATGTTTACATTTAAAGGTTTGAAAACCTACTTATCGTTAGTGAAGTACTAATGCTTCGGCTACATTAGCGGGCGAATATTTGTATCGTGTTGGCGCGACAAAAACATCGTGTTCGGGTATAGGCGATGTTCTTGTCTACATTAAGGCGGGCGAAGATTCGTGTCGAGTTGACGCGATGCATCGTGCCGGATTGTGTTCTTAATTTTATTGAGATGGGCTCTGTAGTATGCCATCAATGAATCTTTTTTCTTCTTCATTTCTTCTACTGTGGTAGGCCAACTGAGCATATTTTTAATTCGAATCCACGCATCATGTACCAAGTGTTTCTTTTTATGGTTGGGGTCACTAGGATTCCATATAATACTCTCAGTTTCATAAAATTGAATAAATTCTAACACTTTTTCGTTACTCCACTCCATAGTGTAAATAATTAAATGCACGTCCGTCTCGCTTCAAAGTCTGGACGACACTGAATTGACGTAGATGTAGCCAACTAAGCGAATATTGGCGCGACAAATCCCTTTGATTCGCGCCAGTTTACCGACAACTCCCCGATACTACATCGTCTTCGGCCGAATACTACGCGATGACACGATGTACCCGGCCACATACATCGCGTTAACACGAATATTCGCCGTAGCCCGCTAATGTAGACGCAGCATAACAGTGGGTAAGACATTTTAAGTTTTGTTCCCATTTCCCCAATCCACCAAAAATGTCTTACGCACTGTTAGAACTTCACTGACGCTATGTCGAAAAAAATTGCTACCGAAATCAAAAGTGCCTGTGTGGTTACAAACTCACAACAGTCTTGGGTACTTGGCAGAGACTCGTACTTATCTACTCTGCGCTTTATAATTTACCAAACAAAGGAAGAATTATTAGTTATGGTTACTTACTTGTTAAGTATAGACAATATTATTATATAAGTACCTAACAATACATTTATAAGCAGACGTCTTAAGGGTTTCCTAAAATTTCTGTCAGCATCATTTCTAATACCAGTTAGGCTAGCATCTCTTGGTACATATTATCTAATGTTGAAAGAAAACTCGAAAAAGGCAATGATCATAAAACTTGATACAGTCATGTGCAAAAAGTAATTAAAAAGCTATTTTCTCATAGAGCATTGGTTTGAAATGTCGCAATACAATCAATTCTTAATATTATTAATGTACGTACATTATGTAAAAAATATTCAAGTCAATACATAAGCATTTATAAAAATAAATTACTTTTTGCATGATACTGTACAACCTAGATTTTAAGTATGTTACATATAATTTAGTGCACAATAATAGCTTATTTTACTGTTAATTAATGTTAAAATTGATTTCCAAATATTACTTGTTGTTAGATTAATAATAATATCGAATACTGGTTTATTTACATTTTACTTACTGGTTTTATGGCTGAACCATTATTAATAAAATTGTAGCCGAACACACTTACCCTTATATTACGAAGTTTATAGTATACGTGGCGGATAGGTGCCGTGAGCGAGCGTCACACCATTTGTTGTCACGGCAAATGGTGTGACGCTTACCTTGACCTTGGCGTTACTCCCACGCGAACCAATAGTTTTTTTTATTTATATTAATAAATATAAACTTCTAGTTTAATAAAATTACATTTCATGTCAAGAAATTGACAACATAAGTTGTTGCAAAGCAATTTCATCTTTATGTTCAGCTACTTAAAATCTATACTGGAATGTCATAAAATGTATTCATTGTTTTCTATTCAACCAGTTCACTTAAAGTATTATGAATAAAACCTCATGTTGCTTTAGTGTTAATATATTTTACTGTAGTGCGTTTACAAGTACATTAGCTTACATTACACTACTTTAATATCTATTTAATTTTATTTTATTTGTGTATAACTAGCATTTCCTCACGGTTACGGCATATGCGTGCCAAGTTGCATTAAAATACGTTCAGTAGTTCTCGCGTGAATGAGAGACGAACATCTACCCATCCAATCTCACGAACCAGTGATCTGTCTTATAAACTGGTATGTTTGTCTCTTTCTTAAGATGACGTAACGAAATCATTGCGAAATTTATTGTTATCGAATCAAAATAAATAGAATCGCGTTGGCTGACTAAATTAAATGTCACTACAAAACTTCATATATTCATTTTAGGATTGTAGAAAATAAATTATCAGTCAAACTATTTCTGCTCTTTAAATTAATTTATAATGAATAGTGGAAAATGAGTTATCGTGATCAGTTTATAATTCTAGTAGCAATATTCTTATTACTAGGTATTGCAGCTCTCAGTATCTATATGACGAATCGTTTTCTAAATCGACGGCACATAAACATATCGATTGATTAAAAGTTAAAAGCACCTCTCTATTTAGTATCGATTTTTCCTTCTATAGAATAGTATCGAAATAAAATGTTCATTAGTTTGTATAATAGTGCCTTGAATCTCATTTGATGTAAAAAGTATTGTCCGTGCTTGTTGTGAAAAAGGGTATAAGTTTTTTTTAAGCAAGTGAAGTGTACCGAAAAATTCTAGAAAAAAGGTTTATCTGTATGTGAGTCCTGTAACTTGTAGAAGGAAGACAGGGCCGATTTCACTGATCAATCTAACCATGATCAAGCTAATTAAACTGAGTTAATGTGTTTGAGTTTGACTTTTCCATTATGAATAGTAATAGTTTTAAATAAACTAATTTCTTCTCTGAACAACTGGTTTTGACGACATTTTCTAGAACTGTAACGAACAAACGATTTATTTCCTTTAATCTTGGCTTTGAACGGTGACATCAGCTATCTTTCACCTACCGATAAAGCATTTTTCAATATTTTTTTTGTATACTTGTAACTCACTTTCGACAAAATCCGACTTTTGCCATTTTCACCCAAAGCACTGGTTTATCAATCATAAACACATTCCGATAAACTTCAAGTATTATATTATTACGAGTATAATATATAGTTTATTTTATCCAAGTTATTTAATAATAATTATTAAAATGTGTTTTACATCAAATGCTTTTAACACCAAGGTGTATTGTCATAAAGATCATGGCATATTTATTTATAAAATAATCTTATTATAATGTAGATTATTAAAGTACAGTGCTTGTTATTACATGAATAAATATGAGACATTTTTAAATTGAATTATTATTTTAACTATTACTTTGAACACGACCGCTGATGGTGACAGTCTTACAATCACTAGATCTAAGAAATATTAACTTATAGCCTACTATAATACTAATTTTAATAAGTTTATACTTTTCTTATAAATAAATAATTAGTTTCATAATCGACTCAACTTTCCATACACAATCCAAATTCCAGTGCGAAAGAGACGGAGCAATATAGAACGAATAGCACTGTCTCTTTTGCACTACACTCTGAAATCTTGACTTAATGCTGCCTTAAGCTACAATAAGCCGTCTAGTGCAAAAGCCATAACAATACTTAACAGCTACCATTATCAAAAGCAACACTATTGGTTGCTCGATAGAAAGCTTTTGAACAATGAATAAATAATAATAATAGTTTCACTACAAACCAGCATCTAAAATCTAGCTGCACGAATTTAGTGTTGCCAGCTTTTATAATCCGTACATCAAGTGTTGCCATTAATCGGTAACTAGTTCGTCGCTCATGTGGCAATACCCGACGTTCCTCTTGAACTCAGTTTCATCAGAAGAGTGCAATGGTTTCCTGATCTCCATTAGCCGTCTATCCGTCTCTAAGGCCTGATTCTTGTACTGCAGGTCCTTGGTTACGCGTCCATGGTGGTTGAACATACCGTGGTACGTAGTGCTACGGAAAATACGTAAAAGGATTACTATACGATATCCTGCCTATTTCTCGCGAAAGTTTGCTCGTCATGCTGTCCCATGAACCGTGGTTAGGACCCACAAAAATAAATCAGATGCCATCAAGATGCCCCTTGGAATCAACCAACTGAGAACATATCTCGATTCCAAGATACTGAGTAATTGCTGATTGATAAACCCAATAATACTGTCCGAATTAGGAATCGAACCCAGGAACATGTTCAGTAATATTATTCGACGAATGGCCATAATTATGAAGACATCCTTAAACATATTTTGCGGCTGGTCAAATATGTAAGTACTCACAGAGCTTCTTCCAATTTCTTCTCCAGCATGTTGTGACTCATGTGGACTCTTTCGAATTCCTCTATAAGACCACGCATAGGTTTGTCTTGTACTCTCTCAAGCACTGGTCTTCTGGTCCTGGTCTCCAATCTAGTCTCCACCAGTTTAGTTGGGTTTATTTTATCTGCGACCGCTGCGCGAAGAGTCGCTATCTCCCTGTCCACTTTTTGCAGATTTTGTTCCAGCTGAAAGGTTTTTTGAAACAAGGTTTATTACTAAGTAATTAGGCCTTCGTCTTTTATTCGCTGCAGGATGATTTACATGTTCAAAAGCTATATCAGGTAACGATGTTGCGGGGCCCCAGAATACAAAGAGCGAAAGTAGGAATATGAATGGGTTGTATTCAGTAAGAGTCTGATACTCCTTCCCGCTCCGCCCACAGCGGGAGAATCCGAAAAAAAAACAGTTCTTTTTCGGAAAGTTTTTTCTGCTGTGATAAATTCGCATTATATCGCCGAGACTACCTACGTACCTTGTACTTCTGCCACTCCATCTCATTCCTGGCCCTCTGTATATCATACACTCTTCTCCTCATGATCAGCTCGACCTGCTGGCTCTGAGCATGCATCTGGTTCCTGGCCTGCTCGCGGCTCTTGAACATTGTCTCCCGAAGAGTTTTGGACTCAGACATGAGTTGTTCAGCTATCTTTATTGTGTTCTCTATGCAGTGGACGTAACTATCTTCTGTCATTGATCTAGGAATATATGAAAGAAGGAAAATATGAAATAAGATATAGGTCGAGGTGACCTAGTGGTTAAGGCACCTGCACTTCGTGTGTGTGGGTTTGAAACCTGGCAAGTACCAATGTGACTTTTCTAAAGTCATATGACGTATTTTCTAAGTATATCTTAGACGTCACTGAGTAACGGTGAAGGAAAACATCGTGAGGAAACTGGAGGACACTTGAAAAGTCTAAGTTTCCAATCCGCCTTGAGCAAGCGTGGTGATCAATGCTCATGCTTTCTTCTGAATGAGAAGGTGTCTCTGCCCAGTAGTGGGCAATATATATGCTGATTATGAGTACGTTGAAAACAAATTAAATTCTCTGAAGTTAGCCTTTCCAAACTGGCGCTCAAAGTCGCAGAGAAAAGTTACTGTGCCACTTTAATTATGAAGTGAGTAAAAATAAGTCACATACTCTGTGGGCACCCTAGTAGGATCCAACTTGAAGCTAATATCCGTGCTGTCTCTCGTCAGGTCCTTGACGTGGTACTCCAAGTCGAGGGTTTCGTCCTTATTCTTAATCTCGCGCTCCAGGCGGCAGAGTACGTTGGTCAGCTCCTTTATTTTCCCCCAGCCCATGTGGCAGACGTCCATTAAGACACGCTTACTGTTCTCAGCGATGTGGAGCTCCTGGAGATATATTATACAGAATTCGTATGGAAGAGGAAAGGTGATTTAGTTATGAAAACAATGAATATTTCCCCTTGCTCATCGCAACGGGATAACTAAAATTGTTCCAAGACGGAATGTTTATGTAGACTGTACATAGATGTAATGTATGTTTACAAATGAACCCTCCTATGATAAAGGAAAAATCCTGGTATAGGGAGGAAAATAGGCGGCAACAAGAAACACGTGTTTAGTGCACTATAGGTACATATCTACCTTATTCAGTTCCTCCCCAAGTTGATCTCTAGTCAGCTCCGGAGGCACCCGCTGGTCCCTATTAGAGAGACACTGGGATATCACCATAAACGGTACTTGTAGAGACTCTAGGTGCAGTTCCGTCGCATGCTTCTCTTCTTTCAAAGCTCTTATCTCATCTCTTACGCAGTCTCTTGTGAACCTCTGCTTTTCTCTCCAAGCTTGAACTTCGAATATTCTGGAAATACGACGACATATTTGCAATAGTAATGGCCTAGATCAGTAGGGTTCGGGTATCTGGTTATTCCGCCAATCCTTAAAGAGGCGACATTATGTCTCAAGACATCAAGAAATGAGAAAAAAGGGCCACAAGAAGATATGTGATAAATTATAATTAGCCATTAAAGTGCTGAGTTTAAAGCTAACTAAAGATACTAGTCTTTGAGTAACTCTCACCTATCCCTCAACAACTCGTTGTTAACGTAGTTATCCCATCTCGTGGTGACTGAAGTTTCATTCCTCAACTGATTAGCTCTCTGTCTCAACTCGTACGACTCGAATCGGCGCAGCCTAGCTTCATTTTGTAGTCTCTGAATGTTCCTCGTCCAGTCTAAAACCGTTAGAGGACGATGAGGCTTTTCAAAAACGGGTAACGAGGCATCCATTTTGTATTAAAAGGAAATAACTACGTGCCTGAGTAGACTGAGCTAACAAGAAACCAAGAAAATATCGATTTGTTTGATCAATACTTAAAGGAATAATTCTCTCTGCTCAACGTTTGCCTCTACATTCTACAGGGAATGTAAATTGAGTTAAATTTCGTGTCTGTTGTATCCATATTCTGATGATTGTATTTTACCATTGTTACAGGGTTCAACGGCTAGTTCGAGAGTAGAGAGAGTTGCGTTGTTTCAAATAAAACAATTACTTTATTATATATTTTCTTTGTGAAATGAACTATCCATCTTTTTCCTCTTCCTGCAGCTCCACTGGAGCTCTGGAACCATGACTGGAGCTGCTCCAGTCATGGTTCCAGCGGTTCTAGCATTGAGTAGCTCTCTGCCTCTCTCTCTGCTTAATTCCAGTTTATCGGCGTTTCAAACCGGAAATTATCGCATCATAATTTGTTAGAAGTTTAGACATAGATTTGAAAGAATTTTATTTCTTGTTATCTACCAAAATATAAAAATATTTTAATTGCTCTAAATAAATATTTAATTAATACATTAAAAGATCATATGGAAGTTGTTGGTTTTTACAATAAAAAAATATTAATGTAAAAAAGTATGCGACTTGGACCGGAAGCTTAAGTTGTCACTTTTGTCAGACGTAGACAAACTAGAAAGACCTGCAATCCAATATGGCTGACTGTTGGCATTTGCAGTAAAAGTCAACCCAATGTTTGTTACGCTAGAAATTCTATAGAAATATTATCAATTGTTAATAAAAATAGTGAAAATTACTGCAGATTTGCCTGTAAAGCTAAAACATAATTATTTATTTAAAACTAGTGGTTTCCATCGCTGTGAAAAGTAAAGATGTAAGTTGGCATATTTTGATATTTTTTATTTAGTTTGCTTGGTTTATTTACACGAGTTTTATGAATTAGGTACGACGATAGACGTGGAGGACGAGGTGGGGGTCGCGGTGGCAGCCGCGGAGGCCGCGGGGGTGGTAGGGGTAGTTCGCGAGGAGGACGGTCTAGCGATCGGTCCCTGGAGAGAGGCAGTAGCCGCTTCGGTAGCAGCCGCGGCCGGGAAGGCGGCCGAGGGGGGCGAGACGGAGGCCGAGGTTTCGGAGGTCGCGGCGGCCGGGACGACTTCCGAGGGAATTTCAAGAACGACCAACCGGGCGGCAACCTTAGGAAAATTCGCTGGGACACAATCACTCTCACTCCGTTCCAGAAAAACTTCTACGTACCGCATCAGAACGTCCAGAATCGCAGTCAAGCGGAGATTGAGGCATACCGCAGCCAAAACCAGATCACTGTGAAAGGCCGTGATGTTCCAGCCCCAAGTATGTACTTCGAAGAGGGAGGCTTTCCAGATTATGCTATGAAGGAGATATTGAAACAAGGCTTTCCACATCCAACTCCAATTCAAGCTCAGGGCTGGCCTATTGCATTATCTGGGAGGGATTTAGTGGGAATTGCTCAGACAGGGTCTGGGAAAACTCTGGCATACATACTGCCAGCTATTGTACACATCATCAATCAGCCGCGCCTGCTGAGAGATGAGGGGCCCATTGTTCTGGTTTTGGCTCCAACTAGAGAGCTCGCTCAGCAGATCCAACAGGTTTGTGTGTTTATTGTCTTATTCGTTTTTATTCTAAGGTGAATTTAATAATAACAATCAAGCCTGCTATTATTGGATTGACACAAGATAGCCCGAGGTTACTTATGGAAGCATCCGAAGACCTTGAATTAATTACTAATAATATAAATACTTCTAATAACAAAAATATAAGATGAGTATTTGTTTTCCATTGTGCTACTCCAGGCGTTGATCTCAATGAATGGAATCGCTGCGGAGATGACGGACAATCCGAGCGAACTGGAAATAGTAAATTTATCCAATTACATAAATAATTTGTAGAACTAGCTTATTGCAGGCAGGCTATGTTCGAAAACCTGATGAAACATTGACATGTTGTTTTGTAAATTTTTTGATTGATATCCCAAATTCAAAATTTTCTCTTTACTAGGTGAGGTTTCTGAACGTAACCTTATTATTTTTTTTAGTTTTGGGCACAAGTATTTTTGTTCTTTCTTTTAGACTTTGCAGCTTATCTGTGGAATGCTTTCTTTACTGTGTAGTTACAATCATGTTATCAAAAGGCAATTTGCTTCATATCCCCACCATTTTGTTCTATGTAATTATGTCACCTTATAAACATTCAGGATACTATATTTGGAATGCCTGACATAGACATGTTTAAAATAGAAATAGTGGGTAGCACACACAAACACACAATGACATTATGACTAATTTTTATGGTGGGTTAAACTGTCTGACTGTAAACACAAACTTTTAAGTGTATTCATTAAATGTTAAAACTAATTTCACAAATTCTGGGTCTCATTAATTTGATTAAAAAATCTATTCGAATTTTATGTTGAGTAGAATAATATTTTGTGTTTTATTGTATGTTTTTTTTAATCAATGTATCTTTTGGTATCCCTATTGACAAGCTTTTATTATTATTATTTTCATTTTTATTGTTAACAGTATGTAAGAGCAGATTAGGTGGGTCAGGTCCAATTGTGATGTGTGCAATACATCAAGGCCAGTTTATACAATCTAGGCTACTCCGTCAATGTTGTAAAACTAAGTATAAAATATTCGTTATTGTTGTATAACATACTACACATATGGGCAAGGCAAAATCCACAAGAGCACCATATAAGTATATAATAATTATTTAATGTCCAGAATGCCTGAATTAGTCATCTACTCCAAATTTTGTCTGTCTGTCATCTCTGTTGAAACACAGCTAACCTTTAAACCTACCTTTAATCTGCTCTTACATGCAGCATTTTGGTTTCAATGTTTATTTATCTAGACAGATGAATGTAACCCTTATGCAGGAGTTTAATGTGTGTGCCCCATTTACAGGTGGCCAATGACTTTGGCCAGAGTGTACAAGTCCGGAACACTTGCATCTTCGGCGGAGCGCCCAAAGGACCGCAGGGCCGGTGCCTGGAGCGAGGCGTTGAGATTGTTATCGCGACACCAGGACGACTTATTGATTTCTTGGAGAAAGGTGAAGTTCAAATATAATTATGATTTATCTTCACTATCACTACATAGTATAAAACAAAGTCACTCTCTCGGTCCTTATATCGCTATGTATGCTTAAATCGTTAAAACTACGCAACGGATTTTGATGCGGTTTTTTTAATAGATAGAGTGATTAATGAAGAAGGTTTTAGTATATAATTTGTCAAGTTTTTGTATCCATTAGCTAAAATATCGCGGGCGAAGCCGCTGACGGGAAGCTAGTGTTATATAAATTACTTTGAATTTAGCTGTACGTTGCCTGTGATGGTAAAATTTGGTCCTTAGATACAGAAGTATTCCACACTTCCTAACTCATAAAAGAATACTAGCATTTTAATAATTGAGAACATTAAAATTTAATAAAATACAATTTGGTGAATAGGGAAGGAAAAATTGGTCATTCAATACACAAAACTACTAATAAGCCTGTCTACCAACAGAGACTACCAACCTCCGTCGTTGCACGTACTTGGTGCTTGATGAGGCAGACCGGATGTTAGACATGGGCTTTGAGCCACAGATCCGCAAGATCATCGAGCAGATTCGGCCGGACAGACAAGTAAACATACTAAGCATTAAATCTATGTGGAGGAGTTAGTTGTCAAGAGTATGCACCAATCTTATATTGCTATTCTTTTTTGCATAGGTCCTCATGTGGTCAGCTACCTGGCCTAAAGAAGTACAGAACCTAGCAGAGGAATTCCTTCACGACTACATCCAGATCAACATCGGCTCCCTCAGCCTGTCTGCCAACCACAATATCCTCCAGATCGTGGACGTGTGTGAAGAGTGGGAGAAGAATGACAAGCTCATCACACTGCTCACTGAGATATCGTCCGAGGAGGAGACTAAGACCATCATATTTGCTGAGACTAAAAGACGGGTGAGTTTTCCATAAAGATAAAAGACAATTTTAGAAACTAGTCATATTTTTTTATTGATTTTAATTCAAAAAGTTTTATAGAACTCTCTCTCTCTGCCAAAAATCTGCCTTACTAGTTTTTAAGAAATAAAATCATCTCATAATTGTTTTTTCACTTCCAAGTAACTGTCTAGTTCAGTCTTAACATTATCTTTTTATCGACCAAACCGCTCATGCCAACTTATATGAAGGTCGATGAAATAACGAAAGCGATCAACCGCGCTGGCTGGCGCGCTCTGGCCATCCACGGCGACAAGAACCAGCAGGACAGAGACTATGTGCTCAACCAGTTCCGCATGTCCACCGGCGGCATACTCGTCGCCACCGACGTCGCCGCCCGCGGCCTCGGTGAGTACCACACGCTACACCACGACAGCGCTAGGGTATCATATGTTGTGGAATACTCGTCACGTGAAAATGTTTAGGGCTCGATATGTCTGAATAAATGATACTGAAAATGCAGTTTAGCACTAAAATATCAGATATTACTAGCACTATTCGCTTTCCGAAACTTCGCAAGTCACTGTAAGTTGCCCAGACGTTACTATCTTATGTTTGTGCCACCGATCAAGTTTGTTCCAATATTATATGGTGGTGATCATTCCCGCCAACTGATGAGGGCATCAAACAAAAGATGAAATGACACAGTTGCGAGTACTAAGAGACTGAAACGAATCAATAAATGTACGATGGTGGTGTCTCGCACTGTACCACCGGGGTGTTGTAAAGGTCTAAGAGATGTCAGGGGCGTAGAGGAGGTATATTGATGCCATTGCTAAGTGATGTTGAACGCCTAGTTGTTATACTAAGCAACTGTTAAAATAGGTTCCAGTATTCACGTTTTTTTCACAGTAACACAACAATATAAATGTACCACTTTGAACAACTGCAGGATCTTATAGAATGAATAGTTTTTTGTTAACTATAGTTGTTAAAATATAATACCTATCTACTTGGGATACTCATAAGTATTAGTTATTGAATAACACACAAGAGGTGGCTAAAAGTGAATATTGGAACATGGCCACCAAGTACTTATAAACACAGCAATGGTACGGTGATACTGCTATATTCTCGGGCCACGATAAATATTATATTCTGATGGTAGATATTTATATTCAGATCTAAGCATTTTTCTATATTTTTGTTCTTTAGAAGCCTTGTCTCAGGCATGACGTAATTAAACATTACTTTCGCCACGCTGTACAGTGTAAAAATCTACCACAGAGGCAAACATCTTAGCCCGATAATAATAAAATAAATTTCCATGACTGACTTGGCATTATTCTCGATTGTTTTTCATTTCAGAGGCGCATGCGTGCAGTGTTTACGGCTAGACTATCGGTGTGTTGCTGACCTCACCAATACCTTGTTACCATATTGTAACGAGCAAATGACAGTACTCTGTCAGCGCACACTGTTTCAATATGAGCATGCTGCCTCTAATATTAATGTGGGAATTGAGCATAACAATTTAATCATCATGGTCTTATATTCAGGAATTTTCGATACAAAATTCGGGATCTCATTTGCTCCGTCAAAGCATACCAGCTTATTGGCTATAGAATTAAAGGTAAATAGTAAAGTAAGACCATATTAGAGCAATACATGCTTGGTTATTTGTCATGAGAGATTTAATCCGAAGATTTGGCCTGCCCTACGCAACTGACAGTCGCGCGGTTAGAGGGCGCTAATATATAAGTCAGCACACCGACTCTTGGCCTGCACACTCCGGACTGACGGGCATAATACAGTTATTTCCAGTTTAGCCGTGACTGACGTGCCGACGACACACGACAAGGTAAATATTATGTGTCTTACATATTTGAGATGAGCGTTCTTCTGCGACACTTACAGCAAATGGTGAGATTGCAGAGACTATCATTAAAAAAAATTAATATATAAAAATCAATTAACTAATTGGTCCTTTTTTGGTCCTTACATAATGAACTCTCATCTCAAACACGATAGCTTTTACTTGTCCAATACATACATTTATTTTGTGAATGGCGTCACTTCGTGTAACTAACACGGCCGCTTGGACACAGATGTGGAAGACGTGAAGTTTGTGATAAACTATGACTATCCCAACAACTCGGAGGACTATGTGCATCGTATCGGTCGCACGGGTCGCTCGCACAACACCGGCACCGCTTACACGCTCTTCACGCCCAATAACTCGGCTAAGGTAAATATATAACCTTTTATAACCGATATTTTTTCATACTTTATCCTTTACAATAAAATAACATCATTCCAATATTGTTTGAAGTTAGTGCAGTACGTCCGTTTAATTAAATATATATTATAATCAGCTGGTAACTCATTGTTCTATCTAAATCATGATAAAGTTATGATATCTTTCCTCGTCAAAAAGGTAAAGGTTATTAAATAACAATTTGAAAAATATCTACAGGCTAAAGATCTGATGTGCGTCTTGCAAGAAGCTAATCAAGTTGTGAACCCCAAGCTCATGGAGTTGGCGCAGTGCGGCATGGGATTCAAGGGCAAGTACGGTACGTGAGCCACAATTTACCAACCTTTGCAATATTTTCACTCAGTGGTCTTTTGAGCCGAGATGTTCAGTTATAGTCTATAGTGTCTACCAATTGATTAAAAAAATAATGTAAACAAAGTCGTAACCTATTTTGTTCTAATTCTGTCACAGAAATTAACGAAATGGCGTAAAGGTGGCGCATTTAAGTCAATTTCATGCTCTTAACATCATCATTTAATGCCGTTTTATTTATATGAGTGGGAGAATTTAAACAAAATAGGTTAATGATTTTGTTTACATTTTTCTTAAAATCAATTCTTGCAGAATATAACTAACATTGCTTTACTGTAATATATATTTTTTTATACTCATAAACCTGTGTATTAACCCAATTGTTTTCTTATGTTCCCAGGTCGCAACCGCTACCGCGACCGCGACGAGAGCCAGGGCCGCTTCGAGCGCGGGCGCGGCCGCGGGGGGCGCGACTCGGGCCGCGCCCGGGACAGCCGCGGGGGCCGGGGCCGCTTCGGGGGAGACAGGAGTCAGTACTAATAGTGTGTCTTGTAGTACTATGCGTGTTGTGTGTGCCGCTTGTACTTGGTGTCGCTCCCTAGTCCCACTACGTACGGCTAATAGCGTAGATTGTAGACCATGGTAGAGCTATTGGCGAATATGTCTAGAGATTTATATGCATTTTTAATGTGTTTGCGGCCACAACAATACATCTAAAAGGCCTAGTGTTGGTTGAAAGTTTAATGAATAGCGAAATAATCTGACTTATCCTTAAGTCACGAACACTA
Organism: Pyrrhia umbra; assembly: GCA_963891755.1. NCBI lineage: Eukaryota > Metazoa > Arthropoda > Insecta > Lepidoptera > Noctuidae > Pyrrhia > Pyrrhia umbra. The sequence goes on along the minus strand of OY982929.1, from coordinate 1,269,552 downwards.
TCGAAGGACTTGATTCAAATCCCCTATAATAAACACTAATAACTGCAATGATTGCTTAAGATTGATTAAGTATCTTCCCTCTAACAGGTTCAAGATGGGACGACTCCAACAACGATTACGACAACAACCAGAGCTCATACAACACGCGCTCATACAGCCGCGATAACAGCAGGGACAACTTCAGGCAGGACAACGGCTTCCGTGGCAGAGGGCGCGGCCGCGGCGGAAGTGACGCACAGCCCTTCCAGAGCCAGGGGGGGTACAATAACTTCAACCAGACGCAAGGGTTCAACGTCCCCCCGCCCACTAGCTACTACAATATGTATGCGCAACCTCCGCCGCCGCCGGCCAACAAATTCGCCGCTAAATAGAATTTTTATTTAGATTAAGATCAACTGGATGTGATGTGAAATGAGTGTTCATAGAATAAGGTGTGGGTCGTCTTTAATTTGAGTGATTAGCTAGCTCGCCGGTGGACGACGCCGAGCTTAAATCTTTTTGTGACACAGCGGCATGCTATAACGATAATACACAAAAAGATATAATTTTAGTAGTAAAATTAAGCCGTTTTTAAATTCAATCGTCCTGTTAAATGACTCAAATTAAAACGCCCTTAGCTTGTAATGTAGCTTTGAAACGGTAACACCAAAAGGGTCCCTCCCATGAGTAACTTAACAGAAACTAGTAGAGTTGTTTCACTCGCGTCTAGTTGTAAAATGATAATAGTTTTAATTTTTATTTTTAAGTTTCTGTGAAAGTGATGCTTGGAATCGGACCTATGAGGTTATAGACTCTATCATATCGTATTTAATTATATGGCAACAGATTTGTATACGTTTAAGCGTCTGAATGAACCATGCTACAAGTATATAGATAAAGCGGTATTTGCGTGTTTTAAACTTTTAATTTGAAACGTGAAGAATATTAATAATTAGGGTATATAATTTACTAGAGCATTTTAAAATTCAGAAAGATGTCTGTTACCGCTTCCCATAGTTATTTCAAGTCAATCTGTGTTATTACATAGCTAAATCAGTATAGGATTTGTCCAATTAAAATTTCGTAGTTTGATCTCCAATTAAACTGCATGGTATAGTAGAATTGTGTGCCACTTATCAAGTGTCTTATATATAGAATAATAATTAGTAAAACATTTGTTTCCACAATAGCACAGTGAACCATAGCTCGTTGCACTAAACCTATTCATTTTATGTAACATTCCTGTGTCATGTACTTCTGTGACAGCATTATACCGGCGTTTTATGTAATGAAATTGTACAACTCACAGATAATAAAGTTTAATCGAATTGTTATATTGGTTTTATTTGCATCTTGCAGGTGTGGAAAGTAGCCTAAACCGCTGTTTGTTTACGCTTTTGATTTGTTTTCCGAAGAATATTAAATTTCACAGCTAGAAATTTCCCACATAATAGTTTGAGATATTCATCCAATAAAACACCGTGTATGCTTCACATTACCTTTTATTCAAGATGTATTCAAGCGCCGCAACATTTTATATTTTTCTAACTTCTATATAATAAAACAAAGTCGGGTTTGTTCACGAGAACGGCTGGACCGATTTTAATGGTTTTGATTGTACCTATTTGTCTCCATCCCGACTAGAATAACTAAAAAGACATCGGAAAAAGAGTCGTGAAGAAAAAATATGGTGTTTTACGAAGAGCGCCGGACCGGCCTGTCAATGAAGCTGTACTTACTATGGACATAACATTTGGAATGATGCGTCACGAAAAGTACTAGGACATCATAAAATGAAAGAGACCGCTGTTATGTTTCAACTACCCACCAGTAAATAATAATTATGTAGGTAATCTTTTTGCCCACCCGTTACTTTGTAAATGCCACGTTACATACCAGCGGGGTAATTACGTAACTCGGCATTCATAATATCATTCCTTTGAACGGATGGGTAGGACCTTGTGGTAGGCTTCATGGATTGGAATTACGTAAAATAAAGTCTCAATATTGCTTTGATTCTCATGCCATTGGACAAGCCATATGCGTTTTGTAACTCCAAGTTAGGTTGCTGATTGAATAATTTTGTTTGAAATTTATGGAAAAGAATTTATCTCTTTTTTGTAACAATTATTAGCCTTCTAATTCCTTTATGATATGATGTTTAATAAATGGCAAAATCATTAAAATGATTTTTTTAAGCAAATTCTACCAAAACCTACCAAAATCCTACCACGTAACGAAACGCATATTCATACATGAAGTTTCAATGTCTTGTCTTATCTGTGGCATTCTATCTGCGGCAGTGTTGCCAGTAGGTTACATTTCTCACATTTTTCGTAACTTTTGGCCCCTTCGTGTAACATGTAAGTAATTTTTATATTTAAGACAATTTTCGTATTAATTATAATTCTTTTGAGAACGGTGAGATTTGTAATACCAGATTTGTATTGCTAAGTGAGCCATTTGCGAAATATGTAACTTATAAGTGCAAATTTTTGTTCCATATGAGATTCCCCCTCTCTAACTTTTAAATTGCTGTCTCTAGAAATGTGAAAAAAATCACAGACGTATCACATAATTATCAAGGAAAACTATCACGACTAAGAAAGCTTAACTGGTTACATAGTTATAGTACTTATAGTCGATTAACTAAGACCTACTACGGAACTCTACTGCGCGTGGCTCGACACGCACTTGGCCGGTTTTTTTTAAGTCTGTCAAGATTTTTCGGCATTTTGCTAAATCACTTCGCTTCTGCCCGAATAACACGTAAATAAAAAAAAACAATAATGAAATTTTTGCATGGAAACGAAACTTATACTCAATAGACGTAACTTATATTCAAGGGCCCTGGCAACACTGATCTGTGGAAAAAGTAGGGATGTGGGATCAATGGAAAAGAATCGATTAAATCAAAATCGATTTTTCTTTATACATACTTAATTGATTTGTCAAAAATCGATTTAAATAAAGATAAATAATCGATTCCTGCGAAAAAGTCGTCCGTCGTATAGATACAAACTATTTCTTAAAAAACCGATTTAAACACGTAATTTATATAATCGATTTACTAAAAATATATTAATATGACAGTAAAAAACGATAGCAAAAAATCGATTATAAGAATATTTAAAATCGATTTAAATAAAAATCGATTATTTTTTAACATTCCTAAAAAAAAGCAATAAACATCCCGTATGTTTTAGATTTTACGTAGATTTATTCTTGTTATAATTACAAAATAGGAATATATAAAAATCTCCGCGTCTAAGAGTCAAAATCTATTTCCTATATTCCGTTACGTCTCTGAGATTGAAAAAGAATTAGAAATAGTAAAGAACTTGAAATATGTACTGTGTTCGAAATGCTTGGAATATCGTGAACTCAACTTTTAAATAAATGTTGTCTTGTCCTCTACAAGAACTATTTACACCTTACAGCATCTACTACAAACTACCACTGTAATGGCACGGATTATAACTTTCTTCGAACTCGTATCATGGCGTAGTGGCAGCTATGCGAACGTCGAGTGTGTTTAGTGAGAAACAGCAGTACCAGAGGAATGACGAAGTATTGTAGCAAGCCAGTAACCCCAAAGTGACGACCACAACTAGTTTGGAAAAAGCGTAACGACAGTGAAGATTTTAATAATATATCACTGAATCACATAAAAAACAATAAAGAACTAACTGTTGCTGCAGAGAGCAAATGGTTCTCCTGAATATAGTTTAGTTTGTGTCCACTTGTTGTTGTTGATTGAGCATAATAATATTAAAATCGTATGGTGTAATATTCATTTTAACCATTTGGAAGTAGTGTGTGTTGTGTTGATGTTTATGCAAATAATATATACATATTCCCAGTATCAATTGGTTTAATTTAAAACCTTTGCTAAGATCAATAAATATTGTAAGTATACTTACAGATTATTGTAAGTAAGGTTAGTCCATGAAACCATATAACAATTTGCCTTAAGAAATCTATACTATCTTTGAGTGCTATTACAGGCTATGTTTTATGTGCATATAATGTATGCAACATTATGCTCACAAGCTAGTCCTTCCATGTATTTTATATATGAAAGTAATTGTCTATCTTTAATGCTATCATGCGAAAACAGCTGAACTGAAATAGATGAAATTTGGCATAGCGATAGCTTGAACCCTAAATTATGTACTGGGTGAATGATATCTACATAGATATGATGACATATATGGCAATTAAGACTATTTAAATTTCTTTAGAGGGAGAATGGTTATATATTAATTATTTTTTTGTATGGCATCTCGCAGGTCAACCTAGAAGGTGGTCGACTGCTTAACTGGGCTTGCCTGTGAAGTGCCTTAAATATATTTAGGGCCTCCAGCCAGGGCTTAACTTACAAAACTAAGCAACTACACGCTAAGGGCACCCCCTAGTAGGGTATGGGCCTCGACTTAGGGTGTTTTAAAAATGGTAATATAGTGACACCTAACATATTACATAGGTTTGTTTGGTAAGGACAAATTGGTATAATGAACCAGCAGAATAATACAAGCAACACTGTTATAGGATTCAATATTATAATAAGTATTTATTTAATTCAAAAACAAAATGCATAGGTAGTTTCAAGTACCAGTATTGATACACTTTGGATTGCTTGAGTTTCATTCTTACAATATTGAAAGCAATGGTCAATATTTTATTTATTCCAAATAACTTGGTAATTACATCATGATCTTTTTCATCCTTGGACTGCTTCTGCTGAAAGAAAGAAGAGTAGTGATTCATTTTAAGTTAAATATAGTGGCTACCATCAGCTTTCCATCCTAGAATAGAATAGAATACTTCTTTATTTGCACAGAAAGTAGGTACAAAAAATTTAGATGTTTTATAATTTTAAAGGATCCTTACAATCTACCTTTAACAAGGCATGCAAACAATATATACTAGTTATTAGTCTAAAGCAGTACAAAGAATGTCAAGATAAACAGTACAATATTATGGTTGATAATTAATTAATTAAATTTATATTTTTAAATGTTTTTTTTTTATACGAAATATTGAAAAATGCTATTTTATGTATTAGTAAATTAATAAGAAAAAAAATGAAATAGAATTAATTGTTATAATAAAAAGGATATAAAGAGTTATAATAATTAATAAGACAGAAAATTATTATTTCTTTTTGACTAGTGTGATGGTCTTGTTTTTTATTCCATCGGGTATTTTGTTATAGATGATTGGGCACATACATAAAACAATTAATTACATAATGTCAATTTTTTGGTTTATGAAACAATGGATTCCATAGAACTATGGAAATTTAAATATGATTGCATACTTTACTTATTTAATTTTATTTTACATAAAAAAATGCAAAGGTGCCTTATTGTAAGTACTTTACTTTTCCTATTGTTTCTTCTTATGATAATTTGCATGCTTACATATTATGAGGTATCATTTGTTTAATATAAATAGTGAACACTCTAGGCATATCTTTTACACATGTAATTTTTACATTAAATAAAATAAGACCAAGCTATTTCAAAAACAAAATTATTGAGTAATGATATTTGTATCTTATATTTTATTTAATAACTCAGTTTATTCAATAGAACTAATTTATGTGAGAAGATGCTGGTGTATTACCTTTAGGTCTGCACGCACAGTATAGCTACCCTGTGTGAGGGAAGAGGAAAGATTTCTTCACAAAGTTTCACAAAGAGCTTCGCGTCATAGTAAGCAAACTATTGGGTCGGTGGGTCATCTTAGGGGCGGTTTATTGCGTAGCAATTCAAGGAGGTTGCTGATTTATGCCACTGAATAGCCGCCGGTGAATTCTCAGACCATCATTGAGTCGATGTTCTTTCCCAAGAAGCACTAAGTGAACTTGTGATATATTTAATGCCCCTGAAATAACATCAAATTATATTAGGCTCACTTACGTAGTGTAGTATAACAGAAAAAACAAGAAAAATAGGTGAAAATTAGTTTTACTTACGCTGTTTACGTATTGCTGAATCGAAATAAAAAAATCCACAATATTGGTTGAGGGGGAAGATATCTTCAATAAAACATTCACAATATATCCAAAACAATTTCACCATCATTAATTGCACTATTAATGTACAGAAACCTCGTTAAATCAAAAATATCTGAAACGAAAAGTAAAAGCAATCCTAATTTTGCGCCTTCCTTCGTTTGACATTACTAGTACCCGTCAAATGTCACGACGAGCTGTCATTTTGCTTACGTAATTCCAATATTTGTCATTTTTAAGGCGAAAACGTTCGGTCGGTGAGTTCAATGAATACCCACCTGCCATGTGCCGTTTGGTTGCCGTTTTGGCTTTAGGTAATTCGAATGGTGGTTAAAAATTGCATTTCGCACTTAAATGGATATGACAAGCGCTATCGTAATTACCCCGCAGGGCTTCATAATATTGCAGAAGTTTCGTCCGTATTGAGTGAGATATAATATAGCACAATAATAATAATTCAACATTTATCGGATAATCACGGAATTTAATTTTGCTCACGAACAGTAGGTACTAGGACATCATAAAATAAAAGAGACCGTTGTGAATGCTGTGATGTTTCAACTACCCACCAGTTGGAACATCACAGCTTTCAACTACCCACTAGTTGAGTGACATTTTCAAATTGAAAAACCCCTTTCAATAAAATAAAGAATTAACTACCCACCAGTTACTTCGTAATACCACGTAACATACTAGGGTTTCATAATGTAGCAGAAGTCCTCACTGAGATAGCGGAACAATTCTACCAAGTTTTGTGTATGGATTGCGCCTGTCTTTATTCCCTTCCCATTGGCGATGATCTCAGTATGCATATCATATTGGAAAAATCATCAAATCTTCATTCCTGGTCGATTATTGTTTTGTGCATGGAAGAAGGAAAACTTAATGTCAAAGTTACGGAAATTTGTTTCTCACTATCACAAAATCTAGAAACTGTTTTATTTTTATTTATTGTAAATAGACTGTCTATGCGTTACGAAGTTCGCCGAATAGTTTACTTCATTCACAGTAAATACTTGAGTTCACCTTTTTAACCAAAAAGGTTTAAAGTACCTTTACAACATAGAAAAGCTCAAGCACAAGCTCAGCGAACTATAGAACACTTCTAGAAATCAAAATGAAACGACAACTATTGATAAAGATTTCATTTATTCCTACATAAATAGAACAAGATGATTGCAACTTCCTAAGATCCTTGACAACACTTCACAAACTGTCAACTATCAATAAACACTGAATTATGCTGACTGGATTAACGTCTGAAGTTGTGTAAAGGCATTGATTACATTATTTTAATGTCCGGAATGTGCTGGCTTGTCGGGGTCGACGTAGCCCAGCTGCTCATCGGGGGTGTGGGGCCAGAAGGTAGGCTTGTTGACTGGGTCGAGGGCTTCCTCTGGGAAGGCATCGCGGTAGTCCTCCATGGTCATCTGGCCGTATGGTAGCAGCGCCTTGATGTCACTGATCTCTTTCTGGTAGCTGGAATAAAAGGAAATTGTTAATGTTTTAAATATTTATACATATCGTCGCTTAGGTTACAATACAGCGCAAGTTAAATTTGACAAGATTCCAGGAGAGATAAAAAACTGATTATTATATTTGAAATACTTCAGACATGAGTACTGAATTCATAAATAGGTATACATATTAGGTTCAATTATGATATATACCTATTTATGTATTCACATGTCTGAAGTATGAGTACTGAATACATAAATAGGTATACATATTAGGTTCAATAAAATTGTGATATATACCTATTTATGTATTCACATGTCTGAAGTATTTCAAAGATAATAATCAGTTTTTTATCTCTTCTGGAATCTTGTCAAATTTAACTTGCGCAGTATTGTAACCTAAGCGACAATATACTTAAGTTAAATTTCTTCTCAAATTTTGTTAAAATATCCTTAATACACTTTAAGTTTGTCTATTGTCTAAAGGTAAAAGTCTATTCTATTCTAAAAGATAATTTATGAGAACATGACAAACAAGTACACGGGTAGCAACTGGGATGGGAAAAGGAGAACACAGCTTCTTTTTCCATCAGAGTTAAAAACAGAATAGCAATTTTAATGAAATTAAAAGAATAAACTATGGTTGTGTATTAAAATTAAATGGTAGCATAGATAAAAGTCGGACATATAAACTTTTAGAACTGGTAAAAAATGCTCTGTTTTGTATAAATGGTAAGCAACAAAATAGCGATTACAGGATGTAATTCATCATCTTGGGAGTTTATAACTTCAAAGAAAAATCTATCCATTATATCACCAATGCATTGTTTCCAAGGTACTTTTGTTGTTAGTTTATCTATTCATTATCACAGAAAAAATTATGGGTACTGCCGATATTGAATAGATAACCCCTCGTATAAAAGTACCTCAGCAACCAGGCATTGAAAGACTAACGAACTACCTTAGATTACACTGAACTCATAATTACAGGTTATTTACATACCCAGCAATGTTAGCGTTCGACTCCTGGATGAAAGCATCGATGGCTTTCTTGACCTCAGCCCATTGAGCCTCGACCTGTGAAGACTGTGTATCAGCAGGGTAGGGCACCTTCAGCGCCTCGTACTGCTTTTGGAAGGTGTCAACCATACCAGGAATGGGCACAGCATTCTTGTACAGTGCCCAGTTGATCTTCGGCGGCTCAGGTGGGTTAGCCAAAACCCTAAAACAAGCAAATTAAATAACCAAAATGTTCTGTCGAAAATTATGTAATCCATCGATCAAAACTAACCTTCGGAGGTAAGTGTCGGACTTAATTTTGAAAGCTGCAAGGTGTGCCTTCTGCTCGGGCGGGACCCTTTCGGCCAGGGCGGCCCAGTTTACGGAGCTCTGTGCAATCCTTTTCGCCATTTTTCGGCGATTTTTCGTTCTACAAAATTACGGGGCTGTCAGGAAGTGGTCAAACGGTAATAGACAACTGTAGTTTTTTTTTACAATTATTGATCGGGGTATGTGGCTTTTTGCTCTAAAAACCTGATACAAATTGTCTATGCTTATTCAAGTAAAATTTTTTGATCGTGTCCATTATCATACGTCGATATGTGCATTCGATCTTTTTAATGTTATTACTTTGATATTTTCTACTTTGCAATGTAAGTATATGTACTGAGAATTATTTTTTTTTGCTGTAGTGCAGAACTCATCTTAAAAATTAGTACTAGCTATGTTATACAGATGGCACTCAATGCTCTAATCAACCATCGAACAGGTCCAAGTCATTCTTGAAAATTGAGGGTTCTGTACTATATTTCCAAATTTATTTGGATTTCTGGAAAACAATAGGTAAATAGAAATTCCCATGTTAGTGGTGGTGTAGAATGCTACACACGATAGGCATTTAGATAGGATAAGAAAGCTGGGGCATTAACAAAAAATATTTATATAAATACATTTATTTTACCTTTGGTTCACTTATTTAATAATAAAACTATACTAATTACACAATATAATAAATTATTTTAAGCAATAATTTTCTATTTTTTGATAATCAGGTGTCACATATCCCGGTTAAATAAATAGTACATATTTATTTAAGTTGCCAACCAAAACTGTTCATTTAAATATTAACAACGTCAACATAAATGTTTCTCCAACATAAGCTATGTTTGAGGGGCTATTTATCCTAATTGACTTTTACATATCAGTCTTCGCAAGAACTATTATTATATAATATTTTGCTAATACGGAAACGTGACAATTATTTGTCGGGAACATGAAGATTTTTTGGTAGAAAATAGTTTAATAATATACACTACATTGCACATTTGCTATGTGCATAATAAAAGCAGAATGAGGTCACAGTTTCAAAGAATGTGTTGATCATATTTAATTAAAGATGCACACTAAGATTAATAAAAATTGTTTACTATCATAGCTCACAAATAAAAACAGCACTTCTTTGAAAAAGTTGATCGTGTTCTATTAATAAAGATTTACATACTGGGTTTATGAGTAGATGTAAAGCTGGCTATTCAAAGCACTGCTCTGCATGAGGGGCGGTGCCAAAATTACAATATGATCTTGCAGAGTTTACGTAAGTACATAAAACTTAGCAGGGGTGACAGACTCAATATTTTGAGTAGGCAGTTTTCTTTAGAGTCCTCGCTCGCAGACCACAGACTTTCTTATCGGCCCATAGTTTGTTCGGTTTCGTTAAAATTTGCGCACTTCCATACATCTTCATACTGATTAGGAAACCGACCAAAGTATCGGCTGATAGACAGTCTGTGGTCTACGGGGACTCCTACATGGATCTCGTCAAACAGTCGTCAGGTTTCACTGAGGCGGATGCAGACTAACCGAATCGCAATCAATTATACATTTAAGCGCCTGTATCCAAATTTACAGAACTGAACGTATAAAAAACTAAAAATAATTTAAAATCTAAAGGAATGCATTCTTATGATTAAATAATATTATATTATAATCATTTTCTTACCGTACAAAAGATTATTTGTATAAAAATAAAGGTAATATTTTACTTTGGTTAAGTTAAATGGTAAGCATCGAATATAGCTATGTTGTAAAGAGTTTGATTTTATTTACATATTTATAATTAATATTTACAGAAAATAAATCTATTACTGTGCGCTCACTAGCATACTGTCTTTAAAATTCGTTAGGTTTATTTATTTTATTGTAAAATACCTAAGATTTGGACAACAGCCTACTGCTGATTATCCCAGTTTGAGTCCAGTTAGTCCTATAAGTCTTAGACAAAGATGCAATGGATACAATTTGTAGTGAGCATACAGTTTCAAGAGTACAGAATCTTTTATTTCTGTTCAAAAATGCAATCATTTTTTTACGACAGCGGCACTCTGTTAATGAGATTCATAAAAGTAGGTAAATGCAGAATTGGATTAGCACTATCTAGCGAACATACTTTTGTAAAGAAACGCCACCGGGAACAGCAAAATTTTTACGGAACCCTAAAAATCAACCGCATACCCAGAACTTTAAAAAGAGATAAAATTACACACTCATAATTCTTCTTAGTGATTACATAGTTTAACTAAAAACACATCATTTTGGACGTACGTATGTATTGATTTACAACGAATATTATTTATTTGCAATCAACCTCATCATCAAACCTTCTTGCAAAGAAAAACATTTCGCTCTCCGCCGATAGATGTCACTGGTGAATTCATAAATTGGCGGGCTTATCCTTCATGTGATTTCGTTTTTCCGCGTAATGTGGGGAATTAGAGGAATGCCCCATAGTCCTGCTGCCCCAAGTCGTTCGCTTGCCAACGGTGCGGTTTTTGCAGAATTTGAGTAGATTGGCGTAGGCTGCTCGGTACTGTCGGTTGGTGGCGGCGTAGATGAGGGGGTTGACGACGCTGGAGGCCCACGCGAGGATGGAGGCTATGATGTGCAGCCAGGGGTACGTGATGCTGTCGTCCGCCACGTTCATGATCATGAGGGGCAGGAAGCACGCGAGGAAACACAAGAAGATGGTCAGCATGAGCGTCGTCAGGCGGGAGTCCTCTTCTTTCTCCTTTGCTGTTTGGCCGGAGAGTTTGCTGTGGACAAAAGAGTTGTGTTTTATTGTTTCGACTTTTTAACAAAGTTTTTTCTTTGCATAAACACATATTGTTCTGCCCATTACTCATTACTTAATCAGAATGAAACATTACTTTAATAACATTATTATATTCAACGGATGCAATATGTATAAAAAAACCGGCCAAGTGCGTGTCGGGCCACGCGCAATAGGGTTCCGTAGTAGAAGTCAGTTAGTCGACTATAACTCTGTAACCGGTTAAGCCTACTTAGCCGTGATAGTTTTCCTTGTAAGTTCATTATATTTGCTACGTCTGTGAATTTTTTCACATTTCTAGGTACAGCCATTCAAAAGTTAGAGGGGGGAGGGGGATGCTCGTATCGTACAAAAATTTGCACTTAAAAGATAGATATTTTGCAAATGGCTCGCTTAACCGAAAAATAGTCTTCACACACCCATAATATTTTTGAAAGATCTATCTAACGATACCCCACACGAAGGGGTACGCGAGAAAAAAAAATCATCCCCACTTCACGTGTTTGGCACTCTAAAAAAAAATCTTTTTCCAAATTTTATTTTACCACTTTTTCGGCGTGATCAATATACATATTCATACCAAATTTCATCTTTCTAGTATCAAGAACCTCGGAGCTATGCCGCGGACAGACAGACAGACGGAGAAGACGAAACTGTAAGGGTTTCTTGTCGGACTACGGAACCTAGAGAAGAGATCGTTTTAAATAACAAATGTTATAACTAATACTATTACCAACTAATATGTTTGATGCTAAAGTAACTCTATATCTAAGTATATTAAAGTATTGCTGAGTTTTTTTCTCCAATCATTCCACGCCCAACCACCTCTTATGGCCAAGTTCACCGACTGATGGTTTCGTAATCGGCCCATTAAACGAAAAGTTTTCTTAACCAGGAAACGAGAATTTTCGTGTTACCCAATTCTTGTTCAACCCTGGTTTGGTAATCGACCGTTGCAGGAATAAAAATCTCAAATAATACGTAACCCATCGAAAGTTAGAAGTTTGAATTTATGGTCAACAGTAGGGCTAGACAAGTGGCAAAAACGCTAGTAGAATAGAATACAACATGTATGGGAATGACATCCGTTAACGACTAGCTATCTGTCATTCAATGTCATTCCCATACATTTTGTATTCTATTCTACGCGTGTTTTTTTTTTTCTTTACAGCTGTTTTAAGTTAATCGGACCGTTATCATGTCGGTGAACTTGGGCCTTACACTACCCACCACCTTGTAAGCCACCGGTAGTGACGTGTCGATCCTCACCCACATACACACCTGCGACCCTCCAGCTTCCTCTTGCTCTGCCGGACGCGCCAGTAGATGCACGAGTACGACACGATGATCACCACGCACGGGAGGGCGAAGCCGAACACGAACAAATACTTCTTGGGCGACTTGCCATCTTTGGGGAGGATCGTGCATGAGAACGTGCTGGGGTCGAGCCCCAGTTGACCCCAGACGCCGAGAAGGGGTGGTACCTGGGAAGAAGAAAAATAGTGTTGTTATTATTATCCCCCAAAATGTATTGTTTTGTTTTTCTCTGTTCCCAGAATACATCTACTTACTAAGTTTCAACATAGTTCTTATAGTTTCTGAATAAAGTGGCTGTGACATACGGACGGACAGACAGACATGACGAAGCCATAAGGGTTCCGTTTTTTGTCATTTGGCTACGGAGCCCTAAAAAAAAATACTAATGTGCCATAAGACGCAACAAAATAATGAACACCGTCAACATTTTATTGAATGCGGGTTCTCATAAAACTATTGAATAATTCAAAAGGGTGTTAATGTCGGGTCAAGTGGTATTAAAATGCAACACTTTGGACTTATTAACGCGTTGCCCACTATTGGACTAAACTGCTGTTTCATGACTTTTTTCTTATGAAGTACTTAATTGAGATGCTGTGATATTAGTAGGGAAATATTTTAGTAGATACATACTCAAGGGACGTTTTTCGCGTTGCAGTGCAAGTTGAAAATACAAGCGATTAATTATAATTATGCAGAGAGGTAGAAAAAAAAGGATAATTTAAAGATACTTGACGAAAAAAACTATTCGATAAAATATATTTGCGAGCAAAAAGAAAAAGAGAAGATAAAAGTTTATCTTGACACGGACTTCGGACGAAATCGACTACATTCAACATATTTAATTTGCAAATTATAGTACATCCTAACAATATCCCCACCCCTTTGTAAAATAAACATTCATTCGGTGGTTCTTTTGTAATTTTCCTCGACAACACATTCCTTTGGTTACATCACAGTAATTAATGACTACGTAGTTCGTACTAGCGGAGGATGTTAGCTAATTCAGGACAATCAACGGCGTGGAAGTGCAACGAACTAATTCTAGCTTCCTTTATTACTATAAAAGTTTATTTATTTGGCTGGCAACATGGTTGTACGTACTTTAATGTGGCCCAATGGCTGCGTTGTGTGTGTTCCCAGTAATGGATAAAATATTATCTTTTTGATTCCGGTAATAATTCAGTATTGTTATTGTAGTAATGTAATAAAATTGTGTGCTTTTTATTCCGGGTCCCTTTAATATTTATGACTGAGTTTAAACAGATGGTTCGTACATTTATTTGGTTTTGTTATAGTTTATTATGTTTATTACCTTCAAGATTTTATGCACCTTGTACCTTTGTATCAAATTGGTGGCATGATTGACTATATCTTTATAGCAAGGTTCTTGTAAAAAAACACAATTTATGATTTAAATGCAGATAAGTAAGCTTTGTGAAAGACAGAGATAATTTTCATGAAATTGAGTCTAATTTGGAGATTTGCATTTTCCTAATGTTACACTTTAGTAAAATGTTCAATTTAACAAAACTCAAGCGAGAACTTGATGAAAGCTTGCGTCGACTGATAGACTGATTTCTGTTTTGATTTCAATGTGATGCAATTGTTTTTGTTATAAAAATACCCAGAAAATTTGTTTAAACGCTCGCTAATGATTGATAGGAACCATTTGTTACAATATTCTTGTATATTTTTATGTTTGAGAGCGTAATGAGAAGAGTGAAAACGCTTATAATTTTAAGAGCAAATACTCATTACCTACATGGATGTTTTTGACCAACATAATATGATGTGGTTGGTACGTTAACTGAAATATTATTACCTAACTATGTTAGGGAAGGTCCAATGAGCAGCAGTAGGCTGATGGATGACAACACAATACCAGCATCTAATTTCCAAATATTTTAAAGGAGGGCATTCCATTGGAATTGAAATAAAATGTGCGTTAACAGGGTACCTTAACCACGTATTACCGAGTCCGAAACTAAGGCAGAAAAGTTTTATTGAAAGATGTTTCTGTATTTCTCAGTGTCATTAGTACAACAGCAAATGTCTGTTTAATGTCCAGACACATGGAAATTTTTACAGAACAAAAAGAAATTGAACTGATTGTGTTTTAGTAAACCTATCTGTTACAGCATCAGTTGCGATTAGGTTTCTTAAGATTTTTTTTTTATTTTTTTTTAAAAAACGTTGCCCCACACTAGGAATTACTCCTGTATCGTGGGTGCGTTTACAAACATACATTACACATGCACAAACACCCAGACCCGGAACAATTATAGTTGTCCCGTGCGGGAATCGAACTCGCGACACGCAGCATAGCAGCCAATTGCTCAGCCACTACGCCAAACGTGTCGTCAAGATTGCATCTACTCACCATCAGTCCGAACGACACCAGCCATATAAGTAGCAGCTGCACCCAGATTTTCGTAGTGGTGTATATCTGTGAGTACATATCGTAGTACGCGATCAGAGTGTATCTGAAACAAAACGTAGAGATCAGCATCAAACGCACTATATCTATGAGAGAGTAAGCAACCACGCGGTATCGGCACCTACCTCGATCTAGGTTATATTTACACCCACGGTTCAACTATATTTAGACAAAAATAGGTAAACAATTTACTAGAGGAAGTAAAAGAACCTATCTACACGTGGATTCTAAAATATTTGGAGTGTTCCAATTTTAGTGAAGTTCAGATAAAAATATTGAGGAAACTACGTCATTGGAATTTAGACTTTCCACAGAATTGTTATGGTTTAGTAAACATACTTAAATTTATCGATCCACAATAGGACCACCCTTGAGAACTTCTTCTTCTCTACCAAAGTATCTACTTATAAGCTGATTTACGACATTAAGTCTAACTTATGTACCAACTTAAAGCGGACTTATTACTTTATAGGCTAACTGCTAGTCAAACTTTGGGTTAAAAATTAACACGCCATTGTAGGACGTTTTTATTATAATCTTGTTTTTTTATTATGCATAATTTTCATCATGTAATCTATTTGTAGTGTTCACTGTTGAACAAGCCTCCCTATCACTGCCAAACGGTTGCAGGACCCAACCGATTAGACCAATAATAGCTACATGCTTATCTCAAGGTCGATGGACCATTTCTCGACTAATTAGAGACCAAACATCTCGCAATTGAAATTAACACAAGCTTTTAACCCACCAGTTTTATTTCACACATACGATAAAACAACAAAGTGTCCCCACTTAAGTTGATAACATTTACTTTTCGCTTTCATAATGTAATCACCACTCCACACCACTCTGGTTATCTGGCGTGGGAAAGCGAGCTTGTTTGCCAGCTCGGCACGGATTAGATAACAATTTGTGGCTTAACTTGTTAGTACAGTGTTTACGGTAAGGATTGATATAAGCAGTTAAACGGTTAAGGACGGGCGGGAGTCGGTTCGTTTGAAGTTATTTGATTGCGCCGGCCTCTGTGGCGTGATTTCGATAGATTTGCATTTGAAAACAATTACTGACTGACTGTATTATGCGTGTGTTTATGTCAGACTAACTAAAGCGCAGTAAAGTTTTGTGTTGTTTCTTTATAAGATTTGACAACGCAGACAACTTAAGACAACCCATAAAGGAGATCACCAAAAGCCCATACAAGTTTGCCCAAAAATGTACCTGAGTTACATGTGCACCAAATCGTAGAGAAAAAAAAAGAGGAATTCGATAATAATTGTATTTTTATCCTTAAATCATAAAACGACATAATTAATTGTTTTATGTTTAAAAACCACACAATTAAATCCTGTGGCAACTTTGTATACACAATTGTGGTTAAACAATCAATAAATTGAAACCTAAAACCAAATCACATGAGTTATTTTACGGAGTTAAATATTCATTACATTCATGCCCAAGGATCACCTTATTTACTCTATAAGTTTCAGGGTAAAGAGTCTTGTAAAATACGATACAGCAAGACATTATCACATTACCAACAATTACATCAACAAATTAGAGTGCACACAAACGCTGTTTACAAAGCCTTTAACTAAAGCCCAATAAACAGAACAAAAAAGTAGAGGGCCAGGCACAAGCCCTCATTGTGCACAGTGGGCTCTTTGTGCGCCGGCTACTGACCCATCGTCAATGGGTTTATTTTTGTTTGGCTCGGGCCCTCTGCCCAGTGGGCGCGGGACAGATGCGCGCACAGATGGAATAGCGATGGATTAAATCTGTGTTGCCAGATGGAAGCGATCCGTGACGCTCGGCAAATATTGATGTGTTAAGGTTTAATGCTTTCGGATATAGATTGAGAGAGGGGTCAAACAGAAATAGATTATCCTTACAATCCTTAAAAAAATCGGAGGTAATACTGTCTGTCAGTTACGCTGTAATTTGGTATTAAGATAGACTCTAGGAAAGTACAACAATAAAGTTTTTTATACGAGTACGGTAAGTGGTTACCTCAGGGTGCGAATTAAATCCGAGTATAATAACTATCAAACTTTGCCTTTGACCGTTACAAACGCGTAGTAAATACATATATGTAGGGATTATTTTTAACTGACCTATTCAAAATATGCTTGGCATTGCCTTCCTGTTATCATTGTTTCTACCAATGTGGTCAACGTCAAACAATAATAATGATTTGTAAATCGCGTCCGCCCGTAACTTGCACCGCGGCCTAAGGTTTGGGCATTTTATTTCATCTCTTACATGTGGTAATTTCTTAAATGGAACTTAAAATGCGTGCGCGCAAATGTTACGAATAAAATATGGGTCAGTTGATGCACGTACTGTACCGTGTAGGAGGTTACCTTGTCCAGTATGACTCGGTAGATTGAAATCGCGGCCGCGCTTCTCTGTGGTTGGGGCATTTATACTATGGTTGGGGCGACCAATTTGTTTCATCTTACAAACAAAGCACATTATAAATAAGCTTTACATTAATTTAAAATTTACCATACCTACATTTGGCAGCTAGATAAGTCAGGAAAAAGTTAGATTTAGTAGGAAGTTTAATTTTCCTCAACATCTCGTTTAGTTTTCTTTAACAATACTGTAAGAAAATACATTATTATTTGTAGTATAGTTACTACAAATAGTCGGCAAAAAAAGGCTGAAGTAGTCTTCAGCCCTGTAACCAGGCAGGGCGGTGATATTTGTGAGGGTTTAAAAGAGGAGAGCTGAAGATCGAGCTACACGGGCTGATGATGACTTCCTTGAACTATACCAACATGGCAAAAAATAAAACTAATTATAGCAACTATAAAATGCAAAGTTGACGACTGTCATCATTGCGTATGTACAAAAAAAAGACCACACCCCCCACGAATCTTTAGTCTAGGTAACCAACACATTTATTTA
Source organism: Pyrrhia umbra (assembly GCA_963891755.1). NCBI lineage: Eukaryota > Metazoa > Arthropoda > Insecta > Lepidoptera > Noctuidae > Pyrrhia > Pyrrhia umbra. The sequence goes on along the minus strand of OY982929.1, from coordinate 1,251,322 downwards.
TATCTTCAGCTGTGTTTGAGAGCAGGTAAAGCACGCTACGCATTTGATTTACAACACGTACGCTGCTGGCTACGAATTGGCTAATACGTGTTATGATGTTATTCTCTTGTGTACAGGATATTGCGATAATCATAAGATCAATTTAGTGCCAGAACACGAAGTAACTATCTATTGAAACTACACAGTTCCTCGTTATCGTGCTCTTTATAAAAGCTGCAAAGTTGTGAATCATGCAGGGTTCGCGAGGAAATTTATCTATGTATATGTATAGTATTTTGATGACCTGTAAGTTATTGAAATAAACATTTTATTTATTTATTTTATTTATTTAATATTTGAATATATTAATATTGTATTTGTATATTATGTAAATAGTACACCATGGACTAACTACAATATCATTTCTTATTTTATCATAAATCTATCCAAAGGTTGTCTGTAAAAGATCGCTTTTGGCGATAAGATTGGGTCCAAAAGGAAATATTCTGTTTTACCGCTACTAAAAGCATGTAACAATGACATTCACTGAAAAATAAAAAGCGTTTAGTTTTCCCCTTTTAAGTTTTCTCGAAGTTTTCTACTCAGAAAGCGGGTTATGTTGTCTAAGACTTGGCAATAATGTGAATAACTGTAATAGTCACAACATCTCAACAATCCGTGCGCGTGCGCCGACTGAACTAAGTTACCTAGCAGTAACTCATTTCATCAGACTTTTACGACTTTCGCGAGTTAATGTTTGAGATACATTCAGTTTGCTACTTATCTGTGCTATTTTTATTTTTTCTAAAATATGCTTTTACGAGCTGATTTAACTATTTCATGCACGCGGATAATCAATAACCATGGTAATGTTATGTTATAATATAACATTCTCTTCAGGGTCCCATATATTCTATCTCCAACAAAATTTCAAAAACAGACGAATAAACAAACGGAATAATAAACGGAATAATATTCTTTATTTGTATAGAATGCAGGTAATACAATAATTGTGTTACAGTTTTACAATAGATTCCCAGTACATTCTGCCGATTGGCATACAAAATATACGTGAATACTTACAGCTAAGTTTATAACTACTTATATTATTAGATGAGATCATATAAAGCAAGTATACATTAGAATTTATCATTTAAATAATCTGTAACAGAGTAGTAGCATTTCTTTGACAGTAGCGTCGTTAGGAGTTTCTTAAATTTTCTCAGGGGCTGATCCTTTATTGAGTTTGGCAATTTGTTAAATACAATCGGCGCCATGCCAACAATGTTTTTCTTCAGCAATGCAGTTTTATATCCACCTGTATACAGCAAGCTACTATATTGGGATCTCATGGCAGTGGTCCGTATCCTCGTATTGTTCAACGTAGGGAATAAATGCATGTTAGTCTTAACGAATATGGCTACTTCTAAGATGTAAATACTGGGAAAAGTTAGAATATTATTAGATTTGAAGATAGGAACGCAACTGTCTGTAACTTTTAGATTAAAAATAGATCTTATACACCGTTTTTGAGCTTTAAATATAGTCTCTCTTTCGGAGCAGTTACCCCAAAATATTACACCAAACCTTAGAGTGGAAACTACCAAACCGTGATATGCAATCATTAGAGTATCGATGTTCACCTTCTTAGATAGATTGTAGAGAGCATAGGCTGATGTGCTTAATTTTTTGCAAATATCTTCTGCTTGTAGTTTCCAAGTTAATTTGCTGTCAAGCAATATACCCAAAAAATTTGCTACATTTACGCTATCAATAGGTTGTCCATTATAATTAACATTTAGGTTTATGGGAAGAATTTTCTGGTAAAAGTGCATTATATTTGTTTTAGTAAGATTTATGATAAGATTATTATTGTTAAGCCAATTAGACAAACAAACAAATTCATTTTCTCATAATCCTATTAGATGAAATCAAGATTGAGGAATAAAACAATTTGTAATATAGCTTTTAAGTGCGCACCTCTTGATATTTGAATGCTAAAAATATGGAAACATGTTTCCCGAGAAAGGTTTGCAAATGTAAACATTGTTTAAATAAACATTTTTGTTTATTTTGTAATTAAATGTTTGCTCGTTTATCGCCCATTTGCGTACTTATAAATTAAGTTTGTATGTAAGCTGATGTTTGAATAATTTGGGAGCCTGTTTTGAGATTGAGAGCTATACTTTTACATATCTATTGCTGTATCGATAAAACATTATCTTGAATCGGTTTGAGAACGGCTCAAATGATTAGGCTGTTCTATTGGTGAATTCGTAATTGTCATTATTCAGGAGATATGAAATAGACTTTTTTGAAAATCCAACGGAAAAGTCAGAAATAAACTATATGCGCGCAAGCTGATAGATACAATTTATTATTAGAAAAGCCTGTGTTATCCCAGTGTAGGGCAAAGGCCTGCTTATGATCTTTCCACCTTTCTCTATCTTGAGCTGACCAGTCTAAACTGAAAGGAGTCCAGCTCATCCCGCCATCTTCTTTTTTTCTTTTTTTTTGTAGAGAAAAACGTTGCCCCACTCTTACTCCTGTATCGTAGGTGCGTTTACAAACATACATTACACATGCAGAAACACCCAGACCCGAACAATTTTAGTTGTCCCGTGCGGGAATCGAACCTGCGACACGCAGCGCAGCAGCCAATTGCTCAGCCACTACGCCAAACGTGCTGCAAATCTATTTAGCTCTGTCGGGATATCTTTTGCCATTGATACCTAACTAGCTTTCCGCCAGCGGCTTGGCCCGCGATATTTTAGCTAATGGATACAAAAACTTGACAAATTATATACTAAAACCTTCCTCATTAATCACTCTATCTATTAAAAACCACCGCCAGCGCATCAAAATCCGTTGCGTAGTTTTACAGATTTAAGCATACATAGGGATATAGGGACAGAGAAAGCGACTTTGTTTTATACTATGTAGTGATTCCTGTTTGTCATTAGGGTGTAGCGATATTAATTGAGCTAACTGACTAAACAAGCCGTTCGTTAATCTTATCATCACATATTCCCATGAATGATGTATCAGTCGATAATGACAGAGTTTTACCAAATACCCACGCACCGCGCACGGGTAACATAATTATTAGTTGTTTAGTTAGTTTCTATCACATTCCATTTTAAACTATTTCAATTTCTACGCTTCAATGGCTGGGGATTGTAAGATAAATAGCTTCGGTACATGTTATAATTGGTGTTCATCGCGGTCGCCATACCACAACATTTTACCGAAGTTGATAGCAAAATAGAAACATACAATTGGATCCTAACTAATATTATTAATGCGAAAGTCAGTTTGTTTGTTTGTATAAAATTTGGTACGGAGATAGGGCTACTTTTTATCGATGTGTGCCCTCGAGCCCCGCAAGAAATCAAACGGTGTTTGTATATAATGATTTTTTTGGCAGTCAATCATAAAAAAAAAATAAGTAGTAGATTTGATTGGCTATTTATTACTGCTCGTAAATAAAGGCGGAAGACATTGTAACCGATATTGCTAATGGATAATTTTATTAGTTTTTTTTTATAAGAATTATAGTAGGTGCTTGCTTAGGTACCTTTGTGTGTGGTATTAACGATAAATAGAGTTTATATTTAAAAGTAAAATAGATTTATTTTAATTAATTTATTAGCTCTATGTAACTTTTTTCCAAATTATAATTGGCCACCAAAATTTCGGTGTTCGATGGCGCGTCTATTTTATTTGGATAAGCATGGGTAGGTACTTTATTATTTACCAAATTATTTTACGGTAAAACATTGTACCTATTAAAACCCGAGGCTGTGTGTTATCATCATAAATAAGCTAGGTTTAAATGTAAAATTTATTATGTAGGTAAATTCATATTTATTTCACAGATCCTACAGGAAAATATCACGTTAAACATATTTTTAGGAAACCTTCACAAGTCACGACTACCACGCTGTTCCAAGAGCTGATTATGGGAATACCACACAACAACGACAAGGTATGTAAAAATATTAAATACAAATAGTTTTATTACCTAAAATAAACGACACAGATTTAGTCAACGCAATAAAAAAATCAAAAAACACAAACTCAGCAATTTTGAACGTCAAATTTACAAAAGACAGCCCCCAAAATACCCGCCCTTCACCACTACCTATGTGATTTAGCTGAGAAGAAGTGGCGCAACAATCTTCCCAGCAACACATGTCTGTCTGTAAGGTTTGAAAAACCACCTTTATACAATATCAATAGTAAATCATTGTAAAAAGAAATAATATTAGATAGTATTTTCACACAATGTGACAATCGACTAAATCTGAGTTGTTGTCCCAGCGTGTTACAATAGACCCTCATAAAACAAAAAATAATTGTTCTTTCAATTAACATTAACGCCTCCCTACGTAAACAAAGGATGAAACCCCCTATTATTCATAGAACTTAGCACCCATGCTTTACTGCAATATACACTCGGCGTCACAAAAATCGCACCTCATCAAGAATTCTTTTCAAAGTCATTTTAACCCTATTAATCAATGGTAGACATATGACTATGGGGTATCATTCGAAAGGTAATTTATTTAAATTTAAGAATAAAACAAAAGATTTCGTTTTTGTTTACCAGGGAATAAAAAAAAGCAAGTTGATTATGCAAATGACTAAAACATGTTTATTTACAACAAAAAAAAATATACAAAAGAGTCCTTAAAAACAACTTAAAACCTAGTGTTGCCCCCCCTAGCCCTGATAACTGCTTCCATGCGTTCCCTCATGGACCTAATTAATGTTACAACAGTCTCCTGAGGAATGTTGTCCCATTCTGCTACGGCGGCATCTTGGAGGTCCTGAAGCGTGGTAGGGGCAGGATCCCGTGCCCGTACTCGCCGTTTCAGTTCATCCCAAAGGTGCTCAATTGGGTTCAGGTCTGGACTTCTCGCTGGCCAGCGCATAACAGGTATCCCAACTTCTTGCAGGTAGTCCCTTACAGTTAATGCGGTGTGACAGCGGGCGTTATCATGCATTAACATGAACCCACTGCCAATATAACCCGCATAAGGGACCACGTGCTCCTCTAAGATCTCTGTTATGTACCGAGGAGCAGTCAGCGACCCTTGCCCGCGAGCACCTCCAGTCCGAGAAACGCACACAAGGTTCGTCTTGCCGTCGATTGACATGCCGCCCCAGAACATGCACGAGCCACCCCCGTATTCTACTGTCTCTTGAATACAGGCATGTGTGAATCGTTCCCCTTCCTTTCTGTACACCCTCCTACGCCTGTCGTTACAGAAAAGACAAACCCTTGTCTCATCTGAGAAGAGCACAGTCCTCCATTGTTCGATTGTCCAATCCACATGTTCCCGAGCAAATTGTAACCGGTCTCTCCTATGCTGTGCAGTCAATTTTGGCCCTGTAGCAGCCCTATGAGCTGCAATTTTCTTCTCCCGCAACCTTCTTCTAACCGTGGAGACACTCACAGAAGTTCTGCGAGCTGATCGGAGTTGTTGTTGCAGCTCAACAGCATTGGAGAACCGATTTCGTAAAGACGTCGAAACAATGAAGCGATCGTCTCTTTCGGATGTGCAGCGTTGTCTTCCAGATCCACGTCTTCGAATATAGCCACCAGTCTCTTGGAACCGTTGGAACACTCGTCGAACGTAAAATCGACTCAAGTTCAGTTGCCGAGCAACATCACACTGCCGCATCCCTGATTGCAGTAGTGCAATGACTTGAGCGGCTTCATCTGCAGTGGTATCCATCTTCAGGGGTATTTTTTTTAATGTAGCTGTTCACGTGTGTTCACTTCAACGGTTGGAGAGCGAATGACTCACATTTTTTTTTTTTTTCTACATGACCTCTTGCAGGGTGCTTCTAACAGCATTCGACCTGCTTAACCGGACAATTGACTCACATTTAACCCGGGTCGCCCGTTTTATACCCTTCTAGAGGGGTGCAATTAGTGGATGATGTGATGCGTATTTTGACAACATTTTGTTTAACGTTACCTGCTAATGAGATTTGATGTGTTTGGGAATTCTAACTATTGTTAAATTAAAGGTCATTAAATATACTTTCAATTGATACTAGTATTAATTGGGTTCAATTGATTCCTTGATGGCGGGGCATGCTTAAAACTCATATTCAAAGAGGTGCGATTTTTGTGACGCCGAGTGTAGTAATTGTCTAATTTAGTTTTAAATTGTCTTTGATTGTAATTGCTCTTCGTTTGTATGAAATATGGCAGTGAAAACTGTTTAGAAAAGGTTTCCAATAAATAAGGTCGTAAAATTTATGAAAGAGCGGGATTTAGTTTAAATTAAGAACCTTAATATTGTTCCATGGGGTGTGATAGAAGTTGGTTAATTAATAAAATCCTTAAAAATATAATTAGCTAGATTCCCGCATATTAATCCGCGTACCGATGGAACTAAACGCACTTTGATATTAAACTTCCTTGCAAAATATACATTTAAGTAAAAAATAAAAAAACATCCAAGTATCCGACTTGGTGGATGTTTTTCGTATTTTCAGTAGTTTTCGAAAACTTGTTAAGTCCAGATTTCCTCAAGATATTTTCCTTCACCATTAGTCGATGACGTCTAACATATACTTAGAAAGTACATAATATATTTATTATGACTTCAGAAGCCAGGGTTTCAACCCGCAAACTCGTACACGAGAGGCCCATACGATAATGTTTACACGATAATAATGAATAAATTAATAGATACTGATATTTTACTTTGAACACTAAATCCATGGTTTTATACGTCCATGACTAAATCATTAAAAAGGAAAGACTTCGCACGTCTAAGTCGAAGTCCTAGGTACACGTGCGTTAATCAAAACTGACCTATTTATTGTTGGGTCATAATAATATTAAAGTCTAGATATTCTTGGCCCCGCTGTCTGTCAACATCTACGTAATATCAGCAAATGACAGCTTTGTTTAATGATGCAAATATTATTCTAATATGTAGATTTATAAAATGTCTAGCAACATTTTTGCACCACGTAAATGGTTGATAAGGGACTAATTTTTTTTTAACTATAGCACATCTTATTCTTTTTTCTTATACAAAATATCAAAACGGGGCAGAACGAACTTTCTTATTTTTGTATTAATTGCGTTTTATTACTGTTCAACACCATGTGTGCTGAGTGTCCTCTCGAAGTTAGTTTCTGTTCTAAAAGATGATTTGATCTATCCTCAAATTTGAATTGTGAAAAATAAATACCAGCCTCATCTAGCTATGAAAAAAAAAATTACGTGTAAAAGTGTTATTTTATAACCTATTTGCAAAATAAATATCATTTATCAAAGGGTTAAAAATTCTAAGAACTAAATAAGGTTGTCTGGAAGATATCGCTTTCAGCGATAAGACCGCCGTTGTACCCATATTTTAGTTTTAAATTGTATCTGTCTTAATTTTTTTTGGTGTACAATAAAGCATAATTATATTCTATTCTATTCTAAATTCTAAGTAGCTCTCTAAAGGTTACTTAACTTCACAAGTTCACAACACATAAAAACTAATAAAAATAATTAAATGTTCGGTGCATCGAAGGTGAACGCAGCGCCCATGCCTCACGTACACTCGAGGACACTTTAAATTGGTTACCAAGCATTAATATTAATGCACCAGTATTATGGTAATGGTTTAATCTGAGGGCGGGTCGACGAACCGAATATATTGGTTTCAAAATTACTACAATGGGATATTGTGTGCTGTATAAAATTGTCTTATTGTTTCAATTTCTTGGTAAGTAATTGCATAAACAAGTTTATCGAAACGAAAGTGACGTTTTGAGTTCACCGCTGGCTGTCCGTACCTAGATTATATTTGTATGATAGCGGCTAGAGCAGTCGGCACCCACGTCATCCATTTTCCCTGAGTGTTCGTCCGTGTGGTTAGCATAAAATGTGATATAAAAACAATACATTTGATGGATTTTAAAAAACTAAAGTAGAAACCACTGACGAATTTCTGCTAGATCGCCTAGGATACTAAAATAAAAGTAGAATTTGAGAACAATTTGATAGGTTCCCGTGAATTCTCAGTAGGTCAATATCGAGTGAGCTATCACTGGCCGGCTCCTATAAATAGCGTCGTGAATGAGGAGTATTTTTTCCTCGGCATCAGTAAAGAGGTTTGTTTTACAACTGTACCCGGCTGAGTGGTGGGATGGCGTGATAAATAACCCGTCGACATTTATAATCTGTTTCACGCCACCACTAAATGTATTTTTTACGATACCCACGAAGAAAATGTATTTGGGAAATATCAGTGGCCAGCTCCTAAAGTACATACTCTAGTGGAACAATATAAAATAAACAAAATCATAACCTATTTTGTTCTAATTTTCCTACATAATATGAACGATGATGTTTAAAGCGTGAAATTGACATAAATGCGCTATCTTCACGCCATTTTGTTAATATCTGTGGCAGAATTAGAACAAAATAGGTTACGACTTCGTTTACATTTTTCGTACAATCATTTGTACAGACTATAGATGTTAGTGTTTTTTTAAGTTATAGACTTTTGTTAACCTCTAGCATAAACACTGTAGAACACCCATACTTGTTCCGAAGAGGCCTCTCGCTGGATCGTTACTTATACCACTTCACAGACAAGATTAAAGGTTTATTATATCTGTATAAGTTTGTTTTTCATCTCGCTATACGTAGGCGATATCTAAATATTGATGTAGGTAAACTTTTTAATTCCGGTTGACGTACACAAGCGTTCCTACGTAATGGCTGCCGGGTTTCGATCAAAGTTTTTCATATTTTTTAACACGAAACACGAAAATAACATTAGCAGTTCTTAACGTAAATATCTTATTTTTCTTATTGTGTAAGCTGCAGTTTTACTAACCTAACAAACCCTAGTGTCAGAGTTTTTAAACCCGCCTGACGGCGTCTGAATATTACTTTCTCGAATGTACGATTCCAGAAATCCATAATCGATGTAATTCCCAGTATTACTTTATATTCATTCGAAAACAACCAGTTATTCCAAAATTCGAAAACACAACTGTAGGCGGGAAATTCTTGCTTTATTAAAAACAAAGGCACTGTTATAAACAGTAAAAAACTCAATTTGTAAACAATTCAAGTAAAACTGACCTGTTAATAGTAATAGCGACCATGGAGAGCAGCGAGACGGCTTCGTTTCCATAGAAGACAAAGGCGAACATCTGGCAGAGACTCGGTCCTAGGCCCCATTCCTGCTTGATGTAGCGGTTGGCGGTGAGAGGCAGGTTGATGGAACAGAAGAGGAGGTCCGACACGCAGAGCGAGAGGACGAACATTGTGGTGACGTGGCCGCGGAGCTTAGGGTGCATCAGCAGAGCCACTGTTGTCACTAGGTTACCTGCAATGAGGAGGAATACAGTTAGCGAACACAGAACTAACAACACGCAGACTTAACAAAACGTAAAAAATATTGACAAACAAAAATAAATTCTGCAAAATATTCCAAACGTTGAAAAAACCAGTTGTGTCAAGATTTATTCATTGTGATTAAAGTAAGCTAAAAAATTGGCAAACAATAAAGAAATAGATTGTTTCTAAGAGAAAAACTAATTTCTAGCTGCGTTCTTTTTCATGCACTGCGTTGTACCGTGTATTTACGTTAGGTTGCGTTGTTGATTGTTAAATCAATCACTGTACTCATCAATTGTGCACAAAATGCACGAAAAACTTGCATGTTACACATACCTACACGAAATGTAGGGGATTCTTAACATAATATACGAGTCGAGTTACGGAGATCGGCTCTCCCAGTCACGTAGCAATCCCAAATTGCAGCTGATTGTAATAAACAAATTGCAAATTCAGTTCAGTTTTGATATTTATCAAGATTTAGACTTAATAGGACTTGGAAGCAGTACACATTATGGTTTGTGGAAGAGGAAAGGCCATAATATCACAAGTAAGGTCTTTAGTATAAATGTTGATGGATATACAACCAGAGGATAACTAAGAGAACGAAGCACGGATTGTTTAAAAGATGACGTGGGTAAAATAAGCGGTCGTGACGGATTGCCGTTCCATCGGAGTTTGATAATGAAGGAATAGAGAGTGTACCTGTATCTGCACGAGCACTTAAATGCATTATATCTTCTGCATAGCTGGCTAGTCTCCAATGATATTAACCGCCGTGACCGAAATCGTTTGAAGTTTTTTTTTACATAGATATACTCTTTCAGAAGAAAAGAAGGGGATGAAATTATAGCCAATAGTTTCAAGTTAAATGAAAAGCTTGATACTGGTTTTCTAATAAACGAATATGATGAAAGCGGTTTATATTGGTATTTTTCAAGAGTTGGCTAAGGTCGTGCCAGACGATCTTTGATCTCGCCAGACAAAGGAGGAAGTACTGATCTGTTAACACATTATGTTTCATATCAACAACGATATGGATGATATGGATCGATGGCGGAGGTGTAGAAATTATTTCAAAAAATTATCTAGACGCGTGAGTTTGGGATGGAGAATAAAGATTTTGCTATTGTAGTTAGTATATGTTACGCCTCTTGGATATATAACATTGCATTATTTGTATTCGGAATTCATTCCTGGCATTTTTTATCTAATTCTTTACTAATAAATGGTAAGTACTAAGAGACAACTTTCAATAAAGCAACTTATTCGTATGCTCTTTCCCAAGATCAAATTATTAGTGTTACTTACGTGACGAGAGTCCGGAGCCAAAATTTCATTTCATTGATCTGAACAAATTAGAATGACATGGGTCACATTTTCAGTGACGATTTGCGATTGGTTTGATAAGTGACCTTAAAATTACTAGTAGCAGAAAGCAGAGCAACAGATCTGATTTATACAACTTTTCTTTAATATTCAATGTACATTGTAGGTACTTATTGAATCAACTAGAGATGTGCCCAGGTTCAATATAAACAAAACGTTTCGATTGATTGGCATTACTGCTAAACGCAATACCATCGAGCGGCCCCACTCATCCGAATTAAATCGATTCACAATTATTTTAGACTAGATGTTTATGAGGGACTGTTTACACTTTAACGAGCTGCTAGACGAGACATAACACACCAATAACCCTTTTTAGCGCCAGGCTATTTTTATATCATTTTCTCTTCGCGATTTAAAATAAAATAGTGAATACATATGTATATTCTCGAGATTTCTATAATTATGTTTTATGAGTAAGAATTTGTCTAAACACTGGTACTCAGCTGCATCCGGTTTACAGTGGAAGCCGACCCTAACATAGTTGGGAAAAGGTTAGGCAGATGATAATGATGAGTTAGAATTTGTGTGTCCTATATGATAATTATTACACTGAATAAGTTGTAAAGAAAATATGTTTTAACTCTTCCGTGCTATTTTAAAGAATCCTCGAATTTATTATCGTGAACTGCTAAATACTATAAAATTGTGCAGCAATTGTGTAGCTTAGCCAGTGCAGGATTCTTCTCATTATAATTACATACATATTTATTCCTGCGATTTGCCTTTTCTCCTGTAACCAATCTGTAAGTAGTTTTTAATTAATTCAATCTCGTGATTTAATTTCAAAAGAGCGGACATACCGTTGTATTACAGTTTTCAGTTGAATTATTTTATCATGATACTTCCACTTAATAATACTTATGATGTTATTTTCAGGGAAAATAGGTATAAGGTAATATTAGTAGGTCAGTATAATAGTTATCATTATCAATAATGATATCATAATTCCTCATAGGTAACACGCACAGAAAGGATATTTTAAATGTAACAATAATTAAGAAGATATGATTGAATCATCATCGGTCATCAACATTTCAATCAAGGCCCCAAATAACACGAACATGACAAAGAAAACGCCTTGTATCATATCATTATATGACTCACATGCATTATCCAGTTCAATATTTATCTTAAGAGGATCATACTAAGTATCCATCCTACACCTAAAAGGTTACTCGGAGCGCTTGTGCCTCTAAAAATAATCTTATAATCACGCCATTCAATTTGCTTTCTGCCCTTGCCGCAGAATCTCCGCAACTGGGGGCCTACTCTAACTCACTAAAACGAAACTTCGGAAAGACCGAGAATACAGGATAACTTTTTTTTTAGGTGCGGTAAGGTGCGATCTGATGCTCTGTACACAAAGATATAATATTTATACTATTCATATACAACACTTTATTTGCTCTTTAACGCCCTAAAACCGATAAGGAAACTTCAATCGAAACTTAGTTTTCGTTTAGCTAGAGTAGCCCCCTGATCTCTTTTACAAATATTTAATTCTTCATTTAATTATTTTAACAAACTGAACCGACTAGCCAATTTTTGCAATCAATATTCAGGTGTGAGTGAGAGGTGTGTGTGAGGAGCTCGTGGCTAAGTAACAGCCGCACGGTTTGACCGATCAAAGGTTAAGCTGCGCTTGGCGCGGTCGGTCCGTGGATGGGTGACCATCAATGTCATAGCGAGACTCTTCCGTGCCTCGGAAAGCACGTTAAGCTGTTGGTCCCGGTTGTCATTTGTACATCTTTGACAGTCGTTACGGGTAGTCAGAAGCCAGAAAGTCTGACAACCAGTCTTACCAAGGGGTACCGTGTTACCCGGTAACTGGGTTTTGGAGGTCAGATAGGCAGTCGCTCCATGTAAAACACCGGTACTCAGCTGCATCCGGTTTAGACTGGAACCCGACGCCAACATAGTTTGGAAAAGGCTAGGAAGATGATGATGACTATTCAGGTGTGATTGTGAAACACAGCTATTAACGTCGTACAGCCGCATCACTTTTTCACAACGAAACTATTCCTGCTTTGGCACGTCATGTTAAGGCCCCAGAACATTGGCTGATTTTGTTCAAGCTTTCGATACCGTTGATGCCGATATTTTGCTTGGGATTGTACGAGTATAACTGTTTACATATTCTAATTATGAATTAATTGGTTTAAAATGTTCGTGCTTTTTGACGGTCGTACCTCGACCGTACCGTACCGTTTATATGGATGAGACATCCTCTTTTTATAGTTATAATTCAGCTGGAGTACCGCAGGGTAGCATTTCATCTCCTTTGCTTTTGCACAGAACAAATCATTTCTGTATTTTTCTACATAAATATGTTATTTTTTTATCAGACTTTCAATAAAAAGAGGATATCAATTCAACACTTATGTTTTTACAAATTATTGATAAGGGTTATGGTTGGCTCTGGACCATGGCTTCTTATTTTACAGTCTCCTTCAAGTTTCACGCCAAAATGTTACTATTTATCTGGTGGACGCAACTACTAATTACATACTGATCCTCCACGTGTTAAGTCACGTTACCCTGGGAGAGAATGGATAGCTTAGTTTATATAACATTTCAATCCAAATTAACCAGCAATTAACACATACGAGAAAGGCATCATAATTATATTTGTTAAGTTCAATAACCCTAACACCATTATTGTATATTTTATACACCAATTTACGTTTATTTTCAGAACTATTATTAAATGTATAATTGCTAGTTATTGTTACAAGTCGTAAATTTTTAGTTTCTCTTTCATATTAGCGTGGTTACGGTATTTGTTACTTTCGCGAATTAAATGGTGTGAGAATTTTAGGGCATGACTATGTTTTATTTATAATATGTTACGCCCCTTGCATATGAGTGTCAATTCCCAATTTCCCATTTAAAATACCACGTGAATTAATGGAGGTCTACGTTAGATTGTATTTTTATTTCGAATATTTATTCCACTCTAGTTCCACTTAGGGTAGATTCGACCAAACCTGAATTTATACAAGAATAACTATGCGGAAAATAATATATACCACGATTTTATTCTTGAGTAAATCATTAGTCGTTTTTCCATGCAATCTAGCGTATAGCTTTACTTGGATAAGCTACTCACGAATAGCGAAGTGAATGTGAACGAATGTAATACGCGGCCAAAAAAAATTGCTCTACAAACGGGAGGGTGCAGTAGCATAATTCATTACAACTCTAATTTGTCGTATTATAGCGTGGAAAAGTAACTGCCAAGCGACAAAGCCCTTTAAATAAATTAAAAAAAATAAAATAAAAATGTCAGTGAATTAAAATGACAGCATAAGTCAATAGGACGCCATTTTATTATTCCATGAATAAACTTCTTATTCCACGCAAAATTGTGGTATAATAACTATTCCCGAATAGACTCGTTATTGCTCGAATTGTAGTTGGTTAAACGTGAAATTGATTTATTCTCGAGTGATAAGCGATCTACGCCGAGAATAAAATTTATTCCAGTTTGGTCGAATCCGCCCTTAGAATGTTTAAAGTACGTAGTATAAAGAAAATTTAAAAAAATATAATACAAAAGATATCTATTACCAAAGCGGAAGAAAAAGAACCACATAATGATGTCTTAAAATACCTAGAGGTAGTTATTTACATAAACAATACGAATGATGCCTTTAAAAGGATCGACCTAATATAAATAATAGGTAATTAGTAATATATGATTAGGTCATCATACCATACCAGAAGCCACAAATGTACAGACCTGAACAATTAGCTGACTAATCTTCTTCTAAGATTACTTCCCACTACAAATTGGTGATAGATGTGAATACAGACTTTTGATTATATTATTTTACACGATATGATCTCCATCACAATTCAAATAATAACCTTTGAGTTAACGAAGTAGGTTAATTGTTTTTACAAGAATTTAGGAGGATATTTCTTTCTTACCTAGATTGGGACTATGAAATAGTTGCAAATGATCACTAAAGTTCTCAAATGATCTGGAAAATAAAAGTAATCTGCAACATTTCATTGCAAGACACTTTTTGTATTAATTGGGGAATCGTCAAATGACTCTTTCCACTATGAGCGGAGCGGGAGAAGTGTGTCTCTTACTGACTAAAACCTATCCATGTTCCTTTCATCCACCTTTGCGTTCCAGGGTCGCGGTGACTATCTAAATCACGTAGCATTGCATGGCACTTAAAGTGTTAATTTACAAATCCTCAACGAGTCAATGCAAAAGGATTACGAATGACGTGGTAATGTGTTTGTATTGATAGCGTGCGTCCGTCAAACGCATGTGACCAATCGGTCAATGGGCCACTTAGGCCCAAGTTCACCGAAGGGATAACGGTCCGATTAACTTAAAACAGCTGTTTATCATAAACTAGTGGACATTTTTTTACACCTTGGGTTACATTATTCAAGTTTTAGTAGGGATCCCTAATTATTTCTGGAAATAAATAAAGCCGTGTCATAGGGCATAGTTATTTATTTCCAGAAATAACTAGGGATCCCTTCGAAAATCTTCGTAAAGATGTAGCTTACTACCGGTGAAGAATTTTTAAATCGGTCCAGTAGTTTTTGAGTTAAAATCCTACAAACAAAATAACAAACAAATCTTTCCTCTTTATAATATTAGTATACTAGACAGATTCAAACTTTCAATGAGTAACGTATTTTTAGAGATTTTTATTCCTGAAACGGTCGATTACCAAATCAGGGTTGAGGTAGAAGTGGGCACCACGAAAATTCCAGCTTCCTAGTTAAAAAATGTTTTTGTTTAACGGGCCGATTACGAAACTATCTGTCGGTGAGCTTGGCCCTTATTGTACCCACTTGGACCTGTCAACAATGACCAGCAGCTGATACTATTGTGCCCAAATATTTGTGTAAGTGATGTACTTGTTTGGGTATTTTTTGTATGTTTCTTCTGTTGTTGTCCACCCCTAGTGAAGGACGAAGAGTTGAAGACCATTTAAAATGAGATATGATTATTGGTGACTTTCAATATCTCCATAACTGTCAGTCAAACAAAAACACATAATCAGTCCCCGGTTCTGCAATTAAAGTGTGTTCTAATAAACAGGAATCCTACTTGTCTCCTTAGTAAAATGAGACTCCTTAAAAAGGTAAAATCTATTAGTAAGATCAGCGACCGATGAAATAGAATTACAATTTTCATTACCGATGTACAAAACCTCGGGGTGCGGGTGAAACCGCGGAAAACAGCTAGTATAATTATATAATATACAACTTTTTTTTAACACCGATTTTTTCCTATAGTAGGTAATGTGAATTTTGAGAAAAATGCTGACTTATTTTTATTACATGTACTTTCAGTGTCCTTTAGTGATTTTCATATATGGAAACTTACAGTATTATTCCTCTTCGGTTTAGAGAAACTTATTTAGTTAGTTAGTTATCCATTTTAACGTACAATTCTATAATAATAATATGTTATTTTAAAGTATTGATTTAATGATTCCCCGTATAATATAAGAAATGTCCATAATATAATTAAAATTAAATAACCAATATGTAAGCAGTTCTTAAATTAGCGTTCTCTCGTGTAACGAGTCACTAAGACGGCGTTTATACGCTCAATCTGGCGTCAGTTCAGTCTGTGATCTTGATCACGTATATACTGATGGCTGAATGATGGATTGACAGGTGGTATTAGACGGTAAGTCAGACTGACGATCAGTCCAACTCAAAACTTCTACGCGTTAGCACGCATAATTTGCGTTAGGTATGGATTTTAATTAGAAAAAACCGGCCAAGTGCGTGTCGGGCCACACGCAGTAGGGTTCCGTAGTAGGTCTTAGGTAGTCTACTATAACTCTGTAACCGGTAGAGCCTACTTAGCCGTGATAGTTTTCCTTGTAAATTCATTACATGTGCTAAGTCTGTGATTTTTTACATTTCTAGAAACAGCCATTCAACGTTAGAGGGAGGATGCTCGTATCGAACAAAAATTTGCACTTATAGCTAAATATTTCGCCAATGGCTCACTTAAGCGAAAAATGGTCTTAACACACCTATACCTACGCCACACGAAGGGGTACGCGAGAAAAAAATATGCATTCCCACTTTACGTGTTTGGGAGCTACCCTAAAAAAAGTCATTTAACCACTTTCTCGGCGTGATCAATATACATATCCATAGGTACCAAATTTCAGCTTTCTAGTAACAAGAACCTCGGAGCTATGCCGCGGACAGACAGACAGACAGAAGGACATGGCGAATCTATAAGGGTTCCTTGTCGGATTACGGAACCCTAAAAAAGCTTGTCAAGCGTCAGTATCACCAGACTGACAAAAATTATTAAAATATTTAAATAACCATCATTCTGGACCATCAATCCATCAGTCTGCGCGTATACAGTCAGTTTCCCGTCATTCTGACATCAATCATGGACTTTACTGACGCCAGAATGAGCGTGTAATCTCCGTCTTACAGTGTGCTGAGATATCTTTCTAGTTTATTCTTAAATACATTCATACTGCTTTCTTTTTTACCTTTTACCTCACTAATAGGAAATCCCGTAAACACACCATATCCGTGTATCTATCTACGTTTGAAATCTGTGCCGTACTCATCACAAGACAACTAGTGCATCACAACTCGCCCCGTTAATGAACGTAGCTGATTAGCGATGATGGAGAGATCGCGTGCTTAAACTGACGGCGAATTCATCAGAAGTTTACTCATCACGGTTACCGTTCGTTAGTTGGCGATAACGAGGCGTTAAGCATGCTACATCGAGTCATATAATTGACAAATCCGTTTTTATCATATTGCAATCAAAACTATATTGACCAGATGACTTGCAACTTCTATGGGTGACGTCAATTTAGATTTAATATTAGAAAATGTCGCCAGGCAACCTAAATGTCCTAGAACTAAAGTTCTATGATATGTCAACATATCCTAAACAGATGCACGTGAGTTGCAGTTTGCGGCGTCTATGAGTTCACATGACTCTTGTTAATAGAACTCCTGCTACCAAGCGAAGAATCAAGACCAAGCGATTTTGAACAAAAAAGTTGTTACAGCAAGGTTCAAAATCGGATTAAGATCCCTTCAAAGTTCAAAAGCATTTATTTCCTCCTGACTCCAACCCCATTTATACAATATAATCTATAGAAACATAATAGAAAATACAATTGAATTTATCAATAAACACCACAAACTAGCCACCCGGTTTGCAAGCCACACATGTTTATTCTCTAGCAAACGTCCCCTAGGTCGTCGGTCAACTGTCGGCTGATAGACAGCTTGATTGATCTGCCTACCCTGTGCATGCTGTCGGCGTAAATCTTCGTAATAAATCAGCTTACGGGTGGCAGGTTTATTTATGTATGTGCTATCAGTCGGTAAATGATAAGGGTGCAAGAAAAAATGGTGCTGATAACGCGAGTTTGCTGATTGGCAGGTCATTTCTCGGTTAATGCGTGTTGTTTTTACAAATCAAAAGTACTGTTGTGTTAAGTGATTTCATTTTTTGTATCTATACATATAAAATGCTTTGTCCTAAATGACTGACGGATCAACGCACAGCCTTAACCGCTGATCATAGAGACCTGGAACTTAAGGGTGTGTTCTTTGTATGACAAATAAGAAAGGATTATCCGAAATTCTTAAGGGGGCAAAGTTTGTATGAAACTCTGTCATTTTTAAATTGATTTCGTATAGCCCACGCGGGCGGAGTCGCTGGCGGGAAGCTAGTCTTTTATAAAAAGTCAAAATTTCGATTTGAATTTGGAATTGTTAGATTTATATATATTTTTTATATAATATATTTAATATTAAGTGAGGACAACAAGAAAGATAAAAAGACATTTCATATTGGGCGAGTTTGGGGTCTTAGTGGAGTATATAATCTCCTATGTAAACGATTTCCTTTTACAAACAAAACTTATTATTGTAATAGCTAAGAAAAATACCCCCTTTCTATATTCCGGAGGTTTTTCAACGGTTTATCTACTTTCTGAGGCAGTTAAGCATCTTCTTTTGTTTGTTTGGTGATCTTTACAATGTCAGTGTCATGTCAAGTATAATAATATGATGAGGTAGGTGTGTAATCAATTGCATAATACACTGTCGAGCCTTTGCGGTTTGTGGCTAGTTGTATGCGGATATACGAGTATCCTCTTCAATATTAATATAACCTGGAACTAAAAAGGAAGCTGAAGAAATATTAAATAGATCGATTTGAATTTCTGGAGAAGTAAAAAGGGTTTTGAAATCCCATTCTCATCTGCCTAGTTTTTCCCCAAGTGTGTTAGGGTCGGCTTCCAGTGTTACCCATACAACAAACCTGTTTTTTTTAAAAAGACCAGCTTTCCGCCAACGGAATCGCCCGAGTATGCTTTAAAAAAATCAAATAAATCGACAGTTTCAAACAAACTTTGCCCCCCTTTTTACCCACTAAGGGGTAGAATTTCGAAAAATCCTTTCTTATCATAGAACACACCTTCCAAGTTTCAGGTCTCTACGATCAGCGGTTTAGGCTGTGCGTTGATCCGTCAGTCATTCAGGACAAAGTATTTTATATGCATGTATGTATGTATTTTTAATTCATATAGCTCTGTCATTTTTAATGCATATAGCTCACGCGGGCGAAGCCACTGGCGGAAAGCTAGTTTGACCATATACATCGCTTTTTTTCACGTGTTGAGTACCAATTTTTGTATTACTTAATGTCAAAAGTCATTGTAACTTCTAGTACCTTAGGTAGTAACAAATAATGCTTTATTAAAAGCAACATAAATAAAATAAACTTGCTATACAAATATAAAACTAATCGCCTAACAAACAAACAAACAGCAATTTATTGCATTCTATTTATATACTGATACATAGGGGGTGTTATTGTTTGCGGATGTCCCTCGGCGCGGCTAATTGCTTTCGATAATAAAGTGTGCGACAAATGACGGCTGGCCACGCTCATTAGGTGGCAGCTCGGCTTGTTGGGCGAACTAATGTTTGCTTTCATATAGAGCGAGGAAATTGCAACACGTTTGCTAAGTTTTTATTGTTGGTGGGGAGAAAGGGGATGAGAATTAATCCTTACTAATTCAGGCGCGGTCGCAGCCGAATATTTTAGGGTGGGGTCACCAACAACCGATATTAGATGAAATGATGGCCGAAGCCAAAGAATACAAGCAAGCTCCAAAATTGAACGATCTATTACGATTAACGACTAACCAATGCGTAATTACAATAAAAATTTTCGCAAATTGCTTGTTTTTAGGAGGTTTGTCAATTACATGTGTACGAATTTTTGGGGGGGCATGTCCATGGACCCCCCTACCCCTCGGACCGCCACTGTACTAACTTCATCTATACATATTACATTCATATAAAATGCTTTGTCCTGGCATAGCTCGTAGACAAACACATAAAAATACTAATGTTAATTAACTAATCTTAGCCAACTTGTCATCTGGTTCGATGCATCCGACTTGTTTGACAAACGATACATTCAAAGTGCGACTTATAATAAAAACACATTAATTAATTCCAGTTACACATTCAGTGGTGCGTTTCAGGGCTTAGTCACGTCCCGTCAATGGAACCATTCATTCATTCGTCCTCCCTAAGGGCAACAGCCCTCGAGATCCTCTCGCATTATGTTTTATTACTGTTTAAGTCGTCAGAAAAGAAATTAGATGCTAGAGCAAAGTTCAAGCTCAGTGACGTTTTTAATTTTCAAAGGAGGTTGGTCTATGTTCGAAATTTAAATAAAACAACGCAGTCTATACTGGCAGTGAGCTTAAACACGCCAGCTGTATATTAGCCGCGAAATAAAATGTAAATTCTACTTCTTTACACTAGTCATAACACTGTAATAATATTTTAAATACACGCTCTATCATTTGTAGCTCACCTTTCAGCATGTGTGAAATAATCTTGTTTCTAAATAACAATAATTATTACGGCGGATTACGTTTGCTTTCGTATAAAGTTGTGGAATATTTTTGTCCTGTACAGAATACAGAATACGAACTAACTTCTGCATTGATCAAATATTAAAAAAAAACATAATTCGAATATCGAACGCAACTGGCTAGTGATGCGCACGGTATGTTTGTTTACGCAGCTGGGCATCCGAATGCACGTCGTTCCTGAGTAGGTATCGAGTCGTGTAACAAACCGTTTGATGTCCGATTACGACCGACACTTAGCGTTTTATGTTGCGTTCGTGTTAAGTGACCGATTATTGAACGCTTTCTAGTGATAGGGAGCATATCGACCAACAAACAAATGCGTACCGAAGTACCTTCTTAAAAAAACAAATTCCAAATTTAAACTCAAACCTTTGTTGTTAAAGTTTAAAATTCCGCTCCGTATAAGCTATTCGTGCTTCGTGTTCTAATTTATGGTTTGAACTTAAAAGGGTTCAATTTTTTATACATAAATTGTTTACCTTTCTTTTATGGATTGAGCATTTTAAGAGATCTTACAGCGCTAGCCACTTTAAAATAATGCACTAATCCTTGTGTTGAAAAAACAGTTTTACAACGCTGAAAGTTTTGTTCCAGATTTGTTTAGTTTGTCATTAGAACAAACATCATAATTCTTTATGTATCTCTGGAAATCATTCCATTTAAAACTAACACCACTTCGCATGTTTTCAAAACAACTTGATGAAATATCAATGATGCAGAACTTTGAAATGTAGTTTATTAGGATATGACACATTGTTTGTACAGCGTGACGACGCAGTAAACAAACTGTATATCAACGCTTTCCTCGAATAGTCGCATCGGACATCGAGCATGCAGTTGGTACAACGGCCTATAAAATCGATACTGTAAACACTATAATAATCGGTAAACAATCGACTAACTTACCAACGACTCCGACGACACTAAAAATGCACGCACACACTGCAGCCAGTATCGTGGCCTCTGTTGGATAATGCGTAACATTCTTTCCCATTTCAGTAATGTTATTATACATATCGTACGACATATCGGACATAGTTAAGCACTTCACTATCACTTCACTAGATTTCAAACTTTAATTTCGAATTCTTCCTTGACATCTTATACTTTTTAATTTTGACATGGCACTGTCAACAGTTACTTCCAGCCATGGCGTAGGTTCATACACACCGCATACAATCTGTAACAAAAGATATGGATTATGTTACAAAGTTTTATAAGCTTGAGCACGTGTCGTTAGTCATAAAACTAATATAAAGTAACTACAAACATTATGGACACCCACTTAGCGCTTTTTAAGGAAATGTCAAGGAAATCTGTGTCATTTGGCCTATGTAAATTGATTTAGTAGTTTTTGTCGTCATATTTGGCCTAATAGTCAAGCAATTTAGCTTGCCAAATAACCAGTGACCACTAACTAAATAAAGATTATTATGTATTTAATAATTTGTAGATATTGACAACGTACATAAGAGATTTCTTCGTATACTGATAACAAAAACACGTGTAGGTTCAGTCAATAAAAAAAATATTAAGAGTAGTGTTAAATAAAAAACAAGATTAGTCGCATATTTTTTATATAAATAGAGGAGTTTCATACGCAATATTACGGAAGGCTGGCTGTTCGTAAGTTAATATAATAAATATATTATGTTGATCTCATTCCATTGCTATGCCCTCCCAGATTTTATTCGCCCTCATTACGTGCTCATAAATTATTGTTATGCCAATCATCCGCTGTGGGAGGTCCGTTATTTATATATTTCGGCTACCACACTGATGATTCGATTCGCAAAAAAGTTTATAGTCCTAATTGAGTAAACAAAGTTTTATTATGAAATTCACTACGCGAAACTAAAAACAAAACGCGAAAACTAATGAAACGGACGGGGGGTCTTAATTATGGTTTGGCTGATACAAGGAATTAAGAACACATAGAATTATGGAAGAGATGAACTGAGACAATGGTTACAACTGCTACTAAGTAATCCAGAAAGCAATATGTTATTGGGTTTCATCATGCGGAATTGAGCCTGGCTGATGATAATAAATAGAAAAAAAAAACCAATAACATGTGCGCAGTATATCTTTGCAAGCATTATTCGCATTGAGCTGTTTGAGGTACTGAGTATACACTACACTTCTATCGTGGTAATTATTACGTGCACAAACCCAAAAAAAAATCGTTTTCCCGTGTGGGAATCGAACTCGCGGACGCACAGACTAAACCGCTGATCGTAGAGAGCTGGAACTTGGAGGGTGTGTTCTTTGTAAGACCTAGGCATCCAATAAGAAAGGATTTTCCGAAATCAGAAGGTACCTAGGTAAAGTTTGTAAGATACTGTCATTTTTAATTTGAATTCGTAATAGGCCCATGCGGGCGAAGCCGCTGGCGAAAAGCTAGTTAAATTATAAAAATAATATCATTATTTCTTGTACTTATATCTCCTACGACATATCCAAGTATTTTCCCAAGCGCGAAAACTAGGCGTATCAAGTCACGCGGCTGGTGGGACATTAGCATGGATTTACATGACGATACGACTCGCATGGCTATGGAAAGCATAAATTCTCATAACTGGCGTCACAGACGCACGCCTGCCCACTGACACCATTATAATAATATCACTTCATTGCAGTTCCGTTACATTGCCATGTATTTTTCTTTTCTTGAGAAGGTTTAAGGCAATTTTTTCTAGTTTTTAATTTAGCGTTTAGTTAGTCGACTCCACGCGTGATGAAAAGGCTAGCCTATATATCGGTCAAAGAATCAGCATTGCCATCTAACGTGGCAATGCAGCCAGCCTTTTTTGCACGATTCCCGTTGACAGCGATGCGGATGAATATTTTGATGCCTAATTTCTTTCCGTTTTTCACTTTCTTAGCTTCTGCCCGCGACTTCGTCCGCGTGGAATAGTGGTGCTCCGCTCCTATTGGTTTTAGCATGATGATATTTAGCCTATAGCCTTCCTCAATAAATGGGCTATCTAACACTGAAAGAATTTTTCAAATCGTACCAGTAGTTCCTGAGATTAGCGCGTCAAACAAACAAACTTTTCAGCTTTATTATATTAGTATAGATAGATAATATGTAGTAGATAGATAGCCTAATTTTTAGATTTTAGGTACTTCGGGGTGTCTGTAACTGTGACTACAATCGGTCCTATTCGACAAGTGGAGAACCTCATGTAGCACCAGTAGATTTTTGCCGCGGTGTCATGTGCACCTGACGGAACTACATACTAAGTTCTTCCCCAGAGTTGAAGCTAACTTCATACACACCTGCAACCTTACTTTCATCCAAATCCCTTCATCAGTGAAAGCGTAACAGACAGAAAGAAAGAAAAAACATTTATTTCAGGACATGCGCAGGAATTAAACAGTGAGTAAAAATCAAAGAGTGACAGGTTAGAGAACAGAGAGAACAAATAGAGTCGTTAGACAGAGTTACTCTCTGATTCATGACATTAATGAGGATTTAAAGAGCTAAGGTTTTTGTTCTAATTCTCTTTTGGAAACGTAATACTTGTAACGACATTCTAAGGACAATTGGGTGAGATTTTTATGAGCTGTCACAAAGATATTCTTCCATAGATTTTGTATGATTAGCAAGCTGTGGCGTCATTTATGTCCCAACTCAAACTCAATTCACTATTTTTTTACCAAAGCAACTAAAAATCTAATTTCATAGTAAATTGAAAATTAGTTGTTTTTTCATGGCTGAAATAAGGTGCTTTTTTAGGAAAATGGTGTCTTAGAATTAATTGTTATTGCTGTCATCTACCCAATTTGAAGATTATACTCCGATGACAATCATGACAAGACTTGGCGCCATATTTGCTGTCATTATTTGACAGTTCTTTTTATTTCTTGTTTCTTTTTCTGAATGGCATAAACGTACGCGATGACATTTCGCGATTGTAATCAGTAATGCCAAGGCCTCTTTTGTTTACGGTGCAATGGTCACCCATAGTCCCTCTGTATTATAAGTTGTGAATACAAACAGCTATTAATATGGCCGGTAATGACCGCTGCCCTGTTAAGTGGCTGGCCGCTAGCTGATGACTTCTCATCCTTATTAAGAAAATGTTCCGAGAAAGGGTTGATCCTGCGAGTTTCGTTAATCGAAACTCATTATAGTATATTAACGGTATTATAGTTGGTAAGTATAGTCAGTATCAAAAGTTACTAACACGATTAGAAATGCTGCATGAATGGAATATTAATTAGGAATTAACGAAACGCACAAAGTACCAAGTGTGTATCTTTAATGCGTACACACTTTTTTA
Source organism: Pyrrhia umbra (assembly GCA_963891755.1). Lineage (NCBI taxonomy): Eukaryota > Metazoa > Arthropoda > Insecta > Lepidoptera > Noctuidae > Pyrrhia > Pyrrhia umbra. The sequence continues at coordinate 1,226,342 of OY982929.1, read as the reverse complement.
TTAAATAGGTTCCAGTTTCAACAAAAGTAAATTATTAAAACTGCCCATACAAACTTTGATGTTGTATCCAAAAATTGCTAGTTGTTTGAAAACCAAATTAAATGTTGCATTTAATAATGTATGCTACTGTTACATTCTAATTTTCCGGTCATCAAACCAAGGAGGTTGGTTGCACGGAAAATTGAATATTCAGATTTAAAACTCCTTCGTTTGGAACACTGTAAAAATGAAAGATATTCGTAATGATATTGAAACAACATCGGTAAAGACAGCCGAAAGCGCGGCTAGAGCAGATCCGGCTGGTAGGTAATGATCACATTCTTATTTTAGTCTGCAGACATAATATCGCAACCATTTACGTGCGCTGCTGGCGCCGTCCGACCACTCTGTGGGAAAGTACTTGAAATTTTCAATTTCATAATAACTTTAGGCTGTACCGTTTGCCCAGTATATTGTAATAGGGGTTACTGAATTTTCAATATTGCGATAAATAAATTATATACAAATGCCGATTTTGAACTAAAAAATTGTGTTATATTAACAAGTTTTTTTTCATTGCCAAGGAAAAATATTTATGGCGCCTTACCTGCGTAAATAAATCTAAGACATGTGAAAGTAGTTTTGGTCGGATTTTAATATACTTTTGCTTGCGACTTTACAAGCACCGCCACCATTAAATACAAAGATATACTGGTCATAATGTTTCTACGTTAATTTGGAGTGTCTCACTTTGTGTCTGTTGCCAGCTGAAAGTTTTACTGCTTTTCAGAATAGTTATTGTCTTGCGTGGTTCGTAAATGTCACATTAAACTTTTGCGCCTATATTTCCGCCTCGTTCGTAAAGACTTGAGATTTATTAAGTGTTAGATATTTAGTAACTATCCTGAAGTATTTTTTTGCTCATTATTTGGACCATTGAATATACCAGAAGTCTAGACTCGGTTATGAAGAGGAATACATACTATACTATGCCTTATTCTCTTCGCCATGTTCTTATTCGTTCTCTGGTGCTACTTCAATGGCAGTCGTTGGTATAATTCCATGTCAGAGGCCGTCAGGCGGATTTGAGAAAACTCTGACACTAGAGCTTGTTAGTTTAGTAAACCTGTAGCCCTATAAGAAGAAGAAGATTGTCTCTAGCCAACATCAGATAAATGGCATTTTTCAATGACGAATAAAGAAAAGCTAATTTTAAATTCGGAAACTCGCTTCTAATAATTTTCAATTCTTCATTTTGCCGGGAAGCTGTTGTTTATTGACGTACAAACACGCGTAAGAACAATGCCGCGTAACTCATAATGCCTAGTGACGCCATCTTGAAATTTAACGATGCATTAATTAAATCGATTTTAGTATGATTTGCCGTATCATTTGCTGTTATTATTAAATACAGATAATTATTGATTGTTGTTTGTGTGTCTCGTTAAACAGTTTTATGGGTTTGTTGCACATATACGGCGACGGTATGCGATTATGTTAGCAGTATCGCACATAAAATCGTCAATAAATCGCGACAATTGTTCAAGCTAAAATTGATTGAATGTAATTTAATGATCAGTTTTGTTGAGAGGAGACGATGCGTTTAACGCGTCATTAATTGAATCGATTTCTAAAACATCCATATCAGTAGGTGTGCTGTAATTAACTGAAAATAACTTCATAAACTTGTTAATTAAATAAAAATAAAATAAAATAAAATAAGCCTTTATTGCTGTCCGTTACAGAGTTTAAATATATACAGATATATTTATGATGAAAACAAAATAAAAAATAAAATATGATTTAGTTTCTTATAATATATCGGCAACCGGTTGATCATCAGTGACAGCTTGTCTGACGACAAAGGCCTCCTCTAAAAATTTCCATTGCCCTCTATCCTTCGCAACTCGGGTCCATGACGGTCCGGCTACTCTTTTAAATTCGTCCTCCCAACGTTTTACCTGCCTTCCCCTATTTCTCGTACAATTTCTGGGATACCATTCTGTAATAGATCTAGTCCATTTTTCTTTTTGATCTCTTAGTATATGTCCTGTCCACCTCCATTTTAGCTTTCTGTAGGTTTTGCAAGCATTCTTAAATTTTGTTTTCTGTTTAATATCTGTTAATCTTATTCTATCTCTGATCCTAACTCCTACTACGCTTCTCTCTATTCCGTTTTGACATACCTCTAGTTTCTTGTGTTGTTGGTCTGTTAGACCCCATGTTTGGCACCCATATGTTAAACATGGTAGTATGCACATATTAAATATTTTCCGTTTGTCAGTCATTGGCATGTCTTTATTTTTCATTATTTCGCTGAGCGACCAAAACCTCTTCCACGTATTAGCCACTCTTCGATCTATCTCTTTCTGCATAGTGTTCTCTATCGATACCAATTGACCTAAATATATGTATTCACTTACATTTTCAATTTCTTCGTTGTTTATTTTTATTGTAATTTTTTCGTTAGTGTTACTCATAATTTTAGTTTTTTTTGTGTTCATTGAAAGACCCGCCTTTGCACTTTCGTCAGAAAGTTGTTGCAACATGTTTTCTAGGGTCTTTGGACATTCAGAACATTAATTATTTGAAAAGTGTTTTCTCATTTATTGCGCTAGCAGATAACACGCATATCGGCATATAAAATAGTGGAAATAACACAGGTTTAATGACAGATGTCAATCCAATTTCATCGAGTGCTCGATGTTTGCACACATCACTAATTTACTAAGAGCTTCAATCGATACGGGGGCGTCACTAGCCGCGGTAACTGCGCGCCAAAAATGGCTGCCGATGACGTCACTAATTTGATAACACGTCGATTGTTTGACGAGTTAATTAGTTAATCTTCCTGACAGTGGCGCTTCTCCGCTTACGCTGATAAAATATAACAGGCCACCGCTGGTACACGTACTTTTATTGATAATATATGGCTTTTGTGAAAACCAAATGAAAGTTGGAAAGTTAGTTGGGTGGTTAACGTCTGATTGTAGAGGATATCAAGCTCTTGGCGCCATTGTTTACAATTACAAAGCTTATGACCAATTAACAGACCTTCTGTGTACTGTACCCACACATGAAAACTTCGGAGTGATTTAAATTAATTAGCACAATCATTTTCTCTGTAACTGTAGTCTAACTAACTAACTAACTGCAGCCTAACCTATTGCCATCAAAAATTTCGACTCAAGGTCGCTTTTGAAAAATTCTTGATGGGTCAACCCAATCTGGTGAACCCAAGCTCAGCCTAGCTCAAGCTGCTCCTCATGCAGTCACGCTAAAAAACCCAACAGACCTTTTTAAGGAGTACAATACTATAGTACATTATTTTGATTTATCTCGTAGGCCAGCGTTTGCAACGTAAGCGCAAAAAAAATTGTTTATTTACGATGACATTAGAAACCTCTTACATTATCAGTGTTTCTCTACTATAATATTATGCATGAATTATACACAAGGTTTATATTATAAACCTTTCTTTTGAATAACTCTATCTATTAAAAAAACCACATCAAAATTAGTTGCGTAGTTTTAAAGATCTAAGCATACATAGGGACAGACAGCGGAAAGCGACTTTGTTTTATACTATGTAGTGGTGAAGCACAAACAGAACTTTACCAGAGTAATGTATGGAAAACTACAAATACCATGAAAATATGCCAACGACCTCGAGTCGACCACCGACTAATACCCGACTCCTATACATAGCCTACATCTATCTTAAACCAATCATTTTGTTTACAAGTGTTCGCATTTAGTAATGCCGATATTTAAAAATGTATGTGAGGAGTTTACCAGCTGATTCTACTGATACTAACAGAGGTGACTATGTCTGTGTGTTTGCATTGCCAAAATGGCAACTACTATATTAGACCTTTGTATCTCCACGAACAATGAAATGAAATAATGAAAGAAAATAATATCAGTAATTTACTTTTACCGATGAATAATGACTCGTTGATATCGAGAAGTATTATTATTGCTATAAAATGTAAGTTGAATCACTTACGATAAGAGTTTCCTATAACTTTAATTCGATTTCATTATTACAAGTTTCCATTGGCATTTGACAAAGACAAATGTAATTTTTAATATCAATTTTATAATTACTTAGATCATCTATTAATCAGACATGTTACTTTAAATTATCGATGGAAATAAAACTTACATAAAAGACTAAACTTTTCCTAATATTTTTTTTTCCTTATACAACACATTAAAAATATTAAAAGTATGCTGAATGCTTTTAGCATTAGACTTTTTAGAGAGTTCTTCTGTTTGTTTTCGTTCAGTCTTGCAACCTTACGAATCTTACCAATAAAACTAGCCAAGTAAATGCGTATTGTTTTAATTATTTTCTAATAATTCTACTTAAAGTAAATTAGAAAACTTAAACACTGCAAAGCAGCATTTAGTCTTAGAATCCAAAATGCCGGACCCCGTCCACCGTACGGAAATGAAGATGCATTTACGATAGCAACTATTCTCATTTGATCATCATCAGCCTGTTTAACAATGGTCCCCCTAACGGGTGCTATATCGCCTATTCTCATCAATTACTGTGGAAATCATTAACACAACTCATTATTTTAATTGAAAGACGAAACTCATGACTGCATCCCTTTCTGATTTTACAAACTACGAATAGTAAGAACTATGTCATAGACACAGACGTGGTTTAAAAAAAATGATTACGTAACATTGTGACCGTCCAATTTGGGGAGAGAGTGTACATTATAGCTGAACAAACGGCGTTCCTACTGTAATATTACCTACTATTTATGCTTGAAGCTTGAAGGGCCATCGAATTTGACGAAGATATGGCTTATAGGCCTTGAATTAGCAGTTAGAGGTATAATGAGACGATAGTGACATCATAGCAGGTAAGTAGAACACGTGCTCATTATTGGTCGAATTTTAAGTCATAGCGTGGGGGAAACCTCATGACTGGGATACCGATATTCCCCAAAGTGAGCAATATACACAAGGCAGAAGGCGTACCTACTTAAATTATGCTGTCGAGACGTTGACTTTCAAAAGTGCTTGTTATTAGGCCTAAATTGAAATAAATGATTTGAATTGAATTGAAGTTAAAATATTTTCCTTTAATGTTGATGTGAGCATACGTTTCCGTAGCTCCCATTTTTAGGGTTTCGTACCCAAAGGGTAAAAACGGGACCCTATTACTAAGACTTCTCTGTCTGTCCGTCCCTCTGTCTGTCACCAGGCTGTATCTCAAGAACCGCGATAGCTAGACAGTTGAAATTTTCACAAATTATGTATTTCTGTTGCCGATATAACAACAAATGCTAAAAAACTATAATAGAAAAAAATAAATATTTAAGGGGGCTAACATACAATAAATGTGATTTTTTACCTTGCAAAGCCTTGAAGTAGTTAAAACTAGTAAAACCTCACCCAGATTTTATTATTTTTAATGTGTTGGATGAGGAAAATATAAAATAAATGGATAAGTTTAGTGTTTTATGTAAGTATATTTCCATTGATAATTTTAATTAACATTAGCTACATTGTCTGACTAATATAGGACCTAATTTTTTTAAATAAAATTGATATTAAAAATTACTTTTGTTTTTGTTAAATGCCAATGGAAAATTATGATAATGAAATGTATTAGTATGAAAATCGAATTAAACTTAAAAGTATCCTGATTTTGAATTACAAACTATTCTAATAATACTAGTGTATAAACTTAAATATTAAGACTTAGCAACTAGTAAAATTATCTCATCATGCATTCTACAATTGAAGAAGCAGTTATATTCCCTAACTTAATCCCAAAGGACACTATTATCTTACGATGTCATTAAATAAATTAACACAAGATTGAGTTTACTCTACTACTACTAACTAAAGACAATGGAGAAATGTCTAAATAAAGGCCTAAGATTGTCATCATCAACCTATATAATGTCCCACTGCCGGGCACAGGCCTCTTCTCATACAGAGAAGGCATGAGCATTGATCACCACGCTTGCTCAAGGCGGATTGGCGATTTCAGACTTTTTAAGTCCAGGTTTTCTGACGATGTTTTCCTTCACCGTTAGTCAATGACGTCTTCGGTCTGGGATATACTTAGAAAGTACATATGACTTTAGAAAAATCACATTGGTACTTCCCAGGTTTCGAACCTGCACATTCGTACACGAGAGGCAGGTGCCTTAACCACTAGGCCACCACGACGACCGACGACCTAAGTTTTTATTTGACGAAAAATCACAGTCACTTTTTGATGACATGTATTGCAAGCTGCTATGACTGATGAATGACAATCGATTAAATATCTAAATACTACAATACTTTCAACGTTGCATAATTATGCTGAATCACAGACTGACTGAATCATTACAAGCCGCTCTGAGACTGAAGTTGACTCACTACGGTAGGCTAACTGCGGTTTTGTAAAAAGAATGAAAACAATCTCCAATGCGTCAGTGCAGACTTTTGGGGTTTTTTTTGGGTAATTTATTCTTTTTGTTTTAGGTATAGTACAGCGATATATATTTATAATAATTGTAAGAACTAACATTTTACCTGTATCAAGCAATAAATGAATTTGAATTGAATTGATATTCGTGAACATTGTCATCAAGAATAGTTTCAGTGGCTTTATTGTCTCTTCGTTGTTCAATTGCAAATAAATATGTATTTTGGATATTTGTTAGGTTAACATTCTCTTTTTCCTGATGTGTATCGGTATAAATAAGATGGTTCAAATTTATCTCTTTCACAATCGTTCCTTTGTTCCTAGTTTTGGTTGAAGAAGCTAAAGCTGAACATCGTAATGGACACAAAAATATCGCCAGTTATCGAATAATGTCTACCATCGATGTTATTGACAGAGTTTTAGCTTTATCACAGACATCACTTATCATCGAAATTTTGCTATCTAGAATAACACCAACAAGAGCTTCATAACAGTTTTTATTTTTACACCGAAGGTTCATTCAAAATTTCTTGAAAAAATTCATTCAGAAGGAGGAAAACAAAGCATTCTCAAGAATCTCGTACATAACAAACAATCTGACATTGGCAAACATTTAATATTAATACAGTTACAATACACATTTGGGTTCTGTGAATAATATTTAAAGCGTGATTGTGAAACTATGACGTAAAGAGGTAGAGACAGCTGGACGCTCATGGTGCTCGTGTACAAGTGGATGATATTTTGAGCTTCAAACATTCGATTGGTTCCGATACGTGAGGTGTACGTGCAGTTACATTGAAACTGTTTTGGAATATGCTGGATGAAGAAATAGCCAGCGTATTATCTTTGAATGCTATTTTTCTAAGTGATCTGTTTTTGAAACATCTTATCACATCATTTGATTAAATACATATTATATTCTCATCCTAAATTACGATCTAGTTACAATACACTAGGGACATAGTTTGTTACATAGGTTTATGTATTAAGCACCTATTTAGGGAACTAAAACTTCTGGTAGTCAAAGAATACCTGAGTGTAGTGACTTCGCACAAATTGTAAATTTCGATTCCTTGATTTTAAAAGCACATGCTTTATGACTTGAATAAAGAATTGTAGACATTCATAAATTTTCATGAATAAAAAAACGAAAATGATTCAAATGATGAACGCCCCCGGCTCAAAGGAATGTTTATTTTCAAACTAACGCTCTGATGAATGTACCAGAGGAAGCAATGGTAATGGATTACATGAAACATTTCAAAAATATAGTTCATCCATTGTTTATAAATGATAAATGACGATACAATCATAAATTTACACCAAAATGTACTATATAATGTATCAGTCCCAAGAAACAGAAACAAAGAAATGAAGATTTATCTCAAACTTGAACAGTCTAATGTAAAGTGTATAGATATGTTGTAAAACATAGAAGCGAAGCGCGGATAGTTATAGCAAATACGCAAGAAATATCTGAAAGTAAATAAACTACATTTAGATTTTACGTAGAATAATGTTTGCAGTTATAAAAGAGGCGATGCGCGCTGGACCGCGGCGCGAACATTGCTTTTTTTCTGTTCTCTCTGCAGACGTGGTAAAAGTAGGAAGAGGTTTGATCCGGATTAAGTTAAGAGCCGAGGAGTCGGATTAAGTAAGATCTGCGAAAGGTTGCAGGAAGAAGCTGAATGCGTCAAGCTGAGGGCTCAGCGTTATAGCACACGTTAGACGGGACATTTTTAACAGTGTGCCAGTGGATCTATGTTGAATAGGCTGATGATGATAATGAAGTCTATATATCCTTAGCAGCTATAGAGCCTTAGCAGGGTGGTAAACATAGAAATATAAATAATATATCTATGGTGGTAAATTATCGTTTCTGACGACGGCAACAGTGAAATATTCGTAAAGAAAAGCGATGTAAGGGTAAACCTAGATATAAATAGTTTTTGAATAAAAAGAGGACGTGTGTGAAGGCATTTGTAAATGAAGATGTCGCACAAATAAACGTAACGAAAACCTTTTTATTTGAATCTAGTACCCTACGCAAAGCTCCAATAAAGTTCACCAAATTCACCAGAATTTGGTGAACTTTATCGGAGCTTTTTCTTTCTATTTCTATTGTTTCCACCAGGAAACAATAGAAATAAAACCTAGCCAAGATTATACATACATCAAAGGTGAAATGTACTCATTTGAGCTTGAAACTCGAATATTATCATCCATACCATTATTGTCAAAAACAACAATATTTATAAAGTAGACATATAAGCAATAGAGGAAAACTGTTTAAAAGCAGTCGAAATTGGAACAAGCCAATGATAAAGCAAAAATAATTCCAAACTATACAAAGTATTAGGTACTACCTACATATTTGTCGGAATGCGACCTGACTAAATATATCTAGGTTTGCATGACTTCCTTCTATTATTTATTTATTTAATACTTCTTGCACAAACACAGTGTACAATGGCGGACTTAACGCCTTAGGCGTTCTCTACCAGTCTACCTTAGGGTGGTGGAGAAACAGTAATGGTAGGTGCACAAAACTATTCATCTTCATCATCTGCCTAGCCTTTTCCCAACTATGTTGGGGTCGGCTTCCAGTCTTAACCGGATGCAGCTGAGTACCAGTGTTTTAAATAAAGATAAAAATACTATTAATTAATTTGTTTATGACAGTTAATAAAGAGTATCGATAATAACCAGAGAAAGTTAAATTAGGGAAATGACAAGTTAGTTACCGGAGTCATTACTAGGCGTATGAGCTACCTGGTGAAAGTAAACTAGACAATTGTAGGTAGCCAGTCTGCAATGGTCTGTTTAAACCCATTATCAGATGAACCAGCTTCCAGTGTAAATTTTAAGCAAGGCAGGCTCTTCATATATTGGTTTTATCCACGCTTGTACTGAATTGTGCGTAACTCCAAAATGATTGGGAATTTTCTCCCAACTTTTTATCAGAAATTGAAGTTTACAAAATACTATATTTTATATACATTCTCGTATGTTCAAAGAATTGTGACTCTTAAAAGAAAACATATAAACAGATCATATTCAAGTTGATGACAATATTCGAAAATAGTGTAATAACGAGAGTAGACGATGACTCCAGCAAGATGGAGTAACGATCTAGGAAAGACTGCAGTCAGAAGTATGATGCGTCAACTCGTCAAGCTGTAGATTTGGCGATATGGCACACATTAGGGGAGGCTTATATCCAACAGTGGAGCAATATTAAACAGGCTAGTGATGATAATGATGATTCGAGAATATTTATGGAACTGAAATATAATTTGCGAAACGAATTTATGTTTAATCTCTGCCCATCCCTTCGAAAAACACAGACATAACGTTATTGTTATACGTACACGGAAGATCAGCAATTCATTTTATACGTAGTTAGTCAACACTAACAAGACGACAAAACGTAGGTAAAATGTCTCCAAGCCTAGAGCAAGATGTAACGAAATCCGAAGCTCTAATCTGTCTTCTAAACACGTCGTAAGCAGTGTACCGGTTCTATTAGCACATCGGTATCCTAATCATCACCATTCACCTCACATCCGTCGGCTGTCAACGTCATAATTATCGCGTCACATAACCTTATTGACGCCTTACTAAGGCCGAGCCTGTATAAGGCAGCGATTTGGGCGCAATCAGATAGATATGGTCAGTAGTTTTACGAGATTGTTCCTAGCATCATTTTCCTCAAGGCTTAAAGTTTCCGATGTAGTGGGAAGACTAATGTAGTTTCAATCAGATAAATATATTAAAATTGCTAGCAATATTGGGCATTCATTGTAACAGGGTCCAATCTATACTTCTATTCTATGTATTATATAAAATGACAACCTCATACACTGAATGACTTACTGACTCATGAACGCAGAGCCGAAACAGCTGGACCTAGAGTAATGAAATTAGGACAGGAGGTGCTTCTTATTTCCTAGGCAAGTAATAAGAAAGGATTTTTGAAAATTTCAACCCTAAGTAACCTATATTAAGATAGGGTTGAAAGTTTGTATGGAGTAAGTTTTATTTTTGATTCGATGAAACTCAAATTTTCTAGGAACACTCTAAAATGATTCATTCCCCATGTATGTATGTTTTATTAGGTACGTTCGTCAACTCATTCACTACTTATGTCACAAAACGTTAAAGGTTACCTTTGCGATTAAGACAATCTACGTCAGTTAGTCGGTAGGTAACGTATTATTTAATGGGCGAAAATACAACACATAAAATCATACTGTAAACGCACAAGTTCTATAAAAATCATTCTTGTTTGGGGTTAAAACTCAGTAACACAGTTAACCGGTATTATTTTTTGGATGGGATGTGTAGGTTATTTAGTTTTTTAAATATACTATATTAAAAACATAACGGTTTATAACTATCTGCGCGTACCTAGATGAATTGACTTACTCCCATTGCGATATAAGTGGTGTGAAGGTTCTAAGGAATTCGTGCATGCAGATAATAGGTATAATTAGGTTGCACACTTTCTGAAAATTAGGGAAAGTTAAGGAACCAAGAGTTGGTTAGAGAAAGCATCGAGATTAGTCAACAGTCAGGGAAACGCTGAAATTCTTGGTGAAAAACAAATATTTTTATTCCCAATAATTTTCTCGCTAAGAAAGCACCAAGCTTGCTCAAGGCGAATTGGTGATTTCAAACTTATTTTCCTCACTATGTTTTCCATCACTGTTAGTCAATGGTGTCCAAGATACATTGGGGAATTAGGCTTTGGATCTGCGCACAGATAGTAGAAATACACCATGCCTTATACCCTAGCTAGGCCAATACGACATTTATTAAGACGTACCGTCCGTCTGTCGCGTCGGTATCTAATGCAGTCCTACCCTAACAATAGCACGTAAGTCGTAACGCAGTTAGGAAGACGCCGCGAGTCCGCTGCACTAATTATAACATTCGGATAAGTGGCCTACATAGCGTGTACACAATGGACTCCGCTATATTGACTGTGTGACACAGAAGTCTAGCTTTAAACACGAAACTAGTGCGTTCGTGAGGCACGATATGAACCTGTCGAACAATGACCCATTTGCTGTATTGACATTAGGATTTATGATAAGCTGATGAAAAAATCCGTGTTATTTTGTGTGTTACGATTTACAATGTGTGTTGTTTTGTCCCAGAAATTAAGGACATTATTTGTTTTGTGGCAAACGTTTCAGTTCAGATTTTATGATCATCATCATGATGAAAGGTGTTATATACAAAAATTAAGGAAAATTTATAAAAAAACTAATAAAAATGTAACTACAACATGGCGTCAAAAAATTAGACCTGTAAGTAGGATGGTAGGTGAAAAATAATTACCGAACCGCATTTGAAAGAAAAAGTTTGATGTTGATAAAAAAGTTAAAATTTTTGCGTAGGTACCTACTTGCAGTGTTAACAATGTAATCCATATTTGTATTATAAATGCGAACTGTGGCTCTCTGTTTGCTAAATTTTCCCGGGAAGCCAATGAAGTTGCATTCATGATTATTCTCAGTAAGCTCCAAAAACGATAATTATAATGTAAGGTCTAACCTAAGGTGGGTACCTAAATAATGGATGCATCCTGTTTTATTTTCAACAAAAACTTTAAAATCTTTACTTCTGATTATAGCACATAACGTATTAATTAGTGTGGTGGTGCAGTATTATCAATATTAGGTGCATCGTTTAATTTATATCAATAACATAAGCGTCTCGTATCGCTAGGTCAAGTCTGATGACCTGCCTCTTAGAAGCAAGTTAGCAAATAAATAGCACTTTCTAAACTATGTGTTACTGATACTGTTTTCGTTACATAGTATAAAACAAAATCGCTCCCGCTTTTTTTAACTACGCAACGGATTTTAATGCAGTTTAGAGCAATTTAAGAGGAACTTTTATATGTATAAAACATGCGTATTATAGTAGATAATCTGTAAAATATCTACATTGCACCCTTCGAAACCGGAACGGGTCGTTAGCTTAAAATATTTGAGTAACAATTAATTTATATGACTGTAGTAAAGATACCATACCACTTACATTTCGATATGTAAATTGTCAAATAACTGGCAAAAAGTATGCTACAGTGGGATTTAGATTTACGTCATAGAAACATGAAGTCTTTTCGGTTATTTCTAGCGCTAACTACAAATATGTCTATGTTGCTAGTAGTTTTATTAAAGCTCGCCTAGGAAATAATTTAAGTTCCTAGCTACAATTAAAATATATTCCATGACAGGGATAGTCAGATGTTAGGTTATATAAACTTGCAGCCCACACTATAAGAAGATGAAAATACAGGTTATATAAGCAAAAAGTTTCGTCGTCAATATTCTTTATTGGATCGACTAGTTAGGTGTGCGTACTCCCACGCGGAAGTTAAATGGCGTGCCTATTAATTTTCTAGCCGAAATAGCACGCTAGGTATTCGATTTGACTTCTGCGATGTCGCTTTAGTTTTTATACTAAGCACTTCCCTGATACCACCTACGAGTTTAGGCCAATTATTAAAAGTTATTGGTCTCCTATATGGATTCGTTATTGTCTATAATTCCCTAAAAACTGCAGAAACAGAGCATGAATCACTTTATAAAAATGTTTAGCGCGGTAATCGGCGGTGGTTTTGCATTGAATCCGAAGTTAATATGAATTAGTTTGAAATTTGACCATCAAAATATTGATGTGTTACAAAGGTAACTTTTTCTGAACAACTGAACCGATACTGACTATAGAACGCGTATAGAACAAAGATGTATTTTTACAAGCACAATTCTAGCTAGACAGACACAGAAGCTGCGTTGTTTTTTTTTATTTTTTTTAAACTGTCACAATGTGAACCATGAACTTCGCCAAAACACCCATTTTAATAACAAATAGAAGTGGTTGCAGCTGTCATATTGTACAAAGACAGACGCTCTTGCAATACCTCAAGGAATTAATAGGGCGATTGTCACGAGGACCACACGGCAACTGATGAATAGCTTCATGCAAATTTATCACGTAAATGCTAAGTAACCTGTTCTCTCAGTCCCTTCATACATTTCAAATTCGGAATCGCTAATCTCAAAGTGGACGTTACATTTTGAAAGTCGATTTCAAAACAGGACACAGGCAAGACGGTCCGGGGACGGAACAGGAGGGTTTCTGGCGCAACAGTTAACGCCAGAAACCTGGAAAACTGAAAACCCTGAAACTATTTGCGATTTAGCTGTCGAAATGTTTTGCGAAGCACTGGTGTCGCTTATACACATTTTTCGTGATTTCCTTCTACATTATAGCCATTTCTTTTTTTGGTCTTTATCGATGCTATTGACATACCTACATTTTATGCCAATATGCATTCGACACTTTTTCATAGCGGTAAAACAGTTATTCTGACCTAATGTAAGCCTAGCCTTAGGGACATTATGTTACCTAACCCGACAGATTGTGGCAAGATAATAAGAATACAAATCTTATGTCAGACTTGTGGTCCGACTGCACAAGTCTTGATATAAAATGTCTACAGCTGATTGAAAGATTTCACGAACTTACATTACTTTAGAACATCGATATTTCTGAAGAACTGCAATAACTATTCTCGAATGCATCATTCATAGCACGACTTGAATGTAAAATAATTTCAACATGTTTGAATATATTTTGAATGAATACGCGGAAGTCACTTACTCCAATAGCGGGCAGACTATTAATAAAATTTCATAACAGCATGTTAGAAGATTGTTATCTGTGGTCGCTTATTGTATGGTAATGTTGGTAATGTTTCGAATATCTGGGAAATTCAAATGAGAGTCGACGCAACCATAGCGAACAGACAAACAGTTCGTCCCTAGTCGGACTTCGGATATCCGATTAGTCTTTAATCGGCAACTACCTAGCATAGCATTACATTACCATTTATAAATACTAGTTTAGTCTGCGAGATATGTATACTTATTACTGTTTGTTTACTGGGAAAAGTGAGTTCTACGAAACTTACATTTTAAAGAGACATTTTGAGAAGTCCAGGAAATCCCTATTTTAGTACATTACGGCGGATAAGTCGTGGCCGCTCTGAAGTTAGCCTTTTGGCTACAAAATGGCGTATTTGATATAATGGATCGTTCGCAGATAAATAGTAAATAGCTAACTTCAGAAGGGCCACGACTCGTCGTTCATACTGTTTAATGCTTGTTAGGTACCTAGGTATTTTTTTTGTCCTCTTAACACAAGTCGGTTAAAAATGACAGAAGGATGAGTACTTCCAGTACATCATAAAGCCAGTTATGTAGTCCCGTAGACAGGGGGCGTATTGCCATCGACCAGCATAAACCCTAACTCCGGTCAGCTACAGAGTTTCCAAAGAAACAGCAACGAGGAAGACAAGATTTGCACAACGTTACTACACAAATGAACCACTACTATTTGTTTACTTGACAACTAATCTAAAGTACCGTAGTTTCTAGACCGAATCTAGTATCTTGTGTCGCGTAGGTTGTCTACGCCAGAACACTGATAAAATTCAATTATTCTACATAAATCCATACTTATCTATACTAATATAAATAAAGCTGAAGAGTATGTTTGTTTGTTTGAACGCGCTAATCTCAGGAACTACTGGACCGATTTAAAAAAAACTTTCTGTGTTAGATAGCCCATTTATCGAGGAAGGCTATAGGCTATATATTATCACGCTAAAATCAATAGGAGCGGAGCATCAATGAAGAATGTTTCAAAATCAGGGGTTAAAGTTAGCGATAGCCCAAAGTTACAATTCTACGCGAACGAAGTCGCGGGGAGAAGCTAGTGTATTAGAAAGCTGAAGTGTGTGTTTGTTTGAATGCACTAAGCTCTGAAACTCTGTCTGATTTCACGCTATAATGACGCTTAGGGGCCGAGCAAAAATAAGAATAGCTCTGGCGGGCGAAATGTCTTGCGATGCGGTGGCTAGAGCCTCAGACAGGTGACGCCGCGGTTCTTCTTATATCTGACGATAAAACTGTCCTAGTCTCGATGACTTAACTCTGCATAACTGACAGTTACGTGGTTGTGAAGTAGTTGGAATGACGTCACTCGCTATCGACACTACTCCAGTGAACTATAAATAGGAATTGATTGCTTTTGGTTGAGCTTTATTGTTTTCTTCTCAACATATTGTGTTTTGTGAATAAGGGACTTTCCTGTAGCGGTAGTTTTGGTTTAGTTGTCCAAATAAATGCTTAAAATTGCCATGTGTTTACGAAAGCGAACGTATGAAAGCCAAGGATTAAAATTAGATGAGTTCTATCACTCATTGAAGTTATTATCGTTATTTATCTAATTTAGATAACTTTTTGTAATATAAGATACTTTTCCTCTGTCTTTCTGTACTTTCGATTAGTGCACTTTGGTTAAAAAGGACTGCCATATTTATAATACTTACTCTATAGATAAACCGCGATCTAACGTCATCTGCTTCCAATCATAAATTGTATTTTTTATCGATTTTAATAAAAAAGAAGTATTTTTTTAGTCCGCCTAATACCATAGGGTTGTGCCCAAACCCAGCGACAGGTGTCTACAGCACGTGCGTGACACGCGCCACGAGTCCGCGTCCACCGTAGGGTCGGACACATCCTCACCAAGTCCAGGAGTCCGTAACGACCTTCGCAACGCAATAACTACACACTGGGAAAAATGTAGACGTAAATAAAACATTAATTTAAATGATCGAGACTTAGTGGAGCGCTCGCAATGCTTGGAAATAGAACAAATAGTTTGTTTAGCCGAATGCCTTGAGTGAGCATGTGTAATGTTAGGCTGGTTTTTAGTTCGAGACGTTTTACAGCGGGATCACTAACTCTCCGGCTAAATCCTCGAACTAGGGTTGGCTCGACATTCCTAATTTTGATGGGCATGTGTTTATTTGTATAATAAAGATAAATGTTTGGATGTGTTCCACTACTTTTGAACAAATAAACAACACTTTAGAATTTATCAACAACTCGCTTTTACTAAACTATTAAAAACGTAGTTGAATTCTTTACTTTCCTTGAAGTTAGTCACACAATTTTCAAGTGTTCCAATGATTAATTTCAAGCAAATAGTAATTTAGACACGTAAGGATATTCTCAGAAATATGTGTGTCCCAGCCCTACCTACCTACGTCATCGATAACCACTTACCACTGTCAGATATTGCACTTCTATTGACTTTCCATTTTCTTTTGGCAGATGTTATATTCATTTTACAAACGAGCCGAAATTAAGAGATGCGTTTGCACACAAACTAAGACTACAACACTATCTCTAAGGGACTGTCCTAAATGATAATAAGTACACATTAAAGGGCATTAACACTTTACTACTACACTTGTGCTACTATGTTCTTCATTTGGCCGCCTCACATAATATTCTATACTTAGGTAGATTAGGTAGGTACCTACATACATTTCTAATTTCTTCTACCGTGAGAAATAAAACACATGATTGCAATTTAAGTGATCGCATTATATTCCAATTTCTATCGTAGGTTGAAGAAAACTAGTAGCAGCTTTCGCTTAACGAAATACAGTCCTCAAAATACATATAAATAAACAGTTCAATGCTAAGTTTAGTTAAGTAAGCATTATCGTCATCATCAGCCTGCTTAATATTCGTCCACTGTTGGACATAATAAGACTTAGGTATTTTATTTTTAAATATTTTTTGTTAATGTTAAATATTATTCACATCTACCCGCTTTATCCGTAATCGATAATTTTATATTGTTTACATTTTCTCAGGCAAAGAAAAATGAACGCTTTCTTACGTATTTCCGGAAGTGTGTTGTGTACCTATCTAAAATCATTTCAGTAATGTAGTTATCAAGGTAGGTTAGGTACCTACTGCTTAGTTAAATATAAAAAAATACTTGAAATAAAAATAATGTTACACGCATAATAAGTCCGGAGTTAACAACAAACTAGAGGATTGATCGTTTAAATACCAAATTAAATTTGGATTTATTTACTGACTGAGCACATTTTAAACCAATATTAACTCAGCACTTATCTCATCAAATATTTATTTAACAAATCCATAGAAATACCAATTTATTAAGTTTGACTTAAGAACTTCTTGTTGAAATATATTTTTTTATACAAACAAGGTAGAAACGCTGTTATAAAATAATGCTCAACACTCACCTATTCGATTTTCAAAAAATATATTGTTCCACAAAAGTCCACAAACACGATAAAGTTTCACACAGTGTTGTCACACAAAGCCCCGAGCTGTCACACAAGCTAGTTGACGCGACGGCCGCGCGCGCGCTTCTGCCGAGTGCCGACCTGCTGCGATCGCGAGCTATCCCGCGCGTCCGGAGAAAGGAGAACTTTTTCATCGCTTCGCTGCACCCAACTTCGAAAGGGGTTCTTAATTTCACAAAATTAACCTAAAATTCTAAAACAACCACTAAAATCATCAAGAGATTAGGATATGTAAAATAATCCCCAGTAACGGTCCAATCTTTTTTGTTCGCAATACATTCATATTTATACACCGTAACTAGCTATGATCTAATCAGCAAATTAAAACGGCAATAAAATGCAAAATTAACGAGATTATCTTTATGTGTAGTTATTAACTGTAGTTGTAGGTTGCAATGAACCTCGTTAATTAATAACCGTTAATTTATGATCAGACTAAATTGTAAAATAACGAATAAAAGGAAAAAAAAAACTTTTAAAAGTTGCGAAATACTAAGTCGCTGTTTTTTTTTAATTCATACACAATTTGCTTTTGTATTGTTTCCGATTATGAAATGCTGCCTTGCCAGAAATGGCGCCAAATCCCACAGGTACCTAAGCCACGGCTATAGCGACGACAGCTGCAGTACACCGTCTACGATACGACCCATTGTCACTATTGTAATGTTTACAACCGTATTTGTTACAACAGATTTTAACCCGTACCAGTTTGCAATAAGAACTATTA
The DNA here is from genome assembly GCA_963891755.1 of Pyrrhia umbra. Lineage (NCBI taxonomy): Eukaryota > Metazoa > Arthropoda > Insecta > Lepidoptera > Noctuidae > Pyrrhia > Pyrrhia umbra. Next base: position 1,207,967 of record OY982929.1, on the reverse strand, counting down.
TCGCTAATAACGACACTATTTAATGTTAACATGGCTATAATAATGTGCTATTATTAATCGGAAGTGTAGATTTTTATTGGGGTTTCATTGAAATGAGATTTCTATAAGATCGCAATAAGTATCGTGACAACTATTTTTGGTCAGTTATTCAACTTTAAATACGATATAAACATCAATTAAATGCAATGATTAATGCCGTATTATTGTTAAACTTACGTCTTTATTATTTCGATGTTAACTTTAGGCAAACTTAACTAATTATTGTGATCATAAAAATGTAATAAAGTTACAAGACGGATTAATGTAGGTGGTTATTGTACCTAGGTACTATACGATCGAGATTTGTTTTGTTTTTTGGCAACAGGTAAAGCTTTGTTTAACTTTTAATCGACATAACGTCAACGCTGGTAATAAAATCTACGGTGGTAGTCTAGGTTTATGTGCATTATGTAATTGATAAAAGTTAAACTATATATTTTGTAACATGAAAGCCGAAGCTTGCTTAGGCATATACTTATCGATATCTATAAACTTCGCTAGTAATCAGATTCAGAACATAATATTAAATAACGTCAAAGTTTCAAAGGCGCTTCGAATAGCAATATGTTGTAACTGTGCAACATTCAGACGCCGGAGATTTTAAAATGTTGAATACGTCTTTTACAGTGTGTTACAAGGATTGGTTTATTTATTATTAGACTGTTTCTGTAAATAACGGGTTTATGTTTAAAATATCAAGGTTCATAGACTCTTAGTTGATCTTAGTGCAAATCAGGCCAGGCCATCAGACCGATAATCCCCTTGACCCTTAGGCCAGCTTTGAGCTTAGGCTGATGATACGCAGTCACCAGTTCACCAGTGGTTATGGTCTGTATCAAGAATGTAATTTGCCGGCGCTTTCACTCCAAAATAAAAACATACCACAACAAAAAAGATTAACGTTGTAAAATTCATAATTTAACTTTCTGTAAACAAAACGAAACGTGAATTTAAATAACCTGTGGTTGGCAAATGTCAAATACTTGTCAAAACAAAACCCCAAAATGCCAGGTGTTTGTGATGAAATTATAGACGATATTGAAGATTTAATATCTGCGCAAGACATTACGCCAAAGGAAAGATACTCTAGTCGAAAAAGTGTGAGCGTCCGCTCGCGAAAACGTGATAATAAGAATGATTCCGAACCTGCTGAGAAGGTTATATTGGAGAGTGTCGTGCCAGGTATAACCTTACATTTTGTTTATATTAGTTTATTTCTCCTAATTTTTATAATGCTACTTCAGTCAGTATGTAAATCTACCAATGTCTACCAATAAATATCCATGTAAATCCATAAGGTAATCTAACTCTCACATTCTTACCGGGACCATTTCAATTCTTATTTTTCAACTTCATGACCTGGTACTGGGACCTCACTCCGGTGAAATTGGTTATATATACCATTGATTGTTCCCATTGTCAATCTTATACAAAAATGAATTCTTGCTAAAACTCACGAATGGCTGGGCCGATTTAGCTGATTTTGGAGGAAATGTTCGTCGTAGTCCAGGGAAGGTTTAAATGGTGACAAAAAGTTTTGTTACACCAGTTCACCAGGCTATCTAGTACTATATATAATCTATCAGAGATAGAATATAGTATTTAATTTAAAGTGGCTGCTTTATTCAATATCCCTATACTATTCAGAGTTTCTATACCTACCCTTATTTTTCAACAGGTACCCAGACAATTTACGTGAAGACATGGGGGTGTGCGCACAACAACTCGGACTCAGAGTACATGGCGGGCCTGCTGGCAGCCAATGGCTACAGACTGACCGAGGACAAGTTCGAGGCACAGCTGTGGCTGCTCAACTCCTGCACGGTCAAGAGCCCTGCTGAAGATCACTTCAAGTCAGTTTAAGAATACTGAACTATTAGTTGATAGAGTTTACACAGTTGCCAGTTCATGATATTCTGAGACAACTCCATGGCAAGCATACACTTTGGATGAGAGGCTGTTATAAAATTGTTTATTAGATCCACCCTAATTCCTCAAAACAAATCAAGGAATGCATAATTCTACTAACAAATCCATTGCATTGATTGCACCAGGTTTCTGCATAATAATTTGATGTAAACAGCAATGGTTTTTGTATCTAAATGAAATTTGTCTTTTATTGAAGGTCTTATCTAAGAGATTTTGAGAGATATTACCAATTACCAATTAATCATCATCATCATCAGCCTATATGTTGTCCCACTGTAGCACAGGCCTCTTCTCATACAGAGAAGGCATGAGCAATGATCACCATGCTTGCTCAAGGCGGATTGGCGATTTCGGACTTTTTAAGTGTTCAGGTTCCCTCACGATGTTTCCCTTCAATGTTTCAGTGGTGTCTAAGATATATTTAGAAAGTACATATGACTTTAGAAAAGTCACATTGGTACTTACCAGGTTCTCGAACCCGCACACGAGAGGCAGGTGCGTTAAACTAGGCCACCACACTTAATACACTTAATATTTGCTACTTTCAATTAATACTTGATTTTATTCTTTTAATTTCAGAAATGAGATAGAGCTGGGTCAGAGTCGTGGCATCCATGTAGTAGTGGCGGGGTGTGTCCCCCAGGGAGCTCCTCGCGCCAACTACCTGACAGGACTGAGTGTGGTCGGAGTGCAGCAGATAGACAGGATTGTGGAGATTGTGGAGGAGACACTCAAAGGTATACTTATTTTATAGTTATTTTGTGCCATTATGTTGTTAAGTAATATATTTATCAGATAAAATAAGACACCAAGTTAAAATTAAGAAAAAAATATCCTCTAGAAATTTCTCTTATATTGTAGTTGCACGTGAATCAATATTGATACAAAATTTCGCAACAACAAATAATTACCTATACACAACAGCTGGCGTATACTGTCAACTGTAAAACTATCAGTAGACCACATAAATGATATTAATGTGAGATATTGAATCTATGACTATGCAGCACTCCAGTAAAGAATCACTCAATCAAAATTTTTATAACTATGCATTACATCCATTTACGTAACAAACATAAATAATATTAAAATCGTTCCAGGTCACACAGTCCGTCTCTTCGGCCAAAAGAAGACAGGTGAAGGACGTAAAGCAGGTGGAGCCTCCCTCCTCCTCCCTAAAGTCCGCAAGAACCCCCTCATAGAGATCATCCCCATCAACACAGGCTGTCTGAACCAGTGCACTTACTGTAAGACCAAGCATGCCCGAGGAGAGCTAGGCAGCTACCCACCCGAGGAGATAGTTGAGAGGGCCCGGCAGTCCTTCACTGAGGGAGTATGTGAGATATGGTTGACTAGTGAAGATACCGGTGAGTTGTACACATACAACAGTTTTACTTACATTCTAACCGTCTTTACTTATAAAAAGCCGGCCAAGTGCGTGTCGGGCCACGCGCAGTAGGGTTCCGTAGTAGGAGTTAGTTAGTCGACTATAACTCTGTAACCGGTTAAGCCTACTTAGCCGTGATAGTTTTCCTTGTAAGTTCATTACATGTACTACGTCTGTGATTTTTTTCACATTTCTAGGTATAGCCATTCAAAAGTTAGAGGGGGGAGTAACTCGTATCGAACAAAAATTTGCACTGAAAAGCTAGATATTTCGCAAATGGCTTGTTTAACCAAAAAATGGTCTTCGCACACCCATAATATTTTTGAAAGACCTATCTAACGATACCCAACACGGAGGGGTGCGCGAGAAAAAAATTATTCATCGTGGGGATGAATATTTTTTTTACGTGTTTGGGAGCTACCCTAAAAAAATATTTTTCAAAATTTTATTTTACCACTTTTTCGGCGTGATCAATATACATATCCATACCAAATTTCAGCTTTCTAGTATCAAGAACCTCGGAGCTATGCCGCGGACAGACAGACAGACAGACGGACATGGCGAAACTATAAGGGTTCCTTGTCGGACTACGGAACCCTAAAAACCTGTAATCTGAAGTTAACTATTTCTCACCTAATCATACTTAACGTCGTAATCCAGGATTAAGCTACTAACTTAAGTTCGAATTAAGGTTAAACAGTATTTATGAGTGAGATTTTTGCTGATCCGTTTCTAAGCTGCAGATTAAAAATTAATCGGGCTTTATAAGTAAGATGGTAGTCTGACACTGGTTCGCGCTCCGCCCACTGTGGAAGGAGTCATTTAATGATTTCCCATCCTTTGTTCATTGGTGAGACTCGTTGACAAAACTTCTGGGTTTTGAGTACCTGTAAATACTGTTAAAAATCCATACAATCGGGATCAAAGGTGCTTGCTCTCCGATTATGACATATAGATGGTCATCCACGAACAGACTGACAAGTGTATCCTTGTTCGATCGAAAGAAATATTTGTTACTAGCTGTTTCCCGCGGTTTCACCCGCATCCCGAGGGAACTACTTAGCGCACCCGGGTAAAAAGTAGCCTATGTTGTTCCTCAGGGTCTATTCTATCTCTGTACCAAATTTCATTTATATCGGTCCAGTAGTTTTGGCGTGAAAGCGTAACAGACAGACAGACAGACAGAGTTACTTTCGCATTTATAATATTAGTAAGGAAGTAAGGATATTAGTAAGGATTATGAATTATTTGTAATATTTTAATATAACTATTTTCCCAGGCACGTACGGGCGGGACATCGGCACTTCCCTCCCGGAGCTGCTGTGGCAGCTCGTGGAGGTGATCCCGGAGGGCTGCCGGCTGCGGCTCGGCATGACCAACCCGCCCTACATACTGGAGCATCTCGCCGAAGTCGCCAAGATCATGCACCATCCTCGAGTCTACAAGTAAGACAACAGTATTAATTTATTGTTTAAATAAAAATAGCATAAAATAATGGCCGCCGGTTGCATCATAATGCAAGCAGTAAGCACACTTATCTAAATTAAAAAAAAAAAAATTGTTGGAGCTATTTCCGAGACATGCCAAAAACTATTATAACCACAAAAGAAAGCGATAACATTTTATAATATTTTTAACAAAATATTAATTCGACACATTGACCCACGCCGTATCGAAGAACAATACTATGCTAAGTAAGGAGTTTTTCATGCTGGCCAACCTCTCAATAACAATACTCAAGCTATCCATTGCTATGTGGACGCACAGCGTCGAATACGATCTGTGATTGATTCATTTTGTATTACTAAGGTGATCTCTGGTATTTGGTAAATACCTTTCTTAGCATAATATATTTTTTAAAACGTTGCTCCACTCTAAGAATTATCCTGTTTCATGGGTGCGTTTACACATATACATTTCACATACACATACACCCAGATCCGAAACAAGTTTAGATTTCGCATGCACAAATGGAACCCGCGACATGTAGCGCAGCATCCAGCTCAGCCACTATGTCAAACGTGCCGTCGTGTACAGTGGCGGATCCAGGGGGGGGGGGGGGCTAAGGGCTCAAGCCCCCCGCCAAAAGCTAAGCAAGGAGACTTATTATGCGTTAAGCAAAATAAAATGTTCAATGCTTTTTTAGTGTTTCGCTTGATAAAACCTACCCTCACCAGAATCAAGCCCCCCCCCAAACCAAAATCCTGGATCCGCCACTGGTCGTGTATAGTCCGGTCAATTTAGTTTAGACAATTGAAATAAAGAAAATTCCGACAGAGCCAAATCTTCGTAGAGACCTTAGGTTTACCACAAGGAATAAAGTGTCAAAAGTCCCCATCAGTCCCATGTGAGCTTAGGGACTTATTCGGGGTCCAATGTCAAAATTTTAGGTTTTTTGGATTTTTCTCGAAAACGGCAAGTTTTATCGAAAAAGTACCTTAGAGCAAAGTTGTAGATCTTAAAATTCTCTATAAAAATGGTCCCTGTAATTTTTCTCTAAGACCCACTATTTCCCAGATATTGCGCTTGTAAGAATCATGAATCTCCCAAACACGTAAAGTGGGGATGAATATTTTTTTTCTCCGTGTGGGGTATTGTTAGATAGGTCTTTCAAAAATATTATGGGTGTGTGAAGACCAATTTTTGGTTAAGCGAGCCATTTGCGTAATATCTAGCTTTTGAGTGCAAATTTTTGTTCGATATGAGTTCCCCCCCCCTCTAACTTTTAAATGGCTGTACCTAGAAATGTGAAAAAAATCACAGACGTAGTACATGTAATGAACTTACAAGGAAAACTATCACGGCTAAGTAGGCTTAACCGGTTACAGAGTTACAGTCGACTAACTAACTCCTACTACGGAACCCTACTGCGCGTGGCCCAACACGCACTTGGCCGGTTTTTTATGTATACATTATACTATTCTAAGAAAATTCTCAGGTACCGATATAATGTTTGATGAATTTATGACAGTTCTAGTAAATCAACAACATTAATAATAAATCTCATTTTATTTCTATGTTAAGTAACAAATTAACAGCTGAAAATATTGCCATGAAACAAGCTCCGAATTACGCCGATGTCCTCATAATTGAAACAGCAATAGAACAATTTAATGCAAGAAATACAACTATTGTAGTGGGTGAAGATGTTGATTTATTAGTACTACTCACTGCAAGGACTCCATCTGATAAAATTACTTTACTTTTTTAAACCTGAGAAGGCGCAGCAACGGACAGAAATATATTTGTAGTGCCAAATGTGGCTGTAAAAAAGTAGGGTTGCAGTGTTCTCCAGCGTGTACCAATTGCCAAGGTCCTGCTCAAATGTTCAATTAAATACAAGAGAGGAAGATTCATGTGATTTTGATGAAGAGACAACTGATTCATCTTCATTTGAACAATTTCTAAGCGTTCATCAACAGGAAGGAGAAGAAGAAGAACAAGAAGAAATTGAAGAAAACATGATTGTTGAAGTTGAATATGAAGAGTATGAGTCAGATTAAAGTAATAAAAAAAAGTTAGAACGACAGTTAAACTCAGTAACCCATATCAATAATCTTTATACTATTAAATAATTATTGTTCCTGAAAATAACGTCATAAAGGTTCGTGAAATAGGCCTACCGGGGATACCACGTTAAAAAAAACGCGCCGAGTACACTACCTCACAGGTGGTGTGGAAATGTGTGCATATTATGTAGAACGTGATTCTTACAAGCGCAATATCTGGGAAATAGTGGGTCTTAGAGAAAAAATTACAGGGACCATTTTTATAGAAAATTTTAAGATCTACAACTTTGCTCTAAGGTACTTTTTCGATAAAACTTACCGTTTTCGAGAAAAATCCAAAAAACCTAAAATTTTGACATTGGGCCCCAAATAAGTCCCTAAGCTCACATGGGACTGATGGAGACTTTTGACACTTTATTCCTTGTGGTAAACCTAAGGTCTCTACGAAGATTTGGCTCTGTCGGAATTTTCTTTATTTGATCACTATTTTTATGTCTAAATTGACCGGACTAGTATATGGGTATTGTATTCTTCTGTGCAGGTTCCTGCACGTGCCTGTGCAGTCGGGCAGCGATCAGGTGCTCGCCGACATGAAGAGAGAGTACACCAGAGCAGACTTCGAAAAAGTTGTCGACTTCCTCAGAGAAAAGTGAGTATTTCATCTAAATCGGTTTAGCCGTTTTCCCGTGAAAGCGTAACAATCATACAGGGTTACTTTCGGATTTATTATGATGATAAGGTATAAGTGTTGCCTGAAAATAAAGGTTTTTATTCTTACTTTGTGTACCCAGGGTGCCGGGCATGACGATAGCGACGGACATAATCTGCGGGTTCCCGGGCGAGTCGGAGGCTGACTTCGAGGAGACGATGCGGCTGTGCGACAAGTACCGCTTCCCCTCACTCTTCATCAACCAGTTCTTCGCCAGGCCCGGGACACCCGCCGCCAAGATGACTAAGGTTCGTGTAGATTTTGTTATGAAAATACTAGATTCCGCCCGCAAATTGGGCTAGAAATAAGTCTAGATACTTGAATAAAAAGTATAATAATTGTTCACCCAACCTGGATATAACTAAATATAAACTAAGTGTGTACCAAATTTCACCCAAAATCCATTCAGGGAGGTGCTTCAATGTCCCATTTATCTCCACACCAAATTTCTTCTAAACCTATTCAGCAGTTTTACCTTGAAAGCGTAACAAATAGACAAACTCACATTCGGATTTATAACATGTATTACACTTGATATTATTATCTATACTAATATAATAAAGCTGAAGAGTTTGTTTGTTTGTTTGAACGCGCTAATCTCAGAAACTACTGGTACGATTTGCAAAATTCTTTCAGATAGCCCATTTATTGAGGAAGGCTGTAGGCTATATATCATCACGCTAAAACCAATAGGAGCGGAGCATCACTATTCCACGCGGACGAAGTCGCGGGCAGAAGCTAGTACTTGATACTTATTCTAACTTTTATTACTAGGTCCCAACGCAAGAAGTAAAGAAACGCACAAAAAAGCTTTCCGAACTGTTCCGCTCGTATGAGCCGTACGGCCACAAAGTGGGCGATGTATACGAAGTCCTTGTCACAGACGTGTCGCACGACAAAAACTACTTCGTGGCCCACAACGAGTTCTACGAACAAGTTCTAGTGCCTAAAGAAGAAAAATACATGGGGAAGATGTTGACTGTGAAAATTACTAGTGCGACGAAATTCTCTATGATTGGGGAGCCCATAGACAAGCCCAAGATGGCGGGTTTAACTGCACCGTTGAAGAAGGGCGTTGTCTCTGGTGTTTCTGAAGTTCAAAGTGTGAAAGCTGGCGGCAAAGTACCTCTGCCAATCATAATGCTGTTCGCAGCCGTAGTTTTTAGATTGATCTGGATATTTTTATAGTCATTTATAGAGAAATATAGGTTTAAGGAAATTGGTGGGTTTTATTTTGTATCCTTAGTTTTGTTTTTTTTAACTACGTATTTTTTTTGTATTATTATAAAGTGTGATAGTTACTATGAATTCTAAGTCCATATTTTTGAGCTTTTGTAGGGTGATCGGTTAGTGCGTAAGTTTAATTTTGACGTTTTCCGAATGTTTCCGTATTCAATGATATTTTTTTTTAGAAATATAATTAATTTGTATTTTTGATTTTTTGGCGAAAGAAAAGCAAAATTCCGAAGCTTTTAACTCCCTTATAAAATACAGCTTAACACTCACTCACCCTTTTTAAATAACAAGCGTAATGGACATATAAAGTTACATAAAACCTCGTAACTAATGAATACACTACAGTAGTACAAGTAGTGGGTAACAAAAGCGTCTCCATCCAGTTGGGTAACAAAAGGCCGACACCACCGACCACGGCCCGCTGCGCCCATTCACACTACGTTATATAAGCGACGGCGATACGACTGTGTGGCTGTCTGTCCGTCTGCACTGCACAGGACACTTTAAACATACAAATTGGGGTAAGTAATGCATAGAACTTAATTACTTTAGAAAAAAAAATGAATATTTTAGTATTATAAGAATATTTTTATTGTATATATTTAATTAAGAATGCAAATAATAGAGATAAATAATCTATATAAAAAAAAAACAATTGTGAATTTATTATGGAACAACAGGGCAAAGTTGGGTTGGGTTGCTAGTATGTAATCTATAGAAGTCAGGCAAAGAAGTGAAATCAAATCAGTCTTTCAGGGTCATCGGTACGACTTATCTGACTATTAATGTTGATAAAGTCGAATTAATAGCAATTTGTAGCACTTGAAAATTTGAATGCCATTTAGTTTGTTGTACTAAATAGCATTTTTTTTTGTTTTGAAGTACAAAACTTTTTTTCTTAATGAAAAATAAAAATATTTTTTGTTTGTTGCTAAAATATGTTTAATTGTGTGAACTTTTATCAGAATTGTATTTTGAAATTCTAATTTTCTGCCTAATAATGTGCAGGGATTCCAGAATGTCGACCTACAACCAGTCCACCGCCAAAAGACAGAAAGTACGAGAGCCGAGAGCCGACAATGTTGACTATTTTCAAAGTAAGAATCCTTAAAATAATATTAAATTATGTTACTTAATTTGAATTATTTTAGTTGGTCAGTTTTGCTGAACACTATTAAGCTGCTAAAAGCATTTTTTGTTACAATATTAAAACATGGTTCTATAAATAGAGTATAGGTAAATTAATTTTTACCGTTTAATTTTACATGGCCAAATCAAGCTTCCGATATAGAACGATGGAACAGGATGGGTCCTTTGCCCAGCAGTGGGGCAGCATAGGTTAATAATATTAAAAAAAAGACATCTATGACTTAAAACCTTGTATTTTCTCGATCTTTCTTAATTCCGGACTGTCTACTTGTACGCCTGCCCTGCCTAGCTATAAAAATTATACTAAAAGGGTTACTACACTACACTGAATAGGGGTCTTAAATAAGGTGGGAGTCTTACCACAGTAAGGTATCTTTCTCTTATTAAACTTTCTTTATTTAGCCCCGGCAGGTACAATCAGGATCCCTAAGATCCTGATTGTACCTGCCGGGGCTGTGGGATGTTCGAAAGAGATACCGCGCACCCGATATAAAAAGGTCTGAGGAAGGAACATGGATGGGTTTTAGTCAGTAAGAGTCTGACACTCCCTCCCGCCCCACCCATGGCGGGAGGGGTCATTTGATGATTCCCATCCGAAAAAAAATTATCCTTATCATCGTGTAGTGTAATAATCCTTTAAGCCTTTGAACGCCACGCCGGTCACCGGTAACCTACAAACAATAGTTTTTGCAATGTGTCTGTCAGTATGGCGTTCAATGTGTTAATCTTGTATGAACTTCTTGCTCGATCAAGTGACCTGTATATTCCAGGTATAGACAAGATAGAGTACAACAACATGGCGCCTGCGTCGGATAGCGGCAGCTACCGCTACTACAGTAACGCTGAGCGGGTGCACTCGCGGCCGCTCGAAGACTGGCTCAAGTGCAGCCTGTCACTCACTGACTTCAGGAGCAACGGTGAGACATAAATAACAAGGTTTTTTGGCCAAATATTCACGCTATTTTAAAAATACAAAGTTGACCCTATTGGTAGTCTGCGGGAGGGTTCCAAAGAGTTACCGCGTCCCCGGAACGTAAAGAGCGAAGAAAGGAACATGGATGGGTTTTAGTCAGTAGGAGTCTTGACACTTTCTCCTACTCCACCCGCAGCGGTCATTCATTTGATGTTTTTACATCTCTGAACACAGCAGCTTTACATCACTTATTCAGCGTCATTATTGCCAACATAAAGAAAAAATATTTGTTATACGATGGTCTTTTTTGTTTCCCAGACCCTGCTAAACAGCTTTTTGTTTCATAGATTCTTGCATTGTTAGTCATCGGACAATAATCTTTGTATAATATGTCTGAGAAAATATCATATCCAAAAGTCATCATCATCATCATCAGCCTATATATTGTCCCACTGCTGGGCAAAGGCCTTTTCTCATACAGAGAAGGCATGAGCATTAATCAACACACTTGCTCAAGGCGGATTGGCAATTTCAGACTTTTTAAGTCAAGGTTTCCTCACGATGTTTTCTTTCACCGTTAGTCAGCGACGTCTAAGATATACCTAGATAGTATTACTTTGTATGTAAGTCTCATTGGTACTTGCCAGGTTTCGAACCTGCCAACTCGTACAGGAGGGGCAGGTGCTTTAACCACTAGGCCACCACGACAATTGCCAATTCGAAAAAATATCTTTAGAAAACACCCTCAGGATCAGACGTCTGCGGGCGCCCAACGCACTCTCGGCCCTGGGACGACGGCACAGACTCCCTGGACAACCACAAGCGACACATCAAGGCCCTATTCGACCTCTGCGCTAAACTGGGGGTCAAGTACTGGACAGCCTTCGACTCAGACCTGGTGCCGTGGTCGGACAGCTGGGAGGAGGGGAAGGCCCACTGGGATGACGTCACCGAGTACGTACAGGAGCTGACGCAGAGGTACCACGTGAAGCTGATGTGGCTAGCGCCAGATCTGCACTCACACCCCAGGTATTTATCGTTGAAACTATGTCATATTATGATAATAACTGATTAAGTCGAGTATTTTGCAAACAGGAGGCGATTTTAATAGATTTTCAACCGAAATTTCTTTTTTTGCATAGATGCAACTCAAATAGGTTGGGCTCAACTTCCAATCTTATATTCACTCTACTATTATAAATACTCTCACTCTATTATATATAGTGATTTTAATTTGGGACATAACCGAACCGAGCACCGCTTACTCTACTCATACATGAAATACCTTTCCTCGGACAGGAAGAAATGTATTTAAAAAAATCTATAGAAGTTTCCTTCACTAACATCTGTGACGTCATCCAGTATCAAAAACCTATCTCTATTACAGATACGTCTCCGGTGCCTTCACAAGTAATGACGCGGCTACTTTCGCGCAAGCCGCCACACAGATCAAAAGGTGTCTAGAAGTTTCACAGCGTCTAAACGCCGAATGTTTCCTACTATGGCCGTACAGAGAGGGATACCACACTCCCTTCCAAACAGACGTCGCAAGAGAAATAAAACTATTCGCAAAACTACTAAAACTAACCGCAGAGTACAAAGATAGACTGAATTATAGATGCCAGCTGCTAATAATGCCTTATTATAATTACTACCATAATAGGAAGTTTTACGGAGGCTGGCAACACCACCAATGGCGGGAAAGGGATTTGGTTCATACGTATATGTGGGATGTTACCAGCTGTCTGTACTTGCTGAAGAATTACAATTTGGATCGGTATTATAAAGTTTGTGTGGCGCCTGGACATCATATGTATATGGCTAACATGTAAGTATTCTTTATCAAAATTAGGGGTTCCTAAGCTGAAAACTTATTTTGGGCTCTTTCTGAACACTGAACAGTCACGTTCGGGTCGGATCTATACTCAAAAAATCACTTATGTTTAATCTCCGTGCCCGCACCCATCGAAATCTATTTAGAGCCATTTTTAATAACTTATCTGTACTCAGATTTGCTAGAGATAGGTTTTTGATATTAGTTGTAAGGAGCTTATATCAAAATTCTATCTCGGGTAAGAAAATCTTCGTGTAAGATGTGCTAGTGCCGTGTGCTGTGTCGGGTAAGATGTGCTATTCAAAGAGCCGTTAGACTTATAAGTAAAACGTAGCAAACAGATTAAATATGTCTGTTTTAACAAAGATATTTATAATATCTTTCAGCTACAACATGCTTGGCGGAGTGATGATCACGAGCGACTGGGACCATTACGACAGCAAGACCCTCACCCTGATGATGAAGTGTATCGTTGATCAGGTATGCTGCCTTTTAAGTGCCGTATCGTCTGAACCTGCTTTAAGCGGCATTAAAAAAAAAACAAGTCGACAAGCACTAGTAGTTCCTGAAATAACAGCCTGACAGATAGATAAGTGAAACCATATGGGTTTTTTTTACCATTTTTTGTACGGAATCCTTAAAAATTTTATATTGTATACTTAGGTACGTCCAAACAGACTCACGTTCGCATTTATAATATTAAGTTAAGATTCTAATTTAAAAAATACCTTTACCGCTTTTTGTCCAGGGTACAACGCCACCTGGCGGTATCAACCTCAAGCTGACGCCTCGCCGCGACAGCGACCTGCGCGAGCTGGCCACTACTTACGTCAAGTACATCGACGCGCTAGCTAAAGCCCTCCGGCTGGCCTGCACCGTCATCGCTGAACAGTTCCTGGTCAAACACTTGCAGGTGAGGGCCGGTTGCATCAACTGGGTATTTGACACAGCAGTCAATTTACATACGTTTTATGAGCTGTCAAAACGCGATTCCCCCATAGATTTTTTTTTAGTTAATTTGAAAATTTGTCGTAAAATGGCCAAATTACTAACTTTAGCTTAAGTGACACCCCACACTAGCGTCTTTCGAGCGTCGTCGTCGTGTCAGCGTCCGCACAGCATCGACGCGACGTCGACGCCGCGGCGACGTGACGTCAGCGCTGGCCGGCTATGTGACGCTTTGCTGGCGTCGCGTTGCCGCGGCGTCGACGTACTTGTTCGTAAAAAACGTTGCGCTGGCGCCGCGTAAGCCCGGGACGTTCGGCAGACGACCAGCGCTGACGTCACGTCGCTGCGTCGACGTCGCGTCGACGGTGTCCGGCGCTGACGCTCGAAAGACGCTAGTGTGGTCACTAACCAAGCGGTATTGCAATGAAAGTCAAACTCAATCTCTATAAGCTTCAACTGATTTTCAAGTTATCTAAGAAAAAAAATACGTACTTGTTTTACAGCAACGCTACGCCTCGTACTACAGCGGGTTCGGTTCTCGAATCATAAGCAGCGACATCTTAATGGAGGAATGCGAAGAATACTATAAGTAAGAAAATGTTTTATTTACCTATACATACGCAAAAAGTATTTTTTCATTGATAGAAAAAAAAGAATAAAGATCTGATAATAGGAAGGAACTCGTGGCTAAGCTAACGGCCGCACGGTTCGACCGATCAAAAGGTTAAGCTGCGCTTGGCGCGGTCGGTCCCTGGATGGGTGACCATCTATGTCATACCGAGACACCTCCGTGCCTCTCTTAATTTATTTTGCTAAAATCAATACTGAAACACAAGTTAACCCCCACATCGTGACTATTGAAACTAAGTCGTACTTAAAAATATACCTACTCACTCCATTGTTTCCAGAAAGAACCAACCTCACGGTGATGTGCCATCCTCGAAGTACGAGCACCTGGATGTGGTGTTTCAGAGGCACCTGGACGCCTGCGACCACATATGATAGACAGCCAATAATACCTGTAAAGACTAGAATACCAACACCTGTGACGACGGGGGTGCGTAGTAGACCAATACCTGTAACCACGTACCCCCTTTATCATAACAACGCCATTTGTCTTATAATTTTTAAGACTCTTTAAGTTACCTAACTGTTTTGTCCTTGTCCAACTTCATTTTAACTTGACAGATAAGGAAAAAACACTTTGATAATTTGATTTATTTAGCGAATGGCTTGATAAGACGGTAAATTTATTGTACAAGCCTTAGAACTATTTTTAATTGTATTGTGTACGAAATAAAGTTCAAAATGTTGTGTACAATGGAAGCTTTAGTTTTGTTTTTCATTTTAGACCCACTTCAGAGGGTAGTTAAACCAATTTAATAATGAAATATTAAAGTTAGTATGTTACATAATTATGATCTCCAAAATCCGGCTGGTTGCTAGTTTTTTTTTTGTGTATGGCATCTCGCAGGTCAACCTAGAAGGTTGTCGACTGCTTAACCGGGCTTGCCTGTGAAGTGCCTTAAATAAATTTAGGGCCTCCAGCCAGGGCTTAACTTACAAAACTAAGCGACTACACGCTAAGGGCACCCCCTAGTGGGGTACGGGCCTCGGCTTAGGGCGTCGCTGGGGGAGGACAGCAAGGGACAGGCTGGATCAGAATAAATTATGATTATTATAATCGGGAATTTTAAAGCTATTAGCTCAGCTCAGCTCGCGGGCTGGCTCGTCGAGCTAGGGTCGGGAGGGCATGGACAAGGTCGTCGAGGCGGCGAGGTCGATACGAACGCGGTCTGTGTTTGTGTAGAGTGCTAGTGGACCTACTGCTCTCTTGGAAGAGGGTTATGGCGTCATCGGGTATGGGTGGTTGCTAGTCTTTGTTATATTTGAATATAAGAGCAAATATTGTATAACTTGGAACTTAACTGGTTTACACGGCGACACGACACTATATATTGTACAATCAGTACAGATCAGTGGGACAGTTATTACGACACGAGATAAGTGTCGCAACATCACAATGAAACTTCTGAACTTATAAAACAATTTCTGTGACAAAAATGACATGTCTAGGTAAAGCAAGCTTCAAATTAAAATAAAACTCCAAATAAATATTTCAATCTGTTTTATTTCATTATTCGCATCATTATTTTCAGATTATTTCTTGTATTTTTTTTTGTGTTTTTTCTTTGATTTAATATTCACAGCGACTTACATCTATACATTAGCTAGATACAAATTATGTATATATTGTACACACGGTTGTGCATTTATGTATATTGTGTAAATAATTTTATTACTGAGATAATATATATTTTTTCTGATTATTTGAACGCTAACAACTTCAAGAAAAATAATAATTGAATATTTTCTTAAATGCATTATGATGTCTGTTTAAATTATACAATATTTTAGAATATTATTATCACAAAATATTTTTTTATTGAGTAGGAAGTTCATTTTGAGTTGTTAGACGTTCAAACAACCACAAAGCTTGGAAGCATGGTCATCATATAACTATTTCATAATATTTTGTGTGAATACACGTATGCCCTTGTAAGCGTATAAATTCGAGTCATATATATTTAAAACGTAAGCCGACTGCGGCAGCTGTTACCAAACTTATTGCTTGGCGATTGCTATTACAACATTTATGAGTAATCGATCGAGTAGTACAGTCATGTGTTAAAAGATGTGTCACTTGGCCACATGAAATAGTGTAGATATTGTGCCTGCAGAGTTATTAAACATGTTGTAATGGAAATACTGAATAATACCTATTGATATTATAGTTTAAAAGCACTTCAGGTGCAATTGTATAGTATACATTAATTTAAACATGACTGTACCACACATGATTCTAACCAGATAAAACCCTAACTTAAACAACTAGAAAAAAATGACGCCAAGAAACGTATAAAAAAAATTAAGCACATTCAGTAAGTGTCAAAATTTACTAACTAAAACTTACGACTAAACGGTACACGAATACCGTCAAATAAATATTAAAATTAAACTAAATAATATCATGATTTTCATTCCACGAAGCGAGGTTTTATATTTTTAAATAAAAATGCCAATTCCTCTAATATATACATATAAAATCGTTTTTCATAAATAGTTTATAGAAAAACCGAAAAATATCCTAATACTGTAGAAAGAAAATGGCAGTACACAACAATAGAGAAAGGAATGAAACTTAGTCTGAACATTTTAGACATAAAGTCTCCTAGTATTGTACAGTTTCTGGCGCGAGGTTAACAAAAAAATAATAATAAGTAATTATATATTTTTTTTATAGAAAATACTTCGCATTTTATGTAAGTACCACGTAAAAAAACCTCGCGTAATATTTTTTTATAATCAATCATTATTTTACTACTAAATACTATTGCGAGATAATAATTATTATGCTACAATTTTAGGGACAGAAATGACTAAAAACATTGAACTAAACTGAATTTTAAATACATATAAATTCATCAAGAAAATTTGAAATGTGCGCGGCATATTTTAAAGTACACAATTTTAAAATTCATTTTACATAAGTAGAAAGCAAATTAAGAGAATATATACATTCATATATATACTAATAATTACATCAATGAATTTATTACAATGTCAATGACACAACAACAATCACAATTTAAATTAAAAGCAACGATTGTTTTAATGAAAATATCGACAGTCACTTAGAAGAGCGAATTATACTTATACACATGTTGAATTTAGAATATATAAATCCTTAAGACCCAAAAGTAGTTTGTTTCATAGAACATAATAATATAGAGCTTTCATCATCAACATCGCCCAATTTTGCTATCCCACTGCTGGGCACAGGCCTCTTCTCATACAGAGTAGGCATGAATATTGATCACCATGCTCGCTCAAGGCGGATTGGGGATTTCGGACTTTTTAGTCCAGATTTCCTCACGATGTTTATCTTCTCAGTTACTTAAGAAAAGTCACATTGGTACTTGCCAGGTTTCGTTTGCAGGAACCTTAACCTTAAGGCTACCACAGACTCTTATGAGCGTGGCAACAAAATACGGTTGCTATCCCGTATTTGAAGGTCTATATCGGATGTCTCACCAAATGCATAGCAATGATAGTCTGTTTATAAAAGCCCAAATAAGCAAAATTTTTTTTGTACTATCGATCGATTTTTATACATTTATGAATAAATGTCATTGCATCCTTACTTGGTATGCTGCATTTGTATAATTCACTTCTAAATCACTGTCAATCCGTATAATTCGATTTAAGTAGATATACCAGTCTAGATATCAGCCGATTGGACATGTTACTATGGAAGTGTGATTTACAGACAAATTCTTTTACGCCTTTTGGTTGCATGCGACTGAAACTATTGCAGATAATATTAAAACCAATTTCCCATCACTTTCATACTTTTAGAACCACCATAACGTTTAATAACAATGCCTAACAACTACGTAATTTAAGTAATTTTTGTATTATGTAAAATTCAAACGCCCGGAATTTGAGATCGCATCTTAAAGAGATTTTTATGACAGTTATTATTGCGATAATGGTACTTAACTCTCTAAAATACATCTCAAATATGAGCGGTTTAATATTAAAACCCTTTCAATAAGCGATAGCCTAGTTTAACTTTAAGAGATACATAAGTGTGGGTCGAATTAAAAAGTACTGAAACATTGTATTTTACATGTTATACTCAGTCGCGCCACCAAAAGGCATAAAAATGACAATTTGTTTCCTACATTACGTTTAGTTCGTACTAGGAACTATTCTTTGGCTAAGCGATATTTTGTGACTTTAGCTCGCCGAAGCTAAGCCGTGACTGTCAGTGCTGGGCACAGGCCGTTTAATAAATATTAAATATTACGTTTTATGTGTAGGGCAGGGTTCTGTTGAACTGAAAACAGGAAAGTGCTTTACAGTCTATGGGACTGCTTTGGAAAAATATACACCATAGTTATTATTATTTTTAAACTATAATATATATTTTTTTGGTAAAAGCCTGCCACACTATTCCCAACCACTGCAACTACTGAAAGCCAGAATCAACAGTGGCGACCACCAGAAAACGCTGAGGCAATGAAGCTCAACAAGTCCCAGAGAGAAATGTGTTTTTTTTACTGTTTTGGAACCCGCACCGAATTTAATCAGAAAAGAATAGTGGAGGAGTCGGAATGATCATAGTTTCCACTTCCCTCCATATCAAGCAGGAGAGACCTTATAAAGCTAAAAAAGTTTATTATTTGTTTTAGGGTTAAACTCAATGTAGAACTAGATTTACTAGAGTCAAAATATTAAAAAGCTTTCCATCTTCCCTTCTACAGTTTACAAATCCATGCCCATAAACATATAAACATGTTTTTACTTTTTACGTGTTACGTTATACTACTACGTGATGGAGATCTACGCGACTTGTACGTTAGTAGGGACTAGATAGTTATACAACTTCTAACATAACTGTCTTTAGTTCCTCCGTGTATACTAATGTATAATATATGTATAATGCTTCTACTGGTCTATGTATAATATGTATATTGCAGTATATTTCAAATTGGATGTAATTAAAGGTGTTTACCTAGATTACAATAAGGTTAAGTTACTCCTATAGATGTTTTTTAACGACAAATTATGGCAACATTTTCTAAAAGTATGAGATAAATGCCTGAATAAAACGCATCTTACAACTTTTAGTTTTGTTTAAATGTTCTGCAGCCTCGTATCGTTTTAAACTATTGTATTATAGAGATAAAAAGACACCGATACTCAAGCAAAGATTTTTTCTAAACAGGGATTTGAAGTAATTTGGTCAACGAGTCTAATTTTATTTTTTCCTTGACACTTAGACTTTCACTCAAAACTATTCGGTTCAGTGTTAGAACATAGAACATACGTTTTATGCAATTATGTCGTATTGGAGAATTAAGTACTTAATCCTGACATCTTTAGAAAACTGAAGCCTTTATCAATACGCTTAGTTTTCGTGCATGTGTGCGTTTTTTGTTGTAAATGCGTGTGAATCATGTTTAAGTTACATTCAGCCACATTTCTAAAGTAATAAAACTATTATAAATAGAGTATAGGTTAGAATGTAAATATCTAACAACACAGGCTCAATTTATAATGGTGTTTATAAGTGATAAGTACCTACGTGTCTTCATTTAAAAATATTATGCTTTATTTCACTTGATATAAAAATGATTATCGTGTGTTTAAAGTTAAAAATTGTTAGATGGCAGTGTTCGCTAAATACTTCTATCTATTGGACGGGAATACACTTGAGGTACTAAAAACTTGGTCACTACTTCCATAGCAAGATGCCGAACTTACGTACGATTGTGTAAACATTACGATTATTAAATAAATACATTGGGCCAGTCCACGATAATATTTCACTATAATTTATTAAACACAGATTAGTGAATAAATGGAGAGCTACAAAGACCAATCAGATTTGAGTTATATGACGCGAAATGAGCTGTCAAACATCACAAATGAGGCTTTTGTTTCGTGTTTTGAAAAATCGGTCAATATGAGCACTCCATTTCTTAACTACTCTGTGGCTATGATGCACATTTTTTTGTCGAATTTTATTATTTTTAATACAAATGTCTACGTGTCATTTGTACACGAATTTAGCAGAATATGTGTAAGAAGCCCTTATAGCTGAGATGTTAATCGTCTTTAACGCCTAACACTTTTCAACAATCATTTTTTCACTCAAGCAGTTTACCTTATGTAGGACAAATAAAAGTCTATTGAGGTACCAACAAATAACTTGAATTATTTAAAAGGTTATAAAGAATTTTCGTAGTAGCAGGAAACTGGACAAATATCTATAGACCATAAAAATATTCGTCTTTTACATGTATGTAAAAACAAAAAACAATTTCAAATACTGCTTTTTCACATTAAATTAAAATATAAACTCCCAAAAAATAACCTTCCTTACTCGAAGGAGTAACTAAACCCGGTACCATAGTTCAGTCAAAAGTAGACCTTACCGGTGTTCTTCGCAGACGATTAACTCTTAGTAGTGCACATACAAGCGCGCCGGCCGGCCTCACTCGTCGTCCGCGGGCTCCGTGCCGAAGTACCGGTCGCCGAAGTTGCCGATACCCGGCAGTACGTAGAACTTCTCGTTGATCTCCGGGTCTAGTGCTGACGTCACTATCTTTACCTGAGAACAAAGAATTTAATATAATTAAAGGTTGCACCAAAAAATATGAGATACAAATATAAACAGGAACTGTCATCGAAGAACTGTCAACATGGAGGATAAAATTTAATAATTTTGCTATTTAATTATTTTATGTTTTTAGTCTAAATATGTATGTTTTATGTTTATTTAATTGTTATATCTATGGACTGATATCATAAAAACAAATTAAAACTATGCTAATTATGGATATCATGTTTTGTGATATTCGTAAAAGTATAAAGTAATGATAAAAAGTTTAATGCTACCGGCTGATAGTGTATTAAGGTTTACGGCGGGTTTTGATTTCAATGTTGGAGTTCTTGAAAAAAAAAATAAGACACGTATTGACAAAAGTTCTTGCTCTGTTCACGTTTTCAGTTTGATGAGTCCTGTATTGTTATACAACATAGTTCTGCTCACAATGCACTCAAGCTACAAGATAGGTTTACAAAAAAAAAACTTCAATATACCTTTTTAGTCGTGGTTCGGCTTCGTTCAGCACGAAAAGCACTCGAAGATTAGACCATCTAAAATTTCACAATACCTGGGGTCCGATGGTTGATGTTGAAAGCTCTTGGTCTAGCAGCACGCAGATATTATGTTTTTTTTTATTTGATATACGTTTGCTTTTCTAGAGCTCGTGAGTAAGTCACAGCCGCACGGGTCGACCGATCAAAGGTTAAGCTGCGCTTGGCGCGGTCGGTCCGTGGACGGGAAGCACGTTAGGCTGTTAGTCCCGGCTGTCATTTGTAGATCTTTGACAGTCGTTACCGTGGAGTGCCTTAAATCAATTTATGGTCTCCAGCCAAGCGGTAGGTGTTACCTGCGGGAAGGCGTAGGCGATGGAGTGCACGCCGATGTCGGCCATGAGCAGCGACACGAGGCTGATGTTCTGCTCGGGCACGTCGTGGTCGAGCAGCACGCGGATGGCCATGATGGCGGCGGCGCCGGTCGCTACCGTCGCGTCCATCAGGATCACGCGGTAGTCCTTTATGTCCTTCGGCAGCCGCAGGTAGTACAGCTGGGAATGGAATAAGCTCGTTAGACAATTGGAAGTAGCTTTACCACTTAGACCCAAGATAATAGATCAACTCAAAACAGCTGTTGACCATAAATTCAAACTTCACTCTTACGATGGATACCTTATCATTTGGGTTTTTTATTCCCAAAACGGTCCATTACCGAACCAGAATTGAACTAGAAGTGGGCACCACAAAAATTCCAGCTTCCTGGTTAAAACACATTTTTATTTAACGGACGGTTAGGTAACTATCTATCGGTGAACTTGACCCTTAGTCAATTACGACAGAAGCTCGGGCGCCAAGTTTAGGGAATCCATAAGTGGGTAAAAAGCTCACTAGCATAGTTCAAGGGAGTCAGTAGTGACAGGTTAGAAGCCCGGGCGCCAGATTTAGGGAAGTTAGGAAGAACAGATTTGGAGCTAGGGCGCCAGGTTTAGGACTGCTAGAAGTGTTAGATTAGGAGCTAATGCGCATTCGGTAATTTAGTCTGCTAATATGGCACAATCCTCCTCTCCCGTGTAGCAAAAGGCCAAAACAAAGGCCAGCTGGTTTAAAAATGTTTATACATATTTTAAACGCACACAATTCTGGAGAAATTCCTGTCGTACATCATTCTCAGAATATGAACAAGTTCCCTGCCCACATACCTCTGGCTCGTCAGTCTGTTGGTTGGTCTGTATAAGTATCTTGCCTATACGGATGTCCTTGCAGATGTCGCACACGGCCTGCTCCATGGTCTCGCCCGCGCGTAGGATCGACACGCCGCAGATCTTCTCCACGTCGCATTTTCGACCTTAAGGGGATAGAAATAAGAGTTATATTTGACTGTCTAAATAAAAGAAACTTACTATGGACCGATCATATCATTACATGGGAACATTACGATCGGCGACAGCTAAATCACTATCGAGAAAGAGAAAATCTGAAGCGTAGTACCAAAACTATAGTTTTGGAAGAATTTTAATTCCAACTGACGTAACGACAGACATGCAAATATTCACATTATTTCAGCAGATCTAGCATGGGGGTGAACAAAACCCTATTCTCCCCATTTTGTCTCATTTTTTATGCCGAGACATAATATTATCAGCAGTGATCGAAGTAGGTAGATTGATATTACGTACTTGCATCATGAATAGTCATAGAAATCATAACATGGATAAGCCTTTTTTACGGGATTGAATCGAATATTGTGAATGTACAGATTTTTAAACTAAAACATTTGAAATTTATAGAATGCGAACTATTATTAGTAGAATCCCACTTTGTTTCCTACGTTTTTACTTAAGTTTAGCCATGCCATAGTTTTTTTTATAGAAGGCCGATCACATATTCTATTAAAAAAAAGCAAAAGGGTTAAACATTTCTTATTCATATTGATATATTCTTCACCATAAACATAACAATATTTGAAATTCCTAAAAATCTTAATTATTACAAAATTCCGGAATCACGGAGGCATATCCATATTAATATATACGTGCCAGTTCATTGACCCCAAATCAATCTACCTACTCCGATCTCTGATTATCAGACAGACATAAATATCGGAGATAAAAGTGTAGGAAACGCTCCTCCTCCTTTTAAAATGTGAGAACAATATCTGGCATTAATGTTAGTACAAATTACAAAAGCTGAAACTTGGCACTTTGGAGATGACCAGCCCCGACTCACAGCACCCGCACAGACAGACTTATTTTCGCGTTTATAATATTATTAGGAAGCAGGATGTAGTCGAATAGGAAGTCGTGGTGGCCTGGTGATTAAGGCACCTGCCTCTCGTGTACGCGTGTGCAGGTTCGAAACCTGGCAAGTACCAATGTGACTTTTCTAAAGTCATATGTACTTTCTAAGTATATCTTAGACGTCACTGACTAACGGTGAAGGAAAAACATCGTGAGGAAACCTGGACTTAAAGTCTGAAATCGCCAATCCGCCTCGAGCAAGCATGGTGATTAATGCTCATGCCTTCTCTATATGAGAAGAGGCCTGTGTCCAGCAGTGGGACATTATATAGGCTGACGATGATGATGATGAGGATGTAGTACCTTTATACCCGAAGCCCTGCGGCGTGTCGACGACGAGGTCGGAGTAGGGCAGCAGCGACAGCGCGAACTCGATGACGAGCCGCATGAGTCGCTTGGAGTAGAAGATGAACTCGTCGCGCGGGGTGTCCTTGTTGCGGATGAACGTGTGCAGGCCCTGCACCTGTATCATACCGCATGGAGGTTCATCATCTGCCTAGCCCTTTTTCAACCGGTATCGGCATCCAGTCTAACCGGGCAACTGAGTACCAGTGGTTTACATGGAGCGACTGCCTATCTGGCCTCTACAACCCAGTTACCGTATAATACAATACACTTAGGTAAGACTGGTTGTCAGATTTTCTGGCTTCGGACTACCCGTAACGATTGACAAAGATCTAGAAATGCCAACTGGGACCAACGGCTGCTTTTCGAGGATTTTTAAGTAAACTGAGTCTGGACCTGTCCCCGACCAATATTTTTTTTTAGAGATTCGAAATCATTAAATGACTCCTTCCATTGTGGACGGAGCGGGACCGTAGCGCATCAATTATTTACCAATTAATATAATCAATTATCAAATTATGTAAAACCGTAAAAAAATATTTAAGGTACGAGACTTACCTGAGGAGTTTCTTTAAGTACGTAGAGCGAGTCCGGCACGGGCTGGCCGATGTGAGCTATCGCTAGCTTTTCACGCACTTTGAACCCGCGCTGTAACAATACACGTAGATTAATATTAGAAAATACACACATACATACACACATCGATAGATTCAATTGATGATTTTGAAACATTTATCCCCTAAGGGTAACCCCCTTAGGGACTTAGAAGGGACGAAGTTAATATCCTATATTCTAATGATACTATTAATATGAATGATATATTATTTGTCAGAATCGATACGGTTGTTAGTATAAATCATTATCTATAGCCCAGAAATATTTGTACACACAGAATGATGATGTCGGCGTGTGTGTAACTGTTACTGTATCACGTTGCACTCACCAGTTGCAGTTGCTTGTGAACGTGTTGCACTATCAGATGTATGGCGACCTTGTTCTCTCCGCCGCGCGGTACTATGATGTCGGCGTGTGTGTAACTGTTACTGTATCACGTAGCACTCACCAGTTGCAGTTGCTTGTGAACGTGTTGCACTATCAGATGTATGGCGACCTTGTTCTCTCCGCCGCGCGGTACTATGATGTCGGCGTGTGTGTAACTGTTACTGTATCACGTAGCACTCACCAGTTGCAGTTGCTTGTGAACGTGTTGCACTATCAGATGTATGGCGACCTTGTTCTCTCCGCCGCGCGGTACTATGATGTCGGCGTGTGTGTAACTGTTACTGTATCACGTAGCACTCACCAGTTGCAGTTGCTTGTGAACGTGTTGCACTATCAGATGTATGGCGACCTTGTTCTCTCCGCCGCGCGGTACTATGATGTCGGCGTGGGCCATGCACGGCGCGATATAGCTCTGGTACGCCGGCTTCACGTGTGTCATGTATTGTTTTAGTACGCCTTCTAAGTCGCGACCGCGTTGTACTATGTCTCTGTGAATAGGATATGTTGGAGTTGGGTAATTTGTCTATTATTCTATCTAAGAAAAGATTTAATTAATAGAAAAAAAGAAGGATTTTACTTTTGCTCGCATCATAAAGTCTTCGTCCGCTTAGCTAGTCTTTTCCCAACTGTTAAGGCTGCCAGTTTATGGTGCAGTTAAATCCCAGTATAGCAAGGATCGAATGCCTCTAAGGTTGGCAGGCTTCTAACTAACGATAAAAACCTCAAAAATCTACAAGTGAAAGTCGGGACCAACAGCTTAACGTGCTTTTTGACACAACACAATTTGGCAAGGGTACACCTGACCACCAAGGGAGATTGATTAAGACATTGGATAAGGACGAAAAAGCGAGTTATTAGTATTAAAGTATGGCTTGAAGTGGCCTAGTGTTTACCTCCTCAGTCTTCTAGCCAGTCGTATGTCGGCGTCAGTGTCTACGAACACCTTCATGTCAAGCATTTTTGTCACTTCCGCGTTATAGAACGCCAATATACCCTCGAATATGATGACGTTTGCGCCGTACATAGTTTTCTGTGGACAAAGCGTACTGTGAAACAATCAAAACTCTTTAATTATTAAGCGGAAATTATTCTTATGTGTTGACAAATAATTTAAATTAAATCGTCTCTTTATAATGTGAAAATTAAAAACTATTTACGAAATGCTTGATTAAATATTTGGTATTGCACGAAAATTATGAGGGTTCAGCGAAAAATTAAAACACATGAAATCGTGATAAATAATCTAAATTCTAACTAAACTTCTGTCTAATACTTAAGAAAAAACTCAAAAAGTTACGTTACGATGTTTAGTTTAGACGTAAACTATTGTATCGTGTTAAATGTTCCTCAGTGATCCTAGCACGAACGAAATAATCGTAACGTTAGCGTAAGCGATTTTGGAATAGAATGATTGATGAAACTTTCTAACATATTATTATTTATTTAAATTAATAACTTAAATAATATCAATGGAAGCTGCGAACTCTTCTTTATGCATTTTAAACATCCATTTTTCAAACTTTTGATTCTAAAATTGCTTACAATTACATTACTTCGTTCGAGCTAGACCCGATGTACTCATAACCACGTAACACACATACTCACAGTCCTATTCTCCCTGGAGTGCGTGACGTAGTTGTAGATGGGCACCTCCACCTTCTTGCCCTCCCGCAGCCTCTGCAGCACCGAGATCAGCAGCTCTATGTCGAACGCGTCCGGGTGATCGAAGTTGTATTCATTGCGAGTGGCCGCTTGATGCTGCTTCTCATTTAGAACCTATAATAAACGGTGATAGTATAAGATAAAACTTAGGAGGAGCTCGTGGCTAAGTAACAGCCACATGGTTCGACCGATCAAAGGTTAAGCTGCGCTTGGCGCGGTCAGTCCGTGGATTGGTGACCATCTATGTCATAACGAGAGTCCTCCGTGCCTCGAAAAGCACGTTAAGCTGTTGGTTCCGGTTGTCATTTGTACATCTTTGACAGTCGTTACGGGTAGTCAGAAGTAGAAGCCAGAAAGTCTGACAACCAGTCTTACCAAGGGGTACCGTGTTACCCGGTAACCGGGTTGTGAAGGTCAGATAGACAGTCGCTCCATGTAAAACACTGGTACTCAGCTGCATCCGGTTAAGACTGGAAGCCGACCCCAACATAGTTGGGAAAAGGCTAGGCTGATAATGAGTATAAGATAAAACTTGTTTTTTTTTTCAAAGTTCAAACTATTGGTTTAAAAAAAAACAAATTGGGTAGATAACACCGCCAATCAATTGACACTTTTTATGTACTGTCTAAACACATTCTTCCATAGATTTTGTATGGGATTAGCAAGCTGTGACGTCATTTATTTTCCAACTCAATTCCCTAACAGTTTACTGATTCAAAGGCAATTAAAAATCTAATTGTTTTAACCGTTTATTGAAAATAAGTAGTTTTTTCTTGGCTAAAATATAGATTTTTTAAAGATAGTGGTGTCTTAGAATTAATTGTGACACCTTTTCTATTGTTCCAGGTCTAGGTCTTAAGTTACACTTAACGCAGCCACGTTTCAGAAGAAGATATAGAGAATTTCTATAGTAGAACAAGTTTTTTTTAATAAAAATACTATTCTTAGTAGATGTGGTAATAAATATTAGTTAGGAAGCTTATAAGGCTAATTGCTCAAGGGCCAATAAAACGCTCTTGAACACTCACTGCTTAAAACTTTCGCTACTCGTGCAAGCTATTTAATACACCTTAGTTTGATGTCTTATCAGGTTAAGGAAATAATCTAATTCGTTCCCTATTGACTTCATAAACTTTAACTTGGTTTTGTTTCTTGTCCATCCAAAATCTGAATTTTACACCTATCTAGATAATAAGCGACTGTAAAGCAAGACAAATTAAAAATGGTGTTATCGACCGTCCATAATTTACAATCAACATGGAATTTCTCAAATACCTTATGTGCCATGTCACAAACAACTTAATATATCATTTGAATCTAATCTAAAACCCAGTGGTCGAAATCAAGGAACATATTTACTCTGTCAAAATTCGACAGTAACCTATTATAATTTTATTGCTTCAGTTTTGCGCACTCTTTTTTTATAGAAACTATGAAATGATATCAATTATAACACTCCTCGCTCCTAAAAGCAAAGAGAATACTATACTATGTTATAAGGAGTATACATTACATATATTTTACTTATAGGAGATGCCCGAGCTTCGCTTTGCTTTTTCTGTAAACACCTATATGGACAAACTTTAAAGTAATAACTTATTTGTATACAAAATTTGTTCTAAATCATTAAACCGTTTCCAAGTTACACGAAATAAATATAAAAGATTTGCTCGCTAAAGTTATAAGCTACTGTACAACAGCTATACCTACGTATAAAAATAGCAAACTCACTTTGTAGAATGAGTCCATACTGACAATGGTGACCCATGGTATGTTGAGAGATTCTATGATTTTTGCGGCGACGGTCGTCTTGCCCGACGCGCTGGCGCCGCATATACCTTCGAACAAAACCATAACGTAACCACCAATGAATAAAGACTGCCGTTATTTTTGATATACTCATAAATGTAATATTTGTTCATCTCTCCAACATAATGGGCACAAAAAGCTTAACGTTAAAAAACGCGCATGTTGTACGTATAAAAAACTACTACAATACAGTGATATTTTTGTTGCAGGATGAGGAAATAACATGAAATAAAATACATTGTTATTTTGTGTCATTAATCGCATACATTTTGGAACATACAAATAATATAATGCTACATTATACTTACTGTATACCTTGGACTCCTCCCCTCAGTTTAATCTACGAGTTTAAAAAGTGAATGACGTTTGAATACTCGATAATTGTGTATTAAAAGCTTTGTCTCAGTAAAAATAAGGTCCGAAATATAAACACTGGTTTTGCAGTGGCTAAGAGTCCTTCTATCTGCACCTTTTTAATTACGTAGAATAAATAGCTCATGCCCTAGTAAAAATAATATCTAGACAGGACACCGGTCCGACGTAAACTATGGAATCGTCACTCGTTGAGGCCATTTTAAAGTCTCGCTTTTTCATAAGAAGGGTGTCTTACCAATAAGAAAGGGCTCGACCTCCTGCCCCCCAGTGCAGTTGTACCAGGGCGGTCTCCCGGCCGTGTATATCGTCCGTCTGTCTGCATGCAGTATGCTCTCGGCCGTGGTACGTTTATTGGGCTGCGACATTGACGTGGTGCGCACGCGACGCGCTCGCGGCGATTTTAGGATGTTTGAACCTGGAAAACAAATGAATATGTGATTATCAGACTACGTAATATAAGTTTGAGTAGTTAAAGCTTTTGCTGAGCTAAAATGTTAAGACATAGTTCACCTTTAAGATTCAGCTTGCTTTTAGGTTATTTTGCGTTCCAAATAAATATTTGATATTCAGCAGGATTTAAGTGGAATGGAAACCGACGGCAACCTAGTTAAGTAGAAAATTAAAGCTAAAGAAAATTTAGAGTGTTTCAGAAGTTTAGTGTTATTAGAAAATATTGTTCATTGAATTTTCTTCCACGTAAACTATCGTATCTACAATAACAACTGGTGTGACTGTACCTGCACATACCTACGCCCCACGATAAACGTACCAAACAATAAACAGATAAATTAACCACGACCAAGCTATTTAGAGTTAAGTACATGTCACTATTTATGTACCTACTCATTAAACTAGGAGTGCACGTGAGTCGTCGAGCACGCACATCGCGCCGTTACGTTAATATGGTTCAATTGCAATCAATTACATCGAAATATTATATGGAAACGCTATTTCAGTTATAGAACTTAAAGCAAACACTGACGCAATCGCTGAATTCAAAAATAATTTGTATTAAAAGCACGTTTCCCCTCGCATCCTGACGAATTTCACGCCCCTAGAAAAAAATGCCCATAACCTTCTCCAGATTTTAATCCATAGACTTCTTCTCTGCTTGTAAATAAGACAAACAGAAGTACTTTAGTGTTTGAAATTGTTTCAATTTCATTATATTTATATATAGATATTAAGTAAGGATAGCAAACATAAGACGCATATTCTTAATTTAAGAATAATTTAAATTCAAACAACTGTCACCTGTTTAGGTATTAGACGCCAATGCTTATGCGCTCACTATCTAATTACAAAGTAAAATACTCAAAGGAAAATCGATAAGTAGGCAAATAATGTAATTAAACCACATTAATATGGTAGGAAACACTATAACAAGTCACTTTCATCACCAACTCATTAGAAAATCTCTATTTAACTAGGAAAAAAAAACACTTCGAAGCTCGAAACTAACTTGACGCACTGACTGAGGTATCAAAAGCCGAGCGGTTCCGATTGCAAACTTTGAATGAAATATGAGGCAGTGTATTCTGCTACCTATTAATATATACTGCGATAACTTTTAATGCTACGCCACGTTCACATATCTAAGGTATTAAGTATTAACGATACACATTTTTTGCTATCCCACTTCTATTCAAGTTACGATATATTTTTTTACAAGTTTTCCTGCAATAAACACGATGTTTTACTTACAGTAAAAGCTATTCTTTTTTTTAATCCAGTGGTCGCACTTCCGTGTGTCAGTACACAGTGTCTTTCTGTCTTCAGTCAAGGAACTACTAATTTTTTTAATCACTCGTTGAGGTTATTGTTATGGTCGGTCAATGTCGCCTGATGAAGTGAATTACGCGTGAAGGTTGACGAAAACAGTTTTTATTCGCTTAGATACGATTTGAGAGCAATTTGGAATAGACTATTGTATATTCTGTAGGTACATAAAGGTAAGTAAAGCACTATTTCGTACATATATTTTTTTACAGCGAAACTTATATGTATTTTTCGACTAAATTTTTAACAATACAAACGTATCGCCGTGGACAAAGTTCTCAGTATTGTTACTATAATAGAACTGTATTTTCCTTGTACTTAAAATTAGGTTCCCATGCTTGGTCAAGATATTATTGTAAGCACGATGGCAGTACAGACTTGTTTGCGGTACTATCAAGTATAGCGAACAGAAGTCAAATTAATTTATTTTTATGGGTATTATAGTGTAATAATTTAATGTTTTATTTTTTCTATCTTGTTATTGTGAATATATAGTTTAAGTGCTTAACTGTTGCATTAAAATAAACCCTGTAATTATAGCTTAAGTTTTTATAAATAAATAAATTCCGCGATGAGTATAAGTTAACTTTCTGCTTTATAAGTCTGAAACAATTCAATGAATACCTACATAATGATGATCCTTCAATTTATTTCCTTGTATGGAACCGATCACATCAAACAATAACGTATGGATCGATGTTTTGTAAGATTAAAAAAATCAATGACATTACATCAATGATTTATCATTATATTCGTCGTCTTAAAATAAAGGAAATTCCTTAAATCAAAATAATTCATTTTGTAACAGCGTACAACATCGACACTGCATGAATTGTAATTGCAGCATTCATCATTTACGTGGAATGAAGAACGAAGAAATTCCCTGAACACATACGATGTTTTACGTCTCTAAGCTACGTCGAAGTTCGGAAAAGTCGTCGTGTGTAAACAAAATGTGACTTGCGCAAATACGGGGCGAGATAGAAGTCACGTGCGCATGGATCCGTGCAAGAAAACGTGAATTGAAAACACTGGACTATTAACACGCGACTGATTGTTTACGAAAACGTAAAATAATACGCCGGAGCCCCGCTAGCTAGCGGAACGGATTCGGAATTGTATGAAACACACGAGTTGAAGATCCGGTGATTTTAGTAGATTTATTTTTGATATTTTATTCTATTTTCAAATTATTTGATTGCCATTTCAAAGTAATAAATAATACATTACAATAACTATCTTATTTGTTGTATAATTTCAAATGTTAAAAGCATTTCAGGTATTATTTCTATTAACTCAAAAACAAGGTAAAAATACCTCTCGGATGTGTATTTTTCTTTCTTCAAAAGCAGCTATTATACTTTTACAATTCCGCAAATACTTTTCTGACTAAGAACCAAATAAGTATAATTTTTATCTTGACAAGACGTTGTTATTTAATAATAATTCAGTAACATTATAAAAACATAAAACGAGTATTGCACATGGCCGCTTCGGTCACCGGTAAAGGTCAGTAAGTTGTCTTACTGTTCACGGATAGCCCACAATGGTTTCAGGGTCTGACTCTAAACCACCTTCGGTGCTATATTTTGCTTACGTTGTATAATTTCTGTTTCTACGTCGGCTTTCATCATCAGCCTGTATATTGTCCCACTGCTGGGCACAGGCCTCTTCTCACAGAGAAGGCAGACGTCGGCTTTAGTCATGAAAATTGTAAAAGCTATGCTATCTTGAGCGTAAGCTTACTAAGATCGGTTTTGCAGAATGATAATCTTGTCTTGAGTAATGATTTCGACCAATTTGTTTGATAATAATATTTAAGCAGTGCTTTGGTCTCAAGAGTCAGGTTCCGTTATTATAGTCCTTATTAAAACTAAGAAATAATATGTTTTGTCCTCTTTGACCCTCCACTACCAATATTCTTCATGCCCTGTTCACAATCTATTTGAGATCGGCGCGATGTTTCTCGCTTCATCTCTATTAGCCATCATACTATCATTTACTCCCTTCTCATTCATATCTTCCCTAACGAAATCCATCCATATCTTATTTGGTCTAGCTCTCCCCCTTAGTCCATCCATATTCATCACGTTTATGACAATAGTGTAACTTTTTACCCCTCAAAATGCACTTCCTTGGGCAATACCAATGTATTACAGTTGTAATAGATGTACAATCCGAGGAAGTCCCCGACAATCATGATTTGTCAATTAGCGCAAGTACGCTAAATGTCATAAGTATCACACTTAGATCAGTTTACACGTCGTTGACATATTTCTGACATACGTACCTACATAAGTTATTTAGGAAATGGATACCATTCAGCGTAAATAGTTCAACTGTCATAGTGCAAAAATAACCAGAATGAATCTACTAACTGTTCCGCGGTTTCATCGGCATTCTAAGACAACTACTTCACAGACCCGCATAAAAACTATTTATGAAAGCTAAACAGACAGACAGACAGACCGACGGAGTTGCTTTCTAATTCATAAAAGGATTCTATTACTAACTACTACTACTAACTATTCTATTCTATTAAGTCTTTAGCTATTTCAAGTTTAGGCACGAAAATTTAAAAGCCGTGAACGAGTATTATAGCGAAATAATGATTACAAAATTATAGTTTTAAAACTGAAACTTCCTTTATAGTAAAGCAGTAGCATGTACTAAGAAATACTTTGTAATTCTGTATTTTACGTCCATTTTATCGCATAATATGAATTCCTGTAACGAAAATATTGTCAAATGATAAGCATACAATAGCAGTCTGTTGTATGTTACCACTGGGGGGACTTACATAGATCCTTTTATGTTAGGCAGTGGAGCCAGAGTGCAAGACCGCTTACTTTTAGGACAAGGTATAGGAAAACGATTTTTACTCAAGACGGAACTGGGAAGGTATTTTCATATAAAGTCCCCTTAATTAAGGGTATTTACTCTACTAGAGTAAGAGTGCTTCTCTCTTATTACACTTCCTATATTTAGCTTTCTGCCAGCGGCTTCGCCCGCTATATTTTAGCCACCACTCTATCTATTAAAAAACCGCATCAAAATCCGTTGCGTAGTTTTAAAGATCTAAGCATACATAGGGACAGACAGGCAGCGGGAAGCGACTTTGTTTTATACTATGTAGTGTTGATTCTATGTAGTGAGGACTAGATGGCGCCACTCGTCACGTAAACATTTAAAATTCTGTGCTCCACATATTTAAAATAATAATAAATAGTTTTCCTTCGTTAAAAGTCGTAATTACCAGTTAAATAGTAAGTTAAAGTGTCAATTCAGGTGTACAAGTGTTATCTACGTTAAATATCAAGAATTAGTGCCATAAACGAATTATTAACTCAGTGCTTATAGACATAATCAATCTGAAATATTAACTTTAATTGCGTAAATAATAACAAATGCGGTATTCAAATCGTAAAGATAAGTATCAGAAGAAAGCAGTGTATGAACTATTGCCAGTGAAGTGACTTTTTGTAAAAAAATATTTGTGAACGACAATTGTTTACAAAATTTAAACTGAGTATCAATAACGGTTTCTAAAGAAAACGTAGAATCTATTCCGTTATTTCGTCGCTTCAACTAGTTAATTCGTGGTGTAATGGCTACGCATGCTACATATTATATTATGCGCGTCGACTCCTAAGGTCGATTCCCAGAACTGGAAATCATTTTTGTTCATGTTTCATACTAATAAATACTTTCAAATAACGACATCTATCATGTCGAGTTGAAGTAAAACAACACCTACTTCACATAAAAATATAAATTGCATCCAGTAATCGACAGGTGTCGCTAATATCTTGTAAAATTCAAATCTACATTATCAAGGTATCAGAATGGCAGATGAAAATATTACTATACGTCGGCATAAAACAATGTTGAATGAATCATTTGATCTCTCTTTTGAATCCACAAATTCTGAGATAAGAGGACAAAGCTTACCAGACTTGTCTACTGGATATGATAGTGATAAGGAAGACTTGAAGGCAGAGTTATTACAGCTAAGACGCGAACTCGAAAGCGCACGCATAGAAATACAAAAACTAAGCAAAGAAAACTTATCTCTAAAACAAAAATTTACATCACAAACATCTCATAGCATTTGCTCAGATCCCGGGACGCAAACGATAACGCCGAGTAACAAAGTGTCAAGAAATATGAGGCTTACCTTTGACGACGAGGACAACACATTGATCGATCTTGGACAAAATACGCCTACCGGTGACCCAACAACAGATGGCGCCACCAGTCCATCCACCGTGACATCACGGGTGAATATGACTTCATTTGTGAAACAACCCAAGGTGTTGAGCAACGATCTACAACCAGCGGTACCTTCAAACTCACAGTTAGATTCCCGTCAGCTCTTAGCGTCCAATCGTACACGTCAAAAACTGTGTATTATCAGTAGCAACAAAGTTAATAATATTCTCACACTATCACTAAATTATTTTCAGAGTTATGAAGTTTGCCATTTTGTTTCAACCAATTGTGGAATTAAACAATTACTCCAAAATGTCAACAAAAAACTCTTCAACTTCGATAAACAAGACTACTGTGTAATTTTTATTGGAGAACATGATTTTAAGTCAACTGTAAATTATTATGATTTAGTTGTAAGTATACGCGAAAGTTTAATGTCAATTACCCACACTAATATAGTACTGTGTCTGCCTACCTACAAATTTAATGGTTATAATAATATTTTTAACTCGAGGGTTGAGATTTTCAATAATTTGCTATACCAAGACAATTGTAAACATAACTACGCGTTATTATGTGATTCCAATTTAGATTTAAACTATGACAGCACAATGTTTTATAAGCGAAGTGGTGTACTAAATGGACATGGCATGAGAATTATTTTTGATACCCTAAGGCACTACATTCTCCAGGACTCTAACAGTTTTTCCACTACGATTTCCCCATCTAAACCTCAACCTCTTAAAGGTACAATACCCTTTTATTTCCCAGCGGTCACAAAAAATGATAATTCCATAGATAAATCTTACTTACTAACCAATAAGAACAAAGATCAGTTTTTTCGTAAATAAGTGCAATCCTTCTTCATTCTGTAGTGTTATGCACCAAAATATTGCAGGTGCACTCAATAAAATGAATGATTTAGAGTTAGCTCTCAATGAACTACATGAGGCAAATAAACGTGTTATCGCAGTATGTCTCACTGAACATTTTATAATTGAAGGTGAGGAAAAATTTTTAAAGTTAAATAATTATCACGTGTCAACTATTTTTTCACGGCAAGCGCAACGGAGAGGGGGTTCTTGTATTCTATTGCGAAATGACTTCAAAGGCTCGGAACTGTGTGATATTAACAGATTAAGTATTGAAAAAGAATTTGAAATTTGCGGTCTAGAAATTACTCAATTAAAACTATTTATTTTATGTATATATAGAACTCCTAATTCTAATATAAATGTATTCTTTAACAAAATTACTGAAACACTTTCGAAGTTGCGCCGCAAACAGCGTAAATTAATAATATGCGGCGATTTTAACATCAACATACTGGCTCGCGATAGCGCTAGTACCCAATTTCTAGAACTTGTATCGAATTATGGACTACAATGTCATATTCAGGAACCAACACGCATAAATAAATGTATAGACAATATCTTAAGTAATATTCCTAAAGCAGTAGGTAGGACACACAAGTTCTGTCTATCGGATCATGATACAGCACAAACTATTGAATTTGAATCCAACAAAATTGAAAAAACATCCAAACATTATTTTACAACTGGGCGTGATTATAGTAAAAGTAACCTTAATAAATTTGTAGAATGCATTGGTAGTTTAACCTTTTCAGTAATTTTTAATAAATTAGATACGAATGAGGCCTTTAATGAATTTCACGAAGTATTGACATTATTCCTTAAACTTTGCTTTCCCATAATACGACGAAGAAATAATTTAAGAGCTGGTAGAATTTCGTGGATAACGAAAGGTTTAAAAAGGAGTTGTAGAACCAAAAGAACATTGAGATACAACTACTATTTAAATAAAAGTATTAGTAATAAAGTAGCGTATTTAAAATATTCGAGATTGTTAAGAAAATGTATAAACAGTACTCAGTCGCTCTGTAACCAAAGGTACATCAGCAACTCTCAAAATAAAGGTAAAGCAACTTGGGACGTAGTGAAACGCTATGTTGATGGTACTGTTCCTAGATCTGCTGCTTTCATTGAGTGTATTGTTGACAACGGTAGTACAATTATATCTGGTCCCGATATAGCAAACGTTTTCAATAATTTTTTCATTGATGTAGTTCGATGTTCTAGAGATTCTACTTCTGCTAATAAGGAGTCTCAGTATTGTACAACATATCTTAACAGCAACGATTCTAGTATTTTTGTAGAACCCACGGATGCAAAAGAAGTCTTTAACACAATAATTTCATTAAAAAACTCAAAGTCAGCGGGCTATGACGAAATAAATTCAGAATTATTGAAACGTATTGCTCCATTCATTTCGGAACCTTTAGCTCATGTTATAAATTTATCATTTGAGCAAGGATGTTTTCCAGAGCAACTTAAATTGTCAATAATAAAACCACTACATAAGAAAGGACCAAAATCAGACAAAAATAATTACAGGCCAATTGCCCTGACTCCGGTTTTATCAAAGATCTTCGAAAAAATTATGCTTAAAAGAGTAGTCAGTTTTCTCGATAAATATGACGTTTTGGCACCGGAACAATTCGGCTTCAGGAAATATAGATCAACACAATTAGCTACCTTTACCTTAATAAACAACATTATTAATAATATTAACCAGAAAATCCCAACAGCTGCTTTACTGTTAGATCTCAGCAAAGCATTTGATTTTGTTGATCATTCAATACTTATCTCGAAACTCGACAAATATGGTATAAGGGGATCGTCTCTGCTATGGTTTCAGTCCTACTTACAAAACAGGAATCAATTTGCTAGAATTACTAAATTTGAAACTGGCACAAATAATGTGGTACAATTTGATTCGTACCAAAGAGCTAATTGTTCTGGGGTGCCTCAGGGTAGCATTCTGGGGCCCCTATTATTTCTTATTTACGTAAATGACCTTCCACGTGCACTCAAACATAATTGTGTCCTATTTGCAGACGACACAACCATAATTTTGGACTGCAAAAATATAGTTACTTTTAAAACAGAAATATCTAAAACATTAGAAGATGTCATAAAATGGCTAGAAATAAACAAATTAAAAATAAACATAGAGAAAACAAAACTAATCAACTTTAAAACTTATAAGAGTAAAAACACTGAACTAAATATTAGCTACAACAATTCTGAAATCAAACAAATACATAGTGCAAAATTTTTAGGTATTATTCTCGACACGCATCTATCATGGAAAGAACATGTCAATAGCTTATGCATAAAAATAAACAAGTTTGTTTTCGCACTTAGTAAGGTAAAAGACGTGACAAGCAGACATACCTCTATAATGGTATATCATGCTTACATATGCTCCATCATCCGGTACGGCATAGTGATCTGGGGAAATTCTTGTGACATTGCTAGAGTGTTCATAGCACAGAAAAAATGCATTCGAGCATTGTACGGCATGGGCTGGTCAGAATCATGCAAACCAATCTTCAAGTCAAAAAATCTACTAACCGTACCGTGCATATATATCTACGAAATAGCTAAATTTGTTAAATACCACAGTAATCTTTTTGCATCCAACGACAACACATTTAAACGCAAAATTAACCACCTTCCTCTAAAAATGCCTGTACCGAAACTTGAACTGTTTAGGAAAAACTGTACCTATATGGCACCTTTAATATATAATTCTCTACCCAAGGGAATGACCGACCTACCGTATAATAAGTTCTGTAGTGCCTTGCGGAAGTGGTTAATTCAGGAGAGTTTTTACAGTGTAAAAGACTTTTTGAACAAAAGCACGTGCCGATTTGGTGCCCACTGAAATCCTTTATTCTCGTGACTTGTTTTCTAATAATAATTAAAATATTTGTTATAATTATAATTAAACCAATTGTGATAATATTGTATAAGCTAGATGTAGTAATTCGAATTCCATTAGTATATAATTCAATTTATAAAAATTAGTGTAAATATTTTGCATATCCGTAATGAGGGTGGAATATGTTCAGTACTATACCTACATAAACTTAACATCCTATGTACCACCATATTTTCAGCAAATAAATGATTTATTATTATTATTATTATTCTTATATAGATGCTATTATGTTTCTTTTGTTTGTATAAGGTTATATGCACGAAAGTGTTCCTTTATTTCGGATGGGAAATCATCAAATGCCTTCCTCACCGTGGAAGTAAGTGTCAGACTGTTACTGAGTAAAACTCATCCATGTTGCTTCCTCATCCATTTTTATTCCGGGGGCGCGGTAATTCTGACGAACATCCCGTGCACGGAAGTGTAACTCAAAAACAAACCTGCTTTTGTCTGCCTTCATAGTGACCCCAAGGAAGAATACTGGGTTCACATTACAGTTCAGTAGGTCAACATGTGTGGTCTTCGTATCTTGACTCGTCTTACAAGCCCATGGATCATAATACAACCACTGACACAGGCAAAAATATACCTTTCTAACTCTTTATAAGGTTTAGTTTTACTGATCATGTTAGTAACAATGCCGGACCTTGGCGGTTACAACGCTGTATATGAGCCGTTATATTTATAAACTTTCTTTTGTATTTTATTCGACTGAGATGGTCTGCCATACTTGAGACAATATTATTCAATTGTGTGTCTTATTGTTACGTAATCGCATGCAATGCAGTCATTATCTCATTGGTATTTCTTGATGTTATAACAACCTTTTAAGTGCACAAGTAGGTAGTTGTTCACGGATTTTGTTTAAAAAACCGGCCAAGTTAGTGTTGGCCACGCGCAATAGGGTTCCGTTATACGTTGTAGTGTGTTGACTATAACTCTGTAACCAGTAAAGCCTACTTAACCGTGATAGTTTTGTTTTGACGTTCGTTATATTATATATGCTAAATCTAGGTACAGCCATTCAAAAGTCAAGGTTGCAGTTACCTTCAAATTTTATAATATTACCAAGGATAATAGTATTCAATTAGAGGAGTTTTGTTTACTTTTGTGTTATTTTGAGATTAAATAACAGGTGTCAGGAATCCGTATCCATGTCATCTTTAAGCGGCAAAATGTATGAAACTGTAAAGTCACTTTTATTACGACTTTGCTTGAAGCAAAACTTTTGCAATTCTTTATGAAAATTAATTCCAGAGAAAAACAGTTTTTCTTATAATAACATTATTTCTAGAGAACATCCTATTTTTCCTACGAATCGTTCCGGCGACTGACCCCACCGACCGGTATAGGTTATTGCCGCGTACTACGGTAGCATAGAGAAATGGTCTAAATATAGACGAACGTGAATCAGCTGTTGTTCATATCTTCCTCAATTAATAGCTTTAGTTGTAAACGTCTTAGAAATGGGGGCAATTATTCTTATGAATATAATTATTTAAGGTCGTTACTCAACCTACCTATTGATAACTACCTATATCTTTCTAACAAGGCACACTGGGAAGGCTGTCTCTTTCTCTAAAAACAGAAAGGATTTGGGGTAAAACAAGCACGCAGATAAACGATATTTTAGATTAAAACTTAACATACCTACTCTTAAAACTTGAAAAAATTATAGATTGAATCGAATTTTGTGTCGATATCCCGAGTAGGTATCGATCGTACCTACCAATTTATTTTTTACCTCTTTCACAACGGTATTAAAGTGATGCGTTATGTCTTACCTGTGGAAGGGGGTCTGTAAGGCCTCACGTTGGGGACCGTGGTGGGGGAGGCCGGCGCCCTCGTCGAGTAGTCATCATCGTCCAGGAATACCTGCTCGCTCAACTCCAAGGCTAGTTCTGTGTCGCTGCAAACGTTACAACAGTTTACATCTGGAATTCTGGAACTTTTGACTACTTGCATTATTAGTATAACTAAATAATTCCTTATACGCTAGGACACACGAGCGTAGCGCGGCGTGACATAGGGTATGCAACTGATTCGGATTGCGGAGTTAAAAAGGGGACGTTGCTATTCGTCTTGTATAGCTTCGTTCCTCTCTCTTATCCTATTATCATACGACAGGGAACACATCACGCTCACGCCGTAGTCGCGCCTTCCTTGGTGGTATAGCGTGAGACGACTCACGCACATTTTGCAGTGATAAAAGGACGACAAGAACACGACGCGTCAACGTTGCGCTCCGCAATCGCTTTAAAATACATATAAAATAAAAAGGTGTGTAATCATGTAGGTTCCAAGATTCGATGTATTACACGATACTTTTCAGTATTAAGTGAAAAGTAATATTTTCACTAATATTCGTTTTACCTACTTCATTTGTTGAATACAGGGGTTACCAAACTTTTGGTTGGCGGTTTCAGATTTAGTATTTTATCTGGGCACCCAAGCTAGTTGAAATAGGCTACAATAAATACTAGATGGACAGCTACAAGACTTAGAACATAGCAGAAGTGCCTCACGGCGCCCCTGTTTGTTCTCCAGGTTTGGGAAACCATGCAATAGCGTACTGAAATGCATCGTGGGTCGATCATGCTATTAATACCTAGAACAAGCTTTTAATATGTGGTGATATGTATGACGATTCATTTTCATAACATATGACAGGATTGCATAGTACACAAACATTAATCACTAGTGCAAACTCATGTATCATTAGTCAGACAGCTTATCACTCCACTGTATCAGTGATGGTAAAACCGCGTAAACAGTGTTATCTGCGGACGATATTTTAAGTGATAACGTTTGATAAGCGAGAGGTGTGTCTGCAATAACATCGGTTTAATTGACTTTTTTTTGGTGACTTTCTTAATGAACAGTAGTGTCAAGTTCCCAGAACATTTAAATAAGTAAAACTATTTGACATGCAATCCAAATTAATCCCCATCCGAATAGGATCAACAGTTTTTGAGAAAATTGCGGACATATAAACATACTTACGGGTCACATACAAAACCTGTTTTTTTTAAGTCGGTAAAAAATTGCAATGAATCGTAATGACAATAAGGAAAGTTCAATGAAATATCTTATTTGGCAAATTGCCAAAAAGTACCGTAGGTACGTGTTATTATACGGAAAAACTTTATTATATTCATAAGATTATTATCATTTCTCAAAGACATTTTTAACTCAAAAGTAATGATCAAATTATTAAGATAAGTATTATTAAGAATATCAAATATCATGAAGGCACCTTTGTTAATGAAGCAATGGTTCAAAACCTGTTTATTTGTGAATGCTGTAAGATTCCATTCTTTAATCTTTCTCATCTAAAATACACTTCAAAATACGACCAAAGTCTCATTCACTTTTTTGAGGTCAAGCTGAGACTTAAAGTTATTAATTACATCTTTGTATTTGTATCAGTGTGTGTTTGTATGAACTGTAAGACAGGTATAATTGCCAATGCAGCTAACAATATTCCGCATTTCGATGAAGTCAATTGGATATTAATGAATTCTATTCAAACTCTTAGACAAACTGAACCACATAAAAGAATTT
Source organism: Pyrrhia umbra (assembly GCA_963891755.1). NCBI lineage: Eukaryota > Metazoa > Arthropoda > Insecta > Lepidoptera > Noctuidae > Pyrrhia > Pyrrhia umbra. The sequence goes on along the minus strand of OY982929.1, from coordinate 1,165,791 downwards.
TCAAAATTGGTCCACAATCCTTACTAATATTATAAATGCGAAAGTAACTCTGTCTGTCTGTCTGTTACGCTTTCACGCCAAAACTACTGGACCGATATAAATGAAATTTGGTACAGAGATAGAATAGACCCTGAGGAACAACATAGGCTACTTTTTACCCGGGTGCGCTAAGTAGTTCCCTCGGGATGCGGGTGAAACCGCGGGAAACAGCTAGTTGATGTATAAAAATATATATTGTGTTTGTGCCTTTTGTGTGGTAAATTTTTTCTTTTTTTGAATCTTATCCAATTGGAAATAAAGCAGTACACGAACACCCCAAGACAAAATAAGAGAACATTAATTAATAAATAACTCTAGGTTTTCACTATCAGTTTCTCACTTAAGGTCCATGCAATTACAGTTATCTCCGACAATGTTGTCAATTTATTTATAGTTATTTATTCATGTGACACAGAACAAGAGGAAACAGTGATGCTAAAGATTTTATAATATTCATTTTATCTTATTATCCATGGTTTCATGCCTATAAAAGGCAGAGAATTATTCCATGTACTTTGTCAAAAATGACAGCATGTTGTAATCTAGATCCTTTTCTGCCCATGTAACAAATTTCATTAAAATTTGGTCAGCTATTCAGGCATAATTTATAAACAAACATCCAAAATATGTATAGTAGCATATTTTGTCAGTTGTAGTCAGCTGTTGGAATACAATCCATACTAAAATTTATTTTTGATCTATAGAATAAATAAAACATTTAGTCAAAAATGAAGTTTCAAGTATCAAAACAAAACTGTTTAGTATTATATCATTAATATTAAATGAGTATTGATAACAGTTGAAATAACAAATGATAAATACTATGTATCTTGTATGCATCAATTGATAATATTAGTAATTTTAGTCAAGTTGTAGCAATTGTCTTAATCTCTGTTTATAATCAATATTTACAAGCATTTACTACATACAGAATTACATTGGAACAATATTTTGCATTCATGAAAAAATATATAATAGGAACAACTTAGATTTTCCAATTTTCTAATTTGTAGACAAAATTTGATGCATACTTTTAAGATTATTTATGTTATCATGACAGATATTATAATCAACAGAAAGTAGAAAAATTCGGTTGAAAAATGCAAAAGAATATCAGACTTATTCAGTTTTATCATTTATTTTGAAGCTTTTGGCCCATTAGTATTTTTTTTGATGCAACTGCCTGTTAGTATATTGGATGTTTTGGGGTTTTGTACTATAGTTTTAAAATGAAAATGTGTTCTATTTTTAACCGACGAAAAAAAACAGAGGTTGACAAGTTGATGTGTATATTTTTATATAGAAAACTTCCATCACTGTATCTCTTAGCACTGTAATGTTTACATTATGTTATCAGTTTGTAATTTATATGTTAATAATGTCAAGTTATTTTAGCTGATAGCTCAATGTTTACTTACCTTTGTTAAGGTGGATGCTTACTTTTATAAAAAAAAGGTGAGGTAGACTGGTGATATGATGGTAGCATTTCTAGCCGTTTTACAATCTGTCATAGCCCATAGTGTTTGTGCAATTACTGATGATACTATTATTGCAAATAATGGTCAAGCATTTTTATGGTATAAATAAATAATATAATTAATGGTCAAGATGTACTGCAATACTATATTTTAAGTTCAACCAACGCTAGGTGCATAAGTTTTAATGTTTGTAAAGGTCATAAACTTGTTGATAACAAAGCACTTAGCCGCACAGATAGCAATATTAGATCAAGGTTACTTACAATATACTAATTGAATGCATTAAAATATTCTTTTTAAGTTGATTTAGGAAATACCTAATAGCAGTGTTTTCTAACATCTGTTCAAAGTTCTATCAGGATTTTAGTCTGATAAAATAAATGTGAAGTTCTTGTTTCCATACATTTACGTTTTGAAGGTCATTATCACTATGTTTAAGTTACGATTAGTCAACAAACATCTTCAACATGCCCCAGTGATGTGCTAGAACTACTACAAGAAAAGCTGTTGTTCACAGAACATGAACACTAGTCACCTCTGTGCAAAAGCAAAAATTATAATAACAGTTCTATGCATAAATAACATAAAATGCGTGTCTGCACTTCACAAAAGCCGGCGGCTAGTCACACAGACGACCTAACATCGTATTGACTGAATATCTTACGGATTTGAGAAGATCAATGGACCTGTCTCCATGTCTTGATATTGCCGAGTGTCGTCGTACTAGACGGCGTGTTTGGGCACGTTTAGTGCTGACCACGTGTTGTCACGCCGCGATTATTCAGCGAGAAGCGAGCTGCCAATGAACTAAATGATTTTCTAAAAATATCACAATGCGTGTAGAGGTTATAATGCAATGTTGCTTCCACGAATCATGATGTACAATTTTCAGCACAAAAACACGACACGCTACAACACCTCGTAGACCGGGCGATGACTAAGCCAACACTGAAAAACGATTCTTCAGCAGCGCATTTTTATAACACTAGCCAGCTGTTTAAATAAACATTTGAGAAGGATAACACACACGCTTTACCTATCGGAGCTGGCAGAGCTGGGCGTTTCAAATTTATTCAGCTTTCCAGCCATCACTTGGGGTCACTTCCCTGACAATTCTATCTATTAGAAAAACTGTGATAATTTGCTAAAATTCACGACTTCGACTTGTATGCACACGCAAATGGTAAAGTAGCAAAATTGACATAGGTCCGTCCAGAAACTACGTCATCATATCTCTGATGCGTCATCTTGTCAAAATTTAATCAATAAAATTTAATGTCAGTTTAAGCAAGAAATTGAATGATTAATAACAGAAATATTAGGTTAATATTAAATGTATCTTTGGTAAATTATATTTCTTACATCAAAACAAAACTGCTACAACTGCGATAAAATGTTTTAATACTCTCCATTGAACACGTATCGTTTCTGAACGTCCATTGCGTTTCATCACGCACAAGAATATGTGAGTAAAAGATAAAGTAATCTGTGGAATAGATATTTGAAACTTTCTCAGAATAATAACTAAAGCATCACTATATTTTTTATATAGTCCGACATGGATCGTTAAGAATGTGGTGAAAACTGGAACTATAATCCAACATGGCTATTTAAGAATGTGGCTGACAGGTAAACTAACGCTAGCCACCATCTTGAAATGTCATTTTGGTGTGTGCAAAGGGAAAATTCTTACCCAACCATTAGTAAATAATAATAATAATAATAATAATAACTCTTTATTGCAGACTCAAGATCCATATTATAAGCATAAAACAGAAAAAAATACAAAAAAAAACATATTATAAGAAAAGAGAAAAAAAAAAAGTTACAAAGTTATTAATCAAAAATAAAAATAATGTAGACAAAAAATAAAAAGTTTTCATCAAGCAGCTATTTCAAGCCACTGCTTGTACATTCGAGTGGTATGCATTCTGCCAGCCAGCTCTTTAACAATAATGTTACTACACGTACCAACTCTGGTCATGAATGACGCGATACGGTTTCTTTGGATGGCATTGAACGTGTTCAACCGTGCCTCTGCAAACATCCCAGAGGCACTACAGTGTCGTTCCAAACCCATGAGGTGCCTGTATATGTTGTTATATTGAACACGTATAACATCCAGAGACTTCTTCGTGTATTCGGTCCACAGCTGACACGTGTAGAAACTCTGACAGTACGTCCTAAATAGGTGTATTTTGGTCGGCACGCTGGCATTAAAAAATCTTCTGGCGATCATGTTCCCCACCACCGACAATGCCCGGCGCTGGCGGTCTATATCGGCATCATCTTTCATTTTAGATGTCAGTATGTGACCTAGGTACTTGAATTTCTCTACCACCTTTACAATCTGTCCACCGACCCACACTGGTGGAACATTTTCAGGCAGCGCTATTCAATAAGACTAGATTTTGTCCTTGAAATAGTTTAGAAAGGGTCCATCGGCCACGGTGACTACTTAATAATCAGGAGGGTTTCGGCTTGTGCTACTAACATCAAAATGTGTGGTAAATGTTTAAATATTGCATTTTATTGTTTCCAATTTAAGATTATTATTAAAACGTAAATGTTAAATTATTAAATTGCTATTTATCAAGTAGTCACCACGGCCGATGGATATTGCCCTTTCCTAACTAGTTCGATGACAAAATCTAGTGTTAGTGAATACAGCTATATTTTTACAGAAAGTGGGGTAAAAAAATCTCTTGGCCGGTATCGCCAAAAATGAAATTTCAAGATGGTGGCCAGCGGTAGTTCACCTGTCAGCCACATTCATAAATAGCCATGTCGGACTATAATCATTATCACCTTAGGCTCAAGTTCACCGACAAGATAACGGTCCGATTAACTTAAAACAGCTGTTTACCATAAATTCAAACATCTGTCTTACGATGGACACCTTATCATTTGGGTTTTTTTATGCCTAAAACGGTTGATTACCAATCCGGGGTTGGATAAGAAGTGGATAATACGAAAATTCCCGCTTCGTGGTTAGAAAACGTTTTTATTTAACGGGCCGATTAGGTAATCAGCTGTCGGTGAACTTGGGCCTTAGTATGACACTGTCAATACCATTTCATGGAATTTCCATTTTTTAAGTAAATCATAACATCACTACATAGTATAAAACAAAGTCGCTTTTTCTGTCCCTATATCCCTATGTCCCTATGTATGCTTAAATCTTTAAAAATACGCAACGGATTTAGATGTGGTTTTTTTAATAGATAGGGTAATTAATGAGGAATGTTTATATGTATAATACATGCATATTGTAGTAGAGAAAAGCCGAGAAATTTAAAGATTTGTAATGTGATGCCGTAACAAACATATTTTTCTGCGCTTACATTGCAAACGCTGGCTAAACCTTACGAGATAGATCAAATTTATGTACTACGGGATTGTATATCTTAAAAAGATGAATAAAAAAGTCCGCGACAGCATATGTTTATCTCCTAATGATAACCCACAGTAACCATTTTTATCTTTTACATATTACAAAAAAAATATGGGTTATTTACCAAGCTATTTTAAACGATACAGTATCATTCCTTATCCAATTAAATACATTAGATACGTTGTGCATTTAATGTAGATCAAAATTGCCCTTTACAGCATGTGATTTAAATGAATATTTTCAAAGATATTACAGATTTAAAAATTGCGGGACGTAGCGTTTGCGGCGGTACCGGCCGGCCGGGGTAGTACTGTAGTGCAGCGGTCGGCAACCTTTTGGCAAGCAAGGGCCACAAGGTAGCAAAATAAACTATAGGCGGGCCGCACTTGTGATATTACCCTAGATTCTACCTAGATGATACCTACGTATAATTTCCCATAGAAAAACCGGCCAAGTGCGAGTCGGGTCACGGGCACTAGGGTTCCGTAGTAGGTCTTAGTTAGACGAGTATAACTCTGTAACCGGTTACCAGAGGCGTAATTAAAGATTTAGCGCCCCGGTCCAGTTAGCTTTGCCGCCCCATTAACAAAAATGAAAAAATAGAACCTAACTAATGGATCGTTCTTGAAATTGGTGGCGAAAAAACACAAAACAATAACGATTTTTAGAACAATGTATTAGTTATTTTTCATTTTGTAGTGTATTTTTAAGTCGGTTTTATTTTTGCAAAACAGTATTTTTTTTCACTTTTGGGTTGTTTTTGTTTGTTGCATGATAGCGTTTTGAGTAAAGATCTATAAATTGTAGTAAAACAAAAGAACGGATGAAGGCGCGAGCGAAGCGAGCGCGTATTTTTTGGGTTACAATAAAATAATGATAATTTTTATTTTTGAGTTGTTTTTGTTTGTTGCATGATGATGTTTGAAGTAAAGAACTCTTAAATTGTAACAAAAAGTAAATGTGAAAAGAAAAAAGAACAGTTTAAGGCGCGAGCGAAGCGAGCGCGATTTTTTTGTAGGATGTAAATCTTTTTGTTGTTTTTTTTTGTTGCATCATAATGTTTGGAGTAAACAACTCAAAATTGTGGCAAAAACTAAATTTTAAATAAAATAAAAACAGTTGAAGGCACGAGCGAAGCGAGAGTGTTTTTTTTTGTAGGATCACAATAAAAAAAATACTTTTGAGTTGTATTTGTTTGTTGCATAATAAGGTTTGGAGTAAAGAACTCAAAATTGTAGCTAAAACCAAATAAGATTAGTTGAAGGCGCGAGCGTAGCGAGCGCGATTTTTTTTTTTTAGGATCTCAATAATTACGCTGATATGATAGGATGATCAAATTTAAAAAAAAAATTGAACCTCGCCGTCCCTCGCAGCCTGCCGCCCCGGACCATGGCCCCCTTGGCCCTATGGTAAATACGCCCCTGCCGGTTATGCCTACTAAGCCGTGATAATTTTCCTTGTTAGTGGATTACATGTGCTACGTTTGTGATTTTTTCCACATTTCTAGTCATTCGAAAGTTAAAGGGCGAGCACGAGCACCCCCTACTCGTATCGAACAAAAATTAGCATTTAAAAACTAGATATTTCGCAAATGGCCCACTTCACCGAAAAATAGTCTTGACACACCCATTATACTTTCGAAAGACCTATCCAATGATAAAACATACGAAGGGATACGCGAAAAAAAAATCATTCCCACCTTACGTGTTTGGGAGCTTAAAAAAAAATTCCCGTGCCCGACACGCACTTGGCCGGTTTTTACCTTGAAGCCATACATCCAGCGTATTTCATTAATTCATGAGTCGGTGGCAAAATACTAACAACAGTAGCTTAGAGACACTGACTAACGTTTAAATGAAACTAATTTTACTCTTTTTAGGATTTTTTATTTTGGCAAAAACTTTTTTACCAAACATTCGCGGGCCGCAAGTCAGACGTCCGCGGGCCGCATGCGGCCCGCGGGCCGCGGGTTGCCGACCGCTGCTGTAGTGTATTGAGTATCAGCATTGTACCCGTGCGAAGCCGGGGCGGGTCGCTAGTACAATTATAAAATAATCATCATTATTTTAACATAAAAATTGGGGGCAAAACGTGGGCATATACGGGTCAGAAATGGACAAATATTGGGCGTTTATTCAATCTGCCCAAAATGCCTGGACATAAACCAATCACTACCGCCCTGCCTCATGATAGTCATGCAACATTTGTTTTCACCGAGATAGCAAGTACTACAACTATCAGACGAAAGTTTTCTCATCTTTAAAATAATTAATACTATTTGTAATTTATGTTTCTAATTAATGTTTTCGACGTCCTTTCCGATGGTGAACTTGGCAAATTTATTGGAGAGAAAGAGAGACGAAATCATTACTCCTTCCGCCGTGGGTGAAGCGGGAGGGGGTGTCAGACTCTTACTGACTAAAACCCATCCATGTTCCCTCCTTAGCCCTTTGCGTTCCGAGAGCGCGTTAACTCTTTGGAACATTCTGCAGCCTCGGCAGGTACAAACGCGCCATCGTCTCGGGCTTGGGCCTTACCAGACGGCGAGTCCCCATAGCTTACCGCCTGCAGCCACGCGCCTACGGTGACCGGGAGTCGTCACGCGGCTCCCGACGCTCGTGGCGTCTCCCGCGGCAGTTGGGGTGTGAGGTTTTTGGGTTTGAGGACATGGTGGTGCTCCACCGTGTCCTCCGGCCAATCTTCGCAAGCTCAAAGGGAACTGTGACGTCGTAAATGTGTAAACTGATTTTGTATAATGATGATTGTAACAAATGCGTGCGATATTGTAATTTCATTGTGGTGGCAATGATTTTTAACCGACTTAAAAAAAAGGAGGAGGTTATCAATTCGACTGTATTTTTTTTTTTATGTTTGTTACCTCATAACTTGCGACTGGGTGAACCGATTTTCATGATTCTTTTTTTTATTTGAAAGCTGGTGCTTCCCGTGTGGTCCCATTTAAATTTTATCTATATATTTATTTATTTTTGGAAGTCGGTTTTATTTTTTACATTACAAACGGACACTTCAATTTTATTTATTTGTAGGTATGCAAATTGTTGTGGATAATCTTGAGTGAAAAGGTTATGATCATCGTTTAATATTATTGATAAATTGATTTCATGCATTTTCCTTAATGTCTATCTAAGTTATCTTAAAATGACGTACCTACATGATAAAATAGAGAATAAATCATATTAATTAGGATGCATGAACATTGATCACCACACGCTCGCTCAAGGCAGATTGGCGATAAAATACTTTTAAAGTTCACTCATGATCCTCGGCCTCATCTAGCTTTAAAATGTTGACGTGTTAAAATGTTATTTTATAACCTATTTTTTGCCAAATAAATATCATTTATTTGTCACGAATAGTCACGATGTTTTCCTTCACCGCTAGTCGAGGCCTCCAAGATGACTATAAAAAGTTCACACTGTTTTTATTAAAGATTTTAGGACTGGGCTCGTAGTTCATTCACAGTTGACTCAAGGTGCTCAAGATTTATTTATTAAAATCAGTTTTGGTATATAAATAACTTCAAATTAAGATCTATGCTAGAGTTATCATCATCTCCCTACCCTTTGCCTAACTATAATGGGGTTGGCTTCCAGTCTAATCGAATGCAGAGAGTGTTTGACATGGAGCGAATGCCCATCTGACCTCCACAACCCAGTTATCGGGTAACATGATTCTCCTTGGGAAGGCTGGTTGTTCAATATTCTGGCTTCCCGCATCTGACCTCCCGTTACGACTGTCAAAAGTGATGAGCTTTTTTATGTACCGGCCTAAGTAAAGTTTTAGTATACACTACATCGTTATTATATGTATTATGTTATTATTTCGCTGGCTAAAAACTGAATGCCTGTTGTAATTACAAAAGCAGCGCGTGTAGTGGTCTCTTGCTATAAATAAAATCTAGGCACTTTTAGTAAGGATCTATATTATACTAGCTGTTTACCGTGGTTTCACCTGCATCCTTAGGGAACTACTTCGCGCACCCGGAAAAAAAAAACAGTTAATACAGGGTATAAACTATCTGTATACCAAATTTCGTCCAAATCCATTCAGCAGTTTTTACGTGACAGAGTAACAAACATCCAACCTCACAAACTATCATATTTATAATATTAGAAGGGTTCCTTAATTTAATTTTTCACCCCAGGTCTAAAATCTTGAAAAACTGCGAAACACAAGTTTAATTATTTTGATTTTAGAGTGTTCCTACAAATTTTGAGTTTAATCGAATCAATAATAAAACTTACTCCATACAAACTTTTAACTCTATTTTAATATACTTAGGGTTGGATTTTTTTAAAATCCTATCTTAATACTTGTCTAGGAAATATAAGGCACCTCCTGTTCAAATTTCATTACTCTAGGTCCAGCCGTTTCGGCTCTGCGTTGATGGGTCAGTGAGTCAATCAGTGTATGAAGTTGTCATTTTTTATAATAGTATAGATAATACGTAATGGGAGACACCGACTTCTACGTCGATGTATTCGTTATTTTTCAATTATGTCGGACACGGATATTTTGGCATACAGTGGAGATCTGCCCCACTTGGGCGGCGGCGATCTCTCACGTTCGGCCTTGGTTCAAAACATGGTCCAAAGCAAGTGGGCATAGGAAGCAGTCGCCTCCTTATGCGAAACAGTCATGCTAGAGAAGGAGATAGCGGGATCCGTGAGGGAGAGACAAACCTCACGCCCCAGCCAAGCCATCAGCATTTGGAGCCAGGAATCGACTTCTGGCCACTGCAGGCCCGGGCCTGCAGACTTTAAGCAATAAGTGGCTAGCCGTCCGGTAAGAATTAGGCCCGCATAGACGGCGCGATTGAGTTCCACGCATGCCTCAATGAGATGTTAGCATATTTGACGGGCCCACCCCCAGGGAAAGTGCCTGGTGGCGCTGTTCGAAAGAGCTACCGCGACCTAAGAAAATAAAGAGCGAAGAAGAGAACATAATGGATCGATTTAAGTCAGTCTGACCCCCGCTCCGCCCACAGCGGGAAGAGTCGGGAGATGATTTTCCATTCCTAAATAAAAAAGTTTTTGCAAAAATAGAACGAAAATACACAATACCTAATTGGAGACACCGACTCCTAGGACGATGTATTAGTAATTTTTCAATTTGTATTGTTTTTCAAGCCAATTCTATTTTTGCAAAAAAGTTTTACAGTTCGCTTTTTAGTGGCTCAGTTTGTAATTTAGATAAATAACAATATCCTTATGTCTAGACAAATGTTCATCACCTTTAATAAGGATGAACTCTATACCACTGCTTTCTCCTTTAAAGCTTAGAGATGTGATGTTATGTTATAAAATAGTGAAAACAATCACACGCATACGATGACAGCAATCGCGGTTCCTTTATTATTAGTAATTGAAGAACCATTGGCTATCTCCGAAGAACTTCATCGAATCCTATATTATATATATATATATACTATATTATACTACAACCTTACTTGAAAACTACGCATTTGAAAAACGAAAACCCCATCCAATTCGGATCAGTAGTTTTTGAGAAAATCGCGGCCATACAAACACGTACATTCGGGGCAAATACCACCACCCGTGCGAAGTCGGGGCGGACCACTAGTAATGAAATAAAAACAATACTAAATACCTTAATAATTATGTCAAACTCAAAAACGTTTATTGAAATTAGGCTAATTCAATTAGCACAATTTTCACGGCCAAATACATTATGACAGCATCCCAAAACGCCCACCCTTTACATGTCTTCCACTGGTCTCATTTACAAGACAAAAAATAATGGAAACACGAAAACAGTGAAGTATGGGTACCCAATATTATTCAAAGTGTATAGGTGTGTATAATACAATGATATTTTACGAGTTTGTTAGCCTTACATAGAAGTACCTACCTGTCGTCAGCATAGACAATAGTGACTTTATTTTTCCCCGCATGGCGTCGAGAAAATCTTCAATTTGGCCCGGATTTGAGGTAATCCTCCCTGATGGAGTAGCTCGCGACTATTCCTCGAATTGTTTCCTGAATAATGTATGGCTAATAATAGTTTTATTTTTGTTAGCATTGTGTGCTACCATAAAATACCTGTAAACTTAATCAACACAACTGGGATTCAATGCAGTCTGTTGTTTTTGTTGCAATATTTTTTTTAGATTATAGCTGTCTTCTGTTCGCGTCCTGAGGAAACTTTATAAGTTATCTGGATAAAGATTACAATATCGATCCCTAGGTCTCAACATTATCTAAATCTACAACCTAAATCTTACAAACCAACAGACGTATAAAGTTACTTTCACACTAATTTGTAAGAAATTATAAAACGACTACCCAAGCTCTCTACGCGGTGCATAAAAAAATTAGCAAACGGAACCACAGATGCTATTAAATAAAAAAAATGTAAATGTAATGACGAATTTTCGTTTTTTTTAATTATTTAAACCGAAAACACACTAGATCCTCCACAGTAGTTCCTACCTTTTATAATTCCAAACAATGTGCATCGTATTACGTAATCTGTGACAGTATCTTTCCATTTTGCGAACGCATAACATAAAACAAGTAAATCCCCGTGTTTTCCCCCATCTCCCAGAAAATCCCCTAGTTAAAGAGTAATTGCCGAAAAAATGTCGTTAAAATAACATTTTCCCGACGGACTGTTGCAAAACGACTGCGGGGAGAGATTTTAATAAGCTTGTCCATGTCCCTTACTGTCGGTTATCGATTTTTCGAATTGGGAAATCATTCATTATTATTGCCGTACCATCTCGTAACGTGGGTTATCTTGCCATATCGAAATATGGCAAAGTAATCTAAAACTTTTCTTCTTGTAACGATATTTTTGATAGAATAAAGGCATTAAACATCTTTAATGAGTTCAAAGTTGTTAGGAATATCATTCAATTATATTGCAATTTAAAAATTCTTTGAGGAAGTTACGTATATCTTTTAAGCACGTACCTACCTAAACATATTGGAGAACCGAAATATCCAATTACACTAGCAGCTAACTAAATAGTTTATAAATAGTAATCTCGTCTTAAAGATTGTAGGTTTAATTAACTGAGTACAGCCCGTCTGGCGACAGTCTTGCAAGCAATTAGCCAAAACTTTCCCCATTTACATGTTATGGCTAAAGTTTGGCGAGGTGGCAACCCCAGCCCCTGTAAGAATTCCAAATTTGAATTGAATTCTTTTTTAATTTCAAACAGTCTGCGTGGTTTGCGACGGAGTTTTAAGTGACTTTTTTAACTTTTAACGGAATGAATTTGGTGCGGAGATCTTATTTCAATGTCTTACCTAAAAATATTAAATTAAATTAAAATATTCTATTTAAAATTGCATTGAAGAAATGCTTTATTTATTTGATTAATTTGATTGAATGTAGATAATGTTATTCAAAAAGATAATAGTCATCAATAAACTGTAAAGTATTCTTTTTAATTTAAACGCCCTGAAAATTGCATCAACAATAAAGGTAAAGATAAAATTTAGAACTTTTCTCACGTTAAGCACTACTGTTCAACAAGATTAAAAGGAAATTTACTAAGTTAGCTTCAGTAAGTTCGTTATTCAGGTGTTGTAAACTTGGGGATAGATTGCAGGTTCGCTTCCAGTTCGCGCTATAAACATGTCGGGCTGATTCCTCCTCATTGTTCAACTTCTTCCTCAAAGCTAGGTTAAGATTCTTACCAGTTGGAACTACAGCGACCGAATAGTATATAATGTGGTGGTACGGTTGCGGGTTAACTTTACTACTACCATAAATTACTTAATAGTTACCTATTTGCATTTACTCGGGTATAGGTTGCAGCATTATGCTGAGATAGGAGCCTTTTCTGGCCGTGTGCAGGTATAAGGAAATATATTTCTTTTCTCTTTTTTTACCTAATAATTGTCTATTTCCTGTGCGTGTCCAGAAATAAATGCTTTTTCTTTCTTTCTTTAATTGATATTCAACATAATTTGTCGATTTTGGCACATCTTCTAAATTCAGATTGAGGTCGCGCCATTACAGATCTCCTTTTGGCGGCGCTAGTGCCTTTTAACAGTATTCAGAAACAGTACCATGATAAGCAAGGGATGTACCAAGCACTAGAGACCACTGTAGTAACGCAAAATGAACCAATAACATGATACCGTATGATGAAAATGTACCAAGCTGCAAAAATTTACCACTGGCCATCTTTTGTTGTGTTGAAATGTTATATTACAAACAAAAGAGTGTTGTAGGTTTTAGGTAAATATACTTGCCATGTCTTAGGATTGAGGATAACGTTTGACTAAAAAGTAGTAGATACCTAAACATGACGAAAGCTAAAAGTGATTAGCTACAATTATTTGCTTAACAAATAGCTTTGGAAACAGTGTTTTGTTTCTTTCAAAGTTTTTTTTGTGATAATTATGAATCTTTCTAGTCTATTATCATAATATAATCCTAGAAAAAAAAAGATATAAAATTCACCTGAAAATAAAAAAAAGTCTATATAAACTCATCGCCGGCTGCACGTGAATTCCCTTTTCATCCTGATTCGTAACATTGGAGTTTTCAATTCGCCACTTTTACTTTTTACAACTCTGATTGGGCGGCGTCGGTTGAGTAAAACGGAACGCACCAAGAATGCTAAATAAAACCTATTTGTTTGAAACTTTTTGCGTGGAGCGCACTTTATTGGATATTGGACGAGCTTTTTATTAGTTTTCAATTTGTGTTTAGTGTGATTGTAGGCTCGGGGTCTGCACTAAAAATTAGACACTGGCGGGCCATTTTGTGGCATTTTACTTACGCCGGTTTTGTATTCTGTAAAGACTAAAACCGGCCAAGTGCATGTCGGGCCACGCGCAGTAGGGTTCCGTAGTAGGACTCAGTTAGTCGACTATAACTCTGTAACCGGTTAAGCCTACTTAGCCGTGATAGTTTTCCTTGTAAGTTCATTACATGTGCTACGTCTGTGATTTTTTTCATATTTATAGGTACAGCCATTCAAAAGTTAGGGGGGGGGATGCTCGTATCGAACAGAAATTTGCACTTAAACGCTAGATATTTAATAAATGGCTCGCTTAACCGAAAAAATGCTCTTCTTCTCTTAAAATAATATTTTTGAAAGACCTATCTAACGATAACCCACACGAAGGGGTACGCGAGAAAAAAAATATTCATCCCTACTTTACATGTTTGGGAGCTACCCTAAAAAAATATTTTTCAAAATTTTATTTTACCACTTTCTCGGCGTGATCAATATACATATTTATACCAAATTTCAGCTTTCTAATAACAGACAGACAGACAGACAGACATGGCGAAACTATAAGGGTTCCTTGTCGGACTACGGAAGCCTAAAGATCAACAGATGATTATGCAACATTTTTTTTCTTGAAAAGAAAAGGATTTTTATGACTTTTTCTGTTTATTTTTATCGCGTGGATTCTCAAATATCTGACATGGTTGAAGGATTCTGCCCTTAGTAACCTGATTATGGGAGGAGCTCGTGGCTTAGTAACCGCATGGCTCCTTCATCAAGGTAAGGTTTGCTGTCCACGATCAATCCGTGGATGCGTGACCATCTATGTCATGCAGATCTTAAAATCACGTTAAGCTTGGTCCTGGCATTCGTAGTTCTTTGACAGTCGTTTCAGGTAGTTAGAAGCCAGAAAGTCTGACAATCAGTCTTACCGAGGGGTATCTTGTTATCTACCCACTAATCTAATGTTAACAGACCTATTAAAATACTTTTCCATTTTATTTTTGATAACTTTTCAATTTGTCATTAATAAATCACTACATAGTATAAAACAAAGTCGCTTTCTCTGTCCCTATATCCATATGTATGCTTAAATCTTTAAAACTACGCAACGGATTTTGATGCGGTATTTTAATAGATAGAGTGATTAATAAGGAAGGTTTTAGTATATAATTTGTCAAGTTTTTGTATCCATTAGCTAAAATATCGCGGGCGAAGCCACTGGCAAGCTAGTGTTCAATAAAATATACTTGTTAAAAGTCCCATCGTTCTCAAAATCTCTTAAAAGATTGCTTAATTGAAATCACGAGTTACAAAAACAAAACAACACGAACAGCGAGGGAGGGAGACAGATAAATGATTGTAAATGTTAATTTAATTAGTGCGAGTGAATTCGACAATTAGTTAAAGAGCCGATCTGAGCCGCGCTGCCAAACTGCTAAGTTGGTGCTGAATTGCAGGAGAATAACATTGTTAGTGTGTTTGTTTTACATTAGAATGGTTTTGTCTTACACATTATACAGTTTAGATTTTGTTAGTTTAAGAATTGTCGTGGCCTAGTGGTTATAAGGCACCTGCCTCTCGTGTACAAGTGTGCGGGTTCGAAACCTGGCAAGTACCAATGTGACTTTTCTAAAGTAATATGTACTTTCTAAGTATATCTATATCTTAGCTACCACTGACTAACGGTGAAGGAAAACATCGTAAGAAACCTGGACTTAAAAAGTCTGAAATCGCCAATCCGCCTTAAGCAAGTATGGTGATCAATGCTCATGCCTTCTCTGTGTGAGGAGAGGCCTGTGCCCAGCTGTGGGACAGTAGGTATATAGGTTGCAAAAGTTTATGAGAATTATTTTTAATTATTCTTATAATATGTAAGAAAGAAACATTGACACAACAGTACAGTATAATACATAGAGCTATCAAATACTAAAAAGATAATAAGTACAAAAATAAATAAATAAATAAAAATATCTTTGGACAATTTCACACAGCGCCATCTAGCCCCAAAGTAACCAATGCAAACAAGCATGCTTGTGTTATGGGTGCTAGCTTAACGGATATACTACTTATATACTTTTTATAAATACATACATATTATACATACTAACACCCAGACCCGTTAGAGAAATTAAAATTCATCATTTCAATTTCTGCCCGGCCGGGAATCGAACCCGGGACCTCTTGCGTGGCATGTTAACCACTAAACTACTCAGGTCATCAAATAATCAAAAAAGACTTCCGGAAATTGAGATAAACACTTTTTTTACCCTTAACCCCCCTCCCTCCCACTTCCCGACCTCAGATCGCCCGTAATTTATTTTTCCTTTCATTTTTATTACATTCTCCTCCTTTTCCAATGGGTTTTATCCTACTATTATTTTTCACTTTTTACCGTTTTAAAGGCTTCAGCACTGGTCTAGTAAGGTAACTTTGTATCGTATACTTACGGTAAAGTTACGAGACTACGGCGTAGGCCCTACGTGACTACGTCTGTACTACGTAGCGAATATATCAAAACAAGGTAAATTCATATAATATGATTAATATTTTTCTCTAAAAACGTGCACCAAAATGAAGATTCAAAAATTATAGCTCATATTATAAATGTGACTGTCTGTCTGTTACGCTTTCCTGAACCGATTTTTATGAAATTTAATATGGAGATAGTTTGATCTACCCCCGTACTGGGTCTTGAAGGACAATTTTATTAAAGAATCTTTATGTTGTAGGATACGACTGAAACAGTAGAAAACACTAATTATTACTAACTAGCTTCTGCCAGCGACTTCGTCCGCGTGGAATAGTGGTGCTTCGCTCCTATTGGTATTAGCGTGATGATATATAGCCTATAGCCTTCCTCGATAAATGGACTATCTAACACCGAAAGAATTATTTAAATCGGACCAGCGGTTCCTGAGATTAGCGCGTTTAAACAAAATGACAACATTTCCCTTCACTGCTCTGCTCCTATTGATTGTAGCGTGATGAAAAGTATACTATAACCATCTCAGGAGTATGACAAATAATTGTACCAAGTTTCGTTAAAATCCGTCCAGTAGTTTTTATTTCTATAGAGTTTATACAGACAGACAGACAGACAAAAATTTTACTGATTGCATTTTTGGCATCAGTATCGATCCCTAATCACCCCCTGATAGTTATTTTGGAAATATATTTCATGTACAGAATTGACCTCGCTACAGATTTATTATAAGTATAGATAATACGTATTTTATATCCATTTTTAGCGGCTCGTAGTTAAGTTACAGTCGTGCGGATTGATAAATTACCAAGGTTAAGCTGCGCTAGCTGCGGTCACTCCATGAATGGGTGACCGTTATCTTTTTATATCGAGACCGAATATATAGAGATACACGTAAAACTGTCGGTCCTGCGTCTGATCCCTGCTCGGTCGTGTCGGATTGCCGACCCATAGGGCTATGAGAGTGAGGGAATAGAGAGTGCATCTGTGTCAGCGCAAGCGTGCGTGCACTTTAATATCTCTTGCATACCTGGATATTGGCCGCTGTAACCGAAGACGGTCTAGAGGGATTAATATTTTATTATTTCATTTTAGACAGTAATTTATCAATCAACATTAAAATTAATTATTGTTTTTTTATCAAGCAGGAATTACCAAGTTTTAAAGCTGTTATCGCTGGTAATAACCCCGGCACAATCTCAGAGGGGCTCATAAATTTACACAAGTACCCGTATCCCCTAACCCGAGCTTAATTGCAGAATTATCGTGATGTATAGCAGAATGAGGAGCTAATAAAATTGCTAATTTCGATATCCTTCGATACGGGGTAAAGGCGTAATGTGATTGTGCTCACAATCTATATAAACAGGGGGGCTAGACAAGTAGCAAAACGCTAACGCTATAGAATAGAAAACAAAATGTATGGGAATGACATATAGCTAGTCGTAAACGAATGTCATTCCCATACATTTTGTTTTCTATTCTATAGCGTTAGCGTTAGCGTTTTGCCACTTGTCTAACCCCCCAGGTAAGTATATGCCCATTTTTTATTGGATGAGAAATCATCATCATCAAAATGACCCCTCCTGCCGTTAGTGTCAGACTCTTACTGACTAAAACCCATCCATGTTCCTTCCTCAGCCCTTTCCATTCCGGGGGCGCGGTATCTCTTTCGAACGTCCCGCAGCTTGTAGAAGGTATATGCCTAAGAAAGTTTATACGATGCGTAGATATTGTAATGTTTGTCTGTTTATTCCGGCTAATCTTTGAAACAGTAACATCACTTTTGGTGAAACTTTCAGAGGCAGATAGCTGATGTTATGAGTAACTAGGCTAGGCTCATGTTCAAACAGAAATCCATGTAAAAATCATATTGAAACTCATGAAATTGTAAACTAACTCCGATTCGCGAGTGACGCCGCGGTTGGAAGGTAGTTAGCAATAAAATAATCATTGGCAACATTAGCATTCGGCATGTAAACGTCAGGCCGAAACTGAGGACGAAGGACGAGGACGAGGGGACGGCGACGTGACGAGAAAACCTGAACATTTCATTTACTTACCAATGAAATAGTTTTATTTATATGTATTTCTTTTCTAGCCTTTGATCTTTGAACAAACAGAAATTACATTTGGGTTAGGTTACATCACTTCTATGTAGGTACTTGTTAGGTCCTAATCTTAAGTAATATTATTTACTCGAAAGTGAGTTTTTACGGCAAAACGGCTGAATGGATTTGGATAAAAGTTGGTACGTAATTATATAGATTCTTGGAGACGATAATAGGCTACTTTTTAACTGGGTGCGTTAAGTATAACCGCGGGAAAAAGTTAGTATTAATACAATAAAATACACTTTGAGTTAATATAAAATTAATTGCAATGCAATGATGATTTGTATTCGAAACTCATTTATCGATTTGAGATCAAATGTTTGGCACGACATCGGAGTCGCATCGACAACAGTATATAATTATATTTGCGTTAATTACTCGAGTTGCTTTTCATTTGGTAACTAATTATGTGATATTCATTATCGATATTGTATTATATTTTACTAGCACCAGCGGCTTCGCAACGATATTTTAGTCAGTGGATACAAATTATATACTAAAACCTTCCTCTTGAATCACTCTATCTATCTAAAACCGCATTAAAATCCGTTGCGTAGTTGTAAAGATTTAAGCAGACATAGGGTCAGACAGACAGCGGGAAGCGATTTTGCAACTATGTAGTGATGTAACATTTCTCCCATTTGTGATATTGTGAGATCAGGGGGGTTAGACAAGTGGCAAAACGCTAACGCTAACGCTAACGCTCAATGTATGGGAATGACATATAGCTAGTCGTAAACGAATGTCATTACCATACATTGAGCGTTAGCGTTAGCGTTTTGCCACTTGTCTAACCCCCCAGATATCATATTATGTAGTGAAATTATTTATATGTGTGTCTTTGCTGACACCTATAATATAACTTCAACTTCGGAATATAACGATTTTCCCTTTACGTGAGAAACAGGCACTTCATTAAAATGACTAAATAGTCCTAGTCTGTAAATCGAAACCTTAATAAAAATGTTTCAACACTGGCATATTTTTTGGATACCGAATTAGCATTGCCATTGCCATTCAACGTGGCAATTCTGCCAGTCCCGGATGACAGCGATGAGGATGAGTACTTTGACGCCTAATCTCATTGACACACATGTCTGTATAGTTTTGTTTTATTTTTTATTTGTACATAGATACGAGGGACGGCTGATAAGTCCACGGCCTAAGGTATTTAATGAAAGAGAATATATGGTTTCTATTTTTTATTTTTCAATATAATCTCCCTCAAGTAAAATACATTTCTCACATCTCGCATACAATGCCTTTAACCCACCCAAAAAATATTCTTTGTCTTTTTCTTCAACATGACGATCAACCGCAGCTTTCATTTCGTTGTCATCTGCAAATCTCCGGCCCCGTAAGTCCTTTTTCAATTTGGAAAACGGGAAAAAATCACTAGGTGCTAGGTCTGGGCTATATGGAGGGTGGTCAATCTCTGAGAAACCCGTGTCTCTTAGAGCTTGCCTCGCAACATGTGCGGTGTGAACGGGCGCGTTGTCTTGCAGAAAGAGCACTCCGCGCGTCAGTTTCCCACGTCGTTTCTGTACAATAGCTTCGCGAACCTGAGTCAATAAATTGGCATAATATTGGTCAATCATCGTAGTTCCCCTGGGTAGGTAGTCGATAAGCAAAATTCCCTCGCTATCCCAGAAAACAGTCGCCATTAGCGGCCCGGGCGAGTGTCGTCTTCACAGCTCTCTCGGACTTGTTGAAACAGGCGGGCCCATTTTTTCACCATCGTATATGAAGGCGCAGAATCCTGAAGAACCGATGACATCTATTCAAAAATATATTTCGGTTTTTTTCCCTTCTTTACGAGGAATTTACTCACGGCGCGGTGTTCAAAATTCAGAGAATTTCCAGATTCGGCTGACATGATGATATTTGTTGTTTGATAAATAATTGAACTATCAATGCAAACTTAATTAGTGATTGCCTTTATAATACTACTGAGTGTCGCAACTAGTGACATAAGTAACAAGCTAATTACTCATCGTTAAGTACCCTAGGCCGTGAACTTTTCAGCCGCCCCTCGTATATTTCAAGTCTCTAGACTTATTTAAATGTGTTTCAAAATATAGTAAACAGGCATCGGTATAATAAGTCTAAAGGCCTTCAACACAAACAAGTCGCGCGTCACGAGTTCGCTCGCTGTAATGTATTGGTCTGTATCAGTCGCGTTTACGTAGCGTATTTAATTTCACTTTATTGCTGCAATCTTTTCGCTAGAACACCATCGTTTTCCCACACAAAACGAATATTCTTTAAAGTAATCTTTAACTACTCGTAATAATATCAAAGTAGGTATTTGTGGAAGATTATTTTCTTTCTTAAAAATAATAACCGGCTTTTATTTTTAGGAAGTCGGTTTTTTTTCCATTTTAGGTTCTTGGTCAAATATCTGCTTAAATTCGTGTATCTTTTTAGTAACAAAACGAGGTGTTTTTAAGGGTTTGTTGAGACTTGTGAAACATTACATAACATTTTACACACGTGTTAAGAAGCCTATCTAAACTAACTACAATATAACAAGCATAGGGTGGAATTGATAATCTTTTTTTTAAGAAGTCTGTTAAAAAACAATAATTAAAGCTGACGAAATACCTTACCAAGTAAGCTAGTGAAGCGCAAATTACGTGATTACAGCGCATTGTATTACTTACGAAAGGCCTCAGCAAACTACCTCAGCAAAAGATGGAAGTATGCAGGCTAGTTATAAATATTATTTGTAATCTAAGCAGTTTATAAGTCAGTCTACAGCATAGTTCACACGCTTGTGTTCGAGCAGAATAATAAATATCTATAGCAATTGTAGTGTGACTAGAAGTAGAAGCATACCCGAAGATTGAGAACCTGGAAAAGGTGCAGACAAAATTGTGGTTAGGTAAATCACTACACCCGCCGTGTTAAGATTTGGTTTAGGAAAGGCCAAATGGACAGCGAGGAATTTATTTTTTGACAAAATAAATTCATTATTACTGCATAATGATTTTGTAAGGAAATAATCAACATCTTTTGTTTTAGATCTTAGGCTCTCTCACAATGCAGTAAACATTTTTCAACCATTGTACACATACTCTTTGGGCGAGTGTACTCTATTTCAATTGAGTCGCCAGATGCGCAGATGACACAGTATTGTCGTCAGCTGAGTTCCCAAATAGAATAACTGATCGGTAAATAGGGGAAATGTCTTTGTGCCACACGTGGTATTGAAATTGAAATAACCACTTTGAACGAACGATCATTTTGAAGATTGACACATATTGTTACTAGGTTTCCGCCAGCGACTTCGCCCGCGAATACGAATTCAAATTAAAAATGACAGAGTTTCATACAAATTTGCCCCCCTTTTTCTAGTGCTAGTGTATCACATTAAGTTAAACATCAGCTAAGCATCAAACGATCTGGAAGTATTAACTATCAACACCTAAGAATAATGGTTGTGATTCATAATATAACAAGATAATCAAAGCCTATGAATGAACGCATGAATAATAATTATTCATAGTCAAGGTAGATATGTGAAAACTGTAAAAAAAAATATTATTGCTGCTTATTGGTCGTTATTAATGCGAAGTCACAGTCTAGTATATGGTTGAAGCTATGTGAATATTAATAGGCATGTTTAATTATGAGATATCTTTACATAAGATGTAGTCATGTTAATTATTGTTTAATGCGGCGCTAAAGTTACAAAGAAATAGAAGTTGGTGATGTGATTTATTCAGTGTTTAGTAATTCAGAGTATCCAGAAATTTATTTATCCACTAGCTTCTGCCAGCGACTTCGTCCGCGTGGAATAGTGGTGCTCCGCTCCTATTAGTCTTAGCGTGATGATATATAGCCTATAGCCTTCCTCGATAAATGGACTATCTAACACTGAAAGAATTATTTAAATCGGACCAGCGGTTCCTGAGATTAGCGCGTTTAACCAAATGACAACATTTCCCTTCACTGCTCTGCTCCTATTGATTGTAGCGTGATGAAAAGTATACTATAACCATCTCAGGAGTATGACAAATAATTGTACCAACTTTCGTTAAAATCCGTCGAGTAGTTTTTGTTTCTATAGAGTTTATACAGACAGACAGACAGACAGACAGACAGACAGACAGACAGACAGACAGACCGACAGACAGACAGACAGACAAAAATTATACTGATTGCATTTTTGGCATCAGTATCGATCCCTAATCACCCCCTAATAGTTATTTTGGAAATATATCACATGTACAGAATTGACCTCTCTACAGATTTATTATAAGTATAGAAGAAGATTGTACCAAGTTCTGAATAATCACGTTGGTAGATAAATTTATGTATCACAATTACAGATCAACATTTATAATTATGACTAGATGACCCGGTGTACTTGGTATCACCTACATGTATCTTAACTTTTTCTTACCGTTTAAACACTCCCTGGACGACGACAAACATTTCAAAACCAAAATCAGCTAAATCGGCCCAGCCGTTCTCGAGTTTCAGCGAGACTAACGAACATGAATTAATTTTTATATCTATACTAATATAATAAAGCTGAAGAGTTTGTTTGTTTGTTTAAACATGCTAATCTCAGGAACTATTGGTACGATTTGAAAAAATCTTTCAGGACTATATGATATATAGCCCTATGATATTATCATCACGCTAAAATCAATAGGAGTGAGAACCACTATTCCACGCGGACGAAGTCGCGGGCAGAAGCTAGTATAAAATAAATAGAGTGAAAAAATGTAGAATATTTTCCGATATTCAATACATTGACTATAGAAACTAGGGCAAGGATATGTCGTATTCTTTCAGAAAAGCAAAGGATTCTCAGATGAAAGAGCTGAGACCGTTCTTGATGTATCTAGTTGAAATGGTGACAATGTTTTCATTCGCTGCTAGTGTTAGTTTCCAGGCAGGATTGCAGACAGACGAATATCCGAACAGCGACGCGAGAAGCGGATATAAAACCGTGGCCACTATAACCGCGGTTGAGTCAACATTCTGTGTAACTAAAGAGACGTAAGTAAATTGTTTTGTTTATAATAAAGAGCTTTACCGTTTATTATTTAATAAATTGATTGCTTAATCCTTAGGTGAGATTAACTTTTTTTTTGTATTTTATAATTAATATTGTAATTAGAGGCTGGCAATTGATATGCCAACTTTACAAATAATACGTAAGTTATTCCTAAATTAACTCCAATTCTTAAGAAGCTGTTTTCATGGCCCGCCTTAACGCGGGAAATTCATTGCAATCGAAAAGGATGAATCCTTTTGATTCGTCTACGTTTCCGAACGGTTATTTCGCGAGGCGGAAATAAGGAGCTTGCGATTTTAAAAAGTTTGTTTTACTTTTTAAAACAAATCTCCTAAACGGATTTATGTGTTTTCGAACGGAACTAAATCTGTTTTCCAATATGTTTTGGTGAGTTACCCAGTTTAGTGTTGTAGTCTTTGATGTCATCAATAGTACTCCCAGGAAAAATAAGGTGTGGCCTACCACATAAAAAAAATGGCATGAATTATGTCTGTGGGCTCAACATTTATGGCTCGCATTGTATTCGGTGATTGCAGATCTACTTACTTTAGTAACATATATATATCTATGATATGAACCAGTAAAACTATGTGCTCATACTTTCCCAACAAACCCAATTCGGTACAACAGTAAAAAAGCCTACAAAAACCAACTTCCTGGAAATGATGGTTCACGGGGTAACTCTTTGATATATCGCATTGACATTCCGTTTATAAGCTTCCAATAACGCGATTTTCCGGTCGTTACCTTTTTTAAAGTTCCAATGATATGGGCTCTGTAGGCGAGAGATCGTACAAAATTCACTCCGGCACTCACTATTATCCGAGTCACTGGATTGTGAGTTCGCATTCTTATGTAAAACGTTTTCCGAACGAGAAGTGGCGTTGCATAAAACCTGTGCGTATTCGAAGCACGCGTTCCAATCTCGCGGGCGTTGATTCGGTGCCGTTTCCGAACGTAACGATTGATCAACATGGCGGATTTGGCGGGAAGACGCGCCGTGTCGATGTATTTTTCTTGACGCTATTCTAGGTGGTCTCGTTTAAATTATTTATGGCGTTTCCGAAATTGATATTGGCTATTTCTTTCGCATGATTGTGTTTTTTCGGTTTACATATTTTGGAATTGTCATACATTATTTTTGTAGAATATACACACTATGATAGTGTCTCTTCGTTCACTTCTTGTTTGTTATCTTTAAAATAACTAGATTCGTCTGAAGTAAGGCGACCGTCCGCATGAAATGTAATGCCTGTTAGGTTTTAGTACCAAATTGAATTTTATTACCTATATTTAACATGAAGTATAGGTATATTTCAAGTTCATAAAATACGCCTTTTAATATAAAATAATCATAATCAGAGATCAACATTAATTGTTTAGAAATTTTGTAATACACAATAAGTACGTAATTATTTTACAATATTTATTTAATCATTCATTTTAATTAAGTACATTAATGCCAATGTTAATGAACCTAATGAACTCACAGTAACAAATGAACAGCGATATCATCGGTAACAAAGAGCTACACTGCATTAGATGCGGCGGGACTGTGGCTGACAGTAGCCGGGGGCACACGGCTTGGGCGAAAATTAAACATGTTTCATGGAGGATATATTATAAAGCAAATAATTAAGATACAAATGTTGTACATATGCATTGTATACTTATTTATTGTTATTTCTATTAAAATAATAGAACCTCTTTCGCCCGCGACCTTGTCGTATTTTCAACCAGCTATTGACTTGAACTTCTTTTTTTGGGGCCGTACCTAAAGGGTACAAATGGCAAACCTTAATAGTTAGCTCTTCACTTGTTCCTCTCAACAATGGCTTTTTATTCTGAACCGTAATAAACTGACTGTTTCATATACAATATTTGTTTATGGCGTAGATATTCGTACTGTTAGGCGCTTATGGTAACATTAATTACGATATGAAGTACCTATATATTCAGTGAATCGGCTTACGTATTAGAAAATTTATCTGATGATGATGATTGATGCTGCGAACCTGAAATGAAACGTTTTAATCTTAAAAAAAACTGAAAATTTCAAAACTCTGAAATCCTTCATAACTCTCTTGACATCGGGGAATGCGAATATTCATGAAGCGTATTCAAGTTTTATTTATTATCTAATAACTATAACACCGAGCAAAATTTTACCTCCTGATAAGAACCATAAAGATCTACCATAACCTACTACAATATTGGAAAGAGAAGCAAAAAAATAATAACCATAAATCTAATAATAATTTATTAATGAAACGAGCTATCCTCGGTATAACAATAATAATTGTGGCATAACAAAATGCAATTATTATATTGTTACTAGACAAATAAGGGCCGAGGGTGCGAGCTCGGCTCAATGAGAGAATTAATTATCTTCCCTTACTATTTGTGGTAAAATCCGTTTTTGTGTACTATGAAGTTGTGGCTACATTTGTAAATAATTGATATTTAAGCAAATAATTATACATTACGATCCTGATACGAGAGATTCAGCTGCAGGAACTACGGTCTAGAAATGGATGGGCCACCGTTCTTTCGTTACATATCGCAAGATCGACTCCAGCTAGAAACAAATCTACAATATTTTGCTATTTGGTTTCCGAATTATCATTACGCTCATCACCGACTGTCATTTAAATTGTATAATTTACAAGCTTAAAATTATTATGTTAAATAATGAAATAGATATAGCCCTAATGTAGGTAAATATTGAATTTTATACGGCTGGTAATGATGAAATCCGTGTGAAGAAGTGAACAGCGTCGGAAAACCCACCGCATATTTTTGGAGAATCACCCTAAAATGGCCTACAAGTCCTTTTATAGTATATCTGAAGCGAGATATGTTATTCATGTCTGTAAACGATAAATTTGTTAATGGGAGGGATCATCATCATCATCATTATCAGCCTATATATTGTCCCACTGCTGGGCACAGGCATCTTCTCACACAGAGAAGGCATGAGCATTAATCACCACGCTTGCTCAAGGCGGATTGGTGATTTCAGACATTTTAGGTCCAGGTTTCTTCTCGATGTTTTCCTTCACCGTTGGGAAGGATGGGAGGGATGTGTTATTTAAAATGTAATTTCCTAGGTAGGTAAATGAATATAATATGTACTATAGATACAATTCTTTGCAGCGTAAATGAAATTACGATTTAATATCGAGTTAACTTTTTACTGATACTTACGTAAGTTAAGTAAGGAAGCAATATTATTGGATGGCATCGTTGATACGTGTTGGCAAATGAAGGTAAAAAAGAAGTTACGACCTATCGCTAGTTATTGAAAGAACACCGACGGATTTTAGTTAGTAAAAGTCTGAAACTCTCCCCCACTCTGCTCACAGGGGGGGGGGGGGGGTCATTTGATGATTTCCATCCTACAATAATGGTATCTGTTATGATAAGTGAGTCCATATTACTTAGTGAATACGACTTATTCACTCCACTTCACGAATAGATAATTAATTAATTAATTAACTGTGACTCCACATTAAAGTAGATCTTACATCATGTTTATGGCTCGTACCTGAGTAATGGCGGATCGATTGATTGGCAAGGTTAAGCTGCGCTAGCCACGGTCTGTCCAAGGATAGGTGACCGTTTTCCTAACATATCGAGGACTCTATGTGCTTTTGACAGCACGTAACATAAAGCTGTCGGTCCTGCCCCTGATCTCTCCCAGTTATGTCGGTTTGCCGACCCATCAGACTTTGATAAGTGAGAGAATAGAGAGTGCAGCTGTGTCCGCGCAAGTGCTTGTGCACTAAAATATCTCCTGCGTACCTAGTCTACGTAAGTACACGTACTAGTCCACCATGAGAGATAATTACTATTATACCATGTTTTACAGAACTCCCACATCCTTAACTTTTCTCAAAAAAGTGAGTTTTAGTAGTAACGCACGCAAGTTATCTCCGTACCCTCGGCCTATCACGTAGTCCCACGCCAGCGAAACATGAGCTAAATTATTGCACGTGTGTATCGAATATTGTACAATATTACACCTCAAGGTACTACAATATTACAGGGCGATCGTGATTTCAGCAACCAACACACAGGTAAAACGGGAACTGGATTTACTTGTGTAATTTATAAGGTTTTCCTAATATACTTTGGAGCGTTGATATCGCCAGTACTAGAAAAAAATACTTTTTAGTATAAACTTAATTATAATTTAGATGAATAAACAATTCAATGGCCAATTTAAAATCTATACTAATATAATAAAGCTGAAGAGTTTGTTTGAACGCACTAATCTCAGGAACTATTGATACGATTTGAAAAATTCTTTCAGTGTTAGATAGCCCATTTATTGAGGAAGGCTATAGGCTATATATCATCACGCTAAAACCAATGGGAGCGGAATAGTGGTGCTATTCCACGCGGACGAAGTCGCTGGAAGAAGCTATATTAGCATAAACATAAGGTTATAATAGGGAAGCTAGGCTTAGAATAGGTATTTCACGTCATCGCAAATGACAATGAATTTAAATTAAAAACTGAAACATATTATATTTTTGCTATCTGTTAACCCGCTTAACCAATTTCTGATTGTGACGTAGATAAAAATATAATACTATGTGGAAATTGGTTATCATGGTATGGGCATGTGATGAGGAGGAATGAGGATTATGTGGTGAGAAAGGTATTGGACATGAATGTGGATGGATATAGAGGAAGGGGGCGACCGAAGAAACGATGGATGGATTGTGTGAAGGTTGATATGATTAGAATGAATGTTACTAGCGAGATGACGGCAGATAGAAGAGTATGGAAGAAGAAAACATGCTGCGCCGACCCCAAATAAAATTGGGATAGGGGCAGGAGGATGATGACGTAGATAAAAATAGGATAACTTTTATCTAAATGCAGGATGCAAGTGAAATCACTAACAACAGCGACTTGTTAAAATCAATCATAGTAGGGGATTCAAGTTATCTGCGTCTATTACACCACAACGTAGGCGTTACGTGAGCTAAACTACGAGATCTCGTACACGTACAATAACGACGTACGTACCCTTAGCCATGCTCGTCCACAAGAACTATACTAGTAAGTGATGCAGTTGTTTTAGTTAGGAAATTGATCTATGAGTTTATGTATTGGAAATTTGAAACTGTTTTTGTAAATTAATGCTACTCGTCTCTCTGAGATGCAGTTTGATGCCTAGGTATGTTGTTAATTCCTACAGGTTTTCGTCTGTTAATTACACCAATTGAACTTATTTCATTAATGCATGTTTGTCGTTTTTTCGGATGGGAAATCATCAAATGACCCCTCCTGCCGCAGGTGGGGCGGAAGGGAGTGGCAGACTCTTACTGACTAAAACCCATCCATGTTTCTTCCTCAGTCCTTTGTATTTTGGGGGCGCGGTATCTCTTTCGAACGTCCCGCAGCCCCAGCAGGCTATGGCCCTGGGGGAGGTCAACGATACTGACATCTCTTTGAGGCGCGCGTGGAACACGAACGCGCCGTCGACGCGGGTCTGGTCCTTGCCGGACGGCGAGCCACCCATAGTTCACCGTCCGCAGCCCCGCGCTTACGGTGGCCGGGAGTCGACTCGCGGCTCCCGGCGGGCGCCCGTGGTGTCTCCCGCGGCGGCCTATGTTTGTTGTGGGTTGAAAAAGTAAGGTAAAGTAAAGATCTTACGCATATGACGAATATTATATTTTTATTTTTGCAATAATGTGATATTGATTTTCGTAGCAAACGTGGATTAGTGCTAAGAAATTTAGCATCAGTGGGATTATCATCTTGATTAAAAGTTAATAATGGATACAAGCTTAGATAATAAATGCCAGTAATAAAATAGATGATTCCTCTGAAGAGCATCTTCAAAGATAAACTGAATAAACGATAAAGAAGGAAAACAGTATCCCTTTGATCATGTTAGAGTATTCGAAGAATAAAACCTGTAAATCGTACTACAAAATATATAAGTAACCATAACCAGGCGAAGAACTTCATTGACTAAAATGAAGGCGTAACGAAGCCAGAAACTCTTAAATACAACTGGTTCAATAACACATAGGTTATCAACAGAAGTTCCGTATACTAACATAGGTACAAACTCAAAGATAAGGGGAACAAAACCACGCGAGCTATACAGCCTTGTAACAAAAGACGGAACCCTAATAATACTGATATCTTAACCATAACAGAATACACGAAATCCCGGCAAACAATCCGGGTTCACACGACCTGTAAAGGTGCGCTCAGATTGTCGCGCACCACCGCGCGTTTAGATCTTCACATACATCATTTCGCAACGGAGCTCGCTTACGCGGTGAGTACAAAGATTGATATATGAAGATCATGTTGGGAGTTGGTATAAGTAAGAATGCTAAAGTAGGTGCAAAGAGTGGAAGAAGGAATATGGATAGGTTTTAGTCAGTTAGTCAGTCTGTCATTCCTCTCCATTCCGCCCACAGCGGGAGGAATCATTTGATGATTTTCTATCCTCAAAAAAAGTCATTTATTACATATTAAACTTTCATATGAGAGAGACTTTTCCTATGAGTAGGAATAATGGTCTATGTTGTCTAAACACGGCATTGCGTTTCGATCAAGGCAATAGTCATCACCGTCTCCTACGCGTCATAAACAAAACGCGCGTCTCAACAGTCTGAAACATCCTTACCACACATTTGCGAGGACAACAATTTCCTTTGTAACCTCGGCAATAAAAACACAGATGTCGCTAATTGAGGACGTTAGCAGCACATTGTGTGGTGCTCGGGCTGGGGCTCTGCTGACCCACTTGTGATCAACAAAGGACGGGGACGTTATGTCACCTAGTTGTGCCGGCTAATCAAAATCTGGGATGGAAAGCCTTTTGTTTAAGAATTGTGTCATGTGATGTGTTGGATGACAATAATTATGCAGATAAAGGAATGTGGTCATTGTCATTAACATCTACGAGAGCGTATCACCACGTGTTTTTGCAATCACTATTCAGGTGTGAGAGCGAGACTACTAACGTCATATAGCACCATCTCTTTTTCACAACGATATTATTCTTGCTTTCGCACGTCATGGTAAGGCCACAGCTAATTTGTCGACTAACTTAGGAAAAATAGTTTAAAATCTCGTATAAATACTGGTATGCTACTAACATCTAGATTTTCATGACAAATATATAGCATTCCTTAACATATTATTAAGAATTCACAACGACATGACTACGGAGCTATGTCCGTCCAACTATGTTATCGTTAATAAAAATGTAACAAGGAGGAATTTATCGGAAATATCTCGACCGGGCGTGTATCTTTAACAAACGTGCTCTTGGGGGCACTTGAGGTGGAGTGGCGGCGAGTGGGCCATGGTGGACCAGCGTAGCATGGCCTGCCGCAGCCCAAGGCGTGCAGCGCGCTCTTGTCAGAATACATGATTTGCAAAATATTGCACGATAATATTTGTTTGGGATTGTTTTGATTCACGCTTTCAAGTGCTGGTTGGTCTAGAATTTTGTTGCTTTTTTGAAGTTGCTTGGACTTTTACGAGAATTTATTTTTTCAATTCGCATGCGGGGTTTTTAGGTACTGAAAATGTTTAAAATAAATAATACTTATTTAAATAAAATTAAATAAGACGGTCATAATATGTGATAAATGATAGTAATTCCAAATAAACAAATGCTTACTATGCTCATTGTTTTTAAATTTACATAGCTGAACAAGGTGCATAAAAATATTTAAGCAAAATATACAATCTATTAAAAAAACGGTAGTAATAATTGTAAAGAGCTGTAGCCTTTGCGAATATCTTAAAAAAAAAGAAACAGATTTAAAAACTGGGGATCCAAGATGGCTGGTCGTTGAGCACGACAAAAGACGCGGGAAAACAATAGCGGCATGCGCCATAGAGAATGCACGGCTACCTCTTTGGTGAAAAATATTTTTTATCTGTCGTTAGCCGAGATGCAGATTATAAAATGATATTATGAATTGGATCGAAAATGCTTTTATTTTTACCCGACTGCAAGGAAAGGGTTATGTTTTTTTATATTAGTCATTACTTCGATACATAGTTAGGGATGAATTATTTTTTATTTTATCAATTCACATCTAGACAACACATTTATTTTCCATCTATTATACATTAACAAGCTACTGACTTTTCGCCTTGTTTGTCTAGTAATATTAACCGACTGCTGAGCATTCAGGTCCTGGGTTGGCTGTAGGTTTACTAACCTAACAAGCCCTAGTGTCAGAGTTTTCTCAAATCCGCCTGACTGCCTCTGACATGTAATCGTAACAACGACTGATAGCGTCAGAAATACTCAGGCACGGGGGTGTAACTTCACTCCGGGCTGCTTTGTGTTCTTTTTATGACCCGTGCGATTTCAGTGCGATCCCGGAATCCAACAATCCTCATTCACTATAGTCACGTCAGCGACTTTTACTTCATCCTAACCCTTTTTGGACTTCTAGACGCATTTGAATGTGAAGCCATCACAAGAGATGTTTTTTTGAATAATCTTCATTAGAGCATCTTACTTTTGATAAAAGATTATTCCATGGTTCTACTCAGCTACAAATTACATTGTCTTAAGCTACATCATAGCTAAATTAACCCAGTGTTATTACCGTGAGCTAGCGCAGTGACAAATGGCGCAGTATCAGCGCAGGTTGCAGCACATTAGCGCCGATCAATCACACGCCGCGTGCGACTGAGCGATACCGACCAGCACCCATATCACTGGATTAGGAACCTACGATAATTGGAGCTGTTTTTATTGGGTACTTCATTATCTTGTTCATTCTTCATGAGATATTAAGGCTAAATGTCAAGCTTATTGGACGATAGATACTCATTAGGACATTATTACATTAGGAATGAGTACTAGCAAATTAAAACGCGCTTCATGATTTGAAATTTCCAAAATGTCGCTATAATTATTGTAGGGTAATTTCTAATAATTAAGAATACCTAAACGTGAAATACGTTATGGACATATTATGAGGACGGCATAAATCTATAACATTAAGAGAATGTTGACTACAAATGTGGATGAACGGAGGGAAGATAGAAGGATATTTATCAGCAAAGGTTTTCATTCATAAATCAATGTGTATTATTAAGAAATATAAAGTATATGGTCTGTGATAGATCACCAGAGAATACTGGCTCTAGAATTGAACATGAAATCGTACAAAACCATAAAAAATATCAACTACAATATAAAAATGGCGTACAAGATAAAATAGATTACTGGAAGCGCCTCGCAATACAGTAAACATCTTAGCAGTAAATATGATATTAAATATTTCAGAGTGGCGCGCGAAGTAATCCTGTATTGTAAATCACGAGACGCCATTCAAACGCTTATTTGATCAAAATCGCGACCCGCTTGCTGTAAACCGATTATATTTGCTACAGAACCCACCTACACAATACACATACGGGACTGGATTTTGATCGTCCCTGCTATTTTTTACCGACGAAAAAAACAGGAGGTTAACAAGTCGACCCGTATATATTTTTTATTTTATAAAGAGATTGGATATTAGGAATTGCTCTTGTATCGTGGGTGCGTTTACAAACACCTCATTACACGTGCATGTACACTCAGGCCCGGAATGATTTTGGTCCTGTGCGGGAATCGAATCCACAACACGCAGCGTAGCAGCCAATTGCTCAGCCACTACGCCAATCGTGCCGTCAATATAAATCAATTTTCGCAAGGTATCCATGTCATAATACGTGAAGCAAAAACTTGGATCCCTTTTAAGAATACCGCGCGAACAGAAGATCGATGTTTTGGCATATTTATCGTTTATGTGAAGAAGAAGAGCAGAAAGCCAATAAAAAAATCAGAGGTAAGTATGGCTGATCCAACTGGGCGAACATTACTAGTGTTATATTAATTACATTTGACGATATTACATTGGACGTAAGAAATTACCTTTCATATTTTGTATACACTAATGCAAAAAGTCATAACCGTCGAGATATATACAATAGAGATGCAACCCTGAACATTACGCGTCAAAAAAAAACGTAACCAATTTTTTGGTATGTAGACGAAGCTTTGAAACTAGTAACCTCTTTCACGCAAACTTCTATTTATCTCTTTCACACGAACTAAAACATTATGTAGGACGTGACATCTGTTCGACAAAGACGGCGACAGCCAGTTTTTCCAGACATTCAGTTGAAGTCAAGCTGACAGATGGCATGAATTATGTCTGTGAGCTCAACCTTTATGGCTCGCATTGTGTTCTGTGATTGCAGATCTAATTACTTTAGTAACATATATATCTATGGTCATAACGGTCGAAAACGCGGCGTCTCCGTTCATTCTACCGCTCCGTATGTTTCCCCAGCGTCAAAGCCCCAGAGACAAAGGGTGGGAATTATGAAAAATGTTACAGCTTGTTATTTCCCTCGTCTGGCTACCTCATTATGATAATAGTGACCCTCCTCACCGAATGATTGCAACCCTTCCCCTGGGGTGGAATTTGTGGAAATTATATTTTTCCATGCGGAAATGGAAATGAAAGGTGTCTTAATTCCGCATTCCCGAGAATGTAAATCGCCGTGAATTGAAGGAGGAAGAATATTTATTATATGTTTTCTAGGGTTTCATCCGCATACCGAGAGAAAGTATCCTATGTGTATATGTTAATTTTATTTTTAATTAAAAAATAGTATCTATGGAGTTTCTTGCCGGTTCTTCTCCATAGGACCCACTTTTTGGAACCGTGCACCTAGCTTCTATTCTTGACGTTTTATAAGTACCTGTAATTGGTCTACATGAAATAAAAACCTTTTGACTTGACTTTGACTAATGCAGGTTATACACTATTGACGGGGCCCTCCCCCATGGCCATGACCTGCCGGAGCTGCGGGATGTTCGAAAGAGATACCGCGCCCCCGGTATAGAAAGGGCTGAGGAGAGAACATGGATGGGTTTTAACCAGTAAGAGTCTGACACTACCTCCCGTCCCACCCATGACTTGAAGTGTCATTTGATGATTTCCCATCCGAAAAAAAAGAGGTTATCTATGTGGTTTGGTACTAAATAGTAGTTTTTTGTGTGAAAGAGTAACCAATTTCCATCCATAAATCCTCACAAACTTAAGCATTTATAAAATTAGTAGATAGGATTGTATGAAAGTATTACGAACTTTGTAGTAGCAGCACTTTATAAGCATTTTAAAACAGGCACCTTTTATAAAATTGTCAGATCAATAAATTGTTTTACAATGATACCTAGGTAATTATTCTAATATTTTGATTTAATTTACTCTTAGATTAGAATGTGTTATGTTAGGGAATAAAGAGTGCATAGTACCTGGCTAGTCTCCATTGAGATCGGCCGCGAGATAACTAAATAAATAAAAGTTTTTAAATAAATAAAAGTTTTTAAATAAATAAAAGTCTTGAAATAAATAAAAGTTTTTAAATAAATAAAAGTTTTATTAGACAAACTCTTTACCACACTACTACCACCACACTACATATACAATTTTAATCAATTACGTTAGCTTTCATTATATTTACAGTATCAACAACATAACTGTTATTGTTGTATTAAAATATAGTTAGTGCTGCCACCTATGTCTGTAATTTATAAGGATTAAAGGACACTAAGTCATTTCATATAGGTATAGTCTGTAGCTTGTTAATGGTTCTCTGTTTGTTATCTGTGGAAATAAATTCTTCTTGTACTCGCATTGAAAGCAACAGCACGTTATTTTATTTAATTATCAATAGGTTATGGGCCCAGTGAAAGTGACTATGAGGATGGCGAAGATGTTCCAGTTCTGTCTAGACCTGTAAGGGAAAGAAAACCCATCGAAAGGTATGGATTTTCAAACATGTGTATCAGTGATGAATTTGATGATGCAAATGGTTTAACCCTGGAAGAAGCTCTGAAGGGACCTGAAAGAGAAGAATGGTTAAAAGCTGTAAATGAGGAAATTAAATGTTTTGAAGATAGTTCTGCATGGGAGTTAGTAGACATTCCAAAAAGTGGTACCATAGTAAAGTGCAAATGGGTTCTAAAGAAGAAGTATGATAGTGAACATAAAGTGAGGTTTCGTGCACGGCTAGTAGCTAAAGGTTTTATGCAAAAATATGGTGTTGACTATATAGAAACCTTCTCGCCAGTTGTGAGACACACAACATTAAGAACATTGTTTGCATTGTCAGTGCAGTTTAACTTTAATATAACTCATCTGGATGTTACAACAGCTTTTCTTAACGGCGACCTTGATGAAACTGTTTATATGCAGAAACCAGAATGTTTCCCAAGTCTCAATTCTGATGGAAAAGTTTTAAAATTAAATAAAGCTATTTACGGGTTAAAACAGTCATCAAGGGCGTGGTATAGGAAGGTAGATGAAATTCTTGTTGATATTGGTTATCAAAGATCTAAAGTTGAACCTTGTTTATATACTAAAAATTGTAATGGTAAGAGAACTATTGTGACAATATATGTCGACGATTTTTTTATATTTAGTAATGATAATGTTGAAACTAATAACTTAAAAAGTATACTTTCTTCACATTTCAAAATAAAAGACTTAGGAGAAGTAAAACAATGTCTTGGAATGACTGTAAAAGTTGATAAGATAAATGGTTGTTTAACTTTAAGTCAAGAGAAATATATCGAGCAATTATTGTACAAGTTTGACATGATAAATTGTAAACCTATGGACACACCCATTGAGTCTAAGTTGAATATATGTAAAGTAGAGAATAAAGAAAGTCAATTTCCCTATCAACAACTTATTGGAAGCCTTATGTATTTGGCAGTCTTGACCAGGCCAGATATTGCTTTTTCTGTTAGTTTCTTAAGCCAATTTAATAACTGTTTTGATAAATCAACCTGGCTGTATGTTAAACGTGTATTAAAGTATCTTAAGAGAACTAAAAACTTTGGCTTAAAATTTTGTAAAAATGGTAATTCACAATTGCAGGGTTTTGTAGATGCCGATTGGGCTAATAATGTATTAGATAGGAAGTCGTACACAGGGCTATGTTTTGTATTGTCTGGATCTGTAGTCTCATGGGAAACAAGGAAACAGAGAACTGTAGCCTTGTCTAGTACGGAGGCTGAGTATATGGGTATTACTGAGGCTTGTAGAGAAGCCATGTACTTACGTAATTTGTTATTTGAAATTACTGGTAATTTAAGTCCCATAACTGTATTTAATGATAACCAAGGTGCTCTCAAGTTGTCTGCAAATAATTTATATCACAAAAGAACCAAACACATAGATGTTCGATACCATTTCTGTAAAGATTGTATTAAAAATAAGATTGTTAACTTAGAGTATTTGGAGACAGCTGAAATGCCTGCTGATCTTTTTACTAAAGGTCTATGTAAAAAGAAACATTACTATTTTATGGAAATTTTGGGTATTGTGAAAGTTTGTTAATTAACTTGTTATAAAATATTTAGTTTATTTTAATAAGTGGTGGTGTTATTGTTGTATTAAAATATAGTTAGTGCTGCCACCTATGTCTGTAATTTATAAGGATTAAAGGACACTAAGTCATTTCATATAGGTATAGTCTGTAGCTTGTTAATGGTTCTCTGTTTGTTATCTGTGGAAATAAATTCTTCTTGTACTCGCATTGAAAGCAACAGCACGTTATTTTATTTAATTATCAATAATAACTCATGAGACTTGAGATTAAAGTACACACAATTTTATTTAATTGATACACTTAGTTTTCCCCGCGGTGACGGTCGCTTGCACATTTTATGCGAAGACCTGTCAGGGCAACATATTCTCACTTATCTCGTAAATGCCTGAATAGTTGTTTAATTCGTTTAAATATGTGTGCGTATAATTCTAGTAAAAAAAATAAACATGATTAAAAAAACTAAACAAATATTGTTCGCCAGCAAAATTATTACCTTATTACCTTGTGTTGCATTAAAACTAGGGTTTTATTGAGTCAGCAAACAATATGTAGGTGAAAAAAAGAACTAAATGCAAAAACTTAAACAGAAAAATAAATAAAATACATGTCCCCAAAATGACTCCGACAAAGAACTCCATAATATCTCATCAGCCATAGCGCCGAAAAATCGACGTATTTTTTAGTACGGCAACCTGTCACTACCACAGGTACCCTGCTATTTCAGTGTCCATTCAAATCAACCTAGAAATAACCATACAGACAACACAACCGTTATTTCTCCGAGCCATCGTATATTTACAAACAAAAGACACTCGGGGGGTAAGCAAATACTACATGGAAAAGTATTGACAGTGCGCCCAATATTGTAAGGGGACCGTCGAGCGCAATTTGTCAGTCTGTTTGCGACCATAGACCACCACGCAAACATGGCGGAGGATTAGATAGCTTATTTTGTTCAGTTGAAACAAGGGATCATTGACTTTTGTAGCTCGTGGATGGGGACAGTTCTTTTTCTTTTAAAGGGTGATAGGGAAGGTATTTGATTGGGATTTTGGGATGGGGTTGATTAGCAAAATGTGAGGTGTAAATATGATATGAAAGCAGACAAACAAGTTATTAAATACACTTATTACTCATGATGCACTTCATCATCTGCTATTTTATATCCCACTGTAGGGAAGACCTCTTTTCATGAGAAGGCATGCGCATTGATCACCACGCTTGCTCAAGACGGATTGGTGATTTCAGACTTTTAGTCCAAGTTTCCGCACGATGTTAGTCACCGTTAGTCGTATCTAAGGTACACTTTACACATGCAACTTTGTCATGTGTTTTTGGCAACTTTTGAGTACTTGTATACAAGATGCAGGTGCCTTAACCGCTAGGCGACCAAGATTTACCACTTTAACGGATAAAATATCAACCAGTTTTTTTTAGCCTGAAACCACTGGTCAAAAGTTATATGCCGCAAGAAAATAGCTGACATTTAAGCTATAATTTTCCTGCTCCCTACTAAATATCAGGCATTAAATCTCGCAGCCATCTTGGCTAATATTTATCTTTACATGATAGATGACTTTATTCGACGCGCTTGCGTACGCGGCGTGGTAATGGCGGACATAAATTATAATTATAAACAATAATTGCACATAATAATTCGTAATTACGACGGCAGGATTCTTTCTGGATAGTCGGTAGTTAGTTGTAAGTGTGTGATGTGCGTTTAAGTTTGTTTTTTTACGTAATTTTAGTGTTGAAAGATAAGTTGAGATGTTAATTTAATGCCTTCTAGGTTCGGAGAAAACTCGCACGCCAAACATGATACCACCAATCAATTGACATTCTTTTAAAGAGCTGTCAATACGAGTTTCTCTCATAGATTTTGTATGGTTATCTGTGACGTCACTAATTTCCGACTCAACTCACTTACTATTTATTGATTCTAAAGCGACTAAAAACTATTTTACAGTTAATTGAAAAAAAAACATGTTCTTTTTTCGTAAAAACTAGTGAATTTTTAGAGAAGTTAGGTCTTAGAGTTATTTGTGATTGGTGTCCATTACCCAATTCAGACATTGATATTCAAAACGATTTAATTATCTACTAGTTGGACCAGCAAATGATCTTATGTGATCTTTATTTCGAACTTAGCTACGCTCAACATGATAATATGAAATATAATCGTGGCTTTAGCTATCTAAAGCATTTTAAGTATTCTTATAGGTAGTAATTTTGAATGTTCAAAAAGTGGTTATTGTCAGCCTAGTTTAAATCCATGATTTTGATTTTAGATGGACTTGAATGGCTTGTTTTAAAAGCTGATGATCATTTACCTAGATTAACTACTAAAATACTTCATTACAACGATACAAGTTCAAAACCTATAGAAACGAATCAGAACTTAGTTGTCAAACACAAAGTCGGGGCATATAAATGTGAGTTCAATGCACAATAGCGAGCGCAGATTTACGACGACTGCGCGGGCGCACCGACGACGGCTCTGTAGCTTACAGACCTATGTCTACTGGAATAGGTACGTAAAAAGTTTAAGCAATCTGGCATCAAACATAGATCAAATAATTCTTTAGTATATTCAATCAAATATATGAAAATTCATAATTAGTAGTGATACCCTTTATACAATGGATGGTCTCTGTGGTGTAATTAATACTCGTTTGTGATTAATGTTTATGTCACAACTTATAACGATAAGAGCCTGACAATGTCTGTCATTCACTACAATAATTTTTAATACAATAAAACCATTATTCTCATGGTTTTCTCGTTTCTCTCGTATCAATTTATTGTATTAAGTAAAAACGTAGGAATCAACAATGTCTTCGATTGCGCGACTGCTTCGACCAGAAAAATTCGATATCGATCCGGGAACTCCAACCGCGGATTTGAAATATCGTCATTGGAAGCAGACGTTCGAGAATTTTCTTCTTTCCGAAGAATCTGAGACGGTGAAAATTTGTAAGGACCTCAAACTGAAAATACTATTCAATAATGTGTCTCCTAACGTATACTCTTTTATAAGAGAAGCAAAAGATTATACAAACGCTATAAACCTGCTAGATAAGATTTATCATAAATCTAAAAATGAGATTCATGCTAGATACATGCTAACGTCAACGAAACAAAAACCTGACGAAAATGTTTCAGCATATTTACGCACATTACAAGATTTAGCTTTTGACTGCACTTTCAAATCGGTCACTGCTGAAGAATATAGAAACGAATATGTGCGTGATGCTTTCATTGGCGGAATACGTTCTCAAAGAATTCGACAAAGATTATTAGAAAATTTGGAAATGAGTTTAGAGGAGGCGTGTAATCAAGCTACGTCGCTTGAAATGGCCGAGAAGAATGCAATCGATTTTCAAACTGAAAACCATTCAGCGATGGAACTGAATCAAATTGAAGAAATCGATCGAGCAGGAAACAGCTCGAGTCTGGCTGCATCTTTACGAAGACGCTGCTACTTCTGTGGAGGCAATGTGCACCAAAGGATCAAATGCCCGGCTTTCCATGCGATCTGCCAAAACTGTGAGAAGAAAGGGCATTTCGCTAAAGTTTGCAGAAGCAAAGACGTCAAACCAACTAACAACGCTATAGTACAACCAGGGGAGCTGGCGTCGACAGCAGTATTGGCGGCGTCTCCAGCTAGTTTACATAAAACTACCGTATCCATAACCGTCAACAACCACAGAGCTGATGCCCTAATCGACAGTGGAAGCTCCACGAGCTTCATTAATAAACATTTTGCTCAATTACTGAAGTTGAAACGCCAACCGCACACTGAAACTGTCACACTAGCATCAAAGAAACGAACTTCAGTTGTTGATGGATGTTACTACGCAACAATTAAGCTTTATGAACATATCTACAAGGATAAAGCTTTATATGCTCTTGATGATCTGTGTGCAGATGTGATTATAGGTCATGACATTTTAAGCGACCACTCATCTGTCGAAATTAAATTTGGAGGCACGGGAACACCTCTCAAAATTTGTAACGTTATGGAAGCTGCAGTACCCCCTGTATCACTTTTTGCC
This sequence comes from Pyrrhia umbra, assembly GCA_963891755.1. NCBI lineage: Eukaryota > Metazoa > Arthropoda > Insecta > Lepidoptera > Noctuidae > Pyrrhia > Pyrrhia umbra. Next base: position 1,125,047 of record OY982929.1, on the reverse strand, counting down.
AATTTATCGGGTAGAATTAAACCAATGGCCATAAAATCAAGGAAGTATTCCGAATCAGATTACCAATACATAAAAGAGGAAATAGGTAAACTCTTGAAGGATCAGATTATCGAACCTAGTAACTCGCCTTGGCGAGCTCAGGTCTTGGTTACTGGAGGCAAAACGCATCGTAAACGCCTCGTCATTGATTACTCACTAACAATCAACAAATTTACTGAACTAGATGCCTATCCTCTACCAAACATAGAGTCGGTTGTATCAAAGGTAGCAATACACAATTATTTTAGTCAAATTGACTTACGAAGTGCTTACCATCAGATACCGATTTTGCCAGCAGAGAAGAAGTATACAGCTTTTGAAGCTTGCGGAAACTTATATCAATTCACACGTATACCATTTGGAGTGACAAATGGAGTTGCTGCATTCCAAAGAACACTCAATTATATTATCAATAAAGAGAAGCTACTCGGTACTTATTCGTATTTAGATGACGTCACAATCTGTGGAAAAACTGTAGCAGAACACAATCAAAATCTATCACGATTCAGAGAGGTTGTGGCTAAATACAATCTCACTCTAAATGAGAAGAAGTGTATATACGGCCAAGAGTCTATTAAACTATTGGGTTATAAAATTGAAAAGAACTCTATCCAACCAGATGACGACCGCCTGAGTCCTCTAAAGAATTTACCGATTCCGACTGACATACGGTCACTTAAAAGAGCCTTAGGTATGTTCGCTCATTATTCAAAATGGATTCGAAATTTCTCTGAAAAGATTAGTCCTCTGACAAAAATCTCTGAATTCCCTCTAGGAGAAGACTCAGTTGATTGTTTTCAAAAACTGAAAGGCGACATTATAAAATCAGCCTTAACCGTCATCAACCAGAATGAAATATTTACTGTAGAAACCGACGCATCGGAACATTCTATAGCAGCTTCTCTTTCCCAGAATGGCCGCCCTGTAGCCTTCTTTTCTCGCTCACTGAACGATTCTGAACGCCGTCATTCGGCAATAGAAAAAGAAGCGAGCGCTGTGGTCGAATCTGTACGAAAATGGCGACACTACCTCATTGGTAGGCATTTTTTGCTGATAACTGATCAACGATCTGTCTCATTTATGTTCAAACAAGCTCATACGAGCAAAATTAAAAACGAAAAGATCGAGAGGTGGCGTCTTGAACTATCAAATTACAAATATGATATTATTTATCGCCCAGGCAAAGATAATGTCACAGCTGATACTCTCTCTCGTGTGTGCTCAAACATGATGAACGTGTGCACGAAAAGACTAAAAGAGTTACACGAACTGATGGGACACCCTGGCATCGTGCGGATGGTACATTGGGTACGGTCTAAGAATCTGCCTTATTCTGTAGAAGAAATCAAGAAAATGACGTCAGAGTGTCGCATTTGTGCAGAAATTAAACCTAGGTTTATGAAAAATCAGGGAACACTTATAAAAGCAACTTCACCATTTGAAAGACTTAACATTGATTTTAAAGGACCATTACCCACTAATAATCAGAACCGGTATATACTGTCAATAATCGACGAATATTCTAGATTCCCATTTGCATATCCGTGTAAAGATGTGTCTGCTAACACTGTCATCAAATGTTTAAAAGAATTATTTTCTACATATGGAGTCCCTCAGTATGTACATTCTGACCGTGGAACTGCTTTTATGTCAAAAGATTTACGCAGCTACTTGCTCACTAATGGAATAGCTTGTAGTAGAACGACACCTTATAATCCACAAGGTAACGGACAAGTAGAACGCCTGAATGGTACATTGTGGAAAACAATAAAACTATGTCTTAAAACTAAAAATCTGGAAACTATTTGTTGGGAACAAGTATTACCTCACGCTCTACACTCCATCCGCTCATTGCTGTGCACGGCCACTAACGCTACTCCCCACGAGAGATTCTTCAAACATACTCGTCGTTCAGCAAATGGGGAATCATTGCCAACATGGCTATTAGAGCCAGGACCCATTTTGATGAGACAACATCATAATCAATCAAAATACGATTCCGAGGTGGAGGAAGTGGAGCTTCTAGAAGCTAATCCCTCATATTCACACGTACGATTGCCAGATGGCCGGGAAACTACTGTTTCAAATAGACAACTGGCCCCACTGCCTCAACAACAACCAGACAGTGATCAATCCGGAGCTGAGGATCACTTTGAAGATGCCCAGAGTGAATCAGGTGTTCATGAACAAGATACAGCTGAGGACCCTGAACGGCAAGATACTCCACCTCGACGCTCCACCAGAGCAAGGAGAGTTCCAGCGCGTCTACAGGACTACATTCTCTGACGTGCGGGTGAATGTGGTGTAATTAATACTCGTTTGTGATTAATGTTTATGTCACAACTTATAACGATAAGAGCCTGACAATGTCTGTCATTCACTACAATAATTTTTAATACAATAAAACCATTATTCTCATGGTTTTCTCGTTTCTCTCGTATCAGTCTCATTAGACAAAACACTAATTGAGTAGTTGATACCAACAATCAATTGGCATACTTTTTAGGGTTTTGTAGTCGAAAAGGAACCCTTATAGTTTCGCCATGTCCGTCTGTCTATCTGTCGGCATAGCTCAGAGGTAATTAGTATTCGAAAGCTAAAAATTTGTAGTGTGTGTAGGTGTGTCAAGACTCAAGACCATTTTTCCGTTAAGAGAGCCATTTGAGAAATATTTAGCTGTAAAGTGCAAATTTTTGTTCGGTATGAGCGTCCTCTAACTTTTGAATGGCTGTACCTACGTATACGTGAAAATGAAAATCACAGAGGTAGCATATGTTATTAAATAACAAAATTAGTCAACGAACTATAACGTATTATGGAACCATATCATTATTGTAATACTAATAAGGCTCAAATTCACCGACAATATAATGCTCCGATTTACTGAAAACAGCAGTTTTGCATAAATTCAACCTTCTACCATACGATGGATAACCTATCATTTGGGTTTTTTATTCCTAAAACGGTCGTTTACCAAGCCGGAGTTGAACAAGAAGTTGACAACACGAAAATGCCCGCTTCGAGGTTAAAAAACCTTGTCGTTTAACGGGCCGATTATTTAACCATCTGTTGGTGAACTTGGCCATAAGCATCGGTAATAGACACAGGTATACCCGGTAGCTGTTCCACGGACCACTAAACGGTAAGAGACAATAAACTGTTATTACTGAGGGCTCCGCGGTGACCTCCGGAGAATTCAATCTTGTAGACGTTTAAATGCTAATATTGACACTGTACACTGTGCTTGGTATCTTGTCTATGCTTTATGTTACGCTTATAGTACTTTAATGTTTTGTATTTACATATAAAAATAATAAATGTCACAAAAATACATGTAGGTATCTAGGTTCTAGGTAGGCAACAAACACAGTAGGTAACCATCTTTTTGGAAGTCTGTTAAAATAATATGCAGATCGTTACAAACCAATTTCGGCCATCCGCATCTTTGTCTTTTATGTAGCATAAATCGAATTGTACTTAATAAAGATGTATCTTTCTAACGGTGAAAGAATTTTTAAAATCGGGCAAGTAGTTTTTGTGTTAAAACCCTACAAACAAACAAACAAATCTTTCTTCTTTATAATATTAGTATAGATTACCTACTAATTGAAAATGAAATAAATGGCATTAATTTAGAGCGGCCAGCAACGATGGAACTACCACGGTTATGTGTACCGATATTCCAGAAGCAATGCTACTGATACTAGCCTCTTTCTTGCAGTAACAATTAAAAACCATTAAATAACTTGATACCGCTTCCATTATCTGTAGATCTCAAGTTTAGTGTCCTTACAACATTATGTACAATGCCGAAAGCGTACAAAGCGCCCGCGCAGCTAATGCGACAGTCGGGACGTGATTATACAATTAAATATAGGCTTTGATGGTACTGCGATCATGGTCGAGTCATGTCTACTATTTACAGAAATACGAGCCATAGTACAACACTAATAAAAAGGGCCTATTATGAAATTCAGGACTTTATTGACGGCAAGGATGCGTGGCGTTAATAACTTATTTTCTGCACAGGTGGCTTCCCTGGCGACCAGAAAACTACTAGGAACATGATTTATATTGCTGAATTTGAATTGTAATTTAATTGTTTCTTTATTTATTTTGTATAGCATCATTTGAATTGTATAATTTTCTCAGAGATAAACCTTTACTGTTAAAAGACTATTGTAAACATTTCCTTTTGAAAAGAGTGTCTATGGATTTTCTTGCCGGTTCCTCTCCATAAGACCAACACCTTGGTACCGTGCAACTAGCTTGACGTTTCATAAGTGCCTGCAAAGACCTATTTGAAATAAAAACATTTGAGTTTTATATTATTATTTGTGTATCCTAAAATAGTATCCCACGGTTTCACTCGCTTCATTATCTGCCTAGCCTTATCCCAACAATTTTATTCCCCGCCGTGGGTGGGGCGGAAGGGAGTGTCAGGCGGTGTCCTGCGTGAGCGACGAACGCGACGCGACGCGACGCGACACGACGCGACGCGACGCGACACGATGTGACTAACGCGACTGTCACATAGGCCGCAAGTAGGGTAGCCGTTGAGTTGATCGCGTTCGTCGCGTTCGCAGCGTCGCGTCGCGTCGCGTTCGTCGCTCACGCAGGACACCGCGTCAGACTCTTACTGACTTAAACCCATCCATGTTCCTTTCTCAGCCCTTTATATTCTGGGGGCGCGGTAACTGTTACGAACATCCCGCAGCCCTGGTGCAGCTGGGTATCTGAATTTTACATGGAGCGACTGCCTATTTGACCTTCACAACCCAGTTCCCGGGTAACACGATATCCCCTGGTAAAACTGGTCAGTTTGCCAAACTTAAGTAAAGTCCGAATATAATCATATACTTACTTGGTGTTTCCCTCGGTTTCACCCACGTCCTGAAGGAACTGCTTAACGCACCTGGATAAAAAGTAGCCTATAACTGTCTCCAGGGTCCCACCTATCTCCGTGCCACATTTCGTACAAATCGGTGCAGCTGTTTTACCGTGAAAGCGTAACAAACAAACAAACTTACTTTCGCATTTGTAATATTAGTTACGATTGCAATGAGGGAATTTAGATATAATTATCTTTATATATCTATTATGTGTATAATATCTATTGCATTATAATGCATTGAAGTTTGTTTTTGCAAAGCCATAGTCGGCTGTTTTGCACTCGCGATAAATAAAACACACCACGTATCACGACGCTGAGCTATCAATGTGGCGATGTATCGGTCAGCTGACATCCAGATGAAACATTGGATTTGGGCAGTTCTGACTAACCTATTGAAAACTGTGGGCCTAGCACGAATCACTTTCGAAAAAGTATTCGAATCGAAAGCGATTTTCCAATCATAAATACAACTATACTAGAGCAAAATTTATGTTTAAAATGTGTACAATTTGCGGCATCCAAAGATATGATTAAAATCATAAATTTAAATAAATAGTTCGTAAGAAACCAGTATATTCCATTCAAAAATCGCTGTCGATACGAATACTTTTTCGAAAGTGATTCGTGTTAGGCCCACCGTAGTCAATAGTAATAGAAATTAAACTGTTATATAGAATAGAGTCGTTTATAGTGATATTTCATTAAATTACTATACTGATTTAATATAAGAAAATGAAAACAAAACCTAGGGCAGAGCAGGACCTCTTAGGTCTGAAATAACCAATCCTCCTTGAGAAAGCGTGATGATACCTTCTCCAAGCGAGAACTGACCTTAGCCCAGCGGTGTGTTGGTACTTAATTGGTACTTTTAAACATCAACAAAAATAAAAGCAAACCCATTCAAAATTAAAAACTTTTATACAAATATATAAATACAACAGACCTCCAAAACACTGTAAATAGAAAGATAAATTTACTTTCCGCTCAAACGCTTGTGGACCAATACATCGCTATAAAAGAAATAAACATCAAAATCAACCCTCAATCATCGAAGTTAACATACATACATACAAAAAATGCCAAATTGACCAGCTCCTCCTTTTTTTGAAGTCGGTTATAAAGTTTTAAATTGATCTACGATGACACGGAAAGAAAACAGGAATGAGCAGTTGCTCTATATCATTTCTCAATACTCGCAATTCATCACTGATGTGTTGGTATCTTTCAACATTTTAACTAAAAGCAAATCATGGTAAGTGGTACCTATTTTTTGCGGCGGAGGTACCGTTGGCTCTGAGATGATGTCAGAGGTGATCTATGGGGTTACTGGTTGGAAAATGGAATGTCAGTATTGACGTATGTAGTGCTTTTTTATATCTAAACTAGCTTCCCGCCAGCGGCTTCGCCCGCGATATTTTAGCTAATGGATACAAAAACTTGACAAATTATGTATATACTAAAACCTTCCTCATTAATCGCTCCATCTATTAAAAAAATAGCTAGCGTACTTTTACAGATTTAAGCTTACAAAGGGATATAGGGACAGAGAAAGCGACTTAGTTTTATACTATGTAGTGACTAGCTTTCCGACAAAGTTTCATACAAACTTTGCCCCCTATTTCAGAAAATCCTTTCTTACCGGAGGCCTACGTCATACAAAGAACACACCATCCAATTTTCAGGTCTCTACGATCAGCGGTTTAAGCTGTGCGTTGATCAGTCAGTCATTCAGGACAAAACATTTTATATGTATATAGAAAAGTTTTCCGTCGGTTTATTTTGCATATAAGGACTTCTTTTTTCCCATGGATACGTTTTTGATAAATCATTTTCTCTGACAATTGAAATCGTAAAAATTGGAACTTGATGACGGTTTGACAAATAATTGTAGTAGCAAATATTAGAATTAAAAACGCTTTTGTGGAAGCCTTTAAAAGGATAGTTTGCAGCATTTCTGCAGTTTATCTTTGCAATATAATAATAAGGAAACATACTACAATATAATAATAAGGAAATAATAAGGGAACATACAAACTCATAATAGCGAAAACACATAACCCAGATGCTCCTAACGAAAATTCTTAAAAAAAACACATCAAATCATCGAAAATCATCAATATTTACATTAACAAAAGCAATCACAGTCCAATCCATTACGATTTCTTTCCAGAGATCTTCGGTCTAAATCTACCATTATCTATCCGGGCGTCGAACCCGAGTCAGCGTAATCCGGGCTAGTAATCCGCTGGCCCGCCTCCGCGTGAACGTATAAATCACGGGGAGAATTAGCGAAGCGATATCGTCCCACGGGCGGCCTAGGGCTGCGCCTACCGAGCTTCTAATGCAATTACTAATGTTAATTTACGTCTAATCTTGTAAATTGTTAAAGTTCGTTTAAGTTCGCCGCCATGTTATGTATTTTATATTATAATATTCAATGTTTCCTGCGGCTTTTCTCGCATGCGAAATTTCATCTGAATCGTATAAGCAGTATTGTTGGGAACGTAAAGACATACAGAGTTACTTTCGCATTTATAATTTAAGTAAACCCACTACCAGCCGGTTGCACCAAAAAATATGCGGTTACTTATACGTGAAACAGAAGAACTGTCATTCAAGATCTGTCAAAATGAAATAGAATAGATTTTGCCAACATTTTATGTTTTTCGTTTAAATGTTTATGATAGGTATATCTTTAATTAATATCATAAAAACGATTAAAAGTATGCAAATTATTGATACTATCATGTTTTGTGTTGTTCGTTTAAGTATAAATGTTAAAAAGTTTCGGTTACAGCCGGTTGTAAGGTAAGGAAGGAGTTGTCATAATTACACAAAATAATTCATGCCTCATTAACATTGTCATATTATTAATTTTTCGTTAAATTTACATCACTTCGTCTAAGCCATATTCGTAAGCTTTTGAAAACTTTGAAATCCATATTCAGCAAGTACATAAATGAAGTTATATCTTAAAGTCATTTTTAACAATCCGCACACCGATACAGACTGGATTCGAAGCCGGGATCACACGGTCGTAGAACGAACCAATATGTATGCAAAACATAATACTCGTAGTAAAACGCGTTTGAAAAATATGTGGAGTCATGTTCGAACACGAAACAAAAGCCTCCATATCGAAAAATGGCTGAAAAAAATGTGATAATATTATGCTTCTGTGGTTCGGGAATGCTGTGAAAATATTGGCGGAAAATTATGAAATTGTTTCCTCAATTTTGCTGAAGGTAAAAATGTGAGGCTTCCGGCGACTGGGACCGCAATTAACTGATCCGCGGTGTGAGTCGCCGGATGGATTTAATTTAAATATTTTTCTTCCGGCGACTGGGACCACTCATAAAATATAAGGTTCAAATCAAAAATAGTACAGTCAGACAAAAAAATCTTCAGTGCACTCTATAATATATATTAAAAGAATCAAATGGACATTGAACATTTGAAATGTTGCGTCACGAAAAGTACTAGGACATCATAGAATGAAAGAGACCGTAGTGTTGTTTCAACTACCCACCCGTACATAATGTAAAATTTTTGCCCACCCGTTACTTTGTAAATGCCACGTAACATACCAGGGCTTCATAAGGTTGCAGAATTTCCGTCCGCATTCGGATAACGGAACTATTCAATTCTACCAACATAGTGAGATCGAAAGACGGGATGTGTAGGTTGCACCTAATTCTGTTGTTCCCATCCCGCTAGTGAAGTTACTAGGACAGCATAAAATGAAAGAGACACCGCTGTGATGTTTCAACTACCCACCAGTTACTTTGTAATAATGCCACGTAACATACCAGGGTTTCGCACTTCTTCACTTCGCTTCGCTGAGTGTTGATTGGCTGACGACTGCAACTAACCGACGAATACGCGGGCCCGCTCAAGTAGTTTGCTTCTTTACCTTGGCGAGACCCGCGTATTCCGTGCGCATTTTATTTACATTATATACGGGTGGGTAGTTGAAACAACACTGCGGTCTCTTTCATTCTATGATGTCCTAGTACTTTTCGTGACGCAACATTTCAAATGTTCAATGTCCATTTGATTCTTTTAATATATATTATAGAGTGCACTGAAGATTTTTTTGTCTGACTATACTATTTTTGATTTGAACCTTATATTTTATGAGTGGTCCCAGTCGCCGGAAGAAAAATATTTAAATTAAATCCATCCGGCGACTCACACCGCGGATCAGTTAATTGCGGTCCCAGTCGCCGGAAGCCTCAAAAATGTGTTTTGAAATAATATTGATTTTGTTACAGTGTATTATATATTTAGCATTCAGAAGCGGACTATTATTAAAAATAAATAATCAGTGGACTTAGATAATATTAAAGAGTTCAGCCACTATTAATTCATCCATAAAACAATAAATAATTTGCACTTACAAATTACCTCGGCCATCATCTTACTCAAGAATCTTCTAATTGACAGCTAGTTTCCCGCCTTTTTTATATTCTTTATCCAACAGACTTTAACCATAGAAAAAATTAAAGAGGTTCCTAACTATATATTTAGTTTAGTTATGTGTTTGTTTTTGTTATCTTTAAGTTAGTTTAGTATACAGACATGAGTGAGTAGTCATTGAGATTAGGCGTTAAAGTACTCACCCTCATCGCTGTCTTTCGGAAAAGTGCCCAGAAGACTGGCAGCATTGCCACGTTGAATGGTAATGCTAATTCTGTGTCCAAAAAAAATGCCAGCCCTCTGGTTTCGCGAAATGTCGACCAGTCTTTTCGTGATTTCCTTGAACAGGAGATGCGAACTAGGACCCCATGGCCCGAGCGTTTCGACCCCAAACGGCTCAAAAGTATAGTTACCCACAAGGTTTACTATATTTGCGCCGTTTGGCAGTATCAAGTTCATAATACATTGTAAGAAATAAAAAAAACCTGTTCAAAATACAAATTATGAAATCTCAAAAAAAAACTCAAGAATAATAATCAAATAAACATCATCATCATCATCATCGTTTTCATGATCCTCATCGTCGTCATCATAATCATCATCATCATCATTGTCATCGTCATCGTCATCATCATGACCATCATTGTCATCGTCATCATCATCATAGTCATCATCATCATCATCATCGTCATTGTCATCGTCATCGTCATCATCATCATAGTCATCATCATCTTCATCGTCATTGTCATTGTCATCATCATCATCATATCATCATCATCATCATCGTCATCGTCATCATCGTCATCGTCATCATAGTCATCATAGTCATCATCATCATCAACATAGTCATCATCATAGTCATCATCATCATCATAGTCATCATGATCATCATAGTCATCATCATCATCATAGCCATCATCATCATCATCATCATCATCGACATCATCAACGTCATCATCATCTTCATGATCATCATCAAAGACATCATCATCAAAGTCATTATCATCATCATTATCATCGTCATCGTTATCATCATCATCGTTTTCATGATCATCATCAACGTCATCATCATCATCATCAACGTCATCATCATCATCATCAACGTCATCATCATCATCATCATCGTCGTCATTATCATCAGTCATCATCATTATCATCGTCATCATCATCATCATCGTTTTCATGATCCTCATCGTCGTCATCATCATCATTGTCATCGTCATCATCATCATAGTCATCATCATCATCATCATCATCGTCATCGTCATCAACATCATCATAGTCATCATCATCACGATCATAGTCATCATCATCATCATAGTCATCATCATCATCATCATCATCGTCGTCATCGACATCATCAACATCATCATCGTCGTCATCGACATCATCAACATCGACATCATCAAAGTCATCATCATCATCATCATCGTCGTCATCGACATCATCATTGTCATTGTCATCGTCATGATCATCATCATCAGTCATCATCATCATCGTTTTCATGATCATCATCGTCGTCATCATCATCATAGTCATCATAATTGTCATCGTCATCATCATCGTTTTCATGCTCATTTTCGTCATCATCATCATCATCATTTTCATGATCAGCATTGTCATCATCATAACAGTTTCAGGCACTTTTGAATTTTCAAAGAATGATGAGTCTGTCTGTTTATCAGCTTGTTTTCATGAAAGTTGGTTCAAGCCTAAAACGCCACTCGACAAATATTATAACTGGGTAATCTATATAGGACCCTAGATACCATACCACATTTCATCCAAATTGGTTGAGTCGTTTTACCGTGATAGCGTAGCAAACAAACAAACTCACTTTCGGATTTATGATATTAGTTAAGATATTTATAGTATTTCTATTTCTTTGCTAAACAAGTTTTTAGTTGTGTCCTCTTCTATTTTTGACAGCCCTGAATCTTCCCACAGTGTAAAAACACTCGGCAATGGCTCGCTAATGACGTATTAAGACGCACCCCACCGCGTCTGTGTGAGTGTCTGTCTGTTTGTCGCGTTTTTCCCACTTTTCCACTCGTTAGAAAGCCTTTAATCCAGTCACCTTAATTACTATTGAACAATGGAACTCGAAATAACTTAAAACCGATTTGGATAAAATTTTATGTGAAGGATATTTTCTTCAATCTATAGTCATATATTTTTTTTTCCTCTATCGGTTTTAGTGTAAAAGTGTAAACAGACACACAGAGTAACTTTTGTATTTATGATATTAGTAAGGAGTACTTATGGATCACCCACATCCTAAGGAATCTACTCCGCACACCCGGACAAAAACTATCTGTGTATATTGTACTTCCATCCTCAGGGTTTAAGCTATCTCTAAACCCAATTTCAATCAAATCTATTCAGCCGTTTTACGGTGGACGCGTAACAGATAGATAGACGTACAGAAATAGTTATTTTCAAAATTGTTATTTATGACAATAATGAGGTAAAAGAATACCCTTTCTCTTCCTGCTGGGGCTTGCGGGATGATCGAATGAGTTACCGCGCCCCCGGAATATAAAGGGCTGAGGAAGGAACATGGATGGGTTTAAGTCAGTAAGAGTCTGACACTCCGTCTCGCCTATGGCGGGAGGAGACATTTGATGATTTCCCATCCGAATAAAAATTACCCTTCCTTTTGCTAAAACCCATCCGTAAATTGTGTTAACCACAACAATAAAAGCAAGAGTTAAAAATTAACCATTCCACAGGCGAACGTTAAACAAACGTGTTCCAGGTCCTCAACCCGAGGGTGCAGCATAATGACATTGATACCTGACGTAATCCTGTGTACACCGAGCACTGCTCAGCTTTAACTAATCCAATCATCAGACGGACCTTCTAAAATGACATAAGGACAAAGCTGTCACTTCGATATGGGCAAAAGAAGCATAATATTCTGGCTAATAGTAATACTTGTAAAATGCTTTGTCCTGAATGATGGACGGATCAACGCACAGCCTGAAACTTAGATAGTGTGTTCTTTGTATGACGTAGGCATCCGATAAGAAAGTTTTTTCCGAAATTCTATCCCCAAGGGAGTGAAAAAGGGGGGGTAACGTTTGTGTCATTTTTAATTTGAATTCGTCTAGCCGTCTAGTCGTTGGCGGAATTTTATATGATATAGATAACTCCGGTATTTCTATAGTTGGCATATCAACGTTGATTCTAATATCTTAGTAAGACAGCTCTGTCACGTGTGTTCTCGTCATATTTACTTAATTAGCGCGCCGGGGGGGATGGATTACAATTCACAGCTCGTTGCTGTAATTGTCAGCGAGGATGCGAGTGAACTGGTGAAATACATGGGGTTAAACCTAACTAATACGAGTATTGTGAATGCGAAAGTGAGTTTGTTTATTTGTTTGTTACGTTTTCATAGTAAAACGGCTGAACCGATTTTGATAAAATTTGGTATGGAGATAGATGGGACCCTGGAGACGATTATAGGCTGTTTCCCGTGGTTTCATCCTCGTCCCCCACTACTTCGCCTATCCGGATAAAAAATGCCCTACCCTAGGCTTCAGTTTCTTTCCATACCAAATTTCATCTCAATTAGTTCAGCCGTTTCCCCGTAAAAGCGTTATAAACACACTGATTTACCTTACAGAGTTATAACCGTAACTAATAGTCCCAGTACCCCAGATCCATCCTACATCAACCTAGAGATCACGATAATTGGACATTTAGAAGATGAACCAGCACATTTATCAAAGACTCCACAAATCTGCTTCCTATATTCCTTCTTCACAGTTGACCTATAAAGTGGGGGATAATATTTTATTTTTTATTCTGCTCAAATCTCGCCCTTGCAAATTTAATCTTCTGGGAGACGGGTTAGTTGCCCTTGTGGGAGACATTTAGACGCGACGGACTTAGATTTAAGTTTACTAAAAAAAAAGTGCCAGTTTTTTTTGAATCGAAGCTTACTGTAAGGATTATTAATTATTTACCTTCGTGAAGATTTGTAAAGGCTATTGTTAGTAAAAAATATTGATGAAAATATTTTAGCTACAGCCCAGCATAGTAGCACCTACGAAAATCGAATCTATATAAGGTATTATTTCAGCTTCATACCAGATCTATCTCCATTATGGTATTCTGATTATTTTTATAGAAGGTAATCAGGTTTATTGTAAGCTAGGCAGCGATAGATAAAACTCGCCAATGTTTCGATTATCAGATTTAAAAATATGGAAAAGATTGCACGAGGCGAATGGCATACATAGGTACATTTTTACTACGTCCCGATCGTGACTTTTTAGGGTTCCGTAGTCCGACAAGGAACCCTTATAGTTTCGCCATGACCGTCTGTCTGTCTGTCTGTCTGTCCGCGGCATAGCTCAGAGGTTTTTGGTTCTAGAAGTAGTCTCATGTATCGTGTGGATCATCATGTATCATTGGATAGGTCTGACAAAAATATAGCAGGTTTGTGAAGACCATTTTTCGATTTAGGGATCCGTTTGCGAAATATTTAGCTTTAAAGTGCAAATTTTTGTAAGATACGAGCATCCCCCCTCTAACTTTTGAATGGCTGTTCCTAGAAATTTGAAAAAAAAATATAGACATAGCACATGTGATGAACTTACTAGGAAAACTATCAGGGCTAAGTAGGCTTAACTAGTTACAGAGTTATAGTCGACTAACTAAGACCTGCTACGGAACCCTACTGCGCGTGGCCCGACACGCACTTGGCCGGTTTTTAATCGGCCTATTGTTTAGTTTTATTGCAAATTTAAGATGAGTGAGGTATCCGTACATAAGCAGTAAATAAACTGAGCAAATGGTCAATGAGTTAGACGTTTCTCAATAATTTTACAAAATTATTATTTTTTCAATGACGAATGTTCCGTGTAAAGCGCGTAGTCGTTTGTCAGTCGTATCGTAAGTTGTAAAGAGACTAAAATACCCTTTTCATGTAATGTTTTTGTGAGGACAATCGTAAAACATAATAAGATACGACAGGTTTAGCTCTGGGGGAGGGGAGTATGACGAAATCCTTTACAGTTTACTTATTCCAGTATTATTTTACTTAAACAGTTAAAGCTTTACGAGCTATTCTAGTGAAACCAATTTTAGAATAGCTGGTAAAGTTTTCCGGGTTTTGGAAAACACCTATCACTTGCTTTCAGATAGGTAGGTACATTCCTTAACTCCATTTACGGTAACCATGTACATTAAAATGTGTAAATAAATTGAAAATGAATTACTGAAACTGGGAGATAAGTACAGAAACTATAGCTAAGCGCAGGCAGCAGTTACTCTGAAAAAAAAAAACTTTTCTTTTTCTTATAGTTTCTTAATTTTAGGAATTATACTCAATTGTTTATTGCATTCCATATTAGTAATAATTGTTGCTCGTGTCGAGCACAGCAAAGACATATTAATAGGTAGCACAGAGAGGACTTACAACTAACTTAGATAAAGTACATTAAGTACATAATATCGTATTAAATATTTCTATATTATTATACAATTTGTATAGTTATAGGTAACTATACAAAATAGGTAACATCATACTTGAGTTTTGCAGGGCTAAGCAAAGATGTACACGCAAAACTTTCCAATTTTATTGCTTTCAACCGATCACAATGTCAGACTCCGAACATGCTATAGAGGAAATCGGATCTGAACCTCATGCTCAAACCGTAGCGTTTACAACAACAAGACTAACGAGACGACATCAATTGCTATATTACAAAACAATACGCAAACTCGAACACAAAATCGACTAACCTTCCTATTTCACAACTTAATTAATGTTATTAATATTATATGACAAACAAGGGTACAGGTGTTCCGTGGTTATAATTTACACATAACGATTGCGCACAATGGCATTGCTAACAATGAACTTATCGCTTAGGAAGTTGTGAAATTGTGGCAGTAAATTAATTTTAATGCACCGCGTAGAAAATGGCGCGAGTAGCTCAAATACAGGTACCTAGTAGTAAGAGATGTGAGATAGTAGGAGAATTTATTAAGACATTTGAAAAGATGGTAAAGCTTTTGAAAAGACCTATAAGATCATAGCTTTTTATATTTTATATAGCCTAGCTTTTTCCTAACTATTTTGTGGTCGGCTTATTATCGGCAGTCTAAACTGGATGCAGCTGAGTTTTATATGGATCGACTGCCAGTAACCGGGTAACACGACACTCCATTATATAAGACGGGGCAGGCTTTCTGGCTTTTGACTACCCGTAATGACTGTAAAAGATTTACAAATATCAGTCGGGAGCAACAGCTCCGGGAGGGAGTTTCGCTGTGACATAGATGGTCACCCATCCACGGACCGACCGCGACAAGCGTAGCTTACCTTTGATCGATCGACCCGTGCGGCTGTTACTTAGCCACGAGCCCCTCCTTATAAGTTCATGGATATTATACATGCATCGTTTCGCAGTACAAGTTGATTAGTAGAGGTACTGTATCTGTATGTAGTTGCCTACCAACATAATGTTTGGCGTCAGCCTGTCTATCAGTCTTTGCATTGAGAGTGTTACAATATCTATAACAAAATAATTATGGTAATTATTGTCGCATTGCTTGTCAATTACATCTATTTATACAGAGAAGGAATTGGCAGTGATTTCCTACCTACTATGCTTGCTCAAAGAGGATAGACGTTATTAGTAATTTTTAATATATATTTTTTTATTTGTGGCGTCGGGAATTTATGATAATTACTAGCTTTTGTTCGCGACTTCGTCCGCGTGGAATAGTGGTGCTCCGCTCCTATTGGTTTTAGCGTGATGATACATTACATCCTATAGCCTTCCTCATTAAATGGGCTATCTAATACTGAAAGAATTTTTCAAATCGTACCAGTAGTTCCGTATAAATAAATTAGATTAGCGCGTTTAAATAAACAAACTCTTCAGCTTAATTATAGTGAGAAGAGAAAGAAGTTTCAATCGTACATACTTGAGATGCGGGCTCCCAACCTCCGGTCTACCACGACACCTGTCCACAATGCCCCCAGTTTATTATCATCTAGGTATTATAATTCCAGCACCACTAGGGCTTACCTTCTCATTAAATTTGATCACGTCCGTAACCTATAGATAGTGACGTTGATTGATGTCTGATAGGCATCTTATTCGCAATGGGTATAAACGCTGTGCCCTTTACGATGTTGGGCAAGGTTTGAGGCAATAGATAAAGACTAAGCTAAGACTAGGTAATGAGATACTTATAAAATAAAGTTCAGCGCTATGAACACCAATATTGATCGTGAGAATTCTACGAAGAAGAAGAAGAAATATAAGAGATTAGCTATTTACTGCGACCTGAAGTACATACTTCATGCACTGCTATAAAAACTAGTCTCTGTCTAGTCTGTGTATTTTTCAGGGTTCAAGCTTACTCCATATTTATTTTATCTCAATAGGTTTAGCCGTTTTCCCGTGAAAGCGTAACAAACAGACAGACTTAGTTTATCTCAGAATGCGCTCTAATAGGTACATTCAATTAATGACATTTATTGAACCTTTTTAAAATACCTATAACCATGAATGACCATGATTAAACTACCTGCTGATCTTATAGCAACATAATTAGCTACGGCATATTAAATTAGTAACAGATTACTTCTCTACCATATTAACTTTGCCTAGATATATTATAATTTCGTATTTCGTTTCATTCATTTATAACTAGCGACCCGCCCCGGCTTCGTACGGGACTTTATAGACTTTCTACAATAATATGCCTTCCTCTTGAATCACTCTATCTATTGCTGAAAACTGCATTAAAATCCGTTGCGTAGTTTAAAAGGTCTAAGCGTACATACAGCGGGAGCGACTTTGTTTTATACTATGTAGTGAAGATAAAGTTATGTAATTAGAAAACAAATAGTCATACGAATTTAAGTGCGACTCGAAATCGCACACTTGAAAAGGTAAAATATGTGTAGGTACCTACGCAGTAAACTTGCAATTAAATAGTTTTATCCGACCGCTTTATTAAGTTTGTATGTAATGGAAAATTGCTGATTACTATAAAGCTGGGTTTATACGAGTACTACGACAACAAACTCCATACACTCAGTGTATCCGACGAGTGTATGTGTGTAAATAGGTGTGGGACATTTATTGTGACATGAGAAAATCTAAACAGTGGCATTACAAAAAAGCTGTCGAAGTGTGAACAGTATAAAAAAATATTCTGACATTTATGTTGCAATTTCTATCATTGTTTAATTCATACTTAAAACTGTCATAGCAAAAAAAGTCTCTCCATTAAATCGTCCATTTCATTTCTCTTAGAAGCTATAGTGGTATCATTCACAAGCAAACTCGTTTCAGACAGGATTATACTTATAATGTACGTGCATAGCACACTCAGTTGGACAAATATTGTGGCTCACGGTTCGCTGGGGTGACCACAAAGCTTGCCGGTCTAAGTTTGCCGGCCCGAGTTTGCCTAGTCACGCTGCTTGCCACCAGCAATCGTGTTCGGGCACGTTTTTTGATCGTAAAGTATGCCTAGTAGAAGTGTTTTGATCGGAGATGGAAAAATAGGGTTAAATGTATTGTGTGACTTGCATTACTTAGTTAACACGCTTGTAAGTAGCTTTTCTTTAGAAACCTTTTTCATGTTATGACAATAAGGCACTTAAACGTTTTATTTTTACTGTATTATAGCAAACTAGCTTTTCGCCAGCGGCTTCGCGTGACCTATACGAATTCTAATTAAAAATGTTTCACACAAATTTTGCCCCTCTTTTTCACCTCCATAGAGGTAGAATTTCGGAAAATTCTTCCTTGTCGTATGCCTCCGTCATACAAAAACACACCCTCCAAGTTTCAGGTCTCTACGATCAGCGGTTTAGGCTGGGCGTTGATCCTTCAGTCATTCAGGGCAAAGCATTTTATATGTATAGATGAGGAATGTAATCTTTCGTCATGGTGATTCGTTAGCTGAGCATAAACAAATCTAAATTCTTTTATCGATCAGGAACGTGCTTTTCTTAAAATTCTTGACTTTATTTTTAATTTTAGATTTTTTTTCAGTCATTTATTTAGTAAATACGACAAGAATGTGTCTCTTTTACCAAGAATTGATATTTTATTTGTGGTTGTGAGTACATCCGCGTTGTCACTTGTATTGTGGTCACCCTTATCTTGGTTTCTAATACTAGATTTATCTGTTCGCGATGACAAGGCAAAGTCTAAGTTTATTCAGACGTCTTTTAATGCAACAATGTTCATATTCTAAGGACTTATTATTTATTGTATTTACTTTTTTATCTTCAGAGGAAAGCAGTTCAACGTGCTTTGGTTTGACTTTTTTTGTTTACTTATTTTTATCTGTTAAAATAATATTATTTTGAGGTGTGGTGAACTTTTTAAGGACTTATAAAAACTCTCGCAGACTCGCTAGTAGTGGTTTGATTATATATTGTTGTTGTTTCAAGTTCCCTCTAATTATAGCCTCATTATCATGAGATGTATAAACAGAACCAATCTATTTGTCTCGGAAGGTCCTGTTTAGCCCTGACCGGTGGTATCAGTGGATTTTGTATTTTTAACCCGACTGTTGTTGTAATGTTTTAGAGCGTATATATTTAGAAGTCAAGCTCTGAAAATCCGTCCGTTTCTACAAATATAAAATGCTTTGTCCTGAATGACTGACAGATCAACATACAACCTAAACCGCTAATCGCAGAGACCTGAAACTTGGAGGGTGTGTTCTTTGTATGACGTAGGCATCCAATAAGAAAGGATTTTCCAAAATTCTACACCTAAGGAGAGAAAAAGGGGGGCCAAGTTTGTATGAAATTCTGTCATTTTTTATTTTAATTCGTATAGCCCACGCGGGCGAAGTCGCTGGCGGAAAGCTAGTACCTATGTAATGTAAATCTCATTATATAGTAAACCAATCAGTTGCTTGCAGAACATTCGGACTCTCCGATGGGCATTTGTTGAATTCTGTAGCTACAATAAATACCCATCTATACTATAAATATGACAATCATAACCGACCTCCCATAAAAAAGGAAATGAAAAAACGTATTACAGTTAAATATAAATAAACTTTACAAAACCAACAATCGAAGCAACCAACTCGATTTATTATCGAAAGTGCTCTCGAACGATTTACGATTCTTTCTAACATAAGAGCCGATTGAACAATGGACCCGGAAAATTTCGCCTACGTCGTAACGGCATCCGAATCTGTTTGTATGTTAGCTCTAACCTCGGGAACAACAATGCATGATTAAAATGTGCGTACACAGTTTATATTTCAACACAAAGAAAGTTATTACCGACTATTGTTGGATAAGAGTTCGTGCTTTCGTAAGGCTGGCTACGGACTTGCGATTGAGCGATGCGAACTTTTTTCTGTTCTTTTTTTTTTGGTTTGATTCAATTGATCGTGAACATAAGGACAGAACTTGAACTTTGTTAATGCTAATAAGCTCCTAGTTAGCTAGCACTTATAATAGATTGTTTAAGATTTTGAATGGTGATAAAACAACTTGGGTTTTCAACCTTTTATTTTAGGTGAATATGTTGCATAAAAATCGCCAGAAATTATGATTTAACTACTAATATTTTATTTTATTTTTTAAAGCTTTAACGTTTTAAAATGGCGTTGAGTCGCGAGCGTGGTGCGCGCCTAATTCATGCCATGTACAATCACGCAATTATGTATCTTGATTCAACATTAGCTCAGAGAAATATTCTCTATTGACGCAGTATCAAGCTTGTGGAGTCGCGAGCTTGTGGAGGGCCTTATGCAATCGGCGTGCAATCACATAATTATGCATTTTGATTGAACATGAACTCTAGGAAATATTCTCTGTCAACATTGCCTGCAGCGATATTTATAAGCTTTTTTTACTTAATTATTGCGATGCAAGTAGTTGATGTACTTATTTCATTGCAAGAGAGTTTTCTAGGTAGACACTAGATGGCCACAACATTAATTGATATATAGTAATTTTATTTTAGTCGCAAAGTCGGTCATGTGTCGCCGTCCTTATCCAATCGGCGCACAATCGCACAGTTGTGCATCGTGATCGGGCATTAGTTCAGGAAAATGTACGCGCTGCTGATCTCGATGCGAGCACAATGTGGCTTAGACACAGCTTGTATTCTCTACCTGAATAGAATGCCTGGGTAAAATGTGAGAATGTGGAACTGTGGATAGTTAGAATGTGAATTGTGTGGCCACAATACAAGTAATGGCGCTTGTTGATTTAGGAGTTTGAGAGGTATTTGTAGGGCTACAGTACGGCATATGAGCTGTGCCCGCTCTGAAGTTAGTCATTTGCTGTGCAAAAGCATTTTTTTTGTAGCAAATACGTTATTGCGTATCTTAAAGGCTAACTTCAAACGGCCACGTCTCGTACTGTACCTACTTAACGATACATTCGTTTTTGATATGAGACCTAAAGTACAACCACTATTTTTGTATTAGAAAACGTACTTATATGGAAGGTTAAATAGGCCCAAAATCAACATGTGAAACTTTTTTTTTATGATTACAAGAACTATTGTTTCATGTTTATTTTGCATGCAACTTTAAATTGCATATAAGGTAGATGCATACTTAGGAATTCCTGTGGCAGGATGACTGGATGATGAGGAGGCGACGGGCAACAGATGAATCTAATAAGCTGCCTAAGACCGAGATGGTTGGAGGGAAACCTACATTCGGCAGTAAACAGTCAGGTGCCAGAAAGTCTGACAACCAGTCTTACCAAGGGGTATCGTGTTACCAGGTAATAGGGTTGAGAAGGTCAGATGCTCCATGTAAAACACTGGTACTCAGCAGAATCTAGACAGACTGGAAGCCGACTCCAATATAGTTGATAAAAGGCTAAGCAGATTCTGATAAATATTTTTAATAAATTGTTAAAGCTTTCCTTCCTTATTTGTCAAAAATCTACAGTGGGTAATAAAACTTCTGAGATTCTATTTTCCCAATGCATTCTCCATTTTGTGTTTCTTTTGAACTGGAATACAAGATATGACACATGTTCTAACAGAATACTTTAAATGTACTCAAGTAACTCTTTGTCAGACGTGTGGGTTTGCCATTGTATGCTTTGACGCTAGATATAAACATATTGTTTTTATTGCTTACACGCCGTGCATATTGTTACAACTTTATTTTTCGGCATGTTATGTTAGTCTGGTTGTATTGCAAAAAGTTGTAGGCAGGTATAGTAGACCGTGTCGACGGCGCGTTTGTTTTACGCGCGCCTCAAAGAGATGTCAGCATAATGTGACAGGGCATCATAGGCATAGGAGACTGGATTATTTAGCTTTACGTGTGTCTTTAAGGTTTTTTTATCAATAGGGATTGCGCTGGACATAGCTACTCTTTGGATATAAGGCTATGGCTAAAGGACCTATTGATAACTGACAAAAGGACCAACTTCACTACAGTAGCATTAATTGCTGTTATACATAATAGAAATCTGTCGATCGAGGAAGTCCTAGATTTAATCAAAGATACTAGAAGTTTTTGTAACATGAAATCCCTAACTTCGTTTCGAAATAAATATTATCATATGAATTTTTAAAATAGCGAACGTACTACTGAGATAAACTTGATTTTCGCAAAGAGAGTCTCATCTTAATTTCATCTCCCAAAAATGCGATTATACAAAATTGCTAAACCAATCAACTTTACCATGCTTCAACCGGCTAAAGACACCAATCAATCTTGAATCAAGCATCAGGATTCATCGCTCCATCTTACCTGATATAAATCAAGGTAATCTCATTAAATATAAATGTTAATATCGAAAAATTCTTGTATCTTACAAGCCATCACCGGAGCATCCACGCGTCCTGGGGGAAATCAGCCGAGTGTCGAGCTGCCCTTAGCCCTATATTGTCTGGAACTGCCTTTATATAACTGATTTATGGCTACGTGCTCGGGGTTACATGTAGTTGTTAGCTTTAAGGCATGTTTACATGGACGACTGTTTTATTGCGGCGTCGTGAGAGGTCTTGAACATCAACAGTAATTGATTTGATAACTCTTCTAAAA
Source organism: Pyrrhia umbra (assembly GCA_963891755.1). NCBI lineage: Eukaryota > Metazoa > Arthropoda > Insecta > Lepidoptera > Noctuidae > Pyrrhia > Pyrrhia umbra. The sequence goes on along the minus strand of OY982929.1, from coordinate 1,102,660 downwards.
TTTAACATGCGCTATTTATTATAATGGTCATGCATTTCCACTCAATTTTGATTTATAACAATGATGTTTAATAGTATTTTTGATAATAAAAAATGAACTTTTCAAATATCATGAAAAAGTGATACCTACCTACATATATCTATGGTTCCTCAGTAGTTTCATTTAGAAGGAGGTTCTCCTATTGGCTCTCAGAAATAAAAGCACATATACGTATATTAATGTACTTTTATTTTTAAATAAATATAACCAATAACATTTATTACATCACAGGAGCAGGGTATCTTGAAAACACAATTCGATTGCGCGGCAAAAGCTTCACAGACCATAGGCAGAACGTCGGCCATTTTGAGTCTATGGTCGGAGATAAAACCTTTGCTCGCTTTCCTAAATTCAATTGACATCCCTTAAAATATAAATAAGTATAACTAAATGAATATTATACTATTTATAACAGTACATGTCGCCAATTAAATAAATGTATTTAATTTAATTTCGCGACAGTAAGCTTAATAGGCCTTATTTGTGCGTTACATAATAAGTAATTTATTCATTAAACCAATTGAAGTAACCATAAAAGTAGGGTTGAAGACAGAGTTTGCATATAAAATAAAATAAGTTTAATTATTAAGTTTTAATAATTAAATTAGTATCAGCACAAGTTTAGTAAATTACGTTTTGAATAAAAATAAAAATATTTTTATTAATCTTGAGGGAATGGTCGGTCAAAAATGATTTTAGACAATTTTATTAACGGTATTTTTATCCTCATTTTTTATAATATGGTCCTTAGTGCGATCGCTTTAGACTTTCCTTTTAAATTGATGTAAAATACGTCATTGTTACCACCCTGAATAAATAAATTGGAAAATAAAACAATATTCACATATATTATTAAATTCAGTAAAAATACAAACTGACTATACTATAAATACAATTACGTTCAGATATTAATATATTTTTAGACATTTAAATTGTAATTTGGCGCGTAATAATTATTTAGGTAAACTTTGAAAAAAGAACATCGTTACTAAATTGACATTTGTGTTTTTTTTTGTTAGCAGCTAAAATATAAAGATTACAGTCTAGTGCGCCAAATTAAAATGTTAAATATACAAATTATGAAATCTAAAGATATGCATAACTAGAAACAGGTTAATAGTTCATTCTACAACTAAATACACTTTTTACAATCCGTAGTACGTTCAAGCGAAACTTCTAAGTCGTTTTTTAAATATTTACTTTATCTATAGATTACGTTCTTTTATTTTTGAAAAAGTACAATAACTTTAAATGCTGGGTCAATGCTACGCCACTCAATAAATGGCCAGAGGAGTTTGCTTTTAAATTTTTATCATAACAAAATTATTGAAATATTTCATTTTTTATTACTTTTTTTAACTGCGTTTTCGGCCAATTTAGTCTGACCGTTCAACCGGTAACATTGATTATTGTAAAATGTTCCGCAGTCAAGTTGATTTATGCCATTGTATAGTTGGCGGGCGCACAGATAGCATAAATAACTTTGACAGATCAATTGTACATGATTACGCATACTTTCTGACATTATTCACCGATTGAGATGTTCATATTTTTTTTTGTATTATGAATGAATACCTTTTGTTGTCATTGTATGGTTCTTTTTGAGATTAAGTTATGTTTGTAATATTTTCTTTGTAGAAAAAGCAGATTTTTAAATACGAAGTTTTTAAATATGAATAACTTTTGACCACGATTGTACTTTTTCAAAAACCAAAAGATTCTTATTATTATTTTCCTTAGTAAAGCTAGTAATACTGTACATACCTTAGTTAGGCTACGCATTTTGTTCAAGTTATACCCTCAACAGAGAAGATATTTCACAGAGGAAACTAAGTACTCTATACAAAATAAAAAATGTTACTTTGGCAAGATCTAATATTTAAATCATTTAATTTACAGAAAAATAAAAAAGAGAAAAATTACGAACACATAGAGAGATTGTTGTTTTTAGCTTAATGTGTATAAAATCTAAGCGCTAACGATATAAATTAAACACTTAACCTTAGTGATAAGATTTATAATATAAATGAGGTACGTTAAACCATTGTGACTATGTGGTGATTCATCTTCGAATGTGTCCTACATCTAACGTGTACAATCGCGCACACAACTCATGTCATCTGTCAAACTGACATGACACAAATGTCATTTTAAACTGTCATGTTTTTGTGATGATATTTGTCATTTTATTGCTTTATTGTAGAGAGTTGAGTAAAATAACTTTTTAAAATCTAAAGAGTAGGTATTTCTCAAATAATTTCTAGTAAAATTTTTAGAAATTACAAAGTTCGACAGACACCATGACGTCATGCAGCCACAGCACATAAAAACAATATCAACATTAGCATTTTCAATATAAAATAACAATTATACAAAAAATGCAAGAAATGGAACGATACAATTAAGTTTTGCCTTATAAAATTAAACTATTCAAAATAAATAATAATAGTAATGTACATTTTTGTTCAACAAAATCCTAGGATGGGGAAAATTTCAAAGTTTTTTTTATGTAGACTGAGACACGCGTGATTTGGTACATTCGGCTATATAAAAATCAATCATATATAATTTTTACAAATAACTTGATCTTCAAAAGTACGTATAATAAATACGTCAAAATGATCTTGTACGTCAGTAGATTAAAGTTTCTAAGAAAATCCATTCATAAATTATTATTGCTTCAAATAATATTGATGACTAAAACCCAGTTTTATCATACAGTTTTTTAGTAGCTCGTACCTAAGGACCAAATCCCGCGCACGCCAGCAATGTCTCTTGCATTTTTGGCATAAACACTTGTCGTACATAACAGTGATACTACAGTTATAGTTATCATTAACGTTATTCCTAAAACGGACTAGGTAAACGTTCGAATGTCTCAGGAATGAATGTTGGATAAAAATGGACAAGTTTACATTTTAATATATTATTGAAATAGGCTATATCGAGTGCCAAAAGTTAACTATGACGAATGTCTATTGATTAAGTATTAAGTTACATTTATTATTTAGAATCTAGACAGTAAATGGAGTTGTAATATTAGGCCTAAGATTTGCCATCACGGTATTAGTTTTTATGAAAAATTAGGCTTAATTTTCGATATGTTTTCTCCATAATTTGCTGTTAAACAAATAGACAAATTAATTTTACATTTATATTATCAACAAATATACTTAGTTCTACGACACTTTCATTGTGACTGTACTTCTGTATAACAACTATATTTAGCAAACGAAGGATGACGACATACTAGCGGGAATTGACATAAAATCCGTGTCTAATACCTAGAATAACTTTAAGATACACGAAGATGTATTGCAGAGCGATTACAATCAGTCTTACGATATATCAACATTCATCCCTGATACAGTTATTGTAATATGAATTTAAATATAGACAGCACGTATATGGCAGTAACAGTTAAAACAACTACGTTTATCAATTCACGTATGTTTGCAACGACGGATTACGACGAGAACAGAGCGCTCTCATTGGTTGCTTTATCCCCACTATTCCAAGATGGCGGCCCGCTAATGGCAGTTGATCGCGCGCCGCTGAAGCCGACGGATGCGTCGGTGCCAGTCGTCGCGCCACTCCAGTAATAGTGTCCTGTCGCCGACTGTCAGCCCCGGCAAACCAGCTGACACACCCTCTTTTTCCACTCCTAGGATTAGGTATGACCTAAGAGGATAAAAAACACCATTAAACAAATTATTAAAACATCCACTAATGGTTTTTATTTAGGCAAACAATAAATAGCTTGAATAAAAACGTTAGGTTTATTTAATACCGTAATTTGGTTGAAGTACTCTGAGAGAACTTAGTGATGGCTCGTTGAGTCCTAATGCTTTAAATTATGGTTTACATCTATTGTTAGATGGAAGGACCGAAGCAATTTGCGAATTTGTAAGTTCATTCAATTTGCAAAACCTATTTATTTTCGCTGCTTCAGCATTTTTGAGAAAATCGCAAATTATATAAGTTTAATGGCAGGGTATTTTCATAGAAGAAAAAATACTTTTTATTTAAGCTTCTTATATGATTTAATTTGTAGATATAGTTTTTTTATCTTATTTAGTTTTAGTTAGTCTTAGTTTAAAATCACATAGTACCGGTTAGCTGTCCAACGAAGCTTTAGCTCTCACATGAGTCCAGTTATAGACATCATAGCACGGCTTGCATACAAGGTTAATTATATTTATATGTTACAATTTTTTTGTATGCTGAAGATGGTTAGCTTCCAGCTCAAAGATGAAAGCTACTCACTTATTAATCTTGATCTTAGGGCACTTGCAGGCGAGGTCCGCGGCGCGCACGTGCAGGGCGGTGGCGCCGCGGCGCAAGCGGCTGCGCGGCGCGCGCTTGTACACCGCCTGCACGCTCAGCGCCAGCCGCACCCACTGGTCTCCCGCCGCGCTCGCCTCGCGACCCACCACCTTGCCCATTATGACTGCACAGGGAATATGTTCATTAGAAAACTTTTACTTTGTCAAGTCAGATACTTTCTAAGCGTATCTTGGACACCATTGACTAAAGGTGCAGGAATACATCGTGTAGAAAACTAGACTTAAAAAGTCTGAAATTGCCAATCCGCCTTGAGCAAGCGCGATGATCAATGAATAGAAAAGGCATGGGTTTTCTATACAAGAGGCGCTTGACCAGCAGTGGGCCAATAAATAGGCCGATGATGAAGAAGACTAGTGATGTCAGAGGGTCTAGCACGAGTTTTTACGTATCTTAATAGTATCGTTAGCGAAATCGTTTTGTTTGCGACAGTTGTCAATCTGGACTTACCAAAAATGTATGACAGAGGGCCTACCCTCTGTTTCCCAAAATATTATACTTTAAAACAGAGTGCGATAGTTTTTTCATGGATCAGATAAAAAAGGATATCCATAATTTTGCTAGCTACACGAGAATAAAAACCAACATAAGTAGCTTTATTGATAAGATCGACTGTAGCAATTTGCTTACAGTTTTTCACCAGTTTCGGAGTTTTCACCAGACGGAAAGTAGCTAAAAGATAATAATTACACAATGCATTGATCGTTTTATAAGATAAATAATAACAACACTAATGCAATGATGATAATAAAGATGTCTTTTATTGCGGGAAATGATGCTGATCTAAATAAATAGCTAATCTCGCCTCTTTTTAAAGAGTCGTTCCTTATAAAGATTTCTTTTTTTCTGGGATTAAAAGTTAAAATTGTTCACAATCTACTATTGTGTTCAATAAATATGATACTTCTACTGCTGCTGTGTAGAAAACTTTATTGATTATTCAGGAATTTATCAAAGTACTGTAATAATGATGGGTGGGATCGAGATCACTGGCAAAATACGGTCTGGATGCTCAAGGAAATTGCGGCTCCGAAATTTCCGGGAATGGATGGGCGCTCAATTCTCTTATTGATCGAAGGAAGGATTTAACTAACGCTTGAACGTGAACTGTCCCGCTTTGCATAAGACAAAGATTGGTGACCTTCATTTGAAGAAAAGGAAGATGATGATGATGAAAGTACTCACCGTAGTCTCGGCTGCAGAACTTGTTGAGATTTAGAGTGCGAGCGGCGGCGCGACATCGGCCGCACTGCTCCGTTGCTGTTTTCACATACATCATCGTCAACACATGATTATTTTATAGTAAATACTTCATTGTTATGATCAACACTACCTATATTATACTGGATTAGTTCATTGACAGCTATTGTTTAATTTTTTTTCAATATATTAGTGTCTTTAGCTGTTTCTCTCACAGGATTTTTACTTCTAAGGGAACGTTAGGGAACACTTATCCAAAAATTTTGGACATAACAGAGTCATTGATTATCATAAGCAACTTTACTATCACTATGATCATCGCTGGGTTTTTTTAACAAAGTTTTAAGTATAGCATTTAAATAGGTATTATAATATTTGCATAAAATGCAACGTTTCATTTCCAAATAAAGAAACTTGAAAGATTTTAATGATTACCTCAATTAACTATAATGAAGTTATTAATTTACATATTATGATTATTAACAATGTTAAATATGGTCAAGATTAGGATTTGATTGAAATGATGATGACTATAATATTAATAAATAATAAAATGAAAAATTATGTTAATATGAAAGGTTTACCTCTCACTCGGCACTGATAAAATAAAACAAAAACAGTTATGAGTTTGACAGTGGATGACACGGAATAAGCTTGAAATTAATTCATAAGATTAACAATACGACATTAAACATTCCCACACTACGGATTCTATTAACACAAGTCACCATGAAAATACGATAAAAGTTTACACACTGCATTAACCTTGAAACCGTTTCGGTCCTATGATCCGAATTTGTGATTTTAGTTTCCGATCAAAACACTATAGCAGGAAATTTGAAACAAGTATTTATTTTGAGATTCAAACATTAATTTGTAACATTTTCGAAAACTTTTAAGAGAATAGCCAAAACTATTTTCATGGTGTATTCAATTTAGTTGAGTTATTTTTTAAATCTAATAAATGTTAATGTAATTTCGGTATGAAGTTAGTCAATGTGGTATGGGAATGGATTTCTGAAACTTACTGCGTTTTAATAAGTTTAAGGGGTTTTTAATTTGTTGCAAAATGATTCAATTGTCACTTGTATTAACACCATGAGTTTAGGTGGTGTTAGTCATCGCCTTTGCAACAGTGAAAACCACTTATCATAACACAGTAAGATAAATAAAATTAAAGTGCAAATTAATAATAATGTGGAGTTGCTGTACTGTTTAAATATTTATAATATTACAGTGATACTTTTCCCAGCAAATTCAATGGAAATTAAATACTTTTTAAGCTGTAGGAATTTCCTTTTAGGTTTCTTAAGTAACAAGTGACTGCTTATTATAGGGTATCAGTAACTTGTAAAATTTAGAGCCTGCGTTAACGCAACTCAAGCAACATTGTGATTTTAAACACATAACCATACCATAAAGTAAATTTAACGATGGCTATGCAGCAATAGATAAGTTCAAGTTACATTACTGTTTAGCTAAACTTTAACTTAGTATTATTATTTTCTTTGTTATAAAAATGTAGACATAGGTATATTTTTGATTAAATTATGTTTGATTGAAAGTAAAATTATTTATTTTATTTCTACCGCAGTACAGTAAGCTCCTAAACACAGAGACTCAATCACATAATACTATTTTTAATTAGTATTATTTTTCTGGTACATTAAAAACATTTGGTCCTAAGATAGTTATCAGTATAAAATTTCGGCCCTAAAGACCAAAAAATGCTTGAATTTTTACCATTGTCATGTTGTATTTCAACTACAATTCTGAATTATCTGCAGTTGGTCTGTTTCTTAGTACACTAGAGCTTTGTGATTGAGTATCGGTGGTCATGCAAGTGAGTGTGAGGCGAGAGTGCATGAAGGTACACTTACTACTTACCGCGGCCCGGGTCGCCGTCCACCGCCTCCATTGCTTGCACCGCTGTCACTACCCGTGGTATACCTGAACAGAAGAAATTTTTACTCAATCAGAATCACCGTCATATAAGGGGGCGTGGGGAGTTTGATGCGCTACTTTTTATTCCCGACAAGCATTATATCAAGGGACTGTGAGTGCAGCTTAACCTTGATCGATGGACCTGTGTGGCTGCTATTTAGCCACAAGCTCCTAAGATAACTGAATTATAAGAATAAGCTCCTTAATAATCTTTCAGTTGTTACCGTGCGATAACATGAGGTTTAAAGACCAATTTTAATTTAATATACGTCTACGTCAAATTCAATACAATTCGCGCAATATCTGAATAAAAATAAGGTGGAAAATCCGTCGTATTGTCTCTTAAAATGGCATTGCTATTACAATAAGATTTGATGTCATCAGCCCATAGGAAGTTGCTGCAAGTCATGTACTTGAACCTACTCTTAGGTGCCTATCCTTCAAGCTTAAAGTTTACGGCCTAACGTAAACCGCGCAGCATTTCAGGAGTTATTTCAACACAATTCAATTTCCTTACACGGTGCCATGATCCGACAAGATGTAACCCTGCGTCGGCATCACAAAGTCTACCACTTACACAGTTACGACTGCAAAAGTAATGGCTAGTTTAGTGCTTACAATCACGATACCTCACCTTTAAGTGACTTTTAACGCGTGGGATTATCACCAGGTGCAGTCTTGGACATTTCTTGGTTCACACCTTATCAAGGACGTGGGTAGAGTGAATAGCGCGAATAGATCGATTCTGTACATGAATATTGTATCTATTTTTGAATATTTAAAAGTTTTGTTTTAGTATCAAGCTTACTTTGGACTTATCTATTATAACTTGATAATTAGGACTATGAACTTCACATTAGTATTTTGGTCATCGCTCGCTGCAACCTTTCAAAACGATTCAATGTTTAAGGTACAAATATACAGTATTTCTGAACGAGCTAATGGTAAGACCCCTGTACGTATATCGCGTATGATTACTCCTGTCTATACATTCAGTCTCTGAGATACAGCTGATTGGTTACCTCAAATAGATTTCTTTGGTAACTTGAAAGGAATTATTCTCTAAAATATTCGGGAAGATCTTACGTATACAAGGTGCGATGTGGCTGCGAGACTGCTGGTATCCTTTGGCGCAGCGGTTGCAGGTGGTGCCGGTGACTCCGTCCTTGCAGGGGCACTGCCCACTCGTCTGGTTACAGGTCTTCCCGCTTGCGCCCACGGGGTGGCAGTCACAAGCTGGTGGAAAAATTGCGAAGTTTAATCATTTACGACCTTAATATTGTTATACTATATTGAATTACTTTAAAGTTGAGAAGTTTTAAACAGAGAATCTTAGACGCATTGGTTTCAACTTTCTAAAGTTTAATTGCATCCAAAGGTTGTGTAGAAGAAATTGCTCCCCGCCAAGACTTTTTATTGTACCTGTGCATATTGTTTCCTTACTGTGGTTACCCTTTTTTTGTGTCAGCCTCTGTTTAGTGTAGGAATAATACAGATAGATTATTCTGTACCTACTTTTCAATTTAAAATAACTCCGAATGAGATATCGGTTACCATTCACATCAAACCTACACGTTCGCCTGGCGTCGATTGAATTTTTCACCGACTGGGCCAGATTCGCACGACGAGCCGTTGTCAGATGGGTAATTGAATCACGAGCTGTACACTCGAAACGGTTTCCTAAAATTCTCTGACTGAACCAGTATCGACTTTTCTGTTTCAGCATCAATATCGGTTATTGTATTAAAAGGGAAAGCCATCACGAGAAAAAAAATCGGCGATGACAGGAATTTTGCGTGATATTTGATGACGCGTAGAAAAATATAATTTTTCACTGTCGCCTTACTCAGAGGCGACCGAACTTCCTCAATCAATGTTACATAAGCAACTGATAATCTCATTTCCCATCATAAACAAGGAAGAAAAAGATGCGGCCATCGCAAAGAAGGAAAAGAAAACTTATTCCTTTTCTTTATTATTACATTTTTTCTCAAAGTAAGTCTGTTGTCGGGAAATAACGAAGTCTTAAGTTCTTAACACAGTTTTCTTGGCAGGCAGTTTGCGTTGTTTACCAAGTAAATTAGCTCGACAGTGTATTTGCGAGCTGTTCTTACTTCGTAGCTTCGTACTTCGAAGTTGGACTTACTGAACTAATATTCGCTGCTTCATGAGTGTGATGGGGACTAGTTTCGTTAGGATGGAATAGTCTGATTAAGATTTTTAGGACCAACTAAAAGTTTATGTTCCCGTTCCTTCATAAATTGCAGTAGTGCCTGCCTTGTTGGTCTAGTGGTTGCAAACGTGATTGCTAAGAATGAGGCCTCTGTTTCGAATCCTGGCTGACATAACTTTGTAGGTTTTCTAAATTTAAACAAAGCATGATGTAATGGTATTACACCCCCCTGCTTGGGAGTCTTTCGTTCCCGGCCACCAAGGTAGCAGACCTTGATACAATGCCATGTCAGAGGTCGTGGAGTAGATTTCAAAAAACTATGACACTGTTTGGTTAGTACAACCTGCAGCTCACATGACAAGACTTAAAGTTATATATGACATTAATATCATTAAAGTAATTGTTTTTATTAACCACTCGTACATTCTCAAAGTAATTTCAAAAGTAAACAATCTCGATAAAACCTTTAGGCATAATTGCTAGACCGTTTCATTTTAACTAACAATAAAGTCATAGCTCGAGGGCTGACAATAAGACATAAGAAAACTCTCAACGTAATTGGCCCGTTCACTGTTAATGCAATTTAGTGCACAGTGCACACATTACATCGCAATCTAGTGAGCTGTAGAAACAAAGCAAGTATTACTGTTGCACAATCACGTTTTATTTCCCCGGTAACAACTTTATAGCATTGGCCTATAACGAGGAGTACTTTTATTTTAATGTGGTCGCGGTAATCAGTAAACAACGTCATTCTAACACTATTTCCTAGCCAGCCTTAATAAGATTTAAATTAGTCGTTAAATACTGGTGTTAAGTGCTATTTTATGTGTAATAATTTTATTATTCACTACTCTATTAGTTGATATATCAAGACTTGGAAAACACAAACGTCATATAACTACCTACCTACAATAAAAAATAAACAAAAAATATTTTCCGCTTCTGCACGAAAAATTGCCAAATCCTAAATCATTACCTATAATCGAAACTATTCGAAACAGAATTCGTTTGATTGTGCGTTATGATTTGTTATCGAGTATAAATCGATATAGTTGATTTCATTCGATAATCGGAATCTCCCCGGTGCGTCGTAAGATTCTGAACTCAATTACCCGGATGATCCGGTTCAGGGAAAGTGTCGAGTTGTGCGTTGACCCCGCGGTGGTTTTATTGCGGTCCGGGTATATGACAGCGAATTGTGATCGGAAATAATGTTGGCAATTGTATCGCCCTGTACTGGCTGGCTAGCTTGCGTATTCCGAGAATTGAGAACGGCTTTGGGAGCAGCGTCTTGTGGATACTGCTTCTGTTGAGATTTGAATGGTTTAATTTCATAACTAAATTAATAGAGCTGAGTTTTCTGATGGAAAATAACAATTATAAAACTAATATGATCGCTTTAGGAACGTTCAGTTACATGAAATAAATTATATTATTTGTTTATTATTTGACGGCATTAAGGCAAATTAACATTAATATTCGCAAACTTCTCTTGTCAGGCATGTGGTAAGTAGTGCAGCTCTTGCATCGGTTTGAATAGCCGAAAATATGACTCTCAGGTCTATGAATCGCCAGACGCAAAGTCCATAGGTAGATACGTTTATTAAAATAGAGTGTAGGTAAGGTAGTCGAGAGTAAAAAAATACTAGAAAGGTAAAATACGTGATGTTTTAAAAGTAGACTTTATAAACTTCCTCGATCCCATAATACTCAAAGCAAGCATTTCAATTCTTCCCATAAACCTAACAACTTGACCACAACTAGCTGACGTAACAATACTACCAAAGTATTCCCATTTCCATACCCCAATCTTGACTCAATCAGCGAAAAACCTACCGCGGCCGTCAAATAAAACTGAAGCGTCCCAAAGGACCAATTCCACCCGAAGGACCAACTCGATTTTCGGCCAATTTTATGTGAAAACTATTGTACCCTCAGCCACGACGATGTGACCGGGACGCGTTTACTTTTGGATTTTACGACGCCGACGTAACGCCTTTTTGTTTTGCCATTTCGATTTCTTTGAGAATAGAATTGGTTTAGTTTGGATAGGGTTTAATGTTTGCCAAGTTGTTACAGGGTGGGAGAGATAGTTTTTATGATGTTGGTAGGAATATTGTGTGTATGTTATTGCCTTTTCTTAAATAATCTATTATATTTATTTATACATGGATATAGATACCTTTTATGGTATCTGTACTTATAAGAATCCGAACACATTCACAAAATATATCCCTAAAGCTGTTCATGAGAATCACTCTAAATTGATTGGTTATATATAGATTGATCGATTTGTGCACAATACTTGTCAGTCTTGACATTATGAAACTACGCAACAAACGGTAAGCTTAAACCACGAATATTTGTTTCTAAAAAACAAATAGCGATAATACAAAGTATAACTTAAAACTTTACACCAAAAGTTAACATTAGAAATATAAAAGCGTCCATAATCTCTAAATTGATGCGTCGTTTTGTCCAAATATCAGCGTTAAACTCCGTTTAACTAAACCCAAGTATTTGTATAACGATCGTGTCTATTTGAACACAGATAGTTTCAGATTATATCTGTTTGTCTGTCCGTGGACAGGTGTAAACGGTTATCGTCAGTTTAATCTATGCTTATCTGAAGCGTTTAAAATGTTTCGGTTTAAAGTTATAAAGGTGAATGTAATGAGTTATTTTTAAGCGTTTTAATATTTTAGAAATCGTAAATGGATTTTAATGGAGAAAAGGCAGATCTATAGATATTGCTTGGAATGCTGTTAATGTAAACTTAATTAAAATATTCCCTTGGTTTTAGAGTAGATTGACCAATTTTGCTAACATTTTAGCTTTCTACACTATTCATAAATGTTTGCTGACAAATCGTGGTGTGCAATCAAACAGATACAAAATTTTCTTTTGATTATATTATCACCGTTAAAGTAGCACCGATAAATGAAAAGATAAGGGGAAACCGTTTGGCATGGCATGGGCATGTTATGCGGAGGAATGAGGAACATGTTGTGAGGAAAGTTATGAGCATGAATGTGGATGGCTATAGAGGAAGACCAAAAAAACGATGGATGGATTGTGCGAAAGATGGTATGGATAGGAAGGGGGTTACTAGTGAGATGACGGCAGATAGAGAAGTATGGAAGAAGAAAACATGCTGCGCCGACCCCAAATAAGTTGGGATAAGGGCAGGCGAATGATGATGATGATATTACCTATAATTTAAATAGAAGCTAAATACTCAGTAGTTTCTACTTTAGTCTTGATGGTATTAACGGTAAAATAATAGCTGGTCTTAGGAGGCGCCAAGTTTATAAAATATGTAGTTCTATTAATTAAAACAAGCTCAAGTCCATTTTAATGGGTTTTCAAATAATGTTGATGATGTTACAGAATTTTATTGCTATATTAAATAAATTACTGTTTTATATTATGCTTATTTCAAGGAGCAAGTTTAAGGAATTTATAATATGTAATGAAACAGAGGCATTTAAAACCAACATTATCTTCCCACCGTAGAATATATAAAAACTAGCTGCTTCCTACGGTTTTACCCGTGTCCTGGCGGGATTACTTTAAACCGTAAAGTCTAGACGATTAATTTACCGATCTGTCAATAATAATGTCCCACCGAAATTAGATCACGGTCGCTTATCACAACGGAGACTAGCTTTAATACTAGACTTTATCTACACTAGCTTTCCGCCAGCGACTTCGCGAGGACATTTTTTTTACACCTTGGGTTACATTATTCAAGTTTTAGTAGGGATCCCTAATTATTTCTGGAAATAAATATAGCCTATGACACTTCGTAAAGATGTAGCTTTCTGACGGTGACAGAATTTTTAAAATCAGTCCAGTAGTTTTTGAGTTAAAACCCTACAAACGATTTGATTTGATGATTTCACAGAAATAATCATATGCGCAGACACAGGTGCACTCTGTTCTTCCCCATTCTTACAGTCAGGCAATAAGATGCAACTGGGAAGAGATCAGGCGCAGGACAACCGGCTTTACGTGCTTTGTACTTACGTTTGCAAGCTTTCTTATGCGTGATAGGCTTCGTAGGGTCCCTGTAGTATCCTTCGCGGCAGTAGTGGCAGTGCCTGCCCGCGGTGTAGTGCCGGCACTTGAGGCAGACGCCCCCGGAGGCCCTGCCCGACAGCTTGTACAGCTCCATGTTGAACCGGCAGCGACGCGCGTGCCCGTTGCAGTTGCATTCTGGGGAAGATTGAGAGGAATCAGTCAGGATCGGTCAATGCTAAGAAGCTTTAGTGTGATATTCCTTTGTTACTGTTGAGCTAACAAAGACCGACACTTGCGTGCCAACTGAATGGTCAGATCCACTCGAATCTGTACGACTCTTTCTTCAAAAGGTCAGTTCAGACAAGAGCCTACATTGTACATCCATGATACAATTACATTATGTCTGGACCTTAAAAGAGACTTGGAGTCGTACGTGAAAAAGTTATTTTATATCTATTTGCAAAACAAATACCATTAATCTCGAAAATGTGCAGTTTCCATACGAGAGGTGGAAAAAAACAAGGGAAGAGGTTAGGAACTAACAATTTCGTAACAGCTCGTTCAAAGTTGACTTGACGATTCTTTTTTGTTTTTGTGTATTGATCAGCAAATCTGTAATAATCTGATCTTACCAATACAGTTGAAAATATTATGTAAAATAAATAGGTGTGAATTACTTAAAACAAGACCGATCAATACCTTATTACGGACTAATCGATGTTAAATAGCCAAATAACTACCAAAATGGAATGGAATTTTGTATCAAATTGTCTGCCAAATAATTTTAACAGCACCTTACCCGTAGGTATTAAACCGGGCGCTTTAATACCAACACTTAATAATAGAGCTCATAACTATGCTAATATTATTCACAAACAACGCCTTATCAATTAGTATTATTCCACCAACGATTATTGTTATTGCTGCCGTTGCATTTCTACTCCCACATTCGACTGCAACTACTGCATTACACATTACAAATGTACCTTGCAATATGAACATTTGTACTACGTCTAGCAGACGTATACCTACTTATCGCTGGACCACGTCTCACAGACGTAATACCAAGGTCTAGCACTTAGGCATTAACGCAGTGACGTATGACGCCATTAACCGACCGCGGCGAATCCAAGGAGGTAAATGTATTGCGATTAATTATTGGCTAAAGACATTTATTTTAGTTTAGAATTATTTATTGTGGTTATTTGTGGTCAGATTGTAAGTTATGGGGTTATGCGATCTTTTTTGCGGTGAATAAATCTTTGATTGCAAAATGTTGTTACAGAAAAAAAAATAGTTTTACTTAGTGTCAAAGATATAGCGAATAATTATAACTATAACATAACAAGTAAACTTTGTTAAATGAAATTAATTCTCGATTCTGGATAACTATTTGTTAAAATAATACGCATATAAAAATATTAGTTCTTGAAACCTTTTAATAACTCATAACTACCTAGAAACCTAGATAAGACATACATTTTAATAGCACACATATTCCCGCAATCCAACAAACATAAAACCTCAAACAAAAGACCAAATAGACAAATAAAAAACTAGAATTTATATCTGTCAGTGTGTTGTCATACGCTGACATACAAATCATCGTCCCCGTCTCACTACAAAGGGAAGCTGGGTATTTTTCTAACAGCGCCATCTGTTAAACGTAATAGCAAACCACAGATCGACCGCTGACAGGTTTATGTGGAGGGGGAGGCGCGCGCGCAGACTTACGATCACTTTTGTAATGGCATTAATGGCTGTTATGTCTTTTGCGTCAGATTTTGATATTTTTAGCTGTCTGGAGGGCACATCTTGATTCTTGGATGAATGGTTAGATAACTCGCGAAAATGCAAAGTAATAAAAAGGAAATTAATTTTAATGTCAGTACTTATTATTGTACTGTTATTACTTCAAACATTTTAATGAATTGGTGCCTATCGTACAGTACTTTGTGATGTTAAAATATTTAGTTCTCAAAAGTCTTTTATTAGCAACGAAATAGCAGTTTCAGTACCGATTGAAAATAGGTTTAGCAATCTTTTAATCCTTTTCTGCTGATGCTGGCATCCTCGCCGATTTATTCTAAGAACAATCCCAATAGATCCTGCTCAGAGGCGCCGGTGATAATCGTCACAGACCTGCGTCTAGGGTATAAACTATCGGACCGACCTGGATTCGTCGAGTGCCAAGAATCCACCACAATGATCCGAGGGATTATAGGCATTAGCATACTTCACACAAGTCACAGTATTGCTTGGGCCGACACGTTATTGTCAACGCACAAATGTTAACGAGCTGCTTGTCCATCATCGTATAAGTAGTTAAATTAATTTCCCTGATGTGTCTGGCTCGAAGGATCGGAAGTTTTTATTTTCAGGAGGACCAATACTTCTAGGACCAAAATTAATTCGAGATATTGACATATTTTATTGCGTGAAAAAATTTAAATTTAATTTAATCAGGTTTTTTTTCCAATGTAGTTTGAACATCAAAGAAAGAAGAACCATTGTTAGGGTGCAGATGTTACGTTAATTATTGGGTACCACTTTCAATGAACAAGAAAAAACAAACGGGTTCCGTACTCTTACCGATCAACGGAAATTAAAGTCAACGGAAAAACCGGGACCGGTGGAAACTAATCGTGAAGTGGTTCGCGTCTTGATTGGAGCACGTAGCAGCCAATAAGAAGCGTTCAAAGTAAATTAATTAGAGAGGGAACTGATTGGCTGTCGGCCGTCCGGCCGGACACGGGGGCACGTGACCGGATGCCGGACGTGAGCGGCCGTATCCGACGCTACTTTCGCGACAATAAGCGCGCGTGCCGCAGAATAAAGGTGAAATGAAAAAGAAATGTTGAATGTTTTTAGTTTTTTTAGTTATTGTATGGATAATAATGTGTCAATTGATTTTTTTGGGGTAGCCTATATTTCTTTATTTGACAGACGTGTTGCTTGTAAATTAATTTGTGTATAAATTTGCTATCATATTTAAAAAAAAGGGTTTATGTTTCCATAACTTGAGTCTTTTTGCCTTGCCTCATTATTAACATAATATTAATCTAGAAGTTTATTCTAACTTATATTATAAATGCAAATTTTATGTGAGTTTGTTTATTTTTTTACGGTACCGTATGATAGACGGGACCTTGGCGACGGTTTTAAGCTACTGTTTTTCCGGGTGCGTAAAGTCGAATTATCTCTCTTAGGGCGGATTCGACCAAACTGGAATAAATTTTATTCTCGGCGTAGATCTCTTATTACTTGAGAATAAATCAATTTCACGTTTAACCAACTACAATTCGAGGAATAACGATTCTATTCGGGAATAGTCACTATACCACCATTTTGCGTGGAATAAGAAGTTTATTCAAGGAATAATAAAATGGCGTCCTATTGACTTATGCTGTCATTTTAATTCACTGACATTTTAATTTTAATTTTTTTAATTTATTTAAAGGGCTTTGTCGCTTGGCAGTTACTTTTCTACGCTATAATACGACAAATTAGAGTTGACATGAGTAATGCTACTGCACCCTCCCGTTTGTAGAGCAATTTTTTTTGGCCGCGTATTACGTTCGTTCACATTCACTTCGCTATTCGTGAGTAGCTTATCCAAGTAAAGCTATACGCTAGATTGCATGGAAAAACGACGGATGATTTAATCGAGAATACAATCGTGGTATATATTATTTTCCGCATAGTTATTCTTGTATAAATTCAGGTTTGGTCGAATCTACCCTTAGGATGCGATAAATCCACGGGAACTGGCTTTAAATTATCGAATAAGATTCAGCGCTTGCAATTGTTTCTTGCCTGTGAATATCTAGTCAGTTTTCTAACTCTCATTTCCGTCACGACTTTAGAACTTTCAAATCGATCTTTATTTCATTTTAGTATTCCATAGATATCGGCAGGTGTCTGGTTGTCGCATATATCATCAGATCGACACTTTCTCCCTTCGAGAGGGAGATTGTCTTGCACTCGGAACAATGGAATCTGTGAGTCTGTCTGTTACATAAGATTTCACTGTAAAACGGTTGAAACAATTTAGGTTAAATTGAGTATGGAGATAGATTTGAAATCCGGGATTTCATTTTATTTTTTGAAGTATTAGTTTTAATTAAGCAAAGGTTTATAGTAGGAAGGAAGAATACAGGATAGTTTTCCAGGATGTGAATAAAATTTTGGGAAACATGAAAGCGTAACAGGTCTGTCTGTTAGACAGAGTTCTTAAATATCAGAATTACAACTTGATTTATTACTTCTGAATGTAAATCTAACAGAGAAGCGAGAAGCAAACTTAAGGTGTGTTCATGCTAACAACAACTTGAATTAGCGTGAATAATTTATTGGTTAAAACGGTGATAAATTGCGCAGCCGGCAACTTGGGCTGGCAACACAATAATCTATTTCCTCCAGTTAATTTATAGCACTTTTACTTGAGATCGGTCAGAAATGGGCCGGCCAATATCTTCGTTATCGCAAGACGTAGGTAGACAATAACCTTAATTTATTTATCGCTGAGAAAACTTCTAATGGTTGTTGCTTTGTTAAGTTAAAATTAGAAATTCGAAGCAAAATTACAGAGAAAAGGTTTGACAGATTATACGTAAGAGTCACCACGGCCGTGGAACGCATAAGGTGAAGAAAATAACATAGATGGGTTTTAGTCAGAGTCTGACACTTTCTCCCACTCCGTTCACAGTGTGGCAAGTCATTTCATGATTTCCGATCACTAAAAAAGATTTTATTTGATGTGGCGGTTCTGATTAGCAATATACTTTTTTCAAAAATCTGGACTAATTGGTCTCGCCCCCTATTGCAAGGAATTTTAAGGGTCTCTGTATCTGCTCATGGAGCTCGTGGCTATTGATCAAAGTTAAGGTACGCTTGCCGTAATTTTCCCTGGATATATGACCATCTAAGTCATACCGAGACTCCCCCGTGCTTCACATACTATCCTTGCCTCGGATAGCACGTGATGGCATTGGTCCCGTCTGTCATTTGTAGATAGACAGTCGTTACGGCTCAATGGTGGTTAGACTGGCAGCCGACTCCAACATAGTTGGGAAAAGGCCAGGCAGATGATGAGGTATTTTATATAATCCTGTAACAGTCTGTGAATATCAGATGGTTACGTTTACTCCAAAAAAGTATCATATTAACAAAAAAGTGGCATTGTAAACATTTTCAAAAGATAAATAAATAAACTCGAACCCATTCATAACACTCTAAGTAGCCTTTTTCCAAAACATTAAGCCCCCTTGTCACGAGCACTATTTAGCTAAATATCGCCATACGTCGCGATGTAGTCAGACTACATAAATCACGCGGGCCCGCCCGCCCGACGCGGCCACTCTTTCTTTTGTCATTACTAACGATCCCAGTAAATGGACGGTAAACTGTGCTTTCATCAAGCTTCTGTATGATGTTTTTATGAATTCTCCTGTTTTTAGCTCTATTTTGATGTGATTTTTTGTGGATAAAATTTAATATCATCATAATATCTTAATAATTATATTTTAAAGCGATATTTGTGAACAATAGACTGTCTCTTTGGTTGCATGAAGGCCTGTGTTTGATTCCCAGACCAAACTGTTATTCTATAAAATCAGTGCTAATTCGGAAATTCTGGTTGTGAAGCTATGGAGTTTGTTGTTCTTAGCGAAAACAGTTCGAATATGTCAAGGGTCTTATGTGAGGTATAAAATCTAAAAAAAAATATCTTGGATTAAGATTTCAGCTCATTTCATTTCATTTCAAGATTTCAGTCTCTAAATAATTTATTTACCTACCATTTAGACATTTTGCTTCATAGAAAACTCAGTAGGTATTTGTACTTAAATATCAACTCTAAGTTAAACATGTAATAAGCAATAACGAACAATTTACCAAAAACGTAACGCCCCAATAACCATTTAATTTAAGAGCCTTATACGCTGAGCACATATTAATGAGATTTATACGTTCGCATCAGCGCTAAAAGTCTCTAAACTCAAGTTAGTAACAGCATTAAGTCGCACAGGGGCGCCAAATTGCCACACTCGCGATAACGACTTTATTAATTTGATTAATCCTGGCTCATAGACACATGAGCTTAATAACTTGCGAAGGTTGTGCACCCCTGTCTGCCGGATCGAGAGGAGAACAGAAGGATCGTAATGAAGTTAGCTTCATTGATTTATCTTTTTCTCTACAAATAGAACATATACATATAAAATGCTTTGTCTTGAATGACTGACGGATCAACGCAAGCCTAAACCGCTGATTATAGAGACCTGAAACTTTGAGGATGTGTTCCTTGTATGACGTAGGCATCCGATATGAAAGGATTTTCCTAAATTCTATCTCTAAAGGGGTGAAAAAGAGGGGGCCAAGTTTGTCTAAAACTCTGTCATTTTTTTTTAATTAATATGGACAACGCGGGCGAAGCAACTGGCGGAAAGCTAGTAACACAATACAGACTACCTCATAGGTTGAGTGTTGATTATGAGGTCCTGAATTTGATTCATGGGTCAAGTGAAGCTTTATTTTAACATTGTTCCATTAGGAATTTTATGGTAGAAGCTCGGTGTCTAAAATTTTCTGTTGGGTCTTAAAAATAATTTGGCAAATGTGTATGAGATATAGTTTTAGATATAGTTACCTTTGCAAACCATTGAGTAGTTATATTTATTAAAGGTAAAGTTCTATTTTAAAATTGTGCGAAAAAATAAATTTATAAGTATACCTACTGAAAGTTTTAAACCATTTGAAAGGTAGACATGTTTGTGGTTTAAAAGACTAAAAAAACTGGGGAGTTATGGCTCAATTTTATATGGAAACGTATAATTTTCGAACTCAATTCGGGCGTAATCAATTTATCTACAATTCTGTAATGTGTATGTGGTCCCTCATTCCAGGAAAACTACTTCGCATACCCCGACAAAAAGTATCTTATGTATTAATCCAGGTTAAAAACTATGTGTGTACCAAATTTCATTCAAATCTGTTCAGTAGTTTTTGCGTGAAAGACTAACAAACATATACATCCACACTGATTGTCGCATTCATATTTTGAGTAGGATAACGTTTATTTAAATAGACATATTTTTACAATCATTTCTACGCCACATTTCAAAATACGGAAAAATCCTGCAAATCGAACCTTCAAAAAAATAAATCCTCTGATATCGGTTTCGACAGTAATCTGTCCAATTCCGGGGCGGCCATTACTCATGACACTTTGATTGACAAATGAGGTCCTGACACCAGGCTCCCCTGCCTGCCACCATTGTGTTTACACTGGAATTCAGCTGATTAATATCGTTTTCAGCTGAAAAAAGTAGATTATTGGAGTTGTGATTGCTTTAGTTTGAAACGTGGTAAGTAAATAGTTGTATTTACAGGCGCTCCGAAAAAAATGTTAGCCACAAAAGTAATAGAGTTGTCGCCCTTAAGAATTTCATTCAAATCAGCTTAGGCGTTTTACCGTGAAAGCGTAAAAGACAAACAGACATAGTATCTTTCGCATTTATAATATTATGTAAAGAATCGGAACAATTCTACCTGTAAACAAAATTATTCTTACCAGTAAAATAATGATTATTTTTACTTACAATATTTATACATCGAGATGATCTCGAAAAATAAATGCCTTTGGCAATAAATAAAGTTTACCCTGCTTATTATAAAAAGGCAACTAAAATCTAAGTTAACAACCTTACATATCAGACTCCCCCATCCTTAACTTAAGCCTCCAAGGCACGTCAGGAGCATGCACTCAATCACAATATATAATATACTAAGGGCCAAGTTCACCGAGAGATAGTTACCTAATCGGCTCGTTAAATAACAATATTTTTTAACCACGAAGCGGGAATTTTCGTATTATCCACTTCTTGTCCAACCCCCGATTGGTAATCGACCGTTTTAAGAATAAAAAACCCAAATGATGAGGTATCCATCGTAAGACAGAAGTTTGATTTTATGGTAAACAGCTGTTTTGAGTTGATCGGACTGTTATCTTGTCGGTGAACTTGGGCCTCAGTACTTATAATGTAGCTTTATTAAGGAAGGTCGTACCGAAAGACAAGAAGCTGTGCGTCTCAATTACCTTCATCCCTATTTAGTATAATGGGGGTTGAAATGTTCAGAAATTAAACTAAGCTCAGTTGCTTGGAAAATTTGGGAGCTGTGACGGCGAGTTTCGACATTTGGGAGAGCATTACGTATATAATAATTGCACTTTTAGTACACTTTAGTACGCTTTCCAATTATGAATTGATCCTCTTCAAAATGTCTTATGTCTCTTCTTTGAACTAGTAACTGTGTAGTTACTAGTTCAAAGAAGCTAACTCTGCGGTTTTCCTTGCATCCATACTAAATTAAAATTTCATCTTTGTTCAGTTCATTCGCTTCATCGTGAAAGCGTTATTTTTATTTATTTCTTATCAAAACCTTGCTCCACACTAGGAGTTTATTTCTATATCGTGGGTGCATTTATAAATATACATTACACAATATGTACAAACACCCAGACCCGGATCAATATTGGTTGTCCCGTGCGGGATTCGAACCCGCGATACGCAGCGCAGCAGTCAATTGCTCAGGCAACTACGCCTATTGTGCCCTCAATAAGTTTTTTAATATTATTATCAGGAAGATTTTTTTTCTTTTTGCTATCTTCCTACTAATATTATAAATGCTAAATTTTATGAGGATGGATGGGATGTTTGTTACTCTTTTACGCAAAAACTACTAAACGGATTTGGATGAAATTTGGTAAACACATAGCTTACAACGTGGATTAACACATATAATAAGCCACACTTTCAATTCGGTTTCGTGCAGTAGTTACCTGAGGACGCGGGTGAAATCGCGGGTAACAGCTAGTTTTAAGAAAAAATGACTAAATAGATTAACCCAAAAACCAGCAAGGATGCTATTACTACCACCTATTCCGATAACCTGAATCAAAATGAGAACTCGCCAAATAGAAGCTCAAACCCGTCACCAATACCTAGCCACTTAGTCTATCCACACTGGACAACAAAGAAAAATCATCGGCTTGTAAATCACAGACTAATTTACACAAATAGTGCATGTAACGATGCATTCGTATCGGACTTAGTCTGGCGTGAGGCCAAACTAAGATGTATGGGTGTGGGTAATCGGCGGGGCACCCAGTTGGCCGGCCTAGTGTTTAGTCACCCGCTCAGATTAGCTAGATTTATTGTCTACTCATTGGATTATTGATATTTAGGTAATAGTCAGGCTTTCATCTTTTGCTGGTTGTTTAGTTATTATGCGATCAAACTTGCGTTTGATTAAGATGTTGGATGAAGAATGCTGTGGGTTTTTTCTCCTTTCGTAGTTAGTAGTTTAAGTAACTGCACATTCGTGGTATTTTTGTGTTCATTATTTAGTGTTCCTGTTGTTAACAAAGAAATTTTATTGTTTTGCCATGTTCGTACAGAGTTATAGTCGACCAACTAAAACGTATCACGGTAGCATATAGCGCATGGGCCGACACGAACTTGTCCGGTTTTTCTTAAACTGTACGAATACTTGAAAAGTTTAGAAAAAAACTGTTGAAGTAAAAAAAAACTAGTTAAGCTACGAAATGTATACACATTTCATTGGAGTTACCACCTTCATGTACTAAAGATTGCTGGTCGCATTGACTGACAAACTGATTATTTTTCTATATTTAAATCTACCAGTCAATGGTTACCCTGTTTTGCTAATAACTATTATACTTTGTAACAGCTAAATTATTGAATACACGAGTTACTATCTAACTGTGTCTACTTAATAATCTCGCCAATAATATTTCGTAGCAAAAAAGGTCCAAATTAAAACACACATTTGAACAATCGTAGATAAATTACTATTAACACTTTTCAGTAAAAAAATCCATTAGGTATCTACACATTCAGTAGTGTTCACCAAATCTTTATCAAAATAAAGCTTTAACCAAGATCTCTACGACCTCATCTTTTCTGAAGTAAAAATCTGGGTCATCCACATGCATGATCCGCTCCACAATCCAAGTGAGGAGTTGAAAGCAGGAACAACGGTAACAAGCTTGGTTTTATTTGCTTGCATTTCAATTGCAAATGTCGACTTTGTGGGAATGAACGTATTGTGTCGCGAGCCGTGCGGCGCAGACGTATGGGGGAAAGAGCGGCCAATGTACTGACATATTGTTAGTAATAGGTACAAAGAATGATAATGAATTGAGAATATAAAAAGAAAATAAGATTGTAGAAATTTAGACGTGTTTCGGGCTTATTAAGAAGAGAAAGAAGAATTATTTACAAAACGGGTCTTGCCCTAGTGAGATGAACCGATAAGAATCTGCTTTTTCCACTTTAATTATATTTTGATGATGTCCGTTTTTCAGTAGGCCTGGCATGTAGGAAATAATGCAATTGTACATTTAATGTAAGCTATTTTGAACTAAAGATCCCGAAAGAGTTGTGAAAATGTAAAAAGAAAATTCGTAGCATACATTTCAGTACATAGTAAGTGAGAAGTGAGTACATTCCATAAAAAAGTCGCTTAATTATCATTGCATTTACATAAGTATACGTTCGTGCTGAGACCACAGATTACTGATATAAGAATGATTAGAAAAGTCCCTTATTATGTGCCCAGTTAACATGTTATGACTGGTCAGTGAACACAGTCGCTGACACTCGTCTGTGTTTGAGGTTCTGAAGACGAGGGGATGAATAAACCATGGCGCTATTGTACAGCTCCTGTGGCGAGTGCTGTGATGTTTAAAGTTGGTAACATTGTAAAGGTCGAAAAGCGAGTTAAATACTGTTACGATGGCACGACTGACGTATTGAGGGCTACTAGAGGCGCAAGCATAGAGTAAGGTCTCAAGAAATGTCAAATGTAAGAGATCGTTATTGCGAGAACTTTTATCGCGGAATTCTACAAATTAATTGATGTATATCGAAAATATTGTGCCATTCCTGATTTATAATGGCAGACATACTTTACAGCTCAATAAATGTTAGTTCTTTACACGAAAAGCTTAAAATAGGTGCAAAATAAGTGGGTTTGAAAAACTTAATTATCTATATGTCCCAGTGTGTTTTCTTCAGGGTATTTATCTATCAAAAAAAAAATTGTAGAGTTCTGAGCTGTTTTTCTGTGGACTCACAGGACCTTACTCAACAGTGGCGCCAACTGGTGACCGCAAAAACGATAGCCCCCAAGGGAGCTGCGCTGCTATTCCCACACGAAGCTACAATATTTTTTCGGTTCTGGGTGTTTGTGCATGTGTCATGTACGTATGTAAACCATGATACTGTAGAAATTTCTAGGTGGATACCCCACTCTATTACATTTATGAATTGCACCATTACAATTTACATAGTTAAAAAATAAGCTTATTTTCAGTATAAATTGGATTTTTATTGAGTTCAGTCCTTGCATTACAGGTATTAAAATATTATCCAGCATTGAGCAAGCACATGCAGGATCACGAGATCACAAAGAGCCGAGTTTGATTTGGCATGTATTTGTATTAGAATTATTTTTTTTCTGAGGATTGTTCAATTTCATAATATGTATATTAAAATACATTGCTCTTTATAAAACCGATGCAAGATCACCACATATACAAAAAAAAAGATTTCTAATTATAATACAAAAGTTCTTGTTTCTCTTCATAATATTGTTAGTAATTACTTTATCCCACGTGTTGTGTAAATTATTGTCACGATTGTGTATGACGTCATTAGACGTCGTAAATTGTTACGTGTGCTGACATCTATAGGTGCATTAGTGGTGAAAATGGACGCGAAAACGAGGGCTTTGGAAGTAAAAGTTTTTTTTGCGAGCACCTATTCGTGGGCCATAAAAAGCACGGATTTTATTGTGCGCATTAGG
This sequence comes from Pyrrhia umbra, assembly GCA_963891755.1. Taxonomy (NCBI): domain Eukaryota; kingdom Metazoa; phylum Arthropoda; class Insecta; order Lepidoptera; family Noctuidae; genus Pyrrhia; species Pyrrhia umbra. The sequence continues at coordinate 1,077,042 of OY982929.1, read as the reverse complement.
TAGGTACTTTGTGTTCATAATTAATGTTCGGTTTCGTAAATGGTTTTTCGTGTTACTGTTTTACCAATTGGTTTTACTGAAGAACTCGTAACGGTAATGGATTTTTGACACGGAGGACTTCTACACATTTTTTTTGGTGTGTATTCTATTTAGAAGGCTCTCGCTCTTCAGATCTCGAATTTCGGTCCAAATAAAGGTTGTCTAGAAAAATCGCTGACCACGTTAAACACGCTATTGTGTAACTTAAAAAAAATATGTAAACGCCTTCGCTACCTCCTCCGCTCCGCCTATAACAAACGTCGCACCTCGTCTAGTAAGGAATGTATTGATCTTCCACCAGTGCGCTGATTATCTCACAAATAAATATTACATGAGCTTCAGTGGAACCTTCAAGTTCACTCCACAATGGGTTACACAGGAATTTGTCACGGGTGAGAACTTTAGCAGTTTTGTTTTTGTATCAGAGTTTTTTCAATATTGCACTTCGGATACGTTGAAAAATTGGTATTTCTTATGGATTATTTTGTATTTTTTTTTCATTCTTCATAACTTATAGACTAGGTTGGATCAAAGGTAGGAAATGGTAAACGTTTTGGTTGCCGTCTTTTGTTTCGAACTTTCGAAGTTTTTTTTTAATTTTATATTTTTCACTACGTATTTAATTTTTAGTTTTTTTTATATTTTCATACACAAAACATATTTATAATGCTGATTATGTAAGAGACGACGATATTTTATGTTGGCAACTCAGTTGCAGCGTGCAATGAAGCTGATGCTTCACACGTACATAACATTCTAAAGTTGTTATTACCGACACCCAATAATTACATTCCTTGTAAGTTTCAACACGATAGCTTGTTACTTCAAAAATAATAGATGAATGTTTAAAATTATCGGCTAACTTTATTGGGTACTTATAGTGTGGCACCTACTCCATATTTCCCTCCAGTCAGTGAACAATATTCAGAGGTGCAGGTGCATTAAAATCCAATCACTGACGCCATTAAGTCAATTATCATGCAAATAACACAATATGCACTTACACAGCCAGTAAAGTAGTTCACACCAGTTCTCAGACAATCAATTTTCAACCCTACATCAAGGAGACACAACCAAATTTACAATACAGGGCATCTAGTACATAAAGTTTATGTAAAAAAAATGTAATATCAACTTTATAACATTGTGATACGATAGCTTTTTGATAGTGATCGCGATAAAAGATCATTATTGAGTAAACGGGGTACAGGCGCGCTTAATTTTAAAAATGTTAAACTGTTTATGAGCCGTTTATCTCGTAAAATTTTAATTCATGATCAGGATATTCACAATGTACAGTCGAGTGGTGAGGTGATTACGTTTTATTTTATGACACGTTGTAAATTTTATGTGGATAGATGTATTTTATCGCAGTGCCTTACATAAGAGGCTTGTTACAATCGGTAATTAGGTATTTGAACACCAACTAAAATGTACTAAAATGCTATTTTATTAAGAAGATTCCATAGAAACAAAACGAAGTGTCGAAAAATAAATTAAATCAATGTTAAAATAAACAACATCCATGCTTTAAAAGTTTTTGGTAGGGGAATTCTCTATCCTTGTCACGCGAAACATAATTTGTTCTAGGAAATGTCGAATTATACAGCGTTTTGACATTATGACGTCATAATTGCATCGTGCTCTCTTTTTCTAGCAATGACTTTTTAAATGCTTATAACTAGGCCGTTTTTTAAGATAATGCATTCCTATTTTCACTGTTGTTAATCTTTTCGTTCATTAGTTAAGTATTTCTAATAAAAAAAAATCATTCAAATAACCAATTACTGCGAGCTTTCTCTGATTTTTTATTGTTGAAAAAAATAGTAATGACTTCTACCGGTGGTATCACCTGCTTTTAGGCACATAAAACATACTACTCAACTCAGGGTATTAAAAGTGTCTAATTAGGTATTTGACTTCCAGCCAATATGTAGGTACCTACATAAATTGAATCACATAAAGACTACACGAAAACTAAATGTGAAAAAAAAAGTTTCAGGAAGGAGAATTCGTTATTCTGTCACGTGAAACATCATTTGGTATTTTGAAATCAGCGTTTTAACATCATGACGTCATATTTTTAATCGTGCTATCTTTTTCTGGCAACTACTGTTTTAAGAATATTTAATTTAAGATAATTCATTCGTATTTTCACTGCTGCTTATATTTTCATTAATTAATTTTGGATTTTTAACAAAAAAAATACTGTTACCCTAATTGATTGGCTTTGAAGATTATCCATTAAATGCTTACTTTACCTTTTTATAACATTAGTATGAAACCACATCCTTGATGGTCTTTTCCATCCATCTTTGGAAATCTGCGATACGAAACGCATCGCAAAGGCGTTGCTATGAGAGATTAAACTGTTCCAGTTTTTTTTTCACTTTATTAAAAAAAACTCCATTGAACAGGTTTGGTTAAAAACTTTTTATCCAATATAACATTCCAATGTGATTTCAAATGAAAATCCCTTGGGAAATATCGGCTAGATATTTTTTTATGAAAACCATTTAGGTTTTTAGAATATTAAAAGCCTCCCGGCGCAATTATTCTATTTTTGAGTTTGTTAAACAAACTTTGTATTAAAATTTCTTCTTCAAAATGTCTAAACGCAGATTTCTGAGAACACAATTTTCATTGACTGTAGTGTAGCTTTTCTAGTTATTTTTTTCATAGAAGTCTACGCTTGAAAAGGGCTCAATAAGGCTTGCATTTCTCCTTCATAATTTAATAAGCTGCTTACATAGCCAAACTATTTAAAAATCCTAGTTTTCATAATAATCAATTATCAAACTTGAGAGAATTTCCGTATAAGGTTGCATGATGTTCTTCAATCTAATATATTTATACTAGCTGTTTCCCGCGAGTTCACCCTCTTCCCGAGGGAAGTACTTCACACAGGGTCCCTGTACCAAATTTTATCTAAATCGGTTCAGTAGATCCAGATGATTACCTCCTACAACCTCACAAGCTACTACTTCTTTATAGTATTAGAAGAGATGGCTTTGTTTTTGTTGCAGACTATACGTGAACAGCAGTCGCTATAATACTTGGTTTAATATCAACAGCTCGATTATTTCCAGTTTAAATACTTTTAATGCCACAACACAGCTAAACCCCGGAAGCAAAAATCATACAAGTGCCACCAAAGCCATCTGTATTAATATTGTTAATGAGAAAGTGTATGACTTGGTCTATATTTGAAAGCTTTCGTAAAGCTTAAATACAACGGGAATGACGAAAGATATAAATATAATTTGGAAGCAAATAATTGATATCAAAAATATTTAACGATTACTTTGATGTACATGGAAATCCACATTGGTGTTTCCCATCCTGGAATGGCAAAGAAAGTCAATCTATCTAGCTCCAACTATTTCAGCCAGAAAAGATAGTTTCATTTTCTAATTCAAGATTTAGATATTGTACGGTATTTTTTTGCTTTGTAGAAAGATACATTTTTATTAACACCCACCTTTTATATTGTAATTAAATTATACTATTAATCCTAACTAATGTAAACATTTTATATCGAATTTGTTCTCATGTAAGTAAGTGAAATTATGTATAGTTTCTTTTTGAGAAAATAAATTCTTCAACCCGTAATTTAGCAGAAATATAAGTTAAAAACTGATGACTTTAAATGAAAAGTCTTTACAAGTTCTTCCAATAAAGTGGAGCTTCTGTAAATAATACCTTGTATGGCTCCTGCTTACCAGAATTTATAATAGCACCTTATTACATTCGAAAGTGTGAAAAATAATAATCAAAATCAAGCTTGCCCACTCAACATTAACGCTTAACACACATCTTTATACCCAAAAACAAACACTAAAATATCGATATAATCGCTGTTCCGTTTATCGAGAATCGGTAATTGTCCACTCGATAAGGCAATCGAGTTGGTATCGATTCTTGTTAATAAGATGTGAAGAGGACAGGATATGTAATGTAGAACCTTTTTTGTAGGTAATTAGATTGGTTTGAATGCTTCGAAGAAATGGTAATAGATACTGTTTAATAGTTAACTACTAGACTGTGGTTAGCCTCCGAGTTTGTCTCCGTACATCCGTTCCAATCAGTTAAGTTTCCATCTTTAGATAGGTATAGTTAAAGTTAATTCTACGGAACCATTTTAGTTATGCGGTAATTGTTTTAACAGCCTATACTCGTCCGCTTCATTCTCAATTTGACCCACAACAAAGAATCGATCTATCCGTTAAACAACAAATTCAGAAAAAAAAAAAAAAACGAAACATAAGAAAGTTGACAAAGCTCGCGAAGGCGACAGCTGACGTAGTCTCTAATTCAGTAATATCTTTAATACCAAATTACAAAACAAATGATTCAATAATTCCAAAACTAAAAAAACACGTCATAATTTTCAGAAAAATATTAGCAACATTAAATTCGTCACCCCGCATTTACGTGCACACTATGAAAAATATGGAAGCGAAAACATACGAATTCTGTCGAAATTATGTGTGCAATTCACATTAAAATAATTAAGCCCTTTGATCGGGGTCCGTGGACTAAGAGAATTTAATATGCAACCTCCTCACATCAAAGCGAAACTCCCAAACAGAAATTAACTACGGATGTTACTTAAGTGATGAGCGATTGGCGTGACTCATCGGCTTCAAGTGCTGGGTGGCATGAAATGAGTAAAGAGGCTGTGGCTGTCATTAATATACGTATATAATATGATTTTAAATTAATTTGGAAAGTGTTTATATGTAAACCTGAATGGCAACTTAGTGCAGAGGTATTCTGAAATGTCGTTCTTTACAGGATTTGTTTACAGGCATAATACAGAGTTTTTGGGTATTTATGGTGGATAACTGATATGATGCTTTAAACTTTTACTTTTATAGAAAGTCACAACCATTTTGCAGTGATCATTTTAGAAATTGATTGAATCCTACTTAGTAATATGAACTTCGTATTTAAAATATGAGGACGATTGGAAGACGATCTTGTCAGTGTGTTTGGAGTACTGTGAGATGAGTGTGTGAGTACTTTTATTGTGTTAGCAAATGTAACTGACCAATGGTCGTTTTTGTTAATTAAATAAATAATAAATGACTCCAACCAATATTTGCTTTATATTTTTTTATGAATCTGGTATTTTCCCAGTCTGCCAGCTTGAGTTTGTAACTTGCACCACATGCTCAGACAGAGCAAATATCATTACATTCATATCCGCATTTCCAATTCCTTGGAATCATGTTATTAGATGTTTTTTTATAACCCAATGTTTTTGAGTTTGCTTTAAACACGTTCCGTTTTGGTATTTATTATTATAGCTTTGAAACGGGGAAGTAAAGTCAATATTTTTAAATGATTTTTAAACGGTTACTTGAATGTGCTACTGTTTACATTAATTTATGCGGTATATTTAAGGCAACGTGTATTTTTAAGTACTCGATAATTTACTGAGAATTAGCGTTCAATTATTTCAATCTCACTAACATAATCTGTGTCACATTTCTATACTAATTGGCAAGACAGATCCGTTAATAATGGAGCCTTAAATTAATTAATTAATAATTTCATTATATTAATTTGAGTAGCTTATATCTACTAATTAAGTATTGAATGGTGGTGGTGAATATAATGATAATGTTATTTAATAAGTTTCTCATCCCTTCTCTGTATGAGGAGAAGCCTGCGCCCAGCAGTGGGACAATATATATGCAGAAGATGTTTATATAAATCGACTAATACATATCCCAATTCCTAAACAATATTTTGGAAAAATAATATCACGGGTTTGGTTGTAGGTATATGTAGTTATCATAAACCTCTTAAACCTACCGTCCCTCAGGCTCCCTCTATTTTTCCAGGGAGCAACCCTCACTATGTCCAGTCGATATTAAACTCATCAGGGAGTTGAGGACAAACATGGAGTCTTGAGTCAACAGCTGAGGTTATAAGATTTCAAGAATATATTGTTTGTATTGAGTATTATTCAATATTGGTATTATTTTGGTTTTAGCCTGAATAAATAGCACACGTTTGATCTCTAAAGTGAATTGGAAAATGTGGAAATATCCACTAATAATATGAATGTGAAAAGGGTTTGTTGATTGTATTTCTATCATGCGGCAATAGTACATATACCTACCAATTTTTTAAATATTGTCGTTAAATCGGTCGCAGTACTCACACAGTTGTTTACGTATTTCTCCCTACAGCAAAACGAGAGTTCCTAATGTTTTTCGTGTGTCTTTATTTACTTTTTTTTCTCGCTGTGGGCGGACCGACACGGAATGCGAACTTTGACACAAGGTCCATTCAACTAATGTCAAAATCCTATCTGTAGTAAGTACATGTATAAAGATAGAAAATGACTGTAAGTTTCTTTAAAGTAAAACTACACATTTTTAAAGAAAAGCACCTGTATATAGAGGTATAGGATAATCTTGAAAATTCCTCTTTTCTTTGGGAAATCAAACGGTAATGGGATTAAGGCGCTCACTGTTAGGAAATCAAGTCACGGCGCTTCGTTAGGCCGTGTGTACACAGACTGCACCCGCCTACAGACAGGTAAATTATGTGTATTTTACTACTGTGTGCTCTGGGGCTAAGTCTGCCGGAGTATTTGAAAAAGGAATATCAGGAGGGGTTCACTTTTTTTTCCTATTCATGTTTTGAATTCTACAGTACCATTTGTTTTATGAAAGATGGTTTGTGGAGTTATAAAAATATTATATTGGTATATCCCAAGGAAGCCATATGTGCAGCAATGGCTACAGCACATTTGATCATTTTGAGTCTGTGGGCCTAGCACGAATCACTTTCGAAAAAGTATTCGTATCGACAGCGATTTTGAAATGAAATATACTCGCATTTTACGAACTATTTATTTAAATTTATGACTTTAATCATATCTTTGGATGCTGCAAACTGGTATTTACATTTTTTTAACTTAAATTTTGCTCTACTATGGTTGTATTTATGATTCGAAAATCACATTCGATACGAATACTTTTTCATAAGTGATTCGTGCTATGCCCAGTGAATAGGAGGGAGGAGTCTCTATCCATCAATCGGTCACAAAGAAGGTTTTACTCGACCAAAGGTTTAAAAATAGAACCCTACGCTTAGCAGTCAACTTATAAGAAGAAAACCAATAGAGGCAGGTTTTAGAAATGTTCCAGCTTAACTTGTTTCAATATATAGGTATGTATGTATAGGTGCCGTTTAAGTATAATGTGTGTAGTATGCTAACTAGTTTTAAGTTTCATAAAAAAATAGAAAAAAATGATTTGACTTTGATGCTAAGAAAGTCACGTACTACATCAACACTAATGGAACAAACCATTATTTTAACTTTTTCAAAATTAGCACGTATTCAATGAAACTGTGAACTGTTCGCACATTATTTTTTCAATCAATTCCAACATGGTTTCGAGGCGAGAGACTTAAAGGACCAATTGTTCGTTCGGCCCGCAAGCCCGTGATTACGGCTCGAAGGAATAAGTCTTAAATAACGCGGCAAGGAACACAATCTGGTATAATAAGCTGTTATTACGAATAATAAGCAATTTGAGAGCTTTAACCAGGGATAGGCGAGAGATAATTAGTTTAAAATTACTTATAAAGTAACGGTTAAATTCTTTCTAATATCATAAATGTCTGTTTGTATATTTCACGGTAAGACTACTAAACCGATTTTCTTGGAATTTGTTAATGAGATAGATGGGACTCTGGAGACGGTTATAAGCTACTTTTTATCCGGGTACTTTTTACGTGGGTAAAACCGCGGGAAACTTGTGCATGAATATAAAATAAGTGGCAATAGCACCAACAGCGTATAGAAGAGATAAACTGTTGCAATAATAGTGTTAAGTTAACAATCGTTTTATGCAGTAACCGCTTCCTGTTAACTGTCACTACATGACTTACGGTCAGAGCATTGTTAACTCGCAAATAGGCATTTTAGTTACTTATTACGGGATAAGTAGAACGGAGCCAATGGAGGACCTAAGTTCTAAGTCTTAAGTGCTAAAAGACCATCAATTTTGTTACTTTGTATTGTACTAGCTTCCCGCCAGCAGCTTAGCCCGCGATATTTTAGCTAATGGATACAAGAACTTGATAAATTATATACTAAAACCTTCCTCATTAATTACTCTATCTATTAAAAAAAAACGCATCAAAATCCGTTGCGTGGTTTTAAAGATTTAAGCATACATAGGGACAGACAGCGGGAAGCGACTTTGTTTTATACTATGTAGTGATAATTACCAGGTCATGTCGTAGAAATATAAGGCAGCACTGTGCACATTTCTTATCGTATTTAATAAAGTTTTAATTTTAATAACACCTAGGTCCTTATATCCGCATTAAACGGGACGAACAATACTATGCTTCATAAGGATTTTTTATAGTTTTTCTCATCGGTTCTTCTCTGGACTTACTACTTGACACCGTTCTAGAGTTCTTCCTGGCAGTACCCACATTGAATTTATGTCTCAATTTACGTGCCGGTTCAATATGTCACTTGTCTGAATCTTCATGTACAATGGTAGATCAATGCACTGCATTTGTTATTGTTCAAGGAAGCTGCAGCCGAGATGTAACACGGTGAGGTATTGATGTAGGCGATTGTAAGAGTAACGCGATAGCACCGTGTAGAGTCGGACACCGTTACTATTCGGAGCGTGGCGTCCGACATGGTACAACACTAGTGTGGGGACACAGTGCAGGAGGATTCAGAATTTTAAATGTTATTACAGGTTTCTAATTTTGAAAAAAAAAAACGATTTGGGACAGGAAATTGGAGACGTTTTCGATAAAAAATACTGTTTGCTCACTTTATGCGAAAATTCAACTGGACATTTTTTACCCCAAAACGTGGGTTATTAGCCATGTATTTTTGATTTGATGCTAACTTGGACTAATCGGTAAGTATTAGTGGTTGTGTTAATTCCAAAATATCCAACTTTAATCAAAATTTATCCAAAATATCTACTTGAGTTAGATATAGAATGATACGGAACGAGTATCATATTTTTAGTTTTATTTATTTTTATATTCAGTGATTGCATCTCAAGTGTTCTGTGAAATTGCATCCCCGCTTGTCGTCCTCACTGGGACTACACCCCACTAGCGCGAGCTAGTGTTTATTTGTCGGCACAGCGCTGCGCGTGGGCAGGTGCTAACGTACAGTCGCGCGCTAACGCGATAATTTCATTATGCACCGCACTGATTACCGCGATAATCGACACTTGGTGCTATTGAAGTGATTTTGATGTAGTACTGCTTTGAGCTTCGTGATTAAGCTAAAGGTTTCGATTTGGTTTTGAATGAAAATTTGTTTTTTATGCAAATTTTCTACCTTCATTAGATTTACCTACTCAAAATTATATTTATTGAAAGCTGTCTAATTCATCATCTCAGATTTTAAATCATGTATTTTGTTTCATTTAGGCCCCTCGCCCACGACGACTTTTTGTAGCGATGCTGTCGCGCGTTTGGTAAACGCGCGTCAGTAGCGCTACTAACGCGTGTTAGTCGCGTTTGCAACACGCTACTGCATCGCGACTGTATCGATGCAAACGCGCGACCGTGTTGGACGACATTGGGTGAAGAACGGATCATTGCCTACGCTTCGGCTGCTTACGTAAAAGCAGCACCAAAGACAACGTGACTAATGTTACCTCAACGGAGTCCATCTTGCAACTGTAGCGATTGTAGGTATTTTTGTGCTGTTAGGGAGCATTCAAGTATTACGTAACGCAATTTGGGGGGAGGGGAGGGTCTTGTAAAACGTTACAACATTTTTTTATTTTAATAATAAAACTAGGGAATTAGAATCTTCCAAATCGGCAACCCTTTTCGTTTATGTTTTACGTGGAATCCCTCGAAGAAGAAGGGCAAATTAGCTGCTCTGCATTGTGCGCCATAGTGAGGCATTGTCTGAGGATGCCGGCTCAAAGACGAAGTTGATGCAAGTGTTTTAACAATACCGGAACCTTCTTCGTCTGCTCTCCAAATACCTGTAATGAAAGAGTCTGAGTGGCTGGCAAACCCGTGGACAGAGGAGCAGTAATTACAATTGAATTGTGTTTTACGTACCTACACTTATTTGATTTATGACTAAATAAAAACATATAACTTAAAAATCTCTTATTTTGTTTATTACTATTGCAAACGTAATTAATACAATAACAAAGGTATAATTTGTTGAACATAATTGTGACTTTAATGGTCACTTAAATGTTACGTAACGTTTAGGGAGGGGGGTACAGAAAAAGGTTACCGTGCGTTACATGGGTGGGAGGGAGGGTCTAAAATCTTCAAAAATTGCGGAACGTAATACTTGAATGCTCCCTTACTGAATCGCGTTTGCATCGCGACAGAAGCGCGACAGTATTGCGTTAGCATCGCGACTGAAGCTGAGCCCGTGGGCGAGGGCACACAGCTAGCGACCGCTTCGCGACTGTATCTATGCGGACGCGCGACAGCATCGCTACAGCATCGCTACAAAAAGTCGCCGTGGGCGAGGGCCCTTAACGATATAGTGATGTATGTGTGTATTACTGGTATGTGTTTGTCTTGAAATACTCTAAAATAATCAATGAATCACCATTGACGTATAGACAGGATATGAATCCCAGGTTTTAAGAGTCAAAACACTTAATCTGTGCTAATCTATCCATATTTTATTATTTGTATTAAAAGCTTACAACATACCAAAAACTGATAAACAACATTGTTATTAAATCTAATGCCAAAGCAAAAACAAAGTCACCTCTGCACGCGAGTGTCACGCGCGCGCGCAGGTGATCGCGCGACTTTACGAGCTCGTAAAGTACAGGCGCGCGGGAAAGCTTTAAATAGATTTAGGTGCACGCCTGCGACTTACTTGTGTACAAGGAAAATGCATCTGGAGCATGCGAGTATGTAACGGACTGGTCCAGTATAGCGGAGGGAATTACAAGATAAGTTTCCAGAATGCTTAAGCTCTAACACAACGTAAGTCGATATTTCCACCTATAAAGAAAGGAAATTTAACCGCCTTATTCATAATAACATCATTCGTCTGTCATTGTCTTCTTTTAGAAAATCTTTATCTGTCAAGTAAAAACTCCTAAAAAAAGCCATACACCAAATAAAATTACATCGTCCACGTAAATAAAAATGTAAGATAAAACATAAAATGAAAACTACTGAGCCAAACTATGTTAAATTTTTATGAGACTAAATGCCAACTTTTCCTCATTAAATTAAAGAAGAATCACGTAAATCGGATCATAAATCTCAGCGTAATCGGTGAAAAAAAAACAATTCAATTGAGGACTCCTCCTTTTTGATGTCGGATAATTAAGTTTGACAGAAAGGGACAAAAGAGTTTGATAGCTACAAGAGACTTATAAGACGAATGGTGTTATTATATTTCATCTTTTTATTATCTTTCATTTGTTGGAATCGTCACCGTCCTGTATAGCAGAACTTTTAAAACATTGTAAAAAAGACATGAATAAAAGGCGATTACGAAGTTCGCCAGATCAGCTAGTACGCTAAGTTTTTTCGTGTACTGTGTTTACGTAATAATTTAAATAAAAATAAAATGTGTTTGGGGCACAAATATAAAAAAAAGGCTGCGGTAATGTATTAACTTATATAAAGCGCCTGCTCAAATGCTAATTAATAAAACTCAAAAGAAAACTTGCAACCTGCTACCGACATGACTGCGTTAAAGTCCTTTCAGAAATCAAATATTCATTAAAATCAACTATTACCTATTAAAAAAATAACCGTCAATTTTAACAGCCACTAATTACTAAAAACAATTAAAACAAAACACTATCAAACACGACTTCAATACAGTATGTTTGAACAGAAGTTAACCTTTGGAAGATATTGCAATAATACAATTATCAGCACAAAGCTTTATTGTCCATCATACGAGTACTAAAACGCAACAATATGAGGAAATTGCTACCAACTGCATTATACGTAACGGGACGACGACGGGACGGGACGGAGACGGAAAATAGGCGGTTACGTTACGTCGTAAACACGTTCATGGAGCCGTAAAATGTTTTCAATCTATGTTACTTGTCTATGGAGATGAGTACCTAGGCTAGGAGATTGGGAATTTTATTGTTTGGTAACCAAATTGAATATGAATTGAGGTGTGGGAAAATATTTCAGGGTTTTTACACGTTTTTTACAGATTAAGTTGTTGTGGCCTAGTGATCAAGGCGCCTGCCTTTCGTTTACGAGTGTGCGGGTTCGAAACCTGGCAAGTACCAATGTGACTTTTTTAAAGTCATATGTACTTTTTAAGTATATGTTATACGTCACTGACTAACGGTGAACGAAAAACATCCCAAGGAAACCAGGACTTAAAAAAAAGTCTGAAATCGCCAATCCGCCTTGAGCAGTAGTGGTGATCAATGCTTATGCCTTCTCTGTATGAGAAGAGGCCTGTGCCCAGCAGTGGGACAATATATAGGCTGATGATGATGATGATTTACATATGGTTCTTAAGTCTTAAGTCTTGTTATTTCCGACGGGTTAGGATGTACCCACAGTTGGCAAGTTAAGTTAAACTACCAATAATTATATAACACGGATTACAGGGAGGGTTATTACAGGAACAGTCACAGACAGGGCAAAAGACCAGACTCCGTCATTTCACTGAGAAAATCGATTTGAGAAAATCCAATAACCGCACGAAACCAGAGAACAGTTAGTAATTGTTTTAAACACCTTTTACTTATTTTAGCTTTACTGACTGAGCTTGATTGAGTGTAATATTTATTATCTTTCATAACCAAATTATATTTATCAAATTGATTTTTTTTTCGTCTCCTAACTTAGCTTAATTATTATCTAAACTTAGTAATTAGGTACCAAACGCTACGCTTTCTTATCATCAACTTCACGCGTGGCCTGAAAACTGGCCTACATCTAGGCCAAAGAATCAGTATTGCCATCCAACGTGGCAATGCAGCCAGCCTTTTGGGCACGATTCCCGCTGACAGCGATGCGGACAAATATTTTGATGCCGAACTACTAGTTTCTTTTTTTTACACTTTAATAAAAATCATAGTGTTTTTTTAGATAGTGCATTTATTTATACAAAATTTGTATTATATCCTCTCGTTATCAAGCTTATGATTATAGACTAGTATAATCCACATGCACGATACAACACATACATTGCTAGAAATACAGTTTATAAGACTATTTGGCGGAACTAACAGTTATAACGATACTCAAAACCTCGTATTTTATCCAGTACTAACTGGTGTATTGATTTGAATACAATTTATATTCCATTTGGCTGGCGTACTGTTATCAATCACGGCGGTTGCGGCGTACCGATGCCGACGTACTGGCGTACCGTATCGGCGTGCTGTCGTATTTAATGCTCAAATTGTTTCAATTGATTGCGCTGAGCTGATTCGGCTTTTCGTGGTCAATCGATCTTTTCGATAGTTAGGGCTGTCACGAGTGGGTTTTTATTGGTTTTTTACCTTAAAATGTTGTTTATTTATCCGAACACAATATAGTTGGGTAAAGGCTAGGCAGATAGTGTTGTTTTTTATTGAGATTTCCTAACTTTATTCTTATTTTTTTTTCTCTGAGACGAGTATGTTCAGAGAAAGAAAGAAAAAAGGTTTTTCGCATAAAACCGTAAATAAATAGAAATAACAAAAATAAATAATAAAGAAACTCGTAAAACAAGATAAAAGATTGAAGATGTAAGATATAATTTTAGCTAAATGTTGTGCCAAGGCACAAGGTACAGTAATGCTATATAAGCTTTTCATATGTATGTATATCAATGGATTTTTGAGTGAAAACTAATTAATTTATATTACAATAAGTAGTATAAACACCTAATTTTAAAACCATAATGTTACCTATCGCTATTTTTGCGTTGTAAAAATAATAAAAAAATATATATATTCAATCATACAAATAACCTTTTGAAATGAAATGATAATCTTTTTCGTTGTTTGTGTAAAATAAAATGCAAAAATCAGATTTGATTTGAGGTGGTGACTTTTTTATATTTTTTTAAGTTAAAAAAAAATAATTAAAACTCAGAACGTCTCTTTCAATTTTAAAAGTAATCGTTCGATGCATTTCATGGTAAATGCTGCAACTTTCTATGTCAATTTATTTCTGAATCAATGGGTTGGAAACACGAACAATTTTGATAGACGCACATTATTAGAATCTAGTTTGCGTTTGTAAAAAATCTCGCTTAGGTTTTTAACTTTCACTTCAAATGCGGATCTGGCTATGAATGGCTATGATCCATGTATCATACCCAAATAATCCAACTAATATAATAACCACGAAATATTGGGTGGATGGATGATTGTAACTCAATCACGCAAAAAGTAATAAACGGATTTCGATGAAATTTAGTAGGTACACACCTAATTTATAGCCTGAATTAAAACATGAGATTTTATTTTCAGATATCTGGACCCAATTCTAAATAGCGGGCAGAAACTGTATTATAAATGCGAATGTCAGTTTGTTTATTTATTACGCTTTACGGTAAAACGACTGAACCGATTTAGATGAAATTAAGTATGGAAAGAATATTTTTTTGGGACGAGCCCGCCACACTATTCCCAACCACTGCAACTCCTGAAAGCCTGAATCAACAGTGGCGACCACCAGACATCGTCGAGGCAATGAAGCTCGAGTCCCAGAGTTTTTTTTTACTGTCTTGGAACCCGCAACGAATTTAATCAGAAAACGATAGTGGAGGAGTAGGAATAATAATATAAACATAATGGAATTTAATGGAATAATGGAAATACATACTAGGTAGTTCTCTCCTAATTATTTTTATGTCTGTTTGTTGCGTTTTCGCGGTAAATCGGCTCAACCGATTTGAATAAAATTTGTTACGGAGATAGATAGGACCTTGGAGACGATGATAAGGTTCTATTGATACTGGTGCGTTGAGTAGTTCCTGTGGGACGCGGTTGAAACCGTGGGAAACTGGTAGTAATTTATAAAACAGTTACACGTCTAAACGAAAACGAAAAAAAAACGATATTTAACTACATTAAAATTAGTTCCGTCTACCGTTTTCTATTCTCGCATATCAATAAGCTAACGAGTCGTAACTAATGTCATTAGATGTTTATATTACAAGCGATTACCGGTTACAGAACCTGTATCCTCCACAATGCAATCCGTAATAGAGACATGAGTATCTAGACATTTTGACAAATGACCGACGGTGGGGAGGTCAATGGTGAAAGTGTCGGAATTTCCAGTTGCGCTGCAACTTTTGTGAGGGAGATAGATAAATGTGGAATGTTGGTGTTAGAATGAGAGGTTAGATCGTAAAGCTTTAATGCATTTTATAATCGGTTTGATCATGTTTGTATGGTAGAAGGCATTCATGTTTTTATTGCAGGAGTTTAATGTTCATGCCATACATCGCCTGAGGCAACTGTAAGTACATACGCTATTAGCAGTTTAAATAGGCAATATATAAACTATTTTCTGTTAGAATAATACCTCAATTAAAACATGGGGCACTTTTATTGTTGAACTACAATTTATATTTTAATTCTAAAAATCGTTACTAATATTATAAACCGACATTCTGTTTGTCTGTCTGTCTGTTGCAGTTTCACGAATGGAATAGGAAAATCAGTGACGTCAGAGATAAGTAATCCCATACAAAATATATAGGAGAATCGCGTTTTGACAGCTCCTAAAAAGCATGTCAATTTATTGTTGGCATCGAATACCCTGGAATCGGTCTCCCCTAGAAGGATTTCTTATTATACAAACTCACAAACTTTATCTCTTTTCAATATTAGTGTCAATAGCTCCATTTTAATTAAACTTACCCAACAAAAGCACATCTAATGTTACATTGTTCTCCAAAAAACAATTAAAACTTTTGTACAGAACCATTATCATTCGAAACAGATATTGGTAATAGTTGTTCTCAAAGTTCTGTTTAATAACACAAAACAATAGCAAAATACATTCTGTAACTTCGATGGTTCCAAATCACTAATTTTCAGATATTGTTCAGGCGAAACAATAAGGGCACGACAATATGGTGAAGATAAAACCCACGGGAGCCCTTAACTTCACGCGTAACGTAACGGTAACGATAGAATAACGTTATCACGGATAACGTTATTATGTGTTATGATAACGTTTACGATGAACGTGTTTTTGGTTATGAGTTGCTTGGGGATGTTCTTCTTTCGATGTAGAGGTTGTGATATCATTAAATTATTAGCAGGATTTTGTAATATTTTTTAGTATTCGTTACAATAGATTGAAACATGGAAATCATCATTGGAGTTAAGTTAAGTAGTTAAGCCGAAAACAGTATTCTTTTCAAGCAACCATCAAGAAAAAATATTGAAAAATAATCTATACATATAAAATGCTTTGTCCTGATGGATCAACGCACAGCCTACACCGCTGATCATAGAGACCTGTAACTTGCAGGGTGTTTTCTTTGTATGACGTAAGCATCCGATAAGAAAGGGTTTTCCGAAATTCTACCACTAAGGAGGTGAAAAAGGGGAGTAAAATTTGTATAAAACTCTGATATTTTTAATTTAAATTCGTATAGCGAAAAACTAATATCAATTAAAAACATAACTAGACAAACTGCAATTTGACAACAAGCATAAAATAATCTGTACAATTAGTGTACAGATTATTTTATGCGAGGATTTAAAAAAATGTATCCGAAATAAAATCGATTTCGATATCTGCAAGTAGGTATGTAGACAGCCCTAGCGAAAGCTACAAGCTACAATAAGGCTTCAAGTTGATAAAACCAGGAGTTCCATATTCATGTTAGGGCCTGTGTACAAAATAAATGTTCGCGCCTTCCATTCCATTTCGCATTATTGCTCGCAATTACTATTGTTAAGGCCACCAAGCTCCCGAGTATGCGAATAACTTTGTATAGTCCTTAAGATCTCGGTAGAAATTGAAAGAGGTATTTTGACTTACAATATTTATAGCTTAGGTACACACTTCTTAGGTAAACTATCCTGTCCTATCCCTTCACACCAAATTTCATCTAAATCGGTTCAACCTCCTAAATTGACAAGTCTGACTGAGAAATCATAACAGTAAAAAACCGGCCAAGTACGTGTCGGACCACGCGCAGTAGGGTTCCGTAGTAGGTCTTAGTTAGTCGACTATAACTCTGTAACCGGTTAAACCTACTTAGCCGTGATAGTTTTCCTTGTAAGCTCATACATTTTCTACGTCTGTGAATTTTCCCACATTTCTAGGGGCTCATATCGAACCATAAAAAAAATACAAACATCCGATTTGATAACGTCCTCCTTTTTTTGTAGTCGGTTAAAACCATACCTGTATACAAAGCTTGCTAAGTAAGCAATTATCCATACTGTCTGTAGTGGTCCCCCTTTTTATTCACCAACTAGCTTCTGCCAGCGACTTCGTCCGCTTGGAATAGTGGTGCTCCGCCCCTATTGGTCTTAGCGTGATGATATATAGCCTATAGCCTTCCTCGATAAATGGACTATCTAACACTGAAAGAATTATTTAAATCGGAGCAGCGGTTCCTGAGATTAGCGCGTTTAAACAAAATGACAACATTTCCCTTCACTGCTCTGCTCCTATTGATTGTAACGTGATGAAAAGTATACTATAACCATCTCAGGAGTATGACAAATAATTGTACCAAGTTTCGTTAAAATCCGTCGAGTAGTTTTTGTTTCTATAGAGTTTATACAGACAGACAGACAGACAGACAGACGGACAGACAGACAGACAGACAAAAATTTTACTTATTTCATTTTTGGCATCAGTATCGATCCCTAATCACCCCCTGATAGTTATTTTGGAAATATATTTAATGTACAGAATTAACCTCTCCACAGATTTATTATAAGTATAGAATAGATAGATAGATAATACTCAAGCTACCCGTTGCAATGTGGACGCACAGCGTTGAATACGATCTGCGATTGGTTCATTTTGCGTTCCTTTTTTTTTCGGATGGGAAATCATCAAATGATCCCTCCCGCCGTGGGTGGAGCGGGAGGGAGTGTTTGACTCTTACTGACTAAAACCCATCCATGTTCCTTCCTCAGCCCTTTGTATTCCGGGGGCGCGGTAACTCTTTCGAACATCCCGCAGTCACTTTGCGTTCCTAGTTCTGGTACTTGGTAAATCCCTTACTTATACTTATACTTACATAGTATTCTTCTTAAATACGACCGGTTAAAGCATTGTACTAAAATAGCTATTATTTACGTTTACTCAAATTATGCTACTAACATATAAGTTAACCGAGTTAAATTTTCCTTCTCTGAAAAATAGCATGAAGTAACGAAACAGTAAAACATGTAAATAACTTTACAGCGGCATAGCGCGTGTGGTCTCACTGAAATAAACTGAAAATATGTCGTAAACTCAACTAATTGAGTCCGCCGTAAAAACGCGCGGCCATTCTGCGGCTTTTCTTAGTATTTTTGAATATTTTCAGTCTTTTTTACTTGGTGGTGCGTTTGTTACGCATTGTGATGCATCAAGATTATTTGGGAAGAAAGAAAACTAAATCTTGTAAAAGCGTATTTTGTAAAGACTAAGCGGTTTTTTACTTTTGCCAAGTCCGTAAACAAATATTTCAATACCTCCTCTGTATTACTTTAGTCTGTAACAATAGCTTTTACAAAAAACGTAAACAAAGTCGAAACGTATTTCGTTCTAATTTCCCCACACAGCTAAATAAAATGGCATTAAATGATGAATGATGATGTTCAGAGCATGAAATTGACATAAATGCGCCATCCTTACGCCATTTTATTAATTTCTGTGGCAGAATTAGAACAAAATAGGTTACGACTTTGTTTAAATTTTTTTGTATAATCAAATGGTATAGATTACAATAAAACTGCAGCCTACAAGATAGCAAAAAGACCATAAGTTGAGTATTTAGTAATTACTTGCATCCTAAGGCAATTCCTTAACTCACCTGGGTAAAAAATATCCTACACCTCAGATCAACTTTATTTATCACCGTAACACAAATTAATATCTGTCTCTTAGATACACACTGACTGAAACTTTCGCATTTATTACTAGCTGTTTCCCGCGGTTTTACCTACGAGGGAACTGACAAAACTATAACCGTCTTCAAAGTTCCATCTATCTCCGTGATAAATTTCATTCAAATAGGCTCAGCCGTTTTGCCTTGAAAGTGTAAGAAACTCACTTTCGCATTTAAAGGTAAACCTACTAAAGGTTTAATAAAAATCTTTCGACTTCAATTTACGAGTTTATTTCTAGAAATTACGAGTGTCATTAAATAAAACAAAAGGCAGTTTTCTCTAAATCTCGTGTCTCCTTGATTTAAATAAGAAACAAATTATTAAATTTATGATTGGTGGCAACCCTAGAGTGCAATTACAGACGCAGGCCATTCGCAACGGTGATTACTGAACCAAATTAAATAAATTATCGCAATTTGTTTATTTACTTAAACAAATGTAGCGGTTAATTACGACTGTATCCATGATAGAGGCTTTTGCAGTAAATATTTATTTTAATTACTAGTTATTTTTCATTTTATTTAATTTTAAATTGTTCGTCTTTTATCTGATGGAAGCTCATCGCTTAGACACCCGGTTGAATCAAGCTTTTTATCATTTATACTTTATACTTTTACGAATATCACTAAACATGATATCAATAATTAGCATAGGTACTTTTAGTAGTTTTTATGGTATCAGATACATAAATATAGCAATTAAGCAAACATTTATCACAAATATTACAACGAAAATGTTTAAATGATAGCAAAATTATTTAATTTTATCCTCAATATTGACAGATCTTGAATGACAGTTCTTCCGTTTCACGTATAAGTAACCGAATATATTTTTGAATCAACCAGGTATATATCTAAAAACCATATACATATATACATATCGGGGCAGAAATAGGTGCCTAGGTAAGGCTAATAGGTAAGGCTAACGATTATTTAGTTATTAAAATAATGTAAGTAAATTACCTAAGTTAATTACTTAAGTTCATACGTTAATTACCTATTTCCTGTATTTATAAATACATTTATCACAGATTTATAGTTTGTGCTCAAAGTAATATTATGTCGTAATATTTAAAATATCCTCCACTTTGGATTTTGACACAGTAAAAATCTGAGACACCACAGACTAACGGTGAGAGAAAACTCGGGCTAAGAAGACTGAAACCACCAATCCGCCTTAGGCAAGAGTAGTGATCAATGGTCATGTCTTCTCTGTATGAGAAGAGGCCTTTATCCAATAGTGGGACGGTGTATAGGCCGAGGATGATGATGAAGTAAAAACCACAAGCGCAAGAGGATAATCAAGCTTGTATCGAAAACTAGCTTTCCGCCAGTCGCTTCGCCCGCGTGGACTATACGAATTCACATTAAAAATTACAGTTTCATGCAAACTTTGCCCCCTCTTTTCACCCCCTTAGGGTTAGGATTTTGGAAAATCCTTCCATATCGGATGCCTACGTCATACAAAGAAGATACCCTCCATTATTTAGGTCCCTACGGTCAGCGGTTTAGGCTGTGCGTTGATCCATCAGGACAAAGCATTTTATATGTATAGATTATTAATAATTAAAATAAACTCTTTAAAATACCAAAAAATACTTTCATGGGAAGAAATGTAACCAAAGACACCACCGTGTCCGTCACAGAATCAGTGACGCGACTAATAACAGCACATCAAACAAGACCAATAAAGTGTACACCAGACAGCTACCACAGCCACAATTAATCGCAGCGATTTATATCATCCGCAGCCAATAAACAAACAAGGCATTACGCTTCATACACCGCTCAAATTACACGATTTCAATTAATCGCAACGCCCGAGGCGCGCGTGACGCACGTGTGCGGATGCTGCGATTAGTCGTCATTAGCAGTCGCGCGGTCGTACAGTGTGCGACCGGCTTTGTGGCTAGCCAATTAACTTGTAATCAACTTTGCGATCGACACTGTAATTAGGGATGGCGCGAAGATTAAGGAAAAAAATCTGAAATTCTCACTGATTATCTCTTTGGTTCTTAAATTCATTTATTAAACATTAAGTTCGTAACATTAAAAGTATCTACGTATACTTTTTTACCTTTTTTTTGAGTAAGAGCAACTATATCTGTGTATGTAAGAAAAAAATGAGCAGTACCTAGTAATTTTCCTTGTACAAATACGGCTTAAGATTTCGTATCATATTACACAGTAAAAATTTACCAGTGCACTCTAGTTCCCAAGATACAACATTACAAAAGTAACGAGGTGGCATTTTCAAATCTAAGTTAGTCCAGTCGAGAACATTTCTAGATAAACAACGCTTAGCCGAGATATCAAGTGACAACCCTGGGCCGGTAATTACGAGTAACTTAGATTATGTTCTCAGTGGTTATTATTCAAATTAAATAGATTGTTTACAGTCGATATCGGGACCGCACACTATTGCACAATGTTGGGTAGGCAGGGATGTAGCTATTATCGAATTATGAAGACACTATGGACATCGATTTCAGGTTCTATTGTAATAAAGAACTAGTAACAACAGATCGAGCTTGATAATCGATCTATACATATAAAATGCTAAGTCATAAACCGCTGGTCGTAGAAACCTGAAACTTGGATGTGTTTTTTTAAGACGTAGGCATAATATATAGAAATATTTTTTTGAAATTCTACCCCTGATGGGGTAAAAAGGGGGGCAAAATTTGTATGAAACTCTGTAATTTTTAGTTCGAATTTGTGTAGCCCACGCGGGCGAAGCAGCTGGCGAAAAGCTAATAAGAAATATTAGAGTTAGGCAGTTTTTCTACCGTTTACTATATTAAATTAGCCTGCAATTGAATGCGACCCTAATACAGGCACAAACCAGAATCAGACCTGAAAAATACCTGATGAATAAAATAAAATAAATATACCTAGATTTTTCGACCCGAGCACTTGCAATTACTCAAACAATCAGACAGTCACGGAATATTAAAATCAATATACACAATTGTATTACCTAATGCTTATTTCCCCCCCTACTCAAAAAAGGCATGTAAAATATCAATTAGGCGCCAAATACGGCAAGCATTTCTGAAGGGAGATGGAATCCAATAATCGTCAAAAACTAACCAGCAAACCCAACTTTTTTTTCTACAATCACACTAAAACAGCCCGAAGCCAATATTTTGATTTAATTAAACCTCCCAATTACGCATAGCTAACGACAGCCTATCTGTACCTTATCAGTGGTATGGCAACATTTCCCGTACTGATTGGCTAACACGCGAGTGCGCATGCGTGCGTCGGAAGCGATCAGTCAAGCCTGCGCAGGAGTGGGCGGCCATTTCTTTAGTCACGTTAATGTGACTTTATTATAGATTGGATTGCCGCGGGGTTTAGTCGTGTGTGATGCCGGATAAGAAGAGTTTGTGATCGTGTCGTTTAGAAAAAGATAGAACTACCTACTTATATTGTTCCTAGAAAATGTGTTAGTAGGTACGGTAGGGATTATGGTAGCTAGACTACACTAGGATAAAATATTAATTACTAGCTGTTTCCCGCGGTTTCACCCGCATCCCGAGGGAACTACTTAGCGCACCCGTAAAAAGTAGCCTATGTTGTTCCTCAGGGTCTATTCTATCTCTGTACCAAATTTCATTTATATCGGTCCAGTAGTTTTGGCGTGAAAGCGTAACAGACAGACAGACAGGCAGAGTTACTTTCGCATTTATAATATTAGTAAGGAAGTAAGGATAAGGATTAATCTTTAAAACACAATTGCCAGCTATCTAATTTATATTACTCAAAATAAAATATTTGTAGTAGAGTATTGTATTAAAAAAATAATTCTCTGACATAAATTCCCCTTTTTTGGAGGAAAATGCCTGGCACCAAATCAAATGGTGTATAAAGAGTATGATACCATGAGAATGCTACGCATGAGTATCACGACCCCTCAATCAGGAAAGCCCTAGTTTATTTAACATATGCAAATCTCATAAACATTATTCAGCAACTAAATGAACCTAATAAACGTATCATAAATTCAACTTAACACCTCACCCTACATCACACCTATAAATCCTAATAACTATACAATCACATCATAAACATGAAAATTTCATCACGTTATTTGCCAACCCCCCACCGCGGGGTCGCAGCCGACGAAATAAAATGACTTTACCCCCGGGTAATGAGCGCTACGTCGCCTGGGAATGTAGACAGGTGCAACACTCTATAATGATGACGTGTCTTATGCGAGGATTGGGTTCACGAATGAATAATTTGGGTGCAGCCGATGGGGATGAGAGTAATAGGATCAAACGTTGGATTTAGTATGGATTTGTCCATATTTTAAGTCCCTATCAGAAGATTTTTTTTTTCATTCAACTGTATGAAAGATTCGTGGATAGTGGCTTTTTTTTTCGGATGGGAAATCGTCAAATAACCCTTCTCACCCGCCGTCGGTGGGGTGGGTGGGAGTGTCAGACTCTAACTGACTAAAACCCATCCATGTTCCTTCCTCAGCCCTTTCTATTCCAGGGGCGCGGTATCTCTTTGAACGTCTTGCAGCGTGCATAGTGGATGGATTCAGACTGACAATACCTACGTAAATTTTATCACATAATTTATTTAATTATCAAGTAGTAGGTACCTATACTATTCATAAATGTAATTTATATTACTACTAGGTAAGGCAGTAGAAAGCCATAACGATTCGTGCACATGGCGTGTAGGGCTAGGTAGGTTCCTCTCGTAGATTGACTACCATAACTGGGGCCTTATACGCAATGCTAGTATATTTTAATTTTCATAGCAATTCTCTATTAAAATCTCGGTACGATAAAGTATATCAAACTTAGAAACAGAAAAATGTCTGTCTACATAAATTGCATTAAAAACATCGCCCCAGTCATGCCATTAAAGTCCCGCCGTATGTCATTACTATCTCGCTCATTACCGGCGCAGCAAAGGGACGGCTGTGCACAAAATGTCGTTTGCGCCACTACAAACAAACATTGTGATAGCAATATGCTTTAGAGGCAGACAACCGAGTGCTGTGGCGCAATGTAGGAAGGCTTGTGTCTCGCAGGCTTAGATAGGCCGGCCTTTTATTTAATTAATGATATAGGAAAATAACTTACGTTGCCCTAAAAAATATAAAAATATGTCTCAAAAAGAGAGGACTCATGGCTATCTATTTATTATATTCCTATCTATACATATAAAATGCTTTGTCCTGAATGACTGTCGGATCAACGCACAGCCTAAACCGCTGATCGGAGAGACCTGAAACTTGGAGAGTGTGTTATTTGTATGATAAGAAAGGATTTTTCGAAATTCTGTGAAAAAGGGGGGCAAAGCTTGTTTGAAACTGAAGGCAAACACTGAAACACAAAATATATTGTCATTTGGAAACATTATTATTATCTTGTATTATGACTAACGAATGGAATAAATTTTTGGTGAACACGATAAAGTAGGTATTATTTACTGTTTAACCTTCGGTCTAGACTTTACACCAAGTATAAGCTGCAATTGCTATCATTTAGGTGGCAAGCGATAAATATATGAATGTTTTAATAAAATCTTCTTCCCTTAAACTTTTTGTTACCAACCAAAAAACTTCTACTAATAATACTAATATCATTACAAGCTCACCTCATTACCAGCCGTCATTACCGTGTCTGTACTCGAATAACTCTCGTTCGAAATCGAGCAGTGAGGTGTGAACTCAAAGCGCCCCCTCGCCCTGCGGTCTGGGGTCTGTCTGCTAATGCGAAGATGCTGATGTGATTAGTTCGATTGTGGATATTCGAGGAATGTAGTATAGTATGAAGGTAGTGTCTCTTTGAGTAAGGGGAAGCGCTGGAAAGGATAGGTACAGGGTAATGTTATTATATTTCAACCAGCTATTTCTGCGATTTCACCCGCGTCCTGTGGGAATTATATAACGCACCTGGATGAAAAGTAGGTACCCTATAACTCCATCTATCTGTATACGAAATTCTATCTTAATTGGTTAATGTAAAAGCATAACATATAAACACTCTTTCCCAAAAAATCTTTGTTATTTTAACTTAATTTTATCAAATTACAATGTCAGAGATTTTCGTTAAAGGAATTTAATTCTGATGTTTTACGTTATATCAAACACAAAAATTATTGACGTAAAACTCATTAGCCAAAGTGCAAATGTAGTGCAGTTTTCTATGTAACTATTTCATAGCATTTTCTCAACATAATAAGTAGAAATAAAACAACAGTCGAAAGTAAAAATAATAAACTAAATAAAGTACTAAAAAGATCGTTCCGTTTTCTTATAACCCCACAAGAATAGGACATAATAACACTAAGCCGAGTATTATACTTTTAGTAAAGTAAGGTTTAACCTAAGTGCCAATATACTTTCCTTCTAGCTGCTATAAAAGTGGAATAGAAATATGTTTATTGTACTAGTAAGCTGTGTCAAGGGACGCTTTACACGTTGGCTAGCTAGCCAGGGTAGGGTAGGATATAACAGTTTGAGACTGACTCATACGCATAGGAACAATAACGATTCGGAGTAGTAGGTACTGTTATTATCAACCTTTATGTAATAATAACTTAATAACACTACTTTTTATTTGCCTGCAACATCCCACTATTGGGCTAAGGTCACCCCTCATACAAAGAAGGAATGAGCATAAATCATCACGCTTGCTCGGTGAGGCTTGGTGATTTCAGATCTGTAGTTCGTAGTTTCCTCACTATTTTTCCCCTCACCGTCAGTCAGTGGTATCTAGGATAATCTTAGAAAGTACATATGACATAGGGTATGTCACAGTGGTACTTGCGAAGACTCGATCCCGCATCTTGCGACTTAGGAATCGGAGTCTAAAACTAACAGACCACTTACAAAACACTTATATTTTGAAAAACAAGAAAATACAAAAAAGCTTTGGCGTCAAATTATTTGTTCGAAGCAACGTCTCTTAAAAGCCTGGTTGTATTACTTCGAATGGACATGCATTTTCTATCATAACATACATAAAATTTACTGCTAGAAATGGGTAATTCCAATGTCATTATTGTGCAGAATCAACATCACGATACATTGGTAATCTCAGTTAAATATTAGTAGATTTAGCAACTACCTACTGCTCTTTCCAACGAAATCCAGAATTCAGATTGGAAATCAAGATTTAATATACTCCTACAATTTCAATAACCAACAAAGCAATCGACAAATAATATACAAAAGTAATTATCAAAACAATAGACTTTCCTATCATCTCGTATCAAAGTTATTTGTAGCAAGTGGAGTGGATCAAATACCCCGAAGTGAACCCCCGTGCCGAGGGGTGAAAAGGGTTCAATTTGCTACGGATCGGCTGCGAATTACACCCCCGAACAGGATACCGTTTGTAATTAATTATTTAATTAGTAATTATACATCTGTTGAGCGTTACGGATTATAAAGGGTTTGTGTGTTTGTGTTTGATATTAGCCGGGTTTTTGTTTATGTGCACGCATGATTCGGTGAGGGAATACAAATTAAGTAAATAGACAAATATACGTACCATTGAGGCTGATAGCTCGAGCTTTTTACGTACATTTTACTTGATGACGAATCACACCACAAGGCACCTACCGGGTGAATTACAGTTGTTGGAATATCCCATAAAAAATCACGAATTACGACAACACGTCAGACGATAAAACAACACACGACCAAATTCGCAGAATCTTACCCATTTGTCGTGAGATAAGCCACATCAACAAATAAAGAAACTGAAATACTCTGACCTTTAACAAGCCTATAATGCGCCATAAGATCACGGAGCCACTCGAATAAATCAAGACGTTACGCCAAAGTTCGATTCGATGCGATCCGATTCACCGGCGGTATCGATTCGTGTACAAAAATCGATTGATCAACGTCGTTCGCGTATCAGTGAAAATTACTCACGACGACAGTTATCTTGATAAAGTGGCGGATTCAATGCGCAGGCGTCGCGGCTTGGAATAATACTCCTCTGCTGAATTAATATTGTTTTCATAAGAATTGCGGGAAGAAAGTGCGAATCTTTTGTGGTTGGAAGTTGGTCATTGAAGTAAGCTCCGAAGTATCAATATTGCGCCACCAATTTTCTTTGCGCCACGTTACACAACTATGGGAGTTTATTTAAGCCATCTGTCTGAAGAACGAAGCAATGAATTTTATTGTCATAGTCCTTGGTACACGAACGCCGTGATAAATTTGAGTATTTATGGTATAGCAACAAAGATTATGAACAACAGGATACAGCGGGCAATCCTCTTTTCACAGTTCCTCAATAACAATCCGGATATACTCTTAATGATTTATTAAAATTGCATTGTTCTACCATCGTGTAGCCTCCTCACTTGTTATCTGCAGTTAACACGCAGCTGGTTTTCCAAAATTAGCACTGTAAAGTAAATCTGCAATAATTTGTCACACTGACAGTAATCTTGACAAATTACTGGATGAATGTCAGCACCGAATTCACGGGATATTACGATTTTCAGTTTCTCCGAAAAACATGTGCTCCATCATTGCTAGACGACACAGTTTCGCTGAGGTGAAAATATCTCGTTCCCTTATGATTAATGTCAAAGGTAGGATATGTAAAGAGAGGTTTTTTCTAGACCTCGCCTTGTAATACAAAATATCGAAAATAGACTGATTTATAGTCAAGTATAATTTAAACAAAATCATAACCTATTTTGTTTTAATTTTCCTACTCATATAAATAAAACGACATTAAATGGTGATGTTTAGTGCATGAAATTGACATAAATGCGCCATCCTTAAGCATGCATTTTGTTAATTTCTATGGCGGAATTAGAACAAAATAGATTACGTCTATGTTTACATTTTTTTTTAAATCATTTGGAACAGAATATAATCAGTAATTTTTCACGTCCATTATAATAGCACCCTAAAAACTTACAACCTTCACAGCTTCTTAGTGCTATAGCTGTTTACAAAAACCGGTCATGAACAAACTCCCAAGCAATTTGAAGTGAACTTAAGATCACTTCCACATTAATACTGCTTATCTAATTGATAACGTTACGTAGGTACTTCTCCCAGATAACTAATCTCGACTCGATAGTCAAGGGTGCATAATGTGCTCGTTCCTACTATTTTCGAGCGGTGGGAGACGAGATTACTACACCCACCGGTCTTTAAGATTAGTGCCATAAACGTGATCATCAGTTACTATTTATGTCGGACTAAAATTCCAGTCCTGGCTGACCATAGCACATTGATAAGCAATTAAAAATGCAATTTTCAAAATGAGGAATTTGGAAAAATGTTGTAATTAATTGTCGAAAATTTTCATAGTTGATTCCTCACGACGATTTTGAGTAAATTTTAATCGTTTACTTTTTAGGTCTTCTAAAGGGTGAAAATTTGTATATTTTTACCGTACCTATCGGCTTTTTTAAATTGAAAGCGTGTTTTTTATTGTTCCTTTTGGATAGAGCAACGTGAAACAAATTGCTATTAAAAACGACTTGTATCATCTAACTATTCCTTTATAACTCGTTAATTGCTCTAACATCCAATTTCCATTGTTTTAACAAGGCGATTTTGGTAAACAAAGGAGTTATTTATAGCATTTCGTATTTTAAAATATGTCAGAAGCCAGACGCGTTTCATTGTAAAATGTATTAAAGAAAATGAAGCTATAAGTTTGTATGTCCCATTGTAAAATGAAGGCAGATACCGTCGGCTGGCCTCGGGCGGGACATGGTTTTTATTTTAAAGATGAAATATTTTAAATGTACCCTCCGTACGGCCACGCGCCCGGGGTGTATACCCCGGCTCCCGACCATTACAGTTTATTTACACCGCAAGGGTGGACGCGAGTCTGTTTGTCATCGCATTTCTTTGATAAAGTGATTTCGGGTGTTTTATTCAGTTATATGTTTTAGGGTACTGTGATAAAAATAATGGTACGGAACTCTACATTTTGCCTAGCCTAGATTATTATTTCTGCATTATTTTTATCTACTTATCAAACTGGTTACTTCTTAAACTATGTATTATTAAATCAAATTAGCAAGTTGATGTGGTGGGAAAAACCTTCTTTAAAACGATTTAACAAGCGGGGGAGGCTTCTGTATAAAACACGGGGGGTATTTAATACAGAAGCCTCCCCCGTATTTAAAAAAATAAGATTACTCGAAGACGTATCATTTTTTAGTGTTCTTGTAGGTGGTTAAATTTTTTGTACAAAATTAATTTTATATAATAATAAACATACTTTCATGCATAAAAACTGATGTAAACGTAGTCCAAAATTCCTTCGCTAAAAAATATGAGGAAAGTATTTCATAATTTCAGCACTTGAACTTAAATAACAAAGAAGAATACCTTACAAAATAATGTTGCCATAATTCCGTTTAATGCTGTCATTTGCCTTCCATTCGCCGTTTGAGGGCTGATAAGGATCTGTTGTAAGTTCCCGCCAAAAAGACGCCATCTTGGTCCGATTTTGGCGGTTATAAATTCTGTTCGTTTGTCTTGTTAAGTAGCTACATCTTTAGTTAAACTGTTTATTTATTTAAGATAACTTTAAAGGAATGCGATAAAGTTTGTACTTATTCGTTAGACAAATTTTATTGACTTTTCATAATTACGAGTATCTAGTCAGATTATGTTTTTTTTTAAATAATGTTTTACATGGTCTAACAGAATGAAAATCCATAGTAATTAACGCAATTATGTTGTCATGTTTAACTTAATTTCAGTTGTACTAAAAGATAAATAATATTACAGCTGCACAATATCTCAGATTGGCATATTTGTTTTGACGATGATATCTATTTTGTTCTTCGAAACGGCTTCTGTGTAAAATAACACGATTTCTTTGATTTATTTGACTCGAAGTGGTGCGTCAAAGTTGTTTAGTAATTCTTCAAACGTACCTACGTTTTACACGGCCACTTTGAATAAGAATGCTGTAAAACATGTCGCTCGACAAATAGATCGCTTACTATCGCAAACTAAACGATGCTTTACTTTTTAAATCATAAACAAGGTTTTATTCCCACGTGAAAGCTTGTCATAACATTTTTCAGCCTATTTTATTATTCCTGTAATAATATCTAGAAAATACATTCACAGAGTTGTAAACTTAGAATTTATTGATGTATTCAGGGCTGTAACGAGTATTCGCATGATTTCTGTACATAAAGTATTGTAATAAAATAGAAATTCCATATCCGTTCACGTCTTTAAAACAATCGCAAAAGAAACAGCTTTTACTTTGATGAATGTAAGAAGCAATATTTTATAACATAACTGGTATGTAAGTTAAAACCTATTGTTTTTTAATAGCCAGCTGTTGGAATAAATTTATTTTAAGACGAACTAATTTTACTCAAAATTTATTTTATATTTAACTGTGGTAACCCTGAGCCACAAGGCCGGGCGGGTCATTGTTTTATTCGTTCCGTCTCGGTCAGATTCGCCACGCAGTGAGCACGCACCGCACAAACTTTACTTTTGTAAAACGAGACTTTCCAACAAAGTTACATTTCTAATTCACTTAAAACTTGCAAGGGGGAGATTCACGGAAAAAGATGAGTAACGAAACGTAATTTTGTTTTGATTTTTTCGCGGAAATTACTTGGAAGTTTAGATTAATAGGTTTTCATCGGATAATAAATTTGTGGATGCCTACTTTTGAACAAAGTTTCGTATATTATATTAAACAACATAAAAACATTTGAAAATTAGATATGCATGGAACTATTATTGAAAATAAATGGTTTTACCTAACATTTCTTCAATCCTAATGATGATTTGAAGTTTCTGTTGTGTTGTTTAATTTAGTACCTGTAACCAACAAGTCAGAGCATTAAAAACGCTTTCTTAACAACAAAATCATATTAAACTTTCTAAGAAATACACAAACAAAATGCAATACAAAATTAAAAATGAGAAATGCGCATGTAAATACAAATTATTACACCGGTTCCTTTAAGCGCAGACTAATATCCGAACGATAAATAAAAAGCGCGCGAAATGAGCTCATTAATTGTTGTGCGCATGCGCGTCGCGTAATTTGAGCTGTCATTTTTAAGTGGCGCTTACGATGCGAGGGCGGGAAGCGGGAAAAATCGTGACATAGATAGTCTTTAGTCACAGAATGATCAATAATCATTCGAGCTAGAAACTTTCGCACTTTTATCTCTTGTTAAATACAATGGAAAATTACATTTTATAATAAAATAGAAGCATTGTATATGTTTCTCGTGACTTCTATTAGTGTTCAATGGACAATCAACACTAACAGACTTGACAAGTTTAGCAGTAAAAGCAGTGCCGGATTTATATTTTTTATGAGTATAGGCCACTTTATTTCCGCCGCCCATGTACCTTCCTAAAATAATAATTTTACATTTGTAGTAAGGAAATCACTAAAGTTAAATAAAATAAACCGGCCAAGTGCGAGTCGGGATCTTGTTTTTTTTTCGACCGCATAATTAAGTACCTATGTTGAGGAAAATTGCTGATTACTTAAAAACTGCAATACGATACATACGATACAAATCATAGTTTTATTTTATCTGTAATATTTAGGCTAATGTCTATCAGCCCTAATTATTTCAGATTTTTCTGTTCTCAATCTTCGGAGATAAGAACGAATTTTGCGGACTCTATTATAATTCCAAAATTAAAAGACATACCAGAAAACTTAAAATTATATTCGAATGTGCAAAGAATAATTTAAATAATTTAATATATGATGCCTTAATAAATTTTAAACCCTCACTTTTTCTATAAAAGATGTTTTTTCATCTATTTTCATTTACAATACACAACACGCATGCACAATCGTTCTTCATAACGGTTGCAAGCATGAATAGTTCCTAAAAAAATCAGCTGAACCATTATTAGGAATAATATTTTTCAATAAATAGTAACAAAAACAGCGATTGAAAAGTTAATCATACGTAAACGATAGCGCGAGCGAAGCGAGCGAAAATTTTTTAGCATGTTAATTATAGGGAATAATATTTTTAAATAAATGGTAACAAAAACAGAACCTCAAAATAAATAATATATACGTGATCAGAAGCGCGAGCGGTAACTTTTTTTTACATGATAATTATATTTTTCAATAAATTGTAACGAAAACAGAATCTGAAGGAAATAAGAATATGTAATTGAAAACGCGAGCGAAGCGAGCGCGAATTTCTTTTTTAGCAAGATAATTAGGGGAATAATATTTTTTTAATGGGTTGCCATGATTGTTGATGTTGCGATCTATTTCATTTAGTTTCCGAAGATGGGAGAATTTTTCGCTTGTTCTATAAGGTTAAGTTCAGTAAGGTTGGTTAATCAGCTTTTGGGGGCCCCGGGGCATTGCCCCGCCTAGCCTCTGGGTAGCTAAGCCTCTGCTCACGCTTTTATGTAAGTGTAAACTGTAACAAATTAAAGCGTTTGTTGCTTTTCCACGAAAACAATGAAAAATGCCCCTGCCACCCGCCCCCCCGCTCTCATCCAACACTCACGCAGTAATATAGTAATATAGATAGGTACAATAACATAGCAGTAGGTACCTAGGATGGATAATTTTCGATAGGAATGAGTTTCTATAGGGATTTAACGTATTATTAAAAAAAACCATGAGAAAACCAATGAACTTGTTTGACTTTTATCCTCTGAAATCGAGTGAGCGTCCTCTGAAATTTGCCGCCCCTAGGACGCTGCCGCCCCTAGGCCGCGGCCTATACGGCCTATTGACAAATCCAGGACTGAGTAAAAGTATCTATAGGGATTTACATGAATTTGTTCATTAAAATTATGGTGGACTATGAGAGTAGCTATAGCCTTTCAGTAGCGCTGAGCATGTAAGTAATAACTGCCAGTTTACAATAAATAATTAGGTAAGGTATAGTTCATTTCATAACTTTGCCTTGCCCGTTATAAATTATGAAAAGATGTTGCTTATAACTTATTTAAACTTAATAATAACAATTCAATACGTATTTTTATCCTCCCTCGAATTCGCATTAATTTTCGAGTCCGATAGACTAGATAGACACTATTAAAATGATGTGCTAGATCTAGAATTCACGCTTAATTAACGAGCACGTACAAAAAGTACGTTAATTAACAACCTAACAGGTCGGAGACCGTTGCAAACGAAATTAGGTTAGGATGAATGGTGCAATGCCGTGGACTCCTGACAGTTTTTAGGTACGGCCCGCATGAATGAAGCGTGAAAATCTCGTTGAGATAATGTAATGGTCCATTGCGTTGGTGGACTGCCAGATGTCATGGACTTTTAAGAACGGAGTAAATGAGGGCTGCCACTTTTGTTCAAAGAAAATTGCTCGTTTTCCCATTTACTAAGGAATGTCATTAAAATGTTCTATAAAAGTAAGGGTTTAGGGTGGTTTTATTTTAAAATTTTAGATTGCCGCCATGATTAAATTGCTCGCGATAACATTAATTTCGTTTCGTTACACTTTTTCTTTTTAAGAATAGCAATCCTACGTAAAGCATGATTCATAAAATTATACCCTGTATTTATAGCGTAAATGATAATAAACGTAAATTTTAATATTTTTATCGTACACTCGATATTTTGGGTCCTACAAAAATAGACGTGAGATGTTCGAAAGTGACGCTCGGTGATGGCACTCTGTGTCCCTTTATTTTTAACATTTGATACTGGAATAATAATTAATCACGATGAAATGTCTCATTTATACTGAAACATATCATAATGATTAAGTTTCCAAACAGCTTTTAGATATATTTTTCCGGGAAACGCGAAGCTTATTTCGTCACCGATAAATAAAACGCCGATTTTTTTAACGAAAATTTTGATTCTTTGAAATCCATTCGTCATGAAATAACCGATGACTATTTTAGTAATTTGTTAAAAAAGGAAAATTTGCTCAACATAAAGATTCTTTATAAATATAAGACAAAACAATTATTTCTGATTGTACACAGATTGGCTGCAGCTTGTGTTTTAAATAAAAGAAATACCCCATATGGAAGGTTACATGCAGATTGTGTTTAAACACATAAAACACGTTTAAAGCACACAGGATAATTTTAGGATTTAGTTGAACGCAATTGCATCTGTAAATGCGATTATTTGACTTCCTCATATTAATTGGACTCGGCTCTAATCCTATTCTACTAAACTACTAATATTATAAATGTGAAAGATTGTGAGAATGTATGTTAGTTTATTATTCTTCCACAGTAAAAGTAGTAAATAAATTTGGATGAAAGGTACATAACATACTCGTAGTTAATAACCTGGATTGTTTATAGAATACTTTTTATCTGGGTGCACGAAGGGATTCGGGTGAAACCGCGGGAAAAGCTATATAGTTACCTATAAAAATACTTCAGCTGGATCTACCAAATCCAGCTGCCTTTTTATAAATACTGTTCAACACACTCTCCGAAGCACAAAGGGCTTGCAATGTGAAAAGTTTATAATCATAACTAAATACCATTTGCAGCGAGCGTGGCTTATCCTCCAGACACCAAACAGATCCGATAGCCAGGAGCCATCGCGAGGCAAAATTAATACAAAAAAAAACAACCACGCAATACCTAAATTAATGCACATTACAGAACATTTTATACGTTTTAAAGCCACGTATTAAAAATATCGTTCATAATTCATAGCGAGTGGGTGTTTTATGATATATTAACGGTCGCTTACAGTGTGCGCGGCAGATTAAAGATTGCACTCTGATGGATGGAAATGGGAAAGCTTCGGGCGTTGAATAATAACTAATAATAAATATAAAATGAAGATGAGCTGCATCGCTGTCTATTTTACGCATTTGAAGAGTTGTTGCTAAGTAATTGATTGTGATATTTGATATTAGTTGCAACTTAACAAAATTATAATATGACTTGGCTAAGTAACAGCGCATGGGTCAGCTGATCAAAAGTTAAGCTACGCTTGGCGTGGTCGGTCCTTGGATGGGTGACCGATTATGTCATACCGAGACTCCTTCGTACCTTGGAAATCCAGAAAAAAATACAATAAGTCACCATCCCCGGGATGTTAACTAATAACTTAGTTGTGGAGGTCAGATAGGCAGTCGTAAAACGCTGGTAGACTGGAAGCCGATCATAGTTGAGAAAAGACTAGGCAGATGATGACGGTGAGCTTTATGTCTGTCTAGGTTGTTAAAAACTGGACTAAGAATATAACAAAAAATATCTTAGTAATCATGATCAACATTATTCTTCGTCCATCTTAAATATCAACACCACCATTTTATTTTTTTGCTTAACATGTGTCGCAGTTCTTCTTCTTTTTCGAACTTATCTTCCAACAGAATCTAGTTTTCTTCTCAAGTTTCACTGTGTCCACTAGCTATTTCGATAAAACCGTGTAGTGTGTATGAAACAGTTACATACAAGTGGAGCAATGAAAGTGTGACCAACAGTACACTAGGTGAACTAATCTTTAAACGGCAGCAACGCACGACGAAAGAGCTTAGCACCTTTGCATGCACCTAACTCCAGTAAAACGTGCATCATGCTATTTTCATGCGAAAACTAAATATATTTTTACAAAGCTGCAACAACATTTTAATTTTTACATTTTATTTTCTTCGTCACAAAAAATGAAAGTCTGTGGGTGGGTTATTATCATTTTCGACTCTCTGTGTTTGTGTAAGAATTAATAATCAATAAACAACTGCTTAATCATAAGGTAATTTACCATATTTTTAACTCACTGCACCAGTAATTTTAGCCGTGATGTCGGTGCGAGCAATATTTCACAATCACAAATGCCCGGTGGCATCGATTTTATTTATTATTTAAATTGAAACATTGTCTGTTTGCAGGATTTAAATACGGCGGCCATTGCAAGCATTAAGTGGGTGGCGTTCGCAAATGGCATATTGTAAATATTAATTGTTGAGCTATTCGTTTGTGAAATTATTAATATGTGTGATTAATTTTGACTAATAGCTTTTTGTTTTGGAAATTTAATTTGTGGACTATTTGAACTTTAGTAAGTAGTGAACATTAGGTAACATGTAGCAATGACATTTTACAAGGATGGTATCATTTTTATTATTTATCGAATAAAAGAATAAGTAAAGAACTATAGCCTATAGATAATATAGGTTACCAATGAAAACTATAAAGGCAATCATGTAGCCATTCAGCTTCGCAGAAGTAGACACGCGTTCTAACAATCCGCGGCATCGCGCCAAGGCGGCGAGGCAGTAAGCTGGCAAGTTCGCATCACTCGCTACTTTATGCAGCGCGGCAAACTGCATCGAAACTTGAGAGGTAAAGTTTTGTGTCCATTGGGAAATAATAAACTACTTCCAAAGTAACTTATCGGCGTGAAAATGAGCATTTGCGTTTGAAAGATACAATCATTTAATTTAAACTTTAACGATGAATATGCAAGCAGAATAAGTGATCTGCAAATATTAAATTACATAAAAAAAAATATATTTTGTGCAAATATTAAATTATAAAAATCAAAGTAAAAAACTTCGAAACGTGCTACAAGAAATCTTTCATACAATCTCTTCCATACACATACGAGTACAGTGTGGAGTGCAGATCACATCGTTGAAGATCCCTCTGACATGCAAACTGGTGTAATTACCTGAAATCGTGGGCCGCTTGCCCAATCGCCCGGGCCCGGGGCGACGCAGCCCCAGTTAATCCTTACAAGCTCGTAGCGGAAGAGGATTTCAGGAAAAATATCCACGAGATTTATAGACGCAAAGGTATGGAACGATGGTTTATTTATAGGATCGGAAATTCTTGAGTTCGAAAGTATTTGTGAAAAAGCTATGAATAAATAATATAGCGAAGTCAATCGCGTATACTTAATGTGAGAAGTTCTTAAAATGTTACCTCATGTGTAGTTAGGTAATAATTATTTACGAACATACTGGTTAACGGACATTAATTTTCAATACATTGATTACCTGTACACTTGATGGATTGGTAGTATGATTGATGTTGAAGGAAATTCATAATAATATTAACTCTAATAACATTACTTGCAGCATAAAATTACATAAACACAAACTCGAGTATATCCTAACAGATAATTCGGTCGGGTCCCGAGGCGGGAGTGCAAGCAAACAAAACGACTGGTGATTGCTGGCCGCAGATGATATGATTGCATGAGGTACTGGGCCTAGGATACTGCCTTGGGGCACGCTCCGTTACAAAACTTTACGCCAACTAATATCTGGTGTAAAATGATATGGGGGAAGGCGTAGCGGGTTATAGCAACCGACTTTTATATTTCTGTTTTGTTTCTTATACACAGTGGATTAAATGATGTAGATCCATATATTACGCACCATATAGAAAGTCTTATTTAAATCATTTTCATTATAAATACATTACATTACATACATAGTAAAATTTAAACGAAGATTATTTCAATTTTGTGATGTTTTGCTTTTATAAATACTGAAAATCTTCATTTCCTCCGACAATTTACCGAACAAGCAGCCTGAACAGCGTCATTTTGATAACAAGAAGTGCATCGTTACACTTCAATAGACAACCCATCCAAACAGCGCACCTGATGTCTCAAGCTTCGAGAAAATTGCTCGTCGATACTTTACTTGAAACATCTAGAAATCTTCGAGGCTATTGTATAAATAACGACACGGACAGCTCCCTTGAGGCACCATCCGCGCTTATAAAGCTATCGTTCTTTGTCACGAAGTAAATGCAAAAATATTGGTGCATTGTGTGAAAAATTCTGAATAATAGCCGACAGAATGTGGTAGCGATAATGTGGTTTGTAAGAACGTGACTGCTTTGAGGTGTATCTTTAAGGTGAGTGTGAATGTGATTTTGCAATTTGCTTGAAAAACACACAATGATTTTTATGTTGCTTATTTTGAAAGCATAATTAATATACAGATCTTCAAGTATTAATTCACTTTATAAATCAAGATTTGTATGATTTCCAAGCATCTTGCAAATGTTTAGTCAATTAAAAAGTTAATAGTATTCATCATAAATGATTCACTTATACTTCCAAAACTATCAATGGATTTGTACGTACCTAAGCTCAATATAAACAGCTACTCACGGACACTTTTGTTCTTGAACATAGCTACAAAGCCTTTGAATGAGGTACTCAACGTAATGAAGTAAAACAGATTACACCAGTAAATTGCCTCTTTAATGAGTTTTTTGATAAAACACTACCGTTTCAGATGTTCATTTTTTTAAATCCTCACTGTAATGAAGTTTCGAGATTAAAACAATTCTCGCAATCAAAAACGCCGACTGACAAACCTATTGCTGTAAATTACAAAGCTTTTATTTTGAAAGTAGGAGGGCGCAATATCCTTTGTCATGTTGACATATTTAAGGTTGTAGACAAAGCATTCCGGTTCTATTAAGGTGCCGTAGTAAAAATGGATAATGTCCAGTGCAAAAGGAATGTAACACGAGGCAACTTGAGTTTTCAATTAGAAAACAGTTAGATTACAAGTCTGTTCCCTACTGTTTTGTAATAAAGTTTGTAATTAAATGTGTGCAACGTTCAGTTGAAAACAAAGTTGGTAGTCGTAACAATGAAAGTACAGAGTTTTGTGAAAGTTGATTCTTGTGTCACAAGTTCTAAGCAACTAAAATCATGGTAACGAACTCACAATTAATTTGAAAACGTTTACCCTTTACATATCCGATAAAATCTTAATGACTGGGCTAGAAACTGATAAGACTAGTAATTACTAATGATGTAATTTATAGAGCAATTAATTTGAAAGCAAAATAATGTTGTTTTTTTTAATTTGTTCAATGTTTTTTCTCTAATTGGAAAAACTGTAAATGATTAAAAGTATTTGAATTTGATTATTTGGTTTGAAGATAGAAATTAACATGTTTTGCAACTGAAACAAGAGACAAACATTTTTCCTTTTTTGATAAATTAAGCTCTTACTTTGAGATGACTGGATAAGTATTTATGACGTGTGATTCAAAATGAAGAAAGAAAGACGAGAACGAACATGAAGGATAAACATTAATACAAATGAGAAAGCGATGTCTTAATTTAAGAACGTAAGACCAATTTGCTTCCCAAATAAACGTGAACATTAAATATAAACTCGGAGAATGCTTCACGCATTCCCACTCGCTGATCTGGAGACAAGAATCGAATAAAAATAAATCGAGAATCGAGACAATCGAACCAGCCCGATGCCCGACTCGACTCATTGTAAATATTCCGCCGTAACCGGATGGCAACATTGCTTTTGTTTTTTTAATTGTATTGTTTTAAAAAACTTCATCTGACGCTTGAATGGACGCTGAGTTATCGATTGAGCGCACATCGATGGGATTTTGGGCAAAATTTTTGGTTTGTGTTTAGTTTTGGGAAATTTAATTTGTACACGGAAAATCAATTTCCTTGGTTGAGATGTTACCAGAAGATTTTTTACAGTTTCGTAGACACAAAACAAATCAATTTCCACGCCATTCCAAAGAGGCTCATATTGTTATTTCTTCAGTGTAGATCTGTTAAGGTCATTTTTAACACAATCAGTACCTTCTTTCGTTCTTACAACTTATATGCGAGCATTTTAATTGCGATCATTTAAGAGGTCGGTGATCTGATCGGGCGCTACGAAGCGGTCAAAAAAGTCATCACACAGCTTATGGAGCCACCCTTATCCGAATATCAGGGTTGGGATAGATGATACGATGATTGAGATAACTTATTTGATACCTATGCCGCAAAAACAAAAAAAAGGTGAACCCTTGTGTGTATTCTGACAGTTTCGATGTTAACAATTTAGATTAAAAAAAATATCTCCGAAAACTAAACATTTTAAAAGCTTACATTATTTAGATGTTCTCGTTTTTATGTTGATTATGATACAAAATGGGTATTATGTTTAAAAAACTAAATACTTGTGGGATCTTTTCGAAGTTGTAACTATTATATTATTTTTGCGACCGTATTCCATATTTTGCATTGTGCCTTTAGTTTTTTTTTTTTAGCTAGGATATATTATCAGCTATAGCTGGCTTTGAAATTCTTTCAGAACTATTATCTGTCTTTGCCATGACTAACAGCCTTCATGATCCACATAGTCGTGAACAAATTACATCGCACCACAGGGAATTTCCATTCGTCCAACTCTCAACCATTACGCGCTATCGTGGATCTCCGCCACCGGCGGGCGCGGTGAGATGCGCGCGCGCAAACAAGACATAAAAACATCGTTCCCGTTATTATTGATATGCAAACGTATTCACATGTCCTGGAAGGCTGGTTTTATAAGGTTTTTGGTGAAAGAAAGCTGGGTTTTGTAAGTTTCTTGGGGAAAACTGCCGCCGTCGTATTTATTGATTTACGATCGAAGAAATGCATTCGTGAAAAAACTGTGACTGCTATCTGTAGACAGTGCATCATCATGCAGAGGTAATCTGATGAAATATGTATATAGCTTTGTCAACCACATCCTTACTATCCTTATCCTTACTAATATTATAAATGTGAAAGTAACTCTGTCTGTCTGTCTGTCTGTTACGCTTTCACGCCAAAACTACTGGACCGATATAAATGCAATTTGGTACAGAGATAGAATAGACCCTGAGGAACAACATAGGCTAGGTATACTTTTATTTTTTATAGGTATACTTTTTACCCGGGTGCGCTAAGTAGTTCCCTCGGGATGCGGGTGAAACCGCGGGAAACAGCTAGTAAAACATAAAACAAATAGTCACTTTTTCGTCTGTCTTCACGTTTGCTTATTTCTTTTTAACCACTTTACAAATTTTGATATAGTTTTAAATTTAATTTAAATATGTAATTTCTCTCGAATGGTTAATATATTGTATTATAAGAAAATTGGATGTTACTCAGTGTAACATAATTATAAAATTAAGAAAATATACATAAAAAAACCCACTAACAGTTTGTCTGTTCTAGAAATTGAAACCAATGCTTCATACTCAGTAGTCATCAGCCACTAGACGAGGCAGTGTCCAAAAGTAACTTTGACATTCAAATCATTTTACTTTACGATGTCATTCAAAACTTTCCAACTATAATCTACACATATAAAATGCTTTGTCCTGAATGACTGACGGATCAACGCACAGCCTAAACCGCTGATCGTAGAGACCTGAAACTTGGAGGATATGTTCGTTGTATAACGTAGGCATCTGATAAGAAAGGATTTTCCAAAATTCCTCCCATAAATGGGTGAAAAAGGGGGGCAAAGTTTGTAACTCTCGTCATTTTTAATTTGAATTCGTATAGCCTATAAAGAAAGAAAATTTAACCGCCTTATTCATAACTAGCTTCTGCCAGCGACTTCGTCCGCGTGGAATAGTGGTGCTCCGCTCCTATTAGTCTTAGCGTGATGATTTAGCCTATAGCCTTCCTCGATAAATGGACTATCTAACACTGAAAGAATTTTTCAAATCGGACCAGCGGTTCCTGAGATTAGCGCGTTTAAACAAAATGGAGTAACTTCTCCCGTTTTCCCAACATCTCCCTACACTGCTCTGCTCCTTTTAATTGTAGCGTGATGAAAAGTACCTATACTATAACCAGCTCAGGAGTATGACAAATAGTTGTACCAAGTTTCGTCAAAATCCGTCGAGTAGTTTTTGTTTCTATAGAGTTTATACAGACAGACAGACAGACAGACAGACAGACAGACAAAAATTTTACTGATTTGACCCCCTGATAGTTATTTTGGAAATATATTTCATGTACAGAATTGACCTCTCTACAGATTTATTATGAGTATAGATTATCTATCACGTCCCCAGCAAATAAACCTGGGTATGTATTAGCATGTTTAGAAACCATAGACACGATTAAGTCTTATTTACACGTTGTAGATTTTATCGGACGGATTAAATCTATGGATTAGCGTCTATGGTCGTGGATAGACTTGACTCAGTCTAGATCTAGGTTAGTGAGGTGCTCGCAAGCTTCGAACCTGTTAGTGAATGTTGCATGTTTATTAATTAATTATTGTTCATGTGGCTGGCAACACGGCGAGCTTGTAATTGTAGGGTTAGCAGGATTGGTGCCGGATCTCGATTTAAAGGACTCATATTAATCCTACCGATATTATAAATGAAAAAGCAGTCCGTCTATCTGTCTGTTACATTTTGACACCAAAACATGTGTACCGATTAAGATAGAATGAGATTTGTATGAAGATAGATTGGAATCTTGTTAAGGACGGTTTATGAATACAAAATTAAATTATTGCCTTTTTTATTTCTATCTGTAAATGATCCCTGTAGGTAATCGTATAGAAGTCTAATTAGTAAAACAGTTAATTTTGAAAATAATAATGAACACTCTTATATTTATTTACATAACACAATTCATTAACCTAATAAGAAAGAAAAATCTGAGTTTTCTTTCATTTTTTTCACCCTATACTTAAGCATATAACTATTATTATCTTATTTATATGATTTATACAATATCATCAAAAACAAATAACCTTCTTTCTATGATCTGAGCAAATGACCGTTAAAAATATTTACAGCTGTCGATTACACACGACCATACCAAAAATATTCAAATGTCAAACTCTTTCAAAACACTTTCCAACAAGTTTGCCTAATACCTAATAATTTTTATCTTGCCATAACCCTTGTAAATCTTCTAAAACACCACTATCACGCCATCGTCCACCTCACGTCACCGATAGAGATCTAACCGTGTTGGACAGTAGACATTATGGTGCGGGCACACCGGCGGGCGGAGGCGCGTCAGCCGGTGCGTGTAGATAGCGCTTAAATTACAGAAAACATGACAACACAATTTGTTACGGAGATCTTACGCGACGACTTCTCGTGGATTACGCTGGGGGTGGATATGACTCCCTAATATCCCCGTCAATATAATAATCCCGACGCGAAAAGATGGGTGTTATAAGTTTGACGTCGATGTCTGTCTGTATGTGTGTGTATCTGTCTATGGCATCGCAGCTCTCAAACGGATGGATCGATTTCGGTGTTGTTTTTTTTTTTCATTTGAAAGCCAGTTTCCTTGTGGGCAGGTGTATTAGGAT
The DNA here is from genome assembly GCA_963891755.1 of Pyrrhia umbra. Taxonomy (NCBI): domain Eukaryota; kingdom Metazoa; phylum Arthropoda; class Insecta; order Lepidoptera; family Noctuidae; genus Pyrrhia; species Pyrrhia umbra. The sequence goes on along the minus strand of OY982929.1, from coordinate 1,033,892 downwards.
AGCAGGTTTTTGCAGCTCTGACTTAAAAATGTCTTGGTAACGTTTAAACTACTAGGATTAAAGTATACAGCTAAATAGTCCATTCAATAAGACGTAAAACGAAAACAAAATAAACTTAATTTTGACATTATGACTTATAGAACTCAACAGAACTATTATGTAGTGTAATAGGCTAATTAGAGTAGTTCTATTTTTATATTTTCCTTGTACAAAAATCGATTGAATGCAAATCTCAAGCCATCTGTACTTCTACAATAAGATTAGAAAACTTCCAAACTGTTTTTGCAGCTTATTCAACCGTTTTTGAGTTCTATTCCGCACAGGTAAGGATGATGTTGAGAACAAAATGATATGTTTACATTGCCAAATATGTTATGCATCTGTTTTTGTGTTACCTTAGCAATACAGCTTAAAATCGTTAGAACAAATGCTAAATGCGCGTGCGGTGCGTTCAAATTTCTTATCTTATTTTAAGTTGAGAAAACATTCATTACCATAACATCGAATCTACTGTCCAAAGCATTTAACACAATTACACGAACACCCATTCCACTTCTCACTAACATCCCTGAAAAATTCAAAGTTTTACATTGAAACTTTTAAAAACTTTATCCGACAACAGAATTAAAAGTTCCTTATCCTGTTCAACTAATCCCGGAGCTCACCACCTAAGGGGCCGGTTTCTAATTGCAGGGAGGGCCTTAATTGAATGTTATTGAATTAGGATCACGCCCCGCTCACCGACTCGCACGTACCGATAAATATGTAAAGTGATACTTGTGGCACTCATACGCAGACTTACATTTAAGAAGGTAAATCTAAAGAGACGAATGTGTTTTAAGCAGATGAATTTCAGCATTAGATCCAATTTCACTGACTGGCTGTAAGTTGGTAGAATAAAATGTATCTAGCTGATGTTCCACAATGTTTCGGATAAGCTACTAGCTTCCTTATCTTATTATATTCTTATCTTATACTGAATGATACTTACGTGCTGTGATTTGAACTCTTACCAAGCCTTTGAACGTAAAGTCACATACCTGTAACAATAAAGTGATATTCATTATATCAATGCTTTTAAGGACATGTAAAAATGGTACTTTTGGTTTAAATGATCGACCGACTAAATATTCGTTTCCAATAACTAATCGATGTAGTCATAAAGGTACTGGGGTAGCTCTCACTTCCTAGCTCGCTCTATAATAATATACGCGGCTAATTAATGAGTAATATAAAATGTTGATCTTATTATCCAGCGCACCACTGCTCCAACCTACCTACTATGTAGCATGTGTTCTGATAACTTTTTGAAGTACAATGAAAGTCATTTGTTTTTTTTTAACTAAAAAACAATTGAATAGCTCTCACACACCGAACGCCCGCGGTTTCGGCCACCGCGGTAGTTTTATTAGCAACATCAATAGTTTCACCATGACCAGCCAGTATGAAACATTTGCCAACCGCTGCACAAACAATAACACCGTCTGTCTGTCCGCAAACGGAATACTGACTGATATTAATATCGTTCACGCGCCATGTTTTTTCAAGGCCTATGGGGAATTGAAAAATGGCGCGTGAAAATGTTAGTGCTCATTGTTACTGTTGGGTGTTGCTGGTGTAGATAACACCAGCGTGTATTTACAGGAAAATATCTCTTTAAAACTCTTTTAAAACTGAATTGTATCCGAATTAAAACAGCATGATGCGTGATTCCCCCAAAGGGGTAAGCACAAATATACTTTTGGTAGTGAGTCAAATTCCACTCATTATTATTATCAACGGCCTGTTCCCCCTACTGGGAAAAAGTCTCTTCTCATACAAAGAAGATGCATGAGCATAGATCACCACACGTTCTTAGGGCGGATTGACGATTTCAGACTTTTTAAGTTTCGATTTCCTCACGATGTTTTCTTTCACTGTTAGTCAGTGGTATCAAGATAGACTTAGAAAGTACATAATATGACTTTGAAAAAATCACTTTAGCACACTAAAGGACAGGAATATTAATGTTCCATGAAGTGCCAAGGCAGGAATAGTTTCGTTGTGAAAAAGAGACTGTGCTAAATGACGTTAGTAGATGTGTCTTGCTCTTACACCTGTATAGTGATTGCAAATAGACGTGGTGGTACGGCCCCTGGTTCTAACCTGGACATTCATATTAAGGCCACCTTAGCTCTAGGCTACCACGATAACCCAAATTAAATCATCAAAACTCTAGATTGCTGCTAGACATCTCAATAGAAATAACTTCGATCTAGAAATGAAACTAGGACTTTCAAAACGACTAACTAGAATTAAATTCGTTTGTGACAAAGAGACAAAAATCGATAATCGTATTTCGGATACTTTTTCCTGTACCAAGTGAACTCGATACCTTCTTTTTCAAAAAAACGCACTCAGAACAGTATAGTTGATGTTTTTTGGTTTTGTTTGAAGCTGGGTCGGGATTGGAGCCCGGCGCCCACGTGATTGGGAGGCCGGGTGGGTTTTAGCCACGTTTCAACCCTTTAGTGTCGAGCTCTTTGTTTTGTTTCCACTCTTTTCAGCCTACCCGGATGATTTCTGATATTATTGAACTGGTGCAGTCGTTTGAGGATAGTCTAAAATAGTTGTTCTATGTATCCAAAAAGCATCTACAACATAGCATCCGCTTATAGTTTGATAATCAAAAATAAATATTTTTTTACAAAAAATAGAACCGGCTTCCAAAATACTTAAAAGAAAAAAAAATCATTCTGCTAAAACATCACTCTAGAAGAACGGTGTCTTACACTAAGTTGCTATTGTGTTAATTGTTTTTCGCCCAAGATATACATACATACATTCTCACAGGCTTTCGCATTTATTATACATATATATAAGTAAGTTATAGTAAATAGAATTTTATTGCGTGCGTGTTTGAAGATGACTTGAGAACAGCTGACATTTTTTCTCTGTATTTCTATATGAAAATCCACAGGAAAACTCGCAAAACTCAAAACTCAAATGTTTTATATCAAATAGGTCTTTGCAGCCACTTATGAAACGTCAAGCTAATTGCACGGTTCCAAGGAGTGGGTCTTATGGACAAGAACCGGCAAGAAGCTCCATAGACACTCTTTTCAAAAGGAAATGTTTACAATAGTCTTTTTACGGTACAGGTTATCTCTGAGAAAGTTATACAATTCAAATGATGCTATACCAAAAAATAAATAGAAAATAATGAAACAATTAAATTACAATTTAAATTCAGCAATGTCATGTCTGGTATGTCTGGTTACCCGTGTGAATCCGGGGCTTACTAGTAGTTTTACTAGCTAAAAATAATTCACTGTTAGCTGCACCGTGCAACGTGCACATGCACTCATAATTCCATAATACGGTTATGATTAAAGTGCATTGGCGAGAGCATTAATATTCCGGTCGTTACGCACATTGTCCGGCTAAAGCCATTAATAACCGAAACATTGGCGGACAATTTGTGTATAATTAACGAGCCGCGGTGGAATATAAAAATGTCCGATGTACTTGTTAAGATAATGGAAGGCTGATGTTTTAAATGGCGTTAAAAATGAAGTTCAGTACAAAGATAACTTTGTGTGAAATTAGGGAGAAATTGTTATGTTAATTTTACACATTGGACATTGCAGATTACCCGTTCAAGCCCGACAGGTCAGGCTAAGTGCTATTTGTGTTTCCAAGTGCAATTTCTCAATAGCAACCAGGGGGTTAGACAAGTGGCAAAAACGCTAGTAGAATAGAAAACAAAATGTCTGGGAATGACATTCGCTTACGACTAGATATCTGTCATTCCCATACATTTGGTTTTCTATTCTACTAGCGTTTTTGCCACTTGTCTAACTCCCCAGGAGACTAGATTTTAACTTCGTTAATTGCATTAATCTTGTCCCCTTTAATATGAGACTTAAATATAACTAGGTGCCAACTTGTATATATCTAAACGTAAACGTACATAAACGTAACATATATATATAGTTGTTTATGCATATAATGCGGGTAAAACCGACGCTTTGAAAGAAGTTAATATCAAAGAAAACCGCAGAAAACTATTAAGCGTTATTTCATTATCTAATACCTCCTTACTCTAAGCAAGAACACTTAAAGTAACTTAAGGCTAAATATCTCTAAGTCACGTTAACTCCACTAGAATCTCTCCAAGGACTCATTAGGCTTTCTCTAAGCCTGGAGGAAGATCAGCTTGAAGTATATTGTTTGCGAAGTAATTTGCAAAAATGTCTACAATAAAAGAAAGGAAAAATGTATAGGACTTACTACAAACGCAGCGAAATCAATAAAATTAAACAGTATATGGATACGGATTTTTTTAGACAATCATAATACAAATACTTTGATAAGAGCATAGTTCTCCAAAAAAAATCGAATTTCGATTCGATTTAGTCCCCACATCTCGCATCTCATCATTATATGACACAAAATGGCAACGTTTACCTATAATGTAATTTAGTAATGACCTCTAAGCTCCCAGTAATGTAATGACGTTGATAGCTGACATAAAGTGTCACGTAAAATAACCAGACTGACCTCCACAGTGAGACAAATGTAGTCTAATATTAACAAGTCCTTCCAAAAGGCCAGCTTAGTACAAAGCACTCGAGTCGCAACCTGCATCAGAAACATGAATATGTAAAGTTCGTACGCAGCACGCGCCGCACTATAGTTTCCATCATGAATGTATGCATGCAAGTGGTCAATCCATATATTTTCGTGTTTATGACCTGGTATCGGGCACATCAGCTCACTGGGCCAGGGCAGTGTCCCTTCGATCGCGGCTGACGTCACGCTAGTCGCTACGCTAATGCGACGCGCGCTCGCCGTATTAATTTGTCATACTGTCAACGATTATGTTTAGGGCAGCGCGAGTTTCTAGCGGAAGCTGTTTTGTATAATTTATGATAGTTATAGGTACCTACTGTGTTCTAAAAGTGTTCAACATTGACAAACAAATTTGGTCAATGCATAGTCCACAGGTTTCTTGGGAGTTCTGTAGGTTCTTAGTAAGATTTCTTGAGCATTTTTTTCACCATAACAATAATACTACAACACACCCTAAAAATAAGTACTTACGTCTAGAGTTTCTTGTCAAAAATTCAGAGCAAACAAAAGTTTGCGGAAACAAGACATTAATACGTCTTTTTTTAAAATGAAAACCTTGTCATTACAAAGCAGAGCTTCGTAGCATAGTTTTAAAGGAAAACTTCGAAGACTACAAGATTTTCTCTGAAGTTCAGAACGTTCTTTTCAGTACAAGTTTAGTTTTTCCCGCCCCTGCAATATTTTTGAAGTAAAAACACAACTGGAAGCGAGGATTCTACATCTTTGCTATTATAATATAAAAACTAGCCGTTTCCCCTGCATCCCAAGAGAACTACTTAACGCACCCCCCGGATAAAGGCCTTGAACCATCTCCAGGGACCCTTCTACTTCCGTACCAAATATCATCCATATCGGGTCTAGCGTTTAATCGTGAAAAGGTTACAAACAAACAAACTCACTTTCGCATTACTATTATACTTTTGGATATAAACCCCCCAAAAAAGTTAGGCTACGTCTCCGCGAACTCTTATTACTTGCACACCCTAGTTTCCCCCTCTACATACCTATATCGGGACTATAACGACAGGTGGAATGTCCCCGCTGACAGCGATTCCCAACACTGGGCTCACACTGGCCATAAATATGTAATCACTATCAAATCACACCTAGCTACTGCAACTGACAAACTATCGCTATTACTCTTTTGTGTTTGTATTCTATCTATATAATTATTTACCTAGTTAATATCGAAGGATTTATTTTGAATTAAAATTTATTGAATTAGATTACTTGGATATCAATAAATATTCAATTCAGAAAATGAGTAAGTGAAAATGGGAAAATAAGTGATGGTATTGCCATGTTACAAAATATGTCAATTTATTGGTGTAACCAACCTACTTACAGCTGTTACAGTCAAACAAGGATCTTTTAGCACTTGGCAGAAATCGGAATCAACATGAAAGATGGCGACCTATTCTAAGATATTATAGATAATTTATACTATGTATACAGGTACGTTAAAATGATTAAAAGACGTGAAACCACAACACAGACGGCTACGCCGGTTTTTTTTCTACATGACCTCTTGCAGGGTTCCTCTAACAGCATTCGACCTGCTTAACCGGACAATGTCTACGCCCGCCTGCTAACGTCATATAAGTATGATATAAATGCCAAAAGATTCTTATACGTCTATATATGGAGAATTTAGTCGTCAGTTATTGTATGGAAGTCAATCATGAGATGGCGTTATCACCCCTTAAAATTTCAAACCAAACGTCTACTTTAAGACCAAAATGGGCTACAGTAGTAGTATTCAAAAAACTTCCTAGCGACACGAAAATTAATATATTATCTCTCACAAATACTGATGGGACAACGGTCTCCTAACATAATGCATATCTGCATATAAAGACAGGTAATAAACAGCTACAAGTGCACAGTAGTCCCATATAAGTACACCCACGTCCCACGAATTAAATTGTTTCTACCTTTTGAGATTATTGACCTACTTGATTGCTTATTTGCAGGCGTTTCCTTAACAAGTCTAGCAGTACTGTGAAACATAAAACATGACATATTTGGTAAATCTGAATAGCCTGAAGCTGCAATTAAGTTAGCACTTAAATTGTTACATTACAATGCTGGCCAGAAATAGGTGGTTCAGTGTAATTGCTATTCCTAGTCCTATTTTGGTATATTGGGCACTAATAAGAATTGATTTTGTGGGTCATTTAAAATGGTTGTTGTGTACGAACAACTTGGCTTATAACATGCAGCTGATTTGTTAAATTGTTGTGTTTTACATTTGGCCTGTGTTTGAGTACAATAAATTTTGACAATAAAATTTTCATTTATATATTTTCACACAGTATTTTTTAATCTATATAATTCCAAAAAATCTTGCCTACTTAATCATCAGCCTATATATTGTTCCACTGCTAGGCACAGGTTTCTTCTCACACAGAGAAGGCATGAGCATTGATCACCACGCTTGCTCAAGGTGGATTGGTGGATTCAGACTTTTTAAGTCCAGGTTTCCTGACGATGTTTATCCTTCACCGTTAGTCAGTGAGGTCTTAGATATACTTAGAAAGTAGATATGACTTCAAGAAAGTCATATTGGTATTTACCAGGTTTCGAACCCGCACACTTGTATTCGAGAGGCAGGTGCCTTAACCACTAGGCCACCACGACTTTGCATGCCTACTTAAAAGTAATCTAACAATTTTCTTCCATCAAAGGAACATTATTTTAAATCTTAGTATAATAAAAACAATTTTCAAAATAAACAGAACGTACCAAAAACGCAAATAAGCGACAATCAAGCAAACGTCTCGGGTGGCTCATCTTGTTTTGTTAAATTGCGCGGAAACGAGCTTGTAATTGTGTGTTGTGGACTGTTGCGGTCTGTCCACCATTATTCACGTAAATACTGTCTCAAAGCCGTCCAGTGATCCCTTATTACGATATGATTTATGTGATTATAATGCCACTTTACTGCTAAGTATGTCGTAAAAGTGGGTCTGACAAATAGTTTAAGGTATGTATTTTTCTTATGATTAATAACCTTATTTGATTTAGACTGGTATTATGGGACAATGCTTAGAATGGAGTAATTTAATTGGTTAAATAATTAAAATAGTGTTTTAATATGGAACCTTAGACTAGTTGGTAGTACAATAATTTCTGTCAATGAATAAAAAATAACATGAAAAAACAGCTTCTGGGGGGTTAGACAAGTGGCAAAACGCTAACGCTAACGCTATAGAATAGAAAACAAAATGTATGGGAATGACATTCGTTTACGACTAGCTATATGTCATTCCCATACATTTTGTTTTCTATTCTATAGCGTTAGCGTTAGCGTTTTGCCACTTGTCTAGCCCCCCTGATCTCCAACAATTAAGTAATATTTAGTCTAACAAACCTCGCTTTAGCTAAAACGCAACAAATTAGAACAAATTAATTCGTCGTCAGAATCTTTCTCAACATCAAGAGTTCTAATTGCGAGCACGTAAACATCGAAGTTTACGAGTCGTTTGCAAGCATCGCCGGGGCATAAACATAACAGTTTACAAACTACGGAGCGAAGCTTATCAACTATTTGATCAACAGTGACGCTTAGTGCCGGGGCTCACGAGACGCGTCCAACATGTTGTAATGAGCTGCTTAATTAGTACGTTATTAAGGTGCTAATCCTTACTAATGTTATTAATGTGAAAGTGAGTTTGTTTGATTATTTGTATGTTTGTTTGTTACGCTTTCGTTGAAAAACGGCTAAACCGATTTAAATGAAATTTGGTATGAAGATAGAAGGGACTTTGGAGATGGTTATAGACTATTTATCCGGATGGGTTAAATCATTTTGAAATATTCATTACTTTGATTGTGTAAATAATATCATCACATTAACTTCCCAAAAAAGTACACAGTTATGCAACTTTTAATCTATCCAACATTAAAATTAATTGACACATAAACGTGTATTCAAAATATAAAACCAAATAATCTTCTAATAAAACTGTCAGCTAAACTACTAACTCTGCCATTTGTGCTTGTAAATCAACATCAAAGCGTTCGACAAATTATAACAAATTCTTATCATGGCGTCAACATCCGACGTTAATGTCAGAAATGTTGAAAGGGAGGGAACATGACTTCAGAGGCCTTTACGATCGTACACCGTCTGTCAAATGTTCTGACGTTTCAAATCTATGTTGAGTCCAACAAGTTTAGTGGCAAGGATTACTACACGCAAAGGCTTTGTGAAAGATAGAATATTCCTACTGAGGTATTAAATTCGCGAAACTGTGAAGCTATGGCAGAGGGTTTACGGAAATAAGTTATTTGTAGTTGACTACAGACAGAAATATAAGGTATTCATTTAGGAAAATGAGTAAATAGATGTTTATAATATACACGGTGTAATTTAATTCATTGTTTTCCTGAAGGCTATATACTCAGTTATTGATTAATGATTTAAAACTACATGACTAAGTACCAATAATATTTAATAAAATTAAATTAAAAAATAGGCATTATTCATTTTATTAAGCTTGTCGCAGTACCATATAAACACGACATTAAAGTTGATATACGGGTTTGCTAATTAAAATAATTAATATTTTGATCAATAAATGCACTAGAAAAGTTCTACGGAGATTACAAGAAAACAGTAACTTCAATAAATTACACAGTGTGTACCTAGTACAGGCGAAATAACAAAACTCATCTTGTACCTAAAGCTTTTTGTCAATGTGGGACTACTAATGTTTGCAAAATACAACAAAATTTAATTTAGTATTTATGACTGGAATAATCAATCCTAAATCATTGAGTTAAATATTGTGTCCGTAAAATAATCCTATTATTTTACCAAGGAATGTTAAAGCGCTTACCAACAAATCAACATAATAATTTAGTGTATGTTGTGCAGTGGGCCAGGGCACTTATAAGGATTTATCGTAAGTTATGCATGCCACCTGTTGACAGTGATCGCGAATTAATTCCCATCTGTACACAGGTTTATTTTGAGCCTATGTACGGACTTATTTTAAATTTTGTCTTGTGATTTGTGCAAAGCATGTTGCACTTATTCATGTTTCTTTTTTTAAATGTAGGTGTGTATTAAAAAAGGCGTGCGGGTTGATGTACAGATTGCAGAAGGCTATGCAGTAATATCTTAGTGCAGTATCGTAAATTTTATTCAGAATTCTAGATATTTTTAAATATTTATATCAAACCTCTTTGGTGCATAATTCAGATACTGAAACTGATGATTGGCAATTTGACGTAAAAAAATGTCGGAGGCTATTAAATATTTACATTTTATAATTTTATAGACAGCCGGTTTTTTGCGTAAATACAATCTTCCTGGTCTATTTTCTTTTTATAAATGGCCTTTCTTATCTATAAAATCCATTAGTGTTATTTCATGTTTGTTTTACTTAGCATAATTGCATAGTCAATGTGGTCAATAGTAACACGAGCTTAGATTTAACTGTCGGTTAAAATGACAGCGATAAAACGCCTATATAACGTTTTGTTGTATTTCCATAGCAGTTTATTGCGATGTTAATCGGATTACACACTAATAACACTATTTTTTATAGAGTTATTTTATAGTTTTTGCAGTTTTTAAGAGTATTTTATGTTTTATAACTTCTTTATTTTATGTTCGTAAGATCTGTGGTTAAAAGTATCTCTGATAAGAGGATACCTATTCACACACTCTTAAGGACGAACAAATGTACTAATTGCTTTAATAATTTATTAATACATATTTTTGGAATATTTAGCTTTCAGAAGAACTGCCTTTCAGTTGACGTAGGTGTACCAAATCAAAGAACTAGTGTACAATATAAGACCAGATCAAAATAACCCTAAAATGCATAATACACAAAAACGGAACCCCAAACCAGTCCACGTATCCAGAAAGTGTCAAATGACATCACATCGACAAAATGAAATCATAAAACGCGTTGCCGGGCGGCGAGCAACTGATTTGTCGCGCGATACGCGACTCGCCGCCGCGCGAGATTAATTGCCGCGATAACGCGCGACTCGCGGCCGCGCGGCGTGCCTTCAAGCGTTTTTGTGGATTTTTTCACTTTTATGTCATATTCGTTTTGAATATATGACAGTGTGAAGTCGCGATAAAGAATGACACACTTGATGTGTACGATATGTACTTTAGGAGTGACACAGGCTTGTCAGGCGTGAAATAAAAGGACACTGACGTGAATGGATTGTTTTTATCTTTTGTTAATGTTTTATATTAAAAGCCATCACTTTTACGACAATACGGCAGTGCAATAAATATATTTCTTACACAAATAAACTTTGTGTAGACTGATTTCCAATTAGGTATGTTCGTTTTAACATTAAACGCTAAACAAGGTAAAAGCTAGATACATCGAAAGCCCTCGCCATTGCTAGTCCAATAACGTTTTACATATGAGATTCCTAGATTGACAATCGTAAGCTTATCTCCCGCATGCCTCCACTACCTGGTACCAGTTCGATTTACATCGATAAATTAGTAAAGAAAGTCCATAAAACATGTCTTGTCGACGAGCCAACAACATAGGTACAGACAAACAGACACTAATATATAATGCTTTGATCGAATCGCGCCTGTCGACACATCAAAGGCACACTATTTATAAAATTTATCGATTGATCGATTCCGCGATCGAACGGAACTTTCGATTCTAAGTATTCCTGTATCGATACTCGTTAAACGGCAAAAATATACGTTTAATTGCATTTAAAATAAACGGTATTTGTTCAAAACAATTGTTAGCATTTTCGATTGTTAAAAATTGTTTTCTCATTCTGAATTTTTATAGGTCTGTACATAAAATAGCGCCATAAAATAAGGATTTAAAGAGCGCCCAGAAATTTATCAAAGTGAAAAATTGATATTTAATACAGCAGGTTTTTGCAGGGTGCATCCTTTCCGCGACCCGTGCACAACATCAATCACCGGATGAAAAAGAATCTTTTTAAAAAATAAACAAAAAGGGCGTGAAACGAACTCGTCTCGCTTTTTAAATGGCGGGCACGGGTAATGAAGTATTTTATGCCAGTTAACGAATGTTTAATGCCCGTGCATGACATACTTTTTTGTAATTCGATATCGTGAATAATCGACTAATTGACTGAAAAGCTGATGTATGTTAGTAGCTTTCTGTAATATAACTCAAAGAAAAATTATATAGCGATTTGCTTTATTTAAAAGCTTTGCAGTTTGTGAGGAAAAGTTGAAGGTAAATATTTTAGCAGTTTAGTATTCCGTTCGAGTTATAAGTGTCAACTATAGAGAATAGAGTTGTATTTAAGTGATGCAGCCTCTGCATGTGAGCTGAATAAGAAGCATCGCCCTGTTTTACTAAATAATATTAAATATCATAAAGATTTCAACTGTTCACATGTTGCGTGTTTATTTAACGCAGACCGCAAATCTTTTTGCATTAATATTAATCCTTACTATCCTTACTATATCCTTACTAATATTATAAATGCGAAAGTAACTCTGTCTGTCTGTCTGTCTGTTACGCTTTCACGCCCAAACTACTGGACCGATATAAATGAAATTTGGTACAGAGATAGAATAGACCCTGAGGAACAACATAGGCTACTTTTTACCCGGGAGCGCTAAATAGTTCCCTCGGGATGCGGGTGAAACCGCGGGAAACAGCTAGTTTGTGATAAATGTTGAACTTTAAAAATAATTATTCATATTAACTCTTCACGGGATTGCACTCGCATTCCGAAGGGACTACCGTATAAAAAAAAAGCATAAAACCGTCTCCTTCCCATCTATCTTCACACCAAATTTCAGCCAAATCGGTTCTACAGTTTTATCGTGAAAACGTTTTAAACAAACAGAGTTACTTTCGCATCTATATAATATGAGTAAGGATTAGGTTATGTAATAGAATTAAATTACACATCCAAATTAATATTCTAAACACGAACATAGCTCTTAACTGTCTTCCAAAGCAAATCCACTAGCCTAGTTTGTTAATTATTATTAGAGATAGTTAAGCACGTAGATTAAACTTGACCTGGAGTTAGATATATACATATGTAGGTTAGGTACGAGTTCGTACGTTGAGTAGTCCATACTTGTTCGCTAGAAAAGCCTTTTAACTGACCTGAATAAAAGAAGACAGAAGAAAAAGTTTTTCTTTTGACCATGTTTATTCTATGTCAAATATGTAGTAACAAAATTAATTCAGCATTATATTACATTAACGAATATATTCTGCATCCGTCTTTGTCATGTCACCATGTAATAGAGCTTTAAATCGTTTGAAAAACGGTAAATAAGGGTGCGTTTAAATGTCTCATCTTACTATAGATAAACCAGCTTTTCGCCAGCAGCTTTGCCCGCGTGGGCTTCAAATAAATGTCAGAGTTTCATACAAACTTTGCCCCCTTTTTCACCCCCATAGTTCTACCCGAATTTCGTTTTTTTTTTCTTATTAGATGCCTACGTCATAAAAAAACACAGCCTCCAAGTTTCCGGTCTCTATGATCAGCGGTTTAGGCTGTGCGTTGATCAGTCAGTCATTCAGCACAAAGCTTTTTATGTGTATAGATGGAGTATAGCTGTTTAAAAATTAGCATTCTTTCATCAACAAATAAAGTATTTCATTAAATTCCGATACTAACTGCCGTCGATAGTTGTTTTTGGGGACAAAATTAACTCCCCAGTCCGCGGCCGCGGTCGCATTTAGCCCCGTGTTTACACAACCACTTTATAGGGTGCTAATGACACGTCGCACGCATGCGCACTAGCTACACGCCGCTATAATTTATAAAGTGAAAATTAAAGGAGGACTCGTGTTATTTAGGAGCTTTTTGTTCTACGTTGGGGGTTTTAGAAAGTTGTGTGCACTGGATTTTGTAATTTGAGGGATTGATTGACACAGTTATTTGTGTGTGTCATGGCGGCAGTGAAAAAGGGAAAACGTCAAAAACCTGTCAAGTTTTCATCATGACAATTCTAGTTAAACCAATAGTTTACTCGTTTTATGTTTGTGGCATTGCACAAATAGCGACTTGTCAATAATTAAAAAATAATTTGAAAAAATCTCGTCCTTAAGAAATAAATGTGACTGACTTAAATTAATATGTATACGTATTTATCACTGTTTGTTAAAGGCTTTTTCTAGCCTGAGAATCTTAACATATATGTATGTATATGACTAAAAAATTTAATATATGTATGTATATGACAAAAAAAATATTATCCATCTAACATTGAGTTTGTTATAAAATAGCTTAATATAACTTTGTGCTTACACCCTAACAAAAATAGAGAAACAAAATTGTTATTGTTCTAAGTAAATATATACTTCATTACCCAATAAATACCACAGACATACCACGCTACAATTATATCGTTACACAGTGTGTGGCAACTGGCAACACTGTGCTCTGGACGGTGACAGATTTAGTGGCATCAAGTGTAGGACGAGGCGCGGGCGCATCACTATCACTACTGGGAACTTCCCTAGGGAAAGGTTTGGTGAGTCAATACTTTTTATCTATCATAGGGTAACATGACTCGACTCTTTGAATACTGTATACAATTATTATCAACTAGATGACCCGGTGAACTTTGTATCACCTACATCTATCTTAACTTTTCTCACCGTTTAAACCTTCCCAGGACTACGACAGACATTTCAAAACCAAAATCAGCTACATGGGCCCAGCCGTTCTCGAGTTTTAGCGAGACTGACGAACATCAATCCATTTTTATATATAAGATATTAAAATGCGTCTTTACGGCAGTTGCAAGCACTAAATACTTAAATACCACAGGTATCATTACACCAATGAAAATACTGATTTATGATAATGTTTTTTTTTTATGTGGTTTGAGGGAAAACTGGTATCGGATATCCTGATTGCAATGTTTACTACGGGAATCTATATACCTAGTATAAGTGCTAAAGTTACCATTGCCAACTCTACAAACCAGAAAAGCTCCATATAAAACATTTTTGAAATCTGTATCTCAAGGGGCAGTTTAGTAAGATATTTAAAACCCCCAAAACATTTACTACATCGAACAGTCTTCTCCAGACAGGACAACCAAGTTGTTCTAATATACCCTAAACAACCATTTACTCTGGACTACCCTATAAGTACGTGTCCTATCTCCATAACCCCTTGTAAATGGGTATCACTAAAAGAACCCACAATTTCCTGAAGTCTCCGTTTATATTCAATAACTCAAAATTGATCACCATTGCATGGCTCTTGGTGGCACAAGACAGATCATGCGCAGAAAATCTGTTGCGAACTTATCTGCCTTTATTGAGAGACTAGCTTTCCACCAGCGGCTTCGCCCGCGTGGTCTATATGAATTCTCAGCCCGATCGATTTAAAATTGACAAAGTTTCATACAAAGTTTCATCCATTTATTTTGTAATTATTACATTTGTTATACCTTACGAGGCTGGCTTGGCGCAATAGCGTAAAAAGCCTCAACAAATAAATGATTTAAAAAAAAAAAGTTTCATTCCCTATTTTATCCCCTTGGGGGTAGAATTTATCAAAGTCCTTTCTTAGCGGATGCCTACGTCATAACATCTACCTGCATGCCAAATTTCAGCCCGATCCCTCCAATGGTTTGGGCTGTGCGTTGATAGATCACTATGTCCGTCAGTCAGTCGCCTTTGAGTTTTAT
The DNA here is from genome assembly GCA_963891755.1 of Pyrrhia umbra. Classification (NCBI taxonomy): domain Eukaryota; kingdom Metazoa; phylum Arthropoda; class Insecta; order Lepidoptera; family Noctuidae; genus Pyrrhia; species Pyrrhia umbra. The sequence goes on along the minus strand of OY982929.1, from coordinate 1,018,621 downwards.
ATATATTTAGATTTAGATAAATAACATATTAGATACAGATTAAGTTATACTAAGGCTTTCTTTGGATACTTAATTCTTCTAACCGAATTTCACATTTGAAGAAAAAGAAGAAGAGAAATACTTAACTTTCGAAATTACACTTCTCAAAATGGTTCAATGGTGAACTCAAAAATGTCAAGAAACACAAAAAGCTTATTCATTCTCAAATGACACAGTTTATTTAATTTTGTATGGTTGCAACACTTGCAACTTAAAGTCAGTTGAGAATATCCGTCTTTTTCCCGTCTTGGGAAAAGTTGTATTTTTTAGAAAAGATCTTCTGAATATTGTACTTTGTTACCCAAATCGGAATTTGGTCGAAACCCTTTGCGGTAGTTTGCCCATTTTATGAGGGTCCCACAAGTCTATGTATGTATTTATTTATTCCGTGGCGGTGCCTTATCTGTTGGTGTTATAGTCGTAAATACACTTGTGACAGGCAACGTGGGGGTATTATGTTATAGTGTGAGACCGAGGCTTTTAAAATAAACACGCTTTCACCTGTTTTGACATATTAATAAACTGCTATAAAGCTAGTAGCAACGGTTTAATGTTTGTCAAAAAGACATTGTTGTGTTGGGTCAAATTATTATTTCGAATTCGCATTTTTAAGAAATTTAAAGCTTATATAAAAGTTTTTTAAAAGGATTTCTAGTATAGGTGTTTACTAACATTTCATTAATAATTTTATTACTCTGTAAGCTTTCAGGTAAACAATAAATAATTAACCAATGACTATCAACTTTTTTCATATACCTTTTTGCACATAAGAACATAAAAGAAAGTTATCTTCAAAAACACGTGTAAAAGAAAAAATAATAAAAAACTTAAAGCCCGTGAATTTGGCGCGCAAGTGGAATGACACCTGTCAAAGTAGACAGGTAACTGGTTATGTTCAAACAATAAGCGACAGCGTCGTGTTAAATTATTGCATATTATATACAATTGTATTTCTTCTTCTAAATACCGAAGTTTAGAGTAAACACAAAACACATTATATTAAAAAAAAAACTAGATGAAAACCTTTCCAACTGACTGTTAATATTGATATTTTTAAAACATCCCGTTGTTTAAACATTAATAATTACTAAAGAAACATGTTTTTGTTTGTTATCCTCACAACGTTTTCCTTACACTCCAAGAAGTAGGTAGATTATTAAATCTAAAAAGTATGATCCAACTTATTTCGTATGCAAAGACAGAACATTTAATAGATTTCCCTAAGGGCCATATTTTCACACTGAACAATATTCTCTCGTATTTCTTATATGCATATAAAATGAAACAAGCTCTACATAATGAATATTTATATCAAGTTTGATATTATAAAGTCTGACAGGTTCAACGATTGTTAGAACTCAAAATAATAGATACCTATAATAGAATTTTTATCCGTCTAATATAAAACTGAAAATTACACTTTCTTCGTTTTCAGTAAACACTTTTTATGCAAAAAAATTACTCTTTTATGTGTCAACGGAGATAAAAAAAATACACAATGACGAAAAAGATAATTATATAAAAATAGTGTTTTTTGCGAACTAAATAAGTGACAATTTATTTCGTAATTTAATTACAAAACATCACAACCAAAAAAAAGAAAATATATATTATTATTTTAATATTAATCTGTGTTCTCCTATGACTTGGGCCACATCCCTCCTTTCGGTCCAGCACTCAGTTCCCAGGGCACCTACTCGACGGGTGCCTGGCCACCGTCAGTCAAGCGTCACCGACCTCGCAAAAACTTGACACGCCAGCATTTTGGACAGGCTTCATGTCTTATGCGTAAAAGTCCGGAAAATGTGAAGTGTTTTATGGTTCTTCTTCGGACGATTATGTAAGAATTAAATTGTACGTAAAACATGTCTAACATGAAATAGATGTATATATGATGATGAAGTTAAAAATATATTCATCATACAGTTGCAGATGATCCACAACTCTTTTATATTTGACTTAATTAACATTCAGGATCAGCTCAACCCATCAATAAACATTTCATAAAAAAATCACATCTCATTTTCAAACACACACTCACACAGGAACGTAAACACAAACTCACACACACTCACGTTCTCTGATCCATCATGTATAATTCGCGAAACGGAACACTGGAATATCATTCGGAATCAAGTTCTGTAACCCTAAATTAGTTTTGGATAAAATTACAATTGGGTCGAAAATACCCCTCGAAGAGCGAGCGGCGCGATTGTTTGCTCACAAAACAATGGGTTATTATAGTTTTTGCCAATACTGTAATGACGACTTGGCAAGATGGTCACTGTGACCGCGAGCGGCCGACCGGAAAGTACAGTCGGCAATGTGTGGGTTATGACGCTTCAAAAATCAGTTTATAACAAGACTGATTCTTTTTATTTTTATTAGTAATAATTATCTATACCTGATCATTATTGACCCAAATTAAGGTGTCATTAACATACCAATTATTTGTCTGATAAAATATATGCTACCTAAAAAAGGTTTTCAGGAATGTATCCTTAATTAAGTTCTGCTGTTATATTCATCAGCATGTAATTAGCTTTTGGTTTTATTATACGGTAGCCTTAAAAATATATCTACAGGCTACGAGGCTATATCTTTCAGAGGTTAAAAGGTAGCTAGTACAATTACTTAGAACTCTTTCAGTACAGCTAACACACCGTGCTGCAGCTTAGGACTTAAAAGTATTTATAGCTGAGATAAGTAGCACTGGGCTTTAAAGCCATACGTCTCGTTATTCGATATTAAAAATGACAATCTTTTTGAAACATGAAGATTATTTGTATTTTTAATATGTTTCTTTTTAATAATTACATTTGACTTGCTATCTGTACAGGCGCGGCCGCAGTCACGTCATTACACGCAACAGGAATCTCGTACAGTTTAGCTACAGGCCACAGTCTACAGTTATTATCTCGGCAATGTCGCAATCTTACAGCGTCCGAAGTTTTGAGACTCTTTACTCTGTGACGCGCGTAATTATAATTGGCAGTGACGTTTAGTGGTGCACCGAAAATTCTTCTGCGATTTTTTAGTTAATTTTCTTCCTCCTGTAAACTCGGAGCCAAAGCGAACGTTTGAAGGCAATCAGGGCGATATCTGAGATAACTGTGAAATGGAAACATTTGCATATTTTCTGTATATTAAAAATGGGCCTCACTTCTCCTGAATGCCAGCTAAACATACCTATTAATGGCACCATGAACACACCAACTTCAAAATATAGGTAGCCTAATTATTTATTTATTTATATTTATTCTTGCTTTCCTGGGAATATTAATCTTCTTTCTCCCTTTCTTTCTATTTTTTTGAAGACTTTCTCACATTTTACCAAGTCAGCATTTAAATAACGCTACTCGGCGTGGCTTTTTTATTACACTTTTCCATATATTAATAGACTTATTGACCAATCATTAATTTATTTGCCAATACTCAATCACGTAAAGTACTTGATTATTGAACGATTAATTCGTTTGCAATTATCATACCTAACCAGTTGAAAATGTAAATAAGGAAACAAACAGCCAAATTAATGTTCAATAATTCGGAAAATTACTACAACCAATGATTGAGCAATTATTTGAAGCAAAACATAATTAATTGTGCGGAAGTTATGATTTCGGCAGATGCCCAAACAATTATAATTAACTAGCTGTTTCCCGCGGTTTCACCTGCATCCCGATGGAACTACTTCGCGCACCCGGGTAAAAAGTATCCTATATGTTAATCCAGGCTATTAACTATGTGTGTACCAAATTTTATCCAAATCCGTTCAGTAGTTTTTGCGTGAAAGAATAATAAACATACATCCATACATTCTTACAAACTTTCGCGTTTATGATACTAGTAGGATACTATTATAATGAACAAAGTAATATAAGTTTATTTGTGGCAATCGATAAAGGACAACGCGGTCCGTCCATCTATTTCACACCGAGATCCCTCTTGTCTCGGACACCACGCCGCTGATCCCGGCTGCCATTTAATGAATGGCAGTCGCAACAGATAGTCAGAAACCAGAAAGTCTGACAGCTAATGTTACCAAAAGACATCGTACTACCTAGTAAGTGTTGAAAGCCGATCCCACAACAGCTTAGAAAAGGCATATGCTTTTTTCCTATATTCAGTCCTTAAAATATGGAACTTTAGGTACAGGCCTATTATCTATATGGGATACCTGAATAGATAATGTGCGGCGTGTAGAAACTTCCATTTAGTGTCTGCTTAACTCATTTGACTGCAGACAAATAGTAATACCTGTAACAAAAATAATAAGCATTTAAATACTAGAAATAGCTAAACATTCTGAAGAATATATATATTAGAGACGAAGGCTATTTAAGTAGTTATTTTTTTCATTCGGTACCTAAGATAACAAAACTTTGATTTCTGATATCTCTCAAATGTAGACTGAGGTGCTAACATTGCCCAACTTAGGATAGAACCAAAACTATTAAGGTGAATCTTCAATAATTTACTCTTTGGTTTCCGAATCGTCACTACCCTCATCACCGACTGTCGATTAAATTGTATAATTTACAAGCTTAAAATTATTATGTTAAATCATGAAAAATAGATATAGCCTCTTAATGTAGGTAAATATTGAATTTTATACTGCTGGTAATGATGAAATTCGTGCGAGGAAGCGAACAGCGTCGAAAAACCAACCGCATATTTGTGAAGATGCTTACAAGCAGCGCTCCCTATGAATTGACCAATATGATAGCTAATTTGTAAATTTACCTATACAAAATGACAATCAAAACGACAAAATTATAGCTATAATTACAAAACAATAATCCACAACACAAATAGCACAATCTGTGCTCACCCATTATTTAGACATCCGTCATTCTTCACGATAGACAACCAACATTCAATTTAATTTTAAACCTTATTACTACGACATGAGGTTAGTTTTGTATTGATAGGGACATGGGAGACTAATGACCATTTTATTGTAATTACATTGGAATATTCGTAATAATTGAATTATAATTTGATCTATTCGGATGTTTGTAATGACTATGGTAATGTCTATACTAATGCGACCACATTTGCTAGAAATATGATTGATATGCTTTCTAAAAGTGTCTAATGGACATTGCTACCAGAATCCTAATAAAAAAATACTATTTCAAGGAAAATAGAAAATGAAAAATATTTTCCGGTAAAAAAGACAATAGGTAGTTTAAATAAATTCTACTATAAAGTTTCTATACAAATATTTTTTTTTAACTAGCAACATCAAAATTAATTGACAGCTGTCAAACAACTTATTTGCTAAGTGCCATATTTTCCCGCCAACTCCCGGACATGAAATGTACTGTTGGAAGTAAAACAAACATTGACCTAAGTTAGTGTTTTATAACAAATATTGGCAACAATCTAAAGTGTAAACTTAGTGTTTATGTAAACATTTGTGCAGCTAATGCGTCTCGGGGCAAATTAACAGCGCCGGTTAAGAGCTGCTAACATAAATGAAGCAATATCGAAGAGATGCATCTGGTACCTACGTGAGTGTTGCACTTGTTGATGCGTTGTGTTGCAAGGGTATTGCTGATTAGTCATTGTGTTAAGTGATGAAGATAATCCGCAGGAAGAAATTGATTTTTGTTTTATCGGGAGTTATTTTTTTTTGCTAACTGGCAACTCAATACGTTACAGCTTGCTTTGATCAAAGATACGTTGGTATTGATGAAAATTCACTTATTCATACATTTTGATACGCATGACTTGTTAATTTGTTTACATTATAAGTATGCAACCTCCTTTAATTTATCTAATAACTGCGAAACTTCTACACGTTAACATCACTTGTAATGCTGAAATGTACTATCAACACATGCACGCACCTACATGCCACAAACGAAAAGCCAAAAAGAAAATTCAACCTAAAAAGAATGGTTGTAAAATCAAAAAGCATCAAAATCTCATCTTGATCTTATCATAACTGATTGAATGACGCAAAATAGCAGCAAACAGAGCTATCAGGATTTGCAGGCAATTTTATTAACCTAAGCCAAAAAAGTTCTGTATTTTTCAAAATGAACCGAATAAACTTTTGCCAATAGTACTTCAAATAACAAGATTAGTATTAACATCTAAACAGCTCGATCCTAACCAGACGCGCAAGTGTAATTTCGGCGACACACGCAAGACAAACAGTCGTCAATTTAATGTTGTCGACTAACAAAGAACCATAAAGCAATAAGCCGCCATCTTGACTTAAACCATTGTTTGTGATCGGCAACCGTTACATTTTCAGATGAAGAACTGAAACGAAGGTCGGAATCAAACTATATACTTAAAATTAAGTACTTACATGATAATTTTACTGCGTTGGTTTTAAATGTAGCGCAAAGTTAATTAATAAACTCTGTCTTTAAAGTTGGTAATTTACTTTAAAACTGTAGTTTTTTGAGGCTGGTACATATTTTATTAAAATCAACAATTTAATTTATCCTAATATGGCCAATACTTTTTTTGCATTGGCAACCCTTTCCTATCATAATCAAGATAGAGCAGCACCAATCTCCACAGCTTAAAGTAACATTACCACCTCGTAATCCTAACACATTACAAATAACATAATTTCAAGCAAACCGGGAGAAATAGGCCCTCACAGACAGACAGACACACAAATATTTACGCGTATCAACAATGTAAGCGTGTTATGGCTCAGTACTGTTTACGTACACAGTCGTAAAACAATGTTAGGTTGTAATTAACGAGGTGGATTGTGCACTGACCTTTTATTTTTGTCTGAACTGAGGTGACCTGACGAAAAAAGACTAGTAGGCTGTATGTTTGAGTTTCCTTTGTGATATTAGCCATGTAAATTAAAAACGCGTTTTTTAATACTGGCAACATGAAGTAAATTTGTCATTTTTCCACTAAAGAGTGAGACAGAAAAAATATATGACATAAAATAGGTGCCATTCCTTTTTTAACCTAAATCATGATTAACGTAATAATATGTGTAACTAGTTATCCGTCAGCGATTTCGCCCGCGTGGGCTATATGAATTCAAATTAAAAATGACAGTATGCCTTCCTTTTTCACTCCATTTGAAATAGAATTTCGAAAAATCTTTATCGGATAACTACGTCATACAAAGAACACACCCTCCAAGTTTCAGGTCTCTACGATCAGCGGTTTAGGCTGTGCCTTGATCAGTCAGTCACTCAGGACAAAGCATCTTATATGTATAGATTAATCTAAATGCGTAATAAATTATTCTAAAGAATAAATTGACAAGGCATTTAAGTATTTTCAATAAAAATAAATAAATAACTAAACTCCTAAATTGATTGTGCTTGTGCCACACACACATTTAGTACAACATACGGGTGTGAATAAGGGAAATCTTAAAGAAACTAAAAAAAGAACATTATTTTCATTTGGAACTAACCACTAAACCGTCCAGTAAATAAAGGCACAAGATTTAATTTACAGCTTTAATCCCGAAATGAATTTCCATTTAAAATGTCCTTTCTCATTTTAACCGCAAATAATTTTGTCAACTACCAGAAAAAAATTAACGCATCGATACATCGAACTAAATGGTCCTAAACAAACTTTTACAAAAAAGAAAAAATACGAAAAAAAATGATCGCGAAAAATTGAACTTTAATGCTTCATATTTTAAGTTCAAAGTCCTCGGAAACAATTTTGAACATACAGCCTTTATAGGGTCATCTTTATGAATGACTCGTCGCGTTCGTATTTTGAAAAAAGGTTCTTTTTGTTGCCACGATGTCTGCCGTAAATCGTCGTCCATTGAGAACCGGCGACTCGAAGGAAGCTAAAAAAAAATAACAACACAAGATGGCGGTGTAACTACCTGCTATTAGATATTGAGTGAGTCGTAATAATTTTTAAGAATACTCCACGTTTCCAACAGACGAAGTCATTTTGAATATTCATTCGTTTTTTTGGGAAGGAAGTGGAGAAAAAGATGCCGTCTTCAGCAATACAAAAGTGTCAGAATATGAATTGATTAGCCAAAGAGCATGACGAGAAAAATAGCTAAGCTATTGTAAATTCATGCACATTACAGGTAGTTCATGGCGTGAAACCACGATTAATCAACAATAGAAATCTAATAGTCCTGCAATAAATTCCATAGAGCCACAACTGCGACAATAACGCCGACAAAGCTAGACTGAGAGGAATCTTACAAGCCGCAGAGACACCCACATAAAACAAGCAAAGTGAATAATATTCATTTACGCCAGACTTCGGACGGAGGAATATTACATTTTGTTATTACTCCCAAGTGGCATTCTCAACTTGCACACTGAAGTTATAAAGAAGGATTTAATTCTATAGATTTAAACGAGATGTTTACTGTACGGGAGATAAAGTAGAAAACTTTAAGTAAGTCAGAAATGTTGCTTTGCTTTACGCTCGGAACTAGCAAGAGCATAATAAAATATTGCGAGAGCTAAGCCAAGAAAACCATTACACGAAATCTCGGACTAAACTGCTACTCCGCAAACCAGAAAATAGGTGTACGCCACTGCGGCATCCATGACCTTTCTGTGCAGCAACGGTATAAAACGGATACGAGGAGCAAATAAGAAGCGAATAATATTAATTTACACCCCGAGCCAATACGAGAAATAATAGTTTTTACTGCGCCAGTAAATTCGCTTTATTTAGAAACTGCACCCGATCTAGACACCGCCGTAAATTATATCTATGGACGTTTGGTTATTTCTTTAGGGGGTTTTTATGGCGTATCTATGTCGTAAAGCTGATGCTGTAACTTGTGATTTGAGATCGTCTGCTTTTGGAGCAAGATTTTTTAATGTGTTTCTGTCTCCTGCGCTTAGCCGAACAAACATCGCAGCCCATAAAAGTCTACAAGGAGAAAAATGGTTTACAAAAAATAAATCTTACGGTGAGTCCAAGGACTTCATTCAGTATCTTGTTATTTGTACAAAAGCTACCGATCCATATCCGATCATATTTATTAGTACGCAAATTACTGCAGAACCTCAATCACTCCTTTTAGAAGTCCATAACGATGTAACAGGTCACAAATACCAATAAAGCGCGGCCCACACAGATCCTAACCTCGCTGGCCGTACCTCGCGCTAAACAGGCTCGCACCACGGCATCAACACTCTCAGTAAACGATATACGATGACGTTTACTGCACCACCAATTACGAGAGAAGCGATACACCGTGCAATTGTTATGTGCCAGCAATCGACACGGATTTGATGGGACTTTGAGAGCGACGGGTTAGGGTTTGGAGCAAGAGTGACTGTTATGATTGAGTTTTCGTTTATTTTTTTGTTATCAATGAAAATAAAATATTAGCAAAAAAAGCAGTGATCATTGAAACTTACGAGTGATAAATCTCTAATGAGTGAGTGATGAATCTCGCGATGAATGAGGTTGATGTACCTCAAGGTTTTAATCAACTTTCAATTAGAAAAAAATATATAATAGTAAAGAAAGTAATTCCAGACGGCATCTTTTATCTCCCCATTTATTAGCAATAAACCGATTTATTTATTGTTAAACAACGTTAAACTCATTAGATCCTAAATTACCATTTAACGACAGCCTGGGGAGTTAAATTGGCTCGTCCAGACATATTGCTGTTTCCAGACACTTTTTTTTTGCTCAGACCAAGTAAACATTTCTTGTCACGCCAAGAAAATAAACTGGCAAACAAAGGTCGAATGTGAATCTAGGTGTATTAACTAATATTCGCCTACTGGTTGAAATTCCATCTTTTGTTTTTTTTCAGCAGTCTTTCGCTATGAAACCTAAGAAATCTGATACTAACCTTGCCAATTTAAAGCCGATTCCAAAAATTTTTTCGCTATGGTAACCCAAATTTTTCCAGAGCGTTATATGCTATAATTTAAATGCATTGTAATTAGGCAATGCCGCGAACAGAACCTAGTCTATACACAAAGCAGGCCGTAAGTTACCTCCAATATCACGTAGCGTGGGCGAGGAAGCCCAGTAGCGCTACAACTAAACATATTACACGGCTATTTCATAACGATGTGCTAATTAGTCTCACCCTGTCGGATATTAATTCGGTGTACGATGTCGGATCAGAAGCCAAGTGTCGGCGTGTCGGCGTGTCGGATTGATTGCTGAAACTTACGTCGAGCGAAATTACAATACGATATGGTTGATATGGCTTGAATTGCGAGAAACCGCCAAAGGACCCGTCTCTTGGGAGTTGGTGATTAAAGGACCAACATTATGTTGGGGAGATAAACAACTGAGGCGTCTGTGTGTCTACCACTTATCTTCTATAATGAATGGATTAGCCGATCTCGTTGAAAAGAGGCTAGGCAGAAAATAATTATTGTAGATTTCGAACAAATACTAAATCTTTGTAAAAAAAATTATTCTTAGTGACTTTTTGAATGATCACTTTGATATTATAAGAGGTATTTAGCAAATAAATTACTATTTGAAAATATATTTTACTAGCTTTCTGCCAGCGGCTTCGCCCGCGTGGACATTTTTTTACACTTTGGGTTACATTATTCAAGTTTGAGTAGGAATCCCTAATTATTTATGGTAAAAATATAGCCTATGACACTTCTTATAGATGTAGCTTTCTAACGGTGAAAGATTTTTCAAATCGGTCCAGTAGTTTTTTAGTTAGGTTATCTTTGAGTCCTGTTAAGGATGTTAATGACTGCGTCACCCACAACCCCAGCCATAGGCAGGAGAAGGAACAGTAAGTGGCTTTAACCGATACGAGTCTGGCACCCCAATTATCGTCGCAGCAGCAAAGCTTGGGCTATGATATTTTTTTAAACATAACAACTATAACGACTGAGGAGCTCGTGGCTAAGTAACAGCCGCACGGTTCGACCGACCAAAGGTTAAGGTGCGCTTGGCGCGGTCGGTCCATTGATGAGTGACCATCTACATATGTCATAGCGAGACTCCTCTGTGCCTCGGAAAGCACGTTAAGCTGTTGGTCCCGGTTGTCATTTGTAGAGATATTTGACAGTCGTTACGGTTAGTCAGAAGCCAGAAAGTCCGACAACCAGTCTTACCAAGGGCATCGTGTTACCCGGTAACTGAGTTGTGGAAGCCCGACAGGCAGTCGCTCCATGTAAAAGACTGGTACTTAGCTGCATCCGGTTTAGACTGGAAGCCGACCCCAACATAGTTGGGAAAAGGCTAGGCAGATGAAACAGTATAACAAATATATGTAGGTATATTGATATCTAAATAAATAAGTGAATACCATCTACCAATTAAGTATTCGCAGAGGAATCGAATTACATACCAATCAATAGTGTATCAGTGGAGCCGCGGTGATAATGACATGTTAATTAATACATCTGTCTGCGTTAATCCCGTATCGGCTGTCAGATACGAAGCCGACTGTTCGACTATTAGTTGCTTGTCAACAAGCGAGCATTAATTGTTGGTTATTAATTAATAATTAATACACACGTCACGAATTTCTGTTAAGATTATAGATAGGAAATCGATTTGTACCTACTGCTTGTAACTATAGTATTAGAATTTGAATAGACGCACGATTTGCGCTGTCACGTGTAGCGGGTTCGATTCCGGCATGGGACTAATAAGAATTTTCCGGTTTCGGTTACATATTATACTTATGCTTACCGTTTACAGCTGCTGAATATTATATTAAACACTTTTTTTAGTCTGGCAACAACGTTTTGTTAAATAATTCGGGGGGTGCAGTAAGTCTTTCGTATATCCCGCAGCCCTCACCGGGATCTCTTTGCTTGGCTATAGACTTTGCACAAAAATTCTAGGAATATATGCAAATAACCGGCCTGTGATTATCTAGTCTGACAAGTTCCTATACTAACCTACCAGATAGGGCGATGGTTTAGTATAGAAACAGCTTCACGGATTACCGTGATTGATCGCGCCACCTGTCAGTTTGGACGTCAGCTGCGCAGGCGCCGGTGCCGCGTCGCGTAGATAGAATGCTGCGCTTTCACTTAGATAAACTTTCAATCAATAAAATATACGATTGATTATATTGGTCAAGATATAACTGTGAACTGGGAGGTATATAAGTATTTTTATTATCTGCTTATTTATTATATTTTTGTTAGACGGCAGGTGTAAATGGAGGGAGGGAGGAGAGGACAGAAAATGTAACATAAAAGATTATGCTATTATTGTTGTTGGTGACCAGCAACCAACCTCTTTTGTATCCCACTTCTGACACCAATGTTAATGACAAGAGAGCTGATAGAGAATTGTCATTAACAATTGTATTATTTGAGCCCCACAAAAAATATCGACCCCAGTTCCCCAAAGATAATTATAAACTAATTAAAGATTATTTAAATTAAAACACGGCATTACATTACAGGTGTTACAATTCATTAAGTTTCAACACATGTTTCGACAGAAATACTTAACATGCAAACTTATAGATAATTAAGTGATATGAAATAGCGTGAAATTATATTTTTCTCATGAAATCAATAAAAAAATGGTTCATTTAGGCATTTATATCATTATCGTAGTTGGGTGATTCTTCAAAAATATGTGGTTGGTTTTTGGCCGCTGTTCGCTTCCTCACACGAATTTCATCATTACCAGCCGTATAAAATTCAATATTTACCTACATTAAGAGGCTATAATATATCTATTTCATTATTTAACATAATAATTTTAAGCTTGTAAATTATACAATTTCAACGACAGTCGGTGATGAGGGTAATGACGATTCGGAAACCAAACAGCAAAATATTGAAGATTTACCCAGTTAAAGTTTCCACTAGACCCAACTTCGCATACTTAAATTACTGACTAAACAAAAACAAAATCGAACTCACGACCCACGGTTTAGAAACAGAACCTCATAAACAAAAGACTACACGGGACAAGTAAAATTTCGCCTTCATTCATAACATAACCTTAAATTCTTCCTGTAGCAATAAATTAACAAAATAAATTACTTAAAGCTAATTAATTTTACGAGGCCCCTCCACAGTGGGCGAACGTAGCTCTTCTCCGAAGGAAATCTCCACTTAATTAACTTATTGGACCATTATAGCCGGCACAGGAATATTAGAGGGGGGAGGGGGGTTAATGACACTGCTGGAATAATGTCGCGAAGATAATGAGGATGGGACCTAAAGGGAATAGAAAGTGCCTCCATATTGGCTTGAATATATTCATTTTGTTATGAAAGAAAGAGGAGCTAGTGTCTAAGTAACAGCCGCACGGTTCGACCAATCAAAGGTTAAGCTGCGCTTGGCTCGGTCGGTCCGTGGATGGGTGACCATCTATGTCATAGCGAGACTCCTCCGTGCCTCGGAAAGCACGTAAGCTGTTGGCTCCGGTTGTCATTTGTAGATCTTTGACAGTCGTTACGGGTAGTCAGAAGCCAGAAAGTCTGACAACCAGTCTTACCAAGTGGTATCGTGTAACCCGGTAACTAGGTTGTGGAGGTCCGATAGGCAGTCGCTCCATGTAAAACATTGGTCCTCAGCTACATCCGGTTTAGACTGGAAGCTGACCCCAACATAGTTGGGAAAAGGCTAGGCAGATGATATGTTATGAAAGAACTCAATGTGGCTAGTTGCATCACAATACTTTTTTGTTATCAAGAGTTGTTGTAATGTATTTCACACTAGCTTCAGCCTACAACTCCATCTGCATGGACTATAATCTAGGTCCAAATACTGAGATAAAAACTTTCCTCTGTGTTAACTCAGCCTTTATGCGCCCCCGGAACATAAAGGGCTGAGGAAGGAACATGGACGGGTTTTAGTCAGTAAGAGTCTGACAGTCCCTTCCGCCCAACCCATGGCGGGAGGGATCATTTGATGATTTCCCAACCGAAAAAGAAAAGTTTAAATCTATGTGTGTACAAAATTACATCCGAGTGCGTTCAACTGGTCAACACGGCACCTCTAAAGACTTATTAGGTATATATGTATGATGATGATTTTAATCAACGGGAATATGAATGACAATGGAATTCAGTGAAGCAACCAATTGTTACTATATCGTTATCAGTCGACACTTCAATTATTTCAACTAAGAATGACACGAATTACTTAGCTACTTCAGTAAGAACACCCTTTCACATGCCAAGTTTAATTATAATAGTAATCTCCCCTGGTATATTAACAATACTGCCAAACTTAATTGCTCTAATGAGAAATATTACCCTATTCAAATACCTAGTGGATTGTTCTAGGGCTATAATAATATTACAATATTTACTTTTATTATTGTTAGTCAGTTTAGGTACGGTTAAGGCGATGAAGGTGAAGAAGTTTGTTTGTTACGCTTTCACGGTAAAACAGCTAAACCAATTCGGATGAAATTTGGTACAGAGATATATAGGACTCTGAAGATAGGCTTCTTTTCATCCCGGTGCGTTTAGTAGTTCCTTCGGTACGCGACAGAAGCCGTGGGAAATAGCTAGTATTACCTAAATCTCGGTTCCCACCAACAAATTCAAGGAACACAGATAAATTTCACTCTACACCATCTTCCCGCACAGACAGGCAGACAGAATTTCTATTACTTCTTGGCAGATTTATCTCAACACATTTCTGAAACGGAAAACTATATGTTCAAGGAGTCGCATCAAAAATCGGTGCAGCTGTAATAAAATTCTTTTACGATGGATTTTGTTGCGAATAAAATTGACAAACTCAAAGGTTGTAAGAATAGTTATCTATACATGTAAAATGCTTCCTGAATGACTGACGGATCAACGCACAGCCTAAACCGCTGATCGTAGAGACCTGAAACATGGAGGGCGTATTGTTTGTATGACGTAAGTATCCGATAAGAAAGGATTGTCCAAAATTCTACCCCTAAGAGGGTGAAAAAGGGTGGCAAAGTTTGTATAAAACCCTGTCATTTTTTATTTGAATTCGTATAGACCACGCAGGCGATGCCGCTGGCGGAAAGCTATTCAATAATATAAACATCCTTACTAATACGAAAGTGACGCATTCTGTTTGTCATGTCTTTCTGTTTACTAAGTCTCATGGCAATACGTCTGAAACCATTAATATGAAATTTGCTATGGATATAGTTTACAACATAGAAAAGGACATACGAGATTTTTAATCCAGGCGCATGTAGTAATTCCCTCAGGAAGCGAGTGAACTCACAAGAAACAGTTAGTAATTTATAAGTATTGATATCTACAAGTACCTATCAGGAACAAAAGATCGAGATATCGAGCTCGTTACCCGATAATACAGCCATTACCATAATAACTATCGACGGAGGGCACCCCCTCAACCTTCGGGAACCTATAAGATTGGAGCTGCTAGGAATCTTACAACGTAGATAGTAAGTAGCTTTTTGACTCCACTGGCACGTCGGCGTTCGCGAGCCGTGATGTGGGACTTACGTCGCAGCACGGCCGATTATCAGCGCGTCTAGAATGCCGCGGATCTTCCCCGATAAAACTTCGTTTGCCAACAGAAAAGTATTATAGCAATTTCAAAATAAAAATACCTATTGATTACGTTAGCGTTTAGAGAATAAATTTAAAAGAAAATGTACTTGCTTACTTAGTTGCACTATTTTGAAACCTTTGCATGCTGAAATTTTAATTCCAATAAAGCTAATAAGGATCTAAAATAATTGGCTGTGTTCGTAGGCAAATTTACGTCAAAGGGTACAATTTTTTGAGTATATGATGAACTGCCTGCAGCGGTATTAGAATTATGATTGCATTATTTATACGAGCTATTCACTTCTAAATCATCATACGAGACATCTCCTTTCTTCCTTGAAACAGCAGAATCATGCCCCATTGAGAATAAATCCAAAACTTTGTGCAACCACATTCCTTTCTCATACAACAAAATAATAATACATGCTTACACACAAACATTTCCCTACAATTTGCAAGCAGTTAATCTTAGTGACTGCTCACGAACCATGTCCATACATAAAAGGGATCGTCCCTAGGCCCCGGGAAGCGTGTTCACAGACCAGAACATACGGTCAGCGAGTTCGGGACGTATCGGGTTTCGGGACTACAGCGAATGTTCGCCCATTGTTGGAGAGAAACTTGGAAAGTGGATCCTGACTGCGAGTTGGGCATAGATGTTTAATTGAACTATTTTAGAAGTGAAGAGGAGTACATGCTTACTAAATTATATGATCTTCTTGTTTAGGTTGGAAGGGGTAAATCGTACTTCATCTTAAAGTATATTAATTGGCGGTTAGGGTATTAAGGGCCTAGTTCACCTACCGATGATTTCGTAATCGGCCCGTTAAACAAAAACATTTTTTAACTTAGAAACAAGAATTTTAGTGTTACCCACTTCTTATTTAAACTTGGATTGGTAATAGACTGCTTTAGGAATAAAAAGCTCAAATAAATGTTATCTTCCGAAACTTGGAAGTTCTTTTGAATTAATGGTAAACAGCTGTTTTAGTTGATCGGACTGTAAACTTATCGGTGAACTTTGGCCTAAGTAAAATCAGAGCTTATTAAAGCATCTCCTGAATAGGCACTACTTACTGTTTTACGTTACAATTGCTTAACACCTTTTTTTAGAGATATCTAAAACTGCCGAGCCGATATCAAAAAATATTTCACTAGCAAAAAGTTTCTGAATCGCAGTTTCTTAGGTACTTGGATACTTATAACTGTGCGTCTCTCTTATTACTAATTAATATTGAAGATGCGAAAATGTCTATTTGTTTTTTACGCTTCCACGGTAAAACGACTCAATCAATTTTAATTATGTTTGGTTAGCAGATAGATAGGATCCTGGAGACGGACGTTTTGTCTGGGTGCGTGAAGTAGTTTCCTCGGGACGCGGGTGAAACCGCGGGTTACAGCTAGTTCGACATAAAGATGTATGTTTTACGAATTCGAAACAACGCAAGTTTATTAGAATTTATATAGGGCTTAGGAAAGTAACTTAGGGTATATTTGAACCTAAATATAAACTAAACATAATACCCTAGACTAAACCACAAAAGTATCAAAAGTTAGCTGTCGCCGTGTGCACTAGCATGTCTGCTAGCCAGGCTAGGTACCAGCCTAGCTGCCTAGACAGGACAATAGGCGCAGACAAACAGACCCACACGCCTATCTACATACAATGCTTTACAATAATATTATATCGCGGATTGAATAATAGTTGTTTATTGTATTGTATTTATATATAAATTTACATAATGATATAAAGTAGAAACAATAGGTGTTTTGTTTTGTATTTTATATTTTTTGTTTTTGCATATATGTATGTCGTAGTAGTAGTCTTTAGTCTTAAGTAGTTTTAAGTAGTTTAAATTAATTCATATATTATTATGAACATTGTAACTTCCACTCTATTAGTATGATACAATAGAGTCTGTATATCAAAAATATTATCCAATTTTGTAGTATTTAAATAGTATTATTTTGAAAATATATACCCAATAGTAAATATCGAACATTTTATAGAAAAAAATCAAGAAAAATATTATTTTTTGATTAAAATCAAGGAGACAATTTAAAATCGCCTAGATCTAAATAAAAAAATAACTTTTTCTTCTAGTATATCAGATCAAGCACATAATTAAACCATTCCTTTCATAGACGTTAAAATAAATAGAATGCTTTTCGTATACATTTTAAATAGATCGGACGGCACGTTTGGCTTAGTGGCTGAGCAATTGGCTGCTGCGCGGAGTGTCGCGGATTCGATTCCCGCACGGGACAACTAAAATTGTTCCGGGTCTGGGTGTTTGTGCATGTGTAATGTATGTTTGTAAACGCACCCACGACACAGGAATAATTCCTAGTGGGGGGAAACGTTTAAAAAAATACATTGGCAAATATATATTCCTCCCTACAGTCCCTACCTTACTTCAATAAAAAAAATCAAAGAGATTCATATCTCAATTTTATATTATTAAAAAAAATGCATCAAACATCGTACATTAATCCAGATTTAACGACACAAATCCCAAAATGATTAAAAAACACCCCTTTGAAAATGAGACTAAAACAAATATACACTATTAAACAAACAACGCCGGGGCTAATAACTATGCAAATTCCGTCAAACAAACTGACAGGAACAACTAGTACGGAATTACGCGGGAACAAATTATTGGCCGGGGTAAGTTGAGCTCCCGGCCCCCGCGCGGTGTTTCTCTTTGAGGGTTCAATGAGGAAGCTCGTTGTAAAGTGGGGGGTCAAGTTGGGTTGGTCGATAGTGTTGGGATACTAATGAAACGTCTGGATCAGTGGACGCCGCGGGCTTCCATAATGTATCGTCGGTAACAGAAGTATGAGTTTGATAGTTTTGTTAAAAACATTTTTCATGGTATTTTTTTTATGCCATTTTTTTTCAAAATGTGTTCTAAGTTCTCCCTGAGTTATAGGCTAGAGTTTTAAAAATGGTTCTTATCTTCTAGACCTAACATGACAAGCAGATATTAAACAACAATCGAAATATAACGTGTCACAAATAAAATTGTCAACTACCAAAAAATAGTGCACATTTAGTTACAAAACTCGGCAATGCACAAGTTACAAACGTTTCAACTGGACACAGGATCCCTCCACCCACAAACAGGGCTGCCAACATCAACAGTATCGCATGACAAACGCTGTGCTCGCCTGTACATTCAAAGCACAAATTCATTTAACTGAAGCTCTCTGTAAACTTCGGGGATCAACCCTGGAGCAATAACGTCCACGTTTTATTGGCGTTTGATTTTCCAAACTTTGAGAGGGTTAATAAACAGTGACGAAATTATGGGGTTATTAAATTTAATGGTTGTGAAAATGGAAGACTCATGGAATTTAGATTTTGGATGAAGAAAGGTTGTTTGTCTTGAAAAATAATTGTGTTATGCATACTTTGTTAGTAGCTCAGCTATTCCGAGATTCTGGAAAATTAAATTGGTAGAGTGAAATAAATTTTAGGGATACAGGGCTTTTTGTTAAGCTCGTTAAAGTACTTTTGGCACGCTATGATGTCGTATTCACATGCCTTAAAAGCATCTCCGTAGTAGACGGAGTAAGGGAATCTCGTAGATGCAGAGGTACCATTTTCTTACGATCCATTAATACCTTACCCAAAGAAGTGAAAAATACATTCTTGTTGATAGTCGCATCGACGCAATGTAGGTAGAATTTGGAAATCGAATAAAGAAATATATGCAGGTGGGCCTAATAGATTCTTACTATCAAGCGTGCTCGGTGGAAAGTGTGGTAAAGGAATTCTTGAAGCCCCTCCTCAAGTCAGCCTAAATACCAGGAACAACTGTAAATACCGAACAGCCTTTAAGCTTTAACGGTTACGAGGAGTTCTACGTAAAACTCCTCGTAACCGTATACCAGTATGCATTAAACATTTGTTATCGATTGCGTCCCCCACTCTCATTATATCGATTATCGTTCACTAACCAACTCGATATTGTCAAGCCGAGTGTTTCGCAACTCGACTAACATTCTCACGATTCGTGGATGATCACGATTCAGTGGTAATGGAAGACTTTTGGTTTATTAGATTCTGAATCGGGTGTTGTTTTTGTGTTTGCAGCTGAACCAGTATGTGTGGTAATCGCACAATATTACGGGAGATATTTTGTTGTCTGTGGTGTAGATCTAAGACCAACGCGTGACTATTGTGACTGGTTTACTAATTGGGTTCCGTCGCCAGTTGTGCAAAATTGAAAATAATGACGCAATACTTCTTGTTGATTTGGTAAATTACTTGGAAAGTTGTAAATGTTTGGTATTTTGCTCTCCCCTTGTGAGTAACGGGGTGATGTTACATTTTATTGACATCATAGAATTCATAGTGACTCAGTACCCTCTTTGTATATTAAGTATGCGATTGCAGACGCACTGTCTCCTGCCGGGGCTGCGGAACTTTCGAAAGATATACCGCGCCCCTGGAATAGAAAGGGCTTAGGAAGGAACATGGATGGGTTTTAGTCAGTAAGAGTCTGACACTCCCTTCCACCCCACCCACAGCGGGTCATTTGATGATTTCCCATCCGTAAAAAAGACTTACTGTCTATGTTTCACCCTCTTTGTTACTATGAATCTGTTTGTAATGTTACACTAAATAATCAGCTCTAACTAAGGCATGAAAATGCCAATCATTGAGAATTTGACCCAAATAAAATCAGCTATATGGAGATATAGCTGATGAGAAATTGAGATAACAAAATACAATTTGGCGGATCTCGAAATCTACACGTAAACACACTCTCAATGGACACAAAGCAACGATTTAATCGATCACCTTACCTGTGTTTACACATAAACCGAGATCCACTTATCCCGAATTTTCGAGAACAATACTCACAAGGGATCGATTGTGCGGTAGAATACATTACAGATAAGACGAGATGAATCGGCTGGTATTGACTGATCGCTCGCAGCTGCGCTGGGCAACATCGTTCACTGCTGGGCAACTGATAACGAAACTAATATGAAGTTACAAGGGTTCACAGTTCATCGGGAAAAGCGTTTACTTTAGAAGGTTTCTTCAATCTCTTTGATGAATCGTCAGTGAAAGGGCTAACGGAAACTAAAAGTCTCGTGGTATTTTCACCGCCCCGGAATTTCTTCTAAGTAGCTCAGAGGCTGGAATCGAGCCCGATTTTGACAGCAATAGAGTAACTGTAATAAAACATCATCATCTTGATCATTGCCTTATTTACAAACCCAATAAAGGCCTCTTCTCATATAGGAAAGGCATAAGCATTGATCACCGCAATTGCTCAAGGTGGATTGGCGATTTCAGACTTTTTAGTCCAGGTTTTCTTACGATGTTCGCCTTCACCGTTAGTCACAGGCTCAAAATACACTTAGAAAGTACAGTCATGACTTTAGAAATGTGACATCGACTTGCTTTTTAGAACCGGCACACGAGATGAAGGTACCTCAACTACTCGGACACCAAACTCGTGACGCATCTCACTCTTATTGAGTGCACTGATTGATCATTAATTCCCTGGACTCATGTAAAACAAGCACCACGCTAAGTATGTCAGTATTGCGCTCCACTGATATTAAAATCATCGCCATGACATTACATTATTTTGCATCAGCCCCGACGTCTCCAATAAAAACGCCATTTGTCTCGTTTACAATGCACTGATAAATTGAATTTGTCCGTCTGTGTGTGTCCGTTTAGGTAGTAAGTGGTTTAAACAGAAGGTTTACTGCAAAACACCTTCCAGCCGGTATTAGAATTAAGAATGAACCTTGGAATCAGGAAAAAAGTCTGATTACGAATATGTATTTAACTCGATATCGAAAAAAAATGTTAGTTACGGCCTTTCTTCTTATGTCGGTAGAATAATTAAGCAATCAATCGACACCTCATTTTATCCAAAGCCGTTTAGCAGTTTTTGAGCTACGCTTGAACATCCATACAGGGAAGGAGAAGGACAGTCATACAAAGACTGTCCTTCTCCTTCCCCGTTGTCGGGTAATACGGAGACCACAACAGTGAACGTCTAATGAAGTTGATCTTCTGAACCTAATTTTATCTCGCGATCAAAGTTTCCAAGTACCGCTTACTAATGCTAAACTAATTTGGCATCTTCCTAGTATTTCCTAACTATATTCTGGGGCGGTTATCGACTAGACAAAGGTTAATAGAGGTCAGATCACTTGATCGCTGATGGAGCAATGTAAAAGTACGTAATTATGATTTAGCGGTAGTTTCAATAGGTTTTTAATGATGCAACCAGTTTGTACTTTATATGGGGTACTTAGCGTCATGAATTTATTATTTTGTGCCACGCCTTACAGTAAAGGTGGTTGTAGAAATTTATTACTACACAAAGTTGTGTGAGCAACTTGTTTCCCACTTAAAGTAGCTTGTTATGTATTCCAACCCGAGTACAATGCTGAAATAAATAACAATTCGTGAATACAATTTCAAAATTTTCAAGTAAAAACATAATAATTAATTATTTGCAAAAGCTACTAAGGATTCATAAAACCCGGTAATGCTTCAAAGGCTTCATAATTGTGATGTGCATTGCAATGCAATTTTGTTGAGATTTATTTATGTAATAAAAATATATTATATATTTTAACTACATATATAGGCACTCCATTGTTCTCGCATTGGGCTTTCTACTATTGTATTTTGATTAATTCTCTGGGCTATATATAAGACAAAAACTGCCAAATGCCAGTTTAAAAGTAAATAATTCTGATTTTATACTTATATAATTAACTTATATTATAAATGCGAAAGTAACTGTCTGTTTGTTGCGCTTTCGCGGGAAAACGACTTATCCGACTTAGATGAAATTGTATGGAGATAGATGGGAACCTGTGGAAGATCACAGGATATTTTTTATTCGAATGCGCGAAAACTTCAGGATGCAGGTGATATCGCGAGAAATATCTTTCTTTCCTGTTCTCTCCCCCAAATACAGTTATTAGGAAACATTACAAGTCCTCGCATTCCTTGCGCGCACGACTTATTTCTCCATTGTGCGAATTGTGCCCGCTCAATGCACAATAAGCAATAAGTCCTGAGCTTCGCACGTAAATTCAACTTTGACACAACAATATTAATAATTCAAACCGGTGCGTACCGAAATCGCCTTTTAAACTGTAGAGGGAGTAATTAATTAAGCAAGTTTATATGTATACTAGTCACCTTTAACTGTACGGGTGTGTCCTAAAATTATTTTTTTCAAAATTGTATTGTACCACTTTGTCGGCGTGGTCTACATAATTATTCATACCATTTTTTTTTAAATATTAGCTTTGTAGTACAAAAAAACCTCGGACGTATGTCGCGGACAGACAGCTAAACTATAAGGGTTTCTTTTCGACTACGGAACCCTAAAAAATCGGTTCAGCTGGATAGACAGACAAAGTTACGCATTTGTAAGGATGAAACGTTAATGATGGCGCAATGTTGGAAGACAACTGGAATTATTTATTACTTAGATGTTGAATACTAAAGTATGTTTACATGGGTAGTTTTCAAATCCTAGACTACATGCAGAAGATTTATATTTTTATAAGATTAAGCATAAGCTGTGTTGGTGAATAGTTCGTAGGTGCAATATTTTCAACTATTATAAAGTATTTTTTCTGCTTTTGCTGTTCCTTTCGTGATTATGATAAACGCATTTAGTGCCTTACCGTCTTACTTAAAAAAATGTGTTATCATTTCTCACCTAATCCTTACTTAACTTTTAATCCAGGATCAATTTACTAACTTAAGTACGAATTAACGCTAAACAGCATTTATGAGTGAGATTTTTGGTAATCCATTGCTAAGCTGCAGATTAAAAATTAATCTGACTTTATAAGCGGACAAAATCCCTGCTTACTATTGTGTATTAATAATGTTCCTATAAAAAAAATATGGATCTGAGATATCTGAAATAAAGAAATTATTATCCCTTTATTTAATTTTTAAACATAGGTACCTACTCTTTACATTTTTAAATATTCATTGTAAAAAACATACAAAAAACAAACATTTAAAAATATAAAAATAGGGATCCACCGATGTCGGGAACAGGGTCCAAGCTACCGGTGGTTAGGGCTCCAGAGACACGAACCTCCTCACAATACGAGCCGTATCAAGGAGAACTGCCTTCTGAATCAAACCCTTGTCCCAGCCGCTTAACGAGAGCCTCCTAAGATGTTGATCGAGGCTCTTGGCTATCAGGCCATTGGCCGTCAAATTATTATTATTATAAGGAAGACGGTAAGAGTACAATTCACCTGTTGTCAGTCGCAAATACCACCTAGGATTGATGATAGAAAGGGGATGAGTAGGCTCACCATCCCGATTCAAATCCATAATTAGTACTAAATATTTTTCTTATCAATATTCTGAAACTCAATTTAAAACTGAATTGTAAACAAGATAATATTATAATGTAATGATTCAAATTACAAAAGACATTTTGTTTATCAAATCTGTCATTAAAAATGGCCGCAGATAATGTTGCCAGTTAAAAAAAAACATCGTTATCTTAATTCGAAATACTGGAGAATCTTATTATTATATTGCCATTCGATAAATCAAATGGAATAAGAATGACTGTCTGTCTATATTGTTCTGCAATTTAAAACAATGAGTTAATGCCGTTTATTGAAGAAAGTATGTCTGTTTACTCCTAATGTCACCGACAGCCGGTACACTTATCACTTATACCCAAGAATAAAGAAATTCACAATAACTTTACCTATATTTGAGAAAAATAAAGAATTATTTTCTTTTATAAAACTGTGAACGTGAAAATTCATGTGAAAATATCATGCAATCCTCTTCGGATTTGGCGTAGACTCGTGTTTCTGTCACCACCATCATTTGACATGACGCGTAACGCGACGTCTCAAAAACATGTTTTCTCCACAAATTCTTATCATGTCTGCTACAAAAAGCGTCATGAATGAGTGTTCCCAACTGAAATTAATAACACTAATCTATTATTACACATGCTTAGGCCATTGCCGCAACGGCCAGACGCTGCTCAGCCACGCGACGTTCTATTTTCAAATTATTACAAAGCGTCGGGTGCGTTCCGATTAATTTGTCATACTATCATCGCGTTCCGTGGCAAGGAATGTTTATTTTTATTTCAAACAGCCTAATCTTCATCTTGGTGAAAGATTTATAACGTGTAGCGGTTAAGGCAATTATAATTGTGGACGCAGCGGCCGAGGAATGTAGCGTATTTGCTTCTAGCGACGAGCTCTTTTTTTTAATTTATTTTGTTTAACTTGTGCGGAAATTAATGTTTGTGCTCGTAATTGTTGTGTCAAGTTGTTGAAATTTAATTTGTATGATTTGTTGCCTGCGTGTGTTTATATTGTAGTGGTCTTGTGTGTCTACTTTTGCATTACCGTGAGAAAATAACATGAACGTGCTTCTTTTGTTTTTAAACCGAGCATTTTATTTGAAAGATTCCCCGAAGCCAAACACGAAAAGTTTTAAAACAACAAAGCCTTATTCCTTTATTCTTATTTTATTCCAGCCATGATTGTTGAGATGGATATAATTACATATTATTTTCAATCAATACGGGGAAGCGGCTGGCGTGTCGATAATGCGGAGTATCGGTCGCGGGTGAGGTGTGATACCGCCTAGAGCTGCACTACACTTAATACCGCAGCTTTATTGATAAGGCAGGAGCGGAAGCGCATTTTAGACCAATTAACAGTTTATAAAAACTGTGTTTTTTTAATAGTAAACTTTTACTCTAAATTCGAATTCATGGAACACGTATTTTTCATATTTATGAATGGAATTAGAATAACTCGACCTATCCGTAGAACAGAGTCCAATGTGATAAACTATCATTACTGTTAACGCTACAGATCAGACTTTATTCTACGGATGAGTCGAACTGTCTGTTTCGCCTTGCATTAAATCCAAGCGCTTGCTGAAAATGCCCATAAAATGTAACGTAATAACACGGTTATAACATAACCAAAAATTAGGAGCTATTTTTTTAGGGAAGATAAAGGAGAATATTTTAAGTCTTTATAAACATACATCAATTAAATAAGTCAACATATGACTACAAAGGAGTAATATAATGCGAACAGTCCTGGCTAAGGCTAATTAGTGAAAAGTGTAAGCTATCAGAAAACTCCATTATCATAAAAACTGACGTCAACAACCAAGTAAAATATCTATATTACATAATCACCTATCAGCTTATCACTTGCACCACACCCCAGATGCATAATTCCCGGCTGGAGTCACGAGCGATGACTTTTAATAGCAATATGATGGGATCAGACGGACGCGCGGCTAATGTGTTCGTGTGCTCCAAATCATTAAGTAGATCGACTTTACCAGTATTATTATCAGATGTATGGGCACATACATACATTTTGTATTGAATGTGTTAGTAGACTCGTTTTGGGACACGAAATTGACTTATAAAAAGTTGGTTAGTATTGTAATTATTTGTAGGGGTTTTTTTCGGATGGGAAATCATCAAATAACCCCTCCGGCCATGGGTGGGCGGAAGCGAGTGTCAGACTCTTACTGACTAAAACCCATCCGTGTTCCTTCCTCAGCCCTTTATGTTCCGGGGGAGCGGTAACTTTTTCGAACATCCCACAGATTTGTAGGAGTAGCAATTTTTAAGGGATGGAAAATTATCATATGACTTTCGAACATTCCGTAGCCCCGAGATACCCGGATTCTGGAACTTATGTACCTACCTATCCTGTTTAATCAAACATTTATTTATTTGACCTAAATGCAAATGAATAGGACAAAATATTAAAAAGAATTGGTGTCGTATCTGTTGTGTATATTTCGACGTATGCGCATCGATTGGTTAATTATTAGATTCTCGATTCAAGCTACAATCTGTATTTGTAATAAAAAACATTGTGTGAGATTTATAATAATAAGAAGTAAGACACCTGCATTGTCTAAGAGTGAAGGAAAACGTCGTGAAGAAACCTGGACTAAAAACCGTGATAATAGAGTTTTCATTCGCGATTATTCTGCTTATGAATTCATAAAGAATTTTGTAGGATCATTGGTAAAAACGAAATAAAAAAAAACCCCAGACGAAAATGCGTTATTTTATCTGTCTCGCTCTAGTACGCTACAATGATTTTGTGTGCATTGAATTTTTTGAGCAAGAATAGTGAAGAAAATATTATCAATAAAATATGAAC
Source organism: Pyrrhia umbra (assembly GCA_963891755.1). Classification (NCBI taxonomy): domain Eukaryota; kingdom Metazoa; phylum Arthropoda; class Insecta; order Lepidoptera; family Noctuidae; genus Pyrrhia; species Pyrrhia umbra. Next base: position 991,941 of record OY982929.1, on the reverse strand, counting down.
AGATCATCGGAGACCGTTGAGAAAATGAAAGAACATAATTATACCTGGCTTATACAAAGTTCTGATTATTTCTAGCCAACATCGGAACACATTAGCCTCTTCTTAATATACAAGCGACGATTTATTATCAGTATAAATTAAGAGTAGTTATTAGAAGCTGGGCGAGTTATCTGTGGCTATCTTGCGCGATCGGCCGATAAAGGGCGGTTAAGTGGCCGCCATTGTCTAACCGTTTATAAACGACGCAGATAATCTGATGAGATTTATTAGTAGATACTGCTGAGCGTAGGCGGGGTAGCACCTCCGCTTGGATTATGTTGATACTGGATTAACATCCTCTTTGATTATATTATGAGGACATTGAAAACTCCTTTCGGTTGAGATATCTATATTAATTTCAAGGGGTTTGGTCGTTTCGTCTATAAGCTAATACTTATCTAAATCAACAAAAGTTCTTAATCTTAAGACAGTGTTTTGCGGCTATAATTAGAAAATATACATATGTGTTTAGAAAAGTTACATTGGTACTTGCCAGCTTTCGAATCGAACCCGCACGAGATGCAAGAGACCACCACGACTTTGTAACGTTTTTTATTATCCAAGAAAAGCACCAGGGAACTACTAGTATATGGAAATACTTAAACTATTAAGCTCAATCTCAATAAACCATGTAAGCCTTAACTGGAACAGATAGCGAAACAATGATTTGATTCCGCTCAGTGATATTCAAAGACGGAATTAATCAAATTCATCGATTAATAATTAACAAAGCCACCATTGAGACTTGGTTTTATCTGTTTGATTTACGAACGCACTTAACCTTCTGACCGTGGTATGTACAGTGGACTACCACCCAGACGGACACTCGTAAATTCTTAATACTCATAAAACTGATAGTTTTTATTATCAACGTTTATGAATGTTATTGTAGATTGTATGAATTGGCAATTAATTGCGAGTCGAATCAAACTACAAAATTTTCTTTATAGAAATATACCATTTATCAGTATCTCTACAATTGTGAGTTTTTTTTTTTTAATGTGTATGTTACGATAGGAATTAAAGTAAGCTAAAACATAAACTCCTTACAGATATTATAAATCCGAGAGTAACTCTGTCTGTGTGTCTGTCCGCTAGGTTTTCACGTTAAATGAGAACCGATTTTTTTTTTAGGGATATATAAGTTGAAGAAGGTCGTACCTATTTTTTAACAGACTTCAAAAAGGAGTTATTTTTTTGTATGTTGCGATTACTCCGCTAATTATGAATGGATTTTAAAGATTATTAGTAGTCGGTGACCAAATACTAACAACAGTAACTTACGAGACACCAACTTCTAGAGCGATGTATTGGTCGACAAACGTTTTAATACAATTTTTTTTTCAGTGGTTTTGGAAGCCGGTATTTTTTTGCAAAAACCTTTTTTAAATAATATAGGCATATTCTTAGGTAGTTAATTTAACCTACATACTTAATATTGAGGGCAGACGCTTAACATAATACGTCACACATGTAGGAGTCACAATGTGACGTCATCGCACACTTGAATGAACCACCTGAAAAAATATGTTGTGATGGCTATACGGTGCCCGTGAACGGGAAAAACCTTAGTTCTCGTAGGTGAAACATATGAATGAAAGTATTCGATTATGAATATAGTTTTGGTTTCCATAGCTCCCCATATCCTAAGTCCACTGTCACAATAGTCCAAATATTTTTTCCAGGATTTTTGCTACATTCCTTTACAAATCTCGGGATAGTCTGTATGCTATCCTATAGTGTATACATACAGGGATAATCACCAGTTATGTCAACATAATTATCACCATTATCTAAAAGAAGATATAAAAATATCGCAATATCGTTTTACCCACATCATGGCGGAACTACTTAACGCACAAATAAAAAATATCCTTTTTTCATCTTCAGGCTTCAATCTATCTCCATGCAAAATTTCATCTAAATTGGTTCAGCCGTTTTACAGTGAAAACGTGACAGACAGACAGTTACTTTCGCATTTATCTATTTATTATATGCTTTATTGTACACCATGAAAACAACAAAAAAAACCGGCCAAGTGCGTGTCGGGCCACGCGCAGTAGGGTTCCGTAGTAGGTCTCAGTTAGTCGACTATAACTCTGTAACCGGTTAAGCCTACTTAGCCGTGATAGTTTTCCTTGTAAGTTCATTACATGTGCTACGTCTGTGATTTTTTTCACATTTCTAGGTACAGCCATTCAAAAGTTAGAGGAGGGTAACTCGTATCGAACAAAAAATTTCACTTAAAATCTAGATATTTCGCAAATGGCTCGCTTAACCGAAAAATGATCTTCACACACCCATAATATTTTTAAAAGACCTATCTAACGATACCCCACACGAAGGGGTACGCGAGAAAAAAAATATTCATCCCTACTTTACATGTTTGGGAGCTACCCTAAAAAAAATATTTTTCAAAATTTTATTTTACCACTTTCTCGGCGTGATCAATGTACATATTCATACCAAATTTCAGCTTTCTAATAACAAAAACCACGAAGCTATGCCGCGGACAGACAGACAGACGGACAGAGCGAAACTATAAGGGTTCCTTGTCGGACTACGGAACCCTAAAAACAAGTTAATTTAGGTAAAGGAACAATGGGCGGCCTTATCGCTAACTGCGATTTCTTCCAGGCAACCATAAGATGGACAAAAAAGAGTTAGACCAAAAATGGGTCGTCTGCAGTGTTGTAGAAATGTTTGACTTAATTTATTATAACATTTATAATATTAGAAAGGATTAGGATAGTAAGGATTTCAAAGAATGTTTTTAAATTAATATTATTGTAAAATAAAACCGTGGACCTAATGAATAGGTATATATCTTATCGAGCTGTCAGACTACGCAAGTTATTAACTGCACTCAATAATTAACTGCAAAGCCGCTAAGTTATGAGCGAGGCTTACACAGATTATAATATTAACACCATTAGATAAATTCAATTAATTTTTGCTATTGCGTTAGACGCTAAGACGCCGAGAATTGTCGGGGCTTAAACTTTAGCTAAATTAGATGCATGTTTTACAAATAAAACTGCTGAGTAAATCTTTACTTTTATTATTAATACGAAAGTAACTGTGTTTGTCTGTCGCGCTTTCATGCCAAAACTACTGAACCAATTTAAATGAAATTTGGTACACAGATAGTCTAGAGCCTGAGAAAGGTCATAGGCTACTTATTACCCGGGTGCGCGCAGTAGTTCCCTCAGGATGCGGGTGAAACCGCGGGAAACAGCTAGTCATATATTAACTATAGAAGCGGCTCGTAAGAAGTGGAATATTACAGAGTAAACCTGACGATATTTCTCAGTCGTGGAATATCATTGCCAGAAGGTTTGAACACACAATACTAACTAATATTGTACATAAATGCGTAAGTACTTTAGTCGTCTGTTTGTTACACTTTCATCGACGTTACATGAAACTTAGGGAAGGATATTGAATATGCACCTTGGCGCATAATATAGTTCTCTCGGGACGCGCGTGCAACCGGGAGGCAAGATAATGTTAGTAAACGTAAAGTACGAACGATCATTATCAGAAATCAGGCAGGACGAAGAATATTTAGGGTGTCGATTAAATAATAAAACGAACTATTAAATAAAGAGACCCATCATATATTTACATCATCACATCAGAATTGAACAACCAGCCACGTCTGATCAGCACACCGCTAGCAGTACGTCATAAGTTCATCCAGCGTGCACGACTTGTCGCAGCACTCGTCGACAGGGCCGCGCTTCCCACGCACGCCAGCCAGCGCGCCCGCCGGCGGCACCCACCAGCTGCGCTTGTCCACCTCGGGCCCCCAGCACAGGCTGGCCAGCACCTCCGACAGCCGCCGGCCGCAGTACACGCCACGCGCGCCCTGCGCCGAGCTCGCGCACACGCACCACGCCACCAGCACCGCCAACACCACTAGCTTCATCATGGCTCTTGATTGTAGTAAAGGGTCTGTACGATGTGACTGTCCCAATGGATAGGGGATGAATGTGGCTTCCCTTCAAATTACTACCCTTTTATACCTGAAAATCGCTCATTAATATTCTGCTACGTCTACCACCTGAGAGGTGTAGGAGAAGCTTCCTACACATAGGAGACATGTGTACGATACAAATATGACTACAAATTGTTAATAATGCCTTATAGAACAATGATATTTTCAGCATAAAACATACATTCGGCTGTAACCTCGTCCTCGTGTCACTGCCAACTAACAACTGTTGATTTGATAACCCTTATAACGTCATTCTCACCACAAAATTATTGGCCAACTTTACTTAGGTAATCTTATTTTTAGAACTACTCCTGTTTTTATTTTAAGGACGAAAAATTATAGCTAATTCTGCATTGAACAATGGATAGCTTTTAGACAGCGCTATGTTCCAGTAGATCTATTCCGTAACCATCTTGACACATTCTTCGATAGTATGAACGTCGACAAAGTCGAATCACTTCAAGGCTTCAAGTTACAAGGAAAGAGTGGGAAGTGTACTACAACCTACATACTGTAAGGCGTCAATGGGGTGTGCATACTAATGACCGATCCACAGGTATAAAAGGGTAGTAAGCTAAGGGTGAAGCACATTCATCCCCATCCATTGGGACAGTCACATCGTACAGACCCTTTACTACAATCCAGAGCCATGATGAAGCTAGTGGTGTTGGCGGTGTTGGTGGCGTGGTGCGTGTGCGCGAGCTCGGCGCAGGGCGCGCGCGGCGTGTACTGCGGCCGGCGGCTGTCGGAGGTGCTGGCCAGCCTGTGCTGGGGGCCCGAGGTGGACAAGCGCAGCTGGTGGGTGCCACCGGCGGGCGCGCTGGCTGGCGTGCGCGGCAAGCGCGGCCCCGTCGACGAATGCTGCGACAAGTCGTGCACGCTGGATGAACTTATGACGTACTGCTAGCGGTGGACTGATCAGACGTGGCTGGTTGTTTAATTCTTATGTAAATATATGATGGGTCTCTTTATTTAACAGTTCGTTTTATTTATCACTGAACCTCCTTAAAAGTATTGTTGCTTGCTTATGTAAATCTTTTTATCACTCTAAGGTTTGCTGTTCAAAAACCCAATTCTAGATCACACTTACTGGTACACAAGAAACTTGTATACTTGTATATATACAATAAGATGTCACATAAACTAGATTCTAATATTTGTAATACCTCAAAGTAAATCATATACTTTGAGGCTTCGTCTAAGGAAATTCATACCGAAAGTTTTGCAAAGTTCCTAATTCTGTCTAGCGCCGCCTCGTCGCCACTTATAAATATCGATATAATTATATTTCCCATTGCCATCACAGCAACAAGATGAACATGTCATGATCATGACAATCCTAACCTCAATTACAATACCCATAACCTTCCTATACATAAACGATGCAGCTCACCCACTTATCACGCGATTATCGTTCATTATCTGATTATTACAGAATCTACAGCATCTTGGCGCTCGTTACAGATAATAATTATACTTAAAACACTGGCTATTCCTGAAGTACCAAACTTATTGGGATTATTAAGATTATCTGGACATTTGAGCTCGAGTACCAAAGAAAATATATACTTATATAAATAAATGCGTCTACGCTTTTCGTGTTTTAGTAGGTATAAAATACTATCTTAATTTGAGTGTGTTATTAAGTTAAAGCTATTGGAAGTAATAAAATAAGCTTTTTATACGCAAACCGTCATAATATTTTTATTGGAATAAAATTGCAACTTATCTGATTTTGAACCCACCCGCGTCCAGAAGAAACCACTACACGCACCTGGATAAAAAGCAAACTATAACCGTCTCCAGAGCATCATCTATCTCCATACAAAATTTAATCTAAATTGGTTCAGACATTTTACTGTGGAAGCGTAACAAAAAAACTCGTATTCGCACTTTTAGTAAGTACTAGCGAAGCCGCTGGCGGGAACGCCAGCGGCTTCGCCCACGTGAGTTAAAAATTGACCGAGTTTCATACAAAATTTGCCCCTCTTTTTCACCCCCTTGGGGGTAGAATTTATCAAAATCCTTTCTTAGCGGATGCCTACGTCATAACATCTACCTGCATGCCAAATTTCAGCCCGATCCCTCCAGTGGTTTGGACTGTGCGTTGATAGATCACTATGTCAGTCAGTCAGTCAGTCAGTCACCTTTGAGTTTTATATATAATTTAGATTTTATATTCAGACTAGCTTGCCCTAGTGAAACCTAAGTACGTCGGTAGACTGCCTTGTGTGTCACCTTGGATTTACGTGTGAACGAGCACCCCACTGAAACTGACGCACAAACACAGTGTCTCATTTCCAATATATGCATGAACTTTGCACATGCTTTGCGTCATAAAATATAATTACAATATTCACTACAAAATCATGAGCGTAACTAGAAACGTCAAATTAGAAAGAAGAAAAACTATTATTTCTGGAAACGTACAAGAAATACGCAATATTTCACAAGGAAGAAAATAATATATACTATAGATACAGGGCCAGAAAAATGATAACATAATGCTGCAACATTTACCAGAATAATCTTTAAGGTTTTTTAATCAGATTCAGATCAGGTGGGTCACAGGTGTACTGTACCTGTCCATTATAACATTCAACCGTAGGACTAAATTACCATGAGTTAAATAATTATTTCAACTTTGAACGCATATTGAAGAATATTTACGCACCCAGATAAGAACTATCCAGTCCTTCCTTATGTTTATCTGCGTTCCAAATTTCATCTAAGTCGGGTCAGTCGTTTTAACGTGAAAACTTACAGACAGACAGTCTTGGTTAATACGCATTTCGGAATGGTAGTTTTGTCAATGCATTTTAACTTCACTATCAATTAATTTTCATAATGAATGAGAACGAACTAAGAACCGGCAAATCTAGTTTAGATATTAATTAATGAATTCAAATTGAAACAATCGCTCTCATAGGCTAGCTAATTACCTATTCAGATCTACAATGATAATGCAGCTTGCATTATATATTATGTACTGTTAATGTAATGTTAGAAACGTTATTAATTTAGTACCTATATAGTGCAAATACCGACTGTTAATTGAAGGAAATTAATTATTCAAATATTTTATAGATATACACTTCTCATCAAAAAAATCGAAACACTTTCGTTTTTATTGTTTTTGTCCTAATTTTTTACAAAAGAGAATTAATTCCATGAAAAAAAAAACATTATTGTGTAGCTGGCAGTTTGGTCATTACAGTAAGACGAAAAAAATCAAAATTCGAAATTAGAATTTCATTTGTTTATCCTATAAATGAAATTAATCACTGTTTTGAGACAAATGTGTATTTAGGGTTGGAGTACGTTTCTCGTTTAAAAACTAAAAATTAGCGCTTGTCTTTAAACTTTTTGTTTCTTATTTCATTTACTGTGACTTTGGGACGTCTGAAAAAACTTTTTTTTCTAAAACATATGGATACTTCGCCCGCAGAAGCCGCCCAAGTGGTGGCATTGCTGGATTCTGGACTTAGTCAGCGTTTTGTGGCTGCAAGATTGCATCTAAGCTTATCATCTGTTCATAGAGTCTACAAACGCTATCGGGAGACTGGTTCGTTCACGCGCCGTTCAGGATCTGGCAGGAATCGGGTCACTTCTGAGCGAGATGATCGATTTATTGTAACAACTTCTTTACGAAATCGACGCCTTAACGCTTTTCAACTGCAGCAGCAGCTTCGCGTTGTACGAAGAGTAGCTGTAAGTGACTCTACAATAAGAAGAAGGTTGAAGGAACGCGGATTGGCACCGCATAAGCCAGCGAATGGGCCGAAATTAACTGCAGACCATCGAAGAGCGCGCCTTAACTTTGCACGCGAGCACCTAACTTGGTCATACCTTCAGTGGAGCAAAGTACTGTTTTCTGATGAGTGTAAAATTATGCTGTATGGTAACGACGGAAGGAACAAGGTCTACAGAAGAGATGGAGAACGCTTTGCACAATGCTGCATTGAAGAAAAGGTCAGCTATGGTGGCGGTTCGTGGACGGTTTGGGGAGGAATCAGCGCCGACGGTAAGACAGAACTTGCCTTTGTGTCTGGGCCACGGCTGCCTGCACTAAACTCTCATCGGTACATCGAACAGTGTCTTGAACCTCATGTGATGCCCTATGCACATTTTATTGGCAACGACTTCATATTCATGCACGACAATGCTAGAGCTCACACCGCGGGCGTCGTACGAGATTATCTTACCGAAGTCGGTATCTCCATTATGGTATGGCCAGCAAGAAGCCCGGACATGAATCCCATTGAACATCTATGGGATGAATTAAAGAGACGAATTCGAGCAAGAGATCCAGCCCCAGAAACACTTAGCCAGCTGCAAAATGCAATCCAAGAGGAATGGGATAATATACCACAACATGTGATCGTGACTCTCATCCGATCGATGAAGAACCGTATGGAAGCAGTAATAAGAGCTCGCGGAGGGAATACAAGTTATTAAATAAACGTTTCTTAATTTTTTTTTTCATTTACGCGTGTTGTTTTACCCATTTCCTTCATATTCCATACAGGGTAAAAATTACTCATTATACAAAATACGAAATCTATGAAGACTTAATTTGAATTTAGAACAATAACATTAGGATTTAAAAACCTCATACTACTCACTATTAAATGACATTTTACATTTATTCCTAAATATACACATTTTTCTGATAATCCTTATCAAATCATAAACTGCGAGGTGTTTCGATTTTTTTGATGAGAAGTGTATATACATTAAAACTAAATATGTAAACTAACAGCGATTTGCCTTTCCCTGGGTTTGGGGATGAGTTAGGTGAGATATAGGTAAAACGTCCAACAGTGGACCAGTGCTACATAGGCTGATGATGATGAGGATAAGTAAAGAAAATCTACATACACAAATACAGACAAACTCGAAATTAGGAATTGAAGTGAGAACCTCAAGCTTAGACAACTAACCTAATTACTGAAGCCAATATCTTTAAATTTCAGGTGCTATACCTTTCATCTTGACAGCTCAAGGATATAGGTACACTGCTTCATTGAAAATATCAATGGAATAAATGTTAAAGCACAACAGCAATGAATATAGAGCTTTTGATGAGTATGTCAATTGGATATCCATTTTTTACGTAATTAGGGGCAGGACTTTCACTAACAAAAATTTCAATTCAACTCTTGAAGCCACTTGAAATGTCAGGCAAGCCTTTTGCCACATTTTCTATTTTGTGTCCAGAAGTTTCGACCACATTAAAAAACTCCGAGTTCGTAATGCTATTTATGCATAATCTCTTTATAATGTCACATCGTACGCATCGGAAGCCGTATCAGTAGGTGCATGTGCATACAGCCAGTCGGATTAGACATCATGGCGTGAGTGAAAGATTGCTATCTACTATGATATAAACGCTGTTTGCAATTAAATCCTTACTCCTTACTAATATTATAAATGCGAAAGTAACTCTGTCTGTCTGTCCGTCTGTCTGTCTGTCTGTCTGTTACGCTTTCACGCCAAAACTACTGGACCGATATAAATGAAATTTGGCACAGAGATAGAATAGACCCTGAGGAATAACATAGGCTACTTTTTACCGCTTTTTGCGCTAAGTAGTTCCCTCGGGAAGCGGGTGAAACCGCGGGAAACAGCTAGTCTTATCATAAATGCAATGAAGTCGTGGTGGCCTAGTGGGTGGTAGGTACCTGCCTTTCGTGTACGAGTGTGCGGGTTCGAAACCTGACAAAAAAAAAACATTATTGATGTATATACGAACATTGTAAAACATGTTGAAAAAGAGTAACCATGGAGTTTCTTGCCCGTTCTTCTCTATAGGAATCTACGCTTGGGAACGGGCAAATAGCCTCAACTTTCTTTTAAAAGTGCCTGTAAATGGTCTAGTTCAAATAAATGATTTGAATTATGAATATTTGAATTTTGACAAGTACCAATGTGACTTTTCTAAAAGTTATATGTATTTTCTAAGTATATCTTAGACACCACTGACTAACGGTGAAGGAAAACATCGTGAGGAAACCTGGACTTAAAAAGTCTGAAATCGCCAATCCGCCTTGAGCAAGCGTGGTGATCAATGCTCATGCCTTCTCTGTATGAGAAGAGGCCTGTGCCCTGCAGTGGGACAATATATAAGCTGATGATAATGATGATAAATATTATATTACTAAATTCATTTTAATGAAATTAAAAAAGGATTAAGATAAAGGCGTTGCATAGACAGTTTACATAGAGAAAAATTAAGAAGAAGATTGTTTTTTTGGACTTCCATGTAAAATACTTAAAAACTAAAGGTGTCTATCACAAGTAGGTAACCATATCTCTATTTCACAGACCACTGACCATTTACGACCAATACAAACACACATTTGTACACACGAAGAAATTTAAAATATGGCCAATAAAGCCATTATAAGCTGTCAAAACGGTGTGTTACAGGCGCAATAAACATACAGACGTGGGCAGGACTGACAGACGAGCAACAAACTAAAACACTCAGTGAAATACCCACTGCCTCGCAAGAATAGCGAACACTCCGTGAATATTTGTATTTTTTCATAATTCTACATCGTAAAAAGATCACCACATATATAGTAATCGAATCTGCATAACAACAGCAAAACGACTACACATCAGTGCAGTATATCTATATGTAAATATGTGTGTAGTACTGTATGTGTGTAAATAAAAAGCCTATCTGACCACTCGGTGTCTAGTAATAGAGCCTTCAAATAAATTAGAGGACCCCTGCGGTGAGGGTGTGGCCCACGCGATAAAATTGCGGCGATTTTGCCACAGCGAGGCGATGAATATATTTACGCCTTATTTATATTCAATCCACTAAATATGTGTCTTGAATTATAATAAAATATGTGCTTTATATTGAGTGGACTACTACGTAAGGAAATATTGCGGTTGTCTGATTTAATTTGTAAAGGAGTTAGGTAATTCGTTGGCGCTAATAAGGAAATAAAGTGAAATTCTAGTTCACTTTTATTAACTAGTAAATATCCAACCTCAGTGGGAACGTAACTTTTGTAGATTATGCGTTAAAATATCTCTAAAATAGAAAACCCACCTCACAAAATGTTCAGAAAAACACGGTCTCAGCAATGTAAGAGTTACTACGGATTAGATCGCTCAAGGCGGATTGGCGATTTCAGACTTTAAGTCCAAGTTTCCTCACGATATTTTCGTTAGTCAGTGACGTCTAAGATATACTTAGAAAGTACATATGACTAGAAAAGTCACATTGGTACTTGCCAGGTTTCGAACCCGCGCACTCGTACACGAGAACCAGGTGCTTAACCACTAGACCACCACCGCGACCGATGCAATTTATAATGTAAACATAAGAATCGTAACTGCTATATTAGTGAGATGAGTCCAATTTCTATCCGTTCCGTTTATCACGGATGTCTGCCTCTCTTTTAAAACTAAGTTAAACTAGTTACTTTTAAAGCTAAGTTTTCGCTAATCGCTCCGCTCATAACTTACGTAAAATTTTTACACCACTAAGTTAGTGCGAGGAAAAATTATCGATAGTTTTTGTTTTTTGTTTGATGTCGACACCTTCTATCGACGACGTCGCGTTCCTCGGCGATAGCCGTGAGAAATGGCGCTAGTTTGCATTCGTAATTAGTTGCCAGTTATTTATACATTAATGGCGTTTGGCAATTTTGTTTTTTATTATTTATTTTACAGCTGTTTCTAATGAGTGTGAGTTAAGAGAGATTGCTGCTAGTAAATATTGTGAAGTGGCAGAAGTTAGTGGTCGTATTTTTATATTTATGATTATTTTTAATGAAGCCGTGTGAAATATAGGCTACGTTATAAAACCCATTATATTATTTATTGGAAGTAGCAAAAAATAATAGCATTTAAGAACGGTAATTTTAAAGTAATCTCGTAGGTAAATAATACTTCATTCACACAACAGTAGCTCAAGGCTTTTGTATTTATTTCAAACAAATTATTCCGTAATAATTTTACCATAACCTATGTGCACTATTGTCGAACGAACTTGTGAAAAACGGCCTAAGGACCTTACATTTTCTATACAATTTGCTACTTACGTAACTGCAAATAAAGATGAATTTTAATCAATTTTCCATCGATAGTTGTTTTATTATCGTAAATAATTAGTGATGGTACTTGCTGTTGCGCAACACTACGTAGGAGTTAACTAATTATCGAGTAGTTTCGTAATAACGTAACTATCGAACAGTTAACTAAGTTTATTTTAACTGTATAACAAAAACAAGTCAAGGGCGAATCGTTGTTTTGATTTAGTCGATTATTGGAGCGGACGTAAGCTGCATCGAGCGTATCTTTACGACCGTATAATCATGCCGATAGGCAGGTCAGGCTTATTCAATAATGGTAATAAATGAGATACTAAGTTCTGCCCGCGTCGTGTCCACTTGTAAAACGTACGTCTACGTCACTAAATAGAGTGGTCACCTTTAGTCTTTGGTTTATTGCACGATGCAACTTATGAAATGTAATTCTATAATATAACAATTGTTTAGTGGGAATAATATAAACTAAGCTGTAATTTGACGTACGTACCTATATAAGGTGTCAAATTGCAAACTTCCCTATAAAAAGGAGGCTACATATTTTAATCTCGGATACTTTTGAGATTTGTCTGTCAAACTTAGCGAGAATCTACAGCTAACTGTAATTACATTATGACGAAATGTTATTTATATTTAGAACGCATTATAAATATATTTAAATAATATATTATAACATTAAAACAAACACCATATTAATGAGTCATTAACCGCTTCCATTAAGCTGTTAATTTGATCTCCGCTTCAGAGCGACGCATTTAATACATCGAAGATATTAAAATTCTCACCGCACGCCAATAGGAAATTTTAATTACCTGTAACAAGAAACAATAAATTTAGTTAAGACAAAGTGTGAATAACTTAAGTGATTGTACGTGGTAGAACTGTTTAATATTACATGTCACTTCATGATTTATACTGAGAGAATACTGGGTTTCCCCACATCATGGGCGCCGTTGCGTAAATACACAAATAATGGGATTTTCTTCAAAGTGTCTAAGTACTATGGCTGTCATGGTAAAATGACATTCTTCCTTGAAGCATCCCGAACGCTAATGAAATGTTTATCACATTAAATATTCATTGGAAGAAGTTTTTTATTGGAATCTCTCCAATTAGTCTTATTATAGTTGCTCCAGGAGGAGCTCGTGGCTAAGTAACAGCCGCACGGTTCGACCGATCAAAGCTGCGCTTGGCGGTCGGTCCGTGGATGGGTGACCGTCCTTGTCATAGCGAGACTCCTCCCTGCCTCGGAAAGCGCGTTAAGCTGTTGGTCCCTGTTGTCATTTGTAGATCTTTGACAGTCGTTACGGGTCGGGAGAAGTCTGACAACCAGTCTTACCAAGGGGTATCGTGTTACCCGGTAAACTGGGTTGTGGAGGTCAGATAGGCAGTCGCTCCATGAAAAACACTGGTACTCAGCTGCATCCAGTTAGACTGGAAGCCGACCCCAACGTAGTTGGGAAAAGGCTAGGCAGATGAGTCTTATTATAGTTGTTGATTAGTTTGATGAATGTAGACAAATAATGTTGCGGATGAGGACTTAACTCATTAGACCTCGGTCAAAAGTGCGTAGATACCTCAACTGGATTATACACCTACACAAAAGACGCATTATTCTTAGCTTAATCCTTACTACATGTTTCCCGCGGTAGCCTATAACCATCTCCAGGTTTCCATTTATCTCCGTACCAAATTTCATTCAAATCGGTTCAGCCGTTTTATCGTGAAAGCGTAACAAACAAACTCACTTTCGCATTCATAATATTAGTGAAGATTTTTAAAGTCAAGTTGTTAAGTGAATAACATTGTGATACGCTATATTTTTTCAGAGTACCAACGCAGCCTTAGATAGGTATAACTCGCTTATTCTTGCATAACTTAAAAATATTCACAGACACATGCTAGTGCAAAATATTCACAATTCTAGCGAGGTGGCTGTCAAGTCGGGTACGCGTGCGCCGGCCGGTGCGATTGCGATCCTACCGTGGGAGGTACAGCACTTTATGACTTGTCCTCTGTTAAATAACTCGACTGTGAGTGAATACATGTGTTTTTCTTGTTAGAGAAGATTCACGAAGATTTAGGTCTTACGAAGATACTCAAGTATAGATCTTGTCTTGAGCAAAGATTTGGAGCCGTTTAATTTGTAGATAGCAATCTAATTTTAAATTGTGCTTCAGTCAGGTTGTAATACGTATTTAAAAGCATTTTAAATATAATTATATATATAATAGCTTACGTACTTCTTTATTTTCATTATTTTATTTACCGATACTATAAAAGTAGCAATAATCTGATTTTAGTTAGAAATGTAACTGTCTGTGATTCGCTAAACACGTTTTTTCTATGTATTACATTAACACATATATACTAGTTTTATTTTATAGTTTATCGGTCCTAGTTTTTCCTTTTCGGGCTGAGTGAGGAGCGATAAACCTTGAATAACTTAGCGATGGGCGATACTGCCTGCGTTTACGATGAGATGTAGTACCTGCAACGCGAGACGCGCGAGATTGTAGGTACAATCAGCTACTGCTACAATGTAACTGGTAATTTTGCAGTTTTATTATTGCCACAATATAAAGAAGTACCTATTCTAATGATAGCCTTATATAAATGAAAGAAATATATGGCCTAATGGTCCTATGAATGTTTGTTTTTTTATATAAAAAATATTTGTTTATTTCATCTATCTAATATCAAGATGGCGGAACGTACGCTTGGAAATGTTAAGTTTTTTTTTAACTGATCAATTTATGTTGTTTTGAATTTATTAACAGCCGGTTGCAATAAAAAAATCTGGATACTTATTCAAGACCTGTCAAAATGGAGGATAAAATTTAATTATTTTTTTATTATTATTTTATGTTTTTCATCTAAATATGTACCATATAAGTTGATTTAATTATTATATCTATGTATTAATAAAAATTATTATGCTATATGCTAATTATTGATATCATGTTTTGTAATATTCGTAAAGTTATCTATACTTATAATAAATCTGTAGAGAGATCAATTCTATACATGAAATATATTTCCAAAATAACTATCAGGGGGTAATAAAGGATCGATACTGATGCCAAAAATGCAATCAGTAAAATTTTTGTCTGTCTGTCTGTCTGTCTGTATAAACTCCATAGAAACAAAAACTACTCGACGGATTTTAACGAAACTTGGTACAATTATTTGTCATACTCCTGAAATGGTTATAGTATAATTTTCATCACGCTACAATCAAAGTTGTCATTTTGTTTCAACGCGCTAATCTCAGGAACCGCTGGTCCGATTTAAATAATTGTTTCAGTGTTAGATAGTCCATTTATCGAGGAAAGCTATAGGCTATATATCATCACGCTAAGACCAATAGGAGCGGAGCACCACTATTCCACGCGGACGAAGTCGCTGGCAGAAGCTAGTAAATAATAAAAAGGTTGTTGCAACCGGCTATTAGTGTGTTTATATTTTGTGGAGAAAATTAATGACATTTGTAGTAATGTTATAATAATATTAGCCTATGTACAAGCTAGCTGGTCACTTAATACACAATTTATGTACGTACTTAACACTAATAGAAACGAGAATACTTTCGCACACGGAAGATATCAAATGTCAGAGATAACAGACGGCGTTAGTTTAGCAATTATTATCAAACGAGTCGCTAGCTAACCTTTAGTTAGTTAGACGGACTAACGATCAGTTAAATATTTATTTAGATAGATAAGGTACCGTTTTAAACAAAGATTTTAGATAGAAACGTTTCCTTGAGTTGGCTGTAATGTTTGTGTTCTAATGGTGGTTTTTAAGTAATTTATGTGTTTGTAATTAATTAATTAATTGTTTGTGTAATGAATTAATTCTAATGCGAATTTTATATCAATAGGTATGTTAGGTAGATTTTATTAAAGAGATATGTTAGAAGCCTAGTACCTAAACATTACAGATAAATGGGCTTTTCAGAAATTGTTTAAATATGTCCAGATTATCTCATGATATTTTTGTTCACCGTTAGTCAGTGATGTCCAAGAGTAGTCTTAAAAAGTACTTGTACTCTGAAATTTCAAATACGTTATCTGGCGAGGACCTGCTAGGAATCCGCAGCCTAAAAAATGGGCTGCTTACCTCCATCCGAGCCATCACGATGCTTCTCACACACACGAGTACCTACTATTAAAAATCACTAGCTATCCTAATCCTAACTATCCTAATAGTATAAATGCGAAATTGAGTTTGTTTGTTTGTTTGTTATGCTTTCACAGTAAAACTACTAAACCTAATTTGGATGATATTTGCACGGAGATAAAGGGGACCCAAGATACGGCTATAGGCTACTTTTCATCTGGGTGCGTTAACGAAAACAGCTAATTTATTTATAAGGACATCAGTATTTTAGACAACAAAATCCATGACACAACTGTTCTTACATAACCTTCAAAAACATTCCTTGAAGTCCAAAACTAGTGCAATCTCCCGCGGATCTATGTCAACCTTGGGCCAAATTAGGTGCTTAGTCTCTGTGATGTATTTGGGCAATATGGCCTAGTGTAACAAACACGTAACGCTTTTGTTCCACTTTCCCCGGATTTAGGACTTTTATGAACGTGTTACATCAAAGTCGAGACTAGGAAATGGTGGCTAGATGTCTTAAGTGGTAAGAAAACATGCTATTAAAGCCAATTACATAAATAAATTTTGAGGATTCGGAAAAGGTTGCTATTATGTTGATGTTTAAAATAGTTTACCATCAAAATGAATGCAAAGCTTTCATGATTTTAAAATCATATTTACTGATATGGAATAGAAAATATTATTAATAAATGACAGGAAAAGGTAGGTACACAAGTTTACGATACTATACGTTTACTTTATGAATTTACCTATAATTACCTCAAACGTTCTATGTATGTGATTTGTGATAGTTATCTGTCATCATTTACCTTAACCAAATGTGATGCATCTCGACCTTTTCAACTCCCTTGAGGAAAAAAATAAATGGCCTATTATTTTCCAGGAAACACGGGCAAGTCCTTTCCCTAATTTCAACGTAATTGCGGGAAAATAAGTAGGATAATGTATATTATATTTCTTTATTTATCCAAAGATATATTATAGACCACCATGAACATCAATAACACGAATGTTTGTATTTATTAAAAATTAAAAGTAAAGGTTTGTAGAGGAGGAAGGACAAATATGATTTAATCATAAAGATAGATCATTGAAAATAAGCGGTTTTCAATAAGGATAAATGAGAATCTTAGGACCAAGACCTCACGAACTATAAGTAAAATGATATAAATATAGGTACGTATAATGAACATAAACTATGGTCATATTTAAACCAACTGATAACCAATTCTAATATACTAAATGCCGTTAAACAAAAACCTTTTCAACCAGGAAGCTGGAGTTTTCGTGTTACTCACTTCTAGTTCAATCCTGGTTTGGTAATCGACCGTTTCAGGAATAAAAATCTCAAATAATGCATTAACCATCGAAAGTTGGAAGTTTGAATATATGATAAACAGCTGTTTTAAGTTAATCGGACCGTTATCTTGTCGGTGAACTTGGGCCTAAGTTGGCAAGACACAGCGCATGTTAAGTTAGACCAAGCACGATCTTACAGAACATTCTCGTTACAATTTCACTTGGAAAACTTATGATTAAGTAAGTAGATAAATAATGTATAAGTTAGGTAATAAATAGTTGAAATTTATTGCACGTCTCACTGGCTTGTAGGGAGAAGAAGTCAATCGATGCATTTGTAAGGAGCGGTCGATTTCTATGAGGAAATATATATTCCTGTTCTTTCTTAAGTTATAACGGGATCAGAATAAACGAAGTAGGGTGGGCTAGGATTATTTAATTACTAATTTACACTGTTAAAGATTAACAGCAGATTGCATAAAAAAATATGCGGTTACTTATACGTGAAACGGAAGAACTGTCATCCAAGATATGTCAAAATGGAGGATAAAATTGAATAATTTTGCTATTATTTTATTTTTTTCGTCTTAATATTCATGATATAGATATGTTTACTTAATTATTATATATCTATGTATTCATAACATAAAAAAAAATTAAAAGTTTTCTTATTGCTGATATCATGTTTTGTGATTTTCGTAAAAGTATTAATGATAAAAAGTTTGATACAAACGGCTGTTGGAGTACTAAAATGTTCCTGTAAAGTATGTTATAAAGAATATTGTTTACCGGGCCTGCGGCATTGTTTGAAAGAGCTTAGTAACTGAAATATGAAAGCCTCTTAACACCGAAAAACCCGTTAAAACATTAATTTATACAGAGAAAAGCTAGAAAGTCGATAAATAACACGCTCTTGACACAAACTATCGTTTTACCAAGAGTAACATCTCAACGTCTCTAAGTGAGTCATCTTCGCAGTAAATGTGCATAAAAGATTGCTGTAAATACACTCAACACTCAATTACTATTTACACTTAAAGTCACACATATCTATACTAATAGATATTATAAAGAGGAAAGATTTGTTTGTTTGTAGGGTTTTAACTCAAAAACTACTGGACCGATTTAAAAATTCTTTCACCGTTAGAAAGCTGCATCTTTAAGAAGTGTCATAGGCTATATTTATTTCCAGAAATAATTTGGGATACCTACTAAAACTTGAATAATGTAACTCAAGGTGTAAAAAAAATGTCCACGCGGGCGGAGCCGCGGGCGGAAAGCTAGTAATGTATAAATATGTTTACTAACCATTTATGTCAAACAAGCTACTCTAACTGCAGCAACATGAAGTGACAATCTGCGGAAGGTTGCAGGCAGAAGTCTGCAGTTAGCGGAAGCGATATGACACATGGCCGGACAGGTCTGTGTCCAACAGTGGACCAATGTAAAATAGGCTGGAAGATAACATATAATGAGCTACTCACTACTACTACTACATAGAAACCCTTACCACTCAGCCGTCTTCAATCGCAACTCCATCAAACATACCCTATAGGTACCCCTAATTTAATGAAAGTCTCCGCGCTGCTCGAGAGGCATCCCGAATGACTTATTGACTTATATAATTTCTGACATAAATAATACTAGATAAAAAAATAAACACTGTGTTCACGTACACATACTAAAATAATAAGTTGCCGCATTCACGGAGCTATTGTTTTAGGAAGCGCGGTATCTAGTCGGGGTGACGCGGAAATTTTATTAATCTATTAATATTTAAGGATATTATAAAGCTATTTCTTGTCGAAATAATTTCCAAAATCGGTTCTATAATTCATGATACAAGCTCTAACAAACAAGTACCTATCTATTGTGTCGCCACTTTCTTGTTTGGTCACACTTTCGCGTTGTGAATATTCATAAAACATCTACCAACAACCGCGTGAGCCGTGTGTTGGCGTACACTGTCCGAAGGTTTTCAAGAGTACATCTATCTATATAAAATAGCATAAGCCAATGTGTCTGTACGTTGAAAGAAAAGTAATAAAAAAGAAAGACCGTGTCTAAACCAATAGAACAAAAATCTGTGATTTTTAGAATTACTCTCTATTTGTTTGTTAGCTCACATCTCCGAAACTACTGACTGATTTTTCACAGGTGGACAGTGTATAATTGGGAGCAGATTATAGGAAATTTTTGAATTACCTAATCATATAAAATCGGGTGTGGAAATAAATCTTCATATTAAGATTATTATTTGCAATTTATTTTAAAACTGGTTAGGAATTATATTACAGAGCGAGCTGCTAGGAGAGGCTAGTAAGTAATAACACGTGAGGCTGAATAATGCAGACATATTGTCGCCGAGTGGTTCAGGATGAACCCTCATCCACCGAAGGTCGTAACACGTCCGCCATGCGTCACTGCTAAAGAAAATGATTATTTTCTCTCCTAAAATTATCTGATTTATAGAATAGTGGGACATAGGCAGGTATCGCATTTCGAGATGAAATAGGTTCTGGTGCTCTAGTAATCAAACCTTTTTTCTACACGTTTTTATCGGTCTATCGATACACGTGCTCAAAGACGGAATTTTGCGACCATGGCTTTTGTGTTCTCTGCTAAGATGCAGAAATGACGAGAAATAAATTTATGGACCCATGGCTGGGCAAAGCCTGTTCTCGTAAAGATAAGATTATCAGTATTCATCACCACGCTTACTCAAGGCTAATGGTAGATTACATATTTTTTTATTTCTTTCCAGATTTCCTCATGGTTTGCCTTCAATGTTATTCCATGGCATCCAATTTAAAAAACTTAGAAACTGCCTTGGTAGTTACTTGCCAGATTTCAAATCTGCACATTAATAATAAACGCGGCTATAATTAATATAATTTTAATAAAATAAAAAATCATGATCATATTTGCAATTTCCACATTGTTTGGATGATCAGCTAACCGAAACAGGGTCAAATACGATACTCCCAAGATGCACCTGCACACATCTGCAAGTTATTGACCCAATAAGCTCATACCTCGGTGTAGACGTGTCTGTTTGTCCATCAGTTTGTACACGGAGCCGGCTGGCAGTCTCAGATACTGTGCGCAAACACGCCGCTCTCGAGGGTGATCTTGATGGCTGACAAAACAGACATGATACCCGTCTGTTTATATTAGCATAGTTAACGGGATTTGTAATAGAAGATGAATGACAAGTTGAAATTGTCTTTTTTTTTGTGAAACTCTCTTTATAAGTAATTAGCTTTCCGCCCGCGGCTTCGCCCGCGTTGACGCGTGGGTTACATTATTCAAGTTTTAGTAGGGATCCTAATTATTTCTGGAAATAAATATAGCCTATGACACTTTATAAAGATGTAGCTTTCTAACGGAGAAAGAATTTTCAAAATCGGTCCAGTAGTTTTTGGGTTAAAACCCTACAAACAAACAAATCTTTCCTCTTTATAATATTAATATATAAGTATAGATTTTAAGCCCACTAACCACCATAATAAATACACTTAAGTACTGGAATGGTTATGAAACTCACAGGGTATTGCGTGTCAGTCTATATTTTTGTCCCATGGCACAGCCTAAACTACTGAAACGATTCCAGCAATTTAGGTATCTTTGATTAGAGTCGGAGTGTTTAAGTAACGTTGAAGGAAAACTTTTTCATTCATCTATTTTTTTATTATTTGACAATTCACATCGCAATTGTATTATCTATGTAAATATTTAATTATGCCAAATTTTATTTAAGTTTCAAACCACTGGGAAAGTTAGCAATTATTTTTTTCATGTTAATATCTACGTATTGGTCAGTCTATACTAGTTATAAATAATACATGAAATAGCTTTAGAAATTATCGTTGGCAACTAGGCGATTAACATCTCTCAACTAAATTAAACAATTATCCCAAATGGCTGTCGGCAAATAGAAATATTCGCAAAAAATCACAAACGCATCACGAACGCACGCATTGGCGGCCGCCTGTCAAAATATTTTTTGCACCCACTTCCTCTACCGGGGTTTTTTATTGATGTGAAAGCAAATTATTCTCCATGGAATAACATAACTAAAGACCGGTTTATGACTTCTGGGAATTTACGACACACGCCCACCAGTGCACCCTGAGACAAGCACTAGAAAATGCTTAAGAAACATCAGGAAATCATAACAGTGTTGAAAGTATTCAAAACTCACTGTAAACTAAACCTGCGTACCCACAATATTTCTGTCAACACTTGAAGAAAATTACAAGAAATTCAATTCTAATACCATATCGTAAGGCTCCAGAGATATTTATTCAACACGAGCATGATTTGAACACAAGAACGAGGAATAAAATTAGAATTTAACAAAAAAAAACTTCATTTGATACTAGATAAAACTTCAAAAAAATTAGTAGTTTATCAATACACGTATCTCCAGCTAGTTTCATGTAATTCCTCTCTGAATTCACAGCACGCTCCAAATTACATGGTAATATTGCACTTACCACTAAATCATGTACAACAGCATCAGCCTAACAATGCTCCCACGCATAAACCTTGCTCAGTAGCACAACCGGGTAATAAAAGACGTGGGAAGTTGAAAAAATTGGAGAACATTATCATGGAAGTTAACTCTAGCAAGATAACGTTCAATTGGTGTCCAAATACGGTATTTTACTGCAACTTTATCTACCCACAACACATTGAAATTGGCTAACTGGACCGAACACAATGATAATCTAACGAAATTACCGATTTATATTGCATTCTAAAAATACGGAAAGAAAATTCTCTGAAGCAAAAATCTTAACTGTAACTTGACTCGAATTCTTGTTCTACCGACAAGAATTCAAGTTAACTTGCAATTAGTAATTTAGTAGTTAAGTTAAGGTGACAGTTACCGGCGGCGTTCGAGGTGACAATGTGTTTTACACGGCGACGCGATGAAGACACCCTGCTGGTAGTTACACACAGGTCGGGAGAATGGAGAATGTTGGCGTAGCTATCATAAATTGACTGTAGTGTAAAATAACCCTTAATATTTAAGTCATATTGCCTTTATTTACTCATATTATGAATAGTAGAAGTGGAGTAGTATAGACCCTAGCCAATAGTCAATAATAATCGTGTGTATTACCATAACAATATATAAAATCATTATTGCCTATGAACAGCTAATGAGCTTATTATATTATAGCAAACTGGCGAGCGGTTCAGAATTGAAGCAATGATAAAATTCTTCATAAATTTGCTATTACACTACACCTTGTTTCCACCCACCACTCTTTTTATAATGTCCTAAAATATGACATCCAATTCTGCAAATATTGACAATTGCAGCAACGCTCGCCGTCCCTCGCACCCGTAAGTCTCAGCTCTGAGTGCGTCTGCTAGTGCCACTAAAATGCAGCTAGTTAGTAACCGTCGCAGTCCTATGAATAAATTAATAATATACCGCGTTATGGCCGCCAGACGGAATCTCGTGTAATTGGACCTTACATTGGGTCAGCATTTTATCGCCCCAACGCCATTCCGATGCGGTGAATGAAAGTTGTAGAAGAAAAGTTCGTTATTACTTTTTAAAGGGCATTTTTACGGGTACCTACTTCTTTATGTAGTACGAGCGATGAAATATGTTATAGACTTACTTAAAGTAAGATATTATATTCTTCACGCACCTAGATAAAAAGTAGCCTA
The DNA here is from genome assembly GCA_963891755.1 of Pyrrhia umbra. Taxonomy (NCBI): domain Eukaryota; kingdom Metazoa; phylum Arthropoda; class Insecta; order Lepidoptera; family Noctuidae; genus Pyrrhia; species Pyrrhia umbra. The sequence continues at coordinate 968,709 of OY982929.1, read as the reverse complement.
GAACCTTTTCCAGGATACCCTCTATCTTCGTACCAAATTTCAGTCAAATTGATCCAGCCGTTCACGCGTAATGCCGTGATCAAGGGTAATATGAATTCATTTTTATATATATCTAGATATAGATTTTAAAAATCAACAAACTAACAGATGAATGTTCGCGTTTAGAGGATAAAACCTAATCTCTACTAATATTATAAATGCGAAATTCTATGTCTGTCTGTTGCACATGAAATTACTGAACACAGCGCGAACGACACACAGAGAGAAGTTAACTAAGAGGATTCAAAGAAACGGTAGAAAATGGATTTAAAAAAAAATATTCAAACATTTCGAACGATTGAAAAAGCAGTAAACTTCGACCAGTTAAGTAACAAATCCTTGTCAAAATACCTTTAAAGTTGTACATAGCACAATCAAAAGTTGAAATAGCTTTTGTTTCGCATTCTATGCACAATACGACCATTGAAATAGGAGCACGTATTACAAACTAGCAAAAAGAGAAATATAACTCGCGTTTGTTACGTTACAAACGGATAGATGGACAGATGTATGGGCGGATTATCCTACTGTGCGCGGATTTTTTATCTATGGATTATCCGATAGGGCTTCTGTCCCTATCGATGACAGGAGCTCTAGAAGAGGGGCAAAGGGTTACTTTGTGAGCCTGGACTTATAAAAGGCTGTAGTTGTCCATTATGCTTGAAAAATTCATGATATATCATATGTATAGTAGCTTAATAAAACAGCAACTTTAAAGAGAAGTTATGTAATTTTTTATCTCAAAAACAATCCCTAACAAATATTATCATGTTATCTGTGCATTTTTCTTTAATTAGCAAGTTCCCGCGGTTTCATCCGTATCCTGAAGGATGGAGGATTTTCCTTTAGTTGTGGTCTTGTTCAAAAGCACTACTTACTAACGTAGTATTTATTCATATTTTATAAATAAGTAAGTATTTACTTATTAATTTTTTTAATTAATCTACATTTCCATCTGGGCCCCGCCTCTCTAACGCACTTTTCATAAATCAGAATATTAATTACCACCACAAAATACACTTGTATTGCAAAAATTTGCATAATAACTTAATAACTTGGAGACAAATTATTGTTATCTGATTTAACAGTTTATTTGACAATAAGTCAGCTAATAAATAGCCTAGTACTGGATTATCGTAAACAGTAATATTATATTGTTGCCGGCCTGGGAATCGAAGTGGCGTTAATAATAATTTGTGACAAGATAATTTGTAGCTGAGTTACACGTAACTTAGTGGTGAATAGTATTCGCTATCAGTGGAATTGTGATGGATTGTACAATAATTGTTTAGTCGTGATACGCTTGCGTTATTGTATTATTATTTTATTACTACGAGATAACTGTATTAAATTGCAAGGTTTTTCCTTTTTTAATGATAAAGATAAGTTAAAAAAAACGGAAGATAAGTTTATTCGCAAATATGGGTACAATACAGGTGATACAGATACATTTTTGGTTCAGCCATATTTTTCCATGATGGCATGCAAATTTTAATCATAAGTAGGTACATAGTAGCATTAAAATTAAAAATTACAGAGAATTACAGAAACCTTTTAATTTTTTTTAAAATCCTGACTAAAATTAAAATACTCTATATAATAAAATCTTTTTCATTCAGGAATTCAATTATACTATAGTAGGTCTTATTCAATAAAAAATTTCGTAGCTTCTTTTTAAATTTTAATTAATTAATACATAGTTATTTTCTATCTGCCTTTATTTAATTTAGTTTTAAAACGAACGGTTGACACCAGCTTGAGATGGTGTGGTTGTAGGTGTATTTTTTTATATTTCTTATTTTTTTGTTATTTTATATTTATAGTTTTAGCATATATGATGTAGTAGTAGTCTTAGTTTATTTTATCTTTTTTTGTTTGTTTATGTTCAGTTTGTTATAGTTTGTTTATCTTTAGCCTTAAGTAGTTTTAAGAATGTAAATTAATTAATGTTTCTCTCAATAAATTATTCCCCTTTCTTAAAAATTTTCTTTCATACAAATCTTGTCGGTCAATTATTGAATTTTAGATTAAATTCAATTCAATATTATTGAAACTATAAGTTAAATAATAAATAAAACAGTTCCGAAACACACTATAAAAACACACGTTAAGAAATCAGCCTAGGTTCGAATTTCAGCTTAAAAGTAAATAAAATTAGCATAGCGTATACGAAGCGAAGTGTACGGAAAAGAAAATAATTTACGTACCTACCTGAAATGAGTCGCACCGGAAGTGACGTCATGATTTATTCATCCCGACTTCCTTGGGAAAATTAACGAGATCCATTCATTTGGGAGAGTGTCAGTTTGTGTGTCGAAAGCTTGGGAGTGGACAAGATTGCAACCCTGTAAATGGGATTTAATTAAACTTTTTGCTAATAGAAAATATATTGCTGTCATTTGAATTTATTTGAATAACTTTTTCGACGTTTCAGTCGTCAAAGCTATGGTAATAATTACTTTAAATACAAATGTATTTTTTCCACGGCTTAAAAGGTATCTTCTGGAATATACTTTATATTATACGGGGATTAAAACTTTCCTAGACATGTGTTAATCTAGATAATAAACTCAAATCAGTCTAACTATTTTTGAGTGACTGAGTAACAAACATACAAAAATTACTTTTGTTATTTAGAGAGATATTCCTTAAAATGTTATGTATGTATTAATTTGACGACTTTATTTGTATTCGTATTTCATCGGGAAAATCCTACAGTTTCCACGCATTGCCGGACATTATTGAACGACAGCCGAGGATTGTCTGACATTTGTAAGAAAAAGATAAATATGTGAACGTAAGACGAAATATCGACATTACCAAAGATCTCAGCTAAAGAAAACATGACAATCAAGTTAGCCGACATTTTAATACAACTTAAAATTCATGCAACGTTCTCGTGAGGGCAAAATTATAATAATTTCCTGCCCATACTGCCAACATTACAGCGTGAATGGACTTTTTACAACTGCGCTCAAAGAAAACATCGTTTTCAAAACATATTTGTAAAAAATCCACCTTCAACGCCTAAAATTAAAGTTCAAAATCTAATGTGCGTTCTAAAGTTGACAAATCATCACCAATAAGAGTGTGTGCCAATGATATTATGCGTAGACACGAGTTCGGTCCCATCCACTATGTTTATTTTATCTTATACAAACAAAAGTCCACCCTACTCCATGTTAATACGATCTACTTTCACCTAAACCTACACAGAGCTTATTTTTTTTAACAAAACTTTATATAAACTCAAACAATTGAAATTAACCTTTAGCAATAAGGTAATAAAGTCGTAATTATGAATGTTGAGTTGGTTCATTAAGGGGAAGTACTTTCTGTAGAACTTCCGTGGCATTATGTAGCGATAATCCGCGAGAGCTATGCGTGTGCGCGACACACGCGACGTGCCCTTAAGGCGACGCCCAAAGGATTACAAAAATATTTTTTATTAATGTTATTGACCGATGAAAGTGACGTAATGAAAGAAATCGCCGTGAAAAATGTTTCCTCCATCGCTTTATGGTCGTCGTGGCCATTACAAGAGCAGGACACAAAGATGAAACAGTGCGGTGAGTTTCGACACACCATTAGTCATCTGTGAATCGAAGCTATTCATGGTTGATACTTTAAAAGGATTCTCTGGCAGATAAATAATTTTAAAAATGTTTCTATAAAAAGTCGAAACCAACATCCTAACCTAATAGTTAAAGTCCAACTACATAATATATTATGTTGTTTTTATAGGCCTAACTAATAATACATTTTACTTGCAGCGAACTGTACTTAGTAATAGGAGGCTGCAAACTTTTTTCATCTCATTACAACTCCCGAAGTAACTTGGAACATAAAAAAATCTTGTTTCCGCAATCCTATCGTGTTAAATCACATTTTGGCCCAAATGTTTATTTTTTAAGTTGGAAAAAGTTTGTGTCGAAAAAGCAGCTGAAAATTAATATTTAATATGAGAAAAAAAATATTGGTAAACCAACTTTTGATAACTTTACAGAACATGATATTATGAATGGATCATTAATAAAATTCTTAAGACACTAAGTGGCTATGAATTAATAATAAAGACAAGCATACAAATACGACAATGGTGTCAATTCTGTTGTACACATCACTTAACTAAAACTTAACTAAAATATTCAAATTTTAGTTAGGCGATTCGTCAAATGGTATTCTGTTGTCGCATCGAACTAAATTTAAGTTTCAAAATGACAGCGCCGTATTTGATTTTGACAAAACGAAATTGAATTATTCAGAGTTGCCATTACATACATACTTACAAATAAAGAATGAACTATTAAAGAGTGAATGAAACAAAAAGTGATATTTTTTTTGTTTTCAACTATGTTTTAAGCGGTATAATAAATATAACAGAAAATAAACGGGAAATATTTCGTTGCTTTTCCCTCTAAATTTACAAAAAAAAAATGTAAATTTTATTATGCTCCAACCAAGAAGGCTGTAACTGAATTCCTTTGCCTGGAAACCTGGTTTGACATTTGACATTTTAAAAACATAATAATTTTCGAATGAGTTCATGATTTATAAATTATTTATAGATGATTTCTTACAACGAAACTTTATTAACACCTTTTTAACGTCCAATATTTTAGTATGATACTTTTACCCAGGCGTTGGTCGTCTAAATTCTATTTTAAGGAGCCTAATAGAATCTGTTTCTTTATTCCATTCTACTGCCGTTTATTTCCATATAATATCTAGGAACAATCATTTAGTCAGACAAATACACTGCATATTAATTTATAAATGACCTATCATCTAACAACACCCCATATGATCAGGTACCAATACAACAAAATATATTCATCCCTACCAACTTGACGTGCCCCGGGAATTTCGTAGAATGTATTTTCCTATTTTTTTATATATACTCATGTCAAATTGCAACTTTCTTGTACTTACAAAGAATATATGAACTGAGCTGCATATAGACAATCAGATAAACGGATTTGGTTAAACTAAAAGGGCTCCTTGTTGACTATAATTATAAGGATTACTTGTTGGACTCAAAAAATATTGTAACAGTTTCAGATAGATTAAATTTTCACTGAATTCTTCTTGACTCGACTTCTTGCTTAATCCATTTCCACTCTAACCTGCTAATTCATTATTTATGTCGAAAACATCTTCATACCAAATATCAATAATTTAACTTTAAAAGTAGGCACATAAAATTAGTCTGAACATATTTACATGCCGTCTAATTTTTGTTCGAAGTTTCAAATTTTAGTTAATTTTTGACGTTAAGTGGTGACAACAGAATACCAAAATCGTAAAATGAACTAAATTAAGTAACTAAACTTATTTGAATCCTGTCAAACTAAAATTAGTTAAGTTCGATGACTTCAGAATACGAAACGTCGTTTGACAGGAATTAACTTAATTTTAGTGATTTTTAGTTAAGTGATGTGCCAACAGAATTGACACCACTATCTAATCCTAAGATATTAAGTAATTCCCAGTGTCTCCCGCAGACCGACAGTGTCTATCAATAAACACAGTTATCCCATAAGTTTTCCAATTACATGTACTTAGCATTGTGTCGTTATATTAAGTTAAACGTCTGTCAGCGGCCGGGCGCGGCACCATCCATCTCCGTCATATACCATCATTTGTAGTTCCCCACCACTCGCCAGCCCGGGCCAATCCCCGTATTGAATCTCAGCCCGCTCTGTTTGACTAATGGCAGGCCCGCCATCGTCCAAACTGATTTATTAAATAAATTAACGTCTGCAAGATAAACGAGCTTTTTAAAGGCAAATTCTGATGCGAATTATCTAATGCGCCGACTTCGCCTTAACTCCGGTTAATCTTATTTCACAAAAGAATTCGCTTTACTTTTCTGAACAGCCAAATCCCTCTTTTGATACGTACTGAGTTCTACGTGTTTACAGTCGTCACGGACGATACAAAAAAAGTATTTTCCGCCAATTTTAACATAACCTCAATAAAATCCAACCTTTCTCGTAACCTCCTTTGTGTGTGGCATAGACAAAAAATAATGTTTTCATACGTCGCAAAAGAAATAAATCAACATGGCTAAACTCACCCCAGTGGAAACCGTAAAGTTTAGGGCGCATATTGCTAATAAAAACAGGGGCAGTACCACCCCCGCGTGCAATGAAACGGAAACAATAAATAAATGCCATAATTAACTCTATTCATACATCAAATTATCTGCCGTATTTACGAGTTCCCCAAAATTTTGGCGTACACAATGAAGTCGTACATTTTGTATAGAAAGCGCGCGAATTGGAATCGGATGACAGTTGGACGGCCATTTTGTATTGTTGTATTGCCAATAATAGTGCAGGTCAAATGGGGGTGTGAATTTTGCAAAACGCGAACATCTGCGTAAAGTTTTAATGTGACTTAATTTGTACTAATTGAATTGTAACAATACGCAGCTGTTGAATTAAAGCGATTAATGTTATTAAGCTAATGAATGCGTGAGGAAGGGACGGTGGCCATTGTCGTCATCTGTTGCATGTCTCCCTACGTAATGACTACACTGCAGTCTGCTGGACACGACTGGACACATACCCACCTCTGTGGTACTTACACCATGACAGTAAGTCGTTCATAAACTGACTACATTGTTAAGAGTGGGTACGAAGAGTAACCGTTAGGTTTAAGGACGTGATTTTAATTTAAAATTAATATTCGATGTTGGGAACAATAACAACTGAACACTTCTAACTTAAATACTACTACATAACTATAAACCGCCTTTTATAAAATCTAAGTTTACTGTAATAATAAATTCAATATTTAGTAGACTTGTAAACAATATAAGTTAATGCAACACTCATATCTTAACGACGTCAGATAACGTGTACATTATAATTGACAAGAATTTCACTCACGCTTTTGCCCCACATTCAACACAACGTTAAAATAAGTCGAAACATTTCAATTTGTGATCTGAAGCATTCATCTAAATACAGTATTTGTTTGTCAATTCGGAAACATACTTATTTTGGCGAAAGGCCAATTTAGATCCTATGTAGGCGAGTGCTGGAATGGCTTCTGGCTTGAAATAGAACAAATTGCAGTCATTTGTGAGACAACGGTAGATCTTGTTATAGGCATGTGGCGGGAACGAGCGGGAAGGGCCCATACACTACTTAGAATTTCTAGTTTTGAGGAAAAATATTAGATTTTTTTTGTTAATTGTTTTTAGGTTAAATCTTTTCTTTATGTGCCAAAAGGTTGATGCTCACATGAATGCGATGTGTCACATTTATCAAAGTTTTTTCTTAACCTAGTTTTTGATTGGTAAAATATAAAAATAATTTTTAAAAGTTAAATTTTATTGGAACATAGCTTTCCGCCCGCGGCTTTGCCCGCGTGAACATTTTTTTTACACTTTGGGTTACATTATTCAAGTTTTAGAAGGGATCCACGATTCGTAAAGATGTAGGTTTCTAACGGTGAAAGAATTTTTAAAATCGGTCCAGTAGTTTTTGAGTTTAAACCCTACAAACAAATCTTTCCTCTTTATAATATTACTATAGATGATTTGCACCAAAAAAAAAGCTGAAAGCTTTTTGATCATATAAGAAACCACTTGACTTTTGAAAACTTCTAGACCACGCATTCATATTTTTAAACAGAAAACTAAAACAACTCGCCCATTTGTAACAAAACCACCTGTTGTTCCAACAAAACATTTATAAACAAAGTCCTTATTCTCAAAACAGATTCGTATTTCGAATTACATAACAGCCAACAAACGTTTCCATTGACGGGTAGGTCCCATCCGCCCCGGTGGTCCCGGCCCGGTAACGGGACGGTTGGGAAAAAATGTTGCATCGACCCCGGTAGTGCCGGCCCCAGCCGGCCCCGTCGTTTAACGGGGTGGATGGCACAGATGAAGTATCATCTACCCCGGTGTGTTTTTCTAACGGGACGGATAGCACAGATTGAGTAGCATACATCCCGGTAGTGTTAAAAGCGGGGAGAATATAGTATTATTATATACACAAAACACATGAACTGAAAAAAAAAAGTTTGTATGTAACAATCCGGTTTATTGGTATAAAAATACATATAAACAATGATATCAATCATATATTTAATAATTTGTTGGTTGGTACAGTTCAAATCTATTGGAATCAACACAGTGTAATCGTTTGCTGAAGTGTTTACATCGGGACGACTTCATCCGTGATGAACTTTAGAATTTATGGATGAAAAAATATGATTGATATAATTGTTAATGTATATTTTTATACCAATAATAAAAATGATTGTTACATACAAACCCTTTTTTATTTTTGAGTTCATATATTATGTTTTGTGTATATAATAATACTATATTCTCCCCGCTTTTAACACTACCGAGGTGTTTGCTACTCAATCTGTGCTATCCGTCCCGTTAGAAAAACACACCGGGGTAGATGATACTTCATCTGTGCCATCCACCCCGTTAAACGACGGGTAGGTCCCATCCGCCCCGGTGGTCCCGGCCCGGTAACGGGACGGTTGGGAAAAATTGTTGCATCGACCCCGGTAGTGCCGGCCCCGTCGTTTAACGGGGTGGATGGCACAGATGAAGTATCATCTACCCCGGTGTGTTTTTCTAACGGGACGGATAGCACAGATTGAGTAGCATACATCCCGGTAGTGTTAAAAGCGGGGAGAATATAGTATTATTATAAACACAAAACACATGAACTGAAAAATAAAAAAAAGAGTTTGTATGTAACAATCAGGTTTATTGGTATAAAAATACATATTAACTATTAACAATCATAAATTTAATAATTTGTTGGTTGGTACAGTTCAAATCTATTGGAATCAACACAGTGTAATCGTTTGCTGAAGTGTCTACATCGGGACGACTTCATCCATGATGAACTTTAGAATTTATGGATGAAAAAAATATGATTGATATTGGACATTCATTTATTTAACATATATTTACATTTTTAAATATTAAATTATAAAGATATTTAAAATACATTTTAAAATATAAAAATAATACACCACCGGCAACGGGAACATGGTCATTTACATGATTGATATAATTGTTAATGTATATTTTTATACCAATAATAAAAATGATTGTTACATACAAACCCTTTTTTATTTTTGAGTTCATATGTTTTGTGTATAAAATAATACTATATTCTCCCCGCATTTAACACTACCCCCGGTAGTATTAAAAGCGGTAAAATAAAGAGTTTGTATGTAACAAACATTTTTATTATTGGTATAAAAATATACATTAACAATTATATCAATCATATTTTTTCATCCATAAATTCATCACGGATGAAGTCGTCCCGATGTAGACACTTCAGCAAACGATTACACTGTGTTGATTCCAATAGATTTGAACTGTACCAACCAACAAATTATTAAATATATGATTGTTAATAGTTAATATGTATTTTTATACCAATAAACCTGATTGTTACATACAAACTCTTTTTTTATTTTTCAGTTCATGTGTTTTGTGTTTATAATAATACTATATTCTCCCCGCTTTTAACACTACCGGGATGTATGCTACTCAATCTGTGCTATCCGTCCCGTTAGAAAAACACACCGGGGTAGATGATACTTCATCTGTGCCATCCACCCCGTTAAACGACGGGGCCGGCACTACCGGGGTCGATGCAACAATTTTTCCCAACCGTCCCGTTACCGGGCCGGGACCACCGGGGCGGATGGGACCTACCCTAAACGACGGGGCCGGCACTACCGGGGTCGATGCAACAATTTTTCCCAACCGTCCCGTTACCGGGCCGGGACCACCGGGGCGGATGGGACCTACCCCCATTGACGGCAGTTGAAAAAAAGCAAAGAGTCCTGTTACCGAGCGCGCCATAAATCTAGCAGTAACCGCGCGTTTAACGCCGCGTTAAAATAGACCTGCGGCTGCAGTGACCAGGTGGACGCCAGTTCCGGGACAAGGGGACTACGATTCATGAAGAGTAACCTGGATTTTTTTATGGGATTTTGTATGATTGTTTTCCTGTGTGTGAGAGTGGTAGTAGTATAACGTAATTTATATTTTAAGGATCAATATCAATATAGTCGCCGAAGCTGCAGGATTTTTCAAAAGAGTTACCGGCCGTATGTCTGGAACATAATGGGCGAATCACTTAAAGTCCGACAGTACCTGCTCCTCCGCCTACAGCGAGCAGTCATTTGAAAAAAATATCAATATTTTGAGTTATTATAAAATAGCAAATAAATGGAATAAATATAAAATGACATATTTTTGTCTATTCAAACTTCGAAAGGTTGTATTGAGAGAGCAGTACCAACAAACTGATATTTTTAAAATACTATTATCGGCAAAGATAGAATTTTACTCAACAATAATTCATGAATGACAATGTTATAATCAATCCTTGAACACGTTTTTTATCATATTTACACAATACCTGAATTATTAAAATTTAATATCCCAAAATATAACATGTCATATCTGGCAACACTACACCGTGCTATAGTTAAAGCGTTAGTTATTATTACAACGACGGTTTTATGACTGATATTCGAACTAAACGTATCGTTATTTTAAACAAATGTGACGTTAAAAACTATATAATCACTGGGGACTTTCATTGCTTCCTCAAAGCTATTTCAAACATGTCAAATGGAAGCACGTGGAATAAGGAAATTATTTTTAGTACATTATGCGATAGTTTTTATGAAGTCTGGATTTTAATTTGACTTTTGGCCTTCGAGTCGGAGATTCCAAGGAGTATTATACTGATTTTAATAGATTATCTAGGCCAATCAACGAATTATAATTTCGAATTCGTTGAGGCCAACTACATATATCAAGAAACTGATAGTTGTTTTTTTTTCTATCATTGATCATCAACACTAAACAAAAACTTGCCAACAACTTTTTAATAAGCACACGTCAACACATATACAGCCTTTAGTTGAGCTAATGACATATTATTAGAAGAATACTCGAACGCATTTAACTGTCATTACTGTCATCGGCCATCATCCATCATGGCGGCTTAAAATCTAACGGCGGCGGCGGACTGAACAAGGCATTTTTGAATTATCTCGTTGTATTACCAATACGGATAGACCTATTTCCATAATAATGTAATCTATGAATAGACTGGTGGCCGTCTCGGCTTCATCCGGGACATATATTTTGGTTTTACTTGACTAATAGCTTTCTGAACTGTTTTTCTTTGTTTCCGATGGCCTGAAACTGGGTCAATAAAGTTTGTCTAAGTGAAAATAAGTATTCAGACAATTGCTCAGTGTAACCCTAGCTTACACACTAACTAATTAGGCAGGGTTGCACCTACAACACAGCTGCCCCTCTTTCTGCCACAATATCAATAACGCAGTCAATGAGTTTGGAGGGAATTAATTTAATAAAAATACTATATTGTCGTGTACACACTCAAAATTTTCTTACATATTTAATCAAGTTCTTGTAACATCCGTTAATTGTTTTGATAAGCACATCTTAGACGGTCTATTTTATAAATTCATGTTTAAAAATCGTTGTCTCTATGTCCAACCATTTTTCACAAGAGCGTAAATTAATGTTAAACCTATGCAAGCATGCATGAATTATTCATAAACGGCATTATTGTATTCAGATTTTAATAACTAATAGTTAAATGTTTACACAAGGAATTATTACATTCTGTCGCAAGTGTGAGTTAGAATTTATCTTAACACTGCAGTGGCAGGTACCTAGGTGGTGGACTGGCGGCTTATTTATTAGTGTAAAGTGTAAACTTTTGCTCGTGCCGGGTCAAAGATCACCACTGGTTAGTAGCGACCTGACACCCATAAGTTAATCTATACTTATAATAAATCTGTAGAGAGGTCAATTCTGTACATGAAATATATTTCCAAAATAACTATCAGGGGGTGATTAGGGATCGATACTGATGCCAAAAATGCAATCAGTAAAATTTTTGCCTGTCTGTCTGTATAAACTCTATAGAAACAAAAACTACTCGACGGATTTTAACGAAACTTGGTACAATTATTTATCATACTCCTGAGCTGGTTATAGTATACTTTTCATCACGCTACAATCAATAGGAGCAGAGCAGTGAAGGGAAATGTTGTCATTTTGTTTAAACGCGCTAATCTCAGGAACCGCTGGTCCGATTTGAAAAATTCTTTCAGTGTTAGATAGTCCATTTATTGAGGAAGGCTATAGGCTATATATATCATCACGCTAAGACCAATAGGAGCGGAGCACCACTATTCCACGCGGACGAAGTCGCTGGCAGAAGCTAGTGACATAATATCTTTGTACATAAATATTTACACCAACATAGCTCTGTACTTACAATGTTATCTAGCTACGAACAAAGTCATTTTAATGACGACATTATTTACATTAATACAAAAAGAAGCTTGATTGACCAAGACTATCTTGTGCTAGCTAACAGTTAGAGCCGCGTAAATAAATCTTTATATCTAAACTAAATCCACATACTTCCTACGTCAGATGGACTCCTAATTACCTAGGTATACCTATTTTTTACAAGCTACGAGATTATGGCAGTAAAATAGATTTCGAGTATTCACTCGAAATCTATTTTACTGCCATAATCTCGTAACAGTTTCTTTAAGCCTTTATCAATTTTCAAAAGGCTTATGCCCAGCAGTGGAATAGTAAATATGATACTGGTGAGCAACATTCAACTTCCTATATGTAACTAATCGAAATCTTAAAGTAAACATTAGATAATACCTAGATTTAAAAAGGAGATCGAACATTTTCGTCGACGGCACAAAAAAATATAAAAGTTAAACTTTCATCTAACTCTAACTACGTATAATGAGGGTTCCATTATCATCATAAAGGCACATAACTATTAAATCGACAACCAGCTTAACAATTTCATATTTTGAGAACAGCTTAACATAATAAGCTTCTATAAACCAAACTCCATTGACCCATCAGAAAGTTTTAGCTGTTTGCTCTGCGGTACAAAGGGGGACAAATAAGAGGTCTTCTTACGTTGGTCGTCTAGTAATTGAAGTATCGCGTGTCTGCATACATAATTCTAAAGGAAATGACTTAAGTGCTGTTTTGAAAGAAAAGTGAAATAAATAGTATTTGTTTTCATTGAAAACACGTTTCTTATGTTAATAAATGTGGTTACGGTGAGAAAATATGTGGTGCTCTGGGAATGTGAGGAAATTATCTTAGAAAGATAGGTACTTACTAATAATTTATTGTAATATTTAATATGCTTTTCGAAGTGCAGATAGCACTTACATAAGTTAACCTTCAGATAAAACCAGTCGGAGAAAGGAAATTTGAAGATATTTGCTGCTCTCGTGTCTTTACGAACGAAATTATAGGCACTTCTTTTTTACTTTCTAGCTAGACAGATGAACAGCTATATTGGCGCATTTAAATTATTAGTTAGGATTAGTAATCACTGGAGTTATTTGAATTTCTATTTGCAATTGCTATTGCTATTGAAATTATTTTCAAAAGTCTTTCACTAAAAGATATAGCTACATATTTTTGAGTACCTACGATAAATCTTATCTCGGAAATATGTATTTTTTTCAACCTAGGTTAAAAGCTAGTGCACTCACCGGATCAGCCAGTCCAGCCTCCGTTATATTTGCACTCAGCTGATCTCCGACCCAACACGTCGCTAACCACGGCTTTGACTGATGCCGACACGGTTAAAGCGGAGATTAGCTTACCCGGTTAAGTTAAAATTAGCTTTAGTACCTATATTAATATTGGCCTCCTATATATTGCTAGCTGTAATTTGAGATACCGATAAATTGATACTAGTTACTTAACTTGGCCGTATATTTACAAAAAAAAACTTGTTTAATAATGTTTATTTGAATCTTTATTCCTAAGGTAAAACTTTAAACGACCATGCCTTTATTAAATTCTATAATAAATATTCAAAAAGCTTAAAACTTACCAAGCTACGAGTACATCATACAATATTTTTATTTGAAATGATTTGCTGCAATGAAAAACGCACCTACATACATGTTTACAAAATATTGCACAAAAATGCAGACCCGACACTACTCATTTATTGCACTCTGGAATCGAACCCGAGGGTAACGTAGCCATCTTTACCGCAGAATACCATTTAACTGAGTAAACAGAACATTAGCAATATCTATCGACCAAAATCAGCGGGACATTTCAAAATAGAACATTTTAAATCTCTCCCACAAGTAATTCTTACGAAATTTACCAGAACACCCTACCTCAGGTACATGGCAACATTATTTTGTTACCATTGTTTTTGTCTCACCATTGTACTGTATTTACGACAAAAAAAGATTTAGCATAGTGGGCGGTCAAAACTTAACAACACATCAATTATATTGACAGTCCAAAAACAACTTTTCTTTGGCTACTTAACCTATTACAACTCAATCGATTTCGAAACTTATCACATAAAGAATAAGAGTGTTAAGTAAGCTTTTAAAAGGGTAAAGTTATAGTTGTGAAAAATAGTGACATAAAGGACAAAGTGTCAGTTTTGTTCAATGTTCTGAGTGATTACTTCCGAAGGTAAATGCTTGAATGTTGTGTTTAATCTCAATGCCGCTGACAATGATTCATTTGAAATCGTTACGTCTGATGATGATTGCGGTGATCATTAAGAAAATTAATGGTCGATGTGTTGGCAGTACCTTCTGTTTCGTTTTATGTGTCATGATTTTTTTTATTCAAAACTAGCTTTCCGCCAGCGGCTTCTCCCGCGTGGGCAATTGAGTAAAATAAAAAATGACAGAGTTTCATACAAACTTTGCCCCCCTTTTTCATCCCTTTAGGGGTAGAATTTCGGAAAATCCTTTCTTATCGGATGCCTACGTCATACAAAAAACTTACCCTCCAAGTTTCAGGTCTCTACGATCAACGGCTAGGCTGTGCGTTGATCCGTCAGTCAGTCAGGACAAAGCATTTTTTATTATAGATTTCTGAGCATTACTGATCTGCTTTTGTAAATACAGTAAAGATTAAAATGTCACAAATATAAAATATTCTTTTCCCTTTTCAGAAGCTGTCGAAAATAATGTATTCTAAAGTTAAAATAATTTAAAATCTACCATTACCTACTTCATGACGTTTCTGATGGACATTACCTACTTCTCTTTCTAATAAAAGCTAGATAAATCGAAAAAATAGGCTAAAGTAAAGCTTTCCTTCTTTTAAGATGAGAAGTTTTCAAATGGCCCGGGTGAATGCTGTGGGCAGAGCGGGACGGAGTATCAGACTCTTGCTGATTAAAACCTACCCGTGTTCCTTCTATTACCCTTTACGTTTTGGGCCGCGGTATCTTTTTCGAAAAAACTCGCAGCCCTATTTATCTACTGCAGGATGTTCGAAAGACTTACAGCGCCCCCGGAACATAAAGAGCTGAGGAAGGAACATGGATGGGTTTTAGTCAGTAAGAGTCTGACAATCCCTTCCGTCCCACCCATGGCGGGAGGAGTCATTTGATTATTTTTTTTTGAAAAAAAAAGCCCTTTGTCTTAAATTTACTTTTAGAACATTCTACTAACATAAAACATTTATAAATGAGTCACATAATACATATAACACATCACAAAAGCAACTTTACAATCTACGCAAAATAAAGCTGATGACTATGTAAACACGAGTCGTTTGTCAAACGGAATAACTTGTAACTAGCTCATTGGGCGCGGAATGCATCGCTTTATTGGAAACTTGGGGACAAGCCAACTATGCTCAACTTTATTTTATTTCAAAGATAATGTTTCTATGCTAATGTGGAAATGAAAAATGCATGAATACGAAGAGAGGCGGTTTATTTGAAGACTAGATACGTAATTCTAGTAATAGCGTATTGTAGTGGTTGGTAATGAATATTTTAGCAGATTTTTTACTAGTCGTTAGATATAAATAGATAGTAATAATAAATAAATTTATTGAAGCAAAAAGACTGCGTTACAGGAAATGTCGTGGTTGCTATTGACTGGTCGCAAATATCATAAGAAAGCCTCACTATCACTTATCGGTAATTTCAAAATATTTACAAACTGAATTAATACAGTAGTTACTTGAAACTACCAAATGACAGATTGTTTCAAAACCTGGTACAGAGGTATAACACTAAGATAATGCCGTGTCCCTAACAAATTGAAGCTGCAGATTTTTCTGCCTCAGTTTTAGCAATAGTGCGCTAAATTTGTCCTATATGTACCCGTTTAAATAAATTAAATTCCATAATACGTGTATATTGATCAATCATGAGTACATGTAGATTTAATAGTCAGATATAGCACTCACGCCCGTGATCCGTAATGGGTCAAGCAGTTACCACGTGTTATTGCACAGCACTCGAAGCCACAGTCTGAATAAATACAGTTGGTTTAGATAACTGTGTTATTTACTCTGTGTTCTAAATATCTATGGTGTTAGACCAGTATAGAATATGAATTTTCTTTGGTAAACATCTTCTGATTCTTTATTTCCTAAAAACAACTTATACATCCTCTCCAAAAACGTCATCTATACTAATACATTTATTATGAAGAGATAAAGTTTGTAAGTTTGTTAGGTTGTAGGTATCTCTGAATCCACTGAACAGATATAGATAAAATTTGGTACGGAGATAGAGAGGACCCTGGAGAAGGTCTAGGGCAGGGAAGGGAAGGTCTAAGGCTACTTTTTATCCGGGTGCATTAAGTAGTTCTCCCGGGACGCGGGTGAAACCGCGGAAAACAGCTAGTTTAACATAATTTCATACGAATTATATGAAAAAATTCTTACCCAAAATATAAAAATACATTTTGTTTGAAATACTGTCATTAGATTTCCTCTATAAAAATTAGGATCGGCTTCCAGTTGCACTAGATGATAATATTACTAACACCTCACACAGTGTGAAAACCACAATGAACACAGGGCTTTTAATCTTCTACCTGTAACTAGTAAGTCGTAGTGGATACATCCGTATGTTTATCACGATCGTTTGTTTAACATGCTCTCCGAAACACAAAAGGCTATGAGGAAATTATTATAACCCATGTTCGAACCCCTCTTTTTAATTACCATAAGTGGAAACTAATTTTCTGTACCACCCACAGCAAAAAGTTTTACTGTGTTTTTCCCGTACTTTTCATAAGGATTACAACCGACATCTGCAATATCAAACAAGTAATCTTTAAACGTAAATGGAAAACCAACCGTTGTTTCTAAATGGTATCGTAAGTTAATACAAGTCGGTGATACTGGTGCGATCCATATTAAGATCGACATAAAAAATACTAATTTAAATTTTATTACTTAACTCAATAAATATAGTAGAAACTAGTTGATTTATAAAAACTCTTACAAACGTTGCAAGAAAAATTACAAGACAGGATTTATTGTATGTTGTTTATGATATAGATGCTAAGATGCTGGGAACTGGTTGTTATGAACTAAAGACGGAACTAACCCATGGAGGAGTACATATAAAAATGGATCGTTCCTTAATCAGTGAGCTTGATTTAATAAAATACCGATATCATCATTAAAGTGCTTGCTAAGTTGCTTTGAAATCTTTCGATATCATTCTTACTTATTTCTTGTATACCAAAGCTTAAAGATGACTTATGCATAGGAATTTTAACCAAAACACCGCAGTAACTAACAAACATTATATCAGTCGGTATAACCAATGACTTTGGTTGATAGATACATCAAAATGACAAAGATAGGACCCTAGAGACGATTATAGAATACTTTGTATCCGGGCGCGCAAAGTAGTTATCCCGGGACATGAGTGAAACCACAGAAAATACCTAGTCTATATGTATAAAAACGAGTCCCTATTTCCCTTGGTCACAGTATCACGATTCACGCGTGAACGGCAGCACCGATTTGGATAAAATTTGGTCCAGAGATAGAGGGGACCCTGGAGAAGAGATTTAGGCTACTTCCAGTAGTATCCTAGGGATCCTAGTTATTAATAAATATCAAATAAATTATTAAATAAATAAAGTACCTATACACAGCTACATAAAAAGTAATCTATATGTATAACAAACATAAACACAAACAACAAGCCAAGCTACAAATGTTACGTAGCCAATTACGTTTATCGCTGGCTCCAGTAACTCGCGCCAGTAGCTCGCCCGTTGAGGCGCTGCCAACTCGACTAGATAGCTCCGGATAAACACTCCGCCGTAAATACACGCTTATCTCCGAAGTTTTTTTACTGCGTTTTGTTGACAAAATTAGCTGCGATGTGTCGGTTTTTATGACAGGCAGTGTAGACTCGTAGTTTTTCGGTGACCGAGAAAACTCACTGCTTGATGATTTTTACACAATCAATCCAGTACAAAGTCAAATCCATTACACACATAATATGTATATGTATGTATTTTCGCAAAAACCTTTTTTTAACAGCTTTTATTGTATATTTTTTTTATGAAACCTTTCAATTGATCATTGACTATAACGCAAAATAAAAATTATGACGATAAATATTATGGGTGTTCGTAACTCCTTCATCGAAAACTACTGATCAGATATAGATGATACTTGCAGATCATAGGTACTAGAAATAGGATTATATATTTTTTTCGAAAATGTATTCACTTTTCAAACGAGAGGCGGGTTACACTAAAGATAAACCCCAATCAGAAGTAAGGACATTACTTTTGAATTTCACAAATAAAAAAACCTGCATTACCCTCATGAATAACCATTAAAATTGCAACAAAACAATTGCTCAATTTAAAACAAATCCCACTTACAGACCACAAGCCCGCATAACGAACCTACACCATAGACAACAATAACAATGATAGCCGAGTGTTCCTCTAAAAAGTCCCTAAACACATCGTAAAGGAAATAAGCCATTGGTAATCAAATACATGGTTTTTATCACTTCCTCAGGCTATAAAACAAGCCGCAGCGACATATCTCGACAAATAACTTGATAATATCAATCACTGGAATTGATAGGGTTGTGCGACTAGTTTTTGTAATACCTGACAGTAATAAGATAGTTAGAATTCTCAAATATTACTGCAACGCCGTTTTGTATTAGGCGTTGGAGAATTACTAGGTTTATTGGCAACTATTTAGTAAATCGGTTTTTTATTTTGCAGGGCAGAGGTCTACCTATTTTTTTTTTCAATGGCCAGTTTTAGTAGATATATTTCGTGCGCTTTATTGACAATTATTTCTACTAAACTACCGAAATGGTACAAATAAAGTTAATTCGCGAGCCATACGGATTTCCTGGATAGGTTACACTATTATATTACTGTTCTAGTCGAAATTGACAAAAGGCAAAAGAAATATGGCACCTCCATATCTTTCGGACGCCACAAATTATGCGAGCTACTCCGGTGCAAATGATTAGATAGTGGTTGTCATTTGTTTCTTTAACAAATTATTCGGAGCAGAAAGCATTTTTAGTCAAACCGAGATTACAGGGACATTTTAGTGACGTTTTTATACTCACGGTTTTACGGGTTACTGTTTCTAAAGAACGCAACATAAACTTGCATAGTACACAAAAACAGCACACCTATATTTTCCGAAGATTTAGACAGACTCTTCGTATGGAATAACCGCATTTCATCAGCTATGTTTTAATCCCATATTTAGAGACTCAAGTCTAGAACAACGTGACAGTCTCAGAGACGTTTCGTAGATAAATTAAACATTTACACGTACACCACTATCTAATACTTACAAGTTTCTCTCCACGGTGTCAGCCCTGCAAGGGGTGCAAAGCAATAAACTAGAATTCCGAGACAAACACCACATTTAACACTAAACTATCACAATAAAATAACATTATCGTAATGCCGATCGACGCGCTGTGATTCATACTAATTTTTGTACTTTTTATTGTCTGTACTTTGGAGGAAAAGGGTGCATCGGATCCTTATCTTTGTGACACAGGCATCTGAAGCATGAAGCGATTAAAGCCATAAATGGTGTGAGGATAATGACATATTTAACCCAGATTTCATTTAAGCCTCTTGACTGTCGCATTGGCCTAGAGGTTGCCTCGTTGGTGTCAAGCCGGCCGCTAGACGTGAGATACTGGGTTTAACCTCCAGAAATGTGTTTTAATTCAAACATTCTTACGTAGGACTCAAACTGCATACATGCATGTTTGATCTTCTTACCGCGTGGGCTGCAAGTTTACTAACTCTCGTGTCAGAGTTTTCTCAAATCCGCCTGATGGCCTTTGACATGGAATTGTAACAACGACTGCTATCAAGCAGCCGGGGACGATGGCTTAACGTGCCCTCCCAAGCACAGGGTGTATAGCACCGCCAACTATATGACTCTGGCTATACTCGTCTGACTTACCCGTCAGGAACCTTACCTATCGTCAGTCACACAGGTCGTCTTAGGCTGGTCGCTAAAAGTATACAAGGCCCAATTTATCAAGCTTCCTAACTGTCACAACTACTATCGTTTTATTGAAATAGTATAAAGTTGTTATTTATATTTTCACGGCTACATGTGGGTGCTTCTGAATGTTCGTAGCGATAGTGAAATGGCTCGAAATGGCCTTTATTACACCACATCGTGGTTTTTATGGCTTTATTTTGATGTCATTTTGGTTAAAACTTGTTTGTAGCCTATATTTTGTCAAAAATTTATAAATTAGAAATTCTTTAATGTTGCTAGAATACGCAAATTAAAATAATAAGTGTAAAAATACGTGTTTTATTTAAAAATGTGTTGGTGTCAATTTCCTAATTGAAGTGATACAATCGTAATGATTTTTGGCAGACGGCAGACGATTGATATTTTATTATAATGGTAATATTTTTGCAACAGACTACATTATAAACTGCGATAATTTAATAAGTAACTAATACTTTTGTTTCCTACCTTAATAAATATTAATTGAGCGAGTGTTTAGTCACATAGTTTACGCAACAAGACCTTACAATATAATCTCCAAAAACGAAAATCGTTATTTCAATCAATCCAATCCATTGAGTATCCAAATCATCCATAAAAATTCCGAAAAAGAAATTAACGATCTACATAAAAATCTAAATAAGTCATACCCATTACTTTTAAGGGGAGATAATAATACAAAAAAAACATCCTTGAGACGTCTTTAAAAGTAGAGTTAGTAAATTAGACATAGAGGTGGGATGCGTAGGCGCACCTCTATTATTGCGGCAGAGTTTGTTAGCTCCACATTGTGATACCAAATGGATGGGTAATTAGGTGAGGACAACAATTCAAAATACATTCTGAATCTAGTTTAATGACTTTTGTTATCATAAAACTTTATGAAAGCTGTTATTTTGAAGCTTAAAGCTCTTTTTCTGAGTACTTTGCAAACGATTTTGCAGTAAAAATATTCCCATTGCAAACGAGATAAAATTAACAAATAACATCATAAAAGTCTATCTACCTTCTTAAAGACACCCATGCCCTGATTCCCATTCAACAAACACGTAATTTCATCATGCAAGCAAGCAACCATTTCAAAAGATAATTTTCCATTCATGTTCTAATTTTCTAATATGGTATTCTCGTAAAGTTGACGGCCATCAATCCATGATGGATGGGGGTTACGCTTGCAGCGCTCAGAGTAAAAATTTATAACTCATAAATGTTAATTAACGGACAGCTATGCCGTGCAATAAATCAATTAATTTAACCAGCAGTTATGTCGGCAGGGAACGTGTTAAATATCTCTTATGCGTCGATTAAGAAAGTGGGTACTGTTTGTGAAAATGTAATGTGGGTTTGTAATAACTGATTTGTTTCAAGTTCATTTTGTTTACGAAAAAAATATTTTGTCAATTTTAGAGATATAAATTTAAATTAGAGATAAAAATCTATAGATATAATTTTATCTTACTAGCTGGCCCGGCGAACTTCGTAACGTAATTTTTTTTCTAATATTTTTTTCGATACATACCAGCGAGCATATTTTATAAAGAAATAATTATCTAATTTGGTGTAGTCGTTTAGAAGTTATGTGCGTACATACATTTCGGCGATTCATTTTAATTTATATAGATTGACATACTATTTAGTTTTTAACGTTAAAATGTAAACTGTTTCTCTGTCTGAATAATAACGTATGGCTAATCTTCATATCTCACAAAAAGACATGCCTAGACACTTTGAAACGTGAAGAAGAAAAATTAAATTATAATTGCGGTTAGGCGTCCGCAAATTGATAGGCGATCGAACTGTGTAAACAATGGTTTTATTGTTAAAAAATATTTTCGTTTAAAACGAAGTCACAACGCCGTTTTAAAATTCTCAGTTTCAACCCTGCAAACTACGAAGAATGCCGAATAAACTTTAAAACCATTCTGTATCTTATTATTAACCTACGTCTCCATAAAAATGGTATGGTATATTCTGAACTCCACAATATGACTGCAAAGCTATTTAGTTAAACATAGGCCTTTATGTAGTGTAGGCGAACAGTAATAGTTCTTAAATGTACCTAGTCTTTTTCTTTAAAGCGAAGTTTCCATTTCTTTTATTTTAATTGTGGAATTTTAAAATTCTTGTCTGCTAATTTGGTAATATTATCTGTCTTCTAAAATCTTGATCTCAATCGATAATCTCGATTTCATCACTTTAATAAAAAAAACTGTTATTTGTATATTCGTTTTTTTTTTATAAAAGTTACCATTTAGAATTTAATTACCCAACTATAATTATTGTATACTTTTAAGAGTGATTACGAACGGAAATAACTTTGATTGAACAATCATAAAACAAACATAGACCAACAAAAAATAAGCAAATCATGTAATTGTTTGAAAACAAGAATGTTAATTATAAACTTTTAGACAAATTGCCTCGCAGCCTATCTACGGATACTCAAATAAAAATGTACATTAGCTATCTAACAAAATGATAAATGAAGGAAGCGGATAGATGGAAGGGTTCTGACCTTTGCATTCGTTGGCGTCCCTGGCGGTGGCGCGTCCCCAGGGCCGGTCGAAGTGGAAGGGCTTGCATCTCTCGCAGTCGCGGCCCGCCGTGTTGTGCTTGCACTCGCAGGTCAGCTGCTGCACTCCTCCGTTGGCGGCCACCTCCCCGCCCTTCATCGGAACACAGCGTGAAGCGTGACCATTGCACTTGCATCGACCCCCGACCGCGAAGTCCGACACCGCGTAGTGTTGCGTGCCCGGCGCTGCCTGTTTCTTGTTGTCCACCTCGTCGCCTTCGTTCACCATGTGCAGGCGGTTAAAAACTACCCTCACATCGGTCGCAGTAACCCAGTCTTGGAGTACAGGGGATATATCAAAGTTGGCGGCGCTCGGGCGTCCCTCGAGAGTACTAAATGCGAGCCGTGCTCCTCCCGAGCTCTCTCCAGTCAACCTGTGACTGTCCGAGCACCTGGCTTCCTGCTCGTTAGCAGCAGTCACAGTTGCCTTGTTCTGCCTTCCGTACACCCGTCTGCATTGACTCGAGTAAAACTGGAAGGGTTGCCAGGTGACGCCGTTGTCCGCGCTCTTGTAGATAGCCACCGAGTCAGGCCGAGCGGCTTTCGGACAGAACTGTAGACTCACGTAAGTTAACTCATACTTCTTGCCGAGAGATAGGGTGAGCGATACGTTGTCAGGTGGCGAGTCGTACGAGGTCGGAGGTATAGGCGCGGATCGCCAGCATGTCACGTCGTGAGGGTTGTTTAAGTCAGTAAGATGGGTCGGCGGGTGTCGTCGGTCGGACCTAGCAGCATCGCACACTCTGCAAGAATTTTCCGGGGGCTGGTCTCCGGGAGGGTCACAGAGGCGCTCGGGGCCTCGTCTTCCACAAATGGAGGAGGCGACAACAGGGGCCCCGAAGGCAGCGTTGACGAAGTCGGGGATGCAGCGGCGCGGACGGCCATCCTCCATACAGGGGTCGGGCGGGGTGGCGGCGAGCGCGAGGGCCGCGGTGGCTAGGAGGGCCACGGCGCGGGCGGGCATGCTCACTCACTGTCACTGCACTCGCGTAAAGTTTCCGTGGGAGGGCGTCACGAGCGGCACGTACTCGCCGGTCGACTGCCGCCGGCGGACTGAAGGGGCGCGGAGCTTTGAGAGCTTTGCTGGCTGGTGCCGGCGCGCACTACGCGACCCGCGCCGCCGAGCGCCCGCCGAGCGCCCGCCGCCGCCGCGCAGTGAAAGTTTACTATTTTTAATATCGTGTGTGATTTGATTAGATAGCTAGATACGTATAAATTACCTCTGTTGTACAAACGACATCAACGAGCCGTTTGGCGGTGGACGGCTAAGTGCTCTCTTCCGTGATTGGCAGTCTTGTTAGCTGTAATCATTCTGTTTAGGAGATAGTTGTTAGAATATAAGTATTCAGATTAATACGAGTATGCCTAATCGCCACTTATCTATCTCAGCTATCCGTGTTCGTAACAAACTTTAGTTTCATAAAGATAATGGTTGGCTGTGTAGGGACGCGCAGTAGGGACTAGGGACGGAGACCACAGCCAGACGCTTTTATTGTGCGTGTGTAAGAATGCGCCACTCCACGCACCCATCGCGCTGTACCTGAGACTAATTCATAACTCGCTTACCCCCTGAGCTGAGCTTTTAGGGTCCCTCTGGCTCCATTGAAAACGTTTTGTTTGGAGTCGTCGTGCTATGCGGTCTGACTTTATTATGTTTACTTTTTGTGCTGATTTGTTTTTGTCGGCTGTTAATTATAATTTTAGGGTTGGTGTACTTATTATTAAGTCTTGTCATTTGATTGTGCTACTAATAATTAAGATTTGTTAATGATTTTTATCAATGTAGAAAAGATGTACCTATTGTGTTATCAACAAAATGTAGAGGTGTTGTTAAATATTTTATGTGAGTATTTATTATTTACTATTTTTAATTATTTATTTTAACATGTGTACTTTTTATAAATACTATATTTCAACTATTTAGCATTGGTAAAGTAATAAAAGATAGAACTTTCGAGGACAATGAGATTATAATGTTTTAACTATAATTTAGTTAATACACGTATGGAAAGTTTCCAATTTATTACAATGTAGGCCGCATCACACTAGCGCCTCGGGCTGTACGCTCGGGATTAAAACTGAAAGTGTACAAGCAATCATAATCCGATTTTATCAATAAGCTGCCTGAAAACCAAGTAGTTAATTTATTTTTAAGACTTGGTAAAACGAAGTTTCAGAATGAAATAATAATTTGATTCTTTAAATTTTATATAATAAGTTAATAAGTTTACAAGATAATTTTGTTTCAGAATATTTAAATAAAATAAAATATTGACTATTTAAGTAAAATATTGCAATCAGACTTTTAACTATAGTCTGTAGGTACCAATTTTGTTCTAATTCTGCCACAGAAATAAACAAAAGACGTAAGGATGGTGCATTTATGTAAATTTCATGCTCATTTATCTATGTGAGAAAATTAGAACTAAATAGGTTATGATTTTTTTTATATTGTTAATATACTTGCCTATGGTCTAGCCAAGTATATTAACAACGTCTTGAATAATTTATGTAAAAACCTCAGCTTTTCTTATTTGTATCATACCATCATTTACCTAAAACCTACCACTATATATATATTACATATTTGATTGTTTTCACACTCTCAAATTAATATCCTAAACAGAATATAAAGTATGTTAGACATATTTATTCTTTTTAATTGTGTGTCTCATCACTCTTGTGCGAATGTGTCCATCAATCACTGTGCTCGTTATATGTTGGCGTACGTTATTTAGTAAATTAAATAGCTTTCACGTTTTACTGTAATATTTGTTTGTATTTTAAAACAGTTTTGTGTGTCTACGAGTTTTTAAAGCGACTGGCAACATGCCCGAGATTTTGGCTACGTTTTACTTAAATGTTAGGTGGGATATTAAGACTAACTTAAGTGTGAGTTGTATGAAAATGAGTTTTTCAAACGTGCCAACGTTAACTTTCTAAATGTTTCTAGAGTTTATTGCAATAAAATACATACATTGCATACCGTTATTTATATTTATAATAATACTAGCTGTTTCTCGCGGTCTCACCCGCGTCCCTAAGAACGTGACTTAACATACCCGAAAAAAAAGGACCCTATAACTGTATCCAGTGTGGACCCTGGTGGGCAGGTCAGGGGCCACCCTGCTCGACCCGTGTATAGATGGCTGTCCACGCTGCTGCATCCCCGACTTCGTCAACGTTGCATTCGGGGCCCCTGTAGTCATCTCCTCCATTTGTGGAAGACGAGGCCCTGAGCGCCTCTGTGAGGGTCACACTCTGGAGACCATACTGAAGATCAGCCTCCGGAAAATTCTTGAAGAATTCGTTTTACCGTGAAAGCAAAGAAACAATTAAACAAACTCACTTTCGCATTTAGATTATTAATTAGGATATACGTAAAGCTGAAGAGTTTGTTTGTTTGTTGAAATAAGCTTAGAAGCCGCGGACAAAAAAAATGGGCAGGTGATGTGATGTTGAGGTACATAAAGTATTATCCGAAGAATGCAAATAAAACCACATGGCAGCAGCCATAACTTAATATAAATTCTCAACAAAATGCACTCACGACAAAACTCCGGAAGCACTCCACTAATTACAAAAAGAACTCTTTGCTCCGTTTAAAATTCCGGACGAGCATAATTGCATTATACTGCACTTGACTGTCCAGCATGCACGGATGACGTAGTTCCGTTATCTTCCCGCCCAGTGGACGCTAATTACTCACTTCCGCTACTTCCGGTCACCCCCCATCCCTTTATGGGCTTCATATTTAATGGCGGA
Organism: Pyrrhia umbra; assembly: GCA_963891755.1. Lineage (NCBI taxonomy): Eukaryota > Metazoa > Arthropoda > Insecta > Lepidoptera > Noctuidae > Pyrrhia > Pyrrhia umbra. The sequence goes on along the minus strand of OY982929.1, from coordinate 941,935 downwards.
GAGATTTGCGCGATTTATAGTACTTTCCGTGGAACAAGTTTTTGTTTTATGTGGCTGAAAAAGTTAGTGTGGCTATTCCTCTTGTTTATAGTCGTGGGGTGGAGTAATAGTATGTTTTTTTCTGTTTATTTTAGTACCTACTAGCTGTGTCCCGCGGTTTCACCCGCGTTCCGAGGGAACTACTTATCGTACCCTGATAAAGCGTACCCTATAACTGCCTACGGGGTTCCATCTATCTCTGTACCAAATTTTACCCAAATCAGGTTAGCCGTTTCACCGTGAAAGCGTAACAAACAAAACTCACTTTCGCATAATATTAACGTGTATTGATTGTTTTTTTTTTGTTATTATTATCCCCCATACTATATTTTACTCACACGGCGACACCGGAATTAAAAGGGACAGAATGAACATGGATGGGTTTTAGTCAGTAAGAGTCTGAACTACCTCCCGCCCCACCCACGGTGGGAGGAGTCATTTGATGATTTCCCATCCGAAAAAAACCAATTTCCACACAAACCTATATTTTCTTTATAGGCAAATTATCTATACTAATATTATAAAGAGGAAAACTTTGTTTGTTTGTTTGTTTGTAATGAATAGGCTCAAAAACTACTGGACCGATTTTAAAAATTCTTTCACCGTTAGAAAGCTACATCGTTACGAAGTGTCATAGGCTATATTTATTTCCAGAAATAATTAGGTATCCTTACTAAAACTTCAATAAAGTAACCCAAGGTTTAAAAAAAATGTCCACGCGGGCGAAGCCGCGGGCGGAAAGCTAGTCTATTATAAACGCGGTACGTTTAAACATTACACGTCATTTTGCGACTTAATTAATAAACGCATTGGCACATCAATGGCTTACAACTTATGAGTAGCTTCAACTTATTGTAAACCATAGTTGATTCATTCATTTTATGCCTATAGTTTCAGTTTCGCAATGTAGTGATGTGGAAATAGCAACATCAAATAGTAGAACAGTTATCGATGCAGTACTTTGCATTATATTTCGCAAATAAGCAAAGAAACATTCCTTTATTATAATAGCTCTGAGAGCTTTGTACTGAAAGTATTTCGCTTTAATTGTGTTGCCTGTAGTTATTATATTAGGATTTCTATGGTATCAACTATAGTCTGTACAATTTTTTTTTACGAAAAATGTAAAAAAAAATTGTACACACACAGTACTTCATCTGCCCTTCTTAAAGTGACTGGCGATATAAGAGCCGCTTTGGAAGACACTAAGCTCACCGTGTTGGTTTTAGTTGATTTTTCAAATGCCTTTAATACTGTTAGTCACGATATCCTCTTATCTATCCTGTCCTATCTTATGGTTTCTTCTAAGGCTGTAGACTGGTTTTCTTCCTACCTTCAGGATCGCCAGCAGTTGGTACGAGTGGACGAAGTTTCGTCAAACTGGTGTAAACTGAATGCTGGCGTCCCACAAGGCGGCATACTTTCACCTCTTCTGTTTTCAATTTTTATTAATTTTCTTACTCTTGAACTTCAGTGTGCGTATCATCTTTACGCCGATGACTTACAGCTGTATCGTCATGCTAGTGCTAATGAGTTGGTTGATACTATCGGGAAAGTCAATCAGGACTTGGCAGTAGTCAAAAATTGGTCAGACAAGTTTGGATTGACAGTCAATCCCGGGAAATGTCAGGCCATCATTATTGGGAGCTCGCGTAATATTGGCAAAGTGGATACCCTCAACTTGCCACCTTTAGTTTTTAATGGTTTAAGAATACCGTACAGCTGCACAGTGAAAAATCTTGGCCTATATGTTGACACCACTCTCAATTGGCAATCACAAGTTGCAGCTGTCAGTCAAAAGGTTACCAGTACTCTGCGGTTCCTCTATCGTTTGAAAAACCTACTCCCTTTCAATGTGAAAGCGATGCTTATGCGAACCTTAATCTTCCCTATAATCGACTATGGTGATGTTTGCTACTATGACCTGAATGCAGATTTACTCAATAAACTTGACCGCCTTCTCAATAATTGCATTCGATTCGTTTTTAACCTCCGTAAGTACGATCATATTTCATTGTATCGAACGCAGCTCAAATGGCTACCGATAAGACAACGACGTGAGATGAGGGCATTATCTACTCTGTTTTCCATACTTCATACCCCCAATTCACCTTCTTATCTAACTTCTCACTTTCAATACATCTGTTCTCAACATGACAGGAATCTTCGCTCGTCAAACAATCGTCTATTACATTGCCCCACTCACCGTTCTGACTTTATTCACTCTTCTTTCTTTGTTAAATCCATCCTCTTATGGAATGAGTTACCTCTGGAAATCAGGTTAGCAAATAGCCGTTACACCTTCAGACTAAAGCTACGTGATCTTATTCACAAGAAATTAGCAGAATTATCATAGTAATAATCAGTTTATATATATGTATATACATAATTATGTATCTATATTATACAATATATATGCATATATATTTATTTTTTATATATTTATTTAATATTATATATTTGTGATTTCTTTGTATTATATTATTATATTCCGTACTATTTCCATTTCTCCATACGTATCGTATAAGTTTGAGTTATGTTGTGCACCTACCAGAATTATTTCTCCACCACCCAAAGGTAGACTGGTAGAGAACGCCTAAGGCGTTAAGTCCGCCATTGTACATATTCTGTGCAAAAAGTATAAATAAATAAATAAATAAACAATATCATAACCTATTTTGTTCTAATTCGCCCACATAGATAAATAAAATGGCATTAAATGATGTTTGTAGAATGAAATTGACACAAATGCGCCATCCTTACGCCATTTTGTTAATTTTCGTGGCAGAATAAGAACAAAATAGGTTACGACATCATAAAATCGGGTTTTTTTTTCATAAATTGGTACCGACTATACACATCTATTTATCTCTCACCCATGCATCCGCTTAATAAACTTAGCTCCTTAATTTCCAAGTCGCACTTAGTGATCAATCAAGATGAATTTCCATAAAAAAAAAGTTTACCGGCTTGACTGTAAAAAATCAGCTGTGACAGACTACAGGCGCGCCGCAAGACGGATAAGAAAACTCGCTTCGCGAAAATATATTTATTTACGATTCTTTTTAGGATTCCTATCAATATACCTACTTCTAATTATTGTTTACATCAAATCATTGCAATTAATAAAGAAGTAACTACAGAGTCGGGAATCACTGGTCGGTAAAGATTCTCGTTACCCAAGCCAGTCTTTACAATCTGGCCTATATTTTCATCTAGACACCTAATCCTAAGGCACAGCATGATTATAAGAGTATCTCTTAGTGTATCATTACGCAAATGCCACGCGTGACGAGCCGCGAACAATGGGAACAAAGTGCAATTGTATGAATGGATGCCAGGAGATTGTATCGGAGATGCTGAGACCACTCCTAGATGTGCATTTGTTGTGGGTTTCATGTATAACAATCATAGGGTATTGAAAGGATACATGTCTTGTTGGTCAATGGAAGTGTAGCGGTGAAGGAGTCAATCTCGAAGCATTGTTTTGTTTAACTGTCATTATTTTTAGGGTCTTTCATATACAATGGTTAAGTGTTTAATGAAGCTTTTAAAGGTTTTAAACCAAGTTAGTAATAGTGCAAGAATATTTGCGATATAACTCTTCTTTTCAATTAAATCTGACTGCCTATACTACAAGCTTGTGACTTGTACCGAAGCTTCATTAATAAATGTTTTGCACAGCAAACTGGCAATTATAAGACAGGTACTCAATTCTACACCAGATAATAATATGAAAACTGCAACCTTAAGTTGTGAATTTGATCCCAATTCAAGAGAGATTTTCGAGGAATCGAGTTGAGATGTACCAGTTAGTTTAAATCCAATAGCACCATAGCACACGAACAGCACTTTCCATGCAACACCATGTAGCTATCCTGTACAGACCTCCTTAAAAACTCCATTTAGCAAGTGTAATAACATAACTGGCGATACGAACTTGTATGCGATGTGATCTGACGGATAGTCGCACAAAAAGTCGCGGCCCAATGGCGACTAATCGCAGCCATTACCCCTGTATGGACTACCGTGCCACAGAGTAGTGTACGCCAGACTGTCCAATGATTTATTGTAATGAAAAGTTGTTTTTTGATTACCTGCCAAAGTTTGCTTTTTTTCTTAATTCCTGGTCATCGAGTTACCAGCTGGTAACAGTGCTTGAATGTACAAGTTGACCTATAGTACTCTAAGATATTGGAATTGAATAAGCTCAATTTTGAATTCCAAAAAATACTCATTTTTTAATATCTGTATTTGATAAAGAATTGGACCTGCATTATCATAAACAAAGCTTAAGTGATACGAAACACTTTTAAATAAGTCTAGCTGTTTCCCGCTGTTTACCCGCGTCCCAAGAGAGCTACTTACGCTCGGACAAATGGTAGCCTATAGCCGTCTGCAGGATTCCAATTTCCGCACCAAATTTTATCCAAATCGGTTCCGCCGTTTTACCGTGAAAGCATAATATTTAGGATAGTTAGGGTGCAATAAGGCTGCCCAGTACGTAATATGTAATTTAAATAATCCTGTCACCTCTACCCGCACGTTACTCTGTGCAAACCGCAGGACATTTACGGGCGCGGGCGAACTGACACAAAAACCGAATGGCAGTCGCTGCCTGCTTAGTGGACAATTACTTATCGACGCCGGGGACATGTCAGTCTTGTTCCGACTGATAATTCTGGTGTCGAGCTGCTATATCGTAACTATATAACTAGGCACTACCGTCATAATGACGTTGAGAATGGATTTGAATAAAATTCAGTACACAGTTTATGATGGGTCTTATGGGTATTATGGGTCTCCTATCGGAAGATCAGCATTGCGGCATTTACTCAGGTAAATGTTGCAGCATTATGCTGAGATAGGAGCCTTTTCTGGCCTCGTACAGGTAAAATGTCATGTCTTTAATTAGTATTTTTTTTTATTATTTTATTCTTTATTTGTTAACTACCTACTAATTGTGTACTTGCTGTGCGTGTCCAGAAATAAATGCTTTTTCTTTCTTTCTTTCTTTCTATGATGAATTTCCGAGTTGTGTAGGTAAGGTTCATACAGGAATGCAGATGCAACCGTAGGGATTCTTTTTTAAATTTTTCTTAAGATATTTTCATTTTTTTTACTGTGGTATTAGTGTTTAAGTACCCAACTAGCATCGGCAATTAAGCTTTGTTTCAGACATGTTTCCAAGAGAAAGACTTCCGAAAGTTATTCAACGCACCAGATACTATAAAAAGAAACTAAAAAATGTCCTAGAAATATTTGTATACTTCTTTATACCAGTTTTAGAGAATCTGGAAAGTTTTCCTCAAGAACTGAATGTGTGCCAAATAACAAGGATCAGTAACAATACCGTTTCTGTCTCATAGTTCTTGATAACAGATAAGCCCAACCCATTCCAAACCGATCATAAATCTACTACCACATACCACCACCTTTATCTGCGGAACGCCACTTATCGATTTAAGGTCCAGAAAAAATATAAGGATCTACCGAAGGTCTCCAATCGTGCCTTGTTGACATTCCTACGCACCGTGCTCAAAAGTTTGTTATTTAAAGTAATGACAAGGCAGGAATGTCTTGGGATGGTCAGGCAGATGCCTGCCGAGGGAGCGAGTGAGTGCCGTCGACAATAGGCAGGAGTACACGAGGTGGTTTTAGTGGTTAAGTATCCGGCACGTCCTTGCACTAAAGACGGTGATTGTCTAAGAGAACTTCAACACCAAAAAACAAATGAAATTGCATGTTCCAAAGTTAGACGATTAACGTAGAATTCTCAAATTCTTTGGTCCGTTAACAGATAAAATAACTCATGTGTTTTCAGACGAAACCTCTTCCTTATCATCTACTTCATAATACACCAAGTTTACCTTTCTTTCTGCTCAAGACATAATCGGTCAAACTCACTGTCTCAATAATTTTATAAACCTCGATTTTTTCTAGCAAAAAGTCACCCAACTAATATCCTTCCAGTTATTTCCAGAATACACACTCTCCACTCCTATCCCCCGATAGCAGCACGCCACTCATCCTGGGCGGGTGAGCAAGCGCTCGCAGGGATCGTGGGTAAAAAGAAGCTATGCGGAAGGTATGCGCCCGCGCCGCGTCAATTCTGAGCCGCGCCGCTAACAGTCGCACGCTCGCGCGGGCACGCGTGCCTGCATCCATCATACTGCTTCTTGATAAGGTGCCGAGAACCGTGTAAATTAGCGATATGGTGTCAGTGAAAATAATAAAATTATCGTATCTACTAACTGCGCTAAAACAAAAGAAAAGTCAACATTTTTCCTTACCGTATTCGTACAAAGTGTCTTCTAACTCCAAATTGTGACGGATTTAAATCAACTGCAATGGCACCAGCTATTGCATTCTATAAGATCATCTTCATAAGTAGCTTTCTGCTGGTACTGTCATTCACCCTCATCACTATAGGTACAGACTAATCATTATTTCGTAATTCAACTGCAACAATATTGGCTTTTTTATAAAAAGTATACCCACAGTACACACAACACAAAAGACAGTAGATATAGAGCAGTGGAGAGGGGATATGATGGTATTTGCGAGCGTCATATCATCAGCTGTCGTGAATCGAGCTTACCGCCAAGGCGTGTCATAGAAGTTCTATATTAAACCCTTCTGTTTGCTTCTCACCCTCCATCCTCAGTCCTACAGATACAAAGCAAACGCTCTTGCCACATCCAACTCAATTCCAAGATCCTGGTTTGTTTCAAAGAATATTCATAAAAGGTATGTAGATACAAGTTAGAGCTGAGTATTGCACATGGTGCATTCAATAACTTCATGTTATGATAATTCCTATTGCTTTTATTGCTTGCCTAGTTTTTATAGTTCATGGTAACTAGCCAATCTGGGATTGCTGGGGTTTTATGGCGGTGTAAGTGTACAGGTTCTAAAGTTGAATTGAGTTGTTATGGTTAACCCAAGTGGCTGTTAAATGCTGAAAAGTAGGGTATAATTGGAAGGGGGAAATATTCAAACAAAGACTGCTTTAAGCAAACTAACACAAAGTAACCAAAAGAAACTCTCAGTCTGTCTGTTATGCGTTCACGATTAAACGGCTTAGATTTAGATGAATTTTAAAATAAAGATTATCAAATTTCAATCAATTTGGAGATTGAAATTATATTATCTTTATTTTGAGATTGAAATAAAATTGAAACTGAGTTATTATAGTATGTACGTACCATGTATTAATTTTAACAGAGTTAAAAAAGCAGTAAATCTGCAATATTCATCTATCTATACATATAAAATGCTTTGTCCTAAATGACTGACGGATCAACGCACAACCTAAACCGCCGATCATCTATCTATATCTTCTTCTTCTATCTATACTTATAATAAATCTGTAGAGAGGTCAATTCTGTACATGAAATATATTTCCAAAATAACTATCAGGGGGTGATTAGGGATCGATGCTGATGCCAAAAATACAATCAGTAAAATTTTTGTCTGTCTGTCTGTCTGTCTGTCTGTATAAACTCTATAGAAACAAAAACTACTCGACGGATTTTAACGAAACTTGGTACAATTATTCGTCATACTCCTGAGGTGGTTATAGTATACTTTTCATCACGCTACAATCAATAGGAGCAGAGCAGTGAAGGGAAATGTTGTCATTTTGTTTAAACGCGCTAATCTCAAGAACCGCTGGTCCGATTTGAAAAATTCTTTCAGTGTTAGATAGTCCATTTATTGAGGAAGGCTATAGGCTATATATCATTACGCTAAGACCAATAGGAGCGGAGCACCACTATTCCACGCGGACGAAGTCGCTGGCAGAAGCTAGTATAGACCTAAAACTTGTATGACGTAGACATCCGATCTATGTATTATGAAATGCTGTCATTTTTAATTGCTGAGGAAAGCTAGTATTTAAAAGAAAGCTCAAAATAACCGTTATAAACAGACCCTGAAATAGAATCCCATCCACACAGTTATCGATCGTGATTACCTAAACATACATAATAAATATTAGTACAAGTAATGACCCAACTGTTCAGTATTCAGCTCGCAGCCTCCCTCGCCATTCCCTTATAAACCCAATAACCACGTCTCCGTCTGTCGGCGATTATCTCCGGAAAGGCGCTAACGAGGCTCTGTTGCCTTCACAGTTATTTACGTTATACATAAAATACAAGATACAACCGTCTCCCCCTCTATCTCCAAACCAAATTTCATCCAAATCAGCTGAACCGTTTTACCAACAAACTCAATATAGTCTATCAATTGATTTTAAGAAATATGTAAACAAAATCATAACCTATTTTGTTCTAATTTTCCCCCCTCATATCAATATGAGGACATTAAATGACGAATAGTGATGTTTAGAGCATATAATTGACATAAATCCTTAGGCCATTTTGTTAATTTCTGTGGCAAAATTAGAACAAAACATTTTTAGGGTTCCGTAGTCCGACAAGGAACCCTTATAGTTTCGCCATGTCCGTCTGTCTGTCTGTCTGACTGTCTGTCTGTCCGCGGCATAGCTCTGAGGTTCTTGATACTAGAAAGCTGAAATTTGGTATGGACATGTATATTGATCACGCCGAGAAAGAAGTAAAATAAAATTTTGAAAAATATTTTTTTAGGGTAGCTCCCAAACACGTAAAGTGGGGATGAATATTTTTTTCTCGCGTACCCCTCCGTTTGGGGTATCATTAGATAGGTCTTTCAAAAATATTATGGGTGTGTGAAGACCATTTTTTGGTTAAGCGAGCCATTTGCGAAATATCTAGCTTTTCAGTGCAAATTTTTGTTCGATACGAGTTACCCCCCCCCCCTCTAACTTTTGAATAGCTGTACCTAAAAATGTGAAAAAAATCACAGACGTAGTACATGTAATGAACTTACAAGGAAAACTATCACGGCTAAGTAGGCTTAACCGGTTTTCTTAAAATCAATTGGAACGGACTATATCGCTTATACCATATTAGTTGGGATTATTTATTAAGGAATGTATCTGAGGCTAGGATAAGTTGATGGTTAAACTGAGTCGTAGAGCTGAATGGTTTGATTGTAGACAAGTCTATCACGCACCCGGTCACAATCAGCCGGTAATTCGAGCGCACCCTATCTCTCATCACAGAACAGATACATGCAGTAGGTAAAGTCTAAACAAAACAACAAAAATCCGTCGCTATAATTAACTTCGTAGTAAGCAAACATTAAGTTCGTCCATCGAGTGGCAATATCACATGGTTAGTTCCATCGTTGGGCGGGCAATGCTACCCTAATTAATATCATAAATGCAAAAGTGAGTTTGTTTAGCTAAACCGATTTGAATAAAATTTGGTACGAAGATAGATGGTACCCTGGAGATGGTTAAAGGGTACTTTTTATCCGACTGCGTGAAGTAGTTCCTTAGGGACGCGCGGGGAACACCGACTATACAATAATGTTAAGTGAAAATGTTACAAAATTATTTGTTGGTTGCTTTTACAACTGTCTTATTCCTTTTTTCGGTTCCGACCAAAAATGGTAAAGGAACCCTTATGTTTTCACTTCGTCTGTCTATCTGCCCGTCTGTCACAGATGATTATTTCAGAAACTACTAAGGCTATCGACTTGAAATTTGAAATAATTAGGGTTGATAGACATTATCCGAAATATTACAGAAAAATTGATTTGATTTGATTTTAAGTATCACAGTTTTGAAATAATCAGCAAATTTCCTTTACAAACAAACTTAATTGTGCTGTCGTAAAAACAAGATAATTGCAAATTGCGTATAATATTTTTTCTAAAGAACGGAACCCCCGGTGCGCGAGGCCGACTCGCACTTGGCCGGGTTTTTTTTTCTTTTGTTCGTCTGTTATTTTTTCACGGTTTAAATCTTCTGTGATTTCTTGTAGTGTTGATTAACGGTATAAGATGAATGTCTGAAACTGCGGTCTGCAACTATTTGATATCATTGTTCTCTTGATTGGAGCGAGAAGGGGATATCATTTGTAGCCAAAGACTATATAACCACTTGACTGCGCATGCAGTGCCCCGACGCACGAAAACTATTAGCGATTTGTCGCCTATGCAGCGAGTACACTACTAGTAACCACTTTAGTTGTGTCCAAGGATTAGACCTGTAAGCACGCTAAATTAATACATTTTTTTTTCAAGTTTTATGCTATTATAAAGCATTAAAATGCCTTCATGCGCGGTGAAATGGTGTGGGAAAAATTCCAAGATATCTAATTACAAAAAGGATGGCATAACTTTTCATCGGTAAGTAAACAGTAAGAAATATTTTTATTATATAATCTGATTATGAGTCACCGCGGGGGTCTTGTTAAAATGGTCATTGGGTGATCGAAGCACACGGTTGAGCCGCACGTTGATGTCTTTTGGAAAAGTCTCGTTCTTTCACTAGACAATTCTAATGCTTGTATCTCTTTCTATCCCTTTGTATTTTTATCGTAAAAATCTGTGCTGTTACCTTTAATGGCTGACGTCAATATCGATACTAATAAAATTAAAATTAATATTTTTTTATATTTTTATAATTAGTCTTTGTAATAGAAAAAACTGTTTTCTTTTTTAACTTAGTCGGCGTAAGCAAAATAGATTGATAAAAAAGTGCATAAACGCTACCACTCAGTCAATCAGGCGAGTTGTGGAGGGGAGCGGCTTTTATAACAACGCAGCGAGCGACAAGAGGTATTGCGACTCTCTCCCCGACGACGATATCACCCTCCTCCAAGAGAGTAATAGGGAAACCAGTACAGTTTACAGAAACAGACCGCCGTCATACCGTCCTCGCCGCCGAGGCCCGTCGCGACGTCCCCGTCCATGCTCTCCCCGACCCTTGCTCGATGAGCCAGCCCGCGCGCTGAGCCAGTAGCATAAAAAGTCCCCTAATAATAATATTGTTATGATCCAGCTAGTCCCTAGTTGTCCTCCCCAGTGACGCCCTAAGCCGAGGTTCGTTCCCCACTAGAAACAGGAAGGTTCCGATGCAGATATTGGCGAGGGAGAGCCGACTTTTTCGGAAACTTCCTGTTCCGATGTACATGTTTTCATTTTAGATTTCCGAAGATTCCGGAACTTAAATAAAAGTGAATAGATACTACTAATAGATAATACCGATTATTTTATAAGATCGGTTTTAAAATCATTGATCGGGTATAATTTATTCCCGGATATTGATTTTCATCAATTTGAAATAGAATCAACAAATCATTTAATTGAATTAGCAAGATGCATAATTCAGAAATATGTAGATGCTCGTTTATCATTTTTTACAAAAAAAAATCAGGACCCTAAAACTTTAATTCGGAAAACATATACCAAATTAATTCATTTTAAAAATCAATAATAACAGGATACATTTTTTTTGTAATTGATTTTTTTTTATTTGTTTATTACATTTCATCATACAATTTAAAACCAACCATTTTAAATTATTAACAATATATACATTCATTGATTAAATACTATTTGATAAGATTTTAATTGAGTATTTTTCTTAATGTTAAAATCCATTTTATCGATATCGTCTATTTTCCCTTAATCAACCACAGCAGCCCTAACGATAGGCGTCTGCGCAATTTGACCTTGAACCGACCAATTGCAGCCGCGAATTTTTCCTCGTCCCCCGGCCCGCTGTGGTGAGTTGTGTCATAGTATAAAAAGGACACAGTAGGCTATCTGTGGCCCAATCCGCGATGTAATTGCCTACCGTACTTGTCTGTCTCAGGGTTATCACTTTTAGCAAAATTTCAATTCGTCAATTATTTTAAATTACGATTTTATAACTGTAAGTAGGTGCTTAGTTACTATACCTGCCTACAATACTGAGAAATCGGCATGACGAAACGTAAACAAAGCAATAGCGGCATATCAATTTTATTAAAAGATCAAAAGTACCTAATACATTCTAGTGGGACAGTAGGCCTGCCTACTTTGTCTGTCTAACAACAACAAAAATAAGTAGGTATCTCATCACCAAGTTAAAATTAAATGCTAGAATAAGTTAATTGCTTACCTTTCTTGTTTAGTAGGTAATCAGAACAGAGATAAATCTGGAATCGATGAATTATTTAGACACCTAAACATATAGCAATAAGTTCTCCTGCGATTATCACACATTTTTCATTTATTTAGTGGTGCCGAAAAGCCGTGACGCGTAAACTTTGTGCGGTGTTAGCCCCGACTGGCGCACTGAGAAACGGGTCGAGATTTTGTTAGAGTGTGCGTGCGGCGACGCATAGATACTATGGCGCACACTTACAAGCCGCGCGCGGTGCATTTATATGAAGATAACATACTTGTTGTTTTTATACTATGGTTGTGTTCTTAGAAGAAATCGGCCTATAAGCTCTCTAGTGGATAATTTCTCTATGTTTGTAGCGAATACTTCGTCTCTTTCTAAGATGCAACTAAGTTAGATTCCAAGTCAATTTGCTTTGCAATAAATTTGCTGCAAATATTAGGTTTCCATAAAATCCAAGCATTGTTTAGTCTGAACAAACTTTCTTTCTTCAATTTCAACATTTGAAAACTTTAATGGCCGATTTTACCATCAACAGAGAAGTACCCTTTAACTTATCTGGGAATAAATTCATACGAACACCGTACCAATTATCAAATTATCTGGAGATTCAAAATGATATATCAGCAAAAAAAATTCTAGAAATAATCTAGATTTCCAATAATAGATGATTTCAAAACTTACTATATTATGTTTGGTTACTGTAATAACGAGCCTAATAACAAGAGTAACCGAACCAGTTAATTTATTATTTTTCTATTATTTTCAAACAGTTTCATTACAAAAACTGTAAATTTACTTAGGATGATGTGTAAAATTATGAGGACGCTTTTCTTGCAAAAGGATTGGCTTCTGACTGGCTCGGGTAAGCCGACTTCGGCATAGTATTTGTTGCCGCATTTTACAAATACACTGCTAGTATCTAGTCGGAGCAGCGGAGACTTTTATTAGTCTACGCGTACAATATTAGGAGTACCTACAGATTAATTCGAACTTCAACCGATCCTCTAATCCAGCGGTCGGCAACCCGCGGCCCGCGGGCCGCATGCGGCCCGCGGACGTCTTACTTGCGGCCCGCGAACGTTCGGTAAAAAAGTTTTTACCAAAATAAAAATACAACCGACTTCCAAAAATACTAATAAGAGTAAAATTAGTTTCATTTAAACGTTAGTCAGTGTCTCTAAGCTACTGTTGTTAGTATTTTGCCATCGAGTCATGAATTAATGAAATAAGCTGGAGGTATGGCTTCAAGGTAAAAAAAAACCGGCCAAGTGCGTGTCGGGCACGACAAATATTTTTTTAAGCTCCCAAACACGTAAAGTGAACCCCTTCGTATGTTTTATCATTGGATAGGTCTTTCGAAAATATAATGGGTGTGTCAAGATCACTTTGTTCGATACGAGCACCCCCCTTCCTCTAACTTTTGAATGGCTAGAAATGTGAAAAAAATCACAAACGTAGCACATGTAATCCACTAACAAGGAAAATTATCACGGCTTAGTAGGCGTAACCGGCAGGGGCGTATTTACCTGCGAGTGCGCTTTAGGCTGCGAGGGGCGGCGATGTTCATTTTTTTTTTTAATTTGATCATCCTATCATATCAGACTAATTATTGTGATCCTAAAAAAAAAACGCGCTCGCTACGCTCGCGCCTTCAACTTATCTTATTTAGTTTTTGATTTCTTTACTCCAAACCTTATTATGCAACAAACAAAAAGAACTCAAAAGTATTTTTTTATTGTAATCCTACAAAAAATTCGCGCTCGCTTCGCTCGCGCCTTAAACTGCCCCTCTTTTTTTTATTTTTGCTACTATTTACAGTTCTTTACTCCAACTATTATAGTGCAACAAACAACTCAAAAGTATTCTTTTTTATTGTGATCCTACAAAAAAAAACACCCCCGCTTCGCTCGCGCCTTCAACTGTTTTTATTTTATTTAAATTTAGTTTTTGCCACAATTTTGAGTTTTTTACTCCAACATCATGCAACAAAAAAAAAACAACAACAAAAATTTACATCCTACAAAAAAATCGCGCTCGCTTCGCTCGCGCCTTAAACTGATCATTTTTCTTTTCACATTTACTTTTTGCTACAATTTAAGAGTTCTTTACTTCAAATATCATCATGCAACAAACAAAAGCAACTCAAAAGTAAAAATTATCATTATTTTATTGTAACCCAAAAAATACGCGCTCGCGTCGTTCGCGCCTTCATCTGTTCTTTTCTTTTAACAGTTTGTTTAACTACAATTTAAAGGTCTTTACTCAAAACGTTATCATGCAACAAGCAAAAACAACTCAAAAGTGAAAAAAAAAACTGTTTTGCAAAAATAAAACCGACTTAAAAATATACTACAAATTGAAAAATAACTAATACATCGTTCTAAAATTCGGTGTCTCCAATCGTTATTGTTTTGTGTTTTTTCGCCACCAACTTCAAGAACGATGCATTAGTTAGGTTCTATTTTTCCATTTTTTTTTCATTTTTGTTAATGGTGCGGCAAAGCTAACTGGCCCGGGGCGCTAAATCTTTATATACGCCTCTGGTAACCGATTACAGAGTTATACTCGTCTAACTAAGACCTACTACGGAACCCTAGTGCGCGTGACCCGACTCGCACTTGGCCGGTTTTTCTATGGGAAATTATACGTAGGTATATCAGGTAGAATCTAGAGTAATATCACAAGTGCGGCCCACCTATAGTTTATTTTGCTCCATTGTGGCCCTTGCTTGCCAAAAGGTTGCCGACCGCTGCTCTAATCATATCGTGGTTGCGCGTGCAATACCGCGTAAGAGCAGTTTGTAAATACCGCATATCTGATTATTCAGTATAATGCAGGCGGCAGGGAAACTTAATATTTTAGCCATTTAACTGTAATTTTATCGACTACACTTTATAGCAACTCCTTTGTGACAACTTAATTGTACTACTTATATAAATTCTGCGACGTTCAAATAAACCTAATTCAGGTAAAAAAATAGTTAGTGCGATGTGTAATTTTTGCGCCTTTTTCTGTTACGCGGTATATACAAACCGCTCTTCCGCGGTTTTGCACGCGCAACGATGATATACCAATTACTTGACACGTTGGTAAATCATTTCACGATCACCGATACGAGTGTACTTCCAGCAAATCGCCCAAACCGCGTCAGTGACGCGTCGATCGCCTCTCGGAAACACATAATTGGCTATTAGCAGCTGTTGTTGCGCTGGCGCAGCGCCAAGCTGCAGCCAATCAGGTGCGCGACCGAAATACTACGTGTGAAGAACACGGCAATTTCCTCACTGATGTTAGAAAAGTAGGAGTTGCTGAAGACTGAAAAAGTTAAGCTAACAATAATACGATTGAAAAGACTAATGAGATAGGTAGGTAATTTTTAGTTATTGATTAATTTACATAGGTAGGTATAGGTAATTAATTCAACAATTCCTTCAGACAGCAGGGAAAAATAAATGAATAGAAATTAGTTTGTCCAATGAAGCACTTATTGGTCCGCCAAGCCAAACTCTTGCGAAAACGATGCTACGCTTTACACTGCCGAATTTCATGAACTATTTCAAACTGTGATTTTAAAGCAATTTGGACTACTTAGCACGAAATTTTGGGGCGAAAAATTCTTACCATTATAACCTTTGAGTTTCAAAATATCCTGTAAATAAACTTCACCCTGAAGACATAATTGAAAAGCTTAATACTTGGATGCAGCTATAATGTTTTTTTCAACAACCTTTTTAGTGTATTTTTGTGACTATAACAGGCAACTAGTTCAATCTTTTACAGGCTGGAGGAATGCTAATACAATTTAACCCTCTTGTAAAGCAAATTCACACACAAATAATTTGAAGTACAGTCAACAAAACAAATGTAGAGTCATCAACTGAAGTACATCAACTCAACGATCGCTGATTTGACGTCTGTACCCGAGGATTGACGTGCCAACTTAAATTTACAGCTCAAACGCCATCCTTCCATTGTACTTAAGACCTTGTATCTTTGCAATAAGGGTTTATGTTGAGTTTGACAAGTGTGCATGTTAAGTTTGTCTGCCTGTCTGTCGGCGCTTTGAGCGTCCAATGATATACCAATACTTAAGATGTAGAGGGTCTCATTAACTTTGTAGGTGTTTTTGATGGCATACGATACAACTAAGTGTCGGGCCGGTCGTAACTGTAATGTGTATGTGGGCTCAGAGTATTTATACCAGGTGACTATGTATGGAATACACATTAAACAAAGTTAGCCAAGGTGCCAAGGTAAGGTGTTGAATAGCGATCACAATGTAATAAATCAAGCGGTTTTATTGGGCACGTACTTGCATAATTTGTTGCTATATAGCCCTGAGGACAGAGCCTCCAAGAACCGTGCTCAGTCCTTAATTCTTACTTGTCACTTTCAATGTGGATCAAGCTGACTGATAAACTCCTTGTATTCGGATGGGAAGTCTTCAAATGACCATTGGGGGGCAGCCATGGTGGGCAGGACGGGTGGGAGTGTCAGACTCTTACTGATTTAAACGCATCCGTCATCTTCAATTGCCTTCTGCGTTCCAGGGTCATGGAGACACTTTCGAACAATCCCATAGGTACCATAAACTCCTCAAAACACAGAAAGCCTGTCTAACATTTGACCAAGAATATCTTTGTTCGAATTAAACTGTTCAAGAAAACTCGTAAATTACCAAACTCATACGAAGATTTCAATAAACTTCTCACTTTCGCTCGTAACCGTAAGACTACCCAATATCCACAATAATTAGCCACATGATAGTGTTTACGACTTAATCTGCATATTGAATAAGTTATTAACATAAATTCCCTTAAAAACGTGTACAAGTATTTTTTGGAGATCCGCAAATGACTCTAAGATTAAAATGAAGTGGTATAAGGTGGAATTAGAAATTTAAAGTAGTCCAATAAAATCGTTACTCTAATAAAATTATAGTCAGTATGACTAGTTACTAAAATAATAAATCTTTTTCTGATTGTAAGACAATCCTCTATTACAAGCGTCTTCACTATTTAGTTCCGAGATTACGGCTAGGTGGATTCGAAAATAGGTGTATAAAACTAAGATAAAAATCTCATATTGCAATTAAAAGTAGTCAAAACTTCAGTTCTGCTATTTCCTTAATCAAACCTTTACACAAATTTTTATACCTAAAGTGAACAACAAAATTACAAAATCGAATTAATTCATACGGAACGTCTCTCGCTTGAACCTGTCTCTGCGCTGCGTAGCGTCACGCGAATCAGCGGGAAGATACGGATCACGTCGGTATGCGCACGCGCATCTTTTTGGAAAGCGCCGCCGTAAATATAGTGTGACAAAACGACTGCAACTCATCTTCACAACCTGAATAATTCAATTAAATTGGGTTAACGTGGCGACGAGTACGGAAATAAAATATATAACATGCTGAGACGAATTTCTACATGGTATACGATGGCAGTTATGCTAAGATGTTGAAGAAATTTACGTTTTTAATCATAAGGAAATCTTGATAGTTTTTGCCTTGTTTTTGAATCGCAACAATCAGTATTAACTATTAAGCATCTTAGGTTCGTATTCTGAATGTGTAATAGGTATACTGATAATGAGCTCGTGGCTAAGTACCTAACAGCCGCACGGTTTGACCGATCAAAGGTTAAGCTGCGCTTAGCGCGGCCAGTCCGTGGATGGGTGACCATCTTGTCATAGCGAGACTCCTCCGTGCCTCGGAAAGCACGTTAAGCTGTTGGTCCCGGTTGTCATTTGTAGATCTTTGACAGTCGTTACGGGTAGTCAGAAGCCAGAAAGTCTGACAACCAGTCTTACCAAGGGGTACCGTGTTACCCGGTAACTGGGTTGTGGAGGTCAGATAGGCATTCGCTCCATGTAAAACACTGGTACTCAGCTGCATCCGGTTTAGACTGGAAGCCGACCCCAACATAGGTGGGAAAAGGCTAGGCAGATGATGAATAGGTATACTGATACGCGTTGTCAAATTTCATTTTATATGCGGTGCAAGTTTTTGTGCAACGTTCAACGTAATTCAGTCATAATAAACTCGTCCTTTTGTAAATTGTGATTAATATTTCTAAAGAATCGGTTCTTCTACAAGCTGTTGCGAATAATTGCCTTGAGTCAGTCTGAAGTGAATTTCATAGCCACTTTTAGAACAACTGTTTCAATTAAATGGTTAAGTTCATTAATACAAGACCCGTTGAGTCTTGACTTTATTAGGTAACTAGATGACCCAGTAAACTTCGTATCACCTTCATCTATCTTAACTTTTTCTCACCGTTTAAACCATCCCTAGGGCCTTACCATGGCATGCCAAAGCAGGAATATTTCTTTTGGTGAAAAAATGAGGTTGCTATACGACATTAGTTACCGTGTCTCATTCTCACACCTGATTGTAATAACACTATATAACTTGGTGGTACGGCCCTACGGACTACGACAAACATTTCAAAATCAAAAACAGCGAAATCAGCCCAGCCGTTCTCGAGTTTTAGAGAGACTAACGAAACACACGACATCAATTCTTTTAGATTCTATTTAGATAGATTATCTTAAAACACAGTAAATTCATACTAAGCAATTTAAAGCAACTTCGATATTTTTCTATCGCCACACCATTTTCTTTTTTACAAGACAGCTAACTGTTCTGCTTCCAAAGTTATGGCCAGAATAATTTACCAACGCAACTAATTTGTCTTGAAATACATCATAGCGAGGTATTCGTATAATTGTAACATGTTATGTTTATTTATGAGATGATAAATCTGAACAAACACCGGCCCATGGGGCTCCTTATCGGGACTGGTTGTAAATTTTATGGACCTTAAAACAAACTTGGAATAAAGTGGTCGAATAAAACGGTTGGTTTTAGTGTCGACGACTGCCTATGTCGGGATCGTGTCGGAAGGTGATCGTGTCGATCCTCAAAATTATTAGATACGGATTTATATTGATTATTTTCTATTGTCATTTGTTTGCGTAGATCCTGCTGCGGAAACAATCGGAACTTTATTAAAAGATAAAATACCTTTTGCAAAACGACACACGGGTGTGCATGACTCGAAAAGTTCATCATTTCGTATACTAGGTATTTATTATAGGTCTTACAAAATGGTTAATTAACATAATCATATTATTGACAGTCGAATATCTAAATCAAATAATTAATTCAATAAAGGCTGAAAATCACCACTTATTGAACTTCCTATGTATTTTTGCTGGGAAAAAGTAGCGCAACAAGCTCCCCAGCAAGTCGTACACCCCTAGTCGTGTCGTACTCCAGAAAGATCTTCCGACCAAACTAGGTGTGTTCCTGATTGAGTTTTTACTGCGCCCCTAACAGTTGTCTGTCCGCATGTCTCGTTATCATACGAACACGTCCAATTACTGATAACGCGGAGATACCTCCGATTTCAAGCACATTTTACTGCAAGTGAATCAGTTTCCATCTTATTACGGCGCACCTAGCGGAGATAGTTCTCCTTATCAATTTAATGTTCGCTTTACAATGTCCTGGTGCCAACGATATCCTGGAAGACAGAGGATAGGTACATGATCAGTAAATCAACCAATACAAAGTGCCTCGCAAGTTGAAGAATTATTACCTTATCTTTGCTGGTAATTTAGACAAACAAAATAATATTCTCATCACCTTACCATCGTTCTCGACTGGAAGCAAGTTTTAGAACAGGCTTCAACTTTCTGACTAACTCACAAATTCTGCATTCTTTAACAGTTCAAAATGCCTGTATATAGCCTTATTGAAATAACTGATTAAAAAGGAAAACATTAGGAACAACTATATTCCCTGTTCGTCAATTCCCACACACACCACCGTCTAGATTCTTCATGAGGAAATTACATAAAATCACCATAAACTGCGTGAGTTGTACAGTTAATGGGAAACTAAATAGGCAATCATTTTATTCACTGCCTATATACATATAGACAATGTACATAAACCTAGTGTACCTATACATAGCCTAAAAAGGTGGGCTATGGAACTCCCACGGCACTCCGGCCTATGGCTAATGGGAAAAATATTTGCATTACCAAAGTTGTAGGATTTTATTGCTCGAGCACTATGTGAATAGAGAGTCTCGTCCAACTATTTACTGTATTAATCTACTTTACACAATTTAAGAGACACGTGTACTATTAGAGCAGACACAGAATCGACAAATTATTTTGTAAAACCCTGCTTCATAAATTGAATTTTGATGAACAAATAGTTTTACCAGCAACCTTGAACTATTTATAGCAAGACTAGACGTCTACCATCTCAAAATTATTATTTATGCTTTACCTGGAAAAGACGTGTCTTGTATCAAAAACAGCTTCAAATAAGGCTTTATATTCCGTCTACTGTTCTTCAAGACTAAACAAAAATAAGTGAAGACAAAGATAAGATATAAATGGAAAGTGTAAAAGATTAAGACTCCCTTTTCTCCCTCGAGGAATGACAATCCTCTTGTTTTCTGCTCGGACAAATCCCTTGAGACTATCCCTCTCTAGTGATGCAAGATCCCATTAAATATCACAATTGGTGGAGGAATACTAACTTAAGTAGGATTAAATTACATATTATTATATTACGGCATTAAAGATAACATGGAGGAAACCAGGGTTTTTTACCCGACTGTTCCAAAAGGAGGGTAATATTTTGGGGAATATGCTTGAGGATAAAATAGTACGAATGATTACTATTTAGATGTAGAATGTCAGTTATCTGATAGTATACAAATTATCCATTATTTTTGCACCCCTAATATAACTCGCCCCTTCTGTAGACTCATCTGTTTAACCTGCTCTAACCTTTTTATTGAACCTCTTTCGCAATAAATACAATATCAAATGTCGTGACAAATTGTGAAGGATTACCCCTCCCCCGTCCCTCGCCCTCCACCCCTGCATGCCCATTGAAAACATTTAATTAACAGAGGGTGCCTACCCCGTTGTTACGCACAATCCTACATTCTTCGCTGCGCAGTTATTTATAATGTTTACTATTTCAATGGTGATTTTGTAATTAATTTGTTACGGTTTAATTTATGGTTATACGTTTTTGCATCTTATCTATAGGTTTTAAATATTGAAAGGACGTAAAGACTTCTGCAATTTGACTACCTGTATCCCGCAGTTTCACTCCCATCCTAAGGGTACTACTTCCCTCATCCGGATAAAAACCACCCCATATCCTAGGTTTCAATATATTTCCACACCAACTTTCATCTAAAACTCTTCAGCCGTTTTCCCTTAAAAGCGTAACAGACGGATCTGTCTGTCGTTACTTTTTTTTTTTTTTTATCTTTGCCCCACACTAGGAATTACTCCTGTGTCGTGGGTTCGTTTACAAACATACATTTCACATGCACAAACACCCAGACCCGGAATAATTTTAGTTGTCCCGTGCGGGAATCGAACCCGCGCCACGCAGCGCAGCAGCCAATTGCTCAGCCACTACGTCAAACGTGCCGTCAAACATAATTTTTCGAACATAATTTTTAAACTACCTAGCATTGTACTCCCCTCAAGACAGAAGCCTTCACCTCCACATCACTTGTAATAACAATCTCGTAATTCTATATTAATAGTTTAATTCGTAGAGGGCGCTGTGAGCGACAGCCGGAAATTGCGAGCGGTTGCACTTCCGCGTGCAGCGCAGCCTAAGTTCGGCCGAAGTCGGGGTATAGTAATATAGTAATACCGTTACACCGGCAGCTAGGAGCTGCCCCGCGGCTTTCAACTTAAATTAGATGTTGTACGCAAAGATATGCTGAGGAAATTCATGTTTACTCCGTGAAATGTTTCAAGATGCGGGCTTTTAGGATTTAATAAACAAAGATGCTAGCTCCGATAGCTGTGATTATTAAGCAAGTCTATCATAAGTTAATTTTGATTGCCTTATTGGTTTAATGTTCGTGTCGGCTGAACGTTCAGTAATAGGTTCGATGTACGGGTTGAATAAAAGTCTTATCAGGTCACCAAGAGACTGGATGTAATAGGCTGTTTCAAGGTACTTAGAGCATATCTGGCGCAATGTGGGTTCAATTATAGTTTCATTAAGGAAAATAGCATGATGTTGTGTTATGATTTTAACTCGGATTTTGAACATCATTAAGGATTAACAAAGACGATCTAGAAAACGCAAAACAGAATCAGAAATTACAAGAACCCGACCATCAATCAAATATTTACGATGCCAGTATAGAAAAAAAACCTTTCAACCCTATGCCCACTCACTACCAACTATAAACTAAACGTCCCTAATTCTTAACCCCTTCAATTTATCTCCCAAACCCGGTCCCACGTGATTGCGAAGTCTTCACGAATGGACCGCAGCACCATCGGGAGACGAGCCCTGAATTATTCATGGCAATAGAACAGCTGCCGCGATTCACTTTACATAATGCCTTCTGTTTATATCAGAGATTTGAAGAACATACGTTTGGAAATGCGTTTTTGATTTTGCGATGTTTTTGGGCGATGTACTGATAAATTGCAGAAAATTTTTGAACACTATAAAATTATGCTACGAATTAATATTAAGTACCGTTTTTCTATTAACATTTAGGGCTTCTTCTTTTTAACGTTCCTTCATCCATTTTAGTTTCATTCCATTATAGCAAGCGGTTCAATTTTAAGTATAACTTTGAATCTTTACAATATTAAACTAAAAACATTATTAATGTAAATTTTGTCAACTCTTTATCACACTTATCTAAATGACTAAAAACCTACCCTGACTAATAATTAAGGAAAATTTACCTAATGCACTATATTCTTTACACATCTGGTAAACGGACAAAAAATATAATATATTTTATTCTTCAGAAGCTGCTTCGAAAAAAAAAAACTATTTGTAATGAAGTTTCCCATACCCAACCCCATATAAAATGGTACATTATTAGGAAGATACACTCCCATCACCCATATATAAAAAACTCATGTTCATCATTCGTCCATCCCTCATCCCCGTTAGAAACATTCGGCAGTAGGAATACAGCGGACTCAGCGCCGGAGCCGAGTCGTTCCGAGTGCATTACCGGCACGTGACCGGAATGCCTGGCCGGCTACCGGCTACTTTGTGCTTATGTCTAGACTAGTAGCTGAAGATTCGACTTATTTAAACTTATTGATGTAGAGGGAGGAAAACTAACAAGCGGTAGGAGTGCTTTAAGTGTTGTCTTTTTAGGGTACCAAAAGCGTTTTTATTTTTCAATAACTACTGTTTTTGGTTAAGAATATCAGCTTTACTAAACCGTGACTCCAACCCAACTAAGCGCTAACGCTATGCGCAATGACTCCAACAGCGACGCCCACGCTCCCGCCGTAACCGAGGCAGACGCCAACCCCGACGCCGCGCCGATGAGACATCGATGCTTAGACCGACGCACAGGTGTCCGGAGTTTAAAAAAGGCGGACATAGGATCGAAAAAGCATATTTCATTTAACAAAGCATTGTTTTATATAGAAGTCCAAGTTCAAGTCCAGATCCAGGTCCAGGTCGAAACATAGACCGACGCTCAGACCGACGTCGAGACCGACGCCCAGGCCAAAACATAGACCGACGCCCACCGACGCCCAGGCCAAAATAAAGACTGACGCCCAGACCGACGTCGAGACCGACGCCCAGGCCAAAACATAGACCGACGCCCAGACCAAAACATAGACCGACGCCCAGACCAAAACATAGACCGACGCCCAGGCCAAAACATAGACCGACGCCCAGACCAAAACATAGACCGACGCCCAGGCTAAAACATAGACCGACGCCCAGGCCAAAACATAGACCGATGCCCAGGACAAAACATAGACCGACACCCAGGACGAAACATATCGAAAACTATAAAACATAACAGAGGGTTGTGCAAATCAAATGTACCGACACGACCTACTACCTAACTACACTTTTGTTATGGAGGTAGCTTGAACTGTACGGCAAATTAAAGAATACTAATTATCCGAGTGCGTAAAGTTCTTCCTTCAGGGCTGGTGTAACCGCCACATCTTATACCTAATTAAACTCGACAGCTCAACAGTGCAGATTGTGAATTTAGTTCCTTTTGTTTCTGCATCTACGATTAAAACTGCCTGATTACACGTGACACGGCGTGGTCCCCAGTTGCCGGAACTCATCAGACTAATGGAGGCCGCCACGCCTCCCGTCTCAGGACCTATTAAGGATCATTACAAGCACTAACGACATGTTCATTACAGGCACTTCATGTTTTTGCGGTGCTTTGTAAAAAATGGTGGCCTGGAGACATTAAATGCACTAAACTAGCACGCAGGTCCCGAGCAATCGAGTATCTTAATACCACGTATCAGATTCGGAATTACGGATAAACAAAATATAATTTTATCCTGAAGTCTTAACTGGTTTCTTCCCTGTTTGAAGTCACGATCACATCTGATGGTTAATATTACGAAAATTTCTAGCACAACAAATGCTAGTCAGTCCTTCCTAAAATGGAATAACCCTATGCCATGGACCTGGACATATTTGAAGTTCAGCCACCTACTGAAAAATTTTGCGCGTCCCGTGAAACACTCGGCTATCCCAATGAACGGAGAATAGTAGGTAACAGTTATAATTAGTTCCTATAGATATCTCATATTGCTCGTGTTTATCATTAAACACTATATGTCGCAGAATGATATTCGTAAAACATTGGTGGTTCATTAAATTGGATTATATTAAGCTGTTACTCAGAACAAGGTCAGGTTTCTCCAAACGCCAGTTTATTGTTACAACGAAATCTTAATTCTGATGTTGTCGCTATTGTTTCCTGAATTTATTTATTATTAAACTGTTCCAGTAAACACTATAGCGCACGATCTTGGAAATAAATTGATGTGAAATCTGACGAAGTCCCACAAGCAATTTTGAAGACTTTGGTGACAGGTATCATCATGCGACAAAATTGGTCACTCAGGTACAAGGTTTTTGTGGTTGTTAAAAGGTAACCGATCTTCATTAATAGCGATATCCTTAAAAAGTAAGTCTATCTGTCTATCTTTCTTGCTTTCACTGTAAAACGCCTGAAACAATTTGAATGAAATTTGATACGGAGATGGCTCGAAACCTGGGGAATTTATCCAGGTGCGTGAAATATGGGAAATATTTTACGTATGCACCATAGGAAACACCTATTTGTTACCCTAAACAACGGTGACACTGCTTTGCAACAAATTTATAGGTATAGTGCTGCGAGTTCCTTTACAAGAAACTCAATTTCTACTGGTATGATGATCATGATCATGAGATCATGTTAGCATAAATATCCTCTCCGTTTCTAAGATCTATGTACCGATACGATACAGCGTGTATATTAGGCAGTAAATAAATAACTATGAACCAGTTTCCAAATAAGGCGCTACTTATTTGTATATTGTTTAATGTGATTTGTTTCGTAGAACAGTGGCGTGATAACCGGGGCGATTAGTGGAGAATGGGACACGGTTCGAATTCAATTGAAACCATCATCATCTGCCTAGCCTTTTCCCAACTATGTTGGGGTCGGCTTCCAGTCTTAACCGGATGCAGCTGAGTACCAGTGTTTTACATGGAGCGACTGCCTATCTGACCTCCTCAACCCAGTTACCGGTTAAAACGGTACCCCTTGGTAAGACTAGTGGTAAGACAGACTTTCTGGCTTCTGACTACCCGTAACGACTGTCAAAGATGTACAAATGACAACCGGGACCAACAGCTTAACATGCGTTCCGAGGCACGGAGGAGTCTCGCTATGACAAAGATGGTCACCCATCCACAGACCGACCGCGCCAAGCGCAGCTTAACCTTTGATCGTTCGACCCGTGCGGCTGTTGCTTAGCCACGAGCTCCTCCTGAAACCCTAATTAATAATTAACTAAACTACGGTTCACATTGAGGCTGATCAAATAAGTATCTTATGAGGTAATTTTCGATCAAGTTTTATGCTCGAGATAACATTTAGATGTTGTGGAATGTGGACGAAGGTCTCATCTCGAGTATGCGGTTTGCTCGAAACATAGCGAGTACAGATGTGACTTTCTAATCATATTAACTTTCTTAGTTTATCTTCGATGCTTCTGACTGAAGATGAAGAAAATCACCATGATGAAACGAGGGCTTATAAAAAAGTCTAGGCTCGCGCCGCTGCTGTTGATTATGCCAGTAATTTTAGTTTCAAAGAAAAATGTCCCTAAGTACGTAACGCACAATTAGTAACTCGAGTAGTATTCGCGCAATGGCGACAGGTGGCGCCACCTGCGCCACGCTAACAATGCGCCACAGAGCGACACGAATACGTCAGTGGTCACGCGTTCTGCAGTCACTGTGATGATGGACTCGCGCGCATCTCTCCAACTACAATGGAAATACTTCAAATAACGTCAAACTTTAAGGGAACCCGGTGGAAAACCCTGATTCCACAAATCAAAACAGAGTTCAGCTTTAGTTTTATTGAAATCGCAATCATCAGTAATGACTACTTCTGTATAGTCGTCGGCGCATAACTTGGCAAGATTTTAAAATAGTTGGATCAAGTTTGCGCATGTACACCCAGTGCAATCCAAAAGTAACACTTTCAATGGTTGTCATTACACTATCGTCTATTGTATTAATTTACTTTTAAACATTTATATGTAGAATATAGTTAGAGAAAAGAGAAAAACTACTTACGATTCTTTCCAAGTTACGTGCCGACTACTATAACTGTATTTATTTAAAACAAGTGATGCTATGCAATCACCACTGCTGAGGACTGAATAAAAATCAATGAAAAGATAAAGCACTTCCTACAGTGAGTTCGTAAGTAATGAATGCTATGATGACTACAGATGGGCTTGCTATACATAAGCTGACTAAAAATAAATCATGATAATGTCAAGAGGACTTAATAACACATATCATCATATGACTATAATTGATTCTAGGGACAAAAACTATTAATTTTTGTGAAAATGAAAAAAATAAACAAGATCAGCTTATTGAGGGAGTTATGTTCCTTATTTGAAAAGCATAAAATCAAAATCATCATATTTTGTTTTTGGATGATCCTTATGTTTGGATAGATTTAAAAAGCTTATTGGTAAATTATACGTACAGCAATTTCAAAGCTATAATTAACCTAATATCTAGGACAGCTTCCCCCTTGATATCAAATGAACGGACGCCGACGTACTAATGTAGGCGCCGATAAATTAAAAGAATGACTTCTGCCGAGCTCCCTAGTGGTCATAATGAATTTATAGAGCTACGAGCGAGATTTACGACGATACGGCGACGACTGTACGTCATACTAGTATTGTCTGATTTATACTTATTTATCTTTACTAAATTTATTTGACCGTGTTATAGAAAGAGTTGACCGACGTAAAAATTTTTGTTAGGTTACTCACTTATTATTCCGCTTCTCGGGACACAAAGGCTGGCTGCTACTTTGGCCAAAGGATAAGTATAGCTATTCAACGTGGCAATGCAATGGCAGCCTCGTTGGTACGCTCCCAGTTGAACGCGATGAAGAGACATTTTTTAAGACCCTGTATTAGTTAGTAGTTTTTTTTAGCTATTGTAAGTTGTATTGTAAAATATTTTAAAAAATGTATTCTATTCATGTATTAGGTTATGCTTTTGACATATATGAATATGACGTGTAGGTCTGTATGCATTTTTATCCGGCAAGATGAAGTGACGATCTGCGAAAATCTGCCGGCAGGAGTCGGATGCGTCAAGCTAAAGACCGGGCGATAGAACGCACGTTAGGAAAGGCCTATATCCCACAGTGGACCAATAGGTATTGAATAGGATGATGATAAGATTTTTTTCTTAAAAAAAAACATACTGACATAATTTTATCTCCTTTACTGCTGTAATCTCCACATTGGCTTGTGATATTTTGTGTGAAGTTTTCTGACTATTGTAACATCGTATGTAACGCATTGGCAGTTGAGATATTTTTTGTGCATAGGTAAAAAATAGTCAAGGATCCAATCGAAAATTGACCATTTTTATAACATGTTTAGTTGTTCCAAATAAGTAATACTTTAAAATATAAGTATTCCTCGGTGTCTGCCTACCCCACAGACGATAGATATGCTGAGGACAATGCAGTTACAAGTTATTAGTCGCACAGTACTATTAGCAGCAGTCTGAAGCGACTTAATTACTGTGGCGTGATGCCACGAGAAGTGCTTGTAGCAACGATGTACTGAATGCTAGGCGATGCTGAAATACATTTTAATATCTTAAGTCACTTATAAGTGAAATAGTGAGATATCACAATATGTAAGTTGTAAAAAAACCTTTCTTTAAAATTAATATAATTAGAATCTTATGGTCGTAAAATATTATTAGTTTTGAATGCCTTCTACAAATTCTTCCAACCTTAATTACCTAGTACCTTAATTATGAAAAATATCACGCACACGAAGGGCGTTATACTCGTAGATAACAATGAAAATGACTCGAATCGTTTTGTCTAAATATTACATCATAGAGCGCGCGGCCGTCTTTTGTTTTGCGAGAAATTGGCCTGGCGCACTCTGTGCTCTTTGACTGTTCACATTTAACACAGTCGAACTTTAAACCCGAAACTGATAAGGTACAAAAGTAGATAATAATCATTAATGTACTAACGAAACTGGTTACGTATGGTATGCGTGTACAAGCATCTCGGCAAGAGTTATATCTTTGGTATTAAATTGATTAAGTTTGTGACGTGTTGACGAATGATGACTCACTTTCTCATCGCTAAATTAAAATCTACTAAATCTTGGTCTTTGAATTAGATATCTCATATCTTGTAGTGTGACGCAAAGCTAAGGTTCGCGGTGCGATGTTCATTGTGTGGTGAGCACGAGAGT
The DNA here is from genome assembly GCA_963891755.1 of Pyrrhia umbra. Taxonomy (NCBI): domain Eukaryota; kingdom Metazoa; phylum Arthropoda; class Insecta; order Lepidoptera; family Noctuidae; genus Pyrrhia; species Pyrrhia umbra. Next base: position 913,029 of record OY982929.1, on the reverse strand, counting down.
AGTAACGCCACTCAGTGCCACCCAGCGACATCTAGCGGTCGACACTTACATCTAGCATACGTTTCTCCACCAATGTGAATACAACGATGGGCTAAAACGGTTATAGCAAAGAGAATTGTTTTATTCTGAATGTAACAGTATAAATGTAAACAAAACATGTGCTGAAAGTTTTAACAAGGTCTAAGACTTACTTAAAAATTTGAAGAAATAACGTTATTCCAATCGTTTTTATACCGATAGCCTTAGTAAAAATAGATCATAAGTGTGCTGTTTGATATAACGTACCTTTCTAATCTATATAATACTAGCTTTCCGCCAGCGGCTTCGCCTGCGATATTTTAGCCAATGGATACAATAACTTGCCAAATTATTTACCACCTTCCTCTTGAATCACTCTATCCATTAAAAAAACGCATCAAAATCCGTTGCGTAGTTTTAAAGACCTAAGCATACATAGGAACAGATAAACAGTGGGAAGCGACTTTGGTTTCTACTAGGTAAAGTTTGTGAGCTTGTTAAGTTGGGGGAAATCTCTGGATCTACTGATCCGTTTTAGATAAAATTTTGTACGGGGATAGAAGAGGGAATCCTGTAAAAGGTTATAAGCTCCTTATCCGGGTACGTAAAGTAGTTCCCTCGGGACGCTGGTAAAACAGAGGGGAACAACTAGTTTTAAAAATATATCTAAATTACTTGCTTTCTCATATTTTATTAAATACTAGCTTCTGCCAGCGACTTCGTCCGCGTGGAAAAGTGGTGCTCCGCTTCTATTGATCTTAGCGTGATGATATATAGCCTATAGCCTTCCTCGATAAATGGACTATCTAACACTGAAAGAATTATTTAAATCGGACCAGCGGTTCCTGAGATTAGCGCGTTTAAACAAAATGACAACATTTCCCTTCACTGCTTTGCTCCTATTGATTGTAGCGTGATGAAAAGTATACTATAACCACCTCTGGAGTATGACAAATAATTGTACCAAGTTTCGTTAAAATCCGTCGAGTAGTTTTTGTTTCTATAGAGTTTATACAGACAGACAGACAGACAGACAGACAGACAGACAAAAATTTTACTGATTGCATTTTTGGCATCAGTATCGATCCCTAATCACCCCCTGATAGTTATTTTGGAAATATATTTCATGTACAGAATTGACCTCTCTACAGATTTATTATAAGTATAGATTTCATATATATAAAAAAATAAATGAGACTTCTACATAAAATACTAAAATCATTTAATTTATTGGCTTTCAAAAACTTAAGTTCAACGTACTTATTGTTTCACAATCACAAAACGCTTCATTTAATTAATTTGCTTTATCTCTAAAATCTCCTAAATTATCCTCTGTTCGTAGTCCATAAATTATCTGTAAAAGTACAAGTGTTCAATAAAGGCTTGGAAAAAGAATTCTTGGAACCGTTATCATACGCCCAACCCTTAGTACAATGAAAGGCGCTTAGGGTTGAACGAAGGGATTTTCTTGTATATAAATTATAAGTAAATGAAAAGGAAAATACATTTCATTATTTCGTTTCTAATGGTGATAATTGACTGTAATTTTTCAAGTTCAGTCGGTGTCTCTTCTTGTTCTAGTGATTAATTGAAGAATATCGTAAAGTTTAAGTACAGTTTTTATCTATGTTGTCAATGAAGTGTATTAATTATATTTATTTTACCTAATAGACTGCCTCGATGATCTAATATTCACAAACAGTAATATTTGCAATGAACGGGATCTCGGGTCGGACCGACAATCTATGGGTGTGTGACTTTTCTTACTTCGTAACAACGATCATATGCTAAGATAGCTAATTGTGCTCACGGTTAGCCACTTGAATACTTGTAGGGTCAATGCACACCGCGTTTTTCGTTCCACATAGCAATTGTTTTACGTTTGCAAGCAAACGTATTTCTATTATCTTAATTCCTACGACAGATACAAACGCGGTGGGCATAGGCCATAGAAGTATTCCGCGCAATTAGCTAGCTTAGCATGTGATCGAAACCACCCTTGAATTATTTTCCCATCGTACGTACCTACTAGCAAGAAAATACGTAACAGATATTCTGTTTCCCTGTGAGGGAAAAACGTTTCTTTCAAGAATTTAACATGTCATATCGAGTCTCACCTTTTTATGTAGGATTTAGTTGCTTTTCTCATCGTATTTCAATGACATGCCACCTTCATGTCAAGAAGGATCAATAATGCCACGATATTTGGATTTTTGGAATTGTTTTATTTTTATAAAGCATTTAGAGGTGTTACAATGATACCTATCTATCGCTGAGTTTGTTTGGTACTGAAAAAACAACCATACTATCTACCTATACATATGAAATGCTTTATCCTGAATGACTTTCTGATCAACGCACGGCCTAAACCACTGATCGTTGAGACCTGAAACTTGGAGCGTGTGTTCTTATAACGTAGGCATCCGATATTTTTTGGATTTTCCGAAATTCTACCCCTAAGGGGGTGGAAAAGGGGGGCACGCGGGTGAAGACAATGTCGGAAAACCAGTAAATGTTAAAATTATAAATATATACAACACTACCTACTATTTGCATCATTCAACAGAATAATCACAATGACTAAATGCGTTAATTGCAAATTACTGTGCGCAAATAAACCCATCACAGTGCTTGTCGTGCCAAACAAGATGTGACAATTACAATTGACTGGGAGAAATTGTATCACACCCTGATGTACCTAGCCCAGACAAGTGACCGAGTTATGCACAATTAATACCATTATGCACATGGATTGACGCACGTACACAATTGTGCACAATTCCACTTGTCTATTTTCATAAAATAGGAGAAAATTGTCTAGGTATTTTGTGTACTGAGTTGCATAATCAATTAACATTTGAGAAAGTGTAGCGAACTCAATATTAGTTGAATCGTTTGTTGCATTTTCTGAATTAAGGCAAGGGAGGCTGGGGTATAGCAACGCCAAGCATCGCCTGACATCTGACTCTTGACATCTATCACTAGGCATTACAAAACCACTTTTTCATGTTTCTGTACGAAGATACGAATAAAGGTGGGTACTTTAGGTGGGTACTTTAGGTGGCGAAGATATACCTATTTAAGTTTTTTTTCTAATGGCATATCTTAAGTTTAAAAAAAAGTGTTATTTTAAACACAGTATTTTACGAAAAACTTACCAAAAACATATCCTAATACAATTTATCTATCTTCCATTTTGAATACCCAGAACCAGAACATAAACTACTATTACAGTGTCAAAGAACCCGTAATATTAACTAAATCAATAAAGTAGATAAGGCAAATATTTAAATAATTCAAACGCAAGTCAAGCTCAGGTTAGGTCGAGACAATCGTATTAAATCATCTAGCGTTTGAATAAGACATTAAACTAACTATTACAACGCCCGAATAGTTCCACCTCACGGTAAATAGTTCACATAGACTCCAACCTATCTGAGAATCTAGATAAAAGTGACTCAGCGGTTCAGCATTCTAGTTGAATTAGCTAAACAAGTTATTGAAAATGTACTTCCGACCTGAGTCTCGGTAACCTGTGTGTAATGAGCGCGTATTGTAAATCCGAAAGTGAGTTTGTTTGTTACGCTTTCACGGTAAAACGGCTGAACCTATTTGGATGGAAATTGCTGCGGAGATAGCCCTATCTATTCTGGACACGGTTACTTTTTATCCGGGTGTAATAAGTTGACATCACGGAAAACAGCTAGATTAGTTAGAAGGGTGAAAAGATTTCTGCAAGATTTGGCCTTAAATAGATACCCGCCATAACTATATAATACATAAGTAATTAAAAAATAAACTTTGAAGTTGGCGCTGTAATAATATTGAGATTTAATCAGTCACGTAGAAACACACATGCATGGCCATCCCAGTTCTGTGATTCAACCTATTCGCGTTACAAGCTCAAAGCAACATACCGCATTCGGCCGATCCCTTTAAGCGTTAGCAATAAAACAGAGCTGCCAAGTAAATTAACATATCGGTACTCACAAATACGTAGGTACAAGTAGTGGGCATAGTCAACAGTGTGACAAACGAAAAGTTCCGCGAATCCCGGGGCGCGGTGCCAGTCACTACGGTAACTGCGATATGTTCAGACATCTTTGTAGTGCCGGAACTGCGTTAATTGAGAAGTGGATGGGGATTATCCTGGGTTTGGCAGCTAGGTGACGTATCTAGAAGTATGTTGTCTGGGTATACAGGAAAGTTGGCTGGCTACACTGATATCAATGTTTTCAAAAGCTTTGACTGCAAGCTTTAGTTAATAGTTGTAATTAAAGATACGTATCTTGCTCGTATTTCGAAACTATACGTATTGCTTTATTATGAATGACTGACGAATCAACGCACAGCCTAAATGGCTGATCGTAGAGACCTTGGAGGGTGTGTTCTTTTATGACCTAGGCTTCCGATAAGAAAGGATTTTTCGTAATTCTACCCTTAAGGGGGTGAAAAAGGGGAAAAAGTTTATATGAAACGTTGACATTATTTAGTTGAATTCGTATCCCCTTAATTTATGCTGACCCATCATTATGTATTCTTAAAGGTCAGTATTTCAAGTAAAATCATCCATTACATCTCGATATAAACGTTACTATCACTTCAATCAGCGATCAATCGATGCAAATCTCAGTGGATTGGAACCCCACAGAGCGGCGAGCGGTATCAGTCAAGTGCCGACGATTGATTTGTCAGCCGGACGGCCAGTGTCCGGCTTGGGAAGTGGAACATCGGACGCTGACATGGATATACAGAAACAAAATGTCGATACACGATACTGTATTGTGGTTGAAAGGTATTGTATGTACTATCCTGTTGTCATAAAAAGAAAGGGGGTAAATCTTCAATATTTTGCTGTTTGGTTTCCGGATCGTCATTACCCTCATCACCGACTGTCGTTGAAATTGTATAATTTACAAGCTTAAAATTATTATGCTAAATAATGAAATAGATATAGCCTCCTAATGTACGTAAATATTGAATTTTATACGTCTGGTAATGATGACATTCGTGTGAGGAAGCTAACAGCGGCCAAAAACCAACCACATATTTTTTAAGAATCACCCCGTAACAATTTTTATTTGATAGTGAGTTAAATACATATTCGTAATCAGAATCTGTTCCTGATTCCAATAATGTACTTAACTCAATATCGAAAAAAAGTAGTTACGACCTTTTTTCTTATAACGGCGGTATGACTATCCTGTTACTTATTAATATATTATGGCTGCAAAATTTCATGGTACTCTATTGCAATGAAAAATTCTTGAGAAAAAGAGTGAAATAGTTTCTAAGCACGAGTTCCTTACAATATACCTAATCTTCTAGTTACTTGTTTCAAAAATAAAAAGCTATTTTGTCTTTATAAAATCAGATATCCAAAAGTTCATTAATTACTATTAATCTTTACATATTTTAAAACAAAGTCGCTCCCGCTGTTTGTACGCTTAGATCTTTTAAACTACGCAACGGATTATAATGCAGTTTAGTTAGAGTGATTCAAGAAGAAGGTTTATATGTATTATGCATGCATATTATATGTAGTAGAGAACCTATATAATATCTATACAGCACCCGTGCGAAGCCAGGGCGGGTGGTTAGAACATAATAAAGTATTATTCATCTATACTTCATTCAAAATAAGATTAGAAAAACTTCCGAATTCTTTTTGCAGCTTATTCAACCGATTTTAAGCTCTATTCCGTTCTGATAAGGATGGTGTTGCAAAGCAAAATAATGTTTACAATAATAAATATATTCTGCATTCTGTTTTTGTCATGTCACCTTAGCAATAGAGCTCAACATCGTTTGAACAAACGGTAAATAGGGTGCGTTGAAATGTCTAATCTCATAGTAAATGGAGTATAAACAAATAATGTACCTAGTACCTATTTACACAGAGCCTTTGCATGGAGAAATAAATGACAAAAACATTCATCTCTCCCATAAAAGCAATAAAAAACAAACTCGAATTAATTTCCTTTCTCGGATTACTTCCTTCAAATTATTTTCAAAGTAAAGCAAAAAACCCTAGCCTTACTGTCTCAGTACAAATGACCGGCGCGTCCAAGCGATTGGCAACGCTGCGCAGGCGCAGATGACGGCGCGCTCCGAGACCACCCGGACTATAGACTTGTACCCACAGATGATGAAGCTGTTGATATTGTTTGATTTGATTGTAATTATGTAGAAAATTATAGTTTTAGTTCTAGCGGACAGACGTTGTACTGTTATCTTTGGCGTTTTTATGAAAACGACAACATCTTCCGGGTCCAATTTTATTTTTAAACCTTTCACGGACCCACTGACATATACACACAAAATTTCATACAAATTGGTCAAGCCGTTTAGGAGGCGTTAGGTGATAAACACACGTACAGAACAATTACATACATACATATAAAGAAGATATTTACATTACATCGACTTATTTACGAACAGCCAAAATATTGATCCTTGTTATTCCGAGTGCTTAAAATGCTTATACTTTGAACTCAAGGATCCTGTCCCGAAGTAAAGCCTTGTGATTACTTGTGAATATATCAAGCAATAGCCTGTTGCGAACTTATTTGTAGCAACTGATTTAATATGTCGGTCTACATGTAGCCACGAACCCTAAAGGACTGAATCTAATAATCAAATTCTGGGTATTTCTATTTCCCCCGTACCTACATTTCGTCAACTTATATGTTTCTTCAAATAAATTGTAATATAGATACGCACAGAATTTAAATTTAATAAATTACTCTGAATCGGGAATAATTAAAAGCTAAACTGTTAGCCGTAAATATCTACTATTACACAGTCGGCCACCGAAATATACCAACTCGTAATATCAAGTTGAAATTTCAACAAAATTAATTCACCGCCCCTTCGAATGGCAAACAAACACATCTCGTTATAACTATCCCTCATCACTGAGGGGTGGGTAGAGAGCTAAGTCCCTGAAAAATGTCAGCAATATTTTAGGTCGACATGCCGCCGGGCGAAGGGTGAAGGGTCACAAACAAGATTAAACAAGTTCCGATCTCATTTACAAATACGCATCTTGTGCCGGGAAACTGCACAGCTTTAATGGGTAAATGCTAATTAAATTGGAAATTGTTTCCTTAATCCGTATTCGGCAAAGCAAAAGGGTAAATTGCAAGCTTGGATTCTAATAGATATTTAAACCTGGATGATTGTCATCATCTTTTACGAATGAAAGTTAAGATGGTTTTTAGCAGCAAATTAACAGATTCTGGGTTACTTTCTGTGAACGACCAACTGTACTAGACTAAATAAAAGAGGTGATATCACATTTTTAAATATTTGTTTGTCATATTATTTTGTCTGCATGTGCATATTATATTTAAGTAACGAATTTAGGAGTAGGAGTTAGGTTATAAAATATTCCGTTTATAACCATCAATCTTTGGAAAATAACGAAATTAAAATAATAACATACGATAGTAAATCCTAATTTCATCGTGAATGATACATTTTATTGTACTTTCATGCGATTTTAGGCTCTCGCAAGACAAGAAATCAAATTCGAGCGTCTAATAAAAACAAAATATTTACCCGTCGAGGAGCCTTCTCCCCATTTATGGGGTAATAATAAAATAATAACAATAATGTGGCGGTGTGAGGGCGCGCCGCGTGCCACGCCAAGCTATGCACAAATCCAATTTTTAATAAACTCACTCTCTTAGCTCAAGAACGACGACTACGAATGTGGAAAAATGGGGACATTACGGATTTCTTAAGCCATTGTAAATAAGGCAAGTCTGAAATATTCGGCGGAATAATCACTAAAATGAAAAATATAGGCTCGGCGGCCTTTGCAATGTACCGTAAAACGGGGTGAATAAGGACTCAGGGGTAAATAGGGTCAAATCGAGGAATCTAGTTTCGAAGCCACAAAATAAAAAAACAAGAACTTCCAATTGCTACCTTTTTTTTCTTCTAAAAGTAGAATATATTATCTTCTAACTGGCAACACCGAAGCGTTGTGAAGTTAGTAAAAGGTATCAAAAATCTTCTTTCAAATAAGACTGTAGATGTGAGGTTGCGGTATTGTCCCTAAAGTTGACCGTTTTTGGAAATTCTAGTGTTTTTTTGACAACGTGTGGAGTTAGCCAACGATATAATATCTTTAAGAAGCTACACAAAAAGAGGAAAGTCTAGATTTTACATAGTTTTTGTTTGAAATCGTTTTCTTTAAAACCTCTGGGATTGTTTATTTTTTCGAGGTGAATAAATACGGTAACGGGGTGACAAGGGACGGCTAAGGTACAAATAGAGTCGCCTATACTTGGTAAATAGGGACATATGAAAGTTGATTAGGAACGGTAAAGTTTGAATAGGGTCAGGGCTGCTACAACATGAATTGAACATTTTATCGCATTGTTTTGCAGGATTTCACTTTTTATTAAAATAAGGCATTTTCATTTTATTTATTTTAAACTTATATACAAGCATGCGTACAAGGCGAACTAATGAGAAGTAATAAGAGATACATAGGTACGAACTTGTATGATTTAAAAAACAAGCCTACAAACAAATAATAAAAATACGTAGTGTGTTGAACTAACAATACCTATATGGGTCTTCGTTGTTTTATGCATTTTAATATTTTACATTTATAGGTTTCTATATTCTTTAAATTTCTTTACGCTTTTATTTTCAACTTAAAAAAACCTGGAGGTTCTAAATCGACTGTATGTTTTTTGTTTGGTTTGTATGTGGCGCTATTACTCCGTCATTATATATATATATATATATATATAAGTTATCCATAAGAGACCAATCAAGTGTAATTCGAACCTTTGAGTGTAACAACCTGTTAAGTAAAATATTTATGTTCTTTTATTTCAATAAAAGATTTTGGATTTATTGTATTATTTTTATTTCCAAAAATTTTTAATTTAATGAAGAAAATCAATATTTTAGCAGAAGGTAATTAGTTCTTTTTTTAAATAGGAAAGAGACAACCCTACTAGTTTTTCCCAAGTTACCCATGTCTCGTTCCAGGTCACCCCACTTCAAGCATGAATAGGGACAGCCTATATTTTTGTTAAAATATCTAAATTTTAACTAATTCTGGGGATATTTTTAACATTTACGAAAAGTATTAACTGCCGGAAACCCTTGGAAAGAGTTATCAATATTGCATTCGTCCTACAACATCGATTAATTTCAGTGACAAGTTCGATTTTGTCCCTATTCACCCCATTTTACGGTACCTCCTGAATATGTAGGTAGGTAGGTTCCTAGTTTGAGAAACAAAACTCCACTTGATATCCTATATTTACTTGGAAGTGGACAATATTAAATATATTAATATGATAATATGAATTTATAATGATAGCAAAAAGAAATTCTATGCAAAATGTATGACGCAATACTTATAGACTTGACTGTTGACCCTTGACGCTATGCACTTGCACGGTTGGAGACCAAATAAAGTCGTTGCGTGGTTTAGAGAAATATAGGAATTAAGGATTGACACTTAGCTGCAGAAAGACTGCTGCGCTGCGGTGTCCTTGCGTTTTTCCAATATATTCTTCCAACCAGTATAATAATATATCTACATATATGTATTTGCTTCCGATGGCTGGATACGGCGAGGTGCTGACCGGCTGTTGGCTGCAGCGCTGTGCTGACCAAATCCAGCTTGACTTTGGTATTTCGAAAATTTCCTTGCGATTTCAGTCCTCTCACGGTTGCCAACTATGTCTACTCTCAAGACACTGGAGCTTGATGCTCCAAAACGCACTGATTGATAACTATGCTGTGCTATGCTAATTTAATGATGGTACGTTCTATTAAAATAACTGATTGACGCTCGTCGCTATAAGAAGTGATCTTGTGACAAATATAAAAAATGTGAGGTAGGTCGCTCGCGGCGTAAAACAGTTTACCCGACAAAAAAAAAATAAAAAAAAAATCAAAATTCAAAAGTAATTTATACAAATTTGATTTGAACGTCAAATTTACAAGAGATAGCCCCCAAAACGCCCGCCCTTCACCACTTCCTATGTGTTATTGCTGGGAAGAAGAAGTGGCGCAACAAACTCCCCAGCAACACATCTGTCTGTAAGGTTTAAAGAACTGTTTATACAATATTAATAAAAAAAAAGTGTAATTATCATATTTAACATAGTTAATAATTGTAATAAATAATTTTGCCATCTGTTGGCTAGCACACAATAAAAGAAGCATCCATGTCCGGACTCAAGTTGCGGACGTAATTTCGTCAGGCGCTAACTCAATATAATACATTAGTAGGTAATCACATGTTTATGAAATAGAAGATGCTTTTTTTTATTAATATCCTAACATTTCCATCATATATCATACATTTTCCAAAACTATGAGTAAGTGTCCCGTTCATCTCTAACAGCGCTGCCACCCCAATTTCCCCTAACCAAAGCGAAGAGAAGAGACACTGTTTATATTACCAGTGGATTATTCGCATCGCAGCGCGCGCCATCCTTTTGCCATAAAAACTATTTTTTGCGTCCTCCCTACAGGGTCGGGACAAAACAATGACTATTCAGCCTCTGCCCTCAGAGGTCATGGAGTTCATTACTGTGAAGGTTGTATGGGGAAATAGATAGTCGTTGATGAATGAAGACATATCGACTTACTAATAGTAAAGGGAGAGAGTTCGGGTAATTACCCTTAGGTATGTTTTTCTCAGATATTTTGCACGTTTACCATGATTAGATTCTATAGGTTAGGTAGGTGCCTGAGTAAACTAATAGGTAAGTAAATTGGACGACATTAATAGCGCTACTCATATATATTCAGGGTTATTGAAATTAAAACCAGATTTCTTCACATATTGTGTAGGAGTCATAAGTCAAGGATCATGTGAAACTCCTCAAATAAGGTTTCTTAAACTGCTCAGGTTTTACAAAAAATGTCCTATGAAGATACAGAGAAATTACTAATTGTGCCAAAATAAATGTATCTATTAATAAGACTAATTATAAGAAGTTTATTTTTATTGAGATAATCATTTATGTTACACACTTTACACTTGTTTTGCACCTATTTGTATTTTTAAGATGCGTGATTATTTATATAAAATCTTCAGACTTATCGCCTGAAACACAGGACTACCTAGTTCAGGCAAATTACCTACCTGTTATGATTTGTGAATTTATGTTTGAGTAAGGTGCTATATTTATGTAAAAATTGTGGGAATATTTTTATGGAAATAAATTATTTGTATTTGTATTAAAACAATCCAGAAAATGTGTTATTACATCATGTTATTGGCTAACGTGGCGCGTGTCTCGGTGAAATTAAGTGAAATAAAATTCTTGCTGCAGCCGCGAGACGTCGACTGACAAGAGATGCAATCATAAAAAAATATCATAACATCGATAAAATACTGTTTAGAACTTAAGAAAACTTAATATTATAATTAATTGTCTAGCAGTAAATTTAAAAATCCAGCAGGAAGTGTCTTTTGCATAAGTCATGCCCAGGAATCAAAAAAATATATGCTTCTAAAGATATTTTGCACAGAGTTCAAACAGGACCCAAATAAAAATATCGATACCTACTACAATTTAAAATCTGTTAACATTATTTTTATAAATGTGGATTTTTTCTAACATTTTCTGTAGGTATATACAAAACAAACCTAAACCAAAGATTATCGATATTTCAACAGCCCATCACTAACAGACATACATCGTCGTTAGCTCAGCAGCGCACGCGAAATGCACATGTTTTTTTTTATTTTCGAGGAATGTTCGCGTCTTTAAAAGGCTGACACGAGACAAATTTTAACGGATTTTTTAAAACCTTAAAGTAATTACGAGATAACATAATAAATGACGGACCTACATTTAAAGAACGGTATTTGCATATTCGCACTTGAAATCTCGGAAACAGTGACAAGTTTATTTAATTCAGAATTAAATTAATTGTGCAGGACCGGTGACTTGTTATTCAGCGATTGCAATTAAGGGAGAGAAGGGGGGAAAGAATAAACTGGTTACCTACCTACTTAATATTGTATGAAGTAGGTACCTACCTATACTCTTATTTTTAAGTTAATTTGCTCTTTGTTCTGGTCGATCTCTTAATGCATCTTTTTAAGTGGTTTACAGATAAGTAGGCACACTACATGCAGATGAGCTAGCAAATTAACAGTCCTAGTTTGCGAATGTACAAACACTAGGAATAAAGTAAAGAACAATAAAGATCTATTGATTAGGAAATCATTGTTAAACGTGCAATCACAACACGATTTATTTTATTTATACTACCTAACCTATCTTATATAATCTTCTTCTCATCGTGTGGGTTGCAGGTTTTACTAACCTAACGAGCCCTAGGGTCAGAGTTATCTCAAACTTGACGGCCTCTGACATGACATGGAATTATAACAGCAACTACTATCAAGATAGCAACCTGGGACGACGGCTTGGTGTGGGTTTGGCTAGCCCGTCCCAGGAACGGGAGTATAACAAATCTACAACTTCCTGAGTCCTTGCTGCTTTTTGTGAAATTTGTCAAAATCCACAAAGCGACTTCGGCCCGACACGGGAATCGAACCCGAGATTCTGTTTACAGCAGTGCGTTATGATACCACTAGACCAACGAGGCAGTCAATAATAATAGGCTATGATAATTAATGTCATATTGCACAAAAAAATACTTCTCTAATTTTGTAAACAATCAACTTTATGAATGTCGTATTTAGGCAGCAATTTCGCGCACTCACCATTACCAGGGTTGCCAGCGAGAGCACCCAAATTACCCCCTATTACTGTCTTCCGCCCAGCCTGAATTTGCATAGATTTACTTAATCTGACCCATTGTTATTCCCGGTTTAACAACCAACGAGTAATTTAATTGTTATTATTATCTCAACCTTTTCGGGCGTTTTTAATTGTCCCTTTTAATTAAGGGCCTCTTGAAACGTCAAGAGTCGGAACATTGTTTGAGATTTTCGTTTAGATGCAGCCTAATGAACTTTCGGTGCTGATTAAGGACCATCAATTAATCTTACAGTATTTATTTTGGAAAAAATCAAGATTACCATTTATTAGACGTAAGTACATTACTTAAAATTATATTCTTTTACTGAATGAATTCATTTTTTTATACTTTTAGACGCCTTTATGCCACATACTACCTATTCAAGGTAGTATTTTGTCCCAAAATGAACAAAAGACGAATTCTAAGCGAAGTCTAGTTTTTATTCCAAATCCCCTGGCGTTGTCGCGATAACGAGTTGGCATCGTGCTTAATGTGTCAGTGTAGTGGGCCAACGGATAACTCCAGTTAGTTATGTCCTCCACTTGGCTCGCCCAACATCCTACTCGCTTACGTAAGCGGCGAAGCTTTGCTAGCTGATGCAGATTAAGCTGGATGCTTTTCAAATGCTCTTATAATTTTGCAGGTTTCTGTTAGCAACTTTTGCAGAATTACCTCCTTTTGGTCAACGTCAATTGACGAGTATACAGATTGGTGTTGTGTGGCTCACCTGTTAAAGATAGCTAATATTATGGTAGGTATCTTCTAGATTTAGTGCCACGAGGGCATATTGTCCTAGTTGTGATCCTACAAACTTTATGCATTTTAACTAAAAACGACGTAGATTTGATAAATTATTTCTAAAAGCTGCGGTGGTACCTATGTATATAAATTATGCTTCTTTATAACTTGCGTAGGGTATGAGCGGTGGTTTGCCGAATGTTGCCGGTCTGAAGTTAACTAATCGGCTAAGGGCATATTCGACCAAACTGGAATAAATTTTATTCTCGGCGTAGATTTCTAATTACTCGAGAATAAATCAATTTCACGTTTAACCAACTACAATTCGAGGAATAACGAGTCTATTCGGGAATAGTCCATATACCACCATTTTGCGTGGAATAAGAAGTTTATTCAAGGAAAAATAAAATGGCGTCCTGTTGACTTATGCTGTCATTTTAATTCACTGACATTTTTATTTTAATTTTTTAATTTATTTAAAGGGCTTTGTCGCTTGGCAGTTACTTTTCCACGCTATAATACGACAAATTAGAGTTGACATGAGTTATGCTACTGCACCCTCCCGTTTGTAGATCAATTTTTTTTGGCCGCGTATTACTATCGTTCACATTCACTTCGCTATTCATGAGTAGCTTATCCAAGTAAAGCTATACGCTAGATTGCATGGAAAAACGACTAATGATTTACTCAAGAATAAAATCGTGGTATATATTAATTTCCGCATAGTTATTCTTGTATAAATTCAGGTTTGGTCGAATCTACCCTAAGTAATGCATTATTTGTCTATTCCGCAGCCAAGCGGCTAACTTCAGACCATTATTGCATTCACAAAAGAAAACACTGGCTATAAAGTTTATATGGTATGTTTGTAAACTCGCCGAGTTGATGAAAAATGTAAGAAGGGCGTCATTTCTGCCTTGTCATACAAAATATAGAATAAAACAAGAACGTTATTAAAAACTTTTGTATACTATTATTGTACAATAATCACGACACATCAGACTTCACATCATACACACATTGTCGACATTATCTAACTTAACTCAACCTGAGGCCGCCTCGGTTCTCACTCAAATAGAATAAATAACATTAATTCAAGGCACTGTTTTAAACCTGACGCAAGTATGCCTTTACTTATATTTTCGTCACTAGTTACTCATATTACTAGCTCAACCATATCTTTATCTTAGTTTTTAATTGAATCATAAGCTATTATTGAAAAACAGTTAATTTTAACCTGAAATCTACATGTTACTAACGTAGTTATCGTTCGCTCTTTGTACTTATGACGTTAGAATAGGAGAACTTTGGTCGAAAACCTAAGATGTGGCTTAGAAATGGGTTGCGCCAAAGGCATACTTGTTTCTCAATGAAAGGCACTTCCCCGAGACTGCCTCACTAAAAGAAAATAGAAACAAATGATTAAATCTACACAAACTAATTGAATACAATTTAATCAAATTCGCATAATTTCCTAAAAACAGGCGTAAAATGTAATGTAATAACTAATCATGATTTTTATCACTATTTGCACTAAAATTGACAATACAAATATTTTTTAAGACAAAACAAATTGCAGTGAACTCTTATGATTACTAATTGTTTAGTAATTATGGCAATACATAGTTCCTTTGGCATCTTCATTAAGTATGCAATTTATTACTCAGATCACTCATAAAACTGTCTCTAGTATTTAACACTAATGGAATATCAGAATAATCTAAAAATACTAACATAAAAATAACAGTTTTGGCCTCTATGTGAGCTTAACTTCCAACCTTCAAGTGTCCAACTAACATTTTATTTAACTATGGCAACACTGGACTTATATCCACCACTTTGTTTATGAAAATATACATATTTTTTATTCAATTCGAAAAAGTAACGCTTTGATCATTCTTAATACAAAGCAAATTATTCAGTTCATTTAAGATGACATTGTGTCAACAACAATAACACCATTAATTTTTATTTTAGAAAAAAGATAGATAAAGCTATTCTATGTCGATAGCAATCCTTCTCTACTCAACAAAAGAATACAGGCTTTTAAAGTCTTTTTGATATTCTGAACACATGTTCACGCTGTTAGCTTGAAATGGCGGCAAACTTTAATCTCTAGTCAGTCATAGAGATACAAAATTAAAGAGCCTTTTTAATATATGGCAACACTTTCAAGGGTCCTCCTCTATATGAGCTCTATGCTTGCACCCCACTCTTTCGTCTTCTAGTCGAACGCTTCGTCTTCTCTTCAACCACATTATCCTCAGAATCATGGAGCACCTTCTTGCGCGACGACCTCCTTGGAGTGGCGGCGTCACTTTCAAGCGTCGTGTTCATACTCTTGCGCCGGCTCCTCGTCACAACTGGACTCCTGTCTTCAGCATCCTGCCTCACCAACTTGGACTTCCTTCTAGAATTTTCTTTATTCTCAACTTTTTCCAAGTCCATAGATGAAATTCCACTATCAGTTTGCAATTCATCAGGTCTCTGCTCGTTAATTTCGCTGTCAGGGGTGTGGTAGGACACGTCTTGTATGTCGGCGTCTGAGCGGTTGAACAGAACCATTTTAATGGACTTCCTGGTGGACTTCTTGGTGTCTGTGTTTGGGCCTTTGAGTATGCTGCGCCCCGGAGTTGCGTATAAGTTGATCGGCGTCATCGGGATTGGGGTTTGCTGCAAGATTCATCATTCAGTCAGTAAAAATCAATGAATATTCAAATAATAATCCTTACTTCCTTACTAATATTATAAATGCGAAAGTAACTCTGTCTGTCTGTCTGTTACGCTTTCACACCAAAACTACTGGACCGATATAAATGAAATTTGGTATAGAAATAGAATAGACCCTGAGAAACAACATAGACTACTTTTTACCCGGGTGTGCTAAGTAGTTCCCTCGGGATGCGGGTGAAACCGCGGGAAATAGCTAGTATTATTATAATGTTGTTTAGACTTACTGGTAGAAGAGAGAATCCATCACATTCCATATTCTTGCTAAACACAGAGGCACGCAACATCGCAAATGAGGTGGAATTCTGAAAAGACATTCGTCAAATTAGTACTTTTACGCATTTTCTTCCATATTTAATTTGACTTACGGCAATTTTCAATCACCTGTCCTTTTAAAGATTTACTTACTGAAAATAGATTTTTGACATTAGTAATGGATCTTATGTCAAAATTATATCTCTTGTAAGAAAATCTTTGATAGATTGGTTTTTGAAAACGGCTTTTAATAGACAAATTTCTAATCTTATTACATCTAGTATAGCTTTACTTTCAAAGTTTGTGCACAAACATACCCTGCTAGCTGATTTCTTAGCCTCGCTGGACAGCACCGCCTTCAGCAAGCTGTTCTTGCTGGCGGGAGTGCGCTGTGCCGGCGACTGCGCGGCCGGCGACCGCACCGGCGACCTCACGCTGAAGAAACCTGCCTCGAACGTCTTGCTGTCCTCGCCGGGGGGCTGCAGAGTCGCCGGCTTAGCTTCCTCTTGTTCCTTCTTGGCTTTTCTTGCAGCTGTGGGTTAGAAGATGTAATATTTTCTTAAATACTAGTTTAGTAGTTTCTTTTTTCAAGTAATTTAATGAAGAGAATAATATGATTAATGGCTCGTTTGTAATTAGTTACGTCAAGTAATTCGCTCAGGAAGTGAGTGAACCCACGGGAAACAGCAAGCTCACTCACATAGTTGCTTCCTTAATACATGCAATAACAATAATATTTTCTTGTTTTCTCACCAGCAATCATCTCCCTCAGTCGGCTAGGTCCGCCAGTGGGTTTGGCGGGTTTCTTCACGTTCGCGGTGGCTCTCACCACCTTCTTTTTGACCTCAACCGGCTGGTCCTCCACCCAGCCGCACAGACGCAAGTCTTCCAGCTTCTTAAAACGCATGTCTATGTTCTCAACCTATAAATGAAAAAAAAATACGATTTTCGTAGAGATATCGAATCACAGAGCAGTTCTTCAAAACTACAAATTAATTTCAGTGATGGTAGATCGAAAGTGAAATAGTGTGGTACCTGCATGAAGACCATGTCCCAGAAGCCCTGCAGGTCGGCGGGCGTGACGAGCGCGGCGCCGGGCTCCGGCCGGGCGCAGCGCTCCACCAGCGCCGCGAACTGCTGCAGCTTCTGCGACATCAGCAGCCGCGCCTGCCCCACCGCCGACAGCACCGCCTCCTGCACACAAAAGCATAGGCTTTAGGAAACTATGTAATCAATGTTTTGATTACCAAAGACAAGATTTTATTTTTATGTGTTGAATTTTTTGTAAACTCATGTATTAGTCACATTTTGTGACACATTAAATTTGTGCACCAGCTATAACTAATACATAGTTATAATTTACAGCAAAGTATAAATATTTCTATCTTTGAATACCTATAATTTATAATTTAAATTGTATGACCTGATACTTTAGAAAATTATGATGTCAGTTACAACATTCACAAGCCATGTTGCAAACTAAGTTTACCTGTGCTGACTCTGGCAATACAGTCTGTTCTGAGATCTTGTCCCATGCCTCACACATCTCAGTCATGCGCTTGATCTCCGAGGCCAGCTGTCGCCTGAAGTGGTCCACACTGTCTATGTTGCTGGCATCCTCATCCAGCAGACCTGTATTGTCAAATTGTTGTTATTAAAATAAGTTAAAATATATAATTTATATCTTTTTAAGCACTAATTGCATATTATAATGTAATGCAAAAATTGAAGACCAAAATGTTGTCATGCTATCTGAGACCACAGATCAAGTGTTTATGCTGGAATTGTTCATATTTATTCATTTAATTGGTTTAATTGGTATAGTTAGGCCATTCCAATTGAAGCCAAATTAAAAAAAACTCTAAAATTAAGTGTACTGATACATACCCTCATCAAGCTTCTTCTTCATCTCTTTCCTGGCGTTATCCTTGCCCCTCGACATGGTCACACACGGACTGATGTTCTTAGCCTCTTCTGCAATCTGCTCGGGACTCATAGGAACATCTTCCGAGGACTTGGGAGACCTCAGCCGCTCCTCAGAGCTAGATTCACTCCTAGGCACAGGTCTGTTAGGCGTATAACTATGTATAGATTTTCTTGGTGTTTTGTTGGTCACTTTAGGTGAACTCTGAGCCGGCAAAGACTTCCTCAATACCTTAGTAGTCAAGATTGGTGATGATTCTTTGATGGACTCTATTTCACTTGAAGAACTACTCTGTAGTGGTGGTGAAACCTGTGGTATATTATTTGTTTTTGCAAGTGGTTTTGTGACTTTTCCCTTAGTCGGTCTCTCTGCTTGCTTACGTACAGGTTTGGTGTCTACCACACTCTGCTTGGCAGTCTTAGATCTTGTCTGCTTGCCAGTTTCCTTCTCATTGGTTGGTAGCACAGGGTCAAAAGTTAAGTTTTGTTTTTTATCTTTCCTAGTCTTTGGTAGTGCCAAGTTTGGCAGTTTAGTCAATGTTTTTATCTCTGGTGGTCTAAATGCTGCATTTTTAGGTGCAAAGGACTGTGAGGCAGCCTTAGTATCCTTGGTTTCCTTAGGCTTGACACTAGTCCTAGCTGACTGGGACCGAGTCACCCTTCCAGAACTGCTTGGCATGGGCTTTGGGGGTGGAGGCGGGGGTACAAACTTGAGAGGTGCATGTGGCACTCCCGCTACAAATGGCTTCTTCTTCTGTGAAGCGGCTTCCTTTTTCTTTTTTTCCTTCTCCTCCTTCCATTTCTCCAGCTGCTGTCTCCTGTGCTCCACCTTTGACTGCACATTGGACACAGGACCTGGACTGTCGCATTTTGACAGGTTTCTCAAGTTGTCAAAGACAGACAGACGGCTGCTCTTCCTGTATTTAAGGTTGGACTCAAGCCTTTTCTTGACCTGAAATCCAATATTATTCTAATAAATTGGTTGAAAGCATTGTCTAATTAGAACAAAATGGTGCATTCATAAGGTACACTTTGCTTGTATGCTATGTAACAATAATGAATTATTAGAATGAGTTCTAGATATTGATATATTGAACAATGTGTTTAGTTCCCATGATATAAACCTAAATACATCTAGGTGATTTCTTATGGTACATTACATGACCCTCTAAGAATGAATCCAGTCAGTGAAAACTGCATCTTA
Organism: Pyrrhia umbra; assembly: GCA_963891755.1. Classification (NCBI taxonomy): domain Eukaryota; kingdom Metazoa; phylum Arthropoda; class Insecta; order Lepidoptera; family Noctuidae; genus Pyrrhia; species Pyrrhia umbra. The sequence goes on along the minus strand of OY982929.1, from coordinate 893,393 downwards.
AATGGACATAACATGAATAAATTACACTACCCTAACGCTAGTATTACACTCACAATACAAACAAAGTACAGCGATATGAATGCACCGTGGTATACCTACATTACGGGAGGATGCTACCTCATGCATGATGAGAACTAAACTTTATGATTTTTATACAAAATAGTAGAAACACACCCCGCCAGCTACGCTGCCAAACTGTGAGGGTTTGCTCTTGTGCTTCTTCTCATGGTTCTTCAGCAGCCTGCCGAAGTCGAAACTCTTCTCTGTAATAAATTGATAATAAAATTTATAATTAAAAAAATACAACGCTTGGTAAGTTCAAGTCAATCAACTGGTGATCTCAACGTAAAAGATGATTTTATTTTAAATATGCTGTTGTTGTTTATTAGCTGAATGACCTCTGCTAAATCAACATAAATATATTTATTCAATTGTAGCTTACCCATAGTACCTGAAAAAAAACTAAAAAGCGAAAATTTAAATAAATAACTGTCATCAACAACAAACTCAACAGATAAAACCACAGACAATTCCATAGACTAAAAAAGGATTACGAAATTAGTAAAATAGTGTTAAAAGCTGCGTCATAAAAAATCGACTAAAAATGCATCAAGTCTTGCACTTCAATTTGAGACCTTGAAATTATTCGAACTTGATTTAAAACTTGGAATGACATAATATTGTCTAGTGCGCAGTTTTTTTGTTGTTGTCAGAACTTTTAGAATCGGTTGAAATCAAATATAATAAATAATACCTTTCGTAATCTTACAACTTTACATAGCATTGAAGTTTGTAAAAAAAATAACTATTCGCTTGTTTTGCAAGGAAATCGAATAGTTTTAACCTTGAAATGATTAGATAATAGCAACATTCGGGAAATAAAATCTAATTATAAGGCAATACAGTTTCCGACTTCCGGCTGTCAGCTGATAGACTCCCTATTGCTTTCCCAAACCTATTTCGATTTTCGCAAAGAAAGAATACGTCAGGCACCATTCAACATGGGCTTGAAATACGCGATCAAAAGCTAGTTATAGCTGAAATATTGCTCTAATTGTAGCGTTATTGTTATTATAGTTTCCTTTTACATGTACGTTGTGTAACTTTATTAGTAGAAAATGGATACGTTCAACATAGGATACTTCGGTTATGGCGTTTGTTGATCATTAAAAAATTACGTTCAGTTGATAGTTTTTCTTTATATTTGATGTCAGCTTTTCGTTTGTGATCGTCTGTTTAGTTCGTGTTTACGTGTTTAATGTAAAAATGGTGAAGGAGAAGCCTAATTCGATTCGGATTTATGACGACGAGGGATTTAGACGTCGCGCGGCGTGTATCTGCGTTCGTTCTGACGCCGAAACAGAGGTTAGCGTTGTATTTCTGTTGTTTCCGTGTGGTTTGAGATGTGGACTGGTAGTAAAGTACGTGTGCTCGCTGTTGTGTTGTGTAGGTGCTCCTGGTGACATCGTCGCGACGTCCTGACAACTGGATCGTGCCTGGCGGCGGCGTCGAGCCCGAAGAGGAGCCCTCGGTCACCGCTATGCGCGAGGTGCTCGAGGAAGCCGGCGTCATCGGCAAGCTGGGCAGGTGTCTCGGGGTTTTCGAGGTAAGCATACGAGTAAACATGAAAATACGTCTTATTTACAAGACGAAGTGTCAAGCAGAATCTGGAAACCTAATGACAGTGTTTATTCAAATGCCAAATCACAGCTGTGACTGTATAAAGCTATAACATAGTCATCCTAGACTATTGTGGCACAGTGATGAAACATATGGTAATGAGATGAAAGGTCAATTTCTCAGTTATCCATTATGATATCGAAATTGAGACAGTATCAGCTACATCTAAGCACATTCATTGGTGCTTATTTGATAATTATATTCTAAACTGACTTGTACCTATTTAGAGGCAAAAATTATAAAAAGTATTTTCTGTTCAAGTCGAAACATACTCTCATTCTGTTTTCATATGTCATTTGAGCCTATAGCATAATTGACCACAAACGGTCAATAATGACCAAAAACGAATAATTCAAAAAAAACATTATCCCTGAGGTTTTTGACACAAGAAAGTATTTTATTAATAAATTTAACACTTGTGGGTATTTAACGTTAATATATTTTTTTTCTATTAGTAATTCATATTATGTTAGTTGTACTATATGAAGAAGAACTATGCCTTTGATCTAAATGTCCAACGAGAGACTCCTAAGATGCTCTTAGCCATAAGTAATTAGTATTATTGTCTGTATCTAAACCTAACTCACGGTAAACTACTTTATCATATAGGACTTGGTGCTATCCTTGTTGTGCACTAAGATAGAGTTTTTAAATTCCATGCCATAAGAGGAGGCATGTAGTTCATGCTGGCAAAACCATGAGAAAAGATAGTTGTTTGTTAAACATAGTTTGTATTTTCCACCAAAACTCTTGGATGCCTGAACCGGTTTAGACGCATATTGTTTGAGTCTTTGCATCATTCTGAGGATCATCAAAAAATAAACCTTATCTACAACCTCTTAGTTATGAAACTATTTCATAGAACAGGGGACTGAGATTTATTGTTATAACTTGTTGTGTTTAATTATTTTTTTTACTTATCTACCAAGGATAATGTTTGGTTACAAAATAGTAAAAAGAAAAATATTATCTACATCTCCAAAACATACTGCATACTTTGATATTAAAAATGGTCTCTGCACAGCCAAATGACTAATGTCAAAATGGCCAGGACTAGTCTGACATACTGTAGATACCTGTTTTAATTTTTATTAAAAAAAAACTACAAATACAAACAAAGACATGCCATAAATGGACTGAAAAACCATTGGATGAACCAATGGTAAAACTAAAATATTTCAAAATCCATTTAATGGTGCATTAGGTTTGTTTATTTTTGTTATTTAATCAAAATATGTAAGAATGGCGATAATCTGAATTCAGATCAAACCAACACAAATAGTTCTAAAGGTTTGGTGCTATGAAATATGATTTCTTTTATGAGCGAGTTGTATCATAATATATGTAGATATAACATATTTTTAATATGTAAATATATCAATGAATATAAATATCATATTTTTTGGCATATTTAGATTTAATGTCCTCCTGACCGAATTTAGATCCCGGCGGCCAATCTCAAAGAAGACCACCCATTTGGCCAGTATATACAATAGTGCAGGAACGAGTCACAGGTTCATTCTCTATTCACTCAGTCTTAAATTTAGAGGGATTCAGTCTAAGGACGGTTCGCCATGGTAAGAAAACGGTCACCCATCCATGGACTGGCCGCGAATAGGGCTGCATAACCTTGGCACCTTCAGCACGGCTGTAATGTTGCATTATCTACTCATTTCGGTTTATGATCATTTCAATGTATTGGTATTGATATGAAATATTTTGCCTCTGCCAATGTTACTTGGTGAAAGAAAAAACAAAAATAAAAATTGGTCGTAAGTAAAAAATCTGCACCAAACAGTGTTAAAGAATTTGCAAAAAAACAATACTGTAGATAAACATGTCTGAATATATTTCACAGTAAGTTCTGTGTCTGTTTATAAACATATTACACAATAGGCCATTAGGAGTGGAGCCAAAGAAAAAGTATTGTATCTAACTCATCCGAGGGTCGCACACAAATTATCGACTGTTAATAAACCTACTTTACTCGAATCTCGTTAGTTAGGCGGATATTTATGTAAGCATTGAATCACATTGTTGCGGTTTTCGTGCCCTACTCCCAAATGTGGTCAATTTAATGTTTCCCATGTATAAATAATGATAAATATCATCATATCAGCTGAAATGCGTACCTACTTCCTTGGAATATGCCTCTCCGTGGTGTAAACTATACCTACCTACTGAATTAAATTATGCTCAGTTACTTTGTAAACAAACAGACTCCTTTATTGATAACAGGAGCTACAGTACCCTCAAAATGCTAAGTTTATTTCATCGTCAATTAAAAGCGCCAGGTGCACACGATTGCATTCCATCGTATGCCCTTTGTAGAAAACTCTCCCCCGGTAATTTAATCCCATTAATCATAATGTTGTCTCGCTCCTTGCATCGGGTTTCTTGTCTCATCAGACGCCGCTAAAATCATTGTATCGCAATGTACAAAGGCTACTGTATCCAAGTCTTGCTAGCCAACTCTGATCGATCAATCAGCGTGCTAGCCGTAACCTCGAAGCCTATAAAATTCCGAGATTAAGTAGGCCATAACGGTTACATAGGCTTTAATAGTAAGCAACCACCCCTTTTGCCGTGTTTAATCATACTTTTCTTCAACCTTTGCTGTTCCAAATGGTTGGCAAGTACGCCTCCCGCGCCTCATTTTCATGTTCCTTACAATAGTCCTTCACCTAGACCGGATTCGGAGACGGCGCGAACAGTCTTGCAGGCACAGGTATCTTTCAAATAACCCGCAGCTTATTCAATTATCGTCAGCCCTATGCAGATAAAACATAGTCTGTATTACGCAGGAATGTTGCTTTCTATTTATGAAAAAACTGAAATCGGATCAGAATTTCCAGAGGTTTCCCAGTATCAGCGGGTGTCATTCCACTGCTAGACATAGGCCTCTCCCGCGGCTCGCTACTGAGCTCGATAGCTCTCCTCGAATCTTATCGCCCCACCTATCTTAAAGGCGCTCCACACTTCGTTTGCCGACAAGCGGTCTCCACTCAAGAACTAGTCTTCCCCAGCAGCAACTGCCATCGGCGGCATATTTTATGTAATCTAGAGATATAATACTTTTTAAACAGATGTCCACCCATTCTGACCTAGCCTTTCCACTTAAATCCATTGCCAAAATAGTGTACAGGTGAGATATGACTCCATGATAAAATAGATAAACATTGCAACCTGCCTATATCAATCTAATTTTGATAAACACTAATCCTATGTCCTTTTTGTGACGTATTTGTTATTCAAATACATTTTGGCATCGTGCTCATGGTATTGTAAATGATGTACCTACATAAATAGAAAGTGACCGACGATGACGTGTGTGTATTAACCATTAATCCGATATACACTATATTTATCCTAATCATGAATATCAAATCCCCGTGTCAGTTGCTTTCTACAATACATACTATACTTTCATTCATTCGTCTATATGTAAAAATGAATCCCTATTTCCCTTGGTCACGGCATCACGCGTGAACGGCTAGACCGATTTGTATGAAATTTAGTACGGAGATAGAGGAGACCCTGAAGAAGGTTTAAGGCTACTTTTTATCCGGGTGCATTAAGTAGTTCCTACAGGACGCGGGTGAAACCGCGGGCAACGGCGTATAAGATAATACACATCCTATGCAGATAGCATAGGTCTAAACAGAGGTCTCGGTTATGAAAAAGGCAGTCTTTACACGATGTCTAACGGACTTCGTGGTAAGACTGCTTTCTTGCTGGCTCTGTAGATTCACATTGACTCCCAGCTCTGATTAACCGGTAAGCATTCGTTAGCAAGGTGTTACAATACAAGCGTACATATTGTTCTAAATAATAATGCTTCATCATAACAGCATTGTAGCAGAACAACATTGTAGCAGAACTTTGCAATGAGGCAATCCCGGCGATTTATAAGGAAATGTTATGGCATTATTATGGTGAATCAGTAGGATATTGGCGAATATTAAAGTAATGAAATAATACAATATTTAAACGACACGTAGAATTTCCCTTCGACTCTTTACCTTCTAGTCTCAATTTTCCGGACTTTAGAAGTCTATAAATAGAAAATGCCAAGGTTTTCAAGTAAAAGTTGGATAATATATTCAGATACTTAGCTATTCAAACAAAATACGGCATGGAAGCGGATGACTAATTCTCAGACAGAACCGTAAAAACTGTACTTTACTATCAAATATACTATATTTGTCTCAGAATTTGTCATAATCGGTTCGCGTGTATTTTAAGTCCCTTTCTAAATCCAATGAATGTATTTCAAGGCCTATCTGACTCAGGATTTGGACCTACCTATCTAGATTACCAGAATAAAGTTACTTTTATTACGTAAAAAAACTTAAAAATACGCTATCAGGGAATCACTGCCGGGGTTGCGGGACGTTCGAAAGAGATACCGCGCCCCCGGAATACAAAGGGCTGAGGAAGGAACTTGAATGGGTTTTGGTCAGTAAGAGTCTGACACTCCCACGGCGAGAGGGGTCATTTGATGATTACCCATCCGAAAAATTTAAATAAAAAAAAGGGAATCACGATTCTGTGATCAAAATATGTTTGCGTTTAATTTATTTACCCCATAAAAATGCCGTACGTTTTTAGTTCGGCTGCATCCGACTAGACCCGAAGCTGACCCCAACATAGTTGGATAAGGCTAGGTAGATGATGACTGCGTCTATACTTTATCTCTATCATCATAACCATTGTTTCTCAATAGCTCTTGCCGTGGTGTACGGGCCAGGGTAACGCAGGACAAAATTTTAGTATCGCCATTCGTATTCTCTCCGGGCATCCTATAAAATGCTATCAAATATCCACTATACAAATTACTAATTGCTAATTTGTAAGCGGTGAGCTAAACCGCATTGTTTATTTTACTTCGCATCATTACGGAAATGATTAACACAATGAAAAGTTCCAATTATAGATAAGAATGTTTATGACCGTCCAAAGACAATGTGCGCAACATTGGCCGAGCTTTATCAACTTTATCCCTTGACTAACTGTCTATGAATATCCCTGAGATAAGACTTGTTATTTACATTGTAGCGTTCGACCGTTAATTCACCTTCGATATTATGGCAGTCGTTTTCAATTCTTACTTCCACATTACCTGAGTAAAATCGGTTAAAGTACTTCCTACCTATATTTAATAGATTCATGTTTACTGTTGATTAATCCCTGCCTGCAACTATCTCAGCTCATGAAATGTAGTTTAAGCTAGACTCGTGCTTCCTGACACCCTATTTTCTCTAATCGGCGGAGGCATTCAAGTAACAATGCTAATGAATAGCTCATTCGCGAATAAGAATAACATCGGCCGCGTCCCGCACGGATTATTTATACAATAAAGCTCATGATTTAACTCATCCAAGTGAACTCCTGACTTACTTATCACACATTAACTAGCGTCTTAATTACGTAAGCAATTACTTTGTCATAAAATTAATTAAGATCGCTTGATTGGTTATATTTACGTCATGCCGCAGTTCTATTGTTTACAAACTAGATTTGTTCGATATCAAGTACCTAGAGCTGTTTTTGTAGCACTTTGATCAAACAGGTTTCATTACACGGGAACTAATAAGCGCGGTGACGTCATTTGATCCCCGACAATCGCTGTGCAAAGCTACCTGTGTGTAAAGTTACATTGGCTGGGCCTATGTCAAACATTGCCAGGGCCGCGCAGTGTGGGGGATCATGTTCTGCGGTCGTGGCCGACGCTTTGTTCACTAAAATCGTACATAAAAGTCTTGTTATCTTTGTGAACTCTTTGAACCGAACGTGTTATGTGCGAATGAATGACTCGTTTAAATCTGAATTGTATTGCCAAGATTTCTAAGCTTGTCTCGGGTGTCTGACCTATTCGAAAACCGTTCCTAAGATCATTCAGTTTCTTGGAACACAGAATGTAATTATCAAAAGTTGTTAATTTTAATTTCCAGAACCGAGAGCACAAACACCGAACAGAAGTGTACGTGATGACGGTGACCCAGGAGCTGGCGGAGTGGGAGGACTCGCGGCTGATGGGGCGCAAGCGGCAGTGGTTCTCGATAGACGACGCGCTGGCGCAGCTGGCGCTGCACAAGCCCATCCAGCGCCACTACATCCAGCAGCTGCGGCGCTCCAAACAGAACAAGCCCGACGACCCCGGCAGCTAAGCAGCGCCGCCGCCTAGGTTAAGTCAGCCCGGAACTGAATCGAGCCGCGTGAGCGCGCTGCGTCGCGTTGGGCTTCATAACGACGGCACAGCCACAACACGTATAACATCTCCTTTTTTCTATTTTTACGTATATTTTTATACTACAATGGAATAAATGTTAATTTTATTTTGTTAGCATTAAAACGAAAAGACATACAAGCTCTATTTTTTATTTAAATTAATCTGGTTTTTATAGTCCTCATGAAATGTTTAGTTTTAAAATAAAATTTTATATTGCTCTTCTGTAAAGTTTTTGTTTGGTGGACGGTGGTTACCCAAATATTTACCTTGCGAAGCGGCGCACACTCAGAACCGACGTATTTTCTAAACTTTAAAAAGGAGTTGGAAGCTAAATTAGGGCTAAATGACACAACCTTTCTTTATGAAAATCATTGATTTATTCATTTGACACAAATATTCCTATGCTGCCTTGTTATTACATTCTGGCGATGCTGGCTAGGAACACCCAGACGCTGACGACATTGTTGGGGTAGGCGCACACCTCGACGCCTAGCGCGAACTCCACGTTAGGGTCGTCCGTCAGGTGCAGACCGGTAGACTTAACGGCTGATATCACGGACTTGCTGTTCACATATGACATGTTCAGGGGGAACCCAAATATCTGAAAACATAAGAGTTAAAACGTGTATTTTAAAACACAAAAGTTCCAAAGGGGGTTCTCATATTCTTTGTCTATATCTTACCTTAAATGTAACCATTAAGTGTTTCAGTTTCTGGCTGAATGCCGGCTTGGGTCCCGTCGGGGTGAAGACCCAATACTCCCATTGTAGCAGCATATCACGTAACAGCGTACTGCAGTACCTGATAATTGGGCGCAAATAATATATTAAAACTTCAAAACCGAAAAACGCCGATGACCCGAAATGAAACCCAGAAGAACACGGTAAATTGTTTTCCCTTTTATTAGAGGATAAAATCCTATTTTATTAGTAGTATCCTAGCACACTGGCAATAATAAATCAGGGTCAGACAGTTATAAAACGGAAAATGAATCTAGGAAAAAAGGCCTGACCTAAAATGGAAGAACTCCCAAACCCGACCAGAACCCAGTAGACGTATTCAAACGTCATTGTGAAAAGACCAATGCCCTCTTAAACTCAACGTCATCCACGCCCCGTCAACTCCTCCACTAGTCTCATCCATGTTCGACCCACCATGGCAATATAATGACTCCCACTGAATGATTAAACTCCTCGCCTGTTCCAAATAGTCTTCATGTGTGATCGCCACTTCTGTACCTTGAGCTTGATCTTGTTCTCCAGAGCCACCCTCAGCCCCTCCACACTCGGTGGGGGGGAGTAGAGCGCGTTGTCTGTGACCACCGGTTGTTTCATCACAAAGACAGTTTTGTCAAACACCTGATGTGAGAAGTTGGAAATTAAGATTAGGGTCTTACGGTCGTTAGCTGCTATTTTATCAAAGCATTGTTGGGTCTTGTTGTCGTTCAATCTATAATTTAAACTATACTTACAGCTTGCCAATCAGAAGATCTGGAGAAATCAAACGCCATATTCTCACAATCTTGAGACGCTTGGACGTTGACCCATATCTAAAAATTTAGAACTTTGATTCTTCTGCTCGCTCAGAAAAAGTTATATATATATTGCTTAGGCTCTACTTACATTTTCGTTATCAAACACATAATCAACAGTCTTTAAAGGACAGCCGACATCTCTGAGCTCGTGTCGTTCCCCACTGCTTGCGTCACATACATACCAAGTGTACCCGTCACTCTTGTTCAAAAACCCTCTGCTTCTAAAAAGCTGGTCGTTTTCAAGGACTATCCTTCGCGTGGTCAGATCATATTTTATGAGGACGAAGCTGCTGTGGCCTCGGGGGAGTCCCAGACCAATGGCCACCCAGCACTTGATGCCGAGGTAGATGAAGTAGCTCGCTAGAAGGATGGTGTGATCTAAGGGGGAGCCGTGAAGTACTTTAAGCAGTTCCTGTAGTCAACAAAATTTAATATTATATTGCTTCTGTATTGAAACCACCTGTAGATTCCAGAAGCAAACAATACTTACAAGTCCCAATAAGGTGACAGCATGAGTCTCCGTCACTTCATAGCTGGGGATCAAAGACACGTATCGAATACACGCATTTATCATCTTGGACAGATTGTCTCCCTCACGGGCGCTGTACATCGACTCCCTCTCCTCCTGACTTACTCCATCAACATCCAGCTCTTTTCTCCTCCCACTCGAAGACGAGCTTTTCGAAAACCCAGAAGACTTTGAAATAGCGGAGTCTCCTCTCGGATTCTTAGGAATGAAGTCCCTCTCAGGCAAAGGTATTGGCTGTAAAAACTGCGTGACGCATTTGTTCCTACCCGCGCTATCTATAAAAGTCAACGAAATATTTCTCATCGGAAATTCATTTGTGTATTCAGTTACAAAATTGTTCAAATGTTTGATCAAATAATCGTCTTCTATTGAGCTTGGTAACGGCTGGTTGTAAGCGTGCAATCCTCCCAAATGCGATAGGCTGGTCGTTATTTCTAATGTTATGAACGCGGTGTGCTTTTTCATGAGTTGGGTTATTTCTGGGATTAGCGATGTTGACTCCTTCGTTTGGTGGGTTTCGTAACCAAACAAGAGTGGCGGGCTCGTGATCTTGAATGTGCCCCGGAGCTGGAAACGTGATCGTAGTATTAATATCAGTTTACAGTTATGTCAATATTTGAGCGAATACAAATTGTATTTAGTTGGATAATTTGGCAACTTGCACATGCTCTAATCATCCAGTTGGCATCCTATCTATGTAAACGCGATAGTTACTACTAGACGCAAAACAGAGTTGAGCCAATACTAAATAAGTAATGTGAGAATCTCTCGATTTAGAGGTATCTAGTGTGTATCTTAAAATTATCGTAGTTTTTATTTTTTATCGGATTTCGTTTGAATTTGTGATCATACAATAAAGTTGAAATATCACACCCGACAAATGACTGTGTTCATTTTAATGTATTGACTTCTCTGATTATCACGTCCGTGCAGTGCCTACGCAGTACTAATCCGATGCACTCATGTCAGTCGTGCTAATGGTACGTCAGCGCGCCACGCCCATCGCGCCAGTTGGCGTCACCGTCGAATGTGCGTTGCCAGGACGTTACTCTCAATTAGACTGGATTGAGTATGAATCACACCGCTTCCTCGCGACACTCGCTACTCAACAACAATCTGTACCTAACTATATTTGAATGGACACACCTCTCGGGTTGCTTTTATTAAACAATTGAATCCTAAATATACGAGCAGTTTGTTGAGACAGGCATTTTAAAACTTCGTAAGGTCTATTAATAAAACCAACCGTTAAAGCATGTGTGTCTTACAGCATTTTTTATGTGATTTTGTCACAACTACTTAGTCGAAATAAAGGATATTGACTTCCTCCTACAGATTAAGGTCCTTAATACTTACTGTACCCAGACTCAACACCGCATACAGCGGTACCTCCAGGGTTCCGAGCCATTTGTTATAGTAGCGATAGTGAACAGTCTTGTTGGAGTGCTCCTCTTCGGAGAACCCTTCCACTATGTTCGCTTTATACTCGTCGTAGATGTTGATGTGGACGGATGACAGAGGCTCCAGTCTGTAAATGATGTAGACCGTTTCAAATTGACTTATCAGCTTTTGCCGGTCTGACCTTCAAGCAACCATATTTTTCGTGGATACAATCGAAATTAAGTCATTTTAGACAGCAGACCCATGGCATCCGTAGGTGTGTGAACGACTCCGTTCAACAGTCACTAATATACCTACCATAAGTAGTGGTAAAAGCATTACTAGAAGAATCAAAATACCATCCCTACTAACTTGGTGATAATTTTGAGCGTGTGATTCCAAGACGGGTGGCATCCGATCGCGGTGACGGTCTGAGCTGACGCGCCTCTGTAGTTTACCCGAACGAATGGCCTTAGTGGTCTCACTTTAAAACCTGTAACCAAAAGGTGTTAAGCAAAAGGCAAAACAGAGTTAGTTTAAAATAAACACAAACCTTGAAATGGAAGTATTGTTGTCAAAATTTCTCCACAAGAAATGAAAAAGTAGCATTGTATCATATATTCGTTTGTGAAGTCCTTGCCTGCAATCTTCTCATCATCTTCAGCTGCCTCGTCGAGTACGGCAGAAGTCCGGTCGAGCAGATTGAAAGCCCTGATTACAGTCACGTGAATCTCCTGTTCTTTGCCTATAGAGTCCTTCAAGATCTGCTGTTTAGTAGAGTTGGATGCCGACGCAAGAACCCCTACGTTAGATTGATTGAAAAATAGACTTCTGTAATCAAGAGTTATGACATGAAGCTAGACATGTAATGGCGCTCGACAAAATTCATTACGTAGTACCAAATTTAATTTCGGATATTCTAAAAGACCCGCTAAAACTTTATTTATACAGACCTTAAACTTAAATTGAACTCCCTAACCACATCTTTATGCGTCTTCTGAAGTAAATACTCATTTAGATTTCTTAACATATTTTTGTTCAACTTCTGAACATATTTCGCTCCAATAAACCTTTGCAACTCGATAGGATCCATTTCCATTTCCCTATTATTGAGATAATCCATGTCGAATTCTTTGTCATTGGTCTTTTGAAGACAGTTCAATTGGTCTGTTGTTATTTGACTTGCGTGAAGAGGAACCAGTTTCTTGTCTATATTAGTAAATCCTCCAATATTCCTCAAATGAAGCAACTTCAACCGTATTATCTCAGGATTATTTTCTTCTAGAGGAAAGGTATCGTCATCTAGAACTTCCATTTTGCTTAGTTTACTTAATGTCTCTATCATGCTTTCATCAGTTATATCTTGTTCATATACTTTACTGATCACATCAAGTAACACATCTAAATTCGGTTTATCGATGCCGTGTAACAGCCTTTTAATCTTCCTTCCTATTTCCATTGAAGATTTAACAGCTTCAGATTGATTCGGCTCTAGTTTATCATTCCAACCAACTTTTATGTTTATTTCGAATTTAGTATATAACTTTCCTTTAAACAAATTGCTACTTTTCAGTCTTACTTTATTTGCGTGAGCTATTTCTTTAATACTAACACCACTTCCAACATATTTTGAATTCGGTTCAACAATTTCTTCACAGATAAAGTTTTCAGCCACAAAATCAGCGTTGCCGTTCGTTTTTCTTACTTCTAGTAAATTAATTTTAAAATCTGAAACTTTTGTGCCATTTTCAAGTAAAACTATTCTTATGGTTTTATTATTTGCTAGAATCTGAACAGAAAAACTCTCAATAAATTCCGAACTAAACATATCATCACTAGAATAATTTTCAGATTCGCATACAAAAACATCATCCACATAGATCAGAAAGTTATAATTATTTTTCGGAAAGCGAAGGCCTTGCTGTCCAAACTCTGTTAAAATATTTTCGTCTTTATTCAAAAACAGTTCTAATCGATCTTTAGTTAAAGCCGTATTAAGAAACGCTTCAACTTTACTTTTTATTTTCTCTTCGTCAAAATGTAATTTCGGCTTAACAAGTTTTTTATCAGGATGTGTCTTTTGCTCGTTTTTAGCTTCTTTATATTCCAAGTAGCTCGTCACGAAGTCATATTCAATTTGGTCAAGCATATCTGTGTATTCTATGTTAAATGTATCATTCCATTCCTTCTCGAATTCAGTTTGATCTAAAACTTTTTTCTTTAACTCCAAAATGTAAGGTGTGTCAATACATTCACGTCTCTCTCTCAACATTTCTACATCTGACCATAATGATATTACTTTATGAGTAATTTCTTTTTTAGATTTGAGTGTGTCTTTATATCTTTCTTTAAGCTTGATTAACTTTTCTGTGTATTTTCTCAACGTTTTATCGAATCGTATATCGTCTTTTTTACTGGGACTAACTTTCAATAGATCTTTCTGAAGATTATCCTTTGTATCTCTATTGACTTTGATGTCTTTTGCGAGTTCCTTTAGAAGTCTCTGAACATAATTATATTCGTTGTAATATTCTACAACTTTGACACAGAGTAGTTTTTCTAATGTGAAGGAATGATGATGTTTGGATGTTATATTTTTGATAGTAATATCTAAAAACTTTATGGAGACATCTTTATCCCGATCATTGTTATTGGCTACTATATCATTAAACGTACATGGATCAACATATTCCACTGCAATTAAAGAGTTGTCAGTCACGGCATTTTCGAGAATCCTCGGAAATATAGGGCTCAAATTAGCAGTTTTTGTTTGATGGGTCCACCTAAAATTTATAAAAATTAAACAACTGCCTTCAATATACCATATATTTGCAAAGATATAAATTAGGGGACACCAGGGTAATTGACATGAGGAAAAATTGCAAACTCACCCGTTTTCTGCATCAACAAAAAATGTTTTAGATTTCTGAAATATAGAGAATTTAGAATCAGTTCGCAAATAACTGTTCTGACGCTCTTTAGAAACATCCACCAAAGATACAACATTAGCAGTCACAGGCGCAACAGACGCAGCTATCTCTGAACTTATCAAGTCCATTAAATTAGACTGCCTATCTTTTTTCTTGGCCTTTTTCTTTTTGAAATGTTTTTTCGGTTCCGTTTTAACATCTAACTGTGTAAAAAACTCATATTCATTCAAATGCTTCGGAGATTGTTTTGAAGAAAATGAAGTTTCAATATCATCTAGTGTTGTGTCTTGTTTTATCTCGTGATACTCTTGGATATCATTTTCAAGTGAATCGTCAACAGTAAAAGTACTTAATTCTATATTTTCATTCATAATCGCTTATTATTGGAGTACGTACTATCACGGCAATATCGTTGTTTGTTGTGTTGTTACCGCCATTCGTTGGCATAGCAACGTACGAGTACTTTATGGTATTTTGTCTTTTGAATTTTACATTTCTAGTTTTAATTGAGGTATAGGTAGGAACATTTTTGTCTTCATACTTGCAACAGCGATATTTAAGACTAACTGTTTCCCGCGGTTTCACCCGCATCCCGAGGGAACTACTTAGCGCACCCGGGTAAAAAGTAGCCTATGTTGTTCCTCAGGGTCTATTCTATCTCTGTACCAAATTTCATTTATATCGGTCCAGTAGTTTTGGCGTGAAAGCGTAACAGACAGACAGACAGAGTTACTTTCGCATTTATAATATTAGTAAGGATTTAATTGTCTTGACAGGACCTGTTGTTAAATTAAAAAAAACATTGGACCTAGAATTGAACCCAGTGGGATCCTGTTCAAACTGCATTCATGTGTACACAACTAAAAACATGCCTTTTCTCAGACGTCGATAGAATGACAAAATATACGGTTAATTAAAAGATGAATTGTGTTAATTAAAGTTAAATAACACCCAATCTTTATTGTTTTGGTTATATAGAATACAGGCATGGACATCATAGCAAGCATTACCTAGTGTATTACATTTGCACATTAGGTTTTTAAAAGGAACCTACGAACTTACCGATAAATTAATACATTATCACATCAGGAAACAATAGCTTTGAAGTAACAAAGCTAAGCTTAGAGCTCTTGTGCATTCCTGACAAAATATTTGTTTATGTAATAGACTTAAGCCAATAGCCGCTAAGTCAGGTCGAAGTACTTTATCTGTATCACTCACCAATGTCATAAAATATGTCAATGTCATTATATTCATTGTCACTGTCACTGTTTCACAACAAAGACGAAAGTTTTGTGAATTTAATGTTACGAAAGTTTATTATGGTCAAAACATGGCACGATTTTGTTTAAAAGACAGTGACGAGTACTGCTTGGCTCTATCAGACCAGCCAAAGCGTTTCGACGCTGATAGTCCAGTTACAAATGTATTTTTCGACGACAGTAATGGACAGGTAACTGAATACCTATGTATTAAATTGTCGTGATTTTAATTTTAATATCTAATCAACCCAATTCAATTCAAATAAACTTGAATTTAGAATTGATTGGCTGTCTAGTTTATCTCACTATAATATTTCAAGCAATTAAACTTGTCCAAACCTTTTTAGAGTATGTTTTGTTATGACAAATACCTCACCTTTTTTTGTACTTTTAGGTTTTTACAGTTAGATCTGGGGGCGTTACAGGCGTCACGGTCAATGCCATGGATGAATCAAAATCCACTTCATTTCGAATGGAGGACCGAGGGCCAATTATATCAATAAAATTTTCACCAGATCTCAAAATACTGGCAATACAAAGGAACCACGACACTCAGAATGCTACCGTAGAGTTCGTGAACTTTAAGGACTTGGCTCCGACAAATGTTGAATACTCCCATACATGTAAATGGAAGAATGCAAAAATACTGGGATTTGTATGGCCTAAAGTGAATGAGATTACATTTATTACAGACCATGGTATTGAATTGCTACAAGTTTTGCCTGACAAGAAACAATTAAAGAGTTTAAAAAACACTTCTTTCAGGTACTACCTCAATTTACCATATGAGCCAAAAATATTGAAATTAAAGTGGTATTTAAGAAAATTGTAAATTGATGATGCTACAATATACAATATTATGCTACTAGCTAGTCTACTGTTTTCCTATATGAAACTATATGTGATATGTAAATGTAAACTATTTACAAAGGCATAGTGGCAGTTCAAACAAGATATTCAACAAACTAAATCTTTTTTATTGTTAAGAACCTACATTTAAAAGTAGAATAACTGAATTACAATATCTATAACATACACTTTGAAGTAATAAAACTTCTGCATGAAGATTTGGTAACTTGTAATACAATCAGCAAAAACATCTAAAATTTTCCTCTTACATTTCCAGCTTATGTGTCAATTATATTCCAGTCCAGATCAATACTTCTCATTCCCAGCTGTGCGTGGTTCTCCTGGTGCTCACAGAGCAACATAGTGCTGCTGGCCGGCAACAACGGAGTGCTGCTGCAGCCCTTCTCACTCAACAATTCCACCATCACTAAACTGCAGAAGTTGGAACGTAAGAAAGAAACAAAATAAATTCATTTGTCTTCCTATAAACAGTAGAAGCTAGTATAGTCACCCAGAGTGACTGTAGTATTTAATTAAAAAAGAAAAAAAAACTAACAGCTATTTCTTAATTTCTATATCTATGCTGTTCACACTTCAACACTTTCTTTGTGATGCTGTAGAGATACTTTTCTAATGTCACACGGGCACTTCCTGTATATGCTGTATGTATGGCATTGAAGTATAAGCCTAGCTTTGTTGTAGTTTATTACGAAAGATGTAAACAAAGTTGTAACCTATTTTGTTCTAATTCTGCCACGTAAATTAACAAAATGGCGTAAGGGATTCATCATTTAATGCCATTTTATTTATCTATGTGGCAAAATTAGAACAAAGTAGGTTATGATTCTGTTTATATTTTTCGTAGAATCATTTGTTACAGACTATAGTATTAATAAAAACATAATTATCGCTTATAATGTTGTAGTGGAGGCGACGAAGCCGGTCGTGGAGCGCGATGTATTTATCTTGCGGCTGTGCGACGCGACCTGGTGCGCGGTCTTCAGGCACGGCCACTCGGCCACCGTCACCGCTCCCGGACCCACTGAGGTACTCACTTTGCTATGCCAATCGATATAAATCTTACTACCTGTAAGCATAATCAATATTTTATCTACAACTCAAATTTTTACGCTTTATATGACCACACGCTCTTGTTTCGCAACAACTACGAAACCTCTTGTTTCTGAGACCAAAATAATGACTTATATCTAAGTAATGTCGAAATATGCATGTAAGAAAGTGTATAATAATAATTAACTTAGAGACTCAAACTTGATTTTTTAAAATTAATTTCGCTTTTTAATAGGGAATAATACGCAAAACTTGATGCAGATGGCGCCACTAGCACACACAGCAAACAAAACTCCATGATGCATCAAATAATTCGGAAAACGTATAAAATGATAAGTTTATTTGACTGTTGCGTAGGTGTGGCTGATGCCGATCACCGGCCCCACGGGCTTCCACAGCACGCACGTGCTGAAGACCGGGCTGGTCGGCAGGTTCGCCGTCAACGTGGTCGACGATCTCATCGTGGTCCACCATCAGGTAACTATATACACCTAGTACAACATGTTAGTTTAACTAACACCCGTCTTCAACAAGAAAATGTTCCTTCTGTGGTATTCATTTTTGGGGTAGCGTAAGTAACTAAGATGCATGATATAAACATACATACAAATAATATGGCAAAGCTTGAAAACCATTCCTGTTGGCTTTGCCATAGTTGAACAAAGAGAAAGAGACACTTAAACACATCCATATAAAATAACCATTAAACTCATTTAAAAACCCATAGAAGATGTTCTTACTCCGATGCACGGTTAAACTATTTTCGACACGTTCAATAACTAACGGAAAATTATTTACCTGTTAATTCGTCAATTTTTTATGTTAAAATTACTTTTAAGAGTTTTCTCTGGTCTTCATCATCTGCCTAGAACAAGGTCCATGATCATAAATTAGAAGGAATAGTCATTGTTAATTTGAGAAAAGAAACTGCATATTATCAGCTATGCCGCAGCTAACAATATCTAAATTTCAGTTAGGACTAATTAATATTATTATTTTTTTATTCCAGGCGAGCCAATCGTCGCAGGTGTTCGACATAATGGAGGAGTCGAAGCCGGAGAACAACTGCGTGATCCACATCCCCGTGGTGCCGGGCGTCAGCATGAAGCCGGCGCGAGTCGGCGACCTGCACTGTCCCATGTGTATCCTTTACAACTAATGCACTGAGATGTATGAACTAACAGTACCAGCAAATTTTTGATTTCAAGGAATCTGGAAAAAAAATCAAAGTCGCTGTCATTACATTTATTGTCAGTGGCAGCACTGAAATATTTACTAAATAATTTAGGCATTAAATAAGGTACAATAAAATACAAACATGTTGTCACCTATATTCGCCAATTTGATTTTTAAACTCATACACAAATACAGAACTTTTAAGCAGACCATACATGCTAGGGTGTACCTGACAGGTTACCAGTTGAATTGGCCTGCTTTATACGTAGTTAATGACAGAACAAAAACACGCCAGTAACCTAAAACAGTTTAGAGACGTGGGACATTTTCCTTGACGGTAGCACAGACTCGGACACGTGGGTGGTGTTCCAGCCGGACTACATCATCGACGCGCGGCTGGGCTGTCTGTGGCGAGTGCACCTCGTGCCCTCCGGCCTGGCGCACTCGGTAATATACAACGAGCTTGTATGAATTAGAGATTAATCTACCAACAAGTATTTGAGGACAGCTCAAATGAACTCGATGTGACTGTCTGTGTTTTGTTGATTTTATTTTAATTTTTTTCTAAACTGCTTCAAGTGTAAGGATAAAAACTGATAAAAGGCTAAACTGCTTTAGATTATTTTTTTATGGAGCTTAAACCCTGGGAAAAGTTACAGGTCGGAGGATACTTTTATCCGGGTAGATAAGTATTTTATCCAAGTAGTTTTGTCAGGACGCGTATGAAACTGAGGTCTGGAACAAATATGAGACTCACTAAATAATAATACTCTTCGCTCAGGTCCCAAAAGACGAGATAGCGAAGATAGTGGCAGTCCTGCTGCGGCGCACGGACGGGCGGGACACCATCTACCGCCTGCTCAACCAGCTCGTCACGCAGGCCGGCACCTACCTCGTGCAGCTGTCGCAGGTCTTCGACGAGATCCACTCCGTCTACAGGTCAGAACAGCAGACAGCAGGACTGTTGGATTGATTTCACATTGTAAATCGGATGCTGTTATCATTTTGATGATGTGCCCCTAGACCGAATTTTGGAAGACTTGCATGACTTTACCCGTCTTACTTATAAAAAACCTGTAATCTGAAGTTTAACCATTTCTCATCTAATCCTTACTTAACATCGCAATCCAGGATTAAGCTACTAACTTAATTTCGGATTAACGCTAAACAATGATTGGGAGAAAGATGATTGATGACGTGAGATTTTTGCTAATCTGTTGCTAAGCAGCAGATTAAAAAATAATCGGACTTTATAAGTAAGACGGTGAATGTTTAAGTTAGGTATTCTTGTTACGTGGTCGTCAGGCGGTGGGCCGAGCAGGAGCTGGCCCGCAACACGGCGGGGCAGGCGGGCGGCAGCGCGCGGCCGCAGCACTTCCGCGTGCTGCTGTCGCAGCCCGACGTCTGCAGCCACGTGCTGCAGCACCACGCCGACGACCAGTACCTCGTGCAGGTGCGTGCGGCCCAGCCTTGATATCGTTTGCGCTAACTTGAGGTCTGTTTTGTCGGAGGACAGGTGTCTCTAGTCACTGTGACGCTTGATAGGGAGATGCTGATACTTCACTCTTTATTTCCATCATGTATGAAACAATGGCTGATTAAAAAGTGACAGTTGATCTGTATCATTGATTATGTATGCTACGCCAAATACACTTCTCATCAAAAAAATCGAAACACTTTCGTTTTTATTGTTTTTGTCCTAATTTTTTACAAAAGAGAATTAATTCCATGAAAAAAAAAACATTATTGTGTAGCTGGCAGTTTGGTCATTACAGTAAGAAGAAAAAAATCAAAATTCGAAATTAGAATTTCATTTGTTTATCCTATAAATGAAATTAATCACTGTTTTGAGACAAATGTGTATTTAGGGTTGGAGTACGTTTCTCGTTTAAAAACTAAAAATTAGCGCTTGTCTTTAAACTTTTTGTTTCTTATTTCATTTACTGTGACTTTGGGACGTCTGAAAAAACTTTTTTTTCTAAAACATATGGATACTTCGCCCGCAGAAGCCGCCCAAGTGGTGGCATTGCTGGATTCTGGACTTAGTCAGCGTGTTGTGGCTGCAAGATTGCATCTAAGCTTATCATCTGTTCATAGAGTCTACAAACGCTATCGGGAGACTGGTTCGTTCACGCGCCGTTCAGGATCTGGCAGGAATCGGGTCACTTCTGAGCGAGATGATCGATTTATTGTAACAACTTCTTTACGAAATCGACGCCTTAACGCTTTTCAACTGCAGCAGCAGCTTCGCGTTGTACGAAGAGTAGCTGTAAGTGACTCTACAATAAGAAGAAGGTTGAAGGAACGCGGATTGGCACCGCATAAGCCAGCGAATGGGCCGAAATTAACTGCAGACCATCGAAGAGCGCGCCTTAACTTTGCACGCGAGCACCTAACTTGGTCATACCTTCAGTGGAGCAAAGTACTGTTTTCTGATGAGTGTAAAATTATGCTGTATGGTAACGACGGAAGGAACAAGGTCTACAGAAGAGATGGAGAACGCTTTGCACAATGCTGCATTGAAGAAAAGGTCAGCTATGGTGGCGGTTCGTGGACGGTTTGGGGAGGAATCAGCGCCGACGGTAAGACAGAACTTGCCTTTGTGTCTGGGCCACGGCTGCCTGCACTAAACTCTCATCGGTACATCGAACAGTGTCTTGAACCTCATGTGATGCCCTATGCACATTTTATTGGCAACGACTTCATATTCATGCACGACAATGCTAGAGCTCACACCGCGGGCGTCGTACGAGATTATCTTACCGAAGTCGGTATCTCCATTATGGTATGGCCAGCAAGAAGCCCGGACATGAATCCCATTGAACATCTATGGGATGAATTAAAGAGACGAATTCGAGCAAGAGATCCAGCCCCAGAAACACTTAGCCAGCTGCAAAATGCAATCCAAGAGGAATGGGATAATATACCACAACATGTGATCGTGACTCTCATCCGATCGATGAAGAACCGTATGGAAGCAGTAATAAGAGCTCGCGGAGGGAATACAAGTTATTAAATAAACGTTTCTTAATTTTTTTTTTCATTTACGCGTGTTGTTTTACCCATTTCCTTCATATTCCATACAGGGTAAAAATTACTCATTATACAAAATACGAAATCTATGAAGACTTAATTTGAATTTAGAACAATAACATTAGGATTTAAAAACCTCATACTACTCACTATTAAATGACATTTTACATTTATTCCTAAATATACACATTTTTCTGATAATCCTTATCAAATCATAAACTGCGAGGTGTTTCGATTTTTTTGATGAGAAGTGTAGTTACAGCAGTTGTAGTAGTGGCACTCGTAAGTCTGTTTTGGTCTTGTGTGGCGCAGTAACCTTCTACAACGTAAACGGAATTCGATGTGATTTCTTTTTAGTATAATGCGTTCTATTGATGTAATAGCAGTGTCTTTCAATGTCAAAGTCAAAGGTTTTTGTTTTATGTAGATTACGGGCATGGTTCTAAAATGTGGGTTTTATGGTAAAGAATCACTAAGAGAGTCTATGAATGTTTTTTTAAATATTTATTCAACAACTAGCTTCTGCCAGCGACTTCGTCCACGTGGAATAGTGGTGCTCCGCTCCTATTGGTCTTAGCGTGATGATATATAGCCTTCCTCGATAAATGGACAATCTAACACTGAAAGAATTTTTCAAATCGGACCAGCGGTTCCTGAGATTAGCGCGTTTAAATAAAATGACAACATTTTAGCGTGATGAAAAGTATACTATAACCAGCTCAGGAGTATGACAAATAATTGTACCAAGTTTCGTTAAAATCCGTCGAGTAGTTTTTATTTCTATAGAGTTTATACAGACAGACAGACAAAAATTTTACTGATTGCATTTTTGGCATCAGTATCGATCCCTAATCACCCCCTGATAGTTATTTTGGAAATATATTTCATGTACAGAATTGACCTCTCTACAGATTTATTATAAGTATAGATATGTGACATAGCAAGTCTGTGATAAAGTGTGTCCCGCGCAGGTGGTGACGGCGTACGTGGCGTCGCTGTGCCGCAGCGCGCTGGTGGTGCAGCCGGCCGCCGCCGAGCTGTGCGTGCGCGCGCTGCTGACGCGCGGCGCGGCGGCGCGACTCCGCGCGGCTCTGCGGCGCGGGGCCCTGGGCGACGCGCGGCCGCTCGCCTGCGCGCTGCTGTCGCTCGGCCACCTCGACCCCGCCGCCGCGCAGCTCGCGCTCGACATGCTGTGGCGGCTCAAGGCGTACGAGGTACCCACACTCACACACAGCTCTGCGGCGCGGGGCCCTGGGCGACGCGCGGCCGCTCGCCTGCGCGCTGCTGTCGCTCGGCCACCTCGACCCCGCCGCCGCGCAGCTCGCGCTCGACATGCTGTGGCGGCTCAAGGCGTACGAGGTACCCACACTCACACACAGCTCTGCGGCGCGGGGCCCTGGGCGACGCGCGGCCGCTCGCCTGCGCGCTGCTGTCGCTCGGCCACCTCGACCCCGCCGCCGCGCAGCTCGCGCTCGACATGCTGTGGCGGCTCAAGGCGTACGAGGTACCCACACTCACACACAGCTCTGCGGCGCGGGGCCCTGGGCGACGCGCGGCCGCTCGCCTGCGCGCTGCTGTCGCTCGGCCACCTCGACCCCGCCGCCGCGCAGCTCGCGCTCGACATGCTGTGGCGGCTCAAGGCGTACGAGGTACCCACACTCACACACAGCTCTGCGGCGCGGGGCCCCGGCCGATATAATCGAATACATATATGTGTACGGCACGCCAGGAGGTGGTGGAGGTGCTGCTGAGCTGGGAGGAGCCGGTGGGCGCGGCGGGGGCGGCGCGGCAGGCGGGCGCGTGGGCGGGGCTGGCGCCGCGCAAGCTGCTGGCGGCGGCGCGGGCGCACGCGCAGTCTCGCGGCCGCCCCACCGCCTTCACCGCCATCTACCACGCGCTGCAGAACAGGAACGAGCGCACCCGGGGCGAGCCGCACTTCCTCAAAGGTTACTACAAAAGAAATACTTAAAAACTAGTACCCAGCCAGCTTTTAACCGTTTCCAGAATCTTATCTATCTCCATAGCATATTTCAGCGGGCATTTTAGGGGCTGTCTTTTGTAAATTTGACATTCAAAAAGTGCTGATTTTCAGACTAATTTAAATAACTGGTTTTATGAATTCTATCTAAATTAGTTCAGCCTTTTAACCGTGAAATCAAAAAGAACGCTAAGTAATAACAAAACATACAAACACACCTAGGTAAATACTAGCGAATACACTCGCCACCCAAGGGAACTACTCAACCCACCCGAATAAAAGTTAGCCTATTACAGTCTCTAATGTTCCCTCTATCTCCGTACCAAATTTCATCCAAATCAGTTCAGCCGTTTTACCTTGAAAACGTAACAAAAAAACTCACTATCGCATTTAAAATATTACTTCCTTTTTTTCCACGGTTTTACCCGCATCATAATATATCGTATATGTTAATCCATTCAGTATTTTTATGTGAAAAGGTTACAAACATACCGACTTTCGCATTTTATAATGATAGTAGGAAATAGGATAGTTAAGATGTATATCGATATATGTATATCGTCTCATGATTGTAATGCAAATTATTTGAATTTTCATTAGGCACCAATGGATCGGAAATGTATTTAAACTTGATATTTTATTTAATGAGATATTCAAAAAATACTATTATAAATGGTAAAGTAACTCTCATGGGCAGTATGGAGTTAGATTGAAACTGGGTAAAAACAAGATTAGGTATAAAGAGGTCAACTTTGTGAGGTTGTAGGGGGTAATCTCTGGATCTACTGAACTGATAAAGATAAAACTAGCTTTTTAGCTATTAAAAACCGCATCAAAATCCGTTGCGTAGTTTTAAAGATCTAAGCATACATAGGGACAGACAGACAGCGGGAAGCGACTTTGTTTTATACTATGATTTGGTACGAAGATAGATGATAGGCACGCGGGAGACAGCTAGTAATATATAAAGATCGGTTCAAACCAGATTAAGATAGTTTTTTAAAAACACATCATTATCATGGTGTCTTGTTAATTGTTCAGTTGATAGCTTATCAACACCATTCGATGTCATACTGATGTCATGGGGTGGCTGATTCAGATAAACTCTGGTTTATGGAGGTGATAAGCCACCTTTTTAAACAACTGTTTTTCAAGTAGAATAAGTTGAACACTATCTTATTCCCGCGGTGCGGCTTGCATTGCTTATAATTATTATGTAGATGAAGCACCATTTGGGGTATAGAATTTTGTTTCTAAAATATTTTTTGAAATACATTTTTTATTTATTTAAGGATTGCCAACTATTTATCTCTTTTTAATATACCAGCTTCTGCTTGTACCTTCTCACTCGAGGATAATGGAACCTTACTAACTATTATTAAACAGAATGATATCGGATGAGCAGTTTAGTAGATTACCTCCAACGGCTCCAACATACATACATCATCTCATATGCCCGGCCTTTTTAACCCCCGACACAAAAAGAGGGGTGTTACAAGCTTGATATCGATGTCTGTCTGTCTGTGTGTATGTGGTGTGTATGTGGTGTGTGTGTGTGTGTGTGTGTGTGTATATGTCTGTGTGTATGTCTGTGGCATCGTAGCTCTCAAACGGATGGACTGATTTCGATGCGGTATTTTTTTCAAGATCGGCTTCTAGTCTAGTCTGATGCAGTTGAGTTCCATTGTTTGATATGGAGCAACTCCACAGCCTAGTTACCTAGTAACACGACTAGTTGCCAGAGTTTTTAGCTTCTTAGTACCAGTCGGGTATTACAAAAAAGATCTACAAATGGCAGCCGGGACCAAGTGCTTAGTGTGATTCCCGAGGCACTGGGGAGTCTCGATAAGACATACATCCCAGAGCCAACCAAGCAACCGCAGCTTAGTCTTAAACGATCGACCCGTGCGGCTGTTACTTAGAACTTTACCCATATACATCTTACATTTATTTATTCTTGTTTAACTCAGAGCTATTGTTTCAGGAGAACAATGCGATATTTATGTGGAATATTACAAACAGATTACGGCTGAAGCGCAAGAGAAGACAAGTACACCGGATGGACAGTGAGATCCACGTGGGAGACTGACGTAACTATACCATTCGTTTGCACACACTATTATCAACAAAAATGTCCTGCAAAATTAAAAACAACAGTTGCATGATTCTATAAAGATATCAGTTATTAAACCTGGTGAGCTAAACAAATGCAATGGTATTAAGGTTCCGCTGGCACAAACTGAACCCTAAAAGCTACTATGTATGTCCTTTGCGAGTCGACGGAATACCATGGAGTCATGTTACTATAAATGTGCCGCTATAAACCCCTTTTAAAAGATCAGTAAAGTATGTCACAGATAATGGTATTTATCGTAGATCTAAATATGTGAACATGATTTGTTTTATAATACCGATACATTTTATAAGCACTTCTTTGTAATTTATAGTGCAGTGCGTTTAATCCTCGCATTTGTCCAATGTAATTTTAGTATAATGTCTTTAATAATCATAATTAAAATAATGAATTTATGAGCTAAAATCTTCTCAAAATCCTGACAAAGATGGTACCTACAAAGTACACTATCTTTCATTGTTTATCATTAAAATTTTATAGTTGTAATAATTTTGACAAAATATTTATAATTATTATAACACTGTTTCTGTAATTAGTGGAAATTATTGTGTAAATTGTAAATACATAAATGTTTGTAAAAAATGTTGATTAGTTACATAATTAAGTAATGCAATGTATATTTTGTTATGAGTATAGACAAATGTTATTTTGAGATATTTGTTTTTTCTTTATCTAATTGATCGAAAGGTCGACCTTGTTAGCGCTAATGACTCTATTAGCGTCACACAATATTATAAAAAAACCGGCGAAGAGCGTGTCGGGCCTCGCGCAGTAGGGTTCCGTAGTACGTTTTAGTTGGTCGACTATAACTTTGTAACCGGATAATCCTACTTAGCCGTGATAGTTTTCCTTTTAAGTTCATTACATGTACTACGTCTGTGACTTTTTCTCATTTTTGAGACATCCGCAGACAGACGGACATGGCGAAACTATAAGGCTTTCTAGTTGACTACGGAACCCTAAAAAGTAACCTCTCAATTTTATGGACAATTTCATACTGTATGAAGCTGTAAATTACCTTAAACTTTATTTTCTTTATCACCTTAATATTAATACTAAGCGATAGTCTATGACCTAAATAGTTTTAGTTTGATGTCCATAGTAGTTGTTCAGGCGTTTTCTTAAAACCGATCATCATCAGCCTATATATATTGTCCCACTGCTGGGCACAGGCCTCTACTCATACAGAGAAGGCATTAAAATTAAAACCGATAACACAATGAAACTCACCAGTTCTCATTTTTAGTAAGACAATAATTCAATTAAGCAAATTATTTTTTTTATACAATAATTGAAATTGTAAAGCGTTAACCGTAATCTCATTGAATGATAAATCACATTACTCTCGTGGTTGGTAGAAGGACTGCTGAGCATGAGGACGGGTTCGAATCCCGAGTCGGCCAAAATGTCATTAATGGTTTCGCTCCCATCATTGCATAGTACTTACACAACTAGTGAACTGTACTCTGCCTACCCTCTCTGGGATAAGAGAGCTTGATCTTATCGGTATTATACTATCCTAATCTCGATCGAAAGTTTGACTTACAGAAACAAGGAACTGTTTTTCATGTCCAAGTTATTTATATTCAGTGATAGTCAAGGCCAGCGCTTTGAATGTTTTGTGGTGTTATTTATCGTAAATAGAGAGATTAGATACAGGATATCTAATTAGAATTCATATCTTAATAATGGGGAAAATGGCAAGTTCATGGTGACGATAAAGAAATAGTTTACATGAAAACAAATGCTATGAATAAATTGTGGAATTAATAATTACTTATAAAAATCAAAGTTTCAGCGCCTTTAGATACCACAATTATAAGTATGCGACTACTACATGAATTATTGAAAATGTGTCTTTTTTTTTGTGCATGGCATCTCGCAGGTCAACCTGGAAGATTGTCGACTGCTTAACCGGGCTTGCCTTAAATGAATTTAGAGCCTCCAGCCAGGGCTTAACTTACTAAACTAAGCAAAATGTGTCTGTGTATGCACAATATGTTTACATTGTTACAGTAGTTTAGGCTGTGTAAGGGAATAAACTGACAGACAAAGCCAGTGAGACGTAGTAGTAAGTTATAACCTTCCTTTGTATCCATTATCGCGTAATTATCTGGGTGTATGGGTGATGTCGTATCGCAATTCGAGCGATATATTATGGATTGATGTCTTGACATGCCAATACCATATAAAAATATACATAGGTACTGTCTGTGCAGGCGACCGGACACTTTGAATTCATAATAAATCAAGAAGATTATTATAGGTACAATGACTATTATTGTAGGTGGAATTTTAATTCATAGGTAGTGATACACTAACAATCGACATACGTAGTTTTCGATGTTATAATAATTATAATTGTAGGTATCTATAGATAGTTATTTACTAATGTAAATACTTGATAATATGTGAGAATGTAATGTTGATAAGGCAAGCACTCATTTAATAAGTACAAACTAGTTACAGTTAAGTACTCATCGGGTTGATAATGTCTAGCTAATCACATTGGATTATAGTTACATTAATCCAAGAATATGCCTACATGGTATTGTGAACACCCTCTGAATGCTATATTAGTTCTACCCTTACCCATCTGTAAAAACAAAGGTAATATCCATGATGTAAAGAAAAATATCAAAAATGTTGTTAGTTTCAAAACAGTTTATTTTTACATAAATATTTGGTAACATGTTCTACATGTTTATCACTTCCTGTAAAATGCAGGATAAAAAGACAATTGCATAAATGCTTATAAAAATATTCAGTTTCCCTTAAAGTTAGAACTGTACAACAGCACGGATAGACTTGCCTACGTGCATCAGGTGGAAAGCCTCATTGATTTCCTTCAGGGGCACATTGTGAGTGACAAATGCATCCAAGGGGAGTTTGTTTGCCAAGTACTCATCAACAAGCTTTGGTACACTATCACGGCTCTTGTAGCCCCCAAAAGCTGTTCCCTTCCAGGTGCGGCCGGTAACAAGCTGGAATGGACGTGTGCTGATCTCTTCACCAGCAGCAGCTACACCAATGATGACGGAGACACCCCAGCCCTTGTGGCAGGCTTCCAGAGCTGCTCTCATCGTGTTTATATTACCAATGCATTCAAAAGTATAGTCTAGACCTCCATCGGTCAAGTCAACAAGGACCTGTTGAATGGGTTTGTCGTAATCCTTGGGGTTCACAAACTCATTTACTCCAAACTTCTTGGCTACTTCAAACTTGTCAGGGTTGATGTCCACTCCAATGATGCGTTTGGCTCCAGCTGCTTTACATCCCAATGCAACAGCAAGACCAACTGCTCCCAGACCGAAGATAGCGCAGTTTGATCCAGGCTCAACCTTGGCTGTGTTGAGGGCTGCCCCATAGCCAGTGGGTACTCCACAACCCAGCAAGCACACTTTATCTAAAGCTGCTGCCTCATTCACTTTGCAAAGAGATATTTCTAGAACAACTGTGTATTCACTGAAAGTGGAGCATCCCATGAAGTGGTAGAGTTCCTGTCCCTTGCAGCGGAAGCGGCGGGTGCCGTCGGGCATGACGCCCTGGCCTTGTGTGATGCGCACCTTCTGGCACAGGTTAGTTTTGGGGTTCAAGCAGAACTTACATGTGTTGCACTGAGGTACGTACAGGGGCACGACGTGGTCTCCGGGTTTGACGGAGGTGACGCCCTCGCCAACACTCTCGACGATGCCGCCACCTTCGTGCCCCAGCACTACGGGGAACACGCCCTCGGGGTCCTTGCCGGAGAGCGTGTATGCGTCGGTGTGGCAGACTCCAGTCGCAGTGATCTTGACGCGCACTTCACCGGCTTTAGGTGGGTCTACTTCGATTTCCTCAATGGACAGAGGTTTGCCGGCCTCCCACGCGACGGCAGCTTGACACTTGATGACTTTCCCGGCTGTCGACATGTTCGTGCGCACTGGATTACTGCCACAATATAAGTGATACGTACACGTCCGTGTCAACGAAATAATGTTGTAGCGGCCAACGATGATGTAATAAATTTGAACGATAAGAGCCAAACTTCAATATAATAACCTTGAACTCTGATCATGAATTTTCTTACTCGACTTTTCGATGACAAGAACGGCAACCAAGCACATTAGCACATGCTGCACATGGCAGTTCATAGCCCTAATATGGTTGTTGTGTATGTTTTATTTAATAATTTTATTATAGGTTCGCTTCGACTGATAAGTACTCAGTGCACGTAGTAGTAGTAGTATTGTATTCTTTTTGCTTAGTGCGTTTGTGCAAAATGTTTTTTGTATTAATCCAATGTATTTCTGAACTTATTTGCTTCTGTCAATACAATGCAAGTGTCAGACACGGATCCATTTTTAACCGACTTCAAAAAAAAGGAGGAGGTTCTCAATTCGTCAGGATCTTTTTTTTTTATTTTTTATGTATGTTCACCGATTACTCGAAGACGCCTGGACCGATTTGCAAAATTGTTTTTTTATTTGGTAGGGTATACTTTCCAGGTGGTCCCATAGTCATCAAGTCAGGATCTGATGATGGGAACCCTGAGAAATCGAGGGCAACTTTGGAAAGTTGTAGGCATGCATAGGGTAAAAACTTAATGCTCAGGTGTATGTTTGATAACACTTCACTAGTGCAAGTTTGGAGCTGACCTGATGATGGAGACGAGAGAAGGTCGAGGGAACTCAGCAACGGTATATATTAACTACCTCGTGTTTGGGCTTATTATGTTCGTATTGACGAGACCTTTGCAACAGTGAAGGTTTGGAGCTGATCTGATGATGGGGACTAGAGAAGGTCGAAGGAACTCGGCAGCTGAATATGTAAACTACCTCGTGTTTGGGCTTATATTATTTGTATTGATGAGAACTTTCCACTAATGCGGATAGTAACAACTATACTTATCACTAGTATAGGTATATGTATAGTCACTGAAAAGCTAAACGTTTTTTTTTACGACAACGTTAACGAGATGTTGTTATTTACGACAACGTTAACGAGATGTTGTTACAATAAATAATTAAAAAAATACATTAAGAAGAAAATCATGTAAGAAAACACAAGTATGTACTGTTCTACCTTTCATCAGAAACAAGATTTCTCAGCCTTTGCATTTCTGCTAATGCTCGTTCATCGTGGGGCTTAGTTAACAGCTTAGAAGGTTCTAAATCAGATAGAGCTATTCCTTCCAAAGTTTTGACTCTGCTGAGAGCTACATAAACTTGTCCCTTCGCAAAGTTCTTTTTTCCCAAATCTATAATCAGATTCTGTTTTTGATACACTTTATTGAAAAATGTTATTCCCTATAATTATCATGCTAAAAAAATTCGCGCTCGTTTCGCTCGCGCTACCGATTACATACATATGTGTTTGTATTTCTTTTCAAACTCTGTTTTTGTTACTATTTATTCAAAAATATTATTCCTAATAATATTATCATGTTGAATGTCAAAAAAAAAAAAGTGGTGTGTTTATTTTGTTAAGATAGCAAGACCGAGACACTGAAAAGCGAAAAAATAAAAAACTTTTTACAAAAAAATAAAACCGACTTCCAAAAAAAACTGAAAAGTAAAAAATAATTTTATTTAAACGCTTTACGACCAAAACATCGCTTTCGAAGTCGGTGGCGAAATACTAACAATAGTAACTTACAAGACACCGACTTCTAGAGCGATGTTTTGGTCGTAAAGCGTTTAAATAAAATTATTTTTTACTTTTCAGTTTTTTTTGGAAGTCGGTTTTATTTTTTTGTAAAAAGTTTTATAATCTGTGCTTATGTCAAAACCATGCTAAAGAATCGCACGACCGCCCGCCCGGACCGATCTTCACAATTTTGACATTTTGTTTTTTTTAGTTTGTTTCTGCATTGCACGCGGTTTTGAAGGAAATTATTTGTGCCACTGCATTTTCAAAGTAATGGCCAAATTACATAATTATTACGTGCTGTGCCCATTAATAGATCAGAAAAGCTTCCTCGGTGTTGCAGAAGATAAAGAAGACGAACACGTTATTGTTACTTTGGGACGAAATGTTGTTAATAAATATCAAGTAAATAATACTCTTTACTTCTTAAACAATCTCTATGATATCCTTATAATGAATTCGCACTTAATCTTATAAAGAAATCCCATTATTATACTATATTGGATTGCTGTAACGTGAGTGTAAAGGTTATGTTTGTTATTAAATTTTTCCTAGCTTTCAGACCAAAAGCAAGTTGGTGGATGGACATCGAAAGACCATATAACATCTACTATAATCTTTGACAAGGAGCAAGAGAGCTATGTTGGTGTGTTCAATAATAATACCATCAAAACATGGAAAGAGGAGTCAGAAAATTTGGATAAAATCAAGAAATTTAAGGTAAGTTATCATAGCTACTGAATTCTTCAGAATTACTTATATTAAAGCATGAGCAGCTATACAGAAAATATTTTTATCTATGACAAATACTCAACACCTTCAAAATAACTCTCATTTAATAATTATTATACATTTGCAGTTCCCCCTGAACATCTTAAAAGTCATACCAAGAAATAAACAGTCACCCCTCATTGTTTTCTCCAATGGCAACTGTGCATCCCTACCATATGCACTTGACAACAGAAAGACTTATGAAAGCAAGTCGTTGTTGAAAGACACAGACACAATAGTAGAAACAGCTTGCTACACGGTCAACAAGACAGACTTTGTATGTTATATTGTGAAGAACAACAAAGATAACTATGAAATACTAAACTGTCCACTACGAGATGAACTCGGGGACATGGACAGATCCAAGCTGATGAAAACAAAAATCACTAGACCCGATGATGTGTATGTTGTTGGAAAGTTCATTTGTACTGAAGAGAAGAATGCTGTATACATTTTGTGTAAGTACTTTAGAAGCTCACTTGGTTACTATTTGCTGTCATAAATTGAAATTGATTATTCTATAATGTTTTGTTATTTATTTTCAGGGAGTGATGGAAAAATTGCCGTATATAACTTTAAGGATTGGAAGACCATAGGTAATGTTCCCTGGGTATCCACTCTCTCTAGTGTCTCCATAGCCTGGATGGGCAAGGAACATCTCATAGTATTTGGAAGTAACACAGAACAAGATGGAGCTATCATCATAGCATACAACATAGTCCTGGGAGTTGGCACTTGCAAGTACCCCATGAAGATGTATTCAGAAGATGCTAAGTTATATTGCTACCATGGACGTATCATTTTAGAAGCTTCAAATCACATTGGCATGTTGCCATATGTCCTACAGACAAAAAGAAATCTCTCAAGTCTTTTGGGCTCCCATGAAGTTGTTCAAGATGAGGGTTTGGAGATAGCAAACTGGGATTCACCTACTGAACTCAAGTTCCCTGTGAATGAAGAGACAAAAGACCTTATAAAATTAGGTCTCACGGAAAGAAGTATATGTCACAATGTCATACCTCCATTGTTAGAAAAAGATGACTTTAGAGCTGTGTACCAAATACTTAAGCAGTTCAAAGACATTCCAGAGACAACTTTAGTAGCAGTGCTAAAGTATTCCATCAAATTAGTTAACCCAAACAATATTGATGTCACTGATGCTGAAGAGTTCTCTAAACTATGTTCTGGTGAGCACACCACTAAGAAGGAACAGATAGTGCACAGAGCTAAGTTTGAATTACTGAACTATACTCTACAAATATCATTCAGTGATGCATTGATTATTCCTCCTTTGAGAAGTGGACTCAGTCTGGATGATACTCTATTTCTCATGACATATATGGCACATGTCCTTGTAAATTCAGAGAAAAACTTAGACACAGAGTATGAGAGCAAACTTTTTGATTGGTACATATTGTTAATGGATGCATTCTACCAACAGTACTTGATGACAAAGGATGAAAAAGTAACATCAGTATTGCAAAACACATTAAACATTGTATTGGACCTCATAAAGCAGTTGCATGCCGTCAGTGAGATATTGCCTGTTATAAATAAGTTGTTGACTGGCAAAATGATTGAAGATGATGCAGATTCCATGTCATATGCCATTGAATTAATGCAAATATAATTTTAATTTCAAATTGTATTTTTATTAATCCTATCAGTATATCCCATGTTCTGCAGAATAAATAAACTGCCCCAGAGAAGAGAAAAGAAGTAAAACACAATTTATTCTATCGTTTTTTTATTAGCAGCTCTAGCAAACTGTACTACCATTGGTTTTTCCTTCAGCATATATCCATTAGTTTCATTTAGGGCTGTTTCTGCTATCCTCACTGAAGGAAATGTGACAAACGCTTGTCCCTTCATCCTACCTTCCTGCATGACTCTCACATCAAATCCAGTCAGTTCCTCGTCTGTCAATCCTTCAACATACCTCTTGTATATGCTCGTAACATCCTGCTCAGTCACAGTTTTAGCCAAATTCTTTATGTATAATCTCATTGATGGCTGCCCAGGGTGATAGTTTTTGAAGACTGGTAAAATCTTCATGTCTTTGTATGATATCCTGTTTCGTAATAATTCTTTCTTGGTGATAATTGGTTGCACTGACTCCTCTAGTTTCTGTTCCACTTCAACTGGCTGCTCCTCTTTCTGGAATTTTCCAAGTTCTCCTATAATTTCTGGTTCTTCTGTTGGCTTTTGTAAGGCATCTTGGTGGACATTCAGCATTATTTTCTTTGGTTCCTGAATTGGTACAATAGTTTCAAACACTTCTTCTTGGTGGACTATTGTTTTCTTTGCCTTAGCTGCTGGCACTGTGGGAGGTAACTTTATTGGATTGTGTTTAGGCATGGGCAGTTTTCTTTTCCTAGTAACCAGTTTTCTAACAGGTTGTACTTTATGCTCATCCTCAGCACTAGATATTTCAGACTCAGGGTCGCTCACAGGCGGTGGTGGTAACTGTATTTCTCCCACAAATATGTGTCTGTATGTTTCCTTGAAAAACTCCATTGATTTAACATTTTCTTGGAAAGGTACATCAAGACACATTTTGTTCATCAAATGCAAAGTTTGTGTATAAAATGGTTTATGACAGAATAATGCATGAATTATATTTACAGCTATAGCTGGGTCGATGTCTGGATACTTGTAGCTTAAATGTATTGGTGGAGGTTGGTAGAAGTCAATAGATGGATTCCATGCATTCAGAACTTTGAGAAATTGTTTTATTACTATTGTAGTCTCAGAATTCTGTTCTTGCTCAGACTTATCGTTACTTACGGGCGCCTTGTCTGCAGCGTATTCAACTACAAGACGCCTCTGAGCTATTTCGAGTTGATGAAGGCGCGTTAGTGATGCTTTTGCTTTCTCGACGCTACTAAACGAAGCAAAAATGTAATTTCGCTTGGATCTCGTCTCCCACACTGTGTCGGCTCCAAAATGCTTTAGGAGTTGTTCTTTATCTTGAAAGGATAGTGCAGCTGGTAGATGTCTTATCATTAGCACTTTAGACATTTTCTTTTCTAATAGAGAAGCTGCAATTGAGGTTTTGCTGGATAATGTAACTTTTATTAAAAGTTTTTCGACTCAATGATATTATCCAAACAATCAACAAAACAGCGGCATGACAATCAAATGTCATTGTCAAAAAGCCAGCTGTTTTTGGCACTTTTGGCAGCTTGACGCCTTTTTTTTTTCAGTTTACTTTTGGTAAAAAAATCCCACTAAGGAATGGATGCATTACACTCTAAAATCCCAATAACCGGGTGATATGGCTAGAAGAGGCCTATGTCCTGTAATTGACCAGAGTGGACCAGTGTTAGAAAGGCGGTTGATCCCAAACTATTAACTAAGAAAGACTTCATACTGTTTTTTTTCCATTCACCTCACGTCAGCAAACCTGTGCCTGCCGTAGCATATGCCGTCAACGAAATGTCAAATGTCATTTCCAAATCAGTCAGTTTTTCGTACGGTGTACCGAAAATGAATGTTTGAAAACAACTCGAATTTATTTACCGGTAATAGTGAAAAACTTACACAAACTGCCTTAGTTATGAGTTGTAATGTATACTTGTGATCGTGCATTCTTTTATTGAGATATCATGGCATCACAACAAGAAAGAAAAGTTGTAAAAGTCGTAGTTTTGGGCGATATCGGCAGAAGTCCACGTATGCAATATCATGCGTTATCTCTTGCAAATAATGGATTGGAAGTGAATATTATTGGATATCTGGACTCTCAACCTCTCACAGAAATCTTAGAACACCCCCATATTACCATCACGAAGCTTCACTCCATAAATATTGGGCCTACGATAGTGAGATATGTCGCCAAAGCGATATGGCAAACGATAAGCTTACTTTTAACGTTGATTGTCACAGGCAAATGTCACTATGTGCTGTGCCAGAACCCCCCAGCAATTCCCACATTGCCTGTATGTCGGATATACTGCCTATTCACCAAAACAAAGTATATAATTGACTGGCACAACTATGCTTATTCTATAATGGCCATGTCTCACAGTCCTGATCACTTTTTTGTTAGAATGGCAAGATTTATCGAGAAGTTCTTTGGTCAGTCAGCAGATAGTAGCATATGTGTTACTTATTCTATGAAGGAAGATTTGTTAATGAATTGGAATGTTCAGTAAGTATCACAGTCAGTTTATTGGAGTGACTTCCTACTGTTGCCTCCCCATGTCAACATTGTATTGCAAAGTTTGACTGAATGTATAATATAGTTTAATAGATTCTAACCCTCAAAACTATTTCTGACCAATAAAATTATACATTGATATTTTAGTTTCTAAATTTATAGTATTTTGTCATAATAAGTAAAAATATGAACTGTTTGAGTGTAATATGCATGATATATTTGGTTTTAGCAATGCAATAGTGCTTTATGATAGACCACCAAAAATATTCAAGCCACTCACACTACAAGAAAAACATGCTTGGTTCCTGCAGCTAAGCAAGATATACCCTGCATTAGGGGGCCAGGCTCGGGAGCAGCTGAACGATCTCAATGAGCAGGAAGTTGTGCAGACACTGTTCACTCAAGAGTCTGACGGGGGTGTGCAACCGAGGCCTGATAGACCAGGCCTACTGTTCAGCAGCACTAGCTGGACACCTGATGAAGATTTTGGATTACTGATGGAGGCTTTGCAGTGTAAGTCTGTTTTTTACTTATCTATTATAGACTAAACAGCTGACTCTCAATATTTGATAGAACAAACAGCAAGCTCTTCCTTAGACATGAAAGAATATTATTATGTATTCAACTGAATGTTATTGTCTGCAGTGTATGAAACAACTTGTGAACTATCTGATAACCTGCCCAAGTTAGTCTGTGTCATCACTGGCAAGGGTCCTGAGAAGGAGAAATATTTGAAGAAAATAGAGAAAAGGAAATGGAAGAACATCCAGGTCTTCACACCATGGCTGGATGCTGCAGACTACCCCAAGATGGTAGCCAGCGCAGACCTTGGTGTGTGTCTCCATACCAGCTCATCAGGCTTAGACCTGCCCATGAAAATAGTAGATATGTTCGGAGCTGGACTCCCAGTTTGTGCTTTTGATTTTCTGTGGTAAGTTAAATGTCATGAATGATTTAATATGTATAAAATATGTTGTGTATACCCAAACAAAATATTGTGTGTGTGTTACAATTAATTATATTTACTTGCTCTCAGCCTCGACGAGCTTGTTGAAGATGGAGTCAATGGGTACACCTTTAGATCAAGCGAGGAACTTTATAAAGATTTAGTTTGCTGGTTTCAAGGGTTCCCTAACAACAGTAAACAGAACATAGTAGCAGAAAGGATGCGGAAAGAAATTGCCACCTTTAGAGAGACCAGATGGGAAGACAACTGGGACCTCAGGGTGAAGAAGCTGTTTGTATCTTGATCATTATATTGTTGTTGTAACTCTAGGGGCCAATGTTAATGATTCTTTTAATAAAATTATCGTTTAATAAGGTTTTTGTTGGCTGAAAGGTGGTTATTACATACAAACATAAATCTTATGACTCAGCTTTTAGGCAAATAGTTCATTGTATAGTAAACATTGTTGATTGAATAGCTTTTTAGTTTCTATTCTTAGGCAATTATGTCGGAAGAATATTTCATTATTATGATTTTTAGATTGTGTATCATGGTGCAATATTTTCGAATTAATTTCAAAATTCAAATATGCCTCAGTAAAACAGAACAGTACTAAAAAAACAGTAGGAAAGTACCTACTTTTATTCATGGTGGTGACGCAGGGCAGAAAAATAATGCAAATATAGGTTAGTAATCATAATTTTGTAATTCCAACGGATTGTTTACAATTTAATCCATTGTATTTCAAAATACAATTTGGATTAATAAAAATAGCACTTTTGTCCCACATCACTTATACTAAGAGTCTTTCAATTTCTTGTTGAATGCTCTGAATTTGTGGTTTCAACTGGGAGCCCTCATTGATAGTGATGGAACAGGAAATGATCGGCCGGGAGACACCACATGCTCTTCCCAGAGCTTGCTTAGACCTAACAAATACATAAGGTACATTTTTGTCCTCACAGAGGATAGGAATGTGTAGCACAATTTCCAATGGCTCTGCATCTGCCGCCATTATTATAAACTCGGAAAGTCCTCTGTTCAACGTCTTGGTCGCCTCATTGGCGCCTTTACGGAGCTGCTTGTAGTTGGCGGCTTGTTGTACCAAGTTCAAGATCTTCGCCGTGAGGGCAGCATCCGCAAGCGGGTACGCCTTAGGGTTAACTGCAGCCTCTGCATCACCCTGCAACAAGGATAACTTCAATCAAGTGGAGAACTTGGCGGTATCGTAAACATAACCTAAAATTACTTTACCGCGTGATTGTTTATCATTAATTCTAAGATAATCGTATTCCTAAATTCTGTAAATAAAGCTACAATCACTATCGGGAAATTCAATACTTGATAAATTAGCGATTCTAACGAAATGTACACACGTGCTTACCATGTTGATTGTTTGTATTTCCGAGTGTTGATTTATTACTCAACCTCTCGGCGATTTCTCGCTTCACTGAGGACCTTGAATAACAGGGAAGACTTTGAAGTGTCGAAGTATTCCCACGACTCAGTTTACTTAATGTAAACGGAGAAATGAGTTATTAATTGTAAAAATACACGGAAGGACACTGGACGACGATGTCAAGATGCCAATGCGTGTTCACAGATTTGACAGATTAGTTAGAAAGCTTGCGTGCGTGCTGACACTGGCATTTGACAGTTTTTGTTGTTGGGGCACAGATTACTAAAAGCCATAAGTTTTAGTTCGGTAGGTATAAACAAAGCATAAAATATTTACCCAGTGTTGCTGACTCAGCTAAGCTTTCGGACTCGATTCGGTCTAAAATATAAAAAGAGGCCAGAATTTGTAATACATTAAACTTAAATAGAATAAAAAAAACATATAAATACAATACATACAAACTAGTTCCATAATGGTTCCATATAACTGTTTCCCGCGGTTTCAACCGCGCCCCAAGGGACTCACTTAACAAACCCGGGTAAAAACTTATAGGTACCTAACTATCTCCAGGCTCCTCTATCTCAGTACCAAATTTCATCTGAATCGGTTAAGTCGTTTTCAAGTTATGGCGTGACCAAGGGAAATAGGGATTCATTTCTAACCAACTTCATAAAAGGAGGTATTCGAGCCGTAATAGATATTTATAGTATAGTACACAATTAGGTATTATTTTTTATTTAGGATCTGATGAAGATCTTCGAAGGTAGACAATGGAACTTTTCATTTTCATTTACTGACAGCAAAATAAACAATACATCGTTCTAGAAATCTGTATTTCCAGCTAAGTATTGTTTTGTGTATTTTCACCACCAACTTCTAAAACGATGTATTAGTTAGGTATTATTCAATTTGTAGTGTTTTTGAAGTCTGTTCTATTTTTGCAAAAAGTTTTTTATAAAGAAGTCAGTTTTTTGTGATACTTAAAGCCGAAAAATCTTCATCTAATAGGTATTGTGTGCATGAAATCTTTCTTACATTTGATTAATTGCGGGAACAGCCAATGACATTCTGTCGATGAGATGCCCAGCCATGCAGTGGAATGCCATGCCCCAGGTTTGAAGACTACCCACCGAAAGTATGAAAACAACTTTTATTAAATAATTTATAACTGAACCTTTATTACCTAGCAGCGGCGGCAAGTGCTGTTCAATTTCCATGACGTCGGTCAAAAGTCTTAATATCTACAGCAGAAGGACCATTTACGAGTTGGGTTGAGCAGTAGGAGCCTGGTACGTACACTCCAGTTACCAAGTGTAGGAAAGCACACTCATGAGGCTGAGCGAAAAAAAAGCCGTCCAAGTGCAAGTCGACTTGCGCATCGAGGGTTCCGAACTTTTAAAGTAAGTAATTTATATACTAGACTTTTTTTTTGTAATTTGCTAGTGAACACTAATTTTCTACTGTCACCACTCTATTCGATATAATATCGTAAACAATCGTAAAGGTACTTACGATATGCGGGAACAGAAAATGCCGTCTGGACCTAGCCTTATCATAGTTTTTCCCTGTAATATCCAGGTTGAACTATAAACCTTTATAAGCTGGCTGGGCCAAGGCCCTGATTCAGAAGTTCAAAAGGCGTTTCCCCTTGATACGGCACAAATTACGAGATTCCTGCCTCTGGAGCCCTAACAACCGGTAGCGTGGACCCTGTTCCCGATATCGGAGGAACCGTTTTCTAAAATTTTAAATACCTACGTATAATTTTTATTATTAACATTAAATTTATAAATGTACATACCTACCTGTATATGCATTGAACATGATGGTATAAATGAATAAAAAACAGAAAATAAACAACTTGTTACTTAACTGCTGTAATAAATGATTTATTTAAAATCAATAATCCATTCTAGTAATTTGACTGTAAAAATATTTTATTTGGAGATTAACGTCGGAAGATTTATATAAGTCACGAGACAAATTTTAAATACATATAATAACGATCTTCTCAACCTACTAGCATAGAACACAAAAGACACCAACCACTATTACTAATTGCTGTGACGCCTTGATAGGTACCTATCTTACTAGTATATTTTTTTTGCGAAACGCATCTCGAATTGCGAAAACTATGTCGCGTAAAAAATGATTGCGTGTTTAAGATATCCTAGCTAACCGTAGATTTCTTATGGTTAGTGATAGTGACTCTTAAACATCTTATTTATAGTTCTCCTGGTGGGAAGCAAGGCCTTAAATCGATTAATTACCACGACGTTTTCCTTCACCGTTAGGCATTAGCGACGAAGACAACTTTGGACCCTCTCAATAAAAGACATTACCTTTAATCCACTGAACTCCAAATATTTTGATCACAATAAATATTTACTGACTGATAATACCATGTTTTTTAAACATAACTATATTTACTAAAAACTTAGTTACATTTTGCCAAAATGTCAATTAGATCACTTGGCTTCTATATTATCCAATTGTGCTCAAAACTTAGTTTAGTTCAACAATGAATAAAATATGTCTTTTTGAGAGATCAGCCAGAAACAATGTTTGTTTAATCAAAATCAACTATTGTATATAGGTCAGTATTTGTTATGATACTTGGAGAAACTTCTATTTACATTCATCATTTCGGTGTCAGACCTGAGAACCTACAATTATTATACATACATAAGTATTGGGTGCCAGTGATAATGGAGAACATTTTTTTAATTACAACAGCAGAAATGGCACCCTTAATGAAAAACATTATGCAGAATGGGAAGTGTTGTTGGAAAAGGTTCAGTTACATTATAATACAGTAATTTTAATTTTCACATAACTTATTTTCAATCTATAGTCCATCACTGAAGCCTCTCTAATGAGGGCTTCACATATCTGTACTAGTTGGGTTTCTTGAATGTGTTCACATTGTTCTGGTTGGATTGGCTTGACAGGAAAGCCAGATGTCCCTTCGGACACTTGTTGGCATAATGTCCTTTAGTGCCACATTTGAAACATGTAACCTCTTCAAGTGGCTTGTGGACAATTCTCTGCAACCTTTGAGCATTGTTGTCATCATTATCACTGGCTGGTTTGACATAGCCGAGGGCGCGATATCTCGCCTCTTCTTGTCGCTGAGCTGCCTCTCTTTGCTGCAATCAATTTCTTTGTAAATATAAAAAAAAAACAAAACTAGGGAAGCAAAATAGTACAGACAATGTAGAGCACAACATATTTATTAAAATAAATAAAAGCCTAGTTGTTATTGTATAAAATATTATGGTAAAAATACAGACCTCGGCTGGAATCTTGCTGCAAGATGAAGCTTTGTGTCCAGCCTCCGAGCAGTAATGACAAACAGGCAGCCTCTTAGCATCCTTTGTTTGTTCTGGAGGCGCAGGTAGCTCAAACCGTGGGTGCATGTACTTGCAAGAGGAGCCATCGGGACAGAACCCAGACAAGTAGTTCATACAGAGCACGCGCCGTACATGCCGATGTCGGCAGTGGGGGCCATGACGGCAGAAACCTCTATCATACCTGTAATATTAATTAAACAATTTGATAGTTACTTCCATGATTAATAATGCAACTAAATTGTTCAAGTTGGTCAATGTGCTTTTTTAATAAATACATACCATGGGCAATCCTTTATTTTACTCTCTGGGTCTATGTGAAGGAACGGACATTCTTTATTGTGGCATGCATTGAATCTAGCATAGAAATAACATTCAGGCATCTTGGACATATCGTACTCGTGAAGAAACTCGCACTGGTCGCCTTTTTTACAGAGACCTCTCAGCCAATGTTTGCATACCACGGTGCGGTCCCCTCGGACATGCCTGTATGGGCATTGAGGGCCATTGCCACAACCCCCTGGCTGGCTGAAAAATTCACATACTGCCGCGGTTGACTCTGAAAGTTAGAATATTTATTTAAACTCCCATTTAATAATGTGTTATTATGATAATTTTGAATGTTCAGCATAATGTTTGGCAGAATAACAACTCACTGTCCATTCCTGGGAATGGTAATGGTAGAGCCCCATATTGTTCTTCTAAAGCATAATCAATATCAAATTTAATATGATCGACGTTAGCAACTATAACTTCCATGTTTTCTCAGAATATTAACACTTTTAAATCAGAAATAAATCTAGGATCTTTCTTAGTTACAACGACGACCGATCACATTCGCATTTCGCAATGACAATCAATGACAATGACAAATTGACAAATGAATACACAGATAACCAAAGATTTAATTCTACATCTTTGCAATGATTGCATTGCGGTAGCATAAACAGATAAAAAATAACAGCTGTACGGAAACAAACCATTCAACCAAGTAGAAAACGGTAGTAAATTTGGCATTTTTCAATTATTTAGATTAATTGAAAATTCAATAAGCATTTTGCTATTGTTACTAAAAAGTAACATTTTATTGCTAACTAGCCTGAAATCTAATAAAACCAGATAAAACGTAGCTGATGACAGGAGAATGAAGTCTTCCTGAAGTTCCTGAAT
Source organism: Pyrrhia umbra (assembly GCA_963891755.1). Lineage (NCBI taxonomy): Eukaryota > Metazoa > Arthropoda > Insecta > Lepidoptera > Noctuidae > Pyrrhia > Pyrrhia umbra. The sequence goes on along the minus strand of OY982929.1, from coordinate 850,179 downwards.
TCCATTACGGCTATAGTAATAAATTAAGCATAAATAATGCTGATCTTTGTTTTATCAAATTAATAGGAAAGAGAGAGTGACAGGCTGAGATTGGGCTGATAAAATTGTTTGTTTGCCAACCATTTGGCATCATGGCATCAATGGCATGTTTGACATTGACATTTGCTTGCATTGCATGCATGCATTTACCAGATAGATATTGTTTTACAGGATTGGATTTCAGAGAAAATATATTTTAAATAAATACTAAAAATGTCTGTATCAGATTTAAAACATTCTCTGAGAAAATTTGAGTTTCCTATGTGTGCTAAGGAGGCGCTTAACAGAATTGGCAAGTAAAAATAATAACCCACAATACAGTGATATTTTTTTTAACTCAAAAAATACGTAAATCCTACTTATTTTTTTCTAGTTTTAACAGTACTCTGTGTATTTGGACACATCATTTGAATGGGTATAATTTGTTTTAGAACAATTGCTGGTGGGCCGGGCGGCTCCATCAAACAAGCAACTAGATATAGCGATGGACATTATATCAGAATTCGTGTTCTGCGAATCAGACCGCCGAGGTGGCCGCCGGGGCGCAGGCCTGACACCACTACAGGATTTACAGCTAATTGATGTAATATGTGACTATCTGTCCGCCTGCTCTAATGAGACTACAAAGAATACAGTGTTCCTATCTCTGTTTGGTGGCATGGAGAGTCAGAGAAGGTTGAAGATACTGAGTATACTTGCTAGCATGGCAGTATCAGCGTCGAGTACTCCAGTGAGTTTAAATAATGGTTTCTAATATCCATGTCACATTAATATATAAAATTTTTGCTTCAGTAAGATATCATGTTACTTTGGTGTCCAGGTCTTACTGGCTGTTGGGGTTTGGCTTCAACAAATGGGCTGTTCATCATCGCAGTCCCTGCAACTGGTTGAGAATGTCATCAGAGATCACTTCTACTTGAATACGTCAAACCAACTGGCTCTCAAGTCCCTAGCCAATACAGCCCCTCAGTTTGTATCAAACTTCATCACAGCAGTGACGGAACTGTACATGCATGATGCTCAAGGCGCCACCAAACTGCCCCCTAAGAACCTTTTAGAAGTGATCACAGCATGGGTAAGTATCTTTATTCTATAGGCCATGAGCAAGTTCTCATACACATGTTATAGATACTTTGGATTTTGTCCTTAACTGTCACAAAAGAACATTATATCCAAGCAGCTGATACACTATGAGGAGTGGATTTTCAAATAACCTTTTTTTGACTGCTCACACCCCAAAGAATCCTGCTTGAAATAATAAAGTATATAATAAAATAATTAAATTTAATGTAAAATATTTTTATTACAGGTGTACTCAAACCCCACACTGTGCATGTCAGCACAATTGAACCCTGCAGCCCTACCCAGTGGATCCATACCTATGGCTGCTGTGACCCCCCTGGCAGGGCTCATACATTGGTGTGCACTTGCTCCACTCTACATTGATGATGGTAAAGTTATTACTCAAAATATTAGCATAGAACTAATTTGAACATAATGTTATGACAATATTAAGGAAAGGACTAATTAAAAAATATACTTTCCAGATGCCGAAATGGTAGAAGTACCAGTACCTGTGAAGAGAATAAAACTAGAAGGTGAAAATGACAGAGCTATTATAAAAACTATCACAAACAAACCTCTTACAGAGAGTGAACTATATATAAAGCTACACCTTGGTGTGCTGCACAGTTTGCGAGCAGGCAGGCGCACGCATGGCCCTCCCACTGCTGTAAATGCACAACACTTGGCTGCACTTGCCCCTGTGGTGCAGGGGTATGCTCACACTGTCCTCAAAAGGGGAGGCAAGTTGCAGACCGATTTAAAGTTACAGGTTTGTAAACTTATGATATTATGGGTATTCATGAAAAGAATGTTATACTCAGGGGTAGGTAATGAAATCCATATCTTCCTAATTTCACAGGATTCCTTGGACAGGATTGGGCAGGCAGTCCAAGTGGCACTTGCAAACGGCTGCGTCTATGGCAACATGAGCAACCTCCTTGCTGCCTTAGACACATTACCAGAGAACCGATTGCTGCGAATCATCATCAAAACACACCAGCAGACCATCTGACATGTGCTTACGCTCAGTTTGAACATTGATAAATTCTTCAGATCATAAGAATTGGACATGGCTCTAGTGCTTAATATTTTGGCCATTTATGGCAATAAAATGGCAGTGTATAAACTATTGAAGGTGTTGTTGCTTAGTGAAAGTCAAAAGTTATTTACTATACAGTGAAAGTATGAGAAAGTACAAATGCAGATGATCAATAACAGTGAATCCATTTCTAAGTATTATGTATTAAACATTATTAGATAGGTGAAATTGTTTATGTATATAATGTAAATAAAACCATAATAAATAATTAAAAATAGTTTTTACTTATTTCAAAATGGTTTGAATCTACGACTCTGCTTGATCTGTGCTATTTTCTTCTTGTCTTCTTCAAACTTCTGCCTCAATGAAACAATGTGTTTCATTTTTGATTCTCTTATTTGGAAAGTGTAAAAGTTCTTCAACTCTTTCCGCTTCTTATTCTTCTCTTCCTTCTGCATTATCTTGTTTTCTACCTTCTCTGTTCGTGCAAAGCTCTGGACTTTTCCTCTCTTAGTGACTGTCACCCAGCCCTCATCATCTTCTTGTTCTAACTCTTTCTCTTTCTTTTCTGCTTTCTGAGCATTTTCATCAAACTGCTTCATAAATGTTTCTATATTTTCTTTGAGTGTTTTGGGCAATAATATAGTACTATTGTACTCATCAATCCATTTCTTGATTCCTACTTTAACTTGATGATCATCTGAGTTCAGTGGTTGTAGTTTTGTTAATTTTAGTGCTTTATCTAGTTCTGCTACTTTATTGAAAACAATGTATGCTGCTCTAAATGTGGTGACATTAGCTTCAGGTATGAATCTGTTTATAACTTTCACGTCGGCAGTTGAGGGCTTGAGGCACAGTTGCACTGACTGTACAGAGCCAGCTTCTCGAAACGCGTTCGTCAAACCTTTTTCGTCAGCGTAAGGTGGCACGTTCACTACCAGTAGCGTACGACCCTGGGGTTTATCTTTTGTGTGTTCTCTTACTATGTGTTCCTTAAGATATATTGTGTGCGGTGCTTCTGAATCTTCTGTTAACTTGAGGCATAAAGCTGCAAAGATAAATTTTGTATTAAATCTCAAACATTTCACAACAAAACAAAACTAAACTCATCTCTCAACGTTTAAACTTACTTTTGAAATCTTGAATACGTTTTGTAGCTTTCATTTTTCTTTATTTGATTTATTTGGAAAGTAAATAGAACAGATATCGTTATGTACTGATTAAATTTTAATAATTTTCAGTAGGAAAACAATTTTCAACATGTTTATTCAATTCGATGAGGTTATGTTTTGTAATTGGTTGAAGTTGATAAGTGAAGATGACAAATGCGCTTGTCGTCAAAAATTGCACAATCAAATAACTCCCGAACTTTGAATAAGAAACTCCAAAAGAGTCCAGTTTATCTTTCTTTTTTATTATCTTAGTTTATTAGTCAAATATTTTTTACTTTAATTGATTTGAATAGCTAGAAAAAGTTTAAATAAAAGCTTAAACTAGGACAAGTTAAGCATTGTTTCGTTCTGAAATAAGTAAAAATTTTGTACTCTTGTTACTCTACTATAACTCTATGCCCATAAATTGACAGACCTTGACAGACTCGACATCAACAGTGACAGATTGACTATTTGTCTATGATATACAGTGACTGTTGGCGGAGAGTGTCTGTTTTGCCCGTATTTTGTCGTAATTTTACGGCCATGTGTGGTTACAATTACGTGTTTGACAAAATTTTTAGTGATGATATCCACCACTGCAAATAGTAAAGTCAAAAACCCGAAGGGAACGGAGGGTGCCGACGCTCCAGAAAGGGACGAAATTGGACAAGAAAACACGGACGATAAGGTCAGAGGTTATGTTGGTGCGTATGATGCATCCTCGTCATTTGGGGGGCCGTCCAGAGATGGTAGGTATCGGTCCCGCGGTCGTGTCACCGAGTTCAGGCCGTCGCGAGGCGGCGGGCGCGGAGGCAGGGGCCGCGGTGGATTCCCGCCCCGCGGTGATCGTGAACCCCTCGATAATTCCTATAAATATCACGAATCGCTAAACCAGTCCTCCAACGACACCTGGTCGCAAGGAAACAACAGCAACAAGTTCTATGAACGATCTGAATTGGTTGTCAATCTCCCTGAAGATCCTCGAATCTCCAAGTTGCTGCGTCGACTGTGTGCCGAGGTGGACATGGAAAAATCGCTCGTCATATGCAGCAAACTCCAGGACGCCGTCATGTTGCCGGAAAACTCGCGATACATACGACGCTCTTACGACATATTAGTTGAATCACTCCTGGACGTGCTCTATGATGCTCCTGGCCCGGAGACAAAGGAAGGTGCATCCATAGTGCTTGGGAGAATTGGCTACGTCATGGGCCCGGACTTCCGAAAACATCTGGACTGGATTGCAGCTAGCTATGCTGTGCACAACTCATCTATAAAACATTATCTGACTCTCTCATTTACAGAGACATTTCAACTGGATTACCAAACACCTCACTTGACAGATTTTGCGGAATTGACTTTGGATAGGCTTCAAACCATCATTGAAGGCACTGACTCAGCTGATGTCTTCATGTCTGCTATAAATGCCATGATTGTCATGTCTAATTCATATCCAGAGCACTTTGCAAACCATTTTGTGGACACAGTAGACATTCTGGTTGGTTGGCACGTAGATAATGTTCAGCCTAAGAAGATCAAAGATTTTGCTCTACAATCATTGTTTAAACTGAGTCGCCACTGGCAAGCAGATGTTGGATTCTCTGTAAACCTTCTCAATCAGTTTGTGGAGGACATGGTGGCTTATTCCACTGACATGGAGCCAAATCGCACTGAAAAACAAAATGATGCTACCACACCTGAAGATTGCATGCAGAAGATAACATCATTTCTCAATGTTTTCAACACTGTTGTGAAAAGCTTGGGAACTCTTTTGAGTCCTACTGTCTCTCAAATTGTGTCATGGTCATTTCTCACTGAAGCATTCACAAAAATCCTGCAAGTTTTAACTAAGACCCTGAAGGATGATGCGGAGGCAGATCTGATATTGGCAGGTAATGAATGTATCGCTTTACTATTGAAATATTTGCAGTCTAAGTCCTCTTCTTGTTCTCCAGCCCTTTTTGCATTGATTTCAAAAGAGATGACTAACTTTTTGCAAGGAGAAGAAAGTGTCAGCCTTAGCGTTATCGAATTAGTTTCCACTGCCATCAAGGAAATTGCTTCAAACCTTCCTGTAGAGTTCATATCCCAAACAATTGGACCTGAATCACTTTTGCGTCCACTGCGCTATTCAGATAGCTCTCTGATTTTAAACAGTGTCATGTCAGTATACAGTAACTTGCTAAACTTGAAGAATATTCCACTTTTACAAGAAACATACAAATATGTTTTGACAGATATTCAGAATTCTTATTCAGTGATATTACCTGATGTACAAATAATAAAACCAGAATATTATGAAAGAGTGGATCCTGATGATGCAGATAAAAATGTAATATTTTATTTACAATGTTTGTCAGAACTTGCTAATGCTAGCAACTCTATAATTGGAATGTGGGCATTACAACCTAGCATACTTGAGCTGCTGGCTATAAAAATGTGTCCTCATGATGAAAATCTAGTAAAAGAGAAACCAGCGCTTCAGTATTCTGTCCTGTACTTACTCTATTCACACTGCAAAAAGAATAATCACTTTATTGCTTCAAGCGATTTAGTTACAAATACCCAGCAAAGAGCGAATGATATATTTGGCCTATCCAACCTTAGCCTTGGTGATGTTTCAAGCTCCAGCCCTACCTCTGGACATTTGGCTGTAATACTCAATATGTTAAGCATGGTTCTAGATGAAGAAACTCCAAAAGAAACTTTAATTTTGGTCCTCAATTGGATATCTGATATATTTTGCCAGCTAGACAAATATTTACCCATAGTAAGCATGTCCAAGGGCTTTCTTGTTTTAACTACTAATATGCTATCTCTGGCATACCAATTTGATGAAGATATAGTTTTGCTTGTTATGAAGAATTCCCAACATTTACTTAAAAATAAGACCCTTACTTGGAATGTTATGGTGTTGAAAACAATAGCAGTACTTTGTATTTTACACATTGATAACCAAAATAAAACATTGTCAAATGTTTGCAAGGATGTACTATTTGAATTGCCATGGGATATTGTGCAACTGGAATTGGATAAACAAGTGGTAAAAGTGTTTACTGCGCGGAAGATGAGCCTGAATGTGCTCAACAGCGATACTAAGGCCAATTCTTTTAAAGAATACCTAATGCGAGGATCCTTTTTTAATCTGTCAAATCAACATTTTAAAATTATAATGAACTGTCTTCTCCAGTATACAGTGGAGGATAAGAAAGCGTTAGTGGATGCATTTTTAACATCATGGCCTTTGCAAACTTCTGATATCGACGAAAATAATCTTTTATTCTTCCGGCAATGTGCTACAAGTTTCTCATCTATTTGTGTGGGTTGGGCGCTCTCAGAATTAGCTCAAACTTGTGTGTCGTTGAAATGTAGAACTATTCTTGGTAAACCACAGGAAACATTCATGCGAATAGAAGGAGCTTTGAAGGGAATAGCGAGAGAAGTATCCTCTCATGACACTAAATACATTGGCAGCGACCAACAGACACTGGTTGAAGTTACTACTTCAGAACAGACTAGAACGCGTTGGATTACTGAGTTCATGATGTTCTTAGAGAAATATATTTATAACGCGGCAGAAGGTACAGCTACGGTATTACCAGCTGTTGCCAAACCTGTAAGAACTTTCTTCCACACGAACTGGCCCACTTGCCGAGAGTGGCTCACAAGAGTGCGTCCTGCCGCGCTCGTCGTCAGTCTGTACGCTGGACATTTCGGCGCTGCTATATATCATGCTTCACTGATACTGCAAAATGCTGCCAATTCCAATACTAATGTTGACGTAGAATTTATTACGATTAGTGTCGCACGGGCTCTCATACAAATTGAAGAGCCAGAAGTTTTACACGGTTTATATGTCTGGATAAAACAAAACTTTGATTTGAAGCTACTCTGGTTAAAGGGAGCTGCTGAACAAGCAAATTCTAGACATGAATTAGCTATAGAGTTTTATAAAAAAATAAACAACTTAAAACCAAATGACGACGCGAAAGAGGGTGAATCGTCAACATCTCAAGTAGATACAAGGAGTAAAAGATTTATTGATGAGCAGATAATGGAGAGTTATAAGCACATACAAAGCTGGGAAGACATGCAGGAATGGAAAGACAATGATCCATCTCAGGCCAATACTTCGCAATGGAGTTCCTTTTCGTCATTGAAGTTTTTCGAAGATTCCTCAGAAATTCCCCAAGAACTGACTAACTGGGATATCCTTGATAATGAAGCAAATCACATACCGAAGAGCACCTGCTCCTATCAAGGTTTATTAAACAAAATTGAATCGACACTTGTATGCACTGCAGTTAATATGTATAACAGTGAATACAATGACAAATATGAAGATTTATTAAAACAATGTGACATCTTACTTAAATCACAAGCGGAAGAATTTTCTAGGACTAATGCTGTACACTTTTTAAAGGAAGTCGCAGTGTTGCAATTGGCAAATCATGGGTTAAGCAACATTGTTAAGAATGGAAAAGTTATTTCTAATCCATTTAAACCATCAACAGTGAAAGAGTATAAGTATGGAACTGAATTTAAAAACTTGAGCAGAATTTTATGGTGGAATCAATATTTCACGAAACTAAATATGACAGAAGAAAACGTTTTCTACGCAGAATGCCTTCGTTTAGATGTAATAAAAAGTGCAAGGAAGAACGCTAACTTGCTGATGGCAAAGAGAGAGCTATTGAAACATTTTAAACAAAATTCAGCTTTCCAAATGTGTTTAGGCAACATAAATAACTTGGAAGACTTAAGTGAAGCACTACTTATGTCTACTAATACTTATGATCTTGAAATTTGGACTCTAAATAACGCTACTGCTTTAGCTGAACTTTGCAAATTGACTTACGCCAAAGAAGAAACCAAAGTGCGCGCTGTAAATCTTTGTGCAAGTATTTCTTTTGGATTTTCTCAAAGATTGGCTATGGGTGAACAAAGTTATGAACTGAGGGAAAAGAGTACAAGATTACTTCTCACCCTTTCAAAGTGGGTCCAAAGTGAAACTGAAAATATATTGGACGTAGATTCACCCCTATTAAAATTGGTTTCAGCTCTACCAGAAATCGGTTTGGTAGACAATAACATATCGGAGAATGTTATACCTGTATCAGACTCCGCCGTTGGGAAACTTCTGCAATTTGGCGTTAATCAATGCCCAGGCCTGGCCAAAGCTTGGGCTAGCTTTGCTGCGTGGTGCTTTAGATGGGGACGAAAAATGGTTGAATTCAGTTCCAAAACCCGAGAACAATTAACAGAAAATGATAAGTTACAGATTGAGAGCGTTATGATTGGATGCTCACCGCAAGACTTTGAGGCGGTCTGTGAAATATTGTCGAAGACAAAAGCAACCTGTGACGACGAAGACATAGATTGGAACGAAATTAACACTTCTGAAATGATAGAGAGCCAACTTCGCACTGTACCATCTTTAAGCAATGCTTTTCCTGAACACCTTGCATTGTTGGTGGATATTTGGCGCCAAGCGCAGAAAAGAGTATTTTCATACTTTGAACTTTCAGCGGACGCTTACTTTAAATTCTTACAACTCATATGCGCTTCTGATTACATAAATCACAGCGGAGAAAATGCTGTTGTTAATGCAACGTTGAGACTACTACGTTTAATTGTAAAACACGCCATGGAATTGCAGACCGTTTTGGAATCTGGTTTAGCAAACACACCTACTCAACCTTGGAAAGTTATAATTCCGCAGTTATTTTCTCGTCTTAACCACCCTGAAACTTACGTGAGAAAATGTGTATCTGATCTATTATGCCGATTGGCAGAGGACACTCCACATCTGATCACATTCCCAGCAGTTGTTGGAGCCGTAGAAAATGAACAGAATGATTTGATGGAGCTAAATGTTGCTCGATCATTTATGTCTAATGATGCTGAAAGTGGTGAAGATAATCTCGAAATAGAAGATGCCGCCAGCGACAAAGTCATTAACAATGAGCTCAATTCCTGTTTTCTCGATATGGTGGAGACGCTTGCAAAACAAGCTCCAAAAACGATTTTACAAGTGAAGCTGTTAGTCAAAGAATTGCAAAGGATCAATTTGCTTTGGGATGAGTTGTGCCTCGGCACATTGGTCCAACATCACTCTGAATTTACGAAGCGACTGTCACAGTTAGAAATCGAAGTTGGTAAAGTAAAAAATAACTCACACTTATCTGCAGAAGATAAAGAAAAACTGATCAAAGAGAAACATCGCATAATTTTCGAGCCAATCGTTTTTGTATTAGAACAACTCTATCATGTTACCTCAGCAAAACCAGAGACGCCGCATGAACTGTCATTCCAAAATAAGTTTCAGTCTCTTATCACCGACGTTATAGACAAGTTGAAGAACCCTACGAACCCTGATAAGCCACAGGAGTCATGGGCGCCATTGAAACAACTACAAATAAAACTTCAACAAAAAGTAAATAAACGATCTCCCTACATTTTGAAGATGTCCGATATCAGTCCTGTATTAGCAGAACTCAAAAACACTGTTATTACAATGCCAGGAGTACATACAAATCAGAGAGCCGTAAGAGTTACAATAAAATCGGTTGAAAACAATGTAGCTATCCTGCCAACAAAGACAAGACCAAAGAAATTAGTCTTCTATGGATCAGATGGTAAGGCTTATACTTACTTGTTCAAAGGATTAGAAGACTTGCATTTGGATGAGAGAATTATGCAGCTGCTATCAATAACAAATACGATGATGGCCAGAGATTCAGAAAACAATGATAATCAGACTTATAGAGCGCGGCATTACTCGGTGATTCCGTTAGGCCCGCGTTCAGGACTGATCAGCTGGGTGGATAACGTGACACCATTGTTTGCGTTGTACAAACGCTGGCAAAATCGAGAAGCCGCTATTCTGTCAGCTAGAACCAATAAGACGGTCAATGTCTTGCGTCCTTCGGAATTATTCTACAACAAGTTGAATCCTCTGTTGAAAGAAGCGGGTATATCAACGGATAACCGGAAAGAATGGCCCGTGTCGATCCTGAAGCAAGTGTTGCAAGAACTATCAGCGGAGACCCCTCGTGACCTGCTGTGGAGGGAGTTGTGGTGCAGCAGTGTTAGTCCTGAGCAGTGGTGGCAGATGACGCGCCGGTACAGTTACTCGGTGGCCGTGATGAGCACGATAGGGTACATAATCGGGCTAGGCGACAGGCACTTGGACAATGTGTTGGTGGACCTCACTTCGGGAGAGGTTGTGCATATAGACTATAACGTGTGCTTCGAGAAGGGCAAGACGCTGCGGGTGCCGGAGAAGGTGCCGTTCAGGATGACGCCCAACTTGGTGACGGCGCTGGGCGTGACAGGAGTCGAGGTGAGTCGCTTATTGCATACCCTTGTTTGCTGTTTAAACTTTAACATAATTATGTTATTTATATGAAAAAATAACAGGTTTATAGGTTGTGTTTTACAGCGACCATATAGAGGAAAGATTGTTTTATGTTGTAGTCAGGACAAATAAAATTGCAACCTCTTTGTTGTTATATTAGAATCATGTTTTTCAGGTACCTACCTATCATGATTTTTTCATTTCAATTCATTTCGATACTTTTATCACTTTCCTTTTGTGTATGAGAAACTTAATTTTCACACCTACCGCTACGTCGTAAATTCCTTAATATTGAACAAGTCTAATCTGTGAAAGTAACAGGAGTAGGTAAACAAAGTCCCAAGAATTTTTAGTAAAATTTATAATAATAATCTGATCGATTGTGATATTATTTTGTGCCAACAAATCTTAGCAATACCTTGCTTATAATACTTTTAATCATCTTTGGGCCATAGATTTATTAATTACCGCATCCCGCGGTTTCACCCGCATCCTCAGGGAACTACTTCCCGCACCCGGGTAAAAAGTATCCTATGGGTTTATCCAGGTTATAAACTATGTGTGTACCAAATTTTATCCAAACCATCAAACCATTCAGATTCAAGAGTAACAAACATACTCGTACATACATTTATACATCCTCCATACACTACGGATTAGTAGGATAGGATGGGAACGGACAACCAAATGCCGACGTGGTAAGCTATGTATGGTATAATTGGTAACTTTTGGTATCACGGTTAGATTTCTGCATAATCTTAATACTCGGCGGTCCTATATGATCTAGAGCAACATTAATTACTTCTAAAATATTTTGTTTAAATTTCTTAAATATTATAATTAATTCAGATGTTTCGAGTAACTTTTGTCTTGTTAACTTTTGATGTCCTCAAAAAATTCTATGAATATGAAGCAAGTGTAGAAAATATCCTCGCAATATCTATACAAACAAAATTATAAACAAAGAAATGAAAACACTCGGTGGAGTACAACAATCTTTTACTTCAGTTTATGTTTGAAGCAGTTTCGGTCACGTTACGGTAGTTTTAATCTTTGCTTCTAGTAAAACTCGCGAGTGAATGTCCAATATCGAGCGTCAAGTTGAGAATGGTGCCATTAACCCAGCAGCTCGTTATCGCGCAGATAACACAAATTAATAACGTATTTGAATAATTAAGACATTCAAGAGGATTCTAAATATTTCCGATCATGTTGCAACAAGTGGTCGACGTGATTTTCGTCCATCGCTGACCTCTTTAGATTGCACAATGTAACAGGAATATATTGAGTTATTTGTTCGCGTCGCTATCAGTAACAGGTTGCAATATTTACTTTAGTCACTCACTATAAATATTTATTAAAACCAAGTCCTCCAATGTCTGAGCGTTTAATTGTATTTGCAAAGTTTTTTTTTTGCTACGTTTTCGAATTGACTACTTCATTTATGTATCAATTATGCAAATTAGCCAAGTAATTGCTTATTCGTTAGTGTGCTTTTCGGCATTTTTTTGTATAATTATATGTATAGTGCATATAATTTTCACAAGCGCCATCTATTGTATTAGGCGTGAATTAATCGTGTTTCAGGCGGGTTTACGATTTACATACTTCAGGGCTTAGTCATAGATGGCGTTGTGAGTCTTACTGATGCTGCCTGGCGCTAAAATAATATATCTAAGAAATATAAATAAAAGAAAGTTGAGGATAAATAATACACGTTATTTACATATTTAATATTACATAGAACATCTTTTAATTATTATTTATATCATTTAAACATCTTTATTTGACAGAGAACCTCTTATTAAAACATCATTATGGCAGGGAACTCATTATAATCTCTCAATAAAAATTCAACAATAAAGCTTTTAAAAACTTGAGCGTAGATTCGAACAGGTACCTAAATGCGAAAGGGGTACCTACAGTCACTAACAACTTTAAATACTAGAAGCGTTTCACGTTTCCCACAAAACGTCTAATGATCGTCTGTAACACTACACTATGTCGGCGCGGGCCGCCGGCGCGCCGGCTGCGGGCCGGTGCACGGGGGTGGGCGCGTCCGGCGCGTACGACGGGTTGGTGTCGCCGCGCTCGGCCTCCACGTAGCCCGCGTTCTCGATGATGCGGCAGCGGGACGTGTCCGTCTCGTGCTCTATGTACAGTAGCCGCGCCGGCCTGCCGCCGAGGCTGGACAAGCCGCTGGGGGCGCTGGACCGGGTTATGGAACCTTCACGAAGTGCAACTGAACCGCGTTTCCGTTCTGGGGCTGGGGAGCCTCGATATTCTGACGTGTCGGGTCTCTTGCATCGCAGTAGCTTAGCGAATGCGGCTCGAAAGCCTGCATTCTTCCACGCGTAGATGAGGGGGTTTATGCCTGAGTTGGACATGGCCAGGGATGAGGTGAGCCGGTATGCGATGTGGTTGTGCAAGGGCATGATCGGCAACGTCTGTGCACACGCCACCACCACGAACGGCATCCAGCATATCGAGAATGATCCTAGGACCAGGAGCACCACCTGCGGAAAAAATATCTCGTGTTAATTTTAAGTTGTGGGAAACGTTCGTTTAGCTATCAGTTTATGTCGTACGGTAAAATAAGGTGAAGAGTAACGAGAACTTGAGAGTTCTTCCATTATATTTTGTGTCATACATGAACATCGAAGGTTTATAATTTTAAGGTGTATACACTTGCTTGACTGTTTTAATTCGTCCTTAATTAGTCGTGTATTTTAAGTAGAGTGCTATCACCTGTATGCTCTTCCAATCGTTGGCTCCCGTGGGGCAGCAGGTGTTGGCCCTCATGCGGCGCGCGTGGCAGGTGGCCTCGCGCCATATCCTCCAGTACAGGATGAACATCACCATCCAGATGAGCGAGAACATCGGCGCCAGGATGCTTGTCGTGTAGGACTTGGGCACCACCTGTAACATTTATAACACCTGGTCAATAAACTGCAATTTCTTCTTCTTTGATGATTCCACATTAATTTACCTAGTTGTGTTTAGCTAGTAACTTCACGTTATTGATATGGCCATGGTTATTAAAATTCATTTTATTTTACTTTAATCAAGAGACTCGTACGTGCAAATATTTGAGTGTCAACAGTACGCTCAACTATCTGAGATACAAAGGTCGCATCCGGGTATTCTTAGCCCCGCACTATGACACAGTAGTACCGAGTAGTAGAGATCAAATACACACTTTTTGTCCGAGGGTTCAATATCTGAACAATCCGGTTTTAAATGACTTCCGTAATTAACTTAATCTCTGAGGCCGTTATCACCGAAGAGTAGAATGTTTATATACCCTTTTAATGAATATATGTTTACAAATAATGGCACTTGTCCAAAAAGTGATTAATTATAATAACTCGTAAGCGCCGAATATACTTTTAATATTCCTATGGATGATTCTATTGAATATTTATGATTGATGGTGAAGAATTTGACTCACAACAAGCAATATGTGTTATTTAATGTAAGTGAATAGTTAAATTAACAAGCCAACGTATAATACATGCCCTCCGGCGAATAAGTACGTATTTGGCAACCAGATATTGTTCCCAGAAACAAAGTGTATTGACTACATATTTATAATTTAGTGGGTTTGCTTGCAGAAAGTGCCCCGAGAATACCATTTCGTTTCCACTATGAATTTCGGATAATGTTTTCTTATTACGAAATGTGTTGACAGAGTTTTTACCCCTGGAGATATTTATATACTCGTCAGCAATTGGGTAACATATTGAAATTCTGTTACTAGCTATATTGTTTTATGATGCTTTTAAATATCGTAGTGCTTGTTGTAGAGGTATTTTATTACCTTCAAACTGTCTTAAACCCTATTCATGTGAGCTTATACGCTGCTTGTGAGATATCCATAATATTCAAAAACACTGAGCTTCAAGACATAAAAATTAAGTATGTAAAATAAGTGGGGATTGTTAGTAGTGTTGGAACTTCTTATAATACTGCTGCTTAAGGTCAAAGTCTCTCTCGGATTAACATTCAGTATGATGTCTAGGTACAGTGTGTCCACGGAAATGTTGTACGTACCATGTTCATTTCGCAAGCGACTCCTTCGTGCCAGTCGTTCCAGAACATGGGTATGCAGCTGATGCAGACGGCGACCGACCACGTGGCGCTCATCAGCAGCCGCGTCACCAGCTTCGTCATGTACCGGCTGTAGTGCAGCGGGTGCACTATCGCTATGTACCTGTAATTCACAACAATCCAATTAATGTCTTGGTGACACTTCTGGGAAACAAAATAAAATTGCTGTTTGGACCACAGATATGTATCCAGCATAGATAACGCAAGTTCCGTAATTTTTATGATAGCCAAGCGTGACACTTTGACTGCTTTTTGTGACGTCACGAGCGTTTCAGTGATTTTCTTTATTCCGACAAACATTTTAGTAGTTTTTGCAACTCAATACGGCACAATTATGATTTTTTCTAACTTTCGGCTGTCGTCTGGTGCCAATACGGTGGAGTGCGGACTAATTCAGACGATGTCGATTTAGGTGCGCTACACTCATCTGTCACACGCGAAATACCCACTCGTGCGTCATCTATTTAGATACAATATATATCTGTGGTTTGGCCACTCTACAAGAAACTATCAAACAAAAATCAGTCAATACAATTCTTACGCTAAATGCACATGGCGTGACAGAACCCCGATATTGAAGTTTCTATTTATAGTGAAAATAAAATTTAAAACGGAGGGCATTCCACTTACCTGTCTACAGCTATCGCTATGATGTTGTAAATGGACGCGAGACACGCTAAAATTATCAGAATGAACCGCATCAGGCACGACCATTTGATTGTGCCGAAGTCATCGTTTAAGTAGAAGACCAGATGGTAGGGCAGAGTCAAGCCCACCATCAGGTCGGATATGGCCAGGTTGAGCACGAATTGGTTGGACACGAGCGACGACAGCCGCCTGCTCAGCGTCACCGCCAGAATCGTCAGCGTGTTCCCGCTCACGATCAGTAGCATCAGTGATCCGTCCACGATGCTCCATGCCCAGTAATTGTAGAGGTTCGCACTCTCCCCCTCCTCGGTCGCGTTCCACCCCCAGTCGCTCTCATTCCCGAATACAACGTCCATACCATCGCTGGCCGCGGTCGCCAGCGCCCCCCACTCCGAGTAGTCCGACGTCGTGGTCTCACTCACGCGCACATTCTCTTAACTGTTACCCTCACACGTCACTCGCGGTCGCGACACACTCGATATATTCACAGAGGTCTTTTCCCGTTTGCACTTGTCGCACATTTTATTTGCACTATACTGATTATTCCGAACACCTGGAACAAAATGTGCATATTAGTCTAGTTAGTATTTAGGGCATGTGCACGGCCAAGTGGGCGGGGTGCACGTGCGACGGGGTCCTTGTAAATGCATAGCGGCGTGCACAAATAATGCGCCGGCGGTGTGGCTGGGCGCTCAGTATGCAGGGGCGCTTCGCCACACAAATTACTCGCTAGGAGAGGCTCCACTTCGCACGCCTCTCTAAATCACATTATCAACTTTTTCAAGGGATCGCCTGCGAGAGCGTCGGAAGTTGCCGCTCCCGCTGCCGCCGTTGAATTATTAATGTAGCACAGTATGAGAGGAGCTTTGTCTGTCGGCGCCATAATCGATTGCCGGCCCGCTATAAATGAATTATTTCCAGACGTCGAAGGCCACGTGGGTCATAAACTCGCGACTGTTTTGTAACAATTATAATCGGTAACGTTTGAAGGTAGCGTCCTTCAGACCCAAGTTATTTATTTATGTGCAACTTCGTCAAGTTGGTAACTCAATAAATGATTCTGTACTGCGAGTCCGATTGATCGTTACGATCAGGTATATTAGTATAATCTGGTATTTCACGATTACTTGAAGGAGTTTGGAGTACAGCGTTAGAACAACATACTACAAATGTTGGAATAGCCTAACCTAACTGAAAGTTTTTAAGACAAATGCAAATATGTCCAGGAAACAAAGACTCCTATTGAACTGAATTACTTACTAATATTTCAATTTGTAGTAGTAAATATAAATTGCTAAGAAAACAAATATCAGAAATGACATATTTTTCTTTTTAAAAGAGGTCTTTAAAATTATTCAGTAGGCATATTAGGTATTTATCAATGAAATAGCTCGGCTGAAACTGACGATGTCGATTGGATCGGACTCAACTGGGCCGACCGGTAACACAGTCATCTGAATTACAAATGGGCACGGATCAAAACAGACTCCATTAATTTTAATTTATCAAAACCATTTTGCTGATCTTTTTGCCGCTAATCTACTTTTATACAGAGAAATCTGTTGATTCGGTACAGCTGAATTTGCAGCATTAAGACAAAAAGCTCAAATAAACCGTTAAATAAGTTGTAATTGATCAATAAAAAATAAGGTACCTAATAAACCAACGCACTAGAAGATTCTCAATTATTATATTTATTACGTCTCTGTATTAAAAAATTATAAAATTATAGCGGGTCCATTAATTTCGTTTCGTTTAAGTGCAATCGGAGCCGGCGGCCATTTGATGACAATTTACGTTCGTACAAATAACGGGGTGGCTACGCGGCAGTATCCGTAAATTTCCTGAGACGCGGATACGGCTTTAGAATTCTTGCACGGAATCGATCCTTACGCAGATTCCGGCTGAGTTCGACAGCCTTATTACGGCAATTCATTGACATTTATTAATAAAACGATCAATTTGGAATCGAGATTGGATATCGTATCTCGGTTCGGTGTCATTGATGAACGCTTTAATGAAATAAGAGCAGCGAGCGTCATCAAAATTAGATTGTGATGTGACAGAACGATTGAAGCGACGTAATTGCTCAGTAAGCCCAAACAATGTTTTGATGAATGAAATGTCAAATGCGGTTTTACAATTTGGTTGCATGCCTTTGTGTGGCTACGATGACCGATACCAGATAGCAATTTGTAACGCGATGATTTCGCCAGATTGGATGGATGGATTTATTCGCGTGTGATTTTGGCGCGGGCTCGCACGCGTGTCGGCAAATTGTAGTATACGTATTGGATTAGCTTGTAGCGTTAAATTATTTATGGATATCTCCGAGAATACGTTAATGCTTTTAGCTCTAGTGTTTTGATTCGATGCTCTCGACTTGTTGTTGTTCATCAGAATAATTGTATCTAAATCTGACTCACAAGGCGTTTAAACCTATTTAAAGAAAACAATGGCATTTGATTTTGTATGTTGGTATTTATATCTCCTCAATTTAGGTAAAGATTTGATGATATAAGATTCATAGTCTTGGAAAGGAAAATATCTTATCAAAGATAGATTCAAAAGATATGTTTACGTATATAACTCTGTACGCAAACAATAAAGTTCTATCGTATCCGTAAGTGGTTAACTGTTACCATTAACAACTATAGTTACTTCAAAATAGCAAACGAGTTTAATATCTAAAATATAGATGAAACAAATATGCTAGCCATAGTCCATACGAATGCGTGATGGAGATAGTATTCTGATCACAGACGGACAGGGCTACTAGAATGCCCTTTACCAATGCCTAGTGCATTAGCATGCACTGCGATCACCGTGACTAATGTCGTTTGTGCCTCGCTCATGGAGACGGTTAGCGAGCTTCGATTATGATCCGTTTTGATCGGAGCCCACGTCTAATACACCCACTTTATGGCTGGATGGCAAGCTTAAGTAGATTTGGTGGGTAAACAGTGCCGAGGGTGACGGTGCTGGTACCCCTGCGTTTGTATACGCAAGGGCACTAAGCACACTTAAGGTATACACGAAGCTATAAAATATTTTCCTCAATGATACTTTACTGGAACTTTGCGTGAATTTATGGCCCACGCTCGTGACATAACGTCTTTGATGTTCACTTCAAGGCAAATAATTAACAATCATCTAAAATATCATCGAATAAATAATAAATCCATCCAAATTTACATGACTATTGGATGAGCAGGTAACACTAAGAATAATTAATATAGCATGACGTGTTTAACGAGCCCACGCGTTGATTGAGCTGTTTTACAGGCGCGTTTGTGAATATTTAGCCATTTGGCGCCAACCGCTACATTGATCACACGTTACAACTCATTTCACTCGCGGGACTCCTACGTTATTTATTACCTGACGCAAAGTTATTACCTTGTGTTCTGTTTAGGGGCGGAATTAAATTGAGATAATTTGTAACCGTCGACTAAGGGAAGTAGATCACATCGTCCAATGTTATTGAAAGAAGGTACGTGTGTTTACGCTATCGAAACATTGTGAACTAAATGTATACGCGCGAGGACGACTCCAATGTAATTCATTATCATTAAACTTTCAAACAGTACAGTCACCTTTAATCGATTAACGCACTCTCACCGTAAGTAATTGAATGTCGTAAAGTTGTACAGGAACACAGAAAAAGTTAATCGGGAAAATAGCAGAGACTGGTAGTTCAGTGGTTGAAATCGATTTACAAATTTTTGTGTTTATATCTACGATCGTCCTTTACGTAATGTGGCGTGCGAGCGTCGCGTGCGACCTCTACAGTTCGATTTACTGAACATTGTAACAACTATTTTAATTGCTAAATTTTTCGTTTCATTTCGAATTTAATTCATGTGTATTTTTGTTTGGAATGAGTACTTACATTAGTGCTCCAATGTCACGATTGCATGTGTAAATATAGAACTATCGAACGAATGACTATTACTGATATGGAAACCGAGTCCGAATAATAGTTTCTTCAATTACAATGAAACGTACGTGTGTAAGTAAATATCAGGGCTAAGTTGTGCAACGTAACATCCTTGTCACTGTTCAATAGCACGGTGCGGATGTTATATTAACAAATGTCTATTAAATAATGTTATAGCGTTTTAAACAAATAAAGCAACATTGAACACTTACCGGTCACCTAAATGCCTTTATATTCACAGCTATTATTACTTGCAATCTCCATCACTGTGTTCTAAGTAGATGTTATAAATGTAAACAACGCAAAGATAATAAAGAAAACACCACAAAACAAACTATCCGGGGTAGACTCCAATTGGATTCGGTAAAGGTCAAAAATGAAGACAAATAGTCCAGCTATTACTTCTCACAATTCAATCAAGATAGCAATAATGTTTCTATTACAGGGGTACTATGTGGCCGACTAGGGGAGACAATATCTTTGGAAATAAACATTCAGAGGCTGCACACTATCTGTTTGTAGATTTTGTGATGTTTGATTTACTACAGCGGCTTATCAAATGACGTGGTCAGGGGGCACGCGATAACTGTGACATCTGTGACTCACTGATTGGCTACAATTAGTATAAGACACGCATGTAAAAGTATTTCTCTTTTCCTTATATACGTACGTACATAAAATACCTACCTAATAGTTCTCACAATATTGTGCTAGACAGGCGCAAATATTTTTTCTACAATTGTGTTGTGTAACACAACATAAATGCGAAGACTAAGAAAGTTTCCTGACGACATTGTTCGCGTTCCGAAGAGCGCTCGGAAAGGAAAATGTCCGTATTATTGGAGAATCTCAGCTGTCAAATAACTTTGATTTATACCCGTAGTTGGCGGTTCCAGCTTCATTTGAACGGTTAAAAACTTTATCACATAAGCCTTTAAAATTACACAAAATGGTTAAAATAAAAGGATGGCTGCCTTCGAAAGTATGAAGTCATTAGTTCGTTGGCTTCTTACTTGGCTTACAGTGTTAGGACGTTGAGGATGATTGACCAAACTGAGAGATTGTCTTTAAGTCAACGTCTTCTACGTTATCAAAAATATATTCAGTTTACAAATATACGTCCACAGAATTACTTTTAGTCATACGATTTCATTGAATAAAGTAGTGACAGGCGGAATAAAAAAATCTTGAAAATGTAAATGGAGCTACTGGCCTCGATTAAAATAGGACATTGTCCCCAAAACGACAGAAGCTCTTACTGTAGCTCCCAAGTGCTGCAAGTTATCAGCGTGGGAGGAAACTGCCGCCGCGACCAACTCTAGCCATAACTGATACTAGTCGCCATCACAACTACTCATATTTTCCGCCGCACGTAAACATAGCGAGTAAACAGAGAAAGTTACCTAACACGTGGATGGTACATTGTCTATTTGATCAAAGCCGGATGTACAGCTGAGGTCGAGGAGTACACACAATCTCCGCCTCGTTTAAAACAGAATAACCGTAAAAATTACGACATTATTGACTCGATGAGCGCGTGGAATGGCGAAAACTCTAAAATAGTCTCCAGACACTTGCACAATGCGTGCAAATATAGCAAAATATACGTATCAGTGGTGTCACTGTGTCCGTAAAAAAAATTGGCGGAGGTTGTCATTACGAAACCATGAATGCAAAGACCTATGCCCAAAACTAATATCTCCTCTCTAAGTTAACTTGACATCATCACCGAAACAAAACAATATTGTAAATTGAACATTTGTACAGTTTGCTCGAACTTGATATTTGGCGTTACGTCTGACATCTGATCGAATCAATTTCTGTGATTACATTTTTACTGGCTGTGTACCAAGAGTCGTTGTTATATTTTCCTCATCAGTGAACACAAAAGTCTTATTAATTAACAACCTTTCTTGGTGTAACTCAATTAAAAAGTCCTTTTACCAGATCTAGTTCGGGCTTTCGGAATTTGAATAAGAAAAAATATTCAAATTGATTAAAAAAATATTAATACGTTAATTTAATTGCACAGAAAGAAGCGTAGATTAATTAATATTATACTGATATCGTTATCTGGATGAAAATGTGACGGTCGATTATGGTGTGAGGTACCCATGTATTTGATGCACTGTTTTGCATGGGACTAATATGGGCATCGTTCACTCCGAACATTGGGTAGGGTGAACGAAAGGTCGTCGGCCGGTGCATAAACCTTCGCCCTTTTACAACCCTGTTTCAGTACTGCTATTAGATGTTATATCAAGATATCACAACGTAATATCTGAATTGGTAACTGAAAAGTTAATTTTTGTTTTGCTGAGGTTTGTTATTTTAGGGTACGTTTGAAGCATCGGCTAAATATTGGTTGACTTTTAGAATTTAATATTGAGTAAGTTAAAATACAAAGTTTTTTTTATTACTAGTAGTATTAAATTATATCTAAAATTGGGACAAAGAGAAATACCTCTTAAATAAAAAAGCTTCCAAAACATTTTAACCTTTAAGGGAATAAAAAAAAAAACAAACGCCAATCGAATTAATAAGTCACTTAACAAACTGGAAACTATCTGGCAGGCATTCTGGGGACGAGCAGGTTATCGCGCTGATGACTACTAACTTTTAAGTGTTCTTCGTGTGCGGTGGGGTCGGGCTGTCCTCAACACGTCACAACACTCAACACACTCAATGCCTTCACCAACGAGTACACTAGAAAGGCGGTGCGAGTCAATCGCTCGACACCAGCCATCTTTGATTGTCAGTGCTTATTGAACTGCGAACTATGTTTGCAGTTTCCTTGCAGAGTTTCGGTTGAAGTGAAAGTAATGAGTTTTATCAATCGTAGATAGACTTTTCAGAAAGTTTTATCAGATTTTCTGTATTTATCAAATTGCGATCACGTTTTCGTATCATGTCTAGTCTCTTGTTTCTCAGATTGACCTTCTAGCGACTAAACGCGACGCAAAGATAAATCAATTTACAAACGCGATTGAAGAGCTAAGCTTAATAGACTTTAAAGACGTTTCACGTCGGTTGTTCTGCGTCTGTTGTAATTAGCCTGGTGATCTCAGCACCGTCATCGTGCGACAGGCGCGATCTCACACGTTACTTTGGAAGGCTAAAGCGGCGCTTTTCATTAACATCGCTTAATTGATTAGATGAGAGCCGCTAATTCCCGTTGATTTGCTTACTTCAAACATTTAAACACAATCACTTTGGCGTCTGTTTGGTTACATTTTAGGTAGCGGAAATTTTTTGGACTCAATACCATTTATGATCTTTATTGAGGTAGCAACTGAAGGCGAACTGCGGTATTTTTTTGGCAAAATTTATAGCATTTATTTATAGTAATGAGTGTTATTGAAGCTCAGCATTTTTTCTCAATTGTCCCAAATACACGTAGAAAACAATAAATAAGAAAGAATATAACTTCGTTAGATTGTAACGGGCCAAACGAATCCTTCTAGTGTTAATATAATTTCGAGTTTTATTTTCACTGTTCTATATAAAGCAATTTAGAAGTGATATATTGACACGAGTCTCTTGGGAGCTTATAGGAAATTGCGTTAACGCCCCCCGAGACAGCAACAAGAATCTTTATTTGCACAGATATACTTTGCTTCGTTAATGCCGAAACAAATTGACAAACATCAAAGCGGAGTCCGGTTGTGTTCCTTTGATGCGTAGTGCGCACGGGGCTATTTCACAGTAAGATGCCACTAGGTTGAAAAGTAATTGATACAATCAGGACATACTTCTGCGTAGACGAGATAACTGATTGAAGTACCGATAATATGTTTACCACAATTTTATTGGGCCATCTAGTAGATGAAAGAGAAATCTTTTATATTTTTTCTAAATATAACTCGCACATATAAATGTGTACCCAATTCCGACGTTCAATATAAATAATGCCCAATTAGAGTTAGACACAATAACGACTGTAGACTTTTTTTTAGTCTTGTCTACTATTTCTCATTACTAATATCCTAAAAGATTTTATGATGTTGACAATAATAGTGCTCCCAGCCGGGAGACTACCCTTTCAGATCCACCCCATCTTTATTATAGTGATAAAAGTTACATTGTGTGTGTTAAGGGTGTGCCGGTCAATGTGTACATTACCCTGAAAGCGAATAACACTGTGATGGACAGCGTTTTAAGAAAGCTTTTTTTTGTATTAACTGTAATAATGGAAGACTCACATTTTTTCTTTAGATAATCTAGCCAGACATTAAAATTTCTACGTGACTAAAGGATTTCACGTGACTGACACAGAAGTGATCTTACACTTGTATGTGTAGGCAGTACGTATGGTTCTGTAGCTGTACCGTGTGCAGACCTTCGCTCTTATCGAACCCTTTTTTATTGAAGTCTGCCACTCGCGTCATATGGCACTGATGGATTAAAAGGTTTGGCTTTCTTTGCAAAGAAACGTTTTATATCTGAAAGTTTATCTAGATTTTGTTTTATTTATGTATTTAGTAGTTTATTTTGTGAATTCTTCTAAATAACTAAACAAGTTGGCCTGTAGCTCAAAGGTGCTGCGATATTTTATTCATAAGTTTCATTGTTTCTTGAGTGAAGTTCGCTTTGTTGAGAGTTGTTGAGTAGCTGCGCGCGGCTACGACGACCTAACACAACGTACATACAGCTAAATATTTTATAATGTTGTGTTCTTGTAGTAAATTACACACTTCTATTGTATCCTTGAACTCAACAAACTTCCTTGACTTTGACATTAGAATGATATTTTTTCTTTATAGATGGATTTCGTGCAACAAAGCTTCCGGTTTAATTTTCATAATTAATGATGACGGACCAATTTCTAGAAAAATACTGTAACTCTCATTAGCTATTAAATGTTATGTTGTGGAACATACGGCCATTATATAGCTGCATTTTATTGAATTTAGGAAACATTGTAAAAAATATATAGGTATGTTGATTTAGTGTTGAAGTTGAACTGCACCAATGGGCCAAAACTGAAAGACTTTTCTAGGCACTTATTTTCGTATACAATGCGTAAAAGCTTTAACATTCTTCAGGCCAAAAGGTACGACCATAAAAGAAGGCATTTAAGGGTATACGGTTTGTCATCCTCCGCACAATCTCAGTCAGCACAAAAGATCACTTGGACTTTATGTGAGAATGTGGTCGTATTGTGAAGCAGGCGTTCGCATCAGATCCGCTCTTATGTTACAGTTACACTTTACAAACAGTCCGAGTCTGTCCATTAACTATTCCGACCATCCCATGTTCTATAAGAAATATTATTCAAATAAATTCTACTGTTGAAAGCATAATTGAATAATTAAAGTACTTTACACGAACAAATATTGATGTTTATCAACAGGCTGGTAGTAGCGTGCCGTGCGTAACGACATTATCCGCCCACATTACCCGAAATGACTGGCTGCGTTTAATTGCTAAAGCATTAACTTTTATTTTATCACGATACAACACCAATTTCACCCTTAACAAATTGTCCATGTACAGTTCAGGCGTACGACCTGCCAGCAATACTCTAGGGGTTCACGAAGCGATACAAGATGATAAATAGACACCAGTTATACTATTACTTTATTGCACTAAAATGACATGTTCAAGATAGATGAACAGTTTTTTTTTTTCAAATGGTCTAGGTTAAGTTCTGCGATATAGATTTGCCTAGCTGTAGGCAATATGTCTAGCTGAGATCGAAATTAACGATCGAGCTTCACAAATTGAAATTTAGTATGCCACGGTATTATCTAGGGTAGGAATTTTTAAGCGGAATGTTATGTTTCTTACGTAAAATGTAATCATTAATCACTCACTTTTCTTTTGAAGGGATTTACTGAATACCCACTTAATAATTTAAGATTTAATTTAAATTCGCTAAGTCTTGTAAGAACAGCTTTTAAACCCAATTTTCTCCTACTATCCATGCGAAAGTGAGTTTGTTTGTTACGCTTTCACGGTAAAACGGCTAAACCTATTTGGATATTTTTTTTTTTACAGAGACAGATATGGATTATGGAGATGGTTATAGGGATGTATAGGATGATTATATACTTTTTATTCGGGTGCGTTGAGTAGTTCCTTCGGGACGCGGGTGACACCGGAGAACAGCTAGTTAAATGTAAATATTCAGTGTGCATGTGCTACTTCAAACGTTATCATTACGGTGTTATCGTTATTAATCATTATCGGCGTTATTATCTATTCAATAGTATTTCCTTAGCTATTTTTTTATCATAAATTATGTATAGCGAGTCGCGTGTAGCCATGTATATGTTGTTGTTCATAAAGTTTGGCTCAGATAAGCTTGTACTGGCGGTGCGACAGCACTTGATGCCACTAATGTTTAGAGTTTTACTCCCCGATATAAAGTACGTTTTATATTTTAAGCTCAGTTCTCTTTTTTGCAAAATGTTTTATTAACCAATTTCTTAGGTGATTTCTTGTATATACGTCTTATTAGCAGTACTATACTCAGTAAATATACTTGTATAGGTGAACTATTCCCTACCTAAAACGTGATCAGAATTTTCAATTGAATCGTCAATTCTGTATCGATAGTTCATTTTTCTCTATCCATTGGAAGAGTCGGCACAGAATTCAATCATAGATTGGTCGTAAGCGTCCAATCCAGAAGCGTTAGTGTTCACTGTTGACCTACTGGATAATGGGTTTTCGACCCCACCCCACAGATATTGGCTATTTCTCTCATCAAATTGGCAGTGAACGCTGAACGCATATTCCACCTATATCGGGTATGGTGGTTTTCCTTACTATGTTGCCTAGGTACCTTATACTGCAGTTATTTAAATATTTCCCTATATAAACACATATATTTGCATTTTCCCTCCATAATTACTTATTGATTCCTAATATTGTAGGTACGATAAAAATAGCTGACTCATGTTATGTTGTTTTTCCATCCGTATCAGCTCGAAAATGGATAAGATATTGCTTTACGCGCAAGTATAGGAAAGCTATTCAATGTTAGTATACGTTTGTCACTCGCATCACGTAAAGTAAAATCAAGAGATATGGTTAGTCATGACTGAGCTCTGGGGAGCTGACCCTTCTCTCACAGTTATTAGACTTCATAACTCCGTGAAATCATAATGTACTCAAAATCGTTGGTACTCTAGACAACAATCACCGCACCTTAACGGCCCCTGTACAGATTAATGTGTGTCTTCTAGAAATAAAGAAACTTATTGCTTTAGGGCGTCTACTGCCGAAAATATACGGCGAAACTTTGCACAGGGCACAAATTGGTACTGATCAATGTTTATTGCCCCCGAGTACTCCTTCGGTCTATATTTTTATCCAATAAAATGATGTGTGCGGTAGTAACGTTACATGTTTATTGGCAGTGGTGTACGAGTATGTTTGTACGATGAGTGCGGTCAACGCACCGCGGGCCACGCGCCTCTAGTGTAAAACTGAAATTACACGAGTTCACACAGAAAGCTCTCCCCAGGGCAATATTGATGTAGGCCATCCGGAGTAATGGAATAGATAATTCGAAGCTTCTTATCGACCGTCGAGCCTCAGTTGACGCTAGTCGGATGGTTTGCGTCATACTTTCCTTTCTTTCATTCTTTAGTGTGTTGTGCTGCTCTGCCGAAAGATACGGAATGTGATACTTTACCTGTGCACTGCTCCCCGAGGCGCAGAGCCTTAAATTTATACTGCCCATTTAGTATTTATTCAATTCCATTATCCTGGAATAGCCGACATAAACGGTAATTTTATTTAGCGTTTAAAACGCAACGTTGGCATCAGGCAGGGAGGTCGTAAACGAACGCAGCTGATAATAAGTCTCAAATCTACCGAGATTTACCGGTTAATAGCATCATCAAATTTAATGTAACCCTTCCCAAGCGCCTGGATTACGAACACTGGAAGCCTGAGTTATCACTTTCACTATCCGTGAATGTTAGTTCGACTGCTTATCTGAAACTTGTACAAACACTGGTGTTGGGGTTAAATTCAGAGTGCACTATCTTTAAATCTTCGCTCCCCTCAAAGCGAGATCTCGGATAATCCCAGACTAAAGTTGATCTACAAACGTAAACTTTGGCTGTCGTGGCAGATTCATCATTCATCTCAATTGTTCGAGTAATTCAACAGATATGTTTGGCAGGCGGCAGGGCATTAATAGGCAGTTAGAATCCGTTACAATGTTCATTGATAATGCTACGGAGATACTCGATCAAGGGCGCAATACGATTGCATTAGCCCCATTAGCTCGCGTGCATCGAATGTCTGGCTCAACACACGAAGCGTAATAGTGCACCAGCTTCGGATTGCAACAATAACACCAAGTAACAAGGTTGCAGCGACCTATTTACTGAAATAAGTCTTCCGAAGCCTATTCACGCCCAACTCAATTTTCCACTGTTTAAAAGAAACAAAAGCTTTTAAAAGAAAAGATTTGGCTCTACAATACGGAGCAACGCCGCGCTGGACAATTCGTTCGTGACTTTGCGGATAGAACTATTAGATATAGTTACATTTTAAGATAGCAGTTTCTATATTCCCTAAAATTGAATTTGAAAAAGATAAAATTTCATCCAAATCGGGTAGTTACATAAGCGGGGGCGGGGAGTCCGTCGAAAGCTTACGTAAGCTCGTCTGGAACTTTAACGGTGAAATATAAAAGAGTACTTTAATTGATATTTTTCGGTGGCAAAGAGTACACAGTGTGCATGATTCCGAGCGGTCCGGCGTACAATCCCGCATTTACATATGCGACGCGACAAAACCAAAAACAGCTTTTAAACGACGTACTAAATTCTAAACGTTCGGAATTATCTTAAAATTACGTTTATTGCCACAAAATGCGAGAATTTAATGTTTGTCCGCAAAACGTGTTTCAAACCTTTGGGGTTTGTTCTGCTGCAGATTATTTGAAAGAACGCGTCCGAACCGTATTTGTTTTCAATGATCATGCAAATATGCAAATGAAATCGCGGGGAAATGGAATGGACGCGGTTCGAACGCTCAGCAAATACTTATCCGGCACCGGACGATGGTCGCGAGGACTTGCCGGAGCCGGCTATCGTCTAGCGTCAATATTTACCTCCACGACGATACTGCCATTGGCGCGAACAGACTACCAAAGCGGTCTGCTATGAACAAACATCACGCTCCTACATAATACAACAACACTGGCACACAAACTATGTTTGTTCACTAGATGCAACTTTTTCGAGAAGGGGTCCTCTCCGAGGGTGTGGGAGTGTTCGTGGGTGACGTACGCTCGCGTCGGCGGTCGGCACGCAACTAACGGCCGCGGTCTCCGCCGCCGGCTTCCAAACACGAAATTCGAGGTCTTTGAAGGCATTAGTGGACAAACACCAGTGGCAAAGGTCATGGTTTTTTTGTGGTTAGTCTATGCTACAAATATGTATTTGATGAGGATTACTGGGGTGGAATACGCAGCTTTCCCAGTGCCACGGTATTGTGTAATGATGATATAGGACCGGCCGCCACTCGGAGTTTTCGTCAGAGTTTGTGAAATGGTTTTTTCTCATAATTACAGCTATCATTCTTTAAGTTAATGCTGTTATTGCCGAAATGGAAAAAGTTTTGGTAAACTCTAACATATGATTTTGATTATTATTGTATTATGGAGTTGTTTCAGTTCGAAGCAAATAAACATTTTCTCATAGTTGTGAATGTTTTCGTATTCAATCGTTATCTGAGGTTTACTAAAACGTGGTTTTTCCCGGGCGGATCTATGAATACATCAAACTTTCAATGCTCGCCGTTTCAGATTCCTCTGTTGACTTACAAAAAAGAACTTAAAACAAAGCTCACCATTTTATATTCCCGCTGTTTGGAGGTTCATTGTTTACTGAAGTTCTCGGGATGCAAAAAAACAGTAATGGTTTTGAAACTGCTTTAATTGCAGGCGCCATTGTAAGGCTTTCCCTCGACTGACTTGAGTTATATTTATTTTACGGCACAAATTGTGACACCAGTGCCACCAGTGCTTTTTAAACAAAATATTGTATTGACGTGGTTATTTAAAATAAATTTATGATTAAAATGTAGTTTATTGGCACCAGCGACGTCTTCTGAAGTGATAACAATCTGTGATCACCTTTGATATATTGATGAATGATAGTAACCACAGATAATAAGGGTTCCCCTTTCATTCATTATATTATTATCATTGTGGCAGTTATTTATAAATATTTTTAGGAACAGTCGTGAGCTGACTTATTTTTTGGCTATACCTTAAAAATAATATTTCTGTTATTTACAACGCAGACAGCACAGAAATAAAAAATAGAATAAACTTTAGAGCGAAACTGTTGGAAAGCAGATAAAATTGCGGCATTCAGCGGCCAGTCGGCTCACGGTTTATCTGAAACAAAATAGGCAGTCGGCTACGTTAGTCAATTTAGCGGTGTTTGCCAAGCTGACGAGCTTACACTTCATGGTACGTTTGCTCTGCCGCCGCTGGCACGCCGCATGTGCTCATATCGTACCTGTGTCACCTCGCGTTTAATTCTTACGTCTTGAGAGGGATAAAATAAGCATGAAGATGGTGAAACGTGTTCAAGTAAAATAAATATAAAATAATTTTGGTGGTGTAAAGATGGTAAAGCTGGAGGAGCTCGTGGCTAAGTAACAGCTGCACGGGTCGACCGATCAAAAGTTAAGCTGCGCTTGGCGCGGTTGGTCCGTGGATGGATGACCACCTATGTCATAGCGAAACTTCTCCGTGCCTCGGAAAGCACGTTAAGCTGTTGGTTCCGGCTGTCATTTGTAGATATACAGAAGCCAGAAAGTCTGACAACCAGGGGGTATCGTGTTACCCGGTAAAAATGGCTTGTGGAGGTCAGATAGGTAGTCGCTCCATGTAAAACACTGATAGGTACTCAGCTGCATCCGGTTTAGACTGGAAGCCGACCCCAACATAGTTGGGAAAATGCTAGGCAGATGAGATGGTGGTGTAAAGATCCTTAAATAAATTCTCGCTGTTTCAATGTGTACTGTCAACTATATTTTCAGCTAATAAAGCACGGGCTAACTATCGAGTACAATTCCTTTTTGCTCGTTGTTCCCCGGTGGAGACTGTAATCCCGTGTGTCCGGGCCGGCACATAAATTGTCGCTAGGTGTCGTGCAGCGCAGATTACGCTAACTAACATTATCCTATTGTACCACCGAACGAATATATTTTGGACAATACACTTTGACTCTGGAATAATTGGATGTTCTTGCTTTTGACCGCGTGATATGAATAAATATTAGACCAGTGGTTTTTGCATTTGACGTTTGAAGAATAAGTGTGTTAGTTGAAACTTGTACAATAGTAACGTTTTATCAGGACTGCTGAATAGAGCTTTTGCATATACGAGCTGATAGTGCAATATTAAAACTATCATAGCTTTTTTAACGCGTAGGTAAAGTCTGTATATTTTTTTGTCATAATTACTAGACATTTGAATTTATTAAAATGTGCTAAATTTATTAATAAGGACCTTAATTCTGGTAGTGAAAAAACCTTGAAAGCCTTATTTGCTTCAAAAAATAATTATTTGTTGTTTAGATACATAAACTAGTTAAGGACACGTGGTTTTCACTCTCGGGCGACGTTATGACAGTCTTATATACACTATTTTTTACCCAGTACAATAAGACATTTTTCTTTAGTAAAATAAGCTTCAGTATTTTATCTGTAAACACATGAACGAGGTGTAATACACCTCAAACGCATTTGAAACTTCTGGTGTATTTCTAAGAGAGCTCCACAGAGAACTGGGTAATGAAAGAATACTACACAAATGACCCTCATTGTGTTTGCTTTTGATATATTTGACGCTTTTATTTTTAGGTCCTCTTTCGTGCCATTGTGTATACTTGGCAGTTTTGAGACGTTATTTATATTTGCTAATTTAATTAGTATAATTTTCTTTATTAAAATCACAGCATTTTTTTTAACTTTTTCAGTCAGTATTGTTGGAAACGTTTTA
Source organism: Pyrrhia umbra (assembly GCA_963891755.1). NCBI lineage: Eukaryota > Metazoa > Arthropoda > Insecta > Lepidoptera > Noctuidae > Pyrrhia > Pyrrhia umbra. The sequence goes on along the minus strand of OY982929.1, from coordinate 818,838 downwards.
TATCGTTGCTGGGGAGTTTGTTGCGCCACTTATTCTTCCCAGCTAAAACACATAGGAATGGTGAAGACTGTCTTTTGTAAATTTGACGATTTTCAAAATTTGATGATTTAGAAAATTTGCTGATTTTCAGCCGAGAATGAATAAACGATTTTCGAATTAATAATGTGTGTACTTCCGATTTGGCCACACTTTGTGGCACGCCATTTGAGTTGTATGGAACTGATGAAGCTTAAAACAACAGCTATTTTGGTACCAAAGTGTGTCTTCAGAGCGTTCATATTCAAGTGTTTATCGATATGTCGCGATCGCTTTATTTTTATCTCCTGAACATCGAATCGATTTGGTGACATGTTTTGAATGTTTATTTCTGTGTAGTTTATTTTTGTTATGTTGGCTATTCTATTTTAAGCAATGTAATATCTTACCTTAAACAAGATCGGAAATTCGAGAAACCGTTGTAAATTAATCTTAAACAATTTAGTTATGTTTGGTTAAAAAAAAAAACAAAAGTAAAAGTAGGATAATAACTGTACTGTTCTTTCTATTAAATAATTGAAACCTTTTATCCTCTGGGATCCTCTTATATAGTTTTTTACATTGTTTACTATAAACTTTGTTGTTATCTCCCGGGTAGTAAAGTAGAGAATACAAGGTTTATTCCAAAGTTAGCCGCACTCACTAGCAACTAGTTCTAAGTGAATTCCGTGTACAATGTCACCTTGGATTTTTACTCTTCCCTGAGTTTCATTAGTTGAGTAAACTGGTGTGGTGTGTTGTTTAATGTTGGGTGAAAAGTGAATACCATATGTGGGTTATCAGCTATCTGGTTGCTATGTTAGTTTTACTAACAGCTATGAATTTTCGTGTTAATTAACTGACATCATGCTCTCAGGTCCGTATATCAGAAGCTGACCGACAAATAAGAACAACTTAAAATTAGAGTCAACCAATCAAGTAACTCTAAATCTATGCTCAAGATATGAACTTTGTTTTAGTATCTTTCTATCTACAGGAGTTCTTGGAACGCAAAGGAGGATGGAAGAAACATAGATAAGTTTTAATCAGTAAGAGTCTGACACTTCCTCCCGCTCCGCCTACTGTGGAAAGAGTCATTTGATGATTTCCCATCCCTAAAAAAAGTATTCTGAGATCTAAAACGTATCTGAGGGTCCCCCAAAACATCTCCACAATAAACTATACAGTTAACCCGATAGCAGTCTAATGTCAGTTGTTAGATATCAATGTTGCATCCATTTGGATTATCACTGGGCCATTTATCTTGACTACGCCTTAGATAACACGGTGATTTGTCTATTTATAGGCAGACGTCCAATAGCAACCCCGTTGTATATTCAAACTGGCAATGACACTTTTTAAACTATTATCCTGGCGAATAAGTGACTTAAAAAAAAAGGGGCATAATCGTGAAAAAATCTCACAGTTCCATAGGATATGAGAGATATTTAGCTTGTAGGTAATATACCGTGACTGCGTCTCTCGTCTTAAATATCAGCTGCTAGCACCAAAAGTTTCTGTAAATATTCAGTATTTCGTCCGTGTGTGGTTGCAAGTTCATCAAAGATAAATCCTGTGACTTCTATTGCCAGCTGTGATCGCATGTAGTCTTGTATCAGAGTACGTGGTAACTTAATCAAGTAAGAACTTTCAATTTAGGCATAACGTGTATGCAGAATGGTCGTTCTGCATTTTCTCCATCTAATATGAAAATAGCCTACCGAAATATCTTATAATATTTAACAACGTGGATCTAGTGACCTTTGACTGGCGAAGTGTCATCTATCGAAAAGGCCGCCTAAAGATGTAGGTCAGTCTGCAAGTAGCTCGGGTTCGGTTTGGTGACCCGAGTCTTAAATTTTGCACCACCTGAAAGTTTCAGCTTGCACACTGTTCGTTAGGAGAGTAAACTCCGCCAGCTTTTGTCCGGTGTACAATATTACACACTCATTATTCAAGTTTTTTTTTTTCAAAGTGTTGGATGTAATTTGTACACAGAAAGTACATTAATATGTAGGCGTGTAACGCTCTGGCGGGTAAAGCAATTATAAAAACGTATGCTTGGCCCAAAGCCCCGGAGACTGGGAATTTGTTTGGTGTAATATGGTTGGTTGAAAGCTGATAACGTTGCACTTGTAGAGCTCATTATAGCGATAGTAAAAGTAGTTCATGTTTTTGGCAAGTTTAGTTTGATATGTGTGTTTATTTAGCCATTGTACTAACGGAAACATGTGGCCGGCTGATAGTGTCTTCTTATGTGATTTACCACATCTTCTAATGCAATTTGTTCATCCAATTTAACATTTAATTCTGTTTGAGAACATTTCGCCACATCCCGATCAAACCCACGCACTGTATAAATAAAGGAAACATTGAACAATTCCTGTTAATCGTCAGCGCAGTGGATCGTGCTGCAACACTATTTGTGCACTCATCAATCTCATCCACGTGCGCTGAATACAGCGGTGTTCATCCCGCTGGATCACACGTCAGTAATCCGTTTTAAGAGAGATTTTGCTACAGGTTGAAAGTAGTTTTTTTTTGTCATTCCTTGCTTAAGTTTTTCAGGAATTGTCCAAATATGTAAGTATAATTTAAATAAGTTGATTCGTTTCACCGCCTGTACAGATATGACACCAAACACGAGAGTTGGGACTAGAAAGAGATAACTAAAACGCAAAGAGTGTGAACCACAAAAACTGCGAGTCCTGAATAAACAGTCCACAAAGGAGGCCGGGGGCCGCGAAACAAAGCGAAATTTTGACATTCAGCATGTCTTACTTTGATGATGATATACTGTGTATTTAAATAAATGTATTCTTGCTACTGGTCTTGGGAAAACTGTGCCATGATGTTTTAACGTTGCCATGGCAATTATTTAGTGTATGCATAGGCTCTTCAGTCTTACTTCTTTAGAAGTCACACTGGTTTTTGGTCATTTTCGCTTATTTTTGGTAGTATCCATGCCTTTTAAACATTAAGCAAGAATAACGGTCTAAACTTAGCTCGTTATCATTTGGTATCTTTAGCCATTGATTACAGGATCTTGGAGCAAGGTCCCTCTGTTTATAAACCCAAGGCCAGTCGTGGCGTGTCGTGGCCTTCGCAGCGAAAACATCTATAAGCTACAATTACTTGCGTTTTTACGTCTCGTCAGCGTTTTTTTGATTACGGAATTCTGGATGGCCTTACGGACTGGTGAAATTATTGCATTAGCATTTCATGTACGAATGAAGGCGGATAAAATGTTCTATGTTTCTGTTGTGAGTAGACAAGTGTACTAGTAAAGTACTATTCATTTTCTGGCTGGCAAAGTAGTAAACTGATTTTTTCTTCCAGACATTACAATATAAACGAAACTAGAGCTTTAATATTGAGTGATGAATGTAAAGTATATATTCCGTTTAAGGTTTACGTGTTACATGTAGCGAGCAAGAATATATAACATAAAAACTTTCAGACTGAATCTATTAATAAATTTATAGCTATATATACTTTTTATCCTCGTAAACTACACGCAGACAAGTCAAGGTTGCGCCTGTAATCAAACTTATCCGTTCCTGAATATTTTATTATTTGTATTATTACATTTCGTATCAAATTTCTCTCAAACGTTTGTTTTCCAGGTGTTTTTATAGCGAATAACAAAATTTTTTGGGTCTTCAATAAAAACTGGTTTTATAACCGAAGTTGGAGTTATTTTGGTTCTTGGAATGTAGATGTTCTGTTCAGTTCCGTTCATTAATAATTTTGTGGATGGTCAATGTTACCCCAGACGTACAGGTTGTTATATGTTTTAGGTAGTCAATAAATATGTAGAACATGTCCCCAGGTTAGTTGAGGCTTGGTTTAAATTCCCAATGTTCGCGCTCTTTTGTCTACAATTGGGATGATCTAATACTCTTAGTTTAATTAGCTTCAAAGTATTTCGCCTGTAGTTAATAAATCTTTGTTAGTGTTCGAACAAAATGTAGTTTGGCTAGATTTACTTCTAAGAAGACGGCATCCATTTATTTACTTTTCCTGTTATACGTACTGTGTATAGATGGCATTGTTAAACGAGATTAATGATGTAGACAAATAGGTTATTAGGAGGAGTAAAGCGATAGCTTCTTTGGTCGCGCAGGAAGCTCGTATGGACTTTCTGTTACATCAGCTCAGGTATACGTGGTAGTAGAATGAGCTCCTTATTTTGTAACTTAGTGGACAAGCTTTGCTAGCCACTGGTAAGTTACATAGAAAAAACTACTACTTTTTTAGGAACATAAATTACATACAATTTTCTCGCTAAGAAGGTAGTTTTAATTGGATTACGTCATTAGCAATGCGGTTTATTTTACCAAAGGAAGCTAATTTTCATGTTTTTGCTGTTGGCAATGGTTGAGCTTTTCGTGTTACCGTTCCGTATCAAAATCAAACATTTAAAGTTTCTTTTAAAATTATAAATATTTGGCATACGTACTTGCGCAGGTGTACAAAACGACAGTTATTCATATTTACGTTCACATTACGCTTCCATTCATCTCGTGTTACTATGTTTTATCAATTTACGTTAATATATAGTAGGGGGACCATCTGTGGCTCTTGGCAGGCGCGCCCTGGCTGCAGTCCAGGGCCGGCCTATGTTAATGTCAAGAACACTCCCTCACGCGCTCAGCTGATTACACCATTATGTTGGGGGTGATAATTATATACACATGGATTTACGGGCTCTTTTCTTAGGAAGCCTCGGCTTGGAAGCGAAACTCCAGTAGCATTTTGTATGCTTTTCTCGAAAAATCGACAGATATTTCTTAAGCCTGACTTATAAATTAATAGCCGTGTATGTGGCTGTACAGCTGTACGTACATTTACATCTGAGTGTAATACAAAAAGTGGCAAATTGTCACTGCGAATGCCTCGCTGTTTTTTAGACTGTTTCTTTTGTGACCTAGATGAGTCGGATAATATTTCATTTGTCAAAAGCGGATAAAGTTTCGCCTGAAAATTATTCATATTTTATTCTACATGCGTGTCTCTGTGTCTTATTCGCAATTTACTCGTACATACTCGTACATTTTCTCGTAGATATTAACGTATGTTTTATGCAACGTCTAAGAAAGTAACGTACGAGTATAAGTGAAGTGCTCCGTTTGAACTTCAACTTGAAAACAACCACGCAGAGCACATAAATATTCCGCCATAACAAATAGCTTCACTATCCTTTGGCTTCGTCTCAGAGAAATAAAAAGTGTGCTCCACCAAGCGTGGTCCACTTATGTTGCCAAGTGTCACCATAATAGGTCAAGAGCAAACTTAAGTTAGTTCCGCCGGAGAATGGCGCCTCAGCATTCGTGGCGATGGATGGAGACCACAACTATCTGCCGAATGTTGCTAGCCTGATTGCTTTACTTAAACACGGGATTGGAACTTTGGCAGTCCTAGAATTCCATTACATATGTATGTGAATTGTTTCGTACACGTTCAATTTGTGATTCATTACTATTGTCAAGAGGGTTTCAACGATGTTGATGTAATGTTAACTTTGTTTATGTAAGGGGAACGAAAATAGTTTTCTGAATCACGGCGGAGACACGAGTATTATTTCGGTACAATTGATCTATCATAAACAAACGAATCTATCATAATAATGTACGTACATTAGTAGTAGTACATTGTTCTAAGAAGTAAATAAATTGGTAAAATATGCGAATACCTGAGACATGCCTTATGAATATTTAGCTGAGACAATGCGGGGTAAACATATGAGTAAAGTACGCCTCGTGCTGGATTATGTTTGTTCTAGTGCGTCGGGCTAATTGGAATCCCGTTTTTAGTGGTGTGCCAGCATATTGTAGCCCAGGGCTACAAGGTCGCGTGCCACACTCATTTTATATTTCTTATTACAAATATGCTCCCCTGTGTGTGGCGACTAGATCGATGTGATAAAACATTTTGTTGCAGTCATTAAAAACTACAATTTACTACCTTAATGTACCTAATTAAACTGTTTTATTTTTTGTTTCAGGTGAGTTTTGCAATTAATCAACATAGCTGCGCTGAGCAGGAGTCGGATGCATGTTTGAAGATCAGGTTTGATTTAACAATGCACATTACTTCTGCACTGGTCTTGTAGGAGCGATAGATCACGTTAAGCTGAAATTAGTGCTGGCTGCGTGCCATTTTACACTAGCAGCGCCTACATGAAATCTTTAGTAACCGCTACTTTTAGTTTAAGTTGTGAAAATTATGGACGAAGTTAACTTGTAGTTTAAACATAATCAAAGTAAAGACCTCAAACATTAACAATTTGCTCTTATCAAGAACGCGACTGTCCCCATTGCTGAACATTTAATAGAACGAGTAAGGACAGCTCATAACCAGCACGTGTTCGCACACTCCCGGCGGATGTAGTTCAGCTAGTGTCCCGAATAAACGGGACTATAAACTCCACATGTCTACCGGAGACTATTAAAAACTTGCCTAGTAAGCCGCGACAAGCTCCGCCGCGATAAAATTCTGTGACCGAAACCTTTCTGATTTCAACTGTTAAGTTTAGAATCCCTTGGCAGGGTGGTAGTGTATGAGGGTATGGTAAGACAGCGACCCCCAGCGGCCATGGTGTGCGCCCTTGGCGCGCTGCCAACCGTTACAGCCAATGTCAATGGCATGAGCCAAATGCCATACACGTTTTTGGCGTTTTACCGGCCGCTGGGGACTGGCAGAATTGGTTCCTTGTTGCTATCCAGCGATTCGAAGAGTTTATTTTCGTCCTTAGGGTTCAATGATGCTTGCAGTTGATGATCATGGCTACGATAGTACTTGTAACTATTATACAATTTCATGTTTAGCTATTTAATATAGTTTCGCCAGTGTAAAAGGATTAGTTAACTCGGCTTGTATGGTTTTGACTAAAACTGGAGTGTGAACAAAACACCACTGTTTGAAAGTTGTTTGCTTATTAATAACTGAGTGCTGTATGCTGGCAATTTTAAGTGATAATTTTCAATTACATTTGTATGTCTAGACAAAACTTTATTTTTTTTATTGTAACTATCAAATACTATTGCATAGTTTTCTCAATATGTATTGTTTTTTGTGGGTGTGTCTCCGCAGGCACAAAGTTAAAGCAAATTTCCATTGCAAATTGACCTGACTGACTGCTGCACGTGCTGCGAAGTATTCAGAATATCTGAAGGCTCTATTACGCTCATGTTCCGCTCGATTCACGTCGGCAAGCGAGGAAATATATTTGACATGGTTTCCATTGTAAAGTCGTGGCTGAAGATCTTTGTACGGCTTCCCGAAGCCAAGGACCAAGTGTTGTGGCGAAGCTGAAAGAAAAGCTTTTGTTCAATAAATAGACTGCTGTGGACTTTGTTTGTTTTTTATATATTTGCTTGTACTAGACGGTAGGTAAGGGTAACAGTTGTATTCATCATAACACGCCATTCATTTAATAAAATTATTTTAGAAATCAAACTGCTTTGTCAAATTAGAACTTGACAGAATGCGATAGCTAAAAAAGGCTTATTATGCGAATGAGTGACTTTGTTGTGAATAAGATAGTTAATGTTTTATTCAAATGATTTTAGTAAATAGCTAAACACAGTATTGTCCTACAATTATAAGAACTAGTACGCTTTTACTTACCAGGAAAGATATGAATGAATGGACCGCCGATACACTTAACAATTTAATTATTTATCAACATTGATTTATAACTCGAGGTCGGCAATTAGAAGGTCAGAAGCCTTCCTAACATCCCGTGTATTTGTCGCGGAGACCCTCCACCAGCGAACGAATTTTATTACGACGCCATATCTTTATTGTGGGATCGGAAAACCGTCATAAAACACGCGATAACAACTGTTTATGTAGCTGCACAGTATTTCTGTGTGCGTATCATAAAAAATGTTATGAGTTCCAATCTGTTTATTGAGTTTTTGGACAAGTTTCCGCGCTTTTTCACAAGTGAAATATGTGGGCGTGAACCGCTACGTGCTGCTCGCTCCACAAACATATATCGATGCCAGTTACATTACTATATGGGCCCCGATATCTTTTAAGGCATATAACAAATATTTGTACACACTTTTTTCCCTACTTTATGGGTATTTACTTCGAGCTCAGTGGTTCGTGTATGAGATTTGTATTTGTTATGCCACCCGCGAGCAGTATCTTCGCGTAGTCATGAGAGAGCCTCGCTCATTTGTTTATTGTCGTGGGAAATCTTGAGGTCAATAACCCCATTTACTTTCGTCAACTGTTATTTCTGAGCGGTTTGGTATGATTAAGAAATGCATGTCGGAGTTCAGAATTGTAATCGTGCGTTCGCAGTGAAAAATTGCCCGGCCTCATGAGAGCCTCGGTGACCCATTTCGGCCGCCTGTGCCACTTGCGTGTCTATGCTATAAGCGCATACACTCTATGTTTTATTGCCGTATATTAACAGCCAAATAAGAAGTAATGACTCGCATAAAAACCCATTGTCGGTCGTTATGACTGCATTTTATTAACAAGACAGCCGAAGTTGTTTTTCCTGACGTTTCATACAGACTCACGTTACACAAATCTAATTTGGTTGCCATTTAATTTTTCCATCATAAAACCGGATGAGGGTGCTTTTTACACAATATTGTCTCACCGGAAGCCGGGCCGCCCGCCCTAATCGCCATCAAACGGCTGTTTACGGTCCGCCCAGCGCCATTCTCATCAAAATACCTTTTGGTCGTTACGGCTGGTCTTTTGATCTCTGTATTTATTGTGTTACTAAATTAAATGAGATGCGAAAACAGCAAGGTAGGTGTAATGGCTTTTGGTAAGTTATTGAGTAAACCTGCTTATAAATGAAATTTGGTCTGAACAGATAACAGCCCATTGAGAGGGATGAATAGGAAGATACCCATTTACGATACATTTGATGTAACGCGCATGTTACTTAAACGGATCAGGCGAATTGAATGACGCGTCATTTGGCAAACAGAATGAGGAATATAATATGTAGGTACTTGAGACTACTACACTTGCAGACGAGTATTTTAATGTATTATTTTTAAATCAAACCTAAATAAAAAAAACAATCCCAAAGATCAAATAATACATTGCCCATTGGGACCGCCGCCGCTACATACTAGGTCAAAACCTTAGCTTAAATTTCTGCAGCAAAATTAGCCAGTAACTACGTACAAAGCTCTAAAATCTGGCAAGTTCAACGTGTGCCAGTTAGCGGCTTACTTTGCGTAGTGTTGCCACTAAGTTTGCAGGCCAAGCTGTCGGTACAGCCTATTATGCTTTGCGAAAATATTTTGTTCAAAAATAAACATAAGTATGCCAGCTCTGTGGTTATCGCGCTCGGTACAAACACGGAATTTTAAATTAGACAGGTGTGTTTTAAATACGTATAATTTATTCAAACGGATTAAGTATAATCATTGATATGCTTGATGATACGTAATGAAAAAGGCGAAGATGTAACTCACTCACATAAGCAAGTTTACATAATATTGAAAAACCCTGTTCAAAGTTCATGTCCTTCTTTGTGAAAATCTACTCGAGTGACCGAACTTTATAACAAAGGGTACTGATTTGATTCCTGCATGAAACAAATTTTGATATAGCCGACATAAGCCCTCATTCTAACCCTCACAAAAAAAAGATACTAATATCATTTTGTAGATAGCTATCTAAATGGAAATAGTTTTTTCAGATTTTTCTTCTACCCAAGATAAACTAGAGGGAGATAATAATTTATGAAATGACCTCCGTTCATATAGTACATTGGTATTCAGCGGGCGAGGCTCCTCGCGTTAGCACTGGGCGATTTGCTCGTTTTTGCACTGATACATGCATGTTTGAAGATCATAGAAATGGGAGACGAGTTCCTTTGAAGCAGTTTATATGACGGGTAAATTTTTAGGCAATGATATGAATTGTATGTGTATATCCTGGTTCAAGTGTTATTCAAATTATTAAGAGATTGTACGTATAGTGTCAATTCATGAAGCTTTAAGAAGCAGTCAGGATCTTGCCAATGTATCTTTTAACTGTAGTGTACTGTTTCGAGGATAAATACGTTCTTTCTATAAACACCCACGACTGTTGACACGAACATTTAACAAAGTCAATAACTACCCAGTTCTCAGTTCACAGCTGCGGCGTATCTGTGTTATTTCTATAATCGCGTACATCCCTCGCTAGCACAGTTGAAACAGCGCCGGCGGCCTTTTTGTCCGCTCCGATGCCGCTTTTATCCTAGATTTTTTCCTGCCCGCAATATGTTTTCATTATACTTCGTAGTGATTACTTAGGCAACGAAGTAACAATGGTTAGGGGTAATTGGAAAGGTTATTTATAACGTTTTTTGAATGTTCATGGTTTAGGTAAAGATATGCTGATAGAACAGATATCAGATTCGAGTAAATTTATTATTTCCTTGATTAGATTTTGTATGTAATTTTATGGTATGGAAATTTTTGAACATTTATTTTTCCTCCAGGATTGTAACTAAAATACTGGCATTACATGGTTAAATCATGATTCATGAAGCACTAAATAAATGAATAGTTTAGGTGCATTATAAATGTAACCATTTAGTAATTTCTCAATCTATGACGTCAGTCCTTAATCGAAAATCCAAGCATTCGTCCGGTATCGATCCCAGACATTCCGGCGGGGCTATGAATTCGTAACATTACGGAGGCTGTGTGCCGCTCCATTGAATATGCACGATCCGGAGGTGCCGCTACAATCTGCACCAACATTGCCCGTCTTATTGATATTCCTGCCCTTGGGCTGCCGTGCTGCTCCCGACTAGCTATATTATTTCATTTTCAATTTAACTATTCAATATTGAAATCGATTTGGCACAAATTGTCTTATAGACATTTTATTCAGCAATTTCGCAAAAATATGTTATTTTGCACCTCACTAATAAATAGCGATATCGGTCCGTGCCTAAATGAAATATTATTTATTCATACAGAACAGAAGTTTACACACTTCTGTCGGCATATATTACGTGAAAAAACTCAACATGCGCAGACATTTTCAGTCCGTTTACCTCACATCGTCTAGATTCTTTATTTAACGACAAATAGCTGACCTTTACCTGCTCAGCCTTGAACAAGTCATCAACCTTCGTACATTTCTCTCATACGGCGGTGCTGAGGCACACCTAGCGCTATATCTGCCTGGCCCCTAACCCCTTTAGAGCGCTCAATATAACCCCTAATAAAGATAACGAGTTTCCTGCAAAACAACCCCGGAGATGTTTTTCTTGTCTGCGTTCTGTTTTACTATGTAGATTTGTTGGCGAGCGGCTTTTGTTTTATTGGTTCGTTATTATTGTAGTTCTCACCGGTACAAGGATTCAGTCACAGTTTTTGGTAATCCTGATCAATTTATCAACCCCAAATCCAGATCATTTGACAAGCAGACAGTTGACCTAACTTTAAATGCCTTTGACTGACCTACGTTTGCGATGACCAAAAATATATCTATTTAAAGCAGTAATATTATTTTTAATCATATAGCTGCTATTTACGATGATTCATTCTCAGATAAACGATGCAATGTGTATGGAAATAGCTTTTTAATAAAACAATCCTGTAAAGTTATTGTAAATTTATTCTATAACCAGAGATGCTTGAGCACTTCTCTGGGCCTCACCCAGTCAGGGGCGGTGCATTCTGTGACCACAGAATAAGAACATATAGCCTTCCAAAAATATTATCAATAGGTAAAAATATTATTGATCTACTAACTGACTAGCTAAAATAAACTAAATAGACTAGCTATAAATTAGTAATAAGTTTATTTTTGTATTCTTTTGTAAGAAATATAAGGCTTTTTTATTTTTTTATTTATTTATTTAACTGACTAGCTTATAATATTAATGGTTACGAAGCCGTATCTTAGGAATATCAGAATAGTTTCAGTCGTATATTAACTTGCTTTCGTCTATTAAAACCTATGTTTATATATTTCTACAATTGAAAGCGAAAGTTGGTGCGTTCATTTTTGTGAATGTCTCATTGTTTCTTATGCTTAGGTATAGCAAGAGGGAGAAAAAGTATATAGCTACACTCCATGGTCCTTCTATTCGCAACTCCAAGCCGGTGGTACTCAGATGTTTCGTAACGGAACTTGTAGTAAGTTTGTCACAACCTTTGCTGACCTTCGCACATAAATATTAGCTTTAAGACTAGTTTGACGCGGGTTTATATTGTTCGGCATTTGTTGATACAAAATATTGTGTTATTATGTATTCTGTTTATAGAACAAGCCAGGTGTTTCAGAACCCGTGATAGCTAACTTTAAAATCATAAATGTTTATGTATGAATAAAGTAATATATTTCGCGGTTCCTTACATTTATTATACAGCAGGTATGCTGGTGGAAGTGTCGGAGCCTGCTGCGCTGCGTATAGCGGGTTCATTTCCAGTATAGAACAAATATTATGACTGTCTGACTGTATTTGTGCATGAAAGATGCATAGTTGGTAATCGCAACAAAGATATAGAGGAAATTCGTGTGACGCAACGAAAAAGTGTCTATTGTTTCCTTGCGAATAAGCAAAACGATGAAATAAACAAACCCCAAAGTTTCCCGTCCCGATCCTGCTATTGTAGTTTTGTAATAAATCTCTTTGAGCACTATTCGTTCTGGTTATCCAGTATCCTATAACAATGAAAGTTCTTCAATTCTCTGCCGAGCACCGAATACTTTCCTCATCTAGTTCAAACTGTGGAATTTACCTTTTAATATTTCAACCGTGAAACCCAGTTGCCCGGTTTTGTTTTGAATCTATCAAACTCATATTATTTTTGAAGTATTTTTAATTATTTCCCTTTGTGTACGAGGATACTTACTTTGTACCTTTTTGAATATTTATTGAAACATTAAAAAAATATGGAAGTATTTTTGCTTGCCACACCCGCTGGTTTCATCTTTGCATTTATGTTTATAATGTAGCAGATACTGATAGAAATCTGCACTTTCATTATATCAACATGACTAGTCAAACCAATCCAATAAATAATAACAAACATATCGAAGTGGAATAAGTACATTAAGACGACGACTACCGCCAATGACCTTGAGCAAATGGGCGGAGCTTGAGCTTCCCCCCCGCGACCCCGCAATGCACACCGCACGGTTGTCATTTTATATTTTGAAGAACTTTGACGGGTGACCATAATATTATGTAGAGATTCTAAGGACAGTCGCATATTGTATTTTGATATGCATGTCTAAGATATAAAAATAGAAATACAATAACATCTGTCTGAGTAATACTTCGAAACACTAATTTTAAATTTCCAACCCCCACTGCATACTTCGTTTGCCAGAAAAGCAAAAATATTTTCAATTTCTTTAATCTGCAAAACATATTTATCGATCTGTATTGTTACAAGTTTCAAGAAAAAAATCTGAAACTAGCATTCTTGAATTAATCCGCTGTGAAAGATGGACAGACAGACAGATAAAATCGCACCATAGGAGTTAATTTTTAGGCCATATTGGTGTCCATTTTGAGCTCTTCTAACAGAAATGCACGCAAGTTTTTTTCATATTTGCATTTTACGACATCTGCTGCTTCTCAAATAACTTCAGCTCATCTTCACTTGTATAGAAAAATCATATTAGTTTTGTAAGGAGAGCCTGGAAGCCAGTTAATTAGTCCGACGTTTCTGATCCATCTGTAAAGTGTCCGACCAAACCTTTGGCATCAGCTTTGGCCAAACCATTAGCTTAAAATTGGCCTAAGTTTTGACACCAACAGAACCGAAATTGAATAATCTATTACGTTTAAAGACCTAAAAGTGAATGAGACTGTATTACAAATGATGTTAATATTTTAAATAAGCTGCAGGTAGTTTTATTTATATTATTAAGTTGATACACCGAACATATTAGTAAAAAGTCATTGTGGCTTCTTTGCTAAGGCACCTGCATCTCATTTATGAGTATGCAGATTCGGACTTCGAAACCTAGAAATTACGAATCTGACTATTCCAAAGTTTTACATGCACTTTTTTAGTATAACTTAGACACCATTGACTAACGGTGAAGGAAAACATCGTGAGGAAACCTGGACTACACGGTCTGAAATCACCAATCCACCTTGAAAAAGCGTGATAATTAATGCTAATGCATGTATATCCAAAAGTGGGATAGTAAAGATTCCGATTATGACCAGAATTTTTAAAATTTTTACCTATCATGAACAATGGAAATTCACCCGTTTTGGGCCTAATTTTGAAAGTGCCGCAAAGCAAAAAATCAATGCAAAAATAAATGTGCTAAATTCGGATATAGACTTAGTCTGAATGAGAATTAGCTGTTACATTTTCAAGCACCAAATTTGTACGACACTTTTCCACGGTTTCATGCATTATTGAAGAAATAAAGTAATGGAAAAAAATCCTACCATTGTATGGCATTTCGATAATCTTTTAGAAAGATGCAATATCGATTTTTGACTTTGAAATCATTTATAATTACCGATTTAAATATTTTTGATCTTTATCTTTTTACCTTATATTACTAATAAAAGGTTTTTTATAATTATTTTATCAGAAAAACTCACCGCAAAAATTGACAGATTTTTTTATAAAAAGATTATTAAATTGACATGCAGTAGCTCAATTTTCATTTAGTTTTCTTATTAAAATTCATCGGAATTCAAACATAACCTTGGAATTGGAAAATGGTCGAAATACCATATTAAGAAAAGCATTTAAGAGAAAAATGTACGGAAGTCTAATTATTTCAGAATGTTTGTTTTACAAACTACGGAGAGTTTTTTTTAAATTTAATTCGTATACCAAAAGATGTCAAAGAAAACATAAAAAATATTAAAATATGCATCAAGCCTTTATATCAAGCCCTTTCATAATTATGATGACGTAGAAACTACACTTTGTAATTTTAAATTCCATTTTTCCTCGAAAGTAGTATTTTTCTACTTTATCCATTTGCGATATATTTCAACAATTATTCCAAATCGATAAGGTTAGTCATTCCTGAAGTAATTATCAGCTCTGACAGACAGACTGAGAAAGTCGCATCCCATAAGGGTTACTTTTTACTATTTTGGTTCGGAACCTTAAATATACTATTTGAATATATCTTTTTTTTTTCATTTTCAGTTCTTCTGTCTTTGACTTCTGGACCAAAAAATAAAGAAGATCAAGTCCTTTTTATTTATCAGGGCTTTAGCCAAAGAATTAAGCGATTGCCTATTAATCGGCTTAGGCCTAGCCAAAAATCGACGTTCTGTCGGATACTATTTGGTGTTGAAAATAAAACATAAGAGTGGCATAGTGAAGTAGGACCTTCATTTCTAAAACACTATGCTTCGTCTTATCTTTTAGATTGTGTGTATATAATGTTATCCCACATTAGATACCTTGACTAATAGATTAATATGTATATCACATGTGACTGCTTACTTGGCGTTTTTACTAAACTTCTAAAATGGTTGCTATGTAAAGCATCACTACCCAATGTTACCAGTAAAAAACCGGCCAAGTGCGTGTCGGGCCACACGCAGTAGGATTCCGTAGTAGGTCTTAGTTAGTCAACTATAACTATGTAACCGGTGAAGCCGACTTTGTCGTGATAGTTTTCGAAAGTTAGTTTTTTTTATTTTTGAAAGACCTATCTAACCACTACCCTACATGAAGGGTTACGCAACAAAAAAAATATTCATCCTCATTTCACATGTTCGGGAGCTCCACTAAATTATTTTATTTTTTTTATTTATTTTTACCACTTTTTCGGCGTGATCAATACACATGTCTATACTAAATTTCAGCTTTCTAGTACCAAGAGCCTCTGAGCTATGCCGCGAACAGAGAGACAGACGGACATTGCGAAACTATAAGGGTTCCTTGTCGGACCACGGAACCCTAAAAATAAAACTAATGTAACCAATCCAAAATAGAAAAATGGTCTAGCTAAAATAGTCAGACAATACAATACATTTTACAATTTTACATTTTACAATACTCTTTGAATAGCGTAAGCTTATTTTTTTATCATATTCTGCATTTTTTTTCAAATTCGTCTCGTAGCAAAGAAACTCGAACCCAAATTCACGTGTTTAGAAAAATATTTTCATTGGTAATAATTTAGAATAGCGCCACCTTGTTACCCATGGATAAACCGTTTTATTTACAAACCATTAAGTTTTGTTCTAAGATATCATCCCATGCCCTGACTTATAGCTACTATTTCTATAAATTCCAAACTATTAGGAAATATTGTAACATAACATGAAAGAATTTTAATTTTGACGATTATTTCCGACCTACATGTAAAATTTAAATGAGGTATGCAATATTCTCGTTTTGAATACGCAATGTATTGAAAGAAATACATATTTAAATCCTAAAGTACATTTAATTATTTAGTAAGTTAATAACAAAATATATTTGTCCTGCCAAATTTAGATACACACATTTTAGATTATGACAGATTATGGATGATTTGGTTTGAAAACAGGTTATTCACATCAAAAAAATATTTTATCCGCATGTAGTGCCTTTTCAATGTAATAATTATAATTCACCAGTCATCTTATCACAAATATAATAATTTATTTACATCGTAATGTGCTCGCTCTGAGTGACAGCGTCTACCCGTGACAGTGGTCACAGACGTACTGCCCCCGTCGCCCGGTGGAGCCCCTCCGTAATTTCAACTCAACGTTTTGACAAAAGCACAAAAATTGACGTAAATGTACGATTAAAAAAAAATATACGTATTCAAAAAGACAGATAATTAACTTTTCTATAAAATGGTACAGGTTTCATTAAAATCCGCTTGATAAATTCTATGTAAAACTCAGTTTTTCTTCTGCGTTAGACCTAACTTCATGATTGTTTTATACAATGTTATAAATACATAATTAAAAAAAACGTTATACAAAATTATCAAGCATATGCTCTAGTTTAGTATATATACTTTTCAAATCATGAAAGCAAGTCGTTAAAGCGTATTCATTAGCTTTAAAAGGGGCAAAGTCGTATATCGCCGCCTTAAATGAGGTTGTACTAGGTTAGCTAATACCGTGTATTGCAGGCAGTAGTAATGTACTCCATAAATGGGATAATGTAGTTTGCAATCGTCATCATGCAATTAAGCCAGTGTTTGACACTCAATTATTCACGCATAACGTACTTACGCGCATGGTTTGATTTAACTCGTGTTTTCAATCGGATTTGCCTACTCAACCGTATTAGGCAGGTGCTGTAGACTATGCCCCACTCGTTCTTATGCAAAGAGGTATGAGTCCCAAACATGATGATGAATAACGATTAAATAAGAGTTCAAACAGAGGCTTACAAGGCATCTTTTCACCTTTGGCTAACGATTTGGGAAACAATACAGGTTTTTATTGCTTAGATTTCGTAGGTATCTGCTACCTAGTATCCTTGCTGTAGTCGGCTTTATGTATATGGAACGAGCTTAACTTTGATACTAACTTTACGTAATTGAAGTAGACAAAATTAGGAGTTGTGTCGGGAGTGTTTCGGGCAGGCTATGCCATAGGATCGGTAAGCCCCTGACTTTAACATAAATTATGCTGTACAGCAAGATCTTGATTTCATCTCTCAGATTTTTTAATAGCATTGCGGTAATTGGGTTGTGGCCGGGAGGAAGATGACCTCGGTTATAATTACAATCTCTAGTAATTTGTCTCGACATTTTGCTATGCAAAGCAAAAATGCAGCGTGGCCTTCATACCGTGCCCTTTCACCGCGCTGCAATTTAACACGAGCGAGAGTGTTGCTTTGAGTGCGGCGGACCTCTAATCACGTGGGGCTTGACTCCAACTGCCCAGGGTTCTTTTATCTCCGTGAACTATAGTCTTCTGATGTGTGGCCGTGGAGGACTACAGATAGTAGGAACTATCTAGGTATTTCTAAATAAATGGACACATTTGTATATAAAAAAAATCCAGTCGCATATAAAAAAACCGACTGGTTTGCTACAAATGTTATCACAGAGAATGAAAGCTTTTTGATCATTAATAATATAATAAACTCTTAGCAGCAGAGGTGTAGTGTGACGTCACAGTGATACTATTAACCAATCTATTACACAAAAGCACAGTGCGACAATGATATCCCTGCTTCTGCAGATCTGCTGTAATCAAACGCGGTTACTTGGACTTGTGTTAACTAAAATATACAGCATGTACTTCGACCCAGGTTGAGACTGGAGTCACTACCAGTAAAGTATGGCGTAGAGGCTTTTGTGTTTTGTTTTTCATCTAGTTGTTAGCGCGGGAATATAATAACACATTTCGCGTCCATTGCGTTGTTTTCCATTAGTAACAATGTTATGTCTTCTGACACCTACATATGTGGTGGCCAGACTGTATTTTTATAAAGTACTGAAAAAAATACTGTAATAGAATGTCCGCAGCAGCACAGTTTATTATTTTATTCTCTGAACAATTAATACGGTTGGCCAGTTTTTCCAACAGACAATAGATTCAACGTATCGAAAACCAACAGATTGTGGCGATTGGATGTTGAATTACTTCCAAAGAATAGACCAGTATTTGTTTTTAATTTAATTTGCGAAGTGTTGAAATAACTCGTACAATATTTTGATAGGAAACTCTGAACGGTTTTATGGCGTTGATAGTATTTTTATATAAAAATAGTGTTTCAGCGGCCGGCGGTCGAGTAGCAGAAACCCTGACGACTCTTGTGTCCCGCCTTTGTTACTATACGAGCTTTATCCTCTTACGGTAAGAGTACAATATGTAATTTTATGAGGTGAACATGTTGACTCTTGACATACTAAAAGTTTCATATAATATTTTTTTAATAAAAAGTAGACTATTAAAAATGTACCCAGCAATTTACAAAACTACTCAATGTTTTCTACCGTATTACTTAAACTCGCGTAGACATGGTCCTAAGCTCGTAGCTTGTAGCGCTACGAAAACTCGTAGCATGTCTACGAGATACCACGCGACTTTCGCTGACATGTAGTCTATCAAGACATACACATTTGAATTACGCTTGTGTTTATGTTTGTTCATCGCGATGATATATTTAGTACTAAATATTCGTAGAGTGTTTTTCTTGTAGTAATTGCACTGGTAAACGATAGCTGGCCGATAATGTGGCCATTATCTTATCTGCGTAACATGCAGGTTTATTTAGGAGCCTGAAGTGCCTGGTGTAATTGTTAAATAAATATATTGGGGACAAGTAGAATATTGATTCGTGAATTTGAATTTCAATCATAGGGTTGTCGTTTAGAACATGGCCTATTTTTGAAAAAAAAAAAAAAAAACACTGCTATGTATGTGCCTAAATATTATTTGACAGATCGAAAATTTAGAGAAGCAGCGTCATGTAAAAAAAAGTTTACTAATACCTACTTATATTTTAAACGTGAAAGTTTGTTAAGCTGAATGGGTGATCGTTCCGCCTTCACGCAAAAAAATGCGGAACAGATTTAAGTGAAACTTCACTCACACGGGATACTTTTAGTCGCGGTATCTGTTCACAATTCCCAGTTGGTCATTGCCAGTTCCCAGTAGATGATAATAAAGTCAATAAATTCCATTTCCAAATTCCTAGTAGATGATAATAAAGTACTTAAAATAGCGGGCAGAAGCTAGTAATCAGCGTACTTGTTTGATGTGCACGCGCGTTCAGCGTGGTCGGCGTGACGTCACACCGTGCAGCACTTGAGACCAGTGTGCATGATGATGCACTGACGTACGAGTGCACTCGCGCACGTGCACTGCGCGCCGAGAGAAACCGAATGCGTTACAGTTATGAGAATATTTATAGGTATTACGTAGATTTTATTGGAGGTTATACCACGTGTGGCGTAGTGAATCATATATAGATTTCACTAGTTTGATAGTTCTAAGAATTTATGGAAAAACTAGCTGTTTCCCGCGATTGCACCCGCGTCTTCCACTACTTATACAAACAAATAAACGTTATCTATAATCAGTTACCTTCTCCAGCGTCCCCGCTATCTGCGTACCGAATTTTATCCAAATCGAATCCATGGCTTGACCAAGGGAAATAGGGATAATTTTTATGTATATAGAAATATACGACACTAGCTTTCCGCCAGCGGCTTCGCCCGCATGGGTTATACGAATTCAAATTAAAAATATCAGAATTTCATATAAAATTGGCCCCCTTTTTCACCTGTAGAATTTCGGAAAATCCTTCTGATTGGATGCGGCATACCAAAGAACACACCCTCCAAGTTTCAGGTCTCTACAGCGGTTTAGGTTGTGCGTTGATCCTTCAGTCATTCAGGACAAAGCATTTTATATGTACCTATAGAATATTTGTGTACTATATAAAGGTACATATTACCTTACAAAATCAATACGCCCTCTGTCCTGCTGAGTAAACAAACTCGTATAGATTTGTTTACTTATTCACTTAGACCTGAGTGAATTATTCGCGAGTGCTGAAGTGTTTTACAGCGGTCGCTTTGAATATGAAATGTGCTGGCCCGTTGCTGGTGAGGCGGCGAGTTATTGGCTGGGGTGGACTGTCAGGTGGATTGGTTCCTTTGTGAATGTTGGAGGTAGTGGAGTTATGGCTGCTTATTTTATAGATGACTAGCTATTTCTCGCGGTTTCACCAGCATCCTAAGGGAAATACTTCGCGGTCATGGATTATTATATATTCTATGTGTTAAAACTATCTCCATATATAATTTCATCTAAATCGGTCTAGTCGTTTTAGCGTTAAAGCGTATTATAGACACTAATACGAATTTATAAGTAAGGATTAAAAGGTTGTTAGTTTGTTTTAGTATTATGTTATTTTGAACAGAAGTTAATGAAATATCAACTACGTGTACCTACCCTATACCTTTATTTTAAACTATGAAAAAGTTAAGTTTCTCGGCAAAACTTAATGAAAAGTTAGTGTCTAAGATAGAGGCCCCTATTTGAATATGCTTTGTACCTACTTATAAACTTGTAGGAACTTTGACCCTTAGGTAAGGACAACAAACAACGTACTTGAAACAAACAAATCTTAGTACTGATTATTGCATTCAATCATTTCATATATGTTTTGGTTATACTTTTTGTTTTAATACCCTTAATTGAAATAAAAACAACCCTATTAGGGCTCACAATAACAAGTACGCACTCACCGCTCATCTCCAAAGTATGGCCTGGCCGATCCGAATGAATTTGAATATAATGAATAGGTACAAGCCAGACGGTGTAATCCGCACGGAGATCGGTGCTATGCCACATAGCTGTTTGTACTGCTTGTTAATTAATGGGATCTGTTAAAATTATACTGTGTGCGAAGGCGGTTATGATTTTGCAACATTTCGCAGTATTTAATTTATGAATGGTGTTAATTAGGGCACAATGGTTTGTGTGTTTTGAATACACATTATTAGAGTGCTGTGTTAGATTATATACTATTTAAGAACTTTTATCATAGACGCAGATATGCTGATGTTGTTTGAAACATAACTATATGGCACGGGTGTACATTTTGGAAGGGCTGAAGTTCAGCAGTACGCTGAGCTAAGTTGCTAAAGGTTATTGGTCTAGTTGGATTGATAATTTAATGTTGATGACATTTTTGTCTTTCACCTAGACCGAAATTAATATCTTGGCGTTACCTGCTTTTTTGTCAATCAGTTTTAACTCTTTTTTTCTCGTATTGAAAAGATCCTGAAGATATGTATAACATAAACAATACACTTTATATTCAAGCCTTCAGATTCTTAAATACAAGCAAGGAAATCACGGACCGTCAGTTGCACTCTTTGTGCACCCGCGGCGTGGAGACGATTGTGTTCCGAAACAAAAGGGTAGCGGATGCATTAATAATTGCATTTCTTTTGAATAATAGTGCTTCTGTGTTATAATACTGTGGTGTTGGATATTGCTGCCTTAGTGTGTTTTAAGGCTTTGTACTACTTTGTACACTATATCAGTACTTATTATTGTAAAACATGAATTATGACGGCCAACACGAACTATTTTCCTTTCGCTTTAAAAATATAAATTTTTACCCCGACTTATGTATAAGGTCCATAACTTTTGGACAGAGTACCCAGTTGTTGTAGAATGTCTTTAAAGGGTCTCAATTTTACGATTAGTTAGCATACATTTAGCTTACTAAAACGGGCCTTGTTAGTTACCCTAAGGATAATTTGTTTAAACAGTCTGCTTCTAGTTCGTTCGACTGTTGACCAAAACCATATCGTGCGATGTGTCATCGTATTAGCTAAAATTAAATCTTCTATACTTATAATAAATCTGTAGAGAGGTCAATTCTGTACATGAAATATATTTCCAAAATAACTATCAGGGGGTGATTAGGGATCGATACTGATGCTAAAAATGCAATCAGTAAATTTTTTGTCTGTCTGTCTGTCTGTCCGTCTGTCTGTCTGTCTGTATAAACTCTATAGAAACAAAAACTACTCGACGGATTTTAACGAAACTTGGTACAATTATTTGTCATACTCCTGAGATGGTTATAGTATACTTTTCATCACGCTACAATCAATAGGAGCAGAGCAGTGAAGGGAAATGTTGTTATTTTGTTTAAACGCGCTAATCTCAGGAACCGCTGGTTCGATTTAAATAATTCTTTCAGTGTTAGATAGTCCATTTATCGAGGAAGGCTATATGCTATATATCATCACGCTAAGACCAATAGGAGCGGAGCACCACTATTCCACGCGGACGAAGTCGCTGGCAGAAGCTAGTATTCTAATAAAGGCTGATATCAGTGAAGGTTATCGTCCCCCACACTCACGGGTTTTAGGAGGATTACGTTATTTTTCGATGCAATTCCAGGAATAAAAGATTGTTTCAATGTCATGATGATAAGGCTTGGTTGGGATGCCGTTAATTAACACCGAAAATTGCGGATTTGTACTATACGAACTTTAACTTCAAATTCTATTAACTTACTATGCAGTACTGATAAGTGTACACTAATCACGGTTCTGTGTCAACAAAGAGTTTTAGATAATTGCCGTTTTAAACTGTATGTACTCGTAGTACATTGTCTCGATCCTCAGCAGAGCTTAGAATTGCACTCCATTACCATTCATAATTTATTAACATTGGAAGTTGCACAATAACAATAGTGTATCTGTATGTACTGCGCGGAAGCGCCCCCGGAGGGGGGGGGGGTACAGCTTTCTGTTTCGATGCAATATTAAATTGGAGCGCTGTCGTCTATATTGAGCTGTTGTAGTATCTTTAACTATTCAGTGCGTTATGTAATGCCAACGTTTGGCCCAATATAATATCGAGCGCTAAGGGTTATTTAGAATATCTCCCTTGCATAGTGTAGTACTCACAATAGAATATAATTTATTATGCACTGTACACTACTATTAAACTTAAAAAAACTTAATAATATAATTAAGGTAGGTAACACAATGTGCGGTCTTATCGCGATTTCTTACAGACAACCTTTAAATTTACTTTATCATAACTTTTTAGACTTTCAGCCATTATTAATAAAATGCCTAACTACAAATACTTAGGATGAGATTTTGAATTAAAGTTCTTACAAGTAATTTCAAAATCTTTGTTTTAGCTTAACCAAATCAACCGATAGATAGATATAATTAATATGAATATTATGTGTCTTTTGTAGAAACTGTCATAGCGTTTTTATAAATGCTTTTGATTCTGATTAATCAAATTAACCGGACTGTTTGCACACCATTCATCCGCAAAAACTGTCAAAAACCGTAAAAACAATCCATCAAACCGCAATAAGAATTGTTTTATCTTAAAAAACGGTAATTGCCAATTGTGTCCAAATAGAAGAGAAACGTTGACTAATTTTCCACAATGAAGAACCCTCTCAAAAGCCGGAACAAAGCGAGATTATAATGCTAAGTTACCATGAAACGTTCGGGGAGTGTCGGCGTCGCTCGGCTGTGTTCGGAACGCGAATTGTACGTTAAGAACGAGCGTGAAAACTTGACGGACCATTGTTTCTTATTACGGAGCTACTTAGTTGCCTTTGAACTCGGATACTGTTTTATGTTATTATTTCAGATGAAACAGGTCCCGAAATATTGGGTTTCTATAGCCTTAACTTTGTATAATCGACGCTGCAGACTTTGTTTAATCAAATCTTATACGGGTCCACTACAGCTGTTTGAAGTGCAAGTGCTTTCAGTCTTTGAAGTTGCTGTCTTACAGATTTTCACATTATCCTAAACAAATAATATTTGGAAAGTTTAACAAAAAGATGTTTATACAAGGTTTCAAGTTCTTCTTGTGCTGAACCGTGACATAAAGATGATAGTTTTAGCTTTTAAGTATTATAAAATGTAAATATCAGCAAGTTGTTCAAAAACTTTTAACGAACTGTTTACTAATGAGTTGATCACGTTTAAATTTGAAACTTTATTTTAATCTTACTTTTAAAGTTTTAAACTACGTGACCGTGAGAACACTAATGGTTACTGAACTAACAATTTATATAATAATTAAGATTGTGTTACAAATTGTGTGCGAGAGTCCTCTCGGTTGTATGTGCATCTAATTGCACTTGATAGACATGCCTTGTTTCATGGCTGAAACGTAGATTAATTGTGTGCCACTGGTATTGGGCCCGATCCTAGACAACCAATTATGTCTGATTAATAGACAAATTATTGGCCAGATTTATTGGTTGATTTAGTCCTGGGATTGCGTTTTCTATGATTGGACAGTCGGCACATCTGTGACACACGAAATGAGGCAGATATTTATTGTCAGTTTTTTTATTGGCTGGATAGATTGTATGTATTGTCACAGTGTGTTTTAGTCTCTTGTAATCTTGCAATCTTGTTTTTCCACGCAATTCGTAATTATGATCTGTATTGCAAATACAAGCTCAGTAAGCCCTGTTTTTATCATCATTAAGGAGTGGAGTGCTATCGTCTGTAAGATAAAATAAGCAAAGATCTGTTGTTAAGATTGTGCTCATAATGCTAAGTAGGTATTTGCTTCCGAGTAATTGACCCAATTCCGTCGACATCACTATTTGAGAGTTCATTATGAAAAGGCGATTGGAAAACGGATTCAGATAACTTTGTATACAAATCAGAGGCGCGACTATAGATACTAACAATATAAACTATCGTTTATATTGAAATGTAGACAAAAGGCTACCAAAAACTGTTTCGATCAACATTTAAAGCTCAGTTCAGATTATGTTGGCCTGGTTGTTGTGATGTATATGGTGTATAAACCACCCCTTTTATGAAGGCGATAAGGGGTTATAGGCGATAATAACAACATTGCCAACGCTAATCAGTTAGTCAACCCGGCGATAATAGATTTTTTACGACCGTTGATTATAGTGGCCTGTTAGAAGCACGTGCTCAGATGAAGAACATTTACGACCTAGTGTAAAAGCACGTGTTGAATGAATAAACGTATGTTATTTAGGTATGTTTTTAGTAACACTTTCCATTCATTTTCCTTTCAATGTAAACCTGTGTACACAGCTACCATTTTTTATAGCTCACAATCGTACCTGATTGTTCGTTTGAAAGCGCGGTAACGTTGCGTAGTCGTGACGTAGTCGCCGCGTGCCGCCATTGTTGTTTCACACGAATACGTTCATGTACACCCTGTTCACTCAGATAGCGTTTATTTTTCTGTTTTGTTCGGGGACAAAGTTCATGGGGGAAAATGTTGGCTTTTTATACAAGCTGTATGGGGTTTTGGCTCTTATTTATTAAAGCTGTGAAACGACATTCAAAGAATGAAATGTTTTTCTTTTAGAATTATAAACAGTACCTAAATACGAAATTTTGCCTTCGGTGTCAGATTTGTGATATTTTCTGTGTCAATCAGTACCACGCCTGTCTAATGGTCTGTTTGATCGTTGACGTTAAAGCAAAACAGACAGACAGAAATGACTCACTTTCATGACAACTCTCAAGGTTGGTGAAATACCTTGTGAATAACCGAGTTATATATCTCGCCGTAGGAACAATTTCTAAGTTTATTTGAGAACTAATTTCCTTTAGTATACTTATTACGCGTAATGCTGCGTAAAGTAATCCCAAGTCTAGGCCTAATTCGAATTCACTATCCAGCTAGTTCAGAGCCCAAAATCAGGATTTCATAATAGTCACTTATTTCTAAATTGCGCCTTATTTCAGAAAGTTATTGTGTTCATTTTCCGGTGGTTCCTTTTTATCTTACTTTATTTTATATAGGAGACTTTCTTTATTTTTTCATCAGTTAAAATTATTATCCGATTATTACCTTTTAAAATTCCTTTGCTCAACTCAACATTTTATCTTAAAGATAAGCTTCCCTAGCAAAGTAATTTAAAGTAATCTTTGTATTTAGTGTTCTCTGTCATTCACTCGTTTTTCCTTTATCTATCAAATAATTTGGTATATATCTAAAGATTAAAGATTATGTTATTTAAGAAAGACATGGCAGCTATAGCATTACACAAAACCCATAAAAGTAATGAAACAAAACAACTTTCTCCTAAAAGCTAAATCATAAATTGCGCTGTACGGCGTAACGTTCACCTTTGAAATGAAACATTAAGCTTAATTATTACTCCGACATACGCAGGCTTAATCTCCGAGAGGAGTCGTAACGAGTGTTCATAACCGACAGTTTTTAGTTATTACATGGAATATTCCGGGGTTACCCCACGTTACTCACATCAAAGCCCCTGAGAGAACATTAAACAGAAATAGTCTGTGACTGACTGACGTAGGTACAACTATGGTAATTGTGGAATTACTCCCAAACTGCTGACCTGTCTACACGTAACCACCAGATATTAGTTTTGACCACACATTACCGAGTTGGCCCAAATTTCGCGTTGATTAAATTCTATCATCAGGATATTACTGTCGAGGCAAGGTATTCTGAATAGTTGTACCCGCTCTCATTGTTAGTAATAAAAATATGCCTTTTTTGGTATTGTAGGTATAAATAAGCAATCATTCGTTCGCGTCTTTTCTTCAAGGAGCTTTAGTTCCAGAATAGGGGTTGACATGTTCATTAGACATAACAAAACTACTTACTACTTTTTTTTTGTCTTTAAACAATCTGTTACAATATAATGTTATTAAAAACACGAATAATCGAACGTTAGACCTAGTGTTCTCAAATATAAGACATGTAATAGTCAGAAAGTCAGCTTCACCTATCTGTAAGGAAGACTGTCACCACCCTCCTTTAGAAATTGATGTTAATTTAAAAGCGTACACGCCATTAAGACATGTAAAGCAAGTTAGATTTAATTTTAAAGCAGCTGATTACGTTCTAATAAATAAAAAAATAAGAGAATTAAATTGGAAAGAGCAACTTGAACAATGCGCAAATGTTAACCTTATGGTAGATGTGCTATATGAATCAGTTCAAACAATTATCAATGAAAATGTTCCTAAATGTAAATATGTCAGCAATAAATTCCCCCCATGGTATTCCAAAACCTTGGTGAAAGTTCTAAATGAAAAAGAAAAACTGAGACAACGTTTCAAAAAATATGGTAATCCGCGTGACAAAACTGAGTACAGAATACTCGATGATAGGGCGCGATTAATTATTAAAAGTTGTTATACAAAATACGTGCACTCTGTGGAAAGTAACATTCAATCAAACCCGAAAGCATTCTGGTGTTTCGTCAAGACAAAAAAATCAAAATCTAGCTCTATACCATCCGAAATGACATTGAACGAGTCGACTGCTACGACAGGCGACGAAATATGCAAACTTTTTGCCACCCAATTCTCATCCACATTTTCTGTCACTAGCAGAAATGCTAGTGCAGCATCAAACTCCCTAACATATCCTCAATTTGTGCTCAGTAAAATACGATTTACTGAGAGAGAAGTTCTTAAAGCACTTAACACAGTTAATGTTACCAAGGGCGCTGGTCCGGACAGATTACCGCCACTTTTTATAAAAAAGTGTGCTCGTAATTTGGCATATCCCCTTACTATCATTTTTAACAAGTCGCTTGAAACATCAATTTTTCCCAGTGAATGGAAAAAAGCTAACGTGGTTCCGATATTCAAAAAAGGTGACTGCACAGATAGTAAAAATTATCGCCCAATTTCTATCTTGTCCATATTCTCAAAAATCTTTGAATCAATGATCTGCCCTGTACTAACATCCCATTGTAAAGTACAGCTTTCCCCTCAACAGCATGGTTTCTGCAGGAACAAATCCACTGTCACCAACTTGGTATCATATCTTGACGAAATTTGTATGAGCGTTGACTCTGGCCAACAAATCGATGCTGTGTATACCGACTTCAGCAGCGCTTTTGATAAGGTAGACCATGAAATCCTTCTGCTGAAATTGTATGGCCTTGGTATTCACGGATCTCTGCTGGAGTGGTTTAGATCGTATTTATGCGGGCGGACACAAAGAGTGGTGGTTAATGGCTATCAATCACCGGAGTATATTGCCACCTCCGGTGTGCCCCAAAGATCTCATACCGGGCCAATTCTCTTTGTCATATTCATAAACGACATTATAAACTGCATCAAACACAGCCAATGCTCCTTATTTGCCGACGATCTTAAAATCTATCGTCAGATAAAAACCCAAGAAGATACTGCTCTACTCCAATCCGATTTAGACTCAATACAGAGCTGGTGTGTGATGAATGGAATGATTCTAAACCCCAGCAAATGCTATCACATAACGTTTACGCGGAAAAAGCATCCAATACCATCATCTTACTCTCTGAATGGGACATTACTAGAACAAGTGAATAACATCCGCGATCTTGGTGTAGTGCTTAGCAGTGACCTGTCATTTACCACACACATAAATAATATAATTAAAAAAGCAATGAAAATGGTTGGGTTTATAAACAGAATTGGCAAGGAATTCAAGGGAGTCTTGGCTTTGAAAGTACTATATAACACCTTTGTGCGTAGCCTCGTAGAGTATGCATCCCCAGTCTGGAATCCGATTTACCAGATTCATATTGATCGAATTGAGCGCGTTCAAAAGAAAATGACGAGGTGCTTTCAGTTTAAAGATCACAAGTGTCCGCATAGAGCTGATTACGCTCAACGACTAAAATATTTCAAATTTGACTCATTGAAACGACGTAGGGCTGTGGCTGATCTTTTGACACTTTATAAAACTATAAATGGGATAACATCGACTACAGACTTCCTAAATAAAATTAACCTGGACGTTCCTCGTCATTATCACGTCCGGTCCAAGCGTACTACCAGGATGTTTGCCACTAAATCGTGTCGCACAAACCTGGGCCAGCATGCTCCCTTAAACCGAATGTTGACTTTCTACAATAGAGCCTGTACAGCTGACAGTAGTATCGACATTTTCTTTGATAGTATGTCAATGTTTAAAATAAAAATCGGCAAAATTGACCTGTAACCAGCTGCCCATCTACAATTACTTTAATCTTATAATAATAATAATGTTATATTCTATAATCTAAATTAATTACATTACTTAATTTATTCCATTACTAACGATTTAATATCATTCGATTATATTTTATTTAAATAATATTCATTTCTCACATTCTTCTTATGTGTACAAAATTAGTTCAATTTTATTATATTTTATTTTTTAAATTTCATTGTATATTGAGAATTTAAGAAAGTTGTGCATGCCTATAAGTGATGTATTTACACAGCACTCTTTTAACACCAATTGTAACTTATATTGTAAATATGTCGTTGGTTTGCCTTAATAAATAAATAAATAAATAAATAAATACAGGTACTGAGTAATAATTTCAGTTGAGTAGTTTTATCAATAAATCTATTTAATTTTTTAGGGTATGATATGTGGTTCTTCTTTCCTCTACATTTTTGTAGTGATAGTATCGAAACTATAAGGCGTTTTTTCGAGTTTGGCCATATACTACAAAGACTGCAGAATAGTTAATGTGACTATTTTTTCATATACCCTTGCCATCATCAAGTTGTAATAATGTTAGAAGCATGTCTTCTAGTCGATTGCACACGATTACCGCCGATACAAATCATTTGGCGAGTTGACGTTAATAGGTATCGGGTCGCCAGTTCCAATCCCGGCCAGTAGAACCGTATAGACAGTTAGACAGGGCTATATGAGTTTATGACTAGATCGATGTACATTTGATAATAATAAAGGTGGAAATGGCCCTGTAAGGGAATGTTTCTTACAATTCAAGTTGTAAAGTGAAGTAGCTAGTCGTGTTCGCGATATATTACTCCGAGGTAGTTAATAAAATGTGTCCCAGCATACGAGTAACAGGAACAGGACGTGACTTCTATGACTAAGTTCTGCGTGACAGCACTTTGCGATATAACACGTAAAAATATTGCAGGTTTGATGAGCAATACATATATTAGGAGCTATAAGGACAAATCAAAACAACCCGTGTCACGCGTTTCATAATCCAAGGATGGTCGTAGTGATGTTAATAGGCAATCAACACAACGGGTCGTCGGTTCCAATCCCGGCCGGGCCCGAGGTGTCCGCTTATTAACCCGAGAGAAGCTTGAATGACGAGCTGCCCGTACGGTAACAAACTTGTTAATATTTCAGCGTCCGACTGGAAAATACACGTGAAGGTTGAAGGTGAACTGAGAGATCATTTCATGACACCCCAAGGTAGGCGGACATTTAAATAAAGTATTATATGAATTTTATTTCAGTCGCGGAGAAATGAATGTGAAAAGTACCTTAGTAAATTTTAATGAAATGTTGGTTCTACGAATACTTAATTCATTTTTCGCTTTTTGAAGCTTTATTCTCTAGAGGTTTGAAATTCTAACGGAAAAAGGCTCTTAAAAGTATTTATATAGAATAGACTTTTATAATATTTGATGTAAAAAGACCCAATGCTAAGAATAAGTCGTATCTCAGCAATATATTGCTGTTAAAGTCAAGTTAAAAATAGAACACATCAATAGTGCAGAATCCCAGTATGCACAAGTCAATACGGCTGTTGGAACATTGACCCAATTCGGAGAACATCTGGCGAGATGCGACCAGATATGGCTGGGAGTCTGTCGGGACAGATACGTAAACTACGTAGATATAGCGAGCTTTCTGATACATTCAGATCTTGAGATGCATTCGGTCTCGTTGTTCATTGTAGAATTATCTTAAAATGCTGTTTGTCGAGATTTCATCCGCGCCCTGAGAAAACTGCTTTTACTATAAATGGCATTATCTGACGAAGTTTTCGAGTTTATAGCGGTTTAGGCCTCGTTGATAAGCAGTCAGTTAGTTGTAAATATTTTGGTGGTAACTAATTCTCATTCTACATAGTAGGCGATCAATCAATTAGCGAAGGTCAGCTGTTATGTGTCTTGAAGAAAGGTTACTAGGAAAAGTAAAGGTTACTAGAACTAATTCTGAAGTAGTGAACTCTCGCGGTCCAAGCTGATATGTTATGACACCGGTCATAACGCCAATCGGAGAGAAATGTTTCGCTAAAAGTATGTCCTGAAAGTGACGTGTTTTTGATCGATGATCCCATTCGGGTGATCCCTGCATTAGGAGTCCTTTTCGATGTCGAAACTTTTTGATCCCTGCAAAAGTTTGCTCGAAATATTGTAGGATGAGTTTGCCCTACAATCCTGTGATACTAGCATTATGTACCTTTTGTTAAGGCCTGCTTGGTAACTAGATTTTAACCCAGCTGTGATGTGCGTTGCCTTTATTCATCACTAGCTTCTGCCCGCGACTTCATCCGCGTGGAATAGTGGTGCTCCGCTCCTATTGGTTTTAGCGTAATGATATATAGCCTATAGCCTTCCTCAATAAATGGGCTATCTAACACTGAAAGAATTTTTCAAATCGTACCAGTAGTTCGCGCTAATCTCGGATTAGCGCGTTCAAACAAACAAGCTCTTCAGCTTTATTATATTAGTATAGATTCTATGATGATGGACAACATAATACAAAGACATTCTACACAAGACGTAAGAACCCAAAATTTTAACACAGTTACGTAAAAACACATTCTCCGAGAGATTTGTGGGGCGTCAGAATGAAGGCCTGAGAGCGAATTACGTCATATTGAGAGGGCCCCGTAATTACACGAGTGTTTCACTCCAACACAGATTTTGTACGAAAAATTTAGCCTGACATTGTTAGGAAATAGCCTAATATTTTTATTTTAGTATTTTTTACCAACATTTTATTAAATATCTTTGTTATTTGGAATTTAGAGTGGAGTTTCTAAGAAGTATCAGACTAATTTACGCCCTTTATGCCTAATTATTTGGTAGGTATTTCAAATGGTGTCAAGTTACGAAATTTTAATGTTTATTTATATAATTTTATATCTTTCCTTTTAAACTCGTCTAACTCTTTGCACCACTTTTATAAATTCTATTATTCTTACATTTTCACGAAAATTTAGTGGAGTGTTATAAATCAAAATGAAGTATGCGACCGTTTTGAAATGACTTACTTTACGAAATTCCTATTAAATGTAAGGTGTTCTGTGACAAAGTTGTTGAGTCGGTGTATTCACCGCTGCTGGCGCAAACAATACATCCTTTGAAATAATACGGAACAAATTACGAAGAACGAACAAGTTGCTA
This sequence comes from Pyrrhia umbra, assembly GCA_963891755.1. Classification (NCBI taxonomy): domain Eukaryota; kingdom Metazoa; phylum Arthropoda; class Insecta; order Lepidoptera; family Noctuidae; genus Pyrrhia; species Pyrrhia umbra. The sequence goes on along the minus strand of OY982929.1, from coordinate 786,261 downwards.
ACCGATTAAAATAATGATTATGAGTTTCTTCGAGATCATTCAGTGTCTGATTTAGCTCGTCACACGTCACATGTTAATTATGCAAAATGTATTATTTAAATTCATACTTTATTCTTTTTCCATCACTGGGGCTGGCGACACAGTGATTAAAATGCAAATTTCTAGAATTATCTCCTGTCCTTCCTCGGTGGCTTCGTGACACAGAATGTTCGCGCCGGCTAACGCCTTGCCCTGCAAGCGTGATTGTACGCAATTCCGCTGTCTTTACTTACCACTTTTGTTTAATAATATTAGCTATGCAAATTTCTACGTTTCGCAATCCAATTCGAATGAAACATGTTTTTTCTTTCATTTCTTATATATTGGGGAGGTCGTATAGTGTCGTTTGAAAGTACTTTTAGAAGTTCGCTCTGAAATAGATATTCAATAACATTTTGTTTGATCACTTGATAACCTTGCAGGGCAGACTCGAACGGAATTTAGATTCAGATAGGAGTTTCTATCGATTGAAAAATACTGGTAATGCTGGCATGCATGAAACTGTGTGCTATCTATCTATTCAGCAGAATTTTCTAACTCACGTAGGAAGTAGAAGTTCAAGTGATTTACACGCCGCTGGGATATTGGTAACAAAATGAATTTATTTGTAGAAGAACTCTGTTTATATGTTACTGCAAAATATATTGTTTACAAGTTTTCTGAAATTGTGTTAATCGCACAACATGATATTATAAAATATTGACAAAAATAAAGATATTAAGGAACTATTTTACTGCCGTCATAAGAAAAAATAGCGTAACTTATTTAACTCAATATCCAAAAAAATATTAATTATGACGGCAGTCTATTATACTATGCCACTCTGTAATTCAAATCATACACATATTTTATATTTTCTTGAAAATATTGCAGCTGATAAACAATACACCATACATCCAAGCAGTATTACCATAAAGCGGCACCACAGCAGCTGGCTCGCGCACCAATAACAAGTGAACTTGCACTAGCGTCAGCCGGGGCAATAAGCTTCGATGTGGGGCATCTTCCAAAATCGATAGCGGTGAAAGTGGGCAAGACCTTTGGCACCGCGCCAGCGTCGGCCAAGGTCCGCCAGCGGGAGGACGCTCCAGCCTTGCTATTGATGAGCTGACCTTACATGTGGAACTTTTGGGGGGTGGTGCGTGTGCGTAATAACTTTCACTTTGGCTTAGGAGTTCATGTGACATAGTGATTTACTATGTTATTCGGCTTCTCGATAATGTTTCTTCGTTGCTTGGTCACGTGTAGGTACTGAACCAAATTTTGTGCGTACCATCCCTAGCAGTTTTTAACGACTCCGTCCCAAAATGAGTTGGTTACAGAAAGTTAACGGCACCGAATTATATCCGAATTAAAAGCCGTTTCATCCTGTTTCACGTTTAAAACAAACGTCCTAGTCATATAACAGTCCAGCTTTATAGTCTTTAATCCAGTTACATAAGTCCGAACGAACGCGCATTCAGTACCCCCGCGGCCTGCCCACGTATTCCAAGCCCGATATTTTCAACTAAATATAGCTCCAAGGTTACACCGACACGTACAATACAAACCTACTTTCCGTACATCCGTTGGCCACCAAATTGTAGCTCGTTTGAAGCACAAATGAACACTAGGTCGGAACAAATATGTACTCTGTGTAAAATATCGCCGGACAAATGGGACAGCGCTAAAGAGTTGTGTGAGCAATCGAATACGTCAGCTTTGGTACTAGCCTCCGAAACTGTTTAATCAAGTTGGTAGTTGCTCACAATAACGTTAAAGAGTGGGTCGGACATTTATCATCGGCTTAGATATCCTTATCTGAGTAAGATGAGCTTTTGGCTTTTTGTGTGTGTGGTCGCAAGTATCCTCGGGCGAAAATACCTGATATTTCTTGACTACTCCCAAATACCACCATCATTAATACACAAACTTTCAATAATGCATCTGGTTATGAAACCACATTTAAATTGAGACGCAGCGATCCAATGCCACCACTCAATGCACGGGTGTGCGATCGTGTGTGAAGCGCCATTATAGTTTTGGGCGCAAATTCCGGGCGGCGCGGCGTGGCGGCGGAGGCCGCGCGCTGCGAGGAATCCAACTGTGATGCAAGGAGCGCTCGAGAGGCTTCGAGCTTGCGGTGCAGATGCATTCCACGGCTGAGTACGCTTTAGACACGTATTTGTGGTTTTCGACAGCAGATTAAGGAAGTTTTGATAGAGCCATAAGATTAAGTTTACTTTTCACTTTGGTGTATAATATTCATATAATATGAAGTACCAATTTTGGCACTAGTATATTTTAAGAGTACACGTGGCATTCTGTGATTTATGCTTGACCCATACGAGTTAACTTTAGTTAGATTAGTTTACAAAGCCACTAAGCGAGAATTTAAGTAGGTCACTAAGAGCATCAGACCAAGTTCCAAAAAGCAGTCGCGTGGTTTTGGACGCGAGAGTTGTTGGAATTGCTAACTCGGGTCGCGGCGGGTCACGCGGCTTACAGAGTGAGCCCGCTTAACGCGACCCACAAGGACCATGCAATTAATAATTTCAGTACATAGCAATAACCGACGCCAGCTGTTTTTACACGTCTGTATATTAACGACTTGCTAGCAAATTAAAATGCAAATTAAGAGGACGCTCGTGTCCGATGTCCGGGATCGGCGTCCGATGTCCGAACCGTCCGTCCGATCCGGACGATGCGTACCAAATAATGTATTCGTATTTATGCGTGGCTGTCACCACGATCATTGTCAGGTTAACCGTTATGCAAATGGGAGGAAAAATGGCCGCTGTGGACAGTGTGATAGAGTGAATTAACGGGTGTTGACTAAGGATTAGCGAATATAGCTTATATGAAGGGGATCAAGTTTTATTTGATGTAGTCAACAACGTTTTGTGAAGTTTTTTATTTATAAAGAAAACTGTTAGTACTAGTCGAACTGACAATGTATTAGATGGCACTATTACTACATCTCATCAAATACTTTAACTTTTTTAAACAATCAGCAGTATCACAATACATATTTACGAGCCCATAAATCTCGTGTCTATTTTCGTAAATTTCCACTATATCATAAAACTGAAGCATGGTAGCTGTAGCCACAACCACGCAGCCTTCAATCCGTTCTATTTCGGGAAGACGTGACTACAAATATAATGGTTTTCATATACCGTACTTATAATTTGGGAATACACTGTCGGCCTGAGGCGGAATACCCTTGAGATGTGGCTTAATAGGCTTGCTCTATGTATTAAGTTGTATACGTACAGACATACATCATGTATATAGGTCTGTCGAAAAATAAGGTTGCTGTTTTGAGTTTGGTCTTATCCTACCAAAAGTTTAAGTTTGTAACCCCAGAGGCTTTGCATTAATGAATCAGTCAGTTAGAAGGACATGTAGTTATATGTTAGATGTATGCCATATGTTCATAGATTGTGCTTAAACTATGTAATCGTCCACTAATTGCTCGTCCGATTGCATTCGGAACTCAATCGATGTAGGTCCGTCGCACGTTAACACATCGATCTCGCGCTCTCATACTACAAACGATTAATTAAAACGCGCGCTCTCATTAATATTGTCAATGGTATTCGGGGTTTAATTTGTTTATGTGCCTGTGTTGCTGTTGTTGGTCTATGAGAGTTATTATGATAGGAAAGCATACATAATTTGCTGTAAATATACCTGAATTATGTATACTTGTATACATGTATAGGTACTACAGCCTTTTCCAAAAATATATAAAAAATATGTTGCTTTTTAAAAAAAATATCAGTTATAAAAAAAAAATTGGTGATATTTTCACGATCCCTTGAATTCGAACATCGTTTTGTTAATGATTTGGAAATGCTTGCAAATCGGCATGCATATCGTATATTTCGGATTCGTATAGTAAATAATATCGAAATAAACCGAACTGAACCGTGGCCACACTAATTAGTCGTACCACACTGCATAGAACCTTCATTAATAGGCAGTTCGCATTTGAGGTGAAAAACTATGCATACACACTGTGGGTATAATTAATACGTACCAATGAGAATACTTCGGTCGCCGCCGAGCCGCGTACGTTGACGGCATAACATCGACAATTTGCCGTCGAATATCTAATGGCAGGGATTTTTCACACTTATCGATAAGGAGGTTTATCTTGATTTAGTACACGCTGAAAATATACGGTAAAAAATTTAAACATTCGTCTAAAAGAAAGAAGAGTTGAATGCCAAACATTTTTCTACGAACCAACTGTATCAACGGAGATATTATAATTAATGTTTAACGATACAGATTATCCTATAAATATTTAAAGTTCATGATCTAAATCCTTGTTTAAATATTGAAGCTGGAGATAAAATTAAATTTATGAGTTTGCTTTTCTTATTCAAGGAATTATAAATTATACAATTTCTTATCGCCTTCTTAAAGGTTTCTTAGACAAGCTGTGTTGCAGAGAAATTTCATTTATATTTTGTAAAGTTGATTAAACAGCTTGACACGCAAAGCTTCGTACCTGTAGTAGATGTATACAAGAACAGCTTAAACAATGTATTGCAGATATATCACAGACTAACGCCATATGAAGCTAATGCGGCAACATTACGGCTCAGTGGCACGTCGGCGCAGCGGTACGTAGGGGCAGGCAAGTGCAGTAGGCTTACTTCATACAGATATGAATGTTAGGGAGTGCTTGTTCAATCTGGTTCATGGTTCAATGGTTCTTTATACCTACAAGGTGCGTCTGCCGATAGGCCTTTTAATTTACAACTGATTTGTTAGACAAGCCAAAGACAGAAATAGGCTTATTAGTTATAATATCAGTCATTTTGTATCACAGGGGTTCCGTACACTTGGCCTCACTCCAGAATAGCAAACAGCAAACTTAGAAGAAATACTATGCACTGTTTGCTTCTCAATACTTAATTCACGTTATACGTATACGTTTCTCGTGCGTGTGTACTGTATAAATAAGAGAATGTATGGGCGCATTGATTGTTTTCTAAAGCTTTACTGTATGCTGGCTGCTTGCTGCTCTGAGAGGCGGTCGGGTGCGAGTGTGCGACAGTCTTTGATAACAAATATTTTAGCGTGTCAATGTCAATATATTGCCCTTCTGTTAGTTACCTTGTCAGTGGCAGCGGTCAGCCGGCACAACGGTCAGTCGGCACGGCGCGGGTAATACCGCGCTGCACTAATAAATTGCACACCCCCACAGCAGCGAATTTATTTCAATTGCAAATTACGAATATTTATTATCATACACGAGAGCCGCGAGATATAAATACGTTAGCAAAATGTTAAGTGTGTTCAAAATATACGAATGGACAGATAAAACTGCTTGTATAGTATATATCCTACGTATGTTATGATACATAAATACACTTTGAGATATAAAAGTATCACATATCTAAGTCACGTCCGCGATCCCTGAGGAGCTGGCAGAGATGTATAGGCATTCATTTATATTTTGAACACGGGTATATATTTATTTACCGTAATATAAATGTTCCTCACACACCCCACTACGGACTTAAAAATATACACCTGCAGTATCGTCATAAAATAGTAATGTGCGAATATGTCTGATTGATCCATTTCAAATGTCCATGGTATACCCGTATGGGTCACTCGGGTAACAAACGTGTGTAATGATCTGGAAACTTCGATAGATGCGTTCACACGTCACATCGCCTGTGAGCCATCGCTTGCGAATAAATGTACTCATACTACTCAGTACTAAGCGTGCCCGAACAGTAAAACATTTAAGTTTCTGTGGCGTATTTAAAATAGTGATCTGAATTTGTTTTCTTCCTGAGATAAGCAAGACAATCAATAACTCTTGCTGTAGCTAAAGTACTTTTCGGAGAGTTGACGAAGTATTTTTCGCGAGTTGCCGTACCACCCTCTTTGCTTTGTAGAAACAGACTGTTTTCCTCCCCGAAATGTCCATATGATGTTTGTGAATAGGTTCGAATGCGAAATGCCCGTAATTCGGGATAGTCCGGCTTTCGGTCACATAATCCCGGGACCCAGATCAAAGTGTATGTCTCCGGGGACACGTTTATTGCACACCGTTGTCCTGTCGCATTCTCCCGCCTGAGATTTATACGCAAATGTTTATTCTCAAACAATGGGACGAATGTATGGAGGACACTGTTAAGAGTGAGTTAAATAGACTTTTTTACAGAAAAACATTACCAAGTCTTGCTTGCAGTAGTGTAGATGCAAGACAATACCAGGATTATGAATGACTACTTGTTCTTGCAAGAGGAGAAACAGACTTGTTAAAGCAATACATATTATCTGCCAATTATGTATGTAGGACTGAGGCACAAATATCATTTTCCGCTATTCATTCCACGATGGTATAAAAAGTTGAATAGCTTTTTTGATTATATGCAATGAATTATTGTTCTCAGATTATAACGTGTTGGTACACAAATATTATATTAAAATAAATAAAATGTGGACGTAGGTATGTTCATATTTCATAGGTACACAAATTCGAAACGTTGAAAATGGGAATTTTTGATGTGGTAAATATTTTATGACTTGATAACAGCTTTTACTAAACGTAAAAACTTAAATCCATTATTGTAAATTGCAGAAAGTTTTACTTTATATAGAAATTTGATAAATGAAAAAATAGGTAGGTATATAAATATATTCAAGTCAATCACGGTAAGTGTTTCTGTGTCGTAATACCCAAAGTGTCGGGCCCAGGCCGTGTCGCTAAACTTCGCGTGTACTGTAGCAGGCCGTCACGCGCCGCCATATTTCTTGTACCGAAGTACCCTCAAGGAGTGCACTAAGTCTGAACACTTATAGGAAGTACTTTCTTTTAAATTACTTGTAATCTTATAAGCCTATAAATTCAGAGACTTCTAAAATGTCAACAGTATATAAAGTTCTTTCTTCTTCTCTTCGTCGCATATGTCCTTATAAATGTTATTACTTCTATCAGAAACGTTGCACACGTTGAAGCAAGAACTGTATGATGGGGGTTTTCTAGCACGAGCGTGGGCGGTGCATGTGGCGAGATATAAACAATAGTTCATTTCAAACCTTGTCCTGCATGTTTTGTCACTTGCACGCAGCAAGACTTGATGGACTCTACCCACTATGCCCACCTAATGGCCACGTTTTGGGCCGCAACGATATAAAAAAAATACCCAAATACATTTTTTGCCATCGATTCGCAAGAAGTGGCACATTTTCCAAAATTGTCTAGTTTTCAAATATAAGCTGCCATTACCTCGATGTAGCTCTGCGTCATTGTTATACGACGTACGTGAATCAAACTATGTACTTACGTTTATGCATATTGATATGCGGATCACGAATCTAGGTCTCCCTATTTCGTAATACTATTTGTACTACATAAATGAGTTACCACATCTAGTTATTTTCGGGGTGTATTATTAATATAAATAAGTACCTATATTGTTGTATAATCCAACATTGTAGCCTTATAATTTTACAAGGCATTTATTTGCTGAATAGCTAGTACTATCCCTTTTGTGTTCCTCGTCCTAAACAGACATGGGCTTACGCAAATCATTTAAGCACATATTTATCTTGGTCGGTACAAGCAAGTTTTATGGCCGCTGTACTATCTAACTTTACGTATTTATCAATATTTTGTGTTCGTATATAATATTTACGAGTTTAGTATACTAATCGGGAGCTTATAAAATATTTCGCTTTGATTGCGGTGAGGAGATATTTGTTTACAGGTTTAAAAGACAAGAAAATTTCTCAGTTTTTAAATTATAGCAATGAGTTTTCTTTTCTCATCTGAGATATTTATTTTTTATGTTGTAGGTACACGTATTAAGTTGCAATCCTATTTATGATTCATAATCAACAAAATGAACTTGGTAAACGAGTGAAGTCCCCTGGAACCGTGTTTAAATGCTCATTATGGTCCTCAAACGCGCCTAAAACCGAGTATTTGTCTCTCATAAACTCGTTACTTTATGTTGGCATTTAATAGTGTGAGCTGTTTCATATTCTGCTGTCTGCAAATTCGCGGCGAATGCTGTTATTATGCTTTTAGTGGAAGATATATTTTTGTCAAACTGGAAAGCAATCAAAACAGAGTGATGTGTTGGTCAAAATGTTTTGTATACTATACAATTCTAATTGCATGATTAAGAAATTCATAAGTCGGAACATATTTTAAAACTTATAATTCAATACAATAAAAACACTTATAGTTAGTTTTACAAGTAAATTGACGAAATTTAACAACTTACATGCTACTCAAAGTTTATAACACATTTTGAACTTCAATTAGTCACTTGCTAAATCGAGCAACAATAACAGACATTATTTGAGTAATCATTTCAAGCAGGCAGCCAAAGTAGGCACAATACACGCATTTACATATTCAGAGGCGCCGCGTTATCTCAATACCTGTATACGTAACAGTTTGTATGTAGGAGTTTCATTTGTGCAGGGTCCCACGTTGGGCGCCAAAATAAATGGTTATTGCTTTTCATGTTTCGACTTGTTGTGAACGAATGAGTCGTTTGAAATATTTCAATGTCAAAGATGACAAGCCAAATTAGTACATAGCAGTAATAAATGTTTTTTTTAAGAAATTTAACTCTTTGATAGCAGTGACTTGAACATTTACTTTGTACCTAATTATCTTTCAAGGACCACTGAATCGTGTTTGATTTTGATGTAGCGATTAATAAAAATAAGTAAAAAGTAATCTAGTGACAAGAAAAATAAACTTTATTTAGAATCTAAACAAAAAGCACAGCTTTTTTCTTCATCTTAATTTTAGATGTAGATTAAACGCGTTCTTTTATCATTATGCATTTTATTACAATGAACACACAAACAATATTACGTCCAAAAGGTAAACATTTTTCATCATGATGGCACCCGTAGATATGCTGTTGTGTGTCCTACGGCGGGCGCCATCAAATATATTACTTTCGGACTCGTCTTTTATTATTACGTTGCATTTCATTGCAATATCTCATTTGGTTCTCCGGTCTCGTCCATCGACGGGGCCCGGGAGGATCGGAAATTTTCGGTTCGGTACTTACTATATGGTTCCTAGCACTTAGGTTGATTTGAATTACAAGTCCCAGAATACCGGTGGACAGTAAAACATACGTGATCCGAATGTCTAAGTGTCAATTTCGGGATATTTGTAATTTTAAGCAAGCGTTCATCTCCATCGTGATGTTTATAGGGTTATGATGAAGCTTTGCGACTCATTTCTTTCATCGGCTTAACGATTCACTATGTTATACGGAGTAAAATATGAAATAAAACGTCTCAATGTAAAATTTCGTTAGAAATACATTTACGTCGCATTGTTTAAAGTGGATTACGTGTAGCATTAAGGCATCCTATACATAATGTTGGCTCTAGGCATCGCTTAAAATTTTGAGCCTGAAATGCTCGGGGGAACGACCGTGACGATACATAATACGAGTATGCGGGTTTATATGCGCACATTCCATGTTGTACATACATAAAAAGTGAAATATAACCTAGTATTTTTTTGTATTCAGTTTTTACTGTTATTGATGGCTTTTACTACATATATTTTTATAGCAGCTTTTTTTGTATATTTTCGATTATTGTGTTTTCGGGTGATACATCATGCTTACATTTGGGATTTTCACATTTAATTCTACAATAAGGATTAGTGTAAAATAAAATCAACACTTCAAAACCATTTATCTGAAGAACACACATTCAAAATACAAGAACACATTTACTATTTATTTACTACTAAACTCTTTCCAAAATACGGTATAAGTTTTTCTCCAGTTTTCAGCGGTATGTGTTGTGGTAACTTGTTTTTAATGGAAGCCCCGCGGCACTTGGGAGCCCGTGTGAATAACAATGATGCAACCGGTTTATTTGTTCAACCAAACGAGTATTCCCGTATATATAAACGTAGTATTTTTGTCTACGCGTGTGAATATTACATGCGGGTAGTTACGTGTGTTTATACGAGTATATTGTTTTCCCTGTTTTGTATGGTAATTATAAGTGAGGTTTGTTTGGCAAATAGGATTGTTTATTGTTTTAAGAAGGTATATAGGTATAGGTATATGTAGGTATATGTATACAAGTTTATACACCAATGATATAGTTTAAAACGATTATAAGTTTTTTTGGTATTGTTTTGTATGTGATTAGTAATTTAAATTTATTTGTTTCAGGTAAGTGTTCAAACACCAACACACGAACAATGTTGTAAGTGTATTGTCCTTGTCATTAACCTGAATGTATGTTAACGTTGCTGGACAGCTCAATGAATTATTTATTGAATACAGTATATGACAAACTTTTTATTAATAATATTTGGAACTCTATTACGCCATTTTACATATTAAACGGGCAGCGCTGTAATGTAAATGTTTTCACGGTTAAGCTCTTAAAGGGAATGCGGACATGCCTAATAAACACTTAATATTTGGTAGTCCTTATGTCAATGGCTGGCAATAAAGCAGATGTGAAAATATCTTCTGAAGATATTATTGGGTATCCCAGTGTTAAGTACGAAAAACAAAAACCTTTTTGCTTTTCCCAATATTTTTTTTTCCTGCAGAAGTAATTTTAAATAACCTGTACAGTTAATTTAAAGCTTAACCTACTCAGTAAAAGCTTATAATAGAATCCAGTAGAAAGTTAAACGAGATTCACTAAGTCTCAGATCTATTGGTAGTGAAGAAGGCTCCATTGATGTGGAAACGATGATACCTCTGAATTGGTTGGCGGGCTGCAAACACCAGATACTCGCGCTTTTGTGCGCCTCCGTATATTACACTCGTATTTACTTCAGACCTTATTGCAGTTTTAAGTTCGAACCATCTTTGAAATCCTTTTGTAGTTTTAATGTATCTTTTTATATGTAATAGTTATTTTTTGTGGAACTTTCTTTGAAATTACTTCTATTTCCAGTCACTGAACTGAAATTAAAGATATTTTAATTAAACCCTACCTTCAACTAATTTATGTTCACAATTGAGAGTAACATAGGTAATAACGGTAACTTACTCTCCAAAACTTAAGCCTCATATTATCGCTCGATCGAAAATAATAATAGGCTTTAAACATATCATCCACATACATCAGCCGCGAACATAAATAAAGGCATTTGGTGATAAGCGCGCCGCGAATCACTCTTCTTCAGCTTCTGAATTATGCATGAGTCGTTGTGCTTACGCTTCGAGGGTAACTACCTAATTAGTTATAGTTAAATATTTACGTGTAAAGTTGTTTGGGAAATTGTCTTAGGTTCTTATTGTATCTGTGCTTCCTTAAGTTAATCCTAGCAGACTAAAAATATTGCAACGTTTTACTTTTGTGGGTTCTGTTGACCTGGGGCTTCCAAATTTAGCCCAATCTAGCATGAACATTCTCTTCTATTGTTTATTTATATGAAGTGTATCCAAAATTCGGATGTTATTGTTTTCCATAGTTATGCTAGTTTGCACTACAGCAAATCAGCCAGCTAGTTTCGTCGGCTAAGACGTGGAAATTATAAATGAACTATGCCCGTAAAATGCTTCTCCGGCCGTATCTTTTCTTTTTGTTTATTTGAACCATTTCACCTCAAGGTCAAGGAACGTCCTTGTTACATTATGGCGTTCAAGGAAATGTGTTTCGTCAGATCCCTTATCCATGAGTCAGGGGAGTTACACCGGTCATCTCCTTCACTCTGGGGCGCTCACCCCTTAAGTCTGAAGGTCCACATGTAAATTGGGCGTGTATTATTAAAAGGGACCTATTGGCCTCAAGGGGCCGTAGCTGTAGCTATAATTTTGTTGTTATTATGATCATTTCCTAATACAGGACAGGAAGATCACATTAACTGAAGACAAATTTATGCTTCAGTGCGCTGAAATGAAACTTTTTAGTAAAATTATTTGAAATAACTTTAGTAAATCCTTTCTAATATTATAAATCCGAAAGTTGAAGCTTCAAGAAAGCTGTACCGATCCTTAAAAAAAATGCTGTGATGGTATATTATATACAGTTCGGACGCTGAGGGAGGACCTAGGGTCATAGGGCAGTTTTTATCCAGGTGCGTGAGGTAGTTTCCTCAAGATGCGGGTGAAACCACGGAAAAGGGGAGGAGTGGAGATAATTACGGTGGTAGTTTTTTTAATGAAAATGTCAGATCTTTGATTTCACAACTTCTAATTCAGGCGTCGAGTTCTTAAATAAAAGATCCAGTTCTTCATAACATGCTAATCTGAAGAGCACTTTTCTATCCTACATATTATAACAAGAAAGCCCTTGCGCGATCGGAGCGCATACTGGTGTCTGTTCCGCAGTTCTTGGTCATGTCGGCAGTAATAGCCTCGGTCCCTGGCGGCCTCCTCTGTATACGTGTGAGGGTATACAGGGGACAGTTGCTCCAGTTAATAACATAGTTTAACTGGTTAATTTCATGTATGCAAAGCCTCGGAAGATGTATTTTTCACCGAAAACTAAATTTTGAGTAGAAAAGGTATTGGTTGGTTGGGTGTTTTAGTTCTAACAATATTATGATGACCCTAATTGTAAACAAATTTATGTTGTGTCATTTGGACTTATTTAATCTATGAATCTGTAATGGACAGATAGAGAAGTATGAAAATAAAAATATTCCTGTAATAAACAGTTCGCTAACTTTAAAGCACATAGATACGAAAGTTAATAATTTTGCAATATCCAAACACTAGATTTTATTTGTTGCCCTTGCTCTCATTATCGCTTGTCATCATTTTGACCTACGATATTCGTTAAGAAGATTTTTTTTTTTACTTTTGTTGACCTCATGCCGCTAGAAAAACCGTTATATCATTACTCCACTTGTATATATATTAACACCTAATTAATCGTACAGCACTTTTCTCATATTATAGTTGCAAGAAAGATCGTAAGAAAGGGGCTACAAACATTTTTGTTGAACAATTTTTTATTCGTGGTTATATTTTACGAAAGCAAATTGATTACTGGCTGCCTACATAGTACATATCCAAGTCCAATTTCACTGATTGTGTACTTCTATTTTCATTTTCTTTATCGGAAAAAGTAGGTCATGGTCAGTTTCAGTAATAGAATAATTTTATCAGTGTAATAGGTAAGTTTGATATGTTCATCCGCGATATTGGCACATATTATGCGCGTACACGCTTTCCAATAGACGTATCCTAGGATATTGCTTACGACAATGTTGTCAGACTTTATAGATGCTTATTTTACGTCTTACCTAAATGTTAAAAAAAAACAAATAGGAAATTGATTCTTTAGGCTTAATGTTCTTAATGCCTTGAACCGATTTTGATGTATGAGGTATAATCAGGGTCCTCCCATCAACAATCAAGTATTTCACAGAACGGTTCCCCGACTATGATTAATGTCTTAAACGAGTTTTTCTAGCAATTCAAAAACATATATTTTAAACATCAAACACCTTGTTAGTTTGGCTAGTAATCAATACCCGTTAGGAAATAATTAATACATTGGGCGTCCCTGAAATCGACAAGCATGTAGTATCAAACATAGTTATAATTGCAGAGTAGGCTGAAGACAATCGATCGGCTGCAAGTGGCGGCCGCAAGCGGGTCGAGTGCCTGCTAATGAGTCCGAATACTCGCCGCGTCTGTCTGTGGGACTGTGTGTGTGGTAGACGTGATGACTTGCTTATGGCAGTTGGCCTTGAGATTTAACTATATTATTTCAAACCTAAGGACATAAAAGGAATAAAAGACAGGGATGTACTTGTAGAATGTAAAGGCAAATATGTGTAGCGCTTTCACGGTTAAGCGGCTGATTTGGATAAAATTTGTAATGGAGATACATAGATTACAATCTAAAGAAGGTTATAAGTTTTCGTGTGAAATAGTTTTCCCAGTACGCAGGTGTGAGCGCGGTCTATAGATAGTTATAAATAAATGAATAGTAGATGTAAGCTTAACTAAATCAAAACTAACGTGACCACAAAACACCACGTGTGCTGACTATCAAAACTGCTCGTTTCCGACCTTCGAATCAAGCTTTGGAAGTGAAATTAAGTGCACAGAGGTAGCCGGGCGAGAGACAATCAGCCGACATTATTCAAATCTGCGGGAAGCGCTCGGAATATTGAGCGCAGTTCCATGATCATCCGGCTGGACGTGGAAATTGTGTATAGAAGTATGTTTAAAGTTGACTCCTGCATATGACAACAACGATTTCAATTTCCTCTATCAATGAGCGGGACAGTCTTTCAACATTTTTGACTTAAAGGCTGTACAAACTTTTAATACCTTTTAATACCTAAACTTTTTTACCTGTTAAGGTCAATCGATATTTTGGCGTATAGGATGAAAGGATCATCTTTTACGATAGGCTATAATTAAATTTACAAGGAAACCACTGAAAAATTACTCCCACTTCCACATTGCTGATTGATAAATATCATAGCCATTCTTCTTCTTCCTCAGATTCGGCTGATGGTCTCTAACAATAGACGAAATAATAATATTCTACGTATATTTATGCAAATTTTTCACCTCTATCTAACAAAACTTAGTAGTTTGCTTCTAGAAACTTGGCAACGTTTAGATTTGAACTGAAATTAAAACTATTGTTTTCTTTAATTGAACTTACTGTTCGCCCCCAGTTGAGGTTTACATCACAAACATTAGTTTTAATTGTTACTTCAATCTGTAACGGCTGTGTTAACTAGCTTGTATTATTCCGACTGTAAATGACGTTCTGATTACTACTAATAGTTTTGAATTATCCATTGTTTTGGAAGTTTGCACATTTTGGCTGACTGAATACTGAGTTATTTATTTGACATCATTGTTATTGTCATAGCTCGGTTACATTTGAACGGAAACGCGCTCAAATACTAAAAATTATAAATCGTTTCGTATATTGATCGCATTCAAGTCTTATCCGTAACTTTATGCGGAATGGCAGCTTGCATGCTTTTTCTTCGTTAATATTTTTGGAATCGCCAAAAACTTTTCACGATTCTTGCTGTCAATAGTTTAACGAACATATTATTCATATCTGAAACATTACACTTGTATTTAAATTCGACATTCATGCTTGTCACTATGAACACTTCAGCAGTTTTACAAATATATCGAGCACGAAACGGCTGGTGGTAGCAGTAACTCAGGCTGGAAGCGCCAGGTGGAGCCGCGAGCGCAGTTCGCACATTACAGGCGCTCACAATTTATCACTGTTACCTAACAAACACGAGGCTTTGCACACACTATTTCTTAGCTCGGACCCGGTTCTGAAAGAAATTACAGTAGCTACTTGTGATTTCAAGTTACTCTTTTTCGTGTTGAAGACAAGATAAAAAAAAACTGATATGTCGCCTAAAAAATTGCCATGGCTTAGAAACTCTTGTAAAGACATCATTCTAAACTTGATTTACTGATTAGAAAGTATGAATAAGTAATGAAAAAATAAACATATTTTATTTTTATAACATTATAATGAAAGAAAACAATGTTGAGAAGCGGCGCCGTACTGTCGAAGTGTCACCGCGCGCGACAGCCTGCGTCATGTCCCGAGACGTGTGCACATTACCCGGCTAATGTATCCTCGAATCAATCATAATAACGTCGCTCCCGATTGTTTTCACCGCTTTATCGTATTACAAAACAGGCCGAAGTATTAGTCAAGCAAAAACACATGTACGGATCGAATTAACAAACAATAATAAACATGGTGGTTTCTTTTCATTCGTGACTGCAGTAGCGTATTATCCGTCAGTCATTTCTTAAGACACACAGATTACGGCATTGTTATGCTATTAGAATTCTCTTCTAGACTGTGAATGGTATGGACCTTCTACTTTTCCGTCTGTCTCCATTGAATCTCTTTCAATATTTCCTACTATATTACGTCTTATTTATTCAGCCATTCGTGTGATATAATCATTTGTTTTTCCGTCATATTTGCCGATATAAGATAAATATGCATATTATAATAGCTGGTTATTGGAACAGGTTTCCGCGGTCAGTGATTGCATATTTTAATATAAAAATTATTGGACTGGAACAATTGCAGGAGTTCCTGGTAAAATAACGATAGCAAATTGGAAATGGGTTCCGATATGTACGCCCCGGGGGATGCACTGGAAAGCGCCACTTTATTCATAGTCCGTGACGGTTATTGCCAATTCAGAGGTCGCCGCATCTTCGATTGAAGCAAAAATTGCTTTACCATTTTAATTTCGTTAACGTGTTGGCAAACTGAATTCCTTCGGTTAATTAAACGATTACTACCTACCTAGACTCTTTTCATATTTTTCCCCGACTTTCTTCTACCTTATTATCAGATACTAGAAAATTAAACATTGAAAGTTCTGTACATCAAATATTTGTCCCACATCAATACAATGAAACATTTTTTTTTGTTAAGCTTTCAGCCTGAATAAAGCCTATTAATTTTAATGCGGCGTTCAAAATAAATAGCTCGACTGAACGATCACTAATGGACAGGCAATATATCAATGTAGTTTTGACAATTTTCTCCATGAATAAATCAGACGAGTTTCCCAGCGAGGCCGAATATTCGGCGTTTAATCCTCTAATATTCGGCAGACTCTCGGCCGATTATATCCGAAAACGAAGGCCTTTAAGTGGTTTCTGGCAGAGTTTGACGCTCAATTTAATTATCTAGCTTTATTCGGCAGCTGATAAGTAAAAGCGTTTCAATTGAAAGTTAGTCGACGCAGATTTTATTTGTACCAGTTTTAGGGCTGAAGTTTTTGATTAAAATGTCTTTTGTTGGTCTAAAGTACCTACAGCCGCAGTAAGTAAGATATGCTTAAAACAATCGCAAGCACGAAACGCATTCCGACACATGTTTTACCGTCACAATGCAAAAGTTTGAAGAGTATCCCATATAACTTTGCTCTCAGCGAACTTAACGCGCCGTTTTACGTACGACTTCAACTTACCCCCAGGCATTTATATCGTAAGACTTATTCTTCGTTACGAGTCGTAAAAGTATGTTAAATTAACTCAGGCGTAAATTTGTAAGAAAAGATTTATTGAAAACACGGAGTAATACCACGAAAAAATCATTTAAGTTGAATAGAGTTTTGGGTGCTGTAAAATGTGTGTTATCCAGTTAATTTCGATTTGATACCAACAAGGATAAACACCTTTTATAGTACCTATTTTAATAGTGAATATTTGAGTTCGTCCTCTACGTTTGTGCACAGCAGACAGCTCTAATATGTTAAACACTACTCGTTGCTTCCCGTTCCAGTTATCCGAATCACTTAGTTGCATCCTCTGGTATAATCTTACACGTGCCTGACTGAGACCTTGAGTGTAACTGTGAAAATGGGCTCCTAGTGTATACTCACAACTTTTTCTAACACGTTTAGTGTTTCCTTTTCATTGGCGTCGTTGTTTTCTTTACAAACCTTCGACATACTTATTGGTGCCATTATTTCTATTGTGAGCAACACCTTTCTTTTGAATTTGTAGCCCCTCATTATGAACTTCGCTACGATGAAAGCGGGGAAGCTTTTTGTCGTCTTATTGCCTTTGCAAAAGTTTTTTGTACCTTTATTTATTCTTTCTAGAACGTCTCTGTCAACATTTCCTTAAAGCACTTTGTCTCCGAGTTCAAAAATACAGAGCGCGGTAGTTCTCCAGTGCACCGGTGCACGTGTCGTGTCCGACCTTGGCCTGCATCAGTGTAAGCTACACTTGAACTGACAAATTGTAGGTTCCGCTGCTACCGTAATCATGCAATCCGTAGCAATTGATAACAGCAGGCTTGGCATTTTGATCGTGAAGTTTTTATTGGTACTATTTTTATTATACACAAGGCTCTTCTAATATACAGAAGTCGAAAGACCTACTACTTCGCTTTGTAATTGCAGACTAATGACATTCTTTTAAAGGGTCTTGCATCGTTAGTCTGTTACCAAGTTGCAGTTTTGATCGCATATTCTACTGGAATGAGAAGCAGTCCAGCCAACACGCTAAAAGGTATCTAGAAGATATATTCTTAAACATAGATTTCAAGGGTTTAGTATCTGTTAATTTATGGTTCTGTGGTTAACCCAACAATAATTTACTTCTAACTAATTTCTTCTTCAAACCTTGTGATGCTGTTAGAATTTCATTACATTTCTTTTACCATAGGAACTTAAATAGATTACGAAAATTTAATAAATTCACATTTTTTATCCGCAATTACGAGGGGGGGACCCCCGAAACAGTAATTGCTTCCAAGCTTTAACTGCTGACGATTGCATAATACTTCAAAGATAGAGGAAATCCGCAGAAGTTCCACTCACAGGCAAAACGCAGACTATCACAGACATCACGACAATCTGCTTATTACTCAGAAAAATTAAAGAACCTCCTCATTTCCACTGATATTTTCGTCTCCACAAGGCAGGTATTGCTAGTGTGAGCTAGTTTTGACAGTAGTGGTGCTTTTCTTAAATCTTTTCTGTGACAATTCCCCCTTCGATGTTCCGGGTAATGTTTCCGTACGTTCAATTAAGTGAATTGAAACGTTTTGGGAATGCTGAAAGTACTGAGCAAACCTGTAATAATAAATGGGGTATAAACCAATAAGGGTTTCACGGTTGACCTAAAGGGGTCACAGATTATTGTGGTACTACTTAGTGCATGCCTAAAGCTCATGGAGAACTATGGAATTCCTTGCCGGTTCTTCTCCATAGGACCCACTTTTTGGAACCGTGCACCTAGTTTCTAGCTTTTACGTTTTATAAGAACCTGTAAATTGGTCTATATAAAATAAAAACCTTTTGACTTTGACTTTGACATGCTTAAATGGTGGTGCAGCAGTGCAAGAGCAGAAAGCTTTGATTCTTGTTAGTACAAAGCATTTGACAGCCTTCGCCAAGTATTATTACGGACGGAGTATTATTACGCGACGGACCTATAGGTTTAAGGTTCTACCCTAACTACAAGTATATTACGAGATATCAGAAAATTTTGTTTTCACAAGGTCATGCGTTTTGTCTCGATCTCAGCGTTTTTTATATTTAGATCTAGATTTATGTAAATAATTGTAAAAAGTAAAGGCACTGAGAACAGTCGCGTTTAGAAAGCAACTTTCTTTTTATATAAACTAAATTTATTCTAATGTGACTGTTAATGGCTTATTCAGTAGTGGCGCTATTTATAATATAGTATTAATGTAGGTTACACGCGACTTACTAACGTTTGTTTGTTGAGTTCTTGCTTTTGTTATTACCGAGAGTCGAACTTGCGTTCCGCTAATAAATTATAACGCTCATGAAATTGACAAGTTTCCGCTCTTTGCTCCTTATGTGTTAGAATTTGAACAGTTAGACTAAGAAACTGAAAGTAGGCTCATTTTCTTATAGAAATTTTGAGATTTATTTTTACCGATAGCGACTCTTACTGAGTGAATAATTTAGGTAGGCTTTTGGTATTCTATGTGGAGCAAATACATCAATGGTTATTATGAGGTGAAATCGTGACCATAGAGTAGTTTGAAGAGACCTTTGTCCGGCTTTCGAGGCAGTATATTTATATCATCAGTAATATAAAATAAAAGATACGACATCCTCATAACATCAAACAATTATGTCTCAAATAATTCTGCTCTGAAAGTTTATAGTCAAAGTATGTGTATCTTATTACCGTCCAGTGTAACAGAACAGCTCCGAGGGGACTCGTTCTCGGTCGCCTTAGTACTTGAGCCACGAGATAAGTACACGCATTACTTTTTACGTGCTACTTATATACAAAAAGTTGATAGTCTATTACACCTGACGGGTTGGAACTGCATGCCAACATCAATGTTTGCTTTGATAATTTGCCAATCCTACAATGATCACTTGAAACGATTTGGAAACTGACAATATTATAGAAACTCGTGCCAAACTCATGTACACCCAATTATGTGTTTAAAAGTTAATATTTCTAGTAAATAAGCAGCTTATTTACTGCATGTATTTAGTGCGAGCTCGTCCGGACTGCGGTGGGCTGAGCTGATTGATTGAGTGATTGAAAGCTCGATATCGTTTAATTAATCTGAGAAGCTCTTATGGCCAGTGGACCACGCAGACTGCTAATAGTGTTACTAGGTCACTCTCCAGTCGTAACTCAATCCTATCGGCGGGCTCTCAGGTAGACCGACTCCAAGACTATAGAAACTAGGCAGTACTGTAATGAAAGCATATTTTAAGTAAACTGAGTGAGAAAAAAATCCAATCTATTCCCCTGGATAAGATTTCATGATTAATAAAAACGCAGCGGTTAGGTGTGGGTCCCCCCACGTCTGAAACAAAATTCCTTAATCGCGTACGTACTGCCAGAGAGAGAGAGAGAAATCGCATGAAAATTAAATTATTTTTTCATTCGTGACGTGTTCTGCCAATCAACTTTTACCACAAACCTCGTTAAAGGACTTCGTTCCAAAAAATTTAGTTACCAGTATTTCGTCTTTGTCCTTTTAGTCCCATAGTTCCAAACTCAACATGGAACATTACGATGCCAAAAGCGAGTAACCTTACAGCATGTAACACGCATGCATGCGGTGGGGGCGCGGCAATTGTCGAGAACATGGGCTTGCATGCGGCATGCATTATTCAGAGGCCGCGGCAAAGGGAAAGAATAACGAGCGGGAACCGACGACATTTTGTTTTGGTCTTTGTGCACATGTGCACCAAGTATGTGCAATTATCTTTATTGTGCGTTACTTGTACGGAGGCAGGAACGTCTTGAAGAAAGTTGTACGTGTGTATATTACATCGTCGTTTGAAGTATTAAAGTAATAGTTTAAAGTCCTAAAAAATCAGAAGCAAGAAAGAAAATCCTATCAACGCAAAAATATTTAAATGAGGACTCCCTGGTAATAGCTGAGTTTAGGCGACAATGCGAATCGCGGCCGTCCCTCGGTGATTTTATACAATCATCACAACTTCGCCCAACTACAGTGGTGTAACTTGAATAAGATTTTCATCCAAATGAAGTTTTATTCACTTCGTTTAAGTTTACAATAGGTAGGATTTTTTATTAAAGGCAATATTGAGAATTTCGACCTTGCATGTGTATTTTAATAGCAAGGACAAATCAATCTGAACTCCAAGGGTCTGATTCTAGTAATCTACATAACTACCATTGGTTTGTCCGTGTTTCATGTTGAGGGTTCACTTCCCGCACGGAATAAATATTTGTTTAACCTACAGATATCTACCAGCTTTACATGTATGACATTATGTTTGTAAATGCACTCACGATATATGAAAAAGTCTGTAGGGACACAATGTAGATAAACAAAGACTGACTGCTAATGCTAATATGATGTTACAAAGTAAAAGTTATAAAGTAAAAAAATCTGAACGTAAACACCGTTACAGTTTCAAAATACGTAAAGCCTTTCATTAAATATGCCGTGTGTCTGGGCCTATATTTCATTAATTGAAGCGGAGTTCGGTTGTATGTCCGCATGTATTTCGTTACGGATATTGGCAATGATCGATCGGGTGCGCGCTGCAGCTGCTGGACTGTCAGAAAGACTCATTGCTGTGTCTAGGCAGGCTGTATATCATGGGCGATAACGTAGGGGATGGGCTTTATGACTAAAGACACAAATGGTATCTTGACAGTTTAATAATTTTCTCGATATACAATTTTTTAAAATTTGAATTATGGAAGGTAGCTTTTCTTTAAATGAATCATAGAATTAGCATCACAATTGATGTATTTTTGAAAAGTAAACAACTTATGATCTTTCTAATTTCTGCTTAAAACCCCACGTTGTTAAGATAATGGACGACAAGAGATTACCAAACATAATCAAGATCAAGATAAACATATTCACCCAGAACAAATTAAAACGTATCATTAACTGGAGCGCTAAGCCCGAGATTATTTCATGTAATTCATCATAGGCGAGGCTTATGCGAAGTACTCGCCGTGTTAATTTTAATCAAGCTACATTTATGATTCACAAGTAGCGAATAAAACCAGCACTCGGTGTTTGATCACAGAATTATTTTGCAATATTACAAACGTTTTATAGATTATTTGACTTCGTTAGGTTGCTAAACGTGTATAACTTTAAGAAAAGCGAATAAACTTTTGAGTCTTAAGATCTTGTCGTAAATCCCTAACAAGTCATGTCTACACTATCCTATCCGGCTGAGGGCGGATTCGACCAAACTGGAATAAATTTTATTCTCGGCGTAGATCGCTTATCACTCGAGAATAAATCAATTTCACGTTTAACCAACTACAATTCGGGAATAGTCACTATACCACCATTTTGCGTGGAATAAGAAGTTTATTCAAGGAATAATAAAATGGCGTCCTATTGACTTATGCTGTCATTTTAATTCACTGACATTTTTATTTTTATTTTTTTTAATTTATTTAAAGGGCTTTGTCGCTTGGCAGTTACTTTTCCACGCTATAATACGACAAATTAGAGTTGACACGAGTTATGCTGCTGCACCCTCCCGTTTGTAGAGCAATTTTTTTTGGCCGCGTATTACATTCGTTCACATTCACTTCGCTATTCGTGAGTAGCTTATCCAAGTAAAGCTATACGCTAGATTGCATGGAAAAACGACGAATGATTTACTCAAGAATAAAATCGTGGTATATATTATTTTCCGCATAGTTATTCTTGTATAAATTCAGGTTTGGTCGAATCTACCCTGAATCAAAATTATGATTCTAAAAAACACATTTCACTGTCTCCATTTAGTTTTCATAATGTCTTTTGTTAAAGAGCTCCGCTGAACCCTATGGTAGTGCCTATTTGGGTAAAATCATATATATGTATTTATGCCCTAAAATTTAATGACATGCTCAAGAATTTTTTAAGCATGTATGTATCTATAGATTTCCATGTGGAATATTAAACGCACCTTCGAGGTTTCTGGTATTACTAATGTCCATGGATGAAGATGAACATTTCACATGGGCACGCTGCTAGTTTGCCATTCAATAATAGTAATAGAAAAAGAAAGAAACAATTGACATTGCTTTAGTTCTTTATAACAAAGAATCTCATATTTCCAACATAAGAACGTTAATATCCACATCTCCAAAATATATTCTCCTAATGCTAGACTGCGCTGTCACTTAGTTCCAACTTTTAGCCAGAATGTATACACATGCATAGCAGGTTGAATAATGCACTCGTTGCCCGTCGCTCCGCGCAGCTCAGCCATTACTAATGCCCTCCATAACTGTAATATAATTACGTGCCCTATATGCAAGTCAAGGGCAGACCTCGCGAACTACCACTGCACATGAGGGTAGAGCGAAATAATTTCACGTTATTTGACTGTAGATGAAAAGGTTCGAACTTTACTTAAAATTCTGGAGTCGAAGGAACATATTGATGAAATTGGGTAACGTCAAACAATCCCAGTTTTTGTTGCTGGAAACGACCTTGATATGTTCGAAGGTTCAATATTGTTGAGTAATATAAAACTTTGTTGTTTGCTCTTTTTGTTCTCGAAGAAACATGTTTGAGTTCCTGAAACATGTAACATTTGTTACACTCATAGCTTTAGCATTCAGTTTATTTACAATAAAATTTTAAAAGCAATTATGGCTTGCATTATTGGATTATGAATGAAAATGTTGATTTTTATTCTGTAATAGCTGCACCCGGTATGTGTTGGAATGCCATGTTTTTTTTAAACCGATACCATCGCAGAAGTACAAGAAGAGCACACTAAAGTAAGTTGTATGTTTGTCCTCTAAAAAAACCTTTAGAGGACAAACATACAAACATTATTTTTTATTTATATTGAAGATAGATAATTTAAAAGTAATCAAACCATCTCAGTTTCTAAGTATAATCTAAGTGGGAGGATACAAAATTATATTAGAGTAATGAAAGTGTTCTCTGATGCGTTACGGAACATAGGACCGACGCCGACGACCATTCAGGTAACGCGTGCCGCCAAGTGGCGCCCAACGTGGGACTCTTGACCTTTCTGCCTCTCGTTACGCTTTGGCTAATACAGTTTAATATAGCAAGCCCTATGTTTATTGGGTGATACATATTTATTTGGGTGCTAAGTTTCTTACATTAGATGAAAAACATATGCGTTCATAACATCACACCCCTATTTATTACAGAACTAGACAAAAATGTATAAACTTTACACCAGTTATGTAAGTAATCTATATCTATATCTATCTATACTTATAATAAATCTGTAGAGAGGTCAATTCTGTACATTAAATATATTTCCAAAATAACTATCAGGGGGTGATTAGGGATCGATACTGATGCCAAAAATGCAATCAATAAAATTTTTGTCTGTCTGTCTGTCTGTCCGTCTGTCTGTCTGTCTGTCTGTCTGTCTGTCTGTCTGTATAAACTCTATAGAAACAAAAACTACTCGACGGATTTTAACGAAACTTGGTACAATTATTTGTCATACTCCTGAGCTGGTTATAGTATACTTTTCATCACGCTTTAATCAATAGGAGCAGAGCAGTGAAGGGAAATGTTGTCATTTTGTTTAAACGCGCTAATCTCAGGAACAGCTGGTCCGATTTAAATAATTCTTTCAGTGTTAGATAGTCCATTTATCGAGAAAGGCTATAGGCTATATATCATCACGCTAAGACCAATAGGAGCGGAGCACCACTATTCCACGCGGACGAAGTCGCTGGCAGAAGCTAGTATTAAATAAAATTTTGAAGACTTTACAGCCACAAATCTTGTTTTACTATCAATTTAATAATACATATTATATTCTCCTAACCATCAAATGACATAGTTTAAATTGTATGTGAGTGTAGTTAGTTAGTGTAGTTTATGTTTTGTAACTCAATCCCGCAAAAACGAAGGAAATTAAGTACACCGATCGATAGTTTGTGACTTGGATTGCCACTTGGGATACTTTTTATCGCGGTATGTAGACTTCGTAGGCTAATTTATAGTAAAAGTATTCAACAAATTCAACGTATGTAGTTACTTCAATTAGTCCTTCATATGTCGGCATCGCGGAACACTACAATTTGTCAAGAGTCGTTGAAATTGTTGTGTGTATCGTGACCTTCTCTAATTTTTACCTAGCTAGTTATATCATCAAGTGAATGGTTATGGCTGCCTAGCCCGCCCACTCAATGTTTTAATTGACTCATTTAGGATTAACTATCAACTATTATTGGTTTGACATGCAAATTGGGTAGCATTTTGTTATTTTAATCATGGAAAAGGTTTTCTCGCGGCTCGACATACTTTCACGTGGAAACCATACAAATATACGGTTTTGTAAAAACTTTGTGTCATATATAACAGTGTGAGTTGAATGTTATCTTATTCCGTTCAGCCGTTTACGCGTTGACTGAATAACAAACGCACCTTAACATAGTAAAATATTTTTCGATAACTGCCGCGGTCACATCTGCTCGTGAAATAAATCGCTTTCCTCTAAACTTAGCTTTATTACTTGCGCGAATAGCAAAAGCCAACAAATGTAAAATATAAACAGAGTGTTTAATTTGATCTCTCCGCGTCGCTTTAGATCGGCTAAATAGGCGTGTCTTAGCTTCTAGACTAAAAACTTTGCGTCGCATAACTCGCGGGAGTTTAATTAATTTCGTTAGTGGACGACACGGACTGAAACTTGTGTAAATACATCATGTAGAATAAGTGCAGAAGTTCAGTACCAAGTTACTGCCTCAGCTATAAAGATATGTTATCTTAATCTAACAACCATCTCCACAGAAGTCGCCCATATAATTACTGAGTTAGACATGCCTTGAGCTTGATTATCTTGCGTTTCTCTGCATTTCTAAAAACATGTGCAAAATATAATATATCTAAGCATCTATTATATATGTTTACTACGACAACTGCACTCCTACTTTTCACTTATTACTTATTCATACATCATAGATTCATTCATTCCGTTTGAAGTTTCCAAAATGTTAGAGATGTTTGATATTATAAAATGTAATGTTTTAATTATTACCTAACTTATCCATGGTCCTTCAGTGCAGCATATTGATGCTTTCGCTCCACAATCGAGTGTCCGCGCTTTATTCGGATAATCGAGTTAAAAATCAATTACGAGTCGGACCCTCTTGTGCGACAAGTGTTGCTTGATCATTGTAAGTGTTAGTGATTGATACAATGTTAATATTGAGATACACTGGCATCTATTTGAATTTATGATGGATTTGCGGTCAAGTGCGGTTCAAGTGGGGTGTGAATTAAATTGTTACTCATGTGGTTGGGTATGGAATGCGATTTCTAGATGCTTTTATTTTTACATATTCAGTGTGTTCGTCTAGTCTAGACATACAGTCCCCGGAATCCTCTCTTGTGTACTATGTTTGTTTAAATACTAGCGTTGTCTCGTTATGTCCATATTCAAGGCATGGTTTGATTGGGTGATATGCTTGCTGGTGTAATTCTTGCTCGACATATTTTTGGGATTGATTTTCTGATAACTGATTTCGGTCTTGGGGTTTATTATTTGCTAACGTATAAAACAATGAATAGAATCTATATTAAAAAAGAATGCGACGTTCATCAGCAACAAATTATATTCATAGATATGCTTTTCCATATAAATTGTGTGACAAAACAAGGTGTGTGTATAATTGAGCCAAGCGAGCGAGCCGAGCGATGCGATACGTTCGCCAGGATATTGACGCGGACGATCATTTCCGCACCGTACTATCTGTACACTGAATCTCATAATGTTACGTATATTAAACGTATTGCACATTACAAATAAGTATACATTTGTTTGTCTGTACGTTGGGGGAATCAGATTATTAGTCTAGAAGGCTTAGAAGAAAGCTAAGTGTTTTTGTTTCGGGAATATGCATGTTCTTATCGGAGCGTAGGTGTAACTACGGGTCAGGAACGTACTGTTGTAGATATTATGTAGCGAATGGCATTTAATAAGTCTAGTGCAAAGTCCTTTTTTGTAGTTAGTTGCAACTTTTTAATAATAATTAATTACTAAGCAAAAACTTTTTAACAATTTAACAAATTCCTAACACAAAAGTGCATTGTTATTACGAGAACAATATAGATTAAAAATGACAGCTCCCGCGTTGTAAATAAATAGGTAACTATTTTAGCTCACTGCTCTGACTATTAATAAATTTTTGTACTGACATTATACTGCTACTTAAAAAGCCGTCAAAACTCTAATATATTTTATGATAGCACAGAAAAGTTATTATGACACCTCTAATGTATTCATGAATTTAAAGTTATTTTATATAACGACGACACTATTGAACATATCTATTCCGAAACTATTGAAAGAAGAATGTGAACATAAAAATGTCACTATCATATTTATGACGCAATAAAGATATTACTGTCACAGGACCAACACATCCTGAACACATCAAGTTCAGTTGGGAAGATACGCTGGGTCACTGAAAATATCGCATCACATAAAAGTAAATTCAAGAAGTTAAGACCTACCAATAAAAATGAAAGACAAATATTTATTTGCCACATTTTATGAGACAAAAACAATTCACTACTAGTAAAACCGTGACGAATGCATGATCTTCATTTTTGAAGTCTGTTTAATACAGTCTAATTCTGGTAGAAGTAATATTGTGTGCCTCACGGCATGCCTTTGTAGACTAACATTTACGGCAGTTCTTTACCTATTCAATTCCAATATTTTTGGTATTTCCTTATAGACTCTTCAACCACAATTTTTCGCTACCACAAAAGTCTATATTATACACAAAAAAATCTCGTCTCCGAATGGAACCAAAAGGCACGACATACCCTTAAAGTGTACTTTACAAACTTTTAATTACCTCGTCCGTCATTAAGTCGTCTGTTTACTTGCCTATGTGTAGGGCTGCCTCTCGCCCTAGATGTCCAATGTACATCGCTATCCAGACTTCTGAAGATCTAGACGTTTTCAACATTACCTTAGATTGTGAAGAACAAACTTTATCACAGAAACACATCGATGTCTCAGAAACATGAAGTATCAAGTTTTTTTAGAAAATCTATAAAAAAGCTTTATAAAAAAATCTATTTGAATTTCTCTATCAAATTCATACTACAAACTACCGTACCGGTTTCTAACCCAAACATACCAAATCATTTACCCAGTTTTCAGTTTTTTATAATGCACGTGGCAGCCCTGTCTACAGGTCAAATGTCCCTAATGGTGTCCAATTAACTAAGTCCGCTCTCTATTTACTGGGCCGCTGTAGAAAATATGTCATTAACTTAAATAAAAAAGTTTCCCGCTCTTTCATTTGTGATGGTCAAGTCATTTTTTGTCTCTCTCTCTTGGAATTACTTTAGATTACTTTAGGTAGAAATACCTTGGTTTACCTTTATTTTCCAATAATTCGATTACGTAGGTCTGATGATAGGCAGACGTTCTATGACAAAACCGAACCTGTGCCTAAAAGCTCCTGAGTCCTTTGTAGTCCTAAAATACAAACTATAATGATTATTTTATTTATATGAATAACTTTTTGTGGGTTCGTTATTAGGAAATATTTTTTACATCCGCAATAATAAAGAAGTTCATTTCGGAATTAATTAAATCCGTAGAATGTAAGTAGCTTTGTTTTATACTCGATCGTAAAGTTAAACCGAGATAACTTAATACGGTTTGTGCTTGATGTAAACAAACACCTAAAGATCCAAACAAATTACTACTGAGAATTGAATTGGACCGTAATGTTTAGTATAATTACACTCGAGTGCAATGAATTTGGGCCAGTGACTAAATTCATTCTTACCAAGTGTAAGTGTAAATACTTTACAAATAAACAAGCAAACGAGTATAAAAGCTGATGGTGTCTCGTAAACACTTGTAAGCAACGTCCGCGCCCCATGGGGCTTCCATATTCAATACGCTACGTGTTCGCACGGGGACGATTGCAAGTGGGACGACGGCGCAGCGCTCCATGCAGAATATCTCCCGGCACATGATGTAATCTCGAATCTAGTCGGAGACGTCGCACTACTCGCACATTATAGGATGCTGTTAGTAAGATTGATATTGCAGTAATGTTATGGCATGATTAAATAGCTTATGATATACATGTTTATATAAATATTGCAGAGATTCGTCTCCATAACCGTAAGTACCTACGACCAGATATTACTGAATACCTAAAGTTGATGCCTCATTGATAACATTTGTAGAGGGCCTTTACCCATTGAAAATTATCAATTTATCGCGATCCAATCATTATTTATTTCCTATCAATGTTCGTTATCAGAACGCCTACACGGTACTCGCAATTCCTTTAACATATAATGTCAAAAGGCGTATATAATATGATATTCGCTGTAGGTCCGTGCGCGCACATGACAATTGAGCGGAACACCTGGGAGCTATTGTATATTGTTGTGCCGCTCACATCGCTTTGTTGTGTAATAGCTTTCTTTGATCAATTACAGATTGTACCGAGACGTCTTTCATACGACGAATTGCTAATTTTCTTCAGGATTTCAATGCCTGTCATTTTCTTTTGAATCAGGAATAAGTGAGGCAATATATTCTGTTGAGTATGAATTAACGGCAATTATATTGATCCCTTTAAATTATCAGTATGTGTAACGTATTTATTTTTTCTTGTTGATTAAAATTATCATTTTTCAGGTAATATGAATAAGTTTCCATTGTTACCTTCTTTCCAAGTTGTAAATATTAACTTTGTAACGGACCGGTGTGGAAGTTTTAAAGTTGAACAATTTCCCGGCAACCGAGCTATTGAGAACATCTGCCTGATGCCCGGAATAGCTATGCGCCACAGAAACTATAAGCCATTATTGTAGCTTTATCTTGAACTGACTTTTAATTAATATTAGTATCGTCCTTGAACTCTAGTATACACACCATACAATTATGACTCAGTTATAAATTCCATTAAGAATCGACTGTCAGATGATATTATCCTGATTTCCTTGTTAAATGTTTGTGTAGCCAATTGTCAAGTTGTACGATTCCCTTTGATCCATTAGACGCCCGCAGAAGACATTTTTAGTTCGGACGTGATGGAGTGAACACGGAATTATATGTTTGTACTATGCGCTGTGTTTGGGTGAGCAGAAAGCTCGGTACGTTTACCAAACTTAGTGAGAATGTTGCTTAACGTGTATCTTAGACACCACTGACTATCGGTGAAGGTGATGAAGCCCGGACTACAAAGTTTGAAGTTACCATTCCGCCTTGAGCTTGATCAATGCTTGCCTTCTCTCTACGAGAAGACACCTTCACCCAACAATGGCATAGTAAATAGGCCGTTACTAAATACTAATACCTTATAATGCGTATGTTTCATAATTAATAACGACAAATATTTCTAGGCCAAAGATTTCTTCGAATCCCACAACGTATATATAA
The DNA here is from genome assembly GCA_963891755.1 of Pyrrhia umbra. Classification (NCBI taxonomy): domain Eukaryota; kingdom Metazoa; phylum Arthropoda; class Insecta; order Lepidoptera; family Noctuidae; genus Pyrrhia; species Pyrrhia umbra. The sequence continues at coordinate 755,885 of OY982929.1, read as the reverse complement.
TCTCATTGTTATTAGCTGATGTCTGTGTTCTTAAAAAAAAGTCGTTTCGCCAATTTTCTGTATATTTATTCTATTATTTCCAGATATTTTTTCTATTATTTCCAACGTATATTATTCTCTAACGATGTTTTGCCCTTGGTTTCGGCCTCGTCTCTGTACGAACCGTACCTATTACATAACTGCCAATAAAAAGGAGTAGTATGTTTTTCCAAGATACAATTTATTCAACGCCCTAACTCAAATTATGGTGTAAGTGTGCGCCTTCATCAGAACCCGTTCGATTGATAAACAAATTTGTCAATTAACCCAAAAATATATAAACTTCCGCATTTCAAAATGTAAGTAAGACTAGCTCTTTCCCACAGTCCTGAAGATTAGCAAAGAAAATGTCCTATACTTTTCTCCAGGGTTCAAACTATCTCCTTGCCTACCAGATTTTACCTAAATCTGTTTAGCCATTTTGCCGTGAAAGCGCAACAAACCAACTCACATTTGCATCTATAATATTAGTTAGGATTATACACAAGGCAACCACCAAAAACGAAATGCAATAAAGTGCACTATGTTAGAATGCTCCAGTACATTAAGTGTAAGTGAAGAGTAATGCTCCAGCCATGTGGCCGGCCGTCTGCGCTCGCTGCATCTAACGCGAACACTGAACTTGTTAACTCACTTTATATGGCTTTATTACACTCTGTCTAATTAGTTTTATACATTTTTACTGCTTTATCACCGCAAACACTTTATCATCTTCGGCCGTGTCTTCAATTTACTTCAGGTGAAATAGTAGTCAAACGCAAACCTGTATTATCAAAAACTGCATTAAAATCGGACTAGTCGTTTTGGAGAAAAATGGCAACATTGATTTCCACAAACAAACAAACACCCTCTTTCCCAAAACGCATATACCTTCTCCGTCCGTTCCGTTGTGGGTAATAAAAAAGTATGTACTACATATTTTGTTTCGTTCATGTCTTGTCCTACGACATTAACGGACTATTTTACACTAGGATTGGAATTGTCTACTAGTTTAATTCAAAATTGGAATGTAATTTGTATGAAATTATCCAGAAGATAAGTTTAGCCTATACTGGAGGTGGAGAGACCGTGCATTTAATCTAAAATATTTTTAGTTAGTTCATATTTAATCTAGATTAATGTGTGTAGCGACACCTATTTCGCTACATGCGAACTACGAAGGCAAGATTCCTACATCGCGCAAGAAGTGTTCGCAAGCAAGTTAGCACATATACAACTTCCCGACATCAACCATCGGGCAGTAGCCCGCCAGGCAATATCACCCGCCTGGCCGGAGGATCCTCCCTTTTCAATGGAGGGACCCCGCACAGTGTTCCTCCATATGTGTTTTAAAAACTATGCCATACATGGGATTATTCGTTCAATAAAATGCAATACAGTTTACATGGGTAACAAAAGTTATCAGCAACCACGTAACTGTGTGTTGCATAACATTGCGAATACAAATTCAGCCGTGCGGTGCAATTCCATATACAGAAATGAATAGCCGCATCGTCTGTGTAGGTAAATACTATGCAACGCAGTGTAGCGATTAATTGAACGTGACCACGAGTGCCGGTCAGATCAATTTCTTAGCACTACATGACTGTTTTTATTTGATAAAAAAGGGTGTAGTAAATAGACGGCAACATGGTCAATGGAATGGAAATTTCAACAGATCCAGGACATCTGCTGAAAAAAAAAATACATGAAAAGAAAAAACAACAATAAAACCTAGCTTAGCCCGATCCAAGAATCGATCCCAGGACTTCATGCTCGGCTTTTGTATTTGCGCTCGCCAGCGAATCTGCCTGCTTTGCAAATCACTTCCAAAATAAATATATCAGTACCACTAAACAATGTTACTAATTAAATTAAATCAATAATTAAAGCCATATCTTGAAATGGTTTTCCGATACCACTTACAAGTTAAGCACCAGGAGATATGGAAACGTAATAACAACATTACGAGTGTTTTCATTAGCGCGCCAACTCGACGTCCCGCGGCCGTGAATAACAAGCTGTGAACAAACCGATAAATACAATTAATTACGCGGATTTGTGTGAGATATGAGTGTTCTATTCGCTTAGAAATTTAATACCGTTGTCGAGTTGTATGTATTAGTTTCTATGATACTGTTTTTTCTTATGTGTATTATTTTATTCTAATCTTATATAGTTAAATGGTTAAAGACCCGTAATTTTAACATATAATATTAATCAATGTAATTTTTAAGCTTAGAACAAAGGATTTTACAAACATTGAGTTCTCTGCCAGAACATTTTGGAACGACCTATCGTTTTATTCTGTGATTCTTGTGGAAATAAACAATTTTGCTTTCTTCCATGATAACAATAAGAGTTTTATTTACCTCATGGGATATTTATTTAGTCTATCCAGTATGTGCGGAATCCCACATCAACTTGGATAACTGCGTCTGTAGTTAGTAACTCGAGTGTAATTGAGAGTCCGATCTTTTCCGTCGCTCATTCATCAAGGAATCACTCAGCTGAGCAAACACAAGAATAACGCGCGATGTTACATCTCACTTTCCTCGTGGATGGGTGGGTGTGGGCCACAAGTTACTCCCTTCATTATACTGGTTAGTTTCTCTTACCAAACTGTTTCCAGAATATACTTTCTGGATGTTGGACAAATTAATCAGTGGTTTCAATATATTCTGTTTGTCTTATTAGTCAAGTGGCCGCAAGCGCTACAAATAATAAATATTTGATTCGATTTTCATTACTGATAATGTTAAATTTTTCTATGCTTATTTCTCTTCTAGAATCTAGAAGTATAATTTTGGCAATAGCATGATTTAAACTGGTGCTTAAACATACTTGCCGATATGAGGATGTCCTATTGGTGCGACTCCCTTCTGCTTACCCTGTTGAGGTAAACAAGCGTAGTAAAGCATTGTAGTTATGCAGAATTTATTCTTGTTTGATGACATAAACATGGCACATTTCCATAAGTATCTATAGACACTGGTTTATGATCACAACCAAATGTATCTATCGTTCCAAAATAGCCCGAGGGCTCGCACGTTAAATAAATCAGAAGCGGCGTTGACCCAGAAAGTTAGAAGTTTACACACTTAGAGGACATAAAGCCGGCTTTAATGTTAGCCCACTTTACGAGCCCACAAATGGACAAACATTCACGTTACAAATACATGATATTTTCGTTTTTAGCTCGCCTACGTATGTCTATACAAGATGAAGATTCCGCTTCATTGAATGATCTTTTATTTATTTTTGTCTGGATTGTTTCGTCTAGCTTGGGTCCTATCTGGATGGCTAAACAAGCCATTTATATTAGCCAAGCCATATTTCTAAAAACATCTTCTTTTATTGAAAAATATCATCAAGTAGAAAATGTAGCATGACGCAGTTGCATATTAAAAAGTAAGGGTTTTCCAGACATCCTCAGGATTGCATCAGAGTCTATACGTAAATCATCAAGCCTTCCCGCATCTCGTGAATCTCCATACCCATCAGTATTCGTAATATCGTCAGCATTAAGTCGTATTAGGCTGTTATCAGCTGCTCGGCGGCAGCTCGCTTTGTGTCGCACAAAGACGCCTATAATGAGCATGATGGGTATCTCAGCCGACAGATCCCTTTCAGACGGCCTCGTCTGCGAGCTTGCATAATAAAACGGTCTGACATAATCTGATTAATGCCAGATCGTATCGGTAAAGCTGATCGCGAGCTTCTCAGGATACGTCATCACATCACTGTTTCCGACGTGTGATAGACATTAAACCAATTCCGATGAACTGGTTATATCATATTGTCTATAGAAAGCCCTAGTTAGTTACTACGAACTCCTTGCGTCAATATTCATAAAATGAAATACAATCTGCGAACAATCAAAGTAAGTTACTATAACTTACTGAAACTAAGATTAGTAAGTTAAGATTACTAAGTTTAGTAAGTTAGAAAATAAGATTATTATAGGAATATTGTACTCGCGATTCCAAATTCATATAAAAATTTAGTTATAGAACTCAAAGGCACAAGCATTATGTATTCTAAAAGAGATCTAACATAATTCCGTAACCCGTCTACGGTAGCTACGGGCTACGATCCGTAGCAGTCTACGCTCGTAGCATGTAGCCACGTAGTAGTGACATGTATTGCTCGCTCAAACGATCGGCTAAACTAATTTTCTCTCGATGGTGAACTTAGTTTTTCTGTTTGTAATTCGTGAGTATAGCCTGGAATTGGTATTGCCTCATACGATATATTAGTGTATTGAAACCGGGCAAATATGGAGGAAATTCAAGCACGTAAGTGAGGCGGTTGAGTGTGGATGGTATTGGTGGGCTGTCACTTATAATGAGGCTATGTGTGACGTGGCGACGTGCTGCAAGGAACGTTACTTATAACTCCCGTGACTGACACGTTCAAATTGCGGCCTGACATATAAGTTAGCAGTAGGAGTATTGAGTAGATAGCTATGTATCGTATTTTGTTTCAAATGATGGTTAAAAAATTAATTTCATTACTTGAAAAAATCACACGCGTAATGTTGGACATTATTTTCATGAAATTAAGCGGGTATTAATTTTAACAGCTGCTTAGTTACTTTACGACGAGGAATGGAATTTGACAATTTTGTAGACAAAAAAATTACTGTGAAGAAGGAATTAATGTTTTACATATTTTGTAACTCTGGATTTCTTTTTTTAAATAGTTTTACTTTCCAATATATTTTTTTCATAGGTTTGAACACCCTGCCTCTTCTGGGAATAAGCAAATAAGATGTGTCACAAGTCTTAACATCAACACAGAGCTAATTCCAATATTGTAATATTTGTTTCAACAACAGATCCTAATCATTTGTGATTTTAATGTCTTTTTTACATGTATAATATCAATGCAAACAGCCTGCATACATTCACTAATAAAAATGTAGAGACCTGAAACTTGTGGGTTGTGTCCTTCGTAAGACGTAGACGATCCGATAAGAAAGTTTTCCAAAATTCTATCCCTAAGAAGGTGAAAAAGGGGGGCAAAGTTTATATGAAACTATGTCATTTTTAATTTTAATTCGTATATCGCGGGCGATGCCGCGTGCGAAAAGCTAGGTAGTTATACTTCTCGGCATAAAAATCAAATATAATTTACATTTACGTCTTCCAATAAATACAAATATTTCTTTTTAATAAAAAGCGAGTCAACAGATAGTATAATCAATTGTACACGAGTACGCTTCTACGTCGCAATTGTAACGAGTGTTATCGTCATTGAATTAATTTTCAATCGAATTGAAAGTTTTTTAGTTTACTTTAAATCGTAATAGGCGTTATATTGCTCTTGATAATTGGATCTCGTTCAAAACTCACAAGTTATGGTAGACTAAGGGCGGATTCGACCAAACTGGAATAAATTTTATTCTCGGCGTAGATCGCTTATCACTCGAGAATAAATCAATTTCACGTTTAACCAACTACAATTCGAGGAATAACGAGTCTATTCGGGAATAGTCACTATACCACCATTTTGCGTGGAATAAGAAGTTTATTCAAGGAATAATAAAATGGCGTCCTATTGACTTATGCTGTCATTTTAATTCACTGACATTTTTTTTTTTTTTATTTATTTAAAGGGCTTTGTCGCTTGGCAGTTACTTTTCCACGCTTTTGATATGAGTTATGCTACTGCACCCTCCCGTTTGTAGAGCAATTTTTTTTGGCCGCGTATTACATTCGTTCACATTCACTTCGCTATTCGTGAGTAGCTTATCCAAGTAAAGCTATACGCTAGATTGCATGGAAAAACGACTAATGATTTACTCAAGAATAAAATCGTGGTATATATTATTTTCCGCATAGTTATTCTTGTATAAATTCAGGTTTGGTCGAATCTACCCTAAGTGTAATAGAGAATGCTGAAGTGTTTTCTTATATTAAAATAAGTTGTAAATTCTATTTATTTGCTTTGATTATCAAAAAATACACTACACTAACATGCATACATACTTGGTAGGTAAGATCTTTTCAATTATTTACATGACATTTAGATAGAATAAAACTTGCCTGGAATTTAAAACTACTCAGTCTAAAGGCTAAAAGCTCGTTTCACTATTTTCATTATAGAGATTATCACACAATATAACAGTAATTAATAATTTTAACATAATTCATAATTGGACAGTAGTAATTCATAATTGGAACATAGCTTGAATGAAATTATCTGGCATCATCCGATACTTATGTGGAGGTGGTGTAAATGGCCAGAGTCTTATTCAGTTACATGGCTTTTATTTCATATCAAGAAAGAATATCAGGTCAGTTACGTAACATTTATCAATATCAAGACAGCCAAACAGTAAGCAATATACATAACGTCTTAGCATTATGTGACAGCGTGAGAAAAAGTCCCTGTGAAGTGACACGCCACAGTGAATCATACGTCGTTCACCTATTTGTTAGTATGTAACTTACTAAATGTTACTACGGGGATATTTTGGGATACACGTGTTTGTGTACGGAAATAATATCTGATTTATAGTAAGACAAGTATTTCATGGCTAGATGGAGGTTTTTATCTTGCATTAAAGTTTTTTATTGGAGTGTCTGTCTATCATCTAGTGTCTGAAAGCACAGGTAAATAGTAAATGCATTAATGGGAACGTTATGTACGATGTAACAAAGATGAACACTTTATTCTGTAAACTCAAGAAACAAAATTGAATAGTACAATAAATGTATCTGAGCTTAAAAGGTTCTAAACTTTGCAAAACCTTTCACGAAGGAAATGAATCGACGCTTGATTTATTGCCCCTAATGACCCACATTTTATATGAAAGAAGAAAAATATCTTTATTGGAATTAATCTGCATAATTCTACGTTTAATTCCACCATCAATTTGCAACAAATTTCTCGGTCTCTGTGATTATTAGCTGGCGGGAGGTTGTATGAATATTGCATCGTGACTCTGAGACCCTCTCGAAAGGGGCTTTCGGCAAACTAAACTTCTCATTAATATTTCATATCTCATGAAGACTGAAATGTTGTATTGTATCATATTGCCTTCATATTGTCCTTTAATATGTAGCAGTTACCTACAAGTGTACAAGTATATCAAAATTCTTAAGCAGTATAAAGTATTAGACAAGGTTTTTAATCTATAATATGATAGCATTTGGGAAGATTGGAGTAATCTATTTCGATATGAATCCTCATTGGGTACAATAAAGCAACACATAAAAGTTCACGTAATTCTAGGTTTCTGTTACAGAGTGTGAAAGTTTGACATTTCTATTGCATCGAACACTTGAAATTGGTTTTACTCTGAGAAAAAAAAAAACTGAAAATCAAATAATATCCAAGTTTGCGATTACTTGTGAGTTTTTGATAGCTGGTGTGGAAGATTAAGACGGTGTGTACTTAATTTGTACTTAGATCCTTATTTTTTATGTAATTTATACATGAATATAGTATGACGAACTCACTATACCACAACATATAAAGAGTATATAATTTGATTTCCTAAATTCATAATACTATCAATAATATATATTCAAATTTTAGAAACCCTTTGACTTAATTACTTTAAATACATCTTTGTTCCACTCTCCCTTCATGCAATCACAACATAATTCCTCTATATTTGAGAGTGCGCAATTCATCAGCGTCTCCCGGAATTGGGGCAATATCTCCGGGCGAGATATTTTTGAACGCGCCGCCCAAGTTTTAATGAAGTGTCGCCCCCCGAGCTCCGAGTTAAAAACTAACGCCAACTGCTTACCAACTCACACTTGACTTGAACTTCCGAACGAGCAGCGACATCTATTGGCCGTGTAATGGATTAACTCGTATGGGTTACTGCGTACTTGCTTCATACTCGTCATGATCTTGAAGTAGTGATAATTAATTTAGTAAAAGTGGAAAAATATCCAACATTAAATTAACAATAACTATTTCAATGGTCTTATAACGTTTGGTGGTATTGAGATAAGCATCTATAAAGAAAACAATTTGAATAAGAGTTAAAAGCTAACTACTACTAATTTTGATCAACTCCTGATAGTTCGAAATCTTGTCCTAAAGACCTCTGTCTCACATTCATCGCAACCAGGGCTGTAACTAGACGATCTGTAATTGATCCACCTCAGTATTCCAACCGCAATATCATAACCATATGCAGATAGATAATCATCAGAGTCGCTGCTCAAAGGGTGCGCAAACATTTCTTACAAAGGGCGAGCCGCGGCCATGAATAAAACATGGCCGCCGTACCTTTGACCTGTAATTAGCGCCCGTAATCTAATCACGCGGAGTTCATGTGTTATATTATATAGGTGTGTAACACTGATTATAAAAAAATATAAGTATTAATTAGTCATGTATAACATTTCGTGAGTTTATTATTTAGTCTAGCGATATTAATCTTAGATTATTTTAAGAGTACTTAGATTTTCGCGTTTGTATTTGAGTTTAAATATTAAAATATTTTTAAGTGTCTATCATAATATCATTAATATTATATCTTTTTGGTATTTAGCGGCTTAGCTAGCGTTCAATTTGTTATGAGAAACTATTACTGTGCTTGTTACTTCGGTTTTCAATAACCTAGTGATAGCTTTTAAAGTGCACTAGCATTCGGTTGCAAGCATTATAAAGCATGACTAGAGAAAAATGGAAAACATCACCTCTATTACATTCTATATTATGTATCTAATATTTACAACCGACTGCGATGTAACTTGCTTACAATTGCTTTCAGTGAGGACACAGCTTTATGTAAAAGTAGGTGGGGAACAATATCTTAAACAATGTCGAAATAAACTTACTTCACACAAGACAAACTCGCTCCGCCTACGTACGCCCGCCCTAGTTAATTATTTAGCTGCGTTTTCACATTTCAAATATTAACCTTACAAGAGAAATTTAATCTAAAGCATTTCAGTGAGAAATTCTAGCGAAACCGACTACAGGCTACGGTACATCGGTATTTGGCGACCTCGCAACTTCGGACAAAGTTTTAAAATGTTCGTGCTCTTACTAAATGTAATTTCCTATTTCTTGAAAGTAGGGTATGATTATTTTTGGTACCTTTTGCTAGCTAGATGCAGTTCCTAGTAGTCTTATAATAGTTAAAATCGAAAAACGTATGTATATAAATGAAATATACCTTGACTGTCTACCTAAACAGTTTTATTAGCAACATTTTTTTAGTATAAATGGGAATTTTATCAAAGAAAAGCAAAAAAGTAGAGCTCGCAAATCTTCCACATTTATTATTAATATGGGAGTTTTGTGTGGGTGCCTCGTCTTATTGTCCGGGCAACAAACTGGTGTTCTGAGCCGGACACAGCGCGTCCTGCGTCCCCGGTCGCACGTTAGGAACCCGGTGCGAGGAACTGATGAGTCGTTTCTTCCTTGCTTACATGTTGTATCGCAGAATATTAAATAACATCCTTCTTGTTTTCCCCCAGGATTAGACAGAGGTTATTTACAAATCCCATTCCCTCCAAATTCCGTAATCAGCATAAAATTTCCTACTAGATTATATTTTTCTAACTTTAAAAGGTCGAAGTTACAAAGGACTTTAAACTCTGTTTCGGTAATTCTCCTCAAGTAAGGAAACAAGGACCTCAACTAGTTTTATTGAAATTCGTTTCACGTGTAAAACAGTTAATTTTAAACCATTAAAATATAGGTTAAAGTATAGATTTAACATTATGCTGTCTATGACCTACATATATAATTCCACGTCGGTGTGACGGCGCCCGTGTCAGTAGTCTGGCGATCCCTCGTCAGTGGCAGGCGTGTGCTCTGCCTACCTGGGGTACTGCCGTACTGTTTGTGTTGCTGTATCAGGTCAAAGTCTTGCTCACAACTTTGTTGTGCTCATCAAATGGCATCATATATTAACTTCGTGTTTAAATACACATTGGGTTTGGCACAAACTTTTTATATCATCACAATGACGAATTTTATCCTTATACTAGCTTTCCGCCAGCGGCTTCGCCCGCGTGGACATTTTTTTTACACCTTGGGTTACATTATTCAAGTTTTAGTAGAGATCCCTAATTATTTCTGGAAATAAATATAGCCTATGGCACTTCGTAAAGATGTAGCTTTCTAACGGTGAAAGAATTTTTAAAATCGGTCCAGTAGTTTTCGAGTTAAAACCCTACAAACAAACAAATCTTTCCTCTTTATAATATTAGTATAGACAATCTGTATTGATGTCTTCAAATTACTTAAAGAAGATAGTAATTTAAAATTCTCTTTCTAATAGTTTTTACTACATTTATAAAATTAAATAATATTAAGACTTTAGTATCTATCGAGCTATCTCACCCGGGTTCCTAGTCCTCGAGCGTACCAATTAAACTAATTTAATGAATGATGCTGTAGAAAGTATAGTTTTGTCTGCTAATGTACAAATAGCTAAAATTAGAGACTACTGAACAGTCCACAACACCCAAAACACATGAATATCTGAATCCACGTGTAAATAATAATCTTTGAATTCAAAATAAGTTAAGATTCGTATCCAATTAATTAATTTTAAATATTCATGTCTTAGAATATAGGTTGGTACCGAAACTGTCCCGTATACTCGCGCTCACTGTAACACAAACTTGTAATTGGGTGTTCGTCATTAATTTATTTATTTAGATGAAGCTCCCCCCCCCGCCCCCCCGGGACCAGCTGTATAAATATGAATAATATTAAATAAAATATGGCGTATTCATACAATATGTATGTAGGGCAGCGGTAACAGTTTATTCATATGTGTTTGTATTGACGTCTCCATAATTAAACAAAAAATATACAGTGTCTGAACACTGTCTAAAACTATTTATTTATCGAGAACTTAAGATTAACTGATGTGACTACTTAATTTTTTTTTTATTAACTATTTTAATTTCACAAGTCCTAAATTATTTTTTATTTCCTACCAATTCATCAAGTTCTTGAATGAAATGATTATAACTATTTTTAAATGCCACTTAAAGCTATCGCGACTCGTGAAATAACAAGTCGACATTCTTCCATTGTCAAAAGAATATTATGGAATTTCTTCTTTCTTCTTTTTTTACAACTAAAGCTAGAAGCACCACAAGCCGGGGTCGGAGCTCGCGTGTCCGTCGTGAGGCGACGCTGAGACCCTCTACTTGTATTACCGATGGCCTACCGACATAGAGCCTACCGTGGTAGGATGTGACGTCACAATATTTACATTGTCAGTTTTACGATCATATCATTATTCTAATAAAAAAGTTAGCTTAAAAATGAGTAAAAATAATCCTCTACTTTTCCGCACTTTTATATTTAAATCTAATCTTTTCCTAGAATAATCTCTAAATATTGTTCTCTAAATATGTTATCCTAATCCCAGTTCGAAAAAGGGACGCTGCTATTCTGTCCCCATCGCACACTAAAATCTGGATCACTGTAATTTGTGATACATATCTTCTCACAACTTTTATGGCAGTTTTGGAAATAAAAATAGTTTTAATGCCATTCGGCCATATCTCCTAAGTTTCTAAGATCCAAGGCTACGAGTCTACGAAGCTACGGCACTACGTTGCTACGCCGTAACTCGTAGTACAGCTACGTGGCTACGAGTTATCATGTTGCAATCGTTAGGTCTCTGTTTGTTACTTGGTTTGAATTTACAGCTTTGTATTCCTATATATGTTATATACTTATGTAAATGGTATGTTTATGGTATAACAGAATTTGTGTTTATTCATAAACTAGCTTCAAGGTTAGAGCAGGACGGATAGTTATTCTCAATGTACACACAATAAAAGTTAATTCGGCAAATCGACGTAATATCATGCACATATTTAATCCTGGCTCGGTTGTAATGTAGTCCGGACAGCGATCACCTTGACTTCGAAGCTAGATTTGACAAAAACGTGTCTGGCTTACAAGACTGGAGCGATAATGAGTTATATTCACTGTGATAACATCGCGTTTTAGTATTTAAAAATGAATTTTCATGACAAATATATTTAAGACGAGTAAAAGAAAAGTACAATTATTAAAAGCATCTTTTTTTCTTGAAGTATATTAAAAATTACATATAAAATATTCTTGAGATAAACAAGATTTACACTCGTATTAAAAAAAGTATTTATGCCCAATTGACAGATTTAAAAGTCTACTAATATGCACGCTGAAAACAACGAAACTTGCCAAATGTGAAACATATTTTTTCTGCCTGTGTACTTTCTCTTTTGTCGAGTGTACCCCAGTGCACTGTAGTCACGTTGTGGACGACATACGACGGAATTTTTCAATTGGCGCGCAGACGTTGTGCGAACAAATGTGTCTGGTGCTGCCCTCGGGAGGCCTTGTAAACCTTTATCTAGTAAATAATGTATGTAGGTCTGTGCGCACGTGAGAGGGCGGAATTAAAATGCTTTGCGATTGGTCTTGACAGTAACAAGTCTTGTTGGAGCTGGTGTATTAGATAGGATAGCTCATGAGAGTTTGAGGTTGGGTCTTTGTCCTGTCATTTCATATTTTTTGTGTGGACGAAAAGATATGTAGTAGTACGAGATACGCTTGTCTAGTATAACGTTTTTTTATGGGTTTCTGGCTTATCTATACTAAAATTATAAAGAGAAAAGATTTGTTTGTTTGTAGGGTTTTAAATCAAAAACTACTGGACCGATTTTAAAAATTCTTTCACCGTTAGAAAACTTCATCTTTACGGAGTGTCATAGGCTATATTTATTTCCAGAAATAATTAGGGATCCCTGCTAAAACTTGAATAATGTAACCCGTTAAAAAAATGTCCACGCGGGCGAAGCCGCGGGCGGAAAGCTAGTTTTCCGTATAATAGGTGAGTTGTTACGTCCATAGCTCAGGAAGGGTGTCTTGGAATTTCTATGCTAGTTGCGTGTCAATTTACTCATTACAATTTCATTAGCCAATTTTAAATTAGTAATATGAACTTATGGGTTGAGCTTCTACGCCACCAATACTGCCATATCCATACTGCTTTCTTATTATTATGTTAATAAAAACAAAACATAACAATATATCAAAAAGTGAACCTTCATCCTCTGACTAGTTATAAATAAACAAGCGCGATCAGTTCCGCCCTCCGGCCGAAGTTGTGCACGTTAAATATGCAGCCGGCAACAGAGTGCAGCATGCAGCTCCTCCAGCATATTTGGAGCGGAATGAGCGCCTGCTCCTTTGTGAACACACTTGAGTTTTGCCTGCGACCCCTTTGTGCATGTCTTGTAATATGCAACACTACACTGTACTAAACCTTACGAAAAAAAATAAGTTCTCAAAATTATTGTTAGTAATTCTAAACCTGATTGTAAAAATCCAAAAAATTCGTAAGTATTATAGAAATTAAATGTATCCAAACGTTTTGGGCCTTATTTGTAGATTCACTAAATCTTATGCGATGCGTCATGACTATAGGAATAGGATTATTTCCTAAAAACAGTTTAGTGATAACGAGATTTTATTGCAAAGAAAATAGTTTGTTGTAAATTTCAATATGCCTTTCTGTTGGAATAACTTTAGCACATTACACAAGCAAGTTATAATCAGTTGAGCAAGTGGAACTCATAACAAGTTACCGTGCGGCGTCTCCTACACATAATGCTATCTGCGTGGCGCGCACTACTTGCCGCATCTCCAAGTTGCTTCACTTTAAGTTAGGATTCAAATAGGCGTTCTAATGGCGGATGTCACTGATTATGTACTGTTTGAATAGCGTACTATATTATGCTATTTCTATCATGTAGATGGCATTTTAATTAAAAGTAAACACAGTAACAAATACACACACATTAGTGCTCAAATAGTGTTGCCTAATTAACTGCTCTATTAAACCAGAAAATGACTGTATATACCCTATTAGGCTGATCTAAAATGGAACCAAATTGTAGTTGATTAGTTATTTAGGTCTTCCGCTAAGAGTCGACGAGTGAATTGGGTCAAACTAGGCGGCCGTGGGCTAACAGTCTACTACGGGTTATTACCGCCGCGAATTATTACCTATTGCGGGTTTGTCATGAAACGAGCTTGTAAAGACAGGTTTGATTTAGTTTCTACCCCATCAGTAAATACCTAGTGGAAAATCATCCCAAACGTCTGAGGTACATGTTCTTACTTGGTTCAAAATGGAGAGACACGTCAGATCTCAATTATCAATGACACGTGAACGAAAATACAACAATTAAAGTTGGCAAAAACGTAATACACACAATGACGACCTGAGTGGTTTAGTGGTCAACATGCCGGAATGCCACGCAAGAGGTCCCGGGTTCGATTCCCGGCCGGGCAGAAATTGAAATGATGAATTTTTATATCTGTATCGGGTCTGGGTGTAACTATGTATAATATGTATATATTTATAAAAATATATAAGTAGTATATCCGTTAAGCTAGCACCCATAACACAAGCATGCTTGCTTCATTGTCCAAAGATATTTATTTATTATTATTTATTTATAATGCTCCTTCCGTAAAGAAACAGTGGCTAATTGTAGCATCTTTTCTCCAGGGTATATTCCGTCTCGCATGCGAGCACGTGCTGCGCACGATGCGGCGCGGGCGCGAGACGCTGCTGACGCTGCTGGAGGCGTTCGTGTACGACCCGCTGGTGGAGTGGGGCGGCGCCGCGGGGGGAGGGGGCAAGCGCCGCACCACTGCCAGAGACGTGCGCGCTGCACTCGCCATGATGGCCGTCAGGGTGCAGGAGTTGAAGCATCACTTTACTGAAGTCACGTAAGTCGATTTTTTTTGGTAACTGCAATTTTTGGAGCAATAGACAGTGTACTTAAATAACGCTGGCAACGGAGAAAACAAATCATAAATTCAAATTTCGGGCTGCTAATGAAAACATATCAAACTAGAGTAAATCAAAGAACTATAAGTTCTTGTTTTTCATAGTTTTTAGTGCATTGCAAATACACTACTTAGTCAAGTTTTGTGTGAATTATTCTTTGCTATCACCGCTTACGAATCCTAAACCTACTAAATTCCAAAATATAATCAAACTTATCGCTAGGTCTAAAAAACTGGCGATGTAAAATCAGCGGAAAAAAATAAAAAAAACACCAGAATTTGTTGCTTTTTTGTTGCTAATTAGTTGCTAAAAAATTAATTTTGTTGCTCCGTCCGATCGCAAAAAATCGGCAATAACGCTAACTTTCGATTAAGATAGCGTGGAAATCACTGGATGTAGACTTATCGATCAAGCGAATAGGGGTCAATTTGTTGCTAATTTGTTGCTGAAAGATGTTAGGAAAAAAATAAAAAAAATAAATAAATTAATAAAAAAATAATAAAAAAAAATAAAAAATCGGCGGAAAAAAATAAAAAATCGGCGGAAAAAAATAAAAAAAGCACCAGAATTTGTTGCTTTTTTGTTGCTAATTAGTTGCTAAAAAAATAATTTTGTTGCTCCGTCCGATCGCAAAAAATCGGCAATGGCCGCGATTCTCTTGACACTATCTAAATTAAATTTAGTCTATAATTCTCTCTTTCCATCAACAAATATAAGAAAGGGATAGCAAACTTTTAACACCTGTCAAATTAGAAAAAAATAGTTTTCCATACAAAATTAAACATCACGACGTAACATCTCGACTAAATTAACAAACCTGTACGAACAAAATGTCATCTGTCATTTAATTTGACAGCACTGAATTACTTGCTATCCTCTTCTTGTATTTCGCAAAAGAAAAAGAGCATGATATTTTAAAATTAGTTTAGTCGTGTGTACGTCAGAATCGGCACCAATAACGCTAACTTTCGATTAAGATAGCGTGGAAATCACTGGATGTAGACTTATCGATCGAGCGAATAGGGGTCAATTTGTTGCTAATTTGTTGCTGAAAGATGTTAGGAAAAAAAATAAAAAAAAATTAAAAAATAATAAAAATAATTAAAAAGCAATGTTTTTTACCCGACTGCGACATAAGGAGGGTTATGTTTTTCTAATGTTTGTATGTATGTATGTCCATTTCTTTGGCACGCCCTACAGCCCAAACGGCTGGACGGTTTTTGACATATGAGGTGTCGTTGGATTTGTCTAAATAATTGTAGTGACATAGGCTATATAGATTTTCAAAATGGCGCCCGCAATTGGCGGAATGGGGGGGGGAGTTGAATTTTTTTCTTACCATAGCAATCTGGGTATCAAATGAAAGCTAGTAAAAAGACCAGTTCAAATATATATGTTTAAACAGTGTTTTATTTAACACAAAAAAAGTTCAGAATAAAAACATAAATAAAAAAAATAATTATAATAATAATATAATAAGAGTATTTTTACGCAGTACGGTTTTTTGATTTTTTTAATTTATATTTTTTTAAATTATGCCAAAATGGATAATATCCACGCCAGCTTAATTGTTGAGATTTCCGTGAAAAAGTTGAAAGCAAATTTGTTGCTGCTTCTGCTAGATCTTGTCTGAGTACAGAGAGTCAGCAACAAAATAGAAACGGAAAGTCAAGAGACGTTGAAGATTGTTTTAAGAAACACCCGGCCACGCCAGCTTAACTCTTGACTTTACCGTGGAAAAACTATATATATATACATAATATATATAATATATATTTAAACTGGTCTTTTTACTAGCTTTCATTTAATACCCAGATTGCTATGGTAAGAAAAAAATTCAACTCCCCCCCTCCATTCCGCCAATTGCGGGCGCCATTTTGAAAATCTATATAGCCTATGTCACTACAATTATTTAGACAAATCCAACGACACCTCATATGTCAAAAACCGTCCAGCCGTTTGGGCTGTAGGGCGTGCCAAAGAAATGGACATACATACATACATACACTCAAAAAACATAACCCTCCCTATGTCGCAGTCGGGTAAAAAACATTGCTTTTTAATTATTTTTATTATTTTTTAATTATTTTTTATTTTTTTTCCTAACATCTTTCAGCAACAAATTAGCAACAAATTGACCCCTATTTGCTCGATCGATAAGTCTACATCCAGTGATTTCCACGCTATCTTAATCGAAAGTTAGCGTTATTGCCGATTTTTTGCGATCGGACGGAGCAACAAAATTATTTTTTTAGCAACTAATTAGCAACAAAAAAGCAACAAATTCTGGTGCTTTTTTTATTTTTTTCCGCCGATTTTTATTTTTTTTTATTATTTTTTTTATTATTTTATTATTATTTTTTATTTTTTTCCTAACATCTTTCAGCAACAAATTAGCAACAAATTGACCCCTATTCGCTTGATCGATAAGTCTACATCCAGTGATTTCCACGCTATCTTAATCGAAAGTTAGCGTTATTGCCGATTTTTTGCGATCGGACGGAGCAACAAAATTAATTTTTTAGCAACTAATTAGCAACAAAAAAGCAACAAATTCTGGTGCTTTTTTTATTTTTTTCCGCCGATTTTTTATTATTTTTTATTATTTTTTTATTAATTTATTTATTTTTTTTATTTTTTTTCCTAACATCTTTCAGCAACAAATTAGCAACAAATTGACCCCTATTCGCTTGATCGATAAGTCTACATCCAGTGATTTCCACGCTATCTTAATCGAAAGTTAGCGTTATTGCCGATTTTTTGCGATCGGACGGAGCAACAAAATTAATTTTTTAGCAACTAATTAGCAACAAAAAAGCAACAAATTCTGGTGTTTTTTTTATTTTTATCCGCTGATTTTACATCGCCAGTTTTTTAGACCTCTTATCGCTAATCTATCTACCCAGTCTTTGTATTCGCTCGCTCGTCTAGCATACTCTATTCACACTATCCTGTTTATAGCCATTATCAGTAACACGGGCCCCGAATCATAAAGACGCCTTCACAATACAAGAGCTATGTAATAAGTATATGTTTAGCGTACGGGTTGCATCGCTAGCGCCGGCCGCCATTGTGTTACGTCACGATATACGACGCTCATCTCGTGCAGATTTACGTCCACACTTACATGTACACAGCACATTATTGGCACGGTGGCCGCAATGCCCGCTCTCAGTATGCGTTTCTTAATACCAGCACTAGAGATGGGCGCCATGGCGTTTAAAACACGGGGCATCGTATGGAAAACAAACATAAGATACTTTCAAATCCAATAAAATTTGTTATAATATCGTCGAAGGAGAAATCCCATCTTCATAGAATTTCCATGTCTCCCAGCAATGGCCAAATGGGTAAATCAGACAATATGACGCTAACAGTAAAGGTGATGACACTCATAGTGAGTTGCCTGACACTCATAGTAAAGGTGATGACACTCATAGTGAGTTGCCTGACACTCATAGTAAAGGTGATGACACTCATAGTGAAGGTGATGACACTCATAGTGAAGGTGATGACACACATAGTGAAGGTGATGACACTCATAGTGAAGGTGATGACACACATAGTGAAGGTGATGACACACATAGTGAAGGTGATGACACACATAGTGAAGGTGATGACACACATAGTGAAGGTGATGACACTCATAGTGAAGGTGATGACACTCATAGTGAAGGTGATGACACACATAGTGAAGGTGATGACACTCATAGTGAAGGTGATGGCACACATAGTGAAGCTGATGACACACATAGTGGTGATGACACTCAAGGGGAAGGTGATGACACTCATAGTAAAGGTGATGACACTCAAGGGGAAGGTGATGACACTCATAGTGAAGGTGATGACACACATAGTGAAGGGATGACACACATAGTGAAGGTGATGACACACATAGTGAAGGTGATGACACACATAGTGAAGGTGATGACTCTCTAGGGGAAGGTGATGACACTCATAGTGAAGGTGATGACACTAAAGGTGAAGGTGATGACACACATAGGGAAGGTGATGACACATATAGTGGTTATGACACTCAAGGGGAAGGTGATGACACTCATAGTGAAGGTGATGACACTCATAGTGAAGGTGATGACACTCATAGTGAAGCTGATGACACACATAGTGGTGATGACACTCATAGTGAAGGTGATGACACGCATAGTGGTGATGACACTCAAGGGGACGGTGATGACACTCATAGTGGTGATGACACTCAAGGGGACGGTGATGACACTCATAGTGAAGGTGATGACACTCATAGTGAAGGTGATGACACAGTGAAGGTGATGACACACATTATGAAGGTGATGACACTCATAGCGAAGGTGATGACACTCATAGTGAAGCTGATGACACACATAGTGGTGATGACACTCAAGGGGAAGGTGATGACACTCATAGTGAAGGTGATGACACATTATGAAGGTGATGACACTCACAGTGAAGGTGATGACACATTATGAAGGTGATGACACTCATAGTGAAGGTGATGACACTCATAGTGAAGCTGATGACACACATAGTGAAGGTGATGACTCTCTAGGGGAAGGTGATGACACTCATAGTGAAGGTGATGACACACATAGTGGTGATGACACTCAAGGGGACGGTGATGACACTCATAGTGGTGATGACACTCAAGGGGACGGTGATGACACTCATAGTGAAGGTGATGACACAGTGAAGGTGATGACACACATTATGAAGGTGATGACACTCATAGTGAAGGTGATGACACTCATAGTGAAGCTGATGACACACATAGTGGTGATGACACTCATAGTGAAGGTGATGACACTCATAGTGAAGGTGATGACACACATAGTGGTGATGACACTCATAGTGAAGGTGATGACACACATAGGGAAGGTGATGACACACATAGGGACGGTGATGACACACAGTGGTGATGACACTCAAGGGGATGGTGATGACACTCATAGTGAAGGTGATGACACTCATAGTGAAGGTGATGACACACATAGTGAAGGTGATGACACTCATAGTGAAGGTGATGACACTCATAGTGAAGGTGATGACACTCATAGTGAAGGTGATGACACTCATAGTGAAGGTGATGACACACATAGTGAAGGTGATGACACACATAGTGAAGGTGATGACACTCATAGTCAAGGTGATGATACTCATAGTGAAGGTGATGACACTGTTAGTGAAGGTGATGACACACATAGTGAAGGTGATGACACTCATAATGAAGGTGATGACACTCATAGTGAAGGTGATGACACACATAGTGAAGGTGCTGATGAGTATTTGAAACTAATATCTCGCATCAATCAACATCTCATCTCAACAGTAAATTAAAACCCATTGGCTACATATCGAGACCGCCTGATACACTCGCTGTCCAATATTTGTATAGCTGCGAGTTGTTTATGATGAATGAATATTATTAATGGCTCAGTGGGCCGTCAAAACAAACAGCATGTCGTTATTATTATACTTAATCAAAATTGTTATAATATTATGTTACTAAAATAGTAATATTAAAATTTTGATAAATTAACAAATTAATATATTTTTCTATTGTTATCCAATAGAAAGTTATAGCTGTTTCTCGCGTTCCTGAGGAAACTTTTTACTAAAAGTATAAACTTCTCCATGCCAAGTGTCATTCAAATAGTTGCAGCCATTCGCCGATCGCCGCTTACCGTGAAGCTAACATGAGCTTAACAAATAAACTCACTTTTGCATTTATTAATAATACTTAATACTTATTAGGTAGGATTAGGATGTCCATCTTCAATCATTAACGATAAAACTTAGGTCAATTGTAATGGTTTCTCGTAGATCGTATCAACACAAAAACGTATTGATACATACAGTGGGCACCGCCAACTATTAATAAACAAAATAATAAACGGTTTTAAAAATCTTGTCTAATATAATTTCCTCTCTGATAATGTTACGGGCTACTTATAAAATAATATGTATTAGTAGGAGTATTCTAGTATAATATGTACTAGTATATATGTATATATCGCTGTACACCACAAAGGGTAGTCTCAGTTCCATTATTTTTGTCTTTCCTGTCCATTCAAATGTTGCCTGGAAGATAACGCTTTTAGCCATAAGACCGCCGTTGTACCCATATTTTATTTTAATTGTATCCGTCTTAAATTATGTTTGATGTACAATAAAGGATATTCTATTCTAAACTAAATTATGACCCAGTCTTATAAGGTAACACCACCTTGTAACTAGCGCCTTGAAGTATTCCCCCTAACGAAATAAGGTGGGAGTGGGATTAAATCACCTCGAACAGTAATTACTGTTCATTAGTAAATGGCTCATAAATATGTAAACGTTAACGAAATAGAAAATGCTGCCGTAGATACAAAATGACGCCTATTTGAAGTTGTGTCGTTAATGTAACAGTTTGTCTAATATTAATCCGACACGAAAGCGTTCTGTCGTTCGATGCTAATGTGCCCATTTGCGGGGAGCTTAATTACTAAGATCCTTGATGCATGGATTTAACCTTGAACCATTTTGTCTTTACGCCTAGATAAGTAGTTTGCGTTCATAGCGATTCTCGCGAGATAATTTATTTACTACTGTACTGTATTACAGAAATTTTATATTTTTTTAATACCAGACATACCCCCGAGTTACACTTGTCGTGTAAGCCGCCCACTGTTTCATGTCAATTTCTCTTAGTGCTCAATTAAAAGACGAGTCAACACAACATGCTTCCTGTTCTCTCTGAATTATTAATTCGACGCGTTTCATATGCCTCGTTAAATATTAATAACCGCTCCTGAAGTGTTTATTCATTACTCAATATTTGTTTCAGCGAACAATTTTTGGCCGTGCTGCCCGATATAAAGCAAACTGCAGAAGATTGGCTCAAGGAGAACGATGAATTGAAGTCAATAGAGACAAGACTGCAAGACTGTCACCAGCAGATGGCACTTATCAAGGAAATAGAAGCTTACGGGCCAAATCTCAACAACCATCCGTTGTATGCAATCTCTCAGAAGTACACTTCTTACAAACAAGCCAAGAATGCTGTGGAGGACTCCATGAAGGCCTTAGTAAAAATACTAAAGGATTTCGACACTCAAATCGAAAATTTTGCTACTACGACAGAAGCTATCAATGGCCCACAGCTGATGACGTGGGTGCAAGAATTCTCTGGATCGAACGACGAGGAGGAGCAACCGATATTTGAACATATAAAAGAGTTTCTGACCAATGCCGGACAAAGTGCCATGATATCGCAATGTGAACAAGCTGAGACTGAACTGTATCAGAGCATGAAGCAGACCCACCACCTCGTCAGGTCCTGCCTCGAACTCCTCTCGCAATACGTGGCGGTGTCTCAATACTACCCTCAGAGCCACACAGAATACCACCGCGTGGTGATGTTCAGGAAGTTCTTAGCTGCCGCCCTCGAGAGTAAGTCGCCTGAAGTATGCCGCGAAGTGTCCAACCAAGTGACTGCTCTGATCAACGCCGACAACAACAAAGATGACACGTCACAACAGATCATCAATTATAATTACCGTCTGCAAAACATGAATGCTGAAGCAAATGCTAGTTTAAACAAGGCTATAGAGAGACTGCAGTTAGAAGGTGGTCCTGATGCTTTATCTTTGGCTCAGGAAGCATACAGAGAGGCGAAGACTAATATCAGTAACTGGGTGAGGACGGAGGAAGGGGCAGGAGCCGCATTGGAATGTGTGGTCATCGGCATGCTCTGCAACCTGAACAGGAGATACTTGATGTTAGAGAATGGGGCTCAGAGTGCAGGAGACTGCCTTGTAGACTTGACATCCAGGGAAGGAGAATGGTTCTTGGATGATATGAGTGCGTTATCAATGCAGGCAGTAGAGCTCCTCTCGTTACTGCCATTACAATCAGCGTCAGCTGAAGACGCCGCCATGCCGGTCGCAGTGGAATGCGTCCGGAACGCGAACTTGCTGCTGGCAGACCTGGTCCAGCTGAACTACAACTTCAGCACTATCATACTGCCGGAAGCGTTGAAGAAGGTGCACTCCGAAGACCCATCAGTGCTGCTGATGATCAATGAGCTGAACGCTGTGATCATGAACTCGCCGGTGCCTCTCAACGAGCTCTTGACGCAGTTGGAGATGCATCTTAGATATTTGGTTATGGATATGGAGGTGAGTGTCAATTTGCTTATGCCGCTGCAATACATTTTGTAGTACGCAGTATTCAACACATAATGTTTTCAAAACACTTTGTTCTTACTTTCTTTCAGTCGCCAGCTAGCGGCGCCCCCCTTCTAGCTGCAGAGGTCCGTGCCCGCTATGAAGCCCTCCTCTCCGCATCTACATCGGAGGCCGAGGGTCAGTCGGCTGGCCGTATGCTGCTTATGGGCTTCAATGGCCTGTTCGCAGCCGTTGAGCTCCGCGCTAGAGAGCTGGCAGACCACCTGGCGATACCAATCCCACCAGCCTGGAGGAAGATCGATCATATTAGCGAGTCTATGCATATGTCGGTGAGTAAGATAAGTGTTAATATTTATAACATAATATACAACATTTATTTCACGAATTAGATAGAAATCTTATTTCATCAAATAGTTTCATATTCATTTCATTAGAGAATGTGGAAATTACTCGGTCTGCTGTCTGTTACAAATGCATGTGATACGACTGAACTGATTTAGATTAAATTTGGTATAGCCCTATATTACCTCCTGGAGAAGATTATAGGTTAGTTTCTATCCTGGCTTGAAAGTTGTTCTTTTAGGATGCGGGGAAAATGCTTGTAGTGGCTGTATTGAATGTATAGAATGTTCGTTTGTCCCAGGCGGCGCTGCAGAGCCCGGTGCTGCGCTCGGTGCTGGAGGACGTGTTCCTGGTGCGGCGCGTGCAGAGCATGGCCGAGGTGTTCGCCATGTGCGCGCAGAGCGCCTGCGCCTTCAAGGGCGCCGGCCCGCCCAGCCTCTTCGACGACGCCGCGCTCTGCAAGCCCGTCAGAAGGTACTGCCGCTGTGTGCCGCTACGGCGTGATGGCACTGCTGGAACAGCTGCTCTAATGCCTTCTATGCTTTGTTTGTTTGAACGCCCTAATCTCTTAAAGTACCAGTTGTAATAGAAAAAAATAAGTATAATATTACGCTCTATGATTCGACTGTCGGAGGCCACAGCCTGGTAAAATTGCAAAGCACAGCTAGTTTGTATATCGATCGAAATCAATTGGTTTAGTTTCGTTTGCAAGAAGGGCGTAGAAATTCTTCGATGGAAGTTTTTTTCCAATCAGAAAAATTTGATCATCTTTTTTTTTATTTACTTTTTGCACTTTTCTCTTTATAAATGATAAGGATGCGAAATTTTATACTCGTCTGTCTGCGCAATTTTCGTAAAAAGGGGTATATAGTTTTTGTTTCATGTATTAATATAGAGATATTCATAAATTTATTAAAATGACCACGTTCTAGGTTCACAGCGGAGTACGTGTCCCGCTGCGTGCTGGGCGTGCACTCCAAAGCGCTGGCGTGCGTGCTGTGCCTGCTGCTGCGCCGCGCCAGGCTCGACCTGCACGCTGAAGTGGAACAGAAGGAGATCGGTGAGCTGCTGAATGATTGTGATAAAGTAGACGTAGCAAAGTTGAAATTGATTTTAGGAATTGTTGATTTTTTTATTGTACTTATCATAAGTGTGATCGGATAATAATTTAGGATAATTTTATAAAAAAAATGGTTTATCAACAAAATATAAAAAGTTGTCTTGGCTATTCGTCGAGATCGTTACGTAATATTGTCAAACCAATGCGCACGATAAAGTATGTCTGTGTATCGTCGTGTGCAGGCGCGTCGTGGAGCGTGCCGCTGGAGTCGCTGTGCGAGAAGGCGCGGCGGCGCGGCCCCGCGGCAGAGCGAGGCGCCGGCCTGGCGCGCGCGCTGCAGGCCGCCGCCGCGCGCGTGCAGCGGGCCGCGCGCGCACGCCACGCGCACGCACGCCGCGCCGCCGCCGCGCACCGCGCGCGCCTCACGCACGTCGCGCACGACCACCTGCACGCCGAGGTACTATACCCCTCTACCTGCCTATACTGCACGTGCAGCGGGCCGCGCGCGCACGCCACGCGCACGCACGCCGCGCCGCCGCCGCGCACCGCGCGCGCCTCACGCACGTCGCGCACGACCACCTGCACGCCGAGGTACTATACCCCTCTACCTGCCTATACTGCACGTGCAGCGGGCCGCGCGCGCACGCCACGCGCACGCACGCCGCGCCGCCGCCGCGCACCGCGCGCGCCTCACGCACGTCGCGCACGACCACCTGCACGCCGAGGTACTATACCCCTCTACCTGCCTATACTGCACGTGCAGCGGGCCGCGCGCGCACGCCACGCGCACGTTCTGTAATATATTGAATTTTCATATAAAATTATTAATAGTAGAAAAAAATACGCAGCGTAAAATATCGCAGTACGGACAAGATCTTACACTAACAATACCTACAAATAAAAAAAAGTAATTTTTGAAATTAAATACCTTAACACGATTAGTAGACTCACCGCAAAATGCGTCACTGATGAGTAGGCATGATTGCATTAATAAAAAAATAAACGTTCTGCTTCCTCCATACAACATTCTCCATTTCTTTCTATTAAATACCTACCAATTTATTATGCAAAATTTGAGAAATCTGAAGAAAATGAAGGACAGTGTAGTAATAATTAGTATAGTAGCAGTATCGTGATCGTGCGCAGGTGCTGGGCAGCAGCCAGGAGAGCGGCGCGGCGCTGCTGCGGCGCTCGCGCGAGCTGCAGGCCGCGGTGGAGCGGCTCGCGCAGGCCAGCAGCAAGGCCAGCGCGCTGCTCGCCGCCGCGCTGCAGAGGTATGCCGCTCTATATACAGTTTGTACATGTATACAATCAAATTGGGTTACTTACATCATTTATAACCAGAATGGTTGGACTAATTTTAATTTATGATTTATTGAATTTGCTTTTGCCCCACGTTCATGACAAAATGTGGTGCAGAATTATATATCAGGTCATCATTATTATGTCAGGTCAACTAGTATTTATTTATATATAAAAGATTATAAGACCACCCCAATTGATAAATTATTATAGTACCTAAAAAATTTTATCCTCACCAAAAGCCAATACTTTTTTTGGTGGATACACGTACTTGGACAAGCTTTTGATAAGATCGATCATGAAATTCTATGAATGAAATTATCTCCAATCCGGAAAACTTATTATGATGATTTTTCACATACATCTCATATATTTCTTATCAACAAATTATTACATTATCAATTGTTTATCACTCAAGTACTGAAATTAGTCGTGGAGTGCCACAAGGTTCTTGGGCCTCCTGATCCTAAAACCTTAAATAATAAATTCGGCATGACCTTCCAATGTGCACATGGATATGTCGCACGGGGGCGATGTGGCGTGTGCGTAATGTCCCGGGGCCGGCAGGGTGAAGTGGGGCGCGGGCGCCAACCCGGCGCTGGCGGGCGTGGGCGCGGGGCTGGAGCGCGCGGGCGCGGCGGCGGGGGCGCGCGCGGCGCGGCTGGGGGGCGCGGGCGCGGCGCTGGCCCGGCACGCGCGCGCGGCGGCGCAGCAGCGCCCGGCCCGCCCGCCCGCGCGGCAGCACCACGCGCTGCACACCGCGCTGCATCACTGGGAGAAGGTACTGCATGAGGGATGAGGGACTCTGCGCCCACATTTTATATCGGCGACCATTCGCAGTACGCGGAGAAAGTTCAACATAATGATCTGAAAACGGCACGAACCATGGCTTTTTAAACTTTTTTTTTTCTTTAATATAGAATTCTAGGTTTATTATTGACGTCGTGACTGCATCGCGACTTGCATACGAGTCGGTTTTCATTTAAATAGAAACTAAGCCAGCCGCATTTACATACACAGATGGCGCAATCAGATGATATATCGTTTATTATTAGCGCTGTTGAACTGCAGCTTAACTTTTTCAATTTACTATAATTTCATCAATGTTTTTTTTAATTATTTGTTAACTCAAAGTTCAAAGTGAATTGTCGTATAAATGGACTGTAATGATGTATTCCAGGCGTGCACACTGGCACAGAAGTATTCTCTGAAAGTATCTCCGGTCGAAGAATCGCTCATGGAGATGTTACATCCTGAAGGAAATATTGACACACAATGGGTGAGATTATGAAATAATCATATATCTATTTAATTCAACTTATTTATAAAACTATAAAGTGTGTTCTAAGAGACTACTAACTGTTACAGTTTGTGAGTGGGCAATATGTACGAGCTACGCTGTACATTGACCTTTGGCGTAGTTATTTAGTGCAGTATGCTGTATGACGCACACTTATGTATATCAGTACAGTTTAGGTGTGCATTTCTAACATAATAAAATAATTGTGTAACTTAATTATAATTCAGTAGTCATAAATACATCAAGGGAACAAGTTATCTACTCATTCAACATAAACAAACCTCACCTACCATAACACAACATTTCACTGTTGGGAATAACCCCAACAGGGGCAAGGGCACCCCCTAGTGGGGTATGGGCCTCGGCTTAGGGCGTCGCTGGGGGAGGGCAGCAAGAGACAGGCTGGATCAAGAGTTTTTAAGGGATGTTGATTACGACTATGCGATAATTTTACGTTCAAATGTATTTTGATGACTTCAAATGAAAAAAAATCCTAACCGTGTCTCCTCCGGGCCGCAGGTGGACAACGTGTCGGCGCTGCTGCGCGAGATGATCTCCCAGCTCAGCGCAGAGGCGACCAGCCTCCGCACGCGCCTGCGCACTGCCGCCGCCGCCCGCCGCGCCGCCGCCGAGCGGGCCAGCGCCCCCGCCGCCGCGCGGGCACACCTGCTGCAGGACGTGCGGCTCCCGCTGCTCACCCTCGCGCACGAGGTACTGTCACACACGAGCGGGCCAGCGCCCCCGCCGCCGCGCGGGCACACCTGCTGCAGGACGTGCGGCTCCCGCTGCTCACCCTCGCGCACGAGGTACTGTCACACACGAGCGGGCCAGCGCCCCCGCCGCCGCGCGGGCACACCTGCTGCAGGACGTGCGGCTCCCGCTGCTCACCCTCGCGCACGAGGTACTGTCACACACGAGCGGGCCAGCGCCCCCGCCGCCGCGCGGGCACACCTGCTGCAGGACGTGCGGCTCCCGCTGCTCACCCTCGCGCACGAGGTACTGTCACACACGAGCGGGCCAGCGCCCCCGCCGCCGCGCGGGCACACCTGCTGCAGGACGTGCGGCTCCCGCTGCTCACCCTCGCGCACGAGGTACTGTCACACACGAGCGGGCCAGCGCCCCCGCCGCCGCGCGGGCACACCTGCTGCAGGACGTGCGGCTCCCGCTGCTCACCCTCGCGCACGAGGTACTGTCACACACGAGCGGGCCAGCGCCCCCGCCGCCGCGCGGGCACACCTGCTGCAGGACGTGCGGCTCCCGCTGCTCACCCTCGCGCACGAGGTACTGTCACACACGAGCGGGCCAGCGCCCCCGCCGCCGCGCGGGCACACCTGCTGCAGGACGTGCGGCTCCCGCTGCTCACCCTCGCGCACGAGGTACTGTCACACACGAGCGGGCCAGCGCCCCCGCCGCCGCGCGGGCACACCTGCTGCAGGACGTGCGGCTCCCGCTGCTCACCCTCGCGCACGAGGTACTGTCACACACGAGCGGGCCAGCGCCCCCGCCGCCGCGCGGGCACACCTGCTGCAGGACGTGCGGCTCCCGCTGCTCACCCTCGCGCACGAGGTACTGTCACACACGAGCGGGCCAGCGCCCCCGCCGCCGCGCGGGCACACCTGCTGCAGGACGTGCGGCTCCCGCTGCTCACCCTCGCGCACGAGGTACTGTCACACACGAGCGGGCCAGCGCCCCCGCCGCCGCGCGGGCACACCTGCTGCAGGACGTGCGGCTCCCGCTGCTCACCCTCGCGCACGAGGTACTGTCACACACGAGCGGGCCAGCGCCCCCGCCGCCGCGCGGGCACACCTGCTGCAGGACGTGCGGCTCCCGCTGCTCACCCTCGCGCACGAGGTACTGTCACACACGAGCGGGCCAGCGCCCCCGCCGCCGCGCGGGCACACCTGCTGCAGGACGTGCGGCTCCCGCTGCTCACCCTCGCGCACGAGGTACTGTCACACACGAGCGGGCCAGCGCCCCCGCCGCCGCGCGGGCACACCTGCTGCAGGACGTGCGGCTCCCGCTGCTCACCCTCGCGCACGAGGTACTGTCACACACGAGCGGGCCAGCGCCCCCGCCGCCGCGCGGGCACACCTGCTGCAGGACGTGCGGCTCCCGCTGCTCACCCTCGCGCACGAGGTACTGTCACACACGAGCGGGCCAGCGCCCCCGCCGCCGCGCGGGCACACCTGCTGCAGGACGTGCGGCTCCCGCTGCTCACCCTCGCGCACGAGGTACTGTCACACACGAGCGGGCCAGCGCCCCCGCCGCCGCGCGGGCACACCTGCTGCAGGACGTGCGGCTCCCGCTGCTCACCCTCGCGCACGAGGTACTGTCACACACGAGCGGGCCAGCGCCCCCGCCGCCGCGCGGGCACACCTGCTGCAGGACGTGCGGCTCCCGCTGCTCACCCTCGCGCACGAGGTACTGTCACACACGAGCGGGCCAGCGCCCCCGCCGCCGCGCGGGCACACCTGCTGCAGGACGTGCGGCTCCCGCTGCTCACCCTCGCGCACGAGGTACTGTCACACACGAGCGGGCCAGCGCCCCCGCCGCCGCGCGGGCACACCTGCTGCAGGACGTGCGGCTCCCGCTGCTCACCCTCGCGCACGAGGTACTGTCACACACGAGCGGGCCAGCGCCCCCGCCGCCGCGCGGGCACACCTGCTGCAGGACGTGCGGCTCCCGCTGCTCACCCTCGCGCACGAGGTACTGTCACACACGAGCGGGCCAGCGCCCCCGCCGCCGCGCGGGCACACCTGCTGCAGGACGTGCGGCTCCCGC
Source organism: Pyrrhia umbra (assembly GCA_963891755.1). NCBI lineage: Eukaryota > Metazoa > Arthropoda > Insecta > Lepidoptera > Noctuidae > Pyrrhia > Pyrrhia umbra. Next base: position 726,117 of record OY982929.1, on the reverse strand, counting down.
TGCTCACCCTCGCGCACGAGGTACTGTCACACACGAGCGGGCCAGCGCCCCCGCCGCCGCGCGGGCACACCTGCTGCAGGACGTGCGGCTCCCGCTGCTCACCCTCGCGCACGAGGTACTGTCACACACGAGCGGGCCAGCGCCCCCGCCGCCGCGCGGGCACACCTGCTGCAGGACGTGCGGCTCCCGCTGCTCACCCTCGCGCACGAGGTACTGTCACACACGAGCGGGCCAGCGCCCCCGCCGCCGCGCGGGCACACCTGCTGCAGGACGTGCGGCTCCCGCTGCTCACCCTCGCGCACGAGGTACTGTCACACACGAGCGGGCCAGCGCCCCCGCCGCCGCGCGGGCACACCTGCTGCAGGACGTGCGGCTCCCGCTGCTCACCCTCGCGCACGAGGTACTGTCACACACGAGCGGGCCAGCGCCCCCGCCGCCGCGCGGGCACACCTGCTGCAGGACGTGCGGCTCCCGCTGCTCACCCTCGCGCACGAGGTACTGTCACACACGAGCGGGCCAGCGCCCCCGCCGCCGCGCGGGCACACCTGCTGCAGGACGTGCGGCTCCCGCTGCTCACCCTCGCGCACGAGGTACTGTCACACACGAGCGGGCCAGCGCCCCCGCCGCCGCGCGGGCACACCTGCTGCAGGACGTGCGGCTCCCGCTGCTCACCCTCGCGCACGAGGTACTGTCACACACGAGCGGGCCAGCGCCCCCGCCGCCGCGCGGGCACACCTGCTGCAGGACGTGCGGCTCCCGCTGCTCACCCTCGCGCACGAGGTACTGTCACACACGAGCGGGCCAGCGCCCCCGCCGCCGCGCGGGCACACCTGCTGCAGGACGTGCGGCTCCCGCTGCTCACCCTCGCGCACGAGGTACTGTCACACACGAGCGGGCCAGCGCCCCCGCCGCCGCGCGGGCACACCTGCTGCAGGACGTGCGGCTCCCGCTGCTCACCCTCGCGCACGAGGTACTGTCACACACGAGCGGGCCAGCGCCCCCGCCGCCGCGCGGGCACACCTGCTGCAGGACGTGCGGCTCCCGCTGCTCACCCTCGCGCACGAGGTACTGTCACACACGAGCGGGCCAGCGCCCCCGCCGCCGCGCGGGCACACCTGCTGCAGGACGTGCGGCTCCCGCTGCTCACCCTCGCGCACGAGGTACTGTCACACACGAGCGGGCCAGCGCCCCCGCCGCCGCGCGGGCACACCTGCTGCAGGACGTGCGGCTCCCGCTGCTCACCCTCGCGCACGAGGTACTGTCACACACGAGCGGGCCAGCGCCCCCGCCGCCGCGCGGGCACACCTGCTGCAGGACGTGCGGCTCCCGCTGCTCACCCTCGCGCACGAGGTACTGTCACACACGAGCGGGCCAGCGCCCCCGCCGCCGCGCGGGCACACCTGCTGCAGGACGTGCGGCTCCCGCTGCTCACCCTCGCGCACGAGGTACTGTCACACACGAGCGGGCCAGCGCCCCCGCCGCCGCGCGGGCACACCTGCTGCAGGACGTGCGGCTCCCGCTGCTCACCCTCGCGCACGAGGTACTGTCACACACGAGCGGGCCAGCGCCCCCGCCGCCGCGCGGGCACACCTGCTGCAGGACGTGCGGCTCCCGCTGCTCACCCTCGCGCACGAGGTACTGTCACACACGAGCGGGCCAGCGCCCCCGCCGCCGCGCGGGCACACCTGCTGCAGGACGTGCGGCTCCCGCTGCTCACCCTCGCGCACGAGGTACTGTCACACACGAGCGGGCCAGCGCCCCCGCCGCCGCGCGGGCACACCTGCTGCAGGACGTGCGGCTCCCGCTGCTCACCCTCGCGCACGAGGTACTGTCACACACGAGCGGGCCAGCGCCCCCGCCGCCGCGCGGGCACACCTGCTGCAGGACGTGCGGCTCCCGCTGCTCACCCTCGCGCACGAGGTACTGTCACACACGAGCGGGCCAGCGCCCCCGCCGCCGCGCGGGCACACCTGCTGCAGGACGTGCGGCTCCCGCTGCTCACCCTCGCGCACGAGGTACTGTCACACACGAGCGGGCCAGCGCCCCCGCCGCCGCGCGGGCACACCTGCTGCAGGACGTGCGGCTCCCGCTGCTCACCCTCGCGCACGAGGTACTGTCACACACGAGCGGGCCAGCGCCCCCGCCGCCGCGCGGGCACACCTGCTGCAGGACGTGCGGCTCCCGCTGCTCACCCTCGCGCACGAGGTACTGTCACACACGAGCGGGCCAGCGCCCCCGCCGCCGCGCGGGCACACCTGCTGCAGGACGTGCGGCTCCCGCTGCTCACCCTCGCGCACGAGGTACTGTCACACACGAGCGGGCCAGCGCCCCCGCCGCCGCGCGGGCACACCTGCTGCAGGACGTGCGGCTCCCGCTGCTCACCCTCGCGCACGAGGTACTGTCACACACGAGCGGGCCAGCGCCCCCGCCGCCGCGCGGGCACACCTGCTGCAGGACGTGCGGCTCCCGCTGCTCACCCTCGCGCACGAGGTACTGTCACACACGAGCGGGCCAGCGCCCCCGCCGCCGCGCGGGCACACCTGCTGCAGGACGTGCGGCTCCCGCTGCTCACCCTCGCGCACGAGGTACTGTCACACACGAGCGGGCCAGCGCCCCCGCCGCCGCGCGGGCACACCTGCTGCAGGACGTGCGGCTCCCGCTGCACTGTCACTGACACACTAAGTTCATAAGATAAATAAAATGTTCCAGGGCACCAACCTGGCAGCGGAGTTCCTGACCCGGGAGAAGACAGTGAACGAGCAGATCAGCGCGCTGTGGGCGGCCCGGGACCACGAGAGCTGCGTGGGCGAGGCCCGGGACGCCGCAGCCGCCCTGCAGTCCGGCCTGCCGTGCCACCACGAGCTGTTGCTGCAGTCAGTGCCTTGTACCATTCCGCGCCTACTTACACTATACGACCTAATCAAAATAACAGTCACAAAGTTCACAATGCATCATAAATTTATTTTTTTCAGACTACCCAGCAGCTGGGTGACTGAGAGCGGCGGCCGCAAGCTGGCCCGACAGGCAGCACTCGCGCCCGGCAAGCCCGGCCCCGGCACCAGACAAGGTCAGCACACGCAGCTCCACTCACTGTCGTCATAACCTCATGAGGAAGTGCACTACTGAATCACTACGTATACGTCCTCAGGAGGAGAGCGTAACGCCGTGGGTGCGGGCGTGTGGAAGCGCGTGCGACTGAAGCTGGAGGGCCGCGACGACTCGCAGGCCTCGCGCCGGTACGCGCTGCACGACCAGGTGAGTGCCGCGGCGCCGCCCGTGACGTCACGCCCGGCGCCGCTGACTAACTCGCCGCCGCCCGCAGGTGGAGCACATGATCAAGGAAGCAGTGAGCTGTGAGAACCTGTGCATGATGTACGAGGGCTGGATGGCGTGGGTCTGAGGTCCCGCTCTCGCCGCCCCGCGCCTGCGCCGCCCGGCCCGCGCGCCCGGCCCGAGACTCCGCGACCGCCCAGCGACCCGCCCAGCGACCCGCCGGCGACCCGGCGACCGCGCCCCGCGGCCGCCCGGCGACCGCCCCGAGCGGCCCGGTGCCGCCCGGCGACTGCGGCGCCGCTACCGCGAAACAACTCGTTTAAGCCTCACTTTTGGTACCACGTTTTTTACTAGTTTTATCTTTTTTGTTCGTTTTCCTTTGTAGCGTAGCGCGTCCGACCGGTGTCGGGCCGCTCGCTCGACCCGCCGGCTCAGCCCACTCGGAGCCGGCCCGAGGACCTGCAGACCAGCTGTCGTCCGCGCCGCCCGGCCGAGGGGCGGCGCCTCGCACTAATAATACTCGGCGTAGTTGTAAGACCGGCCGCGACGAGCAGCCTGCTGGCGCTGTTAAGCTTGTCGCGGCTGCTGTAGTTCGGAACGTGTCGCCCGCTGTGTCATCGTATCCTGTATCGATCAGAATATAACACAGTCTCATAAACGTATGTAATATATATTTACAGCAACATAGTCCTTACACAGTCTGACTTGCCTAGCTGGTGTTAATTTCAAGTAAACTTAAGTAATGTTCTTTGTTATATCCGTGCGATTTACTGTGTTTATTTCTATAGACATGTTGGAGTCAAGGCGACAATTACTCACTTTAGTGACATCATTGGCGTACAAAATTTATTTGTAGCTCATCTATGATAACTTTTAATATAAAAAAATATAAAAAATCCAAAAAAAGTACTGATAATAACGAAACGAACTGTGCAGAATGGCAACACTAAGCTATTCATTTTTCTCCTCTAGACCTATTCATAATATCATTAAATCAAATGTTAGACATCGCTATAGCACAGCATGCAATTAGTTTCATTGAATGTTAAAATTGTAGCAGGCTCACAATGTCTCAATTGGTATAATAATAGCTAGATTTATATTCCACTTGATAGACCGTTCACATAGAAAACTGAATACATAGGTATAAATTCTGCACGTTACTCGCTCTCAGAATAACCTTCATGTTAACATATATAACACTACTTCGATATATTCTAACGCATAAATGTATCTTAACGTAGACATTAATTTAGTGGTACTCATTTCTTGTAAAACATTCGTAAAAAATAAATTACAATAAAATAATCAGGCGCCTCTGTAGGTGGCACAGAGGCGTTCCTTTCATGTCGATTCCCTGACACTGCAGCCAAAGGGACATAACATAGTAACAGCGAGACGACTTGTGTTGACCGAAAACGCTTGAAGCTATAAATCGCTAGAATGATATTACCATACTGCCTGTCAGCCGTAGCTAGTCCGGCCTCTTCCTATTACTGCCTACAACTGCTAACTGTTGCTTCACCCTGAGGAATCGTGCCGTTTCAGGAATGGGCCAGACAAGTATGGCCCAGGAAGATTTACCAAGTACATTGAATCTAAATTGCAATATGGAATATGCATGTGTATTTTTATACGATAGCTTATATCGTTATTTAACTGTAAAAATATCCTGAGACAAAAAACTAATACTTTATAAAAAAATACACATGCATGCACATTTTAATAATTATTTTTATAAAGCGGTACTTCCTGATACGGCACGCAATGTCAGGAGGGTTTTTACTCGGAGCCCTGGCCGCCGGTAACTTGCAGTGATTTGGACCATGTTCCCGATGCCTGTGGAGTACTGTTTTATATTTTTAATTGTTTTCTTTTTTATGGAACGGTATGTACAGTCAACCAATTTGAATCATGACCCGATATAAATTTATAATTTTTTTATGAGTGACTTTTTGACGCTGTCATTTTATAATCGACAGAATTCGTTCGAACATGTTTGGATACAAACAGTTTGGATTCAAAATATGATTATTAATGCTTTATAAAAAATATTATCTATTGTAGTGATAACAAATGTTAAAATTGCATATATCTCCAACCCGTATTGACATAGCTTGCCTAATATTTAAAACGTCCTAAGTGCGACATGCACTGAAAAGGATGGAAATCTTTGTTATTTTGACGGTTTCGAACGATTTATCTTCAAAGTGGGTCATGATACAAATTTGTCAATTGTACATTATTGCATATTTTACATCAAAATCCGAACGGTAAATCACCAAACTTTTGTCGTAGTTTAGTTAGTTATGTGTAATATGTCTGTGCGACACAGTTTTCGGGATATAATAATACTGAATTACCTGTGAAACCACATTTTTTTTTGTGTTTATTACACTCATCTGGTCCCGCCCTTACTGCTTACTGGCAGTCGAATTATCTTATAGATTTTTTAGGAAGTAGGTGGCGCCTTAAGAATGTTATGTGTATCTCAGGACAGGCCACAGCAAAAACGATTTGATATAGTGAGTAAAAACCTGAGCTCTTGACGTTTTATAATTGTTATCACTATTATACATTTCGTACCTCATCAGCCTAGCCTTTTCCCAAATATATGAGGGTCGGATTGCAATCTAACCGAATGCAACTTTATGTATTTTAAGTAGTCTTACTTTGAAGAAAAAAATATCTTGCGCCGACCTCTCATAAATTAATGGGAATAAGGGCAGGAAGATGATTACTTTGATTATTTTCCGTACAATTAAAGTATATTTAATACGGCCAGCAAAAATATCCTTATCTCCTCTCATAATAAAAATATACTGGTACTTATAATAACATCTTTAAAATAATGGTTTTGGCGTTATTAAATTTAAGACAGAATTAATTATGGCAGAATGTTTATCCAACAATAGTTTTTACAAGTGATGAGTACTCAATAACATATAATATTATGTATTATGTATCGCGTACCGCAGTATGTAATCTTCATGCGTGTGTGTGTGTCCGCGTCGTCTCGACGACCCTATCTATGTGTGCGTGTAACGGCGGATGTATCCGGTCCTGTACTGAATACTGTCACTATCATGATTTAGACCATATTTAGGTATTAAAGTAAATGTTACCCCCTCCCCGCTTCAGGAAGTTGGCATCACACCACAGGATTATAGGATGTGAGATGCCCTAGCGAAGTCCTGGCCCCATAGATATAGAAAAGTTAGTTTTAATATGTATTGTCATAGCGGTACCAGCTATAACTGAGCCATAATAAATTTCGCTCATAGTTAAATTGGATGTTAGTAACTGTGGGTGTTGTGCATGCGTTCTCTTGTGGGCGCGAGTAGTTCGATCATCGTCATAGAACGTCTGTAATGAGTAGTCATTGGTCTAAATCATTACGATGCATCCGCCGACTGTGTGTTTGTATCGCTTCATATTAAAATAAATGGTGTATGTAACAGATGATGTTTTATTTATAAAAAACTAGCTGTACGACCTAGGTCATACAACAACTAAAAATAAAAGAAAACTGTTTCTAAAGTTTGTGATAGTGAGAAACAAATTTCCGTAACCTTAACACCAAGTTTTCCCTCTTCCATGCACAAAACAATAATCGACCACAAATGAAAGCTTGATGATTTTCCCAATATGATATGCACACTGAGATCATCACCAGTGGGAAGGGAATAAAGACAGGCGCAACCAAAACACACAACTTGGTAGAATTGTTCCGCTATCTCAGTAAGGACTTCTGCAACATTATGAAACCCTGGTAGTTACGTGGTATTATTACAAAATAACTGGTGGGTAGTTGAAGCATCACGGCGGTGTCTCTTTTAGTTTATGATGTCCTAGTATCTACTTTTCGTGAGCAAAATTAAATTCCTTGATTATTCCCATTAATGTTAAATTATCATTATTATTGTGCTATCGTTCAATGCGGACGGAACTTCTACAACATTATAAAGCCCTGGTATGTTACATGGCATTTACAAAGTAACGGGTGTGAAAAGATATTTATTTACTGGTGGGGTAGTTGAAAGAAACATAACAGCTGTCTCTTTCATTTTATGATGTCCTAGTACTTTTCGTGACGCAACATGTCAAATGTTTTTTTAATGTCTATAGTACCCGTACGAGTGGGTAGTTGAAACATCACAGCGGTCTCTTTCATTTTATGATGTCCTAGTACTTTTCATCATTTTTCGTTCGATATATATATTAGATACCCAATCTGTTTATCCTTAGTTTCGTGCGTGTTTATTAATGAGAAGCTGTGTAAAATTACCCCTTCACAGCTCAGCATGATACTCAATTGTTCTGTGGGATTTTTATTCGGGTAGATGACGAGTAGTCTAAATAAAATAAAAGTCGTCCATTATAATTGGCAGTTTATATTTATTTACATAACAATAAACACACGTGGGATGAATCGTATTGTGACGGAACTTATATTTAAATGTTTCATATGATGGGGTAATGCGCTATAAAATGGCTTAACTAGATTATATTTTATGTGAAATACAGCTGACAGTTAGTGAATAAACCATTATCTATTGACCCTCTGCCTGGTTGTGTATTGTTTTCTGATTGGCGTAAGTAACATATTTCAAACAACTTTCTGGTTTCAGAGCGGTCAATCGATCGCGGGTACATACGGCCCAACACAGTCAGCTGTACATCACGTCCTCTGGAGTATGTGTACAAACACGCCCGTAATCCCCCTAACTATTGATCAAAGAATACTTTAGTAAACTCCAGCGCAGGTATCACAGCACTCCATACACAACTGTGCCCACTCCCACAAAGTGCTACAAATTCAAAAACTTGACATTTTCCAAGTGTAGTACAAATGCCCGATCACTTTAAGAAGACAAACAAGTACGACGAAGTAAGACTTTTATAAGTAGCAGTATTATATCAAAATAATTGAGAATTTTACGAAAACTTGAGTATTTGTTGTAGATCTTTTTATCAGTTCACTACAAATGCTTCTGAGCCTTACGTTGAACTTATGTTGACAGTATTATTTTTATCCAATATAAATAATGTCAAAACAATAACAAAACTATAAATTAATTGTTTGTCTTCCTAAATATTTTCTGAAGCCTCAACACAGTCCAACAACTCACCACGAAATTAAAACTAAACTGTACAGAATAAAAATGACATCTATGTGCAATACTCATGTTTATAATTATATTATATTAGTAATATATTTTTAGAACATTTTATATATAGAGCATTTAGGTGATAACTATATTAATATGACAAGATTGAAATATAAAAGGAACGTTCAACGTTTGGCAAATATAATATTATTCCAAGACGGAAGCGAAGTATCTATAGAACAATCGCGAGTGCGATGTACTATCACTATACATAATTTAATACATAGCAACCCCCCAGTAACGCCATCTATAACCATAGTAACCCATTATCACTTTTTAATTAAATTCGCCAACATACAAGGCGAGTTTGTGTTATGAATCGAGAAATAAAAACAATTTAAAGAAAAATTGACAAAAGAGCAATAATTTTGATTTCGGGAAAACAATCTGTAGTTTTTATTTAATTCAATGAGACATCAACCTTTTTTGGCTGGTTGATAATCCATGATGTTTGAATGTCTGTAAATGGTCTAATTGAAATTAAGGATTTGAATTTTATAAAGTCTGGCCGATGAAGCACCCTGATAAAATCAATGACTGACATTGTTGGAGACTATGATTGGAATCATTACTTTCGCGTGTCATCATCTGTCTAGCCTTTCCCAACCAGTCTAACAGGATGCAGCTGAGTACCACTGTTTGACATGGAGCGACTGCCTATCTGACCTCCACTCCTCAGTTACCGGGTAACGCGATACCCCTGTAAAGCTGATTGCCACTTTCTGTTTTCAGTCTACTCGTAACGACAGTCAAAGATATACAAACGACAACCGGGATCAACGGCTTAACGTTCTTTCCGAGGCACGAAGGAGTCTCGGTATGACATAGAAGGCCACCTATCTACAGACCGACCGCGGCAAGCGTCGCTTAACCATTGATTGGTCGATATGTGCCGCTGTTACATAGCCACGAGCTCCATTTCTTACGCGTGTATTAAATAAAAATAAATAGCATGTGGTAATCCAAAAAAGCAAGACCAAAATACTTGTCATTATTTTTAAATTTGTAGTCAAATCATGTAGGTACTTCCTATACACATAAAATACAGTTTCGGAAAACGTTCAATGTTTACCCAAAAGTCGTATCTGCAAAACTAGCACAGTATATTATAGCACCACGTCTAAAAACATTATAGATTTAAAATTTGCCTAAAATGTTGTCTACAAAGCCAAAGTCAAAGAATACAAATAGGCCATAGAACATAAGAGTGACAGCCGCATCAATAACTTTTCAAAACTAAGTTGTCGCAAACAAAACTATTGTATGTAACAATAAGTCCGAATGTGCCACAAATGTAACGATATTGAAATTGTTTAGGATCAGGTTCGAGCGTGGCGAGATATTGTAAAAACCCAGGAAGCCATCTAGGATGATCAAGAAAAGAATTGTTGGCGCCGTCACCGTCGACTGTAAACAGTTGGACAATTATTAGCATTAAGCCAACTTTAAATATCATAGTAGCTTCTCTAAAAACCTATTATTTAACTTCTATTTCGAAATCTTTGTCAATTAATGAAATTATCAATAGGTATACAATGGTTGTTTTTTTAAGATTTGAGGGTTTATTTTTTTTGTTTCCGCCACGGCATATAGACTCATTGCCGTGACCTGTACGCCAACAATTTGTTAAACTGGGTTTTTGTCATGTAGTTAAAGACATCGTTTGTGTACAGAGCCTGCTATAGCTTGACACGAATTGACGAATTTGGCGTCTAAAAGGTTGTAAACGTCATATAGGAGCCTGTTTAGCGTCGTCGTCGGCGGCTAGTAGTGGGCGGCTGGGCGCGCTATCGCTGCGCGGCCTGCTTCAGCGCGATGAGCTCGTCGAGCTGCGCCTTGTACAGCTGCGTCACGTCCTGCAGGTCCAGCCGCAGCTCCGCCATCTGCTCCTCCTTCTCGCCGTACATCTGCAGCAGCGCGTCGTACTGCTCCTGCACCGTCTGCAACACAGCGGCCGATTACTTGTGGGTTGGCCATTGCCTTTGCCCTTTTTATTGTCTCACTGCTGGGGACAGGCCTCTTTTCATACAGAGAAAGAATGAGCAGGGTCGCTCAAGGCGAATTGGCTATTTCAGTCAGTATTTCAGACTTTTAAGTTGATTATTTCCTCGAGCTTAAGTCAGGCGGTGCGGCAGTGGGGCTGGGGACTACCTGCATGTCGTCGAGCTGTGCCTGCAGGCGCGCGAGGTGCCGCGCCAGGCCGGCGCGCTCGGCCAGCAGGCTGTCGCGCTGTGCGGCGAGCTGGCGCAGCTCGCCGGCGCGGCGGGTGAGCTGTGCGAGTGCGTCCTCTACGCCGAGGGCGCAGGCGCCGGGCGGGGTGGCGCAGCCCTCGCCTGCCTCCTGCAATATAATATGCACATGACTACAGCTGTTCGCCTCGCTTGCAATTAAATATTAGTTGTTTTTCCACTCCCTCTATGCGCCCTGAAGGTTCAATGATGGTGAAACAATAGGCGACATATATATGCGTAAATATCTCGATACATTGTAATACAGATTTTCACAAAGCTTTTGATAACGATGACCATACGACGGGATCAAACGAAATACTATTCAGTGGTTTATCTCTTACATAACTAACAGATGCAATAGGCAGTGGTCGATAGTTTCAAATCTGACTGTATTCAGTTCACATGTATGGAGTTTCTCAAGGCTCAATTTTTGTCCTTTACTACTTATTGTCTATTTCTTTTTTATGCTACTATAACTTTATAAAAAATAACGAATGTGATTAGATTAAACGTTAGTATGTTTGGCATATAAACTAAAAGCCCGTGACGTGTACGTACGGAGTGCCACAGCGAGGCGGAGAGCGAGTCGGACGCCACGGAGTGCGGCGGGGACACGTCGCCGCGGCTCGATACCTGCTCCTGGGCACAACAACAAGCAACGCTTCATGTAGCTTCACGACTAATATTTCAATTACTTTCTCAAGGGTGTACATATGCTTTATCCTTTTAAAACAATAATTAACGTAGAAAAAAAAACAGCGAAATATTGGAAATAAACATTTTGCATGTACAAATCCACAATATTACCTGTAGTATAGCATTTCTCTTCTTCTCAGTGTCGAGTGCGTCCTTCTCCGCAGTCAGCTGTTGCTCGAGCTCCGTCAGGCGCAGCTGCAGCTCAGACAAGCGAGCCTCGTAGTCTGCACGGAGCGTCTCCAGATCTTGATTTTTACTGTTTATCGCAAATCACATTCTGTTTTATAATAATGCCGCCTAAGGGAACAAGACGTGCTCGCTACTAGTTAATTAAAAAATAACATTCAAACCATACAGCATACTGCAATATAACTCATCATGAAGACAAAATAATTTATACTTGTCTTAAAGAAACAGTACAATACACTGCAATATGGCAATAAAGAACAATTCGACGATGAAAGTAGTGCCTAGCTCTTAAAGCAAAGTAAATCGCATATGTTTATAGGTGGAAAGTAAGGACCTAGTATTGAACCCTGTGGCACACCTAACTCTACATTCAGCACTGGAGATTTTGCACCATAGATATTTAACCATTGCAATATATGACGTAAATATCGAGTCTGTAACGTGAAGTGCTCTATTTTGGATAACGTAATAGCATAGTTTACATAAAAACTTGTCATGATTAACGCAATCAAAGGCTTTAGAGAGATCATATAATGCTCCAATTACTCGGTACGTTTTAAATTATGTTTCTGTAGAGCGACACCCAAGTATTTCAAAATGAGCTTTATTAAAAAGTTTTCTATAAATGAGGCAATTCACTGAAATATGTATTTATAAAAAACTAGTAATTATCATCATATTCAGCATCACTTTCCGAATGTTTAACTAAAGGCAGTTTAAATGGATGGACTCGACAAAACTCGGGGCTGCACTGACATGGTGAGTTCCTCTTCCAAGTGCTGTATAGTGAGCAGATGCCGCTGGTCCTGCTCCGCCAGGCGCTGCAGCTCCCGCTGCGCGGCCTGCAGCAGCCCCTCCTCCCGCGCCAGCCGCGCCGCCAGCGCCGCGCACTCCTCGCGCGACAGCTGCTCGCGCTCCCGCGCCGCCGCGTGCGAGCGCTCCGCCTCCGCTGGGGGTATTACATTTTTATTTGCGTTCATTAATTTCTATGAAATCTGATAGTAGTACAGCACAGACTGTAATCAGTGGGTATTGTTTCGCCGGGCGCTGTACGCTTGTGCGCTCACCCAGCTGCGCGGCCCGCTGGCGCAGCACGTGCGCGTGCGCCTGCTCGCGGTCCAGCGCGGCGCGCTGCAGCTGCGCGAGCTGCGCCAGCACGGCGGCGGCGCCGGTGTCGCCGGCCGCGCCCGCGCTGTCGCTGCTCTCCAGCGCCGAGCAGGCCTCGCGCGCCTCGTGCAGTTCACGACGCAGAGCTTCTTCGCGGGCCACCCATTTTTTCTCCTCTGCAAACATAATGAAAGTGCTCCAAGCTTAAGAAACCTAGTCGTTTAAGTAGGCGAACCACTAACAGTGGAATTCGGCGGTACTGACCGTTGACCATCTCGGCCCGGAGCTGCTGCAGGTCGGCGCGGGCTCGCTGCAGCTCGTGGCTGGCGCGGCGCTGCAGGTGCTGCGCCTGCTCGTGCGCGGCGGCGCGGCGCGCCAGGTCGGCGCCGGCGCGCTGCAGCTCGCCCAGCTCGCGCCGCGCGCCCTCCAGCGACGCGCGGCTGCCTTCCAGCTTGTGTGTCGTGTCGTCTAATAGGCTTTTTGTCTGTTAATGTTAACATTTACTTTACTGTATATATAGTATATCTGATAAAGATCTTCGGATATAGGCAATGAAACTCTTCAATTACTAACAGCAAAATATATGATAAAAACAATTCCATAACATCACACCTCTAAGCTTTAAAGGAATAAGCAGAGGTATAGTACACACTTATTTACGGTGATGACCACTATTCATTAGGATATTGTAATTTCAATCAATCTTAATTACAAACCAACCCTCTGAAAAGCAAGAAATAAAAAACTTTTACAAAAGAAGAACAGACTACTTTCAAAATACTCAATTATATTTTTATTAAATTTACCCATTTTAATATAACAAAATACCAAAAGTTTTGTCTCTTTTGTGAAAAATTTACCCTTCATTTGGGGTTGCCCCTAGACTGATAGAAGGGCCCCGCGCCAAAAGTTGATACGGGGCCCCTGAGAAGCTAGCTACGCCACTGCTCCTAGGCATGGAGTTGACATCCAGTCTCAACTTCAGCGCCACTGTTGAGTACAACGCCCAAACTGCGGCCAAAAAGCTGGGCATCCTAGGTACAGAGAAACGATACTTCACGTCTGAACAGCTTTTATCCCTTTACAAAGAGCAAGTCCGATCCTGCATGGAGTATTGCAGCCACCTTTGGGAAGGCTCAGCTAAATACCAACTAGCCGCGCTTGACTCGGTGGAACGCAGAGCTAAGAAGCTCATTAGCGAAGTAAAAGTGGTGCATGCCAAGCTTCACAGCTCGGCTCATCGCCGCAAGGTTGCCTTCTTGTCGGCATCACTGCGAGTTACCATCCTTACCTTGTTTTACATGCATAAAAATAAACAAACTCGCTTTCGCATTTATAATCGGTATTGGTATTAGGATTTTATTATTCATACGTATATTGAGAATAACCCTTAAATTAATGATATTAAACAGAGATTATCATGTAAGTATGTAAGAAATTGTAAGATAACCTATGTAGATAAATTAAGGAAAAATCAAATCAATATTATGATTAATATATTACAAATTTAACTCGGGGGAAACGATGATGATAACCTTTCCACCCAAGCTTGCCCACAAAAATCTGTACATATATACAAATAAATAAAATTAAAGTGTCCGTAAATTCACAAGGATATTTACAACAAGAATATATATATTGTTAATCGTGTGTCTGTCCATTGGCCTCTCTGTCTGTTTCGGGGTACCTAAACTTTGAAACGGTTTTGATGGGACGTTCATTGGCAGATAGCTGATGTCAGGAGCAATTTGGGTTACTTTTACTTTTAAAAACAGGAAAATTTCATTTCCGTTGCGCGGAACCCTGAAAACCCCTTAAAATTACAGGCACAACGCGAGTGACGCCGCGAGGAGCAGCTAGTATCTTTAAATAAACAAACTAAACACCTTACAGCTATAGCTATGACATCCAGGTTTTCCCAGGGCGCGGTATCTTACACAAAACCCGGTTGAATGCAATAATCCTCGTCTCTTAAACTTGGGAACCACTTACTGGCGAAATGTAGATGTAAGTACATATATAAAAATAACACAGAAACTGTTCGTCATCAGGCCGTGTCAGTCTGCGGCTGGACGTAGGCCTCTCCCGTAGCACGCCACTGAGCTCGATGTTCAAGTCTCCTCCATTCTTTCTCATTCTTGGTCTTACTATTTCCGATATCACAAGCGTGATTTTATGTTATGTGCAGCTTAAGCGAGGCTAACCATAGGCAGCAGCTGCGTTGTATGTTAGTGGCATGGAGCAATTGGTTGATACCAATAACAAATAATTTCAAGACACGATGTACCTAAACATGCACTTGATTTCATCCCTAAAAACCTGTTTTTTTAATGTACTTTAAAATTGGATTTTTAGTGGCTTCGAAATCATTAGATAGTTGGTGAATTGAGTTGAAAATAACTGACGTCATAGTTTGCTATTGATATACAAAATCTATGGGAGAATTTTGACAGCTCCTGTAAAAATTATTGACCCATGAGCCCACCACCCAATGACATTATCATAAGTGAATCATTATTAGGTACAATATCGCACACGATTGATACGTCATAGCTATCAGATAACTTTGCCAAGTTCACCAGCGGAAAGTAAAGGACGTTAACATTAAATAGAGACATAAATTGAAAAAAGTAGTCTTTATTATAAAAATGAGTAAACTCAGGTGTTAGTAGTTGTAGTTCTAGGTGAAGATAAGCGGGGCAGGCATGATGATAGTGTGACTATTGATAGGTCATCCTATAATATTTTTTTATGATAGTAGTGTTTAAACTTGTGATGGAGTGCACGCATCGCGGACCGTCAGTACGTTAGTGATCACCCACTTCCAGATTAGTAGTTGAATGTGAAGCAGTTTCAGCACAAAGACACACACAATGATTCTAAAACGCGCGTGGGTTTTTTTAATTATATTATGCTGTTTCGCATCAGTCAAGGCTTGGACTTTTAAGTCAACAATAGAGGCGTACACACTCTTCAAAAACAGTCCTGGTATCTGTTTGGGAAATTGTATTCAGGATAAGTGCACCTACGATTGGCATGCTCATGAAACTCAATGCAGACAGTCATCAATTCCTACAAAGAAATATAGAACGCTGGACAACGAACTGTGCACCAGTAACTGTGGAAATTATGACGACGAAAGCTATCAATGGTGTGCCATCGGAACTAATTATTGGGGATATTGCAGTCGACTGATAGCATTAAAAGGCACCGTGAGCTATAGAACCAACAATGAATACGTTTCGTGTTCCGACCAATGTTTAACTCGTGGATATAGTTACTTTTGGTGCAATACCGTTGTTGGGTGGCAGAAATGTGATCCAGAAAAAAAGATACTTGTGTTCGACTATAGAACTAAAGATTATAAGGAGTGTAAGACCCCGTGTGAGATATATAAAACTGATGATTTGCCACATTGTTACGATGCCAGCGGAACCTGGGCACGATGCTATTTAAATCCCGCATATGAAAATACCATAGATGATATCAATCAAAATTTAAGGAGTCACTGTAAACCCGGTGGATTTTTTGAAGAAGGCTACCGATTGTGTCGCCGCCAGACATCCAAGCGCGCCATTAATGAGTTAGACTTTACGTGCACGCTAGACGTCGATGACGTAGCCAGAAGACACGCAGAAAATAATCCTACTGTGGAAGTGCGCTCTTGGACCAGCCTAATTCCCATTACTACAGATAGCAATCCGATAACCTCGTACACAGTGTTTCCGACTACTAGAGATTTTGGAGAAGATCAGATAAATTTACCGTTAGTGGTACGTGCGGTGATCACAAGCCACACATTGCTTCCTGTTGGTGCCCCACGTCAAGCATTTACATCGGAGGTGACACGTTATTACAGAGCCATGGATATAATTACGGGCCGTGATAACAATGACGAGAGAGGACACATAGTCGCATCTCGACTTGGCGGACCGATGGAGGCTTACAACATTTTTCCACAGTCTTGGAGGCACAACAGAGGCAGGGGATCGAAGTGGTTTCGAATGGAGGCGAGTTTGGATACATTTTTAAGAGGTCACGATAATCGACACGCCGAATACACGGCGATTTTGAGTTATTCCACCGACTTAAACAACAATTTGGAACATAGACCTACCGCTATAGCACTGAGGATACGTCTGTACATCGCTGGAGCTTTGTCAGATATAGATGGAAACCCGCTAGCCTCTTACCGTGATAACCCCTATGAGAACATGTATTTTTCCAACGATCCAGACGAACCCTGTGATTAACTTTACTTTCTTTTACTACCACTGCTGCCCAATTATGGAGGAACCGGGACACTACTTGTTATAACGACGGACGGTGTCGTACTGTACCATAATAATATCAATCAAATCGTATAGAATGTTTCAAAATATTATTTGTAAATTCTGAACTTTCCTACTTTCAGTAATTTAGACAAATACCCAAGCCAAAGGTGTACATGTGTTTTATAGGGATACTAGCTTCTGACCGCGACTTCGTCTGCATGGAATAGTGCTCCGGTTCTATTGGTTTTAGCGTGATGATATATAGCCTATAGCCTTCCTCAATAAATGGGCTATCTAAGACTGAAAGAATTTTTCAAATCGTACCAGTAGTTCCTGAGATTATCGCGTTAAAACAAACAAACTCTTAAGCTTTATTATATTAAGTATAGATTAAACTCGGAAAACAGTGGACTCAATTATGAAAAGCTTTATAGCAAGTGGTTTTGTTTATCCAATGGTTTATTAAATTAGTTATTATTGCAATAATTACATTTTACGAGCACAGAGGACTGAATCCCTTTGTGATTGATGAAGTTTAGCAATTAAATGTATTATATGAAAGAATACCAAGTTAAATACATTTTAGAACTTGAAACTGTATAAGTAATAAATTGTAATATTTTTGTTATTTTTGGTCTCGTCATACTAACTAATATTATAAACGCGAAAGTGAATTTGTGTATGTGTCGATGAAATACGATTGAACCCTGTTATAGGCTACTTCATCGTTACATAGTTCCCTCGGGACGCGGGTGAAACCGCGGGAACCAGCTAGTAAAAAAATATTTGTCAGAAAACACGAACAAATTTTATATAAGTCTAGTGAAAATACTAAAAGGGATCGAACAAAGTTAGAAAATTTATTTTGTAGAAAGGCCGTGACCCAAAGGCTGGCCTTTACTTTGGCCAAAGCATTGCCATCCAACGTGGCAATGCTGCCAGCCTCTTAGGTACACTTCTAGTCGACGGCGAAGAATTTTTTGACGCCATATTTTAGTTAGATTTTCATTATACATATTGGAATATTTATGGTTTCTTTTTTATTTTTTCCTACTGTAAATAATATAATATGTACTTTTGAATAAATAAATACATATATTATCCAGATAAAAACTTAAATATATATACTTCAATGACTTTGTAGAAGCGGTTCAATATAAGTACATTGATTACATATTACATTATAGTGATTTACACAATTTGCCAAAAATAATATAAGAACAATCAACGCGATCATGCAGGAAGTTCATACAGAAAGGTTTGCTTGTAACATAAATATACTAACCTAAACCCATGGTCTATAGTTACAGCCATCTATTCAACTGTTTTGCACCTCGTCTGACCTCATTTGAACTTATTTTTTTATTTATTATTAAGAATATATTATATAATAATATATTAATAAGAATATGTGGGCTTCGTAGCTAAGTAACAGCCATGCGGATCGATAGATTAGCGAGGGCTAGCAGCGGCAGCCGCGGTCATTCTATAGATGGGTCACCGTTTTCTTAACATAGCGAGACCCCTCTGTGCCTCGGAGAGCACTTATAGCTGTCAGTTCTGCGCCTGATCTCTCCCCGGTCGTGTCGGATTGCCGACCCATCGGACTATGAGAGTGAAGGAATATAGAGTGCATCTGTGTCAGCACAAACGCTTGTGCACTTTAATATCTCCTGCGTACCTGGTTAATCTTCATTAAGGTCGCCGTGACCGAAAGAAATCGGTCTGGAGATTACTATTATTAATAAGAACGCACCTAGTGTTGTGGTAGCTAGCAAAATCAATTGCTAGCGTCGACTAAGAATTGTTTTAAAGAGCAATCTTCCAGGCAGAAGTAACCAAATACATACATAAAACTCATTGCTTTTGATTCTTAATGTAAAAATGTATCAAAAAACAAAACAATTCCATTTGTTTGGTTTGCCTCAGTGTCGCATTACACATAAGAACTGATAAGAGCTCTCGCGTGCGATAAGCAAAACATAAAATTAACGCATCTAACCACAATGGACATTTTACAACCTTTTACAGATTACCTGCTTATACGCGACATAATTATGTTTTTTTACACAAAAACAATGGAATACTTACATCATTTACTTGAAGTGTATAGATAGATAGACATCACGAAATCTCGAAAAGCTAATTCGGCCTATAGACGTATTGATAGGATAAGTAACTGGTAACATTTGCAATTCACCACATACTAATAATTAGTGATATTTATTTCCACATTACTATAGAAAATGCAATTTTATTTATAGGTCATACCATAGTTAGCTTATCTAGTGAAATGTTGCAGACTTCACTATTAACATGTTGGTTCAATACCGTAACCCTCAAAATGTTTTATATTTTGTAGGTACAAATAAAAACACAACTTATAAAGAAATGATTAATTGGCCTTTCCTTGGAAAAAGTTTGTTACAACTTGCTGTACATACCTCCATAAGTTCAGTCTCAAGTTTCTTATTGGTGGTTGTGAGTCTGTACACCGCTTCAATTTGGCTCACTTCCAACTCCTCCTTAGCGGCTATTGACCGCTTGAGCCTGTCCAACTCTGTGGTTTGCTCGGCTATTTTATCTCTGAAAGTGTAATATGCCAAAAACTTTTAGCCAAATTCTAATACAGAGATATTTTGTATTAGGCAAATACCACTTACTTAAAATTCTAAATACCTACACCTGTGCACAAATTTTTGTATTCATTGTTATTGCATCTTGTTTGTTCTCACCTCAAGCCCTTGATGACCTGTTCATTGTCCTTATCCTTGGCCCTCAACTTCTTGATGATGTTCGAGTGCTGCAGCTGCTGGCGCGCCAACTTCTCGCCTTCCTCCTGAAGCTGGGCGATCACCTCATCCTTCTCTTTGAGAGTGTTCTCCAGCTCTGAGGAGTTCTTGCGAGAGGTAGACTCCGATTTGAATGTGTCCAGTTGCTTTCTTAGCTGATCCTGTGGAATAAGTATGTACTAATAAAAATAATATCATATAATCATTGTGCTTTTATTACAGCTTTTTATCCAAATAGAGATTAAAAAGATTGGTTTTTGTGAAATCTTTACAACATAATAATAAAAATAGAGCACTACAGCTTATCAAACTAATCCTCATTGTTAATCAATTATAGTCAATGAATGGACTTTCAAGGAAAATTCTCACTATGATCACAGTTAGTAATTAATACAGTTAAATAAGAAATAATAAAACAATTCAAACCTTTTCTCTGATTGCCTGCTGGAACTTTTTCTCCAGAGCTGACATCCTCTGGGTGTAATCTTCCGTAATGGTATTAATATCACCACCCTCATGCTTGGATATCAGTGATTCCACCTGGCTCTTTAAGTCTGCGTTATTCTCCGCCAGATCTGCATTGTTTCTGCTCATCTCTAATAGTCTGTTCTCTCTTGCTTCTAGAAGCTCTGCCATTTCGCATAGCCTCCGCATCAGCCTCTCATTCTCTGAACCCTGGCTCTCATCACTTGTGTTACTCTGAACTGATGCTTCTGACAATTCCCTGTTATGCCCTCTTATTTTTGTTGCTAAAGACTTTCCTAGTACCAAGTCTACTAAGTTTGGTGATGTAGTACCATCAAACTTTGACTGCTTAAAAGTATACTTAGCAGGACTGTTCCTGAACCCATGACCATCCCCATTGGGACTTGGGATTATTTCTATATCTGAGGAGGTAGCAGTTTCCAACTCATCCCCAGAGGTGTGACCCGAGGTCCGGTCAGACCCTATCTTAACTAAGTCACTTTTGCTATCAGAACTTATTGGAGATGTCCTTTCTTTAACACTACCATCTTTTTGAGAAGAGCTACTGCTGGATTCATTGCACTGTTGTTTCTCAACATTGACAAAAGCAGAACTTTCTGACCTCAGCATGTCATTAGACACATTGACATTGTAAAATGATGAAGAGTCACTCAACTTATCAATAAGAATATCTTCTTGATCTTTCTTCTGTTCATCTGCGGGTACATCTAAGTTAATACTGTCATTGTCAGCATTCAGAGTCCTGTCTGACCAAGAGCCGTCATTCGAAGAGTTCTCGCTAACTTGCATCCTCTGTGGCAGGATGGCCTGCTCCAAGTGTATGAATTCTTTTTCAATTACTTTTCTGTTTGCATCTGCTTTGACCAGCTTGGGAAAGGGGCTCACAGACTTGTCATCAGTATCCAGGACAGTAGGTGCTGTACATTCCGATATGGAGTTGTATGACATAGTATCTTCATCATCATCAGCCACTAAGCTGACACTGTCCGCTGTTTCTGCTTTTTCAGTCTTATCACCTACCGGAGTAGACTTCTTGTCACTCGTGTCTCCAGGGGACAGGCAGAGGGAGGATGAGCTACTGTTTTTATCACTAGAATAACTATCAAAACCAAGGCACTCAATAGAGCTAGGGCTAACCAGACTATCCGGTAATATTTCTACAGACTCTGAATTATGTTTCTGGCCAGTACTACTACTCTGTGATATGGAATGAACAGAGGCTTCAGAGTCAGGTGTAGTCTTCAAGCTCTGAGATAGCACTTCCACTGAATCAGAACTATTCCTACTTGACACAAGTGACAACCTGTGTGACTTAGCTGAATCACGTCTATCGTTCCCTTTAGGAAGTTCATCTTTCAAAGATTTTGTGATTCTGTGATCTAGTGCCTCACTGTCTGACATGATCAACTGACTCTTAGAAAACAGGTCATCATGGCTACCATATTTAGTATCAGAAATAACATTCATAGACTTAGCTTTTGGTGGCCTCACGATTGTAGGGTCGTCTTCTTTAGGTTGTTCAAAGAACGAGCCCGCAAATGAACCCCAAATGCTTTGAGACGTGGACTTGGATGGGCTCTCGGTGACGACGGGCTGCTCTTTGATTGGATCACTCTGTTCGCTCTCCGCACTGACAGTCAGACCCCAGGAGGAGAAGAAGTCTGAGTTGTCTTTTGGTGAAGTGTTGCTGTGACCTGGCGACGACTTGGCGCTGGTTTGCGGCGTGGCCTCCTCCTCCGGCTCCTCTCCGCTCTCATCCTGTATATCTAACGCCTTGTCAATAGTTTTCTGCGCTTCTTTCAGCGCGTTCTTAGCGAGGCTCGTCAGGCCTGACGTGTCGAACCAATTCATTTTGTCGGCGCATTAGACACAACACAGCACAAACTACAGCTCAATCAAAACACTGAGTAATGTATCACTTCTTTAGTAGCCTGAATAACGTGATTGTTATGAGATTAACCATGGAAATACACTTCAACTAATCACAACAAACCAGATGACGTTTCCATTTTGTTTATGTATTTTTCGAAGGAATTTTGCAATTGTCAAAGTATTTCGCTTTATTTCTACAGTAACAAGTATGGTAGGACTTTTATATTTTAACTCCTATGAAATTATACGATAATTTTCGGATAGAACAAGTGCCACGAAAAGTATGTGAACGACTGATTTGACGTTTGATAATCACAAAAAAGAACATCGCTTGACTTTGGTGGTGATGTAGATACAGATCCGATTTTTCGACCGTGTTACCACAGCTCCAGTGGCGCAATTGGTTAGCGCACGGTACTTATAAGACAGTAAGCGTGTGAGTAATGCCGGGGTTGTGAGTTCGAGCCTCACCTGGAGCAATATCTTTTTGGACGTTTTTATTGAATGTTCATCATTGATAAAACGTAATAGATTTCGATAATCACAAAAATAGTATTTTAAATTGTATTGGTAGTAAATACAAAAGAATGTCCATTGTTGACCTATATTAGGCAAAAAATATTGGATCTTTATTAAGATATTAAAATAATATATTACAGCATTTTAGTAAGGTTTTTTCGCAAAAAAAATATCTAAATAATAGGCACAAGCCTGTTTCATCTATCTTCATGTGATACCCTGGCTGGAAACTAATGAAATAAAACTAAAAATATATTCAATATAATTTATTGATTATCTTAAAATAATTATATACACAATATAATAAAACTATTGGGCTTTCAACAATGTACAATCAGATATTCCAATTACTACATTCATAATAATAATATGGTAAAAATGAATGAAAACAATTTATTTTATTGAATAAATAATAAATTACAAACTATGATACTTAGAAATCAGAGTGAGGACTCAGCAAAGGAGCCTTCCCTTTGCCGTTGCTGTGCTTTTCAATATTAGGGATTTAATTATAGAATACAAGTCAAATTTCGGCGACACACAAGCGTAAACTGAGCTGCATTTAAAAAAGCATATTATCATTACGATTAACGAAGGTGAATGGATTTAACAGCGCGTTTAAAACGTTTTCTGAATTTATCGTGCATGTGCGTGAAGTGATTGAACGTGAGTTATTCCATGCAAGTGTGCTTCGGTATATTGGGCAGGCGATAGCACATATCTTGCATCTAGTTCTTCTTGCCTGTTACGCGCGTCACGGTATTGATGTAAAAAAAAAACGTTAGGGACTATCAACTTTCTGAAGTCCATAAATACCATGAACGCATTCATCACAAAACATAATTTGATTCATGTTTAAGTACTGTCTCAATATATATCAATTCATTTGTATTGTTTCCAGTCATAATCATTGTGTTTTAAGCTTACAATCCCTGGCAGCTTATACATATAAAATAAACGATACAAAGAGAGTTTAAAACTGCTTAAAGTAAACATCATTTCTCATATGTATTTTGGAACATAGAGTAACATGTAAATGGAGTGATAATCCGTGTGAGCCGAAGGGATTTATAGTCGCGCTGAGTTGACTGCGTAGGTTTTTTTGTGAATCAAGATTGGACCTTAAATAGTCTTGTCTGATACATATTGATATTTAACAATGTTATTATGATCGAAATTACAAAAATGTGACTGCCCATAAATATTATTTTAAATTCGAAATAACAATCTGATACATTATATTTTATATAAGCTGCGTAGCTTATTGGTTTGGACAGAAATACTGAGTACTACAAATAAATACACAAAAGGAACTCCCAATAAACACGTAATATGAAAAATACATCACGGAATCATTTAAACTATGATACCTACTAATAAAGGCCTGTACATGGCTTTATGGTCGATACTAGATGTTAAGAATCAGTAACATACAACATTATTATTTTTTAATTCGCAATTATATGCAAGTACATAACTTACAATGTCCTTATGTGCAAAGGTATAGACTTTTAACAGTTGTTTATGTACAGAACAGCTGCAAAAATTATATACGTAGGTAAATAAATATTGTATGTACCGCTCAATTGTAACTATTATTTTCTCCAAGTGTACCTATAAGCCCGTTTAATATATTTTACACAACCCCGGTGTTCCCCGTGGTGGGGGGAGCCGGCTGCGTGAACATGAAGGTGGTCGCGTTCTGGAACAGCTGCTTCTTCACGAACTCCGTGGTGGCAGACTTGAGGTTCTCCTTGGCACCGAACTTGCACTTGATGTAGCCGTACAGGTTGGCGCCCGTCAGGGTTAGTGCGATGAGGACTAGAAGCTGGAAACAAGATAGTTATGTTGTATTCATGTCACCTGAGGTGCTACACAGAGCAGCTGGACATTATAGTTCTTGGTATTATTTTAAGGAATCTAAGACAATTTGAAGATGGGGCAATTTGGCACTCGTTAGGTGAGGCCTATGTCTAGTAGTGTACTAGTGTTAGATAGGCTGATGATGATGATGAATCCAATGTCAATCTTGTCGTAACAATAGATCACATCGCATTGGATATTTTGTGAAAAAGAATTAAAAGAGTGAGTATCCGAAGAATTTTCAAGTGACGCTAATGCTAGCGGCTCTGCGCGTCAGTACAATACACGGTCAAAATTAATTTAAGAGTAAGAAAAGCGTCATATCTTGCATAAAGTGATGTTCAACATTACATAAGTCTGATATTGTTTAAAATATTTTCCATCGTAAACATTTGACTGGTGATTAATATAACAATACATTACCTAGCCCCTACTCATTCAATTAGACATGGTGAGTGGGTTTATGTAAACTGATAGCATTCCTTAATCACTCCTGTAGATCTTGTCCTGTTGATTTGTTAAAAGGTTTACACTGTCTTACATTCCTTATCTGATTATAACATTGAAATGCTGTTGTTATCATCAAAAATACGGTCTCAAACCATCGATTAGTGAGAAATACTATGAAGTACACTGAAAAATCACGAAAAGTAATTTAGAACTTAGTAAATATTTGTTCGACTATATGAGACTGCTAAGACGTTGGTAATAAGCATTATGATTATTAGTCTAAAATACAACATACCATCCATTTGAATTTGAGTCCAAACAGACAGAAGATGAAGAATGTTGACCAGATGAGCGGGCACATGATCAGACCCATCCAGAACAAGCGGCTCTCATTTTGATTCACTCGATTCTGCAAAGTGGAGAATATTATTTTAGAAGTTGGTCTTTTAAGGGACTTTTCGTAGTACATTTTAGTTGATTATGATTATCATTACTCTTTAGGTTGTAAGTGTAAAAATTTAAACACTCACATTTACCTGTTTTGTCTCAAACACCCAATGTGACTTGCCGTCATCGTCTACATAGTTCCACCATCGCAACCCAACCAGCAGCCGACCTGAAAACAATAGCATCATTTGTTTGGTAATTGATCAAATTTAAAGTATCCATGAGAATCTGCACGACCAGTACTTCGAAAGGCATACGCCTTTTAGACATAAGTCTGCTGCAAATTATCATTAAAAAAAGTGTAAAAAGTAGATGTATTTTCCTAACAAGTCATATAGAAAGCTTTTAACTTAAAGAGATTTTCAAACATTACAGAATATATGAAAAAAATTGTTTCTGTTCAAGTATTATGCATAATTATTCCTCCATTCCTAACTTATCCATGTACTAAGTTTAAATAACAGCAGCAAATCCATTTTGAGCCAGGGACTCAGCAGTACAACATCCTGTTCAATATCAGAAAGTTGTTCTTTTAACATTTTTAGTAGATTTATATTTCTGTGTGTCTAATATAAAAGCCTTGAACAATAACTCAGGGCTGGTGAGATATGTTTTTTTTATTACAAAGATTACCCAATACATACCACTAATATTCTTGACAGTCCAGAAGTCTGCAGACAACAGCAGGATGACAAGAACAAAGCTTGCAATAAAGGAGTCAGAAAACCACCCACACAGCATGTACACCACGATAGCTGAGCACCGGAACACCAGGTGGAAGAACACTATGTACGGGTGCCTGGAATTGTTTCATTTAATGCTTGTAGATGTTCTACCATTTTCAACACACTGTACAATAAAAATAAGATTCCTGATGGAATTGAAAATAAATGGCTTAGGATCTCTTATATGGGGAGTACCTATTTATTTAAGACATCACTTAAGTATTTATAATCCCTTGTGTTTTTACAATTACCTAGTCTGTGTGAGAAGAGGCCTTTGCCTAGCAGTGGGGCAATAAATATGCTGTGGATGTATTTATACTATTTTTATAAACTAGACTGTGGTTTTCTTTACACCAAACTTTAATATTGTGCATAAATAAGTAATGTATGCTGTTCGCAAGTAGCAGCAACAGCTGGTACGGTAGGATGTCACTTACACAAACTGTTTGTTAGCATTATCCTCCTCTCCGAAGGCGATGGTGTCGTCGTCGAGCAGCGGCACCTGCGGCACACCTGGCTGTAAGTAGCGCGGTTACAACACTACATCAGCTCAAGCCGTGCAAAGCAAATCGATCAACACTATCCATTCATCACTATAGAGCTCCGAAATAACTTCATTCTACATAATTACACGCAAATCAAAACAGCTACATAGTAAATTAATATCATTAACGGGCTACGACTTATTTTAGGTGTTGATGAGAATGGTCAGTACTTAAATAAAATTGGGAATGTTATGAAAATTACAATCGCAGCTTTCAAACATGTTATCAAAATTTATATTTGGAATAGGAATTTGTAACACTTACGGTCGCCGAATTCATTCCTGGATTATTCATCTTCGTTACTACACTTTGCGCTATGTAAGTATGATATATTTTGTTTTAAACTAAGTTTGCACTTCTATTAATTCGTCATCGATTACAAATATTTGACAACAAGCAAGCTACTTGTAATTAAAAACTTGACGTGTTATGAAAGAGTGAGATGGCTAGATAATATTTCAAATAGACAGAAAAAGAAAACTGTAAGAAACATGCTCTATGACTGTACGAGATATGCCAAGTAATGGAACGTGTTTAAAAAAAAATTGACACTGACAAATTAACCAAAATGTGGACGAGAGGCTGGAATGACATATCGGATTAGGGTTCCCAGTTTAGAATTTAGTTTCAATACTTCTGTGGTGGTTCCTTAGAACAGCAAAACTTTTGACAAAAAATAAAACTTTTTCCAAAGCACCGAACAGAAAAATATTTAGTTTCTCTTGAAACGCTTGTGGACCATTGTTTTACGAGCCGGTGTCTTGCACTTACCTAATGGTCACTGTTATGTGTATTTTTGCCACCGAATTGCGATTGACATATTGGCCTACAAGCATTTCAGCAAAAACTTAATTTATTTTTGCTTTTGTAAGTGATTTAAAAGTCGTTTGTTAACGCACTGTTCCATATTTTGATGTAAGCGTAAATATACTACAAATCAACATAGAAAGGCAATTCAATTTCTCTCTTAGTTTATTGTTGTTATTTATTTTAGGGCTCTCTGTTAACATCAGCCAGAGGATACCACTTTCCAGTCTACCAGTGGGTTTCGGTTTCGCTATCTTTTGACCTACCAGGCTAGTGATCTAACTTTATTTGTCCATAGAACTTTGATAATAACTTAGAATTTCTTTATTTTGCCATTATGTATCATTTGAAGAGGATAAAGATCGCTAGATCTGATTGTCTAGTGAGAGTGCCGGATTTTGCCGAAGGATCAAAAGTGCCCCAGATGCGGCTATGGGCCTCAGCTTGCGTGTTCTCATAAGTTAAACGCAACAGTAGTCATAATTATTTTTATATTTAGGTCAGGTGCAAGTACCATATGATGGTATTCGCTAAGCGGTATAGGATTCGCAGAAGTGTTTTCCGTAAGTTGTAAGTTTCCACCGCCAAAAGCATTGATTTAGTAAATTCAATGGCCAAAAGTCAGGAAGAGTCTGACACTCTATCACAGTATTACGATAGTAATAATATCGTAATACTGTGACTCTATCAACCATCCATCCTGAGTGGGTCGAGCCATTTGTAGATTCCCAATCCTTCAGATACCACAGGAAGATAAAATATTGGTTTTTGAATATTGAAGTAATATGTCATAATTACCAACGAATTTATGAATTACATTTATAAAAAGTTAAGGAAGGTTAGTTAACAATGTGTTCAATTAATTAAATTAGTTCCTTACTTTATTGCTATTTAATGGACCCTCAAAATATTTGAGGTAAAATACATAATGCGAATATTGTTGCTGAACGAAACATTTGTCTGCATCGAAAATCAAATAAAATTTGAAAATTAATGTTTCAACATAACATTTTCTTAATTATTTCAGTGTCTTAGGAAAATCTGGGGTTTTCGGAAATACTATGATTTCCTGGTAAATAATGTTCATTGAATAATGAATAGAATAAACTGGCGCTTGTTTTTGAACGATTGTGGCGCAGAACACCCGTTCTAACTTCACTTCAATAAAAAAAGATACACCTGTCAAAATTTTGCAGCAGGGCACATGCAAAGGCTGTTTACAATTTTGCAACATACTTGTGTTTGTCGTTAGTGTGTTATTTTTTTAGTATAAAGTTATCCAATTTTTGTGTGTCGTACGATGTCTTCCGCCGGCGCGGCTGTCGCGTGCCGCGTGTGCTCGTGATTCTCGAATTTAGTGCGTGACAGGTGTGAATTTTGCGTAACGGAGTCGCGATGGGCGCAAAGGCAAGTACCGCGAACGGGGGGCAGAGTCCGCGTACCAGGACATTCTCCACGAGTTCCAGCTCGGAGGTTGTGTCGGGCAGCGCGGGATTCAGCCTCCTCAGAGCGATACCAGGGATACAAGTATCAAACGATCGCCAGCGCGCCAGGTCTCTGTCTTCCGTGCCGGACCTGCACGCGTCTCATGAGGCGATCGCGATCCCACCGAACTCGCAGAGTTACGAAGCGTCCGCCGCCGCCAGCCCCGACACGGACTCCAGCTCCAACGAGGAGGCGGGCCCCGTAGCGGGCACGTCGCTCGCGCTCGGCAGGGTGTACGCGGCGCACTCCCTGCCCTCACATATCTGGTCAATAAACGGTGAGTACTCCATAGCACACATATTCCTGTCAACCACTAACCAGTAGACATTGCGGCCTTATCTAATGTTAGGTAATCTTGTGTTTTTTACTCAAAAAGATAATTATGATTATGGCTTAAATAACAATGTTTGTGATGCCAATTATCATTATTGATTGAATGAAAAGCAGAAGTACACATGACAATTTGTACTGAATACATTGTGTGGCATTAGGTGCAGTGTAACATTACAAATTGAACTGTTTTGAACCACTCAAGTGGCACATTTGAGACATAATTGATATGTTTTCATGTGAGAGCATTGTTTGATCAGCTTATTAGCAGGTCTCTGTAATAGATAACTTCTATTTCTGGCCACAAACTGTTCTGTATGTACAATTGAAAGTGTAGAACTGATATAACATCTGAATATTTTAGTTTTTATAGATTAACAGTAATATGTCAATATTTAATTTATTCAAATCTAATTGGAAAGCTATTGGAAATAATTGAGAATGAGAGCAATCACCTGTTTACCTTATTTCTTATATCTTTTTATATTCAAATTTTAGGGAGTGAACACAATATAAATCATAAGTTGGCTTGAGCAAATCCTATTCACAACTTATTGTAAATGTCACAAGATGATAAAAACTTCAGAATGTATGTTTTTTATTGCTATACTCATTTTGTTAATGTGTGTGTGACCCATAGGCCCTGGACATAGGTGCCAATATAATAGGCATTCATTATTAAAAACAAAGGTCAATTCATCAAAGTTGTTATACCAGAAACTGGGAATTATGATAAGTAGCGAGTAGGGAACAGAGTGGAGCTGGAGTTTGTGACTGTTGGATGCCAAATTTGGAGAAGTATTATAATGAGGGTAATGAAGTTTTAATACAAATAGATTATTTAATTTTAAATTGCAAAAATATATATTGGTATTGTTGTTTCAGATAAAAAAAGGGCAATACATGCTTTGAGCAATGTATGATAACAATTATTATTTCCCATCTTTTTGGGTTTTGACTTTTGACACAAATAGGCAAAAAAATTACGAAAGTAGATAATTGCGTCTTATTTTTAGGGTTCCGTAGTCCGACAAGGAACCCTTATAGTTTCGCTCTGTCCGTCTGTCTGTCTGTCTGTCTGTCTGTCTGTCTGTCTGTCTGTCCGCGGCATAGCTCCGAGGTTCTTGATACTAGAAAGCTGAAATTTGGTATGGATATGTATATTGATCACGCCGAAAGAGTGGTAAAATAAAATTTTGAAAAATATTTTTTTTTAGGGTAGCTCCCAAACACGTAAAGTGGGGATGAATATTTTTTTTCTCGCGTACCCCTACGTGTGGGGTATCGTTAGATAGGTCTTTCAAAAATATTATGGGTGTGTGAAGACCATTTTTTGGTTAAGCGAGCCATTTGCGAAATATCTAGCTTTTCAGTGCAAATTTTTGTACGATACGAGTTACCCCCCCCTCTAACTTTTGAATGGCTGTACCTAGAAATGTGAAAAAAATCACAGGCGTAGTACATGTAATGAAATTACAAGGAAAACTATCACGGCTAAGTAGGCTTAACCGGTTACAGAGTTATAGTCGACTAACTAACTCCTACTACGGAACCCTACTGCGCGTGGCCCGACACGCACTTGGCCGGTTTTTTTCCCTTATCATCATTGACCTTGACAATCATTGTGAATAGTTAATGAACCACTTTTTCACAAATTACCTAATAAGTTACATTGGAATTTTAAATGAGTGTAGCTATTGTCTGTGGTATACTAATTTATTTTATAGTGTTATAAATTAGAAACCTATCTAGAGTATTTTTGTGCCATAATTAAACTCTAAATAAGCTTTAACATGTCTGAGAAATAGGTATTGTGTTGACTTGCTTTCAATTTACATGAGTCATTGAGTAAGTTTGTGTGATATATTCTCAGCAACTTTTATGTTATTGATCAGTTGATATATTTTTAAACACAATATAGATTTAATGAAATTTTCCTTTAAGAAAAGTGGACATACAGATACTACATATATATAACATTATGAACAGTTTGTCCCTGAATCGAGACAATAAACATGTACGTAACATTATGGATGAAAAACAAAAAGAAATAAAATCAGGAGAATTTTATTGACATATATCCTGAATAGTGCGCCTGAATGGCGTGTTTTTTTGCGTTTATGATCGAGATTTTCATATTATATCAATAAAAAACCACGCGGTGGTATCTTGGCGTCACACGAGATATTTCTGGCATGTTATACGCAAAACTATTGAAATAGTTTATTCACCTCTGGATGACGAACAGTGGAACAGAGAGTCTAGTCATGTTAGTTAGCAATCGCAGCTACTCCTGCCCACCTCCCGACGGAGCAGCCGTGACACTAACATCGCTATTAACTCCCGTGCGTCTACGCGTCTGGGAGCGACTTTCTCGTACTATAATAAATCGCGGCCGCTTTTCCGGGTTGGGGCGCACGCGCTTTCGTCGTTCAGTCGCGTTCGGACTACCGCAGCGTCCACATCGACACCACTATGTACAGACGTCGCTACCGCACCACCCTCGGCCTTGGGCTCGGATCCTCGTTCTCGTCGACGTTCTCCACGACTCTGTCGTTCAGAACGACCACCACGACCTCGACAGCGACTGACACGGTCAGGTCGGATGCGCGTGCGACTGCCGCTAAGCTCAAATCGAAGTATGAAAACGCCGGCACAGCGCAAGGTGCGTGTCTTACTAACGTGTGTGCGACTAATACCCAATATGTAGTGATTCCGAAAAAATAAAAAATATATTTTCATGTTCCGCGCGCATGTAGGAATACTGGCTGGTTGTAGCCTCTTAGTTAGTTTTTCTTATGTGAGGGATATTAGTGATTGGCCATTTCGACGGTTGGTCACTGCGCCCTTTATTGTGACAGTTTTCCTGTTGGATAACATGAATTTTCCTCTTCGATAACAAAGTTTTCTCGAACTGAAACCATACATTCATAATCCAGATAAAAAGATTGCGTGATAACACATGTTTGCTTTTAATATATATTATTTTATCAGAGATACTGAAGTGCGTCCGCTAATATTGTGTCTAGACTTTTTCGTACGCACTTTTATTAACTTTTGTCTAGACTACAATTATACTGTATTACAGAGTAACTAATGAGATACATAAACTAATATATGTTGCTTCTCGATGTTGAGTTAATAAATCATACAGATGTAACATATCCTATAAATAGTGGAGTTATCCGAATTCTGTGACAAGTATGCTTTGACACAATTGTGTCAGACAACCGCTTCAGAAAATCGAGAACAGTGATCTGTCTGTCTGTAAACAAGCATTCATAGACGACCTAGAGCTTTTGAGCTGGAGACGAAAAAATACTGAAAAGATTATTAGTTACGTTTCAGTGTGAATTGTACAAGTTTACAGGCATGTATGTATAGATTGCTGAACTTAAGTTGATATGATGTGCTATAGTTTGAAAAACTTTGAATTTTGCTTTTGAGCAGTAAGTTATCGGTTACGGTTTGGAGTCATGTTAGGTTCAATTCTTGGATAACGTATTTTGTGCCGAAAAAAGAGCGAATATACGAACAAAGCGAAATTTACTACTAGAAATATCACCGTAATGGAATAAACAGCGTAGAGTCTGTTTTTTCAGGTATTCAAGTTATGAATGAACACAGGCACAAGCAACCTTTGACTGAATATTTTTATGCATTTTGTGAGCTGTAATTTAAGCATTCTTTACCTTTCTGCGTAATGAACTGCTGGTACTCTTTGCCAGCGCAGCGAGCTTTATGTACATTAAACTATCCTGTTTTATATAACACAGGGCGATGTTTATGCTGCGTTTTATATCGGTAACTGTAGGGAGTTCGTGAAAACGTTCTTTTTCAGTTAATATGTTTATACAAACAGGTTGAATTATTTTGAATTAACGATAGTTCGGACCGCCTATTCGATTCTGTCACTGATTTCAAAATTACACTATTCCTTAGTGCCGGATTTTTTTATTGTAATGAAAAAGGTTGAACTGCACCGGTGGAGATGCATTTCAGAGCCGGTTTATACTGAATAATATATTTCTGATGTATTTAAATAATTTTAATATTCGTGTATTTACATGCAGGAAGATTTACGTGACAGCTTTTGATATGGTCCATTTATATGTCCAGTATTAAAATATATTGTGCGACCCCAGCTATAGTCAGACTACATGTAAACATGCTGTAGATGACAGGCGTCCAGACTTTAAATAAGTCTGACATTTGAGTAGCGTCTGATCTCGATTTGTCGTAAAAGCTAAATCAAATAGCGCGTCACTCGGCTAAGATATTAATTTTAATATTTACGATTTCGTCGAAACTAGGGCTGTTGCCGCACTTAAAAACAGGCAGATATCCGCAAGTTTGAATTTAGTCCTTTAAACATAGGTACTTACGTTTTAATGGTAAGCCCATATTTCTTTTGTCCAAATTTACCCGCCTGTATAAAAATAACTTTTCGTTTTAAAAGATAATACTATAAAAGTAACAGGCAAATCAGTTTTGGTAATTCGAAAGTTCACGAGCTTACGCATCTTATTATTGTTTACAATCATGTTACTGTTTTACTCTAATTTTCCACACATTTCTAGAAATAAGACAGTGTAGTGTATCTGGTGTTTGTTATCCCGAGCAAGTTTCAAGAATTCGCTACGTAGTAACTAGGGTATATTGTAGCTCCACAAACTGTCGCTATAAATTAACTCCTGCGATTTATTCTAAACTTTACAGCTACGAGCTTTGCTGTACATCTGAGTGCGTTGTGGGAAAAATCGTGCATTTCTATTCTTCTCAATTAGAGAAAACAACCTATATGCGTAAATTGTTCACGTATTAAGAATAAAACAGCAAGAGTGTTGTAAGCATCTAGGTGACTGAGAACCTTTTAATACCATCACAAAAATACTATTAATATGATGTTATTTTCAGCAAAAAATATACTAAAGCACTTTTGGACATAACACGAAATGAACAATCACAAATAAATGGCTTCAAAAGGTAAGGTGAAAATGTAAAAACAAATCATGACACAAACGGTTACCCACTCGTTTGTAGCCGCGCCGCGATCCTCGTATCTGTATCCGCGAGTCAGCCTATATCCGCGGGGTCGCTTCCCTACTGGAAATGTAGCAGTTTACCCGAGGAAGCTGCCGCAATAATGTTCTATTTATTATCCTATCCGCTATCGTAATGTTTACGCGTCACCAATTCCGCAAAGTTGTCGTACAGTTTTCACTTTTTTATAATAAACTAGCTTCTGACCGCGACTTCGTCCGCGTGGAATAGTGGTGCTCCGCTCCTATTGGCTTTAGCGTGATGATATATAGCCTATAACCTTTCTCAATAAATGGGCTATCTAACACTTAAAGAATTTTTCAAATCGTTCCAGTAGTTCCTGAGATTAGCGCGTTCAAACAAACAAACAAACAAACTCTTCAGCTTTATTATATTAGTATAGAAAAGAAAAATAACGTTATATTTTCTATTTAAACAAATAAATTGAAGAGCTGTCTAGCTGTCAATCCATCAGCTGTGTATCTACTGTTCAAGCATAAATGTCAGACTAGAAGAAAATTGGGACGTTGACCTCACTCTTTCTCTCTCTGAATCGTTTACTATTGGCACTGCAGCTACATAAAATCATCCTTTCTAAGACCAACGGGATGATTTTCTAGCGCCCAACCGCAGGCCAAATTAGCTACATTAGAATAGCCCGATATAAAATCTGAATCGGGCCACTTGAGAATAAAACTGTTTGCAATAACATTCTGCGTCAGTATAATCTTTTACGAAGATCTTGTGCGCCTTAACCTCATTTTCCCAATTCGAAAAAACGCAGACATTAAAAAAAACTGCCTTTTAAAAGCAATTTATTTTTAATAGTATATGTTTTTGTCTGTTACCGTTGTACGTCATAAAGTGCAGGAAAGGGAGTGCTCGTAAATGCAGGGGCGTGCTGTTCTGCATCATCGCAGTCCATAAACCATCAGGTAATGTGATCCACGTGGCTGCACCTGGGGGACTGAAGTTTGAGAGCAAGTAGCTTAGGAAGTCGGTCTATATCGTAAAAGGAAATTGCATCATCTGGCAATTTACGTTATACTGCGGTAAACAAAGAAATTACTCTATATGCAAATAACATTATCTTGATTTACAAACATTGGGTTGGCATCCAAATTAACTGGATAGCATGGAATAACGTTTTTGTTTAGTCTCTGTTACATAAAATTACTACTGAGCACATTTCTACCAGTTAGAGCTTCCTATTGTAAACATAACCACATATTCATAAGAAGAGGGATGTACCATAAAAAAACTATCAAAAACATCAGCCAATACATGGTTTGACTTTAATGTAAGGAAACAAAGTCAGGAAATCATCGCTGCTTCACAGTAATGTAGGAGGGACTTTGAAAGCTTGTAAAACATGTTTCCTTTCTATTTACCGACGTGTCTGTGAAACAACACGTTATCCACCTAAACACACACGTGTCGGCTATGAATATCGCCCCATATTGATCTCGAGGGTGTCATGAGATGCCTCTCACGTTGTCTGCGAATCCCATTCTTTTGTTATAATCTTCTCGGTTGCTTCTAACGAAGTTATATTCACACAACGCTTTCTAAAGGCTTTAAGGATCAAAATGAAATGGAATAGGAGCAGTTCTTTGTGTATATTTAGGTACTGAAAATTCTGACCGACCGCAAATTGATTTCAATTCTCTGCCACCTAAATACTAGTCACAACAAACAACTATTGAAGCTCAGAAAAGGAGTTCTTCAAGAAATTTCTGTTCCAGAAAATTGGCAAATTAGTGTACACATTGATTGGTACCAGTTAAGCGTAAAATAAAAAGTGAATCAGCGTGTCGGAACTACTCACCGCATGATTGTGGCTAATTAGCTGGAACGTGCACGTTTAGGTGCTAACTGATTGAGTTGTTACACTATCTCATGTCTGAAACTAATTAATTAGGTTTAGCGTGTTTTTGACTAATTGCCTCATAGTTGTTCGTAGGAGATACTCGTATTGTTATATCTTCAATATATCCTGAATTTGACCATATGTCAATATATGCTGTGTGATTATGGTTTGAATATTTCAGTTTTCCTTTTATGAGAAGTACAAACAGAGCCTTGAAAACATAATTTTGTATCAAAATACAATACTTATACCATCACTATCTTTTCAATACTGCTCAGAAAGTAACTTAAAATTTCTATAGGCCAGTGCTTTTAGCCTCTAAAAACGGTAAAAAGTGAATTAAATAATAGTAGGATGAAACCCATTGGAAAAGGAGGAGAATACAATAAAAATGATAGGAAAAATAAATTACGGGCGATCTGAGGTCGGGAAGTGGGGGGAGGGGGGGTTAAAGTTAAAAAAACTGTTTATCTCAATTTCCGGCAAAACTACAAGTCCTATGAAAAAAAGTTAAATGGCAAAGTTGTAGGTAATAAAAAGATCTACAACTTTTGTATTAACACTTTTTTCACATAACCTCAAAATTTATGTGAAAAATTCAAAAAACCAAGTTTTTGGTTTTTTATTTTTATCTTTTACAATAATTAATTTTTTTTCACTAAATTTAGTGAAAACTTACCTTTTTATGTTCCAAACACACTGTAATTTATTTGATTTAAAATAATTATTTTTTCACCCTTATTTTGACTTAATATCGAAAAAACACCCTAATTTTCAATCGAAAATTCTCGTGTCAAAATATCACTTTTTTTTTAAAAGTCGATGGTCTTTTTGTTCGTTGAAATCTCTACTTTCAGATGGTATAAAAAAATATTTACATTGCTAAGGAAAATGTTCTCAGAAAATGTAAAGAAACGCTACGAAATAACAGGTAGTAAGGCCTAGACCGGCTTAATTTTTTTGCGTAGATGCCTATTTATTGCTATTTTAAGATAACTTATGTATCTGAGTGACCTACGGAACCTCGGACCTCTCTATGAAATACCTTTTAGCTCATCAAAAGGTATTTCATAGAGAAGTGGGGAGTTGCTAGAAGGATCTAGGCCTTGCTTACTGTTATTTCCTAGCGTTTCTTTATATTTTCTGAGAACATTTTCCTTAGCAATGTAAATATTTTTTTATACCATCTGAAAGTAGAGATTTCAACGAACAAAAAGACCATCGACTTTTAAAAAAAAAGTGATATTTTGACACGAGAATTTTCGATTGAAAATTAGGGTGTTTTTTCGATATTAAGTCAAAATAAGGGTGAAAAAATAATTATTTTAAATCAAATAAATTACAGTGTGTTTGGGACATAAAAAGCTAAGTTTTCACCAAATTTCGTGAAAAAAAATTAATTATTGTAAAAGATAAAAATAAAAAACCAAAAACTTGGTTTTTTGAAATTTTCACATAAATTTTGAGGTTATGTGAAAAAAGTGTTAATACAAAAGTTGTAGATCTTTTTATTACCTACAACTTTGCGATTTAACTTTTTTTCATAGGACTTGTAGTTTTGCCGGAAATTGAGATAAACCGTTTTTTTAACTTTAACCCCCCCTCCCCCCCACTTCCCGACCTCAGATCGCCCGTAATTTTTTTTTCCTATCATTTTTATTGTATTCTCCTCCTTTTCCAATGGGTTTCATCCTACTATTATTTTTTTTGTTTTCAAAAGTTATTGGCACTGGTCTACTAGCAATAGAAGATGATATAACTATTTCCCATTACACATTTAAACCTGCTCCAATATGTATTTTAACTGCACCCGTTATTTGTGAGCGTAAGTTAAACATCCGTGTGTTCCAAATACTGGTATAGTTAGTACCAGCGATGTCCTATATGCGCTAACAATAAAACTAGGTCAGACATAGCTTTAGACTAGGCATGAATTGATTTATGAATGCAGAGGAACAATTAAATCTCTCTTCATTCAAACTGCAGCGACAAAAACTTCCAATTTGTGCATAAGGATTAGTGGAATGGAAAATAGAGAATGAACAAGTTGAATATACAGGTAGCGATAACTGTCAATAATATCAATACAAGTTGAGCTTCAAAAATAGTCCGCAATTCCCAAAATAAAGAGCTATTAATGACCCATTCATATATTTCGTTATAAAATTAATTCCGCCTCCAAACGCTGTAGTAAGATCTAAAATAGCAGTAACCGTGTGCGGTTGCCACCTGGCCAATATTTGGCACTAGGCTGGACTCGGCCGCCCCACTGACTCGCCCTACATCCGCTTTAAATAGTGCGTACGCGCATCTCACTGTGCCGCTATTGGCACATGTCGATATTACTGAAAACTTACATATAGGATGTTATTGAAATTTGAGATGCATATTTAAACAATCAAAATGTCGTTCCATTTCATGTGTATTGGTCCTAAAAGTTTCCGTTTTCACTTTACTTAAATAAAATACCAAGTTTATGTTCTTAAAACATAAACAAGGATGGCAACTTTTTGCGTCGAACTTCAAGAGCTGATTTAAAAATAAATTCCGTTTTAACCCTGTACCGGGAAAAATGTTTGTGAAAAGTTATTTAAAGAAAATTATAAAAGAAAGCGAACTAAATTTGTCTGATTTTTCTCCGGATGTCCAGAATTAACAATCAAGTTCACTAACACTATTCGTATATTTATTTCCTGAGATGTTTTTTATTAATGTGAAAACGTATGGAATTTAATATATAATGAATACGATGGATGTCTTTGTGGCTTTAAATAGAGGATCCGTACCCGTAGACCGTAGTACTGGCATATCTATTGGATGCAAACTGCTCTGCTCTTCTTAGTTTTGGAGTAGTAGTATGCAGTGTTTCGTGTATTATTGTGAGTAAGATAACAGTTTTAACATCCTATGATCTACCAATTTCTAATCGATAACTTCGAATCAATCTAAACTTACCATTACCATGTTGATTATAAAAACAATGGTCCAATGTTTATTGTGGGCGAGTTCCCCTGTGGCTGCCGTTCGATTCCCGTTGGAACCCCGCCAGTTCCCTTGTTTATCACGACGGGATTTAACTCAGACTCCTCGAGTGGCCGGTCTCTGAACCCAGGCCTGTGCACTCGCCAGGAATTAAAAGTTCTGCATTTAGATTGGTCACGTGTATCTTTGCGTAATAAGTGATCAGGTTCATTGGTCTTCTTGTGTGTTCCGGGATACGGGGTCAGCTGATAGTGTTGTTTGTAGTTTAGGAAGATCTGGAAAAACAATATCCCTTATCACTTCTTTTATCTCAAGTTCCTTGTAGTTATCTGAGACAGTATTTGTGTCCGTCAATCTTCCATCATCCATCACCGATTTGTTATTAATTCAGTTGTTTTTCATAATTTATTTATAGGCAGTCAGTTTCGCCAGTATCGTTGGTTGTGATTTTCATAACCTCATAGTAAATTAATTGGATATACTCCAGAACAGTCCGTTTATCAATTGTATTTGTTTTCCGATTATTCGCAACAGTTTATTAGTCCTTCATACGTGCTTCGCGCGAGTTGTTCAATTTTTCGTCTCTATATTTACATTGGATTTCCTGAATGCTGTTTTTTACGCTTCGGTAGGAATTTAATATATTTTTGCCTTTATCCTTTTCTGTGTTTCATGTAATACAGACTATTTTCATGTGTTCATCAAGTTTGAAAATGAAGTTGATGACTTCATGAAACGACCGACGACGAAAAATAAAATAAAAAATTGTTTTTAATCTATTCTTTCGACGGCACATAGCCTTCCAAAATGCTTGGAGCAAAAGAGAGCATAGTTTCCTTAAGCATTGAAGAAATTGAAACAGAATTTCACCGTATAGTCTCATTACAATACCGGTTTATAAAAAAATTGTCCCGAAGGCCGGTCGCGCTGTCGTGTCGCCCGCCGGTATTTTTAGCTCGTCTCGTTAACAGTTCTGTTACATGAGAGTTGTTCAGTTACCGAGTAGTTTACTCTCTACAGCAACCCTGTTTGTATTGCTTAGTGCTATGGCTGTGAGTTGCGTATTTTATTGCATCGAATTCATTCAAATCAAAATCTTCGGTCGTTACGTTCCTAACACAACCTGCTTTTCTTCTGAAGTTTAGTACAATTTATCAAATTTCAAAAACTACGTTAATATACAAGTTTTTGTTAGATTTACAATGTACTTGTAAACTCACTTATTTTAAACTGAAAAAACGGTAAACTGAAGCTAAAATAGCATAGGTAACCCTTCAACAATAGATCAGCTTATCCTATGCGGCTTATCTACAATGTGAAGTTATGCCAAATGTTTGATGTCTCACTGAGCTTGGAGATTAATATCGAGCTTTGATTCAGGAACGCCCTGCAGACAGCAAGGTTTGTTTGCAGTTGCTTCAATTGATTTTATTGTAACAGTATTTGGTTTTATCTATTCAATTTCTCTTGATTGTTCTACCATATAAAAAACTATCATTACAATAAGTGATAAGCTATCCCGTGTGTGTGGGTAGGTTTAAGTAAATATTTTCTACTAGCATTTTAAAACATTGTTTATTGTCACGACATTTCTTGCCAGCGCTGAAAGGTTTTTATAATATAAGAAGAATCTAGCCTTGGCAATGACATAGGCTCGCCCCCATTTAATGATCTTATAAATGACACAGTTAATTTATAGCATTTTGTACTAAGAGTTAATTTTTAATTTCGATCTTTACATATCACACACGATAACAACTCTTTTTAAAATTTAGATGATGCGTTTCGGAGAATTCATGTCGGTTGCATTTTTGGAATCATTACTTTTTTCAAAATAATGTAGCTTCTTGGCAAAAATACATTTTAAAGATTCATTCAATATTTGAAAACATCTGGAAATTTTCTTCGACCCACAAAAATTTATCAATCCCCAAAATACGTAACTTCGTTTCCTCTGTTTCTTGAAATGGATCCTGCTCTGGAAAGTGATTGGTAATATCAGAATCTTATTTTCCATGTACAAAATTGGATCTGTCCAATTATTTGAGAGGCTGTCTTGTATTTGTTGTTTTCGTTCCGCTTGTGTACGCACTGACAGAATTGTTAATTATCCCGAACAAACACATGCCCGTTGTGATCCTGATGCAATGAAGCCTTTGTTTGATGTCGCTTAACCACTGATAATGAGGATGTTGTCCTCGTATAATTTTGTGTAATTCTCTTTGTCCTGGATCCTATAAAAGAGCATGTGTCCCTGAGAATTTTGTTCTAAATTGCTTAAAAACTGATTTGTTTGTCGATCTTGATCAGAACGTAACTCCAAGGAAAACACATTGCTTCCTTAACGTCGTTGGTTTCGTCTAGTGGATTGACGTCATTGGCCAAGTTTTAGCCGCAAAATTATGCATCGAATATACATATGTTATGACTATGATGATAATGTACTGATGTATTTAGTACTGTTTGAACATTCAAGTCGGTGTTGAATGGGTTATTGAACTAACTGGTACTGCGGTGTCTCGCTTTAG
Source organism: Pyrrhia umbra (assembly GCA_963891755.1). NCBI lineage: Eukaryota > Metazoa > Arthropoda > Insecta > Lepidoptera > Noctuidae > Pyrrhia > Pyrrhia umbra. Next base: position 684,432 of record OY982929.1, on the reverse strand, counting down.
TATGTTATCATTCGTTGTGCAAGACTTTTAAGGAAAGGTCTTTAAGGAAAGGTAAGGAATTAAATACTTTTACCAAATAGGGTACACTCACCTACTATCTAACTACACGTATTAAGACGATTTTATACTACCTACACACGTATTCCTTAAGCCTTTTCAGGTAGAGTTAATTAATATTGTGGACAATGAAACGCTACATGCAAGGAATCTGGTAGCAGTCTTTGAATATTATCGATTGGTGCATCACAAGTTCTCAGTTACACCGAATTTAGATGCAGGTCAGGTCTATGTTCGATAAGATAAGACACGTTATCTGGACCGGGAATGGTGAATTTCTTGATAGTAATGGATAGAAAAATATTTTAGTAAAGCTACTTTACTGCGAGACTAAACAATTATATAAAAAAAACCTTTATTTGTATGATGGGAGGGAAGCGGTTTAAGATATAAGAATATTCACGAAAAAAATTATGCCCAATGTATAACCGATTGTCACAGTCAAATCCAATTTAAGAACGACTTGACAGATAATAAGACGTCGAATACGAAATTGAAAGCTTTCAATTGACCTATTATGTAATTTGAGCTGAATTTATATATTAAAGCACAAACCGAGATGATCATCATACCGTCATACCATCGACCATCAGACCAGATTGTAAAACAAATTCGATAACACTCGTTTCAGATTGTGAATTATCGAAGCTTACATACATATATGGGGCGCTTATGCATGGGAAGGGGAACAAGTTTCTCAAATGCCTTGTTAATTTTCAGGCAATTAATCTATAGTAAATGCTGAGTAACTTGTATTGCGCGGTGACAAGTTTGGAACTGTCAACTGTAGAGTTGTCGCGTCGAAAACTTTTGTAACAGACATTTTGATTTGCATAGATCGAGTGTTATGTATGACTTGTTAAAGCATTAACGATTGTTTAAAATATAAAAAACCTTTACGATGTCCCTATGTATTTCGTACTAAATTTTGAGTGAAAGAAGTCTACAACTATTTTTCTACTCCTTCCTCGTGTGGTTGAAAGACGAAACCTCTTTTTATTACGAGATCTTTATGGAAAATTACCGCTTTAAAGTTGAAAGCGAGTTTAAAATCTCGTATCGATCCGTTAATAGAGTTAGACACATCACTTACACTATATTTTGGTGTACAGCCAAATTGCAATTTATTACTTGACGCAAACGCCGCCGGTTCCGCAGCGATTTATATAAAAACGTCTGTAACAGTAATTATTATATCTAGCGTTTTGCTTGATTTACGAGTTCAGTTGCCGGAGTTTATGCCATCGGTATATTAGAAACGAAAATATTAAACGATGTTAATTTTTTAATATATTTTGTATTGTGAAGGTCAGCAGATGTAGGACGTATACTTCGTTTTCTGGAGCGGTTACGTAATCTGTGTCAGATGTTGGAGCTTCAAAGATCTTGGTGATGATAGCTTTATTAGCCTTTTTGTTGTGGTCGCCGATATGTATGACGTCCACCGATCAATTTGAAGTATTTTGTAAGAGGCTCATTGGTTTGGAAATATTTTGCGTAAACGTTAACCAGCAGAAATATTTGATATAGAAGTTGATAAAAAAGGTCAATGCGTAATAGTAATATTAAAAAAAAACAAATGATTGAACCACACACGACACTCTTAGGGCACTAACGTAAATTATGTATGGCAAGTAGTTAAGACAGATCAACATTAGGAAGTTTGTAATATCACATTGGTATGAAAGTTTGAATTGTCCCATTTAACAATTACTGTGTTTGATCTAAACTATATTTATTCAAAACACATATCTTCTACCTATAATTTTAAAATTTCCTCGCTTTACATTATCATTAATTTTGGACACTTTCTGATTTCAAAATATGAATACAATCTCTAATTTATTTTTCTAAAAGTAAACAAAAACCCTTCTCGTGTGAATTGGTACCGCGACGCAATGCTGGACTCGCGTAGTGTCAATAACCATAAAGAGCGCGTGGGCGCTCGTAATGACCTCAAATTGCTGTGCTCCCTTGAATCATACTCTGAGTGGTCGATCATAACACGTGAAGCATTTTTCTCAGAATGCTTCACTTTTTGGGCCTGTTTGACCAATATAATTCTACATCCTTCCAACATGAAATCCTCAAAAAAGAATCAAGATTTCTTTTAGCATCGGAAACGTTTTGGGAAACTTAGTGCTTTATAATCATATTTGGACTGTAATGAAAGGTAAATGTTTTTACATGGTAATGTAGCTCTTTAGGTGTTACTGAATCTGCCATTATTAAAGTAGTCCAAAGACCGCATAAGTTCTAATAACATTTCCAAGTTATTATTCTGTCGTCAAGTAACATCAACCCTGCAGTACTATAAATACTCACAAATCGAACAAACTTGAAACTTTAACCCACGTAGACACGCATATGCAAATATCGGCCTTATTTCGTGTAATCAGGCGCATGTACGGCGCATGCAAACGCTTTCAGCTATAAATAATTTAATAATTAATAGAAAACAACCCCACATCCTTGAGTTTACTGTAATTTGGATTAGAATCACGTAACGTGTTTAAAACAAACACGAGTATGCAAACTTTGCTTGCGCGAGTTAGGTCCCTCATGTTGTTTGTTATCGCGCCATCTGTTGTCATTGTGTTATAACTCTTTGTTATTATTATGGTGTAAATTAAGAAAAAGCAATAATAAACCTATTGAATATCCTATTTTCACATAGCGATTTGCTTGAGCGAATTTTTATAATAGGGGTTTTTATAATGAAATTAGTGTTTACAGATTATAATTAAAATGAAACCGTACCATTACACACCCACAAATTGGATTCTCTCGCAAAACTCATAAGGGCTTTGCTTGATAAAATGCCTAAACATGGCAGCCATACAAGCCTTACAAATAGACTTAACAGATCAAATACGTCAGTGTTACATAAGCCTCTGTATTTTTCATACGCCTAATCGTGACCTTGACACTCGGAGCCCCCAGCGACCTTCACCTCCACCTTGGAATTGGCTAGGACTGTTCGAATCTTGCTCTAAAACTGATTTATGTCGGAGTAAAAATGTTGCGGTCTGACTGCCGATGTTGAGTGATAAATTCAATAATGCGCGGAGACGGGTTGGATTGAAGAAATAATGGAAACAATAAATAAGTTCAAAGTTTATGATTATTTTTATATTGTCTTTGGAAACTTGTATTTAGTTTTATTCACGCGATTTTATGAGGATTTGCGTTTATTTGTTCAGTTGAACGAAGTAGTACACTTGGCAATTTGGCATCATAAGTCTTAATTGAAAATCTAGTGTTATCGTTCTGTACACCATTTTAGATATTGATAATAATGCTAATTGATAATATCTTCGTTTATATGCTGTTCTCTTGATTTATAATAATTATGCTTTATCTAATAATACGCTTGTGACGGCTATTTTGTCATTTGAAGGCAATTCAAATCCTTATTTACGCCCAAGTTCCAGTTAAAAATTCGAACAGAAACTTTCTGGCGTATTTTTTTTGTTTTTCATCGTGCGTGTCGCTTTACAGCTAAAATAAAGCGCATTCGGCCTTGTGTATTGGGGCTAACTAGCTATTTTTAATGCAACGCATTGTTCCCACCAGCGTCCATACTTGCCGCACAAAATGGCCGGATGAATGCAATCTCTGAACTGGATAATACATCGATACATTGGTTAATTAATGAGATCGGGGAGTTAATTAGGGGAGAAAGAAAAGATACATGGTGAATGAATTGTGATAAAGGAAAAGAAAAGGAAGATGGTGTAAGGCGTATTTAAATAGGCCAAAACATCGTTTGGACAACATGAAGGAACGTTAGTTACAATTGGCACTGTTCAGTATCCTCAGGTCGTTGACACTCATTAAACAGCTCACTAGGGACTGACTGCCCTTAGTTGGCTTTTACCCTTAATATTCTTTGGTGTACGGCTGTGGAAAGTGGATCTTTAAGTTTAATTACCTTTATGATTTTTAGGAATTCTGCCGCCCGCTGCTTGCCCCTGGAAGTTTTCGACTTTTAACAATGTGTGGTCACGATAAAACTGTCATAGGCTCATTTGACGCAATAGAGGTCACCTGTCTGTGTTTGTACACCCACTCGTTACCTGATGACAGATTGTAGACTAGTTATACTAAAGAAATAGCAACTGCATTACGAAGTTATACTTCGAGCAATTTCTGTCTTCTATCATTTGTCAACGACTGCAATTCGCGAAATGTCGCGTATTTTTTATTGCACTACATTTGTGTTTTATTCTTGTTAAGTTTTAGATGCTCCAGATTAAATTTAGTTTGCTACATTGCACTGGCAAAATATGCCCATTTCATCTTAATCATAGAATTTTCCTGCCGACATATTATGTTACAATGAATGGATGAATTTTGAAACACATTTATAAATTGAATAAAGTAATAATGAATGAGAATAAAGTTACTTATGGGACGTATATTCCAGTTTATTTTTATGCCTATATTCTGTATCTATATAGTAGTAGTAGTAGTATAGTACTAGTATCTATATATAAGGAAGGAACTAAAAACTCCCACCTAAACATGAACTTGTGTCATAGTTTCATATTGTTGAATTGTTTCTTCATAATTTGTGTGACCAATATTATAAACCGGTCTCCCTAGTATCCAAACTAAGAAAGCATTATCAAGCTTTTGTATAATCATATGTGCCCCAAGTCGACATAATATTAAATTGTACTTTTGGCAACAATGATGAATTTACATTACCTTTCCCCTATCTTTGTAACTTTTTGTGTTTATCAAGAGCATCTATCAAAGTGAGAGTTTCCGAAGCTTGCCAGCTTGTCCGGTCTCCAGCCAAGTTTTGGCAACACTTGTCCGCTGCGGACTGCAGTGCCGTACTTAATGCCCTTTATATACTGCGACTTTTTGCAGCGATACACAGTTGCACACAGACAATTACGGTAATCTGTTCAGGAAAGTCGGTCATTTTCAGCTGTTGATTGATCTTATCGGTAAAGCAGGCAATGACTTAGTGGAATAGGTTGCTATGATCATAGGATGTTAATAGTCATGATGATTTTTGCTTTTATTAAGCACTTTCTCTTGGCGTGCTAATGATTCTTGTGGCAACAAACTAGTTCTGAAATAATCAGTAAAAGATAATCGGTTATATTATCATCGAATTCTTCATTGTTTTCTTTTCTTTCAAAGTTTTTACTTGTGTTTTACAAGTTACGCTCGCTGGTGGGACGAACCGCAAGAATCCTGATTACGCACGACGAAGCCGCACAAGCGACTAATGAGATTAAAAACTAAAACCCGACAACGATAATATGTCCTTATTACACGCACTTTACTTGGAATAAGCAAAACTATAAATGAAATCGAAATAGTCACTTAAATGTCATCCAGGTACACAAATTCATTAAATAAAGCAAGATGGTTTAATTTCTGTAAACCTGGCAGCATTTTAGCACTTTGTTTTCGGATTTGTTCACTGAATTTTCACAGAAAGTGATGTCAACACTTCTTGTTTGTTTTCTTCAGTGTGTCACTGATTTTATTGTGACTGACTTCTTTGTTGTGTGGGACATGACATGCTGAACAAGGGATACCTTTGGATATGCGTCTCGGGGAATTGGGGAATGTTCCGTGCGTATTTTGGCACCTTTGTTTATTGTGAAGAGGCTTGAACGGTTTGATGTGTTACTGACGCATTGTTTTGTATGTTGTAACCTACCTTACAGCTCGTCCCTAGTCAGTTTTCTTTTCTTCATTGTAGTAGGTATGTCAAAAACTGTCATTATCATCAATTAAAGGGTTTGCGCCATTCTACTGACCAGAATCGCCTGAATATTTATTAGTGTTACAACGGTTTTATGATCGATGCGAGATTTTTTTCTTCCAAAATAATGTAGTCAAATTGTACTTGCTTTCACCGTTTCCAAAACAATGTTTTATTTTTAACTAAATGTGAGTACGTTTCTTTCTTGAATATCAGGTTTATGATTCCCCTGAGGTTTTTGTATCAAATATTTTGTTTCATTAATATGTTTCTGAAGCTCAACTAGACTTTGCTTTTTTACGAGTGCACCCACTGTCGTAAACTCTCTCCGTTTAAGATTGGATGCTGCCGAATCTCAGACAGATTCCTCTTTGTTTATTCATAAGCTGCATGTATTGACTCTTGGAATATCTCTCAATATTTTCTTTTGTTTGCTTGCTTACAGGTAATTATGCTCTTTCTACCGGCTGCCGCGTTTTGTTGCTGCTTGTTAAATATAATACGTTTTCTTTTAGGAACTCGGTCAAGGTGTTAACTGTCAGTGTGTTGACCCTTCGCTCAGTGTTATGCAGGTGAGTTAAAACATCAGGTTCATAAAAATAGTTTTCCTGCCTGATGACCATGTTTTTCTTATAAATGTTGAAGTGACTACATAAAAAAGATTATACGAAAAATCAGGATTTTCATTCATAATTCCGCGAATTCCTTTATGATAACAATTCTTCGCTATGTCTTCGAGGAAGAGATACAGAGCTTCGGTCTGCTAGAACACATTCCAGTTCCTATTTTTCCAAAGAATTTCTGTTAGTCATTTATTTAACTAGATACTCTCAAAAAGATTCGGCGGTAAGACCATAACTATGATGTATCACATATACAATTAAAATAGATTTCTATGCAAAAAAAAAAACAAAATCAGCTAACTGTTCACCAGTACTCTAAAAGTGTTGGAAGAAACATTACCGTGTCGAAGATGTTCCATGTAAAGATAGTACGTGATTAATTATCGGGTAAATTCATTTGTTTTGTTTAGAATCAATCTTCAGCCATGTTCGGTAGGCAGTGACCTTGTGCGGCGTAGTTATTTTAACACGATGCCAATTTTTGCTCAGATAATTTCATAGATACGTAGACGTTAGCCGACTTACAGATTTTTCGTTTCTTGAATTTTAAGTGATACTATTATAGATTCTGCCGATAACATTAAAATTAACGTCGGCATTTCATAAACGTGGGTGCTCTGTATTTAAAAATCCTAGTTTGAGCAAGTTGTAGTTCAGTGTATTAATGTGGGTTGCTATGCCAACGGTGTGTGCCTTCAATGGACGTCATAATAACAGACGTTTTAAAAATAGCAATCACTAGGAGATTCCGTGTTGACTTGAGCGTGTACCACTGAATAGTATGGTAGTAATCGTAATAGACAAGACGCGTTGGTGTTTCAAGTTGAGTACAAAAGTACCATGGTTTTTACATCCGCGTGACCCGCATTCAAATGAAAACAGCTAAACGTTAAACCATCAAATCTGCGCGATGTTTCTCGGAGCTTATAATAATATTCTTCATTGATTTATAGATCTATAATGTTTGTATTTGTATTTTCGCCACGTCTACATCTGTGTTTTGAATTCAATTCGAATTATTCCCGGATTTTTATTTTAGTGTATTTTTCTGTCGATGACCACACTCGGGTTGACGTGGTCTATTACTCAGTTTTGTTAATGAGAAATGTTTTTGATCCGATCCCAACGTTATATCTAATGCGGTAAAGCTTAGATGTATCTCTACCACAGTAATCGTTTGTTGACATTTTGCCAACAGTATTCGTAGGAAAATCATAAAAATTAAGTTTCATCATAGTTTCTTGGGCTTCAGTTACCCCGTTCTACTGCGGAAAATAATTTGAAAAGCAAAACACAAGTCGGGTGTCAAAATACGTAAATGCCATTGGGCACCTGTAATGCAATGTTATCCAGATGTGTAAACAACTGCTGATACTTTATTATCACATAAGGAGTTACCATTCAAATAAACTTATTGTGAAAACAATCAGACGTAATATAATGAAATCATGTTCTTTCCTCAACCCACACTTAATTTTGATTCTCTTTGTTATTCAAAAGATACGGAATCCACTCGAGTAACCCGGAAATTACAAGCTTTTGTTTCTCCACTTGTAACACATTTAACCCGAGTTCTTCGGGACGCTTTGCAATGCAAATGCGAATTTAGTCGAACGCTACATTTGATTTGTTCGCATTACACTCGCTCCCCGACGATACAAGGACACTTCGTGCGGCATACCATAGTCTTCTAATGTTATTGTGTGTGATATTGCTCTGTTTATTGTATGGGGAAAGAGAAGCTTTTTATAAGTTGAATTAAAATGGTTTCTTAGTTTGTTCACACAGTTATTAACTATCGTGTTTGACTTTTTCTAAGGATTAGATGTATATCTTGAAGACACCTTTATAAAAATTGATGACTCCGTGTTAGACCATTTCGAAGATCGTGGGGTTATGTAACGCTACAATGCTATTAGTAGACAATGGTTAAGTTCCACACAGTGGCCGGTCATGGTCTTTAGGAAATCAGGTCAACTTCGTGCTAGTTACCGTCAGGTTAGTGACGTCACATCTGTCCTTTCTTCATCAACCCCTTGAGTGTTTGTAAACCCAAAGGTAACTTTTAGAAGGTCAGAGATTGGTAATCCATCACAGTAATAAAATGTAAAGTGATTTGTTTAAAATTCTAAGCACATTCTTGAACAGTCGTAATCTATGTTCGAATTGGTAGCTTTGATGGAAAACGTTAGAATACTAAGCGTGAACAGGTTTCCTCCTCAACAGTTGAACTCAAGTCAGTTCGTTTCTTAACGTCGGTTTGACAAAACAAGTTTTGCAAGTGAACATCCGAGATATTATGCCTCTACCTTAAAAAATCCACTTCATATTTGCGTCGATCTTCAATATTATGATTTAAACATTTATGTAGAAAATGAAGGGCAAGTAGACATTGTTGGTGATATCCTACGTGCCTCTCCATACCTTTAATCTGCTTATCCAACAAATTCTCAACTGGAGGGCGTGACGATAAACGTGATATTTATTCTATAGCTGTCCATTTGTACATGAAAGTTATTAATTTAATTGAAATTGGTTTGGAAATGAATGTATGGCTAATTAAACAAAATAGAAATACAGAAGGGCTTCAGAGTAGACTACCTGCTACTGCTTCAGAGCTATGATATGCTTGTATAAGTTGAAGAGAAGTTTATATTTATTCCAATCACGAACCATCACCATTAATCATTTAACAAGTTATCAGAATCTCCCGCGAAGTTCCACAAGTGGTCCACCATGACAGATGCCGCAAATACCCCAAGGCCTGGTCAGTGGCCGTGCGTTGACAACGGTGGGGCACTCGGCTATTTTTAGAGGCATGCAACTCTTTGTTCAATGACGCGACACAGCTAACAATGCGCTTACCATTAGAATATAACTGACTTTCATTTTATGGAGATGTTTAGAGATCCTTGAATTTTGGTTGAATTCTCGTTTTGATCTGCACGACATGTGTTTAAATAGCTGGCACTTTGAAATGAAACATGTCTTTCAGTTTTTATTCAGTCAAAGACTAATATAAATAGTGGCAGGTTTTTGATTACCCAGTCTGGAGATAGTATGGCGAAATACAAAGCTATTCTAAATCTTATTTATTCAGCTATGTTTATTTTAATAATCTGTTACCAAGCGAATATGTCTAGATAAGTTTTTAAAGCTTTTACCTTATCGACTATTGATCATAACTTCAAGTATTTCTGCACACGTATTTTATTAAAATGCTTATTAAACCGGCTTTATGTCAATGAACTTATAACGATATGTTTCCGACATTTGTGTAGGCGATTATAGTGAACGTTTGTTTATTCCTTTGTCTCACAAACACTCGCAATTAGATGATTTATTGTGATTTCGAATTGCTTGTCGACCTCGCGAATGTGTTTCATAAAATTATGTTGGTAGCTAATGTCAAAACTTTTATAGGAATTTGCTTAGATTTTGATTCACAAGTTATTTAAATACATTATTTACTATATAGTTAAACTTCTTTCGAAAAATTGCGGTGGAATTCATATCATATCCGTGAAAATATATGTTAAAGCGCTCACTGAATTTTCTTGCAAGAAAATTTTCAGCCGTGTAGTTTATATTTTACAACTAGATGGCGGTGACGTCGAATTAGAAGTCGCTATGGTTTCGTTACAGCGGTTTGTAGGGGTTCGACGCGCGCCATCGATCCTTCAGCCTGAATCGCCCACTGGGTATAGGCCTCCCCTATTAGGCTATAAATCATCATCATGATTTTTTGAAAGCTAGTCGCACTCTTGTGGCCTGACAGCTTTAAGACTTCCTTGTATTATAATAAGCTAAGGTACTATATGAATATTATATGAATTAATGTTGCATGTGAATATTGAATGCTATTTTGTTTTTAACTGTCTTCGAGTTACGAGTCCTTTCAACATTTAAAAGTTCCATTCCAGTTCAAATGATCCGCTCCTGATGCTGTGACTATTTAATTAAAATATTATAATAATTATGGGCTAACAGAGTTTCATACACATCACAATTCTCTAGTTTCAACCCGAGAACTTGTTAAGCGCCCTCTATTGATAACGCGTGCGTTTTCTTTACGCGTCATGAAAAACAGCGATAAGGTAGGAAATTATAGCTTGAACACGTCGGTTATTATTGTTATACTACATAACAGAACATCACGCCTGTTTTCCCTGAAGGGATTGGCAGACAGAAGTCAGTAGTGTTGGGTATATTCGTATACATATGGCTACACGCAAATCCAAACTTTACTTCGTTGTAGTATGTTGTACTCTGTCATTATTTTGCTTTGCATTGCACTCATATTAATTTGATGAAAAAGAATTTGATTTATGATAGACATTTATTTTAAAATCTAAGTCATATTTCATTTGATATGCCACGTCTAGATTTCTCAGAATGACGTCAAATGGGGTGTCATTGACATACACCTACTAATGTTATACAAACAAATAAAAGTGAATACATTAATCTATTAACTTTCTTTGTACGTGTCTGTTTAAGCTAAATAAGTAAACCTTAAGTAGTGGTAAAAAAACTTGGGTTTAGTCATGATATGACAGTCTCAGTCAGTCTTCAGGATTAGAAACGATACTACAAACAAGAAATTGTAACTTAACCTTAGTGTTTATAAACCAAATACTAAAGTGTCTAGTGTGTACGTACGTCCTTAATTTTCCGTAAACAGATCTAGTGTGAAAACGTAGAGGAATGTTATTAACATCCGGAGTAAAAATCTCGAGCGCCCCTGCTAGGAATAAACTCAATAAGCGCTAGTTTAAACATTGCATAACTCGCGGCATAGGCGCTGCAGCTTTGATTGCTGCCAGCCGGATGTTTAATTAAATACAGCGCACGATGTAAATCAGAGATATGTATGTCAGATTTCCCATACATGGGAATATGTCTGAGTACATTTTTCTAAAATGCTAAATGTATTTTGATCTGAGCTGCATAGCGTAGCATATTTAAATTTACCAAGGCTGCTGGTAGATTCTGTTTTGTCATACGAATGAGGGTTAAGGTTAGTAAACTGTGCTGATGGTGATGATGGTCGATATTGATGGCTAATAGTTAACCTCCATGAGGAAATATAGTTGTCTTGTTTCAGTTTAATAAACAATGTAGAGTAAATATTTCAGGTTTTTTTATGGTGAAACGATATTAGCCAGGCTTCAGCATGTTGTTCGTGCGGCTAGTCGTATACCGGGTACCGCCAAAGTAAACTACGTAGATAAACAGCTAGTTTGATTAATGGTGCTTTGCTTCCATAATTTCAAGGTCCTGGGAGTTCCTAGAAATACTGCAGGCAGCTCATAAGTTACAATCTTCAGTTAAACGTGAAAAGCTTATCACAGGTTTATGCAAATAATAATTTCATTGGTATTCATATAGCCGCAATATTCTATTATGTAACCATGTATGTATCTAGTTAGGTGCACGTCAAACAACGGAATTAGCTCTCGAGTCAGTTGTTCACTGCGTTTGCGTTACATAGACCACTCGACTCGCGATTTAGAATGGGAAAACAGGAGATTAATGAGTTCGTGCACCCCTTTTAGCAAGATTTATTTGAAAAGCCAGACGGTAAAAGTGAAAATTTACTCGCTGCTGGACCGAAGGTAGAGCGAATAGGGGAAGCAGCCAAAATATACTGCTATATTGTATTCTATTATTATTTCCTAAGCTGTTGTTCTGTTGTTTGAAAGTTTAGCTTCTTAATGACCATAAAATATCAGTATAATTTGTCGAATTATTAAGAAATGTAAGATGAATAAGATGTTCCGATGTCTACCGCTAGATGGCGCTCGATGTCTCGAATAATGATGAAGTGCTAAAGATAAAGATATTTATTTTGTAAAACATGTGCTACTATTTTTACATTGTTTTCATATTCTTCACTACATCTGAATAACAATTTGTTTAAATAGCTTTCAAATAATATTTATGACAATCTCCGACTAGTTTTTTTGTATGTTATCGCCAAAATATTTGTTGCTGGGAGATTTAAGCATCTATTGTATGTCGAAATCTTTCATTTGATAACCACAGGGCATGGCCCTTGTCTACAATATTCTATTCAGTAAGACGAATAAATTAATAGAAGATCTTTAGTTTTTGTTGTTGTGAAGCGCCTACATAAAAAGTGATAGCAGCAGTATCCAACTCGTTGCTATAACGAAACTATCAGGCGTTCTCAGCTTCTTCAGTTTAATTCTTAATTATGTTTTGTTTCATGTTTCATTATATCAGCCTACGAAAAAAAATTTCATTGTTTTGTGATTCGTGTAAAAACAAAACGATTATTTTTTTGTACACAAGATGTCACAATCTCAAATTTTATTTTATATAAATTATTTACTTTGTCTACGTTTTATGATAGTAATTTACTAAGTTATAATTTCTGTTTGTTTCAGGTAAGACTTGTTCGTAGAATCGTGACTGACTTGTTCAAGATCAAACACAACATGGCGACGAGGGTTTATAAATAAAAAACTAATATAAATCGTGAACTTGTTAGTGGATTGACCGAAAAACACACTTAGTAAGTGCCTGCAATGTTTACTACAGCGAGTTCCGCTAACTGTAGTACAGACTTCGTAATAAAAAAAAATAATAACTAGAATATTCTGGTATATGGAACCCTGAAGAAGAACGTCAACAAACTCTTACAAGCAAACAACGTTCCTAATTTTGAATGAGGTTTTACTCAAGCAAGTCTAATAGTAAATGGTACAGATAAATAGATTCAAATATTATTGTCCAGAAATGATATCTAATGAAATAATTCACTTAGATTAATAACTATGAAGATCTAATTTAGGTATTATTAGTAAATAAGGACTTTGATCATTATCATCACTGATAATCTGAACGTAATTACAGACTTCCTGTACCTAAAGGAAAATTAATTATTTGATCAAGTACTTATCATAGTCGTCAAGTTAGTCATCCCTTTTGATATCACAATCGTATAAGTACATTATGATTTCATCGTTTTTCTAAGAAGCAACATAATCGTTTTTTAATATTCATCTGTTTTACTTTCTGCCGCGATATCTTTGAGGTGCTCAAGCATGATTTTGAGGTTTCGCTTTTGATACGAATACTTTTTTGAAAGGATTCGTGCTAGGCCCAATGGTGGTGATGGTTCTGGATAGTGTCTCTGGAATGGCAATACGTCTCCGATGTGTTTAGTATTGCAGATGACCTTAGTCGACAGTGCCCCCTTACTCATCTAGATGCGCCTTCCTTCGGCTTATCATCCAATAACATACAACAATGACATTAGCATTAGCTGTAAACTGAACGCTTCAACTATAAGTTGGTCAGTCAGTTCAATTCCACGAACGATTACTCACTACTCAATTTTAGAACAAAGAGAGAGTGTAGTGGGGGTGGATGACACTTGGACGATCAGCGGTCCTTGAGAGGAAACGTGTGCAATGACATGCTTATGATATTTGAAGAGTAAATGTAGCAGTGAGGTGAAGTTAGCACCCATGTGGTAATTGATACGCTTGTCATTGATGTGGGTGGGTGAGGATGTTGCGCAGTTGTATGATCGGGTCTCGTTGATCTTGGGGACGATTTGATTGATGTTTAGAACAATAGTTTTTACAGTGTAGCCGATCTCAACACCGTCTGCGGATTACTATTTTAAACCATCATACTTTTAAGTTTTAGATTTTACTCATAATCAATCCAATCGAATAGAAAATTACATAATTATATAAAGCTACTTACTAGCTGTTCCCCCGATTTCACCCCCGTCCTGAGGAACCTTCACGCACCCCATGAAAAGTGGTCTATAACCGTCTCCAGGTTTCCATATTGTAATTCATCTAAATCGGGTCATCTATGTTACCTTGAAAGCGCAACAAACACACTCACAACTTATTCATAATACGCGTATTAAGTTAGGATACAATTAAAAAAATTGGTGGTATCAGCATTATACTAAGAATCCTAAAAGGCTTTTTAAGCGCTGATATTTCAACGTGAATCTAATATATTTTGAATGTCTCGCCAAGTTATTGTAATGCTGTCTCAAACGCCAATGTATAGAATACAAGTCTTTTCATGTCTTTGGCCACAAACTATGATTTAGTTTAAATTGGCTCTTTCAGTATGCCTCAGATGACAAGCAAATAATATAAAAGGTTTTCTTTCAAGAGGATTAATGATAAAAGGCATTAAAACCGACTTTAATACGGTTTCAAATGCCATGTATACACAAGATGACTGTACACGACTTTGGTACTTACCCTTTAAGACATAAAGCAGGGGTTGCCATGAATAACACAAAACTAGGTCACACTTGACTGAATAATATTTGAAGGGCAACTTATTTCTGTATTAAGTTATCTACCGAAGTTTCGGGGCCTCTAATAGAAGTAACTTGCTGTGAAGTAAATATTGTAAGCCTGTAAAGGTTAAATTCGATGCGGTTGCTCAACTTAACTAAGAATGTGGTGAAGTCGCAGGCAGGTGTTTATGGCGTAACTGAAATGTCTACAATGAAACGACTTAAAATCTTGCTTCTGCTTATAATGAACTGCTTTTAGACAGCGTTTCTGTCAGTGGCTTTGATAATACCATGAAAATATTATAATTTTCTTTTCTCTTCTGAATAAAATAATCGAAGTTACTCTTACTGTGTTAGCTCTTGGCAAAGCAGTTTACGTCGTAGCAAAAAGTTTAGTCGGTAAGCAGAGTGGGATCCGACAATCAACTATATATCTATATGTGCGTCACTCGTAGAGGCTCCTTTTATGCACATATTGATGTTTTGATAAATGCTATCAATTTCCAACTAGATATCGTTGCACCTATAGTACCTCACGACACTCAATAGAAGCGGTGACAATAAGAACCATAACTAATACATATTGTTACCTGTTGGTAAGTATCCACGTGTAAAATATTAGAAAAAGAATAGTTTCACACGAGCATAATGTAAGTAGGACAGCTTGTGGCACAAGACGTTTACTAAAGTTACTTGCTTAAGTTTATTTTTATTTTCTTTTGGAAAGGTGCAAATAATTTGGCACTAGAGAAAAACAATCCAAAATCCAAATGTGTTTTAGTGACTGCTACCATTGCCAGCGGTGACGAAATCACTATGATTCTTCTCAATCGTTTTCATTTTGTGGTAGCGCTCAAAGATTTTGTATTCATTTATGCAAATGTTCGCCTTGTTGATATGTGAAACGCTGCGCAATTCGTACGCAGCATTTCCACATGTATCGTCTCAGGGCCGTCCTTATCAGCTCCGGGTGTAGGGTATGCCTCAAGTGTCTTTGTCCCTTGTTTAGTGCGGAAAATCTCTGCAAATTACCATTAATACTAGGAAGTAGTTATACTAGGCCAAGAATTTGCTGTCGTACATGCTACTGGAATTAACTGGATTTTATAACCAGAAATGTAGTTAGTTATCTTTATCAGCAGAAATTACTGCCGGGTCTTCTATCTTGATAACACGCTACCAAGAGATGCTATCAAATATTATCCTCAAACGTCAATTCCGGATAAAAATAGAAGTTACCCTGAAACACCCTATTTATATGAACAGCGAATGTCCTTGTATGCGCATATGTATATCCAAAACTCTCTCCTCGAAACGTTGAATAGCTTCTTGGTAATTTAAATAATATTTATATTTTTATAGTACTGGGGGCATTTTCTTTACATATTCACATGTGGCAAACTCGTGATTGTGTATTTCAGAGATTGCAGAAGATACTCCTGTTGAAAATATACTACCTTCTGATCATTTGAGAATTATATAGCGAATTAACAATTAAGTTTATAACTACTATTATGTTTCTGTTTTTTCTTTCTAAGCGTCAACTTGTAAACTTTCTAGCAGTTGAAAGCCCTTCAAGTGCTTGATAAGATCAGCCTCACTGCTCCAAAATGTAGAACATTTTCAAAATGTAGGGTAACCGCACCAGTCCTCCGTCTGCCTCGTTCTACAAACGGTTCAATAGCACCAGTAACGCGATCCAGCACTCCGGCGTGTTTGTTTTGGGAATGGGTTGCACTCGCGAACTGCGGTGTTATATAATCTCAGCGCGGTTTGTGCACCGAGTAGCAGATCCTCGCGTGTGCCCGCGCCATTAGCTTGATGACTTTCACCTGTTATATCAATATCATTAATAGCTGTGTTCAATGGCAATTTAGTTTTTGTATTTAGATCCTTATGAAAAACAATATTTTCTTCCATGCTTTTAAATATTTGCTATTACACAGTTTTATACACATCATTCTATATTGCTAAGTTCCAGGAAGCATATAGGAATATAAATAAAGTTTTTTTCCCTAAACTAAAATTATTAAAGTGACCGTTAGGTTTGTTACCACTGACACTACTGTCGCTGGCATATTTATCAATATATACAGTAATCTAGTCTTGGGACTACTAGAGTGAAATTCGTAGGTGAGATCATAATGAGTCATTCATTACTCATACTTTTTCTCACAACTATTGTGTTTTTAACCCAGTTCACTATTGCATTTGCTACAATGGGTTTCGATATACTGGCATTGTTCAGTTCAATTTATTTGACGTAATTCCAAAGATGTCAAGGGAATGTTGTGAATAGGTCTATCAACCCATCTTTCTGAAGGCTGTGGGTTCTAACCGTGTGTCGAGAATATTATAAGATTTTTCCATTAGGAGATGACTATTTTATAGGACTTATGACATAAACTCGCCTAGCGAGAGGAACATTCGATGTTAATAACACTACTCCTTGGATTACATGCATTAGGCATCTATCTTCTAATTTCATACTTTCTTTGCGTCAAACAGACTGTTTTCGCCGAGTTCATTTGGAATGAATCTTCTAACTTGAAAATTAAATGTTTGTCTCTTTAAGCAAGAGTTCCAAATATTCTTAAAAGGCCATCTTTCTTTCAGGCTATCTTCCTTTCTTTCTAGGCCGCAATTTGAAATAACCATACAAGACTATGCTTTAAAATGCACTTTATCAAGTTTATGAAATTCAATGCTCAGTGCCGAGTCAAAGACTATAATACTGTTGACCTTAAGTCTAATATGTAATTATAATTAGACTCAGTAACTCTAGTGATTGGTTATGGCCGGTTATTTTTAGTGTTTTAATTTAAATCGTTTTGACGACTACTCTGATCGATTATTCTATTATTTAGCAGGTCTAAGCAGTTTACTGCGACATTTTCAGTGTTTATTTTCAACACTATTTTTATATAAATGAATTGAATTTATTCTGCAAGTAGTTAAAGAGATCGTGAAGTAAAATTGTTTTTAAGTGGAAAAGTTTTCACTGATTTTTCAAGCGAGCTAGCTTTTAAACTTTCTTCGTTTAGACTTAGAGGAAAAAGTTCTTACGATAGTTTCTGTTTAGACTCCCGTAGTGAGATGATACTAAGCAGAATACGCGGTGTGTATAAGTTTGTTTTTGCAACTTGTCTGCGAATTGAGACGTTGAGCCGGTAGCCATTTTGCGCTTACCCAGAATGTAAACAGACCGTGTCTGCGTGCATCTGTGCAACTATAAGTAGTTCCGTCTCTTTCGCTCGCACTGCGGATGCATGTAGGTCAACAAGGAGCTTATCGGTCACAGGTAAGCTGTCTCGCTTGCACGCCGCGAGTTTGCACTAACTCCAGTGTTGTATGAGACGCCGCGGGGCGCGCACGTCTACCGTGATATGAGTCCGCGCATGCGTACAAACGCATTATTACGTTCGGTGTAATCAGCTGATTGTCAAGTTCTTTTTGTTATTTTTCTATTTGTGATCTCAGTGCTGTGATATAAAGATGGGTCAGGCGTTCGGAACGACGAATTCTCACAATGATGAGCAGAGGCATTATACCAGAAAAGAAATAGGTATGTCAATTGTCTTGTTTGTTATTGTTAGGCTGGGCTGCCGGCGAGCCGAGCACTGTTATGTTATTATAGCCATTGCACTGACAACGTTCTGTCCTGGCATTGTATTGAATATCAGAATGCGACAGGGGAGCCTGCTGCAACCATACTAACCCATTATTGATGATAGGTGGCTTATATTTCATTCATATTCCATGTGCCAAGATATCTCAACGGTTGTTAAAAGACTATGTAAAGGTGGAAGTGGAGGTCTTATTTTCAGTTACCAATATCTCTTATTATTCACCATACTGCGCCTTAAACCGCATATTATGCAGGTCTATAACCAGATGATTGACTAATGCTGTACGGAATAAAAGTGTTTTTCCCAAACAAAAAGTTACATTAAAAGTTTCCTTAATTGCATCTTTAGAATTAGACTCAATGGTTTATAGTAATTGTTGAGACATTTCTTTTCTTACTTCAAAATCTTCGTTTGAACATGGCCAATTGAGAAAGGGCACAGCTTTTCCCCAAAATTAAAATTTGGGGGAGGCTCAGTTTTTTCCTCCTTTCTACCTCCATAAAATAGTTACGACTATACATATTTATATTAATATGTATTTTATTGTTCTCTTCAATGTGTTTGATAGATACTTTTAGTACAACTTTTCTAAACTTCAAACAAAGTTAAACTAATTCCTAGAAAGTTGCCAGAAGCCAAAGCCAAGGTCTGCTACTTAGCGGACAAACTGACACTTTCTCTATAATGCTTATGTATATTAATGTACTGTTACATATTTATGTGTATTGTTACCGTTATGACATGTTTCCACAAGTTTCTGTCATTTAAATTAAAATAAAACAAATACAGTTTTATGTTTACGAGTTTTAGTTGGACTTTGACATAACTTATGTAGGTAGTTTAATAACACATTAATATGTAAGTCGCATTTTATTAGTAAGATAACGGCTTTAGCAGTGATTTAAATGAAGATGAATCCATTTAAGTTTGGTCATGGGTTTAAGTAGCCGGCATGACAAAGAACTTGGCGTCAACTACGCATTAATACTTTTCATTACATTTTCTGCTTTTCTCCTCTAGATGTACTGAATAGATTGCTAATTTTACGAATACATAAAAGTGATTTCGTTCGTTCCTAGATTTATGTCGTTATTTTTTTTACGATCAAGCAATTTTAGATTTATAATTGTATTAAGAGAATAGCAGGAGGGGTAGCGTGGTTTACTATTGACTGATCATAAGTGGTTGACATATTCACTCTGACTAAGCTTAGTGAAGCAATAAAAATCGGCGCAGCAAATTAAACATATATGTGAAATGTAATGTGGTTATGAGAAAATGGCTGTCTTGTGACGTCAGCATCTAGGCTAGACGATTACTTACTAATATCGTAAAGAAAAGAACCGGTGTGACGTCTGAGAGTGTTGTGACACCACCCAAAGATATTTCACACGTTACTATCTACGACAATACTGTTATACGGTGTGAAGTGGCAATTAATCACGTCGTGTATCGCAGTTCAATTGCGGATATTGCAGTCTCTTCAATTGCATCATATCCTAAGTTGTTTTAAGAACTTTATCTCCCGGTTTCATCAGTATTATGAGGAAAGTACTTCACGGACCTGATCAAAAAGTCTGTAACTGGATCCAGGGCGCCATTTATTTCCATACCATATTTCTTCTAGAATTGGTTAAGCCTTTTTACAGTGAAAGTGTACTAAATAAAACTGTAAACGAACTAAAATTCGCATTTATATTCTGAAGGTTTGTAGGACTTTGAGGTTTCTTTTCAGCTGAAGAAATTAAGGCCCACTTCTATTGATCACTAAGAATCCAAAAAAATACTGCCTAATGTTTGTTGTGATGTCGAGAACTAGAACTACTAGATAATAAATTTGGGTTTTTATCGATACCTCCCCAATTATCCCCCCTCTTTTGAGCTAAGAAATGCTCTGTAGAGTTCATCGTAATGGTTGGCAGTAGTTTTTTATATTGTTATTAATATTTAATTCCTTCTTAGAGAGTAATAAATAATAAGTGTAATAAATTATCAATATCTTAATGAACACTCAGTGTATAATTACGTGCTTGTCTCGTCAAACGTATGTTACTTTGATTGCGTATTGTACTCTTATCGAGTGAACAAAAACAACTTATTTTGCGCTCCCCCCGTATCTTATCTCTGAGTAATAAAGTTGTTTTTTCTCCGTTATAATTGATAAGAGAGTGTTTGTGACACTTTCATTGTGTTCGTGATGTATGCATTCGTTATCGTTTGTTATGAAATCTAGAAGATACGGGCCACGTTGTGTACCACGCAGATAACTTTAGGCTTTCTAGAAATATAATAATGTAAATATAATTAACTTTATCTGAATAAGAGCTTTATCAGAAACAGGCTAAGCATAAGTATTACTTTGTAAATTAAAGTATGGTTCTGTGATTAAAAACATAAACAGTTAATAAACGTTTCCCAAAAAAAAGAACTGTTACGTATCAAAAATTATGAATAACAATATTGTGTTTGATAACAAAATGAAACCGCCATTATTATTTACATTTCGTTGATAAGACTATCTTCTAATTAAAAACATAGTTGAGCAAGTTTTTTGTATGCTAACTGAGGAAGAATGCCGAGTTAATTATTAACAATATGCAGAATAATAAACAGCCGCGGGTTATCATTTAACATTTCTTCAAGGCATTAAAGCCTTGAAATTACTATTTAGATCAACTGGTTATGTGCGTTCCTATTAATTAATCTAGTTTGCATTAATGTTGCCGTAAAATATTTGCAACTACGAGTGGGTATTTCGTTCGCAATATTTTAATTAATATCTTTCAATATAAAAGTTGTTTGAACGAATAATATTTCTTTCTAAATACACTATGAATTAGATAAAAAAATAGTTAACATAAACAAAGTCATTTTTAGCATGTCATTCCGGTTTTAAGATACAGAACGAACTGATAAAAGATTTTTCATCCAAGTTTATTGCACTTTATAGTGTTTCAACGTTCTAGCTAAATATAGAGAAAGACGAAGCTACGTAAACAAAAATATTAGTCATACCTGTTTTGAATGACTAGAAATCGTAAAGTATTTACTTACAATAGTGATTTATTAAATAGGGAAAGTCAAATTATCGTTTATAGGTCAAGCAGAAATATTCAAGGTGTTTTTCTAGGTATGAAATATCTAAGTAGTCTCTCATGTCCATAAGTAAAAGGATTTAGCACGACTACACAGCTGTTAGTATTAATGCTATTCCAATCGCGTCGTCATTCTCGCTGTGGTCGGAAAACAACTGTTTCTAGACTTGAGTCGCATAAACTAGGTATCACTCATCGTTGAAATTGTTTAACTTAACATATTCTACGCGGGAATAATGTACGAACTATTATTTTTTGGTCGGTAAATCATCAAATGACTCCTCCCGCCATGGGTGGGGCGGAAGGGAGTGTCAGACTCTTACTGACTAAAACCCATTCATGTTCCTTCCTCAGCTCTTCGTTCCGGGGGCGCGGTTACCCTTTCGAACATCCCGAGTACAGAGTACGAGTAATTTTTGATTGTTGTAAGAATGCTCTTTATACAAACATACACATTAGTATCTGCATAGTAGTAGTATGTCTATGACATTATTGTACGTATCTTACATACGTCTTATAATGACCCGGCCGTCACCGAGATTATCTGCGGTTGTATAACATATTGATAGCAATGATTAAACGCCAACCGCTCAGTTGTCTCGTTTCACAATAACGTGTGGTTAATGCTTGCGACTATTTACCGGACCGGCTAGGCAACCGGTTTGCTTGCCGGTTTATTGCTGCACGAGCAGTTCGCTGTTGCTAGTCTGTGGTCACTTTCTTCTAATGATTGCGTTCACTTTGGTTTGATATAATTGTATTTCATTTCATAACATAATGGCCATTTTCTACACTCGAGAGGGGCTCGTGTCTAAGTAACAGCGGCACGGATGCTTCGATCAAGGTTGGGTTACGCTTCCCGCGCTCGGTCCGTAGATAGGTGACCATCTAAGTCATGGAGAGAATGCTCTATACCACCGAAGCGCTGTTTGTCATTTGTAGATTTTTGGCAGTTCTTACAGGTAGTCAGAAGCTGGAAAGACTGACCGAATCAGTCTTACCAAGGGGTTATTATTATTGTTCACTAAGAAAGTGTAATACTTTGAAATAAAATGTAAAAACCATCCACTTTTGCAAAACACGTCAAGTTTAATTGAAACAATCGCATTGAAACTAAAATGAAACAATCTTCCTTATCAAACATAAGTTGTTCAATGATTATAAAAAATAAAATGGCAAATTAGAAGAAGTAATTAATTATGATACCCTACTTAAATATAAACTGTAGGTAACCTTAATTACTTTTTACATATCGACGATGTATAATAAGTTATTTATTCCAATTAAGGTTTTCCTGTAGTAGGAAAAATAATGTATAATTGTCATTAAGAACATGTACCTATGTATTTTTGTTTCCTTATGTATCAACCTTTTGTATAAAAAAGGTATAGCGGATGTAGTTATTTAATTACACAAGTTTATTGAGCTATTTATTTATATATAGACATTAAATTATACACATTATGGGTAAAACCTCGTAATTATTATAACAGCTCAAGTCTTTTCACTTTGGATGATACCTTTTCGTGGTATTGTATCACCTCATCAAATGATCACTTCGCTTTTCTTGTCTGTTCGAGAATAGTTATTGTAGTGTAAACAGGTGAGGCCCTGTTTTCGGACTGAAGAATAGCTGTTCTTCGAGGCTGTTCTAATTCACCTGGTGATTTCTAAAGCATCCATTTAGAGAAATCAATACAATAATACAGTACAAATAAAAAACTCAACAAACACTCATAAAAATGCATCATACATATATAAGATTATCTTGATACACAAAATTTGAGCATTCTCGTTTCGTTTATCACAAAAAATCAAGCCACCGCATCTACATAATATTAGGTCCAGGTTATTGACACGTCGAATTGATTCTCAATATTACTAATGGAATAAAAAAGGTCAAACACCGAACGAGACTAATAAAAAAGCCAGATATTACCTACACCTGCAGTTCGTGTTCTAAAAACCAAGGTGACCGCTCCAGTACAATAAGTGTGTTGGTTTTGTGGGAAACCCGTTTTACAATGACGTAAATACCCATGTCAGGGGGAACAAGAAAATGTAATAAGAAGATCATTAGATACAAGGAAATTTATAAGGTCTTTGGCTTACAGGTAGCAAGATATCTAAATTGATACCTTCGGACTTAAAAGCGTCAGAGACTTGAACGCACAATTTGTGTCTTTAAATATCTTTTAACAAATGTTTAATTTAATTGAAATCCTCCTACAAAAGACGACAGTAGCACGACTAGTAAGAGTGATAGATACACAGAGTTTTACAAATAGAATGAGTGTGCTCAGCACTTGTAAGTGATCAGTGCTTCTAATTTTAGCTAGCTAATCACTTTACCAATCGAAGAGTAAATAGTCTATAATAGATAGTCTCTATATAAAGCAACTGTGTCTTCGCTCAGGGCGTTTTCCTAGTGTAGGCGTGCGTAGACCTTGCGTAGATGCCGCGTAGACGGCGTAGTTGCAGCGTAGCCGCTACGTAGACCGCGTAGCTGCAGCGTAGACGCTACGTAGATCCAGTGTAGTTGCTGACGAAGATGCCATGTAGAAAGCGCGGACTCTATTCGTGAGGATCATCAAAAATATAAGGCTTGATTCGAGAAATATTTTTATGAAGCAATTAACTAACTTTTAACGTTCTAAACAAGGGACTTAAAACACTTACTATTTAATCAGTCTTAAGTCTTCATATAATATACATAGCTTTGTGACTGGTATATAATGCATCTGTGAGCTGTATAAAGCGTAGTGATTGCACCTAGCACCACCTGTCACCTTGAGCATGAACTAATTATTGCGTAATGACTGCCATGATTGTATGTGTGTAGGAGTACGGTTATATTCCGAGAATGATGCATCTTCTTTGTTTTATTATTTACATGGACAAAACATACACCGTGTATATTTATAAGTTATTTAAAATTAAAATGATTGAGGGTTTAGCTTCAAATCTAGGTGTAAAAAATACCCCTTCAATTTACCAATGTGATCTACCGGGTAAGATATAGCTAGAATAATGCTACTTTATTAAAATCTGCAAGTAACAGTAAATCATTTATAATTTGCTGCGAACTGCCTCAATGAGGTACAAAAAGCAATACAATGTATCAACTGGCTTGTTTATATTCTTTG
Organism: Pyrrhia umbra; assembly: GCA_963891755.1. NCBI lineage: Eukaryota > Metazoa > Arthropoda > Insecta > Lepidoptera > Noctuidae > Pyrrhia > Pyrrhia umbra. The sequence continues at coordinate 659,843 of OY982929.1, read as the reverse complement.
TTCAGGTCTGAATCAGCGGTGCGCGCGCGCCGGATGCGAGGCGTACCGCCGCGTCGCAGTCGCACTTATCTTTTTAACTGCCGTTCGGTTGACATGTTTGTTGTGGCAGCTGTAGGGTACTGGTGAACAGAGAATTAAAACTGTTGCGCTAATTAGATAATAAGATGGCCCTATTACCGTTGAAATTATAGATTGAAGCCTTCGTTGCTCGATTTCGATGGTATGTAATTTTGTGTATGCTCTGCTCTTTGGTAAATGAAAAAGTACATGTTATGATGTACTTTGATTGTGCAGAGTTTGTAACTGATTGTGTATTTGCACCGATTATATTTGTAGTTGTCTTGTGACTTGTGAGTACAAACACTTACTGGACGGATCGTTGATTCGCAATGAGAGGCAGTGACGCGAGCGGGACATTACCACTTCAAAAATTGACAGATTTCTATATCTACTCAAACAACAAATAGAATCAATTATTGATTCGTGATTACCGAATCTACATTGACACTATAGAAACTTGTTCTTGTCTTCATTGAAATGGTTAATATCTCATTTTCTGAATCACGTCGCGCGTTGACACCGCAATAAAAAGGTTCAATTCGCGCGTTGTGTACTGAAGTGTGGCTGAGGTCGACCGGCGCCGGCGCAGCTCAAGGCGAACCACTCCCCGGCAAACAAACAGTATTCGGTTTTAATTTACGATGCGAATACTCGAGGTTTAGTACGAAACTTCGAGGCCGACGGATAAGAAATTGAAAAAAGTTTTATACTTTTCAGAAACGTCAGAATAGATCAACTTCCCTGTCTACATTTCGGGCGGTACCTATGACAGTGCTTTGCCATGAACTCAAAAATGCTCATTGGCTAGGAAAGCGTATTTAATACGAACTGCAGTTATTTGATGATTTTCATTAAGATATAATTTGTTTCCGACCGATATAAGATTTGATAAAATTAGAATTCTGAACAAGTGGTGACTGGCTAACCAGAAGGCCTGAAATGAAATCATGAATCATGAATCAAAAATGAATCTGAGTGTATTATTTTGGGATCGTATTTAAGAAAATGTTTTGCTGAAAATATTCGTAATTTAAATGAAGTTTCGGCCGTGTTCGAGGTCATCACATCAGTGAATTAATTTAGTTTATTCAAATCATTAACCAAATAGCTCGTGAATATTTTCCAAAAATCTTCAGTATCATTATCATTATTTTAATGAAAACAGCAAGGGATGGTGTTTTTTGGCTAAATAGGAGTTGTTACTTTTTTGTCAAGTTCTCAACCTCAGTGTGGTGGTTTGATATCTACTTATTTTCGAACTCTATTCGGGATGTAATTCTGAGTAATAAACAGTTCCACTCACAACTCACATGACACAAAATGGCGGCGGTACTTATTCAATGCAGATACCGGTTGAGTGCGGTTCCCACTTAGTTGGGCCACTCGCAAATAATCCAGTTTACGCAAAACATTTCGATGTATTTATACAATTCCCAAATGTGGGTGTTCACCAACGTTTTACAACATACAGTGGCAGGAATGAGCAGATTTCTGCTGCTAAAGGTTTTAAGCGTTTCGCAGAAATCGGACTGGTTGGGAATCTGGTTCTGGTTTCCTTTGGCGTACTATTCGGTTTTGCGGTTACTCGTCACGCTTCTTGCAAAGTAACAACATCACGGTCAGACATAGTTATGAGAGGTCAGTCAACCTACTATGATGAATCTCAAAGTCCTTTATACCTGACTTGAAGATCATACAATAAAGTCAAATGTGCTTGTAGAATAGATGAATTGTTTCAATTAAGATTTAAATTGCTTGTGGCGGATATGAAAAGGAGAGTGAATGTGGGAAGTGAATGCTCCGCAGGTTGCAGCCGACGAAGCTATCGGAAATGAACAGGCTGTTCACAATAGTGCACCAGTGCACGTACACTTGTGTAGGAGCTTTGAACAGGTGGAGAAAGCTACGTAGACGAGTACAAATAGTAGCAAGTGGTTAGAAAAGCTCCTGCTTTCTATCCTTATGAAACACGCACTTCAATGGCTATCGTGATTTGTGATCTATATTTAAGTCTTGATTTAATTAATCTTAACTGTTCTCATATTTGTGTGAAATACTACATATACCTACATAACATGACTTCTTATCAGAAATGCAGCTGACCAGATATTATTGAAATAATTTCTAAAGCCATGAAACGTAGCCTATTTTTGAATAAAACTCTGATTACGAAAATGAAACTCCCGGTTTATTATAGTTATTGAACACCCAGATTGCTAACTAGATCAGGTAAGTTGGGACGGTTGTCTAAAAGTCTAGACATTCGTCCTTCACGTCATTGGATCCAGTTGGTGTTTGTTTTGACTTTGCGTTTATCACGTCCGTCGTGAGAATGCCCATCTGATACAATAGGGCATCGAGATACGATTGCAAACACGAGCGCTCTTTTGTTTGGGCACGTAGCAGTATTTTGATGAAACTGCGATGCATCATGAACGATAATGATAATGAGTATTGAGACAAACTGCTGAAAAATGGACAATCTCATCTTGTGTATGAAGGAAGAAAAATGGCAAATATAGTATTGTAATTTGAGTAAACGTAGTATTATTCCAGTTCTATGAGAAAGTAGTAATTGTATGTTCGTTCAGTAGCGAAGTTATAGCTCTAAGTTTTCTGTCCTCGCAAAGTTACGAGCTACATTCATTCTCTTTACAATAGTTGCCCATAATTTATTCTTTACCACATACATTGTAGAATCTTCAACATAGAGGTTATTATCACTAGACTGGTAGTCTCCTGACCCAGTACCGGATAATACCTAGACATAAAACTATTGGTGACGTCATCGCCTATATCTCGGTTGTGACGCATAGCTTCTTGGGTTTATTCAGCGAGCACTTTGGGTGGTATTCCCACTATCTTTTATCATTAGACTGCTTACAAAAATATATTAGTGTATGTAAATAGACAAACAAAATTATCTTAAGACGGAACACGAAACGTCGTTGATAACACAGGTGTTATTATTCCTCTTATTGATAAAGTATCGCGATAATATGATAGATAGTGTAATATTTCAATCTGGGACTGTGAACTCACTGACACAGTTTATTGAAATGCGTAGTTACTTACTTATATTTGAGGAGAAGAAAGCCTTGTCATTGTGTGCTCTTTGTGTGAGAAAATATTTTGTGTCGAATTTTCTCTATATTACTTTTTTTATTCTTCGTCATGAAATACAAAAGGATAAGTCCTGTCACATTAAAAACTCACCGTCCAGGATATTTAAGTATAGCCACTTAAAGAAACTACTTCAATAGGTGTATTTTTATGTAAGTAGCTAATGATTATGGGAATAAGACAGGCAGCTTCTCACCTGCAAATGATGGTGATTTCATGATCCAGTTTTAAGTGATGAAGGTGCAACCTAATGGAAGTTGAAACGATGATTACCTTACTAGTTGTAGGGATAATTAAGCGTGCTACCTATCACTGTTTATCTAATTAGTACATACGCCTAATTGTCCCAGACGAGATATTATCGAAGTCAATGACATTAGCCCGGGGCTATTAATAACCGTCTGCCCGATCCTCTGACAAATATAAAGCCTTTTAGAGGTCATATAAGTGAATTGGATTTTTTATTATACCTTTTGATAGTGGTATCTTTGATGTCTTATTACTTATGTATCTTGAAGATAGTAATCATAATGAAAACAACTATTATGCCGCTGGAAAATCCACTACCTTTCATTCAGACATAAGCCAATATAGGTAAAACATATTTTTCAATTTCATTGTGAAGGTTCGCTGAGGTAAATTTCTTGTTTGAATAGTCGTTATCTTTCTTTAAATAAATAATACTAGAACCTAATAACAATTCAACAATCAGTAGTGTATGATGAACGATTGACCATCATCCAACACTTTCACATCACATAGAAAGGATTATTTACGCAACAAGAGATCACGCGCATAGTTTTAGAAAGTCTCCCAACGTTAATTTTGCCTGTAAATGTAAGATAGAAAATGTCTTCTAGCCCCGCTGAGTGATGCTTGATTGATAGGCTTCAACTAGAGAAATTGTGTAGTTTCTCCTTTATAGAGAAAGATTGAAATACAGCTAAGAAATAAAATATTCTAACAATACCATTCTACACAATTCAATGCGTTGGGGTAATGAAATGATATCGATATATGCGGGGGTAGTGTAATTGTTTCACGGAAAAAGGGGAACAATAAACCGCTACCCCTATGTCCAATTAACAAGCCTAGTTCCCCTAATTGTTTAATTAGTAAATGGGTCGTTACAAACGAAAGCACATTGAGGAAGTAGCATAACAAATACATCATATAAAAATAACTTTAAAATATCTACGTATACAGATAAAACGTCGTGTGTCCGAGTAGATAAGCTAGTTCGTCGGCCTGTACTGCCTTGCCAGTCCGTTGACGCTACTCCACGACGTGTTTGTGCCCCAGCGCAGACAAATATGGCGGGCTGCATTTGTTTTACTTTTCTACTTCAAGTATTTGATGGTCACCAGATAAGGTCTTCTTTGTACATATTCGTTTTGTTATCATTTTCTGCTTTTGAAAGTCAAGTGGGTGTTATAGGTATCTTCATAAGTATAAACGTCCTTACGTGACGGATTTATTTAAGGTTTTCGGTCAATTGGACGGAATTTATTTGTCTAAGTCATGCACTTAAATTTATTTTTACGTGCTTTTATAGTTTTGAATACGTCACTCTAATTTTGTTTACCTTTCTTGTTGTCTAGAAGTTAGATTTCAGAAATCATGTTTTTTTTTTTCAGTTTTATATATTATGATAACGGACGCGATGGCTGGATGGTAATATCAAAACCTGAGGCATCATAGAGACAAATCTTGAATGCCTCAAGTAAATTATATCGGTCCCATTCAAAACAAATCAGAGCTTCGTTGTTTTGCGGCCGAAACAGCTGTACCTGTAGTAGCAGCTATAGTAGACCCCTTCCTGTATTAGGAGCTGTATTACTAGATTGTTCTATTTATCAAACTAACCTACATAAATCATATTTATCTTCGACCCCAGATGTGAGGAGCGATATGCAATACGCGCAGTAATTAATCTGACGTTTCGAAAATCACAGTATCACGGTGACGCAGGCAGGTGTTAGCCTAACTACCGCGGCTCTATGCTTCGGTTCCACTCGCTAATGATATGGCAACACTGCCTGTATGCCTTGGAGTTGTGATTACGAGGTCTGAGCCATCAGTAATGATGTGGTGTCTACGGGGGGAATGACAGCTCCTTTCTCTCATTTATTTTTGTTATTTCTACCTAGGATGGGTTATTTGCCATTTACAAAAATAGGGATGGCGGTAAACCAATTACCGACCATATTATTAGAATAATTATACGCCAAGGCAATATCACAGCATGGATACTAAAACGGATTGGCATATCTCGTCTTGATTTCATTCCCTTGAGAATGCTCATCGGATAATATCGAACACACACTCAAATATATTCTCTCTAACACATCCCTGATACGATATTTCCTCTTAAGGGATCGTCAATAAATTAGGTGCCGTATAAACAAGGAGGGAGTGGAAGTTGTGACATTTTGATATGCGACGTTCCATCTAATACTCAAGAGTGACGTGAGGGATCGGTGGAACAGTTCGCGCGGCGGCGTAGCGACGTAATATATGGCTATGCCTCAAGGGACGTGAGTAATGCAAGTAGCGACACGGTGTTACTAGTATTTCTCACAGATTCCTCTCTGTGTGTTTACGCTTTTGTTTTCCCTTATGGGAGAAACGGAAGCCAAACGCGGAACCGTAGAAAATAGGAGCGGAACGTGATATACGATCACGTGTAAAGATGAATGCCGTTTATCCAGGCAGTCTTCAATACCTCGATAGTCTCACCGTAGTTCCTTTTAATTATTAAAAAATATGAGTCTTTCTTCCAAACCGACATGCCCTTAAATTTTCTCAGTAGAGATAGTAAAAGACGAGTTATTGCTCGCTTCCTAGCAGACTTCTTATTTTCTGAAAAGAAAAAGTACAGTTCATTGCCATTTCAGCAACACATAGTCACAGGTAATCACACCAATAGTGGGTCGGTCGTCGAACCGCGCTATTTCCGTCCCAATGATGCGCTTGAACCGGAAATGTTGTCACTGGGACAGCAATGCCGGGTGATTGCCAGGTTTTTGGCAACCCAGCTGCAGACTTCCGCGCGTGATATTTTCGCACTGCCGTTAGTTGCCAGAACAATGTGTTGAACTGTATTATTGCGGTAGATTGGTTAACGACTTAATACTGTTATTGAATAATGGTCACATGTTACTAACGATGCGAAACTGTTGCAGACACTATAGAAGAGTTATCTTAAATATTTGGGACAGATCGAAACGAGATAAAACTGGAGTTCTTTTCAAAGATTACTAAATTATACTTTATATAGCCACAATAGCTAAAAATTCTTGTCAAAAACATTTTCTGAAATAAGGACACAACCTCATACGACTAACATGGTTAAAGGTCGTCCGGAACTTATCATGTAAATAGAGCTAGCTTCATCAGCGTGGTCTTTAAATTGAAGCCAGAAAACAGAACAAAAGTATCTTATGTAAAGCATTCAGGTTATAAACTACGTTTATGCCAAATTTCATCCAAAAGCAAAATCTTTATAGTTTAGATATCTCTGGTTCACGTTAGCACACGTCATCTACATACCCTGACAATTAGTGAGCTCAAACGAGCGAGCACTAGGATGATAAATGATAAATGAATGATAAATGATATTTATTTTGCAAGTTGGTTATAAAATAACACTTTTACACGTCAAACATATTTTTGTTTATAGCTAGGTGAGGCCGATTCGCGTGATATCTCGGTGTTGACTTGCACTCCTATCTGCTAGTGCAAGTGACGTCACAGTTGCGCAACTGCGCTATTGTGGCTGGTGGCTGCACAATCGCTTATTGATCATGGTTTACACCGCCCCCTTTAACGTATTACTATTTACGGAGGATTAGGTTTTAATATTTCATACGAAGTTGGAATTGAATGAAAAACAATAGGATTTTTTGCTTTTTTTTTTGCATGAAAATTGCATCCATTTTCTATTCAAAAAAAAACTACTGGCTACGATCATAAAGAACCATATTTGTGACAGCGGGTATTAAATGATAACCTTTTTATGGTGGAATGATGATTATAAATTTATAACAGTTCACATGATCACTGAATTATTGGGCTTATGCGCCAGATGTAGATTTTTGACAGGATTTTATAAACTAAAAAACTTTTATGATAAGTTATTTGTGTCCCAGATTTTAAAATAAGGTAGTATATTTTACGTTATCTTTAAATGCCTTAGTTACGAACGATCAAGTAAGCAGAAAGTCAAAATATTAGTAAGTTCATCATCTTCCTTTCCTCCAGACTGTGCGAAATTGCAACTTGTTGTGAATTAATTGCACTTAGCGAGTCCTTTGAAGAAACTACATCGTGCAACCAGTTCTCCGATCTTAATTATATTCAGTTTATCTTTTGAGGAGTTATACACGGACTGGTGGAACCATTTGGCTAGGTAGTGCGCGAGGCTGGACCGAGCTTACCGCAATGGATCGAGATTGGATCACAATTTATGACTTCCAGTCGATAAATTCATTGGATACTGGACTGTAGTTTGTTGTAGTACAATGTTTTGTTATTGGTTTTGATCAATATAGTGTTTAATCGTTTTCTAATAGGTATTCTATTACACACACTTTTAAACAATCATCAATTAAGTAGGAACCGGTCTGCAAGTGATCATGCTGGATTCGAGTTGTTCAGACAGGAATAGTGTTTTAAATATTTAATTAAATATCATAAGTAAATTGAAGAAATCATTTTGGTTAGTTATGTTCCGAAATATAAGCGATTAAAGTTTGAGTGAGAGCATCCCTTTCCCGTAAAGGGAAACCCAATATGAAAATTGTTGGTATAGTGTGCTCTCTGTCTATCAAGACATTAAAATGTTTACATCCTCCTTAGTTTTAATAACATTTTAGTTCTATTTTTTTTTCAGTTATCATCCCTCATTAAGTATAGCTTAAAATTTAATAAAATATACTCTCCTCTCGTTACAAGAGACAAACACAAATTTTAAAAATTGATCATTATAAAATAAGGGTTTACTTTAATATACTTTTCAAATAAACCCTTTGTATAAACCACTTCGTTAATTAAACAGGTCGTATTTTATACCACCCTTCATTAGGTATGGTATTGATTATAGCTGGCTTGCTGGTAATCCTTATTAGAGTTCCCTCGTTAGTCTCAGCACTTAGCCCTTGATCTAAAACTGCTGGAAAGGCCCTTTAATCACCCCGAATTAATTTGTGTTCCTTATGACTAGAGGTTGAGTGTTATTAAACATTTATCAATATAAACTGGATTGTTTGCAATATAACTTGTCGTAGCAACAGTTTCGTTATGGTTTAGGAACTGGTATATGTACTGATATTGCAGCTGTGATAACAGTCAGGGGACATTGGCTCGTACGTTATTTTAATACAAGTTGAAACTTGATTGTAGATTTACATAATTTAGTAACAGCTTTGTTAGAACATAATGATATTATGAATATTGTTCCCACCTTGTTTAGTCTTACTACCTCGTTGGTCTTAAAAACGCGATTGCTGTAAACTGAGTTTAGTTTTTTTTTTTGTGTATGGCATCTCGCAGGTCAACCTAGAAGGTTGTCGACTGCTTAACCGGGCTTGCCTGTGAGGTGCCTTAAATAAATTTAGGGCCTCCAGCCAGGGCTTAACTTACAAAACTAAGCGACTACACGCTAAGGGCACCCCCTGGGTACGGCCCGGGTACGGGCCTCGGCTTAGGGCGTCGCTGGGGGAGGACAGCAAGAGACAGGCTGGATCAGAATAAATTTTGATTATTATAATCGGGAATTTTAAAGCTATTAGCTCAGCTCGCGGGCCGGCTCGTCGAGCTAGGGTCGGGAGGGCATGGAACTGAGTTTAGTGTTAGATTCCCGGGTGCAGCTGACATCGCTTCATGGGTTTTTAAAAATGTCACAAAGTAGCCCGTAGTCAGGAAATTCAGTGTTACACCCCTGTGCCTGGGACCTTAATAACAGTCTTATTACAATTCCATATCCTGTGCCCGGAGTCTAGTCTAGTGTAACCGGTTCAAAACAATTTTTGAATTAATTTTTTGTAGTGGTAATAAAAAAAATCATGTTTTACTTACTCCTTGTAGGTCATCGTACGATAACACTAACGGATTCGTTACGGGTTCACTCCAGTCTCTTCCAGTAACTACGGATCCCTAAACATATTCAGTCTAGTTAATTCACTTGCACAACACATGTACATACGGCGTGATAGGCTGAATCAGCTGGACAGTGACATGCAAGATAGAGCCAGACATCACTCCACTTGTGAACAAGTTCGTGATAAGTGATAGGTAGATACATAGAGAGACCTAAATTCCGACGCGTATTAAACACTTGAAAATACGAGAATAGATTTGAGATTGTAGGCTTAAAATAGATTAACCTTTCCACGAATGAATAAGACAAAGTCACCTCTGGAATTACAACTCCCTCCATAGGGATTATATTGAATCTTGTTCGTATTTTATCTCAGACTTAGATAGTTCTGTCGAAGCAAAGTGAAGCGATTATCGAGGATTTGGCTTTTTTGATCGTTTTTCCTAGATTTTATTAAAGTCTAAGAAGTTTTTGAACTTTGGAATGGCCAACAAACTCCTCTTTTTTTTAATAATGCTGAAAATACGGCGTTGTTGGGTTTTCGTAAAGAGGTTGCATCGCAAAATTGAAATTCGAAGAGTCGTGGTTTTACAGGAAGGATCGTTCGAGAGGTCGACCAAAAGTTTGAGTGGAATTGTTCAGATTCACGGGTCGTTACTTTTGTATTTATTGGGTCTTTACTTGTTTTAAAAACTTCAGCTATTTATCCTCTTGACAATTTATTTGGTACAACATATTTATATTTTCTCCAAGGTACGTGTTCAATTCGCCATAAAGATAAAAAACTTGTTCTTAGACTTGGTGCAGTTTTTAAAGCAATTATTATTATAGTTAGTTGTGTATCATGTAGACATAATCCTTGGCCGTATTGCAAAATATAGTCACATTTTTTTAAATTACTTAAGTTATATTGTAGGTACTCATGTTTGTTATTATTACAATTTACTTCTGTTGTTTGCACTGAGGTCGTCGTTTATTCAGTAGTGGGAGTTTAATAGTTTTTTTGTTGAGCATTGTTATTTTTTACTAACTTTATTAGGGCAGTAATTCTCGATTCTTCTGTTGGTTTTATTTTTAACTAGCTATTTTCCGCGGATTTATCCACATCCCGAGAGAACTACTTCACGCACCCAAATAAAAAGTAGCCTAAACCTTATCCAGGGTTACCTCTATCTTCGTACTAAATTTTATCCAAATTGGTCCAGCCGTTCACGCGTGATCAAGGGAAATAGGGATTACTTTTTTATGTATATAGATTTATGTGTAAAAGCGTTTTCACTGTACAATAAACTAATGATATTTATTTTGTTTGCAGGTAAGTTATGACTACGGATCGTTACTTGCCGAGTGAGTAATAAAATGGTGACAATGAAGAAATGTATAAAATACGTACATTATGTGGCTGGGAATATAAATATTGACACGATGGAATCCTTGATTGAAGTGTTTTACATAACAGACTATATACAATGTATTCAAACATATAATATACCAGTATATAAATGAATATGTACGTGTCCAGATAACAATGTTGACTGTGAATAAAGTCTGTCTGTTGTTTACGAAAACTTTAGAAATACTGTGTTATTTAAATTGAAAATGAGGAAAGTCATGATATGCCTATTAAATGATAATGGTTCTGCAATGCAATGTTTTGTCCATAGCCAGGTATGTAGAGGGACGGATCCTGGAACTATTTAAAAAAATAAACTGGTTATATTGCAAACAATCCAGTTTATATTTTAGGCCTTTACCAAAAAGGAGGTCATAGAAAACATTGTCCTATGAAAAATTCTAGCTTAAATACGAAAGGACACTAGGTAAGCAGCACCACAGTGACAAGGAATATATCTTTATATACCTGCTAAGATAATAACCTGCAATTTGATGACTAACTTAGTAATCCACTGTCCCACACAACGCAATGATGATCTCATATTTTTCTCACTGCCATAATCACTGGGCTTAGATTAAAGCAATTAGGTTTTATTGTCTACTACATGTTTCCTGCGGTTTCACTCGTATCCTGCAGAAAGTAGTTTGCGTACCCGGATAAAATACTCATGTCCATACCAAATTTTGTTTAAATAGATTACACAGTTTTTCCTGGAAAGCGTAACAAACAGATAGAGTTACGTTCGCATTTATAGTATTAGTAAGGATTTGTTACTATGTACAGATAAAAGTCGGTATAATTTCATAAAATATACTTGTAAGATTTTTGACAAATTAGAAAGAATAATGAACTTAATATTTGGGAAGATAGGGTCCAAATCAGTTTACTCAAGTCCGTCTGGTTGCAAGTATTGATGTTAGGTGTTAATGTTCTCTGAAAAGGTCAGTTTTATCGATCTCTGCAAATTAATTAAATACTGCATTGCCTATCATATAAATAACACATTAAATTATACGAAAGTGTATGTTAATGTTTGGTATTAATTTAAACCACAACAATTTTAAATACGCTCGTTCCAATGTTTACTTAACTTGTTATAATACAAAACTAGAATGTTCGTTGCCACAAATAAAAAAAACTGCAAAAACAAAAGACAATAGAACAATATTCGATGCGATTTACGAAGTATAATTGAAACATATTACAATATAATGTCGACTAGTAGCGTCCTCTGGATTTAATCTATACATATATAAAAAATGTTTTGTCCTGAATGACTGACGGATTCACGCACAGCCTAAACCGTTGATCGTAGAGACTAAAAATCTGGAGGGAAACTTTTTATGAAACTCTATCATTTTTAATTTGAATTCGTAGAGCTCACACGGGCGAAGCCGTTGGCAGAAAGCAAGTGTATGAATAAAAACAGTTTGAAGTTAAACAATATGGAGTTTACCAAAACATAGAATACAATTTACAGGTACTATGGTACCTACTACTGCTTCTACTGTAATACTATGTTTTGGTATAATTTATACAAATATTATCAATCAGTTTCACTACTCCTTGTCAAAATATACATTACCTAATTGCTTTACCATTTAATTAGTGCCTGATAAACTGAGAAAACGCACAACTGGTTAGAAGATTCCATCTTTTTAGGGTTCCGTAGTCCGACAAGGAACCCTTATAGTTTCGCCATGTCCGTCTGTCTGTTTGTCTGTCCGCGGCATAGCTCCGAGGTTCTTGATACTAGAAAGCTGAAATTTGGTATGGATATGTATATTGAGCACGCCGAGAAAGTGGTAAAATAAAATTTTGAAAAATATTTTTTGTTAGGGTAGCTCCCAAACAAACAAACGTAAAGTGGGGATGAATATTTTTTTTCTCGCGTACCCCTCCGTATGGGGTATCGTTAGATAGGTCTTTCAAAAATATTATGGGTGTGTGAAGACCATTTTTTGGTTAAGCGAGCCATTTGCGAAATATCTAGATTTTCAGTGCAAATTTTTGTTCGATACGAGTTACCCCCCCTGTAACTTTTGAATGGCTGTACCTAGAAATGTGAAAAAAATCACAGACGTAGTGAAATACAAGGAAAACTATCACGGCTAAGTAGGCTTAACCGGTTACAGAGTTATAGTCGACTAACTAACTCCTACTACGGAACCCTACTGCGCGTGGCCCGACACGCACTTGGCCGGTTTTTATTGAATCTTCTTCTTCTATATCTCATTTCCCATCTTCTATCATCATCATAAACGACTCAACATTATCTCAATAAACTGTTCTATAATTATGGGTTCAATTTTAATACAAACATTGCTATTCTGACTCGGTTTATGCTAGCCATACCGGAAATAGAATAGAATATTCTTTATTATGTACACCAAAAGAAACATATAATATTGGAAAGTTAGTTACATAGGGTGACACAATAGGCGGTCTTATCGCTAAAAGTGATCTTTTACAGACAACCTTTGGATGGATTTATGATAAAAGGAGTAATGATGCGGAAATACTATATTTATATTCAATAATATTACCCAATATTTATGACGTGTTGCTTTGAAATGACAAATAAATGTTATCAAAAACGAATCTTATAAAATAAATCTCACGTAGATAATTCGCGAACATATCAATCTTTTTTTGTTGGCAAACTGACTGATAGCGGATTTAGTGCATTGACTTACGATAACTGTTTGTGGATTGCCAATTTCTTCTATATCAGAAAGAAAGCATAAAAAGATAAACTATATTAATTACATCTTTTGTATACGTTAACTTCAAGTGCCCGTAACTTTGACCAATTTTATGTATTTATAAGCTCCATCCATTCAGCATTTTTGGGACCAGTTATTTTATTTTTAACATATAAAATAAATCACTAAAACAAATATGGCATGTTAGTCCACTTTATATTAAGTTGGCAAGCTTGTTTAGTTGTTATTAGTATTCTGAACGTTTTTTGTGAATGCTAATCCAGCAGCACGCCCTAGACACGACCGCTCTCGAACGACTCTCTAATATTAATGACCTTATCTAACAAAGTCTGCCCCCACCTCGCGTCGGTAACGATGTACCTACACAATTTTCATATGTACTTAACTTTTAGTTAATGTCATGCGGGAGATTTCGTGTGCTTGCACTTAACATATATCTATATTATGAGATTGGTATTGTATGGTGAACCCATGAAGATGATTTCCACTTCTTACTTCTATAACTTTAGTGAATTGCGAAATATCGTTTTTGATTAAAATAATACCATAGTTTTTAAAGATATGTGACCACTATGAGGAATGAATATTGTTATTGTTTGGAGTTGTCCACTTGAAGTAGTGACTAATTGAAAACGTACATAAATTGTATTCATCTTGTTTAGTGTATGTAGTACCTGCATATGAAGTTAAGTAATTGAAATGATACTTAATATTACATTTAATTGGATAAAATTGCATTGCACACAAGTCTCAACATCATTCGTCTGCCCTTATCCCAACTTATTTTGGGTCGGCGCAGCATGTTTTATTCTTCCATACTTCTTATCTGTCGTCATCTCACTAGTAACACCACACTTTGTGGAATAGAGACGACATCATAGTACGAATTAAATAATAATATTTTGATTGAATAGGATTGCCCTCTCTTGATCTGTTCGCGGTGTCAAGTTCTTTCTAGAAAATCCATTTTCCTGGTTTCCGACACAAGGTCATTGACGCTGGACCAGTGAACTGAAACGTACTGAATTTATCGTTTAGTCAGTTCAGTTTCCTGCTAGCTTCGCTGAGAGAAAACTGACACAGCGTTACATGTTACAGCTATATACGATAGAGATATGGTTATTGTTTTATGGAGTACAATTTGACTAGGATGTGGAGTGATGTTCCTCATTTTGTCATATAACGTTTTTTTTTATTACGTACATTTAGGTGCACACTAGACATGTGCGCCGATGCTCATTTAACCGGCGGCGGCGTCCAGAGTCTAATTTGTCGGCGGCGGCGGCGTCATCGGCGTAATCGGCGTGGATGGTCAAAATAAGTAAAAGACGTGTCAATCCATATTAAACTTTTTATTTATTCACTTATGATTTACTTGACTTATAGTCCTATGTCCCCTAGTTGGGGCAGAGGGCCACAGTGCTCCGCCATCGCGTCCGTTCTTGAGCTTCGCGCTTGATCTCACTCCACGTCCTGCCTATAGTCGCCGCCTCTGCGATGATCGTCCGCCGTCAGGATTGTTTAGGGCGACCACGTTTCCGCTTTCCTTGGGGATTCCAGTCTAGGGCTTACCTCGGTATGTGATCGAGGTCCCTTTGGATCGTGTGGCCGATCCAGTTCCCTTTGCGACGTTTGATCTGCTGGTCGATCGGTGTCTCACCGCAGCGTTCCCACAGTTCGATGTTGGAGATTTTTTCGAGCCAGTAAATACCGAGAATACGAAGAAGGCAGCGATTGACGAAGACCTGGAATTTACGCGAGATGTCTTTTGTGGCTTTCCACGTCTCACATCCGTACAGCAATACGGTTTTGACGTTGGACCGGAATATCTTGAGTTTAACTCTCCTGGTCAGTTTTCGCGATTGCTACACAGGAAGGAGTTGTGCAAAGGTTGCTCTCCCCTTGGCAATCCTCGAAGTGATGTCATCTTCGGTCCCTCCTGTTTCTGACACAACACTGCCGAGGTATGTAAATTTGTGGACCCTTTCCACCCTTTCTGTACCGATAAGCAACGGTAATGAGCACGACACTCCGCATCTCATTTCCTGGGTCTTCCGGGTGTTAATTTTTAGTTCCGTCTCCATAGCCTCTCGCTGTAGGTCGTCCAATTTGGCTTGCATGTCGGCGCGCGTGTGACTCAATAGACATAGGTCGTCAGCATAATCTAAATTTTCCAAGACGTTGGACAGCCCCCACTCTATGCCGCGGCGCTTGGTTTGGTGGTATTATTCATGATGCCATCGAGGACGACAAGGAAGAAGAGAGGCGAGAGGAGACACCCTTGGCGCGTCGTTAGTCACCCATCAAGAATATTTCCCGTAGATGGCCTTAATTATGGTCGTGATCTTCTCAGGGACTCCAATTTCACGAAGCCGGTCCCAGATACAATTCCATCGCAGCGTGTCGAAGGCTTTTTCGAACTCCACAAAGGTCAAAGTACATTTCCCTCTGCCATTCTGATTCCTGTTCGAGGATTATGCGCAATGTGTTGATCTGGTCGGTGCACGATCGGTTGGGTCGAAAGCCAGCCTGCTCTTTGCGAAGAAGAGGTTCGACGGCCCCCGACAACCTGTCCAGGATGATCTGGCAGAGCACTTTGGAAGGAGTCGAGAGCAAAGTGATACCTCTCCAATTGCCACATTCACTCAGATCTCTCTTCTTGGGGACGGTGATAAGAAGGCCTTTGTTCCAGTCGTCGGATAACTCTTCGGCTGACCAGATGTTCCGCAAAAGGGGCGTCAGCGCGTTTGCAGCGGTGGGTACGTCGGCTTTTAGCATTTCCGCTGTGATGAGGTCGAATCCCGGGGCTTTCTCATTTTTTAAATTGCGGATAGCCTTGACTACCTCCCTTTCTGTAGGAGGAGACACGTCGATGTCCAGGTTTTGTGTGGGCAGGCTGGCAGCAGTTATTATATTATTTATTATATTATTGACACGTTTAATCTAAAATACTATTTGAATTTTGACGCCGATGACGCCGATGAAAAACCCGGCGGCGTCGGCGTGGCAAAAATGACCGGCGGCGTGCGCCACGCCGATCGGCGCACATGTCCACACTATCAAACTGATTATGCAGTAATGAATGTTGGATTGCAGCTTTACAAAATTGATTGTTAGCTTTTGAATATTGATCACGATCCTAACGCAAAAACTTTTGTAATATAACTCTTATATTGGATTTTAATGTTCCATAGTGGATATAGGAAAGAAAATGTTTTGATACAAGATATATTTTTGATCTACATGCCTAGACATAGACTTGACCTCGGAAGTCCTCCAAAGTGAGGCAAAACTGAACGATAACTCGTCAGTGACACATTCGTTATGCCTACAACTGTTTGTTCAGTTATAATAATTAGGTCGCCGTATGTCGCCGCATTTAAATTGCTAATAAATACATGAATTAATTAATTAGCCAAACATGACGCTTCGCTATAATTATAGGGTTGGTAAATAAGCTATAATTAAATTATGTAAATCTACGTAATACGGTGGTGACAAAATGTCTAATAATTAAAATCAAAAAACTCATTAACAACAGGGAATCATTGTGAATGTTTACAAGGAGTGTTTAATTTATCATCTTTAACTCGAAATGTTTTCTTCACACGAGAGAAAAACGAAGAATATAAAATTAAATGATTCAATGCATTCTCCCTTTCCGTGTTTGTTTGGGATCTTAGTGGTGAAAACATACGGATTTATAACGCGACCATATACCACAATGTCTCACGGTCTATTATGTAAAATGATTATTGACTTATCAATAGTCAATAATCATTTTACATAATGATTTTATTTATTTATTTATTTATTCCCTCTATACTACCATTACAGGTTACTTAACCTAATGCGGTAGCTAGGACAATGGACATATTATAAATAGCAAATTATACATATAAAATATTTACAAATGACATATAAAACTTAAAAAACACAGAAGACACACACGAAACTACTACCTAAATTAGACCATACTATTCTAAACACAAACATTAATAAAATAAAATAAATTATAAATGAAAACAACAGTAAAATTTAAAATAAACATAATATTTAAAAACTTAATGCTCAGGTGTATGTTTGATAACACTATTCATTAGTGCAAGTTTGGAGCTGACCTGATGATGGAGACGAGAGAAGGTCGAGGGAACTCAGCAACGGTATATATTAACTACCTCGTGTTTGGGCTTATTATGTTCGTATTGACGAGACCTTTGCAACAGTGAAGGTTTGGAGCTGATCTGATGATGGGGACTAGAGAAGGGTGGTGTGTTTATTTTGTTAAGATAGCAAGACCGAGACACTGAAAAGCGAAAAAATAAAAAAGCTTTTTACAAAAAAAAAAAAACCGACTTCCAAAAAAAAAACTGAAAAGTAAAAAATAATTTTAATTTAAACGCTTTACGACCAAAACATCGCTCTAGAAGTCGGTGTCTTGTAAGTTACTATTGTTAGTATTTCGCCACCGACTTCTAGAGCGATGTTTTGGTCGTAAAGCGTTTAAATTAAAATTATTTTTTACTTTTCAGTTTTTTTTTTGGAAGTCGGTTTTATTTTTTTTGTAAAAAGCTTTTTTATTTTTTCGCTTTTCAGTGTCTCGGTCTTGCTATCTTAACAAAATAAACACACCACCCTTCTCTAGTCCCCATCATCAGATCAGCTCCAAACCTTCACTGTTGCAAAGGTCTCGTCAATACGAACATAATAAGCCCAAACACGAGGTAGTTAATATATACCGTTGCTGAGTTCCCTCGACCTTCTCTCGTCTCCATCATCAGGTCAGCTCCAAACTTGCACTAATGAATAGTGTTATCAAACATACACCTGAGCATTAAGTTTTTACCCTATGCATGCCTACAACTTTCCAAAGTTGCCCTCGATTTCTCAGGGTTCCCATCATCAGATCCTGACTTGATGACTATGGGACCACCTGGAAAGTATACCCTACCAAATAAAAAAACAATTTTGCAAATCGGTCCAGGCGTCTTCGAGTAATCGGTGAACATACATAAAAAATAAAAAAAAAAAAAGATCCCGACGAATTGAGAACCTCCTCCTTTTTTTTGAAGTCGGTTAAAAACAAACTTAAAAAACATTAAAATTCTTTATAGCACAATATATGCAATAGTACTCTTGCGAATTCACTAAAGTTACACGTCAAAACATCAAGCCTCGCATGAAGTAGGTTTATGGTGACCATCGCTCTGGTAAGAGGGGTCTTGGCAAGCAAATTGGTCCTGGCAGTCGGTGTGGCCAGTAGTGGGGGGCGCCGCCGCCTCCATACATATCGGTCAGGAACAAATATGCATATGCGACCTAATACCCCAGGGTTATGTTCCAGGCCCCTCAGTAACTTCACCACATACCTCACCAGAGCAAAGTCCCGCCTTACCCTTAACTCATTATACCCTACCATGCCCAGCACGAATAACGTAGGGTACATAAGCGGGTAGAACGGATATACCCCGTACAACTTTAGGTATAAATACCTTGTAAACTTATTTTGTATAATGATAATAATGATAATAATTACCCCTTTAATGGTTTAAACCGGTGTTCTTAATGACAGTCTATTTATAAATAATTATTTAGTTCTGGATATGGAAATTAATTAAATGCTATAGTTATATACTAACATCGTATAATAAAAAAAAAAAGATCCCGACGAATTGAGAACCTCCTCCTTTTTTTTGAAGTCGGTTAAAAACGTTATTGCAGATTAACTTTTTAATATAACGATGTGGATATTGTAATAAAAACTTTCGCGAGTGAGTTGATGATTTTAGGTTTTTTTTTTTCAAAATTGGTAACAAACCTGCTTAATTAATGTTTTTTTTTTTGTGAGTATGAAATTAAAACTAGCATACTTTAAAGATTTTTATCTTAGTTCAAGTTGCTATATCTAAACTATAAAGTGTAAGACACACATTAACCTAGTTAGAAGTTCAAGTATATTTTTCGTACCGTTGGCAAACATAGTAACATTATTACTAACTGTGAAGATAACCTCGGCGGTTCCGTGCATTACCGGCACCCGTGTTATTCGCAGCCTTTGTAACGGTGGCGCGACTGATTTATACGTCTGGTGCGAATTTATTAAATCATTCGTCATCGTTTGCTTCACGCCTCGTTTCGGTGGCGGGGGAAGCAGATGCAGATGTGTAATATCAGCCTGCAATCGCCTGATACAGGATAAAGTGTTCATGTAAAGGTGTATTTCTTCTACGTTCGAAAGAGATACCGCGCCCCCGGAATAGAAAGAGCTGAGGATGGAACATGGATGGGTTTTAGTCAGTAAGAGTGTGACACTACGGCGGGAGGGGTCATTTGATGCTTTCCCATCCAGGATTAATATACCTTTTTAGCTATATCGTTGTTAGTCTATTGAGGACTAGATTAAATTACTCCACATTTTCAATGAAGTTCGTAGACCTTTAGTCCACAAAGACGTATAATTTCCTTGTTATTTTTACCACGAAACCCCACAGCGGTTAGGCTTTGTGTTTTTGTCCTTTTAACGATTAAGGGTAGTGGTTTGTGTCCGAGTTATTTATTGTATGTTCTGGAAAGTAGTCACGCTTGCCAAAATTACAGTTGCTACATTCAAGAAAAGGTTGTCACAGGTAATTTGCCAGATAAGTATTATTTCTCAGGGAATGGTTTTTATACAATAGTAGATGTTAATTCCAAGTGCTGTTGATGTACATTCTGGTGAATACATGGTTTATTATGACCCACGATGGGCTGGATTGTAGATTAAATTGGGTCCGCATACCTTGGATCCAAAATTGATGATAAACTATCTATCACTCCATGCTAGTATTTATCTACTTATTTCCTTAACCAACAAATTCATGAGAAATGGAAATTGACAATAACATTTCAAAAATATCACTTTTCATACCAATATACTAATTATATTCGCGCGTTTTGTTAACGGTGCGCGTGCGCAGTTTTCCCGTCACTGTGTCATTGTCCGAATATTACACGAACACGGTCACCTCGATCCGCTGCGAACTGCTCTATGATTACCACGCTGGCTCTCTGATGGCTTTATTATAACTGGCTTCGTCGACTTTTTGGGTTAACTCCTTGCGATGTAAGCTCTTTATTATGTTTGTTTTACATCTTTTGACCTGCTGAATGTATTTTATGGGACTCTAATTACATCAATTACTTTTTCTTAGAAAATTACCTCAGTTACTGTGTCACATTGGCAAATTTTGACAGTTTTTTGTCATCTGTCAAAATTGTGATAAATTCTTGTTTTGGTTACACGGCACTTCCATATGAGTTCAAAGCATAATTCTTTCCACATTCATTTGTTGTCAGTACAATGATATAACTCCAAGTGATCGCTCCACGCTCCGGAACCAGGCGTCTGGACCTTGACCACGATTGGCTCCGGTTCAAACTGATCACGTCGGCCAGCAATTTGATCAGCGTGCTCAATTCCATGATCATACTTAATAGCCGCACTCGGACAGGATTTTATCTAGACTGTAATTGTTGATACCTAGAGTTTTCCATTGCAACTACGTTTGAATGAGGTCGGCTAAATCGTTTCTGTGGTTTTTTTAAACGTAATTATTTATTTGTTTAAAATATACAAAATCCAATCCAATCCAATCCCAGAAATTATTTATTGAAAAATACTAGTACTACATACACCACTATGAATAATATCGATAATGTTACCGTTAGACGCGTGAGAGCACACTCGAATTCGGACAAACACTTGGATGAAAGTTTCGACAATTGCACGCTAGATGGCACTGTATGCAGTATGCCGGAGATATCAGATGATGAAGACATCGATTTAATTACTCAACTAAAGAAACAGATTGATGAGCTCTCCATTAAACTATGTAGTGCAAATGAAGAAATAGACACTTTAAGCCATGAAAATATGGAACTAAAAAAGGAGAACGAAAATCTAAGTCGGAAAAATTCACTCTACAAACAAATAGTTACTAGTCCAAAACAATCTCCAACACCTAAAAAAAAGGGGACAAAACATCAAAAACAGGCAACATGCAACAATAAACAAACCCAAACTGATACGAACATAACAGCCCTAGAAAAAGTTACAAAACCATATGATGAACAAAAAAGTATCACTTCACATTCCAGTCCACAGATGGCGCCACAAGCTATAAATAAACCTAAAATAGCACTGAGTAAACCTGTAAACAAAAGTAAAGTGAAAAATAATCTGTGTATTTTAAGCACTAATAAGACAAATAAGAATATATTAAGTTTAGCAGAAGACTATTTTCATGAGAATTATTCTATCTGTCATTATCTCACTCCGAACGTTAGTATTATGCATCTTCTGCAGGATATACAGTCAAAACTCAGAAATTACACTAAACATGATTACTGTATAATTATGATCGGCGAGGAAGATTTCAAAACCACAAAATGCTACTTTGATTTAATAACACACATTAGAAGTATACTGTTGGACATAACTAATACAAATATAATTATTTCATTGCCAACATACAAACTCAATAATGGCTTCAATATACTATATAACTCAAGGTTGGAAACTTTTAACAACATGTTATATATGGACAATAATACATATGAATATGCATACATTCTGGACTCCAATTTGAACTTAAGTTATCAATATTCTTCGTACAAAAGATCAGGAGCTTTAAAAGATTATGCAATGAGAACTATCTTTGAGGACTTATATCACCTTCAACAGGAAATTTCAGAAGAAAATTTGCTCAACACACAAAAAGAACTAAAGGAACAGTTTTTTCTACAATAATTACATTAACATTTTACATCAAAATATTGCAGGTCTCATAAACAAGACAGACGCGCTTACAGTCTGTCTCGAAGAGCTTTTAGAGAACGATACAAATATAGACGTAATTTGCATCAGTGAACACTTTATTATGTCCGGATATGAAGAATATCTTACGCTACCCAATTACGCTTTGGCGTCAATTTACTGCAGAACAGACAGTCGGCGAGGTGGTACCTGCATTTTGGTCAAAAAAGGTCATGAATATAAGGAAGTTCCTGACATAATTACATTTTCTTCTATAAATGTATTCGAATGTTGTGCTGTTGAACTGTTAGAGTATAAGACCACTATTGTTTGTATTTACCGTGTACCGAACTCTAATAATTTAACCGCATTCTTTGATCATTTAGATAAACTTTTACAACATCTAATTAAAAAACAGAAGCAGAATTTAATACTTTGCGGTGATTTTAACATAGACATCTTAAAACGTAATAATATAAGCCTTGATTTCGAATACTTGCTACTCAATTGTAATTTAAAGCTACAAATAAAGCAGCCTACTAGATTAAAAAGCAAAACATGTATCGACAATTTTGCACATAACTTGGGAAAAAAATGCAAATCAGATGTTTATGAATTTGGCTTATCAGATCATACTTCACAAGTATTAAGATGTCCAGTGCAAAAAAAATGTATTATTAACTTATGGTACAAAAAAAGGCGCGACTATAATGTTGATAACATGAAAAAATTTAAAAAATATTTACAAAATATCTCATTCTCTGAAATGTATAAAACAACGGATCCAAACGAAGCATATAAAATATTTATAGACACTTTTTCTCTTCTGTATAAATTATGTTTCCCAATAAAAAACATTGTGATAAAATTGCACAGAAAACCCACTTGGCTATCAAAGGGTATCCGAACTTGTAGTAAAAAGAAAAGAAATCTGCTTTGGCGATACAGACTCGATCCAAATCAAAACAACAAAACGGAATTCAAAACATATAATACAAAATATAAAAAAATAATAAAATTAACGCAACGCGCCCAAAACTCTTATAAAATTAAGTCGTCATCTAATAAATCCAAAGCAACTTGGGATATAATAAATAGACATAAGCTGAATGGCCCTAAAAGTATAACCACAACTCTTAGCATAAATAACAAAGTAGAATCTGACCCTCGAGCTATAGCAAGAGATTTCAATAATTTCTTTATCGAAAAAATTAAACCAATTCCCCAAGCCGGTAAACAGACTTTGATAAATATTTCAACTTATAATAACTCCATGTTTATGGCTCCTAGCACTCCTATAGATATACACAGAATAATACAATCTCTTAAAAATACCGCTAGTGTTGGCTATGATGAAATATCCACAAAAGTTTTAAAATGTGTTAAAGTTACATTATAAACCTATGCATAAGTGAAGGTGTATTTCCGCAAGACTTAAAAATTACTGTTGTTAAACCGTTATATAAAAGAGGCAATAAAATCTTAATGGATTCGTACAGGCCTATAGCATTAGTACCGGTAATCTCAAAAATTATAGAAAAATATATATATGGAGAAATGTGTAAATACTTAGATAAATTTAACATAATAAACAAACATCAGAATGGCTTTCGAAAGAACATAACAATTAATATGGCGCTGTATGATTTTTTAAATGACGTGATGAAAAGTGTGGATAAAAGAATATCCGTAGCATCCGTTTATTGCGATATGACCCAGGCGTTTGATTACGTAGATCACGCTATTCTGCTGGACAAATTAAACGCCTATGGAATAAGAGGCAATATACTGAATCTAATTAAATCATATTTAACAAATAGAAAACAATACACAACAATCTCTAGAGTTGATCCTACAACTAAGAAAGAAATAACATGTAATTCACATTATCGAACAGTCTTATACGGGGTTCCACAAGGAAGTGTACTTGGTCCCCTACTATTTATAATTTATATTAATGATTTACCACACATTACAAGTCATCATATGTCATTATTTGCCGATGACAGCACAGTTACCATCCATTGTGCTAATAAGCTCGACTACGAATGTGATATAAACTATACTTTAAAATCAATAGTTACATGGCTAGATAGTAATAACCTGAAAATAAACATAGAGAAAACTAAAATCATGCAATTTAGTCAACGCAAAAAGCCAGATGATCTAAATATTCATTATAACAATAAACCAATTAATAGAGTCAGCACATGTAAATATCTAGGCGTAACAATAGACGAGAATCTAAACTGGAAGGCTCATATTGAAGATCTTAATAAAAAAATTAATAAATCCGTCTACGCACTTTATAAAATAGCACCCGTCCTTGGTACGGATGCTCTAGTTACCGCCTACCATGGATTAGCTGGCTCACTACTTCGTTACGGTATTATTTTTTGGGGGAATTCCACAAACAAAGAATCAGTCTTCAAATCTCAGAAAAGGTGTATCAGAGCAATGTTTGGTCTGGAAAGTACTGACTCTTGCAAACCATATTTTATAAATAATAAAATTCTTTCACTGCCCTCATTGTACATTTTTGAGTGTGCAGTATTCGTTAAGTCCAACGCACATCTTTTTGAAAAATTAAGCGATGTAAGTAATCGCAGTAGAAGAGATGAGACCAAATTATGTGTAAGGGGGTCTAACACGACACTTATGCATAACAGTGTATTTTGTACTGCACCTATAATATTTAATAGTTTACCAAAATCTTTGAAGAAACTCAATGTAAATCTATTTAAAAAAGAATTGAAAAAAATATTATTAACAAAATGTTATTATAGTTATACAGAGTTTTTAAAAGATAGGTCTTTAGAATGTTAAAATATACTTTTCCTTTTAAATAATTTAAAGAAATTCATGTTTTAATTTTTTTATTGGGAAGACTCTTTCGTTAGTTTGACTTTTATATCTTATGTAAACATATATTAGTGTAGTGGATATTGTTAAATGTAATTAAAACAGGACCTTTAGTCAGCCTGCATATTAAATTTGTACACCTGTCTCAGGTAGAATATGATGATTCTTTTCTCTTGCTTTTTTGTCATCTTTTCTAGGTACTCATATTCTGTGCAAATAAATGATTCTTATTCTTATTCTTATCCAAAAGTAATTTAATGTAAACATTATTCTTTTAACATTAATTTATATGAGGTGACATATGCATTTATCGTGTCGAAATTGATTTAATTTTTAATTCTTTTATTTCATATATTCACGCATTTGAAACTATTAATTAATGGCTGAATTCTAAACCCGACAAATAAGTGATTTACCTGCTGTTTGTTTACATTGCAATCCAATGAAATGCAAAACAAACTAATACGTGCAAGCACACAACTTCAAATCGAATACCTCTCGAATAGCGACAGAACAAAACGATTTGTACTCGCCAATATACAAATCGATTAACTCGATAAATGCTTCTCGATGGTGTAATCGATCGAAACCGCGCGGCCACCGGGGCCTTGTTAGCACGCGGTGGGCAAATTGATGGAGATTGTTCACACCTCGTGACGTTGATGGCGTGAATTTATAGCAATAGATGGCACTTCCAGTGACAATTGATGGGTACACAGTTTACATTGCGTGGAACATTTTCTAGGTAAAATGGAGACCGTCCTTTGAATGTACACAACTAATGAAAACATACACGCCTACAGTACACACATAGTGTTATTTATAGACATACCGACATGGTGTCGCATCGCAGTTAGCAACATATTTAAAATTCAAATAATAAAGCATCGAGACACTCCATATAGGATTCAACTATGAATCCAGACAGTGGAAAAATATAATATTCATTTAACGAGTTCTCCCTCGCCGTCATAACAAAAACATTACGAACCTTCATCTACTGAGAATTAAACTAAAAGTTAGTGCAGCCCCAGACGGGAGCACTTCCCGGTCGTCGCGACGTATCGATCGCGGGCGACGCCAGGTGATGCTACTATACTACGCTGGTATAACTAAACTGCACTACAGTGTACTTGCATAATTCGAGGCTAGAGCGGCAGGCGTAGGGTTGACAGACATAGACTTTAAATTCAGAGTTCAAACAAAATATACACGTATATTAATATATTAATAGTACTTCAGTGTTACCTATTAAAGAAAAGATAAGTTTAAACCATCGTCTAGGTATTTTCATAGGATCCTGTTTACAATCGTGCTTATACTCAAAGCTCGTTATTTTTATCTTGAGGGCAAAATAATGCTGATAAATATAATAATATTAAGAATAATATCATCTACTTTATCTGATGCTGAGTCAAAAGTTATATTAGGGAATTTACTAAGACTTCGTCAGCAATTTTAGCTTCACCTCGAAACAGAAATTCCGAATCGCTTTATATTCAATGTTAAATGGGTAATGGTACTTTGTAACAGGGTATTCTAGTCGTAATCTATGTAAATTTGTTAATTAATTATAATATTTAGGTTAGGTTAGGTTCAAAAGTAGGTAAATAGTAAATGCCGACGGTCTATTGGTAGTATTGGCTTGAACTAACTAACATGGTGGATATTTTCTTACCGCAAAAAAAGCATTTGCGTTATGAAAAATCTTGCATTTCCATTTGAACCACAATTTTCTGTAAGAATTAAACACAGACAGAGCAAACATATTTTATACTACGCTTCAAATTGTTTTCACAATAACACAATATGGCACGTCCTTTGTTAGCGGTCGTCTGTTTTCACTTAGTGTCACCCCTAGTCCTAACAGACCCGGATGCACTGGCGGACAGAAAAATGAACCACTCAAATATACGGCTTTATACTCCGCACTATTACTACGTTGTTAGTCTGGCCGAGTGTGTAGCTACATGTGTTTTTATTTGTGAGGTAAAAACGTTATAGCTTCATGAAATATGCAGTTTTTGATGAGATTGCACACTGAAAGGAGAATGGAGTGTTTGTTTAGCGATGTGTGCGAGGAACTTGAGTTTGTACAACAGTGTTTGATAGTCGGTCTCTGTTTTGTAAAAATATCGGTTCCTAGAGATATTCGTTTGAACCAATTTCCCAGCACTCTGCTCGATTGAAAAGACTTCAGACTGTTCCATCAAATACTTTGCTTCCAGTAATGTCACAATGGCGCCGGCTCCCAAAGGACCAAATATCTGTGCTCACTTGCATCGGCGGAGCACTCTTGATATTTTCAAATTACAAATCTTATTCCGAGTCGCACTCGTGCCTTCAGTAATGGAACTGGCAATGCATATAGAACAAACATTACAAAGTTTTCATCTAAAAACTAGAAAATCTTGCTATAAAAATAGTGGGAAGCTGTGGACACTACAGATTTATGTTATTTTTCGCTGAATACGTGAGTTTGTAAGAGCATGAATTACATAAGTTGGGAGTCGGGACTACGGGACGATAAAATCGGTTTACGTGAAACTGCCAAAGTATTAATGTCCTTACATTAACATGATGTAGCTTATACTACACTAAACTAAAAATATTGTAATTTTACATGGATATAATCTTCCTGCTCTTGAGTGTTGAATCTTTTGTAGTATAAATCCGAATGTAAGTAAGTCAGCATCTCTGTTTGTTAAGCTTTCACGTTTAAACGGCTGAACCGATTTCCGCAGGAGGATACAGAGCTATCAGGGTGGCTAAAGTAGTTCCAGCAGGGTGCAGGCGGATCCGCGCGAAACAGCTAGTAGTAGAGTAAATCTTCAAACTAGATAACAAATCAATATTTCCCAAGTTAACAGGAACATTGTACAATTTCGTAGCTGAAAGAGCACTCGAGAGGAAAGTAAAATGATTCGAGACACGTTATTCATTGCAAGTGTGAGGTTGCACTCAATTGTTATGTAAGCCGCTCGTTACGCCAGCACAGCATGCATCTCGCAAGCTATGACTCTTACGCAAGACTTTGTATGAACTTCATCTTCTGTGCAAAGAATTGCCATGTATTTGCTCAGAGGAAATACCTTCGGGAACACTCTAGCTAATAGAAAATCCTTGTAGAGATTCTGAATTGAATGTCGTTAGTTGAATGCTTGCAAGTCGATCTATTCTTGTTAAGTTGATGTAAACGACTCAGATGGTGATCTGTCATCGTTAACTATTACTCTTTTTATGTATTACAGTTATATCTTTAGCTGAGCGAGTAGCTCTCGAGCGAGAGTAAAGATGATGAACATGGAATAAAACAGATTTTTCCAAGATTACTAGATGGAATGAGATGGCGGCTATCTCAGTCCTATAAATGATGGAGATTATGCAGAATTACACTTGTTTAAACTAACATTCTGTTTGAATATGGAGTCATATGGTGGTGATAAGATATACCTTCTTATTTGAATGTACTTGTAGTGCAAATATTCCCACAATTCGCAAATAACTAATGTAACGGTGCCTTTCGGCAAGTAGGTCATGTTATGTGAAAGGTGCTGAATAGTTGTTTTGAAGATAATGCGGATAAAATGTTCACAGACTCCGGTATTCATAAAAATATACTTTTTATGAACTTCTTGCAACAAGTCAGTCGCAACTCTTGAGAAGTTTATTTTTGTTGGAAACGAGAGAAATAACAATCTGAAACATTCACGAAACTTTTCAAACCTGAAGCGAAACCTACTTTCTTTAGAGCTTAAATTATTGCATTCCACTAAAGATAAATAGTTAAATAAACAAATATAGCATCGACTTTGTGAATACTCGAATCAGTTGGCGCTCAGCAACATCACGCAACTCAGGGTTGTTTTCCATTGTACGCAACAAAGTCAACTCCAAGTAATCATTGAAGACTTAAGCGATAAGCGTAATTACCTTATTATCTCACTAATGAAGTAATGACACTGTAATAGTGTTCGCTTAATCTCTCGGCTTATTCAGATATCTTCGACGTTCTCCTCGCCTTTAGAAAACTACATTTAGAAATACTAATGCTCACAAACTTAAATATAAAATTATCCTTTGAGATCAACAAATATTGATACCTTGATACAAAGTAGACTCTGATGTAGTAAATAATATTTTGCTTTGTGTCGCGACCCTTGAAATGGAGGTCGATTTTACACAATGTATCTCCAATTCAATTTGCCAGTTTCGGTTCGGACAAATAAATAAAATGTCCCAACACTTTTTGTTTTAGTTTCTGCAAATAGGAGGAACATTCGCTAGCAGTTATTTATACAACTTTGTTTTGATTGGACGGATACAAAAATACAGATTAATTGTTATAAACAATGTATTCTGTAAAAACGAACAAGCCCTTCACGTTTCTTGTATTTAAAGGAGGAAAATACACCGCCTTTAGTTTTCAAAGAAAACGAAAGAACAAAAAGCGTTAGTACATACAGTGTTGCGTGCATTTGGTCGTATGTGTAGTTGTGCTGTTGTACACTGGAGTTCAAGCGAGGCGCCTCGCCGTGAACACAGCCACAACTCAATCGCCTCTCACTTGTATACTACACTACTCTTCTGGTGTAGTATACAAGTATATAATATATATGTATGTAGAGAAACGAGTATACAATGTGTTCTTAGGTTAATGATGATTGATATAGTGAGTTAAATCAATTAAATACACTAAAGAGGTGATGAATAGTGATGATGCTGTTACAGGCAATACAATTAAATTAGATCATAAGTTATTGAATTTACGCTTAATTGGTGAATTTTCTTCTTTGTCTACGTATCGTTTAGTTTATCGGTTTGATGATACTTGCATCTTTCCTCAAACTGATATCTATAAATATAGTATTGAAATCGTAGCAATATAATAAAGTTATTTGATTGATCTGTAACTTTCATTTCTACATGTAACAAGATTAAATGCGAAGGCTTGCAATAAAATCATTCACAAAAGACGAAGATTAATGTAAGTGTGTAAGATTAATCAGCTGCACTCAATTTTTCACTCGGCTGCAGTAAGCCAGCGGCAGCGACTCGGTCGCGCCGGTACATCACTCGCTAACCGATCGGTCTGACGTCACTGCACAAATGCTTCGCGTTCGCACACAATGTGTTATGGCCGCTCCTGCTGAAATAAGGCCCGGACCAGATGCAATACTTTCAGGCTGGCGAATTTGAGACTTCATAAATAAGTGCAATCTGCAATACAGATCTCGTCAGACGCAGCTGTTGTTTGCAATTGGCTTCTTCCCTTTGCGTGTTTACTGCATTTAGAATCCGTTCACAATTTTAGGTCTGAATTTCAGCTTCATAGAAAATTCGGAAAATTGGTTCAAAAACGATTGTAAGAGTATTTTATTCATCAAAACAACGACCTGAAAGATTAATCAGTTGCAAAAATATTGTAAATTAAAATATAGTTATTTTATAGTCATATTGTACAGCCTTGTTCAGGCTTCATTTACGTCATCGTTAAAGAGTAGTATGATGTATGCCTTTAAAACCAACCTCATGTGTTCCCCCTAACGGCCACTCCCGTATAACTCCAATGAGTAAGTCATCACGTTTACAGTGTTATTTTTAACTGGTTGCGTGTTGCCGGTAGATTCTGGTTTAGATTCAACAAATTACAATTCCTACATAGAATATTTAAGGAAAAATTTAAAGGTAATAAGGAAAATGTCAAAAAAAATGGTGGAAAACTGAAGCAGTATTGATAAGCTTACTGAACGAAGATTAAACTAATCTATAATAATCATAAACTAGTATCTATATGCCTAGTCCTAATCCAAGTCAGCTGAATAGTGGCCAATTTCATGCCTCAAATCGTAGTAGTCGTAGAAATAGTTGTTTTTTGACCTCGAACAGAATCTAAAAGTAGGAGCGTTGTGAACTTGCTAGTTTCTTGACTTCAGGGCTGATCTAAAAAATAATTGATTCGTTTAGTTCAATTTCAGGAATGAGCGTTATCATAATCAATAATGATAAAGATCGGCCTCCTGATCAGTTTTGTGTCGGAACCGTGAGTCAGGCAAGAGTTTTATATGTACCGGAGGTAAATCGTACTTATCTCTCATCAGTGGCCTTTAACTTGACAATTCAACAGCATACATTGCTCTGTCCTTGTTGAGCAGAGAAACTGTTCAAACTTATAAAGCACCTAGCTGTTTCTCGCAGTTTTACTCGCATCCTAAAGAAACTACTTCTTGCACTCGGATCAAAAGAATCGTAAGTCCTTCTGCAGATTTTAATAATTTTACAATGAGCGTTTTAACCGTGAATGTTAAAACGCTTATTGTAAAATTATATATTGGCAATACACTGGTCCTTGTTTTCTCCGACAATATTCAGTACCTTTGTATTGTCTGTGTACAACGCGTGTAAGACTCAACGCCCTCACATTACGCAGTTAACGACACTGTTCCGGGTCTTTAAATGATAATAACATATTATAATTATCTTGGCGATAACTATGCTAAATATATCATGTAATTTTTCTTTGTGTAGGAAATCGAGGTTTCAAATCAATTTTTCTTTATTCTGTTTATTTCTAATTGGGAAGAAACTAATTTCTATTATCACTAGTTTTAGTTCATTTAGAACTACTCATAGATCTTATATTGGCATTAATTTGGAGCAACTTGATTGGTTGGCCCTAATTTTGGAGACCTTAACTTCCTATGCACCTTGTCAGATTATCAAGAATACACTTAAATACCCTGATATACAGTTTCATTTTCCATTTTCAGGGAGGAAGTCCCAAGCTTCATTTATTGTTATAAGTAATAAATATGAATTATTAATAATTATAATGGCTTTACTGCCACTCCAAGGACTGGAAAGTTTGCGTGTACCAGTACCTGGTAGGTTGATCAACAGAGTGCTTTGGTTCCCATAACATAACCACTAGAACCGCCATCGATCGTGCCATAAAAATAATAACCAGCCATTCTCATAAAATATATTACCTTAGTTAAAGTACTTTAAACATTAAATTATAAACGGAAACTAGAGAACTAAAGTTGTAGAGTACATTAGCATACAGCACCTAACACCTCGCCACCTAGGACCAAAACTTGGAGCCTAAGTTCGTCGCTGGAGACCCCAAGTTTGAGCACAACTCCGATAATGTAATGATAGATGCCAAACACTAGCGGTGCTTCTGTCACTACTAATATGAATCAGGTTTATGATACGCGAATTGTAATATACACTTTATGGAATGTTATAAATTAGTTAAGTACCTTATAATTTATTACTTTTAACCATAGCATATTATTCGAGGGCAGTGGACTTTGATAGGATAAAGTTCTTTTTTAACTGAGTCTGTCATACAATATTCTATGCTAGGATGACAGGATGGCCTCTTTGTAACTCCCTCCTCTTATGCGGCCCTAAAAATTTTATAATTTTCATTAACGCTAAATATTATTCTTTTTTAACATAATATTAACTTTTATTTACGTCAAACTGCGAGCGTTATTACGCAATTCATCTTGTTTTCTTAGCTGTTCTTCAACTATGTAATTATATTTTCTTAAATTAATTTCCTATTCATTTAATTAATGGGTTTTTTTATTATTTTGTTACAGGTAAGTGTCCCGTTACACTGTCGTGCACAGGAAGCGTAAGTAATGACACAATTAATTTAATGACATCCATATCTCATGCAGTGTTCAACGTTATTACTTCTCCGCAATAAAACTGTTCGCCGACGATCCATCTTAATTATGTAAGTTCCTTGCAACTCACTTTATTGACAATTTAAATTTCTTCACGTCTTTGTATCTAGAGAGAGCGAGTTATAAAAAAATATGTCTTTCAAGATACAGATAAAAATCTGTTGAATTTCTCCTAATAATATGTCAGAAAGTCATTAATATAGCTTATTTGCTATAACAGCTACCTGGGAAATTTACAAAGACTTCTGAAACTCCCCCTCCCTTGTGGAGCTCGTACATCTAGTACTTATAATATGTTGAACGCTGCAGACCGAAACTAAAGCACGTAGCAGCCCTCAAACTCAGCAGGGCATCGAACCCTGGCAGCGCGGTTGGCAAGTGACTGCGACAGTTTGGCATCCCGCCGGCTCGCCGTGCCAGCCCTAGCTCGCTTATTGCATTCCCCGGCAACTATGACTCAAGTGACGTAATCATGTAACTCTGATGCATCGCTGATGCGCCGGTTATCACTCTTTATTATAAAACTTTGAACGTTAACGCTAGATTATATTCTGAACAGTTAGCTCTCAGTTTAAAGTGGCTAACCGTTATGTGGTCTCATTTTGCATTGACAATTACTTAAATATTAAGTATAATGTAATGACACACACCAAAGTAATTTTAGCAGTAAATTTTGTCACTCAGCGTGTCGAATACATTGGTAGGCAGAGTCTAATTTTCAATGACCATTCCATCATCAGACATTGACACAGTTTTAGTTCTGTTATGAATGTAATTTGTATATTCTATTAAAAAAAAAAAACTAGCTGTAATGAGTCAATTGAACATGCAACCTTCCGGAGTTTTTGCTTTGAAGTTATCTTCATCGGCACCGACGCTTCTTTGACCTTAATTCCTACATTCTGTAACTAACAAGAAAGTTCTACAAAACCTATTAATGAAAGCTTATGTGAAATAGGAGCACACCCACATTACAGTTGTCAGTACACGCAGAGCCAGAGATTAGCGTCAGTTATTCCAGTTGATTACATCCAGGTGGACGCAGCCATTAATCATGGTGTCAAGCCAATGGAGTCTTCCTCGCAATTAAGTTTGATAATCGCACCACCTGACGCGTGGAAGCCTGATAAATCATGAACAAGGCCGCCGCTGCCACTGCAGAAACGTGGAGGATTATCGTGTACTTGCCTTGTTTCTATAGCTGTACTGTGACCTATCATGATTCATCTTTAGTCTACAAAAAATAGCAATAATATACTTTTTAATAGAGACGTTTAAAGGAAGTTACCGTATAACACATGGGTGCACGTGCGAACTGAAATATTGCACAGGAAACAGCAATGGGTATCGATCGTGCCCTTTCTGTTCCGTACATGCCCCAAATACTGAATACTTTGTATGCACTTTATGTGTTGAAAATTGGTAGATTTCTATATTCCAGAATAAATGTATGTCATTATTGGTAATTTAAATGAAATAATTAGCAAAAGTTCCCTAAAAGAAGACGTATTACAAACTCCAATGGTGAACTGCTTAATTAAAAGAACTATCAATCGCAATTTTCCGAACCATTAGATTAAAAACAACGACCGAACTCTGCAAAATTGGTGAAAAATAACAGCCATTACGCAACAGGCCATAATTGAATCAGGGGACGGAACTCTGCTGATAGAGCCAGTTCATCATGCTACCCTCCACACCAGCGCATTATTTTTAAGTTTTCCACTTATTTGTCTTCTCGCAGTCTCCCAGGATTTACGAGCTTGCCCGGCCGTTTGGAAATCTGTAAATAATCTAACTTTGTGTCCCGCGTTTCGTTGTCATTCGGCGGACTTATTAAAAAAGTTTAAGGCTCGCTTTATAGTTAAAGAATTAAGTATGCTGCCCTTTTGTTTTGGCGACTTTACGGCTTACACCCTGTTTTATGAACTACCCTTTGATACGTGCTTATTAAAAGTTTCGCCTTCTTGTTACTTTTGTTTTAACTATGGTTTGTAGGTTACTAAGGTTAGGTTAAGGTTTATCTTAGTATTGGAGGCGAAAGTACTCGCGTCGCTGTATCGGTGGCGCGAGGAAGAGCGGGCACGGGGCTTCGGACCGGTGCAGCGGCAGATCGCGCTGCGCCGTACGGAGCTCCGCCAGGTCTTGGTGGCGGAATGGCGGGAGAGGCTTCTGCGCCCTACCGCCGGCCTCGCTACCGTCGAGGCGATCCGGCCAGTGCTCGACGCATGGCTCGGGAGAAGGCACGGCTCCCTGTCGTTTCGGGCGACGCAGGTGCTGTCGGGGCATGGGTGCTTCGGCAAGTACCTGTGTCGCATAGGCAGGGAGTCGGACGCTCGGTGCCACCACTGCGTCCATTGTGGGGAGGACACGGCGCAACACACGCTCCAAGAGTGTGTGGCTTGGGAGGAGCAGCGCCGTGCCCTCACTTCTGAAGTAGGAGGCGATCTGTCGCTGCCGGCCGTTGTTCGGAGTATGGTCGGCAGCGCAGAGTCGTGGGACGCGGTGGTGTCCTTCTGCGAGGACGTGATGTCGCAGAAGGAAGCTGCGGAGCGGGAAAGGGAGATCTCCACTCTCGACCCCGCCCGCAGCAGGCGCACCGGGCGCCGGAGGAGGGCGGACAACGCCCTCTTCCGCCCCCCATAAACGGGTCCAGGGGCGACGGACTTGGGGAAGTCCCCGCCCCCCATGATAGGACCCGAGCCGG
The DNA here is from genome assembly GCA_963891755.1 of Pyrrhia umbra. Classification (NCBI taxonomy): domain Eukaryota; kingdom Metazoa; phylum Arthropoda; class Insecta; order Lepidoptera; family Noctuidae; genus Pyrrhia; species Pyrrhia umbra. The sequence continues at coordinate 624,372 of OY982929.1, read as the reverse complement.
CGGCGCGCGTCTGTGTCCACGCGCGCCCCCGAGGCGATGCACGGGGTAGGACACCTCACTACCCCGTGCAGGAGACGAGGCCCGGCAGGACGGGCCGGCACCAGTGCGGGGCTGCGGACGAATCAGGATTCCCGCGGCCCCGCGCGCACGTGCGAGAAGCGACACCGGGGTGGTTTTAGCCGGTAAGAGTCCGGCACTGTTCCCGGCCTCCCCAGGCCGGGTTCGTCCATGAGGATTTCCCCCCGAAAAAAAAAAAAAAAAAAAAAAAAAAAGGTTTATCTTAGTATGTTCAGAAAAACATTGACAATGATTTTTGGTCAAAAATCATTGTCAATGTCGTTTCTACGCCAGTTATTAGATGAGTTGTGTCTATTTAGTATGAAGGTGTTATCATATCGTCCAGTGAGTGATGCGTTACTTACTCTGCTATCAGTGAACAAACCTCAACCACAATTTCGTTAATATTATCACGACATCTAACAGTACTCTTACCACAGCCAACAAAACTCGCGTACAGTCCCGAATAGTAACATCTTTACCCTAACTATGTATTTACCTAATAATTATGTCTGGTCTCGCTAATGGCGCAGAGATGTGATTTTTAAGTAAATATTTGCATCTAACCTCGTGTAGGGCTGCCAGTAATGTAGAAAATCCTAGTTAATTGTCAATTGGGCAGGCATTTGTCCGTTAAGGAGGTTCTGGCCTGTTTTATTGGATACTTTGTACATGAAATTAGTATTTATCTTTATTAACCAAAAAAAGGGTTCCGCAAATATCTAATGTAGAAGGAGGTCAAACGTATTGGCATAAAAAATATGCCGAAAATGTGGGGTTACACAGTTATCGTGATGTATGGGACAAAATATTAGGGTACCGTGATCTCGAATAAATTAAAAAGTTGCAGTAGGATTGAAATGTCCTGGTTAGATCAGATAGGCTGTACATTTGACAGCCCTATCCGGGTAGTGTGTACATGTGTGCTATGACGTCACCGCATCGACACTCGGCGTGTTGTTCTGCTGGCAAACAAACCAATTTGTTTGCAGACATGTCGAACCGAACGCCGGATTATGGCTCCCACATTATACCACATAACTGCTATAGAAACAACGGCTTGTTATAAATGTAAATTGGATAACTAAACCGTGTATTTGTTCCGATCGTATCGCGTATTCATGTTTTTGTTATCGATAAAATCGAAGCCGCAAACAAGACTGATTGAAATCCAGGGTTCCAAGGTGCATTTCGTCACAGCAAACTATTCAAGTTCTATAAGAACTTGGCAAATATAAACTTTCAGTGTGCTAGTATTCTTCTCTGCTCTTTAAGGCAATTGAGCTAAATTTCCGTCTTTGTTTCAAATGTTATCCACGTCAGAGAATGTCAGAATTGTATTGCATACGTCGGGAACGGAACGTGAAACGTCTTACTGAATTCCGAGAGAAAACTCTGATTCACGTTACCGAGAAAAATTAAAGCTCAAAGCCTGTTTATTTACAGTTCCCGAACGTTACTGGTAATCATAAACAGCGCTAATTTTACCGGAATATGATGCGAACACATGTTTAATTGCTGAAAACTTACCGCTTACGAAATGTAGCGATGTCTAACTTCACAGCGCCTATTAAAACTCTTGCGAGAAAAGCTTTAGTGAAGAAATATAGCTGAACGGCGAAAACATTGTGTTGTTTATGTCTGCGGAAGGTATTCCTTGAACCTTTCTTCGCAGTAGAGATAAAAGCCTTAAATGCGCATTCAACAGACATTTTTTATACGATAGACCGAATTGTACTAAATATTATTCGGATATTGTCGTTTCTGTTAACTCAGTGGATACCAAAAATAATATTGTTTCAAACCCAATGCCAGGAAAACAAACGAAATGTAACAAACTAGTTAATTAGACGGTAGATAAATCCTCCACGGTCATTATTCCGTAAAGTCTCGCTAACTGCACCTTTGTTTTAATTAAATATTATTCGGAGAGAAAAACGCGTCTTGTTTCGTGTCGTATATTTCACCCTTAAAGGCTCATTTTATAAATGCACCCTCGTACCTTGTTTCCTGGGTTTTCCATATTCCCGGCTCGGAGCCGGCGCGGCAGTCGCCGTCGGGCGCCAGTCGCGGCCGGTCGCGTCGCCGCGCTCTCGCCCTCCGCTCCGACATCCAAACATCTTGAATAACTGATGTTGTGATGTTATCCAAATAACCCTCAGTTGCGGTGTCGCGATATTCTGACTGCTTCATAATAAACACTCAAGTGGGGGTTGAATTTTACTATACACGTAATTTAACTGACTGTGGTTTCATGAATCGTTAAACAGTTAAGTGCCAGGTACAGAGGTACCATATTAATCACTACATTAGGTTATAAAAGCTACTGTTAACTTGAGAATACACTAATGTGACTTAGATGAACAGCGCACGGCAACAAGACAAAGACAGTGGCTTTCCACTTGAGGAGTTGTGAATAAGTTTTGATTAATTTTTGCTCAACGGTGTACTTTGTTTTAAGTCAAGTTGTTTAATGACTTGATTAATGTCATAGATCTGCGTGAAGGCAAGAATTTCGCGACTTGGCCTATTTAATAATAAGAATATTACCCGTATTATTAAACTAGCGTTATTAGCAACAAATGAATGCTAAGTGTCGATCTGACCTTAAACAAGGCATGCTGTAACAAACACAATTATATTTAATTAAAACTCCCACAATGGAAAACTGTATAAGAAGTATTTTCTTAAAAAGTATCTCAAGGCGAATTATCGGTGAAGGGTACAGAAATAAAACAAATTTTCGTTTGGTCGTGTTATTATAGGAATTTCCTCAATGCGTCCTCCCCGACGTTTATTTGCAGTAAAATCTTTGATATTCACTCCATGACGCTTTATTGATGCATAAAAGATCTGATTGTTGCTGATTCAAAACCATTTGATATGTTCGCTACTTCAAACGATACAAAGTTTTATGTTCTGTTGTTCTTAAATGAGGAAAGTTGTTTTGACAGATTTACTACGATTACGAGTATAATGTGGATAAAGAAAGGAAGCTATAAATATTTTTTAAGAGCAGTATAATACGCCAGTTCATAGCAATCAGCGATTCGAAAATAGCAAACATTTTTTAATAAAATAAAATAAGATTCACTAAGCAGTAGAATAGAAGGCGAAGGTACTCTGGACGTTTAAGTTTCTATAAAATTAAAGATTTTTTAAAAGTGAATATACAACTCATTTTTATTTTGTTTTGGTTTCTCATCGTGAGCTTTCTTCCTTAGCTAGGACTCCACCATGTCCTTGTCTTCGAATAAAGATTAAAATCTAGACCGGAAAACTTTAACAGATTGGCAGGACTATCAGTTAACCCGCACAAAGAGCTGACGCTCGTGTCCTGCACATCGAGTGGGAATTCGGAGCTATCTGCAATTTATTCTTTTTCTCCAAAGCTTTTTAACTTGGTAACTAAATTCAACTGAATATAATGAAATCGGTCAGGCCTCAGTTTCCCACCCTTTTTAACCGACTTCTCTTTTATATTATTCCTTTGTTCCCAGAAAAGTTAGTTCGGTAAGTTTTTTTAAATATCTGATCCGGTAACATAGTATTCTTGATACTTTTCTCGAAACTTTGTAGTTCCCGTCTGGTGACTGAGTTTTCTTTTAACTATCTGTGTAAGTTACTACTTAAGTGAATCCCCTTAGCGGGTAAATTTAATTAAGCTCCATCGTCACCCCGTGCAGTACTGCGGCCATTACCCCTGAATGGGGCAAGCCTAAGTCCGGCTCACCTGCTAGATACACTGATTCATAGTAGAGTTCGCTACCTTATACGTCCTTATCCTTTCTAATCTCCTTAGGTACTATGATAAATGCGAAAGTAATTTTGTCAGTCTGACAAATCGCTGAACTAAGTTTGTTAAGAGTTTATATGAAGACTAGCTTTCCGCCAGCGGCTTCGCCCGCGTGGTCTATACGAATTCAAAAAATGACAGAGTTTCATACAAACTTTGCCCCCCTTTTTCACTTCCTTAGGGGTAGAAATAAATAGGTATAAATAATATAGGTATTTCGGAAAATCCTTTCTTATCGGATGCCTACGACATACAAAGAACACACCCTCCCAGTTTCAGGTCTTTACGATCAGCGGCTGTGCATTGATCCGTCAGTCATTCAGGACAAGGCATTTTATATGTATATAGATAGATTGAAGACTGCGGAAAGATATATGATAGCTTTTATCTGGGTGCGTGAAGTAGTTTTTTCAGGAAGCATATGAAGCTGTGGGATTCAACTAGTAAGACAATAACTTAAAAAAATACGTGGCAATAGCAGACGATATACGACTGAATACATCGTGACAGACTAAATACTCAGCAGACAGAAAACGCTTGACTATAACAAGGTCCCCCTCACAGAAGTGTTTAAAAAAGCGAAAAGCAAAAACCAGTTGGAGTAACAAGTTGTACGCATATACGAGGATTGTTGTATGTGGGTCGTTGCCCGAAGGTGTCGTTCGGTGTCTTTATTTCCGCTTCCGGTAGGAACGGGCGGGGGCGGGCGGGACCGCATCCGGCGTCGGATAGTTTCCGCCTTTTATCACTACATACCGCTGTGAAATATTAAAATTGAAAGAACCTTTTTTTATGAATTTCCATATTTGCTATGAATAGAGTTCGTTATATGGATGAAAAAAAGTTTTGTTTTCGTTGGAATAAATGGCGTGTTAAATAAATGTAAGCTGCGTTGTTTTATGTTTAGTTATTGGATCAAAATGTATGTCTGTATCAAACAAAATGAATGTTATTTTCAGTAGGTAACATGGAGGTATTTTAATAAAATACTGTCGCTATTCGAGCGCTACCAGATAATAAGTGAAGAACGACTTAATAATTGTAAATATATAACAAGCTCCAACTAAATAATTTGTATTTAAAAAAAGTTATCTTATTCCAAATTAATATTTTGCCTATTTCTATGGGGTCTTGCGTTTGATTCTCAGACTTGACAAAATACACTTTTCATGGGCCCACTGAGAGTCGTTGATAGGACTGACGTCGTAAAAATCCAACATTAAATGTAGATTCAAGTTAAAAAATGTTTAAAAAACATGCCTCACCATCACCCTTAATTACACAGCATTAGAAGTTTAATCTCGAGTTATCTGCAACCATATGAAAGCGCCATTTAATTTCGTCCCATTAAAACGAACAGACAGACACACTCGATCTTCTAGCAAGACATGAAAATATGAGAAGTGACGTGAGGAGTGAACGGATCGCATTAACCTCGACGTTCGTGCGTAACATGTGACATTTTTGTTGCTTTTTATTTGGACTAGTATATTCCTTCTTGTGTTGATAGTCATCTTAATACAAATGGTTTATTCAGGAAGTGGTTCATAAATAAAAGCTAGCGAAATTTTATTAGCTGGCAAGCTTGTGCGTTTTTTAATACAATGAGTTATTCTGTTGAAACGGTTGTTGTAAGTCTGTTAAAATTTTGTTAGTACTGAGAAATATTAAAACATAATTTGGATTTAGGGAATAGAATTAAAAAGTTAAAAGATTTTAAGACTCTTTATCACCTAAAAAAATTAGATATACATCAGAAACATTTACTTGTTACGCAGACTTGCATAGTTTTAAATTGTGATTTTTATGTCTAAAGACATGTTCATCATTATTTTGTGATGGTTTTCAGAAGCCCAAACTTATTTAAAACCTACCCTGATTACCCAAGCTAAGCCGTAACTCTGTTAGAGATCCCAAGCCAAATTATCTGATTCAAGTTTTTTTTAGATTGGATATTATCAAATGACTCCTCAAACAAGGATATTATTGCCATGTTTCTGGCGTACCTCATTGATTCTAGGCTTAGTTTTATTTTTAATATTAAACCATTTACGCACACATGCGTGCTTCCTATCACTATAAATATATCCGTGTATGGTAATTTGACGGTATCGATCGCCGGCGATAAACCGATGCTATCTCATGGTTTCACAACTGTCTGTACAGAGGCTTAGCTAATGTTGTTTGTGATGTTGCTATCGTTATCCTCGCTCGTAGGGTTTTAGTCAGAAGCCTATAGCTTCCTGTGATATACAGATTCTGTTGCATCTTTTTTGACTAGCATTCTTGGCTTGGGTTTTATAATATCACTAGTGGCTCGCCCCGGCTTCGCACGGGTAGGTAGTCTTTGTTTTTAAACCGATTTCAAAAAAGGTGGTTCTGTATTTGACCGGTATGCATGTGTTTGTATGTCCCCGATTTTCTCGTCGATTCCTGGCTCCAAATGTTGATGACGTGGCTGGGGCGTGAGATTTGTCTCTCCCTCACGCCACCCGCTATCTCCTTTTCCAGCATGACTGGTTAGCATTAGAAGGTGACTGCTTCCTATTCCCACTCTCTTTGGACCATGGTTTGAACCAGGGCCGGAAGTGAGAGATCGCCGCCGCCCAAGTGGGGCAGACCTCCACCATATGTTCCACCTTGACCTCCGGGTGATCCTCACAGTGTCGACACCCCGACATTTCCTCTTGCTTGATTCGATCCAGGAACCTCCCAAAATACCGTGTCCAGTGAGAACCTGCGTCAGGCGTAGGCATTGGATCTGCGGTAGGTCAAGATGCCGTGGTGCCTCCTTAGCCACTCCGCGAAGAGAGGATTTATCGCCACAACAATCCCCATGCAGGTTCATCCGAATCCATTTAAATGTTTGGCCTTATGATTGTTTATTAGCAAAGGGAATTCTAGATTCTTAATTTCTGAAGTGTGGAATAGAATGAATTCAATGGAAAGCGCAATTTTTTTTTAGTTTATAATTATCCCGCTGTTATGTATGAAAAGAGGCCCTTTTCATACATAGAACGCATGGGCATTAATCACCATGGAATAACATCTACATAATATGATGACTTGAAAGCGCTTACTTTTAACAAATTCGTAACTTAATTCTTGAAGCCGCTAAAGGTGAAAAATATTATGTGAAATTAACTAAAAGAAAAAGAAAATTGTGTATGCACCAAACTCAAAAAAAAAAACTAAAAATATGTGGGATTCGCACTTGATGTAACCGATTCGCATGATCATTAATACAGCCCCTCCGCTACAGTGCTCGTTGACATTGAAGGTAAAATTGACGTTCTAATACAACGTCTTTTCAATTTTAATTACTGCTTATCTGCTTTAGAAACGGGCGTGATGATTTTCATGTCAAAGATTGTAATGATAGCGAAAATGCATAATTATAAAAACTTGTTAGGTCATCCCATTACAAACTTATTTCAATGCCTCACTGCTCATTCCCCATCATAATCAGCGTGATGATTTGTAGCCTAAAACTTGACCCGATTCATAAGAAACATTTTTGGTGAATTTCAAGTAAAACTGTTCAGACGTTTTCGCGTAAAGTTAAAACATATTTTTGATCTTACAAACTTTAAATTTGAATTTTTCACCCTGGGGCTAAAATATTGATAAACTGTGAAACACGTGTTTAATTATTTTCATTTTACAGTGTTTCTACAAAATTTGAGTTTAATTGAATCAAAAATAAAACTTACTCCATACAAACTTTCAACCCTATTTTAGTATACTTAGGGTTGGAATTTTCAAAAATCCTTTCTTATTACTTGTCTAGGCAATAAAAGGCACCTCCTGTCCAAATTTCATTGCTCTAGGTCCAGCCGTTTCGGCTCTGCGTTGATGAGTCAGTCATTCAGTGTATGAGGTTGTCATTTTATATAATAGTATAGATAGAATGATGCCAGTAAAAGAAAATTTATATTTGGTTATTTTCAGTAAAATTTTCACAATATTGTGTTTGTTAATCTCACTTTAATGGAAGCGTTCTACTTTCAGCTTTTGTTATTGTAATTCAATTTTTAAAACTCCACATTGTTAACGCTGGCCTCGGTGACATTGTTAAAATTCTGTTGTTCTAACCTATGTCGTACCATTTGAACTGCAGACTTTTGTTATTGCTTGGTATTTACATTACCCTTGGTGTTGTTGCTCCAAATGTTTCTAAATATTTTCCATGAAGACCATAAAATCCTCATCGTTGATCCCTTTGGGAATGGACGGTTGCGATTTTGTCGCTGTCGCCTGCTCATCGCCCGCCAATGGCGGTGTTAAGCCCCATGACCCGATAAATGACGATCCTTTCCCAATTTCAATCCCGAAATAAAACTGGATTCTTTTCGTCGGGAAAACACAATCATAGTTTTCCCGTTCAGGTAATCCAAGTCGAAATTCAAAGATACCATGGTAGAGAAGGACTATGGTATAATATTCTTGTACTCAACCTTCTTAAAACCATTTTGGTCTCAATTTTTCAAACCTGATTACTAAACAAATGTGGTTGGTCAAAATTAAAAAGCCAGGTGAAATAATCCGTAAGGCAGTTTAATTATGCTGATTGTTCCCATTTCACTTCAATTTAAACTCTTAACTTTTGAGAGCTTTGTGAGTTTTCGCACGGTTTTCAAAGTGTTTGCCCGTGCTCTTTATTTGTAAATTCTAGTATTTTGTAAAAATACATATGTTGTTTAAATTCCTTTACTCAATGATATAGGATCGTTCTCGACCTTTTTATGAAAACTTCAGAATATTTAATAATGTTCTAGCTTTTCTCTATATTTAACCTAATAAGCTAAACGGATATATTTTAGTTCCATACCTTGGTATTTGGAACTCCTTACTGTTCTAAGTAGCCCTTTAGTTTAAGTTGCTTCTCTTCTAAAATACGTTAGATAGTATAGAAGAAATGAAACTCCGTTTCTGTCCCTAAAAATGGACTTAAGTATTCCAATCCAAGTATGTATCAACATTTCTGGCACAAGGAAATTGCGCCCTGAAATGATACCGTCGGTGACGTATTAATACCAGGAGGGGTTTCGGAACAAAACTAATCCCTCGATGTAGGGGAAAAGCCTTAAGAGAAGCCACGATATACTGACAGCGAGGGACCTATCACTTGCGGCCAGAGCCCCTTGCTTATTGTGGGAGGCTTCAATAGCTTCCTTTTATTATTTTCTTTCAGCTACGTTTGTAGTTTATTAATAAATAATATTACGAATTGATTCTATTATTCTGCCTGTAACTATGATACTTTCGCAACTTAGGTATATTTAATCATCATTTTGACTTATTAACTTTATGTTCTAACTTATATTGGTTAAATTTAAATGAACAAATGGAAGTTCTGCAATATTCTCTAATCCTATTTCAAAAGCTTCTGTGTAGTGCACTGGCTTTTCTTTGCCGACTCTTGATAAAGCATTGAAAATATTTCACCCGCAGTCAAAGCTTAAAATTCCACCGTTTTCTTCCTTTACGGGTAAAACCTCAAGCTGAACTAATGTGAAGTAAGATAGCAACGCGCGCCGCCCCGATAGCGCTTGAAAATTCTAGTCGAGCATAAAATTGAGTTTAAACTTCACTCCAACATATTTCTCTTAGCATTAAAATAGAAATAGCTGATGCAACTTATATAAACTCTGTTTCTATAAGGATCAATAAAATAAAAGTGACTACGCAACGTTCTTGTATGAAATCAGTTGAACCAATTAGTATAAAACCTTTATCAGATGTAAAACCCAAATGAAATAAACCAGCCAATCAGACTGATATGAAAGTTTCATTATCAGACAAACTTGTAACGTACAAATTTAATATAACCGCAGGAGGATTCAAAAAGCGGTCCCATCAAATTATATTTGACGTGTGAAACGTGAAAACTTTTGTGAAATATGACATAATATGAAGCGAAGTGAACGGCGAGGCCTACATGACGCCACTGGTTAAGCCGGTGAAATGAAGTTGCTCGAACGAGCGTTTTGCGGGATTCTATGAGTCGCATTAGCGAGTGCTCCGATGTGTTTCAATTACGACGACTTGCTAACTGGCGTGTGTCATGTTTTAATGTCGCACCATTTACACGTCTGTACTGACTTGCGACGGATTTAGGAATTGAGTGCTTTAGGAGTTAAAGACGGTAATTTTGTTTAAAATTTTGTTCTCTTTTCTGAAATTTCTCTTGAATTCGACTCAGATTTTGTGATGACTGATAGAGTCGTTACTAATGCCACTTTGCAACTTCCGTCTCATCATTCACGATGTCTAGCAAACTTCTGAATCCGCCAGAAGTTTTATTTTCTAGGTCATCTAGTAAGTCAAAGTAATTCCATAAAATCTATCACCTATAAACGGAGGCGTTGATATCTGAAATATTTTAATTGGAGCGATTGACCTGCGACCGCTCGCACGGCCCGCTGGCCTGCACCTCTCCTACTGCAATAACTGCTGATCAATACCTCCCATGAGTTATTGGACCTTTGTGCGATTAGTTCAGATCAATGCTTGCCTAGTTACAAGAGATGGGTTAAGTAGAACTTGAACATTTCGGGTATGTCAACTTGCTGCAGAGTACTCAGCACGTAAGCAGACGCAACGAGCCATTTTTAATTTTAATGATGCGGGTTTTTATCTCCAACCGAATTTTAACTGAAATGCTGGTTATAAATATGTGGGAAAAACATGACAGTAAATATCCAAATGTACGAGATTCAGGTCATATTTAAGTGGTAATGACTTCCGACTTCCCGAAATATATCGAGTCGTACTATGAACTCGGGTTTTATTTGTTTTTGATTTGACTTATGCGTGTTCGTTCATGGTAATTTTGTTTAAAAAAGTGTAGGTTTTGTGAAAATCTTTTGCATTTAAAAGCTCCACTGTTCATTTGTAAACTTAGTGAGCGTAGATTTTACGCGTCTAATGTTTCCTTTACTTAAGACGACGACTACCGCCAATGACCTTGAGCAAATGGGCGGAGCTTGAGCTTCCCCCCCGCGACCCCGCAATGCACACCGCACGGTTGTCATTTTATATTTTGAAGAACTTTGACGGGTGACCATAATATTATGTAGAGATTCTAAGGACAGTCGCATATTATATTTTGATATGCATGTCTAAGATATAAAAATCAAAATACAAATAACATCTGTCTGAGTAATACTTCGAAACACTAATTATAAATTTCCAACCCCCACTGCATATCTACTTCGTTTGCCAGAAAAGCAAAAATATTTTCAATTTCTTTAATCTGCAAAACATGTTTATTGGTCTAAATTGTTACAAGTTTCAAGAAAAAATTCTGACAACTAGCATTCTTGAATTAATCCGCTGTGAAAGATGGACAGACAGACAGACAAAATCGCACCATAGGAGTTAATTTTTAGGCCATATTGGTGTCCACTTTGAGCTCTTCTAACAGAAATGCACGCAAGATTTTTTCATATTTGCATTTTACGACATCTGCTGCTTCTCAAATAACTTCAGCTCATCTTCACTTGTATAGGAAAATCGTATTAGTTTTGTAAGTAAATCCTGGAAGCCAGTTAATTAGCCCGACATTTCTGATCCATCTGTAAAGTGTCCGACCAAACCTTTGGCATCAGCTTAGGCCAAACCATCAGCTTTGGTTAAAATTGGCTTAAGTTTTGACAGCAACAGAACCGAAATTGAATAATCTATTACGTTTAAAGACCTAAAAGTGAGTGAGACTGTATTACAAATGATGTTAATATTTTAAATAAGCTGCAGGTAGTTTTATTTATATTATTAAGTTTTTAATACACCGAACATATTAGTAAAAAGTCATTGTGGCTTCTTTGCTAAGGCACCTGCATCTCATTTATGAGTATGCAGATTCGAACTTCGAAACCTAGAAATTACAAATCTGACAATTCCAAAGTTTTACATGCACTTTTTTAGTATAACTTAGACACCATTGACTAACGGTGAAGGAAAACATCGTGAGGAAACCTGGACTACACGGTCTGAAATCACCAATCCACCTTGAAAAAGCGTGGTAATTAATGCTAATGCATGTCTATGTCATACCCAAAAGTGGGATAGTAAAGATTCCGATTATGATCAGGGCTTTTTAAATTTTTACCTATCATGAACAATGGAATATCAACCGTTTTGGGCCCAATTATGAAAGTGCCGCAAAGCAAAAAATCAATGCAAAAATGTGCTAAATTCGGATATAGACTTTGTCTGAATGAGAATTAGCTGTTACATTTTCAAGCACCAAATTTGTACGACCCTTTTCCACGGTTTCATGCATTTTTGAAGAAATAAAGTAATGGAAAAAAATCCTACCATTGTATGGCATTTCGATAATCTTATAGAAAGATGCAATATCGATTTTTGACTTTGAAATCATTTATAATTACCGATTTAAATATTTTTGATCTTTATCTTTTTACCTTATATTACTAATATAAGGTTTTTTATAATATATTTTATCAGAAAAACTCACCGCAAAAATTGACAGATTTTTTTATAAAAAGATTATTAAATTGACATGCAGTAGCTCAATTTTCATTTAGTTTTGTTATTACAATTCATCGGAATTCAAACATAACCTTAGAATTGGAAAATGGTCGAAATACCATATTAAGAAAAGCATTTAAGAGAAAAATGTACGGTAGTCTAATTATTTCAGAATGTTTGTTTTACAAACTACGGAGAGTTTTTTTTTAATTTAATTCGTATACCAAAAGATGTCGAAGAAAACATAAAAAAATATTAGAATATGCATCAAGCCTTCATATCAAGCCCTTTCATAATTATGATGACGTAGAAACTACACTTTGTAATTTTAATCCCCATTTTTCCTCGAAATTAATAGGTAGTATTTTTCTACTTTATCCATTTGCGATATATTTCAACAATTATTCCAAATCGATAAGGTTAGTTATTCCTGAAGTAATTATCAGCTCTGACAGACAGACAGAGAAAGTCGCATCCCATAAGGGTTACTTTGTACCATTTTGGTTCGGAACCTTAAATATACTATTTGAATATATCTTTTTTTTTTTCGTTTTCAGTTCTTCTGTCTTTGACTTCTGGACCAAAAGTTAAAGAAGATTAAGTCTTTTTTACTTATCAGGGCTTTAGCCAAAGAATTAAGCGATTTCCTATTAATCGGCTTAGGCCTAACCAAAAATCGACGTTCTGTCGGATACTATTTGGTGTTGAAAATAAAACATAAGAGTGGCATAGTGAAGTAGGACCTTCATTTCTAAAACACTATGCTTCGTCTTATCTTTTAGATTGTGTGTATATAATATTATCCCACATTAGATACCCTGACTAATAGATTTATATGTATATCATATGTGTTGTTGTTCTAAGATATCATCCCATGCCCTGACTTATAGCTACTATTTCTATAAATTCCAAACTATTAGGAAATATTATAACATAACATGAAAGAGTTTTAATTTTGACGACTATCTCCGACCTACATGTAACATTTAAATGAGGTATGCAATATTCTCGTTTTGAATACGCAAAGTATTAAAAGAAATACATATTTAAATCCTAAAGTACATTTAATTATTTAGTAAGTCAATAATAAAATATATTTGTCCTGCCAAATTTAGATACACACATTTTAGATTATGACAGATTATGGATGATTTGGTTTGAAAACACGTTATTCACATCAAAAAAATATTTTATCCGCATGTAGTGCCTTTTTAATGTAATAATTATAATTTACCAGTCATCTTATCACAAATATAATAATTTATTTACATCGCAATGTGCTCGCTCTGAGTGACAGCGTCTACCCGTGACAGTGGTCACAGACGTACTGCCCCCGTCGCCCGGTGGAGCCCCTCCGTAATTTCAACTCAACGTTTTGACAAAAGCACAAAAATTGACGTAAATATACGATTAAAAAAATATATACGTATACAAAAAGACAGATAATTAACTTTTCTATAAAATGGTACAGGTTTCATTAAAATCCGCTTGATAAATTCTATGTAAAACTCAGTTTTTCATCTGCGTTAGACCTAACTTTATGATTTTTTTATACAATGTTATAAATACATAATTAAAAAAAACGTTATACAAAATTATCAAGCATATGCTCTAGTTTAGTATATATACTTTTCAAATCATGAAAGCAAGTCGTTAAAGCGTAATCATTAGCTTTAAAGGGGCCAAAGTCGTATATCGCCGCCTTAAACAAAATTATAATTAAAATGCTTTTAACAAACTTTCTTCCTTTACGTCTTTGTTGATTATAATTAATATTCATACTGTTGGCCTTGTTCTTCGTAAATATTTTTTCGTTAATTGCGTTTGTACTTTAAGTTTACCAAAAATCTTACGTGTAAAAAGGTAACCTAAAAAATCTTGCTTGCTTATGAAACAGTTCGGAGAAGATATTATTTTCATGTTATTAGATTCTTTCTGTTAATATTAGATTAGCTCGACATCAGACAAAATAAACCAAAAAAACAGCCAGACGCAATATAATAAGGTTATTACCATATCTCATGTTTCTTTATTCGTAAACCTTCCAAGACTAGTTCAGTGCCCTTAGGGTCGGTCTATATTAAGACGGCAGTGACTCGTGCGCATGTCATTTTGCACACATATCCTTGTTTACAAGTTTGTGTGTCTGTCACTATGTAAATGGGCCGATGTTCGTTCATTGACATAGCTACGTCAGACTAGTTTTTTAACCTGTTTATCTAAAAATGTAAAGAAATATTTGTTATTTAGATTTTGAGATGTTTTAGGAAGTTGTTATTGCTTCTAAAACTGCTTCAGTAAATGTTTTGTGAGATTTGGTTCCGCGATTATCAACACAAACGTCAAGCAACGCTATAATAAAATTGTGAATACATAATCAACGAGGAAAATCGTAAGAATGGAATTAATTCCTTTTGTAACTTTGTATGTCTTTGTAGTGTAAACCTGTAGGCCGCGCCTTTTTCCTTATACGCCAACTTGAGGTATAAACTCGATTATTTTGACGTCATGACAACAACATAACTTGCTATAACTAAACTACATATCATTAGGTTCTTCAAAGTGCTATACATCGATGACTGGTATTTTCCCATCTTATTCATCCTAATCATAAGACATTTCCAGCTTCCACAAGAACTTCTAAATGATACGCAGACCACAATTCTCCAAGGCGTACACAGCGTACTACAGATATTAATAAACCCCATTGCGATAATGGCCACCAATTTGTCGTGACGTCAACACCATGCTGTGCAATACGTAGCACAATTGTGGCTAACGAATCACTTAGCTTCCTTGCGGGTACTTGTAGATAATTCGCTGGCTTCAAACCACCTAATCATGTCATTCAATATATTTATGATACCGGTTCAATGACACTTAATAGAGTTCTATTCATGTTATTACCGTCACTATCGATAAGTTTTCGCTTGAAGAAACAATGCGAACGTTCACTTTATCGACTATCGATACAATTCAAATTTAGTTTCCATAAAATTTTACAAGTGCATATCGAGAGCGGGCGGGGATAGTATTCTTCTACATGCATGGATCACTCGGTCGTGCAGTAGTTGTTCAATAGTTCGTAGGAGTAGTTTCTAGTATAATTATACTGATGCTTCCTTTCTTCTCGAGTTAGAGCCTGAACTTTCGTTCGTAGTAACACGCCACTAACTTGGCGAAAGTGATTACTTAGCCGCACAAGAGTTGTAGCATCTGCCTCACGCCACTCCACACATTCAGAACATACATATTAATTTACTGGGATACAAATATAACACAACTGTACCAAACAGACAATCCGCATTACTCTGATTTACTTCCCAGATTGAAGTAATTTGTCCCTTTTAGGGTTCCCTAGAACAAATTGATCGTTCCAACTTCCCTGTGACAGCCGTGTCATTCCACCGATGGTTTTGTATTAATCTTTCCACGTACACTTGGGGCCAATGAAAATCGGCCGATCGATGTACGCACAGTTTTCATTTCTGTATTCGTTTTATTTATGGTCTTTATTTGTTATACAATTGTTCCGAATGAATGATGGCGAATTACGTTTGCTCAAAGATGAAAATGTAATTGTTTGATAGGGAAGATTTATAACCAAAATTACGTAGCGAATGATTACTTTTAACATCGTTCCATCTTTTGATTCGGAACATAATAGATCATTTGAATGGCTTTTGTGGAAAGAGATCTTGGATCTTTTATCAATTGTGCTATTCAAATACGTAATTATATATTTTTATTGTTATGTTCTGAGAAATAAACTGATTTAATTGAAATAGATATCGGTGCCAAGTTTCCCTATAATACCATATATAATAAAGCCTACTTCCAGTAAGAAAATATTAAGACAAATTCGTACACAGCTTAGCTATTAGAGTTATGAAAATAAATAATAATCACTGAAAGGAAGAAACACATTGTCTCTGAGAACCAAATAATGTATAAATAAATAATGTTTATTTCTCCACAATCTAGAGCTAAGACATCGAATTTTCTTTGTATATTTATTTGTAGTTTGTCCGTGAAAAGCTGGATTTAGTGTGGTTGCGTGTCGACGGAGCCTCATTCACGGCTCCGCAAATGACAGCGGTCCCTTAAGGGTGATCATTATGTAGTCAACTTGATAGCGGATAACAAGCCTAGCTTGTAGCTGAGGGCTGCCAGTTATTTGCGTGGTTGCCTTTCTAGACTAGGCGAGCGCTTCGAATAATTGATGGCTCATTTTGCATTATTACTCAACAAAAAGAAGGCTATTTTTTCAATGCATTTATAAGGCAGGCGCCTTGTAAAAGCAGTAGTTTGGTCTTGGCTTGGTAGCTTGGTCTAGTAGCCGTGTAGTGAGTTGGGTCTAAATTCGGACAAAGTGGAATTATGTTTCTTTAGCTGTTGAGGTTATGTGCTATTGGTATACAATCACACATACATAGATTTCGGCGCATCAGTCTATACTTTAAGGAAAAAAATGTGAATCTCTTTATTGTACAGTTATGTGGCAGTATTGTAAAAATGTCTTTTCAAATATGTCACATAGATATATTCTCTATATTTCGGCAGCCATTCAAGTCTGCTTGTATTGTCCAAGAAACTGGCGCGGACATTTTCGTTTCATCATTCAGCGAGGCCACACACAAGAGTCTGTCAACAAGCATTCATAAAACAAAACTTGCATAGAAAAGTTGAATAGCATTCAAGTTTCTACCTTCAAAAACATTTTGTTGAAGCTACTTGGTTTGAGTAACAAGGGTATCAGATCTGTGCCAGGTCGCAGCCACTCGGCCAGCAGACATTAGCTGCACGCAACGCCTTCACACCTAACCTTTCCTGGTTGAGGTTGTTTAACTACGGCTTTCACCAAGCTCTGCCTCTTCATCGTCAATTATGGCTACTTAGTTATACAACTAACTGTCATCTGCAGATCATTTTGGTGTTTATTATGTAATGTCCATGTTTTTTTCGTTCATTCAGATATTTTCTATTGTGAAAATGTGAAAAATATAAAGGTACGTTATGTAACCAGTTGAAAGTTTTAAGTAATCAAATGATGACATCCTTTTTGGTTTAACTGTTTGCACAAGATTTGTTTATGGTTAGTTAATGTCATATAATAACATACATTTGCGCACATAGGAACATTTAAGAGTCATGTAAGTAGTCACGCGTTATTTTCCATGATTTTCAGAATATTTACGCGGTCAAACCTTGACATATTTTGTACCGTTAGACTGACGTATACTCGATATGTAGCAATCAGTATGCGGAAAATAATGGAAAGAAATTACTCAGAACAGTTCTTCTATAGAAAATAACAAGACAACACATGTGTAACTGTATACTTAACTATTTCATGGTTGCCACAAGTTCCTACATCACAAATCAAATTACAGAAATCCGTTTCTATTTTCGTCCGGCCCAGCCTTATTCGCTTATGAATCTTATTAGTACAGTCAGGGACACTTTCATGTCATTAAGTTGCCGTCAGAAGTTCGCCATACATGCACGTGACTGACATATCATGTTGCGACACAATCCAGCGTCAGTCTATGTGGGTATTATTTTTGGTTTCATTAGATCTTCATGCATACGAATAACACTATTAAGGATTTTATCGAGTTCTATTTGAAAAAAAAAAAAAAACCATTAGCATTTATTTACATCTTGCAATTACAAATAGAACCATATCGAACCTGAAAATAGGCATGCCAAGTCGTGAAATATGGACCCTTTGTAGCGCAAAGAAAAACGTACAACGTCAGGCAATTTTTCCGCTTGTGTTGTATAGTGCCTCTATTAATATCGCCTTATTTGCACGCTCAAGGCAGGTATAGCCCAAGTAGTCCTGGGCAAGTGACGCGCGCTGGCCGTCGGTGACGTCACGAGTTGCGTGCCAAATGTGACGAGAACCTCGCGACCTAGCACACCGGTAACAAACCACAGCCAGTTACATTCTAACATTGACGGCGAACGCACGTTCTAGTACTCAAGTTTATATTAAAACTTTATCGTATTCATTTTGTGATGAGTTGTTGAAATTATGTGTGTGGTGACATTTTTTGTCCTCAAGTGTAATGTTTAATAAGAGGTGATAGTGAGTTTTCTGATGTGTGTGCGGACTAGTGGTATGGTGGCGATGGGTATTATCATAGGAACCTGTGTGCCTGATGCTGAGCAGGACTCCGCATATGGTGCTCAAATAAGGCGCCCGCCCAGGAGGATTTTATATGGTATGCATTGCATGGTATTGACAATCAATTCTTTGCTTTTTAAATTTTAATGAAAAAATATGTAAAGACAAATCAGCGAATTAAAAAAGTACCGGTTAATTTTCCTAAAAAAAATACTGAGGAAAATTCCTGTATAATATTTACAATTAAAAACAAAATCCTTTGAATAATAATTTGTAATTAATTATCGGGTTTGCGACCGTTACTAAGCCTTCATTGTATACAAAGATCCTTGTTATCAATTTAACGTCCATTGAAAATTTAGGTGCGAGCTATTTGCGCTAGTAGCCCACGGTTATAAGGTCGACAAGGACGGCCATGTTGGACTATGATGACTTGCGACGATTGCTAGACTAAATCTGAATAATACATCAACTACCAATGTGTGTAGAGCCGTGCTTTTAGGCTTACGGTCTACCTGATGGTGACCTGACCGAATGACTGTGGATGCCTTTTCTACTATTAGAAGAAAAAGTGTTTTTTTTTTATACTTGCACCAGCATCCGAATGCTTCATGTCATCAGCAAAAAGCGGTTCTATAGTAATGTTACTTATAATATTGATCAGGCAGTTTGATAGCTCGATGTCTCCGTTCAAATATATCGATCGACACAAAAAATAATGGACAGAGTAATAAAAAACTTTGTCTACATGTACTATTGTAAATATACATAAAGATACATATTACCAACTTTGTTCATTGGGGTCATTGTGGATGAGTGCCCCATATTCTGTTAATTTATATGTTTTCATATATGATTTATTGAGTACAATTACGAATTGGTGATTGATTGGTCTATAGAACATTCTAATCGTATTCGGTTTTTATAAATCGATTACTATTCAATCAAAATCTTAATGAACTTTTTTCTCTTATTTGAATAATCGCGTTCGTCTCAATGTGCCTTTGGTCGGGTAATTTGCAGCTAGATCCAATCACTCAACGTCCCCTCCTATCGACATACATGTTACAAGTCCTGCGTCGTCTTTCCGACTACGTCCAGAATTAGAACGTCTGTCGTCTTATCCTAACTAGTGTTATAAATGAAACTGTGAGTTTGTTTGTTTGATAGTACCTTTTACGATAAAACGGCTATACTGATTTAGATGAAATTTGGTATTGAGTCTGGAGACGGTTGCGATGATATAGTTCCTCTAAGGACGCGAGGTAATCCGCGGGAAAAGACAGTATCAAATACATTTGTAGGAATTCGATCAACTCGTGTGTCGTAGGGGATTTCAAAGTAGGTTTCTTTTACAAGGGCACGTGTACTAGAGGTATTGATAGAAAATATACGAAATTCAAGACTAAGCCCTCCCGGTAGCCTCAGCGGCGGCGCTGACGAGCCTCGCTCACGAACAGCGAGGCATTACTTTTTATTGACGACTATTGTTTGCCTTTAAAGTTATCGTTTCATAGTTTATAGTGTATTGTACTTTTCGTCTAAATCACGATATGATTTCTTATAGTATTGACGACCATCCTAGTTTTTTGGCTAATTATCTAATGAAATCGGTTATTTTATTATGTTTCTGGGGGTGGCTTCCTAGTTTTAAGTCTTGTGTGCTAAGTAAAGTTGTTCGTATATTATTATTTAATTTAGGGACACAAGGCAGGCAAGCACCACCCAAATTGTTGCATTATTTTGACGTACGTATCTGAATTTTATAATACCCTGTGGGCCTGCAGGAAAACGTAGTGATTTAGGTTTAAAGAGCAGTTTATGTGAACATTTTTATTAACATTTTGTGGTTAACTATATTTATGTAACTACATTTGTTACACTCGTTTTATTAAACAGTTGATAAATATTTATCTACATGAATACACAGAAGTGAAAAAAAGACACGAGATTTTTTTTTATTTTGTAATGATTTTGGATAATGTATATCGATAGTATTTGTTATCTTGAATCTGCTTTAATTTTCCTAATACCTGCTATATAATTTGACATAATCATATAGTAGGTATGATCAGAACTGTTTCAAAACATCCCAGGATCGCCATATCGGTAGGTAGTTATAGAACAAATATTTACCTATACTAAGTCACATCCCGAAACTATGGTGACCTACTTACCGCCGGCGACTTGTCCCGATCACACACACAGATACGAGCGACACGATCGATGTCGGCCACTCAACAAGTGATCGACCAGACCCCTAGACCTATAGACCTGAGGGCCTGTGCTCGGGACCTGCACTCGCTGTACCCGAGCAACTGTGTCAAGCGGTCTGCGATCGATGTTATATGGATGACAGCTTCGGAAATGCAATTTTAGGCAACGCCTGACAATTTTGATGAAGGAAATCTGAATATTTTTGAGTCGTCTGAGAAGCTTTTTAAGCAAGGAGTACGTTTGACTATCATCACTTAGACCCACTACCACCAGCTTCGAACCTTTAAGTAGGTATACTCTAACTGAAGTGACCATTAAACATACCTGTGATTAGTAAAGATACTACTCATGGAGCGTTCCCGGGAAGTCAAAAACATATTGCTGACTCATTGGTAAAGTGTGACCGAAAACAGTCGGTGTTACTGTCAATTAAAATCGTTTATTAGTAAATTATCCTCATATCGATCGCATCCTTGAATAGAAACAACAGTTATGATGACGAAGCATCTATTATGACTAGCTGGCCCACAGTTTAAGCTTCCCCTGGTCGCAACGCCCGCCCGTTATTTTCTTTTTGCGTGGCTCCTTAAGGTCATAGAGTGATATCAAATAGCTTTTAATCTTCCTCGATAATAGGATTTTTCTAATCAGGCTGTTATTTCTTGAGCTTAACACTTTGAACAAACAAACTTGTCGGCTTTATGTATTAGTATAGAAGTTCATCGTCACGCAATTAAAACTAGATCCTAAACAACCAGGTGACAATTCCGCTAATACCGTTGAGGAACCAGTTTCGCTCATTGTGACGCAAACGCGCTTAAACACGTAACATGGCTTAGGGACACTACCGGACTCCACTCATCATTAGTATCTGAGTACAACAAAACGTCAGTATTTCATTAGAATAAGTCAAGTTTTTTTCGTTTATAAGAACTTTTGCACGTTCCCTCTATATTTCAATAATAAAGGCCTCATCCTAAATACGAAAATCTGTTATGCTTAGCCGTTAAAAAAACATAGGACATTTTTTATCAAGATAGGATTCAAACCGCGGGCCAGTATAGAATAAGTTAAACTTCAAACCGAAATGTAAGGCAATAAGTAGCAGAATCTATTAATGAGCTGTTGATATAACCATGTAGGTTATCTAGTCCCGTGTCAGGGACTCGCCGATACAACTATCGCAGACGTAATGTTTACGTCGCGCGGGTACAATAAACTGATAACTACAGAAAAACCTAGTATGAGTTTTTATGTGCTAAAATCTCAGTCCTTACTAATAAAAGTAAAAGTAAGTAAGTTCGTTACGTTATCATGTTTTTATATAAAACTAATGGTATAATATAGATTGAAGCCTAGGATGGGACATACGATAACTACTTCGAGTATCCTATTACTCGAAGTAGTTCTAAGTAGTAAGTAGTAGGAGGAGCTCGTGGCTAAGTAACAGCTGCACGGTTCGACCGATCATAGGTTAAGCTGCGCTTGGCGCGGTCTGTCCGTGGATGGGTGACCATCTAAGTCAAAGCGAGACTCCTCCGTGCCTCGGAAAGCACGTTAAGCTGTTGGTCCCGGTTTTCATTTGAAGATCTTTGACAGTCGTTACGGGTAGTCAGAAAGTCTGATAACCAGTCTTACCAAGGGGTACCGTGTTACTCGTAACTGGGTTGTGGAGGTCAGAGTTGGGAAAAGGCTAGGCATATGATGATGCTCGAAGTAGTTACCTCAGTATGTGAAAGGTTACTTTGGGAAACACCTAGTTATTTAGCTAGAAAAGTTAAAGGATAGAGGGTAACCTATTGTTACTTTTGTTCAGACTCCGAACCGCTACCGAAAACGCATTGCCAGAATCAGGTATTATTTCTATGGAACCCATGACCTCATCCCTAGCAGCACCGCTTTAGCCCAATGGGGCAGCCCTTTTACCAATAAACTATTTGCTTACGAACATTAACTGAGCTATCACGTAAATAACAACTCTGGGTATACTTTCAAAACACGCTTGCCTTGAAAGCTTCTTACTTCTTCTTCTTCTAGCTTCTGGAGTTATCTATTTCGTGTTAGAATCATAAGCACAGGGGTATTTTTAGTAAACTACCCATGATGCTGTTGGCCCTGAACTTGAAAGGTTTTGTTACTTTTAATGTCGGAGCATTCTATGAATTTTACTCTTTTTGCCAGACATGATCAGTCTGACTATATTGTGACAATTTACAAAATAATTATTTTCGTATATTGGTTATTTATTTCAGAGCGCCTATATATACAAACGAAGTTTTGTACTGATATATGTTAGTCAATATATCGGAGTTATCACACGCAAAAGGTTAAGCACCTACATAAACTTGGACGTTTCAAACTAACCGATAACATCAATCGCTGTAAGTATACGAATTATGCAACGAATAGTGAGTCTACGATTCGTCGAATGAGAGTATTTCAAAGCAGGCAAGACGTGAATCCAGTCCAATATTTTTCAAAACAATAAGTACCTAGGCAAATCATGAAATAAATACAAAACAACTACTTTAATTTATTACAATATAACATACTTGACTAAATAATAATGCAGATACTTTTTTTCTCCCAAATGTACCCATAAAAAAGTAAACGCAGACTAAACGTGAACACATACACAACCATATGAGAGTACGACAGTACTCAACCGACGCCGAGCACGAACCACTAGCTCGATCTCAACGCATTCTTCGGCAGTCCAATATACACGTAATGGTAATCCACATGGGTCGTAGGGTTCGTAGTCGTCTGCATCAGCACGACCGGGCCCTGCGGGTACGTGTACATGGGGCACGGACACATGGGCATGCACGGCAAGCATGACATCATCTTCTTCTTCTTCCTGCACGCGTGCACAGGCGGACAGGGCGGCGTGGTCGGCTGAGTGGTGGTCGTCGTCGTACTCGTCGTGGGGAACACCAACAGCTCCGTCTCCTCCGAGTCTGAGCATAATGGTGGCGTCGGACAACCCGACGGATAGATCCTCTCTAATCATTGGATAGAATAACAAAATGGATAAGGATATATTGATAAAATAATAAAAGTAAGGAAATAATAGCATCAGTTTATTCGGGAAGCTTTGTTGGAAAAAGATCAGACAGCTTGACTCCCAGCAGTTTCCAAACATCTATTAGGTAGTCATCAGTCTTACCGATTTCACCTCCATACGCCCCGCGCTGTGCAGGCCGCGAGGGGTGCTGCGGCTGCTGAGTCGGCAGTTGTTGACCTTGCTGCGGCTGCACCGACTGCCCCGGCTGCTGCGGACCCTGCTCGGCTTGCTGTGCCGCCGACTGCGCACCTGTCACCACCAGGGACTTAGCCAGCGCTTCGGCGCTGTCTGCCACGCCATCCCGCATTCTGACCAAAGGTGTTACAGTTGCCATTGTAGTCCGTGAAGAAGTAGTGCGTCCCTGCATCCTTCAAAATCAAGAATTTTCTTGTATAGTACGGTACGGTATGAGGAGATACCATTCGAGTTCAATACTCGATTTCGACCCTTAAGTTTCAAATTTTTTACCAAAATAAAATACACTCTAAACAGTTATTTGCTCTTCGCAGTAATAACGATAGAAAGAAAAGTATATTATCGCAGGATATTATGGCATAGCCATACCTTTCTCTCCGCCTCTGCTTACACTCCTCGCACATAGCGCAGTACACTTCCAGCACTGAGGGATGCTCGGTGTTCTCATGGCACCGCCTGCAAGATATCCTGCAGTCTATGTAGCCTGTGCTCAATGGTATGATCATCAGCAGACCCAGAAGTATGAGTAGAGGACATCTGGAACCAGAATATTTCTGCTGACAATTGCCTTGACTTTGAAATAGACTAGAATATTGCTATTTTGTTCTCATCACCATTGGCTACTACTATTTAATTTTCATGGCGTTCAAAGAAAAACAAGGAATGTGTGGAGTGAATTATGTGTTAGTTCAAGTATATTTGCTTCATTCACTCGTTCGATCCAGGATATTTAAATGCTAATGCGTCAATATAGGAAACTTTATAGTTGTCATCGCTATCTGCGATTTCTAAATACGCGTCATGCGAAACATATGAAATAGACTTCTTCTAAACATAATCCATAATGCTGCGTCTACATTAGCGGGCTACGGCGAATATTCGTGTTAACGCGATGTATGTGGCCGGGTACTTCGTGTCATCGCGTAGTATTCGGGCGAAGACGATGTAGTATCGGGGAGTTGTCGGTAAACTGGCGCGAATCAAAGGGATTTGTCGCGCCAATATTCGCTTAGGTGGCTACATCTACGTCAATTCAGTGTCGTCCAGACTTTGAAGCGAGACGGACGTGCATTTAATTTTTTACACTATGGAGTATTTATTCAATTTTATGAATATGGAATCCTAGTGACCCCAACCATAAAAAGAAACACTTGGTACATGATGCGTGGATTCGAATTAAAAATATGCTCAGTTGGCCTACCACAGTAGAAAAAATGAAGAAGAAAAAAGATTCATTGATGGCATACTACAGAGCCCATCTCAATAAAATTAAGAACACAATCCGGCACGATGCATCGCGTCAACTCGACACGAATCTTCGCCCGCCTTAATGTAGACAAGAACGTCGCCTATACCCGAACACGATGTTTTTGTCGCGCCAACGCGATACGAATATTCGCCCGCTAATGTAGCCGAAGCATAAATGAAATTTTCTTTTATAGTACAATAATTTAAAAGTACATATTTCAAGTTTTTGTAAATAGGCTATAAATATGCCTCTCCACGTGTCAACAGTCATTCGCTACAATAACAAATATAAATATTGTACTTTTCACTTTCACTTTTTACTACTACAGGTTTCACCCCTATATCAGCTTCAATTAATTTAGTTGTCTTCTAAATATTGACAAAATAATTCATACCCGAGCTTCTCATGTGGTTTCTCAATATCCATTAGGAAAGCGTATGTTTTTATATTTTTATATAAGTTAAACACTATTCGTGTATGGTTTGTTCGGAGCGCGGCGCTACTGATGTGTTCTCTGTGTATAATATATTTCAGTGGGTTGTTACGCAAACATTGCGAAAGCAATTTATGTGCCGTGAAGTTATTTGTTTTAGTTATCGAGGCTCCAGGTGTTCAGTGTTTAGGAGGTGACGATGGGGATACGTCTGTAGTGTTGTAGCTTCAACAACCACATAAAGATGGTAGCTTGTGGGACTTCGGAAGGCATCAGGTTTTGTGTATCTTGAGACTTCAACTAACACGAACCCATAGAAAACCTTAATTTTTGGATCTAAAATACCGCTTAGATCCTGTAAAAGTTCGCAATTAGTATTAGGTACTTTATTCCCACATTCGCTAGTATTTCTTTTCCATTGAATTCCTTTATTGAACATTTTTGGTCGTTTGGCAACAACGAAATAATGTGAACCTTTTTTCGAGCGAGTCCTTCTGGGCTATTTTTAGACGTCTAGCCGTCTTGAGGCTCACCTTGACAAACAGCCAGATGAATTACTCTATATCAAGTTTTATGAAAAAAGATCATCAGTTATCATTTGAGCAAATATCTTCTGGATAGAGTAAGTTGCTACTTGAAGACTTGTGTACCTGGGGTAATGCGCGCTGCAAAGACATTCTAAACCCTCATTACACAAACTATGTAACACATTTAATAATACAACTAGAGTCGATCACAAAACACATAGAACAATGATCAATTGAAGAGTACGGGCGCCAGTATTCGGTCGTTAGTCCGGGCCGGGCCGTAACCGGCACAATGGGCCGGCGGCCGTCACTCTCGGCCGAACGTGTGTGGACTGCGGATGAGACAGGATCAGATCAACACAATGTGAATCCACAGAAGGCCTACGAAACATCGAACATCTTAAAAAGACAAAGCGCAAAAGCAAACGACTTTAGATTAGATTTCTTTCAGACAACCTTTGAGAAGGCTTTAAGTCTTCTTCCACGGACCAAATAGCAAGCTAGATTATGATTTAGCAAGGTATTAGAAGAGTAAATAGCCTACGGTGGTGTATACTTGAAGAGATCATAATGTTGCCTTCCAGTGATATCTGTGATACTTCTGCATCTCCCTGTGCAGAGTGGTTCGGCTGACGTGTTGTGGATCGGTCAGTTCGTTTGTTTTTTATTCGGCAAATACAGGATTACGGGTTTAGTAGAAGTGTTTGCTATTGAAGAATAAAAGGATAGGTAGCTTACGTGCATTCGGGGCTTCTGATAAATGAATCTGAATCAAATTCTGAATCATTTGAATATGTTTTATTCATGCAAATCGTTACAGACATGAGTATTAAGTTTTTAATGGTATCTAGTCCAATAGTACTCTTAGAATACAAAGATTTGTATCAATTACATAAAAACGCGTATAAAAAACTAGTATCCATTACGTTGACAAGTGCAAGACACTGCTAACAGCTACAACGTGGTAGTTACATTGAAACGTACACTGCATTGTAGTGCATAACAGTCGGGAACTGGTTACTTTGTTACACACCGCCACGACAAGCCAGTTAATTGCATTCAATTAGTTAGAGTACATAACAAAGAGAAAATTGACACTGCATTTTTACTTGAGACAAAATTATCTAATTTAAAATAGATTGGGAAAGAAAATTACAAGCTCTTTCCTAAGCGATTGTATTTTTATTATTTTTTTCATTATATAAATGTTTATTTTTCTTAATAATAGTTTTAAAAACCCTTTGAGAAGTTTAAACATCTGTTTAACATTATACACAGGGCAACCTTATATTTTTTTATGTAAAACTCAACATAAAGCACGTATTTATGCCGGTGGGTGCGGCGGCGCGCGTGACCGGACTGCTACGCGCGGAGCGGGGTTCGCGCCGCGTCCGTGTTATTGTTGTGACCAACCATGTGCCAGGGACGGAATGCTGATACTGTATGACGTCACACAAATATGCACTCGTCCTTTGTTTTAAGAAGCTGATCATTTCCGAATATATTTCTGTAATTTTGTAGCATTTTCAAAGTTGCTTGATTGGATTACCATTTGCTCGGTCTTACATTAACTTGGATGTTAGCAGACAGAGTAACTTTTAAAGTTAAGTTCCAGCATAATTTAGAATTGGTTTGATTACAGTTTCAAGGATAGTTTGAACAGTCCGCAAATTCGCCTTTTGGCATCTAAATTACTTTATAAAAGTTCCAGGGTTTTAAAAGTTTAGCATACTGCAGGTTAAGAAATGTATAAAATAATTTCAATGTTTAAATATGTGAAGAAGTAATAATGGACATTATACCACAGTTTCGATAGTACACACCCTGTATCTCCACTCATAATATAAATACGAACCCCCCCCCCCCTCCCCAGTTGCCTAACACATCATAGTAGTATTACCCACAGTCTAGTGCTCTCGCAGACGGGGCTTAAGGTCATACAAATAACCTCAGAAGATTCACTATATGATCTACAGAAAAATATCTTTATGATGTAAATATATTTTGTTAGACATAGGAACAAATAATTTTTCAGTCATATTTCATAAAGATAGTCGAAGAAACTTATAAGTTCTATTTCATTCAGAGTGAAACTTGTCAGTAGACAGTGGGACTTCTGGCTTTATTTTAGTCTGTGGCAACATCGAGTATTTATGCTAGGCAGTGCGTGGTAATTGACTTGTTACCAATAGATGGGCGAAGAACGCTGAATTTGCATGCAGAATATTGATGAAATTCTTTTTAGGAGGGGCTCCAGTAATGAGGAATGTAGTATGGTTTAGAGGAGTCTAAATAAGTGGCGTGTGGTCGATTTATTATTACCATACAGTATACACTTATACAAGTGCACAACTTGTAAGGTTCTAGATGTTTACGTAACTAACACAGATTTGCAATCTCCAGCCGCGACAACTAACTTGAAGAGCATGGCGTGATATCAATGGAGCCACTCGAATGGAATCCTCCGACACGCCCGTCACACTGTCACACCGTCACACGTACGCTGACACCTTCCATTTCATCGGTGACTGGACACGCACGTATTTTACCATAGCGATATGTTCATATACGTAATAACGTACTGCCTTATTCTATTTGTCATCACTTTGGAATAAAGTGAAATATTATTATTCAGGTAGGCATGATACACACAAATAAGATTATGATAGGTACTGACTGAAATAAAATCCTTGGATTATTAAATTTCAAGTGGTAATACTATAAATTTCGATCAAGAATCGAATTTGCATCACAAACAAGCAGATGTTTCGATAATGCCTTCATATTTCAAACTCAAACCTATCGAAGTATCACTCAGCTACAGAAATAATATCGATTTGAGCGTAACGCACGTAGTATCGATTATCAGACTCGGTACTAACAAATAACGATTATTGCCGAGTCATCGAGTGTGCCTAAT
Source organism: Pyrrhia umbra (assembly GCA_963891755.1). Classification (NCBI taxonomy): domain Eukaryota; kingdom Metazoa; phylum Arthropoda; class Insecta; order Lepidoptera; family Noctuidae; genus Pyrrhia; species Pyrrhia umbra. The sequence continues at coordinate 595,282 of OY982929.1, read as the reverse complement.
TGCATGCCAGGACAATAATATCATTATATGAATTGTATACTCTACTGTACATATATGGGTACTCAAATTATGATTACTATTGTATGAAAATGTTATATCTATAATAAATACGGCATTAATACTTGAAGACTCGTAATGTGAACTTATAGCGAGTTAGGCCCTACTGTCTCGTAAGAGAAACCACCATAATGCCTCTCAACTTAGATATAGCTTGGCCCACTTGGCATTTTTTAAAGAAAAGATACCACGTCCATTCTTATTTATGGGTTAGTCAGCTTGTTCTGTAGTAAGAAAAATTTAGAAAGATGGCTTTCTCTCCAACATTCAACGTTTCATTAAACTGAACCTCTCTACTAAATTATATTTTAGCCCAGAAACACCCTTGACATCACACAATCAGGCGAGTTAAATGTCGTGTTGACATCGTTAAAGGAAAAATATATATATGAAGCTTACTAAAGCCACACTACATAGGTACGTCAGTGCAGCGCTGTAAAGCGATAAATTGGCTTAGTGTTGCCGGATTACGACGACACACAGAATTTTATATCACAGGCGCCATATTTGTGATACCTACTCTTAGATGAACCGGATAAAGCTTAGGTGATTATATATTTACGTGTTCACACTAATTTGTTATTTATTATTCAAAATAACATGTTTATTTATGGACTTATTTTGATGGATTACTTTATTGGTCGTCACGTGTTATTTACTTAGACTTTGTTGTTAAATCTTTAGTTCGGGTCAATTTTAGGCTCGATAGTACCAATACACTCTGTGTGATTAGATAGTGACGTGGGTAGCTACTTACACAAATGACGTCGTTAACCATCAGCCGAACTTTACGTTTTTACTGAAGTTTGGAGTAAAAGCTTTACTAGTTATTGGAATTATTATAAAGTGCCTAGCTACATAATTACTATAATGTATACCTACGTACTTTAGTAGATTATATTGAAACAATCATTTATTTTAACTCTGATTACAATTTAGTTTAACATGCAATTATGCAACAGTTTTTATTCGGACAAGACTTGAGCGTTATAATGTTAGGTCTAGTTTTAAATATTATCATCAAGTATTTTTTTAACATATTATGTTATCTATAAACTTTTTCACGTGAATTTCAAATCTTTATAAGAATATGTACTAAGCCTTAATACATTTGTTAGTACGATAGTAACCATCCTGACGGTACTTCAGGATATTCGACTGTATAGTTTGTATATATAATATAATTAACGTGTTTGTCTGTCATGTTGCAGGTATAAAATGTCCGGTGTGCAGCAAGTTTGTGTTGCCGGACGACATAGAGTGCCATCTCGTCATGTGTCTCACCAGGCCAAGACTCTCCTATAATGGTTAGTAACAACTTCTATATCCATTGCTATTCGTAGGACGAAGATGACATCTTCTCTCGTCGATAGAAATTCGTGGTCAAAATATTATCGTAAATGATATTTTATTTTTAACCGACTTCAAAAAAGGAGGAGGTTCTCAATTCGATCGGTATTTTTTTTTTTTTTAAATACAAATTGACTCAATATATTCAGTTTCAGAAAAACCTAGACCGATGTTTTTTCTTTACTTTTTTTTACATTAACGACACATAATAAAGGATTGGAAATCAAACAGGTTCCATATATGTAGGTACTAGCGGTAACACCCGCACCCTCAGGGTGCGGGTGTTACCGCGTAACAACTACTTCGCGCACCCGGGTAAAAAGTATCCGTGTGTTAATCCAGGTTATAAACTATGTGTGAACCAAATTTTATCCAAATCTATTCAATAGTTTTGATGTAAAAGACTAATAAATACATTAATACATATATACACACATGCATACATCCTCACTATTTTCGCATTTATAATAATTAGTAGCGTGGGTAGGTACTCAGTAGTTTGTCTACAAAATTAAGCATAATATAGCACCAGTCAAAAGATTAACATTGTGAAAATGCAAAACAACTAAAATATTACCTAGCTGTTTATTTCCTTGTTTAAAACGAATTACTCATCAAGCATAATTACTATGGTAACACTAGCGAGATTTCCGAAGCAGCTCAACATTAATACACAAAGCAACTGCCCAGCGCCCAACAAATAGTGGAAATATGATAATCTCTCGCCAAGCACAGGGGCTTTCTCACTAATTACAAGCAAGACTTTGAAATACAAAATTTACTATTTATGCAGAACCCGACAAGACTAGCTGTCAAATTGTCTAGCATTACTAATATTATTATTATTTTCCGTGTAATTTGATGGAGAAAATGGTGTAACTACTTAAAGATTTAAGAGTCGTGGAAGAGGTCAACAAGTAAAATAAAATTTACCGAGGGAAGTGTATTGAAATATACAGACAGTTGTAATTAAAACTGAACTTGAATAATTAATGGAATGTTTACTTGTTCTACTGTTAATTAGTTTTTATTAGTAAATCAATACCTTTTGTTACCCGCTCTGTCTCGCGCCATCCTATGTGCTCAAGGGCATTTTTCTTAAATTTAAGTGTTTTATTCAGTTTTGTATCAGTCTAAAAAGTCAACTGTTATTTAAACAAAAAAAAAACTGGTTAACAATAACGTCAATGAAACGCGACGACTCCCATAGAAACAATTTGACTGGCCTAGCAACAGTGAATATCGTAGGAATAGGAAAAACCATAGTTTCCACTTGGGCGTAGTACGTCATGTCTGATGATTATGGTGTTGTGCTTCCAGAGGATGTGCTGAGTGATTCGAAGGGCGAGTGTGTGATCTGCCTGGAGGAGCTCTCCGCCGGAGACACCATCGCCCGCCTGCCCTGCCTTTGCATCTACCACAAGGGGTAAGACCACCGTTTACTTACTTCATGCTTTAAGGCGGCGATATACGACTTTGGCCCTTTTAAAGCTAATGAATACGCTTTAAGGCGGCGATATACGACTTTGCCCCTTTTAAAGCTAATGAATACGCTTTAACGACTTGCTTTCATGATTTGAAAAGTATATATACTAAACTAGAGCATATGCTTGATAATTTCGTATAACGTTTTTTTTAATTATGTATTTATAACATTGTATAAAAAAATCATGAAGTTAGGTCTAACGCAGAAGAAAAACTGAGTTATACATAGAATTTATCAAGCGGATTTTAATGAAACCTGTACCATTTTATAGAAAAGTTAATTATCTGTCTTTTTGTATACGTATATTTTTTTTTAATCGTACATTTACGTCAATTTTTGTGCTTTTGTCAAAACGTTGAGTTGAAATTACGGAGGGGCTCCACCGGGCGACGGGGGCAGTACGTCTGTGACCACTGTCACGGGTAGACGCTGTCACTCAGAGCGAGCACATTACGATGTAAATAAATTATTATATTTATGATAAGATGACTGGTGAATTATAATTATTACATTGAAAAGGCACTACATGCGGATAAAATATTTTTTTGATGTGAATAACGTGTTTTCAAACCAAATCATCCATAATCTGTCATAATCTAAAATGTGTGTATCTAAATTTGGCAGGACAAATATATTTTGTTATTAACTTACTAAATAATTAAATGTACTTTAGGATTTCAATATGTATTTCTTTTAATACATTGCGTATTCAAAACGAGAATATTGCATACCTCATTTAAATTTTCCATGTAGGTCGGAAATAATCGTCAAAATTAAAATTCTTTCATGTTATGTTACAATATTTCCTAATAGTTTGGAATTTATAGAAATAGTAGCTATAAGTCAGGGCATGTGATGATATCTTAAAAAAAAAATAATGGTTTGTAAATAAAACGGTTTATCCATGGGTAACAAGGTGGCGCTATTCTAAATTATTACCAATGAAAATATTTTTCTAAACACGTGAATTTGGGTTCGAGTTTCTTTGCTACGAGACGAATTTGACAAAAAATGCAGAATATGATAAAAAAATAAGCTTACGCTATTCAAAGAGTATTGTAAAATGTAAAATTGTAAAATGTATTGTATTGTCTGACTATTTTAGCTAGACCATTTTTCTATTTTGGATTGGTTACATTAGTTTTATTTTTAGGGTTCCGTAGTCCGACAAGGAACCCTTATAGTTTCGCAATGTCCGTCTGTCTCTCTGTTCGCGGCATAGCTCAGAGGCTCTTGGTACTAGAAAGCTGAAATTTAGTATAGATATGTGTATTGATCACGCCGAAAAAGTGGTAAAAATGAATAAAAAAAATAAAATAATTTAGTGGAGCTCCCGAACATGTGAAATGAGGATGAATATTTTTTTTGTTGCGTAACCCTTCATGTAGGGTATCGTTAGATAGGTCTTGCAAAAATAAAAAAAAACTAACTTTCGAAAACTATCACGGCAAAGTAGGCTTCACCGGTTACATAGTTATAGTTGACTAACTAAGACCTACTACGGAATCCTACTGCGTGTGGCCCGACACGCACTTGGCCGGTTTTTTACTGGTAACATTGGGTAGTGATGCTTTACATAGCAACCATTTTAGAGGTTTAGTAAAAACGCCAAGTAAGCAGTCATATATGATATACATATTAATCTATTAGTCAAGGTATCTAATGTGGGATAATATTATATACACACAATCTAAAAGATAAGACGAAGCATAGTGTTTTAGAAATGAAGGTCCTACTTCACTATGCCACTCTTATGTTTTATTTTCAACACCAAATAGTATCCGACAGAACGTCGATTTTTGGCTAGGCCTAAGCCGATTAATAGGCAATCGCTTAATTCTTTGGCTAAAGCCCTGATAAATAAAAAGGACTTGATCTTCTTAAATTTTTGGTCCAGAAGTCAAAAACAGAAGAACTGAAAATGAAAAAAAATAAAAGATATATTCAAATAGTATATTTAAGGTTCCGAACCAAAATAGTAAAAAGTAACCCTTATGGGATGCGACTTTCTCAGTCTGTCTGTCAGAGCTGATAATTACTTCAGGAATGACTAACCTTATCGATTTGGAATAATTGTTGAAATATATCGCAAATGGATAAAGTAGAAAAATACTACTTTCGAGGAAAAATGGAATTTAAAATTACAAAGTGTAGTTTCTACGTCATCATAATTATGAAAGGGCTTGATATAAAGGCTTGATGCATATTTTAATATTTTTTATGTTTTCTTCGACATCTTTTGGTATACGAATTAAATTTAAAAAAAACTCTCCGTAGTTTGTAAAACAAACATTCTGAAATAATTAGACTTCCATACATTTTTCTCTTAAATGCTTTTCTTAATATGGTATTTCGACCATTTTCCAATTCCAAGGTATGTTTGAATTCCGATGAAATGTAATAAGAAAACTAAATGAAAATTGAGCTACTGCATGTCAATTTAATAATCTTTTTATAAAAAAATCTGTAAATTTTTGCGGTGAGTTTTTCTGATAAAATAATTATAAAAAACCTTTTATTAGTAATATAAGGTAAAAAGATAAAGATCAAAAATATTTAAATCGGTAATTATAAATGATTTCAAAGTCAAAAATCGATATTGCATCTTTCTAAAAGATTATCGAAATGCCATACAATGGTAGGATTTTTTTCCATTACTTTATTTCTTCAATAATGCATGAAACCGTGGAAAAGTGTCGTACAAATCTGGTGCTTGAAAATGTAACAGCTAATTCTCATTCAGACTAAGTCTATATCCGAATTTAGCACATTTATTTTTGCATTGATTTTTTGCTTTGCGGCACTTTCAAAATTAGGCCCAAAACGGGTGAATTTCCATTGTTCATGATAGGTAAAAATTTTAAAAATTCTGGTCATAATCGGTTTTTTTTCTATCCCACTTTTGGATATGACATAGACATGCATTAGCATTAATTATCACGCTTTTTCAAGGTGGATTGGTGATTTCAGACCGTGTAGTCCAGGTTTCCTCACGATGTTTTCCTTCACCGTTAGTCAATGGTGTCTAAGTTATACTAAAAAAGTGCATGTAAAACTTTGGAATAGTCAGATTCGTAATTTCTAGGTTTCGAAGTCCGAATCTGCATACTCATAAATGAGATGCAGGTGCCTTAGCAAAGAAGCCACAATGACTTTTTACTAATATGTTCGGTGTATCAACTTAATAATATAAATAAAACTACCTGCAGCTTATTTAAAATATTAACATCATTTGTAATACAGTCTCACTCACTTTTAGGTCTTTAAACGTAATAGATTATTCAATTTCGGTTCTGTTGGTGTCAAAACTTAGGCCAATTTTAAGCTAATGGTTTGGCCAAAATTCAAAATTCAAAATTCAAAAATTATTTATTCAAATTAGGCTGAAAATCAGCACTTTTTGAACGTCAAATTTACAAAAGACAGCCCCCAAAACGCCCGCCCTTCACCACTTCCTATGTGTTATTGCTGGGAAGAAGAAGTGGCGCAACAAACTCCCCAGCAACACAGTCTGTCTATTAGGTTTTAAGAACCAGCGTTATACATTATCAATAAAAAAAATGTATGTTTTTTATACAATTATATAATAAATAATTTCATCACATGTTGGCTAGCACACACCCTTAAACCTACCTGAACCTGAGAACTCAAGCATTGAATTAAGTAATTTATTCTAATATTTATGTAAAAAAATAATTGAAGCCTCCCTCCATTTAGTGAAAAAATAAATAGGAAGTAAAGGGCGTACCCACCTACATGTGCAAGGTATGGTTGTAACAATAGATGTACAACGTGAGCATGGTGAACTAGGACCACATTATTTTTATTAACAAATATTTATTGAAAACTCGTGACAAGAAATAAACGTAGTCAGCAAGACGACCAGGCACCACTAGCAGCACCCGTTCACGAGTATAACGCAAGGGTCAGCCATCACCCCCCTCGCCATTTTTGAGGGAAGGGGATGACCCGACCCCCGACGCTACCGCTAGCAATGCCGTCTAAGGGAGCATGACGTGCTTGCTGCTAGTTAAACAAGATAATAACTAACAAGTGCTGCAGTCACTAGTAAGCCAAATAGCATACTACACTACAAATCATTATAAAATAAAATAATGAATGTACTAAGTCAATAACATAAACTATAAATAATAAATAAAAAAATAAATAATAAAAAATAAAAGTACAATCAATATAATGATAACCACCTGCAGCTGTCTTGCGTTCAATATAGGCCAAAGCTGATGCCAAAGGTTTGGTCGGACACTTTACAGATGGATCAGAAACGTCGGACTAATTAACTGGCTTCCAGGCTCTCCTTACAAAACTAATATGATTTTCCTATACAAGTGATGATGAGCTGAAGTTATTTGAGAAGCAGCAGATGTCGTAAAATGCAAATATGAAAAAAACTTGCGTGCATTTCTGTTAGAAGAGCTCAAAATGGACACCAATATGGCCTAAAAATTAACTCCTATGGTGCGATTTTATCTGTCTGTCTGTCCATCTTTCACAGCGGATTAATTCAAGAATGCTAGTTTCAGATTTTTTTCTTGAAACTTGTAACAATTCAGATCGATAAATATGTTTTGCAGATTAAAGAAATTGAAAATATTTTTGCTTTTCTGGCAAACGAAGTATGCAGTGGGGGTTGGAAATTTAAAATTAGTGTTTCGAAGTATTACTCAGACAGATGTTATTTGTATTTCTATTTTTATATCTTAGACATGCATATCAAAATACAATATGCGACTGTCCTTAGAATCTCTACATAATATTATGGTCACCCGTCAAAGTTCTTCAAAATATAAAATGACAAGCGTGCGGTGTGCATTGCGGGGTCGCGGGGGGGAAGCTCAAGCTCCGCCCATTTGCTCAAGGTCATTGGCGGTAGTCGTCGTCTTAACGACTTGCTTTCATGATTTGAAAAGTATATATACTAAACTAGAGCATATGCTTGATAATTTTGTATAACGTTTTTTTTAATTATGTATTTATAACATTGTATAAAAAAATCATGAAGTCAGGTCTAACGCAGAAGAAAAACTGAGTTTTACATAGAATTTATCAAGCGGATTTTAATGAAACCTGTACCATTTTATAGAAAAGTTAATTATCTGTCTTTTTGTATACGTATATTTTTTTTAAATCGTATATTTACGTCAATTTTTGTGCTTTTGTCAAAACGTTGAGTTGAAATTACGGAGGGGCTCCACCGGGCGACGGGGGCAGTACGTCTGTGACCACTGTCACGGGTAGACGCTGTCACTCAGAGCGAGCACATTACGATGTAAATAAATTATTATATTTGTGATAAGATGACTGGTGAATTATAATTATTACATTGAAAAGGCACTACATGCGGATAAAATATTTTTTTGATGTGAATAACGTGTTTTCAAACCAAATCATCCATAATCTGTCATAATCTAAAATGTGTGTATCTAAATTTGGCAGGACAAATATATTTTGTTGACTTACTAAATAATTAAATGTACTTTAGGATTTAAATATGCAATATTCTCGTTTTGAATACATTGCGTATTCAAAACGAGAATATTGCATACCTCATTTAAATTTTACATGTAGGTCGGAGATAATCGTCAAAATTAAAATTCTTTCATGTTATGTTACAATATTTCCTAATAGTTTGGAATTTATAGAAATAGTAGCTATAAGTCAGGGCATGGGATATCTTAGAACAAAACTTAATGGTTTGTAAATAAAACGGTTTATCCATGGGTAACAAGGTGGCGCTATTCTAAATTATTATCAATGAAAATATTTTTCTAAACACGTGAATTTGGGTTCGAGTTTCTTTGCTACGAGACGAATTTGAAAAAAAAATGCAGAATATGATAAAAAAATAAGCTTACGCTATTAAAAGAGTATTGTAAAATGTAAAATTGTAAAATGTATTGTATTGTCTGACTATTTTAGCTGGACCATTTTCCTATTTTAGATTGGTTACATTAGTTTTATTTTTAGGGTTCCGTAGTCCGACAAGGAACCCTTATAGTTTCGCAATGTCCGTCTGTCTGTCTGTTCGCGGCATAGCTCAGAGGCTCTTGGTACTAGAAAGCTGAAATTTAGTATAGATATGTGTATTGATCACGCCGAAGAAGTGGTAAAAATGAATAAAAAAAATAATAATAATTTAGTGGAGCTCCCGAACACGTGAAATGAGGATGAATATTTTTTTTTGTTGCGTAACCCTTCATGTAGGGTAACGTTAGATAGGTCTTTCAAAAATAAAAAAAAACTAACTTTCGAAAACTATCACGGCAAAGTAGGCTTCACCGGTTACATAGTTATAGTTGACTAACTAAGACCTACTACGGAATCCTACTGCGTGTGGCCCGACACGCACTTGCCCGGTTTTTAGGGTTCCGTAGCCATATGGCAAAAACGGAACCCTTATAGATTCGTCATGTCTGTCTGTCTGTCTGTCTGTCCGTCCGTATGTCACAGCCATTTTTTTCCGAAACTATAAGAACTATAGTTTCGGAAAAAAATGGCTGAAAATATTTTTCTCAAAATATTTTTTTTCATCAAACCCATACGTGTGAGGTATCTATGGATAGGTCTTCAAAAATGATATTGAGGTTTCTAATATCATTTTTTTCTAAACTGAATAGTTTACGCGACAGGCACTTCCAAAGTGGTAAAATGTGTGCCCCCCCCTGTAACTTCTAAAATAAGAGAATGATAAAACTAAAAAAAATATATGGTATAGACTACCATGCAAACTTCAATTGAAAATTGGTTTGAACGAGATCTAGCAGGTAGTTTTTAAGTAATCAGCAATTTTCCTGTACAAACAAACTTAATTATGCGGTCGGAAAAAATACAAGATAATTGCGACTTTATTGCGTATTTTTTCTTTCCAATGGTCGGAACCCTCGGTGCGCGAGTCCGACTCGCACTTGGCCGGTTTTTTACTGGTAACATTGGGTAGTGATGTAAAAACACCAAGTAAGCAGTCACATATGATATACATATTAATCTATTAGTCAAGGTATCTAATGTGGGATAATATTATATACACACAATCTAAAAGATAAGACGAAGCATAGTGTTTTAGAAATGAAGGTCCTACTTCACTATGCCACTCTTATGTTTTATTTTCAACACCAAATAGTATCCGACAGAAGGTCGATTTTTGGCTAGGCCTAAGCCGATTAATAGGCAATCGCTCAATTCTTTGGCTAAAGCCCTGATAAATAAAAAGGACTTAATCTTCTTTAATTTTTGGTCCAGAAGTCAAAGACAGAAGAACTGAAAATGAAAAAAGAAGATATATTCAAATAGTATATTTAAGGTTCCGAACCAAAATAGTATAAAGTAACCCTTATGGGATGCGATTTTCTCTGTCTGTCTGTCAGAGCTGATAATTACTTCAGGAATAACTAACCTTATCGATTTGGAATAATTGTTGAAATATATCGCAAATGGATAAAGTAGAAAAATACTACCTATTACTTTCGAGGAAAAATGGGAATTAAAATTACAAAGTGTAGTTTCTACGTCATCATAATTATGAAAGGGCTTGATATAAACATCTTTTGGTATACGAATTAAATTAAAAAAAAACTCTCCGTAGTTTGTAAAACAAACATTCTGAAATAATTAGACTTCCGTACATTTTTCTCTTAAATGCTTTTCTTAATATGGTATTTCGACCATTTTCCAATTCCAAGGTTATGTTTGAATTCCGATGAATTGTAATAACAAAACTAAATAAAAATTGAGCTACTGCATGTCAATTTAATAATCTTTTTAAAAAAAAAATCTGTCAATTTTTGCGGTGAGTTTTTCTGATAAAATATATTATAAAAACCTTATATTAGTAATATAAAGTAAAAAGATAAAGATCAAAAATATTTAAATCGGTAATTCAAGATTTCACAGTCAAAAATCGATATTGCATTTTTCTAAAAGATTATCGAAATGCCATACAATGGTAGGACTTTTTTCCATTACTTTATTTCTTCAAAAATGCATGAAACCGTGGAAAAGGGTCGTACAAATTTGGTGCTTGAAAATGTAACAGCTAATTCTCATTCAGACAAAGTCTATATCCGAATTTAGCACATTTATTTTTGCATTGATTTTTTGCTTTACGGCACTTTCATAATTGGGCCCAAAACGGGTGATATTCCATTGTTCATGATAGGTAAATATTTAAAAAATCCTGATCATAATCGGAATCTTTACTATCCCACTTTTGGGTATGACATAGACATGCATTAGCATTAATTACCACGCTTTTTCAAGGTGGATTGGTGATTTCAGACCGTGTAGTCCAGGTTTCCTCACGATGTTTTCCTTCACCGTTAATCAATGGTGTCTAAGTTACACTAAAAGAAGTGCATGTAAAACTTTGGAATAGTCAGATTCGTAATTTCTAGGTTTCGAAGTTCGAATCTGCATACTCATAAATGAGATGCAGGTGCCTTAGCAAAGAAGCCACAATGACTTTTTACTAATATGTTCGGTGTATCAACTTAATAATATGAATAAAACTACCTGCAGCTTATTTAAAATATTAACATCATTTGTAATACACTCTCACTCACTTTTAGGTCTTTAAACGTAATAAATTATTCAATTTCGGTTCTGTTGGTGTCAAAACTTAGGCCAATTTTAAGCTAATGGTTTGGCCAAAGCTGATGCCAAAGGTTTGGTCGGACACTTTACAGATGGATCAGAAACATCGGACTTATTCACTGGCTTCCAGGCTCTCCTTACAAAACTAATATGATTTTCCTATACGAGTGAAGATGAGCTGAAGTTATTTGAGAAGCAGCAGATGTCGTAAAATGCAAATATGAAAAAAACTTGCGTGCATTTCTGTTAGAAGAGCTCAAAGTGGACACCAATATGGCCTAAAAATTAACTCCTATGGTGCGATTTTGTCTGTCTGTCTGTCCATCTTTCACAGCGGATTAATTGAAGAATGCTAGTTGTCAGAATTTTTTCTTGAAACTTGTAACAATTCAGATCGATAAACATGTTTTGCAGATTAAAGAAATTGAAAATATTTTTGCTTTTCTGGCAAACGAAGTATGCAGTGGGGGTTGGAAATTTAAAATTAGTGTTTCGAAGTATTACTCAGACAGATGTTATTTGTATTTCTATTTTTATATCTTAGACATGCATATCAAAATACAATATGTGACTGTCCTTAGAATCTCTACATAATATTATGGTCACCCGTCAAAGTTCTTCAAAATATAAAATGACAACCGTGCGGTGTGCATTGCGGGGTCGCGGGGGGGAAGCTCAAGCTCCGCCCATTTGCTCAAGGTCATTGGCGGTAGTCGTCGTCTTAATACCACACATCTTCAATAATTTCCACCATTATAGTTCTTTATGATAAACATCTTTACGCACCTGGATAAAAACGATATATATATATAATCCTATTAAGATGTTAATCTGTCATGACGAATTCGATCCCAATCGGTTCAGCCGTTTTTCCGTGAAAAGCGGTACAAACAATGAAACATTTGCATTTAAAATATTAATAGGATACCACAGATTTTTTAAGCATCATCTTGTATAGTACTTTATGGATAAATTTCACATGTTGGATAACGTCGAACGTCAGCTATAGCACTGAATAAATAATAGCCATAGGTAAAGACGAGACATGATGTTTTATTGAAATGGGTGACTTGAAGTCAGAATAAAGACTACAGTTATTTTTGAGTCATGTGTTGACATTTTGTTAATGTCTGCATAGGCGGCAACAATTTTTGATAACGACTAACAATACGCGCGACGGGACGTTTGGCGTAGTGGTTGAGCAATTGGCTGCTACGCTGCGTGTCGCGGGTTCGATTCCCGCACGGGACAACTAAAATTGTTTCGGGTCTGGGTGTTTGTGCATGTGTAAACAGCGACACAGGAGTAAATATTAGTGAGGGGCAACGTTTAAAAAAAAGTATATGTACATAATTCCGCGTCATATTGTGGCTAGAAACGTTTCAGTCAGCGTTTTGCGCAGCAGCAAGTAACAACTTGTTTCTACCGATGACACACGCTCTAAGTCATCAGTAATTGCCCCGTGTCAGTGAATGTCGGAGATTAAATCACTTTGCTCATAACTATTATGAATATAATAATCGTTAAGTGGAACAATTTATTTGTTTACCAACTCTTGTGTTATAATTACAACTTAATTGATTGTAATCAGCAGATTATAGCATTTATATAAGAATACTGATAAAGACTTTAAACAATAAAAACAGCTATAAAGAATGGTCATCATAGGAACTTGTCATGAAGCTTGATTGTCGGAAAAAGACCATGACAGCCAGATTGCGCAACAATTGTGAAAACTTCAAAAGTTTATTTCTACCGCTCTGTCACACCACTTTTCTTGTGTCACACACCTGTTTACAAACAGACACTCCCTGTATACACAATACACAGAGTGTAAGGGGCTGTCCATTAATCATGTGAGGCTCGAAAGGGGGGAGGAGGGGTCCACAAAAAATGATATTTATACCAGTGTTTTTTTATAAATAAAAAATAGATTCTTTGCAGGTACGAAAAATACACGTGATATAGGGGGGAGGGGGGAGGGGTAGTCTTAAACCTCACCACGTATCACCAAGGGGGAGGGGGGGTCAAAAAATGCCAAAAAAAACATCACGTGATTAATGGATGGCCCCTAAGGTGTATGGTGTCGTAGTGTCAACCTAGCTAAATGCATTTTATCCGTCCACAAGACAAAATTAGCTGAAGTTTGTATTGTTTCAATGATAGTACCTATTTCTGTAATATATCCTAGATGTTTTAATGTTCATGTCTGCCTATTTACCTTGTTCAACTGGTGGTATTTTGTTGAAATCATTATTTTATTTCTACTTTTAAAAGTTTTGTTTGTCATGATGACTAATTCTTTATATTGGGTAGGAACATAGGCCTAACCACAAAATAGAATAATTAAAATAATAAAGGACATTATTGACGGAAATAATCATAATTTTGTTGTAACCATTGAATCATGTTCCTAGTTGATATGTAGGTATAAACTATTGAGGATACTAAGGACTAGTAAATATCTGTATTATTCATATTACAACTCTAATATAATATAATATTAGATAACTTCAACTAGCTATAACAGCGATGTTAAATAGATAAGGCGAAATAATAGTTTCACAATCAATTTACCGACAACGCTCTGTTATCTGATGTTACCGGTGGACAGCAGTAGTCGCATTGATTACTGACACACCATGATTACCGGCTAGTGTATGACACATGCAGACATCGTGGCAAACTCGTCCTTACTGAAACTGGCAGCACCGCAGATTAAATTATACATAAATTGATTTACGAAATATTGTGTCCATGCTCTGCTTCAGTATAAATCATTAAGGCCGGCTGCGCTCGAGCCTCTAGGCCTTCAACGCTTACCTCAGCCCCCGCAAGGCATGCGAAACGACGTCTAAAAATACGATGCGCGGGAAACGCGAGCGCTAGCGCGTCGCTCATGAGGTAACGAACTTTAGCAGGCGTCCGACACTCGCTCAAGACCACGCATTATATACCTACCCCTTCGCATAGTCAGGGCTGGGCAAAATACATGCTTTGCTTTAATTGAAATACAAATTACAAAATACTGTATCGCAGGTAATTAAAATACGAAATACAAAATATCTTTAAGTAAAGTATTTGAAATATAAAATACAAAATACAGTTTTTTAGCTATTTTTAATTGTAATACGAAATACAAATTACAAAACAAGTAAATCTATACCAGCACGGGCTGAACAGCAGAGGAAAACAAGATTAATTAATCAGTAGACCAGAATTTCTTTTCATGAACACTAGATTTTTAAATGACATTTGTCGTTGGAGAGCCAATAAAACCTGCTAAAGAGAACCTGCTAAATGTATTTTAATGTTAAAATGTAATTTGAAGCCTCAAGTATTTGAAATACAAATTACAAAATACCTCGGCGTCAATTATTTGAAATACGAATTACAAATTACATTTTAAAGAAGTACGTATTTTAATTACAAGTAATTCAAATACTGCCCAACCCTGCAATAGTAGATACTGATACAAGCGACAGAGGGCTGCCGCACGCTGGCCGAGCTCACGCATGGCACGTTTCCCGCGCTTACTTATCAAAATGCCGAAACCACGTAATTATTTTGTAGTGGATGGGTGTCAAAGTCAAAAAGCTAATGAAAAATTGTCTACGACTAACAAATGATATTATTTACGAGATTCAGGATATTTTCAACGATTAAATTTAATAACCGTGAATTCAAAGACAGGAAAAAATGTATCCATCATTTTATAAATCTGAAACATATTTGATCCACAAAAAAATGTTTTTTTTTTGCAATATTCGTTTTTACCAAAATCATCTGACTACTCGTAGTACAACCCTAGCGCATTCGTTCGAATACGCGCTTGTAGCACAGGGCAAAGCAATCTCAACTCTTTGTTGCGTGCTTATGGTACATTTTTGCTCGCTGCGAACAGCAGGTATTATTATTAAGATTATAGCGTAGGTTTTTTCGATTTTGTATAGAAGAAATGTATCTGTTACGTAGTAACAATTTAGTAATCTGTGCCTATACTCCAATTACTAAGAGATTAAACATTTAAACGCACGCTATTTACCGTTTGTTCAAACGATGTTGAGCTCTATTGCTAAGGTGACATGACAAAAACAGAATGCAGAATATATTTGTTATTGTAAACATTATTTTGCTTTCAACACCATCCTTATCAGAACGGAATAGAACTTAAAATCGGTTTTAATAAGCTGCAAAAAGAATTTGGAAGTTTTTCTAATCTTATTTTACATGAAGTATAGGCAAATAACAAATATTATAAACTAAATCTATCCAGGCTAATAAACAAAATAAAAACACCCGGACTAAGACAGCGGCGACCCGGCTGTAATATTTGTAATTTTTGAGAATAATAAACCATTTTAACATTTGCGCATGTCTGGGCTTTAATCATAGGCGCATAAGGTTCAAATTGGTCTGTTTTATACAGTTGTTGGGATTGGTAAATTTATTCCGCGCGAAAAATAAACCATTATAGCTTTTTGCGCGCGTGACTTCTTTATTTACTTTATTACCATAGGACATTGAGGTATACATAGGGTGGTAAATTCAACTGTTTTATACACATACTAGCTTCTGCCCGCGACTTCGTCCGCGTGGAATAGTGCTCCGCTCCTATTGGTTTTAGCGTGATGATAATAATATATAGCCAATAGCCTTTCTCAATAAATGGACTATCTAACACTGAAATAATTTTTCATATCGTACAAGTAGTTCTTGAGATTAGCGCGTTCAAACAAAGTAACAAACTCTTCAGTTTTATTATATTAGTATAGATTTTGTAAATCTATTTCGTATGGTACCTCTACCTACTTAGTAAATTGAAGCATAATATAATGTAGATATATTATAATAATACATATTGTCAAAGCATCCATACCTTTTTTGTTTATTCAGCATTCGTAGAGCTAACTATGACAACTAAAAATAAAAATATATTTTTAGTTTTGCCCATTTTCTTAACTTAATTACTATTACTACTAGACCTACCTAATAAATAACTAACAATAATTATATACAACTAAACTCTATAAAGGTATTATTTTTACAAATTATTTTCGACTCAGCCAGTTGAGTAACAAAACTTAGCGGGGTGGGGCGGTTTCGCAAAAATTGGCACACGTCCGACCTCCAACGCGTTCCGCTCGGGACTAAATCACACGGCGCGAGCGCGTTAGAAGATGAAAACACTTGATTTTGGAATTAGTGGTATAGGTATTTTCATATTTCAAATTATGTCGGCCGATTTTTGTCACATTTTTTACGACCTTTATTATGGTATAAGTTTTATTGTTCAAAGCCTAATATTACTCAAATGAAATGGGTTTTAGATCACCATTTAGACTTGTCTTTGCGATTAAATTGGATGCAGCCAAATACACGTAATCGTGTATCGAACGGCCGAATCACCTAGATCAAAGTATGAACTGTTTTATATATTTTTTTCAAAATTTAAATCCATGTTATCAACGAATAAAACGCAAAACAAAACTACGGTTTTCAGGGATGCCTCGCCTTAAGAGTAGGTTTGTCGCGACGTAACGCGAATATAATAGTTATTTATATGCAAATATAAGATAATGCTGGCAGAATAAAATGTATACAACCTTATGTCTAGTTTACGGTAGTTGGACGGTTGTGTCTGTCATCTTTTTTACATCAAAGACAGAAGGAATGGAAAGTTGTGCAAATAAAGCTAAGTATTTAGATAAGAAAAGAGTCTAAAAGATCTAGAAGTAATCGTAATCAGCAACGCTATTTATGTAGCCATAAATCAGTAGTTAACCGGCTTGCAGTATAAAGCTTGCGTTAGTAGTAGTAGTTTGAAGGTGGTTGCAATCACGAGTAGGCTCGGTGCGTTGTCAGGGGGTACTTTGTCCGATGGATTTATCGGTGAGTGCTCCCGCGTACCGTGACCTATGGAGGCCCGATGTGGCTATGAATGTATAGAGGCGGTAGGATGTGAGGGCGGACAATGCGAGTCTAACAAGCCTGAACACCCGCCTAGAGCACAAGTGCTGTGCATGTGCACGCTTGCCCACGCGTGTGTGGATGGATCTGTCTTAAGACCGTAGGCCCTGTTATTACGGCAGACCAAGGGATTATCCGTTATTATGGCGGACCAATATAAGTCCGAAGCGTAAGGCCCTGTTGTGGCACGAATGAGCATGAGCTGCGTATGCTTGCCCTGTAATGTATGAGTTTATGAGTTTAACTAATGCTATATCGTATGCTTTCAGTACTAAAGGTGTGGCATGGTCGAGGGTGGTTGAACCCCGTGACGTTGCCCCGCCTTGCCCGAGATACAGAAGTAGTTAGTATCATCGGGCATTAACACCTACAAGGTTTTGTACGGTGCTTTAATACTTTATTCAAAATAAATTGATCAATTTTCATTTATATTGATACTGTAAATTGGTTTTAAAATCAAAACTTTACTATGCAACTCAAATAACTAATCAGTAGATCTATACTTTTGACATCAATAAACTTTCTCCAACATTAGAAAGTATATTTTTTATAGTCAACAATACTTGTGAACTGCATACCCCCTAGCAACACTGCTAGTGCCCCTCGAGCGCTCCTCGGCAGGGCTCAAAGGGCGGTACCTAGACAAAGCTCCGGTAAGACCCCTCAGCGATGTAGGTCGGCTGATACTCACCTCGAGAACGTTTGCATCGAACTACGAACCCACCCTATGTTGGTCAATAGTTCAATAGTGTGTGCAGATATTTGTAATGGAAGGGTGCATGACTGCTTGAGGGTATAAATGATAGAAGTAATGGCAGAGAACGCCATCTGTTGAGTTGAAATGGAGTCACTTTATATTGTTCTTGTTGTAAAGACATTAATTTTCATAATAAACTAGCTGTCCCGGCGACCTTCGTACTACCGCCTAAACAGTCTATTTACAACAACTAAAAATAAAAAACCTTGACACCAAGTTTTCCCTCTTCCATGCACAAAACAATAATCGACCGGTAACTTGACAATATAAACAAATAGAAGCTTGATATTTTTTCCAATATGATATGCACACTGAGATCATCACCAGTGGGAAGGGAACAAAGACAGGCGCAACCTACACACAAAACTTGGTAGAATTGTTCCGCTACCTCAGTGAGGACTTCTGCAACATTATGAAATCCTGGTAGTTACGTGGTATTATTACAAAATAACTGGTGGGTAGTTGAAGCATCACGGCGGTGTCTCTTTTAGTTTATGATGTCCTAGTATCTACTTTTCGTGAGCAAAATTAAATTCCGTGATTTTTTCGATTAATGTTGAATTATTATTATTGTGCTATACTGTTATCTCTCAATGCGGAGGGAACTTCTGCAATATTATGAACCCCTGGTATGTTACATGGCATTTACGTAACGGGTGGGCAAAGATATTATTTACTGGTGGGTAGTTGAAACATAATAACTGTCTCTTTCGTTTTATGATGTCCTAGTACTTTTCGTGACGATTCGATTTCGATTTTAAATATTTTTTTTAATGTCCATAGTAAGCGTTCATTTACCAGGACGATATGACAGCCGTTCTCGAGTTATAAGACTTTGTTTTATATATATATATATAGATTATCCATTACATTGCTTTTAAAGTACCTATAATAATAATGCGCAGTTTTAAGTTACTAGCATTCCTAGTCTTTTATTTACCAAAAGAATAAGTTTCCCAATTTTCAAAATATGTTCCTTTCCCTCCCCATTGTAATATTGTTGTTTATGGTGTAAAATATTAACCAGTGTAATGTTGTGTTCCAGATGTATAGACCAATGGTTCGAAGTGAACAGATCGTGCCCCGAGCACCCCGGAGACTAGTAGTGCGGCGCGGAGCCGCCCGTGCCATGTGCGAGTGATACTTTTATACTGAACTGACTGTGCCCGCGGGCCTTGTAAATATAAACGTATGCTAGTGAGATGTTTTACCGTTTAATGATTAAACAAAAATAAGTAAAAAAACAAAGACAATTATAGTAAAGGAAACGCTATGGGAAATTCTCGGTGGAGTATTAATAATACTTATAATTATAAATTTTACAACGTTACTCTTTAGTTGAAACGCGGAAATGATAGTTTGTTTTTATTTGATATGTATAATGTAAATTATAATATACTTGTATGTATAGTGAACGTTTGTTTTGTTTTGCAGTAAGGTATATAGAGCGAGGTTATGTTAGTGCTGGACTGTGATTGTCGCGGTTTACATATCTGTTTCTTAAGCTTATATATTATAATATATGATTTGATCTTTTTCATCTTGATAATAAAGTTGATTTGTTTCTAAATTTTCTAAAATTGTTTTCTTTGTGTTTTTTCCCAGTTTGAATTATAGCAATTAAATAATGTAAATATCTTCATGAAGAATAGGCAGTCTTGTATATTAGTAGTTTGAAGCAGTACTACAATATATTCATGCAAGTTAGTGTGAAAAAAATAAAAATGTCTCCAACTGTCTATTTATTAAAAACTTTTGAGAAAAAGAACATCAATTATTGATTATTTCTATTTAAATAATTACGCACATATCGACAATAGTCACCATCAGAAATTTGCCAATCAGAAAAATCTCTTAGCACGAACATTAAAGAACATTAATCTTGAGAGTACAATGGAATCACACTAATCAACTGTTTGATAATGACAAGAGTATCACGGTAATGTCTAAAAAGTGATCGACACACAAGCAGAACCGGGGTTTTATGTCTCACCCTTTAAATTTACAGTGTATCACTGCATATCGTGGTTTAAAACCGACAATTCTTGGTCGAAGCTCGTTACACTTGTGTTAATTTTTACTCTGTTTGATATCGCAGCATACGGCTTGTGCGTCGATCACTCACTTAAAAATGAAAGTCCGTGTTCGGGGTTCAGGCCGCTAGTACGCGCAGTGGTGTGGCTAGTGGTCGCGAGCTCGTCACCGCATGAAGGAGCGGTGCCGCGGCCCGCGCTGCATGCGGCCCGCGCCGCCCCAGCCCATGCCGCCTGGAACCACAACACAGATATCATAACAACAGTTCACTTAATCAAAGTATAATTTCACAAACCGTAGGATCTCGAACCCTCAGGCTCTAATCAAAAGTCAACTTTTAGTTCCACCCAATTTTAATCTTTGCGGTATTAAATCCTACGATAAACTAACTTCATGAATAAAATAAACATACAAATGGCATTCTGCTGTTCGAGCAGTTCCTAAGAGGATTACTTCTTTAACTTGAATTAATAATAATGTCCTACATGATTTCTCTGCTTTCTCAAACTATCTTCATAGTAAATTACACCTAAATCAGTAGAGTAAGTTTAGCCATCGATTTAGCTATAATAAAGGTGAAAAGAACAGGTTAAAAGGTAAATAAATAAGCATACTGTACAGCTTTACTTGTGCGCTAGCAAAGAATTAATCATTCAATTTAGCATATCTCTGATCTGATGATTTAGTACTGTAGTATATGTTTTTCCAAGTTACACAAGAACACTCGACGAACAGTAGAGGGCCTTTAGAAAGATAACTTTTCTATTAGGCTTCACCATGACCACTAGTCGGTCCGGTAATGCCTGTCTAGAAGCCTTGGCAAGGTAGAAGTAAAACAACTCACCCATCATGTACTGCGAGGCTGGCGGGAAGTGACCGAAGTGTGAGGCTCCCATCTCCCACGCGCCGCGGCCGCGACTGGTACGAGATAAGGCAGGTTTGTATTCATCAGGTAATGTGTTTTGATATCGATAATATTTATAAATCACAAATGCGTTACCACCCAAAGGTACTTGGCACTGTCTCTAAGCTGACAGACATAGTTTAAAATCTACCGTAAGTCAATGAACTAATATTTAAATGATATTCATCCTTCGACAGCATGATAAAATTATCCAGCGTAAAACGAACATGTAATAAACCGTTAAAAATCGGTACACGTAGCTCCATCTATCGGAAAGTACAATAAGCTACTAACGCCATTTATTGGTGATATTGAGATATATTACTTGGTAGTTTATGACACAGAATAAAAGTATGTATGGTATAAATTTCTGCAGATTTTATATCTTGCATAAACTGGGGAAAACCACAAAACAACACAGTTTTCAAAAATTAAATGTTATTCTACAATAGAGCTTGGTTGATTTCTGCTGCGTGTAGTGTAGGCTAGTCAGCGATACTCACAGATGTCGGTAGTGCGCGTGCATGGGCGCGGCCGAGGCGAAGCGGCCGCGGTCCGCCACCGCTATGCCGCGCCGCATGCCTCTGGAACAGGGAGCGACAGGTATTAGTGATGCTGTCGTACTCGCTGGTATACACAATAATACTCGCTTCGAGGGTTACTCGACGTTTATCGCGGTTGGACTTTGGATGGTACCCAAAGCACATAAAGGCAAATTGTAATTTGCAGAACGTAACGTAATGGGGTATTTATATTTGTCTTTTTGCAACTGGGTGTAATTATCAATACTAAGATTGATTCATTAGCGTAGATAAGAACGATCTGCCACATTCCTACCGTGAGCTGTCAAAATTATCATTCTATTTTTGACATATTATACCTATATAGGAAGAGGTTACGTAGATGATGATACGGCACTCGTAAATACGTTGTATCCCAGTGTTACCTGGTGACTTGCGTAGCGGTGTAGGGCTGGTGCAGGGCGGTGAAGTCGTCGACGTGCAGCGAGGGGGGGCGCGACGTGTTGGGGGGGCGCGAGCGGAACGCGTCCGCGCCGCCCTCCGCACGCACCCGCGTCAGCGCCACTGCACAATATAATGTATCTTTGTTAATTTGAGACCTTTAAAAGTTCCAGAATAACTGTTTTACTAAGAAAATACTTTAAAGCAAATGATGCACTACACTATGAATTTCTCATACCCGGACCCGAAACATTTTTAGTTGTCCCGTACGGGAATTAACCCGCAACCCGCAGCGCAGCAGCCAATTGCATAGCTAATACGTCAAACGTACCATTAAAACATAGTTAATAACTTCTCCTGTGATTGTGAACACACGCCCTATTTATCGGGGTTTCATTGCTTATTTTATTTGAAGTCCTGTGTAAGCATGCTAGGCTGTGTACTAGCGGAGTACGTACCGGGGGGGCGCTTGTCGTCCTTGGGCGGGTCGGCGCGCAGGTGCGGCGCGTGCGGGCCGGCGTGCGGGGCGGCGCCGCAGCCGGCCAGGCGCCGCACGGCCCCGCACAGCGCGTCGCCGCCGCCCGGCACGCAGGCCGCCGCCAGCGACACCAGGTCGCACGACACCTGCACACACGCACTTCCTTATTAGCATTATGTATATCAAGAACAAAATTGGAAATGAGTTAAAAAAAAAAACAAAGTGCTCACCAACTCGCTATCATTGACGTCCTCCTCCCCCCCAGCTGTGGGCACATTGAGCCAGTAGCTGGACGTCAGCCTCTCATCGCTGGCCTCTCCGATGGAATATACAGTCCTGGCTTGAAACTGTGCCACCAGGCTCTCCGGCGCCGGCAGCACCAGGTCCTGGACCTCGGGAGGCGTGGCCGGCTCTTCCAAAGCCTTCAACTTCTGAAGGTGGCTCGCCAGGAAGCTGGCGTTGGCCAGAGCATCTTCATCGGAGTTTCTTTCCTGAAAACGGTGATTAAAATTGCTGTGTTGTTCTCTTGGCTGTGGAAGGAAAGTCTACTCTTAATATACACCTACAAATAATGTATTTTTATATAAGGATCATGCAGCAAGCACAAAGCAATAACAAAAGCATGCACAACTCTGTTAATGATAATAGTAAAATGTTCAAATAAACTAGCAGACATTGGTTCTATCAAAACTTAACTCTCACTTAAAAAAACTCCTTTTTACAATGAATATACGTCACTACATTTTCTATAGCAAAAGTAGAATGTGTTCATGTAAAAAATAAGTTTTGTTAGAATACTTGTCAATTCAAGCCTTTAAACATAAAAAGCATATAACACTCACCCTCAAAATCTTATCCAACTTCAAGACAGGATGCTCTTCATCAGAAGGTGAGTAGCCCACCATGTCAGCCATCTCTCCAATCGTCAACATCGTCTTCCGACCCACAGGGCCCTCGCCTTCCTCCATCTTCAGGATCCTGATCAGATCTATGTATAAACTCAAGCATTCTGCTTTATCTTCACCCTGACCTTCCAAAGCCCATTTGAAAAACTTCCCAAGGCTCTCTCTTTTCTTGGACACGAATTTCCTAAACTGCTGGAAACCATACTCGTGTTCCGTTAGCACAAAGTAAGCTCTCAGTATCGATGACGCCACGGAACATGTCTTAGTTGTCGACTCCAGGCAGTCGGCCGTTGCATCCAGGAATGCAGCCAAAGCGTCTTTATTAGGCAAGGAGTTTGACAAAATTATTTCTGAAGCTCCGTTTACAGGAGTCAGGGTGATTTCAGCGTCACAGAAAGCTGCTAATGCGTGTGCCGCGTATTCCTGAGCCGCGGCATGTTCGTTAGAGGAGTTGGCCAGACCTAGCACTGAACAGAGGGCCGTTTGCACGTCAGTCGCTCTCGGTCCCCCACTGTTCATAGAATGTAGGACTGCGCATTTCACAGGCGCGTGAGACACTAAGCACGCCAAAAAGCCCAGAACTCTGGCAATGCTGGCAGTCGCAGGCTCTCCGGGCTTTAACTCTCGAGTGACTGCCCCGACAGCAGCCCGAGCGACGGTAGCAGCCGTGTTAGGAGCTAAATCAGCGATTTGCACACAAACCCGACGTAGCATGTGGACCACGGGCCTGTAGGTAGACATACAGATTATCTGTATCATGTCTGTCAAATCGTTGGACAGAGCGTGAAGGTGTGCCGACCATAGACGTCTCTCATTAGAAGCATCTGCTAACTCGCGGTCCGTAGGCGGTGTTTTAGTTTGCATTGGTAGTGGCAGTGGCAGTAGCTCGGAGAAGACCAACAGACCAGGAACGAAGGTGTATGGAGCTGTTGTAATGTAAGATATCACTTCGGAACAGAGTGATGTCCAAGGTCCTCGACGGATAGAGTCTCCGTCGTTTGCGTCATCCGCGATCGGTTGTGCGTAGGCCAGCAATGCTCTTACTGAAGCTTCTGCTGCTTTGGCTGCAGTTCTGTATCCTACAGAGCCTATAGGGAATGCCTTTGCTATTCCATATGTCTTCAATAAAACAGGGGCTGCGGTCAAGTCTCGGAATCTTGGTCCTCGACATCGAACTACTCTCGCCAACATCGCGTCTAGCAACCTGAGACATGGTAACAAAATTTGAGCTAGCTGCAATCCTTTAACAGATGCAAATAATGAAGTATGCATGCTCGGCTGGTCGAAATGTGTGGCCAAGCGGTCCAGAACCCCTGCCAGATGCGCCACACCGTCCAACGAGAATAATTGAAGCACGTTGTACTTATACTTGAGTTCTACATACTCCTCCGTGGCGGACTCGCAAGCTATCGTCACGTTATTTTCAAAGTCCGAAATGCAGTAGTGTCTCAAGATCCTTAAAGACGTCATCAGCTCTCCTGGCAAGTCTGGCGCGTGTTCTGAGCTCGCTTTGAGTATTTCTACACACTCTGCCATGTCCTCTCCGGATAACACTGTCGTCTTCTCGACAGGTTTTAGATAAGGTATCACCTCTTGTAAGACACTGGAGACGCTCGGCTCGAACCTATCATGTTCCCTGGACACATTGATCAACCTTTGTCCGTACTTCTTTAAGAACGGAACATTTGCTGCGAACCTTACGGCCGCAACTATCAACTCTATCGCGTACCCTTTTGCTGGCGACTTCTGTTTAAGAGGCGACTCGTTTTTGGGCTTCGCCTTCAAGTCATTCTCGAACACTTCCATGAGGCATTCAGCGTTATCTCCCATGACGATCACATCTGGTACAGCGGTTCTACCGATGCTACCGAAACTAAGACAGTACAGCGATTGCAGCCTATCAATGAGCTCGTTTTCATCAGCCTTCCCTGCCTGCAGATCACAGATCGACTGCAAGTAATACAGAGCCTTCAGCCTGTACGCCAGTTCTAGTCCCAAGATTTGCAAATCACTGTAGTTACTCAAGTCATGTGGGTAAAGGAATTCCTCATTATTCTGCTGGCTGTAAGGTAGAGTCAAAGTTTTGAACAGCAGCCCACTCATTTCCATATTCTTGTACAAGAAGTTCAGTCCATTTTGTGAGTTTATCAGTTCATAGATCAAGTCGTGAATCGGGCTGACAACAACGAGGTTATTACAAGTCGTAGGACAAGTTAACAAGTATAAACAAACTTCTAGAATTTGGTGAATGCTGAAGAATTCCAAAAGAGTTTCATTTGAACATTCTTTGTTGATCTCGAACTGAGCTGATACTGGCAGGAAACGTTTCGGTTGTGATAGATGGAAACACTGTGACCGATACATATACAACACTTCTTCAAGAGAATTCACTATGAAGTATGCGTCGGCTTCAAAAAGTTCAGCGTCATCGTTACTTCCAGATTTACTGAACTTTACAACCAAATCACGCAGTTTACTCAGCAGCTCATAGATATTCAACTTCTTTATCAACGCGCTGATAGAGAACTTCAATCTCGCAAGCGGGTTGGTCTGCATCATCGTTATCAAAGCTTGGTAGCCATTCCTCGGCTTTCTATCATCATTTTTATCGAACTTAGGAAACACTGTTTCTCTCATGAAGTGGTCTACAGATTCCTCCGAAGACAGACAAGCGTTCAAAGCTTTTAAAATCATGAGACGAATGCTTAACGCCATGTACTCTTTGCAATACATTTCTAATAGTAACATAGACGTATCTATGCCTGATGATAAAAGTATTTTCTGGACTTCTCCATTATGTCTGTGACCCATTAGAGCTTCGGCAAGACGTATGCCACACTTCATGTGCCTAATCTTGTATGTTGGCTGTTGCTGAGCTAGAGCAAACTCGAAGTTCAATCCAATTTTGCAGAAGGTTATCAACAAGTAGTAGATCTCGGTAAACTCATCTGATGTGTCGTTGCGATTTGGATTCTTGAAGATTCTCAATATGATATCGGTGTTCTTGCAAAGGGTCGTGATCGACACATAAAGTTGTTCACATTGGTGAACCCATTCCTCTCTAGCCGTGTTGTCAATGTCAGCGAAAGTGTTCGCAAAGTACTTCTGATCCAGTTTCTTGTTAGACTTCGCCATTTCCGAGATCTTGAAAAGCTCAGGACTGGCATCACATAGTTCGTCAAATGTAGCATTCAGTACATCCTTGACGCCTTCTCGCGTAGGGCCCAGCAAGTGTATTTTATTCACATTTTCATATTTATTCCAGTCACACTTGAAAGGATTGTAATATTTGATAATGTCATCAACACCGCAATAATCGTTCACGTCGTAATCGACTTCCATATAGGCTGAGCCTTCAAGATCATCGCAGATGTCTTCGTCTGAAAGAATAGGCTCAAATTGTTCACCGTCCATAGACCTATCCTCCTCCGCGTTTCTAATCGGCGATTCTAAAGGTTTCGCAGTTGCATTGTCAACTATTTGGACGGTAACCAAACTGGTATGTTGTTGTTCTACATACGCTGCATTTTCGGCTTCTTGAGAAGGACTGCGAATAGAGGTCTTGTGCCGATAGCTCTGATGATAGAAGTCTACTCTTGGGATTTGCTTTCCACTTCTATCATACTCTCCACCTTCCTCTGACCTGATAGAATTGATAGGGCTTGACCCGTCAACTTCTCGCGGTGATAAGGGACGGCGACTACTTTCTCCTGGCGGAGTCCTAGGTCTCTTTCTTGGATCATCGCGACTTGGAGACCGACTGCTGTAGCTGGATCCCCTGATGCGAGTGTAAGGCGAATGCCGCTTCCTATCATATGAAGACTGCTTCTCATAAGATGGCGCACGTCTTTCATATGAAGATGCTCTCTTTTCGTACGGAGATAAACGCTTCTCGTACGGGATTTTCCTTTCATAGGAAGGGGCTCTCTTGTCGTAAGGAGACCGACGATCGTAGGAACCAGGATCTTTATCATAAGATCCGCCGCGAGATCTGTCGTACGATGGTTCGCGATGTCGGCGGTAATCGTCCTTCTTGTATGTTCCCCTGTCCCAGTCGCGGTCGCGGTCACGGTCGCTGGATAACGCGCGCAATCTGTCGATACTTCGCGATCTGGAGCGGCTGAGGGGACGATACTCTCCCTTCACCACATAATCTCTATCGCGGCTCCTGGAGCGTGACCGAAGTCTATCCATCCTGTCGATCTCTCTGCTCCTATCGCGAAGTCTAGAAGGTTCTCGACTGCGTCCCCTGTCGAGGGACCGTCTCCGACTGCGCACGTCTCTTCTGTCTCTGTCCCTGTCATGGTCAATAGAATGTGGGCTATGACGCAATCGATCAGCATCTCTTTCACAACTAAGATCTCTTTTCTCCCAGGTACTTTCTTCAATATGCTGGTAAGTGCGAGGGCCTTTAGGTTGCTCAGGGTTATAGTAATCACCCCTATACATCTGATTGTCATAGTTCTCAGGATAGTTGCTGGGTCCATAAGCATCAGGGTTGGCTGTGGCTACATTACCGGTATAAGCAGGTATTGGAACTGAGGGCTCTTGGGTCCATTCAGGGTTTGGAGGTACAGCTGGTGGGGGAGCTGGTGGGACTTCACGGGCAACAACTGGTCTTTGTATGACTGGAGGGGGATTTGCACCCACTGGGGTTTCCGGTAGCACTTGAGTCAGGTTGCCATAAACAGCCAACGTGATTGTTGTGTACCATCCTGAAGATAACATAAATTTGAGTTAATTTGGGAAAAAGAAATCTTGAAACAATAAAAAGAAGAGCCATTCTAACATGTAAGTGTACCAAACAAATTCAAATTTGCATTTAGGTATAATATTAGTTAAGATTTCACTGTAACAGTTTACACAAGGATAAAATAGGTACATTAAAATGTTTCAATACATTCAATATAATTATAATATTTTTACCATTAGAACACCATGAGTTAAATTACACATCAAATAAATTGACTGTTTCTTAAATATGGTTGGTTTCAGAATGCTGCAATAAATGGTAAGACTGCATTTAAACAGCATTTGTACATCTTACAATTCTATATATTAGTTGTGTTGGATTAGAAACAAACAATTGTACATGCTTCTTCTGGTTTCAATCTATTTCTATACTAAATATCATCTAAATTTGTTCAGCCGTTTTACTGTGACTTCATCCAGGTGTGTGTTGGACTTTGCCATATATAATGCTTTACTGGTCATCCCCCATAATATAAAGTGAGATAATTTATGGCCTAAATGATGACCCAGTTTACAATAGATATTTTTGGATAATTTCAAGTAAATCCTAGTTTACAATTTGTGGCATAATAATAATCATAATAAATCTTTATTGTCTCAGATTACACAGTTCACAGGATGATTTATAATAAGTCACAGGTAAATGTATTGCGCTTAAGGTGCTCTCACTGTCCCCCAAACTAAGCGAGAGCTTGTATCTTGTGAATGTCTTGGGCATGGAGCTTAAATGGGCAAATATCCACATTTAAGTGTCTGTTTGGATAATTACCTAATATTAGTAAGGTTAATATAATCTAATATTTTAAAAAAGGATTATGTATTTTACAGAATTGCTGTGTGAAAAAGTGTAAAGCTATTTTTAATTTTTAATCATAGTCAGGGTAAATTCTGTGGAATAATCTCTGTGGTTACTCAAGAGTGATGCAAGGAGTCTAACAATACATCATCTTTGGTTCAGGCATTCAGAAGTTATAGTAGAACTATGAAATCAAAATTCAAAATTCAAGCCAGACTGAAAATTGAATTTTTTTTAATGTCAAAACACATAACACTGCTCTAGTGGGCCGTTGTGTAAAAAAGAAGACTAAAAAAACACTGTAGCCTCTTTGCCGCTGATGTGAATGCTAAATACAGTTATAGTTAAATACAGGTATAGTTGAAAGATACAGAATATTGTTGCATCTAGATATTAGATGTCTATTTACTATTCCACAACAGATTTTAAAATTCAATATTTTTAACATAATGCATACCTATGAACACAAACTAACCTCTAAGAACAAGTCCATCAGTGGGGATTCTCGGCTGATCCAATCCACTGCCACACTCCATGTGTATCTGTCCATTCTGGCAGTAGTCCAAGCTGCCGAGGGCTTCGAATGTGGACGCTCCAGGCTTGCTCAGGTCGTTCACAAAGAAGTCTATGTGGAACTTCGTGGGGTTCGTAGCGCCCAGCCGCACTCCGCCGGGAAAGTCGCCCTCCACGCGCGCTCCAAGAGGAATTATACGTATTTCCCTCACATAAACTGACTTCGGAAACTGCACTAAGTCTAAATTAAGCTCCTGTAAATGTATAAATGAGAAACATTGTCAAACAATACAAATTACGGTAAACACTGAAATTAACTAAGAAATGTATGTCTGTACCTCACTGGTGTCGTGGGAGAACGTATCAAAAAACAAAAGATCTGGCTGTTCGTTCGCCGACATTATAGCTGGTTTTCAGGCAGCTTGTCTCACAATTATTTGATTATAACATTGATTTTGTAGAACAAACACTTCATCGCGAATCCTCCGCTTTTTTATCAAAGAAGTGTAGTTCCATTTCCATCATCGGTAATCTAACATTTTTAACATGGCTTTGTCGTGGTCGCGTTAGACGGAGATTACACGCTCATTCTGGCGTCAGTAAAGTCCATGATTGATGTCAGAATGACGGGAAACTGACTGTATACGCGCAGACTGATGGATTGATGGTCCAGAATGATGGTTATTTAAATATTTTAATAATTTTTGTCAGTCTGGTGAGACTGACGCTTGACAAGCTTTTTTAGGGTTCCGTAATCCGACAAGGAACCCTTATAGATTCGCCATGTCCTTCTGTCTGTCTGTCTGTCCGCGGCATAGCTCCGAGGTTCTTGTTACTAGAAAGCTGAAATTTGGTACCTATGGATATGTATATTGATCACGCCGAGAAAGTGGTTAAATGACTTTTTTTAGGGTAGCTCCCAAACACGTAAAGTGGGGATGCATATTTTTTTATCGCGTACACCTTCGTGTGGCGTAGGTATAGGTGTGTTAAGACCATTTTTCGCTTAAGTGAGCCATTGGCGAAATATTTAGCTATAAGTGCAAATTTTTGATCGATACGAGAATCCTCCCTCTAACTTTTGAATGGCTGTCTCTAGAAATGTAAAAAATCACAGACTTAGTACATGTAATGAATTTACAAGGAAAACTATCACGGCTAAGTAGGCTCCACCGGTTACAGAGTTATAGTCGACTAACTAAGACCTACTACGGAACCCTACTGCGTGTGGCCCGACACGCACTTGGCCGGTTTTTTCTGATTAAAATCCATACCTAACGCAAATTATGCGTGCTAACGCGTAGAAGTTTTGGGTTGGACTGATCGTCAGTCTGACTTACCGTCTAATACCACCTGTCAATCCATCATTCAGCCATCAGTATATACGTGATCAAGATCACAGACTGAACTGACGCCAGATTGAGCGTATAAACGCCGTCTTAAGGTATAAGTGAAAAGTAAGATGCGTTCTTCTGTTCCATGCTTTAAATTGCGTTCCAGCTGCGAATAAACTGGAACGCGAACTGGAAAAGATTGACGTTCCGTTTCTTTGTGACAGAACTGACGTTTGAAAATTTAGTTACCAGTAAAAAGAAAATGTGTTGCTGTTAAAAATACTATTTGATTTTGCTTTGAGTAGTGTCCTTTAAAGCTTGGATGTTGTAGTGCACTAAAATTAACTGAAGTAATATCGTACCTAACCGACTAACAGCAGTACGTTACCCGTATATTACCCGTATAATGGTATTCCGCGGTCGATAAAAGTGATAGAAGTTCCATGTAGGTAAAAATCTGGTTTTCCTTGGTTACATTGGAAGCTAACACCTATTTTAGTGTGGAAAAGACGAACCCCCAAAAAAAGACGTTTTTCGCTTTTGAGTCTGTCGATCAAAATTCAATGATAAGATATTGTTTCAAAACGTCTACTCAACCTAAGTAAATAAAATTTTAATCGGACGATTTTGGAATAAACTTTTATCTAACAAAAAATAATCATCTAAGTCGAAATCCGTCTATATGACGGAACCTGTAACATAAATACAGAACCACCTTTTTTAAAGTCAGTTAAAACTAATAATAAACATCCAAATTGAGAACCTCCTCCTTTTTTGGTGGTTGGTTAAAAATTGACTTGGTACATCTCATCTGGTCCCAAGGAGGATAAATTTGCTTACTTTAATTTGTGATTTATTTAAGCGCCAAGAGACAAGTCCATTGAAAACAACACATTCTTTAATTATAATGTTTGTTACGTATTAGTTATATAGCTTAAATTAATAACAGGAAAGATTTATTAGGTATTATGATTGTTATGATAACTGATCACTCAGAATTTTTCATAAGAATCCGTGCTTGGCAGTACCATGTAGGTACCTACCGACAAAATACAAGGAAAACTACAGTCTTTAGATACCTACACTACGGTGTGATCAATTTATTTACATAGTCGGTATCTAACAAGTAATAGTCACTACACTCTAGAAACTTCTAAAAAAAGGCCTACCATACCTACACAAGCACAAACACCTAGAACAATATTTGTCTTGACCGGGAATCGAACCTGCGCCACGTAGGTAATTACCGCTGTAGCCACTACGTCAATAGTGTCGTAACTGCAGTCTATGTCGTATGACCCATATCCTTTGTCTTTCCTCCTTCCCCAGGCTTTAAACTATATCCATTTCATGGAATTCGGTTTAGCCAATTTACCATGACGCTTAATTATGCTTAACTAGCAGTTTCCCGCGGTTTCATCCGCATCCCGACGGAACTGCTTCGCACATCCGGCTAAAAAGTAGCCTATGTACTTTCTCAGGCTCTAGACTATCTGTGTACCAAATTTCATTTAAATCGATTCAGTAGTTTTGGCGTGAAAGCGCGACAGACACACAGACAGAGTTGCTTTCGCATCCTTACTAATATTATAAATGCGAAAGTAACTCTGTCTGTCTGTTACGCTTTCACGCCAAAACTACTGGACCGATATAAATGAAATTTGGTACAGAGATAGAATAGACCCTGAGGAACAACATAGGCTACTTTTTACCCGGGTGCGCTAAGTAGTTCCCTCGGGATGCGGGTGAAACCGCGGGAAACAGCTAGTTTATAATAATAGTAAGGATAGGATTTTTTGATACGTATATTTTGTAACAGAACTACAGCTACAATCAGTGTCTTATTCTAAACTTAATTAATTAATTAACTAACTGTCTCCCGCGCTTTCACCCGCGTGCCGAGGGAACTACTAAACGCACCCGGGTAGCCTATCCGGAACAACATCCTTTCTGTACTCCAAACTCCAAGGTAACAAACAAAAAAACAAACTCACTTTCGTATTAGTTATGAAGTTAGGATTAAAGTAGTAATTTTATGTATGAATAGATAGTTACAATATAACTCCATCTTTAATACAAAGCAATGTTTATTTGGCCAGTTTTTCTTAGTAAACGATACAAGATACAAATACCTACATAGTACTTAAATGATAAGAATTGTCCGACCGTTCATTTCGAGGAAATCAACAACTAAAACCTTGTTTGTTACATCCTTGTTCTTTTTTGGGGTTTCCAGATACTGAGAATAAAATTCTAGCCACCAAGTATTATATAGTCAATATAGTCTTATTTATACGGCAGGCAACAAATAACCAGTGTAAAAAAATTGTGTCCGCGCACAAAAATTGAATACACCTATAAGTCCAAGAGTAGTAAAATAAATTATGGTGTACCACAAGGAAGCGTTCTTGGTCCCCTTTTATTTCTCGTCTACATTAATGACATGCCCCAAGTCGTTCAGCATCCTATAACACTATTTGCTGACGATAGCACAATTATATTTACTGGTCAAAATTTACAAACACTTGAGACCGAAATAAACCAAAGTCTTAGCCAGATAATAGACTATCTAAACAAAAATAACCTCAAAATTAATTTAGAAAAAACCCACATAATGTCTTTTAAGCAACGAAATAGTAACGACACCTTAAATCTAAATATAAAATATCAAAATACAACCATAACTGAAACAAATAACACCAAATTTTTAGGATTATGGCTCGATATTAATATGAGATGGAGTAACCATACTGATCACATTATCAAAAAATTAAACAAGTACCAATACGCACTCCATAACTTAAGTAAAATTGCTTCTCAGAAAGCAGTTTTAACTGCATATCACGCGTACGTGACCTCCACACTACGCTACGGTGTTATCTTCTGGGGTAATTGCACAGATAGAGAATTAATATTTAAAACTCAGAAGAAATGCCTTCGAGCCATGTGCCAAATTAAAGTAACGGACAGCTGCCAGCCTTACTTCACTAAATTAAAAATATTGACCTTACCATGCCTGTATATTTTCGAAATGATAATGTTTGTCAATAAAAATTTCTATCTCTTTGAAACACTTCGCTCTAAGCGCCATCAGAATACAATTGTTGTCAAATCTCACAAAACCGCACTCTACTCAAAAAGTTTTCTAGGTATGGCACCGAAATTATTTAATAAACTTCCCAATAACATACGAGACGTAATGCATTTAAATATATTTAAAAATAAACTTTTAGATTACTTAATAAAAAAGGCCTACTATTCTGTAACTGACTTTCTAAATGATAAAATTGATTCTGATTATGTTTTAAGGTAGCTACCAAATAATTTTACTGTAAGATTTATTAACTTATTCTAACATTCTTGTCTCTTTCTGTGTTGTTTATTTAAACATGTTGAGTTTATTTTAAGTTCGTTTTTTTGTTCTATGTCTATAAATATTGATTAATTTAGTAAGTGTTTTGTTTTTAAATTTCACATTTTAGATATTTGCACGCCATGGCAAGTGGCAAACATGTCTAGCTCTAATTTCTTATTGTCATCTTACATATATGAATAATAATCTGTATATGTACACACATGTTACGCAAATAAATAAATTATTATTATTATTATTATTATTATTTATCTGTACTTTTACTAAGTTGAAATTCCTTATCTTATTTATTAATAACTAGCTTTCCGCCAGCGGCTTCATCCGCGTGGACATTTTTTTACACCTTGGGTTACATTATTCAAGTTTTATTAGGGATCCCTAATTATTTCTGGAAATAAATGTAGCCTATGACACTTCGTAAAGCTGTAGCTTTCTATCGGTGAACGAATTTTTAAAATAGGTCCAGTAGTTTTTGAGTTAAAACCCTACAAACAAACAAATCTTTCCTCTTTATAATATTAGTATAGATGTGTTTACGCAGTTTAGTTCTTCCCTTATTGGCTTCGAATAAACCGATAATATACCTTTTTTATTAATCACGTTAATAACTGATTTTAACCGACTTTTAGAAAAAGGAGGAGGTTCTTAATTTGGATGTTTATTCAGGCTGGTAGGATGAACGAGGGACGTACTTAAAGACTTGATTACTACCTACGTTCCTCGTTCCTGACAGCCTGTGTATAGGTATTTTTTAGATGACATGTCGTAAGTAGATTGGTACCCATGATTCAAGACCCTCAAAATTCAGAACCTGAAGAAATGTGACTTTCCCTGACTCATGTCCAGAAAGTCTAACAATCAGTCCCAACCAATATTGTGTTTACTCGGTGACTTGGTTGTGGAGGCCAGATAAGCAGTCGCTCCATGTAAAACATTGGTACTCAGCTTAACTCAGTTGCATCGGGTTCGACTGAAAGCTGACCCAAACATAGTAAGGGCTATATCTAGGCATTTCTACAATATTTAGACACCAAAATAATTTGAGCGAAGGGATAGCTACTCGTACAATCAATTTTCTCATAAGGAAAATATATTAATCCTTACAATAAGGTAAGTTGACTAACTGACTAGGTATGCACCTACCACCATGGACACAACAAATCGAAGTAAATCTGACGCAAACGCGCAATTTAGAAAGACCCTGTCTAACTTTTGATTGATGGCACATTGGCACTGTTTGTACCGGACTGTTAACATACGTATGACGCGCAGTAAGAGTTACCCGCTACCAGTTTCTGTTATTTATCTTAAAGAGTTGAATAGTGTAATTACCAATCTGCAAACAATCGTGACGCTTAGGTATCTAGATGGTAACTAACAACTTTTGAGACGCTTTTACGGGAAAACAGCTAAACCAATTGAGATGAAATTTGGTGTAGATGTAAATCGAAACTTGGGGAAAGAGATAATTTAGCGGCCAAATTTTGATAGGCAACCTGGTAGATATCTATTCGCCTAATCTATCTATACTTATAATAAATCTGTAGAGAGGTCAATTCTGTACATGAAATATATTTCCAAAATAACTATCAAGGGGTGATTAGGGATCGATACTGATGCCAAAAATGCAATCAGTAAAATTTTTGTCTGTCTGTCTGTCTGTCTGTCTGTCTGTATAAAATCTATAGAAACAAAAACTACTCGACGGATTTTAACGAAACTTAGTACAATTATTTGTCATACTCCTGAGATGGTTATAGTATACTTTTCATCACGCTACAATGAATAGGAGCAGAGTAGTGAAGGGAAATGTTGTCATTTTGTTTAAACGCGCTAATCTCAGGAACCGCTGGTCCGATTTAAATAATTCTTTCAGTGTTAGATAGTCCATTTATCGAGGAAGGCTATAGGGTATATATCATCACGCTAAGACCAATAGGAGCGGAGCACCACTATTCCACGCGGACGAAGTCGCTGGCAAAAGCTAGTTATAAATATACATAAAAAATTGGGTTTTAGCAAAAAACCGATGAGCGCACTAATCCTGCGGCCGGACCTCGTACTATCCTGTTGTGTATGCGTGTGTCTTGTTGTTGAGATTGTGTACAGAGATAAATAAAACTTGTAAAGTCACTAACTCAATTTATTTCACTTTACTTATTACTGATTGCAGAGCTACTAGATAGTACTTAATTGCGCGTGCATCTTGTAGTGCGGGGTGCGGAACAACTGAGGTTTTCAAACTGCAGTCTAAACATATGCGTCAGCGTTCCCTACACGATTCCCCCCTTTCTTTGAAAAAAATACTTTACTTATAATGTTTACAATGATCGACAACAACGTGGTTACGTGGCCATGGGATGTTGACACGAACTGAGAGTTCACCATTGCCTTATTATGCTGTTCATCTTGATAACTGCGCGTAGGGACGCGCACGCGCATGTCGGCGGGCGGCCGCTGTGTTTGTACATCTACCATCTCTCAGCTGATGTCGCAATACTTCTAGTTTGTGATAAGACATGCTTGTTTTTACCTGAAGGGGTAAGCAAATGCCCAAAAAAATTAAAAAGGCCTAGGGGGCGAGTTAGAGGGCAAAAAGTATAACAAATAGGTACCATTGATTTGATTTTGAATCGGATTGCTACAAACTGTGCATAATAGGATGTTACACACGCAAAAGATGGAAAAGTTACAGAACACTACTAAGAAAACCCTAGATTTTTTCTATCTTTAGCGGGTAAGTTCTAGACTTCAGTAAGAACTAAGCTCTCATAAACACTGGGTCGACCAGCTGTCATTTAACACAAAAGGACGAAACCACGACAGCATCCTTGTTATCTCATTAGAATAAGTAAAAGGAGGTAAAATGACACATTGGTATACGTCATACAGTGACTATGTATATATACAGACAGACTTCTCGGCAGTCATATCTCACGTTAAGCAATCACAAAGAAAAGCATTTTGTTTTTTTACCAACCTACCGTATAAAGGTTTATGATCACCGTCGTTATCTTAACAATGCTACCTAAGGCTGGGCACGCACTGTTGTGTGGCTCCCCGCCCGGGGGCAGTCGGCAGTGTAGCCAGTGTGTTTACCCGCTCCCGCTACCTGCAGCCTGCAACCTGCAGTGCCTGCAACCCTGCGACCACCTGTGCGAGCAACAGGGTTGCCAGCTAAGAAATTAAATACGCGATGTGAGGAAATTAGTAGCAGTAGTGGGTGCTACTTAAGGTGCTGCTAAAATGAAGATACCTTTTTTAATTGTAATAGATATTTAAATGAATTAGAGGTTTTCGGAAGTTTCTACTGCCTGATTTTATGTGCAAAATAAGTAAGTCTTTGTTAACCCAAAGCAAATAAAAGAGTACTTCATCTATGCCATTGTTTCTGATTTTGTTGTCATCATTTATATTTTATTAGACAAAAGACGGAATAATGACGATTGCTTAGCTGATGCTTATCTTGGACAACATTTTGTGTAATAAAACATAAAAAATAATTACCAAAATTATTTACTTGAAAACTTCAATGCCGACATAAAAATGCATTTACATAAATGCTATATTTTATAAAATTTTCTTAAAAAACCCACGTTAAGTGCAATTTAGAATTGGTAGCTTGGCACCCCGAGCGGGTGCCGGCCGGCGCGGCGTCAGTCGCAAGTCCGCGCTAGCTCCGAGTTCACGTCTGTCGTCGCGCGGTGCGCATCGACACGTCACCAAAACTTTCCAAGCCGAACTAAACTTTCTTCACGTCCCACTAAACTAATATAGAGTAATAACGCGAGTGACCAATTTTATTGATATTATTGTGAGTGTTTGTAAGTGTTGATGTGGTTTGAGGTGAAGTGAAGATGCGGAGCGCCAGGGAGGCGTTCTGCCTCCTGTTGCTGGCTGTCGCAGCCGCAGCACAGATCGACACGAGGCACTTATCAGGTCAGCATTCAACTTACAACTTGTACATAGAAACTTTATTGCTGTCTAGGTAGGCCATGGACAGAAAACTTAGAAACTGACTTAAAATTTAAAGAACGCGGCATTTAAAAACTTTTTGCTTTTTTTTTCTTTTTGACTCCAACCCACCGCGTCAAATTTTTTTTGCACATCTTGACATAATTTATGGGTGTAAATGATTGTAAGTTTCCTAGCCAACGGTAAATGACGGAGATATTTGTCGCGATGGGCAACCTACTTAGCAACTTTAACGAAACCGTTGTCTTCGGAAACTTTAGACACGTTTCTTGAGATAAAATTTATGAATAAGAACTGGTTCTTATTTATTTTACATTCGAATTAATTTTGTGGAAGGAATAAAATAATTAATTAAATATTAGATAGTTAATTAAGTAGCTGGAGTAGGTTCATATTTAGGCAAAATATTGAGAATTTTCCTGCTCTCTTACCAAAATTACGAAGGTAAATAGGTATTTGATTTGAATTTATTTACTGAAAAAATTGGTTCTACTTAAAAAAAAAATTGACTCTGACAAAATGTTTGCGTATTTCTATCGTTAATTGATAATTATTACATAATCAAGCCGGTTTATACCAAACCTTTTTTTTGCCCACAATATTTTTGAATACAAACACTAAAGGAAACTTACGTTTTGACGTTCTAAAAACAGATCTGCCTACCCCATAAAACATGTTTGTAGTTTCTATAATAAGCGGTGTTGATGGTACAAAACAACGGAGTCTTTGCATCACAAAACCCATAGACAATGGTCTATGGTACGTGATCGTGGAATGAATGGCGTACGGTTGACTTGTGTTCGTTGAACTGCCGCGTTTTTGTGCGGCGGTCTTTTGTGAATATTAAATAACTGTTAAATTATGTCCCCAAAATGTACGGTATGCCTGCCATGAAATATCCTGATTAAATTCACGTTAACTGAGAGACAAAATACTTTGTCTCTCTAAGTTTGTGGGTAGGCATCTACTTAGTCTTATCACACGTTATCACAGCGGAGTTCTCAAAGTTGGGGTGGCTTGAACTAAGTTACAAGAAAAAATCTTATCACGAGACATGATCATAACTTAAGAATTTTTACGACGAATTGCTTAGTCATTTTTAAATATTCCACAGATTCCTCTTAACTATAGTTATTTATTAATTTCTCAACAGTTTTTAAACAGTCTGTTGGCGTTATTTTACAAGTATTTAATATAAACAAAACGGTATTTAATAAAATACTTTCATAGGTACATCGTTTTTTTATAAAACGCACGAAGTGTCGTGCGGCGCTCGTTGAAATCTTTTCCACTGCACTGAGTTTATTACGCACAAGTACCTACCTATTATTATACTCGTATGAGTATCACTGAAGAATCATAATATTATGAATCAGTGTTTGATTTCTCTAGAACAAAGTATACAAATTCGCAGCTTAGGCCCTGGAGTCAATGATTCTAGTAGAACTGTTCAATTTTCGAGAACTTTCTTTATAATGGAGAATTTTCAAGATAGTTCTATGTGTAAAAAAGTAGTATTCTGGAACCTACAGTTTCTCAATTCGATTCTTTTTACAAACAGTGGTAACTGTTTTCTGTGTGTTTAGTAGAAATGTGAAAATGATCAGCAATTATGTTATAGGTAGGTAACGACTACAATTTCTACGCCGACCAAGTATTTTTACTACAGGGCCAATTTCTCTAAATTTTCCATGTTGTAGTAAAGTCTCATTTCACTTAATTTGTCATCTATTTTCTTACATAACAATATAATTTCGAACATTAAATCATAAATTTGGTTGTTATTAGGGAGAATATAATTTGTTTTAGAAGTGTATGAGACTGAGATGAGAACCAAAATGAATGTTGAACAAATTTCTTTTGACGAAAATTCGCCTCCATTCTGTCACGCAGGAGTGCCTATACAAATGTAATGTTAAGCAGTTTTTGAATGGAATGTAGGTACCTACTCGTTTGATAACTTCATATCTTTGGATACTACGAATTTTTCTTATTAAATTTTTGAACAATTTGGTTTTTCAAGTATAGTTGTATCCTTGTTTCAAAAATATCTTACATTAACGTTACGATTACATTACTCTAATCGTGCGAGGCCCACTGAACTAAATGTCAAATGCATAATCAAAATGCAATCTAAACGGATCTATCGCTCAGGCTGCTAAGTGGGTGCAATTTGGTTGTCATTTTGACATAAACAACAGAGCCCAACTTATGTTCATTTGTGGTCGTTGCTAAGATACAGGTTATTGACCCCAGGCTGACGTCATGCCAATTGTTTCAAGAGGCCTACTTTGAGAGCTTGGTATATCCTGTAGGTTTTAAGGACTATTGCGGTAAAACCGGTTTTGTTGATGATTGTGATCTTTCTATCATGGACAGTGTCCTATTTCTGTGTTTGCC
The DNA here is from genome assembly GCA_963891755.1 of Pyrrhia umbra. Lineage (NCBI taxonomy): Eukaryota > Metazoa > Arthropoda > Insecta > Lepidoptera > Noctuidae > Pyrrhia > Pyrrhia umbra. The sequence goes on along the minus strand of OY982929.1, from coordinate 554,626 downwards.
GCTAATTTGTAATTTATTATTGTTCTTTCGTGTTTGGTTATTCATGACATTTGATTAAATTAAATTACTTTATTAATAATATTTATTTAAACTACTAAATTCTCCAGTACAAATAATTCGTCAATCGAGAGCCTATGTCTCGAAGTAGATACTTAAGTTTATGAAATTGTATACTAAATATGAAACAAACCTTCATTTTCAACACACACTTCTCAGGTGCACATAGTTTGCTATGCTATTTATAGCTGAAATCACAAAAATACAAACAGGCTAAATTATGAGCGTATTTCTAATTTAAATTATAGTATCTGCAGGTAGAAAGAAAGGTTCATACAATGACGCATAGATCATGTCTGCATGAGCCGAGCTTAGTGCAATATATTCGGGCGCGCCTCCGAGCCAATATACCCACAAATTAAATCCAATGGCCGACAGCCGACAGTACTCAGATTGTTTGTACAATGTACTTGTAGTTTTATATACCTTGACACTAAATATACACAGACACAGAAGGTACAATTTGTACACATCGACCTGGAAAAAAAACATGATAACTTTCTTTTACAACTTTTCAGGAGATTGCAATAATCCGTGTAGTTAAATGATATGTATACAAATTCAAAATAATTTCAATTTTTCAGTCTTTAAATTGCAAACAGGACCAGACTCTTGAGTTGGATCAAAATAATGAAATTTTCATTCCAAAAGATATAATTGTAACTTATTATTATATCCCAAAAAACGTATGTAGTTGGTGATTTTGTAAAATTGATCAGATATATTCGTATTTCGATTTTAAATTCACTGGTATTACATTTAATCATATTTCCATAAAATAAATCGATTAGCAACTTCAATTTTTTGTACAAGATTTCCTACCATTGTCGTCTTGTGGGTTTGTAATTGACTAATTGTTACAACATTTGTCCATTTCATTGTGTTAGTCAACACAGGTATATTGACGTGAACTATTCTGATTGAAATATATAATGAGTACTGTTATCATTCTCTTACTCACTGAAGTTATTCTCTCATTAATTACAGTATCAAAGGACAATGGCGAACTCCCAAACCACTGTTTGGTGTATTTTTTGTTCCGAAATCTACGAATTAAAAATATGTCAAAATATAGAGATTGAGTTCCTGAACAATTTCGTCTTCTATGATAATATTCCAGGAATTCGGAATTTTAAGATATTCCAGTTTAAACCATGTTCGTAAGTAAGTGTTCCTTCTGCAAGTATATCTTGGCTACGGGCGCTACGTCACGATACAATCGTGAGTCGAGTAGTCCTGTCGACATTGACCACCGGAAGACGATTCGTCGCGACGACGTGTTGTCCGCTCAATAAGTCACTTCCGGTAGTACGACCCAATGGTTCAGCCTCACGATCGACATTATTCCTTGTCTGTAAACTAATAAAGTGCTTTTTCGCACAGTTGCAATATGTTTAGTCTCCAAAACGCTGATGCGTCTGAAATTTCATACGAGTCGTAACTACTAAATTGGCATGCCAATTTGTTGCTTAAAGTGCGAGTTATAAAGTACAGAATTGCATTTAGCGGTTGAGAGTTGCAGTGCCAAGTGGTTGACCGCAATCCGACGAATTTGGGTTACGTGGTTAGTATTATTTTATTTGCAATTGATATTTTTTTGCTATTTAGCGTTAATTGATTTCACGGTCGCCGCCTGGTCCCTCTCACTCGGTAAAAGTAGGCTTTGTAATGAAAAGTTCATGGTTCACAGAGCTCTTGAAGACGACGGCTGTTTTTGGCAATGACTGAAACAGTTTGGCGTGTACTTGATGTTATTACATCTAACTAATACAATTTATTAGCTTTCCGCCAGCGGCTTCGCCCGCGTGGCCTATACGAATTCAAATTAAAAGTGGTTTCCATACAAACTGTATCTCTCTTTTTCACCCCCTTAGGGGTAGAATTTTGGAAAATCCTTTCTTATCGGATGCTTACGTCATACAAAGAATACACCCTCCAAGTTTCAGGTCTCTACGGTCAGCGGTTTAGGCTGTGCGTTGATCCGTCAGTCATTCAGGACAAAGGATTTTATATGTATAAAATATATACGAGTAATTATTATGAATGCAAAGCGAAAGTCATTTTGTTTCGCTTTAACAGTGAAACGGCTGAACCGAATTGGAAATATTTGGGACTCTGGAGACTATATACTTAGGTTAGGTGTGCTTTCTATCCAGATGCGTAAAGTAGTTAAGTATACAGGTATAACTGTAGGAAAATAGCTAGAGTAAATTTAAGCGTTGAAATGTGGTCACGGTATTAAAAAAACTCTCTTTATCTGACTCAGAAGGTGCTATTATACTCAGAAAAAATATAATCAAGGAACAATAAACATACTTGTGTTGAAGGCGAGCACACAAGAATATTTTCTTGCACAGATAATAAATTAAAAAATAACTTGAAAACTTTTACCTCGATGAGTGGTTTTTATGAAAAAAGCGGTCGAAATTACAATAGACACGAACCGAGCCACTTTCGTTCGATCGTCAGCGCTTTTTTACGAGTTCAACAACACCTTTAGAGGTTTTCAGATTTAGTGAGAATTTTAGCGTTTCAGACTTCACTGTTGAGCGATGAAAGTATACAAAAATCTCCCGTGATTAGATGTCGTTTTATTTACTTTATTATTTTTGCAATATATTCTTAAATTTATGTTCGTGGTTTGAAAATGGGCCTTCCCCACTGATGATCACATTCGTCGCGTCGCTTTGTTGTCCATATTTCGGACTTTACTGAATAGTCACATTAATTTGTCAAGCCGGTTTTAGAATTAAAAATAAATAGCTCAATAAAATACATTTAGCATATAGCATTTCGTTTTTAGAGACTTACTAATCATTTTTAAAACAGCTAGCTTAATAATTTACCTAGATTTTTATTTCTTGACTCGGAAACCGGCATTCAGAAACATTTTGTTATTTCGCAGAATATTTATTGTATTTACTTAGCGTTAATTCTTAATTAAAACCGGGCAAGTGCGAGTCGGACTCGCGCACCGAGGGTTCCGACCATTGGAAAGAATAAATACGCAATAAACTCGCAATTATCTTGTTTTTTTCCGACCGCATAATTAAGTTTGTTTGTAGGGGAAAATTGCTGATTACTTAAAAACTACTTACTAGATCTCGTTCAAACCAATTTTCAATGGAAGTTTGCATGGTAATCTACTTAATATATTTTATTTAGTTTTATCAGTTTCTTATGTTAGAAGTTACAGGGGGGGGGGACACACATTTTACCACTTTGGAAGTGTCTCTCGCGCAAACTATTCAGTTTAGAAAAAAATGATATTAGAAACCTCAATATCATTTTTGAAGACCTATCCATAGATACCCCACACGTATGGGTTTGAAGAAAAAAAAATTTTTGAGTTTCAGTTCTAAGTATGGGGACCCCCAAAATTTATTGCTTTTTTTCTATTTTTGGATCAAAATCTTAAAGCGGTTCACAGAATACATCTACTTACGAAATTTCAACAGTATAGTTCTTATAGTTTCGGAAAAAAATGGCTGTGACATACGGACGGACAGACAGACAGACAGACAGACAGACAGACAGACAGACAGACATGACGAATCTATAAGGGTTCCGTTTTTGCCATTTGGCTACGGAACCCTAAAAAACGGGTTGTTTTCGTCTGCTAGTTTATTTATCCGTTATTCCTGATGTTGTTAGGACCTCGTAAATATCTAGATATTACTGTATTCTTACTGTAGGCTAAGACTGTGATAAGACAGTCATCTTCTCCCCATTTTTTTTAGTATTTCCTTCTATTAAGAACTTAAGACCACACAGTTAGGTTTGCAGTTTAATAAACGTGCCTTTTAACCTCGTATACGTAGTAAATCAACAGGGAGGAATGGACAGCTTAATGGTAGGCCGCGGGCGGCAGCCTGGAGGACTAAATGACTAGTTTAGACCTATTTATCTTCTTTTAGTTTAGATTCAGAACTAGATATTTTAAGACTATTTCGTCATCATTATTGTAATATGTAGGATCCAACTCTATGTGACATCTAATTCTATGTAAGCTGCTCATGTTTCAATGTAAGTCTGTCCGTGACTACCGTCCAATTAATGACCACTGACTCTACCGACACCATGGTGCTGGAAGTTTTACATCAAATTACTACGAGTTAGTTTAAAACATTCTACAGTGGTATCTAAACATGTGGCGTCCCGCTCTTACTAGAGAGGAGAGAGAGGGAGGAGGTGGGTAGAACCAGTTTGGCAAGCATTCGCCTTGAACTTGTTTAACCGCTAGGCAAGTGGTGGCCGGCTGTGGGCTAGTCACTGCTGTGTGGGTTTGCTTGCTTGCCAATTTGCGTGTGCCTGACATCAGTAGAGATGTCAGTCGGTATGTTGCGTGGCGGTTCTGGAAAGGCTTGCATGAGCCACCAGAAAGTGTTTATCAGTAAGGGAGAAATTTAGGAGTATTGATAAAAAAAATATAATACCTACCCATTTTTAAAAAGAAGACTGAGTGTTTCTTTCTTTGTATTGAAAGCAAGACAGAAGTCGAAAGTTGATGTCTTTGATTAGTTCTTGTCGGCAATATCTAAAAACAGAGAAAAAAATTGTTTTTAGAAAAAGATCGGCCCTTATCTTCTACTACATATTCATACATTTTCTTCAAGCCTGTTAAATAGATACATGAAATAATGCTAATCATGGTCGAAGCTGTTGTATCATGTTACGGCATCCTAATTTAAGTTTTTGCCAGAGCTGCTGACGTCAATAGAATTTATTTGATTTGTTTTTTCCTACTTTTTATATTAAAACGGAAGAACTGTCATTCAAGAACTGTTTAAATGGAGGATAAAATTGATTAATTAGGCTATTATTTTATGTTTTTCGAGTAAATATTTATGATGAATGTTTATTTAATTATTATTATATCTATGTATTATATATCATGAAAAATATTAAAAGTATGCTAATTATTGAGATCATATTTTGTGATATTCGTCGTAAAAGTATAAATGATAGAAAGTTTGGTGCAACCGGCTATTATACTATATTACTTCTGAAAACACCGGGTGAGCAAATCTTCAGAAAACATCACTTTCACTGCACACCAAAAAATCTCGTTAATTTTTATTTGCCAAAAAACATCAAAGTTTCTTCGCTGAATTCAATCAGTTTGTTTCATGAAAGTTTTGCATAACAGGAACCGCGTTGAGCAATTAATTGAAAAGTTGCGATTACAGCGCACGCGATTACGTAGCGCTAGAGTTGCGTGTGCGCAGTATTGGTGATCAGCGATAGACTTGTAATTATGAGCTGTCATACGTGATTGATGGCTGTCAAGCCTTTTATGAAGAGACATTCAATGCAGAAGGATACTCGTTTGTGTTGTCTAAATGCAATGCTTGTTATACACATTCGTTACATCTCCATTCTTTATTACTGAATGGCTCATGGATAAATACCAACAGGTCTGATAGATTTCGAAGTAAAGCTGCGCTTGTTAAAGTTAGTCCACGGATGGGTGACTATTCCAGTTCAGTTACATTTGAAGTAATATAGTGAAAGTAGTTGGTCAGTGGATAATTTTGTCTATTACAGCAAGTATGTTCATCATTTTAAATGTATCGCTTAATTTTATAACTCACGCGTGCACAAATAACCTTCAGCCACCATAAAAACACAATAAACCCTACATTATCAGTGCATTGTCAATGTCAAAAAACAGCCTCGCGATGTACGGCGACCGCTTACCAATGCGCGTGCGCAAAAGAATGTCAACGCGCCCCACCACGTCGATTCCCCACTTTTATAATTGAAACATCACAATGTATCATGTCCATTGACGGGCAAGTACGAGGACGGGTGTATGTCGTGCGAATATGGTCGGCAGTGGATGAGAGGTGAAATGAAAGTGTTGTGTGAGTAGGTCATTGACTCGCATGCTTGGGTGGGTATGGTGGAAAACCGTCGGCAGTTAGTTGCCATGGCGCTGATAGGCTTTCAAGGGCATGAGGTTACGTTTGTATGCATCCTTCGTGGTTCAACGTTCTACATGGTAATATGTTGAACGGAATACGGATCTGTTGCAAAGCAGTTTTCACTGGTTGCGTACTCGGTGCGATGCGGTTATCCTTGAGTTATACTTTATAATACTATGTTAGGAGAAGTGGGATTGGATTCGGATGCTGCCCTCTCGCAAAGCAGGCCTAAATCACAACATTAGGATCTTTTTCCATCATCATTGTTGCAGTGGAAGAGACAGTGTTAAAAACTGACAGGTTAAGTAACTTTAATTTACATTCCCGCATTGATAAGAAACTGCGTAAAAAGTTATATTTAAATAAAAAAAAACAGATCTTCAAATTAGGCAGAAAATTAACACGAATTACACGTCAGATTTAATACAATACGGTCTCCAAAAGGCTCATTTTACACCACCTGCCTCGCGGTTGAAGAAGAGGAAAAAATATTCCTACAGCAGTCGCGTAATGAAAAATGTCCTTGAGGTCTGAATGAATCAACTAACTAAATTAGCATTTCTGGTAACCCGTCAGTTCACGTTTACTCCCTGGTTGCAGTAAGAGGCAATTTAGAGAGTCTTCAAATTCAATCGAATTCAAAAGTCTTTAGAGAGAAGTTGACAGAAACCTATATTAGACTTAAAATAAGCCGATTCAATAAGTAATTTGCAAAATGCCGCGTCCTCAAAAGCGATTCTACGTATATATTAAGTTCTTCATTTCGTGCCTGAATTTTGTATAAACATATTTTGTGAAACGCTCCCACGATAAAGGAGGTAGTTTAAAAATACGGGTAAAGTATGGAATATATGCATATACCTACATTATATTCCAAATTCGAATCCACGTCTTCTGCCCAACTTCCAGCCGTTCTGGATTATCGCAAATCTCGGTAACCACAGAAACGTATAGATTACACAAGTTAGGAACTCGCAGGCCCATGCCCCATAGTTAATAGTTGGACACTTGTGAGCCAGACTAATTTAACTTTCAAAGGGTTGATTGATGGAAAAAACTTGGCTCATTGAAAAAACTGGCGCAGTGGGCCGCCATTGTTACTTCGAACTTGCGTAGGAGTTGAATATTACAGTGAAACCTTAGAACAATGATGTGGATTGATCTAGAAAAGTTTGTGAGTCAAATGATGCGGCTATGTGTTGACGATGTTTTTATCACCTATCTAGTAGCCCTTTATGAAAGTGAAGGGTACGGTTCTCGAATGTTACACACACAATGTTACACAAACAAAAAGCTTTTTAGCTTTATAGTTTTATAGCGAAGGGAATTAAAAATGTTAAGGCACCGATAACCCTCATTAGAATATTACAGCGACAAATAAGACCGTGATGATAAATCTTGTATAATTAGTAATTATACGTAAAAAATTACAAATTAACATTTTTATTTTTTTTTGTTACACGAGGATGGTGTTTTCTACCCAACTATGGTATGACAAGAAAATCTACAACAAACTAGGTAGTCTCTTTTAAACCACGTAACCTCTCAATGAATGCTTGAAGGCCTATTTATTCGTTTCAATATAATATTCATAAGACATGTACGGAATTCTCTCTAGGTACGTATGAATGTGTCAGCCAAACTTCCCCGTCGTTTCGGAGCGTGTCAATCCCGGTCACCGTCTCACGACGCCGTACAATCAGCCATGATGGCCGACCACAATTGTCTGCGGCCACAATACTTGCCAATAATAATAACTATTTACCTTCCTATGTTTTCTACATATATTTCTATAAGAGAACGCCATTGTTTTCTTGTGTTTGTTATGGTCATTTGTATTTATGATCGCATAAATACAAATAATAAACTCCAAACGGAAATTCATTCTTTAGCTTCCTAGATGTCTCAGTTAAATAAAAACATTTTTTTTATGCTAAAGAAATTCTAAAATTGAGTTCTGTCGCTCTTTTTCTGAATGCTGAATCTTTGAGCAAGAAAGATGCATAATTTCTTCATAATATAGCTTTATTAAAAATCCGTACACGTCTTGCTGCATCATTACGCTGGCGCTGTAGGGCCACTAAATTCATCGAAAATAAATATTCTACGATGAAAGCACAAAAGGCTGTAGGAAGCCCATCTATGTCGTACAACACCCGTCCCTCCGTGATTACGATAATAGCGAGCGTCGCCGCGGCAATTGTACAGCGAATTAAAGAACTGTTAGCTGACCTCTGACACGCAGCACGCGAGCGAGGCTAGAGAAACTCTTGCGCATGCACAGTTTGTTTAAATACTTGGATGTTTATTGCTTGTTTGTATAGTCACGATATACGAGGTTCCCGTTACATCAGATGAGGTATAGCCGTAAGACCACCCACGGGTAGCATTTGGTACTGTTCGTCAAATAGTTCGGCGTCGTAGTTAGGTTTGACATCGTCAGCAAATACCACGCCGACGCCAACTTCAACGCCTTCAATGTCTTAACCGTTAGTGAGAGACTACTATCTCAATAAACAATACTTCTTAGGATTTAACGACCTAAATCTAAACAACAAAACTAAACACCATTTATATTATACAGTGTGTCCACAAGCGTGGCGTTGAATTATTTAAAACGCAAATATTTTCCCGTGCGGTGCAGCCCTCTTAAATATTTAGTGGTCAAGATCGGTCACCTTGTTTGTACGCTCTGTAGCGGTTAAGGGTTGAAACTAGCAAGGATCAAAATGGAGGATAACATTCCTGATGTGACCCGCGACCACAGAAAGTATATTTACAATCACAGAGCATATTGCATTTTGACCCGTATTTTGGCTGAGGTCAGTTTAGTTTCAACAAACCCAAATTTTTACCGACTTCAAAAAAGGAGGTTCTCTATTCGAACCGTATGAATATGTTTGTATGTCCGCAATTTTCTCAACAACTACAAATACAATTTGGACGGAGTTTTCGTTATTATCAAAATATCCTCTGTAGTCTTATGCTCTTGTGTGACTTTTGGGCAACCCTAATTGCTCTGCGTCTACCTCTATATATGTACAGTATATTACTATAATACACCTCAAGGTATATTATGTACAACTATGTATTAGGTACGGTAGTAATACGTGATCAGCATGGCTGCACGTGGCGGTGGGCCGCTGTGGTGAGACGCAGTTTGATTTATAGGGCCCCACGCCACCCATATGGGGGTTTGATCACTGCGTAAATGGCACGTGTACATAATGGGCAATGCTGGCCACTACTTCTACTGTTGTTAATTAGAGAATATTACGTCGGAAAATTCCGTTAAAACATGTGTTTATGGGGATAGTGCCCTGCCAAATTGTAACTACGGGTTGTTTTGCCCGACTGCAGTAGAGAGAAAGAGTTATAAGTCTTCGTTGCTAAGTTTGTGTCAGTAAGTTTGCCATCGCTTTGATTATGTCCTAATCTTGAGATTTTGCGAGCGTACATGATGCCGAGTAGTAACTATTTCGAACAATTCCGCCGAGAAACTGACACATCCTTCCGCTCTGCCCACAGCGGGGAAAAAATCCTACCCTAAAACCCTAAAATCTTGCGCCAAAAAGATACATAGCTTGAAGTGAAAATATCAGAATCACAACAATAAGTGACCGCATTCCTCATGCTCTCGTGTTGCTATTGTGTTCTTTCCTGACGCTAATGAAAATACTTCTGTGCGGTCCTAGACCTAGAATAAACCATTATTGTTTTAATTCCGTAATCATCAATGACCACAATCACACCCAGTAAACAAACAATCCTCAGATCTTTATAAAATGTTGACTCAAATTCCCTTTGAAGTCTATAATTATTTATTATTATGATCTGATAATAGAGAAAATAAAGGTATGTGGTCAAGGATTTTATAAATAAAAGATATTAATTATATGGTATTATTATAAAGATCTAGGTCAAGAATAAAAAAGAATGCTGAGGTCATAGAGTTGCATCTGTCTAGACTTAATTTCTAAGTAATTTCTATTGAAACCTGTGTCCAAAATGTGATAATGCAGATTATGCTCGAAGGACAGAAGTATACCAATTAGAACCTACCTCATAGGCAAGCCTATTGTCAAAATACGGGCTGTTAATTTCCTGATTGAAAACTTCAATAACACTTTATTCAACAGAATTCGAACTCAAGAGCCTTAAGCCACGGGCTTAGGAGTAGCATTTTCGACCACGTAGCTCAACGACGTAGTTTAATAATGCTATTAAATTTATGGCTGTAAAATCTTACAGGGCTCAGAAAACTACCTAATAATATGACATGCTATGACATTCTAGAAAACCCTAAAGGTATATAACTATAGAAATTGTTATCTCAAATGAATATATAGTAGATATACATATAAACCTAAATGTTGGTAGGTCAGTTAATAAATCATGTTGCAGATTTAAATTATTGCATGATTAGATTGAATGCACCTTGAAAATAACTGCAGTTTGTGTGCTTATTACAATACTGGTTAATTAGATAGTGGAGTCTTAATGAATACTAACGATCACCTAGTGGTCAAGAAAAAAGAATAATTCTTTTTTCACTTATTCCATAATAAACTTTAACTTTGCTAAAACTCCTTCGTGTATGCTTAAAACAGTTTTCTTTTCACGTATTAACCTATCGTATAACTAAAAAAAATTTGGAATACAGTTATGATATCAAAAACAAGTTACATCTTCAGCTAATTGGTCATCAACGCTTAAGCAGTGAGAATATCTCACTAATTAAGCCGTTGATATCAAAGGAGAGCCGAGCAGTTAACTACAATGCTATCCTACGTAAGCTAAACTCAAGCAGTTATTTTAACTTTCGAATAACAAACATGATCCAGCCAATTAGAAAATACTTTAACCTATCACGATTCTGCAGTTAACTTCGCTTCGTACAGTTACCAGTTGTTGACTTGAACCAAAGGGGGCCCAAGTACATTTTGATTGATATTTCTGCTTGTTGTAGGTAGGCTACAAAATTTTATGATATTTTTCAAATATTAATTAACCATCAGATTACCTCAACATACCTACTACAAATATTGTCTTTATTGTATCATTGCCAATGAAACCGTACTTCATTTGTTTACGCAACTTACTTAGAACTTAACTTACTTAAACGTTAATTCGCCCGTCAACCGTGCTCCAAGTCCAAGTATTGGACCCTTAACACAGTATTTATGCGCACAGCGATCGAATTTCTATGGCGCAGTTTATTTTCACATACCTACCTACGTTAATCACCCATCACGTTCCAAGCCGCAGTGTTATTGCTTAACCTCGAGCTCACCTTTCATTGGCACGGTATTTGTGTGCACAAGTGTCGGGTCTCAATGGCGCGGGTTATTTTTCTAAAGAAACAACTACATGTGTTGTGTTTTTAAAACGGCCTCCGCTGTAATAGGGTTGTTACAAGCTTATAATGAGTCATTAATATTTTAATTATTCACTAACTTACGTATTTTTACTTTTATTTTTGCCATCTTCAAGGCATTCGTTTAATCATAAATGATTATAAAAGGCACAATATCTTGTATGACAATAGCATTAAGTGATTTAATGTGCTGTTATTAATTTGTAAAAATTGACATTGTAGATTAGGCAAAATGTATACCCATCCAAAACAATTGTTCAATATCTTTGTTTAAAAGCAACGTAGCTAATTTATCTACTTCGGACATTTAAATTTTCATACACTCTAATAGTAAAAAAAATACCTGTAATGTTTAAACAGCTACAAACTCACGGCACACTGGGCAGCCCTAGAGGCGGCGCGCGCGCAGCCTGGCACGGCCCGGCACCGCGGCTAATGCACGCGGATCATTGTCAGCCGTCCATTGTGTGCAGGGCTATTGCCGCGCTGACACTATCACAACACTTAGCTTTACTTACATATTTTTGTTAAATACCTACTTTTGGGCACTTTAATTAGGATTAGGTTTGCGATATTAGCAAAATTGAGTCCTTACATATTGTACGAAAATTTAAGACTTAGTCAAGAATTTTAAGACTTAGTGGCCAAACTTGTTCATTGCTTCTCTTGGGCTTCCTCCCGACAGACCTATTACAGCTTCAAAAAAAGAAGGTGGTTCTCATTTCGTTTTTTTTTAACCCTTCACTCTCTGTCAGTGTCTAACAGGTTCTAGTATATTAGCTTAAGTAGTTCTACCTTACTACTGCGCGGTTGGTCACGGTAGTGTCGGAGTGCGAGACGTGAGGATGCTCAGTGAACGAGTGAAACTGGGTCACCTGCTGATAACTGATAAGGAACTAATGATGCTTTCACTGTTTTATGGCCTCTTGGTTTTAAGATCAAAGGATTACGGTCTGGAGAGGGACGGAGTTTTACAGTTTACAAAGATTAATAGTATACCCTTACGTATGTAGGTCACAACTTTAACAGTTTATATGTTCAAATTTCAAAAATTCAAATTATACTTAAAAGTGACCAACGTAGGTTATAAAAAAAGTTCTTTCTGCTCCAAGATAGGAGGATTAGAAGCCTTTATTTCCGACAATAACTCTTGGATGACAGTAAAAACCCCCATCCTAATCAAATCAGAAGTTTTAGAGAAAATCTCGGACCAACATACATACATACGAATCAAATACAGAACCTCCTTATGTTTCATAGGTCTTAAAACTACTAGAACAAACACAACAGCCGCTAAACTCAAGCAAATAGTTCTATGTAAAGCATTGATATTTCAGCCGTATCTAATACAAATTCGAAACGCCACATCGTTTGACTACAAGCAAAATATTCGTTGCAGTATGTTTTAGTTAGGAAGATGTTTTCAAAAAGCAAGAAACAGGGTTTTATTTTCGGCTGTATAGGTTTATAATCTTAGTCATGTTCTGGCGTTTGGCGGAGCGAGAGAAAGTGTCACTCTTAATGACTAAAACCCATCCACGTAGCTATATACTCATGTCACAGAGTCATTGTGAACACCATTTCTTTCTTGTTTCTTTCCGGTTCTTTTCCATAGGACCTACTCTTTGGAACCGTGCAACTAGTGAGACTTTTCTTATGAGTCTGCAGAGGTCTATATGAAATTAAAATTTTGACTTTAGACTCTTGATGTTTCTTCCTTCGCTTTTTGCGGTAACTCTTTCGAAAAATTGCGACTTCATTTTGACCGGTTAACTTACTAACTACTGGAAGTAATTGAACCAAAATCACACACAATGAGTTATGTTTTAAAACATTTCTCGTGTATTATTAAATACTGAGTTACAATATAACATCATCAGCAAATGTAAGGTAGTGTTCGACCCAGTTTGTGGCACGTATTGTCAAGGTCGGGTTTTAGATGGGTGTGCAGTTTTGTTGCTAACGCAGCGATTTGACACGATTGTCTGAGAAGTAGGAAGTAAGGCATTGTTTTTTTGTTTGGTTAGGAGTTTCGATAACTTTTTAGTTTGTTTTGTTATTGATATGGTCATTTAATGCAATTAAAGTAATTGTTAGTAGTTGGTCGCTATATTGAAAGTAAAACAAATTAATGAGGTTATCATTATTTTGATTCATGGACATTAATTAATTAGTTATTATTTTATGTTATTGATGTAGTGCACTCATTGTTTTGTTTTTATAATGAATCATATTGCAAATTGCTATTTTAGGTTTACTGGTGACTGCGACACTTATCACTTAGTATGTAATTAATATTGTTGGTTTGCTCTTAGACGGCACTGCTTGTAGTAGCGTCTGTCAGGTTGCCTCCTTCCATCAAAAATAGTGAGAGGGTGATGGCTGATCATTGAATTACACTCGTGAACGAGTGCTGTTTGTGTTGCCTGGCCGTCTTGCTGACCGTAGATTGCTTTCAATGTTGTCATTAGTGTTATCTTTTATTGGTAAATTAAATATACATACTATGGTCTTAGTTTACCACACTTATTTTGTTTACCTATAGTTATTACCCAACTTTATGTTACAAAATTCTACTTTATGTACAATGCTAGTTAAAGATTTTTTTTAACCAAGATGGTCTATAAATATGATGACCGTGTGTTTGTGTCATCAGATCATTATCTCAAGTTCGAATGATAATTTCTTTCATACAAATATTTAGTCAAGAACACTTACTAAATAGTTGCAATTTAAAGCTGTTTTATTTACCCACATAGTGTCGAAATGTATTGTGTGGACTCAAAACTGTAGAATTGAGGCACACCATGGGAATGACAAAAGTGACGGCGCCGCATAAACAATGACAGCGCACTGACTGCACTCGGTCATTAGCGCTAATTTCTGAAATTATTGTCTCACTTCTGACGTTCAGATATGGACTATGAATGGAATGTCGATTACTGTAATTTTTTGGCATGATGAGTGAATTTTCGAACGGAAAGATACGGTTTTGTAATGATGTGGTCTTAACAAAGCTGTATGCACATTCTATTGTTGCGTTAACTATAACGCTATCTATAAGTTCTACATAAAAATGTACAAGGTTTAAGCACTGCATATAAGAAGTTGGTGAAGTTATCCTTTCTGTCTTATTGTAGTCATTTGACAATTGTACGACAATGGCGGGGATACAGCTTAACCGAAGTACGTGCTAGCGAATTTCTACTTACCTCGACTTGAATGTCATTTAGGTATAGGCAGGATTGGCATATCCAGCCTGTACGATTCTACCGGAGATTGACCATGTTTCTATGTCCCAAATAAGGATCCCCCAAAATTATCCAGCGCGGCCAGACAGCGCCACAACCGCACTTACCCCATGCACAATAAATACCGTAGTTATAAGCATTCTGCAGCGGCTGCAAATGCAGGCATTACGGCTATCAGCCGCGCGCAGCCGCTCGCGCCCGTTTACCTTATGTAGTACCTACCTACCTACCTAATTGGACTGTTTGTCTGTCCGCGAAGCCTTTCCGCGCTGATGCTTTTCATTGGCGACAATTATTTTTATTGGGAGCTGTCATTTTGCGTGCAAATTGACCGTCAGCCATTGACATTGTATTCTGTAATAGCAGTGACGAATTTCAACAATTTATTTTTTTGCTCAGTTTATCTTGAATATTTGAATCATAATTGGCGATGTGTTATTTAGGTTAGCAGGTATTTTAATCTGTATTCTGGTGATTGTTCTAGATAAGTGTTGAAAATATGAATAGTGTTCTATAGAAAATGAAGGCTGTCCTGTTTTAATGCATAATATAATAAGCAGTAGCTACATTTTGAACCAACAACAAGTCTGGAGGCTCGTATGACTCACGCACGAGAACAATCTGACAACTGAGGTATTGTTAGTGTTACACTTGCTTGTAAGTAAATAGGTCACTATTTTCATGTTAATTGCGGTCTGCTCCATTGTAAGTTTATAACCTTGTGATTAGTAATAGACTTACGGTAATAATCACCTTTCGCGATGAGATTATTTTATTTGAAAAAGGCTTTGTTTCTTAAATTTTTCGTGATTACCAGAAATCTGAAATCTGACCCATTAAACAACTACCCAATTTAAATAATAAAAAAACAGAGTAAAGAATATAAATGACACAAAATTAAAGCCTTACTTCACTACTTACTTATTTAATAGTTGCGGAAAATTATCCGGTTCGCCGGCGCCGGACCGGATATCGGATAACCGTACAGCTGCGCCGGACATCTCGTTAACCCGGGCGTGGGTATTCATTGATTGCGTTAGTCTTTTATTAGTTAGCCGCTGGGCTGGGTGGGCTTGTGATATAGGAAGCGTTTTGTTGGGAAAAATAATGGCATTTCCATGCGACTAACTAGCCAGATGTGTAGCCATTTACAATCAGTTCCATCCTACTGGGCACAGGCCTCTTCTCATACAGAGAAGGCATGAGCATTCATCACCTTGTTTGCTCAAGGCCGATTAGCGTTTTCAGACCAATTTATTGCTCAATTTAAATGTAGCCTTGTATTATGCTTGTGACAAATTCCCAAATATACTTTATGTTAGGAATTTCCCTTCTATCATAAATGCGTCTAGAAACATAAAGGTATTGTGTATCGTAATATGCACAAACTGTCAAACAAAACTATTACATTACGCATGTTTGTCCTAAAGAGTTATGTAGAGGTTAGGAACGTAATATGGGTGTACTTCCCTGAGCTAAACTACACGGTCAGGTATATTTGAGTCCAATGTTCAAATGTTCTGAGCATTAATGTGAATGGCTTTAGGACTAAAAGAAGGCTAAAAACACTGGATGGACTGTAATACGACGTGGCTGGAAAGAGGGTGAATGAATGAATGATGAAAAGATTGCTGATAAAGATGTATGGAAAAATATAAGCTTCGCCGACCTCAAATAATTTGCGATAAGGGCAAGAGGATGATGATGATGATTTAGAATTAACCTAGAAATTCAGGCTCCGGCCTATTACTCCGAAGTTACATATGGTAAACAATAACATTCCGGACCTGCCCCCTGATTACGTAAGATACCTTTTATTTTGACAGTTCAATGATATACATTGCTTCGTTGAAAGTATCAATGAGATAAACGTCCAAAAATATGCAGCAATGTATGTAAAACTCCTTTTGATGGGCATGTCAATTAGATATCTATTTTTTCATAATTAGGGTGCTCAGCTACGAACCCTGGACGCAATGACCAACGAGTCAACCACACCATCGTTTATTAATCTACTTATTATCCTAGTAATTGAAGTAAGTTAAACCCACAGAAGTCTGTAAGTGGTGTCCCAGTTCGGAGTGTGTCTACGACAAACGCGCGGACGTGCCGACTAACATTTGCGTGCGGCTCTGTTTGTCTTGCTCTTGTATTTGCGTATTATTCCACGCTAAACACCAGCCTGTTACTCTGTTTAAGGAAAATCTAGAACTGTTCCATTTAAAACTGTGTAATAAAAACAACAGTTTAAAGTGTGCTTATTATTTTCTTGATAGGGAAAACGTTTAAAACTATGTATTTACATTATCTTATTATAGTGATTAGGTTTGTAATTATACATAATTATATTTAGTACCTTCGTGTCGTTTGGCCATATGATTTAGTAAATTCTACTAATATTAATAATATGTGTGTAAAGTTTGTGAACATATATAATGTTACTCTCATGCAAATTTCTGAACGAATTTCGTAAAAATGCCGTTCATAACATAGATACTATTAGATAGGGATAATTGTGAACCTGAAAATATGCCCTCACTCTTCGTGAGACGAGTCAAACCGCGAGGAAACGTAAGTAATTATTTAGTTTTTAATTAGCATATGTATTGTAAGTGTTATCCAAAGACTTCCCTATAAAAAAATCTTGTTGGTATTGTTGTTTAGGCTGACTAATACAACAATGATTTTCCTGCAATAATAAGATAATCAGGAAACGTTTTGTTGTTGCAATAAAACATTGCAAACGATGCAGTTTTCCGTGGAGACTCGGGAAGTTTCATTACATTAACATAGCAATCACGAGCGACAAATTATTGCTCAGAACAAACATAATTTATTACAAATTAATTATTAATATTGTGTTGATCACGTGCGGCATGTAGATGCGCAGGAGTGGAAATATGTATGTGTTTTCTTAGAAAACTGCGATCAGTTGGTTGTTTATGGTAATGAGTGTGTTACATAGTTGTGGTTTTATAGTTGATTGGTCGTGCTAGTCGGTTGTTCCATAGGGGGTGGGCAGCGGAACAGGTGTTCCGTAAAATCTTAGTATGTTTCCGCAGACTAGTTTGTATTAGGTTATTAATTAAAATTAAGTAGCTTAACCTAAAAAAGTGTATATTTACACCTTTAAAATTGATTGATGAGATTGTTCTTTATTTTCACTAACCAATTTATTTTACGTACATTTTGTTACGAAATCCTGTAAATTTTCCTAACACAAAATGTGTATATTAGTCTAAAGACTGTTCAATGTAATACCCAAATAATTGATTGATTAATCCATTTAATCCATCAACCCAGCTTATCGCCGGCTCGTGGGCAACAGCCTATAAAGCCCTTACACACCGTGGCACCAATACCGAAGCGATTTTAACCCAAGTACACACTATATCCGATAACAGCAATTACTAGGCGCCACTGAGCGAAGCAATTTGGCAGCGAACAGTGCTGTAATTAAATGTTGCTGAGTAGTGTGCAACTAGCCGTATTGCTAATATGGAGGGCTTCTATTGCTCTTGAGACGGCGAGGGTGCTCCTGCATACGTGTGTTTGGAGACATACCGGTTGAAGCTGTTAAAATTTAATATTATATTAACACTAGCAGTTTCCCGCAGTTTCACTCATTTTCTGAGGGAACTACTACACGCATCCGGGTAAAAACTATCAATTCAAGCTATCTCCAAGCTAAATTTCGTTCAAATCGGCTCAATCGTTTTACCGTGAAAGCGTAACAGACAGACAAGTTACTGTCGGATTTTTAATAGTATTTTTAATGTATAACAATGGAACATACAATACAAACCTTCATTACTTTAAAGGAAAAAATTGTTCAAATTGAAAAAGATCTCTCTTAATCCCAAAACTATGTATTAATCGTACTTAACTATAAAATATTATTTCTTTTTAATTGTTCAGCAAAATATCAATTACTTTTAAGCCTTATTAGGAAGACATATATTGATGGTATTGTCATATTTTCTATCTAAGTTATTAGCTATTTAGTTAACAGTACTTTAGCCAGTGTGGCTGGTAGTGTTAACTTCAGTAATTTATCAAAGAAACTCAAATCAATTTCCTTGATGGATTACACAGATTATTCCTACCACATTTTCTCTGAATGAAGTGAGCCATTGCTTATTCAGTTGGCAATAACTAAGATTTTATTTTAGACTAGCTGCTTCCCGCCAGCTGCTTCGCCCGCGATATTTTAGCTAATGGATACAAAAACTTGACAAATTATATACTAAAACCTTCCTCATTAATCACTCTATCTATTAAATAAAACTGCATCAAAATCCGTTGCGTAGTTTTAAATATTTAAGCATACATAGGGATATAGGGACAGAGAAAGCGACTTTGATTTATACTATGTAGTGATGAAAGCGTTTTTATTGCCGCATGTTATTTTCTAATTTAAACTTTATTATTTAAAATTTTAATAAATACAGTTACACGTTAGTTACACCAGTTAGAATCTTTTCCTGATTCCAAATTTGTACTAACTCAAAATCGAAAAGAAAATATTAGTTACGGCCTTTCTTCTTATAACGTAGTATAGTAGTCTAGTATAGTATAGTAGTAAGGATCTCACAATACTTATATTTTATGCCGCGTAGTCGTAGGTGTGTGCTACCATAAAGGGTATGAGTGTCGGTGAATTACACAAGCACGTGAGACATTTCAGTTGTCTCTGGGATGGCAAGCATCTGCGATACCTTCATAATTGCAGATGTTTAGGCGACGGCGATCACTCATTATTAGGTTAGCTATCAGCTTAATTGATATGTAATTGCATAAGAAAATGAAAAATCGTCAGACGCTGAACTGAAAATCTTTGTTTTATCTTGCTATATTTCTTGAAATATAAATGTACATATTTTTATAACTTGCCTTCTTCGTTATGAAGTACACATATAAAAGTAATTTGTAGAGGGTTTGATGTAAGATGTAAGGTACACTGTGTTCAATTCGGTGACTCCAGTCGGGTGGGGTGGAAATGACAGCGATGGGCCAAAATATTTGATGATATAAACGGCAATACATAATTTAAAATGTTGGAACGTTGGTATCTGCCTATAACATTTTTGGACTCTTGCACAGAGGATATTGTGCAACAAAAAATAGAAGAGTCTGCAAAATTACCTAATTTCTTTAGAAAAAATGTGAGTGATGTTTTAAAAGGTCAACATTTTCACTTGACTACAGCGTCGGCTCCACGCCGACGCTGTAGTCAAGTGAAAATGTTGACCGCTGTAGTAATATGAAGCTATAAGTAGCAATAAAGTTTAGTCAAAGTAAACTATACCCTTTGAAGGTCCCCAATCTCCCAGAGTGGCGCTGCACCCCGGAGCTTTGACCATCGATGCATGCTTATCCATATGATCAGGGTCCGAGCGATATTAATTCGGGGCACACACAATCGCTTTTTTAATGTACAAACACGGAGCACTGGCCTTAGGAAAATTACAAATTCCTTTGTTAGAAAGTCTTTTGGCTGAAACTTTGTGATGAAAGGGTTCTGCCTTCAATTTGAATTTTAGTTCAGAGAGATGTTCCATCTTTGTTTATTTGTTTTTTGAAAATCTGCATTACAACTTTTGTTTAGGACTTTAGGATGTTGAATTATTCAAATGCTACGAACTAACTAATTTTATGTACTTTAATATTAATATCTTTGCCGTACCTAAGAACTGACGATGGTGAAGCAGGCAGGACGATAAGGCAATTAATTAGCCGAAAAAGACAAAAACAGGTTTTATTTTCAAAAGTTAAGTTAAAGAAGACAGTTAATATTTTCATTGATCATGTTAACAACAGTATTTTTAGTTTCTATCCTCGTTCAGTAAATGTAAACATTACGGTATTAAAAAACGTGATTAAAATTGAAAATTTTTAGTCCAGCACACTCAGCGAGTATCCTAAATTGAAAGCAAATCTAATTTCCAAACTGCTGAGGTCATCAACATATTTTTTTCAAGAATTAAAAATTCTAGGGAAGGGAAAACAGTTAGCTAATTTTGGGTGGAAATGTGTAGTTCGCTTATACCTAGATATTCTGAAAGCAAGGTTATTGACCTTCCAAGTTACACTGTACATTCACATTTGACCTACACTGACTCGACTACAATGTCACAAGTTAGTATACTTAGTAGTTTTTGAACGCTATTTTTTTGTCATTATATGCAGTTCTTTGCTGGTGTTGATGCAAGTTGAATTAATTTTCACAAGTTGTATTTTACGACGAAGAATACTTGTAAAACAAAGTTTCACATCATTAATTTTAAACGCAGCATTTGGGTTTCCGTTCATCTCGCCACTCACTGGCAGGACCTATCAGTAAGGACAAACGATGTATCTGGTTCTTGGCAATAAGCTTGACCGTCACTGAAGAATTTAAGTATGACTGGTAAAATGTGTATGGACTGTAGATAAACATCTGACTAATTATTCGGAGAAAACAGTTGTGACGTCATATTATGTAATTCTGTTTAGGCTTCTATTCTCGCTTGATCTTGATCTTCAATAATAAAATAAGACTTGCCTCCGACTCAGCATTAATGTAATGTAGATTACAAATAAATTGTATCAATACTTACGTATGCCACACGCCGTGCTCGATCGACTCCACCGGAAAACGCGTCACGGAAGAGTGGACGGGCTTCCGCTGCGCATGCGCATACGGACGAAAAAATCCAGTTAAACTCATGTTTGAACCGAACAGGGCTCTAGAAAGTGCTTAGATAACTGATTGCTTAAGTAAAAGTGGTTAAGTAAATGTTTGTAACTTTAAAAATGTAATTGGAGTTATACAAGAGCTACTTAAGTTTCTAGAAGATTCTTCAAAAAAATTGTCAAAATTGTGCAAGCTGTTATAAAATCTGAATCAGCCCACTGGAAACCTTTCGTGCTCGTATGCCACCATACTTACAGTTTGGTATTTTTCTTGTTTTATGCTTTTCACCTTTCCTTTTGATTAGTCAAGGTGTAACATTAAAATATTCATACGAGTATGTAGGAAGGAAAAAGGAGCTCGTGGCTAAGTAACAGCCGCACGGTTCGACCGATCAAAGTTTAAGCTGCGCTTGGTGCGGTCGGTCCGTGGATGGGTGACCATCTATGTCATAGCGACACTTCTCCGTGCCTTGGAAAGCACGTAAAGCTGTTGGTCCCGGTTGTCATTCGCACATCTTTGACAGTCGTTACGGGTAGTCAGAAGCTGGAAAGTCTGACGACCAGTCTTACCAAGGGGTACCGTATTACCCGGTAACTGGGTTGTGGAGGTCAGATAGGCAGTTGCTCCGTGTAAAACCCCAACATAGCTGGGAAAAGGCTAGGCAGATGATGATGTAGGAAAAAATAAGTTTTTTTTTCCGCTTAAGGCAAAATTATTTCACAGAAGTGGTGAGACATTGGCATCTTCCATATTAATACCGCTACACATGCTACTTAGCGATATAAATCATGAAGCAAGGCATATTGTTGCGCCTATCGACCATCTTATAATTACGTCGGCTGAATAGAGAAGATTAATTATTATATTATTATTAATGTCGTACACTATTTACATATGTGTTACTTGTTCAGCTGCGAAACACGAAGGTTGAGTTATAGACCCACGGTTATGGTCCTAGGTTACGCAATAGGACCGGTTATTATAAATTTTGTCCTGAAAGTCATTCGACCTTTTTTCGTTTGTCTATAGAGGCTTTATAAAATATCGTTTATAGTGAAAGCGTAACAAATAAACAAACTCACTTTCGCTTTTTTAATCTTAGTTAGGACTTAGGAAGTTAGTTTAGGTTTAAGAACTTTGTAGTGTTTAAGAACAGCAATGGATAAATACAAGTAGATATGTCAGATAGTTGACCACTCATACAATATGTGCCTTTGGTGGCGCATCGCTTTATTAAATTCTGGTTATTATTTTGTGGGAAAAGTTGCACTTGCTACTTAATTTCAATTCTTATCCATTAGTAGTTTAAGGCTAGAAAATTACTATAAAATTTTCCCTGAACATAACATGCTGGCACACAGCACACGGGTGTAACGGCTTATAGCATATAAACGTTACCCTGGCTCGATAACCGTCCGACACATTATCTAGGCGCGCCCCGGACGCCCAGACGTGTCCGGTCCTTCCAACTGCAGTCGACGAGTATTCCGGACACTTTAAATGTGGCTTTTATAAAGTGTTGCTAAATTTTTAACATTTCTGTTTTTATTTTGTTTGCGGGTTTCGGTATTTTTGAGTTTGCTCTACTAATTCAATTCTATTTATTTTTCTGGTATAAAATACTTGTGGAGCAGGGCTTTTACTACAACGATTTTGTATATCGGATATGTGAAAGTCTAAAATTGTTGCTTCGAAAAATAGAAGTGCAGAACCTGTCTACCTCACTGACAGAGTTATCTGCGACTTTTCTAGGTTCCCATATACATAGGTACGAAAAAAATACCCTACTTCCACGGGCAGTTTTGTAAAATGTGTCTCTTTAAAGTATGTTGACAAATCTTTAAGCCATATCTTGAGCTAAATTCAGATTCACATAGTTATAGCCATTGTGACAAAATATATTGAAGAGGGTATCTCTTCTATTCTCATCATGCAATATTTCTAGTCTTTTAATAGCCATCTACAACCTCATCCACACTAAACCTGAACAAAACCTTATCATGTTTTCAAACAAACCTATGTACGTGTTATCGATATCCTGCCCACCACTATTATGAACAGGTTGAGTAGTATCGGGTGTTAACCCAACCCTCCGCCTGCTATTAGGTAGGCGGCGCACGACCCGGATGTGTCGGCGCTCTGCAGCAGCGCGAACGGGTTACAAAGCGAGCACTAGCTACATATTGCACCTGCTTTGATAGCTCGAAAAATACAACATAATGCAAATTTTATCTGCTGCTGTCGTTTTATAAAGAAATGACTTCATAATCCATCTATGGAGTGAGAAGACAAAAGTAGCTATAGCAGCCTAACTGTTCATCGTATGCAATTAACAGCAGTGAGTGTTCACATTATAGATAAAACATTTATTTAGTGCAAAAAAGAAAGGTATTCCATACATATTTCTTGTAACTAAACTTAAGTCCTATACATATATTACTGGTCCTTATCTCCGCATATATTGCACCCGTGTGCCGTGAGTCTGTATTGGTCCTTTTATCTTCACTACAGTGTAACTCAACCTTCGTTGGAACAATTAGTAATTGTTCAAACAAGGTGCAGACAGTTTCTTACTATACTATAATTATTTGCATCTTATGTAACACCATTAAAAGAGACTTCACCTATTGTTATTACTATATTACTTTGTCATCTACTTAACCTACTTAGCACCTTATGGACATAAATATCATAACCGCCATCTTAGGCCCATTACAGATGTTGTGAACAATATAATAAGTAAATATTTTATTGCCTGTAAACTAGTAGACGATTGTATACTGTAAATGCGTTTTACAATCTTTGATTTCCAGTACCTATGCGTCTGCCTACCTCTCCACCACGACATCACAAGCATCACAATTACTACCCGCATGATTGCTCAATAATCACTTATCTACAATTGGAGAGATCGCCCAGTTATCTCAAGGGGCGCCAAACGCGGAACTCAGCACCATCTGACGGTTTCCTCATCACAAACAAAGGACCAACCTTGCATGTGCCCAAGGCTTAAAGACCTGCATTTTTCCTTTACAAAGAGTTTCTTGTTATATTGGCTTGCAGTCACGTATTGGCAGTACCGAGATAATATTTATGGGTTATATGTTCGTGACCATAGAAGGAATGCTTTTCTGTTTAGTTGTAATTTATTAACTGGCTACCAATGTACTAAGATATGGCTCGTACCTGTTATTAAGTTGGTTATTTTATTTGTGATTACTTGAGTTGTGGTAGAGTGGCATCACATCATTTTATGCCCATCATAGGTACAGACTACTTTCAACTTTGTCGACTATATTTAATACAAACCGTCCATAACTGTCCTTATATGCAGCTAACAAATTATATACTTTTATATAATTGATAGTACCTATAACAATAACAGGTATATACACGCTCTCTCACTCGCGGGACAGGCAGTAAAGCCTCTATTATGCTACAACAAAGGCTCGGATGAACGTAAGAGGATTTAGACTCGTCACAATGACCGACCAGTAAATGTCTCCTGATAAATATGTTTTCTTATTGATATAATGTCATGCAATTAGAGAAGAATTAAAGCTTCTAAAATAATATCAGAGACATGCTTATTTATATTTCGACTAGCTCTCTCCCACAGTCTTACGCGCGTCCTGAGCAAATTATTTTACGTACTTATTAGGTAAATAAGTGCCATAGTTTCATTCATAATGCTAAATATGAAGACTATCTCATCACCAACACTGCTGATATGTCGCGAAGCAAAAATATACGGTATCGTAAGATGGGCTGCAATTTTAGTAGTAAAGCGTCAGATGTGTAGAACTATGATGGGAATTGAATATTTTCGTGCATTGTTCGTACAGACCCATTTCTTGTCCTATTTTAGTAGCCTGAAAACACTCTTATTTTCTACCGTTTCCTTAATGCAGCTTAGGATTTGACTATCGTAAATCGTCACGTAAGGAAAAAGCGTTATGCATTCTCCATGTTTTTCTTGTACATTCTATTATAATGAGTGCAGTATGCGTATGAATCTTGGTTCTTGATGGGGTACCCCAACTGCAAACTTTTTGTTTTGCTGGTCCCTTTGGACGACTTCATGAAAAAAATATTTGCATCAATATATGCATAATGCTTTATATCTAATTTGTTTCCTTCACTCTCTGATATTTATGGTACTAAGTACATCGCTATAACGTTAATTAAATACAAGTAGATATTTTTATGGCGTCACCGCCTCGCCTGGCACATGCTGGTACAATAAAAACTATTATAAATCTAAACTATAAGCATTTAATAATAAAGTTTATTTTTCTTTGCAGGTAATTGCACATTATTTCTTGGGACCCGCTGAAGACGAATGCTTTATCTGTTGAAGGTAGAAAATATTATTATATACTTAGTAATATATTACTTATGTATGTTTGTTCTAGTTTTATGCAAAAGCAATTATGAGCGGAGATTTCCTGATAATTTAGTGTGTTTCAAATGTAGTTAGGTTTCAAATAAAACGAGCTTTTGAAGTCTAGAATATTATCAGGGGCTAGTTTATTTATTTAGGTAGTACCTATAGCCAGGTTTGTATACATAAAAAGAAACGAATGACAAAGTATGTTACAAAGGTTCCCAAAACTTTCCTAACGAGTTTAATAAACTTTAAATTGAACACATGTTAACGTTATCATTACATACGAATTAACTCTAAAACATCAATCATTTAACTGCTGTTTTATTACACGGATCAATTTGTCTACATTTGCAATATAACATTAACAAGACGGTGTTATCAGAACCGGCTTAGTAATTTATAAGAATAGAATTATTGAAGTACTTACATACAAACTGAGAGTAAACGCATGACGCATCCTTGTGGCACAGTCGAGTAAAGTCGAGGAATTTCGGAAGTGGCAGATTTATTGCTTCCTATTAAAGTGCAATTTACAGCATTTTAATTGGAAGCTTATTATGTAGTCTTCAGCAATCGTGCCATTTGTATTTTGACGACGCCGGAGGATTTGTTAAAACATTATTGCAAGGTTTTCCTATAGGAAGTATAGGAAGTAATTTTAATTCCTCATCCTTTAATTTTGTTTTATAGTATTTTTCCTTGAACTTGATATTAACTAAGCTTCTTCTATTTTTAACCGACTTCAAAAAAAGGAGGAGGTTCTCAATTCGATCGTTTTTTTTTTTTTTTTTTTTTTTTTTCTATGTATGTACACCGATTACGCTGAGATTTATGATCCGATTTACGTGATTCTTTTTTAGTTTGATGCGGAATAGATGCCATTTGGTCCCATAAAAATTTCACATGGTTTGGCCCAGTAGTTTTCATTTTGTGAACATTTTTTACATTTTTGTTTACATCGATGACGTAATTGTTTCGGAGTCGATTTATATTTTCCGTTCCCGTTTCTTGATCTATATTGTTTAAAGCTGCACCTTTCGTAGGCCTACCCATAGCTACTTAAAAAAAAAACTATTTAACATATAATTATGACAATAAAAACAACGAAATGTTATAGCCTTCCTTATGTAATCTATAAAAATCCTGTAAAAAATACTGTAGTTTACAGAGCAACTTATTACAGACACTAAAAAGTAAAAAATATATTTAAAAAAACTACGTTTAAAAAAACCGACTTCAAAAAAAAAACTAAAAAGTATTAAAAAAGTATAAAATAACTTAATAAAGATTTAACACAAACCTAATACCTTTAATATTAATAAAACACCATTATTTGTATGTGTTACCTATTGACAGGTTTGAAGTCGGTGCCAAGTCCTAAACAAAATGAAATTCCTAAAGATTAACCTACGTAAATAAACTTAAAGAACAATGTGAATTAATGTGAAACAGATGAAAACTTTTTAATACCTGAATGAGTAACACTATTACATTTGGCTTGGCACCGACTTTAAACCTGTCAATAGGTAGCACATACAAATAATGGTGTTTTATTAATATTAAAGGTATTAGGTTTGTGTTAAATCTTTATTAAGTTATTTTATACTTTTTTAATACTTTTTAGTTTTTTTTTTGAAGTCGGTTTTTTGATGTTTAATAACTTCAAGTGACAGTCTAACAACGTATAAGAGTTATTAGTTATATTTTGTTTTCTTAATTAGTCAGAGTCAACTTCAACAAATATAAAAAATAAAATAAAATAAAAAAGCCTTTTATTTCCTACTAATTACATACTTTACATTGTTTTTGAGTTACTTATCTAATTTAATTAATTAACTTCACGTAACTAGTTTTTCTTTGATTGTTCTACTTATTACTTATTTATAATATGCTTAACTAGTTTGTATATGTTTCTGATTTACTTGTTACAACTATAAACTTATTTAAATTAACATAATAATATAGCCTAGCGTAATTTAGTTTTTTATAGCAGTAGCTGCAGGAACCCCGTATTGGGTGAAGGCCTCCTCCAAAGATGCCCATTTGTTTCTGTCCTGTGCGGTCTGTTTCCAGTTTGGGCCGGCTGTCCTTACAATCTCTTCCTCCCAGCGTGTCAAAGGTCTTCCTCTGCTCCTTTTACCTGGAGGACCTTTCCAAAATGTCACTTTTAGGGTCCATCTTTGATCTTTAAGCCTCGCGACATGCCCCGCCCATCTCCACTTGAGTTTTTGTGCATAAGTTAATGCATTTGTTGCTTTGGTAATTGATCTTATTTTTGTGTGACGTATTTTATGTAATTTCTTTATATTTAGCATGCTGCGTTCTAGTCCTCGTTGGCAGGTTGTAATTTTATTTTTCAGTTTTGTGGTGAACTTCCACGTCTGGCATCCGTACGTCAGACATGGCAAGAGACTGGAGTTCATAACTTTCGTTTTGATAGTTATAGGGAGGTTGCTTTTGAAGATTTCCTTTAAACTCCAGTATCTCTTCCATGTTTGTTGTACTCTTCTTTCGATTTCAAGTTCGTTATTTTTCCTGTCAAAACTGATTTGCTTTCCTAGATAGATGTACTTATCTGTATATTCAAGTGGCTCTCCATTAATTGTTATTAATCTTCTCTCCTTATTCGTCATTGCCATGGTTTTAGTGAGGTTCATTTGTAATCCCACCTTGATACTAGCTAGATGTAAAGTTTCGATCATGAGCTGTAGCTGGTAGCTGGACTCCGATAACAACACTAGGTCGTCTGCGAATCTTAAGTGACTTAAGTAATCGCCCTTTATATACAGTCCTGTCCTGCTCCAATCTAACTTGCTGATTATAGCCTCCAGGATGGCTATAAATATTTTTGGTGATAGGGGGTCGCCCTGCCTTACGCCTCTTTCTATAGGAAAACTAGGCCCGAGAGTTTCTAGCTTGATTTTACCCTTGTTGTTGTTGTATATGCTTTTGATGGCCTTTATATATACGTCTTCTACTCCCTGTTGTTTTAAGCTTTCCCATATACTTATGTGTGTTACCGTATCAAAAGCTTTTTGATAGTCGATAAACGCTATGTATAGCGGTCTCTGTTGTTCTTGATACTTTTCTATAATTAATTCAAGTGTGTGGATATGGTCAATCGTAGAGAATCCCTTCCTGAAGCCCGCTTGCACTACCGGTTGTTTTGCTTCCAATGTACTACTGATTCTTTTGTTTATAATGGTAGAGAAGAGTTTGTAGAGGCACGGCAGCAAGCTTATCGGTCTGTAGTTGCCAATATCCTTCGGGTCGCCCTTTTTGTAAAGAAGTATGATATTTGATTCAGACCATTGTAAGGGTGTTTCAGAATTTTGCAGTATTAAGTTAAATAGTTTCGCTAATGGTTCGGCTAATATTGTGTGTGCTGCTTTCAATGATTCATTTGTGATGTTATCGGAGCCAGGGCTCTTTTCTAATTTCAAACTCTTAATTGCTTCTACGATTTCAGTTTCGTCGACTGGTTTAATTGTTGGTTCGTTAACGTTTTCGTTGATAGTTATTGAGATGTTAGTTTTCTGCGTCTTATCGCTGTACAGTTTTCTATAGAAGTCTGATGCCGCCTCAATAATTTCGGTTCGTTTGCACAGAGATCTATCTTGTTTGTCTAGCCCCTTTATCCAAGTCTTGCTTGTTCTTAGTTCCTTAAAGGCCTTCTTTGTGCTTCCTGTGCATTGTAGATGCCTTTCTATGGTATCTTGTCTATATTTATCGTAATCTTTTTTTATGTATTTATTTGTAATTTTGTAGAGAGCCGAAAGTTCGTTTTTCATAGATCGATTTTTATTTTTTGTTTCTTGTAGTTCTTTTCTCCTTTTTAATAACATATATGTGCGATCTGATAGTATTTTGTGTCGTTTTTGTGTATTACTCGCATCTTCTCGAGCATTTTTTAAGCTCTGACTGATAGCGTCCGTTATTTTATCATAATAGGTTTGTACCGAGGTATTTTGCAAGTTGATGGTGGGGTAGGGTAGCATTAACCTTAGGTTTTTATTATATCTTATAACTTCTTCCTTGTTACTTAATTGGATTGCTTTTTTGTTTGTAAATTTAACTCTGCTTTGTTTTTGTTTGGTAATTTTTACTGATGCTCTAATTAGTCTGTGGTCTGATGGATAGTTTACATTCATAACTTCGAAATTTAGGAATATATTTCGTTGGTTGGATATAATATAGTCGATCTCGTTTTTGTGTTTTCCGTTTGGGGATCGCCAGGTCCATCTTCGGTTATGGTTTTTCTTGAAGCATGTGTTGATGATGGTTAGATTGTGTTCAAGTGCGTAGTCTACAAGTCTCTGCCCTCTGTCGTTTCTTTCGCCATAACCATGCTGATGCACTGTTAGGTATTCACCTTCTTTGGGAGCACCAACCTTCGCGTTAAAGTCGCCCATTAATATAATGTTTTTATATGTTGTTTCCATCGCTTTGTCTATGGTCTTATAGAATTCTTCTATTTCTTCCTCACTCGCTGCGTCGGTCGGTGCATATACTTGTATAATGGATAACATACACCGCTGAAAGCTTAAGTTTAGCGTTGCCACGCGATCTGTTAATCCAATAAAGCTCTCTATGTTGTTTTTAAGAGACTTATTTATAATGAAGCCTACTCCATATTTACCCGGTACAAATCCTATATGGCAAAGTATTAAGTTCTCGTATTCCTCAATTTTGTTACCAAGTCGTCTCATTTCTGAAATACCTATTATGTCGTAATTAATTTCCTGTATTGCTTCTTCTAGTTCCAGTAGGCGTTCATATGACGATAAGGTCCTGACGTTATACGTTGCGATTTTTAATTGAGTTAATCGTTTATTTTTTCTTTTATCCGTTTGTGTAGTTTCTTTTGGAGGGTTGTGGTCATAATCTTCCACGGTGACCAGCCGGGTTGGAAGATGTTGCGTGTTTCTGGTTCTAATAGTTTCATTTTTGTTTAGATCTATGTAGGAGGAGGGGCTTAGTTGCTATATATTTGTATCGTTTATATCCTGGGCTGTATTTGTCTTAGTTGTATTTTTATTCACTAAAAAGTTTAATATGCCAGGTTTTATTGTTACTCCTTCTGAAATGCTATTTGATCTCTGGGCTATCGAGCCTTGTTGCTGTGGCTTGTTCTTTTTATTGGCTTGAGTGGTTTTATTTTGTTTTGGTACGGTACTGTTTTCGGGTGATAAAGAAAGTTTTCTCTTATTCATGCTTTCGGTGATGATCAGTTTATCATATTTGATTGTGGCTATGTTTCCTTTTTCTCTCTCTACTCTTAGCTGTTCTTTTAATTCTTTCCTCTTTTCTAGAACGCGCTTTGGGTAGTCCGCTTGAATATAATATGAAGTATCTTTCAGTATCTGTTTTTGCTTAAGAAGTTTTATTTTTATTCCCAGCGTTGAAAAAGTCACAACTATTGGCCGTGGTCTGTCGCCTTTCTTTCCTAGTCTTCTTGCTTCTTGTATATCTAAGTAGTTTAAATTGATAGAGAAGTATTGTTCTATCCATTTGATAATGTTGTTTTCTAGGTTTTCATAGGACGATTCTGTTTCTTCGATACCGAAAAAAACTATATTTCTCTGCCTTGCCTGTTTTTCCATAAAGTAAATTCTTTTCTCCTGGTTTTCCACTAATTCTTTTAATTTTTCGTGCTTTTCGTCCCATGCAAAAAATTTTTCTTCTAACATAACATTAATATTCTGTGTAACTTGTTCAGTCACCTTTTCTCCACTTTCCCGGATTGTTGTTTTCTGCACATCCAAATCTTTTTGTATTTGTTTAAGTACATTCAGGACCTCCTCCATGATGCTGAGATTGATATGTCTGGGCTTTATTTATGTGTTCGTGTCGCCCTCTGGTGGTGCACCTTCGTATTATTAAGAATACCTCTTATCTGATCGATTTGTTTGGCGGAGTATTTGTCCGGGCGAAGCGGTACCGCTCTTTTTTACTAGATGGCGTTGTAGGTCACTAGAATCTTGAGTTACATTTGCAAGTCATTTTTGAAGTTCAAAGTAAGGTTATGTTTTTTTATAATTTTCTTAAGATTATTAGACCGCGCTTGAATTTATTTATTCCACTTTCGTATCTCATGGGAAAGAGTCCGGCTTAAGCTAGATCGATTGTTTGCACGAAAAAAGTTCCACAATACAATAACACTGATGTTTGTTTGCACTTTATATCTTTACCGTTTTTATATGTTTGTACGTGTCTATTCCACATTATCTTCTATGCTTCATTGGAATCACTTATTAGTTCATCGCTAATCGCGTTTTTTGCACCAAAATACACTGTTTTTCTATTTTTAAACGGGTGTTTATTACGGATCAGATGTTTACTGTGACACAGTAGCGCCCTCACCTCAAATATAATCATAATTAAAAACTTTTAATGTTCTTCTTAAAAATCTAAACATATAAAATGCTTTGTCCTGAATGACTGACTTGACTTGGAGGGTGCATTCTTTGTATGACTAGACATCAGATAGAATAGGAGGATTTTACGAAATTCTACCCTTAAAATGGGGTGAAAAAGGGGGTCAACGTTTGTATGGAACTCTGACATTTTTAATTTGAATTTGTATAGCCCACGCGGGCGAAGCACCTGGCGGAAAGCTAGTATATAATAAGCCACTATAAGAAAAACGAGCAAGATTCAAGTTTATCCGCTGTGGGTTGTGCCACGTGACAGTCAAGAGAGATTGTCATTCACCGAGTATGGTAAAGTCCTGATGGATTGGACACGCCTGTCATGTGTTGAGATGGGCGGCGGCCCAAAAGATAAGGTGGAGCGGGGATCATATTCATCTCTTCCCTAGCTATTCCCGCGACTCGTAGGAACTACTCATCGCACCCGGGTAAAAAGTAGCCTATGGCCGTCTTGAGGGTAATCTTTCTATCAATCGGTTCAACCGTTCTACCCGTGAAAGCGTAATAAACAAACAAACTCACTTTCGCATTTTTATGTTATAGTAAGGATTTCGATCAATTTTTTAAGGAGGATTGTGTTTCGCGTGGTTGTCATTTACTCTTAAGTTGCATTGGCTCGAAAGACCAAGTTTGACATGCTGAATTATTATTGACTAAAGTATACTATACAATTACTCTTCAGTTTTCACACATTGAGAAATGTACTAATAAGTATTATCCCAAACACATTTTCTGTTTCACCTAGCTGTTATTTAATCTGTCTGGTAAATTTTATTTGTCGGACTTCCCATTATATTTTCTATTCCAACCACGCAATTGTTAGCCCGAGCACAAAAATATTCTTAATAAAAAGAACCCGCTATTAGAATATACCTTGTACCAGATTTTCTCAGACACATTCTCTCTCAGTGATTAGTCGCTGTCGGCCATTATTTAAATTTGACACCCCGCCCTGCGCACTCTTCCACGACACCATTATATTGAAAAGTCTAGGAATTGTAATACCTACTTAGAAAAAGGAAAAAATTGCCAGAAATAACTAGTGGAGTTTCAGCCTCGGAATGCGGGAACTACTTCGCACCACCACACAAAAATGATCGTATGTCTTTCCCCCATATTTTTCTATATGTAGTTTAAATTAATTAATATATTGTTAGATTCGGCATCATTTTAAAATAAAAAAAATAGACACAATGCCAAATATTTAATCAGAAGTGCAATTGAATCAAAATACAAAGAAACATTGGAAAATTAGACAATCCAGAGGTTATGAGAGATGTTGTCGGTAGAGAGCACGCCGGTCAAATAGGGGCGATCCAGGCGTGTTGACGCCTTATATAGCTTCGTTTGACAGGAGACGTCATCGAGTCTTTGTTCACTTCGTTGGGTATTTCTAACACGGCCTCTCCTGACATGGCAGCGTCCTCGCGGCCTTCATCAGCTCTCGATGACGGCAGCATCAGCATCATCCTTCCCTTGCTTGATCTTCATTGCAGCCTGCACTCCAGACCGCACACGGGATACAGCACCAGCAGCGCGTGCGACTGGTACCTCACACGCACGGCGAACGCGTAGCAGATCTCGTTCTGTTCTCTGGCTTCGGTTCATCTTTGACATCTGCAATGCCAGAAAACAACAAAGCGCTTAAGCGACCAAACAATTAAATTTATAAGCAATCAAGCTGTAAGCTCGATAGAAAAAGCTAGAACAAGTATTAGTGAAATACACTTTAAAATGCAGTACATAAGTTTCTAGACGTGAAATGAAATAAAAGATCTCATTGCTAGTCAGACTGTCAGCTATTAAAATGTTACGAACTTTTTCAACGACGGATTGTCAGTCATAAACATCAATGCCTTCCTCTAGACAGGCCTTACATGAACGTTGCGTCCCATGCCTTAGCCATCAGCCTTCCAGGCCTTACAGGAACCACAACCACAAGGACATGACACCCAACTGTACCTCAGGCTTTACACAGGTCTCTTCCTGGTCACCCCGATGCCATCACACAGGCCTTACACGGGTCTCTTCCAAGTCACCCTGATACCCATCGGTAGGTACAGCACACCACAAAAACAAGTAGGTATAGGAAACACTATGCCTACAAATCTACAGTCTGGCTTACAATGTAAATCACAACAGTGGCGTAAATACGTAAACAGTAACAGATCAAATCCAAGTACTCACGAAAGCAGCTTATCTGAGGTAAACTCATATTTTAGAGTACCTGTGGAACCTATTTTTCATTAGCAGGAAAAATCATTATTAATCACATAAACCGCTCGGTCTAACCTGACCTACGAAGGCAATTTTCAAATACGATAGGTCATAGACCAGGCACATAATAGTCAACACTCTTGACCAATCTATTAGCGATAGGCTGACAATAAATTCGCAACATACCCTACGAAATGTCATAAAATATTTCAGAAATAAAAATGGATTGATCTCACCGGGTTTATCAATCTTTGTGCTTCGTAATATCTCGGGGAACCGAAATTGGTTCGCGTTGAGACTTGATGCGCAGTACAGACGAGGCGTTGTGCCCACAGACACTACCACGACACTCGTGTTGACTTCTCGCTCAGCACAGCAACGCAACGCGACACTCGCGCTGATTTCAGAGCTTGACTGATGGTCAGCAGACACAGGATCACTTCAATTCTTGTATTCAAGCGACCTAAATCTGAAACGGGTGGCGTGCGCTCTCTCCGGCAATTGGTGGGTAGTTCGTGATTACAATCCGAGTACAAAATTAAAACTACAGACGATAAGAAAATCACTAAAACACTTTCAATAATAAGTTACCGACAGCTTGTTAAATCGGAACGGTGGACCAAAAGCGGGTGGGACATGATGAACAATCCCACTTCTGATGTTAGATTCGGCATCATTTTAAAATAAAAAAAATAGACACAATGCCAAATATTTAATCAGAAGTGCAATTGAATCAAAATACAAAGAAACATTGGAAAATTAGACAATCCAGAGGTTATGAGAGATGTTGTCGGTAGAGAGCACGCCGGTCAAATAGGGGCGATCCAGGCGTGTTGACGCCTTATATAGCTTCGTTTGACAGGAGACGTCATCGAGTCTTTGTTCACTTCGTTGGGTATTTCTAACAATATTATTATGAACATTGTAAAAAAAAAAACTTAATCAATAAATATTTACCGTTTTCTATATATCTCCACACCAAATTTCATCTAAATCAGTTCGGTCGTTTTACCGTGACAGCCTAACACACAGACAGATGACTCAGTCACAAAGTCTGACTCTACTACCGATAAACATCTACTTAAAAAATCTCAATAACGCCTTTCACAACATCCGAAAGTTCACATTTATTAATTCACGTGATTTGATTATCAGTATCACAGTTCCGCTGTGTACAGCCACTCGGAGGTGTGAATGTCATCGTCGTAGGTGCTAACGAGCAGTCTCAACACACTATCATTTATCAACACAATGTGTAAATTATATGTAAATAGTAAGAAGACAGTAAACATTCATTTCTTATCAACTGAAATAATACACAACGAGGGCATTGACCCCAGTAAACTAATGTTGATCAGAACATGAGAAAGTGATTTCGTGTGATGGTAAAAATCAATACAAAATTAATACAATCACTACATAGTATAAAACAAAGTCGCTTTCTCTGTCCCTATATCCCTATGTATGCTTAAATCTTTAAAACTACGCAACGGATTTTGATGCGGTTTTTTTAAATAGATAGAGTGATTAATGAGGAAGATTTTAGTATATAATTTGTCAAGTTTTTGTATCCATTAGCTAAAATATCGCGGGCGAAGCCGCTAGCGGGAAGCTAGTATCAAATCTCTCTTGTTTGCTTACCATTTTAATAGTGAAATATTAGGAATATTTTGTGCAAAATGGAGCCATTCTAATACCGTTGAACTTTTAACACTAAGCGTGTTTACAACGGTATATTAAAATATTTCACATAGCTTTTCTACTGTGTACAAGTAGAATATATCTCTACTAGACAGATGGTAAAGCGAAATTTTTTGTACAGGTAACTTGAGAGATTAGATCATAAAATAATAAATGGTGAAAAGAAGTAGATACCATCGCTTAGTGTGCAGTTAAAGTAATTGCTATAGAAAGTACTTGAAGGGAAAAACGAAGATGGTCAAATAATGGTAAAGGTCACGATAGTACTATTAAAAGTATTTGATGAAGGCGATTAATCATGAATTAAAAGTCAACCAAGTATATGTTATCGGGTCTAGAGCGACAAAACTGCTCCCAGATGCCTCCTCGAAAGTTTTATTTGCGTCTACAGTTTTCAAAATAGATCCCAGAGGTCGGGACGCCATCGATCAGACTGGAAAAGGATTTAAGAAATCAAATACTGAATGAATACTAACTGGGTGAAAAATATTTCAACTTATTGCAATTTAAAGTGCAGTGAAAATTCTGAGTTCAAACATGATCTTAGTGGGCCATTAGTATTCTGCAAATGTTACTAATACTAAGTATATTACCTTCTACGGAGACAAACGGTACCCACCTCGAATTATTGGCTTCTTGTTACTTGAAGTCTTAAAAAACTTATTGATATCTGGTGATCATATTTGGAATCTGGTATAAAACGCATTTTTCGCCTGTTAAGAGAGGTGGAGATGATTGAGATTAGTTACTGCTGTTACAGAGACAAGTGGAAGCTAAAATGTCACTCACCATGTCACTTTTAAAACTACTAAAATAGTATTTAATTAAATTCAGAGGTTCACTCCGTAAATACTCAAACACCCACAGACCTATTTAATTTCGTCTAATCTGAAGACCTTTATCAGTAAGCGACACACACTCATCTATATTTAGCTTCCAAATTAAGCCTGAAGTCGGATCGCACCGGCTTCAGGTCCTGACAGCATCGGATTACACGTCTGCTCTGATTGATGGTCCAGTCAAAATGGTGAATTGTAACACCCCTGCCGATTTTTGGAAACGTGCCTATTTGGCCAACTGGTAAGCTTGACGAAGTAAATGCTTGTATTCAAGGCGGAAATTTTAGCAACAAACAAATTGCACAAAAGTAACTATCATATGGATCTATATCATACTGAAAGTACGAGTACATTCCCAAAAATTCACGTTTTTAATCATTCAATATGAGCAATATATCCTGAATTGACATTAATTGTTCTCTGCATATGCTACTAGTTCCTATTAAGTATAGGTATATCAAGTGAAGGGGACACAGAAATGACCACTTGTTCCAGAGATGTAGTACATGATTGTAGACTCCACCAAATTACTATAATATATACATCAGAGCCTGAAAAGCATATTGGTGTCAATCAGCGCTAGTATCACCCCACAACATACCAGTCACCACAAGATATACGTCATTTCATCTGCGACAAAGATGTGAGTGTCACAAAGACATCGGGCGTCGCCTCCGCTGAGCAAACTTGAGAGGCGCATTGTTTTGGGTCAGTCACTCGGCGCGGCCGGGGAATGCTAATCATATCAATGTACTTGTCTTCTACATATATCACGGGTTTTTAGATATTTGTTTATGTTGTATGTTAGTAGACGAGTCGTTAGTAGGTACTGACACGTCATTGTGAATACAATTTATGGCAACTCAAAAACTGTACTGGATAAAAAAGTTGTCTTGTTGGTTTTAGGGACTTTTTCGTAGAGGGGTTTTTCTATCACATGTATTTATAGTGTAAATGAAAATACTTCTAAATAGTCAAAATTTAGTACACACTTGATAAGATGATGCTGTGGCAATATTTCTTTATCGTTTAATTCTTAATATTGTCAGGCTGGATTTCAGTCCCTAATCTTTACGTTATTTAAATCACTAACATATCTTGATACTACAATAAACAAAGCCACAGAGCTGTACTTTCCATGGTGGCTGATGACGTCAGTGTCACAGTTGATTTACCGGTCTTTCTACCATATTGTATGGTAATTTAGTAAGATTAGCTATTGTGATTATTCTCTATATGTGACGAGGAAATTAAACTCTTCATAGTTTGAGTAGGTTGTGATAATATTGTCATAAGTAAATTGTTCTTTGTCTAAAGAGATGTTTATCTTAATAATTAAAAGTTTACTAAATAAGGTGATTTTTATAAATAAATCAAAGTAAGCCATTACCTATTCCTTCCATTGTAGCCTGCGCTTCTTAACCTTTCAAATAGCCAATGCATGTATGGGTCTGTTTTATTCCTAGGGTCCCATTTGCCAATTATGTTCCCTGCAGATCCAGGTGATAAGCCTCAATAGTATGGGATTTCGCGTACAATTTATTTTCCCTGAACGTGAAGACATAACGCTGAGCGATTAGCTGGCCGTCCAGCTGTGTAATTGTGCAGTGTGGCTCGCGACTCGGCGCATCACCACCTCATAGAATTGCTGCAGAAGTATCATGGACATATACACAAGATTAGTAGTCACAGAATAAAAATATCCTGTTTTTAGGGTTCCGAAGTCCGACAAGGAACCCTTATAGTTTCACTCTGTCCGTCTGTCTGTCTGTCTGTCTGTCTGTCTGTCTGTCTGTCTGTCTGTCCGCGGCATAGCTCCGAGGTTCTTGATACTAGAAGGCTGAAATTTGGTATGGATATGTATATTGATCACGCCGAGAAAGTGGTAAAATAAAATTTTGAAAAATATTTTTTTTTAGGGTAGCTCCCAAACACGTAAAGTGGGGATGAATATTTTTTTTCTCGCGTACCCCTCCGTGTGGGGTATCGTTAGATAGGTCTTTCAAAAATATTATGGGTGTGTGAAGACCATTTTTTGGTTAAGCGAGCCATTTGCGAAATATCTAGCTTTTCAGTGCAAATTTTTGTTCGATACGAGTTACCCCCCCCTCTAACTTTTGAATGGCTGTACCTAGAAATGTGAAAAAAATCACAGACGTAGTACATGTAATGAAATTACAAGGAAAACTATCACGGCTAAGTAGGCTTAACCGGTTACAGAGTTATAGTCGACTAACTAACTCCTACTACGGAACCCTACTGCGCGTGGCCCGACACGCACTTGGCCGGTTTTTTCTCCCAAGTGATAGTATGTATATCACCATACCACATTTACATATCGATATAGTGCAACTAAACCAACTAACAAACAGACGGAGAAACTTGCACATTTACTAATATTAGTAAGGATTACTTGAGTAAGTACATTCAAACTTCTTGATGTGACTTAACCGTACGTAAGTTTAACATCAACGTCAAAATATACGCGGCTTTGATTGCAGCACTCTGCGTTAGTTCTAGCTCTAAGCACTGGCTTGGGAGCAGAAACTTCTAAATCTAGACTTGCTAGTGTAACTGCAGTGAGGAGATTGTTGCACTCTTGCTTGCAGGGGAATAGGGCTACTTGAATATAGCAATAACTTTTCCTACTCTGCTAAATCACAGTCAAAATCATTTCTCTAGGGATCATCGATCTTCAATGTCTCGATGCTTTTGCGGTGGTTGCCATTGTTGATACTAGCTTTCAGGAGTTGTAGTGGTTAGGAGTTGTGTGGCCAGCGTGTACTAGGTACTATAAATTAGGTACCTTCGTTATACCATTACAATCATCTTCTTTTTCCGACTAGGTTGGTTAAGTTCGCCGCTTTTTACTGGACTGTTCTTCTTCATAGACCACGTTTAATTGAAGGCCCAACTGATCCTTCTGTTGTGAGTGTATCGTGGTAATTGTGCAGTCGGCTCAGAATCGGCGTATCAGTGATCAACGATTTGTATTACTACGCACTGTGAATCTATTTGAAGTGATGTTCGTACGGCTTCTACTAGATTATTGATGACAGCTTGTTCGCGTGGAACGAGAAGCGTAGGAAAATCGTTCTAGAATGAAATGTAAGTCTAGAATTTGAGAAGAATGACTGTAAAAAAATTAATAGGCTTTCACCAATAAATCAATTTGGTCTCATAACTTTTTAACTGTAAGATTTGAAATGAAGATTAACATGATGATCTCACGAATTAATCTAAATACACTAAGCGTGTTGGTGAAACTCGTCAAGCCATTTCTCGAGGCCTGCTATCCATAGAGATACGTTTTTATTAAAAAGCATTTTATCACTTTTTAGCAGTTCTATTTTTAAGCAGTCCCGCCAGAATCTATCCTATATGGTACACAGCGTAATGATTTGATTATTGTCTCCGCTACAAAAATAAAATGGTCTTGTGCAGAACTCTTCAAATATTATGTTTTACGTACAATACACAATACAACATTATGAAGTTACAATTATTTTACCTTTGTACCATCCACCTATTTACCATATATAAGTCAACCATCACCACCCACGGGAACAGCTCAGCGTGTCTACCTGTGTAAGACTCTCCACATGACCAACATTTCAATAAAGCGTTCTATAAAAATAATGTCTTTATTAGTCAGCGAACCACGCCGGGATAGGTGGGTGTATGTGGGTGACAGTATAAGACCGTTCAACTTTAGTTCAACCTAGTGGTTATTTATATAACTGTAGCAATAATGATGTCTGAGACATTATAATATTTGTTCATTATTGTAGTAATGTTCATTTCTTTTTATAATTTTGCCATTTTTGGGAGACGAGAAAATATACGAAGTACTTTGGCTCCGTGATAGTTTTGATTCTTTTCAAAGCCATTACTTTAGTTTGCCATATATAACACTATTCAGCATCAGAGATATGTAGTTAAACAATAAACATTTCTAAATCAAAAGTTGACTTGAATATGTCACAATAGTCGTGTGTATTATGGCCAGCAGTAAAACCCAGCTGACGGCTGTCATCGAGAGCACTTGTCCCGGACCACTTCCTGAAAGATTGGGAAGTGTAAAGTTGAGTGGCGGCATACGCTTCTTATTGAAGGGATGAGGAGTTCTGAGAGGTCACCAGAAGCCTGAAAAGCCTGAAATAATTAGGTCAATTCTGATGTTAGTTACTGGTACTGTTTAACATGAATATTCCAATATGTATTACCTACTTTAAACTAAATATTACAGTAAACTTCATTATCTTTATTTCAAATTATATTCCTCCATGAAATTTTCATCAAAAAAATATCCGCGTTGTTTTAGTTAAAGTTCCCAATATGTCTGTTAAACGCGGCTACTATGGCCCTTTGACCGTTTATTGTAGCGGCCATGTTTTGTAATTGACGTTGACGGCTGAGCTTGACAGCTAGCTCTGTGGTTTCTGCTCATAGCGGCATAATATCGAGTTGCAATGATAGTCATGTGCCTGTATTTACTACAGCATTTTACCATCAACAATTTCGTATTTTATTATAGACTAGCTTTCCGCCAGCGGCTTCGCCCGCGTGGTCTATGCGAATTCAAACTAAAAATGACAGAGTTTCATATAAACTTTGCACGGTTTTTCACCCTCCTAGAGGTAAAAATTCGGAAAATTCTTATCGGATGCCTGCTGAACTAATGTCATACAAAGAACACACCTTCCAAGTTTCAGGTTTCTAAGATCAGCGGTTTAGGGCTGTGCGTTGATCCGTCAGCCATTCAGAACAAAGATTTTATATGTATAGATTTTCAAATATTATAAAATAGGTAGTTGAAAGAACTTCACGCCTCGGATAAAAACTAATGTGAATGAGTAACAAAAAAACTGACATTCGTATTTTTAATATGTGAAACTAACTCCATGTTTGTAGTTTATTACGCTTGGACGGTAAAACTGCTGATCCGTTTTAGATAAAATTAATATTATATGAAAACTGATGAATATTTGGGGAAGTATATAGGCTAGTTTTTATATACATAGGTGCATAAAGTGGAGTGAAACACCTAGTAAATATAATTCGATATTTCAAACACTTGTGACCCGGATTAGATAAACAAACTACGAGTATGTAAATTGTTACTGCAGCTACCTACTGTATCGTAGATTTCAATCCGAGCTTACCTTAATAGAACCGCGATCCCTAAGGCTAGGTTTCTTCAACGCCGATGGACTTCTCGGTCAACGCGACGAGATAGCCACATTCCTCCGCGATCATCGACTCGACATCCTTCTCGTACAAGAGACATTTCTTAAGCCTCACCACCGCGACCCGAAAGTTGCAAACTACTGCCTGATTAGAAATGATAGGTTCCGTTGCCATAAAGGCGGCACGCTCATTTACTACAAAAAGTCCCTGTACTGCACGACCATAGATCCTCCTTCTCTCTCACGAGTAGAAGTATCTATCTGTCGGCTAGGCATGACCGGCCATCAGCCAATCACTATAGTCTCAGCCTACCTCCCTCCCTCCTCCTCCGAGGATAAAGCCCTCCTTACGAATGACTTCACTGCCCTCCTTGGCCTGAGCAACTCAGTCATCATAGCTGGCGACTTAAATGCCAAACACCCCGCATGGAACAGTAACACGACCACCACTAGAGGCAGGCTCGTGTTTAATCTCTGTACCACCCTGAACTTCGATGTCATCGCACCGATGCATCCTACTCACTTCCCCCACGACCCGAACCACCTTCCTGATGTTCTCGACATAGCGCTACTCAAAAATGTAAACCTCCGTTTGCAATCGATTGAGACGCTACACGAGCTTAACTCAGATCATCGTCCGGTCATTATGAAACTAGCTTCCCGCTCAGGACCACTTGACCCAGACCAACCCACTCCTACCCGAGTGGTAACAGACTGGAGGAGACTTAGTGAAAGCCTAAACTCCCCATCTCCTCGACTAAACTCCGTCCCCGACCAAATAGTCTCAGTCGCTGACATGACGGACGCGATCGGTTCGTTCACTGAGCACGTACACTCCTCCGTGGACAAATGTTCACGCAGAGTTACAGCGATGGGAGCCCACCGCTGGAAACTACCGGACGATGTGCGTGCCCTAGTGACCGAAAAGAACGCAGCTGTACGTGCCTACAGCGCTTTTCCCTGCGATGCGAACAAATCTCATATGCGTAGATTACAGCGTGCTGTAAAGAAACGTATAGAGGAGATGCGTAACTCTCGCTGGGACAAGACGCTGAGTGAACTCGAGCCCACCCACCTGGCCTTCTGGCAGCTGCAGAGGAAACTAAAATCCGATGAAGTAGCTCTCACACCCCCTCTCACCCGCCCTGATAAATCTGTCGCCTTCGACGACGAGGATAAAGCTGAATGCCTAGCCGACAGTTTAGAGGCCCAATGCTCACCAAGCTCCCAACCAGCAGACCAAGCTCATGTCTCCAAGGTTGACGCCGAAGTCGAACGTAGGTCCTCCTTACCGCCCGTTGAAGATCCTGATGATCCCCTTCCTCCCATCACCTCGGACGAAGTACTCGAAATCATCAGAAATCTCAAACCCCGTAAAGCCCCAGGCCCAGACGGCATCACAAATAGGGTTTTTAAAATCCTGCCCGCCTCCCTCATAATGCTCATGA
The DNA here is from genome assembly GCA_963891755.1 of Pyrrhia umbra. NCBI lineage: Eukaryota > Metazoa > Arthropoda > Insecta > Lepidoptera > Noctuidae > Pyrrhia > Pyrrhia umbra. The sequence goes on along the minus strand of OY982929.1, from coordinate 511,123 downwards.
CCGCAATCTTCAATTGCGCCATGAGCCATAACCTATTTCCACAAGAATGGAAAGAGGCAACCGTTATCGGTATCCCTAAACCCGGTAAACCGAAGTCGCAACCCTCGAGTTACCGACCCATCAGTCTCCTCAATGTATTCGGTAAAATCTACGAGAGGCTTATTTATAAGCGTCTCAAAGACTACGCTGAAGCAAAGAGTCTCATTCCCGATGAACAATTCGGTTTTCGAACCCAACATTCCTGTATCCAACAAGTCCACCGCATCGTGGAACATATAAGTGTTGGCTTCCAACGACGACGGGACATGATGACGGGAATACTATTCTTCGACATAGCGAAAGCTTTCGACAAAGTCTGGCACAATGGCTTAATATACAAGCTATATCAACTCGGCGTGCCAGACCGTCTCGTGCTCATCGTTCGAGACTTCTTGTCGAACCGCTCATTTCGCTACCGCATCGAAGGAGCACTATCCTCGCCCCACCCCATACAAGCAGGAGTCCCTCAAGGCTCTGTCCTATCCCCCCTCATCTTCACGCTATTCACTAGCGATATCCCAAAGAGCAAAAAGGCTCAATTAGCACTATTTGCCGACGACACGGCCATATACTACACTGGCACCAGCCCAGTGGCCATAGCTCGTAATCTCCAAATCGCCGCCAACGCCCTAGGCAAGTGGTTTAAGAAATGGAGAATCGAGGTAAATCCCGACAAGAGTCAGGCAGTTCTCTTCTCGAGACCGCGCCGAAATCCACCCCTACCCAGTCCCATCACCATGTTTGACAAGCCGATTCCTTGGAAAGAGCAAGCCAAATACCTAGGTGTGATACTTGATCGTCACCTCAACTTCGGAGAGCACATAAAGTCTGCCCGCTCTCGAGCGGCCTTCGCTCTCAGTCGCCTCCACTGTATGTTAAATGCACGTAGCAAATTGTCACTCAAGTGCAAATTGCGCATCTACACCACGTGCATCCGCCCCATTATGACATATGCTTCCGTTGTGTTCGCACACTCAAAGCCATACCGTCTCCATAGAATGCAGACCCTCCAAAACCGTTTCTTACGAAAAATCACAGGGGCCCCTTTCTACGTACGAAACGAAAATCTCCATCTCGATCTCAAACTGCCCACCATCCAGCAGTTCATGAAACGTGCCGCCAAGCATTACTTTGATGCTGCCGAAAAGCATCCAAACCCTCTGGTCGTCTCGGCCGCTGGATACGCACCCTCCCAGATCAGTAAAATTCGCCGCCCGAGGCATACTCTCACCATACCCGATGACGCTATAACCCTCTACCAAGAGAGCAGTAGGTCCACTAGCACTCTACACAAACACAGACCGCGTTCGTATCGACCTCGCCGCCGAGGTCCATCGCGACGACCTTGTCCATGCCCTCCCGACCCTAGCTCGACGAGCCAGCCCGCGAGCTGAGCTAATAGCTTTAAAATTCCCGATTATAATAATCAAAATTTTTTCTGATCCAGCCTGTCCCTTGCTGTCCTCCCCCAGCGACGCCCTAAGCCGAGGCCCGTACCCCACTAGGGGGTGCCCTTAGCGTGTAGTCGCTTAGTTTTGTAAGTTAAGCCCTGGCTGGAGGCCCTAAATTTATTTAAGGCACTTCACAGGCAAGCCCGGTTAAGCAGTCGACAACCTTCTAGGTTGACCTGCGAGATGCCATACAAAAAAAAAAAAAAAAAAAATTACCTTAATAGAGTATTTACTTCAAGTATTCGGTTAAATACAAACAATGGTTGTTTCTCATACAATTTGTACTTAAAAAGTCTAAAATCCCTCAAAAATCCCCCAAAAATCTAAATTGAGTAAGCGTGTAATCAATGCCTCTTGCCTTCTTAGGACAATAAATATGCCGATTATGATGATACATTTTAGTATGTAGATAATAATTTCTAAATTAATATTGTAACGACATATACCTACAACCCCATTCATAATATTCAAATGAGCATCCGAGACCCACAACCTAACGGTACCACATTTCCGACACAAATGGTTTATATTACACTCATTTCAGTTTTATATTGTGTAAAACACACAAAATTTGTCGGCCTTAATCGAATATCCGTTTAGTATAACCTAAAAAAGTATATTACAATAGGCTGTAACATTTAATTAATCATTTAAACACATAATCACCATATAATCTGTTGGTTGCTGTCTGACGGGCTGTCTCCCACAACTTCAATGGCGATTGTTACTCTGTCTCACTCCCTCATTGCTCGTCGACATGGTAGTGAGAGGGACAGATGTGATGCAGTGAAACACGGTGCGCGTGCGCCGCGGACCGTTAACTGTGATTGGTGCGGGTTAAGTTAAAAGCTTGCAGCGATTGCAGGTGTCATTAGTATTAATTACTTTTCGATTACCTGTGTACTAGATAACTAAATTTCGACTTAATTTAGATATACTACGACTTAATTTGCTTGAGCATGTGTTTGCCATTTCTCTGTCCATGTTTCCTTTGATAGTTTATGTTCTGTAGAGATTACTGGCAGAAGTTGATTTTGTGGTGAACGACTTCATTCAGCAGTTCTAATAGACACAGGCCTCTGCTTTAAACACATTCACACTAGATAAACATGATGAGCGTTTTCGACTGGTCCTTCTATACGAATGCACCACCAAGACTTGTGTGCAGTCCTCGCTGTCGCTTGTCGCTCTTGTTCGTCTGTGGGTACCGTTACGGCGTGTCGCTGGGCGGCCGACAGCTTGCTTTGCTTTTATTTGCTCTCTGCTCGAGTGCGGGTCAGCGATGTGGGTCACAGTCAGTTTATCCAGTTGGTGATAGTGCCTCGATTTGGTTAATAGGTGTATTTTTTATTTAATGGAAAATAGTTTAAATGGGGTTTAAAACCTCGTGTCCATTAAGTGTTACAGTTCAGTCAAAAAAATGCTTATGAAGTTGAACCAAATTCCTTTGTGATGTTACATGAATTCAATCTTGCTTCTTAGTACATACATAAGTCAGTTCCACTAAAGTGCTAGTAATAAAATCAAAATCTCCCTATCCTTGTAGACATGTGAAAATATGACTTATTTCTAGGTATTATTTTTTATCATCATTTTAGCATCTAGACCTAGTCTGAATAGTAAGTGTCACATTATAATAAAAACCGCTTAAAATAAACGTGTATTTTCAGTTGTATATTTAGCGGTATTTGTACAAACATGGTCGCTGCAGGCCAACCGCAGTCACAGTAATATTCAGTGGCGCCCGGATGCGACTCCTCATATCCTATGTAAATCGAGTCATTATTGGATTATTCATAGTTTTATTAAATTATTATGTTAATTTAATTTGACCGATGAAGCGTAGGTGTTGAATGAGCATTTTAAGACGACGACTACCGCCAATGACCTTGAGCAAATGGGCGGAGCTTGAGCTTCCCCCCCGCGACCCCGCAATGCACACCGCACGGTTGTCATTTTATATTTTGAAGAACTTTGACGGGTGACCATAATATTATGTAGAGATTCTAAGGACAGTCGCATATTGTATTTTGATATGCATGTCTAAGATATAAAAATAGAAATACAAATAACATCTGTCTGAGTATTACTTCGAAACACTAATTTTAAATTTCCAACCCCCACTGCATACTTCGTTTGCCAGAAAAGCAAAAATATTTTCAATTTCTTTAATCTGCAAAACATGTTTATCGATCTGAATTGTTACAAGTTTCAAGAAAAAAATCTGACAACTAGCATTCTTGAATTAATTCGCTGTGAAAGATGGACAGACAGACAGACAAAATTGCACCATAGGAGTTAATTTTTAGGCCATATTGGTGTCCACTTTGAGCTCTTCTAACAGAAATGCACGCAAGTTTTTTTCATATTTGTATTTTACGACATCTGCTGCTTCTCAAATAACTTCAACTCATCTTCACTTGTATCGGAAAATCATATTAGTTTTGTAAGGAGAGCCTGGAAGCCAGTTAATTAGTCCGACGTTTCTGATCTATCTGTAAAGTGTCCGACCAAACCTTTGGCATCAGCTTTGGCCAAACCATTAGCTTAACATTGGCCTAAGTTTTGACACCAACAGAACCGAAATTGAATAATCTATTACGTTTAAAGACCTAAAAGTGAGTGAGACTGTATTACAAATGATGTTAATATTTTAAATAAGCTGCAGGTAGTTTTATTCATATTATTAAGTTGATACACCGAACTTATTTATTTATTTATTATATTAGTAAAAAGTCATTGTGGCTTCTTTGCTAAGGCACCTGCATCTCATTTATGAGTATGCAGATTAGAACTTCGAAACCTAGAAATTACGAATCTGACTATTCCAAAGTTTTACATGTACTTTTTTTAGTATAACTTAGACACCATTGACTAACGGTGAAGGAAAACATCGTGAGGAAACCTGGACTACACGGTCTGAAATCACCAATCCACCTTGAAAAAGCGTGATAATTAATGCTAATGCATGTCTATGTCATACCCAAAAGTGGGATAGTAAAGATTCCGATTATGACCAGGATTTTTTAAATTTTTACCTATCATGAACAATGGAATATCACCCGTTTTGGGCCCAATTTTGAAAGTGCCGCAAAGCAAAAAATCAATGCAAAAATAAATGTGCTAAATTCGGATATAGACTTTATCTGAATGAGAATTAGCTGTTACATTTTCAAGCACCAAATTTGTACGACCCTTTTCCACGGTTTCATGCATTATTGAAGAAATAAAGTAATGGAAAAAAATTCTACCTTGGTATGGCATTTCGATAATCTTTTAGAAAGATGCAATATCGATTTTTGACTTTGAAATCATTTATAATTACCGATTTAAATATTTTTGATCTTTATCTTTTTACCTTATATTACTAATATAAGGTTTTTTATAATATATTTTATCAGAAAAACTCACCGCAAAAATTGACAGATTTTTTTATAAAAAGATTATTAAATTGACATGCAGTAGCTCAATTTTCATTTAGTTTTCTTATTACAATTCATCGGAATTCAAACATAACCTTGGAATTGGAAAATGGTCGAAATACCATATTAAGAAAAGCATTTAAGAGAAAAATGTACGGAAGTCTAATTATTTCAGAATGTTTGTTTTACAAACTACGGAGAGTTTTTTAAAAATTTAATTCGTATACCAAAAGATGTCGAAGAAAACAATTTTAATTCCCATTTTTCCTCGAAAGTAATAGGTAGTATTTTTCTACTTTATCCATTTGCGATATATTTCAACAATTATTCCAAATCGATAAGGTTAGTTATTCCTGAAGTAATTATCAGCTCTGACAGACAGGCAGAGAAAGTCGCATCCCATAAGGGTTACTTTTTACTATTTTGGTTCGGAACCTTAAATATACTATTTGAATATATCTTCTTTTTTCATTTTCAGTTCTTCTGTCTTTGGCTTCTGGACCAAAAATTAAAGAAGATCAAGTCCTTTTTATTTATCAGGGCTTTAGCCAAAGAATTAAGCGATTGCCTATTAATCGGCTTAGGCCTAGCCAAAAATCGACATTCTGTCGGATACTATTTGGTGTTGAAAATAAAACATAAGAGTGGCATAGTGAAGTAGGACCTTCATTTCTAAAACACTATGCTTCGTCTTATCTTTTAGATTGTGTGTATATAATATTATCCCACATTAGATACCTTGACTAATAGATTAATATGTATATTATATGTGACTGCTTACTTGGCGTTTTTACTAAACTTCGAAAATGGTTGCTATGTAAAGCATCACTACCCAATGTTACCAGTAAAAAACCGGCCGAGTTCATGTCGGGCCACGCGCAGTAGGGTTCCGTAGTAGGTCTTAGTTAGTCAACTATAACTCTGTAACCGGTGAAGCCTACTTAGCCGTGATAGTTTTCGAAAGTTAGTTTTTTTTATTTTTGAAAGACCTATCTAACGATACCCTATATGAAGGGTTACGCAACAAAAAAAAATATTCATCCTCATTTCACGTGTTCGGGAGCTCCACTAAATTATTTTTTTTTATTCATTTTTACCACTTTTTCGGCGTGATCAATACACATATCTATACTAAATTTCAGCTTTCTAGTACCAAGAGCCTCTGAGCTATGCCGCGAACAGACAGACAGACGGACATTGCGAAACTATAAGGGTTCCTTGTCGGACTACGGAACCCTAAAAATAAAACTAATGTAACCAATCCAAAATAGGAAAATGGTCTAGCTAAAATAGTCAGACAATACAATACATTTTACAATTTTCATTTTACAATACTCTTTTAATAGCGTAAGCTTATTTTTTTATCATATTCTGCATTTTTTTTCAAATTCGTCTCGTAGCAAAGAAACTCGAACCCAAATTCACGTGTTTAGAAAAATATTTTCATTGGTAATAATTTAGAATAGCGCCACCTTGTTACCCATGGATAAACCGTTTTATTTACAAACCATTAAGTTTTGTTCTAAGATATCATCCCATGCCCTGACTTATAGCTACTATTTCTATAAATTCCAAACTATTAGGAAATATTGTAACATAACATGAAAGAATTTTAATTTTGACGATTATCTCCGACCTACATGTAAAATTTAAATGAGGTATGCAATATTCTCGTTTTGAATACGCAATGTATTAAAACAAATACATATTTAAATCCTAAAGTACATTTAATTATTTAGTAAGTCAATAACAAAATATATTTGTCCTGCCAAATTTAGATACACACATTTTAGATTATGACAGATTATGGATGATTTGGTTTGAAAACACGTTATTCACATCAAAAAAATATTTTATCCGCATGTAGTGCCTTTTCAATGTAATAATTATAATTCACCAGTCATCTTATCACAAATATAATAATTTATTTACATCGTAATGTGCTCGCTCTGAGTGACAGCGTCTACCCGTGACAGTGGTCACAGACGTACTGCCCCCGTCGCCCGGTGGAGCCCCTCCGTAATTTCAACTCAACGTTTTGACAAAAGCACAAAAATTGACGTAAATGTACGATTTAAAAAAAATATATGTATACGAAAAGACAGATAATTAACTTTTCTATAAAATGGTACAGGTTTCATTAAAATCCGCTTGATAAATTCTATGTAAAACTCAGTTTTTCTTGTGCGTTAGACCTAACTTCATGATTTTTTTATACAATGTTATAAATACATAATTAAAAAAAACGTTATACAAAATTATCAAGCGTATGCTCTAGTTTAGTATATATACTTTTCAAATCATGAAAGCAAGTCGTTAAAGCGTAATCATTAGCTTTAAAAGGGCCAAAGTCGTATATCGCCGCCTTAAATGTTACGGTTTAATTCAATTGACATACTGAGGTAACTACAACATTTTATTTTTAGCAAATGAATGTGGCGTGTGCAACTTTTGTATGGTTTCACGATCTCTAGGGCTTTGGAGTTTTGAAGAGCTCGTGGTTCAGTGACAGATGCATACGTTCATTAAGGTTGGCGGTCGATCCATGGATGGTACTCCATCTATTTTTACCAAGATCACACCATGCCTCCGAAAGAATGTGAGAGATTTGGGACCAATAGATCGAGGTAGACTAAGTAGCTACCTTACATCTATAAGAAGGCAAATGAGAGGTGTCTCAAAACAGCACTTCTTTCTAGAATGTATCGACAATCATTGAGAATTTGAAGGCTTTCATTTTATTTAGATTTTAGTTATTGTTTCTTTTCCTAATATATAAAATCACTATTGAGATTGGTGTCAATATAATCACAGTGCATTCCTTAAACTATTGCTCAGTCGTACCTTCGAAGTCGCGTCGTAATTATTTTATATTAGTCTTATATTTAATTAAATGTCTCTCACTCCGTGTGCTGACACAAATTAAATTATCTCTGAGATTAGTTTACTTATCTACATCATATTGACGTGACGTTATTCACAAAAGAGAAACTTCGATATTAGAATTCGGGTTTAATTACAATGAGATTGTCTTCAATAAATGCACTTAATGTATCATTAGAAATAAATTATCGTTTCTGATTTTTATAGGGTTCAAAAGTCGATTTTAGCAAAAATATCTTTCGATGTTGTACAACATAATTGCTCTTAGCATGAGTTCACGTAAACTCACTCTTTTCTTTTTCTTTATGTCATCTTTATAAGTGTGCCAAGAGTATTTCGAATTAAATAAGGAATATAATATAATAATATCGTAATTGTTGAACTCCGTTTGGAAGAGGATTACACAAACAACTATTTATTGATATAATCTACGATATGTTTCTAACTTATTAAGTAATAAATTATCTCTTTATATTCATAACTTAATCTTGTAGTGACTGACATCTTGCTTAGATGGATTTATTAAGTCAATTAGTAGCAATCATTAGTTAGTTCTATTACTAGATTTTGATCTAGGTCTTAGATATACAAGGCATATCTACAAGGTTATGCTTTGTGAAGAAAATTAAGTTTAAATAACATGTCGCTGTTTGAGACAGAATCAAGATCCCAGAAATTAATTTTATCGTGGTTTGTAAGCCAAAATCTTACATAGCGAAAATATCATTTAATTTGGTTCGAGAAGGTACAAAATCTTTTTTAAATCATGAAGTTTCATCTACTCTGTCAAACCTTTCAAATGTGCCTGAGAAGAAAGTTGAATCAAAATGAGACTAGCCATTTCCGAGTAAATACCGAAACAAATACTAATTTACTTAGTTCAAAGCAAGAAATATAGTCGTTACTTTCGCAGACAAATCTAGACTAAATGTTATGGCTGCCTGATTTTTCCAGATCTAAGCCTTTGTTACAGACCAATTCCGTTCCACTGTACTGAACGGTATATTTCTCATATTTTTTGTTACTTTCGGATCATTTCGAGCGTAAACTGTTGTTGCTACTTTTTGTGTATCTACGACAATAATAGCTAAGTTTTCTTGGGGATAATGATGATAGTATTATAATCAGTTCGTTGGGCAGAAAATGATCAATATTAGCGAAGACAGAAATGTTGGTACATAATATAGGATCATTCATACGTGTAATGACGTATATTAAGCTAAGGTAGTCTATGAAATTAGGCCTAGACAGTTGATACATTACGGCTGATAGATAGAGAGGACGCTTAGTATTAGGCATATGAATGGCATTTAGTACGAGAGTTTGTTTTTAATCTAAAATCAACAATAAAGTACTGCGTGGGAAGTCCGCCCACCGCTGGGCAAAGTTAAAAAAATATAAATTAAATTTCTTCCTACGTACCTACTCACTTCCTTAACCATAAATTAAACATCTTAACAAAACGTTAAAATTCTCTTTGTGCTATAATTGCAGTATTGTTTGAAGACAAAGAATGCGTTCTTATTCAAATATACATACTGTAGGGATAGCGTGTTTGTCTGCGTGTCTGTTAGTCTGATAACGGTGTGTACTCAGACTTGTGTGAGACAATTAGGTTAGTGATGACTCAGGGTTCTTCTTTGTTGTCATTTTGGGACTTTTGTCAGGTTTAATTTCTAGATGTGCTCTTGATTTAGTTCACAACAAACATCTACAAGGTTGGAAATTGCTTCTAAATAGCGTATCAGATTAATAGACAGATTATCAGATTACATACCAGTAAAATATATTTTATGAACCAACGACAACACTAAATAAAATAGTAATTTTCATACTTTACTAACGATAAAACCTTCTACAATATATTTTGTCGTGAAAGTAACATGGAGACGCGAGGAATTCTAGCAGACACGTGTACATACGTACCACACACACACACACACACGATCACACTCACACACACACACGATCACACTCACACACACGCGGTATCTAACGAGACGGTTGCGTGAGCACTGGTCGTCAACCGATGCTCATTAACTGCCTGATAATTAAGGGTTGCATTCAAGATACCTGGATGATGTATGGCGGAGCTGGCGAAACTAGCCGGTGTTGGAATGACCGATCATTCCGTGAACTAAATGACTGATCGTTTCTGAAATGGATGAGTTACAATGCTGAATCTTAGGGAGATATTGTACAAGCAAACTATACTAATGCTTAAAATCAGAAGATTATTGTGAAACTAGCTTCTGCCCGCGACTTCGTCCGCGTGGAACAGTTACTCTGGGCTAACCTAACTTCAACCCCCCGATTTTGTAATATTATTCAAAGGTGCTCCGTTCCTATTAGTCTTAGCTTGATGATATATAGCCTATAGCCTTCCTCAATAAATGGGCTATCTAACACTGAAAGGTTTTTTCGAATCGGACCAGTAGTTCCTGAGATTAGCGCGTTCAAGCAAACAAACAAGCTTTATAATATTAGTATCTTCGCTATATCCGTGATTCGTATGCAGTAACAACCTTCCAAGATTCCATTAAAACATACATCTCCACAAGTGTGACTTCTGGCTATGTTTAGCGTCTGATGGCTAAAATTTGCATATGTTTGAGTTCACAATTCGGATACATAGGTCTACTAAGATTGTTCGATTACTTCTTAATTTCTGACCAAAAAATGAACATGTGTCAGTTTGTGTAGTATATAGTAATTCGTATACTATATCGTATTTCGAATGTAACCGGGCTAGTGGCGAGCTGTTTATAAACGGAGCATCGTGAGGCGGAGTGCGTTCCTCATTCATTCAATAACACCGCAGTTTACACCTGTCTTTGTAAATATTACACATATTTTGTATCGGACTGTACACGTTTTTTACGTTGCGAGTAAAAATTCTATTGTTTATACATGTCAGTAATTTCATCCCAATTAATACTTAGAGCAAAAGTTTACATATGTAAAATGGCTAACAAGGTAGAAGATATGTCTTCGATATTACACTACAAGAAGAAGAACACTTTGTATGATGTTATACTAAAAAATCATAACACTTTTCCTATAGTTTGCTAAAGAGTCTGGAATGGAAGCTGGATGGTATCTAAAATATTCAAGGGTCGGATTTTCGATTCAAAAACGAGGAACAGAACTAAGTAGAAGAATAAATAAAACGCACAACAAACTACTAAAGCTAATCCTATGTATATGGTAGTAGTAAGGGGAGTAGCAAAAACATAATAAAGGAAAAAAATAATAGAAAAAGGTAAAATTTCAGAATAACTAACAAAGACTAATAATTCTTAGAAGAAGGAAAATAATAAAGTTATATTTATTGAAACACGTTGTTTTCTCATTTTCATAACATTCATTGAATGTAATAAACTTGAGGTTTAATAAAGAATTTTCCTATTCAATATTTTACTGAGTGATGCTAATTTGCCATGACAGTCAGTGAACTGCCATTGACTCGGGTATTTGACGTCATGATTAGTGAATGTACGTTAATTACAGCTCAGAAAAATAATTATGAGAGTCATGCTCGATAGACAACAGGTATATTTGGAGCCGAGAGTGCAAGAGTCTGTAATGAAGACCAACAAGGAATTATAAATATGTTTTCATGACTTTTAGGACATACGGACGACTCGTTCAGGTGTTATTTTCGTATGGAGTTTCTTGCCGGGTCTTCTCCATAGGACCCACTTTTTAGAACCGTGCACCTAGTTTCTAGCTTTGACGTTTTATAAGAACCTGTAATTGGTCTACAAAAAATAAAAACCTTTTGACTTGACTTTATGATGAATTTCAAAATTAAAAAAAAAATAGAAAAGTATTTTTTATTACATTATGAAACTGTCGCCCTTAGCAATTATTTCAACAAGATGTTTTGTTCAACATGATATTATGATAAACCAAATCGTGATTTATGTCTGAATATTTCTCGGGATTTTCACAGTTCAACGAAAAACGAGCGTGACTATAAGTTTATCTCAATACTTCACTCACGTTGTTATAAAGTTACTGAACTTTAGATCTTATCATGTTCAAAAGTTGTGGGTTCTTCGTAGATATTGCACACGATGATGGAACGAACACAGAAGATCAACATGCAATAACAGTCTATAAAACTCGCAACAATAACATCCCCCTGTTTTCTCCGATCTATCTCCGAAGTCATAAACTATCGTCTTTAGCATTATCGGGCGAAAGATTTCTTGGTCTTCTTTTAGTCTCATAGCCATCTATTCGGTCAGACAATGCAAAAAAATAAGAAAATGATAACCTAGGGACTTGTTATTCAGCTCCTCACAGTCCAAGGGAGAAGTTAATATATATATATATACATTTAAATCCCTAAAGCTCGCTAGCCAAGTAGTCTTAAAGTTTTTAGGTTCCTCAAGAGCCCTAAGGTTAGGGTTATGTAGGGTCTTGGTGAAGTGAGGACATATTCTGGGTACTTGTAATGCAAGATAACCTTCTGTGCTTGCCTGATATGTCACCAGTGTTGTCACATTTTATGTGACGCGGTGTGCATGAAGCATAACTCCGTGAAATAAAGACGTAGTGATGCTGTACCGCACGAGCATATTACAAGTTACGTCGGCGGGGAGTATTAAATTGTATGAGTTCTTTTAGTGTACTACGTAGTCCTTTATGGGTGATGCATGTTTATGTGTGCTTAGCTTTATTCCAGCAATTTGTGAGTTATTGCAAAGATTTGTTTTTAAAAGGATTGGTTTGATAAGTATGAAGCTAGTTGGTAGATCTTAGCAAAGGGTTGGTGGGAATAAAGGCCTTAGTATAAGACCATTATGGTTCCTATCTGTCACTAAATATATATATATATATAGATTTGTCTGTTTGTTCTCGATGCGTTCCTAAACCATTGATCCAATTGTGATGAACTTTGGTGGGTTTTTTCTATGTATGTACACTGCGAAGGTTCTTGGCCCAAAAAACAGGGATATTGCAACGTCGGGTACAGCTGGTTAGATATAAAATATCCTCAATTATCTGTGAATCTCTTCACACCATGCAAATCAAACTAGAAAATCCTTTACAACAAAGGGTGTACTTGCCCAAATAGACCTTTTTGTATGTTCGGTTAGTATTCAAACGCTCTGACCATAGGACATAAATATCCACAGAAACAAAACGCTGCAGTCCACTACAATAGTAAAAACGAAAACAATTGTAACTTGCATCCCGAAGCCCAGCAACTATCAATTGTAGTTGAGTGTCGCGCCATTCTTTGTGATTCAGTGCATGCGGCTATAGAGGTGCGAACCGATTGTGTGAATGATGTACGGGTGATGGCTCCTGTACCGCAGTCATTAGTCATCGCCGTGTCAATAGGTCCAGCTCTAGGACTGGGAGTCATCGGGAAAATCAGACAAGTTGTATAGTGATACATTGAACACCATCTATGAAATTCTATTTGAAACAATAAAATTTACTTTGACATACTAATAAAATTATAAGCTTATTGTTGTATCTGACACGACAAAACTGTTTAGTTAAGATTGTCCGATAATGTTGTTTCTGTTAAAGCAAATGCAATCAATTAGTTTGTTACAAGCTACTGATAATGGCTTATTATCTTCACTAATTATGTTTACGTTTCAAAATATAATATAGTTAGTTGTTTCACGTTTTTCCTGACGTGAGCGAGCAGATTACGATAGTTCTGACTTAACCATTCTTAAGAAAACTGTGCAGCATTTATTTCACCCTGATGATCGGATATCTCTAACCTCAATGTTGTAACTTAGGCTATACTTGTAATAGTTAATTATTTTGAACCAGACTTATCAGAGTTATCTATCTCACAACACTGCTTTATTGTTGCAATTTTTAACATCTGTCTCCTTAATTTTCTTGTAATTTTTATTTAAATATTAATTCGTAATATAGCATTTAACAATTAGTTGGCATATAGCCAGCTTTATGTGTTACGAATAATTATGTCATTTAGCAATTTTTAGTCTATTATGCTTCAATTTGTTAGTCTAATAAATCCAGGTATTTAAGGTGGATGCTCCAGGGTAGCCCGCGAAATTTAAATTTTCGTAAGTTTTTTGCGATTTACAGCTCCATATCGGATTGTGTGATGATAAAATATATATTCGCGGTAATTAAATGTATGTGTTTACACAGCTATACTTGTTAAAATCATCAAAATAACTCTGTAACTTAGAGAAGTTCTACAACGTCAAGATTTTACTAAAATGGTACATGGTAGATCTTCACTAAACTGCGGAGCTATGTGCATGGTTTAAACAAGTATTGTTGTGTAAACACATACATTTCACTACCGCGAATATATATTTTATCATCATGGTATCTGATATCGAGCTGTAAATTGTAAAACACTTACGAAAATTTAAATTTCGCGGGCTACCCTGGAGCATCCACCTTAACTAGCGCGCCTAATCATCATTACGGACTTACCTCGCTACTTACGCCGTCTACCGTCCGTCCACTGGTCAAATCTAATAGGTAATGACATAATTACACGTCACGGTTCAATCAATGCGCTGTGAGTTATCTGTTGACACGTCATCAATGTGTACTAAACGATGCGAACAATTGACCTCTTCAACGATACTGTAGCCGGGATGTCTTCAGTAGTAATTGTTATATACACTTGAAAAAATAGGTTTGTGAGTTTCTTTGTGATTGGTAATCTGTAGAACTAATAGAGTGTTTTACTGATAGAAAGTTACTTACACTCTTATTTTCGGATGAGATATCATTAAACGACTCCTCATGCCATGGATGATAGCGAGAGGGAGTCACAGACTCTTACTTACTAAAATATACGCATCCATGTTCCTTCTACAGCTCTTTTATTCCGGGGCGCGGTAACTCTTTCGAGCATCCCGCAGCCCTGATAAGGCTATCAACCCTGGGCTAATAAAGGCTATGTTTTCTGTGCATAAATCTTGGATGACATCTGGACTAGCTCCTACTAGTTTAGAATACGGATGAAACCGTGGGTACCAGCTAGTATAGCATCCCCTGATATACGCGGGGCATGGCTCTCCCATGCATAGAACATAGTCATTTATCCGTGTCAAACGTAATTCAACTAGCATATTAATCAGTCATAATTAATAAGCCACGCGCTGATTCGAAATAAACTTCATCATAATGATAAAGGTCTGTGGGACGATGATGATGTATCAGTTATGTTAATTCAAATAAGGATTTGTGCACACTGACGCGATT
The DNA here is from genome assembly GCA_963891755.1 of Pyrrhia umbra. NCBI lineage: Eukaryota > Metazoa > Arthropoda > Insecta > Lepidoptera > Noctuidae > Pyrrhia > Pyrrhia umbra. The sequence continues at coordinate 496,098 of OY982929.1, read as the reverse complement.
GTCAAAGTGTTACTGGTCTGTGTTCATTGGTGGTGATTTGTTGATTGACGACAGCACTCGATGCATGAAATTGAACTTTGATTCAATTCAGCTGTGTGTACAAAGTGACTAAATACACTACAGGTTAGTGTGGTGCCTGGAAATGATATTAACGGCGTCATTATAGATGGGCGTGTTGAAAATTACAGTCATGGATCACTTATATTAATAGTGCACATGACCGTTACATCAAAGCGTCAAGCGTCAAGTGTGACTCGGACGAAGCGTTGCCTGCCATCCTACAATATAACACATATACTATGTGTTTGATGATTAGATGAATAGAAATAGGTACACATTCAGAAAAAGTCAACTGTACGGTTTGAGTGCATGAGATTCAACCCGCTCACAGATAGACGGACGGACGCACAGGGGTGAAAAGGTACCGCCGACACCCTTCGGCTACAGAATCCTAAATACAACTTTGAAAACGTCTTGAATGCTGATGAAAAAAAAACGATTCTGCGTAGCCTATTTGTTTCGGAATTAAATATTTATGTCCCGTTTGCCTAATTGTTGGCTTAGATTTAAAGCCTTCAATTAACGGGAGACTTAACTAATAGGTATTTCAGTTTAAAGCTCCATTTCGTCACTAAATATTATTCTGGTTGCTACGAGCCAAATGTTGAAATTTGGAATTAATTTATGCTTTTCGTCGTATTCATATGCTTTAAAGGGCTTAAAATATTTTAATAGTGTTTATGTTAGTTAATTAATTAAATTAATCTCGTTTAAACGTTACACTTATTAACTATAAATATATATTATGGATGTTCAAGTACAATTTGAGGATTTAGACGGCTAATTAAACAGCTTAATATAAACATAATTACCATATGTTTTTGCACTAAATAAATTGTTTATCTACATGTATATCTAAATAAATATCAGTATTTACGGCAGCATTCTGTACGAAACCCGCAATCTAATATTATTAATACGTTCCACAGTACCTTCTTGTGTTTATTTATTATGTTTTTACCAGACTGCCGAGGGGGTAATATTACTTACCAATATTCAAATTCAAATGCATTTAATTCAGATAACAAGATCCATACAATTCAATTAAAATAAAATAATAGTAAAAACAAAATAAAATAATAACAATAAAATAAAATAATAATAATCAGAAGCAAACATTTATATTACCCGCTTAATAAGGGCTTTCCATAGCGGAGACGTGACCCTATCAGCTACAGTTCTCAGAATTCCGTTGCAGCTGCCACGCAATCTGCAGATCAGGGATACAGTTTTCTTGCGGATGACGGCATGAAAACCGTCAGTATGATACTGCGCAAACATCCCCGATGCACTACAGAAGCGAGACAGCCCCAACATCATCCTAAAGATGTTGTTATACTGGACGCGCAGGACATCCAGCGATCTTTTGGTATGACTGACCCACAGATTTCCCGTATAAAAGCTTTGACAATACGCTTGGAACAACGTTATCTTTACTTGTTCAGAGCATCGGGAGAACCTGCGGGCCAGCATGTTACCTCTGACCGCCAAAGCCCTGCGTTCCCTTTCAATGTCCAGATCATCCACAAGACCTTCGGTAATTAGATGCCCCAGATATTTAAATTTCGTGACACGATTTATGCACAAGCCATTTAGGGTAATATTATGTGAATTACTAGGGCATCCAACCGCGGCCCCAAAGACCATGTACTCTGTTTTCTGAACATTGTATATAAGGCCATGTACTCCAGCATAGGTCTCACACACTCTTAACAACTCTCCAAGACCTCTCGTCGTCGGGCTCAGCAGCACCATGTCGTCTGCGTAGCTAATATTATTGACACAGACACCATCGATCGAGCAACCGACACGCTTGCTACTGAGTCCGACGATGAGGTCATTAATATATAAGTTGAAAAGCTTGGGCGATGTCAAACCTCCCTGTCTCACCCCGCTTTCCAACGTATACGCCCCAGAGAGAGTATGATTCCACCTAACAAAATTTGTTTGGTTAGAATACCAATACCTAAACATATTAAGCACCTCCACCGGTACACCCGTGCTCCCTAACTTTTTCCAAAGCAGGTCGTATGACACGAGATCAAAAGCCTTGGAAAGGTCAAGGAAACACGCGTATACCGAGGTGCTACGGTCCATATAGTATTGCACAATATGCTTGACACCCACGATAGCAGCTTCAGTGGATAGCCCGGGCCTAAACCCAAACTGCGCATCATGTATTACAATAGCACGCATTAATAAACAATAGCATAGCACGCAGTTATTAATAAACACACTTTTTATAGGAATGCTTTTTAGCTAGCACCTATATAAAATAATACTCTTCAGAGAAATAAACAACATTTTGTGTGCTTTTATTTTTGTGGGAATTATATATTTTTCTTTCAATTTTTTTCACCGTACTAGTAATATTAATACTCAAAAATATTTATTTCATGGCTGAAATACGTTGTTTCAAATACATCCCTAATAATATGTTTGATTTCACCCCGGCCGGCGGCGTCCGGTCCGGTCCGGTCCGGTCCGGCGCACTAATCGCTGCCTATTGACGCCCCTTTGCCGCCTAATCGGATTGTCGATTTACCTGTATAGACAGGACGCGCGGATTATTAAAGGGTTCAATTATATCGATTTAGGATACAAAGGGACAAAATTTGAAACGCAATTTTCGTGAAATGGGGTGAGAGGGAAATTTTATTTTGTTAAAACATACTCTACTGTATTTCTTAAAAGGTTAACTTGTAAGCCATGCCATAGTATAAACAAAAACCTTAGCCAATGACGATGCTCTATAGAATAATACCCAATCAAGTGACATGTTGAAATAAGAACTAATGCTATTTCAATTTAAATGAGATTTAAAACTGTTGAAACTGAAATAAGGTATTTTAAGGTAATTTTATAGTTAGACCACATTATACTTGATGTAGATCTAGATTTAAAACTGTTACTGAATATAGCCAACTTACCCAATCTGGTAATTGTAAAGCTCTCTTCTTGATTAGTTATTTTCTTTGTCAGTTTGTCCCACTGTTCAACTAAGAAACTTTCTCTCGGTTGCCTTTAAAAGTCAGAAATATTGAGGTTAACTTAATGATGATTTTCGTGGTAATGATGTGTTTTCGTGATGCAATTTAAGATTAATAATACATTATTTTGGTCAATTTAACGACTCACTGTGTAAGTGACAAATAGTTCTTCTTAACCTAATGTACATGTAGAATCTCGAATGAGTTTACAAACAATACATCAACAAAGTCCCTAACAAAAATCCTAATTATTTTTTTCCCGAAATGTTCAAAGGAATCGTTTTATTTTACTTTCTTTTTTACTTTTCTTCAAGTTAATAAAGTTTTATATTTTATTTTCTTTTGTGTTACTCACAAATTGAAACAACATATCGAAAGATGTGTTTACTTGCAATAGTCGACATTTAATAGAGTTCCTCACTTGTCAACTAGAATGAACTGGATTATCGGAATCGGTTGATTTTTTGTAAAGCAAGATTAACTACTAAATATTAGTTAGAATATCATCATCATCAGCCTATTCGACATTGGTCCACTGTTGGACTTTGTAGGCCTCCCCTATGCCTATACGCATGAAGTGACTATTTGCGAAAGGTTGCCGGCCAGCAGAAGTTGCATGCTTCAAGCCGAAGACCCGGCGATATGACAAACGTTAGGGGAGGCCTGTGTCCAACAGCTAAAATATGTGACGACAACCATACATTCAAACAGATAACCTCGTCTCTTCCTGAATGGAGACGTTTATAAAACATCTTGGGGTTATCGACTTCTTATCGTGCCGTACATAGTGGTATACATTGAAGCATGACTTCTACACAGAAGCACATTATTAATTAACAAATTAAACATGAAAGACTAATTATTCTCTTCATTCTAATTATAAAGTAGATGTGTTTTATTTTTGGTCTCGATTCAGATATTTACAGATATTTTGTTATATAAATAGTAATTGCAAGGAGTCTTTGTTTTTTTGCACGTATTTAAAATGTTTTTCTTTCGTTATCAATATACATTAAAAGGTCGCATTTTTTATCTATGTAAACTAATGTGAGCCTGTGTGATAACGAAAGTGTCTGAAAATATGGTAACCTCAATCGTACTTGGCAGAATATTTTCATTACCCTAGTGTTTGCAATAATGATACTGCATCTCACGGCCGCATTTTTAATGTTCCTTATTTTTTTGTTGCAGGTACGTCTACAATACTTTTGTTATCAATGGATGTGGTAAGATATACATCCAGACAGATAAAATGATGACATGATGGTAAGAGGGTAACTTAGACGTCTTCGCAGGAGATTTCTGGAGAAAGATTTTAGGGCCAGAGATGATGCCTCTGAAAATGTCTAATATAACACCTATAGTGTGTAGGTAAGTTTATACCTGTCTGCTGTGTCCCTATATTTTATTATGTTCATGATATTCACATCCAGCGAGTTCTCCACTCAAACCTACATAACTCTTCAAAAGAGAATTTTAAAATAAAACGTTCCTTTTATGAATTGCATTCTAAGCAGTACGTGTAGTGCAGCAACTATTTGAGGACACTTGTCAATGCATTAGCATTCTTATTGTGTGAATACTAAAGTCTATTTTGAATTGCAAATTTTATTGTGAATGGACTGTATTTTTGAAGTATCGCTGATTTATTTGTAAATGTTCTAGTGGATTTCGTAGTGACGTATCGATGTGTTTCAATTACTTAGGCAAAAGGTTTTTATTCGCGTACCTATGAGAGGAAATAATATTGGGTTTGTGTCAAAGTGATATTGGTTAGGTTTAGGGAAATATAGTTATATAACATACTTATTAGTAACAGTTCAAGACGTATTCGTATTTAGCGAGATATGTTTCAGAGAAATCGCTAGAGAACCCGATTCGTTGCTTTTGCGGTTAGTAAAAAAAATAACATACAAAAAATACTAAAAACTCTAGTAGTAGCTACAGCAATATCAGTAGGTACCTAATGTAAACATTTTATTTTTATTTTTGAAGAGGTGTGTTTTCAAGTTTGTTGTATTTTTAGCTTGTTTCAACCTACAATAGGATTGCCTCGTCTGAGTCTGAGCTTTGTAGTGTATCACAGACATCAGCTAATCAGTGCTAAGAGTGATCTGAACATACGAATGAGTTCATTAGCTACGTTAGCGCAGTTAAAAGCTTGCCAAGTTAAACCACGCTCTGCCAGTACTTTACAGTGTGTTGTTAAGTCCCTTACATATAATTAACTAGGTTATTGATCGACAGTTTTGTCGTGTTTATCAAAAACAAAGATCACTGCGAATCACCACATCGCATCGTAGAAAAACACAGTTAATTTGTCTTTACCAACAAGGAAATAATTCTAGTGGTGTGTAAGAACCCTACAAGCAATCCAAATCATGATTTCAATAAACTATGAAAAAATATTTCTGCGTGAAAATGTTGATGATCTTTAGTTTAAAATAGACACCAAATAGACCTTCTAAAACTTGCATAAACTGCATTTTGAATGTTCTAAAAAGCTTGCGAACACTAATTCAGCAAGTATATCAGTTTCTATATAAAATAACTGACTATGCTAACAATAAATAAATCTCAATGCCAAAGCTTAAAGTATGAAACATGTAAAACCAGAAGCGACATTTCATTGCGCCGCCGCGTGTCACCCGCGCTGACGCCCGGCTGCAAAGCCGACGTGAGTGACGACGACTTTACGTTTTTATATTTATTTTGAGGATTGCTGTCTTTCAAAGGTTAGGGACAAAGAAATTGTAGAACACATTTTATTTTGTCTGTATCAGCTTTAATGTTAAATTGGGTCAACATAAAAATGTTCCAGCGTTTTGTTCTTGCACACTTGCTGTTCCTTCCATTTAATACATAGAAATGCCTTCGAAATGATAACAAGTCTTCTTTCTAATTATTATTGGATATTCCGTAATGCACATTGTTAATGTCAATATAAGACACAAAAGTTTACAATAAGTTTATCTTCTGTTTACTAGTACTTGCAACGACATACAAAATATTTTCAAAGTAGTCAAATAACCAACTGTTCACAAATTACCCAGCTCTATAAAATTCACACACAACTAAGTTGTAGCTCACCAACTCAGTAATTTACGTAGCGAGCCTTCCCTGACCGGTTCCATGTTAATTTTCAAATTGCTCCGTCAGCCATCCTGGAGCAATTATGTCCATTTTGCTCGACAATCAAGATCTACCGCTTTTATACATTCTAGTTACAAGTTTTTGCATCAGTAACTAACAAGCTAGGATCGTAAAATGTCGGTGATTTTCTTAAAAAAATGAACTGCGAAGTATGTTTTAATTAATAGACGGTGTTGGTTCCGCGAAATTTGGATGTTAGAAGCTGTTATTTATTTCTGCTCCTCCATTTGGATTATTGCTGTGTTACATTCAGCCTTCAAGATTTCAGCAGACGTAGGTAATGGATTGAATTTTGTGGTTTACAAGGAAAAAGTTAAAAATACACATGGTATGCCAATGTGGTAGACTATGTTTTTATTAATGTTAAAATGACAAAATATTGTTATTTTTTCAATCAAACAATATAGACATACTACCAACTGATACTATAAAACCAATTCCAACCGTGGCTTTGTACAAACGTTTCGTTTGAGCAGTTCAATTGACGAGATTATCGAGTCAATTAGTGACGTGTGTTTGCAGCCAACATTTTTGCTTTGCCCTGCCAACCCTGTCCACTCTGTACAGACTATTGTGTTAGTTTACGGAAATGTGGATACGGTATTTTCTAAAATTGACTAACAAACAAAGAAGTTAATTGTTTTAAGTACCCGAAAACCTATTATTATTATTTTCGAATAAAATTGAGTCTACGTTACTCTGTTAAAATTTGATATTTTCATCAATCCGGCTCAAAAGACCAAGTTTAAAATCTGGTCCTTTAATACTTCGTGAACTTTAATATCGAACAGCCTTCCCCTAATCCTACCCTGTTCTTTGTCAACCAACCGCAATAGCTGATCATCGAGCCAGCAATTAATATCGGCTTGCTTGTCACCCCTGCTCGGATACTTGGCTACCTACTGGGGCATGTGGCTACTGGGCTGCAGGAATGTTTGTATGGGCGCGTTTGATTACACGAGTCCAATTAACACCATTTTGGTTTAACGCCTCTAATCACTTTGGGGTCGAAAAGGTCGTCTGTGTTGTTTTTGGATAATTTCTATTCGCGCTTTGTAGCTAGAATAATAAACGACACTTATGTGTATGTTATATAGATACGTAAATATAAAAAGTTGTGTCACCATTATAAAGGTGAAAAATTCTTACTAAAATCATATTACAATGAACTATCATGTACTTTGAAATCTCGTATCTATCTATAGGTATGCCCCATAAAACATTCGAATACTATTTAGCAGATGTTCAATTGAACCAATAGGCATGCATGTCACTAAATTAGTAATTAGTTATTAACAATGTGAAAGGGCCGAGCAATATGATTTATGCCACAATGGCAGCCAATTGTGGCAACCCGACACGCACGCTTACTGTAATTGGTTGACGAATTTGCTATCTGTATTGTTATTTGTTCTATCGTTAATAATGTGGATACTTATGGATTTCTGGTACTTTTATTTAAAAAAAAATACTTAGACATATAGTTCTGTTACTGTTACTTCTTTGCCTTGTCAGGAGGCCACATTTCAATCCGGAACATTGTTATGTCGCAAAAAGTAGTCAAACTGTTGGTATATTTCTGTTGCTAAGGTTAACGCACAATTAATTAATATTTCAACATAACCTCAAACATATGAGCAGCAAATGAAAATCTTGTTTCATTTCCTGAAAATTTTCAGCTCTTAATAATATTTACGTCTCTTTTTATCACCTATTGTTTTCCAAATACCTTTGCAGTACTCATTAATCAAAACCCAACTCTGTACTGTAAAGTTTAGAGTGCATTTTTGTTCACTACGATGATATAGTGCTAAGCCCAACGGAGTTTATCAGAATGTAAACTAAGTTCTCGTGTCGATAAACAGTTTACCGGGTGCGGAGAGTGTAAAACAGTTCTGTGTTTGTTGCCCAGATTAAGGTTCAAGTTTGTTTTGAATTAGTTGATGACTGTAATGAACAATTACTTCACACATTTCGCAAATCCAAGAAATATGTTCAATGTATTTGCAAACATGTGTTGTCTCCTATGATATGTAGAAAAGCAATATCTTCATCACCTTCCATCAAGATGAGATGCTGCAAGTGGTCTGCGAACAATGTTTGCAGCTTAATATTTATGGATAAGTTGTGATTGTAAATTTTCCCCAATCAATGGAGCCGCATATTAAGCCTACTTTCAGAATAATAATAATCCATCATGTCGCTCGAAACCCAAAGATATGAAAGCGATTAAAATTTTCCACTCCATCAACATTTCCACGTTACCAACTCAAAATTGTGCTCACAAAACGTTTTAACAAAACACTTTATTTAATTACTTAGGAAAAATAAAAATACACAGAAGCACCGTCCGTTTGTGCGCAATAAACCATTCAGATCGTCGCAACCGCATCTCAATTGCATCTCCTTTTAAAAAACTTTTTAATTTAAAGCGCTGCATCGCTTTTATGTATTTTCCGTTAAAGCGCCGTTTATGAGGAATATCACGGTTTAATTATGAGAGATTAAAGGGAATTGTGATATTCAATGGCTGCTAAAAACCGCTTTTAATGAAGGTTGAAATTACTATTAACACACATGACATTAAAAAAGAATAAAAAAGACTACAAATAGTAAAAACGTATGATAACATTTGTAACAAATAACGCCGCAAAATGATGCCAAGGACAAACAATTTCTTACAATTTTGATAACAAGTGACCCTCGAGTATAATACTTACCACTCATGATTCCCAATCTGTAACAAAGTATAAGTAACAACCCTCAAACCGCGGGTCCACTCGCCAAACCGAGTGCTGAGCCGGTCCCGGGCTGCGGTCTCCGGAATTAGCCGCCGTGTCCCGGGATTAGCTCGAGTGCGCTGCATTAATTGAAGCACTAGCTACTTATTTAAAGAGATTTACGTGTCCGAAAATTTTGTTTCAAAGTTTATTAGTTATGTAGGTATCTATTGTAGAATATACATCTATGCTGAATCATCCTATGCATCATTCAAGATCTCTAAATGCTAATGTGAGTTTGCTTAATTGTTTGTTACGCTTTCATGAAAAAATCGATTTAGATGAATTTGGTATGGTGTTAGATGGAACCCTGAAGATGATAGACTTTTTATCAAGGATGCATGAACTAGTTACCTCAAGATGCAGATAAAACCGCGGGAAATACTAGTTTTTACATAAATGCACTGACGCTTGTACAACACAAATTACGTAAACAGTTATTTTAAAGAGTATGTTAAACAAACCTTGAAACGATGCCACAGAACTGCATCAGACTACAGCTAAATCTCGTGTTCGCTAATTTCGGACCAAAGGACCAAAGTATCTCACAGGACCGCAGATACACTTGACAAATCGAACGACGCCGCGTCGCCGCCCGCTGCGGTGTCCCAGAATTAGTCACCATATTCCCGGGATTACTTCACATTAGTGCTGGACTTTGGGTCTTAATGAGGCGGGTTTTTAAGTTTCATCCAGGTCTTTAAAAGTTACTAATGCAATGTAACTGCACCGTTTAAAAACGTTTTATCTTTATTAGATTCTACGTAGCAAAATTTTACTAAAACTAGTAAATGGATTATTGTGTAAAGAGCTTGAGGTATACTGGAAGTTTTATTAAGTGAGAAATCACATAGGGCCTCTCGATATTCTTTTATTAAAAGCCAAAATACATATATCAAAGTTCTTTTTAAGTAAATGTTTTATTAGTATTTTAGTATGTACCTACATTAAAAAGGCTTTGGAAGAAGGATAAATATACAGGTACTTAATTTACTTTGGATACCACCCTCTAAATTAACCCCTCTTTGGACTCGTAATACTTATTTATTTTCTCAACTAACTCCTTAATTACCATGTAGTCCTCTAATTTTAAACGTATTTGCAGTTGTTTCGTGCTACGAACTAAGGAGCGACCACAAACTTGACTCAACCCTTATAATTCAACCCGTTCTATTCACTGGGTGGACAGTAGTCACGACCCACGGTTACACAAAGTTTTGTCCGTCAGTTTTTGCTACAGCGATGCCAACTTAGGTACGAGTGGCTTCTTTGGAAGTTCACGGTTTTTGCTTTCGGGTTTTGTCGGCAAAGTTCGAGTTCAACCTGTTTGTGGATTTACAAATTGTTTAGGAAATTTTTGTTTGCTTAGGACTGAAAGTTCATCTGGTCAAAAATAAAACTGAGCATTTTATTTCAATCTATTAAAGAATATAGTTATTGTAAATTGCCCACAATTTTATGTTAACTGACACTTTTGAATTGAATTTGGTATGCAAGATATGTCAACAAAAAGCTTGTAGGTCACACGAATAAAACTATGGCTACAAAGGTGCTTAATTGCCCACATAAAGCTAGCGGCTGCACCGTCCCTTTCCTGCCCAAAGTAAAAGTGGGGGAATTAAACAAAATTATGGAAAAGAGTGAAATACATTAAAAAAACAAGTTTTGGTGTGGTTCACAAAAAGGCACAACTTTCACTGACACTTGTACCAGTTCTGTTCCGTACCGTTTCCGATGTTTTTCGTTTTTGAGCAGAACCTCATTATTTTGATTATATGCTTGGGTCCCACAAAAGGGAGTTGTAATGTTGAGAGTTTGTGTTGCGTCAACATGTTGAATTAAGTTTGTTGTGCATTTTAGTATAGATATAGACATTCAAATAAAAATGAAAAATGCCTTAGCTTGATTTTGGGGTCCACAAATAGGTCACCAGGTACAACGACAAAGATTTTAATTTCCCTTTTTATGTCCTTCAAGCCCTCTTTAAATTAAACCTCATTAGCCTAAAAAAAAGAAATTGAGTCAGTAAAATAAAGTACAAAACTTAATTACCGTGTCCATCTGCTGTAAGGACCCAAGATTAAACCGGCGTTAAGCGCAGGTGGTCGCCGTCTGACCTTCGGGAACTTGCCAACTTGAACTGCTTAAGTTTTGTATCGAATAATACTAGTTTGTGCAGAGATAGGTAGGGTGCCAGCAAAATTATGAAAATAAAAAAATCTTGTTAATATTAAAAAGTGCATATCCAAATTTAATTCCATAGCTCCAGCAATAAAAATAGTAGAAAGAAATTCTCTTCGCCTACTAGGGTCCCCAATCTTTGATGAGTCCTTTTCATCTTTTATTGAGGAAAAAATTCAAAATTTTAATGAAGTCTCAGAAAGATTATTCAAAATTAACCTTCATTCGGCATATACACTTATTCGATATTGTTGTTTCGGACCAAAATTTACATATATCCTTCGCTCCTCCCATCTGTGGAAGCATTCGCACCTTTTGGACAAAGTAGACAAAATTATCAGAAACACCCTTTCTTCGATTTTGAATGTGGCACTGGACGACCGAGCCTGGGAGCAAGCCTCACTTCCTATTCGCTTGGGAGGTCTCAGCGTCCGCAAAATTTCAAGTATAAGTTTACCGGCTTTCCTCTCCTCGGTCCACAGTACTGATAGTTTAACCAGGAAAATTTTATCTTCCTCAGTGGTTGATTTTGAGGTACCGTGTTTGACCGATGCGGTGAATGCCTGGAAAATGGCTTGTCCCAACACGGTTTTGCCCGGTAACCCCTCCTCTCAGAGACAATGGGATGGGCCGCTCTGCAGTATTATACGGAATAACCTTCTTAATACGTCAAATAATACTGTCGAGCGTGCCCGTTTGTTGGCTGTGGGAGAGTGGGAGTCGGGCCTCTGGTTGCAGGCGATTCCGTCAGCCAGCATAGGCACTATGCTGGATGACAAATCATTCCGGCTCGCTACATGCCTACGGTTAGGCGCCCCTTGCGTTGCTCCACATCGGTGTCACTGCGGTGAAGCTGTCGACAGCCTCGGGCACCATGGTCTGTCGTGCTGCAGAAGTGCTGGCCGTATAGCACGGCACGCCAGCATCAACGACATTATCCGTCGTGCTCTTTCCACTGCCGGCATACCAGCCGTATTAGAGCCTAATGGACTGGTACGCGACGATGGGAAGAGACCAGATGGTATGACGTTGTTGCCTTGGAAGATGGGTAGGCCCTTGGTGTGGGACGCAACTTGCGTCGACACCCTGGCTCCTTCTCATCTTCCAAGCACGGTAGGCTGTGCAGGTGCGGCTGCTGCGGCTGCAGAGACTACCAAGCGGCACAAGTATAGTAACCTTGTGGGTAACTATACTTTTGAGCCGTTTGGGGTCGAAACGCTCGGGCCATGGGGTCCGAGTTCGCGTCTCCTGTTCAAGGAAATCGCGAAAAGACTGGTCGACACTTTGCGAGACCAGAGGGCTGGCATATTTTTTGGACAGCGAATAAGCATTGCCATTCAACGTGGCAATGCTGCCAGTCTTCTGGGCACGTTTCCGGGTGACAGCGATGAGGAGGAGTACTTTGACGCCTAATCTCATTGTTGCGCATGTCTGTACAGTTTTGTTTTATTTAATTTTTTATTTGTATATATAATTATATTAAGGCAGTAGGTATATTTAAATATTGTAAATTTGTAAATAAAATTTTTTTTACTTGTTTAAAAAAAAAAAAAGTGCACCTTTTGAAAATCATTAATGAAATCCTCCACCGTAACTTGTTAAAATTACATTTCCCAATGTAATGTGTGGTAGACCACATATGTCTATTATTTCTTTTACACCCGAAAGACAATGTGTTTAAATAATTAAATTGTGTATAATATTAAACAATGTACCTATATCTCTATTACAGATCTGAGTCAAATATAGAACACTTATCCCTCAAAATGAACAACATGGCCTATTCTCGCAAGTTACACTAAACTTAAAAGGGGAGGGGGGAGGCTCTGACCACGGGCGGCGGTGACTTCAAACTGTGATTAGGGCAGTTTCACGCACGCGGCTTCACTTAAACTTACATTAAGTGTCGGTAAAAGTTTGCCTGAAGTCTACTCTCTTGTTTATAGAGTGGTTCGGACTTGCATGTTCGTACTGTCGCTCTTGTGGTCAGAAGGTAGGTAGCTGAAGGAAGGTATACCTGGTTACTTTAGTTTTTATTATGCACTGAAGAACCAATTTCTACAACGACATTATGAAGTTTCTTAATGTCAGTTGGCAATGACTTTTTGTTAAATGTTTAGACGTGTAGTGATTATAAATTAATATGTAACACTACCTGCGTAGATGTTATGAAAACAATTGTAGATAATTTGTAAAATTTTGCGTTAACCAGTCAATCATATCTATAGACAGATTTCGGTTACAGCAGCCAATCTCAATGGACATCAGCCAAGTACACAGCACAGCACCCACCCGAGGATTGACCGCGGCTGGTGCAGCTCAACGTAACTGTATTGATACTCACGCCTGTTACTTAGCTACTGTGACTAAAACGCGTAAATATTACAAAAACAAAGATAAGGAAAAGCTTAAGTAAAACACAATATGAAAAACGAGGCAGAAACAATAAAGCTAATTGCGAACTAAGGAAGAATAATACCTCACAAAGGTGCATTTTATCAAATCTGGGACGTTTGAACAATAATGAAATTGCCATTGCAAAGCGTTGCCATTTGTTGCTGTCGGCTTACTACCCTCATTTGCTAACTACTTGAGAATAATTTAAAGTTGTTCAGGTTGGGCCCGCGTCTGCTTGTAGCTGAATGTCTGAAGACGGCTTGCTTGCATTGTGCTGTCGATTTCTCCGCACTGATGAGTTTTCAACTTCGGAAATCAAAACACTAGTTTCAAAGGTTAATCAATTAGACATAAGCAACGTTTTGACAGGGTTTATTATTTATTTAACTCAGTTTTTCCACTTATTGTTTTCCTTAACGTTGCTGTCCACAGGTTGCAATCTATTAACATACAAAAAAATAAAATAATCCTAATCATATAATACTATGAAGGCTCAACATACAGACAGGGTTACTCGCATTTATAATATTAGCAAGGATATTTAAACTTTACATGCCAACTTTTAAAGTTAGTCTGTCGCACACGTTACTGCTACCCAGTACGTTACACCACAGTGATCACATACCCTTAACTGAATTACACAAATGAGAGAGTGTAGTTATTTAAATCGTAGCAGCACTACACCGACCCACTCGGTTTATACCGAGACTAACTTTGACGACTAATTAACTAAATGTCACAGTTTTACTTAACTCTAATGTGTTTAACTTTAAATATCAAGGTATTCAGTAGGATATTGGTTGAAATGGTCTTATTGCAGACCTAAAACAATCTAGGTTCAAATAGGTATGATAAGGCATTCCAGATCTACTGTTACGTGTCACAGTCAGCATACTGCTAAACAAAATTGAGGTATAATTCTATAGAATTTTGCAAATGTAATAGATCTTTACCCTATTGTGTTATGCTTGCAATCAATAATCATGTGAAGCTATTGCTGTAGCGTAAAGTTCAGGGGCTTATAATTTACTTTCTAGCTAAAATTTAGCATAAATCAATACATAATTATTTAACTAGAATGGTACAGGAAAAAAATCTCCTAATATCTGTATATGGCTTAGGATTTATTTACATCCTGCACCTAAGCATCGCTAAGAAATATCTCGAATTACTCAAACTCACTTTCTTCGTCTTACACGGACCTCTATTAAATTTGCGTGCTCGAATAAGTTTTAAACGAATACAAGCGCTTCCAAACCTTAAGGACTTTAACATAAATACAGAAATAGCAAAACGGAGCTAGGTTACCTATTTGAAATATTTCTGAGAACGGTATAAATATGAATAAAAAAAATATTCTGTTCGATAATCTTATGTTTTTTTGCTACTGAAAATTTCCGAATCATTATTAGGTATACTCACTATTAGTTAAGGCCCCATAAACGAGGTTGGCATTGTATATACTGTTTTTGTAGTTCTAACATACCTTTTGTTCTGGTCCTTTGAGTCTTTGCTCTAAAATGCTAAAAGGATTATGAATTTCAGTTTCCACTAAAACAACCCCAGTTCTCTCAGGTAGTCCGGTTATTATCCCAACATTAACGTGAACACAAATATTTTGGTAATTTGGCTAATATAATTAAATTCCCTCCAACGCAAATCCGGCAGTGCATTACCATTGTTACGGCGACGTGATCCCGTCCCGCGTCAGATTTGTACCCTACTACTACATTTTGATTTGTTTATAGTAAATTTATACATTATTTTGACATAATTGTGTGGTATATTTGACATGTCTACTACTGCCGGTTAGCTTACAGATGTTCTGGAAAATAATCTACTTGAGTTTTAAATTGAAGGGATTTGATCATTGTGATACCTCCCTGATATAACCAATAGGGTTCATTTAACTTCATCGACAGCTGCACAATGCGCTCTTAACAGTTGTAAAGTAAACAGCTCCCCAAACTCTCGACCTGTGAACTTGTGAACCAACACACGGTTCCCCACACGTGCACTATGCAAATGGCCGACCCTCTTGATAATAAGTCTCCGTGAGTTCTCATCTACTTGCCAACTCCGAGCCATGTGGGAAAGATTTGAAATTTCGAGAATTACACCTCGGCTGTTATAGAGGCTCTATAGGGACATATCTTTGCGAAATTAACATGAAAAAAAGTTGATAGTTTAAATAACAGCTTTGAGACTAGTTAAGTTATTTGATCGTTTTCATTTGTGGTAAAAAATCATTTGTATTTTATTTTGTACTAACGTAAATTTAATCTATAATTAGGCATCACTTAGAATAGATTACTAGATAAATTGTTCACTTTTACTGAAGACAGCAATATCAATTGTAAAGTCGTTGATTCAGTTCTACATTCACAATTTATTTTTGACAGCTTAAGTTAAACATTTTCGCCCTGGGACTACATCAGTTGATACTGCATGGATTTTTATGATACCTAGTCATTTATTTTCAACTGTTTGGTAATGTAACCGGAACATGGGAGAAACGTTAAATATTTGCTTTCGTACCGAAGGACCAGTATTAAAAGCGGACATCAAATGAACAGTCAACTCGTAGAGCTTTTACAAAATAGAAATCAAAGGACTGCTATAACTTCTCTCCTTTCCATACAACCTTTTAGTACTTTTTAGCGGTATAATACGACAAAATAGAAACGTCGCGCCGTCGTCCAGCGCGGACGGAGCTCGATGCCGTTTTCAATTAACTCGGCTTATAACTCCTGTGAGATACATTCGGAATCCCATTTGTGCATTCGTTAGGCGAGTTTTGTTGAGTATACCTCTTTATTACTGTTTTCTAGACTTTAGTTACTTTAACGTGGATCGAGGAACGTTATTGTGTTGCTAGTTTGGACATCACTCATTTCCAAAAGTTCTCGAATGAAGAGTCAACATATAATTATTACAAACATTGTTAGGTATGTAACACAGTACGTTACATGGACTACACAACAGGCTATAACTAGATAAAACTAAGTAAATACTTAGTAATATCCAAATATTTGATATCCATCTATTTGCATATTGAATACTGAAGCGAATCAAAACAGACTGCCATGAACCGGAGTTTTGGAATTGGGTTTAACAATTTCTATTAGATCCCTGCTCGGGTGACCATTATTTGGCTTTTGATTAATATCGTGTGGGCTGCAGGTTTACTAACCTAACAAGCCCTATCCCTAGGTTGTCTCAAATCTTCCCGACGGCCTCGGACTTGGAACTGTAACAACGACTGCTATCAAGGCAGCAGCCGGGGACGACGGCTAAGCGTGACCTCTGAGGCACCGGGGTGTAACATGAATAGGTTAATCATATTTGTGCACGTGTATATGATGCATCTTTATTAAAGACTAGCTTCTGCCACGGATTTCGTCCGCGTGGAATAGTGGTGCTCTGCTCCTATTGGTCTTAGCGTGATGATATATAGCCTATAGCCTTCCTCGATAAATGGACTATCTAACACTGAAAGAATTATTCAAATCGGACCAGCGGTTCCTGAGATTAGCGCGTTTAAACAAAATGACAACATTTCCCTTCACTGCTCTGCTCCTATTGATTGTAGCGTGATGAAAAGTATGCTATAACCATCCCAGGAGTATGACAAATAATTGTACCAAGTTTCGTTAAAATCCGTCCAGTAGTTTTTGTTTCTATAGAGTTTATACAGACAGACAGACAGACAGACAGACAAAAATTTTACTGATTGCATTTTTGGCATCAGTATCGATCCCTTATCACCCCCTGATAGTTATTTTGGAAATATATTTCATGTACAGAATTGACCTCTCTACAGATTTATTATAAGTATAGAAGATTTTACTTGGTACAATCAAAGGCTCCTTACTGCATAATCGGATTGTAGACTTAGTATATTATTGTGAGTGCAAGAGCTCTGCCGCTGCTGCCCATTGTCCTGCCCCTATAGCTTTTGTTGTCTTTTATCGGCCCCAAGGGGTAATAAGGTAGTAAGGTGGCCACAACCACAGTTTATAAGCATCGCATATTAACCACATTTTAAAATTAATTACCCGGAAAGTATCTTAAGCCAATCTGTGGTGGCCATCAACCTGTTTATACAAATGTTATAACAAAATTATGACTAATTTCTCTTAAATAGGAAAACTTTGGCCCTTCATGGTTATATTTAATTTTATCACAGCCGAGATTCTCTGCAAATATTTTCTCATTAAAATTGAAATGGGTTAAGAATAATGAACTTTACAATTTGTGGAAATTTTAACGTAACATAAATATTTTGAATTGCGTTGAAAAACAAAACTTGAGCTACAAGTTGGGATCGCATTTGATCTCTCCAAGATGCCAAGAAAACTGGTAAAAATAATAAACTTTTTTAACTTCCTAGAAGAATGGAGATATAATATTATGTTTGTAGATATATTCATAATATAAGAACACTAGTGATCAAACAGTAATCAAACGTCCTAAGAGTGAAATAAGGGTGTAGGCGACTTCTCAGCTTCTAGGTGAAGAAATGCATAATACAATATGACGAATGTCCGAAAAGTAGCGGGACCAAAATATGATGATTATTCATATCAAGCATAGATTGAACTTGCATCTAAATACATATTAGAGTTGCAACACAGTATGTGGTAAGTCATCCCAATTTTATTTGTAGGATAAATCTGCGTATTTATCAAACCCTAAGCAAAAATATATTAAATAAATGTTTGAGACAAAATAAATCGAGGGCGAACCGATTCGAGCATGTCTCCCAAATCCCATTGCACAGTTTGTAAGTCCCTACGATCGTGTTCCAAGTATAAAATATATTTTTGCAGACGCTGTTCCTAATGCGAGTTCTATGTATGTCGCCGGCAGCGCTGCACCGACAAATGTACCAATAACTGCTTCGGAGCCTTTGTTTTTTGTGTTTCCCCTAACGTTGCCGTGTTCTCCTCCTTTTTTGGGTATGCCTGTAACAGTTCTTTGGGTCAGAAAAATAAAGGGAGACTCTGATTGAGTGTTTAATATAGGTATCTAGATCGGAGCGATCTTGTCGCGGCTTTGTGATTTTAGTTTTTATTTCATTTTAAAGGCTTTTATCAATGGGAGTTGCTTTAGCCGCGACTTGACTTTAAAAGCAGATTTACTCGCAACAACATTTCTTGGGCGTTTTTACAGTCGACCAGCACAAGATTATGTAAAACTTGAAACCATAATCCGCTTTAGATTCAACCTTTTCCACTTATACCTTCCACCTTTTGAAAACAATAACATGTCCCGAATGTTCGTGTAACAATAAGCCTCCAATAACGAGAGACTATCTGAACGCGGCTCGATGTAACAAATGGTTCAAATCTGTTACAGGTACGTACGCGGCGATACGTCATACGTTTCATTACACGGCCGATTTGTTACATCGCTCAAAGCACTTACGTAAGTTTTTTGTGGTAAATTCAGATTTAGTTTATAGTGGTTTTGTGGTGCTATTAAGGCCCCATGCATATTTCAACAGAAATATTACAGATCATTTATTTTTTGACTAATTTTTTTATACGATTTCTGTATCAAACAACAGATTCACATATTTCGACATTAAGCTAATTTATACTAAATCCTTACCTTTCTGAATTTTCTTGACTTGCAAACGGTTGTGGTTCGGCTGCGCCTGTAGGTAGTATGTTATCGGCTTAACTGTTATTGATATTGGCGTTTTATTATGCCTGTGATGTCAGCAGTCCATTCGTAGCAATGTATTTATATATTTTGGCGACGTTTTCCTGAATTGATGCCCATCGTAATTATGAGGCTGGTATCTTTAATTGATTTATTTTTCTTTCATTGAAGTATCGTAGAAACCTTGGTAGAGGAAATCGACTTCAAAAAGATGTAAAAACATACATCTTGTGCTTGGTTAATCAGCTAGATATTTTTCATGTGATAGAAATTATCTCGGACGAGTGTCAATTGCTATCTTGGATTTATGTTCGGGATTCCCTTGCGAAGTCCCTGCTCCGTTTGTTTTGGACTAGGAACTTCAACGAGCACTATCAGGCCAGTCATATAAAGCAACTTATTTTCATACCTAGCTCCGGGTGGTAGTCATAGCAAAAATGCATAATATACTTAGACAGGTGAGTAGTACCGTCCTGGTACCATTGTTCCATTTCCTCGGGCTGCGCGTGAGACCCGCCGCTGATTGTCTATGCCTTCTTGGGAATTCATATGTATAGCTGTTTATTATACCATTGTATGAGTGTGCCTATCGGATGATATAATGTGCAGTTTTTACTGTATTAGATATCGCAAGGAAGGTCTTCCTTCCAGAAGTTATGATAAACACCTCGTATTTTCTATTCTATCATAAAATAAGTTAGCAAATAAAAACAAGTCTTGTATATGTATATAAAAAAGGCGCACGTGAATGCTAACTAAATAATGGAATAAAAACCTAACAATTCTAGTGGTTACAATAAAAATATTCTCATACAAAACGGCGTGTATCGCTGTAGCCATTTTGTGAAAAAAAAAAACAAGTGTAGCTACAGCATAGTGCGGTGATCAAACTGCTGGCGCGCAAAATTCCCGGCAGTGCACAGTGGCGCCACCGCCATTGTCGTTTGTGCAGTATTCGGAAACTCGGTACCACATAATGGCTATGCTATAAGATGACGGTATTCTTATTTCTATCAACAAAATAATTTCATTTTCGAAAATCTTCGTAAAAGTACATTCCATGTCATGCTGCCCGAAAAACTATCCGAAAACTCCCAATTGTCTTGCTGTCTTAGAAATAAGTTTCAAGTAGTAGAAGTAAATGCTTCTCCCAATTAAATAATTAATTACAGAAGCAAGTCGAAACAGTATCGCATGCCATTCCCAGAATACGGCAACCAACCCAGTCTCGAGAGAGTGCCTGTGTAACATAATGCCTTTGATACGCGTATTGTTAGTGTATTGAGTCCTCAGGTACGCAAGTTTACTTAGCTGGCTTTACGCAAACACGTGACTTTTAAACTCTGCGTTAATTCGTACATAAGTCCAACCTTTATCCTAACTACTTATAAAGTATTATAAATGACAATGTGAGTTTGTTTGTTTGTTACTTTCACGGTAAAACGATTTAATGAAGAATACATTTTGGTATGGAGATAGTTGGGACCCTGAAGATGAATATTAGCTTTTTATCCGGGTGCGAGAAGTAGGTAGGTACGCGGACCCGGGTTGAACCCCGGATGTAAAACTAATTTTAGTTTGTGGTGTTGTCTGTCACATCTTACTACGTGTTTATAGATTAAGATATACAGCCCATTTCCTAATTAATTTGGGGTTGGCATGGGCACCTCTTTTCTTCCGTCCGTTTTTTGGAATGAATAGAATTGGTACTACGTAATTAAATTTATACACGTCAACATCACTACAATGGTGACACATCCACACACCCTTTCCTTGTTCTTCGTTATAATTAAATGAAATACGTGCTATATTACCTAAAAGTATACTAAAACGTTTACATTCTAAGAAAATACAAAGCGAGGATACGCCTCACCCCCCACACCGCAAGCTCACGATAAACGAAGCTCCTTTGTGTTACACGCGTATCACGATACTAACTTATTTAAATCCATTCTGTTACGTAACGTGAACATATGAAAGCTTTTCTAATCATCACACATGTTTCAGTTTTCACACTTTTGTAGCGATTCGTGGAATTTATTAAAATTTCTCTCCGTGCAATGTTGTTATGTTCTAGCATAATATTAATTAGGTGGCCGCTTTATTTGTTGTTAATAATACAAAATATCTATATACAATGGCTACACAATAGAATATCATGTGTCTCTTTTTAAATATAATATCCACGAGTGCTTTAATTATATATATTTTATAATAACTTTCATTACTGAAAGATGTACCTATAGTATAAACCACGTCTTTTAAAAACTCAAATTAACAACGAAGTACGCATTGTTATTTCTGAAAAATGTATTACATAAGTTAATAACTTATATTATTATATAAGTATAATCTCCTCAGCTTGATATCGCTCGGTCCTAGTGTACGCGCCTGCCTGAACAATCCCGCGGGGCAGCGCTATGCACTGCGGCGCTGCAGCGCTGCAGGCTGGCTTTGTGCGCGGCACGTATCTAGTTATTTATGCCCTTTCAGCATCCGCCGAAGATGCACTTTTAAACCAGTCGCGTATCGAAGTTTTGTGGTCGTGCTTAATATCATATTACGAGCAGCCGAGGCATCTGCGCCGCCATGTGCCTTGGAATAAATAATTTCTGCGAATTTTCGTCAAAAAAGTTGTCACGATTTTAGAAGTAACATGAACATTTTATTAAATTACCAGTCTGTAACTTTTTGGGGTTCTTTTGTGTCTTAAAAAGTTATTTTTCAAGTAACACGCAATTTTCAGTGAGTGACAAAGAGCATAAGAAAATTATATTAAACTTATGATAATTCCTTCTAGAAGTTTCATAGAAAACGAATACACGATTAAGTTTAACTTAATTTTAATACTTCCTCTCAAATAAGAAATTATGTAAAGCCGAGAACTTTGAATCTTATCAACTATTCGTATAATTAAACGTGGAAAATGTTTCCGAAGTAGGTTGTTGTTGCAACAATGGCGGATGGTCACTGAAGTGCATTATGCGAGAGCAGCCAGAGCCCCGGTCTGCTTACTTAATGAACTGCTTACACTTTCAAGTTTCACGTTGTATTTAAAAAATATTCTATTATCGAATTGCTAGCAAAGATGTATTTTATTCATACCTACAAATGATTTACTTCTTTAGTCCCAGAGTATTAGACAAATCCTTTCAAAATCTGTGTTGTTATAACCAGCTCTACGCAGCAAGCAAGGATGTACCTTCGAATTACGTTATAATGTACTAATAATGTTTTTTAAAGTTCATGACCACATCCTAACTGTTTCAAAGACATTAAAACTTCAAACTCGTTTTGTAATTTTGTCTTGTCTACCGCTAAACAAATAAAATGATAGTAATATGGTTTTACTAAGTAAGTATTTACTCTAGATAAAACTCCATAAAATGTTTTCAGGTTTTCAGGCCTGTAGGCCACAGAGCCGCCTAGTTTTCAGCAGTGTTAAAGCGTGACTATGCCACAGTCACCCGGATCTGTTTCGCCAATTTTTGTCATTTACGCTCTATTCCGCAATCGTTTTCATCCTATTATTTATTTTCAATGCCGATCTGTACGAATTTCAAGTACTGTCGCTGTACGAATTTCAAGGTCAGTTCGCAAACAAAACAAATGAAAAGTGAACTGTATCTATAATAGCGTGTAAACTACAACTGCCAAAAGTAGGCTTTTAGGTAAGGAAGGAGGTTTTAGGTTGTTGTGCTGGGTGATCCACTATAATAAACTAGCAAGGCACGGATATCTATTATGCCGTCAATTAATAAATTAATTAATATTTCCCAGTGCCCTGTTCGAGGACAGGTAGGGAACAGGAGTGAGGTTTTGCAAAGTCCATGAGACCAAAATAGTTCGATAAAGCTAAATGAACGAAATGACCTTTTTGCATTTGCTTGGATCATTGTAGTTATGATTAAAAAATCACAATAGTAACTTATTTATAAGCTATTCGTGCTGGGCTCACAGAGCACCGAGCGTCACAGTAACAGTCAGACATGTTCGCCAAACGCTAACCCTCAGTAGAAACTTATAAAAGTTAGTACATGCATTACAGCTGCCGGGTGATCTTGCGATAGCATCTGCGATATGAGACGGGTTTCGCTGAAAAATGCGATGTTTTACCGGGATAATGCCGGCTGCAGGCTACTGTGTTAGTGCATTAGTGTAATGGAACCTACGAGCGTGGCGGCAGGGCTGTCTATTGTCTCACGTGGCAAAGTTCATGAGCTAATACCTAAACAGAGGCATCTATGACGTCTATTCAGTCTCCGATGGGGCCATACATTCACCTGTCTTTGGTAAAAATGGAGTGAAACAACGGTTCCAACCGGTGAGGACTCCTTAGTATTTTTTACAAATAGGACACCAATAGAACCTGACCAGACAATCGTCTTCAATATCCAAGTAACCTTGTTGTATCCTGATTTGAAGAGTTATTTTGGTAGTGCATTAAAGGCATTTATGATTCTGTCTATAACATCAGCATCAAATTAGTAATTAGTTTCAAATTTCTAAGGCGTCTTAGTTATAGTTCACGTGCTTGGACAGCCCTGATATAAAATATCTCCTGTATGCAGCCACTGTTCTTGGATTGCGTTTGTGAAGGATAAAGCTTTTTAAGTGTCGTGTTTCTTGAATTTTTGTGATTTATTTGTACCCAGACTATCTGAGGTGAGTGCTATACCTGGTGCTTATATTTTTATTAAGTTTTATAGGAAGTAGATTGTTGATTAAGGTGCCTTCAAAATGTGTTTGTATTTTGGTTCTGTAAAAAGCGTAATTATCTGTTGTTTATATATGTATGTTTGAATTCTGCTTATATAATGAGTAATATCGAAGCAGTGTTTTTGCGAGCGTGTCGTGAAAAGCCAATATTATTTCCTCGTATATTGCAAGTAATGGCTGCACTGTGCTACATTAGTCAATCCTATCACACAACACTTTCTCTACATTACTCAAAACTAGTGTAACGTTGCCAAATATTGGCGAGACTTGCAAGCAATAATTAGTCAATTAAACAAACAGCCCGAAAAATTGTCCAACCGAAATAATTAATGAACCAAATCGTGTTAACACTGCCACAGAATGCAGAGTTCAACACAGAACTACAACTCTGCACAGTGCGGAGATAAGACATTAAAACCTATCATACGCGAGTCAATAATTCGTGGCATAGTAGACGCAGTGGTTGAAGGAGGGGTTGCTGTTCTGTTTATAGCTGGTTCCATTCCCACATGGGACCTATAACCTAGACACGTAACGTTGTAAACTCAACCATGATACATAAAAATTTAACCATGGGAAGAAAGGAGTACAATAATATATTTTATTTATTTATACGTGGTACTAATTTATGGTATTTTGACAAAAAAAAAACACTCCGCACGGATCACTTAAATGTCTAGCCAAAAATTTCCTTGGACTTTTCATACTTTTTTTTGTACCGAGTGTGGATGTTTGCTTTATATTTATTAGATTGTCTATGAATGCTCCACGTGTTGGACTACTTTCTATCGAGTGTCACTGTGACGCTACGGAACGAATGTTTTATTTATTTATAGTGAAAATTTATTCAATCAGCTTTTCCGTTCCGCGTCCACTTCGCATTGTATTTTATTGTAGTGTTGTGTTAACTTTATTTTTTAATTGTAACCTGGTTATGAGAGGTGATGATTCAAAAGACACGGAGGAATATAGTACAATATGTAATTAACTTATCGATTCTAATGACATTCAGGTAAAGTTACTAATGTGAACCAAAAATGAATGGTTTACTATGTAACTCTAAAAGTGATTGTACCGGTCGTTATAAGATTTATTAAGAATGAAAGAAGCTAGCCTTGATACCCTAAATAGATTCGATAAATAACAAAAAAATAATTGATTACAGTATTTCATTTTTAGTAGCATTGTTATATTGTAACACAAATAGACTTTTTAGAAATATATTACATCATTTTTATAAACGTCAAATCAATTGCCTTCATTGGAGTGCACTAATAAACTATTTCTCAAATCGTAATGGAAAAATAAACATTAACGGTTGATATTGCTTTATATACAAATAATATTATATTGCTTTATATAATAACAATAATATATATATACAAAGAGGAGCTCGTGGCTAAGTAACAGCCGCACGGTTCGACCGATCAAAGGTTAAGCTGCGCTTGGCGCGGTCGGTCCGTGGATGGGTGACCATCTTTGTCATAGCGAGACTCCTCCGTGCCTCGGAAAGCACGTTAAGCTGTTGGTCCCGGTTGTCATTTGTACATCTTTGACAGTCGTTACGGGTAGTCAGAAGCCAGAAAGTCTGACAACCAGTCTTACCAAGGGGTACCGTGTTACCCGGTAACTGGGTTGTGGAGGTCAGATAGGCAGTCGCTCCATGTAAAACACTGGTTCTCAGCTGCATCCGGTTAAGACTGGAAGCCGACCCCAACATAGTTGGGAAAAGGCTAGGCAGATGATTGCTTTATATACAAAGATGTATAAGGGCAAAAATATTCTGCTAATTAGTAGTTTGCTCAAATCTTTGGCCTGACAAGATATGTCACTACTCTGCATTGCATTTACGAGTAGTATATCGCTCTTTATCACAGTTGCGCCTTCTGTTTGTGCATAATCTATGGTAATATTTCGCCGCAACCCTCCACTTGTATTCTACATTTAATCCCCAACACTCGCGGTGGGTACTTTTGATCTCCGTCACCTGATGGCAATCGAATATGAACCGTGCAGCTGAATTGTCCAAATATACCTCCAGGGTTCACATATTTGTTTTTACTGGACATTGCGTGAAACAATTTATTTTTTACTGTAAAAGTTTTTTTCTAAGGTCAGTTAATTGCATTATATTCGTTCAAAAGCGTACAAGTAAGCTATGATTGTAAGAAAAAAGTAATACAGTACCCTTTTTAAAAACTATCTGTTACACGTATATAAAGTTAATTGTAACGTGTATCGCGCGTTATAGATTAGTCCAGTTTACATCGCAATACAAGTTACTAATCGCGTGAATCCAACCAAAATTTCTGCACGTAAACGGGCAAATTCCTGCCGTGAGCCAACCCTATACAGATACCGGCCAATTATCGGCCGGGCTTTTCATCGCGACTATCGCGAATTTATTTCGCGCGGAAACGATTGCCCGATGCGATTCGGGCGAATTTTGGTTGAGAGCGTAATCATCCGCGCGATGACTTGCTATTGTGGACAACTTTATTATATTGCACCTACGTTTGTTTTAGTGGGGTGTAATTGGTTGGTAGTTGAGTGTGATGGAGTGGAATCACGCTGTATGCTGATAATACGGTATTGTGAATACGAAAATTTTGAAATCACAGCTTTTGATATATTTTCTTACTTAAAATTACCTACAGTTTTAACGAAGCAGGTTTATGAACTTAACCCATTCCGTGGTCACAAGTCGAGTGTGCAGCCCAAAACAGTGATAATAAACCTGCCAATTGTCAGTAAGTTTCGTCATTTAAATTATTTATGTTCGCAATGATTTCGCAGACGTCTTCGTTCATTCCCTTCACAGCACATGTAGGGTTAAAGTTCAATAGAAAGTCATAGATTATATTCTATGGAAATGAGAGAAAATTACCCTGAATAGCATCATCAAGCAGCATCGTACTTAGACGTTTCTCTTCGGTGACAAATCCAAGCAATAATATTATAAACTAGCTTCTGCCAGCGACTTCGTCCGCGTGGAATAGTGGTGCTCCGCTCCTATTGGTCTTAGCGTTATGATATATAGCCTATAGCCTATAGCCTTCCTCGATAAATGGACTATCTAAAACTGAAAGAATTATTTAAATCGGACCAGCGGTTCCTGAGATTAGCGCGTTTAAACAAAATGACAACATTGCCCTTCACTGCTCTGCTCCTATTGATTGTAGCGTGATGAAAAGTATACTATAACCATCTCAGGAGTATGACAAATAATTGTACCAAGTTTCGTTAAAATCCGTCGAGTAGTTTTTGTTTCTATAGAGTTTATACAGACAGACAGACAGACAGACAGACAGACAGACAGACAAAAATTTTACTGATTGCATTTTTGGCATCAGTGTCGATCCCTAATCACCCCCTGATAGTTATTTTGGAAATATATTTCATGTACAGAATTGACCTCTCTACAGATTTATTATAAGTATAGATATAGATTAAAATTATACGACTCTGCAGTGTAGGGTTAAGTGAAATCTACCAGGGGATACTTGAGTAAAGAAAATATGGCTCATCTTTGAAATTAATAACTCTTCATAA
This sequence comes from Pyrrhia umbra, assembly GCA_963891755.1. Taxonomy (NCBI): domain Eukaryota; kingdom Metazoa; phylum Arthropoda; class Insecta; order Lepidoptera; family Noctuidae; genus Pyrrhia; species Pyrrhia umbra. Next base: position 468,596 of record OY982929.1, on the reverse strand, counting down.
GATACGATGTCACTTCATGACATACACCAAATATCTCAACGTCAACCTTTCAATAACTCCAAAAACAAAATAAAACACGTGCACCCATCTCTGTAATCACCCAACTTTCTTCCAAAAAATAGAAAACCTTTAACGGCGTTAACAACTTATTTTCTGCACAGGTGGCCTCCCTGGCGACCAGAAAACTACATGAAACATTACTTATATTGCTAAATTTAAATTGTAATTTAATCATTTCATTTTTTTTTTGTATAGCATCATTTGAATTGTATAACTTTCTCAGAGATAACCTGTACTGTAAAAAGACAATTGTAAACATTTCCTATTGAAAAGAGTGTCTATGGAGTTTCTTGCCGGTTCTTCTCCATAAGACCCACTCCTTGGAACCGTGCAACTAACTTGACGTTTCATAAGTGCCTGCAAAGACCTATTTGAAATAAAAACATTTGAATTGAATTGAACTTTCTCTGTCAAGATCAAGCAGTGTCACACAGATCATTCAGTGCCACCTCCGACCTATCACGCGACATCACATCATATCCACCACCACGTAAATAATATAGAAAATATTCTAAAACACACTGGCAGCAAATATATGAGTATAATGCGTATAATGTTCCATTGTAAACTAGGTAATGTTCAGCCTCTAACAGCTTCAACTTAGAGACTAGAAGTATCGCTAGCATAAGTAGCGCAAGTAGTGGGTACAGTAACGCGGTGCGCGGTTGCGTGACGAGACAATCACACAAACCGAATTGAGGATGACCCGGAAACCGTCGCGACACGACTGCAGCGCTGATCAAGTTAGAAGAGTCATTAATTTTATATAAAGTACTGCTTGAAATAAAGCTTTAATCACATCTTTAGGGGGCCACGTAAGATCAAAATAAAAATTGGTTACAAGAGTTTGGAATATCCCATCCTGTTTGTTATGATTTTCTTGCTTACGCTATATTTTTTAACGATAATAATTTAATCATCACCTATTGGTAGTTGTAAATATGATAATGACATACATACACCATACATAAGACTAAATAACTATAATTATTACTGCAGTACTTCATCTCTCTTCATCACTCGCACATACACATACACACACACACAAACACACACACACACACACACACACACAAACACACACACATGCATAAAACACAATCAACACATTCATATACATATATTCTAACCCGACATCACCAACGCGTTGTAGAATAATATTAATTAATACCTAACACAACAATCTACTCTTGATCAATGGTAAATTAATTGTTAAAACTAGAATGGAGGCCTGGTGGCCAGAAATATAGGCTTGCGCCTAGTTCAGGCACCAGTCTCCCACAATAAAATAATGCCATGTATTTACTTAGGCTAATTGTGTAACGAACATTGTGGTGAGAAATAAATATGATTATTATTATTATATTATTATTTATTATAGTGATCATCAGATCACTATAATTAATAATAATAAAACTTGTATCAACAAGTTTTTGGTCTATTAAGAACCTAGTTGCATTGCATTTGCATCACGTCGATCGCTGCACCTCGCTATAAGCTTGCGCCTCACGTCTCCACTCCGGCGTTGAGTAGTATGCGCGCACGCACTCGTGGGAACACTTTCACTGCGCCACGTGAACCGCGATGAGTTGGCTTTTTGTCAGACTGACCTGCTTTGTGAAACTGAGCCAGCTAGTGTTCCTGGATGGCTTTGTTTTGAAACCTATACCGGTTTTTGTGGTGAAGCTGTTTCCATGCGGCGTGGGAGATTTAGAGCATAACTTCAGTGCGGTGGCGGGGGGGGGGGGGAGGAGAAAGACGGTCTCTTTCTTTTAGGGTTATGAAAGATTGTTAATATATTAATTGGATACAATGGAAAGGTTAAGTTACTCCATTTGTAGGGAGATTTTGCTAGATCATCAGCAATGTTGTTTATTACACGCAATAGGAACTCCTGGAAAAGAATGCAATTGTGTTGAAAAAGAAAGGAAAATACATGCATATATTTATACCGGCTAGAAACCTCCTGACTACTTCATATTTGCTTCCTACACTCGTTATAACTGTACGAGCAGTAAAGTGCGCAAAAACCACCAATTTTAGACGCAAGTCACTGTCGAGCGGTATTGTTTAGTGTGAATTAGAGGTATTCAGTTTTGTGAACGGCTATTCAGATTACTTGAATTTCATACCAACATTTTGAAAACCTGATTTTATCATTTGAAAAAACATTCAGAAGACTGCTATTAAATATGGAATCCATATTTCTTTCATTTGGAACAGCGACTACAAGTAATTCATAATTACCTTTGTATGAGGCGATGAGATATTGCTTATTGTGTCTTGGACAGTTAACTGTAATTAGCTTTTGCTGTTATAAAAGTATCTAACATCAAGTGTGGCTGAAACAGTTGGCGTTGATGTTTTATGGCCGAGACAGATGGCCACATCTTAATGGCTTTCTTAGAAGTTAACCTCGTTTTTCAGCACTCATATCTCATTTATCTTAATACAAAAGAAAATATGGCTTTCTGCTAAGCTACTTAGTAAATAATAAAGAGGTAATACGATCTGCATCTAATAATAACATCGTCGAACATAATTATTACTTACACAAAACAGTAGTCGTTTAGTGGGTATTAAATAAAAAAATCAGTATAAAAAATATATGCTAATTATTCCGCCTCATCAACAACATAATCTACGGCCTACCTGCGCTGGACGCTAGACAGGTCGTCTAACTAGTCGGCCAACCGGTCGGGCAGGCGGCCAGGTCGACGACCCCTGCGAAATGTCATGAGAAGATCTGTTGGATGGGTACGTTCTAATGGCTACCGATAGTAAACGCTGTTTATTGACGCTAACCAATCGATTTGAAAATGAATGGTGGTGTCTTGATTGGTGATGTACCGTTACGATTGGAGAGATGGACGAATTTGTTCTGCCTATGCATACATACAGACATTTGGGAATGTGCAATAAATATTGTTAAGAGTTTGACAATTCGTAATTTACGCCTAGATTTAAAAAAATACTGAAAAACTCTGACACATGCAAAGCCCAAACCTAGTATTCTAACAGATTTATTTGTTAAATTCACTTATTCTTCAAGCGTGAAACCAGGTCCATATTTACCTCAACATTTAAACGCTTCATTAAAAACCTGAATTCAAAGTGATGTGCTGAGTTTTCATGAAAAAAGTCTCGATTAACTGCAATGCCCGTTTATAAACAGGGGAAAACAAGTATAAACGGACAGCAGCTATTTATAAAGTCAGCTAAACGCTCCCCCGACGAGGAAGGCATACCACAAAAATATGGTGCAGAGAAGATCCACTTACGTCTAACCAAACAGACTACAACAATGGTACCTGCTCTTAGAAAATATCAAAAGGCTGAAGATGATAGTCAACATAATGGATCTCTAGAATAAACACAGACTGATTTCGACAGTTTAGAGTGGTAGTTTTTTTCATCTTACAAGATAATGGTAACGACCCTTAGGTACCTACTCTAAGACGATCGGAGATAGTCAAAATCTAGACATATCTAAAATAGCTACCTAAATTGTATCTCCTAAGTACGGTTATTAAAATTATGCCTGATTTGATTAGACGTTGTGTGCGTGAACCTTCTGTTCCTTCCGTAGTCGGTGGTATTTCCACAGAACCCGTAAATCAAAGTTGCGTAGATGTCATAATTTACCGAGCGACGTCACAACGCAATCCTAAACTTTACGCGTTATCAAACGATGGGAATTTTATGCAAAAAATAATGGTCCACTTTTTGTGAAGTGCGTTTTACTTTTGTTTATCTTTATTTTCATAAAATGTTTTTGCTGAGTCGTGTTAAAATGGAAGATATTTTGATGATTCAACATTACATTTTAAACAGTCAGCAGTTACAAAGCTGAGCCGTAAGCTGCTCTAAAATAGAAATTAAGTGTACCTAAGTGTTTTTACTTTTTGAGTTTCTAAAGGAGTGTCCATAAAGCAGCCTGCCAAACCGCTGCATCAGGCGACCGCTGGCCGCAAGCACAGTGGGCTGAGCGCATTCACGGCACAATTAAACATTTGGCAACATGTACTAGTATATTTGGCGCCCAACGTGGGACTTGTTCATTCACTAATATTCCCAAAATAAAGGCTCTCACCGACCGTATCGGCCGGGATCCGCAGCTGCGAACTTGTGTGAACAGTATTAGAGAATATAATAGTAGTTCTCAGCTATTTTGTTAGCACTTCCTGCATTGTTCCGTGATGTTTATTGTGTAGTTAATTCGGAGTTGTTGAATGTTTTAGATTGCTATAGCTTTGATAATCTTTATTGTATACAAAACAAATTTGAAAACGAGTTTATGCATGTTTAGAAGAATAAAAAATATACAATTTTCATACTATTGAAGGTATTCGCCTAATCAAGGCTGAATAATTAATTAAGCATTATTAATTTATTAGTAGGTAAGTGAACCATGCTGACATTGTTTAGCCTTTAATTTATTATGTATGTGATTAATATTGTTTAATTAATCTTAGTGCTCAGTCTAGCGATCCAATCTATCACACAATCTGTAATTTGACAATGGATGGAAAATGGATTTACTTAATCTGCGAGTGCTCTCCAAATTGCATCATCATAACTTTTCCTTACGCGTGCCGCTTCCCCGGCTCATTATGTTGAATTCGTGTAACATTGTCACTCCCTTTGCATTTGCGAAAAGCAATTGAATGGTCCTATTAAGTGGTATTTTCTATAACCGGCGGAGTGGCTGTGACATTTCCATTAAATTTCGTCGACTACCCTTTACATTATCTCGCTCATCGGCCTTTGTGCTGCATTCAATTCTTATTTGTACTTCGCTTAATGACTGACGACTATTGTTCACTGAGTTAAGATGAAGGGAATTTGATGTACACAAGCGTCGAATTCCAATCTTGTTCCTATATTTAAAGTTTGGGATAATTTGTGGCTCTTCTATTCAGCACAGGCGCGGAGTGTTCTGTATAACTTTCGCTTCCTAACTAATAATTAAAACTCTATAAATGAAAACTAACAATGATCTCCGTAAATCAAGAAAATGAAAATTTTTTCACTAGTTATTTTTGCGCATATATTTTCATGTTCTTAAATATTCAAATGGCTCCCGACAAGTAATTATGGCGCGTCATTAAAATGCACCTCATTATTGAACGCAAACTTGAAATGAATCTATTAATTGCTTATACTGGTTTTATTTGTTTTGGAGGGAGGTGAAGTTGAGGGTACCTATAAATACAAGACACACAAACTCACGCCTATATGAGTAAACCTGTGAAGGCGGGCAGAAACTGTAGAAATCCTCCTGCTACAATATTTTTTTATTTAGGATGGGTGGATGAATCCTCAAATTACTTCTCCAGCTCTGGGAGTAGCAAGAGGAAGTATCAGACTCAGTCTCTTACTGTCTAAAACCGATCCGTGTTCAAACACCCTTTTCGTGCGATCCTGCAACCCTGGGTAGGTAACCTGCTACATTCTTTACATGTTCATCAATGGAACACTATTCTACTTAATGCATGCAGAATATTTCTGAAGCAGTACTTTTGGGTTATAATAATTATTGATGAATGATTATCATACAATTAGCAAACGGAATGAAAACGATAACCACAAACATCAAAGTAACATATTACTCCTAGGTAATAAATATCAAATTCAATTACTTCATAATGAAATGAGACGTCGGTCGGGATTCCCAGACACCAATTAAATGTATGTGAATTTGCTGATTGAATATTGATATCAGAATTAAATACCTGACCCAGACCTTCAGAAGTGTGTATGTGCTTGTTAGCTTGTGAGATGATATGCTTAGCCATCAAAGATTACAATATTGCATAACATTTCATTTTGTCATACATGGTGGTACCAATAAAACAAATCTATCATATATCCTAAATCTAGTGTAGTTCTCGAGTTTGAATAAAATCTCCCAGAAGCCTAATCTAATATTCTATAATGTACGAGTAGAGATCTAAATATACGTGCTGGTCCTTCCGTTCTATACTAAATTCCAACTTCATAATATTCTTACCCAATCAGTACCGGCGTTAGGGTAGGGCGGGGTGGGGCGACCGCCCAGGGCGCCGGATCTGAAGGGGCGCCGCAGGCGCCCTTTTTATATCCTCTCACTCTTTGAGGCCTACTTACCCTAATACCATAGTTTGCTTAGCAAAGTTTCCTTTACAAAAGTTTCCTTGAATTTTTCATCAAATGTCTATCAATTTCGGGTTTTTCTGCGTTATTGACATTAGAATGCAAAAGTTGTCAAGAAAAAAATTGTCGTCAATTTTCCGGTAAATGAGAATGGGCGTGTTGGTGCCTCCAGTATCGTCTTTACCATAAGAGCAACGGGGCGCCATTGTCACGCCCCCCCCCCCCCAAAAACGAAGCATTCAATTATTATAATATTGTTACTAGCTGTTTCCCGCGGTTTCACCCACATCCCGAGTGAACTCCTTCGCGCACCCGGGTAAAAAGTAGCCTATGTCCTTTCTCAGGCTCTAGACTATCTGTGTACCAAATTTCATTTCAGTAGTTTTGGCGTGAAAGCGCGACAAACAGGCTGACATAGTTACTTTCGCATTTATAATATTAGTAAGGATTATTATGTTGCTCATACCTATTACATACTTAAAAAATTTCGCGCTCGCTTCGCTCGCGCTATAACTCTTATTCCTCAATTTTTTTTCACCTTATTATTTATAGTTTTTTAATGCTGCTTTGCTATGCTGGATACAGATGAGCACGAAATAGCTCGTATTATCTCTGGACTAAAAGAGGACTGTGCTGTGGGGTGGGATAATATAAGCAATAAGATTCTTAAATTGTTCAGGCATATATTAGTACCACCATTAACGCATATTTTTCGACTATGTCTTTCCAACGGGATTTTCCCAAGAGATTTAAAAAAGGCAGTGGTCGTCCCCATCTATAAATCTGGAAGCAAAGATCTGGTTAATAATTATAGACCAATATCATTACTCCCGTCCATGTCAAAAATACTAGAAAAAATTATTAACAGTAGACTAGTTAACTATTTAGAAAAAAACGGTTTCCTTTCACCTGCCCAATTTGGTTTTAGGACAAAATTATCTACAGCCGATGCGGTGCAAAGTCTGACCAATTATATTTCTGAAGAGTTGGGTAAAGGAAATCAGACTTTGGCAATTTTTCTTGATTTAGCGAAGGCTTTTGACACCGTGTCCGTTTCTATGCTTCTAATAAAACTAGAGGCCATTGGGATAAGGGGTATGCCGCTAAAACTAATTGCTGACTACTTGGATGATAGGTACCAGTGTGTTAAAATAGATAATACTATGAGCAATGAGCAGAAAAATACTGATTTTGGTGTTCCTCAGGGAAGTATCCTGGGTCCTACACTTTTCTTAATTTATATTAACGATTTGTGTAATCTAAATATAGAACATGGCAAAATTGTATCCTATGCTGACGACACGGCGTTAATATTTGCCGCAAAAACCAGTAGCGAACTCTACGAGAGAGCTCAATTTGGTTTTAATGTTGTAAATAACTGGCTTCAAGGCAACCTACTTACACTAAATGCTGACAAGACAAAATATATTCACTTTTCCATGCGCAAGCCTCAACTGAACATTACTAACCCTAATCTCTATGCACATCAATGCGATAATAGTCCAGTCAACACGTGTCAATGTCCCTATATTCTCAAAACTTGCAACATTAAGTACCTTGGGGTTATCATCGACGAAACACTTTCTTTTAGGCAACATATTGATAGTCTCATCAAAAGAGTAAGGAAACTTATGTATGTATTTAAAAAGCTTCAATCAATTGCAGATTCAAAATTAATTAAACAAGTTTATTTGGCCCTCGCTCAATCAATAATACAATACTGTATTATTGCATGGGGAGGAGCACAAAAAACTTATTTACTTCCTCTTGAACGAGCTCAGAGAGCAATTTTAAAAGTAGCCAATTCTCTTCCCTTTTTCTTTCCGACAAACCAGCTGTATAAATCTTGCAACGTGCTGACTGTGCGTCAGCTTTTCATCATGCACTTGGTATTAAAACAACACACTATGCTAACCTACAATTTTGAAAATACTAACAAGAGACGGAATGATATAGTATGCACTTCAAACTCAACCTCAAAACATGTTTTTGTTACTAGATTTCTTACGTTCCTAGGCCCACTTTTATACAATAGGTTAAATAAAAATCTATGTATTTATAAGTTAGATAATTTTAGCTGTAAAAAGACACTATGTAAATACTTACAAAGCATTTCATATGAACAAACGGAAGAATTACTTTTAGTTTGCAAATAAAAATTGGTGTCATTATCACTATCATTTATAAATTTATATAATTGTTAATTTATTTCTATAAACGCTAAGTATGCACTTTATAGCCTGAAGCACAGGTTTATACCTAGTTCAGGCAAATATGCAACTGTGTTCTATTTTTAAGTAAGTATAAGATATTTATTGTATGTGTGACCTTTTTTCTAAATAAACGATTATTATATTATTATTATATTATATTATATAGTTTTTAAGGTTCCGTAGGTGACATGAAAAACTTTTAAAAATCGGGGTGGCCATTATTTGGAAAATCCGGGAAGCAATAGGTGGTCACGGATTTTCAGGGAAATGTAAGAGTCATGAAATACAAATATGATTCCTAAGAATATTGATGCTCATATTCCTAAAAAAATTTCGCGCTCGCTTCGCTCGCGCTCATACTCATATTGCTCTGATGTTTTCTTAGCTTACTGCGTATGGTTTTTAACTCCAAAAACAGATAATATATATTTTCCTACCTATACACTTGGTCTAAATTTTTAACATAGATAGTCTAAAGTATACACTCTGGTTAAAAACAAAATAATATAATATTTTCCATAAGACGACAATATTGGTTTGCGCAAAATATTCATTTAAGAACTTAATTTGTTTAAAACTCGCCTGTCGGCTTGTGTGTAGATATCAGCTGAGTCGTATTGTACTTGTGAGCTCGCTCTTGCATGCCTAGGCAGTGTAGTGCTATTACGAAAAGATTATGTCCATGTTTTACTTACGTTTTACTTACTTACTTACTTTTACTTACTAAACATAGAAATGTGTTCTATTACTGATACCGAACCACCAAAAAAAATTGCGCACTGGTTAAAAACTTTTCCTGTATTGATCATGCCGACGCCGATTCTTTCCAAATGTTGGAACCCTCGGTTCGCTAGTCCGACTCGCACTTGGCCAGTTTTTTTCCGTATGTGTTTAAATTGCAGTTAGGGGGCGCCGCAAAAATCTCGCCCAGGGCGCTGATGGGGGTAAAACCGGCACTGTACCCAATCTAAAACATCAGTAATATAAATGCAACGTAGAATCTGTTGAAAACTGCGATTAAATTCCTGATTATTTACGTAATTTACGGCCAATTTATTTATGGTATTACAAACTTAGGTTTGCGCTTAATGAAATAAAGGTTTTAACGGTTTTGTATGAAAAATATTAGTTGGAAGGTTGTGAGGACGGTAAAACCGTGTTTGCGGGTGTGTAAACCTGCTGATTTGTCATTATGGCGGTGCCAGCCGGTGCCTTGCGCGCGCGCAATGTGTCTAGCGTGTTGCTGTCCCGCTCGCGCCCATGTGACTGTAACATCGACGCACAACCTTGATCGACGAGCATTATGAACTTTTTATGTGTCTACTTAGTTCTGTTTTGCGAGGATTCCCAGAATTTATTAACGTAAGGTTTTGTCTGAATGTGTTTTCAATTACATTCTTATGTCGTTAAGTTGGTTCGGAGAAATATTTTGGGAGATCATTTTACATAATTCAATTTTATAGACGAATGTATCAAAATTAGTTTTAGATTGAATGTCAATAAACTGTTTATGGTCTACTCTACGTCTCAAAGGACCAAAAGTGAGGGCCCTTGAGACGAATCCATTAGAAATACTCACGGTCCATCTGTTACACAAGACCGTAAAACCCACGTTGCTGAAATGTTATTTGTTCTCGGACAGATAAAGGTCACCTGTCAAGTACAGCAATAACGATTCGGCTATTTATAAGATAATACCTATCTCTGTGTTCGCAACGGACGGCAGCAGCCAATTTTTGTGTCATAAGGACCTAATTTGCTGTAGTCATTCACTAGCTTTTTTCGTATTTTTTACCTTTCATTGACCCAGTAGCTAATCTTGAGCTGATGATCGCGTGCGGACCATTTAAACAAAAACTATTGGCCTTTGATATGAAAAATCCAAGATTTATAAATGAAAGAGATACCTTTCCAAAATTAATACAAAATTAAATAAAGCTTAACTTGTTTCAAATTTCTGTCACCCCAAATGGCAATTAAACTAATGAAAACTTTTTTCTTTCAGGTACTTTGTCCGAAGTTCTCTTCATGGAGTCAGGGGGTAAAAAATGTTCCAAATTCTCCCCCAAAAGTACCATTGCGACAATCTGCATGAATAATAATTTTTGAATTATTTAAAACAAGCCCTGTTCTGGTGGATTAACGGAAAGTACCTTGATAATGACAGATCTACATAAATTTGCATTGAACGATACGATTTCTTTCGCATTATCCTTAGGGAATAAAGGTCGGGAGTTTAAGACCTCCGCTATTATTATTCATTTATTTTTCTTAGAAAGATTGTCGTTTTCCAGCTATTTATATTTATTATGTATATGTCACAGGCTTAAAGACGTCGAACAGAAACGAACTCCCATATCCAGGGACTATTAGGTTATGTAAATGAAAAGTAACTCATACTACTGAGTGAAAATTGGCGAAAGTAGCTATAGTACCTTGGCAATCAATATTGTGTACTTACATTATTTTACTAAAACTTATTTCGTTTAAATAAAAACGCATTATATTATCGATTTCTAATAAAGTAATACTGTAAACCGTTTTGACCGAATATTGATACTAATAAATCTATTACATAAAATAAAAACAACTGCAAAAATATTCTTTGGAAAATAAAAACCAGGAAATCGACGAAATACTAAATTATTTCACAATAAATAATGACATTATTGCAACATCAATAAACTGGATGGTCCGCGTGAGTCATGGAGTCATCGAATATTTATTAATATTTATAACTGATGCACAGAAAACCATTCAAATGGATTTTTCCAACGAAATTAAAACCAGTTATGTCTCTGAGCTCAAATTAAAATATCCCTGTGACATATATGTAAGATATAAACATGTATTAACGTTTATATTTGGTGGGTACTGATTTGTAACACAATTTAGATAGATGTTTTGTTTAGTCAGTTGTTAGGGTATTTATTCTGCAAAATAACCTCAAAACTTAGTTATCTGAAAACCGCACAAACATACATTCAGTGAAATACATATTAAACCATATTTCATATTAAACCATATTTACTAAATGTATGTCCTAATTAATCTATCAATCGAGGTATACTAGGACACACCCTTACACGCGAGTTTTCGTGGTAACGCACACGCATAGAGAAATTATCCACTAGAGAGCTTATAGGCCGATTTCTTCTAAGAACACAACTCACCACTGCGGGCCGGGGGACAAGGAAAAATGCGCGGCTGCAATTGGTCGGTTCAAGGTCAAACTGCGCAGACGCCTACCGTTAGGGCTGCTGTGCTTGATTAAGGGAAAATAGACGATATCGATAAAATGGATTTTAACATTAAGAAAAATACTCAATTAAAATCTTATCAAATAGTATTTAATCAATGAATGTATATATTGTAAATAATTTAAAACCAACCTGTAATAAACAAATAAAAAAAAAATCAATTACAAAAAAAAAAATATCCTGTTATTATTGATTTTTAAAATGAATTAATTTGGTACATAATATGTTTTCCGAATTAAAGTTTTAGGGTCCTGATTGTTTTTTGTAAAAAATGATAAACGAGCATCTACATATTTCTGAATTATGCATCTTGCTAATTCAATTAATTGATTTGTTGATTCTATTTCAAATTGATGAAAATCAATATCCGGGAATAAATTATACCCGATCAATTATTTTAAAACCGATCTAATAAAATAATCGGTATTATCTATTAGTAGTATCTATTCACTTTTATTAAAGTTCCGGAATCTTCGGAAATCTAAAATGAAAACATGTACATCGGAACAGGAAGGTTCCGATGCAGATATTGGCGAGGGAGAGCCGACTTCTTATATTTTTATTTTTATAAGAAAATATTGACATACAACAAGTTTATTTATAACAATTCAACGTAATTAAAGTAAATTAACAATTATCAAAATTAACACTATACAAGAGTTGTGAACGGTGCGCTTGCTAGAGTCGCAATACCTCTTGTCGCTCGCTGCGTTGTTATAAAAGCCGCTCCCCTCCACAACTCGCCTGATTCATTGAGTGGTAGCGCTTATGCACTTTTTTATCCATGTATTTTACTTACGCCGACTAAGTTAAAAGTAAACAGTTTTTTTTATTACAAAGACTAATTATAAATATATAAAAAAATATTAATTTTAATTTTATTATTATCGATATTGACTTCAGCCATTAAAGGTAACAGCACAGATTTTTACGATAAAAATACAAAGGGATAGAAAGAGATACAAGCATTAGAATTGTCTAGTGAAAGAACGAGACTTTTCCAAAAGACATCAACGTGCGGCTCAACCGTGTGCTTCGATCACCCAACGACCATTTTACAAGACCCCCGCGGTGGCTCATAATCAGATTATATAATAAAAATATTTCTTACTGTTTACTTACCGATGAAAAGTTATAAAACTTGATTTTTTTTTTATTAATTTAGCGTGCTTACAGGTCTAATCCTTGGACACAACTAAAGTGGTTACTAGTAGTGTACTCTCTGCATAGGCGACAAATCGCTAATAGGTTTCGTGCATCGGGGCACTGTATGCGCATTCAAGTGGTTATATAGTCTTTGCGCACACGTGATTCACATTCAATAAATAAGCTGACTGTAGAATTTCCAACTTACATGAATACTTTGAAATCATTGCGGTGAAAACTTGTCGTTCAAATAAAGTCGGCTGAAGCGCTTAACAGCGAACCGCTGCAGGTGTGTAATAGGGTAAATATCGCGAACATGCGGCGCAGCGGTGAGCGGATCCAGGGATACAGATAAATATTTGATTTGTCCCGCGCACCGTGACGCGCCGCCTAACTCAAATACCTGGTCCTCGGAGATGCAAGTGACAAGTAAGGAGCGAGCTGATTCATTAGTGTTTTAATATAACTATTGTCACGTCACATAAATACTCTTTTAGAATTAACATATAGGTTATAGGTACATAATTTTTATATGACGTAACTTTTCGGGGTACTGTGTTAAAAATTGCCTTCACAATTAAATTTATCCTATAAAATCTGATATATTTAATTGTGTGTTTATTAAAAAAACTTATTTTATATCTGTAATGATGAGGCAAACAGCAAGACTTCAAGACTTTACTCTAGCAAAGTGATAGTGAAAATATATAAAAAATCGCTCCTTCTTTTCACTTGTACCACACATAAAACGAATCCCGGTAGCGTATCGTCCGTGGCTTAGGCCGGTCGGTAAACGCACTAATTATCTGGCTAATGTCGAGGGCAGTCGCGGTCGCCCTTTGAACTGACCTGACCGACAAACATGTGTTCCTCAAAAATACACTAGCCACCTAATAATATGTTAGATATTGTTAAAATGCTATGATGCTACTGTGTAGAATTGTAGGATTTAAACACTTGATTTATTGCTAAATATTCTTTCCGTGTTTAACGGCTTTGATAAAAAGTGCTTTATAAAATTAACCTAAAATTCTGAATCTGAATGGAAGCAATTTACCGGCATTGTGAGTGGAAGCACGATCGGTGCCCAACAAATATCAAGCAATTTTAATTAATATTAATACTGTTACAACTCAGAGGTAACTATTTAATAAGATTGATTAATTCCTCAGTTATTAACGGAAAACGTAATTCCATTTGAGTAATTGAAATTATTTTGATAAACTTGAGAACATACTGAACTAAATATTTAATTTAATCGATGACAGAACTTAATAATTAGGTGTTAGCGATGGATCGCTATTACTCATTACTTGGGACTATCTGTACAAACATACTAATTACTGGGCTGCCGGTCCGCGGTTGGTCCTTTGAGCCGACCGAGCGGCGACCTTTTCTTGTGGCCAGATTTGTTTTACGCGTTTTTTATGACCCCATCACAGTAAAGAGGATTTTGTTAAATAACCAACTTTGTAATGAGAGTTAGCGTTTCTAAAAGCGTCGATTTAAGGAAAGTTCATTTTTAACACTGGTGTTCTCATACACTTTTTGGCACTTTTATTGCTGTTGTTCGCGAGTCTTTAATTATAAAAATAGTTTAATATAACAAATAATAATTTCGCAACTAAGTAAGCAAGATATTGTACCCCATAAACGTAATTGAGTAGGTACAATCGTGCAGCATACCACCTACAAATTCCAGTTTATAAGCCAAAATTGTTCTTATTGTAACTCCGATGTAGAGTTACAGAGAAACTCGTAACTAACCTCAAGTTTCTACGAATATTCCCACCTCCACACATCACGAGCTATCTTCTCAGAATAATGACATGATGAATAAAAGATACGATAACTGACGTCACTCGGCATGATGCTCCCGACGGGCTGCTGATTGATTTAATTTCCGTTCTCCCGTCTTTTGTGCTTCTTCCTTAATGTTTATAGACAAGCACTGAGATGCTTTTAGAGCTGAGAATGTTCTTCACAGTAATATGTGTTACAATAAGGAAGCAAACACCGTGTGCAACATTGCATTTTTGGTAAACTTAATTTAGGTCCGTAGTGTCGAGAAACACTAATTTCATTATGTTATAAAAAATAATACAGATTACTATGAAATGATGTATGTATATAACAAAGATATTATTATTCTATTGGTATTTCTAAGCACAATGTAAAATATAAATATTTTAAGGTTTTTTTCCTAGACATTTTCTTTTCTTAAAAACGTTACCCCACACTAAAAATTACTCCTGTATCGTGGGTTCGTTTACAAACTTAAACTCACATACGAAAACAGCCTGTTTCATTCATATATCTCACGTAGTAAAATCACTTGATACCGCAGGTGGGGATTTAGCTAATTAAAAAAAAAGGATATTTTTTTACTAAATATTTGGTCAGTTATATTTGACTTAAATATTATTATCATGAAGCATGTCTTATCACAAATTCATGATATACCGTATTTTCATCCAATCGTAATACTATCAATCCATCCGAATATCTCACAAAATTTTCCATTTTATCACAAAACAAGTACCTACATTAAAATAACGAGAGTACCTATGTAAGTACTGCAGGAGTGGATAATATTGTAATTTGTACGGGAGTGAGGGCTGAATACCTCTCCTCACTCAGAATGTTTTGTCGGATTCCTGCCTAACATTTTTAGTATATTTTCATCATTTCAGAGCTGTCTGAATAACTGAATGTATTAGAAGTGTTGGTTTGTGTACTGTAAAGTTATTTAGTTGTTTGCTGGTTAACGATTAATACAAAACTTGGTTTGTGCTATTATCTGTTAAAACTTCACCTAATATGGTCCTTTATTTTGATATAAAAGTTATTTACTACTTCGTCGGGAAATAGTTAAATGGCTTGACAATGAATGTTTTATTTTATCATATCTAGGTATCTTATCAGTTTTGGATATTTTTGGTTATTTTGCAATACTTTTATTTCGGGAAAATCGTTGCGACTCATAATTGTAGCCACAAGTACATCTTATGATATTTACTTTTGTCTTTCCACGAACCTTTGATTCGCTTAAAATATATTTGATTTATGAAAACTTCATTATTTTCCAAGCATATGTAAGTTGCAAAATTTATTTGTCGGATCTTTATGAAAGTTCTGAAGCGATTGTCGAATAGGACTCACGATATGAATTACTTCCATCGGAAAAATGGAAGTTGAAATCTGAGTCCACGGGATCAGATTGCTGTAATATAAAATAGTGAGATTTATTATAATAATGGCAGAAGATATTTGCAGGACGAATACTTCTGGTGAAAAAGAAGCATTTCTAATACTTTCGATTATTTCATTAATGAAACTTTCTGCACTACTTTACGATATGACAATGTTATCTAGAAATGTTTTAATGATTCATCCAATAAAAGGTCATATTCCAAAAAGGGCTTTAGTTTCTACAGACCTCAACTAGTGTTACAAATCTGTCCTAAGTCCTAGAATGTTGTCATTGACCCGGTTGTCACCTCGGCAGGAAGTTTGTCCGATGATGGGCAGCAATTGGATTGATTGGACATCCGTTGGGGGACGGACACTTCACACGACTCCCAGTTGGGCAAATCTTCGACTGGTGATTTCTCGTACTCTCCGGTATTTTGTTCCTTCACTTTACGAAGTTTTTCCAGCTCTCATTTCAGTAGAAAAGATCTCTTATATAGCTGTATTTCAAGTGCATTTTTGAGATACATTTCCTGTTTGTATCGCGGAACTAGTTATATCCTGTATAGTGTAATGATCAGAAGTTCGTCTCGAAGGACCATAAACTCGCTATGAATGATTACTTATTCCTGTCGAGATCAATCTTTCGATAAATAGTTTGTAGGAAAATATTTATATTTATAAGATGCATTGGTTTCTTAATGATTTCTGCTACCTTTAAGATGTTTGAGTGGAATATTTATAAAAATACATTTGATTCTACTTGAACTTTATAGTAATAAATGTTTGCGTCTGGCCTTTGAATTATTTATTAGTTGTTGTGAGTGACGTGTGGGAGGTGAGTGTGTGATTATTACAAGTCATATAAAAATATAATACGCTGAATATAAAAATATTTATATATTATTACATATTTTTTATTGGTACATACGAAGAAATCACCATTGTCCACCAGCTTCCCAAATTCCCCTTGCAACTTTTGAGATTCGATCGATTTGTATTTTTTTTCATAGTACTGAAGTAAAATCAACCAAATATATATGAAATTTCACACGACAAAAACTACCATGAAATACAATTACCAATGATAACATCCTCGTCTAAGATATTTATCATTGGCAAGCGGCCCCGCGGTTAACACCTAACTTTTCATATGGAAATTAACGTGCTTATAAATCATTGAGGGGTGGCAGCTTTTTCATTTGGCGTCTTCACGTAATCACATGTTATCACCCGAGAATTATGAGCTCACGACCGCTCTGAACGTGACGCAGAGAAATTAAGAATTTCGCTACAATCTGTCACGGTAAATGTGGCGGAGAAATTTTATTGGATTTGATGTAAATATATTTCGGCGGTTTTTGCTTGGTTACACTGCGTTTCAGTTATAACTTTCAGATGTAAACACTATTTTGTATCCTTCATTTGTGTAGGTAAGCCTTGTTTTTGTTAATAGCAGTGTGTTCCACGGCATTACTGACGCAATAGTCGGACTATCTACTTTTGCGCTGCGTGTCAGAGGTTAGTTTCTGGCATGCATCAAATTGAGCCTTTTGATAGAGGAGGATATTGGCTCACATGTGAAATTGATTATTATTTAGAAACTACAACTTCAGTTTGAAGTAATGCAATTTTGTTAATTCTAACTAATATTATAAATGCGAATGTGCGTTTATTTGTTTGTTGTTGTAAAACGGCTGGACCGATTTTTCGGATAGATGGGACCCTGGAGACACTATAGAATATTTTCATTTATATTCATTTGGGTGCGTGAGGTTGTTCTCTCATTCATGTTCTTTATATTTTTAGGTTTGTACAAACGTAGGTATTTAGCATTGAAATCAAGTGGTCTCATTTATCATAATATAAGTTACTTTAAAATACTCATTTATATACGGTTTCATTGGGCTGTGTGCCTCTGTCATCGATTTGTCACGCAAAGATACATCAGTCATACCCCACAAACAATAGTAGGTGAGTATTGTGTGAACATGTTGCTAAGACGTTCACAGGTGACATTGATGAAGTTAATGGAATACAGCTGTGATGGTATTATTTATGTTATATGAAAGAAAAAATATCACAAGCAAACATCGTTAAGGAATGAATAGAGATGCAAAAGTTACACATTGAATAGGGTCATTCGTCTCCAAAGACCAATTATTTTTTCTTCTTTTAAGTCACTACGTGTTAATCAAATGATATACCAATAGTATATATACTGTTTCATACTTTAACCTATTTGCACTCAGTCTCATAGACTACCGCTGAGGCGGGCAGCGTCTCCAATCGTATAACACATAACACTTACACAAGTCAGCTCTACAATATTAATACGGCACAAATAAATGGGCCGTCGCCATAGCCGGCTATAACCCTGTCTCGTGCCGTCTCCGGGCGTCTAAACCGCAATGGATGGTGCTCAGCAGTATCTTCGCCGCCCAGCTCCCAGATGCATCCCCCTTGATAACTGCAGGCAATTATCGTTTGCTTGTTTCCGAGACACTGCTGATCATTTTAGTGTTATAACTCGGATGGGGCAATGGAGTTCTGTTAGATGTGAATATGTGTGAGACTACTACTTTATTTTTAATTATTTCCCTAAGTTTTACTCGCATCCTGGCCGAACTAGGTACATCGCGCGCGTGGATAAATGTTGTATCTATCTCTTTACCAAATTTCATCTAAATTCGTTAAGCTGTTTTCCGGTGAAACGTAACTGACAGAGTCATTTTCGCATTTTGTTATCAACAGGTCAAAAATTCTACAAATACTTTAAAACAATAATAAGTGAACTAATAATACAGTAGTAATCTATTGGTGTTCCAGAAAGTCTTAAAATAACTTACTTTCTTTTTCAAATATTGGACATAACTTCACCGGGCAATTTTCAAGCTGCCTCTGCAAAAATGGCGTAATTACCATCCATTTTACAAGAAAGAACACTTGAATAAACGTTGAAAAATTGTGTACCTTCGCCATCAGACCTCAGCGAAAGATTCGCTCCTCTCAACCTTTTACCTGCACAGTTTGAACAGCTGAACTGACAATTTGAATGCTAGTTAGTTCTAGGTAAACAGTCCGTTTAATTAAGACGGTTGTTCGGGCGGCGCCGGGTGGTGTAGCTAGCTATGAGGCGGGAGCTTTGCCGTGTGTGTCTCATTCCAGATGTTGTTAGAGACATAAGGCAAGTCTGAATGTATCTTCATTCTGTGTGGAGTAGCGGAGAAGTCATTTATTAGAAGGTTTTTTAATACCTATGTACATACATGTTTAGCAATAAAACGTAAATAAATAATTATTTTGAAATCTCGACATTTCTCATCGCAAATAATGCAGTTACTAATTTGGAAATATTTCGTACAAAAGTAATATACAAATATGTCGCAAATTCAGAGTTTTAATTGTGTGTGGTGTATTATGTATTTTTGCTCTGCACTTTGTATATTATTTTTGAATAATTTTATTTTTTATAATCAAGTATTTGGCGCCTACACACTGGATATTGTGTTAGCTGAGGTTACAGTGTATTGTTTCAGAATAGGTTTATTTTATTTTAACGACTACTATCTACGTAATTATAAGTACTCGATATCCTGAAATTCTAATCAATATTATTACTCCATAAGTGAGTTTCCTTTGTTGGAAAGATACGTGTATTTGACGGCTGAACTCATTTAGATAAAAGGTATGGTAGTTTGAACCTTCTAAAGAAGTTCCCCAGGACCCAGGTGAAACCGCGGGAAACAGCTAAACAATTATAATTAAGTTATGTTACGTATTATATGCGTTCCACCAAATCTAGGCCAGTAAACACCAAATTCAGGCAAATTCTATGAATCATTAGTCCTATTACAGTGCGTAATAGAATATAGCTGATAAATAGATAATACAATCACTGCGCACACAGCGTTCAATAAATATAAAACTGATGATGTGTTTGACGACACATGTCAATTAATTAACTTTGTGAATTATTTACCGACCCATCGGTTTGCATGTGGATAGCTTTTGGACTGCGGTCCTTGGTGCCGCGTGTTCGTTTCATATACATATAGATTATTGTAGATATAGTAAGGAGGAAATATCTTCATTATAATATTAAACAACTTATTTTTCTTTTATAATAATCGAAAATTCCAAACAGGTATTCCCAATCATGATAATTTTTTGTGTTGTTATTTTTGAATTCTTTTTTTGCAACTACAGATTTAGCATCGGTATTGAAAGCAAATTTAAACACACGTTTTCCTTATCAAATAAAAACATTTTTGTGCAGTAGGAACCGAGCTGATAAATATTTTACAAAGGAAATATTTTACCTAAATATTCTGCTGTATTTATACTGGTTTGATTAACATTGTATAATAATTTAAAAAATATATAAATAAAAAAAATATTTAAAATAAATAAAACAAATATATTTTCGTAACTGAATGCATGGTAACATCAGCATTTACAAAACCTATTTATTGAACAAACAACATACGTAGTCATCTCATTTAGAAACAACAAAAGTAGCGTCAACAAAAACTAGCCAAGGTCGAGAGGCGGGAAAAACGACAATTAAACGCGCCATTAACTTTTTGTGCGGACCGTACCGCTGTCGCCACTTTTTGCTCCACCGCTCGGCCAGCTCGGACAAACTCGCGTGCTTAGCCATGTTTACAATGAGCTAATTGATAATTATACACAGTACTTGACCTTTCATTCCTTCATGACAAGGAAAGGAAAACTCGCTGACAAGGAAAATATTCTCGGAATTTTTGGGGTGATATAAAATTTTAATTGCGTTATTAGGCTGATTATGATTGGAAGGTAAAAAAATTGTGCCTAACGCTCCTCGAGCACGTTTCATATAAATTTGGACGTTTCATATTTTCTATTTTGTTTTTAGATTTTTTTTACCAATTTAAATTTTGTTGTATCTTCGTGTTACATTCAACATACTATGGTGATACCATATACTTTTATGATACCTTTAGCACATTTGCACCCAATTTTCTAAGGTCCGTATTGCAGAAACTGACTTGAGCACTACCTAGAATTAAATTTAGCCAATCAATTGGCTCAAAAACATGTTCAAGATAAGATCTATGTTTGAGTATCATTTTGTACGGACCTAAGGACCAATTTTGTTATTTTGAATTAGAATTCGACTTTGTTAGCGAGTCGTTCTAAGCCTATCACCTGCCAAATATTACTCAAAGTATGGCACTTGGTCCTAATGTTCAATTCTCTTAATGTCACCTTTACTTTTCTGCCAACATGTGTTATAACAACACCACATTAATTCCGACACCCTAACCCAAATACGACACACGCCTCATAACTTTGTTCTACTCACAAATAGTTTTAAATTGCAAATGCAATTATCCGAACTGACCGCGTCGCGGGCAATGCTATGCAAGTTTTAATTACCAACTCCTGCATAATTGCACGAATTGCAATGAAGTGCTCGTCTCGATGTGGACGCGCTATGGGATAGCATATTTTATACGATACGGGTGGCTTTATTAATTATTGTGTTCTTATGTTTTAATAAAGGGGGCTGGGAGCGGTGCTATAAAGTGTACCAACTTGCCAGAACTGAATAATGCAGGGAAGTCCGGTTTATCTACAATCACAGACATGCAAATATTGCATACAGTTCATTAGCAAAAGATTTAAGACTTTTCAGTTTAATTTCTCAGCTCGGGAGATTAAGCTTACTGAATATGCAACTTTGATTACTCAATTAGTTCTTTAAAAGGATGGTTTTAGATTCCCCTATTTCACAACCTTTTCTTAGATTTTTATTTTATTTTATTATTTTAGATATTCCGCAATTTACATGAAATAAATTAAAGTAGGTGAATACTGAACTACGCAATTTTTACACGAAGTTCACCTTACTCACCTTAGAACTTACTGATTTATAAAGTGCAGCGTGCCTGAGAATATCAACTATCATTCGCACATTTAACGAGCTCGCCCGATGCATTTCCACTACCTATAAAAAATAACAACGACCGACAGGGATAGAGCTACTTGGCTTCTCGTAGGTGCGAAAGAGATGGTCTTTCCGTAAGGGTGTTGAAGCTCAAATTGCGGTGTACCCATTGACGTTAGGAGACGGAGCCATTCGTTTTTATGAATTGAAAATGAGCTTGTAACATGAAATTTAATGATGAATAATAGTTTCTCGCTTTATATTGGGTGATGAGATCTTTTTGGGGACAGATGGATTTAATTTGATACAAGACGAAAGTGAGATAATTAGAATACTTTGAAACTTACTTTCTGTCAATCTGGTTTGAATGTTGAGACACTAAGGAAATATAGGCCTAGAATAGACTCAAAATAATAGAATAGGAAAATGTAAAAATTAATTTAACGTACTATACTTATCTCTTATCTTTTGCGTTAGAATTAAGGAAATAACAAAAAGACTGAGAAGGTTATTTTAATTAAAACGCGGTCGAGCATTACATAGCAGGAGTTTTGGTAACTTTCTCTGTAACAGGGAAGGTCCAATGGCAGTTTCATGTCTTTTATTTTAATACAATTCTAGATGCTACTTGCGGCGTCACCCGCGTTTTTCAATAAAAATGTTTTATTTTGCGTGAAACCCTATTTATGTTTTAAAATAATAGTGGTCTAAGTCACTCCTTATGTAATCCGTCACTGAACCCATTAAAATTGGTCTAGATTATGGAGATTACCCGTAACAAATAAATAGACAGATAAAAAATCTCAAAATCGAGTTTTCGATGTAGTTAGCTGTTAGTACCGTGTAAACGTTATACGAAGTTCTTGCATTTTAATTGGCCACACTTTTAGATTGCAGGAAAGTGGTTTTATTAACGTTTATAACTGATCAATATGGTGTTTACCACTTATAATTTTGGACAACAGACACTACACAACAGAAATTCATTCCCTATTTCTGTTCCTAATAGCTATAAGTAATTATAATTATTTCTAAACGATTCATGAAAAAGAAACAATATTTTCCTTGACCCACTAACGGCTATACCGTCCTTTGTTCATCGATATAAAGCCTTAAACAGCAAAGTTGCGTCTAAGAATTCTCCGAATAGTCTCCGAATATTGTCAAGAGGAAGGTAGTCGAATATTTCTTTTATATTCAAACAAGATCATTACTGTTGTCAATGGGTGACATAATTTATTTTTCGCTCCTCCGCGAGAGCTTGCAAAAGACTGACAAAGGGGCTGTGAAAGAGCGCCTGTGAGTGGTGCAAGGTCATAAGCGAATACTGGAATATTTCAAAGTATGGAACGTGGGTGAGGAGTTAAACACTAGGCAGGTATAGAAATATTCATGTTTGCATTGTAAGGCTGAGAGAAACACTGCGCAGTTTTGCACACGCTCCCATGAACGATGACATCATAAAAATAGGGTATTTTTTCCGGACATGACACCAGCTAACACGATTAGTTTGCGGTATCGCCAGCTTTGTATGCAAATTAAACATAGCTTGTGTGTACTTTTGGTCTAAGATCTTTCCAGTTTTTTTTTATAATGGTCTTTAGTTCCTGAGATACAAAGATCAAACCCAAAACCTTATTCTATGGCGTATTTTATATGAATGTTAGTTGGGCTTCGAAATGAGTAAACTGTTATCAACCGCTGTCGCTCATCACTTAGCCAGCAGCGTGTCCGCATAAGAGGGCGGAATAAAGTCCCATTGAGCGTAGGCCCGGCAGCAGCCGCTCAATGAGCTCACTGCATCCTTTATAATTTATCTACTTCTGCTCACATTGAATTTAATTCTAACTTAACTATACAATAGAAATCTAAAATTGTCGTCAGAAAGACTTTTAATACAGAATAATCAACTTTCGGTATCTTCGTTCGAAAAGTTCTGGGAACTTCAAGTCGTCTCGTAGGACCAAAAAAAATTCCTATTTTCTATTTTGAAAATAGTCCTGTAACTTTTATATTGATTATAATTTCAAAAGTAATAGGATGAACCAGATACATTTTTGGAAGATCAAGTCCATTTGGCCTATAATGTACTGTAATATTTTGGCCATTCTCTCAAAACTACCTTACCTATAACGCCTCTTACAGAGAAGATCTTCAACAAAGCCTTACAAATACCTACCTACTATACTATTCAAATAAATCTAGGCGTATATTAACACAATAGACCCCGTTTAGTTTATCTGTGTATTCATCAGCAGTACTCATGAGGCCAGACGTAATATCATGGCAATCTAATGGGGCGGAAGTCTTTTCACAAGCGATACAATGTTCCTTTCAACATGTTTATGGTGCCATGAGGAGGCTCCCATAACGAGCTTAGATTTAAGTACTGCGATGTATGCAAGCATCAAGGGTTTTATTCGTAAGGACTTGATGATGAATGTTATGGGTGGTTATTATTCCATTTATTTTTAAGAAGAATTATGGTTCTTCGCTTGATCATTTGAGTCATGGGATTATGTAGAATTTACTTAAAACTGTTAAAGCACAATTATTATTAAAAATTCTCGCCTTAAATTGAAATATTAATAAAACATAATACATTCATATACAACACAAACACAATACCTACTATTCATCTTTGCTGTGGGTTCGGATCATGGGCACGCCAAATCTTACAAAATTTTATTGACTCCCTACCGCAGGAGAACCTTTGACCCTAAGAGCACATGTCACTGCTACTGCGGCAGAGTTATAAATAGATTCTACTATAAAACGCTCGTTAATACATTCTATGATCACAGATAAAATTAAATGTCCTTAGGCAATGCTTACTGGTTCTATTTTATTACCTTTTATGGCAAGCAAGTCCAGCTATCGCTTGATTTAGCATCGTTAAGCAAGGACAAACAACTGCTTATCCTTTAATAAAAGCTTAACGATAGACACTCCAAGACACCATAGCATACAATCCCTTTACTAAATGAAAGGCAAAAGACCAATTTCCCACGAGCCGGCGCGTACGCACGGGTCAATGACCTCGCACCTCCGTAACCTAGCAACGGTACCCGAGCCTTCACCTCCTTGAACTATATTGCACACACAAAAACAAATCTTAATCTCCTTTGAACAGCGTCCAATTTTCTTCGCATTAGGGCTATCGTATCATGCGTAGCTAAACCACCTGTGTTGTTATCAAGCACTCTATGTCAATTGCAACAAAGGTGAATTTAGCCTGTGTTTTTAAAGCTTTCAGTCCATTGAGTAAATGCGTGATTGACAGAGATATAGTTTATGGTTTCACTTTATTGTTTTAAAGATGGATTGCGTTCGTGTTACACATACGTTTGTTAATATCCCATTCATACTGGAACGAAGACTGATATGGTTTCAATTCATTTCTTTCGTGGAATGATCTAGAAATTTGAAATATATTTCATCGCAGAAGAAATCTACTGTATTTCCTACAGTGCCTATTTTAAAAAGGTCATCTCCTAAGCCATTACTAACAACCGACTTAAGTTTATTTGCAGACTGTACATGTTCAATCATAGACATATTAAAGCTAGCGTTAGGTTCCAAATAGATCTTTGGAAGCTCTGTAGGCAATCTGAGTTGTAAGGCCGGTACTGTCTGTGAATTGTGATTTCCTTTAAACGAGACTACCATGGACATTAGATATTTGAGATGCTACTATTTTTATCACCAGAACAATTATGGTTTCTAGCACATTATTAGGATATTTATCTAAAGCTGAAATACTTCGGGTTGGGATTCGGCTCCTAAGTTGGGCAAAGTTAATCACCTTCTCCATATCGTACGGGAGGCTTATTGAAAACTGACCTTAAAAAGACTATTATCAATTAGACTTTATAAGCCTCTATAAGGTTTGATTTGTCCGAGGGCCATATTCGCAGAATGCCTTTCACTTCACTCATGGTGTGCATATTACAGTGTAATGACGTCATTACTCACGTGGATCTGAATATTATCATAAACGTGTTAACGTCAGCTCCGCGATTCATTAGCCACTTTAGCGGAGTAAGGGAGCATGCACGCTGGCTGATTGTAAATAATAATAATAAATTAGCTAGTTATAAGCACAGAACGATATAGATAAGCAAAAAATAGTGATATACAGTGAGAGAAAAAATCAAAGATCGCAGGCTAAAAATAGAATTAAGCAGTCAAAAAATGATGATTTTTCTCTTGTGCAAAAAACGAACAACTATAAATTGATGTTTACAGTAAGCATAATTTAATACACATATTTGTTTCATACTTAATTTCAATAAGGAGTCTTCTAATCCTAGAAGTAAAAACAACACAATTCGAAAAAAACTCTGAGAATTCCTATTAAATGTTACAGATTTAAATTCTTCAATAAACACCTTGTTAATAAGCACAAAAAAAAAACACTTTGCAATATCCTCTATTGTATCAGTTTCATAATTTGATACGCGTATCAACACGCCAGGTGGGACGGCGTACTAACAATACGCTTCTGCGTATTATACGCCATATTCTTTTGTTACTCCGCCTTGTTGTGCCGCATGCCGTGTAATTGACAGTTCACAAGTACTGGCGGCGTTTAATGAAGTGTTCGAGTCATGGTTTTGTTTCGATTGACAACTGTGAATGAATGAAGGCGGAACGGTGCTGTCTCCTTCTAACAAGTCTCTTGGTAGTTTTAAATGGGGAATTGAATTTAGAATTTGGTTCTTGTCAGACCTTACCTGAGAGTTATATACCATCAATAGTGCATCTATTCACCTCCAAACCGGAAGGGAGACTTACCATTTTTTACAGACAGACAGATAGACTGACAGTGCCGCATTTGTAATATTAGGAAGAAATATGCAGGGTTTGTTGCTCAGCCAGTGTGTACGCAACACAGCAGTGACGACAATTAGTGTGGCGTACATTAGTTGTCGCGTTGACGCGTCGACGTGTTCGCGACATTATTCACAACGCCTATTGGTGCAGCTGCAGGACATCCACGGACTAGGGGCAGCAGGGATTACTGACAGTCCATTGATGTACTTAAAGTGGCGATCTGCATCGATGTGTATTCAAATTCACCCCCTTCTATAAAAAACCAAAATCAATTCAACGCAGATTAAAAGCCAGATATCTGCATTTAAATGTAAATGCAGCTAATACTGATCTGGATTTATTCAAGATTATGGTAAACGAGTCGTGTTATGGTGGCATTAGCATAGCGGCCTGTGGGCCTTGGACCAGTCGTGATCGCCAGCGCTTATCGCGCACACCATACTGCAGAATATACCTATGTATCAGATGTTGTATTAATGGCCATAGTCTGTAAATGCCGTAAAATAATTATTTTTATTGATTACAACGTAACTGGTCCTTGAGTACATTGATCATTGATAGGCAGGTAACTGGACTGATGTAGACTGGAGCAAGTAAAAATAGTTTAAAAATTTAATAATGAAAGATCATAAGTCATAGGGACAGTCTTTGCTTAGTCACATGATTGCTCATAATACCAAGGGGACTGTATTTGGCTGGTCGAAATAGCATCCTAATCACAACAACCATACATAATAATACGTGCAATCATGACAATGTTTTTGATTATATCTAATTATAACTAAATGAGTCGCGATGACGTGATCAGTTTGCCCTTCAAATTTGAAACAAAAAAATAAGCCAGAAGCATTCATCACGGGTGCTATTATTTAGTATCACACAGATTCTAGATACGGACTAAGGCAACTCTTAATTATTTAGTTTTTTCGCCTTAAATTTCTGTGAGTGCGACATACTCGTATCTATTTTAAAGTTCGACATTGGTGCCGATTCTGACTTACACACGACTAAACTAATTTTAAAATATCATGCTCTTTTTCTATTGCGAAATACAAATAATAGCAAGTAATTCAGTGCTGTCAAATTAAATGACAGATGACATTTTGTTCGTACAGGTTTGTTAATTTAGTCGAGATGTTACGTCGTGATGTTTAATTTTGTATGGAAAACTATTTTTTGCTAATTTGACAGGTGTTAAAAGTTTGCTATCCCTTTCTTATATTTGTTGATGGAAAGAGAGAATTATAGACTAAATTTAATTTAGATGGTGTCAAGAGAATCGCGGCCATTCTCACATACTATCTTAATCATTATAGCCTTTTCCCAACTATGTTGGGGTCGGCTTCCAATCTCAACCGGATGCAGCTGAGTACCAGTGTTTACATGGAGCGACTGCCTATCTGACCTCCACAACCCAGTTACCGGGTAAAGGGGTGCCCCTTGGTAAGAGTGGTTGTCAGACTTTACGGCTTCAGAGTACCCGTTACGACGGTCAAAGATCTACGAATGACAACCGGGACCAACAGCTTAACGTGCTTTGACATAGATGGTCACACATCCACGGACCGACCGTGTTAAGCGCAGCTTAACCTTTGATCGGTCGAACCATGTGGCTGTTACTTAGCCACAAGTTCCTCTCATACATCTTAATGTTGTTATTAAATTTTTATTATAATAAAAATTGATCGCTAATACATCATTTACATTTTCACTTTTGGATTGCATTTTCGTGAATGGAATGTGCTCGACATGAGTGTCATGTCATCCATAGAAAAAACTCAATCTCCTAATTTTAATCGCGAACGTGATGTTCGCGTTTTACTATTGAGTTTCCGTACCAAATATATGAATTAATTAAAACAAGTTTATCGAGGCGTCAACCGTTAACGACTGCCGGCCATTTTTCGTGACATTTCTGAACAAAAATGAGCCTTCGCCAATTTTCACTTTCATATAAAGTTTTCATTCAGTTATCCCACTGCAATACTGTCTTTCTATCTAATAAGACGAAATGATTTCAGTATTGTTATTTTTACATTCAGCAAAAAGTGCTAAAAGCTGAAAACAATGCACGGAAAAACACAAAATTATCACCGTCGCGAATATTTGCATTCTCACACAGCACACGGTACAAAAAGTACGTTCCTACTGATTTACATATAAAATTTAACTTCAAAGAACTTTTTGTCATTTCTCGTCAAAGCTTTCCGCATGGCTTAAAATATACAATTAGGAGAGCTTTTTTGCGTATAATCGTAAAATGTAGAGGAAGTTACTGCTACGAGTCCTTATGGATGAGATTTGTTTTTGGTCCTTCAATACGCAATATTTTTATTTATCGAAATTGTCTAAACACATCTTGAATGACTTGCATATTGAACTTTACAACAAATAGTACAAAACGAATCCATGAGTAAATCAATCATTGCTGTCACAATAGTAATGCTTGTCCTGTCACAGGTAAACTCTTGCGCAGACACGCACACAAATACCGTTAGTTCACACATACGCGTTAATTCAATAACTGCGACACCTGAATGTTGAAGTGACACCATTCCTGACCACACGAAAACCAACGTTAAAAGAACAGTCACATAGTTGAATGTCGAACGAAATAGAAATGGGTTAAGGTGTGTGCGTGCGAAGTCTTATGTAAACCCGTCTCATGGTCATTCCTTTTTAGATCTTATCGTAAGAATTTTAAAGTTCATTTTCAGCACACCCACACATGTCAATTCAAGTACTGCTTTGGATCGGATGCATAAGATTTCCGACTTTATTTAATGTGTAGTAGACTTTGTTTTTGGTTGTGTGGTGATGTTACCGGTCCGTACCACTCGGTGCCAGGCATCGTAAGAATGCGTTCGAGCACCCAGTAGGTACAGTTACCTATCGTTCCTCTGTTTATAACAACTTGTTTGTCTAATTTTTTTGTCAGTTCTTGACCTTGAGGGATTCACCCATAATTTTTCCATCAAAGCTCTAGGTGTTTCTATGGCAACCGATTCATTTAATGCGTTTTATGTCATTATCATGGCTTTTATAGGCGAAAGTATTTTATATTTTATTGCTCAAATACCATTCTGTCCTTCTAGAAATTTCGAAAATGAAAGTTCAAAAACGAAAGCCAGTTTTATGTTTATCAACGTCATTTCCATATATAAGATCCCTTTGTTGTATTTTTAGCACAATCTCTTGGATCTTTATTTGTATTAACCACATTTAAATTGGGCTTGACATTCAAAAAACCTGAATCTTAAAACTTGGGTCTCCCCGGTCAGTCGGTAACGTGCCACATTAGGCTGCTGACACACTTCTCAATAAACATTTTTGAATACGGTTATTTTAAAGGTTATCGCTGACATCCTGCATTTTTTGTCCATCGCTTCGTTTCTTTATTTATTATCTTTATGTCGGGTTTTTATCTTAAATGTATTTTCATTGTAAGTTTTTCACCATATTATTTACTACTCGTATTTTATAGTAGTTAATGTTGAAACAATTATTCGATTATATATATATATTATACAAATTATTCGAACTATTTATGTCATACATATTTTTCAATTAGTAATAATTATATAATCGGCTTTCTTTCCCTTTAATATCATCATCCTACTCTATTCAGTTGGTCCTGATAACTATCACAGTGTAACTCAAAGACGTAACATATTTACATATTCCCAAACTTGATTTCAATTAGTTGTAGAGTACCATACTGTTTCCGAACGAGCATCAAGTAAATTTAATTAACTGGCGAGGATAATTTATGCAAGCTACGGAGCCCCGACCCTAGGGGGACTCCGCGGAGATTGACGTCGATACGTGTCCAAGAGTTATTGTTGATGTGCTGAATGACCGCATGTGTGAATTCAATTTTATCATGCGTTAGTAGGACCCATTTGACTATGATTTTGAAATTTTGATCAGGTATTATTGCCATGAGTTGGTTGTTGTTACTTAGCATTAACAGCTTGCCCAATAAGAAACTATAACAGTTTAGTATTAACTTTTGATTTAAAGATATAAACTGATTGACAAGAACATTTGACAAGAACTATTACAAACGCTCGAGTCCACATTGCATTACATACACAATAATAGCAAGATGGCGTACTCAATGTCTGTGACTCGTAATTTTGATAGCTTATACCCCGTCACCCAAATGCAGAATGATTGCAACAGTGCACTGTTCATCAAATGAAAACACTGCAAGTTTGAAAACAAGTCCATTCACGCAATGTATTCAGAATATTAATGTGGCAACTCCAACTGAACTAGGAATTAGTGCTCTTCCTAACCCTCGCCAGCTTGCTAATTGGACGTTCAGACTGGTTCTAACTGCCTGACTCTTAACACTGTCAAAGCCTGTTTGATACTGTACAGCTTTGATAGAATATTTCCTAGATGAGATAGGGTTGTAGATTTCTGCTAAGTTATTTTTGTAACAAGATTTTTTTTTTGCTGATGAAAACATTAATTTTTTCCGCCCATCTTGTACGAATAAGTACGATATATATGCTTCGTGGACATTTTTTTATCTGTTCGGTTTTGTCATTCCTATAGTGTTTTCTTTTCTACACTCTCATTGAGCACGTAATGGATGAATTAATAGCAGGATTTTGGCGACATGGTGAAATTGCTTAGGACAGAGGACATTGTATAAATAAATATTAAAATATATATGAATCACTCATAAGCTATGATTTTGTCAGTGTTCCACAAACCTATTAACTTGCATAATATATTTATACATAGTTATTATTATTTCTAGCGCAATTTCTACATTTCACGCCTGTAGCTATATTAATTACCTACTCTGAAAACTATTTTAAAATACACTGTTGCAACAGTTTCAGCAGTCTTAGTGTGGACTAATTGATTTTTTAATTTAATTAATACTTATGAAGTTATGATATTACAGTACATTTGCATTAAGTTAAAACAATTGCTGTTACTTGTAGCTGGTTTTTTTCTTGTAAATGTGTCAAATAGGTTGATGTTTAGTAAATTAGTATTAAATATATGATTTTGTAATGTAATCTAATAACTTGTTTTTATTTTTCCAGGTACGTACCAAAGGACCAGATTACAAGCTTCCTTGTCTTCTTACGTCATTTGGGTATTTTAATACTTGTTTATTACTTTGGTCATCGAGTTACATTAAAATAAACGATTTGTCAGGCATGTTATTAATGATTATACAGTCAAACGAACTTACCTGTAAGTGAAGTTCGACAGTAATTATACGAAGTTGTTATCTCGTCCGAATATGATGAAGATAATATGTGTAGTCTCGGTTCGGCAGTGCGTGGCGTCACATAATTTTGAAGAAGATTTCAAAAAACAAAACGCACACTTGACATGTACGTACGCGCTCTCTGTAACTAGATTGTCATTAAGTTCATAGCACTTTATTGGTTTTACAACAAGAAAGGGTCCATGCTCAAACGCATGGTATGTTAGGGTCGGGGGGGACTCATCATATTCGGACGAGATAACAACTTCGTATAATTACTGTCGAACTTCACTTACAGGTAAGTTCGTTTGACTGTATAATTATACTCGTTGGTTATCTCGTCCTCTATGATGAAGATAATATGTGTAGATGTTCAAAGACATGTTGTAAAACAATAAACCTGTAAAATAACACGTCAACTGTCGCGATGCATTGATTATGTACTAATGCATTGGGGCAACAAACGTGCTGAAAACAATAATATTATTTTACCATTTCTTGATATAATTCTATATTTTTGGATTTAATCATTTATCCATTATTAATCCCTGTGAAAATATATCTCGAATTGTATGTACTAAAATAGGTACATAGATACTTATTTTGTCGATAATATTATATTTAATAGACACAATTTTATCATGCTTAATGAGTTCCGATTAAGGGCTCAAATCTAGCTCATATTATCATTAAGGATAAGGGGAGTTCCTTTAATATAACCAGTTGATGTTAGTACACGGTGAGTATCTATATCAACTGAACTCCTAAACTTTAAAGTCTGTCATTATATCAACTGAACACTCTTAAATTTTAGGCTCAAGTCAGCAGATTGTAGTGAAGCACATTCCTGTAATGACCTATGGCTAACTATTTCAAGTTGCATATTAAATAGTAAAAATAGCTAGGTTATTAACCACATTATCTTATTTAGAAATATGCAATAGCTGGCAATACTTCACATTCTATTGAAGAATAAAAACATTAAGAGAAAAAAATAAATAAATTAAGTGTTTTGCCCATAAAGACCACCATCAATCATGATACTATAAACTTATTATGTATTATAGAGATCGCTTGCAATCTTTGTTTCTGTGATAACATGAATAGAAATGTTTAACAAACCCAAAAGACAGGAAAATCGTATACTTTTTTTTTTTTTTTTTTTTTATGTATATAATTTTACACATTGTTTTGTAAAATTGAGACATATTATGTGTGTGTCTCTGAAAATACAAGTGAAAAGATAAATATATATAACAATACTTGAAAAAATATTACTTATGGATAAAAAATATTTTATCAGGACTTGAAAAAAGTAACTTAAATATAAACTTATGTCTCCTATTTTTAACATATTTAGGTCTCTCTGGACAGTTAATTTAAACTTTATTACTTTAATAATAATTGGAACTGTACCTAGGTACTTAAAGTGTATAATTTTGTATTATATATAACTTTAAATCAGAATTAATCCTGATTACCAGCTAGATTAAGTTATTCTAAGAGAAAACTCCCTCTATTAGTAACATTAAGGATATTTATTAGGTATTATGGAATATAGTCTTTTACTTGTAATTTTACTTTATAGGTACTTTTACTAAAAACACTGGTACTCAGCTAAATTCTGTTAGATTGGAAGCTGACCCCAACATAGTTGGGAAAGAACTAGGCAGATGATGACTTTTACTAGTTAAAGTATTGTACCCACAGTAGAAAGTATTGGTGACTGTAGATCATTTTTGATACAGCACTTGAAAAAATAAATTCTTAACATAAAAGTCTACCTGTCATCAATTTCAATTTTATGTATATGGTATTTGCATATTCATTTCTAAAGACCAGGACTTCCGTAGAAAACTTCAAATATAAAAGATGTTTGCATCAACATAAGTACCATTGATGAGTGATCAATTATTGACACAAAAAATTTCAGCAAAAAAAATCTTTTTTGAGCTGTCTATCTAAATAGTCTGTTGTTTCTTCCTATTCTATAGACAAACATAGATTACAACAGCAACATATATATTCGTACTAGAAGATAATGAGTTCAGGCTAAATCAATGCATAAAACATTTATTGCCTCAGATATACGATCACATTATTTGAAAAAACCTTCTGATAAGGAAGAATCTCTTTTGATAATAATTTATGTAATTTTGTTACTATATTATTTCTTAATTAAAGTCTCTTGATGAAAATACTTAGATATTTCTCTCCTCTTAATGAAAGTACTTAGATATTTAGTCAAGAAGGAAAAATAATCTTGGTAAATTTAATTTAAATTTAATTTGAGTATATTCTTTATTTAAATGTATCATGTATCTGCAGTCATATAACTTGTTAAATTATTATTAGGATTTCACATTCACAATAGGTGAGTACCTATATTAGTTGTTCATCAGATGAATCCCAACAAAGTAAAAACTACTTTCTAAGAAGACTTGTGAGACTGAGCTCCATCCTCAATCAATCACTCATGAGCAATCTGATTGATACAAAATACTAAACACCATCTACAGCCTCTGTGAGAGATACAATTCTTATCTGCACAGATATTGTCTTTGTAGGATGAGCCTATTTAGCTGATTAGTGCTTAACATTTAAGCACAACAGTGTCTTTATATTAAATAATAGAATTATTATTGTTATTTAATAGAATTTTCTAGAAGAAACTATGAACTATAAAAAACTTTATATTTTTGAATAAAATAATGTATATAGGCAAACCATTTGTATTCAATTCTTATGAAAAAATGTAGAATTATCCTTATCTCATTTTCATCAGTTTTAGTTCATTATTCTTTGTACATTCATATCTTTTTTATTTGGATTTTGCACTTGCACTCGTTGCACACAGACGTGCCATTGACAGTATTTAATAAATACATTCTAATAATTGTGACCTCCTTTAGTGCATTACTGCTGTAATGCATTTTTGAGCTAGCTTACTGTATATTGTAGTTTATTTAATATATAATGGACAATAATAGTGAAGTGAAATAAAACAAAATGGAAAACAGCCCCTATAATCCGAGTGGCGAGTCCGATAACGCAGTCGAAGTTGTATCCACGCCCGAGATCCAAAAATGGATGTCAACCATTGAGCTGCACTTAAATGAAGTATGTACTATTGCCGCGGAAGGTAAACTCAATACGGATCAAAAGATGAAGATATCGAACCTGTGCCGTAAAATAGGATCTGGGACCTCACAAATGGCAGTTCTTTATCAGTCCCTGAAGCAGAAGGCCATTCATACGTTCAATATGGTTGAAGACCTCAAAGAGAAGCGCGATCTGACGGAACATATTATCGACCTCAAGCAAACGGTAAAGGATTCCAGTACTGCGGGAAACGTCTCTTTTGCTGACATGGTAAAGAAGGGATCAAATGATTATATTCGACCTACCATTTTAAGCTCTATAGCCATTTATCCCAGGGACAAGTTAAAATCGAGCGAGGAAACGAAACATATCGTGCAAAAAATCATACAGCCGGAACAAATGAAGCTGCAAGTTCGCGGAGTCCGCAAGACTAAGAATGGAGGAGTCATAATTAGCACAGAGACAAAACATGACGCTGAAAAAGTTAAGGAAGCAGTCCAGCTCTCTTTAGCCGGACTTATTACCGGCGAGCCCAACAAACGTAAACCCCGGATCGTAATTATAGGAGTGCCAACTTCTTTAGCGGAAAATGAGGTTTTTAGGTGCATATACGAACAGAATGTTGCCGATAAGTTTCCTAATATATCCCTGGAATCATTTTTGACCTCAGTTAAGTTAAGCCACAAATCTGGAAAGAAAGATGCTCCAACCTGTAACTACGTAGTTGAAGTTCCGGCCAATATACGTAAAGCCCTCATCTCTCAAGCAAGGCTTTTCATAAATTGGACGTCCTGCCCTGTTAGGGACTTTACCCTAGTAACTAGGTGTTATAAGTGCCAACAATACGGACATGCAGCAAAAACATGCAGAGAAGCAAATACCACGTGTGGACACTGTGGCGATGTAGGACACTCGATGTCCGAGTGCCCAAAGAAGGCTGACACACCGAAATGTGCAACGTGCTCACGCTTTAAAAAGCCTTGCAATCATAGAACTGGAGATGCCGAGTGCCCTGCTAGGAAAATTGCAGAATATAGGTACATCAACTCTATTGACTATGAGAGCGTCTAAAGTATTATTTATTCTTAGTGTAATTGAGTAGTTATATTGTAGATATAGGAACAATACTTTTACCATGTATCGCTGTCTAAGCACATTAGTCGCCCGCAGCAAATAAATATACAAGTGATTTATGCAAAATGGACAGTAACCCACTTTATCGTACAATAGTTGACGTAAATACTTTCCTAATGTTATGTTGAAAAGTGCAACAAGCTATTTTAATTAATGTAACTAACATTTTATATACTAAATACGTGGAATCATCATATAACAAATAACTATTCAATATAACCTAATTTTTACTAAAGTGAATTAAGTACCTACTTATATCATAATTAATATTTTTTCTCTATTTTAAGTTTTCTAATGTTAAATATTGTTAATAACTATTTGCCCACAAATAGAACGTTGTAAGAGCCAATACCGCCTGTAACACAGGTTTATCCTAGTACAGGCACCTAACATTATTATACCTTTATTATTTCTAAGATTTTTACTGTATTTTACCTTTTATTTTTGAATAAATGATTTGATTGATTTGATTGATTTGATTGATATCTTTTCTATAAATACTTGAATATATTGGTAATAGTAAATATTTCTACCTATA
Source organism: Pyrrhia umbra (assembly GCA_963891755.1). NCBI lineage: Eukaryota > Metazoa > Arthropoda > Insecta > Lepidoptera > Noctuidae > Pyrrhia > Pyrrhia umbra. The sequence continues at coordinate 431,809 of OY982929.1, read as the reverse complement.
ACTTTACAGTGTATAGGTTTAATAACACAGGCAGGTATGATTTATTTTCTATTCAAAAGAAAATCATACATATTAATAATGAATTGTTCTTGTTTTAATCATACTGTTAAGAGAATGAAAAATTATCATTCATAGTTGACTAGGTTGTCTAAAACTGCATTTTATACATGAAATATTAATTAAATATTGTGAAGAAAATAATTTCTTATTAAAAATTATATACTTCGTATATATGTATTTTGTTTGAGTTTGGTCCATTAAGAACTGTTCATAATTATGACAGAGAAGAATTTTATTTGTTTAAATTATAGTTTACATTTAACCTTTTTAAACAATATGTAGGTACTTTGTAAACATAGTGATTTCCTGTAGTGTTAACAACTACATACCAAATAACCATTTTTATTTCCATTTAATGTTATTTGTAAACATCCTTGATTAGAGGTTGTTTCATTCACCGGAGTGTAGCTCTGGTGAGATTAAGGTTTAAAATAGTGGATTTATATTCCACACCACAAACCAATCAAGAAGAAACAAGATCCGTGATGAATATGTTTCAAACACAAAATTAAGATTTAATTTTGCCCACCTGTACATCTATCTGGATAGCACCTTTCGTTCACTTCAGCTGCTCTGCATGACTCTCCACCACACTTCTTAACTTCTCTGCGAGCAGGTCCCCACTAGTTTGAAGCTTACATTTTTAATATAAAAATGTTTAATGTAGACAAGACACCTGTTTACACTGTGTTGTAGTAAACCATAATTGTGACTTAACAAAAGTCCAGTTCTTTGACTGATTCTGCAGTAATCATAGATCAGTGAAAATTTCACCGAACTGGGAAGCTTTTTCTGGCTCTGAGTGCATATGCAAATTATATATTGTCATATATTATATATTGCAAAAAATATATATATTGTCATTTATTATTGACAGCAGTATGGAGATTATTAAATCCCATTGTCTCTGAATATAGCGAGTGCATAATAACCAACAAACAATTTCAGCTTTTGTACATTTAACATATTATGTACCTTACATCAATACATTTACATGTATCAACATTTGTTATGTTATACAGAGATTAATAAACTATTAAGTCTGCAATTCAGGCAGCATATGGGTTAAATTAATGGTTCTCTCTTCTCAACAAATCAGTCTTTCTCCTTCCCTGCCATGTTTAATATTAAAAAACAATGGCTAACTGGTTCTTGATTATTCTACTGCTCCAGGCTAATTGAACCAACCCTCATGTTTATGAGATAATGATGCATCCTCTATTTTTACTTTTCTTAGTTTCATTACCAACTGTATTTAGGAATTCAACATCCATACACCTATGTATATGATTTAACATACCTTACCAGTTCCTTGGGGACATTCTCATTATTTTCTTGAATGTCAGGTGAACTGTAAACTCGTCCTACAATCTTAGGACATAATTCATGCAGTAAATTAAGCATTGTGTGTTATGCACATATATAGCCATGTAAGTTCCCGCAGAACTTCCCTTTAAGGCTATTATATAAAGCCAACCATGTGTGCCCCTATAGAACACCCCAGAGGTTGCTCACAGCATAGCCTTCGTAGTCCACGTGTGTTCCCGCAGAACACCCCTCAGGACAGGCTAGTTAGCTCTCGACATAGCCGTTTTTAAACCACGTGCGCTCCCGCAGAACGCCCCACAGGTCAAGCAAGTCGTTTAGAGGTTATGTTATTGGTACTTTTCATTGCAACTAGGTACGTGCAAAGCGAAATCACACTTGAAGTAGCGATTACCTATACGTAATGTATAAGAACAGGATCTTACTCCTGGTAAACGTAAAATATGCCATCAAACACTCAAGTTACATTGCGAAAAAAAAATGGATCACTCCACTGCGACAACTTTTTATGTCGACGAGTAATTCTCGATCTTTTTCATAAAACTGGTCTGCTTTCCTTCTTCTCCGACTTCCTTTCTATATAACTTATTACTTTATCACACAGAGTATATTATATATACGCTTTATTATTTAAATTACAATTTTAATAAAGGAAATACATGACGCCACTTGTTGACATAAAAACCGAATGACAATCTAGTTACAGAGAGCGCGTACGTACATGTCAAGTGTGCGTTTTGTTTTTTGAAATCTTCTTCAAAATTATGTGACGCCACGCACTGCCGAACCGAGACTACACATATTATCTTCATCATAGAGGACGAGATAACCAACGAGTATAATCATCTTTATGGCCTATTAAAATTATTAGATAACTCAAGGTTGCCCCAAAGGCAGATTCGGGCGAAGTGTTTACCAAAGTTTAAAGTATATTTATACTGTTTTATTGTTATTTTGAGTACGAATAAAGTAAACAACAGGTCGGGCTTTCCTATTAGCAACAGATTGCCAAACAAGACAGATTTGTCCATGGATGTTTGTTTCTATTCTAAGAATAGGACTATCCTTTTCGAAAAATCTAAGATGATAAACGAATATATCTTTACGGGCGGATTGTCCTATTGTCTAGCTACGGGTTTGACTGCAACACGAAACAAAAACATTTGTATGGTACACATACCACCGATTAAATGCGAGAATGGACTTTACAAATGTGATTATAGCAATTTAATTTTCTTCTTTGACCCTTCATTAGGAGGCCCTTATGTAGGTAATCGATTGCAATCACACAAAATAACCACGTTTTCCTCTTTTACACAGGGGAGAATTCAACAACGTCCATTTTAAAAGGTAAAAAGTTCAATTAATTACGTAGACTTGAGTATTTTGTCCTATTAAAAAAGCCATGGATCAGATGGCCAAAACTCGGTTTTACCTATTTCCATTTTTTTAAATACCTGACTGATCCTTTGAGGATACACTCATGAGGATAATAATACATGAGGATAATGTATATTGTAAAGATGATGACTGCAGTTTCACCCGCTCGTAGCTTTTGCTCGGTTCTCAAGAGTCATAGAAGTCATAGCACGGTGTTAAATGGCCTATTACCTTCCTGAAGAATTGGGCAATAAAATGAAAAAAAAGAAAGACTGGTAGTTCCAAAGGCAATCAATTTCAACAAAGTAACTCTTAAGCTTTATACATATATATTTATATTAGTACCTACTACCTAACATACGGCATACCTGAAAGCTAACATGATTCCCTGCAGACTGTCAGTCCGTAACATGAAATGTCGTTGGCACTGCCTCAGCGTCACCAGTTCAAGGTCACGCCACAATGTCAAGGTAACTCTAAAATTTGCCGATTCAATATCAGTTTCGTAGCGATCGTAAACTGCGTAAATTAATTCGATAATGGCTTGTTCGCTTTTGAAATCATGATTTTGTAATTATAATATGACTAGCTTTCCGTCCGCGGCTTCGCCCGCGTGGACATTTTTTTTACACTTTGGGTTACTTTGTTCAAGTTTTAGTAGGGATCCCTAGTTATTTCTAGAAATAAATATAGCCTATGTTACTCGTAGATAATGTAGCTTTCGAATGGTGAAAGAATTTTTTAAATCGGTCCAGTAGTTTTTGAGCCTATTCATTACAAACAAACAAAGTTTTCCTCTTTATAATATTAGTGTAGATTGGTGCCGTAAAAAGTAGTTATAACTGTTTTAAACAATAGACTCTGTAAATTGATTTATTATGGAATACCATGGGCTTATGTCTGGAGTGGATGTCTACAAGCTAAAGTAAACTGTTATTTATACAAATAGAGCAAGGCTATCAAAAGTTGTAAAGACCAAAATATGTTACTCTGTTCTGCCTATTTATTCGAAATACAAATTCAACGTAAACAACACATTTTGGCTATTTTATAGTCCTCTCCGAATTCGTAATAGATCTGTAACAATGACTAATAGTCAACGTACTTAAGTAATTATTTTAACTCCATGCATAATTTATGTAAAACTGTGTGTATTGTCGCGAACGTCAACAGCCCCCGACCTTGCTCTTGACAATGACTGCTGGAACTAATTCTGTTTGAGCACTCGAGCTGCGACTAATCGAGAATGTTCTTTTTAGCTTTTTAATATTTAATATTACGCCATCTGTTGGTAAGTGGTAGAATTAGGAAAATATATTATTTAACCGTGACTTTTTGGTGCGTTTGCGATAGGATCAGAATTAAGACGAATTATTAGTTTTCTAAATGCATAAATTTATTCTGAAAGCAAAAGGCTTCTGCGGTCCTTTTAAGAAACATGATCGCATAGTCTACTTCAGTTTTTATGAAAACACTTCGAAATGTCTTTCTAAATATAACAACGAATTATTTTATGTATAATAGTTCATTTACGTTATTTGTTATGTACAAATTCACACATTTCTACCAATTCAACATTAGCATCACAAAGGTCAATCACTTTCACACGTCAGATATCCCAATCGTGAGCGTAACCTCTGCCTACCCCCAATTTCCTGTAACGATGCTCAATATATATCACTGAAACCTTTATGAGATCTATTTAGACCTTTGGGTCAACAAGTAGACCCCAATTTGTGGACGTAATGGCGTCTTCCGGATTGATGCTTCGTCGGTTTGATTCCTGAGTAGTGAAATTTTATTTTAATGAGGCAGGTCGATGAATAATTCAGTCTGCATATCAATTATTGTAATGGAATTTCGATTTTGGTCTGGGTTTTTGTGCGTTAACAGCGATATTTCCGTTAATACTTCAGCAATTTTAGTGCTTATCGCTGTTCGTTTTATTGAGATTTTATCATAAATTAAATTAGTTTTCACTTGTCAGATTACTGTATAGCTAGCCAGTATAGCCTTTAATATCATCAAACTATTTTTATCCTAGCTGTTTCCTACGGCTTCTTTCGCATCCTGAAGGACATGACGCTCTTAGATAAAAATCTTATGTTAGTTATATGTTCTATCCAAGTGCCTCTATGCTAAATCGAAATCGCCATAACCGTGATAGAGGAACAGACAGACGGAGTTAAATATCGCAATTATTATATTCGTAAAAAAATCAGTTTCTAAATTTAAAAGGAATATCTATACTAATATTATAAAGAGGAAAGATTTGTTTGTTTGTTTGTAGGGTTTTAACTCAAAAACTACTGGGTAGATTTTAAAACATCTTTACGAAGTGTCATAGGCTATATTTATTACCAGAAATAATTAGGGATCCCTACTAAAACTTGAACAATTGTAACCCAAGATGTAAAAAAATGATGTGCACGCAGGCGAAGCCGCGGGCGGAAAGCTAGTATATAATATAAATATATTTAAATAGATGTATCCTAACTAGACTATTATAAAGACGTATAAGGCACATACATATAAACTGTAGCGATATAAGCGTTTAGACAATAAGCGGACAGTTTTATTTTCGTCTCATAACTCTCAAGATATAAATAAAAAGGTACAATTCAGAAAAAAAAACTTAAAACTGTCGGCCATCTTAACTCACTTCCCCCCTTTGTGAATAATAATGGCGCCAAATTCAATTATTCCTTTTGTAGTTTTCAAAGATTTTTTTCATCACAAAGGTTACTTCGCGAAGAAAGTTTTTATTCAATAAATTGCACCCTTTAAAGGATTGTAGATATATATTTATACTTATTTTCTAAATGCTTGGTTCTTTAGGATTATTTTTACTTAAATAACATTAACTTGTAAGAGGTTGTCAAAACACTTTTGTTAAATGGCCTCTATTTATTTTGAGCTTAGTTTGAAATGAATACAATTAGTCTTTGTACGTAATTTTCTTAAAGCTTTTTGGGTAACGAACTGAAATTTCAAATGTATATTAATATAGCAGTTTAAAATTCATTCTTAGCACTCGTTAAATAAAGTAAGCAACTATATTATAGACCTATTGTGGTACTAAAAGATTAAAATTTAAATTACTCCGATAGAAGAAACAATTCAATCATATGTGATGAGGCTGACGGCCAGTCTAAAACCATTCGATTCGTTTGGAATCCCATTCAATCAAAATTCACACTTGGTGTTCCACTTTCCAATTATTCGACGCCGTCTTACTTGGTCCATCTCGTAGATAATTCAGGCTGTGCCGGAGATGACGCGCTGCCGGTGGTCCATTCCCCTCAGGAGCCTGCTAATACTGGCTACAGATCTCATATGTGATTAGCACGTTGGTGATTGCGTTTCGGAATTTGGGATTAGGAGATTGGTTACGTTCACGTACGTTCATTAGTCAGTTGATTGTGGGATTAGATGAGTTCTGCGTATAGGTATGTGTTCTGTCAAAATATTTTGAATCGAAGTTTCAAATAGCTTTTCAACAATTCCAAAATAGTTTTACAGAAGTCTATTTAAAACTATACATGAAAATAATAATGAAAGCAGACCAAAGCGCGTGTATTGTTATCTGCGACAATCGGAACGGGCGGCCGTCAGTATATTAATCTGCGTGTACAAAAAGCAATATTTCAGTTCGTCGGCACTCGCTAGATATCAACATGGTATTGCCGAATGACAATAACTCAGCTGCAGCGACGCTGTCCAATACAACATGCTGCTAACCGCTGTACAGTGTTGTATATTCCATGGAAGCCGTAAGGACCAATAAATGTGTAATTTTTGGTCCTTACGCCCTGTGTCCGTGCTGTGAACAGTTTTATATTTTCGATTTTTAAGACTACCTCTCTATTCTTCAAGCGATACCTAACAGGCCTTTTGTTTTGGGTTTAGTTTAAAAAACAATCCACTTTAAGGTCATAAAGTGAGTTTGAAAGCTAAAAGTGGAATTGCAATATGATTTTCCATTTGTTTGTTGTTATAAAAGTTTAATGAACCGTAGACATAATGATTGTTTCCCTATCGCGCTCTCCAGTACTGGGAAGTGTGTCAAGGATTATTTTTATGCGTAAATTGAATCAATCGAGAAAATTGATTTCCTTCTTCGTACTTCTGTATCGGTAACTTCGATTAGTGCATAGAGTACAATAAAGTATTGCGTATGATGCGGTAGTCTGTGTTTATGGAAAAAAAAAACATTTTATAAATACAAATTTAATTCGGACGCCACATCCTTTTAACATATCAAACTACTAACTGATACTATCAGTTTCGCTTGAGTCCTCGGGGAACTACGTATGCATATAAAAAGCCTATAACTGTCTCCAAGTTCCCATCTCCCATCATCCCATCTTAATACCAATTTTCATCTAAATCGAATCAGCCGTTTTGCCGTAAAGGAAAAAAAAAACAAGCTCACATACGCATTTTAGTAAGGATGAAATACTGTATACTCGTAGCAAACACTTGAGATTCAATACTTGTATTGTTAAGGGTGTCAACTAGATGTTACACAATAGTTCCTTCCAGGCTCGTACCTCCGTGCCCGGATGTTAGACGCATCTGCAGCAGATTTATACCCGGCGCGGCTCCCGGCGGATGCGGTACTAATGCACTTTCCTTACTGTTCGCACTTTTTGTTGGCGGCTAAGAAAATGATTTATGGGCTGGTGTACTGGGGAATCCGATTCGTGTTTGTTTTTGATAGGAGGATGTGATTCAAAGAAATTCGCCTTTCTGTTTCTTTGCTATGAACGGATAAATTGGTCCTTACTTTAACATTGTATTAATTAGTAAAAATCCTACTTTATAGTATCTAATATTTCATCATCATCATCTTCAGCCTATTTATCTCACTCGGCAAAGGTCTCACCGAGTAGACATACATACGTTTCGTCATAAGTAGTACGTTAGTCCTACATGTGTATCAAATCAGCAAGAAGCTGGAGATGTTGAACTCGCTCGTAAACTCGAAGAAGCTCAAAGAAAACGTTCAGCAAAATAAAAACACTAGAAGTGCAGCACACTGCGCACTGCACACGTCTACTTATAAGACTATTAAGCTGCATACAAACAGTATGTTTGAAGGAGTCTGTGACACACATCGCGACGTCATATTGAGACGCTATACTACGAGCCACTTGGAACAGGACAATTTTAAAAATTGCGCGCCGCCACACCGCATTTTGCTAACATTTTCTTCATGGATGGGTTTTAATATTCGCTCCTTGTGCTTCGATGGGAGAGGACTAAGTAGCGGATAAAAAGCGGATGGGAAAATTAATTGCACGGTTACTAAAAGGTCGTACTAAGAAAATGCTCTTTTGCCAGATAGCCTGAATCTTTGAATAGGTTTTCTTTGTACACAGTTATTAATTGGGAAAGTTTCATTTATTAAAATATAAACATGTTTAATTAGCTAAATCACAATCAATTACAAGTTGAGATATATATCTAAGTAGGTATGAAGAAATAAATTTCTTGATTTGGCATAAATAATCAAAGTTATGAAACAATTACTCTCTTGTGATACTTATTTTATACTATAAAAGTTTTTATTTTCCCAGAATGCAGTAAACAAATTAATTAATTGAAAAAATAATATTCAATGTTTATTCCTAGAATTACGCTTATAAAAATAAACTTCAAAGAAGTAACTGAAAGCATAAAAACGAAATCCATTGAATACACATTCTACACAAATCGCTTTCGCTTATGGGCGGAACCCGCTGGCGTTTATGACTATGCTTCGTCCGAGACATAGCTGTCTTGTCGAGTCGTTGGTAAAGCCATTCGGCTCAGTGCGACGCTATGCATTGTGCATTCTTTTGTCCTGTCATTCATTACCATGTCCACGTGTACTATAGAATGAATTATGGGAAATTCCAAGAGTTTACTAACACCTTTTATGCTATAAACCTATGGACTTACGATTATAATACCTATATTTATTTAATCAGGATTGAACTAAGTTTATGGAGAGTTCAATTTACAAGTTGTTTCTGCTAAATCCTAAGATGTAAGTCAAGTTGGACGTCATCAAAAGTGATATTACCTTTCTATGATTAATATCACTGTCGCTCGTAATAGTCGCTCCATTTTATCACTGTGGTACACCCCTCTTGTCACGTGAGTTAAGAGATATTCGGCATCAGGAGCGCGTGGCGCAGCGGCTGCAACACATTGTCTGTCGTGGCGTCATTCATTACCTTAACAAGGTAATAATGAAAATTTCGAGCGCTTCTCTGATTTTCTGAAGAGGAAAAAATATGTTTGATAATAGTTTATTATTTTTGGCCCTTACGAATACGGCACACGGCACTTTTCGTCTTTTACCTACTATACAAATTCGTGTTCTTTTTACACGTAAGTTACAACAAAGGTACTTAACAACTGTTTTTCTAATGTGAATCAGTGTGGATACTTGTGGGTTTTTCATCTACATCGTAATTATTTTTCATCAACTAATAAACATGGCAATCCCTATTATTATATTTGAATTATCATCAATGCAAGTAAAATGCAAGCATCAGACCAGTACCCAAGCGACCACGCTTGACGGTAACCTCCAACTTGTTTACCAGTCACACGATAATAATCGCCATATTTATCGTGTCATTTATCGGTAATTGATATACCTAGTAGCGAGCTTCCGTTCACGTGTACTGATGACACGGATGCGATTTGCTTAGAGTTTCCATTGTTCCATAAGATTTGCTGCGAATTGTATTTTGCAGGGGATTTGCTTTTTCCTACGACGTTGCTTGTCAAAGTAATAACTTTTTTCATGCATTTTGTAAGAACAGGAAAAACCTCGTATTTTTCTGGTGCAACTGGCTGTAAGGATTCTGACGCATCAATATCAGTGATAACATGGCACTTGAGCGCCGGATAAAATGACTCCCACCTTTTAGTGTCAGACTCTTACTGACTAAAACACATCCATGTTTCTTCCTCAGCCCTTTATATTCCGGTGGGACGGTATCTCTTTCGAACGTCCCGCAGCGCCGGCTTAAGCTACGTTTGAGTATCGGGTACAAAGATGTGTGCTGTGGCGATTATATAGTTCTCATTAGTCTGCAAGCATTTTTTTATCTTCTAATCGTCATAAAATATAGCATACATCAATACTAAACCTTTGGTACTTCTTCCAAGATGTATCAGAAAGTTTTCATATAAAATTTTCTTCATTGCGTCTCACGGGAAAACCCGGCACACTATCATCCTATCACCGCGCAGTACAACGTGATGACAGTTATCATACAATCACGCTAATTTGACGTGATTGCAGCTGTTATTGTTCAGCGTCACGCTCGCTGATCAAGGACGTGCATTATGAAGCTGTGCTATCATATTAGCGGTCAAGTGTACCTACCTACTGGGAATTTCCATATTTTTCCTATTTGAAGTGCAGCTCAAAGTCTATTAAATAATGCTCATATTTTTTTTCCACAATAGGTTTCATTTGCACCCCGAGTGAACCACTTCATATACCTAAGTAAAAAGTACTCTATATCCTTCGTTCCATACAAAATATCATAATAAATTGGTTGAGCAATTTAATCGTGACTGTTTCATTTCGCACTTATTTATTATTAGTAAGCATAAACATAACTAAGTATTATTCATTCAATATCTTTGTCCGAATCCAAAGACCAAAAAAGTTGTTAAATATTATATTAGACAATAACAATAATCCCTGACAAATTACACTAGTAAACCATCAAATAATTCCCTAATAATAAATGCGTACAAAGTAGTGCCGATCAATCACAGACAAGAATTAACATTGCAGCCGAATCGAACGTAACGCGTGCGGATAATGGCGCGCGCGTCGGAGCGGAAGTGACGTCGACGTGTGACGTAGCGCCAGCTCATTTCCGGCTGGGGCATCAATACTCGCGAGTGATTACCCGAGCCTGATTAACTACCAGCTCTTATAGGGAAAGGCTGTGTTGAATGACAACAGATAGCGCTGCTTCGCAGGTAGACGAAAATTAAGATTATGTTAGTCATTTTTGCATGTTGCCTGAGATTAAACTCGACATGCTGTTCACTGCATAAGGTTTTAGTTTCTTATATAGGTATTACCAATTCATCAAAATGATAATGTTTACGGTGTATCTATCTCTCAATAAATTGCAATTTTCGAGAAGCTAAAGCTGGTACTCGGCTATGGGTACTAAATAAATGCATTCAGAGCGATAGGACGAAAAAACACATAAACAAAAAAAAAAGTCGCACCACTTATATAAAACAAAAATAAAGATTATTTATTTATTTTTTATAAATACTACGGACTTAATATAAAACTAAAATAAAAATGACAAAACTCGATAATGGATAATGTTAGGGCCACCGTAAACACGCGGGGACACAAGTAAATCATGATGGAGACAAAAGTTGCCGAGCTGCATTTGTAAAAGGCACAATTTCGTGTGCTCACGTACCCTCGTATATTGTGCCGTGTATTGAATAACGTGCAGAGGCGGACTGGGCCTGTGGATGCGCATCTCGGGACTGATGCGGGAGATAGGACCATGCAGCCCTGGATTTGTCAATAGGCCGTATAGGCCGCGGCCTAGGGGCGGCAGCGTCCTAGGGGCGGCAGATTTCAGATTCAGATTTCAGGACGCTCACTGGTTTTCTCATGGTTTTTTTATACTAATACGTTTAATCCCTATAGAAACTCATTCCTATCGAAAATTATTAATCCTAGGTACCTACTGTTATGTTATTGTACCTATTTTATCTATGCTATTACTGCGTGAGTGTTGGATGAGAGCGAGGGGCGGGTGGCAGTAGCATTTTTCATTGTTTTCGTGGAAAAGCAACACGCTTTAATTTGTTACAGTTATCACTTACATAAAAGCGTGAGCAGAGGCTTAGCTACCCAGAGGCTAGGCGGGGCAGTGCCCCGGGGCTCCCAAAACCTGATTAGCCAACCTTACTGAACTTAACCTTATAGAACTAGCGAAAAATTCTCCCATCTTCGGAAACTAAATAAAATAGGTCGCAACTTCAACAATCATTGCAACCCATTAAAAAATATTATTCCCCTAATTTACTTAGTAAAAAAGAATTTTTTTTTGATACAATTTATTAAAAAAAAATATTCCCTATAAATCATCATCATCATCATCATCCTCCTGCCCTTATCCCAATTTTATTTGGGGTCGGCGCAGCATGTTTTCTTCTTCCATACTCTTCTATCTGCCGTCATCTCGCTAGTAACATTCATTCTAATCATATCAACCTTCACACAATCCATCCATCGTTTCTTCGGTCGTCCCCTTCCTCTATATCCATCCACATTCATGTCTAAAACCTTTCTCACTACATAATCCTCATTCCTCCTCATCACATGCCCATACCAAGATAACCGATTTCCAACTAGTTTTTCGGTTACCGGTGCCACTTTCAAACTTCCCCTAATATACTCATTTCTTACTCTATCCATTCGCGTAACACCACATATTCCTCTTAACATTCTCATCTCTGCTGCATGCAGTTGTCTTTCATTCATCCCTTTTGTGGGCCAGCACTCTGAACCATATAGGACGGCAGGTCTGACCATAGTCTTATAGATCTTCCCCTTAAGTTTAAGGGGAAGGCGAGGGTCACAAATTGTTCCCGTTACCTGCCGCCATTTCATCCATCCTGCGTTAATCCTGTGCTTGACTGTCCGATCTATTTCGCCATCGCCTTGCATAAGTGAACCGAGATACCGAAAGTCGGAGCAGACTGGAAGGGGAGCGTTATCAAGCGCTATGGCTTCAGGACTGGAGAGACCGCCGAAATCGCAGAACATGTATTCGGTCTTGGTTCTGCTGATTTTCAAGCCAACACTCTCCAGTTTCCTTTGCCAATTCTCCAGTCTGCTTTGGATTTCTCTGTGAATTCTCTGTCTCTCTCTATTCCCTATAAATATCATGCTAAAAAAATTCGCGCTCGCTTCGCTCGCGCTATCGTTTACATGGCTATTTGTATTTCTTTACAAGCTCTGTTTTTTTTTTAATATTATTCCCTATAATTAACAAGGTACAAAAAAATGTTCGCTCTCTTCGCTCGCGCTGTCGATTACGTATAAATTACTTTTCAAGCTCTGTTTTTGTTACTATTTTTTGAAAAATATGATTCCTAATAATATTATCATGTTAAAAAAGGAAAACAGGGTTTATTTATTTTATTAAAATGCGAAAGGTTTTGTTTCTTTTGTGAAAAGTCTACCCTCGATTTGGACTTCGCCCCAGTCTGTTACAAGGGCAAAAGTTGATATGGAGCCCCTAAAAGGCTAGCTACGCAACTGGTAACCACCTCCGCTTCCCGCCCGCACTCAGCTGCCTGCGCCTTATGATTTCACTTCGTCTGTCTGTCTATCTGTCACAGCTGATTATTTCAGGAACTACTCATGCTTGCAACAGTTATGAAGAACGATTGTGCATGCGTATCGTAAATGAAAAAAGTTGAAAAAACATCTTTTATAGAAAAAGTGGGAGGTAGTGGGGGTTTAAAATTTATTTAGGCATCATATGAAAGGTCTTAAATTATTTACACATTCGAATATAATTTTAAGTTTTCTGGTATGTCTTTTAATTTTGGAATTATAATAGAGTCCGCACAAAAAAATTCGTTCTTATCTCCGTATCTCTGAAGATTGAGAACAGAAAAATCTGAAATAATTAGGGCTGATAGACATTAGCCTAAATATTACAGGCAAAATAAAACTATGATTCGTATCGTATGTATCGTATTGCAGTTTTTAAGTAATCAGCATTTTTCTTAACAAACTTAATTATGCGGTCATAAAAAAACAAGATCCCGACTCGCACTTGGCCGGTTTATTTTATTTAACTTAAGTGTTTTCCTTACAACAAATGTAAAATTATTATTTTAGGAAGGTACATGGGCGGCGGAAATAAAGTGGCCTATACTCATAAAAAATATAAATCCGGCACTGGGACCATGGGATTGTCGTTAACGTCCTTTGCGGTTACTAAGTAATGTATAAGGGAAATTTACTGTGATCAAAGCATTTGACACCAACAAAAAATATATAGGTCCATTCCTGATTTCTTCATGCATGATATAAATGCTAATTTGAAATATATTTCATGAATTGTATTGTTTATACACACAGGTGAACAATAAACCCTATATTTCTTGCGTTGACTTCGTGAAGAGCCTTGTGGGTAATATACCCTGCAATATTGCTCTTCTGGCAGACCATCCCCCCACAATGTAATCTAGAAGCTATCATTATATGTACCGTCCTCTTCATCAGAACTTGGTTGAAAGCTTTAATCCATCCCTGGCCCGTTATTGTCTGGGGCCGGACCGAGACGAATAGTTGTTATAAACTCAGTCGGACTGTAATGTCACCTTAGTTTATTTGCTCCGTGACAAATGTATGTTCCTGTCTCACTTGTTGCTCCGCTTCTTCGTACTTTACACTATACATCTGCCTCACAAGTTTTTGAGGTTAGTAAGTGACATTCAACACGTAGGTCATTGTTTTGTCCTTTGGGATTATTCGGATATATTAACTATTTTTTTGATGCTTTATTGCCGTTTTAAACAATTTTGAGCTTTCTCATTTTGTAATCACTGCGAAACAATAGACAAAAATGTATTGATTTATTTTAATTATTTTTTTATTCCTTTATTTCAGGCAACTAGGGCTCATAGAAAATATAATACTTACATAGATATAGATACAATACTTATAAACTATTATATTTGTTTGTTTTATGTGTATTTACCTAAGAGTATAGTTTACCCAAACTGGCTAAATAGCATTGATAATTCGACATTTTATTCATTCTTAAATAGAGACCTTTATCAACGAGGGCTCCAACTTAACTCTGTCCAAACTCACAACTTCAAGTGGATTAACTAATGGAACTTTGTTTTTAACGAACAATAGATTCTCCATTATTCAACAGTCACATCCCTAATATATTCAATCTACAAAGGAATTTTATATATCACATACATCGAAGAGTTACTTGAACTGTGTAAATAATGTACGATAACACAATCATCATCATCTGCCTAGCCTTTTTCCCAACTATGTTGGGGTCGGCTTCCAGTCTTAACCGGATGCAGCTGAGTACCAGTGTTTTACATGGAGCGACTGCCTATCTGACCTCCACAACCCAGTTACCGGGTAACACGGTACCCCTTGGTAAGACTGGTTGTCAGACTTTCTGGCTTCTGACTACCCGTAACGACTGTCAAAGATGTACAAATGACAACCGGGACCAACAGCTTAACGTGCTTTCCGAGGCACGGAGGAGTCTCGCTATGACAAAGATGGTCACCCATCCACGGACCGACCGCGCCAAGCGCAGCTTAACCTTTGATCGGTCGACCCGTGCGGCTGTTGCTTAGCCACGAGCTCCTCTATGTGTACGATAACACAATGTAATGGATTTAAAAGTAGTTAAAAGTTGGTTTAAATAAGATATGTCTGAGCGCCTTGCCGTGTTGCACAAACAATCGACGATAACTTGAAACGACTCGTCACTACGTGGCGAGCGATTGCATTAGGATTTCCACTAACTTCTAAATTCTCTACGAACTTGTTTAAAAGCTAGGAAACTTAATATAAGAGTTTCAATAATTATACTGGAATTTTCTAACGAATCCATTAAGGATACGAACATTTTTAAAACAGCACTGTTTTCTTATACTACAGGCTGAAATAATAGTTTTAGTATAACCTAAGAAACTGTCTCCACACCGTCAGCATGACATTTTGATAGAAATGATGATGATGAATTTGGTCATCATAATTTGAAATTGGGACCAAAACTTCGCCACAACATCCACTGCGTATTGAGCAAGGTATATTAATAACACCACAGCTCCAAAACGTCAAAGGACTTGAAACAAAGCCGTGAAACCGCATCCCAGTTTGTGCTCGGCTAGCTGTCTGATTTGCATGAGAAGCCGGGCTGGGACAATGCCTGTCGATGATACGACGTGATACCACTGATGATACGCTTCCGGGAATAGTGTTTGAGCCTAATGTTGAAAGAAGAGAACTTTTCTCGGGAATTTCGGAAATAGACCCTCCAGGCAGCTTCGGCTTAAAACTATTTATGTTTATGTTTTTTTAACCTCTAGACGATCGGCGGACATTTCGGCAATTTAGCATACATCTCAAGTAAATACTTCAAACGAGGGATTAACAATAATACTGGTTGATTGTGCGAACCTTCGAAATAAAATGATACTGAAGAGAAATGGATACAATCATTGTCATCCCAGAATATTATCTACCACGGCCTATCCATATCGCGAAAACTTGACTTCTTCAAACCTGGCTATACTTTATATACTAAAAGGATATCGTGCAATTTCCTCGCTCATCCCGGCAAATATTTGCGAACAATTAACAATCGGGTGCTCGCAAATAGAACAATATCTTTGGCAAATAGAGCCGTATCTCAAGTGAGATAACTGGATCTGTAGAGTGCAACGTGCCACCGGAAGTGTACGTGTCCATTGTCCGCTTCCGGCGCCCGAGCCTTTGTTTGTCAGTTTTGTGTTGCTCTGTGCTCACTGCGATTTGATCGAGTTAAAAGGTGATAGAATAGGTACTCGTTTTCAGTTTCTATCGTCAAAGAGATTTAGATTCAGAATGAGCACGTTTTGTATAATATGGATGTATAAATACTTTTATCTCAACTACTGAATTTTTGGCCCTAAGATCCGCAACAGTAGTTAATAAGCTAAAACAATATATTAAAATATTTTTTTACTCCTCATTGACGACAATATGCCTTATAAAATCCAATGAGTTATTATAAACTTCGAAAATTTTCTAGGCTAAAAGAATTTATTTTTACATAATCAAGGGTGCTACACCGAGAACAGTGGAGCCGTGCCACAGCACGCCGCTCCAAGTGGGTCAACAGCGCACTAACTTAGACCACCTGTCGCCGACAGAATGCTAAACACCACTCGCCTCACCACGTAGGCGCTGCACACGTAGGTGCCTGACAGCCCGTGGGTTCGACTCCTGACTGACGTCCTACAAATCGGACTCCTAAAATCAAACTTCCCTTGGTAGCCAATTGAACACATATTTCCTTTTTTTAATTCAAAATTTTACTATGAATATTATTTATTTAAATAAGTCTTCTGGGCACGTTTCCGGATGACAGCGATGAGGATGAGTTCTTTGACGCCTAATCTCATTGACCACTTGTCTGTTTAGTTTTATTTTATTTATTTTTAAGTAAAACTATTCAAAGATGCTTTTGAATGCTCAAAGGATGATAAGTCCATCAGTTTCGTCAAAAAGGAACATTCGCTATTTTTACTGCTTTGATTCACATTTCACAAGTACACATGAAAGTTCCTTAAATAAGTTTTCTTGGGAGTATAAAGTACGCGTAGGTGTACCTTGGGCAAATGATGTAGAAAAAGCCACAAAGAGTTATTGGTGTATAAATAGAAAACTTGTCTACAAATAATCTCGTTTCTGTGAGTGTGTGTGTTGTATTTTTGGTCCAAAGCGGTCGATAATAATATTCAGTGATTTTTTCTGCTCATAATCCTGACTTGTGTTATAATACAATCATTTTAATCAACGACCTGTTCCAAGAAAATGAATCTAACCCGGTTACCTGTCATAGCCAGCAGTGTCGTCGACACAGGTCCTGGCGCGAACTTAGAACGATGTCTAAGCTAACAGTGTGTGTAAGCTAACAGACCTGCACCGCTCCAATTTTATCCAATTTAAAGTTCGCCGAAAGCTATTGTATTAACTTATACACAGGAAAGAAGTTTAGATTATAATCTTATTTGGATCCTAAGGTTAGATCGCGTTTAGTTATTCAATAAGAATTCCAAATTAAGTTTCTCCCAATAAAGAAGATGGAAATGTGTTTCGGGATTAGTGTGAGTTTCATATAAAAACCATGAATACCATTTGGGATATATGTATGTGTTTTCTGTAGTTTTTCTCTTTGTAAAACTGTGTTTACAGCTGTGTTAGTACAAGTGTTTGCGTCAATTGTCTTCAAGAAAGCGATGTTTTAATTAACAGAAACTCATTATATCTATTGACAAGAAAAACAACATACGACATTCAAAGTAGGGTATTTGTTTAATTAAATGAATAACTTTGAACATGACTCTTTGTAACAAAGATCCCACAACAAAAAACATAATGTTACTTTTTTGTACTTAAAATTTCTCCATGTTGCAATTACTATGACCTTGTCTACTCTTTTAACCTTGTCTACCCGTCTAAGTCCTAAGATACCGGAGTCAAGTGTCATTTTATTGGCAAAATATGATAAGCTGTTATGAAACTATGACTACTACAGACCCACATATGAACATACACAGCTAAAATCAAAACTTTTGTCTGTAGTCGGATTAAAACAAGTCTTAAATCGCTGATAGCCCTTTGCACCGAGTAATCCTTTAATCAATGCTGCATCCCCTGGCTCGGGCGGCGAGTATTAAAGTTGATACTTATTTAGGTGCCGACAGCGGCTTACGGCAAAATTATGGGCGCTTTTGTTTCTGGTCGAATTTTTAATATCTCCCGGATCCGCTGTGTTGTGTCCCTGGGCCTTTATGTCGCGTTAGCCGAGGTTTATATTAAGCTCAGGTAAGTTAGGAGTATTAAGATCTTAGATATTGTTCGGGAAATGCTGTGATGATTTTGTTTCAAAATAGTTAGTGGTCTTTATATCCGCGCTGAGATATATAAACTGCAAAACAGTTCATAGGCTCATGTTTATAATATTTTGTGTAATAGTAAAATATCCTGATTTTATATAAATTAAATCAACTTTTCAGCATGAATGAAACTTAAGCAAAATTTCAGCGAACGGTAATATTATTTACTCTTACATAGTTTACCTTTAAATTCCATCAACATCAGATTCTTTACAAAAAGGAAAATATTCTTATCGTCATAAACATGATTTAAGCGGGTTTCGTAAAGCCCTTAAATTTTATGACGGACCAAAGTTCGATTCCCGGGCGACGCTAAAGTGTTATGTACAGATATCTATAAGGGAAATAGTGTGCGTTCGTAAACGACAGGTGTTCTCTCTGTGTTCGTTATTTTGAAGCAAAGCGTTTAACTATAACCGCTGAGAGATTTTATGAAAAAACTTCCAGCGCAGGTGACCCGGTTTAACGCCATCTAGTGGCATTTCCTTAATCTATGTTACTATACACAAACTTATTACTTTGCAGTGGCAATTTTTAATTGTATTATAATAATCTGAGACTTTGATTATACTAGGTCCGACTATACTTTAATAAGAGAGTAGTAATTAGAAGGTTATATTGTCCACCAATAAAGTGTATAAAAATATCGTATCAGATATCATGTCCTTAAAAATTTGATACGAAATTTAGAGTCCGGGACTTGCAAACAATTGTTGATAACAGCGAAGCCTATGGAGTTCTTACATATGTTATAGGGTTATCCATACAAATAAATAAATGGTTCGAGTTGTGGATATATCGCCGTGTCGCCTCCCCCGGGCGTCGTGAGAGCCGATAGAGATAGAACACCCACACGCCGCTTACGACACGGAAATATTGCACACACTTGTATTCTTGTGGAGGCTTCGGGGTTTAGACGAGTGACTGCTTTTCAGTACACTGAGGATAGCAAGGCTAGGTGTTGTCATGAGAAATGATACGATCTGACAAAACTGGATGATAACTGCACTTAAATTAGGAAACAATTTTTATAGGAAAGTAAGTATATACCACATAGAGCGAGGATACATATTGACAAACATTATGTTCAATTAAATTATGATATTTAGGTTTATGTTTAAATTAAAAATGCAATAATAATAAAATATATAAAATGTTGCTGATAGATAAAGAAGGTACATACTTTCGACGGAAAATCCTATCCTGCTTTAGATTTTTTATACCATTTCCTATAACGCTGGCAAAATGTACACCGAGTATAAAACTGAATACAGAAGGTGAATTCAAAATGTACCTTGCAGTTTTTATTGTGAGGGTGGTGAAAATAAAGACAGCCAGCGAATTTATAGATAACTAGCTTCTGCCCGCGACTTCGTCCGCGTGGAATAGTGGTGCACCGCTCCTATTGGTTTTAGCGTGATGAAATATAGCCTTCTTCAATAAATGGGCTATCTAACACTGAAAGAATTTTCAAATCAGACCAGTAGTTCCTGACATTAGTAGCGTACGCAAAAAAAGTAACTTTTCTGGTTGATTTCTTACACCTTGTGTCCGAAAAACCCAAATATCTTACGAAACCCTATTTTTTTCCAAAATAAAATTTAGCCTATGTTACTCGTGGATAATGTAGCTTTCGAATAGTGAAAGAATTTTTAAAATCGGTCCAGTAGTTTTTGAGCCTATTCATTACAAACAAACAAAGTTTTCCTCTTTATAATATTAGTGTAGATGAGTGACTTTTATTATCGACTAGCTATTTCGCGTGGTTTCACCTGTATTGTGAGGGAATTACTTCAGGCACCCAGATAAAAACTATCCTATGTCCCTCACTAGGTTTCAGTCTTTCTCCACACCAAATATCATCACTATCGGTTCCGCCGGTTTCCCGTGAAAGCGTAAAAGACGAACAGAGTTACTTTTGCATTTATAATATTAATAATATAAGGGCAAGTATTGCTGTAACATATTCTATAATATATTAGGAACTATTATTTGGGTATTTATCCCGATTATTAGCAGGGTCTTATCATCTCATTTGAGCAGAGTCGAAGGTTTTCGTATCTACCTGTGTGGTGCGTACCGCCGGGAGCGAGTGTAATGTTAATTATTTTATCAGAAGCTAGGATTAATGCATCTGCTTCACAGTTCAAATACTTAATTAGCTTGCTTTTGTAATGTAGCATTAACCCGGCATACCCCGGAGGCAGGGATGTATGTGTGTATAATACATTCACATTATGCACAAGTAATTATTGTGTATTAACTGGGCACAGAGATTATACCCAACTGTTTGCTGTTAGTAGGTACGTGAGGTAGAATTTTCTAACGGGGCATCTAAAAACACCGTCCAAGAATCGAACTGAGGACATCACATTTATAACCAATGTACGAGGTACCTGTAATTACTTTCCAGATAACTACAGTAATTTGAATAATGGATTAAATCCATTTTCCAACATATTATGGAGCTGGTTACCCTGGTCTGTTCAGGCTAACCAAATCTTATTAAGTTTTCTGTCATTTGTAACATTTTTTTTTTCAATTTATACGAAAATAGTTGTGTAATTCTTCCGCACTAATTACAAGTCAACACGCGCTATTGAAAATAGACGTAAAAGTCATTACGCTGTATAATTGCTTCCCGGGCCCTTTTTGTTGGTGCTGGTTGCTGGTAACCTGGCCAGGTTGCCGCAAATTACCGGCAACCGATGCGAGGTACCAGCCGTTTATTGGAAACGTGATGTTCAATAGAGCTCGAAGATTTCCGCCATTTAATTATTTTCAATAGAGTTGCAAGTGGGTGAGTGGGACGCGCCGTTTTTTGGGTCGTTAGGCTTATTTTATTTTGATGACGAATAAAGTTACTGACACTGTAAGTGCTCTGCAGATCTATAGACTAATATTATAAAGAGGAAAGATTTGTTTGTAGGGATTTAACTCAAATACAACTGGACCGATTTTAAAAATTATTTCACCGTTAGAAAGCTACATCTTCATGAAGTGTCATAGGCTATATTTATTTTTAAAAATAATTAGGGATCCCTACTAAAACTCCAGGCGGGCGGAAAGCTATTATTTTATAAATCAATTAAAAGTACCTACTTCATCAAGAGACAAGAGATATTGATACATAATGAAGGAATGTAGTTATTAAGTTTCAGAAATATCAATAAAATTATTATCAAACTACACAAATGGGAATCGCTTCCAGGACTTCAACTCAAGTAACCTATCTAATCAGTATTTACCGGACACAGTTATATTAAATTCGCACCAATCCGTCCAGTTTAAACCAAACACGTATAACATTGGATAGACCCTTAATTTGATCGTCCGCTTACCCCTGTAAGCAAATATCTTCATTTACAATGTAAACCAGGCAGGCGGCGGGCAGCGGGCAGGCAGGCAGGCAGGCGGGCAGGCGGGCAGGCGGTGGCGCCCATTAATTATTAACGATATGAAAATGCAGGTGATCTACATTGTGGGGACAGATCCCTGCTTATTACCATTTGTCGTAATTGTTTAGCGGCCATTGTTGGTTAGATTCTATTCGGTTTATTGGAACTGAACCATCTCTTATTATTAGTTTTATTTATTGACACTGCTTAATACATATGTATATTTCGTTTCTCCATTTAGGTAAGTCTCATCTTATCTTGTCTTTCTCATACATAATATTTCTGTGTCTTTTTCATAGTAATTTGACAGCAGTCTTATTCCGTAAATACCAACCTATTTATTACCTTTATTATCTTTGTTTTTGTCTTCTGATTTAAAATCGTGCGCGTCCTGATTCCTCACTGTTTCAGTGACAATATGAACAACATACATACTGTATCATCATCTTATTATATGTACCTCACATAAAGAAGAAGCATGTTGCTTCGGAAGTGCGAACATCCCTTCACTAAGCTTGTGCCTGGTTCCCCAGTCACGCGCCGGCGAACAGCGAGCGGAAGACTTTCGACACGAATGTCATTCGTAAACTTGCTAAGATTTTTCTAAACTTAGTAGGACCATAATTGATTTGTAATATGATGCAACTGTTTCTGATGAATAACTTTGGAAGTAAACATATTGTTATGTTTACTTCGGAAGTAATTTTCTCAGGGCATAAGAACTGTGGATACATCTACAATCCATGCTTAATAATGTAAATGCAAAAGTGTGTCCGTCTGTTACCTCTTCACGATTAAACCGCTGAACCAATTTAGATGAAATTTGGTATGCGGATAGCTTGAATGACAGTTAGACCTTAGGTTAGATTTTATCTGGATGCGTTAAATATATCCCTCGGGAGACGGCCGCAGCCGCGGGCAACAGCCAGTAAGATGTAAAAACGATATTTAGTGTATAGTGTGTATCATACGCCTTTTCAGGCAGATTTTGGTGAGCCAAATTAATTATCAATTGTGATCTTTTAATACCTAAAATGTAATGAATAAATAAATAGTTGTGCAGTGCGAGCACTAGTGTACTTGTCCACAGAATTTACTTTTTTGTTCTGTTTTATATAAGCGTAGACTTATTATTGGCTTTCAGATTATCTTACTGTTCGTGATCTGTTTATTTTAGCTGTAAGTCTTCCATATCATTTAAATAAATAAATAAATAAATAAATAAATAAATAAATAAATAGTGTAACTATACAATAAATACATTCGTATGTCTTCTCTAGACTTTAAATTATTCTTGACGCTTTTGAAACAGACCAACTCTAAAGCTATTAAAGCTAAGTTCCACTTATTCCTCCAGCATAAAGTGCAAGTCACTGGTCCTCTGCAGACTAAGCCGGATGTCCTCTAGGTGCTCTGCGTGTCTGTCTGTACGTCTCTACGTAGAGCGGTGAAGCGCCAGCTCTACAAACACATTACCATTTAATTGTCACTGCTACGTCTTGAGTTGTGTTATTTGAATCGCAAAATAACTGTTTAACGTTATTTATTTAGCTCTTAACTGAGTACAATGTAGTAGTTCTATTTAGTGAATTTATAAGTATGGAGAGCTGCGTGAGTTGTCTGCCCCTATTATTGTTAATTATATGTATATGGGAATGGGACTTTGTTTGTTTGTTCGTTGTGAACTTATTTAAATTAAATAGTTTATAAGCTACTTTTCATCCGGGTGCGTGAAGTAGTCCAGGACGAGGGCAACTGCGGGAAAAAGCTAGCTATTCACAAAATGTATGCAGCTTAATATGTTTATCGAATTATAAAGATTAGTCAAGGTTTTTCTGTGAGCCTGTATGTCTGGTATTTTTCATCTTATCATGAGTATTGTAGCTTAAACATCAATAAAAGTAATTGTAACCATTAGGTATAAATAACTTCGAAATAAATCCCCTTTGTAGAACCTAGATAACTTAAAAGCAACTTATACCCGCCTTATTAACTAAAACAATTACCGACTCAATACAAGCCGTGCCAGTCGGAGCTCTCAGTGTAAGTATCGAGGGATCCCATCCCATCCCCGAGTGCGCGAAATACACTAAGTTATAATTAAGTACAAAGCTAAGTCAGAACACACTAATTACAGATAATGGCAGCAGTGCACGCGGTTGATTGTGTTACGGTTTAAGTTGTACTTAGCTAACTTAACTCGATGAGGCGAGGCGAGCCAATAACTTAGTATTACACTTACGTTCAGCTTAACTTAGTATATAGAGCTCACACGGCACATAGGAGGTTCACATCCGTATGTTTGAGTTTAAGAGTTAACTTGGAAATTAATTAGTGGTTTTTGATATCTCTCAATTGTTGGGTTTAAGCAAGGATATCCTTATCTATACTTCTATACTAATATAATAAAGCTAAAGAGTTTGTTTGTTTGTTTAACGCGCTGATCTCAGGAACTACTGGTACGACTTGAAAAATTCTTTCAGTGTTAGATAGCTCATTTATTGAGGAAGGCTATAGGCTATTATATCATCAAGCTAAAACCAATAGAAGCGGAGCACCACTACTCCACGCGGACGAAGTCGCGGGCAGAAGCTAGTGTAATCATATGATAAAGAGATATAATTTGTCCGTTTGTATGTAAGGGGTAATCTGTGAAATACATATTTCAAAATGTCTGTGATTAATAGAGAGCTACCTTGTCTTCGAGTATATAAAGGCTATGTTTTGGTGCATATAACTCTACTACTATAAAATACATCCTAAAATGCTACCCATTGCCCTAAAATTATTTAATCATTCTTATCCTTACTAATATTATACCTACTCGTAAATCCGTGAGTAATTCTGTTTAGCTGTCTGTTACCAATTTAGTTTTAGAAGTTGAAGATTGAAAACTGGAGATAGATATATATACTTTTGAATCTTTATCTAGGTAATAAAATAGTTCCCGTAAGTAAAAAATAAAACCAACAAAAAAAAATAATGCCTCCAACTAGCTACCGATCCAGCCAAACGAGTCGTTTGCAACAAAACCGTTTCACCCGAGCATCGAATCCCAGACAATCCCTCCTGCCGTCGTAAGCCGACAACAGACACGCTAAGCCTCACAAAATTACTCGCTAGCAAGTTTAAATTGCATTGGTTTCCCATCCTAGGCGTGAACCCAGGCAGGCAATGATTGAGCGAGGGTCTGTCAGGTGCACTACTTCCAGTTAGTTCCAGTGAATTGTCTTGAGCAGAACTTATTGATGGGGTTTGTTGTTGTAACGGTTCCGTTGAAACGCAAGTCTTTGTAATACAGACAATAATAACCTTATGTTTAGGGAAGTTATGTATTCAGTATGCTTCATAATAGCTCTTAAAACAATGTAAATTAATTCTTCTTCTTGTCGTGTGTGTGGTGTGTACACTAGGGCTTGTTAAGTTGGTAAAACCTGCAGCAGGTTTTACCAACCTAACAAGCCCTAGTGTCAGATTTCTCTCAAATACTGACGGCCTCTGACATTATTGCTTAACTAGCTGTCCCCACAGTTTCACTTGCGTTCTGAGGGAACTACTCCACGGACCCGGATAGGAAGTATGTCTGTGCCTATATTATACTACCCTAGGTTTTAAGTGGGTAACAGACAGAGAGATAGAGTTACTTTGAGATTTCTAATATCAGCAACATAGATTATCGTCATCATCGGCATACAGTGTGTCAGTTTGGCTTTTATCTTCTTCTATACTTATAATAATCTATCTTCTATCTATACTTATAATAAATCTGTAGAGAGGTCAATTCTGTACATGAAATATATTTCCAAAATAACCATCAGGGGGTGATTAGGGATCGATACTGATGCCAAAAATGCAATCAGTAAAATTTTTGTCTGTCTGTCTGTATAAACTCTATAGAAACAAAAACTACTCGACGGATTTTAACGAAACTTGGTACAATTATTTGTCATACTCCTGAGATGGTTATAGTATACTTTTCATCACGCTACAATCAATAGGAGCAGAGCGGTGAAGGGTAATGTTATCATTTTGTTTAAACGCGCTAATCTCAGGAACCGCTGGTCCGATTTAAATAATTCTTTCAGTGTTAGATAGTCCATTTATCGAAGAAGGCTATAGGCTATATCTATATCATCACGCTAAGACCAATAGGAGCGGAGCACCACTATTCCACGCGGACGAAGTCGCTGGCAGAAGCTAGTCCTACATAAGTATTAATTAATTGTCTTTTATTTACTGTAGCTCGCTAAACAAAGGATCCGATCAACCCAAATTTATTCAACACTTTCAATAGGCCTTTTTCTTCGTTTCACAGATTATAATCAAAGTAAAAACTCATTAAATATGCGTTGAACGTGGTAATGGTATCAAGCGCATTAGTTGCCACTCGACTGGTCTCAGCAAGGCGTTAGCATTGTCACGTTTACACCGAAATTAAGATACACAGTTTTTAAGTCAATCGGATAATTTTACGTCATCCAAAGAGGTAAAATATACAATTCTAAAATTATGTACTTTCGACATGTGCTTTATTGATTGCTTCTACTCGATTCGTTTAGTATTGAGGAATAGTAGAAACCTTTATTTTGAAGAGACTTCTGAGGATATTTTACACCTGCTTAAAAGCTCCCAAAATGTTGCTTTGTCTAAAATTCCCACTGAATCATATAATAACTTATGACATGAAATTGCAATGCATTCACAAACTCGACGATATTCCATCAAATTGTCGCTGCAAATCCGTCCGTATCACTAAACAAGAGCTTTATCTGGAATCACGGTCTAAGCTATAAATTCGTTAGTTCTCGCACGTTCTAGAAAGTTCGAGGACTTGTCGGGGACTAGTTGCGAGTGGATCACGCCGCCTCGCAGCCGTGCAACTTGCTAATGCTATGCGCCTCGGCAACGTCGACTGATGCCTCGGTTTATATTGTTGCACAGTTATTGTATGCTGATTGCAGTTCTTGAGTCTAACTGGAACAATCGTATGAAACTTTCCCTGAATCAATTTAATTTATTACAGACTTATTTCCATCTGCATTTCATTCGATTAAAATTTAAAATTTTTGATAACAATCAAGATTTTGCTTAATTTTAATAGACAACATTACTTCCTAAGTAATCTATTGATACCGATAGATGAAATTTTAGACGATTAAAAAGATTAAAAGAAAAAAAAAGAAAATTCCACTTGATACATTATCTTTTGCGTGACTTTTCCATCTTACACGTAAAACTTTAAAGTTTAAGAAAAATAGAAAGAATTCTTCAGTCTTTATTGCAATTCCTGTGTCCGCGGATAGTCCAGCAAGTTTTCATTACCTGCTCAGACTATAAATGACACTCTTTTCACCGGCATGTTCCAACTTATTGCTTGCCAAACAACTAACTTTGTTCTGCACAGAAGTAAGGATGGGATTGTCGTGACGTCATTACAGCGAGCGACGGCGACCGCGGCGACAGATAATAGGAGTTTGTTGCGGGAGATATGGGAACTAATGCAATTCGCGGCGCTGAACTCCGACGTGGTCTGTGAGCTCTTGCTTATAATGAGTGCTGGTAGATCGTAGGGGGCACATATCGGCATTGATGTTGATTCTTTAATAAAGGATGAAATAACTGGAATCCGGTATAGAGACAGATTGAATCAGCAATAAAAGTATCTTTGAAATAATTTATGAATCACAAAAAAAAACAAACTTAAAACAGGATTTCTGCCTTAAGTATCATTAATAAAGTAATCCAACTCCCTTATAATTCAAATATTATTGCGAACAACTCCTTGAAACCAACGCTATTATCCCGTATTATTGGGATATTCATTATAATTAGCTGTCAATGAGCCAGATGAGATAAAGGGAAATGATGGCCCTACCGCCCCTTGACAACGAAATACGAAAATGTACAGAAATACCACTCGGCGATAAAGTTCAATTATAGTCACGTATTGTGTCAAGTCATAGTCTTAGTCGAAGATTAGTAAATTAATTCAATGTCCACTGTATATGTAATAGTTACTATTGCGTCTTATGACAAAGAACCTACCTAGTACACAAAATATAATTAAAACCTGAATTAAACACCTAACCCTAAAAATCTAGCGCTCTAACCCTCCTACGGAATCAATTAGGCAAATGCAAAAACATATGCATATATGCAAATGTTAAGCAATGGATATCGAGCTTAAGCTATGAATTTAATTGCTTTACGCAATCAAGTGAGTCCAACATGAGGTTCATTGGTATTAAACATGTAGGACTAAATAATTTTGCTCGTTACTTAGCTACCAAGTTACTAGAACCAAATGTAAACTTTTACTTACTCAATATCTTAAAACTGGTATCTCCTGTTATATATATTATGTTCTAAAACATTATTTATTTATGTTTTTTTTCTTTTCTTTTCATTAAATACAGAAATGATCCTGTCTGCATGTAATTAAAATCTTAATCATATCGGTTTAACTGCGGGAGGGCCCTGGTGACCTGTAATACAGGTTGTGCTCTTGCATAAACCTACATCAGGCACCAGTCTCTCACAAGGTTAACAATGGATTTGGCATTTATTGTGTACATGTATTGTAACTTTTGTGGAGAGAAATAAATATTATTTTATTATTATTATTAATTTAGCTCGTACAGATTTTCACGCACGATTGTGTTTTGAAAAGATAAGAATCATAGACTCCACAAATATTATTCACTGGATCTTCTGTCTACATTACTTAGTGTTATTCTATTAAGCCAGTTATTTATCTCGTCAGCTCCGCTTCTCGTAATCTAGGCTAAACGATTCATTAATTCGTCTTCTATTGTTTCAGGTAAATTACTAATATTCCTAACTTGGCCTGTTATCCTGATACTTACGCCGACTGGCTTTTTGTGGTAAGTAGAACTTCACGCTAGCTTACGTGAGGCGTATCAGCAGAAAGACAATTAACTGTGTTGAATTTTATGTTATCATCTGCTCAATTTAAACAAGATTTTCTTAATTGAAAGGATACACTGATCTAACACTTAAAACAATTTCAAATGAATAATAAATCGTGATTAAAGAGCCCTGTAATGAGGGCTGTCGCTCCGCTGCGCTGTTTTGTTAGTTCGCAACCGCAGCCTGATTGCTTTGCGGGATCAGGGGCTGACACATTCCTGACGGGCTACTTTCCTACAAAAAAAAACAACAAATAATGCGTATAGTATACAAATTTGGACACAGACTTTTCAAATATATTCTTCAACAATGAATCCATTTTCTAGATCTTTTGGAAATCTTGAATCACGGGTCTGTCTCTCTGAGTGTTTCAGTAATGAGAGGCAAATTATCAGTAATCATGTCGAATGTGCATATCTGATGATCCTTTCCTATGCAAATGTGCTAATGGATGAGAAATATTCATAGTCTTGCTGTCTTCGAAGCCAAGACGTTGTCCCGGAGATGACCGAAGTTGGTGAACATTTGTTCAACCGCAACTTTTGGAATGGCATTTGTATAATGAGAGGATTGAGAATAAGTAACAAGCTTTTAGCAGAGAAGTAATAATATATTTTCTACAGTGAAATTTGCAAGTTGAGCAATATTTTATTCATAAATATCATTGTTATTAAACAAATATTGTAAAACCAAGACCATAATAGGTTTCAACAAAACCTAAAGTTGTTTTGTAAAGTTTTATCCTAAAACACAGTTGGTCCATTGAAATATAACAACAATTGTTTTACTCTAGCTATTCACTTTGACCGATATATCCGCGTGTCGCGATAAACAAAAAGTTTTAAAACCACTCGTCCACGCTTTTAACAATGTTACGCCATAAAAGTGGAATCTATAGTCCTGACTATGGATGGGAGTCGATGTCGAAAGCGAGCGATAAAATGTCGGCGGGTGATTGTCTATCGCTAGCACTTTGAGCAATTTGTCGGAGCATGCGCAGACGGCCTACGCGCTTTGGAACTCGCAAATTGACTTTGGGGCTAAAAGTTGATTGAAAGTGCTACCTTTGTTGTAAAGAAGTGAGTGGGACCTAGAATCTGAATAAAGAGTTTTAAAAAGGGTTTAGAATCACGCCAATCCTAGCATTAATTTTATAGAGGGATTCAATTCATTTGACTTCAAATCTTTGTGACAATACTTGGAGATTTCGGGGAATATTCATTTTTGTATTCTGAACTTTATGCCCACAACTTGTGATAGAACTTTATGTCGTAAATATTGTTTAAAAATAAACCAAATGTGTTAGTGCTTATATTAAAAGTCATCAATTCAACAATAACCATTATCTATGTACATTCGAGTCTGTCCCTCAATGGCACTTGGAGCAATTTGCCCCAAGAGTTGTGCAAGTGGTGGAGCCATTAACTGCCTCTCCGCACCTCCGACTCTTAGCACGACGTGACATCACAAAAATGTATTTATATCCAAAAATGTCGAACAATTAAGTCAGTAGTTACCTAATCTGTTTGGCAATTATTTGGTCCTTTATGTCGAATACAAAGTTTAAAGAAAATATAAAAATATCTAAGTGATACATTTTAATAATGTTTATGAAAGGAAACACGTGACAAAAATAACGTCAATTACAAAATATTAAGTTAGTTAATGTGCTGGTTTTATCCAAAATCAAAAGGATCATCAACGGAATATTACAAAACTTATCAAAAGCTGCTAATGTTCTAAAAAAGTGTTCCGTTTGAGTCTACGGTAATGATATAACTTTAACCCCGGAAAACATTTTGACATTCCCCTGTGGTGTCATAAAATCTAAATACCTAACTCATATTAATACGAGTTTTAGAAGCTACTGGAAGTGGCGTTAAATTAAAACGTAGCGTGTGGGACGCGTGCGGCACATCGTAATCGTGTCAAGGGAATAATAAGTATACCTATCGCTATAGTTAAAAAATTGCTTTACTTTAAAATATGTTCAACATTTCAAAAGTTATATCCGATGGTAATTAAAAAATTCCATCTATATAACATGATGATGAACATGATGTGAGCACAAACCCAATAAAACATTCAAATAAGTACTGATATCTACACAGGTATTTGTGTGTCACTAACTTATAGTGTTAACTTAGTGGAAGTGGAGGAAAACTTAAAATGTTGGCTGGCAGATTGTTCCTCAGCCTCGTGTCTTCGAAACGCACCTGTACATATTTAAAATGGCGTCTGTAATCAATCACCGGGAGAATCGATGGCATTTCGACGTTAAATCGTTTTGGGACGATCCGTTTGGTTATGAACGAAATGGACCACATAATGGAGGCTCTAGTATTTTCTGACCTTCGTCTGTCCGACAATTGAATTGTTACGCTGTTTGGAAATGGGAGGGTTGGGCCGATTAGCGATCGATACTTAAAATATTTCTTTTGTAATCTTGTTATAGGTACCGCTAACTCATATATCATTTCTTTTCCAATACAAAAATTACATGTACAAATAATATGTAGACGTAGTAATTTTTAAGTGGTGGTCGGCACGATGATCCTTCGAGGTTCCATGTTTAGAAGAGCGTCGTATGCTAATTTCGGGATTGATAGGTAACAAAAAAGAGCCACAGCCATATAACAAACGCCTGTTTGTTTGTTTTATGATGTCTGTTAAAATCCCAAAAATTACCTGTTGCCATTAATGGCTATAGATTTTCTGTTATGTAACTGTTGACGACGGAGTGTTGTATAAACTAAATCCAGACAAATAGAAAATGTTTGGTCTTTTGGTACTATGAATTAGAATATCTTTATTACCCGCTCGTTCATATAACTGCAGGTATTACTCACATAAAACGTCCCTCACAATCCATAACGGCAATGAATGCGACTTCTGTAAGTAGGTACTAGTGCTGGCAGATGGATGTTATTACGCGAATAACATTAGTTCTAAGCTTCAGGTGCGCTTACGGGGATACGGAATAACTTTAAGGGAAAACTATCGTCTTTTCTTTGAGGATGATTCTTTATATTACTGCTATTATTAATGATGAGTCTTACAAGTTTAATTGGACATTATTTTACGTTTGAAACAACCCTTAGAATATTACAAGTTTAGGGTTTGTCTCGTAGAAAAGTGGCAGTGACTGAGCTTCTGACCAAAATACATTTACAACTGATTTTACTGATAACATATGTAATATGTAGTAAGAGCTGGTTGATATTCGCTCGCTGTGTTCACGCCTTGATTTCCGTGTGCGTGGACTAATTTATCAAATTACGTGGTTAACTTTTACATCCCTTTCTTTTACCTTCACATACATTAATATTTTAACTAGTGTCGTTGTTCATGTATAATATGCATAGTGCGATTCTTATGATAATGATTTCCTAGAGAAAACTGTGTTTGTTTGAATAATTGTAATTTCCCGTCTTTGCATTCACTTTGTAAGAAATTAATTATCGGTGTACATATTAATACTCGTAGAATATCGTATCGAACACCATGGGTAATTCGATTAATAAAACTCGTGGTATCGTAAAAAAAAAACTACACTTTCCTTGAAACCACATAAAAACTTCCTTAATTAATATCAATTTAAAAGTTTTAGCTAAGTACAGCTTTGTTTCAAGACTCGTGATTATTAAGTTGAAACTTAGCTGAATTTTTCAGGTGCAAACTTCAGTCTGGAGTTTACTCTAGGTCTGAACTTAGCCTGCAGTTTGTGCCTAGGCACTGCACATTAAGTTTTAAGAACAAAGGCAGCGAGTGCTGCGGATAATGCCAACTAAACAAAACTAATCAGTTCACTTCAAGCGATTAATTGCGCGAAAACTTTGTAAACGCAACCAACTATTCTTTTAAAGCGTAAGCTTAATAAATCTTGTTCAACACATTTTTTTTTACAAAATATGCCAGACGTACCAATTATAAACTTGTTTAAAAGAGTAAGACACCTATTTATATTTCTTTGTTGTTTTTCTTATTTACAATGTCCTCCCCTGCGTAAACCTCCCAAATGCTCTAATAAATTCCTGAAACCCAATTAGTTACACCAACGTCGACCGATTTTATTCTACCTCTCTTCATAATTCGCTGCAATATTCAATAGCTTCATTAGTGCCTCCAAAATGATGCTGTGTTTAGCAGGCGCTAGTTAAGATCATAACGTTAAGGTAAACAGTATTACTGGCGTCTATCGGTCGTGATTCGCGAGCCGAGGGCCTGTATAAATCTCGGCGTAACTGCGCCAGTCCTGCGAGGCCTATCCGACGAGTGTTTGTTTTTACTGGCGGGAGAGTAGACGGGACAGTGCTGACAGATGTAGTCGTTCGATTTTGTATTAAGTATAGGAAGTTCGGTATTTTTAAAGATAGAAGTAGAATCTTTAGTCTCATTCCGTCGATCACGTCTGACAAATTGTGTAAGATAAAGCATTTAGTATTGAAAGCAGTGCTAGTTTATATTTAAAGGGCTCTAAAAACTTTATATTTTACGACACTTCTGAAAATTCTAGGTCTTAAAACTTAATTTTCCATTTGAAACTTTTGAAATGTCTTAAATATTTTAACGCTTTATATTAAAATCATCTTTATGAGTCATCAACCTGATACAATGAAATAAAACAGTTACCATAGGACAGTTATATGCAAAACCAGCTATTCCAGTGTTAGACTAGCTTGCTAATAATGTAACTGCTATTAATAGAGCGTTACTAGATAATCTACGGTACTTTCCCGCTAAACTAACGCTAGTATGCGACACACATTGAATTCCAACATGAATTGTTGTCCTTCCGTTGCTATCGTGATTGTAAGGTTTATGATTTTCATATCCTTATTTAATATATTTAATTTCGATTTATTAAAATTCCTGTCTGTGAATCTTGAAATGATAATCGATACTAGAAATCGATATAATTTATTTCGGCAAACTCGAACGATAATAATCGATATCGTGTCACTCGGCGAGCGCAGACAGTCTTATCTCGACAGCCGCACTAGATGGTCGTGTTAACTTTGCACAGCAATAAAGAGTTATAAAGTGCCAAGACCAATCTTTTTATATAAAAAACCCCGCTACTTTCCATGGTTTTATCCGGCCATGGGCCCTTTTAAAGTTTAGACCTCTTTGGTTTATATTTAAACAAATGTAATATCACAAAATATAATCTTTTAGATAACTAGAAGCTGTGACAGCGTTAAATTGCCTAATTGGTAGATAGTATTCCAGTAGAGTGGCGTATGTAAACACAGCACGGAGAATTTCAATGAGAACCCTTTGGTCGTGGCGGAGCGGCGCGGGGCGAATCCTAATGAAACTGCTTTGTTGTTTATCGTATACGAATCGAATGTATCAGCCGATCGGACGGGAGCAACGATTTTACGTGAATTACTGCTCGTTTGGTAAACAGTTCAATGTTCACGATTTCTTTTAGCTGTCTTAGATTTGTGTTAGTTTGGTCAGTAGCGGCGTTAGGGTAGGGCGAGGTGGGGCGACCGCCCAGGGCGCCGGATCTGAAGGGGCGCCGCAGGCGCCCTTTTTATATCCTCTCACTCTTTGAGGCCTACTTACCCTCATACATACAGTTTGCTTAGTAAAAGTTTTCTTGAATTTTTCATCAAATGTCTATCAATTTCGGGTTTTTCTGCGTTATTGAAATTAGAATGCAAAAGTTGACAAGAAAACCTGTCGTCAATTTTCCGGCAAATGAGAATGGGCGTGTTGGTGCCCCTCCAGTATCGTCTTTACCATAAGGGCACTCGGGGCGCCATTGTCACGGGGCCCCCCAAAAACGAAGCATTCAATTATTATAATATTGTTACTAGCTGTTTTACCCACATCCCGAGTGAACTCCTTCGCGCACCCGGGTAAAAAGTAGCCTATGTCCTTTCTCAGGCTCTAGACTATCTGTGTACCAAATTTCATTTAGACCGGTTCAGTAGTTTTGGCGTGAAAACGCGACAAACAGGCAGACATAGTTACTTTCGCATTTATAATATTAGTAAGGATTATTATGTTGCTCATACCTATTACTTAAAAAATTTCGCGCTCGCTTCGCTCGCGCTCTAACTCTTATTCCTCTGATTTTTTCTCACCTTATTATTTATAGTTTTTAGGGTTCCGTAGGCGACTAGAAAAACTTTAAAAAATCGGGGTGTCCGCTATTTGGAAAATCAGGGAAGCAATAGGTGGTCACGGATTTTCAGGGAAATGTAAGAGTCATGAAATACAAATATGATTCCTAAGAATATTGATGCTCATATTCCTAAAAAAAAATTCGCGCTCGCTACGCTCGCGCTCTTACTCATATTGCTCTGATGATCTCTTAGCTAACTGTTTATGGTTTATAACTCCAAAAACAGATAATATATCTTTTCCTACCTTTGCACATGGTCTAAATTTTTAACAAAAATAGTCCAAAGAATACACTCTGGTTAAAAACAAAATAATATAATATTTTCCATAAGACGACAATATTGGATCAGGGAAATGTGGTAGAATGGTCAGGGAAAAGTCAGGGAACTATTTTTGGTATTTATAGTGGACACCCCGCTTATAGTTTCGCCATGACCTTCTGTCTATCTGTCTGTCCACGGTATAGCAAAGCGTTCTTTAGTACAAGAAAGCTGAAATTTGGTATGGATATGTATACAAGATTTTTTTAACCAGTGCGCAAATTTTGTCTAAATAAACTTCAACACTTTTTAA
Organism: Pyrrhia umbra; assembly: GCA_963891755.1. Lineage (NCBI taxonomy): Eukaryota > Metazoa > Arthropoda > Insecta > Lepidoptera > Noctuidae > Pyrrhia > Pyrrhia umbra. The sequence goes on along the minus strand of OY982929.1, from coordinate 396,284 downwards.
CAAACACGTATTTTTCAGTTTATTAGGTCTTAGTACATAAAAAAAGTTATCGTTTGCGCAAAATATTCATTTAAGAACTTAATTTGTTTAAAACTCGCCGGTCGGCTTGTGTGTAGATATCAGCTGAGTCGTATTGTACTTGTGAGCTCGCTCTTGCGTGCTTAGGCAGTGTAGTGCTATTACGAAAAGATTATGCCCATGTTTTACTTACTTACTTACTTTTACTTACTAAACATAGAAATGTGTTCAATTACTGATACCGAACCACCAAAAAAAATGCGCACTGGTTAAAAACTTTTCCAGTATTGATCACGCCGACGCCGATTCTTTCTAAATGTTGGAACCCTCGGTGCGCTAGTCTGACTCGCACTTGGCCAGTTTTTTTCCGTATGGGTTTAAATTGCAGTTAGGGGGCGCCGCAAAAATCTCGCCAGGGCGCTGATGGGGGTAAAACCGGCACTGAGTTTGGTCTTCTGGGACGGAACAATTCGAACTGTACGTTACGAAATAATTTGTGATTGCATAAATAAATTTGTATTGCATAGATAACTGTAAGGCAACTCATTCGTGCAAACGTTTCTTTTATAAAAGCGCAATAAGTTGATATAAGTCACGATCTCACGACTCGATCGAAAATTAAATTTATATCGAGTGCTGAACTTTCCATTATTGTTCGACATTTTGATTAGCACCCGAGACCTTCCTATGCAACCTGATTGCCTCGCTACTATTCTACCAATTTTATTTAAACGAAGATAGCAACTTAGATAAAACTGTATAAAACTGGCATCAATGCCCAGTCCTAGATAGAACCGTTTTATTTTATACATATGTATGTAGGGGACACGGGGGAAAAGCGATGATAGTGTGGAAATAGTTCACTGGATAGCGCAAATATTTTAAATCCAGCGAGTTTCGAACTCGTTTCTGAAGTTGGCTGAAGTTCTACGGAGTTTGTCGAAGTATGTCCGACGAAGCACATTTAATTCTTAACAGGGTGAAGCAATTAAAGTGTTTCTCGCGGACTGACACGGACAACAATGACGGATTTTCTTAGAACAGATTACTGTGGTTCTGGAGTTTTCATAATCCGATCTAGGGAGTGTAGACCAAGTTTAATATGATTGCTTTATATAAATATATTATAAGTGTACACTATTTCTACTTCTTCCATAGCCTTTAGTATTCAAGGGCTTTGAGTGCTCTTTCAGAAACTATGTATATTATTATTGCCTTTGTACCTATTCTCGTACATCTGCGTGAATTTAGTTCAGTATACTACATACAGTTCAAGCCGAATAAATCTGAGCTTTTATTTGTGATATCCTTCATGTACCTTCGCCGCAGAATATAAGATATTTTAATAACGTAACATGTTTCCACTCCAGATATTACGACAAACAACATGTGCTTTTTGAAACCGAACTTGAATTTGCAAATGTACGAGTATATTCTCAGTATACGTACAAGTTGTCTTTAATATTCTACAACAACGTGTTTCTGTGTATACATTTCTGTAGTTTTAGCGTGGTTATGGAGCCCTTTTTATTTTAACTACTGATTGTTAGTTAAGGTTTCCCATCTTGCGGTAAGGGCTATCTTCTTTATGATACGCATGAATACTTGGCTCATTACTTTATTAATTAGGACGTTTATTAAACGGTTGTTAGCTAACAATTGGGAACTCGGCCGTAACGTTTACTTTGTATGTTTGAGTTATTTTAAGAACTTAAACAAAGTTTTAATTGGCTACAATATCAGAGGGACGACACGTTTAATGTGTTCAGCCTGTGTCGGTATTAATACAATACAGTTTTTTTTAAACGTTTACAAAATTTCACCACACATTGTTAAGGAAACAATTACCTATATAAATACGGACTCAATGACAATGCTCTATTAGGAATATATGTGCAGTAAATTTAAAAACTCTATCTGTGATATTTTATTTAATAAAAACGTGAACAAAAAGAAATATCTACGCCATCATATCCCAGTCCACGGCTCAGCGCTGTTAGTTTTTCCCACAATCATCATAAGACGAGTACGTGGATGTGTAATGGCGCCTCCAATATATTTTGCACTTTATTGTCGTCGCGGCGACACGCGAAATATTTCAAGAGTGGTTGAGTTATGCCGCGTCTCCCCCACTCCTGCTAAATGAGTGTATTCCAAGTATGACGCTGTGGATACTTCGGTACTTTTAGGACCCGGTTCTGGTTCGTCGAAGTGTTCTGCTATTTGAGTACGTGAGCCTGAAGATGATGATGCTTTGTCACTGTTCTTAGAAAGAGTTATGAATAACAACGATTTAGTGCTGAGAGTGAACAATAATAAATATTGTTTTTAATGTGTCTAAGAGATAAACTTAGTATTTTAATCTAAACTACGTTCTTATTTTGTAAAAGGATACAAAATAAGTACGTAGTTTATATGGACCTTAAACAAAAACATATTAATTGGGAACTATCTTGGGTGTAAGGTGAAAATTAACCATATAACTCTGCTCCTCCACTTTAGTTTTACTGTAGCGTGAGAATATAACGCCATTTACCTGCCAGTTTATTCACAAATACACTAAAGATAACATCAACCATCCCATCATTCCCGGTCCTCCATACAGCTGTGGGTATAAATTTTCCTTCCCATAGAATATGCTAAACTCCCGATACTATCCCCCATAACCCATAAATATTGTCCATATTTTTGCCAAGCCTATCTGCAGGAGACAGTTTCACACTCAATTAGTTCTTCCAGATGAGCTTCCTATCTTTAGAATAGAAATTAAATACAACTTTCTTTGCTCAGCTCAGATCGAAGTAGTGTAAAGAAAATAAATGATGGCAATGCTCTAAATATCAATTAATAATATAATAACAATATTTTCATTAAGAGAGGACTCTCTCTCTCCTAAATCGAAATATCAAGAAGCCTAGATGCCCAAAACAGTATAGTGATGCGGAATCAGTACAAAGCTAATTAATTAACTACATTTAAAACTTGCCAAAAGTATTGATCATCCAGAATTAACTGCTATGACTCCACAGTTAATACTGCAGGTCGCCTGAACATAATTCCTGGGCTTACACACGACATGACCGAACTGCAAGCACACTGCGTCACGAAGGCATGCTCCGGGTAACGTAGTGGAGACTGCCCGTTTATCTGCTACAACAAATATGTACCCCTTTACATTGTGCCATAAATTTAGCTTCATATATCCTAGAAAAGCAGGATCAGTAAAGTAGTTCCTACCACTAATAATTGTTGCATTAAACCACCTAATGTATGGTAGTCTAAGCCTAAAAACTTTTGGCTTTCGCCTAATCGTGGTTTCAGACTATTTCCTTAAAGTAAATACATTTACTCATAATCTTTTTGATCAGAAAACATTGATGTGATATGTAATATCTTAAACATATACATTACAAGGCTTCAGTGGAACTCTCCATTATTACTTGTAATTGAAATAATGATATCTTTTATTATATAAATATCAAAAGAGAATAATAGGTACAAACATTTTAAGATACGGTAACCAACCAGCTTTTTATTTATTTTTTGCTACAAAAAAAAACGCACACGAATTAGAAATTCGAAACGAAATGGCAACAAAATAAGTCTTTAGTCCACCAAAGTATTTTATTTAGAGGTTTCTTAGCGGAGTAGTTTGGACTGTCGGCTTTGTTTCCGTTCCGTCTGTCTGCCCACTTCTAAGTGATTCGATAAAGTATACGTGAGTCAGTTAAGGTTTTCAGTAGTTCCCTGTTCGTAGAGAGAACAATGATAACAGCTGTGGCATTTGGTTTGCCTCGATTAACAAAAGCACGACATACTGCAACTTAAATATCATCTTCAGACTAAAGTAATCTTAACTAATGTTATAAATGCGAATGTAAACTTGTGTCTTACGTTTTCATGGTGATGAAATGGTTAAACTGATTTAGATGAAAATTATCATAGAGATAGATGAGACCCTGGAGACGGTTTTTGGATTTTTAGCCAGGTGCGTTAAGCAGTTCACTTGGGAGACGAGTGAAATCGCAGGAAACAAATAATCCTAAGATAAATTTTATGATAATGCATTGTTGAAGGAAAGCGATTATTAATATATTATAGTGGATACTTGGATACACACTCGACAATAAAGCTAAGTTGTATTTTACGACACCTACCGTAATATTCGATATGACCCTATATGGCCACCGGCTCTCAGAGTTCAGTTCACTTTTATAAGAGGCCCATAATCCTGCGACTATGTTGATCCTAAGGCTTAAGGCCCTATTACATAGTAACAAACGTCACTGTGAGGCTGTAACACGCTTGTAACGGTGCAATATCGCGGCAGGCAATCTTCTCTTATACTCCGGAGCACCTCTTAATGTCATTAACGTTAGCGGAATGTGTCTCTAGACGTGATAGTTTAATTCCACGTGGCCTACGTGTACGATGGAAGGCTAAAAATTCTTAAAAAAGCTAAAAGATTCCTTGTGATATTATTAATTATTTCTAATTATTTTAAAACTACATTTTCTTTTTTGTTTTACACAAAAACCCTGTTTTATCTTCCATTAAAATAATAACGAAATTATATTGAAGAAATTCCAAAACTTTGGGGTCTGAGAAACGTGAGAAAAGCGTTGGCTTTTCTTGAATGTTTTAGATTTAGTAGAGTATTCGATAACAACACGAAAACAATATATTTTCCCAAAATATCTTCGTTTTTTAAAATACGAAGAGAAAGTCCAAACCAAATTACTGGTCCTTACATCCGAAGCTCCGGAAAACTGTATCTACGCCCCAGGAAGCCATTCCGTCATATAATAGCAGAGATATCGGCCAGGCTCAAACGTACACGGCTCAATTATAGACGCCTCGCCTCGCGGGACGATCTAGCGATTGCTTTCAACGAGCCTTCCACGGGAAATTTCCTATTTGTACCGTTTTAAAGAGAAGAAGATTGTGACTTTGAATTGGACCTTTTTGCATAGCTAGATTGAAATGCATTTGTTGTAAGTTAAATTAGGATTATTTCTAATATGTATCATTTTACCCAATATATAAAATACTAGGTCATTTTGGTGATTATGATTTTAGTCATCACTATATTATTGATTCCAAAGTTATCAAGTTCAAGATTATTTTTATCCCATTTGCCAAGAGTATTCCAAAGCACTCTTCAAGAGAATATTCATCTTAATACACAAAACGTAGTCAGGCAGTTCCAGTCTTCTCTGCTAATTAAGTCCGAGACAAAAGACGCCTGCAATCAAGACATTCCTAAAACCAAATTAAAATAATGGTCGGTGAGCAAAATATTCTAATACGGAGGAGGGTATAATGTTTTTACGTTGGTTCTGTGTCCATCGTCGCGTTTCATTTAGATGGCGTTCGGTGCACTCTCATAAAAATGTAAATAGCTCTCGGCGGCACGGAGGATGCTAATTATTGCGAATGCCCAGTTTTGTGTTTTTAGTTTTTTGTGTTTAAAACTTGTCATTTTATGTCATTTAGAGACTGGACAAAATTCGAGCATTTTGTTATTTTTTGTCTTACTTTGAAAAGAATGAAGTCGTCTTTTGTACCAAACCAGTGTGTTGTCAAAATATGTTTTGTTGAGTCAAAAAAAGTAAAAACGGGAACACTATACTACAAAGATGCGAACACCCATAATGTTCACTACTCTTATTTAGTACAATGTATGATGTGGCAGTCATTATCGTAACTACACAGCTATGGTAATGAAATCTACGCCAAAGCTAGCGACGCTTACGATTTAGCCGCAGCACATTTGCGCGATGTATCACTAAAATGTTACATCCATTATTTAGGACCAGGAATTATGTATGGAGCAGGTTATGGCTCACTGCTAATAACACTTTGTGAACGTAATGCTGCTTTCGATTGAAATGTCGATTGTTATGATATTCGGAACTGGGACGTTAAGTATTTATTGCACACAACTGGGCACTGGGTGTGTTCTGTATTAATGTACTTATTCGGTGTTATATCTACTCTATTTAATTTATATTATAAACTACATGACGTTTAGTATATAGTTTCTAATTATTAAGGGAACTTCAAAATAAAGCAATATATGCAAGACATACACAAAATTATATAGATTTTTGGATTTGGACAAATTCTCTCATATTTTAAATTTAAAAATAGTATTTTCACCATGAAATTGAAATAAAGAATAACCTTAATGTCCAAGTATGTTCTGAACTTATCATCGGAAATTCTCTGAAACATTGTGTAGCAAGTAAACAAAGTCATATTGTAGTGAGATGCAGCTCGTCACGCGGCGTGGCGTGCCGGGGGAGCACGCGTGCCGGTAATTGCACGCGCCGTCGCGTGTGACGTCACCGCCTCGCGCACCTCAACGAGGTCTTATTTTAAAAAAAAAGCTTTTTACAAAAAAAATAAAACCGACTTCCAAAAAAAAAACTGAAAAGTAAAAAAAAAACTGAAAAGTAAAAAAAAAACTGAAAAGTAAAAAATAATTTTAATTTAAACGCTATACGACCAAAACATCGCTTTCGAAGTCGGTGTCTTGTAAGTTACTATTGTTAGTATTTCGCCACCGACTTCTAGAGCGATGTTTTGGTCGTATAGCGTTTAAATTAAAATTATTTTTTACTTTTCAGTTTTTTTTTTACTTTTCAGTTTTTTTTTTGGAAGTCGGTTTTATTTTTTTTGTAAAAAGCTTTTTTTTATTTTTTCGCTTTTCAGTGTCTCGGTCTTGCTATCTTAACAAAATAAACACACCACGTTTTTAGGTTGTAATAAGCGTAAATAACCAAATCATCGAAGTATTTGGCATATCAGCAAGTAGAGATAAATCGTTATTTTTGATATATTTATAAAACGGCTGAACCGATAGTGATACAATTTGATGACGAGACGATTGGTAGTAGATCCAAAGATGCTAATGGCTTTGTGTCTATTCCGCCAATGTGTGCAACATTCCAAGCAATTAGAGGCTATGGTGACGTTGAGCGTCGAATGTTGCCTATTATTTTATGCTGGGCTGTGACAGTGCATAAACTTCAGGGTACAACCCTTGATAAAGCTGTTATAGATTTGGGAAAAAAGAACTTTGCGAAGGGACAAGTTTATGTAGCTCTCAGCAGAGTCAAAACTTTGGAAGGAATAGCTCTATCTGATTTAGAACCTTCTAAGCTGTTAACTAAGCCCCACGATGAACGAGCATTAGCAGAAATGCAAAGGCTGAGAAATCTTGTTTCTGATGAAAGGTAGAACAGTACATACTTGTGTTTTCTTACATGATTTTCTTCTTAATGTATTTTTTTAATTATTTATTGTAACAACATCTCGTTAACGTTGTCGTAAAAAACGTTTAGCTTTTCAGTGACTATACATATACCTATACTAGTGATAAGTATAGTTGTTACTATCCGCATTAGTGGAAAGTTCTCATCAATACAAATAATATAAGCCCAAACACGAGGTAGTTTACATATTCAGCTGCCGAGTTCCTTCGACCTTCTCTAGTCCCCATCATCAGATCAGCTCCAAACCTTCACTGTTGCAAAGGTCTCGTCAATACGAATATAATAAGCCCAAACACGAGGTAGTTAATATATACCGTTGCTGAGTTCCCTCGACCTTCTCTCGTCTCCATCATCAGGTCAGCTCCAAACTTGCACTAGTGAATAGTGTTATCAAACATACACCTGAGCATTAAGTTTTTACCCTATGCATGCCTACAACTTTCCAAAGTTGCCCTCGATTTCTCAGGGTTCCCATCATCAGATCCTGACTTGATGACTATGGGACCACCTGGAAAGTATACCCTACCAAATAAAAAAACAATTTTGCAAATCGGTCCAGGCGTCTTCGAGTAATCGGTGAACATACATAAAAAAAAAAAAAAAAAAAAGATCCCGACGAATTGAGAACCTCCTCCTTTTTTTTGAAGTCGGTTAAAAATGCGGTGCGCCGAAAAATGTTCAAGTACGGCGTAGGTACGGCTTTATGAAGTCTAGTGCTGACGTCGAACACTAGTATTAAGATGATTAAAGCCGTCTGAGCTGCGTCCTGTGCAGGAAACTTTATAGACACTTTGTTGTCTCTCATTTTAAAAGTTTAAATCTAAAATTAATTTCAGTTTAATAATTGAGAGACAAATCTTAATGTTTAGACAAGAGTTAGTTCTAAACCCAAAAATTGTTATAAAGCAAACTGGTTCATATTGACAGGTAAGGGAAACCAAAGCCTGGCCGTTTACAAGCAAAGACCAATCTACATAATATAATTAGAACGCCTCACCAGCCCCGAATTGATAAAACGTACCCTTTTTTAGCAAAAAACCTCCGAATCTTTGGGAAACACGGAATTTTCCAATAGAATTTAAAGTGGATTTCGGAACCCAATTCATTAGTGTGGTCCAACCTTTTTGTAACATGTACCGACTTGCAAATGTATTAGCTAGTAGTATAGTGGATGCTTATTGGGTATCGTTTGATTTGACGGTCAAACATTATATCCGGTTGTGCTTCACGCAGGATCATTCAGCTTATAGTCTTGAAATTGATTATGTATTGTTACCTAATCCTAATTATAACTAATAATATAAATGCAAAAGTGAGTCTATTTGTTTATTTGTTTGTTACGCTTTAACGGTAAAACGGCTGAACATGATATAGTACGGAGATAGAAGACCTAGAGATGTTTACAGAATACTTTTTATCCGGGTGCGCGAAGTATTTTCTTTGGACTGCGAGAAACAGCTCTAATAAATAATAATAATAATCCACCTCTATCGTAGTCAGCTAATACCTAATAATTGTTCAGAAAATTTAGCTTCGTATCAAGATATTAAATAATTATTTTAAAAAAATATCATGGTCATTAATATAATTTGTGCCACCAATAATACATATTTACGTATTACTTTCCCATATTCTTGATATAACCTACTTATATTATAGAGAGAGCCATTTGTTTTGTACGTATGCATGCATAAGCTTTATTAGTCAGCATCAGCAGCATCTCCGATATTTGTTCGAACGTTCGAAACATAAAGCTCTCCTTTCGAGCTAATGTTGTGGAAACAGATCTGTGCAGCCCTCTTTATCGCCGCTGTGATGTCGTTTGTTATTATCTTTCTGTGTTTTATGTACGTTATTTAGGAGGCTGTCGAAAAGTGTATTTATAAAAAGTCACAGTTAAATAGAATATGCACACATTTGAGTTTAATACATTTTCACAACTCATCAATTTCTATAACTAAACTAAAAGCAAACCTCAAATATCCTCATACCAGTTAGAAAAGATTAGATTTTCTAGTATCTCACTAAAAAGCAGTGAAGAATATTCTTTCGTATCAAAACTGTAATTTGGTCCTCCGGGTCGGAATTATGACTGCTCTCAAATTGCGGGCCAGCTTGAAGACGTCTCGTCGAGTGTCTGTCATATTGCGTCTTGTTGCACTTTTATGTCTTTCACTATCTTCGTATTGTTGACTGATCTTCGCTCGTAATTGAAACTCGTCTTTTTGAATGTTACTGATTGTGAGCTATAATGAATAAGCTTGTTTCTGTTTTAACAAAATTGAAATGACAAAATAAAAATTCAAAATTCACATACTTACTCTGCATCAATTTGCCAAAGATGAATTTTCATGAAATTCAACACTTTACGAATTCTAAAACCAAAAGTGCCCCAAACATTTGGTTTTATTTACAAAATATATGCGCAGGTCGGGCTGTCCACTAATGTTATTCTCAAATTTGTTTCAGGTACGCGCCAGAGAGTCACAGTTTATGGCCAAATAATTCAAAGGACTAGCCACGGCGAATATGTAAATATTGTGTGCTTTAATATTCATTTTATTTACAATTTGTGTCACCGACAGCCACATAGACGGCTCCCAGAATATTCTGGGATGTATAAAGTCCTAATTCGCTGGTCCTAAGTTACGCAGTGTTAACATAATTATATTGTTGTACAGAAACATTTGTAAGTTGTTGACATTTCACCTCGGTTGTTATCTTTTAAAACTTGAGTTTCTCTGAAATACATGTGAAAATACACTGAATATTTTCATGTAGGTAAATTATCCAGTACTTGGAGCATGGTATGTGTTTAGTGTATTTAAGAAGTGTTACGGTATTATCTTTAGGTATTTATATTCATTCGATAATTTTATATAGCGTATTATGAAGTGAAATATGTATTTAATGGATTCTTTGGAAACCTAATAATTAGCATTCGTGAGTACAGAACACGTTTATTTATATTATGAGATTGCCAAGTCCCAAAAAAAATTAAACTGCATTTAAAAGATGTTAAAATTTTGTGAATATGTTCAATTGTCAATGAATACTTAACAATTTGGAGCAACAATGGATGCCGGATGGTATCATACGTATTCACATTATAAAACGAGAGGAGATGAGCGCATTATCATGAAGCGAGGAGACGCGGCTAATTCGACGGCGACGTTAATATTGAATGATACCATTCTGCTTTAACGCAAGGATTTGAATGCTTAATTATTTGCTTATTAATTAAACAGCTATTCATCTCAGACTTTGTGCCGAGTTAATCTGCAAGACTGTAGCTATTGTGAGGCGCCCGCCAAGATTTGTAAAGAAAAAGTTACTTTTAATAATTGAGTGCCATTTGATTTCATTTTCATGTACCTCTGTAGAGACTTTGAAAGAAAAATGTCTAGTACAATCGACTTCAGAAATTTTATTATTAACAAATAAACAGATCATGGAAGATTCTAAGTCATCAACTTTTATTGGACCGCCAAGCTTTTGTATCAAAACTACCAGCATTTTTTTAGGAGAAGGAAACATCATGTGATTCCCAGGAATAAATGGAAATATGTCGGAAAATTGTTGCTATTACCAGGCGGGTCGTAAGCCGATTCCGAACGAAGATGTTCGTAAGCATATTTTTATACATCTACATTATACTTCAGAATATATTAGATAAAGTTATGTAACTAATAACAACCGCTTAATATATGAACAGTCGACGCTCACGTCACAAATGTTTAATGAAAACATTGTTTAACAAATATAAATATCCCTTGTTAACACGCCGCGTATTAACAAATCGAGTTTGGTCCTTTTATTTTCATAATACTCTCTGAATTATAAAGTTACGTTGACGAAGCAAAAATAAATTCAATTTTCACAAGGAAATTGCTTATGAAATTGTGTAATTATATTAAAATTTGTCTAGGCACGTCGTTGGGTGCGTGAGGCAAACCCTCCTTTTTAATATTAAGTGGGATCATCGAGTTTCACATAAAACCAAGACTTTATATTGCTCTAATATGACATGTTATACATATATTTAAACTACCTTTGTATAAAGATTGTAGATGGTTTAAGTGCTTTGATACGAATGTGTATCTCCTGTATATATAACAAACTGAGATCAACTTTTACATATCTATCTAAAAACAGAATGAGTGCCGTTGACATATCTACCGCAGGAGTCAAGTAACATGCTATGCAATGTATAATAGAAGCAGAAATTATGACAAACAGAGGGACTGAAATAAGAAAAGGAAACGATAACTTTTTACTGTAAATAAAATCAAAATAATACACAAACAAAGGCTCAAGTGAGTGCCATCTTTAAGTCCTGGATTATCATGAGCGCATTCGATCTCGCGCTCGGCTCGATTAGATTAAAATTAAATTGTCTTCCGATTCCTCCGGCTTAAAGCATTACTGTTTAATCTTCGCCAGTTGACGTTTTAATGTTTGGCGTCAGCATTTTAAATCTCCCATTTTGTGTTACGTATGCTTGTAATAATATACAAAATACCTTTTGTAAACAATTCAAAGGTTATATTTACGAAAGGGATAAAGCTACGAGCTTTTGTGTTTGTTTTTTAAATGTTTTCGGCGATCTAATGTTCTTGACAGCTCTGCGTTTAATACTTAGTTATGTTTAAATAAATGTACCATTACGATTTTATTAAAACATTGTGGTATTAATAAAACAAATATTTTATAAGCTTGGAATTAATGTAATCTTTCATGATAAATGTTGATGTGGTCTTTAGAATCAAATAATATTAATACAAATGATCGTAAGAAACACCAAGGAGTATTTATTTGGAGTTTCCAAAGAAAAAAACCATTAAATTAAAGTTAATTTCTAGTTCTCTATATGACAATTGAAGATAAATGCTACCCCAGTGTCATGTAACACATTGTGGTTGATATTTGAGCGAGCGCGTATGTTTCCAGGACGCACGGGGCGCATGAAGCCTCGCCTGCCAAAGCAATTCCTTAAAAAGATTCGCTTCAAAGGTACGTCAGTAGAGGGCGCTTCTAGAACCTGCCTTGTGCCTTTCGTTTTTTACCTTCCCTTTGTACTGTATTGTGTACCTGTATTGGGTCATATTTTGCGCTGCGATATTGTTTATTCTGTATTTAGTGTTTTATCTACTTGCTGTATGTTTTTAAATAAGATTTTTATAATTTGTCATACCCTGGTTTTATATTCCTATTAGAAATATTTAGCAAATAATACTGACAATGGTCACTTACTTTCAGTGTTTTCGCAATGTTAGAGTGTAACGATATAAAAGTAACCATTAACAGTTTTTTTATACACATATTGAGTTTGATGCCAAAACTATTTGAATACTGAAATCCAGTGGACGTTTGGCTACGCACGCAGCTGTAACACGAGTTTGTGTAACTTCCGGACATCAGCACTTTGTTCCTGTTAGTTTTATATCTCCATGTAAATGAGTTTCAATACAAAGTTCACTGTTTTTGTACTCTGGGATACTTTTATATCTACCGAGTAGTGTGTGTTTCTTGGTTCACAATGTGGTCTTTATCTACCTCTTGTTTTAAAATGTGTGTGTAGATCTTCTAGTTATTATCTTTCTATATTCTTCTATATTATTACGCAGTTTATTGCGGGATCTTTTGTGCTATAATTTTTTCTAAGACCGTGAGAACTACGGTAATAATTTAAATAGCAATTTCAATTTTCTTCTTATCTTTTGAATTTTAGGTCATAAATATTTAGAAACATTCGCGAAACAAACAATCAACGGAGTAGAAAAATATTCATAAGCGAATAGATTTTTTAAATATTTTTCCACTTCGTTGATTGTTTTTGTTTAATAAATTATAAACAATGTATGACTAAAACATAACTTAAGCCTGACGATTTATGTGCCAGAAAAGTGTCGTAATTTATGCAGACCTTAGGGTCTGGCTTATCTTCGGACCTCACGTAATCGCCACATAATAAAGTGTTCCTTTAGGGGAGATTGGTCCTTTTGTTCCTTATCGCACCTCTGGCTTAAGACTTTTTTACTTACTGCTATTGTAAGTGCAGTGGGTAACAATGAGAGGATTTCAGAACTTGCTACGGTATTTTCATTATTAAGTATTATTTTCATTTGAGCACGTGTAGTTAGTAGGAATTAAATAAAATCCCAATTTTATAGTTTTGCTATCAGAACAATGAAAGCTTCAACGAAATCTAATCATTACAAAGAAAATAATCTATTATATCTTTAAAACATGGCTCTATAGTTTGGTTGGGCACACTAGAAACTCAACTAGAGGCCTTAACTGTTTAGAAATACATCACAAATACGACACAGTGGCAAACACAGGAACTCACTAGCATACATTAAAAATATATCACTGGGTGCTACAAAATCAATTTAGTGACCACTATGAGCGGTGAGAGGGTTAACTCGGTGTGTAAATATTGGCCATGCCATCGACGGCACGTATCCGTGTCGTGTCCGTGCCGTGGCTCATGTGCACGGACGTGCAGTTTGCCGGTCACCGGAAATGTACACAATTTTAGGTCTACATTTTGGTCTTTTGAGTCGAAAAATCGAGATCGACTATAGGGATAGGCAGCTTAAAATATTTCGGATTGAATAAAATTTTATTATATAGCATTTTTGACTAAATACAATTGGCTTACTTTGATTATTTCGAAAATGATGTTAGAATCAGAAATATGTCATAACGTGATTATTTTAGCAGTTCAATTGTAATTAAAATGACAGTTCATTAAATTTTGCTCGATAACGAAAGCTACAGACTTTCATATCCCGCATTATGTAAACGAACTTCCAATTATTACTTGAAGAGATATTTTCCCAAAAATATTTGAACAGGCATGTTTGCAGCGCACAAACAAGCCAGCCGGAACATATTCAACTGCTTTTATAAATACGTAGACGAGAATAAATAGAGCATGCGTAATAAATGCGAGAGGGCTGAGTCGGTGCATGCGACGCAAGTAGTGAGCGAGCCAGTGTTGTCGTTGTAACTGCGAGGAGACGGCATACACAAATAAATGTACATTTCGATGTCGCTTTTCGAATTTGGAATATTTATTGAAACTAACTCGTAACAGAATTCAAGGCACTCGTACTTCATGTTTGTCGCATTCTTGCTATTCTGAATTCGCATTAGTTTTGAGAACTGGCTGTTAAAATATAAACTGTAGGGGGTTATAAAACACTAAACAAAAATTAAGCTATCCCTGATAAGTTATTACTTTAATGTGAAACTGTTGAAATGTGAACAATATGAAATTTTATTCCGACATACATATGTATCGTAATGTCTGTCATAGTGTAATTTACATTTTAAATAAATAATATTTGTGTTTACTCCTCCTCTGCATGAAACACATCTAACCCGTAAGTCACGGCATCCTAGTCAAGATATATGGGGGGCGATCTAAATACTTTTTATGGGTATTTTCTCGTCCAAGAGGCCTCACTTAATTTACGGCGATGGGATGGCTGCGTCGAGTTATGGACTAAAATGTCGCCCATAATAGATTGAAATTGTCAGTTTTATTGATGGGCCCTTTTCAATTTTACATTACCACCCGATAGGGGCAGGTAAATGGAAGTTCTATGACCGGTAATGACTATCTATAGGACGGCGGCGAAATTTTTGACCCCATTAAATGAGGCTTCATTTAGTAAGGTATTCATATGCTCAGTTGGTGGAATTTTATTATGTTCTGTTTTAAATATTTTTTTCCATTCCTTTTACACATCCAGTTTTTCTTCTCTACCATATTTTTATGTGATTTCACTATGGCTTAGTAGTTTAGTAGTTTTAATTACTATTTTATTTAAGTCTACTATAAGGTATCCGTCAATTGGTATTAACTACTTACTCATATAGAAGTACATAAGTATTAAACAAATCAAGTCCGTAATACGAACTTTACAACCGAATTCATTAAACTATACGACGAAAACACCACAAAGTGAGCTCAGAGTCCGTCCGATCCAATTATTCATCCACATCGACGATTTCTTGTTGTACGATTATTTGGAGAAGATTTCATACGCGGACATTTTCAACTGTTCATTAAAAATGTAAAACCTAGACGGAAGTGTTCGGTTTTGTAATAAACATTTGTAATTTAAAACTTTGTTAATAAATGCTTCTGTGCTGTGCGCCGCGGCCATTCGCGACACTTTAATTAGTCAAACGTTTGCAATCAGCTGCCGATTCATACACATGGACATGTTTTATTTCGTGTTCATTGCGTTTGATTAATTAACTGAGAGCCAAATAAAAGTTATACAAAACTATTTTGGACGCATTACTTTTTAGTTTTCATTTCATCAATATCTAAATCTATAGTAGTATTGTATAGTATTAAATATCTGTCAGTATCAACAGTCTTAAAAGCTCTTTTGTTTGTGGCGTTGAAGGTTTCAATAGTTTACAATGAGGTTGAAGACACTCTTGATAAATATGTTTGAACTTAATCTTGCTCTCAAAGCATTTACTAACTTCTCCTCTGAAAATCTTCATTAAAAAAATGAAGAACTAAATGTGCTCGTATAAAACTTAATTTGTATAATGTCATATCATTATGAAGGTTCTTTAAAAAAGCAAGCGACAAGTTAGTTCTAATGCAGTGGATTTTTTTACACTCATCTAACTTCAGCAGTTTCACTACGTCACTGAAAATATTTAACAGTAGTTCAAAAGATAACATTCAGATTTTATCTTGAATTTATGAAACTGTGAATATAGTGTGAAAGAATGAAGAATGAAGCAACTATTTACTTCAAATAAGAATAAAAAGGTTTTTAGTTCAACAATAAGTCAATTTAATAACAACGCAGGATGAAAATTTTAATTTCCTCTAGATGTTTGTAAAGCAAATTTAAAGTTTCGCTGAAAGTAAATCAAGTAAGTTCCCTGTGCTGTGGCGCCGTGCTATTAAATGAGCGATTCAATTTGTGATCGATGAGCGAACTTAGCTCGTCCTCGCCGCAGATCAAATTATCGAGACGCCCGATATCATTAACTTATGACACGCTCCTCAAAGACTTTTAAAACGAATAAAAAATGTGTATTTCACTATCAGAGTAGACTATCAAGTAAAAAAAAATAAAGTTAGATCTTCTTTAGTAAATCTCTATGTTACGATTTAGTAAAAAGAAAGAGCAATGTGTTAATCTTTTAACGATTGCTTTTAAAATTGTAAATAAAACCATCCTTTTTAGACAAAAGGCAAATCGTGCCCGTTCATCAAACGTACCTTCATTTGGGATGCAAATTCGCTGGAAGGATCAATGAGTATGAATCAAAAACAAATTGTAAAGCGCCCCTCCCGCCGCGTCGCTTTGACACCGCGCCTAACTACTGTAATGCGAATTACCTTCGTCGACGCTTTCAACACGTGATTTACAAAAGAAATGCTGCCACCCCTTCTTACACGACTATTTTGATATATGGCTGTCTCTTTCTCATATAGCGTGCGACACAGAGCTGGTGTTTGTGTAACGAAATTTAAAAACAATCCCCACGAGACGCGAGCAGCAATTTATTTTGTTGTCTACGAGATTGTTTCACCACTCTGTTTGTGTGGCAGACGGTGTAATGTGCGAGAGGCAGCGGTGCCACCAGTGTCGCTCCATTAACTCATGTCCTGAACAGTACAGTACAGCAGACACCGTATACAAATAACATTCGGGAAATGACTTGACCTTATAATACAAATATTCAGATTGAAATTCAGCCAGCCATTCTATGTTAGTGATACCCTTCATCATGTGGCATTGGATATTAAAATTTTGTGAATAAAAAGGTATGAACGCAGGGTTCTTCGGACATAATACATTTGTAGGCAAACCGTACACCCCCATCAGCCCCTATCGCCAGTCCGCGAGTCTCCCCTGCGAGTACCACGCTCCCGGAGCTTGCTGAACAACGAAATCATAACTCGGCCGCACTCGAGCGGATTGAAAACACAGATAACGCTGACATCTCCGGCTGCCACCTGATAACACGCCGGCGACGACTCCCCGACACTGATCTAGCGGGTTTTTCACATTTTCATACATTTTAGTTAAAAAAACTCCGCGGACGTCTGCAGCCCTGAACTTCGTAATGAGATTGACCCTGAATATGAACCTTTTTCTGTTACGTGGACATTACTAAGCAGTATAGATTTTCTAAAGCTGTTGACGTCGCTTATTTTAAATGAAATGAAATCTTTCAATATTCATCGTATTTTTTCGTGTTATTAACAATACAATACATTACAATTGTAAAACGAGTCCCTCGTTGGGCGCCATTACGATGTCAACATTTTGTACACGAAAATACTCCCATAACAAATAAATGTGTTGAATTTTGAAAATTACCTTACGAATTTATATGTTAGGCCTTAATACGAAAATAATGAGAGTGTCCTAGAACGAAGCTCTGGTTCCACGTTTGGGCGCCATTACTTCTCATTCTTACATTATTATGTCTGTGCAATATGAGTAACGCAACCGGTGCTACTTATTTCTCATTTATTGGAGTGAGTTATTTCTGCATTCCCTTTTACGGTGTCTTTCATTTTATTTCACCTATAGTTAGCTATTTCGTTCGCTCTGTTATCATAATATATTATGTACACACAAAAGTTGAGAAAGCCGAACATTACGTTTTTATCTTTAGTTGCAATAATGTTCATTACACACATTCACACACATCATTCTCAATTACTCAGAATGTTCACTATCATAACATTTATTTATGATATTTTTTCCGAGTTATGTGCTCTGAGGGAAGATTGAACTAGCCAGCACGCTCCGCGCGCAGTCGGCCGCGAAACGACACTCGGAAATTAGGTGCTCTATTACTGCCCTTATCTCGGGCACCTGAGAGCCCACGATACTCAGCTATGGTAACTGCTGTATAAATACCCGCTGTATAGCGCTGGGCAATACGACTGGAGCGAACAATCGAGGTCAATGTTAATATCGCGCCGTCAAACTAATTAGGCCTCATTTTGAAGGCGAATTTCTTGGATTTAGGTAATGGTGGTAACCTCTCGAATTGGTTGAGTTGAGAATGAATTTCTAATTGGTATTACATTTCAATTGAAATCAACTGGGAGATCTATTGAACTTGTAATCATGTGTAAAACATTAAAATAAGCAATATTTGTAATATAAGTCAATAGAGGCAAGTTCCAATTACTTCAATACTTATATATTATGCAAATAATAACAAAAGATCTTCTCAGAAAAAATCCCTATGAAACTAGAAAATTCATATTCAAACTTTAATCCCGCAGTGGTTGCAGAATTTAAAATTAACAGGAATAAAAGTATTTACTTAACACGGGCTTTTTAATCTCCCCGCCATAACGGTGGGATATAAATTAAAAGGAATGAACTCTTTAAACGCGCAGTATTTATTTTTGGCGCGGTTGGAAATCAGGGCGATATCGCGCGGGCGAACAATCGCACATAAATTAGCATCCTTGCCAGCGACGCGCGACGCTCGCTGCTGGCGAGCTCGGCGCGAGCCACAAGCGCGCACCGACAACACACCACTTACACATTTTTTATTAATTTAAAAATATTGTTAAATCTGTAAGTAAAAACTTTTTGGTTTTATCCGGAAAGTTACGTCGCTTCATTTTCAATTAACAGAGTAACTTTATTCTCTTAACAAAACTTTATAGGTTAGATCCACGTAAAGTAATATTTGTTCATAATCCTGAAAATGAACAGAAGGGTAAATCGATATCTACTCGTAATGTGCGCGCTTGACGGAAACACTTGAAGTCGTTTCAGTCCAACACATTAAAGTCATCCAAAGACTATAATGTCAGTAATAACCCTTCGCCCTTGTACCATCTGGTAATAACGAGTGCAGGCCGGAAGTGCGTCGGCGCGGAAGCCGGTAACGCTTCCCGCGTTTCCAGAACTTCCGCCAACATGGCGGAGGCTCGCAGTGCTCCGCCCTTGCGCTTTTACTTCGAAAATGTGCTGAATGCTGTCAATGTGCTGGGAATTTGGTGCCTCTATAAATTGCAAATCTAGAGCAGCTAGACTTTTTCGAAAAATTTTGCAATCTAGACGAAAATTGTGTTAGAAAATCTTGCTACATTTTTTTTAAGTTGCTATAAACTAAACCCGTTAGCGCCGGTGTACTAGCACTGTAGTCGATTACATCACCAAAGCCTTTATGCTTTAACGTGACCTTAAAAAATCATTTTCACTAAAAAATATTCAGAATGTTTACATTGAAAACTATTGCCCTCATTAAAAAACTTCTCACAATATAGTAAAATGATTCATAGAAAATGTTAATTAATAGGAATAAATAAATCGCTCGTGTGAGGAGTGTGTCTCGGGCGTCAGGTAGCGCGGCGATGTTCCTCGCCACCTGTGGCGCGTCTCCTTAATGTTTATACGCCTCATTTATCAGCGCGATGAGTACCTCGCCTTCAACCATACCTTCACATACCGCTGCTATCTGCACCGTATGAGTTTTGAAGTTCAGGGAAATATGGAAGTTGGCAAAGTAACGTCAGATTTGAATTTCATTAACGTTTAGTTTCAAATATTCAAAAAAATCTGCATCACATAATGTTCTAGCTACTCTTTTCAGAATATATGTAAAACTGAACCGAAGCTCAGCCGCGATAGCCTGGGGGCCTGGGACGAATTGAACACTTCTACAATATTTTTGAGTTTTTATTTCTTGCTCCATACGGTGGTTCCAATATATTTCTCTTGAAAATATTATTCTTTTGCATTCAAAAATGTTGAAACTATATTTACAGTAGGGCCAAGTTTCTACTTCAATTTTAGTAATACAATGGAATAGTTTCTTTATTCATAAATCTAATTCAAATAATCCTTCCAAATAATGTTGTTTGTTAAACCAATATATTTGCAAGTAAATTACTAGAAGCGATTCAAAGCCATCTTAAAAGTAAATCCGAAGCAGTAGCAGCAGCCCGCCAGTTGGCGGCGTCGTTACGGAATGCGCACTGAGAGGGTTCAATACGATAGAAATCGGCAGCTCAGGGAGGAGCGTCGCCATTAAGTGCAAAGTGGTAATTAGAGTCTCCGGCCGCGATTCTTATCGGTGACCGCTGCAGGAGTCCCACTTAAATGGATTATTCAATCGAGGGATATAATTAGGGACTGTTTTAGAAGTCGAAAGTTTTCACCGCGTTTTGCTTCGTCGTTTAAGACTAGAATCTTTGTTTGGAAAAACTCTTTCAAGACTTTTTGAGGAGAGTGGTGATTAGACCGTACCTAAGGATCTCTGATATCCGTAGTTCTTAAGCCAGGCGCCTGCATGATTTGGGCTTGCATTTATTGTCATTGGTAATTACCCTTTCCTCTTTCCTTGCAGTCAAGTAAAAATCTGTGTAAAACAGTAACTATCAATATTTTTCCTAGTGTAAATGTGTCATTTAATATGAAATATGCGCACTCATTTACGTGCAAACATCAACTGCAATAAAGACGCAACTTTTGAATTTTCTGTAAAACATTCTAAGTTGGCTTAAAGTTCTCCATAAGTTCATGTCAAATAAATGCTGGCACGTCATTTCACGCAGACATTGATTCATTTTCAAATCAATCAGTTCCTTTACCTATTATACAGTGACTTGTAAGCAGGATTGCAGAATTATATTTAGTGTTGAACTAATAATAAAATAGATCTCTTGCACAGACATAACCAAGTGGCCAGGATTATCCACCAGCAACTTGCTTTGCGATACTGCCTTGTAGACTATGAGGTACCATATTACAGGTATGTGCCCGACCCAGTTCTCGAGAATGACCATGTCACACTATACTGGGATCGATCTATCATCACTGACAGGACTATTATAGCTAATAAGCCTGACATAGTGGTGATAGATCGATTAGAGCGCCGCACAATGATTATTGATATCACTGTGCCACATGACGAGAACCTCGTGAAGGCTGAAAAAGATAAACAACTCAAGTATCTTGATTTGGCACACGAGGTTGTCGATATGTGGCATGTGGATTCAGCAGTCATTGTGCCGATAGTCGTTTCGGCCAATGGTCTACTAGCTAAGAGCCTCGACCAACACCTAAAGAGGCTCTCGTTAGGCAGCTGGATCAAGGGCTTGATACAGAAAGCAGTACTCCTAGACACTGCGCGTATCGTCAGGAGGTTCCTTTCTCTAGAGCCCTGACCGCCGGTAGCTTGGACCCTGTCTCGTTACCGGTGGGAAACTATTTTTTATATTTTTAAATGTTTTTGTATATAGTTTAATATTTAAAAATGTAATTAATATGTATATAAATAAATAAACGAAATAGATCTGTTCTGATTATTTGCTCACTACAAGACTGACTGCTTAAGACTGTAATTGTGTTATGGTCGGACGCCCACTCGGCTAACTCGCCGGCTATCTCCATCTGTCAGCTTATTTAATGTTTCTAAAGGATACTCGGAATCTTTGTGTGTAAAACTGTTTAGACAGAATTAGTACTTAGTTTTGTAGGTTAGCTATCATTGCGGTAGAATACTAACCTTAGAGCTGTAGGATTAAGATGCTTTATTCATCAGCAAGTTTCGCTCGTAAATGTCTTAAATATATAATGGCCGCGATTCTCTTGACACCATCTAAATTAAATTTAGTCTATAATTCTCTCTTTCCATCAACAAATATAAGAAAGGGATAGAAAACTTTTAACACCTGTCAAATTAGAAAAAAATAGTTTTCCATACAAAATTAAACATCACGACGTAACATCTCGACTAAATTAACAAACCTGTACGAACAAAATGTCATCTGTCATTTAATTTGACAGCACTGAATTACTTGCTATCCTCTTCTTGTATTTCGCATTAGAAAAAGAGCATGATATTTTAAAATTAGTTTAGTCGTGTGTAAGTCAGAATCGGCACCAATATTTAATAAATATATTCAATTAATTTTACTAAAGTAGAAAGCTTTAAAATCTTTGTATTATATTGATATCATTTGTGAACTTATAAATTACAAAGTAATGTTAGTCTAGCTACTATGTACCGTCATAGTGTCAGTACTACTGACCTGACATACTGCTATAGCTAGCTCTCCGCCAGCGGCTTCGCCCGCGTGGTCTATACGAATTCAAATTAAAAAAGACAGAGTTTCATACAGACTTTACCCCGTTTTTATCCCCTTAGGGGTAGAATTTCGGAAAATCCTTTCTTATCAGAGAACCTACGTCATACAAGGAACACACGCTCCAAGTTTCTCTACGATCAGCGGTTTAGGCTGTGGACAAAGCATTTCATGTATAAATATAGATTAATATTTATCTAAGTAATATTTTTCCATTATATATTAATATGATACAAACTACTGCTTAAAAAAATACTTTTTCCTTATCCTTAAACCAAAAATATTTACTTATCAAAAAGAGAATTAAAATGTTGATTACAGTTCGCCACAGAAATCTCTTACAAAAAGAAATCGGACTTTAGAATATTTCAGCGTTATGAATAAATTGTTGAACAGAAATACCAGGATCTGATATCCTTTAAATTCGTTCCACTGAAAACGCATAAAATTATGGAAGAGGTATTCTGTCATTTTCTATTTAATTTTACTTTCTAAAAATGATTGTGAAAGCAATAGCATGCAAATCTACAAGCTTTTCTATTTCAAATAACTATTCTGTAATATGCTTTGGATAAACTTTATACTAGTAGGGAATAAAAGTAAGGGATGATAGAAAATATATTTGACAACACTGTCGCAATAAAATTGCCTAAAGACGACGTAAACACGTAATAAAAAGTTTGATGTCCCACTCGTAAACCGTTTAACGTGACGAACATTTGTTCAGTAATGTTTAGAGACTTTCTCTGAAAATATGATGTTGATATTAACGACCAAACAATCAGGAACCCGATAAAAAGATTTAAACACCTACCCTCCCGGTCTACGTTACAAAATTGCGGAGTTTCTGTAAAGATAATGTTTCATCTTATTTATCACAATTCAAAAGGGAAACTTTCATGAACCTGATTTAAAAGAAAATTATAATCATCTCACTCCTCATTACATTAACTTACAAGCGTCTGATAATAAAAACCTTTTTCTACAAAATTCAAAATTTTCACGAGAGCATAGACGATTGAAATAGTTACAGTAAGTTGTCCCGTAATTTACATAACTCTGATATTCTAGTACCTGTCCGAAACCTTTATTCAAATGCACACTGCTGAATACTGCTGATACGCATCACATCTGATTTCTGAAATTCAATTTACATCTTTACCAAATTCAATAGACGGGACACATAAAGTCAACTTACCCATTCACGCTCCTTTAAACATAAATAAAACTACTCCAAGTCCGCTCATCAAAATTGACAACCCTATTACTGTGTTAATTTACAGTAAAACCGACCTTAATAGCATATAAAGAAGGTTTATTCTAGCTGTAAGTGGTAGTTGTGTAGGGTTGTGACGCTCGTCAATCCGCGCCCGTTCATTCGTTCACATTGAGTCGTTCATCGGTCTGTTGAATAAAAGATGGCGATGGTCCCGGCAAGCTAACGAGCCAGCAAAATGGCGGTGTTAAGGTAAATAGACACTACTTACATTGATACTCGCCTTATTGAATTAATGAGCCAGTTAGTTTCTGCCCACAGTCTATCTAGGGACCGGATAGACGCATGTTTCTTTAAGAGAATGTGTAAATTCATAGTGCCCAATTGCGTAGCCCACTACTAATGTCATAGTTCAGGCAGATGAGATATAAACATATCTAAATAACTCGTGGAATAAAGACAAAGTCATAATAAAAGTACTATACCAGTCACATAATATAATATTGTGTTAACCGCGAATGTTCTGCGACAATCTCCCTACATCTTGGTACACATTTCGTGGGCAAAATGGGAATGTGTCAGTATCGTGTCTAATTTACTCCAAATAAACAGTTTCTTTGACTCGTAATGCTAGAACACGCCAATTTCGCCGACCATGTGTCATAATTGTGTACCGCAGTACACAGTATATTACTGCGGTGTGCGTACGTGCCCCGCGTGTGTGTGCGTCTGTGCGCGTCCGTGTGCGCACGTGTGCGGAGCGTTTCATTACGTCAGGTAACCACGATTGATATGTATTAGTAATGTTTTTTCTTTCGCGCCAAACTTGTTTTGGTCTTATTTGTTGGGTAAATTCTGTTGTTATTATGATGCAAGGCGTGCTTAGGAAACTTCTTATTGTTGCTAGTTCAGTGTTATTGACGTTATTGTATAATTAATGTATATTAACTCTTTTTAAACTTAGGACTTCTTTTCTTAGAACACTGTTGTGCACTAAGAAAAATCTGCATCGAAAAAAAACTATAGCAAAATTAAATCAGCACAATGAATTTCATTTAACTGGAAGACTGCGACGTTACGAGAAGACGGTAAAGAAGTTAATTTTCAAGTTGTCGGAGGGGCGCAATTGTTTCAGTATAAATGTGGGGCTCGGGTTCGGCCCAACCTGAGAGCAATAACGGTTGTGTTAGCCGAGACCTGTTTTAATAACGATATTTTACACGTTATTTTACAACGATGCTTTCGGGAAGTTAGATATTGTGCTCAGGTTTAAATTTCGTTGTACTGCGGCAAGGTGAATGTTTTAACATTTACATAATTTGTTTACCTTTGAGGTTTTTTGGAGAATGTAGATACTCTAATTTTTGTTAAATATTTTAGGCGCATTCAATAATTATAGAAATATTTATTCGCGGTCATGATAAAAATATTTTTACAGAAACAGGACCAACAAATAATTACAGGCGACATACCATTTCACATAAATCACTGACCTAATCCTGAAATACCGGAGCCTCTGTGGGCTTTTTGTATCTTTTTAAAACACGCGTTTTAATAACCGTTAGAAAATGTTACTGGCTGTAAATCAATCGGTGTTTTCTCGGTTCTAAATTCAAATCAGCGTGGCGCGCGAACAGCGTGAGATTGGCGCCATTTTTCAACGTTGCTGGTCGCGCCGCCATCGCTGAGTCGACCTTTCATCTCTGCGGACGTGTGCTGTACGCGTGGAGTTCTATCTCGTACCAAAATAATAGTTGTACAGGTCAAAGATTATTGGTTATTTGAGCATAGCATATACTATTGACATTGCGCTGACGGAAAATTGGCATGAGAGCAGTTAGCTAGACAATAAAAATTGGGTCCTCATTTAAAACATGGTCGCTTTCCTAAAACTCACGCTATGATATGATAGCGTAGGTTTTAGAAAAGCTTTCATATTTATATAAATATGAAAGCTTTTGTTGTGGCTGTCAAAATGTCCGGAGCAATAACGTTCATTAATTATTCAGCGGTATGTTACTTATTGTAGGTACAAATAAATGCTACAGGATTGACAGGAGGTGGCTGACCCGATGATTATGACGAGATAATATTACTGTCCCAATTTTCTTCTTACAAGTTTTCCCAAATAACGTTTCTTATTACGTCCTGGCTGAGACAACCTTGATGGCTAGGGTTCTCTAACATTTCCCGCCGTCCCACTCCAGGTCGGCCATTATTATTCCCTCAACGCGTTCCGTTACACGCACTAAACAGTATCGTGTTCACTTTATAAGCTTCGTAAAGCGGCCGCTTCAGGAAAATGCTGTAACATTCAACTTTCAAGTTAATATTTGTGTTTTAGCTGTCATTGAGTGAAGTTTCTCAAGGTTTTTATATACTGCAATAAAATGGTGAAGGTTCTGAATTATTTATATAAGGGTTTGAGGTTAAATCGAAACTGTACCGAAATATAAAGATACCTACTTTTGGTACTGCAAACTGATATAGTACAATCATTGTGTTTGAACCACTTGGGTTTCCTTTAATTACAGTTAATATTTACTTACCGAGTAACTGAGTAGGTACCTGCTGAATTGGCCTGCTACTAAACTCATTCAAGGTAGCTACTAAGTAACCACTGGTAATAAAACAGATAGGGAACAAACTCTACGCAGATTAAATCTAGCAATCACAGATTAAACCGCTGTAATGTTATATCAATATCCGGGTACAAAAACTGCCAAAACTCTCCGGACATACGGATATCTCTTACAATGGAAGTGAGCTGGCAAGGAATCTTCAACTTTGTTATATTCAAGTTAATTTCCTCTTAATGTTCGCGAAATCTTATAACAATTTAGACGGTTTATGTTCTACTCTTAAGTAAATTATCGTCTGTCTCTAAACATTGGCCCTCGTTTTTTTTATTTCTTGTTCCGAGTGCTTTTGTTCCGACAGTAATATCTTAATTTAGTTATTACGTAAAAGATCGCATTTTTTTAATCTTTCAAGAATTATTTGAATTGTTTTTGATTTTATTAATTACCCGACTGCGGCAGAAGGAGGGTTATGTTTTTTACAACTAAATGAAACAACGTAATTTGATTTCGCAAATTCATGTGATAATAAAATAATTCTAATAAAATCAATTACTTATATTTTACGACTATTCGGTTATCTGTTCAAACATTTTCAGCAACCGTGATGTGAGATGAAAATGAACACATTGTTATTGTACTGTATTGTATAATATAATACAATAGCAAATCGGATTACGCGTTGAACACATAATAACTATCATTCAATAACTAAAACATTGCACCTGGCAATTCCAGCAGTGTTGCCATTCAATTACCCAATCACGTTCCCGTAATCAGTACCTAAGCCGATATTAAAACCACCAATTTGCAAACGCATATCGTAGTATGGAACCGTATTTACTTGGTTTGTATGATTATAATTATTTTCAAATAGAATCTGGCGAGTCCAGTGTTATCGCGAAGACAGAATACGTCACTTTTTCTTTCCAGCATAAACACATAGGGAGTGGAGAAGAATAAGCATTTTGGGGGGTTGTGTTTTCTTAGTTCTGATTTTACCAAATGCCGATTTCGGTCTATTTAAAAAAAACCTTTTTTTTTTATTAAATAATTCGTCCTGTTAAATCTAGTGCCACAAAAGTTCCTTTTTTGTATAGGATCGTATCTAACAAACAAAATAATCATATAGTGAGTTACTTTTCAACACGTCCGGCTCCCCCTCACCCCCCCTCTAGTTCGCCGAAGCCCCCACCGGCGCCGGCGAGCACCTCACGTGAGCTCGTTAGTTCCGGTAAATCGACACTCGCATTAATTAATAGCAGCGTTGTTTCCATCGGCGATGAGCGAGGAATTATCTGCTTCGCGTTGGGAATCCCGAAATGTGGGTAGTCGGGGAATAACCCGCTGTAGTTATGCGGTATTTCAATCTTGTCGGGATTATGCGGGGAAAAAGCTACGTGCTTTGCAGTAGCTTTGTGAATTGAAAATCCGTTTAGATAATTTCGTGGAAATTATGTAAATTTTCATAGAATGGTCACTGTTGAAACTAGGACTATTGAGATGTTTCAGATGTAGTCCTTGTTTCATGAATTTCAGTAAATCCATGCGGTAATTAACACACAAACATTCAGTATTATTTAAAATATCGTAGTTACGGATTATTGTGGCATAGAAGACGATTGAGGTGCTATGCACATTATGTTGCTGACGGAATGTATATGTAGATGCTTGGGAACTCTGCAAACTAGCATTTATAAAGTAAGAGGATACTCAATGGAACATCGCGTTATACATAAGGTGCTTAGACAAGTTAGTCGTTCATTTCATCGGTATGGCAAGCAAGGAAAATGTTTTGTATCATTTCTGATTATTATTTTGTAGTATCGTAACGTATACGTTGAGGTTTGTACTTTTTACTTCAATTCATTATTCCTTTAATAACAAAGATTTGGTGCTCTCAACCGCTTTACTTCAAGGTAAACTTTGGTCGACATTATATTATGGTTGTGTATCAAATTACTAAATAATATTACAAAGGACAAAGTGAGATAAAACAGATTTTATGCGACTTGTCTTTAAAAGTCGTTTAATTCCATTCTGAACATTTAACTTTACAATATTTGACCACAATCGAGTTTCTTTGAGAACAACGAGTTGTCAAAAGTTTCCCAGTTAATTGGTGATTAATAACAGTAGATAGACTATCACTGCGATTTATGGGGGAAATGATTGTGTAGGTGATAACGTGGGTTTTTTATAGAATGAACTGATATCAATTTGCCTGAATTGTCAATAGATTGAAACAGCATGCAATTATGCAATATTCTACTTTCAAAAGGAACTACCAAGAAATGTACTTTTTACTAAGATAGCGCCATGCAGCAAAACCGAAAGTGTTCTCCTCGTAGTAAAGCGTGTGT
The DNA here is from genome assembly GCA_963891755.1 of Pyrrhia umbra. Taxonomy (NCBI): domain Eukaryota; kingdom Metazoa; phylum Arthropoda; class Insecta; order Lepidoptera; family Noctuidae; genus Pyrrhia; species Pyrrhia umbra. The sequence goes on along the minus strand of OY982929.1, from coordinate 367,704 downwards.
TTCCACGGAGCCGTACGTCCGTCACTACTAACACGTGTAGCGCGTAACTCCATTCTGACGGTAACACGACAAATTGACGTAAGCTGATCACATTACCTGAGCATCTGCGCTAAGTCGCGCCACAGCGACGCGATTTGTCGTGCGTCTGAAGGAAGCGACAATTTGAGGGAGTCTATGAATACATGTTTCTTGTGTGTTGTTCTTGTTTTTGGGTAAGATGAGGTAGACTAGTTATATGTATAGAATCTTTATAGTATAGTTGATTTATAACCTTCCTTTTGATTATTTTGGTTTTATTAATTTTTCAGTTTTGATTTTTTCATAATAATAGAAAGTAACCCGCTTTCTATTATTATGAATAACGATTTTAGAAAAATACATCTTACTCTTGTGTGTGAATATTAATTGGGATACATATTAATGTAACTAATGTGTAGCAAAATATAATATATATAATATATAAACTTTGTATTTGCCAGGTGACACAATATGCCCGAGCGGCATGTTCAGGTGTCCGGAGGGCAAGTGCATACCAGCGCTGTGGGTGTGCAACTACCAGCGCGACTGCGAGAAGGGCGAGGACGAGTTCCAGTCGTGCCGTGAGTATTCCCCCTTACATTATTGACTAAGGATACATTCTAAGAATTCACTCTGTCTTTTTATTACTAACAGAGCCAATTTATTTGTGAATAATTTATATGAGTAAAACTTATAGAAGAAAACTTATTAGCCTCTAATTTCTGTTTCGTCAAGCTGTTCATACCGGTTGTTACTTTGAGATCCTTTTCTGAACCATTTCCATTAATAAAGTTTGACAAATTCATCTCGCGACAATTTTATTGTCAAATTACTTCAATCAATTCACCAAATACGGGTGATTCCTTAATTACTTCAATGTAATCAATTAATTATATAGGGTCTACACATTGTCAAGGGTTAACCCTAATAACTTAAACCTATTAAGTGTTAGCACCTCGCCCCCGCAGCCTCATGCATCGCTCCTGAGATGCCCTTATCCTCCAGCACGTATATGTACAGTCAAAATAGAAAACTTTCGTCGTTTTAATTTATATTTTTGATTTCACGATGCACGATTAAAAGTGTTTTGCCTATGAAGTTCTAATCTATTAAAATCAAACTATTTGCGTCGTCTTCATGACACTGAGTGACACAAAACAAGGGATTATATTAATAAATAGCCCAGCCATTAGATAAGTTTTAACATAATATCAACTAGGATTTACTTCAAGATGTAATACTATTTAGCCCAATGGCATCAATTCATTGAATTCTGTTTTCCATGCATTCATCAGCTAAGTAGCTTAAACAAGTTCCTTTTTCTGTGGATCTGTAAGATTTGTTTGGGGGAGGGTTTGAAAACTGACAAAGGTTTTCGTATCGTGAGTGTACTTCATAGTCATCCACGTGTGTCCCTCATAGTGGCACGTCGGAGGTGCCCTCCCGGCTCAGCGCCGGCGCTAGGTGTCCCCATGGCCGGGCGGTGCAATTGATTTTAGAACGTGACTGAAAATTGTTGGAATTTCTATTAAACGAAGAAGTTCCGATAGGTCCCTGATGAGAGAAGTTTGTTCATTATTATTTCCACGTAATAAAACAGCTGTTTTATAAGCGTGTCAATAATAGCATGTTTTTCGTCTATTTTTATCCTGTTACCTAATATTAATGGAAGTTATAATGTCAAGCAATGGAGGTACTCATTTCGACGTGCACTAAAACTACTGTTCTTAAAAAAAAACTTATCATGAGCTCTTAGTTGCATAGTGTTTCACTGAGAAGGGTAATAAACCCAGAAATTTCTTAACAAGTTTAAATTATCATGGCACACCAAGCTTAGTATAAACTAATAATATTTTTACTTCCACGACAATTAAATTTTCCGTAAACCAACCATAACTATACACACTTACACCGTACTCAGTACCGCTAATTGAATCATTACAGTTGAGGACAGTAACAGTGGGACAGTTAGTATACTGCAGTGCACTCGGACGGGTACACAAAGACGTGTACATCAATGGGAACACATCAATGGCTGACGTCATCTATAATCACGCTGTTACAGTATTAATTTGTAGCGTGATCTGTCGCTGTGTTCTAACGCCGTGACAGTTACACGGATATACTCGTACATGACATGAAGCCTGTTCTTCCGAAGAGTTAGCAGTACATATCATCATCATGCATAACTGCATCTGTCATCTAAGCCTATTGCCATCAAAGGGGCAGTAATCTAGACTCCAATGGCTAGTGAGAAATTCCACATGGCAGTGACCAATAACTCATGCAACAGTCACGCTTGACTCACTAAGCCCATGAAGCCGCCTATATACTATTCCAGATGTTTCCCGCGGATTCACCTGGATAAAAGCCCCCCCCCCCCCCAAGTATTAATCTACCTCCATACCAATCATCCAAATTGGTTTAGCCGTTTTACCGTTAAGGTGTAACAGGCAGACAGAGTCACTAAAGTAAATAACCAAATAGGAGAGTATAAGATATTAAGTTTATATTTTATATTATTATTTTAAAAATCACTTCTTTAGCAATACCTTGTAAAAATATAGATAGGTATACATGTTATGACATTTAACTAGAGTTGAACTGTATTATGTATTTTTAATGACACTCATGATTCAAGATTCAATATTTAATTCCAAGAAATGAACTTTAGGCGTGACATTTCCGAGGATTATGTTGAAACTGGATAAATTATGAAATCAGTAACACGCAGTGTAAACAGAACACCGCCACTTGGCTGTATCAGTATGTAAGCCTGTAATTACACCATTTGAATCATTAATGCCGGCAATTAATCAATTCGCGGCACGAATATTTGCGTGTTCTAACAGCGTGACACTTGTCACTGCGGTTTCTGTTGTTATCTATTGCATTGTCAGAACTTAGTATACCTAATAATTACGTTTCATACCTACTTATATTTTTAAATTAAGTTAGTGGCTTTTCACACAACTCTATCTCAAAAACGTTAGTTAAATTAGTCATTTTTCACGTCAAAAATACTCTATGACAACAACCCAAAAATGCTTCACTGGTTCCTAGTGTTATAGCTGGAAAGATAAATCAGTGATGGAAAAACCTCCCAGCAATATCAAAACAGCTTATAACAAGTGAACCAAAATTTAACAATATATGTACTTATCCATTTATAATTAAATAAATAAATGACAAACAAAACAATACGTTCGTAGAAATTGCACCGAACCGATGACAAAAAGAATAATTAATGCAACAAAATTGGAAACACTCGGGCAGAGAGAAGTTTGTACCTTTCGAGTGCTGAAATGACGATACACGAATGTATGCACTATGCACAACTGGCCATTCACGCTATTAATAATCACGCTGTTTGAACAATCCTGAACACGCTGCGTATTAATTCCCGTCACGATCGCCCGCGCGCCCCGCACTCGCATGCGAATTGTTGCGCCGAGTTAGAACCCGTGGAAAACTTTGTGTTTCATGTGTTAATACCAGTCAAGTTAAGTCACAGGTAGATAGTACTGAAAATGTTTCCTTCGATATTATTATTTTCATTTTCTAACGGACTAGCTTCTGTCCATGGCGTCGTTCGTGTTGTATGCAAGCAAATGATAGCCTTATAACATTTAAGGATAATGTAGCTTTCTATCAGTGATTTTATTATCATTAAGAAAATAAAATATATTTGTTATTATATATTATTATTGGTCCAGTATTTCCGGAGATTATTCCCTTGATAAAACTAGCCAAATAAAAAAAATACCTTATATAAACAGAGGCAAAGGCGGTTTTTTCAGTTGTTAATAATTTTCTGTGAAGTCAATTATTTATTACTGTAAAGTAATGTTTGGTGGCTTTGAATATTAATTTCGATTTGATTACGTACTTGATTGATGGCTGGTATAATGAATTACCAAATAATTTGATTTTAGTAAAGTTTACAAGTGGATCACGATAAGCTAAGCTAACTGATATTTCAGGAGAAAGATTCCGTAGCTATATTTCTAGCTAACACAATTTTAAATCAAATTAGTTTTCTACCGAAGCGACGCATTACTCAGCTAATCTTCAGTATATATAGTTCATTGTCCTATAAATCTACTGTCCATACAGCCCCGCCAGACAACGCCGGACATCCACATCGTACATTAATAACAACAAAGCTGTAATTTTTCAGGCTATTTGCCTTTCGTCGCCTTTCGACACATTGCTTGGTATACTTTCAGCGATAGTAGGTACCTAAATATACAATGTGTTGATCACAGACATGTATTTTATAAAGACTTCCCATGTTGAACGTTATTACGAAAACATATGACATTCTTTATTACCTCGTAACATCCAAACGGTTGGATGTTTTGAAATAGTTGTGATATTGCATTCGCCGTGACTGCCCCCAAGTGTCTGAGTAAGCAAGTACTAAAAGAAATGAGAACGTCATTGTAATAGGGATTTATCGCTAGGATTCCGAAAACAAAAAATAATATCGGTGTGCCTTATCTAAAAATAATTAAAAGATACACACAAACTCATTGTTGAGTGATACACAGGTTCAGCTTGCTGTGAATGCTTATTTATCTTGTTGTATGTCGTCGCAGTAGGCGGGCAGCGCCACGCGCTCCTATATATCTTGCGCGCAGTTTTTCTCTCGCTGATGTCGTTGCCGGCGAGCTACCCGCACAATGGATGGACGACAGTTAGCTCCTCTGCTTTTTACTACTCGCTATTAGATTAATGGTGAACTGGACTAGATTTTGTCTCTATCGAACAGAGTTATTTTTTAATTTGAGAAATAAAGTACCTAACTGTCGAAATAAAAACATAAGTTACCAAAATACACAATATTGTAGAAAGAATATTCGCGCTATCAACAAAGAAAGCGCCAACTTTTGTAAAGAAATTAATGAACAACTTAGGATCTTGCTTCTTGCTTCAAGAACTAGCGGACCGCACAGATCTAGTTTAATTTATTTTTAAAACAAACCCACCCATCCAATCTCCATCAATCTTCCATCCAGCGTTCTTATATCAACACAAAGGAAGCCATTTTCCAAGGCAGTGTTGCCAACCTAAGGATTTGGCGAGGCATGAGCATCAGCATTAAGTGGGCGACATTTGGCATTTGGATGCATAAGAAGGTGGACGCGAGCCAGCGCAGATCTCTATCGGAAACAATTTAAAATAAATCACATATTTACGAGAGACCAGATAAGTGTGTATTTATGTGGCATTCACGAGAAGAGACCGTTTCCTTTGGTGCATCTGTGCCTTTATTCTTTACCGAGAACTCGCTGCTTTAACATATTTAAAGCAAAGAAAATATTCTATAAGTTTCGTATTCGGTATCATATCAACTATATCTATCGATGTTTAGGCAGAGAAGAGTGAAATAGCAATTTTTCACGAGAAGCGTAAATAAATCAAATTAAAGCTTCCTGTAGTATTCAAAATAATGGACTACTTACAAACAAATATTAAATTGGCTTCTTTGTCTACTCAACCTCGTGTTTATTAAATTTAATAAAAATGCAAAAAGAAGTCGTAATTAACAGAAGCACGGAGATAATAATTGCCATTCACGGGCAGATGCAATCGTAATAAACGCACCCGCGGCGACTGTTCGAACTCGATCAATCAGAGTCGTACAGCGAGAGACGCACTCAACAGAAATAATTGTCGGACACCACGGGAGGAGCGCTGTTCACTTGCGACATGTGGTGGTACGTGTGTAAGTCAAGGGGCGAACACTTGCCAGATCATGCGCTTTTATTATTTAGCTTAAATATTGAGCTGTGGCCGTAGTTATTTTTAACTTATTATCATTATTTATTACAAAAAAAAAACAGTTTTCTTCTTCTTTGTCAATAATATTTAGCTATAATTTTTATTTTATTAATTCATATTGTTGCGAATATTATCAATTTAATTAAAACTAGTCCCTGTATAAGTAAAATTAGTATCCCTGGTACATCCGAGTGGTTATTACAAAAGTCGCGCCGACTACCCGCACGTGAACAGCGAGTTTTCCTCGTTACTGCACGTGAGTAATGGCGGTGCAGTTTTTCGCGTCCATCTGTAGATTTCCCGGGTGAACGAGTAGTTGACTACATCCCGCCTGGAAGCTAACTACCACTGACACGGAACACACGGCTTTGTAGCGCACTTTTATTATAACTTGAAAGAAAAACACGAAACGCAGCTAGTAAACTGCAAATATGTTAGTACGCAATACAAAGAAAATGTTATTTAAATGCACGTCTTGTTTATAAAAAACAACTGTAAAATAATAGTTTTTTTAAATATACTATAAATTAACAGATAATAATAACAAACACCTTTCTTAGCAGTTGGATAAAAATATTCTCGCATTGCATATCGCGCGTAGCAACGGCGTAGCAATAGCGTAGTATTTCGTAGCAAACGGTGTAGCGATATTGCTACGAACTCTTGGCCTGCCGATCAGTCAGTTTACGATAGTCTGAGATAAGGAATAGTAACTTTTTCTATAGTAAATTAATAAATACTTAGTTGGGTTATTTTATAAACTTTCAATCTAGATAATGTAGTGGCAACTACAGTCGAATAAAAAATACCTTTATCACTAACATAATATGATCGAACATACGGCAATTTGATTATTTTCCAGCTCGCGTTATAATCTTATAAGTCGTAGCTAACCCTGGTGACGTGACGTCACAGTGACATCACTGTACAGCCCGGCTTGCACAGACACAGCTTTGTAAGCTGTCGGTATGCTACGCTATCAAATATGCTTTTGTCTGTTTGATTGCAATTTAGATTACAAATTTAGTTATTGTAATTAGTTCGGAAATTGAGTTTTAGTATTCACTTGTCGGAATTGCATATAATTACTGCAAATTAATTCTAACATAATAATAACAGTTATTTATTATATATTCTTTTTAATTGATGTAAATAAATAAATAAATATGTTTTAGTCTCGTCGAAGCTTTTGTTATTTAGGTATTTCTATTTTGTAAAAATATTGCCGCTCAATTCTGAACGCGTTTAGTGCCCCAAGATTACTGCTCAATATCTTAACAATATAATTAACTAACATTTAATAACTTTAACCACAAATTGAATAACACAAACTTAAATTGACGGCGAGTGTGACGCCGAGCTCATTTCGATACGAGCGTCCTCAATCAAACTATTTGAGCGTTTGAGCGTAAACTCGATTTGCACCTCGGCCTCAATTATAGACGAGTTATACACTCGCCGCCTCGGGGCCGCCTCGAGGCGGACGGGACTCAGCGTCTCGATTGATTACGGACAGAAGGCTTACTGAAACTATTTAGTATATCGTTAGCTGTTTGTTGAGAGGTAATTAGGTTTTAAGCAAAAAAAAATATTGTCTTTAAATTGGAATGATTATGTACAAATACGTGGACTTATAGCTTCTATCACTGATATACTTAATCTTACTCATATTACAAATGCAAAAAACTCAACCTTTCTGTCACGGTTTCAAGGTGAAAAAGCTGAACCGATTTAAATAAAATTTGTTATGAAGAGAAATTTAAGCCCGGGGAAGGACATAGCACAGAGTGTTGTGTTTTGTAAAGTAGTTTCTTAAGGATACGGACAAAACCACGAGAAACAGCTCGTTTCAATCAATTTTGTGGATAGTATAAAATAGATTTTCTGGCACTTTCCTTTTGTGTCCACGTCTTGATTGATAGCCGCCGCTGATTGCGGGACCTTCCTTACCTTCTTCTAATGACGGGATAGATTCCGTTTGAGATTGTAACCTTTAACCTGTAAGATGGTCGTTTGGGTGTGGGAGGCTTCAGTCATTCGATGAGGTGTTGTAGGCGGGTTCTGGTTAAATGATTTGTGAGGCTCAAGTTTATTGTTTGGGTAACTGAAATTATCGTCCCACCTGTGTACTTACTAAGAGATATGTAGAATTGCTTGACAGTAACTGTACCTTTGACGCAAATAATAATAGTGTTTTCAAAAAGTGAAGTCTCGAAGTGAGGCTTGAATTTGGTGCGGAGATACATTGAAACCTAAGAAAGGACATTAGATAGTCTTTACACCGGTGCGTGCGGTAGGTCTCTCAAGATGCGAGTGAAACTGCCAGAAACAGCTAGTGTCAAACATAATCTTCCTTTACCCTTGTTCTCTACTTTGTACCTTTATTCTCCCATGTATCAATTGTTGTTTTTGCCTGCAGCGCCCCCCGAGTGCGAGGCCGGCCAGCTGACCTGCGGGCAGTACGTGTGGAACAAGACGTACTGCATCCCGCCGCACTACCGCTGCGACATGCAGGTGGACTGCGTAGACGGCACCGACGAGGCGGACTGCAGTGAGTACACCGCCTTATACCAAAAGAAAAACATGATGACATTAGAAACAATGTTGACACAATGTGCATACGTCTTCATAAAAAACCGACCAAACTTTCGGCCGATAGAAAGTCTGTGTTCTGCGGAGTCCCCGCAGAACACAGACTTTAACCAAAGGGCTCTATGTTGATGTAATGGCTAGACGCAAAAGTTTTGACATATCTGTCAGTACCTATTGTCAGAAACTCAATTGGATTGTTTTCAACTCAACCAAAAGCACAGAAGTGAGAGAATAGAACTCGGCAGAACATTGGAGTACAATGAGCATGTCGTTGCACTCGGTATAAACCTTTAGTTATTTGTAGCTACATGCTACCGCAATTGTATGTGCGGGATTACCGCTATATTACACGAGAGCCTGTATGTATGTATGTCCGTACATCCACGTCATAGCTTGACCAACAATAGGGATTTGCTGCGCTAGACAATATTGAAGATATTGCTACTTTATATAACAATGCTTGTCTCGATAATTAAGTTGAGGAAGTTTTAATACGTTTATTGTTGTTTCTTGTAAAGTTGTCTAATACTAAAGTTTTAGTTGCCGTCTTTTAAGAAAGTTAAAAGCTGGGACTTTAGAACAAGGCTAGCATCGATCTTTGTGAAGATTTTTATCTTAATTTCATAACTGGCAAAAATAAGTTTAATGCGCCGAAATCTTAATCGATTAAACTGCATGTGTGTATAAAATAAACTACTGATCGCTAAATTAGATAACTATCAATGTTAAGCTATTTTTTATCAGCTATAACATTCGTTAATTTAAAATACAATTAGAAAAGGTGTATATATAAAAATTCTAAGAGAGACACACAGATCGAGTAAGCACAGCCAGCAGGGCAAGGAAAAGAATATTATATACGAGCTGTGATTATGTTTACTTTTGATTACGTTAGTATAAATGCCAATTCCATCAGCGGTTTAACGGAGATTCCATAAAGTTTTATTATTCAAATGTATTGCGCGGTTTATTGAAGTTGGCTACTCAAAGATCCATTGCTAATATGATTTAATTTTGATATCCTTCCGGCGAGTCTTCTTTTATTTTCTCTTAAATGGACCACGCAATATTTTAACACACGTAAATCAGGCGTGAAATTATTCACGAAAAGTCATCAGCTGGCATCAGTAAGTTAGACGGCACGCGTGCGGCTCGGATCCGATTGCGAACGTATTAAAAGTTGGAACTAGTTTACGTGTGCCACTGCCAACCGGGCCGGATGCGGTCCCGTGCGATTCGCATTGTGTCATCTAATGCAATTTATTTGTTAGGTTACGACTACAATTCTATGTGTTTTTTTTGGTCCACATTGCAGAGCCTCAATGTATTTAGAATTCACGTTTTCAGACCATCTCTTATACGCGTAGAATATAATGAATGTTCATTCTTGTAGGAACAAAATATGTTTCGAGACTTGAGGCTCCTTGAAGCGCTCTCATGTCGCGGCGCGCATCCAATTGTTGCGCTCGCTTTGAAGGGATCAAGTAAAATATTTTCATTCGCATTCCCGTGCCTACGTACCACCTATTACCGAGCAATACTTAAATAAACATGGCACCAAAATACACCGTCCCATTTCTTTTAAAGAAAACTCTTGTAAACGAAGTACCAGGGCCAATTTGTCAAGAACCCCTTCGTCCCCTTTCGCGGGAGTGTCGTGGTTGAATGCGAGGTGGCTGCCTGAGATTCCAGAGGTCTTGCTTAATTGGTAGCGAGTGTTTGTTGGGACTTTCCGTCCCAACAAGTGGGCAAGTTTTAATGGTGTGGAAATTGCGTTTTTGTTTGGTGTTCGTATCTGTGATGTGCCTGTTTTCATGTAAATCTGTTGTCTCTCAAGTTTTTAGATCATTCTGCGGTATCAGAAAAATGTCTTGATAATTTCTTTTCAATTAACATTTCAAATGATTAGTTCTTCATGTATGTAACATATATGTGTTTATACTTATTGCTAACAAGCAATTTTTAAAACATACCTACATAATAATAATCCTCAATTCTACATCTGCAATTCACTTAAAAATACAAAGTCTAACAGTTTCAACATAGCCATGTAAGAATATAAAACTTGACGTTCAGTTTTTCTTCAGTTAACATAATAGCGTCTATTAAGTCAGTGCATTTGAATAAAGTTTTAAAAGCAAAGTGCTCCATGGCAGTAATTCCGCTCGACTGGCTCACAGCTCCAACTTGGCCTGCCATGCTAATTAAACCCCCTTCCGTTTCCTGGCAGACCGTCATCAACACCTGATCACTTCTCAAAGTTCGGGTTAAGTCATTCTGGGAAGATCGTCTAGATATTTATCTCGTGATCTCTTCTCATAATACCGTTTTCATTTTATCAAGGTTTCAATTTCTGAAATAAACATTTGAGGCTTTCTTTTGCCAGATATCAAATTACCTATCCGGCAATAAATGTCCAATATTGGTTTTCCAATAATGTCTTGAAACTTGGCCATCGTAAATAAACTTTTTTCAACTAACAATCAATTCAGAAAGCCTAACATCACCAAAAAGTATTTATTTCACTTGTAGATGAACGGTAAATTGTAATACGCTCACTGCTTACACCATAACTCGGAGCGTGAGATGTACGTTGAGCGAAGTTCTCGGTCTCAGAGTAAAAGTTTTAATAGACCGCGATTATAATGTTCTTTTTATTTGGACACTTGGAGTTTCAGTGTAGTCGGTGCTTTGTTACAACGTAAACATTTCACACTTTGAAGCTGATGGAGATTTATGGTCGGAAACTTGAAGTGCTTTATGGATTTTGTAATATTTTTATTAAGTAACTACTATTTGATTAATATTGCGATCAATGTTTTTGTCTAGCTAATCTTAGGACGCGTTACTTATTATTTCAGGCTTTTCTACTTTTTACCCGACTGCGCCAGAAAGAGGGTTATGTTTTTTAGCTTAGTCTTTTCAACAAATAGTTTATTAACGTTCGTGTTTCACGGCTTGGAAATATAAACATTTTCTTGAAATGCTTTTACTTTCCTGACTGATTCAATGTTTTCCCAAGAAACTAAGTCAGGAGACTCGATATAGCTGACTAAATAATTAAACCTATTTATATACTCACGTTCTTCGGTAAATATTCGCTGCTAACAACTGGTTTGTTCAGGATATCCTATGAGCATATTATTGGGTTGTACTGCCGTCGACTGATGTTTCAATTTCCTCTGGAAATAAGAATATCCGATAACGGTAAGATCGATTGATAATTTTCGATTGAATGCTTCCCACGATTTGAAAGTAGCCAAAATTGGGTACGCAGATATATGACACGTAAATTAGGTGCAGTAACAGAAGCCATTATTTTTAACTGTGGCAAAACAAAAATAAAAAAATGAAGATTTGTATAATTCTTATAAGCAACCCAGCAATTCTCATCTATTTGGGTGTTCAAAGACATTACAACACAGGACAGTTTTGTATACACTGGAGGTTATGCAGAACATTCTTAGAACACGTCAGGGCACCGCTAGCGAGGTAGGTGTAACAATCGGCGGCCATGTAATCCTTTCACATGCTTGCCGTGTGCCGCCGCCGCTTGCCGAGACTTGCCCAGACTTTGCCGGGGCTTGCCGGGGCTCCACAAAGCCTGTTAACACTACATTGAAGACGAAATCCTCGGTTGCCCCGGATTGACGCCTTTCGTGTTCGTGCATCTGTGTTAGTACACAGACGGATACTATACCCAAGCGGAATGTTACAAGCTTTTTGTGGTGACACAAGAATTGGTGTAACATACATAGAATTAATAAAATTGGAGTTTTTTAGTCAATGGAGTAACACAAATATTATTCAGCAAAATATAAACTATAAATTATAAACATGAATGAAACTTACCTAATCTTTATATTTTACTTTCAAAATGTATGTATATATATTCAACATCGTTCTCCAAAATAACTTGCTTGCTGATGCCCCCGGCCGCAAGCAGGATGAAAGTCCAATATTCACAATCAAAGTGTTTTCTCCAGGAAGTCTGCAAAAGTGTAAAAGAAAATCTTCTATGAATGCAAAATTGCGAAGTTTTTTCATCCCTTCCTTGGAGTGAGTCCATTCTAAAATAACTGCTCTATTTGGTTTCAATTTGCATTTCATTAAAAAATATTGGATGCTACTTTAAATGAGTTCAGATTAAAGAAATGGATATTTATTTATTTTACGTCCAAAACGACAATGTTTTAATTGAGCTGTTGGTGTTCTCTGAAAATGATGTAAACTTGTTTTAAAGTTGTTCAGAATCTTTAACAGTTAGTTCGTTTCTAGGTAAAGTTCTAACTAAAACCTAAAAGAGCGTAGCTAAATTTTATATCTTTACAAAACTGATGCACTCAGCATTGTGCTCGGAAACCGGACAACGTCGGACGATGTCGGACACATGTCCATTGTGGCCGTGACACTTAATATTTATTGCGGTCAGACCCAAAAGATATCGTTAACGTGTACGTGGGAATTAAGTCGCTGTGAATTGATCTGTCGGGCTGTGAATGGAATGTTTAGCATGGTGTTGATAATGTATGGTAATTTGTAAGAAATGGCATGGTGAAAGTATGGGTAGGTACCAAGTGAGGTCTTCGCAGGCATCTGTACAATGAGACAACTTAATGGTATTGGAGTACGAGTATTAACACTGTAGTTAATTCTATTCCGGCACTGAGGAGTTTATTAGAATCTAATTACACAAATCATAAATTGTTAATATCATTCACCTCAATTGTCTCAATCTTAAATGTGTAATAATTAAACTTATAAACATAATCCGAAACTGATCAAAGCGAGCCCAATTTAACCGCTACGTAAACAAGGATTACTTACAAAACTTATAAAATTAACACAGGCTCAGCCATCTTGTTGTACAACACCTACAATATCCCAGACACACTCCGCTATAAAAAAACTGTTTAAAAAGGCTTACGAGACTCTCTTATAAACAGCATCGGCTTTGACGCGGTCTAGCCACTTCGCTCCGAACCGCCCTCTATCGTTGGATTTTTACATAACTTTATATGAAAATCGCATTATCTCGACAAGGGCGGGCTAACAACACACCAACTGGGTAACAACAGAAGTTCCAAAACCTACAATCTCCGACATTTAATGAATAATACGGTCGGCATTAACTGATCAGGCAACTAAACTAAAAATGTATGCAAAACTTGTAATTGTAATCATTACCCTTGCTAATATTATGTGCCGATGATTTACGTGGTCTTTGATTAGTTTCCTTTAGTCATGAATGCACTTAGGTCTAATAGCTGACTGTGAAAGAAACTAGTGCTGTGAGACGTGGACTTAGGTGCTTTAGTTCGTATATTTTGAAGAGTTATACAGCTTGGCAAAAAAGAGTAGAAATTAATAGGGGCGCCACTTTACCGTTCGTGTGGCAACCCGCTGCGACCGTATAGCGTACCATGCTATCGTTTTGATACTAAGCTGTATTTTTATAATTAATTAAAATCAGTAAGTATTATAAAATGTAATAACAAGTATTCACGTCATGTAACTGAATACAAATTACTTATAAGCACTAATAATGTAAGCACTCCTGTGTTTACAATTTTTTTTGGGTATAAAAAAAGGCGTATGAATATAACGTTATTATATTTGATTTCAATAAATCTTCCTCTAAATATTCCACGCCCGCCACATCCATGTCTTGGCTAAAGCTAGCCATAAACTCATCTGAGTCACACTCAGATTCAAAGGCACTGCGCTATCATGTTGGAGATTGATTCCTAAACGTTTTATGTCCAAGTACGAGCCCTCTCATAAATTCATAATACTCCTTTTCTATTTTGTTAACATGCTGGAATGAATTCTTTTGAACTCATACTCGGTTATAGATTGAAATGCACGTTCGGTGCTTCCTATAAAGATAAAAAAAATGATTAAACCTCTATCAATAATTAATGTAAAAAGTTTACGGTACCTATCAAGTTTTTTTTGTGGTTTTTAAATGCTAGTTATAAAAAGTATTATATTATCTTGTGATCACACTCATAGATAAGGTTATGTAGAAATCGAATTTACATATTGCAGAGTATCAAGGCTCAAGCCACTCAAGTATCAAAATAATCTAGTCGCGCTATACCAAAGTGTCAAAGACAAAACGTAAACATAACCTATATGCTCGATGTTTATTGTTCAAAATTTCACTTATTTCGTATTCAAGCAATTCAAAACCAATTAGAGATCATAAATTAACACTTGATACAACTAAATACATCAAAACAAACTCTTACATACCTGTCATAATGGCGGTACTTTGGTAAATATCGTCGAGATCGGAAAGAAGAGTTTAAGCCTCATGTTCGACCAGATATCGCCTATAAACATTATAAATTATTTCCTTGCTAGTACTCCAAATGGTTTTATTTATTATAACGTGGTTTTATTAACGTTTTGATGGTCGAAATAAAAAAATAAGTAACTCGCGAACTTTGTTTACATCGAACGACACAGAACCACAGAGTATATAAACAGAACGACATTAATTGCCAGGAGCTGCCAGCAATAAAAAAATTAGTTCCGTTTCTAGACTTTTTTGCCAAGCTGTACTTCTGTTGTCCGTAATTGCGTTGCGGAACGGTTTTGTCGTAAAAAGCCGCACACAGGCGTTTTTGCATCTCGTTACCAATACGGAGAGGATTAGATTAGCTGTTGGCAAGCCTAGGTGTGTCTGAGCCGAACAAACATTGCGTAAGCAACACGTTCCCTGACAAACAACAAATTAGAGAGACGGGTTTTTATGACGGACTTTACTTATACATAGGTACTACCTATATCCCTACAAATGTGGTTAGTTCCTAAGGTTGTCTTAACTGTAGGGATATAATTAGATTAAAATATGTTGCAGCATAATGTGCTTTCACGAGTTATGGAATGGGGCTTCTTCCCATTCTTATTCTTATTTCATTTGAATCTGCATTTGATTCAGATGAAATAAGAAGATCTAAAACATTTGTAACGGTTCGGTTTTTAATGTCTATCATCTACTTGTTGCAGCATATCGTAAATGCCAGACGGATGACTTCCAGTGTGGTTTGGAAGGCGCCGGGCCCGGCAAGATCTCACAACAGGGACCCTGTATACCTAAGGAAAAGAAATGTGACGGGTAAGGACTTTCACTGCTGAGTTTTAACTTATCTTGCAGAGAATGTTCATTCTGATATTGTTCCTTTAAATAAAACGTTAACCAGTTCGAAGTTAAAACTTAAGAAGTTTTAATCTGTGGGCCTATCACGAATCAATTTCGATAAGTATTCGTATTAAAAGCGATTTTTGAATGGAATTTACACGCTTCTAACGTACTAATATTTAATTTTCAGATGATGCAAATTGTTATTTCTGCATTTTAAGCATACATTTTGCTTTTGTATGGTTGAAATTATGATTCGAAAATGGCTAACATTAAACTCAATTTACTTTTCTTGCAGTTACTTAGACTGTAGAACAGGCCGCGACGAGCAGGACTGTCCCGGACAGCCGCTGGCCTGTCGCCTCGACCAGTTCCGATGCGCGGCCGGCAACAAGTGCGTGGACTCGGCCGTCAAGTGCGACCACAAGGATGACTGCGGAGACAACTCCGATGAAGCACATTGTAGTAAGTAGCAACTGAGCATCGTGACCTCTCCGCAGAGACAGATTGAGGGGCTACATCTAATTCGTCAAGTGTAATAATCGGATAACACTACTGATAAACTAAATAACCAAGGAATCGGATACAAAAAAAAAAACAAAATTAACAAGGTTTTAGACTTCATTCATACATGTTGTCCATCCCAATCACGCAGGTTTCCCAGCTTGCCACATAGGACAGTTCCGCTGCAGCAACGCGCTCTGCATCCCCGCGACCTACCAATGCGACGGCTACAAAGACTGCTCGGACGGCTCGGACGAAGCCAACTGCACCGCCATCGCCTGCCCCGACAACAAGTACCTCTGCCCCAAGGGCGGGCCCGGCGGCACGCACAAGTGTATCGCGAGGTCACAGCTCTGCGACGGCAAGAAGGATTGCGAGGACAACGCTGATGAGGAGACTGCTTGTTGTGAGTATTTTGATACGATTTAAAAATAAAAGATAAATTTTATCTTGTTATAGCTTGCTATTCAAGTAAGAATCTTTAACCAACGTTTAATGCGTTTGTAGTAAATTTTTTATAAGACCGATTATAAAATTAATTAAAAATGGGTACTGTAGATACTAACTTCTAAACGACCGTAGAATAACTCAATTAAATATCCTCACAACACCTTAAAATTTGCAATTCGTTTAACGTCTGCACGTGAGGGTGGTACCGAATGTGTATCGTGACTACATACGACCTCATTGCTACACTACGCCGAACAGATAACTGCTCATAACCAAAAGCGGTGCTGAAAAAGTAATTTTCTTTATGTCTTCCAACTTGAAATGCGATTAGAATGTCGTCAGAAAAGTTTATACCCGTGATGAATACTTTATGCTACATGAACAAGAAGATATTTTCTTCAAATGTAAGAAAGAGGGTTGTAATTTTATTATACACTCGGCGTCACAAAAATCGCACCTCTTTGAATATGAGTTTTAAGCATGCCCCGCCATCAAGGAATCAATTGAACCCAATTAATACTAGTATCAATTGAAAGTATATTTAATGACCTTTAATTTAACAATAGTTAGAATTCCCAAACACATCAAATCTCATTAGCACGTAACGTTAAACAAAATGTTGTCAAAATACGCATCACATCATCCACTAATTGCACCCCTCTAGAAGGGTATAAAACGGGTGACCCGGGTTAAATGTGAGTCTCCCCAGTGACGCCCTAAGCCGAGGTTCGTTCCCCACTAGGGGGATCCCTTAGCGCGCTGTCACTTAGATTTTAAATTTAGTTGTAAGCCTTGGCTGGAGGCCTTAATTTAATTAATTAAATTAGGACCTCGCCACACTGTCCGGTTAAGCAGGTCGAATGCTGTTAGAAGCACCCTGCAAGAGGTCATGTAGAAAAAAAATAAAATAAAATAAAAAAAATAAATGTGAGTCATTCGCTCTCTAACCGTTGAAGTGAACACACGTGAACAGCTACATTAAGAAAAATACCCCTGAAGATGGATACCACTGCAGATGAAGCCGCTCAAATCATTGCACTACTGCAATCAGGGATGCGGCAATGTGATGTTGCTCGGCAACTGAACTTGAGTCGATTTTCCGTTCGACGAGTGTTCCAACGGTTCCAAGAGACTGGTGGCTATATTCGAAGACGTGGATCTGGAAGACAACGCTGCACATCCGAAAGAGACGATCGCTTCATTGTTTCGACGTCTTTACGAAATCGGTTCTCCAATGCTGTTGAGCTGCAACAACAACTCAGATCAGCTCGCAGAACTTCTGTGAGTGTCTCCACGGTTAGAAGAAGGTTGCGGGAGAAGAAAATTGCAGCTCATAGGGCTGCTACAGGGCCAAAATTGACTGCACAGCATAGGAGAGACCGGTTACAATTTGCTCGGGAACATGTGGATTGGACAATCGAACAATGGAGGACTGTGCTCTTCTCAGATGAGACAAGGGTTTGTCTTTTCTGTAACGACAGGCGTAGGAGGGTGTACAGAAAGCAAGGGGAACGATTCACACATGCCTGTATTCAAGAGACAGTAGAATACGGGGGTGGCTCGTGCATGTTCTGGGGCGGCATGTCAATCGACGACAAGACGAACCTTGTGTGCGTTTCTCGGACTGGAGGTGCTCGCGGGCAAGGGTCGCTGACTGCTCCTCGGTACATAACAGAGATCTTAGAGGAGCACGTGGTCCCTTATGCGGGTTATATTGGCAGTGGGTTCATGTTAATGCATGATAACGCCCGCTGTCACACCGCATTAATTGTAAGGGACTACCTGCAAGAAGTTGGGATACCTGTTATGCGCTGGCCAGCGAGAAGTCCAGACCTGAACCCAATTGAGCACCTTTGGGATGAACTGAAACGGCGAGTACGGGCACGGGATCCTGCCCCTACCACGCTTCAGGACCTCCAAGATGCCGCCGTAGCAGAATGGGACAACATTCCTCAGGAGACTGTTGTAACATTAATTAGGTCCATGAGGGAACGCATGGAAGCAGTTATCAGGGCTAGGGGGGGCAACACTAGGTTTTAAGTTGTTTTTAAGGACTCTTTTGTATATTTTTTTTTGTTGTAAATAAACATGTTTTAGTCATTTGCATAATCAACTTGCTTTTTTTTATTCCCTGGTAAACAAAAACGAAATCTTTTTTTTATTTTTTTATTCTTAATTAAAAAAAAAATCGTTTTATTCTTAAATTTAAATAAATTACCTTTCGAATGATACCCCATAGTCATATGTCTACCATTGATTAATAGGGTTAAAATGACTTTGAAAAGAATTCTTGATGAGGTGCGATTTTTGTGACGCCGAGTGTATTTCGAGTATTCGTATTTAAACAAATGTTGGTCTATCCGCAGCGACGGCGTCGTGCCCGGCCCTGGAGTGCGAGTACAAGTGCGTGGCGTCGCCGGCGGGCGGCGCGTGCGCCTGCGCGGCCGGCCTCACGCTGGCCGCCGACAACCGCACCTGCGTGGACCGCGACGAGTGCAAGGAGTGGGGCTACTGCCACCAGCTCTGCATCAACACTCCGGGATGTACGTATTCTAATCTTTGTTATCGAATAGTCCTCCTGATTCTACAGACAATGGATACCGACCGGGTTCTAAATTTTCTGCCAGTATCAGTAACAGTAATGTATGCAGCGGTAGGTTCCGTAGTGACCCTGTCTGTGTGCCCGCAGCGTACAAGTGCCTGTGCGCGCCGGGCTACTCGGCGGCGGGCGGCGGGCGCTGCGCGGGCGGCGCGGGCGGCGCGGCGCCGGCGCTGCTGCTGGCGCACGCGAGCGCGGTGCTGCGCATGGACCTGCACGGCCGCGCGCCCGTGCACATCGCCAACGCCACGGCCGCCGCCGGCCTGGATTACCACTACAGGAAGAATCTGTTGTTCTGGTCCGATCTTAAGACTAGGAAGGTAAGTCACATAATCGATTACGTTGGATAATTATGTAACTATCGAAGCTGTCGAAGTTGCCGGGGCTGCGAGACGTTCGAAAGAGATACCGCCCCCGGAATACAAAGGGCTGTGGAAAGAACATGGATAGATTTTAGTCAGTAAGAGTGTGACAGCGGGATTCATTTGATGATTTCCCATCCGAAAAATATATATATTTAGAAATGAATAGAAATGGTGTATCAATAATTTTATTTGTTATCTATATTCAAAGTCTATTTCATACTAAATTGTAATCCTGGTGTTCCAGATCCACTCGCAGCCGCTGAGCATGGGTGGGCCGGCGGGGACGGGCGGGCCGGGCGGGCCGGCGGGCGCGGACATCAGCGTGGCGGGGTCGTGGGCGCCGGTGGCGCTGGCGGTGGACTGGGTGGGCGACAAGCTGTACGTGGCGGACGCGGTGGGGCAGAAGATCGACGTGTTCGAGCTGGACGGGCGCTGGCACGCCGTGGTGCTGGGCTCCAACCTCACCAGCCCCGCCGACCTCGCGCTCGACCCCACGCTCGGCCTCATGTTCGTGGCCGACAGCAGCCAGGTACGGACATTGTTTGCGACTGCTTTATTTTAGTTTCAAATTTTTAGCTTTAAGTCGTTGTAAGCATGTAAATATGCCATGTATATTATTTTAATAAGTAATTTAGATGAATTAAAGTAATTTAGAAAATTATTTTAATAAGACCTATAGTTCTTTACCACTTTGAGAATAAATTATATATCCTAATAATATTATAAATGCTTGTTTGTGAGGATGTACGTATGAATATGTTTGTTATTCTTCAAAGCAAAAACTATTGAATGGATTTGAATGAAATTTGACGCACATATAGTTTATGACCGAGATTAACACAGGATACTTCACTTATCCGGGTGTATGAAGTAGTTGCCACACGACGCGTGTGAAACCGCCGGAAACAGTTAGTAAGACATACTTATACAATAAAAAATATCTCATGTCACTTTTTGTGAAAAAGTAAAAGTATATTTCTGTAACTTAGTTAATTTGTGATAATTCGTAGATCGTCAGAGCAAATATGGACGGAACTCACTCAAAATCAATAGTCTCTGAAGCCGCTTACAAAGCATCCGGCATCGCAGTGGATATCATCGCACGAAGAGTGTTCTGGTGTGACTCGTTACTGGACTACATAGAGACCGTGGACTACGACGGCAACCACCGGTTCCTGGTACTCAGAGGTCAGCAGGTCCCCAGCCCCTCTAGACTGGCGCTCATCGAGGACAGGGTCTACTGGTCGGACAACACTAAGCAAGGCATCAGCTCAGTCAATAAATATGAAGGACCCTCCAGCATACAAGCTATCTACAAAATGAAAGACATCAGAGACCCGAAGGCTATCACAGTAGTGCACTCGCTGAAGCAGACGTCGGTGAACAACCCGTGCGGCACCAACAACGGCGGCTGCTCGCAGATGTGCATCGTCACCGCGCTGCAGAACGGCGGGCTCGGCTACCGCTGCGCCTGCAACATCGGCTACAGGCTCGAGACTGATTTGAGGAACTGTGATCTCGTAAAAGAATTCCTAATGTATTCCCAGCAGAGGTTTATCAAAGGAAAAGTTTTGAACCCAGTCATTGAAGGTTTCAGTGACGCCATACTACCAGTTGTTTCCAAAAGGGCTCGATTTGTAGGTTTAGACTTCGATGCTCGAGATGAGCACATCTATTATTCAGATGTTTTACAAGATGTCATATACAGGGTTCACAGAAACGGAACGACCAAGGAAATTGTTCTAGCATCACAGAATGAAGGAGTGGAAGGTCTAGCAGCTGACTGGGCTTCCAAGAATCTTTACTATATTGACTCAAGGAAAGGGACACTCAATGTTCTATCGACAAGAAATGTAGCTTATAGGAGAACTTTACTAAAGGACCTGAAGAGGCCGCGAGCTATCGTGGTACATCCTAACAAAGGATTTATTTTCTTCTCGGAATGGGACCGACCTGCCAACATAAGCCGGGCATATACAGACGGTACTAACTTGTTGGTCTTCGAAAATGTCACACTTGGCTGGCCAAATGGCTTGTCAATAGACTTCGACGCAGACAGGCTATACTGGTGCGATGCCTTACTCGACCACGTGCAACATTCCAAACTTGATGGTACTGACGTAAAAACCGTCAACTCCAGGCTCATCAGACATCCATTTTCCATCGTTATCCACAAAGAGTTCATGTACATCACTGACTGGAGACTAGACGCCATAGTCAGGCTTCACAAACTGACTGGGGAGCAAGAGGATATAATGGTCCGGGAACCACAAACGAACAGGCTTTACGGTGTCAAGGTGTACAGCGAGGAAATTCAGAGGATAGATCCTATGCAGCCGTGTGCCAGGGACAATGGAAACTGCCAGAAACTATGCTTCGCTGTGCCGAGGAACAACACGGAGCTTCTGACTGTCAAGTGTGGCTGCCCTTATGGAGAGAAGTTGGCTCCTGACGGCACTAACTGCATCCCTGATCCTAGCTCTGAACCGCCCATGCAGGCTTGCCCTCACTCCTGGGACTTCACCTGTAACAACCAGAGATGTATACCCAACTCTTGGGTGTGCGACGGAGATGATGATTGCTTGGATAACAGCGACGAAGAACAAAACTGTACCAGTAAGTACTGCTTTATTTTTTAATTGTTGGTAAATAAAAAGTAATTAAAGTTCTTAGGGGTCTTGAGTTAGCGTATTAATTGTCCTTAACACATTGAATGCCGCGCTTCAGACATAATGCAAAAACTATTGTTTAGAGGTCACCGATAATGAAAAATAATTATATTTTTGAATTTAATTCTAAAAGTAACAACTTCAACTGAATCTCTCATTATATTACAGTTACTATAACGTTATCTCCAACTATTACAGAGACAACATGCAGTGCATCGGAGTTCATGTGCAAGTCAGGGCGCTGCATCCCAGCGACGTTCAAGTGCGATTCCGAGAACGACTGCGGCGATTTCTCCGACGAGACCGGCTGCGTCAACGTGACCTGCTCCTCCTCGCAGTTCCAGTGCGACAACGGCCGCTGCGTGCCCAACACCTGGAAGTGTGACTCCGAGAACGATTGCGGAGACGGCTCCGACGAGGGCTCACATTGTGCTGAGAAGACTTGTGCTTACTTCCAGGTTAGTTGCTCTGACACTTTGCTGACTACCAATCGTCAACTCCGACTTTTAAGACTGTTATTTACGAAAACAAACACAACCCCTAAAACGCTCCTCCTTTACTCCTCCTTTGGGCGGATATTTGTAATTTTGATTTTCAGAAATTGCTGATTTTCTGCCTAATGTAAATAAATATAATTGTGTATGCTTTTAACATTCAGAACATTATTTATAAGTATTGAAACACCTAATATCTGACGTCCCCAGTTCACTTGTCCCCGCACGGGGCACTGCATACCCGCGTCATGGGTGTGCGACGGCGACGACGACTGCTTCGACAAGCAGGACGAGGCCGACTGCCCGCCCGTCTCCTGCCTAGCTAGCCAGTTTAAGTGCGCGGACCTCAAGCAGTGTGTGCAGGTATGTATTCAGGGCCAAGATAAAGTGTTTTTTTAGAGAAACGATGTTTTGGTATAATTGACCATTGATGTACCCAATTATTTATTTGTCTCATAACATGAACCTATGGTATATTCTCAGGAAGCGTACAAGTGTGATGGCATCCCGGACTGTAACGACGGCAGCGACGAGGCGGGCTGCCCGTCCCTCGCCCCGCACCAGTGCCAGCCCGACAAACAGTTCCAGTGCCGCTCCTCGAGCATCTGCATACCCAAGACGTGGCACTGCGACGGTAGGTACGGGGCCAGGCGACCGGGAGCCCGCGCGAGCAGTGCTACAGTGTGTTGTGTGCAGGCACGCCGGACTGCGAGGACCTGTCGGACGAGCCGGCCAGCTGCGGCGCGGTGTCGTGCGCGCACAACTACTTCCGCTGCAACAACGGCCGCTGCGTGTTCAAGGCGTACGTGTGCGACGGCCGCGACGACTGCGGCGACAACTCCGACGAGGGGCTCCAGCACGCCTGCCAGCCGCCCGCCTTCAGGTCAGTGCCTGCAGCACCGTCTGCTGCCTGCCGCCTGCTGCCTGCTGCCGCCTGCGAGCTACCGCCGGTACTGACGCGCCTTCATGTCCTGTTCCAGGTGTCCCGCCCACCAGTGGCAATGTCCCGGAGTCACCGGTCGCTGCGTCAACATAACTCAAGTTTGTGATAGTAAATTCGATTGTCCGAATGGAGCCGACGAAGGTAATATTCCTATCCTATGCCCAATTTTCAAAGCCTAATTCTTTTAATTGTTAAAAATTTACTAACATACTTTTTTGCAGGTGCAAGCTGTGATTTTGCTGAATGTGAACACCAAGATGGCCTTTGTTCCAACGGGTGCAAGCAGACTCCGAATGGACCATTGTGTCTATGTCCACCTGGCGAGGAGTTGGATGTTGATGGTTCAAATTGCAAAGACATCAATGAATGCGACCCGCCCGGACTCTGCTCCCAGACTTGCACCAACACCAAAGGTTCATACGTATGTTCATGTATAGACGGCTACATATTGACCATAAACAATCACACGTGCAAAGCCAACAACCATTCCAGCGCCTTTCTTATCATATCAAACAGACATTCCATCTTGGTAGCAGATCTAAATGAACAAGGCCTTGAAAGAGTTCCAATCAACGTCGAAAATGTGGTTGCAACGGCCTCTAATATGCACACAGGAACAATATTCTGGTCGGACATGAAACTCAAGAAGATTTCTCGGTTAGATCGCGGTAGTGAGCCACAGGTCATCATATCCACTGGGCTCGACCTCGTCGAGGGACTAGCGTATGACTGGGTAGGAGGTAACATTTACTGGCTGGACAGCAAACTAAATACGATCGAAGTAGCGAAAGAAGACGGTACAGCGAGAACAGCTTTGTTGAGCGGTAACATAACGCAGCCTAGAGGAATGTGTCTAGATCCAGCTCCAAACGCAAGATGGTTGTTCTGGACGGACTGGGGTGAGAACCCACGTATCGAAAGAGTCGGAATGGACGGCACACAGAGATCAGCTATCATAACAACAAAAATCTACTGGCCTAATGGTCTGACATTAGACACGGCTACACAAAGAGTGTATTTCGCCGACTCCAAATTAGATTTTATCGACTTCTGCTACTACAACGGTACGGGGAGACAGCAGGTCCTAGCTGGCAGTCACTACCTCCTGCACCCTCATTCGTTGACACTATTCGAGGATACTCTGTACTGGACAGATCGTCAACTAAACAGAGTATTGTCAGCTCATAAATTCAAAGGAACTAACCAGACAGTAGTGTCTCACTTAATATCCCAGCCTTTATCTATTCACGTACATCACCCGTCCCTGCAGCCACTGTATACATCTCCGTGCAAGAAGGATTCCTGCCAACATCTCTGCCTGCTCAGTCCAAACAAGACTGTGGCGTATACTTGCATGTGCAAACCTGGATTCAAACTACTACCTGATGGCAAATGTGTAGAAGGTACTACTTGTAACTTTCGAATTACGAATTTTATTATAAATTGAGCTTTGTGGAGAATAAAACTTATTCTTGTTACAGAGGAAGCTGCGTATCTAATGGTTTTGAAGGGAAGCCAAGTCATTGATTTATCAATGGACGGCTCCGGCCGAGCTGGACAACTCGCTCCCATCGTTGGCATTCAAGGTGAGGCCTTTCTTAGGCTTCAAGTTATGTTTTAAACTTGTTCTTTGGACCGAAACGTAATTTAAACATTTATCTAATTCTTTTTTTTAGGCGGAGTACAACTGGACTACGACCGTCAAGGTCACATGTTATACTGGCTGCAATCTATAACTGGTGACAATGATGATGACGAAAACTGCACAATCTATAGTATGCCTTACGGTGGTGGCAATAAGGTGGAATTCTTTGGATCTGACACCGGTATTGTTGGAGCACCTTCATCCATTGCCTTCGACTGGCTCGGCAGGAACTTATACATGGCTAACAGGGTTGCCAGTAATATTGAACTGGTCAGAGTGGACGGCAAAGTAAAGTACAGGTCAATTGTGATGGCTAATGATGGAAGCAGGGCTTCTGTTGCCAAACCAAAAGGAATTTGTTTGGATCCTACTGAAGGGTGAGTATGATTTTTTGTTGCTGTTAGCATTATATATATACATATATATATTGTCTGTAAAGATTTATTTAAGCTATGGTGATCTAGGATGTTATGAACCAGTTCGTTTACCGAAGTCATATTCAAACTACAATCTCAGTAAAAATATGAACATTTAATTTTATTGTTGTTTATAATATTATCCTTTATTTGCAGAAAAATGTACTGGTCCGACGAAGGAGGCTTCGGAGTTCCAGCAAAAATTGGAAAAGCCAATATGGACGGGACCAATCCTATCATCCTGGTAGATACTATTGAAAGACCTGAATCTGTTACCATTGACGTAGAAAAAAAGATTATTTACTTCAGTACCCAGTTCCCGGCTAGCATCAACAGTGTTAACACTGAAGGCAATGACAGGAAAACTATATTGTCTGAAAGCAATGCTATCTCCTATCCCAAAGTAATCGCCGTACTCGATTCAAGGCTATATGTCTTGGATCCTCTTCATGAAAAGATTATCAAGGCTGATCTACCTAATGGAGATAACATCAAAACTGTACTAGACAATGAAAGTGACTTGAAGTCGTTCACAATATTCCAGAAGAGAAAAATGGTCCACCATCCGTGCTCTCAGAGCAACGGAGGCTGCGAGCAGATCTGTATCCCTGGCGACGGCGGCTCCCGCATCTGCGCCTGCTCCGTCGGCTACAGGAAAGAGAACGAAGTCAATTGCGTGCCCTACAAGACCTTCGCTGTCGTTTCTCAGCTTGACCTAATCCGCGGATACAGTATTGACTCAAGCGCAGAAGCTATGGTTCCGGTCACTGGCGTGGGACACCACATTCTTCATGTAGACGTCCATTTCGCTGAGAACTATATTTACTGGGTGGAGTTCAATCGTGGACAATGGAACGGTATATTCCGCATCAGACCAAATGGCACAGAACTACAACATATTGTTAAAGATGGTATTGGCAGCAATGGCATCCGAGGGTTAGCCATAGACTGGGTTGCTGGAAACCTTTACTTCACCAACGTCTTTCCTCACGAAAACTATGTAGAAATGTGCTGGCTTGACGGCTCAAACAGAAAAGTCTTAGTCAAAACGACAATGGATGCCCCAAGAGAGCTTGCTGTTAACCCTCTGAAGAGACTGTTATACTGGATCGATTACGGTCAGTATCCACGAATTGGGAAGGCGTACTTGGATGGAAGTAACTGGCAAACAGTCGTGAGCTCCGGCATATCGAACCCGAGAGATCTGACTATTGATATGTTGACACATGACGTGTACTGGGTCGACTCTAAACTCGACCAAATCCAAAAGATTTCGTACAATGGAGGCTACAGACAATTAATTAGGTCAAACTTACCTAACCCGATGGGCGTCGCGATACACACGGGTAGCGTTTACTGGGTTGACAGAAACTTGCAAACCATCTACAAAGCGTCGAAATTGCCTGGTAATATGTCAATGCCGGAGAAAGTTAGAATAAATCTTCCGAAGCTCAGAGATATCGTTATATTTGATGTGAACAATCAGCCTACAGACGAAAACAACCCTTGCAGAAAGCTAGGTAATGGTGGATGTGACCAACTTTGTTTCAGTTACCCACCGGAAGCTAACAAAGGCTACACACACCGATGTGACTGTGCCACTGGTCAAATCTCTGCGACAAATCCCAAGAAATGCGACGTAGTTGAGGAATATCTTGTATTCACCACTAGGACTGAAATCCGAGCTATAAACTTAGACCCCAAATCTACAGGAGTTCCCTTCAAACCTGTCGTCAACCTAACGAATGTGGTGGGCGTAGAGTTTGATTACGCCGACAACAAGCTTTTCTTTACCCAGATCAGGCCATGGGCTAGAATAGGCTGGATGTCCGCTAACAACCCAGATCCAACAACCATTCAGAATATTATAAGCAAAGGCATCAACCCTGAAGGTATATCTTACGACTGGACACAGAAGAAGGTTTACTGGACCGACAGTTCAAACAACTCTATCTATGCTATGAACCTGGATGGTACAGAACTTGTAATGATTGCTAGAGTCGAACGCCCGAGAGCTATTGTTGTCGATCCGTGCAATGGAACTCTATACTACACGGATTGGGGAAGATTTGGAACTTCTGGCAAGATATATAGAACAACCATGGCGGGATCATTGAAAAAAGCCATCATAGATAAGGATTTGTCGCAGCCCAGTGGCTTGACCATTGACTTCGATGAAAACATGTTATACTGGACAGATGCAGTCAGAGAGAAAATTGAACGATCAAAACTGGATGGTTCCGACAGAGAAGTCCTGATCAGCGCAACCATCTATCCATTTGCCATCACCGTTTTTGGTAACTACATTTACTGGACAGACCTTCAGCTTCGAGGTGTGTACAGAGCAGAAAAACATACCGGTGCTAATATGATAGAGATGGTGAAGCGATTGGAAGACTCTCCTCGTGACATTCACATATACAGTCCGAGCAGGCAGAAATGTCAGCTGAATCCCTGTAAAATTAGCAATGGAGGCTGCGCACACAGCTGTCACCCTGCGCCTAACAATACTGTCGAATGTAAGTGCGATGATAACACCAAACTTGTTAACGAAGGAAGAATGTGTGTGGCTAAGAACATTACCTGTGATCCTAGCAAGTTCTTCTGTGCTAACGGCAAATGCATCAGTAAGATGTGGTCATGTGATGGAGATGACGACTGTGGCGATAATTCCGATGAAGATAAGAACTATTGCACGTACCACTCATGTTCACCCAGTGAGTTCCGTTGTAATAACGGCAGATGCATTTTCCAGTCATGGAAGTGTGATCACGAAAATGATTGCAAAGATGGATCTGATGAAGAAGGCTGCGTATACCCACCGTGCGCTGAGGGAGAGTTTACGTGCCTCAACTCTCGTTGTATACCAATGTCGCAAGTCTGTAACGGCATCAACGATTGTAAGGACAACATCACATCGGACGAAACACACGAACGTTGCCCAATGAACACGACGTGCCCGACTAATCATCTAAAATGCGAGAAGACGAACATTTGTGTTGAACCCTATTGGCTCTGCGATGGCGATAACGACTGCGGTGACAATTCTGATGAAGATCCTCTTCATTGTGCACAGAGAACGTGTCCGCAAAATAGTTTCCGTTGTCCCAACCACCGATGCATCCCAGCCACTTGGTACTGCGACGGAGACGATGACTGCGGTGATGGCGCTGACGAACCACCAGAATACTGCCGCTCTGAGGGTCGCACATGTTTTGGCGACCTATTCACTTGTGACAACGGTAACTGCATACCGAGAATCTACATTTGCGATGGTGACAACGATTGTTTGGACAACAGTGACGAAGATGATCGTCATCAGTGCAATGAACGCAAGTGTGATGCTGAAACAGAATACACTTGTGAAGAAAATAAATTCTGGCAACGAGCGCAATGTATTCCAAAGAAATGGATCTGTGACGGTGATCCCGATTGTATCGACGGAGCTGATGAGAACTCTACCATCCATCACTGCGCTACACCCACACCTTGCTCCGAAGACCAGTTCCAATGTAATAATGGCCGCTGTATTAACGAGGGTTGGGTTTGTGACCACGACAACGACTGTGGTGACGGATCTGACGAAGGCAAACGTTGTAACACTCAGTACAAGCAATGTACTGATCAGGAGTTCAAATGTCAGAATTTCAAATGTATCAGAAACCACTTCAGATGTGACGGTGAAGATGATTGTGGTGATCATTCTGATGAAGTAGGATGTGTTAAAGAGAATAAGACATGTCCCGCTGGCCAGTTCAAATGTAACAATGATCAGTGTATAGACAACAGACTGGTCTGCAACAAAGTATCTGACTGTACCGACGATTCTGATGAGCCACCTCATTGTAATGTCGATGAATGTGCTAAGTTGGAAATCAATCAATGCGGCCATAAATGCATCGACACTCTAACAGGTTATTACTGTGACTGTAATCAAGGCTACAAGCTCCTCGCAGATGGTAAAGCCTGCGCAGATATAGATGAATGCATAGAAACGCCAGGAGTTTGTTCGCAATACTGCTCCAATACCCCTGGATCCTACTACTGTAAATGCAACGACCAATATTATGAGAGAGAACCTGATGAGCATACTTGTAAACGTAAAGATAATACCGCCGCCTGGATCATATTCACAAACAAGTACTATGTAAGGAACATGTCAACTGACGCCAGTTTATATAACCTGATGCACCAGGATCTGATGAACGTCGTTGCGATCGATTTTGACTTCAAAGAACAGAGAATGTATTTCGCAGACGTCTCCGCTAAGACCATCTACAGATCAAACTACACCGACCCCAATCCCACTAAAGAAGTGGTTATCAGACATGACTCTCACGGTCTTGAAGGTATAGCAGTTGATTGGATCGGAAGAAAACTTTACTGGCTTGACAGACATTCGAAGAACTTAGATGTGTCAGAATTGGATGGTACCAGGAGAAAGACCTTAAAGACTGGTGTAACTGACCCTCGAGCAATAGTCGTGCACCCTGGAACAGGTTACCTTTACTTCACTTCATGGCATCTGCAAGCTTACATTGGAAAATTGGGTATGGACGGATCCAATTTCACTTCTATTCTGAACTGGGAAGATGACATCGCCTGGCCAAATGCTTTAACCATCGACTACTTCACTGACAGAATATATTGGGCTGATGCACATTTGGACTACATTGGATCAGCCGACTTGGAAGGAAGACACAGACATGTTGTATTATCTGGTACAAAGGTACCCCATGTTTTTGCTCTCAGTCTTTTCGATGATGAAATTTTCTGGACAGATTGGAATCTCAAAGCCATCAGCAAAGCAAATAAACATTCTGGAGAAAATCTGACTATACTTAGAAATACCACGCACAGACCTTATGATATCCACGTCGTTCATCCACTGAGACAGCTATCATATCCCAACCCTTGTGGTGATAACAACGGGGGATGCTCTCATCTCTGCTTGATAGCACCACCCCATGCATCCAGCTATCTGAACATTGAGGGCTACGGAGAAGAAGGTGCAACGACTTTCAAGTGCGGCTGCCCGAACCAATTCTACTTGGCACGAGATATGAAGACTTGTATCGCCAATTGCACTGATGGACAACACAGATGTAACGGTCATGATGAAAAGTGTATTCCCTGGTTTTGGAAATGTGATGGCGAGAAAGATTGTATGGATGGTTCTGATGAGCCTGAAACTTGTCCAGTGCGGCACTGTAGAGCTGGATCATTCCAGTGCAAGAACACTAACTGCACTCCGGCTGCCACTATCTGTGATGGCACTGATGACTGCGGAGACGGAAGTGATGAGGCCGAGTGTGCTCATGAGTGTCCACTCCTCGAATTCAAGTGTAAGTCCAGTGGCAGGTGTATTCTAGACAGTTGGAAGTGTGACGGCGATACAGACTGTAAGGACAACAGTGATGAAGATCCAGCAATGTGTCATAACCGACCTTGTAATCCTGACACTGAATTCGCATGCAAGAATGGACGATGCATTCCAAAACTATGGATGTGCGACTTCGATAATGACTGCGGAGATGATTCCGATGAGCCAGCATATATGTGTAGACAGAAGAACTGTACTACAGGTTGGAGACGGTGTCCCGGACAAGCGAACTATAGATGTATACCAAAATGGCTGTTTTGTGACGGGAAAGACGACTGCAGAGATGGATCGGATGAATTACCAGAGAACTGTCCTACATGCAATGTCGAGACCGACTTCACATGCGACAATAAACGCTGCATACCAAAGCAATGGCTGTGCGACTTCACGGATGACTGTGGAGATGGTAGCGACGAATCGGAAACTGTCTGTCAGCATAAGTACAGGGAGTGTTCAGAATCAGAGTTTAAGTGCGGCAATGGAAAGTGCATTTCGTCGAGATGGCGTTGTGATCATGAGGATGACTGCGGCGATAACACTGACGAGGCAGACTGCGGTGGCTTTAAATGCAAGAACGGAACCTTCCAGTGTAAGTCTGGACATTGTATCGCTGCGTACTTCAGATGTGACGGCGACAGAGATTGCAGAGACTTGTCAGATGAAATCGGATGCCCACCGCGCTACCCTGGTGGCAGATATTGTCCTGAGAGCAGGTAACTAGAATACATTTATTTTTAATTTGGCTTAATATTGCTATAAGGTTACTTACGCGAACGATATCGTTACAGATTCCAGTGCGCGAATAACCTGTGTGTATCCCAGTCTGATCTGTGTGACGGTACTGATGACTGTGGAGACGGCTCCGACGAGGCATCGTCTATCTGTACCAACTTCAACTGCGATACGCTGAGACGGTTCCACTGCGATAATCACAGATGTGTGCCTCGGTAAGAGATACTGTGAAACTTTCAAAAGCATTTCTGTGCTTAAAATCTTTTAAGCTCCCCTTTATATTTTCATAGCATAACTTTCTGTGTGAAAATGAAAGCCATATACTTGAATAACATCAGAACACTTTAGTGATCTGAACAAATTGCCTCGTAGCTACCAGGTATGCGACGGCGTGGACAATTGCGGTGACGGCTCGGACGAGAACAACATGACGCTGTGTGCGGCGCGCGTGAAGCCGTGCGATCCCTACTCGCAGTTCCAGTGCGCCAACCGACACTGCGTCGAGCGCACGCAGCTCTGCGACTTCGCTGACGACTGTGGCGACGCCTCCGACGAGCTGGGCTGCCACCACACGCACACCTGCTCGCATCTCGATAAAGGTTGGTGCTCTACTTCTTGCAAAATACAGAATACACATTACAAGGCAAAGTATGATCGAAAAAAATAAATAAAAAAATATTAGTACCTACTAAAAGTTTGCGGTAAGGATTTTATTCTATCACTACTAAGTCATCTACATCACCCGTAGCATTAAGAACCAACTCTTGATCCACCAGGTGGCTGCGAGCACTTCTGCACGAACCTGACGCAGATCGGCGGCGCGGGTGGCTACATCTGCACCTGTTTCCAAGGATGGATCATCTCGCCCGTCGACAAAAAGAAGTGCATCGATGTGGACGAGTGCGCAGCGGGCACGCACCACTGCTCACAGATCTGCAACAACCTCAACGGAAGCTACAGCTGTGACTGCAGAGAAGGATTCAAGTTAGTCTTATACTATGTAAAAATATTCCAACTGTTCCTAGTACGCTATTAATATATCAATTACTTTATAATCACTACATAGTATAAAACAAAGTCGCTTTCTCTGTCACTATATCCCTATGTATGCTTAAATCTTTTAAACTACGCAACGGATTTTGATGCGGTTTTTTTTAATAGATAGAATGATTAAATGAGGAAGGTTATTTATAGGTTAGTATATAGTTTTTGTAGTCAATTTTTTGTATCCATTAGCTAAAATTACGCGGGCGAAGCCGCTGGCGGGAAGCTAGTATATTATAAATTATAAACACATTATAAATATTATTTCATGCGAGATATATTATTGAGAGCCTGTTTCAATACTTCTGATGCTTATATAGGAATTATCAACCAGATTAATTTAATAAACCAAAATAATTATTTCGCAGTTGTATTACGAGATAATATTTTTCTAATTTGCAAACATCTCCATAATTGTTACAGACTGGCCGACAACTTATCAGGCGTGTGCAAAGCTGTGGATGATGAAGTTATTCTTCTATTCGCTAATGGACCAGAAATACATGCCTTTGCCCAAAAAGAGGACAAAGAGTTTGACGTTATTACAGCGGAGAAGAGAATAGAAGCTATTGACTACGACCCTAAACAAGAGATGATATTCTGGGCAGATAGCTACGACAAGACCATTAAGCGGTCCTACATGATTAACGCTCTAAATGGACAAGTTAAGAGCGGATTTGCTCAAGATCTTAACATGAAAGGCAACTCGAAACCAACTGCTCTGGCTGTTGACTACGTTGGAGACAATTTGTACTGGACGGAAACCGACAGGACAGGCTCTAAGCCTCGGGGACGAGTCATGGTCGCAAGAACTGATGGAAGATACCGAAGAGCGATTGTCTCAGCTGGTATCGAAAGCCCTACATCACTGGTACTGGACCCACAAATGGGTAGAATGTTCTGGGCAGACGCTGGCTCAGCCCCCAAGATAGAAGTAGCTTGGATGGATGGCTCCAAGAGGAGGCCAATCGTCACAGAGAACATCCGGCACCCGACAGGCTTGGCTATCGACCATTTGATGGACCATTCCATATACTGGGCCGACACCAAACTCAACACTATCGAAATGATGAGGCACGACGGTTCCAATAGGAAGGTCATCCTCAAGGGGGATCTACTGAAGCACCCGCTGTCACTAGACGTGTTCGAGTCTTCGCTGTACTGGGTCACCAGGGACACGGGCGAGCTAGTGAGGCAAGATAAGTTCGGAAGAGGAGTGCCATCTGTTATATCCAAGGATCTAGTCAATCCATCGGCTGTGAAAGGTGAGTAGATTTGAATTACTTACATAATTCCACAGTCTAGCATTGTTTTCTTTACTTCAATGTTGCATATTTCGTATGTGTTAGTTTTTTGCGAAACCTTTACCAAAGTTGAATTAGTTTTTTATGGAAATTCAAGTTATTAACTTTTAGTTACTTATCAACTTTTTAGTTCTTTGGAAAGTTATTTTTGTAAGCTTTAAGGGTTTCTCTTCAGAAGGTATACTTAAATCTTAATGTGTGACGCCGTGTCCCCGCAGTGTATCACCCGCAGCGCTACAACGCGTCGGGCCGCGCCGAGTGCGAGCGCGCGCCCTGCTCGCACCTGTGCCTGCGCGTGCCGGCCGGGCGCCGCTGCGCCTGCCCCGACCTGCTGCCGCCGCCCAAGCGCCCGCACGAGCGCCAGTGCGACGCCGGTACGTGGCTCTCCTAGTCTCACAGGCGCACTGCTCCACACGCCCGACACGACCTAGTATTGAGGGAAGGACTTCCAGCGTAGCGCCTGCTCCCTTTGAAATAGCAACTCGATGCGTTATGCTCATTGGGTGTACTCTGTTTAAGGTTTTAATTAAGGATTCCCGACAGAAAAACACACATGTATTTTATGGCGTAACGAGTTACTTCATGTAACGCACCGCATCAAGTTTTCTTTCCAACGAGCAGCACGATACTAATTACAGAAAGTACTTTTGGGACTTTTTTCAGAGTCCAAGTTAATGAATCCAAATACGATTCAACCGTAACCATATTCCTAGTTAGTTTTAATGGATAGTGCACTCAGTGCCAAAATATGATCAGCGAAAATGTACGGTCGCGTCGTATCCACAGCGGTGGAGGCGCCGCGGCCGCTGCCGCGCGTGTGCCCGTGCGAGAACGGCGGCACGTGCGCCTGGGACGCGGCCGGCGCGCTGAGCTGCGCCTGCCGCGCGCCGCTCGCGCCGCCGCTGTGCGCCGCGCCCGCGCCCGCCGCCGCCGCCCGCGCCGCCGGCGCCGCCGCCGTGCTGGTGCCGCTGCTGCTCGTGCTGCTGCTGGCGCTGGCCGGCGCCGCCGCCTGGTTTGTCATCAGGAAGAGACCCTTGTGAGTTACCATGTGGCATCTATTCGAGCGTACCGATTCGATATTCTATTGATATTATACGTCTTACTTTAGTTTGCAATTCTTAGTAAACGATATCCTGTACTGTGTGATCGCAGCGGTAAGGGCGGCGGCCTGAGCAGCCTGGCGTCGTCGCAGAGCGTGTCGTTCCGTCAGGGTTCCAACGTAGAGTTCGGTGGCGTGGGGGGCGCCGGGGGAGAGCCCGCCTACACGCTGGAGGAGGCGCCGCGCAAGGGTAGGGACTTCAGCAACCCGATGTACGACGCCGTCACACGCGCCGTGGCCGCCGGCGAGCCCGAGCCGCCCATACGTAAGTATTCGCCATGGGTTTTTTACAAAGAACAAGCGTAATATAAATAATGCATTTTTTATATATATTTTGTTAAAATTACGTAGCTGGAATTTACGAAGTACCAGACGAGTTGAAAGAGAAGGTGGTGTCGGCGGTGATCTCGCCGTCGTCCACGGAGACGCGCGGCGCGGGCGGCGCGGGCGGCGCGGCGCGCGCGCTGGACCCGGCCGCCGACACGGGCCGCGACACGGCGGCGCTGGTGCGGGAGGACGCGCACTGCTAGCGCGGCCCGCGCGGCCCGCGCCGCGCCCCGCTGCTGCTGCTGCTGCCCGCCAGCCTGCGCTCCGACCTGACCCAGTCTCTAGTGAAATAACACTTATGGGTGATGTCCCCGCGCGCGCGAACGGGTCTACATTAAATGGTACTTTAGAAGCGCGCACTCTATCGTGCTCGTTGTTTTTAAAAACGAACACAAAAATGGCTCTAATCTTTCTTAGCTAAATCCCTTCATTAAAAACTAAAGTTAATGAAACTGTAAATGACGTAATAGTAAGTGCTAGCATCGGCGCCTGCGCGGGCAGGTCGCGGGCGGTCTGCGCGGGCGCACGTCACTCGCGCCGTCGCCCTGACGTCGCGCGATGACGTCATGATCTTTAAGTGTATTGTATCTTTCCCCGATTCTATCCGTCCTTCTAGTTTTAGCTAATAATTTATTTTCATATATTTTACTGAAACATTCCAATAAATATTTATGTTACTTTATATGATATTATATTTCCTGTTGTATCTTCTATACAAAGATTATTATTATAGCAATCCCAGCTAGTTCTGGACGTACTTATATGTCAGTATTTTCCTTTTAAGTTATCTGTTACTTTTCTTAATATTTTGTTCTAAAATATATAATTTTAAATCTTAATAAACCATATCATAGCGTGATACGTATGTTATTATGTGAAGAGATTTCTAAAGTGTAGCGTAGAACTTGTACATTCCATTCGTTCGAGACTAAAGACTAAAGTTTCATCCTAGCTGTATTTGGATATGATCTAGGTAATATTTGGTTGCGCTAAGCGTTCAGGCCCGAACTATAACTGAATTCCTAAATATCTGTATAAATGATGTTGACTTAGTAATAAATGAATAATTAGTACATAAATAAGAAACTAGGAATTGTTGTCGGTAACGGCCCAGAGCGCCAGTTGATAGGCTTTTAAATTGATTTGACAATAAGCAATACACTATATTAGAGAATAATTTATTTATTTCGTTTAAGACTATGTAAAATAACTATGTTGTGTTTTATAATTGTCTATTAATCATAAAAATAAATATTATAATTTTGTGGGACTCTGACGATTTGCCATAAACGTGTGAGATAATGTTTCTGTTGTTTTAATTATGAAATATATTTTGTCATCACTTTGTTGCAATAACAAAACTCCTAATAATTGTAAATACAAGCGTTCTCAATTGTGATGTACATTTTGATAGGTCAAATTGTAATGTTCTATATATATTATACTATCGGAAACATTATAAATATGTACTAAACTATGTAAAATTGATCTGTGAATATAAGCATCACGTTATTATGACAAGAACTCGAATTGATAAAGTGTAAAAAGTATAAAGGTGTCAATATTATAAATATATTACTATGTTACGGATAAGAGAGGAAATATTTTTATATCGGGACTATTATAGCTATTAGACAATCGTCTGAGGTTAGTTGATGAAAATATTGTGTAAAAATAAATTAATAATGAAATACGACACTCTTTTATTGTGTGGCCTTCACCTACACTTCACTATTGATATTGATAATATGATCATGCATATAATCATAGCTACGAATTATCGACTGGATATTACAGTCGTGTGAAAGATCAATGTATGCAAGAATCGGGAGCATGCTCGCATCGTCATCCTAACTATCCTAAGCAATATCATAAATGCGTAACTGAGTTTGTTGTTTAACTTTCATAGTGAAATGGCAGAACCAATTTGTATGAAATTCGGTGTTGAGATAGATGAAACTCTAAAGGCGGTTAAAGGCTTTTTTGTTATACACCCTATCCAGGTGCATGAAGTAGTTCACTCGAGCTGCGGCTGAACGCGCGGGAGACCGAGTCCTTATAAAATCTATAGTTAGTTTCGTAGTCAACAAATATGTCATACAGTTTCGCCATGTCCGTGCGTCTGTTCTGGTTCTTAAGGACTCTTAGTATGAGACAGCTGTAATTTGGTATGAATTATGTACATAATAATATTGTATTAATCATGCCGTCGAAATGGTAAAATATTTTAAGGTAAAATGGGTATAATTTTTTTTCTCGTACCTTTCTATACCCTAGTGTGAGGCGTTATTGAATACGTTATTGAATATAATCTTTCAAAATATTGCGGGTGTGTGAAAAAACATGGTAACAATTTTCAACTTCTAAATAACGCTAGTTCAATGAACTGAATTGTAGTATTCGGGCAAACTGCGAGTATCAATGTTCGTTACCCAATATAAGCTCGAAGAAAACACTACATCATCTGGCGAGTGCTTCAGCTAGAGTGGACTCGGCTTGCAGTGCAGAGCAGGTAGCATGTCTGTGTTGATAATTAGTATAGTACAAGGATAATTTTTTTTTGTTTAATGTAATATAATAAGTACAATTTTTGCACGCCTGCTTGCAGGCAGAATACATATACATCTAGGATTTAAGATCTTACCTTTATAAAAAAACAATGTATTTCTAGCAAATAAACGTTTGAATTTGAATTTGTGCAGGCGGAAAAACCTTTATTTTACCCATAGATAAATACTTACTACATCTATAATTTTACCATTTTCCCTCATTAGTAAAAAGGTAATTCTTTTCTGCTCAAGAGACCTCTTTTATAATTTTGAATTTGAAAGACGGACCGTCTCTGTAAACAAACTGGAATTTCCGTCAAAATTGTCAAAATCAAATTGATTGTATTATAATAATCACGTATTAATTAATAATCAAAGAGTTAGACAAATCTGTGATAAAAATTATCAAGTGGTTTATTAAAACACAATGGAGTTTTAAAATTAGTAATTAATAATAATTTACTTAAACATTCAGTTACTAGTATATTGTATAAAATTAGTTGGAGCGTGATGCTGGGCAGGTTCCCAGATGTCAGTTATTGTGCAAGTGTGCCGTGCCAGCCGGCTCCTCCCAGGC
Source organism: Pyrrhia umbra (assembly GCA_963891755.1). Classification (NCBI taxonomy): domain Eukaryota; kingdom Metazoa; phylum Arthropoda; class Insecta; order Lepidoptera; family Noctuidae; genus Pyrrhia; species Pyrrhia umbra. Next base: position 329,057 of record OY982929.1, on the reverse strand, counting down.
ACAGCGGCGCGGCCAGCCGTGCGCGCCGCCAGGTGTGGGAAGACTCCACCGAAAGATGGAGGCAAGCGGCGTAAAGCTATAACCATGCAAACTATTTACCCGAACTTACCGAAGATACAGTATGCTATACTTGGTCCGCTTGTCATCAGAGCTGCTGCTATTGCGAAGGAGCTAGAGCAGGTACCTACTGGCCCAACACTTGCATCACAGCATTGTTTTCAAACACTACAGAAATCAAGACAAACGTTATTAACTATTATATTTTCAATCTTTATCGAATGAAACTAATCAGTCTATGCTTACTCACTGATTATGTGTCACAGGCTGTGTTGGATATCTTCTGAGTTGCAGCACAACATCTAGTTTTTAGTATCCTTCCCGTCTGTCACGGTTATAAGGATTTAGATTATCGTCGACCTGGATTATTTGAATATAGATTTTTTCATCAAACAAACTCATAGTAACCTACTCTATATTATAATAGTGGCAGTGAATTCCTGAATAAGCCAAAGTGGCAGTCGTTCGTTCCAGCTATTGCTCTCTTACTATTTTCCAGGGAGCAAAAAAGCCTTTCAAGAGGGTGATCCGAGCTAATATCGGAGATGCACAAGCCATGGAACAGCAACCCATCACCTTCATCAGACAGGTATCCAATAATAATATATTATCGTACCGGGATCTTTATGGGACGCACAAAAAACAATAGGTACCTACCCACCTACATGATGTATTATCATGTTATCTGTGAATGAAAAAATCCGTAATAAAATGTCATGATGCCCTTGTAACTCGGTCCATCTTCGGGTTTAGAGATTCCTTTGGAAGGATACAAATTTAGTTCCAGAATAAATATTTACATTCAGATAACCGTGGTGACGATAAATTGTTGATTATGCAGGTTCTAGCCTGCGTGCTCCATACTGAACTACTTGAATCAGACAAAATCCCTTGTGATGTGAAGGAGAGGGCCCAAGCGATACTGTGCGGTTGTCCGTGAGTTTTCAAAGTGTTAATTATTACTTTTTAAGATTCTAATTCACCTTGGCCAACTCTAACCATATGGAGTTGGAAACTAAGTATACTTGATAATTACATTGTTGGTTGATGGGCTGTTTAAGTGGTCACTCAGTTGGTGCGTACACCATGCCGTGCGGCATTGAGCTGATCCGGCACCATGTGGCGGAGTACATCGAGCGCCGCGACGGACACAAGGCCAACTGGCAGAACATCTGCCTCATCGCAGGAACCACCGGCGGCATCAAGCACATCCTACAGCTGCTCTGCAAAAAAATCAACCGCAAAAATACGGGTCACTAGCACTTAATATAACGTTATGTATAACTTTTGGCAAATGACAAAACTGTAGCAGCTGGCTTACAACTTACTTAGTGGCGTGACGCGCGGTTTGAACTTATCAACCCGCTCAACTGTCATTGGCTAATCTATAATTATTATTGTATATCGGCTGTCCTCCACTAAAGCGCTTATACACTGAATGAGAGCCCTGAATTAAGGGTCTACCTTATTCAGTGTCTTTCTCTTATTAAATTTCCCTTATTTAGGGTTTCTAACAATTGAGTCCCATGCTATTATCACAGGTGTGATGATACCGATCCCGCAGTACCCATTATACTCAGCGACGCTCGCAGAGTACGGGCTAGGCCAGGTGCCTTATTACCTGGATGAGGATAAAAACTGGGGACTCGAGGTGCCAGAGCTGGAGCGTGCCTTCACACAGGGAAGCGTCAAACACGCCGTCCGCGCGCTCGTCGTCATCAACCCTGGAAACCCGACCGGACAGGTATTCACGCCATAAAGAACTACAACCATTATGATGGTAATGCATCAAATGTGATATCTTAACAAAAAAACACATACACATTACTGGTAAAATCATTGGTTGACAAAAAAATCGGAGCCTTGAGTGTAGTATTTAATTGACTGTTAATTATTCCTAGGTGCTCACGAAGGAAAACGTAGAGGCCATCATAAAGTTCGCTCATAAGAATACTTTGATCGTGTTCGCGGACGAGGTGTACCAGGACAACATATACGATAAGAACAGCCAGTTCCATTCCTTCAAGAAGGTGAGAGAAGACGGACATTCACATCCTAAAACTTGCGTGCGGAACCCCGATAGTCATTTATCACGACATACATCATGATTTGGCTGTCTACTTAGGTGATGACGGAGATGGGTCCACCATACAACGAGATCGAGCTGGTGTCGTTCATGTCGATCAGCAAGGGGTATATGTGCGAGTGCGGGCTACGCGGCGGCTGGATGGAGCTCGTGAACGTCGATTCCGCCGTGCAGGCCAATCTATATAAGGCCATCTCCGTGATGCTCTGTCCCAACACACTGGGTCAAGCCGCCGTCGACTGTATCGTAAGTCCAAGTTCTTCTTCTTTGAAATCCTCCATCGAACCCCTGAAGGTCCAAGTGCTCTTTTTTTCTGGCTTTGATGAGTTTTAGTATCAGCATTACTGAAGGCAGAAGAATCACACTGAACAAAATTCTGTAAGTCGAAGAAGGTTTGTAGACCATACGTGCTACCATGTCAACTGGTATATCAATGTGTATAATTATTTGTTTTTGATAGGCACGAACACCACTCCACGGCGAGCCGTCGTACGACCTGTGGCTCAGGGAGAAGACGGCCAGGCTCGACTCTCTCAATAAGAGATCCAAGATGGTCGTCGAGGTCTTCAACAGCATGGCGGGATTTAAGTGTAACAAAGTGCAGGCAAGTACATATACACACAATTGATTAAGATTTTGTGTGGATACACTGCTATAGCTTAAATTTGACAGCAACAACAAACTTTTGACAGCTTGGCAATACGTCTGTGAGTTTAAGCAAATTCGATTGATTTGATGGTGGGGGTACTTACAAACATTCATCTTATGTGAACAAATATCCAGATGTCGGATCTTCAAATCTTGTTGACGAAAAGCAAAAGCCAACTATAAAACAATTCAGTGCTGTTCATTTAAAACTCTAGTAATATCTTCTTAGCCTTAATAAAGAAGTTAACGCAATTAAAATATGGCTATCTATCCTCAGGGCGCAATGTACGCATTCCCCCGCATCGAGCTCCCGCCCAAAGCCGTTGAAGCAGCAAAGGCAGCCAAGAAGCCTCCTGACGCTTTTTACGCCTTCAAATTGCTCGAGGGGACCGGTGAGACCAGTTCTAAATTACCGTAGCTCTAGAACCCTGCACCCAGTGTCTAATTACTAGGTGCAGATTCTGTCATGGATCCCATGATCTGGCATATTCGTCATCAAGAACATAATATTATATCGCCGCCTTTTCAGGTATTTGCATTGTGCCGGGTTCGGGGTTCGGCCAGCGTCCCGGCACGTACCACTTCCGCACCACCATCCTGCCGCAACCGCAGCTGCTGCAGGAGATGCTGGACATCTTCAAGGACTTCCACCAGAAGTTCACCCAGGAGTACGCGTAATCGACTTACTACCTACCAGTTTTTATACACTAGCACAGCACAGAGTTTAAATAAAATTAATAAGAAATTTCAATGTTTATGGCAGGCCTTACTACAATAATATGTACCTAAGAACATTAGTCGATCGATCGATGGCCATTAGTAGTGTCTCCGCGACTATTATATATAATAAGTACCAGTGCTCCAAATCAGTCGTCAAATTCGTCAGGGTATTCAATATGACTACAATTAAAATATATTATTGCATATTACTAATAAATACAATGATTAACAAGTCAACAAGACTAATAGGGTACTATGCACTAAAGTTTTCATCTCGGTCAGATTGGCAAACCCTGATAAATTTTGAAGGACATTTCGTACAGTACATACTGACGTTCATGAGGTTTAGAGTACTCACTCTACTGTGAAGTTATGTGGTCGTCTTTATTTTAACTAGCTGTTTCCCGGAGTCCCGTATGGCCCGATCGTACTCTGATTAATTTTGCTCGGCTCCTAAATAGAATTTTGTAATGTTAACTTCCTAGTGCTGTAATTATTGGAAATCGTTTTCAGTTTAAATAACATTTATAAAATATTTCTATCACAATTTATCAAAATCTACATAATAATTATGTTATCTATATGTAGCTCTTAGCAGGCTGCTTTTGCTACATAGATCCGCTTGGCGTGGCATCATACAGCAAGCACGGCCAATGGCAGTGACCGATAGGGATTTCTTTGGAAAATCATAACGAATGCGGCAACAATATATTTATTTATATACTAGATGACCCAGGCGAACTTCGTATCACCTACATCTATCTAAACTTTTTCTCACAAAGGTTTCCTGTTTGTCGGAACTGCTAGTATACATATAATTTGTATTTTTTTTTCTTTAGCTATAGGTACTTAAGTAGTGCTCGTGAGTGATTGTTGGGATTTGTTCTATTTAGTAAAAAATATTGTTAAAATCCAATAAATACAAAAGCCAAACTGTTGTTTTAATACAATAACATGAATTTCCTATAGTGATATTAATATGAGTTAAATTAAAGTTATTTTTCAATCTTTTTAGAATGAACAGGAGAGAAAATTTAAGATTCAGAAAACAAAACACACGGTTACGTTTTTATAATAATTTGTCTTTAATCTAGTTCCAGTTATTCAAATTGTACAAATAAGAACATAGTAGTACCTACTTAGTATTTTAGGGACGAACGTTGCAAAATCTCTTGAATGTGAGCGAGGGTTGTGTGTAACACCCGACAGGACACGACATCTGGTTCTCGTATACAACTCACGCTAGTCAGTCATCCATGCGATTTTACTCTCGTCTGTGTAACTCGTTTGACAATGCCTTGACCATCGTAAACTAGCCATTGAGACCCACTTTTTAATGGATCTTGGAGTTGTTCTTACAAAGTGAGATATCCAGATCCGTGTCTCCCAGACATTCTTCATCGACATACTTCATTTTCTCTTATTCAGTAATCCTGCAATTGTTAAAGCTTGTTATAATATTTATTTACATTAGCATTCAAAACAACATACAGATAGTTATGTAAGTCCCGCTGACTTACACAATTCTCTGGGTGCTGTCACTTTGTCAGATGTCTGCCGATGCTGAAGGAAATTAATTATAATGTGGGTTGTCGCAAAATCATACAATAGCAATGCTAATTTTTATAACAGTGAAATTGTCCATAATATTGTCCAATGCAAAAAATGCAAAGTATGCAAATGAGGTGCCGAAAAAGCTGAGAGCGGCAAAGATTCTCTACCAACTCGCAAGTCATTAATTTCCAACCACGAAGTATTGAAGCGTGCCCGAAAAAGACATCTCGACATTTCGCTCCATGGAACTTCTCTAAGGGTATACCTATATGGAAAAAGCTAGGTGTATAGACAGTTATTTACGAGTATTCCTGGGTGAACTTCTGGTGGAAGTTCTTAAAGATGTCCAGCATCTCCTGCAGCAGCTGCGGCTGCGGCAGGATGGTGGTGCGGAAGTGGTACGTGCCGGGACGCTGGCCGAACCCCGAGCCCGGCACTATGCAGATACCTGAAATGGAGAAATATATGTCACGTATTGGTTTTATTCAGCTGGAGATGCGGTAGTAGACACGTGTGCGCGGCAGTGACCGGTGTCCTCCAGCAGGCGCGCGGCGTAGTACCCGTCGGGCGCGGCGCCGGCCGCCTGCGCCGCCTGCACGGCGCGCGCCGGCAGCTCGATGCGCGGGAACGCGTACATCGCGCCCTGCACACACACACACTGTTTAGTCGAATAATGCAAAAGTTTAACTCTAAGCTCGATAGATGGCGTTAGTAGAAAAATTACATCGCGGTATGGTTTCGTTCCACACGATTATCTATAAGGAAACCAATTTATTAAATTTTAATTCAGAAATACTACATCGTTGTTTTATTTGTACCGCAAAGAAGTGACGCGTCTTAGTTTGGATTTGTACATGGTCCTTCGAGCCGGATATAAGTTCCGGTAAAGTGTAGTGATAGTGGGTGTACCGCGTTCGCTGGTTCCGAGAACCACCTTTTTGCAAACATCAGCGCACCTAGGGGCAGTGGATCGCTGCTCGGGGCGCAACACTCCAGTGGGAGCACCCCTGGAGACCAGAGAAGAGCACCCGGTGGAGATCCAGGCAACAGCAGCGCCCCCTAGCGGAGTGAAGTGGCAACAGCGAGCGGAAACAAGTGTGAAGTGACATCATATGTGAGTGTGTGTAACGTGTATCAGTGAATGGACCTAAAAACTGTGAGTACTTTCTTATTCGATTTTGAACCTTATTCTCTTGAACAAGTTAACTTAGAAGATTCGAAGTATTATTGCATAGACTTAGAAAAATCTGAGAAAAAGTGAAGTGACGGGGAATCCATGCCCAATTTTTTAAAGTATATTTACAACCTAAAGACTTAGAAAAAATTTGAAGAAATCTCTCTACAGCGACTTAGAAAAATTATGATAATTCCTCTTTACAGCGACTTAGAATATTTGCGATAATTTCTGCCTACAGAGACTTGTAATTTTTTCGCTAGATTACGATTGCGCCTAAGTGTTTCCATCTATTTAGAGGTTATTGTTAGAAATTGTATTTGTGTAAATTTATTGGTATTGTCATCTACACAAAATGGAAGTCTACAATAAAATTCAAATGGAAACTAAAACGGCCATATCTCGAGCCAGGTCCAACTTTAAGAAATCGCCTAAAGAGCGAATTTCCAAGGCATATGTTGAAGTAAGATTGGAAAGTTTGGAGTCACAGTGGGTATCATTTTCCGAAACACATCGTAAAATCTTAAGCGAAATAAAAGAAGAGGAGTATAATAAATCGCAATATTGTACATCAGAAATGTTTGCGGTAACGGAAGATTTATATTTAGATTATAAAACAGAGCTTAAAGAAATATTCACTAAATTATGTAAAAAGGAAGTTATTGAAAATGCATCACAGTCACAGGCATGTTCAAGAGACAATTCTGATAAATCGTGTAATATAAAACTACCTAAAATTTCATTGCCAATGTTTTCAGGACAGTACTCAGAGTGGATCACCTTCCGTGATTTATTTTTATCGCTTATACATAACAATAAGTCTTTAGATGATGTCCAGCGATTTCAATATTTAAAAAGTCATTTGTCTGGAGAAGCTGATCAACTCCTGAGAAATATACCTATATGTAGTTCAAACTATCAAACTTCTTGGGAACAGTTAAACAATCGCTATAATAACAAAAGGTATATGGCAAACTGTATTTTAAAACGTTTTCTTAGTCAGAAAAACATATCTGTCGAGTCAGCAACATCTGTTAAAGAGTTATTAGATACAAGTAACGATTGTTTGAATGCGCTTAAAACTTTGGGAATTAATGTGGATACCTGGGACATAATTGTTATTCATATTTTAAGTTTAAAATTAGATTCTGAATCTCGTAAGTTATGGGAAGCTAAAATTTGTGAATATTCCGAAGATTTACCTACGTTAGATCAGTTCAAGAAATTTTTAGAGCAGAGATTCCGTTCACTAGAATTTTTAGATAGTAAGAATTCTAAAAGTACAGTTAATAAAAATGTTCCTGTTAAAACACTACATGTAGCTAATGTATCATGCGTATTTTGTAAATCTGAACACAAACTTGGTAGTTGTAAGAAATTTAGTGTTGAAGATGTCACCTCACGGCGTAGTTTCGTTCAATCCAACGGGTTATGTTTTAATTGTCTCGGGTCAGGTCACGCGGTATATGCCTGTCGTTTGCCGACTAGATGTCGGATTTGTAAAAGAAAACATCATTCTTTACTCCATTCTAAAGATGCGTCAGTATCAACTGACCCTAAAGAAGAACCTAAGCAATCAGTTGATACAAAACAAATACAGGGCGATGTAAGTAACACAGTAACAAACTGTGCTGCAACTTCCAGCAGCCAGGATATGTTGCCTACGGCTTTGGTGAAGGTTACCTCCGGTACAGGCACAGAGACAACTCTGCGCTCTTTGCTGGATCAGTGCTCGCAGGCTTCGTATATTACGGAGTCAGCAGTTCAACTTTTGGGACTGAAAAAATATATCAGTTATAAGTCTTCACTGAGGTTAGGAGAAGATGAGAAAGGTAGTGCATTGACTTCGAAATATATTGTTTACGTTAAATTGCAATCAATGCACAACCCTAACTTTGTCGTGTCAGTTAAAGCTCACGTACAGAAGAAATTAACGTCAATTCTTCCTTCTCATAAAATAGCTTTTCCATTGTGGTCAGAACTAAAACAGTACAACTTAGCAGATCCGACTTGGAATACACCGGGAAAAATTGACATGCTTCTTAGCTCTTCGGTGTACAGCAAAGTCCTCAAAGAAGGACTTAGCAAGGGTCCTCCTGGATCTTTAATAGCTCAGAATTCCGAGTTCGGGTGGATATTGTCAGGAGAAGTTACGGGAAATAAGGAATATATCGAAAGTGTCAACTATTTGACTTTAAATAATGAAGAAAATAATATTATAAAAAGATTTTGGGAATTGGAAGAAACAATAATGCCTAAAAAGCATTTTACCGAAGAAGAACTAGAATGTGAAGAATTTTTTAAACATACAACCAGAAGAGACCCAACAGGTCGTTATATTGTTAGGTTGCCTTTTAAAACGGCTACACCACACTGCGTTAATGGTCAAACTAAAGATATTGCATTACGCAGGTTTATTAATTTGGAGAAAAGATTAACTGGAGATCCTGAGTTAAAAAGGCAATACGTAGATGTAATAAACGAATATATCAATTTGGGTCATATGGAAATTATACCATTTGAGCAAATAAACAAACCGGATGTTGTATATCTGCCACATCACGCAGTGATAAGAGAAGATAAGGCAACTTCTAGAGTTAGGGTGGTATTTGATGCCTCTAGTTTAGGTAAAAATGGTGTGTCGTTGAACAGCGAATTAATGATCGGTCCAACTCTGCAAGCAGATTTACGACACACAATAATGAGGTGGAGAATGCATCCCATTTGCATAATTTCGGATATAGTTAAAATGTACCGACAGGTGATTGTCTCAGCTGAAGATGTTGATTATCAAAGATTATTATGGAGGCAAGATCCCAAGGACAAAATACAGCACCTGCGACTATTGCGAGTAACGTTCGGCACAGCGTCAGCTCCATATTTAGCCGTTAGAACCTTGCACCAAATAGCGCAGGATGAAGGAGAACAATTTCCTTTAGCACGAGACATAACTATGCAGGATTTTTATATGGACGACCTGATGACTGGTTGCCAAAGTGTATCTGAAGGAAAGAATATATATTATCAAATGAAGCAATTATTGATAAAAGGAGGTTTTGATCTACAAAAATGGAACAGCAACAGTACAGAACTACTAAAGCATATGATGATAAATGAAGAAGCGGAAGAAAACCTAGAATTGAAAACCGATATAATAATGAAAGTACTAGGACTTACCTGGTCCAGAGAAGCTGATGAATTTGTATACACGGTGAAGCTTCCTCCTTTGAAGATACCTGTAACTAAAAGAAGTGTTATTTCTCACATCTCAATGTTGTTTGATCCACTAGGCTGGCTGGCACCTGTAATCATAAAAGCCAAGATATTAATTCAAAAATTATGGTTGTCAGGAATAAATTGGGATGATGAGTTACCATCTATATTATTAAAAGAATGGTATACTTACCGCAGTGAACTGGAACAACTGGTGCAGTATCGCATTCCTCGGTGGTTACAAGCCTATCACGGTGATTCATTGGAACTACATGGGTTTAGCGATGCTTCGAATCAAGCCTACGCAGCAGTAGTCTACATCCGTGTGGTCGACCAGCATGGTGTCGTTTATTCACGCCTGGTGACAGCGAAAACGAAAGTTGCTCCAATTAAGCAGATTTCAATACCTCGCCTTGAATTGTGTGGAGCTGTTTTAGTATCGAGGTTGCTGAGTGAGGTAGCTGAAGTATTGAAAATTGAAAAGCATCAAATTCGTGCATGGACTGATTCCACAGTAGTACTCGCTTGGCTTAGTAAACATCCATCTAATTGGCAAACATTTGTCGCTAATAGAGTGTCGGAAATCTTGACAGTTGTAGGTAGAAGTCAATGGGATCACGTTAAATCAGCCGACAACCCGGCAGATTGCGCATCGCGAGGATTGAAATCAGCAGAGTTGATTTCAAACAAGTTGTGGATGGAAGGGCCAGAGTGGCTGAAAAACAAAAACATAAATTATAAGCAAAATATAGAATGCACTACAGATCTAGAAGAAAAAGCAGTAAAAGTCAGTTATGTTACATTAAACGATCAAGAAGAATTAGCAGTGTGGACAAAATTTTCAACGTTAAGTAAATTGACTAGAGTAATAGCGTATTGTAGGCGTTTTATATATTTTACAAGAAAATCTAGAAACTCAAGACAATTCCATACCTGGTTATCAGCTAAAGAAATAAATGAAGCTTTAATGGTATGCATTAAACAGTGTCAAAAGCAAAATTTTAGTAAGGAGATAGAAGAAATCACTAAGTCAGGAAAGGTTCAAAGGAAAAGTGTACTTACCTCACTGAATCCTTTCGTCGATCAGATTGGAATTCTTAGAGTTGGTGGACGTTTGGAGAGAGCCACCATTGACGAAAATATGAAACATCCAATTATTTTACCAGCCAAGTCTTATTTTACTGACCTGTTAATAGCAGATACTCACTTGAAGACGTTACACGGAGGACCTCAACTAATGCTAAATTATTTGAGGTCGAAATATTGGGTGCTTGATGCTAAAAACCGCATTAAGTTTTATGTACGTAAATGTATATCGTGCGTTCGTCATGCTGCTCGCATAAGGGAACAGCTCATGGGTCAGTTACCTAAGGCGAGAGTAACTGCTAGTCGCCCTTTTTTCCAAAGTGGAGTGGACTATGCCGGGCCCATAAATATACGAACTTCCAAAGGGAGAGGCCATCATGCATACAAAGGGTATATTTGTCTTTTTGTGTGCATGGCGACGAGAGCTGTACATCTTGAAGCCGTCAGTGATTTAACGTCCAAAGGATTTTTAGCAGCATTTAAACGATTTGTGGCTAGGCGTGGACACTGCGCAGATCTTTACAGTGACAATGGCACTTATTTTGTGGGTGCTGCAAAAGAGTTAAAGGAACTGTTGACTGCTGAAAGATCAAGCGTCACAAAGGAAATAGCAGATTCGTTAGCGAATAATGGAACTTCCTGGCACTTTATACCACCCCACGCTCCAAACTTTGGTGGACTTTGGGAAGCTGGTATAAAGTCCACCAAATACCATCTTAAGCGAGTCGTTGGTAACAATACTTTGACTTACGAAGAATTGGCTACCGTCTTGTCTCAAATAGAAGCCTGTTTAAATTCTCGTCCCATTTCACAGATAAGCAACAATAGTGAGGACCAAATTCCGTTAACTCCCGGTCATTTCTTAGTTGGAGAACCTCTAGTGCTTGTACCGGAATTCAACTATGAGCAATCGACCCTCACTAGCTTAAAACGATGGCAATTAACTCAGCGAATGGTTCAGGATTTCTGGAGACGCTGGTCTAAAGAATATCTTACTCAGTTCATGAATCGCTATAAATGGGCATATCAGACTCCAGAACCAGTAATCGGAGACATTGTTCTGGTAAAAGAAGACGATTTACCGCCAGCTCGGTGGCTGTATGGAGTCATCACTCAAAAGCACCCTGGGTTGGACGGAATAACGCGCGTGGTTAGTTTAAGATGCAAGGGCTCTCTAATTAAAAGGCCTGTGTCAAAATTATGTGTGCTCCCTATTGATAAATAAATGATTTTATTATGTTACTCTTTTGTTATGTTTAGTAGCTGCGAAAGCCTGTTATGCTGCATTATGTTTACTTTGTTCCTTCTGGTTATGATTAATTTTAAGGTTTGTTAAAAGTTTAACCAACATATTGTTAGTGTTAATATTTATAAGTGTGTAACAACCATAATTTCTTTTTTTACTTAATATGGTTTAAATTCCATTTTGTTTTATAATTTCAACGAGTAACAGTTTAGTATGGACAAAATATCAGGCCAAGGTGGGCGGTAATTCATATTTTGTCCATAGTGGGCGGAATGTTTAGTCGAATAATGCAAAAGTTTAACTCTAAGCTCGATAGATGGCGTTAGTAGAAAAATTACATCGCGGTATGGTTTCGTTCCACACGATTAGCTATAAGGAAACCAATTTATTAAATTTTAATTCAGAAATACTACATCGTTGTTTTATTTGTACCGCAAAGAAGTGACGCGTCTTAGTTTGGATTTGTACACACACTCGCATTATATATTAAAAATACGGCCGATTAGTCGTAGCCGGTCTGAAGTTAGCCTTTTGGCTGCATGGCGTATTTGAAAAAAAACATTCTTCTGCGCAGCCAAATTGCTAAGTTCAGGGCGGCCACGACTCTTATTAAACTATTTTTATTGATGAGTCCAATTGTGTTTGTCACGACATCACGTGTCTGGGGAATACCGACCTGCACAACATTACACTTGAAGCCGTCCATGCTGTTGAAGGTGTCGACGACCATCTTAGCTCTGCTGTTGAGCGAGTCCAGCGTAGCAGTCTTCTCCTGCAGCCACAGCTCGTACGACGGCTCGCCGGGCACCGGGGTCCGCGCCTAACACCATACATATTTTAATCTTCCTACATTATATAAAACATTTAAGATTTTGACAATATAAGTACCTATTTCATCATAGTGAACAGTTACCTACGAGAATAGTTTCCGGTATAAGAGACGATTTTCAGCAATGTAAAAATACCTGATTACTTGGGTTTTCGACGTAGCAAATGTTTTTAGTTTCTATTTTCATCATGCTTTTCGGTTAGTGAACCTATATTTAATATTATTTCATCAGTTTTCTTACGATGCAGTCGACGGCAATCTGTCCAATCGTGCTCGGGCAAAGTGTGGCGGAGATGGCCTTGAACAGGTTGGCCTGCACGCCGGGGTCTATATTCACGAGCTCCATCCAGCCGCCGCGCAGCCCACACTCACCCATGTAGCCCTTGCTGATTGACATGAACGACACCAGCTCGATGTCGCTGTACGGAGGGCCCATCTCCGTCATCACCTGCGAATGGCCTTGATTAGATTATAAAATTTGTCTAACGTGTTGTCTTGTAAATTACAATTTTTCTTCTGCTATTTTCAATTTCAGATTGGTCTGTATTCTGGTTGTTATACTCCTACCTTCTTGAATGAGAAGAACTTGCTGTCCTTATCGTATATGTTGTCCTGGTACACCTCGTCCGCGAGCACCATCAGAGTATTCTTCTGAGCGAACTTTATGATGTTTTCAATGTTCTCTCGCTTTAACACCTGTCATAGAAAATGTAACGTGGGAAATAGTTTATGATACAGAGGATTTTCTTTTAAGCAAGCATTATAAAACATTTTCAAACATATGTAGGTTCGCTGCCGTCCTAGTCAAAAGTTGTGAGTATATCATATAGTGGCGCAGGATGTGTGTAGTACCTGGCCGGTGGGGTTCCCCGGGTTGATGACGACGAGCGCGCGCACGGTGTGCGTGCTGCTGCCCTGCGCCAGCGCGTGCTCCAGCTCCGACACCTCAAGCGCCCAGTTTTTGTCCTCGTCCAGGTAATATGGCACCTGGCCCAACCCGTACTCCGCTAGCGTCGCTGAGTACAATGGGTACTGCGGGATCGGGATCATCACACCTATAGGGTTCAGAGGATGATTGTTTTACATTATTGTGTGAGTGAATGGTGAAGTAGGGGCGGCCGTACCGCGTCATTGTACAAAAACATTAGGATAATACGTTGCAGGAATAGTAGCTATTTTCTAGTGGCTTGAAATGATTTTCTGTAGAATAAGGGACTCATAAATAAAGGAATTTCAAGTTATCAAATTTATTCTTTGCTAATAATACTGTTCCCTGTTAGATGTAAAATCGCTTTTTTAATGCACTAACCAGAGTCTTTGCCGTTGACTTTGTTGCAAAGCAGCTCCAGGCAGTTCTTGATTCCTGTGGAGGCGCCGGCGCTCAGGACAATGTCCTGCCAGTTGGCCGGGTGGCCGTCACGCCGCTCGATGTACTCGGCCACGTGCCGCCGGATCAGCTCGATGCCGTAAGACACAGTATAAGCGCCCACTGATATTTGACTAAGGCAAAATGCACTCAATGTAGCTTCACGTCGACATTGCAGCGTTTCATAACAGTTATGGGGAGACCCATACTAATGAATCAACATTATTACAAAAAAGTTTTTAAAGTGCGTAAGTTCACCTTTTCAATATTCAATAATCAGATAGGGGCTTACCCAGCACATGCATTCAGTATCGCTTGTGCCCTCTCCTTAACATCAGATGGGAATTCTTGTGATTTAAGCAGTGCAGGGTAAACCGCGCACGCTATGACCTGTTCAAAATATTTATTATTTTCATCATCCGTTACATAGACAAATACCATTTCAAAATAACTGTATTTCGTAAAACATAAGGCACTTTAGCATTACTATATTATAGTTCTCGCCATGGTGATATCAACGTTTGTTTTATTTCGTGAGAAGCTGAAAAATGAAGAAATTTAAAAATAATCATACCTGTCTGATAAAGGTAATGGGCTTCTGTTCCATAGCGTGCGCATCTCCGAGATTAGCATTGATCACCCTCTTGTATGGCTTTTGTACTCCCTGCCAATAAGCCACAAAAAAATAAATCTAGCAAATAGTTTGTCGTTTTTAGGGTTCCGTAGACAAATGGCAAAAAACGGAACCCTTATAGATTCGTCATGTCTGTCTGTCTGGCCGTCCGTATGTCACAGCCATTTTTTTCCGAAACTATAAGAACTATACTGTTGAAATTTGGTAAGTAGATGTATTCTGTGAACCGCTTTAAGATTTTGACACAAAAATATAAAAAAAGCAATAAATTTTGGGGGTCCCCATACTTAGAACTGAAATTCAAAATTTTTTTTTTCATCAAACCATACGTGTGGGGTATCTATGGATAGGTCTGAAACTGATATTGAGGTTTCTAATATCATTTTTTTCTAAACTGAATAGTTTGCGCGAGAGGCACTTCCAAAGTGGTAAAATGTGTGTCCCCCCCCCCCCCCTGTAACTTCTAAAATAAGAGAATGATAAAACTAAAAAAAATATATGATGTAGATTACCATGCAAACTTCCATTGAAAATTTGTTTGAACGAGATCTAGTAGGTAGTTTTTGAGTAATCACAAATTTTCCTCTACAATCAAACTTAATTATGCGGTCGGAAAAAAACAAAATAATTGCGACTTTATTGCGTATTTTTTCTTTCCAATTGTCGGAACCCTCGGTGCGCGAGTCCGACTCGCACTTGGCCGGTTTTTAGGGTTCCGTAGTCCGACAAGGAACCCTTATAGTTTCGCCATGTTTGTCTGTCTGTCTGTCTGCCTGTCTGTCTGTCTTTCTGTCCGCGGCATAGCTCCGAGGTTCTTGTTACTAGGAAGCTGAAATTTAGTATGGATATGTATATTGATCACGCCGAGAATATGGTAAAAATATTATATATATTTTTTTAGGGTAGCTCCCAAACACGTAAAGTGGGGATGAATATTTTTTTTCTCGCGTACCCCTCCATGTGGGGTATCGTTAGATAGGTCTTCTAAAAATATTATGGGTGTGTCAGGACCATTTTTCGGTTAAGCGAGGCATTTGCGAAATATCTAGATTTTAAGTGAAATTTTTTGTTCGATACGAGTTACCCCCCCTCAATGGCTGTACCTAGAAATGTGAAAAAAATCAGAGACGTAGCACATGTAATGAACTTACAAGGAAAACTATCACGGCTAAGTAGGCTTAACCGTTTACAGAGTTATAGTCGACTTACTAAGACCTACTACAGAACCCTACTGCGCGTGGCCCGACACGCACTTGGCCGGTTTTTTTTTTTCTGTTAAGGTTTCTCTGCAGTTTTATGAGATCGCGGTTATAACTAATGATTAATTAATGTTCCTTGCTTCACCCTTTGTGTTCCGGGGCCGCGGTAATACTTTAGAACGTCCCGCAGCCGCGGCAGGCTATGGTCCAGAGGGTGGGCCTGCTGGTCTCATTGAGGCACGCGTGGAACACTAACGCGCCTGGACCTTACCGGCCCGCACCTACGGTGGCCGAGATTCGTATACCTACTGACCTTTTCAAGCTCCTTCTTAATTTCTGCGGCGCGGATAACAAGAGGTCCACGAACGGCATATTCTAACTTTATAATGTTTGGGTTCAAAGTTTCTAAAGTGAGGGTCTTCTTCTGTGAGCTGGCCATGGTTCTGATGCTCGTGTGTGGTCCCTGCGGTTGTACCGAAACTGTCTCGCTTAGCTCAGACCGCACCGCTGCTCCGGACAGAGCGCGACTAGCGCGCCATAACAACTTTATTTGTGACATGGTCGGTAATCATTCGAACTATATTCTATACACGTCACCGCTGTTGGGCACCAAAATCGCAAAAACAGTGTAAAGAGTATCTACAAGTACATTTGTCGTTTATCTCTATTCTGGCTACTTTCTGGAGGACCTGCTTTTACCTCCTGCTCAACTCTACTAGTTTATACCTAATTAAAGTATACCTACGGTGTTCAAACGTGCGGATCGTTAATTATTATTCTGATCATAAAGAACTCAAAATAATAATTATTTATAAACATGAAGCGAGTAGATGTACACCAACCAAGTCACAAACCAAGTATTTTATTTTTGACAAAACGAATTTTAGATGAAATTCTTGACATTGACGGCTTATTTTATTTAAAGAAGTATTTAGTGGCACGAGCACATAACTTGTAGGTGGACAAGGAGTAAATTTTACAAATGCTCTATACTTTGTTTTTAGTCCCTTTATAAAAATTCGAGTCGGTCTAAAATCTGACCTTCGGCCTGTAATCGCTCTATTATACGAAAAATCGAACGAAAAATCAAATTTTTAGCATCACATTTTGTTTTACTATTGATTTTTATTTTATATAGCTACATATTTTATATAACACATGTTTCCCGCGGTTTCACCCTATTTTATATGTTTTAAGTCTTGTTTCTATGTTAATCTAATAAATTGTTTGAAAACCGTTTTGGCATAAATAAATAAATAGAGAAATTGGGTTCGAAAGTAATATTAGCATGGCTCAAAAGGAATGTGGCCTACACTCTGTACTGTGGTCATCGGTGAGTGAGTGGAACAATGCTGTAAATGATAATAATGATGCAATTTTGGACTTTAATAAACAGGTTTCTTTTTCTATAGTTCCCCATATCCTAGGCCACTATCATCCCATCACAATAGCCCTAGTAGTTCTCCATGTTTTGCAATAGTCCTGCACAACCCGGCCACTGCAAAGTTTGTGCCTGGGTGAACTGTATTCGTTGGTATTAAAGACGGGTGGGTATACTGATACCCAGAAACGCATGTTCCAGAGTGACCGAATCACATCTGGTTGACACCCTTCAGCCAAAATGATGGTGACTGCTTGCGTGCTGTGGAACAGAAGTGTGAATTTATAACAAAAATAGAAGAGGTCATCATCACCTCTAAGCTAATGCAGTCCGTCCAGTGCCAAATTGGAAATCACCGGCACGACTTTTGGCTAAAATGGCTACAAAGTTCACACGTCTGATTAGTATCGCAATTCCAGTTAGATTTAGAAGCCGGATCGCTAACACAGTTCCTAACCACAGGAGTACCCAGCTGCTGCATAAATCAGATAGTGCCGCGGAACCTAAGAATTATAGACCGATCATATTTTTACCGACGGTCACAAAAAATAAATACACATAATATGGGGGTAATCTCATTATGCCTTTTATAATGGATGTAGGAATGGGTCCCGTGGGACTAAGGAGATGCTCCTCATTGACATGGCCATAAGCCAACAGGCCCGTCGATCCCGAAAGAATCCATCGAAATGTTGGATAGATTACAAGAAGCCTACGACTCTGTCCCCCATACATGGCTCATGAGGCGCCTTCCTTGCGTCATACACATTATATGGGGCAGTAGAGGACGGTCCTTCGTTATCTAGGATGTCGATCTATCCTTTGCGGAGAGGCGATCAGGTTACATCTCACTTGCTTTATATGGACGATTTAAAACTGTTTGACCCTACTACATTGCAAAACTTTCATTAGCTCCATCAGGATGAAATTTGGTGTTGATAAATATGCATTCATGCATGTAAAGCGAGGAGGGACTACAACTCTCGGTTTCTACAAACCTGAGATCAGTCTCCGCAAGCAATATCGAACTGTTTAAAAACCAATGATGTGACATTAACATCTGCAGAACACCACCATCTTCGAATACGTGACAATGATTTTAAATCTTTGACTTTAACGTTTTACATGCCCTTGTAGTATGTATGTGAAAAAAATAGAAGGTGTGAGTTATTTACTTCGTGAGGTTATAAACTGCAACATACAACGGAAATTTTAATTAGGCTTAATGGCTTATAAGCCTGTATTACTTGGGGCTTGTAGCAAAGTAATTACAGTTTCACTAGATCATCTAAGCTGCATGTTTAGAAACCCCTCTCGATGTTCTTAACTACGAGTTCTGCTACAAATTGGTGAGGAGTTGCGTATTCTGCAGTTTCTGAGATTGCTATTTATGGTATATTATTACATATCCTTAAAGTAATAGAAGACAGCCGAATTGATGGAATTTCTATTTTTTAAAGACGTGTCAATTAAAATCCTTTCATGAGGTACAAATGCGGTATTAACCTGCATATAAACGGCTAAAGGTATAAATCATAAGAACTCTTGGACAAGTCAAAAAGCACAAACAAACCAAAACTAAAATATCTTTTGGTTTGTTTTGGTTTGCAAATTTTAATAATAATAATTAGGTAGGTAACTCCCTAATCAAAATAATGTTCAATAAATAAGTCCTCAGCATAGATTAATGAACGTCTCCGAGCTGCTCCGTCTAAATACCTACCGCCAGTTAGCAAAAGCCAATAATATTGCAAAAAAGGTGTCCTGAATGATTCAAATAATTTTAGACATAATCCCAAATAAAATACCAGCTTTTGTAATAATTTTATAGTGAAAAAAAAAGCAAAGCACTGCACTTACACACACTACAGTGATAAGTTGCCGCATTCACGGAGCTATTGTTTTTAGGAAGCGCGGTATTCTAGTCGAAGCGGTGTGGAAACTTTTATGAATAGTCATCAGGTAAAATAATATTATTTTGTTTAAAATAATATTATTTTAATTGTATTTGGGTAAAATTAGCATTCTTTCTTTTGCAACTTTGTCTATCACAAAGTCAACAGCAAAAATATCAGTTGGAAAATGTAGTTCAAGTCTTACACGACAACTCTATGGATTTTTAGTAGACAGATGGATTTTGAACTTGATACAAGAGCTTTAGATGGCAAATGTATAAAGAAAATAATTGAATTTCGCGGGACAATACGGAGAGTTTTCACCCCACTTCCCCACTCCCCAATACCTACATAATCCATCCATAGTGAAAACAGGAAAAGGAAGAATCTCCCTTTTGAAATGTACTGTCAAAATTTGATGTTGCCATTAATAAAACCTTTAAGACGACTAAAATTAAATGTGACGTTCGTTTTGTTATAATAACTGTTAAACTTCCTGTATGAAAAACTGACTTCACATTATATAATATTACAATTTTATTTTTGCTTCATGGACTCATTTTTTATTTACTTAATTAAAAGAACGAGAGAATTTTATTCTGGTTTACTTATTGATATACGAATTGCAACGGCAGGAATGCAAAAGTAGTATAAGACAAGGTCGCAATTTAACTGCCCAGAGAACAGTGTTAGTACTAAAACACAACTCAATTTTAAGTGGAGCTTTCTGTAGCTACAAAACCTGTGTGTTTGTAGAATGATTAGCTAATTTGAGGTTTGAGTTTAAGGCATTCACCCACTATGAAGGTGGTAACTGAAAGCTTAAGTTGGCAACACTAAGCACTTGCTGTTTGCGAGTTTTCTTTATTTACATTATGTAACGTACCTACATATATTTAGTTTACATGAATTTGAATTCTTTACGTAACCTTGATTATCTAATACTTCTAATTCTAATACTACCTATAGTTTTTGTAGCCACATCTTTTTTTCGTTTGTTCATTTAAACATAATTAAATGTAGAACTATTTATGTCATCATTATTTGTTGTGTTGGTTATCTCGCCTCTGATATCACTGATTTGATAACCCACCAAACGGGGGTCATCAATTCAAGTGTATCGTCTGTAAAATACACACGCCTTATACTTTTACAGTACTTAGCTAATCGTTACACACAATCAGTATCGGATTCGCGTTTCAGTGGAACTCACATCTTTGTTTATAAATTGCCGTCGTCGAGTGCTATCGATTCATTGAATCATTGGACGGACCTCGCGCCCGGTTTTGTGCATCGCGTGTGACTGTGATATTGTGCTCAATGATATTACTAGACTTACATAATTCATTTTTTTAATTTTAATCAGTGGATTTTGTGATTTAGTTGCGCTGCGCAACAACGGTGACGTTTAAACAGTTGTTCGATTGATTACCGACCTCGACCATGTCACAAATAAAGTTGATAAGCCGCGCTAGTCGCGTTTTGTCCGGCGCAGCGGTGCGGTCGGAGCTAAGCGATATAGTTTGGGTACAACCGCAGGGACGACACACGAGCATCAGAACCATGGCCAGCTCACAGAAGAAGACCCTCACTTTAGAAACTTTGAATCCCAACATAAAGAGATTGGAATATGCCGTGCGTGGGCCACTTGTCATCCGCGCCGGCGAAATCGAAAAGGAGCTTGAAAAGGTATGTACAGCTATAGTATTTACCCTAAATTGTACAATATAAAATATTATCAACGAGAACAAGCTATATTTGATTAATCACAGCCCACTAAAATAAGTGAAGTCAGTTGTCTTGAGATAAAACTAAATTATTGATTTTAGCAATCATTAGTGAAAGCTCAGTCATAATTTCAAATTGACAAGTTTATGTGATGAAGTAACAAGGCCAGTGAGCATGAGTTAATTATCATACTGCTAAAGGTATGTCGCATGGGTACAATATTATTTGAAAGTAAATGTTTCCAAATTGGGATAGTTGATTCTGGCCTTTTACTCCGTCTGGTCAGAAATTGAGCATAAGGACTGCCGTGCCCGGTGTTGTGCTTGAATAAAAACACTCACTGGATGATTAGTGACTGCATCTCATAGTTTTAAACCATCACAACTGAATTTAAAAGCTTGACTTATTATGATTTACAATGCTGATTAATAGTAAAAAAAGAAAAGTGAATTACTCAAACTATTTTATTCCAAATGGTGGGTCGGTGGGTCATCTTGTAATAGTACAATTTGTGATTCATATTCTTACAAATATATAGTATGGACATTATTTTAATTTTCTATCTAGATCAACATTGTTACAACAATATCAACAATTTTCACTGTTGCAAAGTAACTCACTAGCTGAAATGATCATGATCAGAACAGTCAAGATCTAATGAAATTATTTATCCTGTTATAATTCCTATTAAATAATTGTATATCCGTGTTTGTGTTGTTATTCAATAGATCTGTAACAATATGTACCAGTCAATGCAGTTACAAAGACAGGAAAACAAACAAAAAGAAATAAATATTTTCTAAAGTCTACAATAGTGATGTTAATATAAATGACAATTGTTTCTATCCAATAGGTTATTATTCACAATGACCTATGCATGTATGATTATTATTTTTATATTGTGTGCAAAGCCAGATTAGAAAGTAAACTAATATCATAGCCATGTTATAAGACCAGTGTCTTATTGTTAATGTTGATTCAAAATCATTATTTTAATTATAATACTTTTATTATAATCTCCAAGTTTAGGTTAGAGTAACTTTTATATAGATTTTATCTTTGTTATGTTTTAATCTATCTATCTTTGTGGAGGTTAGATAGGCAGTCGCTCCATGTAAAACACTGGTACTCAGCTGCATCCGGTTTAGACTGGAAGCCGACCCCAACATAGCTGGGAAAAGGCTAGGCTAAGCAGATGATGATGTTTAAATCTTTATAATGGTCCTTAGCAGCTCATGTTAGATATAGATGGAAAAAGAGCAAGGAGATAATAATTGACAGACCTTACATTATGTATTCATGCAGTTGTCCCCTATTTTTTTTTGTAAAATTGTTGATGGTATTCTTATTTATCAGTTATACTTTTTTAATGGAGCTGCATTACCAGTTTCATGCACAGAATGCATACTTACTTAAAAATGCAGTTGATTGTCCCAAAGTATGAACAAATAGCAACAATGAGAAGACCTTACCTAATTTCATCTCACCATTTCACCAGGCCGTCATTGACATTTAAGACTTTATGCATCCCTACGCATGTAATATTGTGGGAAGTTAATAACCAAAGATACAATCCTCTGATCTGTTATTTGAACTACTATAACATTACTTAATAATGTATACCTACATTTATAAGGCAAACACCTGACAATTATTTGTTTTATTATTGGAAAATTGTTATTTCCCAGTTTTAACACACTCCAACATTGAACTAATATTTATGTCCTTAAACTCAACATTCCAAAGTATCTAGGTCATATGTTAAAACCTTAACTTATGCCTGACATTATATGAACATACATATGATCAGACTAAAATTAAATAATAATACTGCAAGACTTGATTGCTAGAATCTTGTGAAATAATTCATCATCTGCCTAGCTTTTTCCCAACTATGTAGGGGTCGGCTTCAAGTATAAACCGGATGCAGCTGAGTACCAGTGTTTTACATGGAGTGACTGCCTATCTGACCTCCACAACCCAGTTACCGGGTAACATGGTACCTGTTGGTAAGACTGGTTGTCAGACTTTCTGGCTTCTGACTACCCGTAACGGCTGTAAATCATCTACAAATGACAACTGGGACCAACAGCTTAACGTACTTTCCGAGACATGGAGGAGTTTCGCTATGACAAAGAAGGTCACTCATCCACGGACCGACAGCGCCAAGCGCAGCTTAACCTTTGATCGGTCGATCCGTGCGGCTGTTACTTAGCCACGAGCTCCTCAATCTTGTGAAATAACTGCAATGTTAAAATAAACCGTGGCTTATCTACAACCAACAAATTATGATAACCTATCTAAATGCACGTCATTGAGATAATAGCTAATGCAATCACTTACATAATATTTATGAGAGTGAAGTGATGACTATTTTTGTTATTGATGTGTTATCAGAACACTCTGCTATCAATAGTCTGCTATCTAATGAGGCGGCTTTGAATGTGTAATCCTGATCAATTGTCAGAGGGGGACAGAGAGCTACCATCGCTAAATAAATTGTAGGTAGGGCTTTTTTGCAAAAAAAAAACATCAGTTTGACGATCATCACAGTAAGTATTGTTATATAGCTTCCAGTTACTTACTTCCTTATTGTAACTTATTGAGTAATTTGGATAGTTTTGTCCATAACAGTGAATGTCTCAACAAATGACCTAGCCGATGTCCTCTGTAAACTAGCTGCATCGCAGTGACTGGAGTAGCTACAGAGCGCACACATTAGTCACTATCACAACTGGCGTGCATTACACAAATCGGTAGCTTGAAGTTTGGCCAATTTTACTACAATTTACAAATACATACGACATTTATGTAATTACATTACATGTTCGAATCAAACAAACCATATAGGTATTATCGTGAATAAGATACGCATCATGATATGACTTTCTTTGTTCCGACCGCATAATTGAGTTTGTCGCATAATTACACTTAGGGTCCTACAAGGTATAAATATTAGGCATTTTTCAAATTCTTTAAATCCTAAATAGGTACAATGGACAATGATTCTTTACAACTGTTTGAAATTTAATTTAAAAAAATCCAGCAAATTCACACACATGTGACACAATGTGATAAGTGTCAGCTGTGGTATTATCAACACAGCTGATAATTCATTCCTGGACGATTATTATGAGTTTATGGGATAATCACCTGTGACAGATGAACAGGACAGCCAGACAATCGGAACCTTAAAATTAAGACATTTTTACAATGTTAAGGCGTATTTTTAATGCATAATTGCATTCTTTAAATCGCAGCATGTACAAATTGCCCCATTGCATGTACACAGTACACACAGGTCGTTTCACCGCCCCACTAAATTATTCTTAAGTTGTATCGATTTTACTAGGTTGTTCGCTAGGTTTTCAGCGCCGCAGCTTACTTATGTAGTATGTAGTGCTATAAGTGCTCGTAGTGTAGGTGTTATGAAGATACATGAAAAGGCTTGTTTATTCAGCAGGCAATATACATATATAACATTAATTATTTTTGTTTTTAACTTATATTTATACAGAGTTAATCATGAATGACATTTGTACCAGAAGCACAATCACTACACAACAGGGGACTAGGAGAAAGAAATTACACACCTACTTATATTATTTTTTTCCTTGTATCAATTAAGCATGTTGGCCGCAAAGGAGTGTCATATATGCACAAGGTCGGTTGGTCAGACCACCGCGAGTTAAAGTTGCGGTCTGTCCGTTGACGCAGACTGAGTATCGAATGTTACACGTGCGTAACGCCTCGCCGTAACACTGACACTGTAACTGTAACTGAGAGTCAGTGAGAGTTGTAAGCTAACGTGCATTGAAGGTCGTTCAAGAGCGCAGTCACGGTGCCGACTCGCAGTTAAAACTCGGGGCTGTTCTAGCTGCATTTTTGTTTCTTTTATCTCGCCAGATATATGCAAAATGAATCCTCCTTACATTAGCCTATATTATATAAATTGTTCCACTGCTGGACAAAGGTGTTTCCTTATCTTCCGATCTTAGGTTCTTATTAGGATGGATATTTGAATCATACATGAATAGACGCTTAGGCCACCTGGTACCTACCTAGGTATATATGTATTACATTACAAATGCATACTGTCTGACTGTACTGGCAGAGTATCGCGGAAAGGATGAGCGAGTGCACTGGCTCCGGGCCGGAAGCATGTTGTTAACCACTATTGGTGACTGTTGTTTAACCAGGTCAGGTACGCAGGAGCCGCGAGACCTATGCGGAATATGCAAAATGCTGCAACCACAACTGGTATATGTGTACATGTATTACATTTATAGTAATTCTGAAAAATTGCAAGAGCTATACCTGAAGTTTTCAAATACGTCTCGAATGGGCAGATAGTGTTAGGTAAATTTTTTAGTTACTTAAGAAAACGAATAATAATTATTTCTTTAATTAATATGGCCTTTGTGTCCCTGCTAACTAGGTATTAGATCGATGGGCGAACTTATTGGTCGATTTAATTATACAAGGGTACAAAGTACGCACGAGTTATGATAAGAACATCTCGTTTTTTTAATATCAAATATTATTAACTCAACTCGCTTATACTTATGTTCACATCTTACATCATAAACCTTTATCACTAAAGTTATTTACACAACCGCGGTGCATACTTGTATTATTTATGGCTGGCTGGATATTTCATAATGAGTTCGGACACGTGCCTCTGTTACTAAATATTAGAAAGAACAAAGCAATAAACAGTGATTGCTCCAGTCAAGGTCCACTCTAAATAGGCATCACATTAATTGCAAGTACTACTGAGGTACCTACTGAGTGCAAAGTGCATCGCTTACTTGAGTTCGCTTTACTTGTTTAGCGATGCAGTTTGCAGTACAGGGATAATTTCGTCGTGTTGTTTGCTTGGTTAAACTTGATACTTTCCTGTATACATCTTCGATATGTAGGTACAAGCAATTATATTGTTTACGAGGCACACTAAAAAGAAAATGGTGCAACTACAAATTCTGCCTGAACTTAGCATCTAACTAAACTGTGAATCGATCTAGAGGAGTAGAGATCTCTTGTTGACAGTTCTCGACATTGAAAATTTTCCGTAAATTATCACAATTTTTTTTTCGTTTCTACGGCACACACTAACAACGATATTCATTGTCAACAACTAGGGACTATGAGCATTTATACCAGTAATGCTAGTTTCGTGAGTGCGATTCCCAAAACAATTCGAACTGGAATCCCAAGTCGTGCCCATCGTAACTTTTGTTTATGACTGCACTTTAATAATTATTAAAATAATTTTAATTATTAATTTAATGATTATTAAACTAATTATAATTAGTTAAATACATAGTTTGTGCATTCTCTACTTTATAAACTTAGCATTACTCAATTTGAATATACAAACTCATATCCAAGATCCAAACAATATTTGCAGCTATACGCTCAGGTACCTTGGACACGCAGCTTTCTCTCACGAGTAGCTATCATTGCCTCGCGACAACGGTGCCGCATTGGAAAGGTCACGTTCTCCAGCAGCAGGGGGCGATACCACACGGAAACTAGTCCAGCACAGAGATCTGTGCTCGTTACTTGTCGTGTAAACAGTAGGCTTTCGACATGCCCTAAAGTAATAAAAGCAGTTAATCTAAATAACATTGAAGTAATTAAAGTATTTTATTGGCTGTAATTGCGTGTAGACGGCACAAGTTTAGATAATCCAGTCATATTTACCTACTTTTAAATATGAACATTAATGAGTTCTTCACGTTTGTCGAATTTTCCAGTTCTTGCTATCCTCTCGATTATAGTTCCAACTTCAACTGAGCTTCGACGGAACGTTGTATAAAGAAGACTTATAGTTGCCTAATTACTGTTATTTGTCACCAGGGCGCCCAGAAGCCTTTCAAGAGGGTCATCAAGGCCAACATCGGAGATGCGCACGCCATGGGACAGCAGCCCATCACCTTCATCAGACAGGTACAATCTACTCAAATTCATACATTTATAGAGACCTATTTTGAATTTAAAAGAAAAGAAAATAAAGTATTATTTTGCTCATAATGTAAGATCAGAGTGGTCAAGCCTTCTATGTTCTAAACGAGTTTAAGCGGATTTATCATTTGCAAGAAAAGTTGAACAGGTATTGCGATTTACTTCAAATACAATGCTCAATAATGTTAAAATACTAATTAAGTAAATTTACGCCAAATAATTTCCAGGTCATGAGCGAACGAGATCTATTGATAATGATAAGAGACGTACCTAATTGCCGACAAAGTTTTCCATTGTTTGTCCGACTGTCACTGTGTGATAGGAAGGGGAATGTTTCGCAATTTGATAAGACGAGAATGAAAATAATGCTGACTGAATTATTGTACGTTATTCTATGATCTAATACTAGTCGATAATAAACAATAGATCTTTTTCACTTAAACAAAGGCCTTGTACAGTTTATGATCACAGTTATTACTGCTTATTGTAAGACTATCGTGTCGTGTCATAGCGATAATGAAAGGCAATTAGCTAATGATGTCTAGAACCTAGCGTCTGTCATCAGTGTCTAGAGAATAGTGAACATATCGATTATTATGTTGCTTCTTTCATTGATGGAGTGAGACCTGTGTGTTAGCGAATCGTGTGGCTGGGTGATAAATGACTTCTAATTAAATCTTCTGTGTCTGTGTGCATACTGTTACTGTTATATCACAGGCTTAGTTCAGTGAACGCCTACAAGGTGACTGATAAAGGTATACTTCTGCGCAGGTGCTGGCTTGTGTGGTGCAACCTGACCTGATCGAGACTGACAAGTTCCCCTCCGACGTGAAGCAGAGGGCGCAGGCGATACTGGACGCTTGTGGGTAAGTTCACTTTATCATTGCTCTGAAATCATTGTAGCTGTCCAAATGTTACGAGTTCGATATGGGAAGACACCTCCAGATAGTAATTGAGAAGCAGTCTGGAATAGGTGATTTTATATTTCAATAAACTCAGCATCAATTCAACTCCAGCTTTTGTGTTACTAATAACCCCTTATTATGCCGAGTGTAGTAAAGTAAAACTAGGATTAAGTTTAGTTTGAGATTTGGGGTCCTAAATGCTTTTGGGGACATTGAGATCGTTAGCCACTTAAACACTAACCACACGCTGAAACCAGTGGAGTTGGTTTGAATCGATTGTTGTGATGCAGTCTAAATATTGTTATGACGTTCCAGTGGCAAGTCAGTGGGCTCGTACACGATGTCGCACGGCATCGAGCTGATCCGGCGGCACGTGGCCGAGTACATCGAGCGGCGCGACGGCCACCCGGCCAACTGGCAGGACATCGTGCTCACCGGCGGCGCCTCCAACGGCATCAAGAACTGCCTGCAGCTGCTCTGCAACAAGGTCGACGGCAAGGACTCCGGTACGTGAACTAGATCTAGACTAGCTGATCAGCAACATTTAACTCTTAGGAAGGCTTAACTGGCGCATCGCGAATATGTCGCAAGACATTACAATTGAAGCTAGAATTAGATATTTGGAATATTTTTTTACTCCGCGTAAGCGTGGACTTGACTGTCTGCAAACACTCAAATGTAGGTTTTATATAAAGGCGAGTTTTCAGTTTTCAGAAACTGCAAGTCTGGCGCATTATTCATTCGATATGCGCCTATGCAGTTATGACGTCACAGTACTGTAAATAACCAGCTAGGTGTGTTTACAGTTCCGCTACACTAGCGGCAGTACATAGTGTTTTATATACATATTTATGAGGTTACGTAAATTCGCTGAAGGTACTCCGTTTTGCAATTAAATAGTTTATTTACACGGCGGTGATGCAATCGGTTTATCTTCACGGCTATCGATTTATGATTGACCGGCGGGCGATAGTGAAGCGGTGGTCACAGCGGCACACACAGGCGACATATTTTCGTAAATAATCATAAAGGTTATTTAATAATGTTTTGAATGTAAATGTTTGTTGTCTTGTTTTCTGCAAAGGCGTAGGCAGAGACATTTTAAACATTCACTTTTTGCAAGTTATGTTCCAGTCCCTTGTACCACAAACATCCGAACGTGCTCTAACTCCAAAAGTACTAACAATTGGTATAAGGTATGCGGATATAAAATGTTCCACTTAAAAAGACCTTTCAAATGATATACGACTCGTCACTAGAGCGGGGATAGACCACCTCTCAAATATTTTGTCCATTCTCTTTTAATAAATATTTTAACGATTTAAGGTAGTTGTAGCACCGAATCTCTTTTCTTTAGATGTTTTTAAAATTTACACAGATTAATAGTTACATAAATCTGTGCCAAAAAGTTTATTTGAATAAATCATTCTAATCACGAATCTCTTCTTAAGATTTTCATGCTTGTCTGGCAAGGGGTTGGAACTATCAAAAATGTCTGGCTAATGAGGAAACACATCAATTATTACCCTAGTATTATTATAAAAATCTGCTTTTATACTGTAATGTAAGTAGAATAATAATTTGATGAACATTAAGGGTGTCTGGCAACGGGCTGCCACCATGGTATTGTGTCTGGCAATGGATGCTGTAATTTTTAATAATATTCCGAAGGTAATACCGAAAAATCACACTATAATTTGACGAAAGTAAATCGGTATTTTTCACAACTTTGGTACCGTTTACCTGCCAAAGCCACCACAACCAAAACTTCATAATGGTCCATCGTTCTTACCTGTGTTGGGAGCATGCGCTGACAAGCTTTCAGCTTTTTATAAAATAACGAATGTCTGGGGTTTATAAGGAAGATTCTTGGAAATAAATGACAATTTTGTATTTATTTGAGAGTTGAGCGGTCGCAAGTCCAAGTGCTTAATGAATTAATGTATGAGTACGACCGAAACAAACTGATAAAGGGCTTGCAACTGAACGACGCGGGTGATAAATATACTACGTGTAGTAGTAGATAGGTACCTAATAAGGACAAATGATTACGAAGAAACATTTCTTGGCTGCCATGTTTAATAACGCACGACTCTATACGGACTAATATTTGGAACCTCACCGGCATAGTAATTACTGTTCAACTCAAAAATACCTACCCAACGATGTATTACATGTAGCTGTTGGAGAGTGGGGCCAAATTTCTCATCCTTAGTGTCTGTAACTAGAGAAAAAGAAAAAGAAAGAAAGAAAGAAAAGTGTTTATTCACTTAAACAATACAGGTTCACTGATATCCCCACGTCTGCCAAACTGCATAGCAGTTTGTTGGCAGATCCAGCTCACGTTATAACAAACTATTTTAATATTTGTAGTCTGTGATACACTTCTCAACTATTAATATCTTAATATTTATCTAATACACATATATGGTTAATAAATAGATATATACATAATTATAAGTTGACATTATTTTTGTACTCCTAAATTGCTTAGTAAAAACTTTTTAATTTCATTAATATAAGTTCGTTTCGTTATACTATTCTTATTAGTTATTAGGGCTAATGGTAATTTGTTAAGTAACTTTGGAACTAAATAATTCCTATTTCTTTCACCAAAGTAATTGTTACAATTAGGCACTTTAAATACATCATAATCCTTCCTCCTAAGAGGCCTCGAGCGTGTTAAATATATCTTAAACTCGTCACTATCCCATTGCTCAGCTGCTATCAACAACATTACCCTCTCGTGGACTGGTAGCATTTTACATTCCGAAAACAACTTCTCATAATCCGTACCTTTATAACGGCGTTTTGTGTTCTTATCAACTAAAAATTTCATGAATCTAATCTGTAAGGATTTTATTTTATCTAAGTATGTTTTAAAAGTACGTCCATAGCTTGTCAGTCCATAAGAAAGCAATGAGTCGATTAGCGCAAAGTACACAGTATATAACGTCCCCCTATCCAGAACCAAACTCAGGTGGTGAAATTTTGTTAGGGCCATTCTAAGTTTATCACATAATTTTTGTATTTGTGATTTCCATGAGAAACGTGAGTCAATGATTAAGCCTAGGTACCTGTACTCCCCCACCACTTCAATACTTGCACACTCACAAGTTACATTGCTGTTATGTATACATTCATAGGTATGGCCCGCTATATGCGGTGGCCGCACACTCCCTCGGAGATAAGGGGAGTGGATGTGCATACACTTAGTTTTTTTCATATTGATAATTATCCCATTGTCATGAGACCACTTAATAATGTTCGTTAAATCTTCTTGTATTTTACTTTCAATTATACTAAGGTCTTTATCCATATATACCAAAGAAGTGTCATCCGCGTACATGTATATACGACAGTTTCGCACAACATTACACATACTATTGACGTGCATTATGTAGCCGACGGGACCGAACACTGAGCCGGTCGGCACGCCGCAGCTAATAGACGTGGGCTCGCCAGTAACGCCATCAACAACAGTACGGAGTGTCCTATTTGCGAGATAAGCACGGAACCACCTGTTCAACGGTCCAGCGATCCCACATTCTTCCAAAGCTTGAAGCAGCTGGTGGTGTTCCAAGGTATCAAATGCTTTTTTAAAATCAATGTAGACTACCACCACCTGCTTCCCTTGGTCAAGACCCTCGTTGACAACATCAGAGAACCGCCCTAAAACTGCCGCCGTACTTCGCCCCTTACGGAAACCATACTGGACTTCCGTTAATATGTTGTGTTTCTCTAAAAACTTACTTATCTGACTCACTATATATTTTTCAACAATTTTGTTGATTACAGACAAAATTGCTATTGGCCTATAATTTGAATAATCACAATGCGAACCTTGTTTGTATATAGGCCTGATTAAAGCTGTTTTAAGCTTTTCTGGATACACACCCTTTTCTATACACAAATTAATAAATAAAGCTATTACAGAACTAATCTTACGTTTAATTAACTTAATTTCTTTTATTCTTATATTGTCTTCTCCTTGGGACTTATCACAACTTAACTGATCTATAATTTTTTCTATATTCTCAGGCTGAGCCTTTATAAACCTTAAACATACTTCACTACCCAAAACATAATCTGATCTGTTCAGGAACTTATGATTGCATACATGTTTAATACTTAATATTTCTTTAGAGAAGGTATCCGAAAATTTATTACAAATGTTTATTGTACTTTCTGTTTTTCCTAGATATTTTAAAATGTTGCTGTCTACGCCCTGTCTATTGTTTCCTATCCAAGAATTAATCTTAGCCCAAACTTTCTTAACATTTTTATTACATTTCTTAATTTCCTTCTTCAGATACTGATTTTTAACCCTATTAATACGTTTATTGACCTTATTTCTATATTTATTATATTGCAATCTTAAGTTCATATCATTAGGTTTACTTTTCCATATTTTAAATAATCTATCCCTGATGCTTATCATATTTTTTATTTGTTTCGTTACCCAGGGCTTACGTTTTCTTTGTGAAGTTACTTTTAATTGTATTTTTGCCTTATTGTACACTTGGGAAAACAAAACACACATTCTATCATACAATTGTAAAGGGCACTTACAATCCATTAGTTCTGTCCATGATACATCTGCAAGTAATTCCGCCACTTTTTTGTCACTTATAACGATCACGTTTTGCTTTTCACTTTTTCGGCACTGTGATTTATAGTCTATGCATATACCTATTAGATAGTGGTCCGAGATTTTACAATTCAACACATATGCCACAGTAGATCGCTGAGTTCGAACCCACGCATGGTCGATGCACGTCCGTGTCACTAAGCCACCGTAGACTTCCTCCCGCGTTACGTCCCTGATAGCGCAATCCATACCTATTTCTGACATGTTGTTTGTATATTGACTCCGCACGTTAGCAGAACCGGTTTTGCACAATAGATCAATGTTCGTGTCGCCCATTAATAAAAGTTCGCTATCCTTAGGTACTCTAGACAATCTCTGATGCAATTCCTCCACAAATCCTTGCTTGTTTGTTTTTGGTGGTCTATATATTATAATTATATGAACTGTTTTTTTTCCCTCTTGTAACAGCTGCCCATGTATTATTTCCGATTGATTTGTATTAATTATCTCTGCAGTAAAGTTGAGCTTACTTTTGACATATAACAGTATACCGCCCCCCCTAGTTGTTTCTCTGGTGTTTATATATGCATCATATCCTGTCAATTGAAATAAGGGCAACTCGTGTTTTTTAATGTTTATTTCAGTAAGTGCCACTAGTTCGTGCGCGGTACATAACTAGCTGTGCTAACATGAACTCGTTTATAATAACCAGCTTGATAACATTTCACTATATTCATATGCAAATGACTGTTCAAAAAGGTTATAAAATGAGGAATTTTAATTTTTACGCTTTTTAATATACTAAACACCATTTTTTTAATAAACTACAAAAGAGTAAATTACGTACCGTCCATTGTTTATAAGTGCGGAAAATGAAACTCGAAGTCAAGGTCAACTTGCTGAGATTAAACCAAGTATAATCATATACGTCTGTTGTGAGACGTAGGGATACAGGTGTTTCGTCACGTCAGGTGGTCACATACACCTACAACATTCTCCGTGTCCATCCGTGGAGTCTGTCGGCTAGTATCATCGTCCCTAGGTGTAACAACTAATCATGCTACTTCACTATGCAACCTGGTAACTTATTCTTCACATAAATGGGTGTTTCTTATTCGAAAAAACCTGCAGTAACTAAAAAACTTGTTAGTATTATAGATTAAATATTACAGAGAAGAATGTTGACAACAGAGAGACACCGACTTCTAGAGCAATGTGGTCCATAAGCGTTTCAGCAGAACATACACTCATTTTGTGCTTTTGGAATTCGGTTATATTTTTTTGTAAGAAGTATTATTTTTATTTTCTCTTTTTTTATTTTACCAGGTACCTACTTACCTGTCGTATGGTGTGTAGCCGAAAATCCGAACGGATATTGTCAATGCGACAGTGAGTGTTCGTTTGTTACGCTTTCACGGTAAAAAAAATGTAGATGGATATAATATATGAATGAATAGATGGGACCCTGCCCTGGAGACGGTTATAGGCTTTTTATCCGGGTGCGTTAGGTAAGGTTCCCTCGGAACGTGGGGAACCACCAACCTATTGCGGGGAACAGCTAGTATAGTATAGGTACCTACTAAGTATAGTTGTGTAACCCTTCAGTGTATGCGTCTCTCCCAACTATCCAATGTCTGTAGAGTATCTACGTTATGGTTGCTATGCAGCTATAGTATATACGTCACAAAGTCACAAGCACACCTCGTGTGTCGTGCCGTGCCATAAAACTTTAGCACCGACTATTTGTTCTACATGTGAGTCGGGCCGGAACCTGTTTGCTAATAACTCTCAAGGTCTAAATAATTACTCATATTCATTATCTACATCTGTTCAATGTTTCCATGCATTATTATTTTCTTTATATTCTATAATAGATTACTGAATACCGTTAGTTTATAATGTAACTCGTAAGATTATAAACTTTCGTAAAATTGTGAACTGTTTATAAACGTATTAATTTTCTATACATAGGTACCTAGATTATTAACCGACTTAAAAAAAAAGGAGGAGGTTCTCAATTCGTCGGGATCTTTTTTTTTTATTTTTTATGTATGTTCACCGATTACTCGAAGACGCCTGGACCGATTTGCAAAATTGTTTTTTTATTTGGTAGGGTATACTTTCCAGTTGGTCCCATAGTCATCAAGTCAGGATCTGATGATGGGAACCCTGAGAAATCGAGGGCAACTTTGGAAAGTTGTAGGCATGCATAGGGTAAAAACTTAATGCTCAGGTGTATGTTTGATAACACTATTCACTAGTGCAAGTTTGGAGCTGACCTGATGATGGAGACGAGAGAAGGTCGAGGGAACTCAGCAACGGTATATATTAACTACCTCGTGTTTGGGCTTATTATGTTCGTATTGACGAGACCTTTGCAACAGTGAAGGTTTGGAGCTGATCTGATGATGGGGACTAGAGAAGGTCGAAGGAACTCGGCAGCTGAATATGTAAACTACCTCGTGTTTGGGCTTATATTATTTGTATTGATGAGAACTTTCCACTAATGCGGATAGTAACAACTATACTTATCACTAGTATAGGTATATGTATAGTCACTGAAAAGCTAAACGTTTTTTACGACCCGTGTGGTCCCATTTAAATTTTATCACTACCGGTTCAGGCGTTTTATAAATATATCAAAAATAACGATTTATCTCTACTTGCTGATATGCCAAATACTTAGATGATTTCGTTATTTACGCTTATTACAACCTAAAAAAGTGGTGTGTTTATTTTGTTAAGATTGCAAGACCGAGACACTGAAAAGCGAAAAAATAAAAAAGCTTTTTACAAAAAAAATAAAACCGACTTCCAAAAAAAAAACTGAAAAGTAAAAAATAATTTTTATTTAAACGCTTTACGACCAAAACAACGCTTTCGAAGTCGGTGGCGAAATATTAACAATAGTAACTTACAAGACACCGACTTCGAAAGCGTTGTTTTGGTCGTAAAGCGTTTAAATAAAAATTATTTTTTACTTTTCAGTTTTTTTTTTGGAAGTCGGTTTTATTTTTTTTTAATATATTCGTGATATGCCGTTAAATTATGAACGACCCTTAACGCCAAAAATATGATGACGACGGGCGGTCATGACAATTCATGAAGATGATGATAGTGGTTGATGATATTCATCATCGCCATCGACATCGCCAACTCTGATGCCGACGTATTTTTTGTCACCGTAGTAGGCGTCGGTCATGTCATTGGCATCGGTGGCGTCGACCCTGGGGCAAGCGTCGTTGTCGGAGTTGGCGTGGGCGTTAGGGGGCATCCATTACTTAGGGGAGGGGGTGGGGTCAAGCAAAACCTCACTCAATCTCCACTCAAATATGGCCAAATCATATATTATTCACTGCGGTTTAACTATGCACTGATGAGAAGATTTTATTAAGTATTAATTTATTTATTTTTGGAAAACATGTTTTTCACTTATTAATTTAAAAACAAATATTTCTTTACATTCTAATTATCATTTTTTTTAATATTCAATTTCATTTCATAGCGAAGTTGCTAAAATACATAGTGAAGTGTCTGACACTCATAGCGTAGTATATGAAAGTCATGGTGAAGTGTCTGACACTCGCAGTGATGTGTCTGACACTCATAGTGAGGTGTCTGACACTGAAAATGCTGACACTCTTAGTAAAGTGTCTGACACATAGTGAAGTGTCTGACACTCTTAGTAAAGTGTCTGACACTCATAGTGAAGTGTCTGACACTCTTAGTAAAGTGTCTGACACTCATAGTGTAGTGTCTGAAACTCATAGTAATGTGTCTGAACACTCAGCGAAATGGCTGACACTCGTAGTGAAGTTGCTGACACTCAGTGATGTGATTGACACTCATAGTGAAGTTGTTGACACTCAGCGAAATGACTGACACTCATATGATAGCGAAGTTCAATTTTATTTTCAATATCAATTTCATAGTGAAGTTGCTAACATTCATAGTGAAGTGTCTGACACTCATAGCGTAGTGTATGAAAGTCATGGTGAAGTGTCTGACACTCGCAGGGATGTGTCTGACACTCATAGTGAGGTGTCTGACACTGAAAATGCTGACACTCTTAGTAAAGTATCTGACACTCTTAGTAAAGTGTCTGACACTCATAGTGAAGTGTCTGACACTCATAGTGAAGTGTCTGACAATCTTAGTAAGGTTGCCGACACTCATAGCGAATGTTAATGACAATCATAGTGAATTTACTGACTCTCAGTGATGTGACTGGCTCTCATAGTAAAGTTGTTGACACTCAGCAAAATGGCTGACACTCATATGATAGCGAAGTTGCTAATATTCATAGTGAAGTGTCTGACACTCATAGCGTAGTGTATGAAAGTCATGGTGAAGTGTCTGACACTCGCAGGGATGTTTCTGACGCTCATAGTGAAGTATCTGACACTCATAGTGAAGTGTCTGACACTCTTAGTAAAGTGTCTGACACTCATAGTGAAGTATCTGACACTCATAGTGAAGTGTCTGACACTCTTAGTAAAGTTGATAACACTCATAGCAAATGTTTCTGACAATCATAGTGAAGTTGCTGACACTCAATGGTGTGACTGACACTCATAGTGAAGTGTCTGACACTCAAAGTGTATTGTCTGAAACTCATAGTAATGTGTTTGAACACTCAGCGAAATGGCTGACTGACACTCGTAGTGAAGTTGTTGACACTCAGCGAAATGACTGACACTCATATGATAGCGAAGTTCAATTTCATTTTCAATATCAATTTCATAGTGAAGTTGCTAACATTCATAGTGAAGTGTCTGACACTCATAGCGTAGTATATGAAAGTCATGGTGAAGTGTCTGACACTCTTAGTAAAGTGTCTGACACTCATAGTGAGGTGTCTGACACTCATAGTGAAGTGTCTGACACTCTTAGTAAAGTGTCTGACACTCATAGTGAAGTGTCTGACACTCATAGTAATGTGTCTGAACACTCAGCGAAATGGCTGACACTCGTAGTGAAGTTGCTGACACTCAGTGGTGTGATTGACACTCATAGTGAAGTTGTTGACACTCAGCGAAATGACTGACACTCATATGATAGCAAAGTTCAATTTCATTTTCAATATCAATTTCATAGTGAAGTTGCTAACATTCATAGTGAAGTGTCTGACACTCATAGCGTAGTGTATGAATGTCATGGTGAAGTGTCTGACACTCGCAGTGATGTGTCTGACACTCATAGTGAGGTGTCTGACACTCAAAATGCTGACACTCACAGTGAAGTGTCTGACACTCTAAGTAAAGTGTTTGACACTCATAGTGAAGTGTCTGACACTCATAGTGAAGTGTCTGACACTCGTAGTGAAGTGTCTGACACTCAAAGTGCAGTGTCTGAAACTCATAGTAATGTGTCTGAACACTCAGCGAAATGGCTGACACTCGTAGTGAAGTTGCTGACACTCAGTGATGTGATTGACACTCATAGTGAAGTTGTTGACACTCAGCGAAATGACTGACACTCATATGATAGCGAAGTTCAATTTCATTTTCAATATCAATTTCATAGTGAAGTTGCTAACATTCATAGTGAAGTGTCTGACACTCATAGCGTAGTGTATGAATGTCATGGTGAAGTGTCTGACACTCGCAGTGATGTGTCTGACACTCATAGTGAGGTGTCTGACACTCAAAATGCTGACACTCACAGTGAAGTGTCTGACACTCTAAGTAAAGTGTTTGACACTCATAGTGAAGTGTCTGACACTCATAGTGAAGTGTCTGACACTCGTAGTGAAGTGTCTGACACTCAAAGTGTAGTGTCTGAAACTCATAGTAATGTGTCTGAACACTCAGCGAAATGGCTGACACTCGTAGTGAAGTTGCTGACACTCAGTGATGTGATTGACACTCATAGTGAAGTTGTTGACACTCAGCGAAATGACTGACACTCATATGATAGCGAAGTTCAATTTCATTTTCAATATCAATTTCATAGTGAAGTTGCTAACATTCATAGTGAAGTGTCTGACACTCATAGCGTAGTGTATGAAAGTCATGGTGAAGTGTCTGACACTCGCAGGGATGTGTCTGACGCTCATAGTGAAGTATCTGACACTCATAGTGAAGTGTCTGACACTCTTAGTAAAGTGTCTGACACTCATAGTGAAGTATCTGACACTCATAGTGAAGTGTCTGACACTCTTAGTAAAGTGTCTGACACTCATAGTGAAGTGTCTGACACTCATAGTGGAGTGTCTGACACTCATAGTGAAGTGTCTGACACTCAAAGTGTAGTGTATGAAAGTCATGGTGATGTGTCTGAACACTCAGCGAAATGGCTGACACTCGTAGTGAAGTTGTTGACACTCAGCGAAATGCCTGACACTCATATAATAGCGAAGCATTCACTTGCAGCGAAGTTCGATTTCATTTTCAATACCAATTTCATAGTGAAGTTGCTAACATTCATAGTGAAGTGTCTGACACTCATAGTGAAGTTGTTGACACTCAGCGAAATGACTGACACTCATATGATAGCGAAGTTCAATTTCATTTTCAATATCAATTTCATAGTGAAGTGTCTGACAGTCATGGTGAAGTGTCTGATACTCATAGTTAAGTGTAACACTCATTGTGAAGAGTCTGACACTCTTAGTAAAGTTGCCGACACTCATAGCAAATGTTTCTGACAATCATAGTGAAGTTGCTGACACTCAGTGATGTGACTGACACTCATAATAAAGCGTATGACACTCATACTTAAATCCCTGAAACTTTTAGTAAAGTGGCCGACACTCGTGGCGAAGTTCGATTTCATTTTCAATATCAATTTCATTGTGAAGTTGCTAACATTCATAGTGAAGTGTCTGACACTCATAGTGAAGTGTCTTTGAACTAGGCGTCGGAAATGGCATTAGCGACGGAGTTGGCATCGGCGTCAAATACTTACTTATGGTGACGGGCAGTCCCCGTGTGGCCGACAGTTTGTCTGATAGGTATATGTAATATTGGCACGTGTACAACACCAGTCCCCTGTAGCAGAACACCGGTATGCGGTAACTTGAGTGTTCGTACACATTCTGCAATTATTATATTATATTAAAAACTACTAACATGTCACCTTGAGCGGCTAACGACCGCCGCACTGTTCTGCATTTTATTATCAAATACGATAGATATTGATAACGATTTAAGATTATTGTATAACTAAGAACTGATAAAGTAGATTGGATTTGAGAGCGATGGCAATATTTTGTAGACCACTGATAGTATCTCGGGTTAAATAAAAGTTAGAAGCCCCGGTTTGCTCGTCTCGTTATGTTTAAATACATCTGGTTTCAGGAGCATCCACAAATAATAGTTGTACTATTGGCAATACATCCGCTAGATCACCGTAACGGCGATAATCGTATAGCACGGCTCTCGACTCGATCGCCCGACGTATCCTTTTGACCAATAGGATGCACGAAGCACATTTTTGCTGTGTGTGCGTATTTAGTTGTAGCGTGCGTAAACTCGTTTGTTAGATGATGTTTTATCGTCATTTTTTGTTGCACGCCCTTCAGTCACACAAATACAAATTGTCTCTAATTGGCCGGAAAAAGGAAAGGGTGTGGTTTATCACTAGCTGCGCTTCCGCACAATTTTTTTCTTAAGTGAGCATGCGTAACTTTGGCCCAGTGTACCTATGTTCTGCGGAAAATATGATTACCAGACCATACAATACAATAAAAAAAAACTAAAAAAAACACGCTTTTATTGCTGTTCGAACTAAAAAGTAGAAAATAATTTTTAAATAATTCAATTCAGAGTAAAAAGCGTGGGGTGCATTTTCCTATATTTTTTATGACTCTCCTCTCATAAATGGTTGCTAATAGAATAGGTTTAATAATTAAAATATCAAGCACCCCACGCTTTTTATTCTGAATTGAATTATTTAAAAATTATTTTCTACTTTTTAGTTCGAACAGCAATAAAAGCGTGTTTTTTTTAGTTTTTTTTTATTGTATTGTATGGTCTGTATGGTGTGTATGGCGTGGGCGTTAGGGGGCATCCATTACTTAGGGGAGGGGGTGGGGTCAAGCAAAACCTCACTCAATCTCCACTCAAATATGGCCAAATCATATATTATTCACTGCGGTTTAACTATGCACTGATGAGAAGATTTTATTAAGTATTAATTTATTTATTTTTGGAAAACATGTTTTTCACTTATTAATTTAAAAACAAATATTTCTTTACATTCTAATTATCATTTTTTTTAATATTCAATTTCATTTCATAGCGAAGTTGCTAAAATACATAGTGAAGTGTCTGACACTCATAGCGTAGTATATGAAAGTCATGGTGAAGTGTCTGACACTCGCAGTGATGTGTCTGACACTCATAGTGAGGTGTCTGACACTGAAAATGCTGACACTCTTAGTAAAGTGTCTGACACATAGTGAAGTGTCTGACACTCTTAGTAAAGTGTCTGACACTCATAGTGAAGTGTCTGACACTCTTAGTAAAGTGTCTGACACTCATAGTGTAGTGTCTGAAACTCATAGTAATGTGTCTGAACACTCAGCGAAATGGCTGACACTCGTAGTGAAGTTGCTGACACTCAGTGATGTGATTGACACTCATAGTGAAGTTGTTGACACTCAGCGAAATGACTGACACTCATATGATAGCGAAGTTCAATTTTATTTTCAATATCAATTTCATAGTGAAGTTGCTAACATTCATAGTGAAGTGTCTGACACTCATAGCGTAGTGTATGAAAGTCATGGTGAAGTGTCTGACACTCGCAGGGATGTGTCTGACACTCATAGTGAGGTGTCTGACACTGAAAATGCTGACACTCTTAGTAAAGTATCTGACACTCTTAGTAAAGTGTCTGACACTCATAGTGAAGTGTCTGACACTCATAGTGAAGTGTCTGACAATCTTAGTAAGGTTGCCGACACTCATAGCGAATGTTAATGACAATCATAGTGAATTTACTGACTCTCAGTGATGTGACTGGCTCTCATAGTAAAGTTGTTGACACTCAGCAAAATGGCTGACACTCATATGATAGCGAAGTTGCTAATATTCATAGTGAAGTGTCTGACACTCATAGCGTAGTGTATGAAAGTCATGGTGAAGTGTCTGACACTCGCAGGGATGTTTCTGACGCTCATAGTGAAGTATCTGACACTCATAGTGAAGTGTCTGACACTCTTAGTAAAGTGTCTGACACTCATAGTGAAGTATCTGACACTCATAGTGAAGTGTCTGACACTCTTAGTAAAGTTGATAACACTCATAGCAAATGTTTCTGACAATCATAGTGAAGTTGCTGACACTCAATGGTGTGACTGACACTCATAGTGAAGTGTCTGACACTCAAAGTGTATTGTCTGAAACTCATAGTAATGTGTTTGAACACTCAGCGAAATGGCTGACTGACACTCGTAGTGAAGTTGTTGACACTCAGCGAAATGACTGACACTCATATGATAGCGAAGTTCAATTTCATTTTCAATATCAATTTCATAGTGAAGTTGCTAACATTCATAGTGAAGTGTCTGACACTCATAGCGTAGTATATGAAAGTCATGGTGAAGTGTCTGACACTCTTAGTAAAGTGTCTGACACTCATAGTGAGGTGTCTGACACTCATAGTGAAGTGTCTGACACTCTTAGTAAAGTGTCTGACACTCATAGTGAAGTGTCTGACACTCATAGTAATGTGTCTGAACACTCAGCGAAATGGCTGACACTCGTAGTGAAGTTGCTGACACTCAGTGGTGTGATTGACACTCATAGTGAAGTTGTTGACACTCAGCGAAATGACTGACACTCATATGATAGCAAAGTTCAATTTCATTTTCAATATCAATTTCATAGTGAAGTTGCTAACATTCATAGTGAAGTGTATGACACTCATAGCGTAGTGTATGAATGTCATGGTGAAGTGTCTGACACTCGCAGTGATGTGTCTGACACTCGCAGTGATGTGTCTGACACTCATAGTGAGGTGTCTGACACTCAAAAATGCTGACACTCACAGTGAAGTGTCTGACACTCTAAGTAAAGTGTTTGACACTCATAGTGAAGTGTCTGACACTCATAGTGAAGTGTCTGACACTCGTAGTGAAGTGTCTGACACTCAAAGTGTAGTGTCTGAAACTCATAGTAATGTGTCTGAACACTCAGCGAAATGGCTGACACTCGTAGTGAGTTGCTGACACTCAGTGATGTGATTGACACTCATAGTGAAGTTGTTGACACTCAGCGAAATGACTGACACTCATATGATAGCGAAGTTCAATTTCATTTTCAATATCAATTTCATAGTGAAGTTGCTAACATTCATAGTGAAGTGTCTGACACTCATAGCGTAGTGTATGAATGTCATGGTGAAGTGTCTGACACTCGCAGTGATGTGTCTGACACTCATAGTGAGGTGTCTGACACTCAAAATGCTGACACTCACAGTGAAGTGTCTGACACTCTAAGTAAAGTGTTTGACACTCATAGTGAAGTGTCTGACACTCATAGTGAAGTGTCTGACACTCGTAGTGAAGTGTCTGACACTCAAAGTGTAGTGTCTGAAACTCATAGTAATGTGTCTGAACACTCAGCGAAATGGCTGACACTCGTAGTGAAGTTGCTGACACTCAGTGATGTGATTGACACTCATAGTGAAGTTGTTGACACTCAGCGAAATGACTGACACTCATATGATAGCGAAGTTCAATTTCATTTTCAATATCAATTTCATAGTGAAGTTGCTAACATTCATAGTGAAGTGTCTGACACTCATAGCGTAGTGTATGAAAGTCATGGTGAAGTGTCTGACACTCGCAGGGATGTGTCTGACGCTCATAGTGAAGTATCTGACACTCATAGTGAAGTGTCTGACACTCTTAGTAAAGTGTCTGACACTCATAGTGAAGTATCTGACACTCATAGTGAAGTGTCTGACACTCTTAGTAAAGTGTCTGACACTCATAGTGAAGTGTCTGACACTCATAGTGGAGTGTCTGACACTCATAGTGAAGTGTCTGACACTCAAAGTGTAGTGTATGAAAGTCATGGTGATGTGTCTGAACACTCAGCGAAATGGCTGACACTCGTAGTGAAGTTGTTGACACTCAGCGAAATGCCTGACACTCATATAATAGCGAAGCATTCACTTGCAGCGAAGTTCGATTTCATTTTCAATACCAATTTCATAGTGAAGTTGCTAACATTCATAGTGAAGTGTCTGACACTCATAGTGAAGTTGTTGACACTCAGCGAAATGACTGACACTCATATGATAGCGAAGTTCAATTTCATTTTCAATATCAATTTCATAGTGAAGTGTCTGACAGTCATGGTGAAGTGTCTGATACTCATAGTTAAGTGTAACACTCATTGTGAAGAGTCTGACACTCTTAGTAAAGTTGCCGACACTCATAGCAAATGTTTCTGACAATCATAGTGAAGTTGCTGACACTCAGTGATGTGACTGACACTCATAATAAAGCGTATGACACTCATACTTAAATCCCTGAAACTTTTAGTAAAGTGGCCGACACTCGTGGCGAAGTTCGATTTCATTTTCAATATCAATTTCATTGTGAAGTTGCTAACATTCATAGTGAAGTGTCTGACACTCATAGTGAAGTGTCTTTGAACTAGGCGTCGGAAATGGCATTAGCGACGGAGTTGGCATCGGCGTCAAATACTTACTTATGGTGACGGGCAGTCCCCGTGTGGCCGACAGTTTGTCTGATAGGTACATGTAATATTGGCACGTGTACAACACCAGTCCCCTGTAGCAGAACACCGGTATGCGGTAACTTGAGTGTTCGTACACATTCTGCAATTATTATATTATATTAAAAACTAC
Organism: Pyrrhia umbra; assembly: GCA_963891755.1. NCBI lineage: Eukaryota > Metazoa > Arthropoda > Insecta > Lepidoptera > Noctuidae > Pyrrhia > Pyrrhia umbra. Next base: position 284,949 of record OY982929.1, on the reverse strand, counting down.
TAACATGTCACCTTGAGCGGCTAACGACCGCCGCACTGTTCTGCATTTTATTATCAAATACGATAGATATTGGTAACGATTTAAGATTATTGTATAACTAAGAACTGATAAAGTAGATTGGATTTGAGAGCGATGGCAATATTTTGTAGACCACTGATAGTATCTCGGGTTAAATAAAAGTTAGAAGCCCCGGTTTGCTCGTCTCGTTATGTTTAAATACATCTGGTTTCAGGAGCATCCACAAATAATAGTTGTACTATTGGCAATACATCCGCTAGATCACCGTAACGGCGATAATAGTATAGCACGGCTCTCGACTCGATCGCCCGACGTATCCTTTTGACCAATAGGATGCACGAAGCACATTTTTGCTGTGTGTGCGTATTTAGTTGTAGCGTGTGTAAACTCGTTTGTTAGATGATGTTTTATCGTCATTTTTTGTTGCACGCCCTTCAGTCACACAAATACAAATTGTCTCTAATTGGCCGGAAAAAGGAAAGGGTGTGGTTTATCACTAGCTGCGCTTCCGCACAATTTTTTTCTTAAGTGAGCATGCGTAACTTTGGCCCAGTGTACCTATGTTCTGCGGAAAATATGATTACCAGACCATACAATACAATAAAAAAAAACTAAAAAAAACACGCTTTTATTGCTGTTCGAACTAAAAAGTAGAAAATAATTTTTAAATAATTCAATTCAGAGTAAAAAGCGTGGGGTGCATTTTCCTATATTTTTTATGACTCTCCTCTCATAAATGGTTGCTAATAGAATAGGTTTAATAATTAAAATATCAAGCACCCCACGCTTTTTATTCTGAATTGAATTATTTAAAAATTATTTTCTACTTTTTAGTTCGGTCAGCATTAAAAGCGTGTTTTTTTAGTTTTTTTAAACTATTATTTATTTTCCATTTTTTAGTTCGGTCAGCAATAAAAGCGTGTTTTTTTTAGTTTTTTTTTATCGGATTATTGCATTGTCATCGTCCCTTAACACGTGTGCAAAGTTCCAAGTTGATCAGACGTCGAAAATAAGGTTCAAAGATTCCGTTACATACATACAACCCGAGCTAATAAAAGCGTGTTAAAAATTACAATATCTTTAGCGATTATTTTGTAAGAAACTTATGTTCAATGCATAATTATGAGTGACGTCACAAAAATTAGAACATTGATTCTTTGTCAATTGTTGCAAAACTAAATACGACTGGTGCTACGGTACAGTAATTGTCATAGCACGAACAAAAGTTTTGCGTTTGGCTTATAACAATACATTTAGACGCATCGAGTTGTATTTGTGGAGGTTTAATGGAAGGTATGTATGTATGTATCGCAGGCGTGCTGATCCCGATCCCGCAGTACCCGCTGTACTCGGCGTCGCTGGCGGAGTACGGGCTGGCGCAGGTGGGCTACTACCTGGACGAGGACAGCAACTGGGGGCTCGACGTGGCCGAGCTCGAGCGCGCCTACGTGCAGGGCAGCAGCACGCACGCCGTGCGCGCGCTCGTCGTCATCAACCCGGGGAACCCCACCGGGCAGGTACTACACACACCCATTGACCCTACCTAGCTCAAAAGGAAATCTAATCCCACTTATTTTACTCCAATGGTTGTAATAAGGCACGGTGTGCCTTAGTACACATTCTAATTTCACCGGATATACACATATTTAAACGTCCAAAGGAAAGAGGAAAGAAAATTGGTATCTGCCAACCGTGCAACAAAACTTGAAATTAACTTCCGCAACTTGGATATCGAGTCCAGGATATAAGAGGATATCTATCCACATATTTAAAAAACCCTCAGGTGCTGACGCGAGAGAACATCGAGGCCATCATAAAGTTTGCTCACAAGCACAGTCTGTTCGTGTTCGCGGACGAGGTGTACCAGGACAACATATACGACAAGAACAGCAAGTTCTATTCCTTTAAGAAGGTAAGTGCAAGTCTGACTAGCCCGGCCGGTGCTAGTGGCTGGAAAAATAAATCTATTTTGACTGATGTCGGCTCCGAGTTGGCGTGCTCTGATTTAGCTTCGGCCTACTGTTTGACGTCGGGCTATTGTTTGGCGTCGGCCTAATTATTGGGCGTCGGCCTCTTGTTTGGCGTCGGCCTCTGTTTTGGCGTCGACCTATTATTTGGCGTCGGCGTATTGTTGGGTTTCGGCCTCTGTGTTGGCATCGGCTTATTGTTTGGCGTCCGTCTAATGTTTTATTGAAGAATTTTATTTTATAAATAATATTGTAACCCCACGTTCCTCAGGTGATGACGGAGATGGGCGCGCCTTACAACGAGATCGAGCTGGCGTCGTTCATGTCGATCAGCAAGGGCTACATGGGCGAGTGCGGGCTGCGCGGCGGCTGGATGGAGCTGGTGAACCTGGACCGCGACGTGCAGGCCAACCTGTACAAGGCCATCTCCGCCATGCTGTGTCCTACCACGCTCGGCCAGACCGCCGTCGACTGTGTCGTTAGTACTCACGTATTTTCACGTGTTTGTAGATACGTTTTGTGATAGATTCACTATATTGCGATCATGTATTGTTTACTATTTTATAACTGTAGTGTCATAAAGACACAAGTCCATAAATTGGTGTTCTAAAATGAAGTTTAAGCTTATGTTACATACATTAAATACTGAATAAAATCTACGATTCGACGATTATTTTTCTGGTCTTTCAGAGGTGACTGTTGAGTGATTCACTAATTTATATTCCATACAAAACCTAAGTGAACGTAACAGTGAGAATGTACCGTGTGCAGGCGCGGCCGCCGGCGCCGGGCGAACCCTCGCACGCGCGCTGGCTGCGCGAGAAGAGCGGCGTGCTGCAGTCGCTCCACACGCGCGCGAAGATGATCGCCGACACCTTCAACAACATGGAGGGCTTCACGTGCAACGTCGTGCAGGTGAGCCGGGCCTCGCTCCGCTCGTTACGACTTAAGTGTTACATATTAAGTAAGGTTTGACAGACAGTTATACTAAACACGCGTCCCCCAGGGTGCGATGTACGCGTTCCCGCGCATCGAGCTCCCGCCGGCGGCCGTGCGGGCGGCGCAGGCGGCCGGCCAGCTGCCCGACGTCTTCTACGCCTTCCGCCTGCTCGAGGAGACAGGTCAGCACTGACTACCTCCGCCGTCGCTATACGTATTCCAATATTTTCCTCTATATGTTCGTTGGCATACATATATATATACACACAGAAGTGTCTCAAATTTCTAAAATATCGAAAACTAAATGAAATGACATTCAATTCATCTCTCTCCCACGTTTTCTCCTTCTCCCACGCGAACTTATTATTGTCATACCTTTATAAATCAAATAATTACAGCTATTAACGCATGATCGCAGGTATCTGCGTGGTGCCGGGCTCCGGGTTCGGGCAGCGTCCCGGCACGTACCACTTCCGCACCACCATCCTGCCGCAGCCGCAGCTGCTGCAGGAGATGCTGGACATCTTCAAGGACTTCCACCAGAAGTTCACCCAGGAGTACGCGTAAGCGAGCGGCACTCCCGGCTCCCTCGCGCGGCTGCTATCGCTGGAGCGAGCGGTAGTAGCCGGCATGACTCGTATTACCTATTGTGATTAGTTTGTAGCTGCGACGTAGGGGCGCATGCTGTCGGGAACATTCTACAGGATACATACACAGAAACACAATACATAATAAATAATATGAAGGCAGTAAATCGCGTCTGTATTAAATATTTTATGATTTTATTACTCGATATAATTGATAATATTGTATGCAGCCATCATGAAGCTATTGGCAATTTCACTAAATGGCGTGACATGTTATGATGTAAGGTAAAGCTGCCACTACTTTATCATAGATAAGGATAATATTTGTCCCACAAGTTTATGTAAGAGGAACATTTATCTACTATCAAAATTATCTAATCAAATGGTGTACTGTAATAAGATACCCTGGGTATGTGTATTGAAAGTATTTGCACTATTTCGCAGCTATTAACACGTTAAACAAACAGTATGTGCAAACGGAACATTGAGTTTCTGTTACAACAGCTTTACAACTTCTGTTCAATATAACTTGTATTGTTTGTAAGTGTAGCCAATAATAATACACCTGGGTCATTGAGACGTCGCTAGCGGCGGTACACGCGGCTAATGACGTCACGCAATAATCTCTGGTAACCACAGTGTTTAGTTGTTCTGTAAAGTACAGTTATTTGTAGCTATTCTAAGTAAGAGGCGCCTGCAGCGTTAGCCAGTCAGTTCTGAGCGAGAACCGAGTGAGTGCAAGCAGCGCGCCGGCACAGTGCCGCATGTGTCGCATGTGCCGCATGTGCCGCATGTGTCGCATGTGCCGCATGTGCCGCATGTGTCGCATGTGCCGCATGTGTCGCATGTGCCGCATGTGCCGCATGTGTCGCATGTGCCGCATGTGTCGCATGTGCCGCATGTGCCGCATGTGTCGCATGTGCCGCATGTGCCGCATGTGTCGCATGTGCATGTGTCGCCCCGGACTAGTCGCGCTTGATACTCAATGTATTGTGTTTCGCCTCAAGTGTTGCCTCCGACCCAAACACAATACTTGGGCGGTACAATTGTATATTTTTAATTATTTAATATTATAATAGGCGAAAGCTTTTATCTGCATCTAATCAATATATCAAGTTGTTTTGTTTACAAAGTTTTTTCTTGTATTTTGGCGACGCGGGCTACGCTACATGTAGATTACAATAAATTGATCGAAGCTGTATATTGTGGGCTCTTTAAATGTGAGTATTGCGCAAATTTTTCGAACAATTTAGGCATTTAAAGTTTAGAGAACAGTCACGCGTCGTTTATTGTACATTATTAATTCCCTATTCAGTACATAAATAGCATTTTTTCTATGAACAGATCAAAATGTAATCGAAGAAACAAGGCATTTTGTTATTATGTTGGATATATTTTTTAAGCTTTATTCTTTTACGTTAATAATTTATTTATTTATGTATTATTTTATCTCTGAATGTATACCTATTAATTAAATTGTTTTAAAAAGACAATAAAACCTACGGAACTTGTTAAAAGCAATCCTTTACGAATATAAATAATTAGTAACTTGATTTCTACTTTATTATTAACAAGTAACAGTGGTTTGTTATGATTGTTTCGAAACTAATTCTGGTCTCAAGGTGCAATACAGCTAATAGGTGACATTCCGTGTAGGATCCGAGTGATGCTAATTATGTGATTACGTCACTACACATTGTTAAGTGATTGTTATTGCCTTGTTAAAAATCGAATAAATTGAAAAGCTACAGTGGTGTTTTATTAGTGCCGAAATCCTTTCACCAGGTCAACATTACTGCACGCCATCACTTACCAGATACAATCAAGCTCTTGTTTATTTATAGTGACTTTCGCTTATTTCTGACACAAGTAGAGAAACCGGCGAAGTGCGTGTCGTGAACTTTGATGAGATGACTCCCCTACCTCCTACTTGGAAAATGATTTTCATATAACTATTTTTTTATGAAAAAGATATCCACCGATACCACACAACACAGGATACGCGAGAAAAAATTATTCATCCCTATTTTACGTGTATAAGGTATGTAGTTTTACGATTTTATTGGCGTGACCAATATACCTACCTTATCATCCGTAACTAGAGAAGTACCTTATATCAGCTTTTTAGTAGATACTAAAAACCTCTGAGCAATGCCGTGGACAGATGGACATGGCGAAATTATAAGTATTCCTTATTGACTACAGAACCCTAAAAGTGTAACAAAGATAATTAAATTGAATAAAAAGTTATTTATTTGTATTTGAAAGTAGTAACTATTTTGAAAATATCTATTTTGCATTTAGTAAGTATTTAAAACACGAAACTATTTGGTACATATTTTGCATTTGAAATAGTAAATGAAAAGAGTATTATTTTGTATTTGAAAACATTTAGATCTTAAACTATTTTGTACATCTCTGACAATTACAAACAGCAAAGGGCCCTGATAGCTGAGATCGTATGCCTATGTATTGGTCTCACCATTCAATAACATTACATTTTGCCTCTACTAAGCTTTAAAGGAGAAAGCAAAAGTATAGATTAAACATGAGCACTAGATATTAGAATATTCTAATTTAGATAAATTACAAAACGACCCACTAAAAAACGAGATAAGTACCTATTATTATTTTTTTCAGAAATAGAACCGACCTCATAAACATTCACTATTGAAAAATAACTAATAGTTCAACATCGTTCTAGAAGTTGGTGGCGAAAATACACACCATCAGTACCTCATTGGAGACTCGGACTTGGCGATTAGAGGTCGATTCATATTTACAAAAAAAAAATTTTAATACTGAAATGAATAGGTAGGTACTGAGAAAGTAGATTTATATATAATGACTGCGGAAGTATCCCGCTATCTGCTAGTACTTGGGTAAGCGGTAAGAATGCTGGGTAACGCCATCTTGCTTTGATCTTCCGAGCTCTTTGGGGACACGTGTCGTGTTGCGGCGGAGCGCTGCTGGCGACAGTCAGCGCTGGTGTACAGGTGACCGCTAAGTTGCGTACAGATGGCGCTAGTAGGTACAGTTTAAGAATATTATACCAGCTGTTCTGAAGAAGCGGGTAGGTACAGCGGGTTGCACTCGTGCCAAAACTCTATTCTTTTCTCTCAATTCTTGTGTTGTAGGTGCGAGTAGGTCAGCTTCAGTGATCGTTCTAAATGTAGCTAAACTTCACAAGACCATGTAATTGCCTATTTTGTTATTTTTGCTCATATTTTATTAGCCATGTTTGCTTAGGAACCTATACGTACCTACCTCAGATAATATAATTAATTTGAAATCAGATATTTTTTTTCTTACTTAAGAATTGTATTAAGTAAGTAAACCTACTATATTTACTCATACCTGCGTACGTAATAACGTTTGACATAATAACGTTTATCATCACATAATATAATTTGGTAATCTGGTTAAATAAATAATAATTATGTTTTTACTTTAGTAATGTTTAATTTCGAAACAAAGTAGGTAGGTACCTACCTACACCTTTTAATCTCAATCTCGAAATGTCGTAGGTAGTTAATTGATGTTCTCCTAACAAACAATGTTAATTAATTATAAATAAACACCAGTTTCGAAATCCTATACCTATAAAAAATATCACAAGTATGTACCTAAAATTCTAATAAAATGAGATTGAAAATTGGTCCTATATTGACTAAAGTTAATAAAATAATCTAGACCCAATTCTTGAAATTACGAGAATTGACTCGCTGTATAAAGGTTGTTTCAATAATGTGGATAGTTCTGCAGGGAAGTAAGGTAGGTACCTACCTCCGCACCGTACCTACCGACCGACGCCGTTTTTAATAGTTAAGCAGGTCAAGATTGTTTTCTCCACAGGAAAAAACATACAGGACGTAGACCTTTCCCAAGTTGCGTTCTAGATAACTAGGTAAGTACCTAGGTACCTCTACCTACCTACTTGAAATTGAACTGGATTTGATGATCACTTCCCTAACGACACTTATTCAGTTCAATTCAGCTTTTTCCATAGAGAACACCAGTTTTGTTTGATCATGCCAACACAGAACTGATAACCAGCGCTGTACGCAGTAGATAGAAGCAGAGCTGAATAAATGTACTTACTCCCTTACTTAATAACAAACAATAATGTAAGTAATTTGAGACAAGGACGCACTTAAAAAAGGCGACACTCGATGCCTGATAGCCGTACTCCCCCAGACACTCGAGGAGAGTTGAGTAGGATGCCTCCTACCTTCCCACTTGGACCCCACAGGAATTACGCACAAAGTCGTTCACGGTTTTGAGAGTACGCGAGTGGGGGTCGCAGCAACCCACAAGATATGTTTGTGACAATTACATTTAGAAGTATTTCACGCTTACACGTGTATTATTTTATAGCGATATTTTATATCTACCGACTGTACCCCGCAGTTTCACCCGCCTTCTCCGCCGTCGGAACATTTAACATTTCCGAGATCATAGTCATTGGTCCTTGTGCCAAACATTCAAAGTTCGTACCCGTAGGTAGCAGGTGCTTTATTGATTGACAGACATCTAGCCTTTCAACATTCAAAAACCCTATTTCATATATATAGATAGATAGGAGCCCATAAGCCAGCGCATGCATTGTCCCATGAATAAATAAGAACTAAGTTATTCCAAACCAACGACTCAGTAGAACAAGCATTATTATCGACTGAACTATTTGTTATACCTTTCTCATTAAAGAGATCCCGATAGTAAGTTAGTTATAGCTGCGATTTTTAGGGTGCCCTAGTCGACAAGGAGCCCTTATAGTTTCACCATGTCTGTGTGTCTGTCTGTCCGCAGCATACCTCGGAGGTTCTTGGTACTAGAAAGCTGAAATTTGGTATGAAAATGTACCTATATTACATGCCGACAAAGAAGCAAAATAAAATTTTGAAAATTTAGGGTAGTTCCTATACTACATGTAAAAATTTCTTTTTTTTTCTCTTATGTATCCTGTCCTCTGAGGTAAAATAGGATATGTTTTCCAAAAATAAGGAAATTTATGAAAACCATCTTTCGATTTAGGGATCCGTTTGCAAAATATCAAGCTTTAGATTGCAAATTTTTGTTATTTTCGAGCGTCCGGGGGGCACGTATTATGTTATATTGATATATTTATATTAATAATATGATATTTTCAAAAATATTTTAGGTGTGTTAAGACCATTCTTTGGTTAAGTGAGCCATTAGCGAAATATTTAGCTTTTAAGTGCAAATTTTTGTTCGATACGAGCTTCCCGTCGCCCCCTTAACTTCTGAATGGCTATCCCTAGAAATGTGAAAAAAAAATACAGACGTAGCAATGTCATCTGCCTAGCCTTTTCCCAACTATGTTGGGGTCGGCTTCCAGTCTAAACCGGATGCAGCTGAGTACTAGTGTTTTACATGGAGCGACTGCCTATCTGACCTCCACAACCCAGTTATCGGGTAACACGGTACCCCTTGGTAAGACTGGTTGTCAGACTATGGCTTCTGACTACCCGTGACGACTGTCAAAGATGTACAAATGACAGTCGGGACCAACAGCTTAACGTGCTTTCCGAGGCACGGAGGAGTCTCGCTATGACAAAGATGGTCACCCATCCATGGACCGACCGCGCCAAGCGCAGCTTAACCTTTGATCGGTCGAACCGTGCGGCTGTTACTTAATGGACTTAAAAGGAAAACTATCACGGCTAAGTAGGCTTAATCGGTTACAGCGTTATAGTCGACCAACTAAAACGTATTACGGAACCCTATTGCGCGTGGCCCAACACACACTTGGCCGGTTTTTATTTGTCTAGTATTATTTTTTGTTTGTAGTTATGACTGACGTCATAACTGCCAAAACACTTGGGGCTCCCCGTCGATGCGGCTAGCATTAATAGCTAAGGTAATCAATGTGAGGAATTTTTTGTGGTTTTCCTGTTTAGTTGCTGTTACCTAAAAGATGTGAATCTCTATTATCAATTTTGTCAGACACCTTAATATCTTTCAAAGACAGACGTTTGAGAAAAGGGAATTACAAAATCCTGAGTATCTAGAGTTTATCGCCAGCGAAGAATGATAAAATAATTACAATAAGAATAAGTAGGTAAACAATATCAGGGAATCACCTCGCTTGCTGATAATGCAGGGGCTCGCATCTCTAAGGTCTGCGCACACTGTGGCTTCTCAGATATCTTTCATTTTACATTAATATAAAACCTATTATAAATTGATAGTAGACTATAACTTAGATAGCGGTCTGTCGGATGTTTCTGATTCCCATTTACATCTTGAAAAATGACAGCACTTATCATGAGACCTCCTGTAAGGTTTAACTTCACGTGCGATTTGGTTAAAAAATGGCGGAACGCCCCAAAGCTGGTGTTGATAAAGTGCGCGAAGTCCCCGGTGCCAGGCGAGACTGATGGCGGAGGATAGCGGCGCGCCGCAGCCCGCCCGCCGGCGGATGAGCTAGTTAGAAGAATGCAGGCGTTTGTCTGAAACCATTATAAAACGTAACTGATGATGTACGCACATGTATTGAATTATTCGGGTAAACCTTCATTCTTTAGGTCAAATCTCCAAACCAGCTCTGAACTAACTTTTACTATTCGTTTATTTTATAAGTATGGATATCTTTTACATAGATGCGTAGGGTCCTGTAGGTAGCTCAAAATGAACAGTATCGATGTTTGTTATTAAAGATATCGCAACATTTTTACGAGATCTTATGGCCTACGTAAAGCCGTATCAAAAATATCCGGGCCATCGTTACTTGAGGCAGTATTACCAATTTCCCATACGTTGCGGGAAATGCTTGTATAGAGGGAAATCGGTAGCTGATACATTTAAGATCGCTAAATAGCAGGCAGGTTATATTTAAAATCTAAGTACCTATACTGACTTTATAATTTGTTCGTGTTTTTTCTTAGGTATTCCTAATGCACTAATCCCTGGGGCTACCGTCGGATTTGGTATAACCTCTTTTTTATGAATTCGGTTACAAATGTAGCCTAGTTCTTGTGGAAAATTACCACTATTATTAGGAGCTGAGCAAAAATATATGAGGTATGCGCGGGCAATGCGACACTGCGGGTCAAAACTGGCATCATACCTTACACATACATAGTAAAGTGATTATCTGAATGGACATCAATATTATATATTGATGTTGATATCCGAAAATAATATTTCTCATTGACTTTTAGTTCATTTATTTGGTTACCCACATACAGGTCACACAAAATTGGACAAGCTGGCTATATTGTTTACCCACATATTCTGAAAATTTAATAATTTATTATTCTGGCGTGTTCACAAATTCATAAAATGAATACTTAGAAGGAGCCTTAAAATAGGTACATGATATAAAAATAAAACAAGATTTCCTACGCAACAGAAATTATGCTAGTATGATTAAACCTTATGGGTTGCGTGCAATCGTGCGCGGGGATACGTTATATATCGTTAGTGGCTGCGCTTGGGCAGTACATGCCGTCAGTGCGCCCGCTGCGCATGCGCTCCGACTGTGCCACGCTGCATCCTACAACATACAACATACACGATGAAGCTGGACAACAGTCTGACTGCCGAGAACATCAACCAGAACCTACTGAACATCCGATATGCCGTGCGGGGACCCATCCTCGAGCGAGCCATCCAGATCGAGAGGGAGATACAAAAGGTACATTATTATTGATTTACTTACTTATTATGTACGTAATTAGTTATTTTAAAGCATGTCAATATTTTTATAGATGTTGTGTGGTTATAGGTACAAGTACCTACATATATTGAATTATAAACGCTTGAAAGGGCTGAGAAGAGAACAATCGCCCATTAATATTTAAGTAAGATTGCACGTAAAATTGTTTGCTCACGGTCAATAATATTGATAGGACCGATTACATAAGTAACAGTGATTTCAATTAGTGGACGCTGAAAATGTTTATATATTTCGACCTATACGTAGGTACTTACTTATTAATTAATACTTATATTAACTAGCTTGCCTCGTCTGGTCTCGACAAAAGTCGCGGGCAGACGATGCTGTCTGGGTGGACTTCAAGTTGGGTTCTAATACTAGGATAAAATTATTAAAGTAAGTACCCGTATTTCGTACCAAATTTCTTCCAAATCTTTTTAACTGGTTTTGAGATTAGCGCGCACAAACACATCGCTTTTAAAGATTCCTGATTTCTTACAGAAGGAAAGGGCTCCTCTGAGCCACAATGAAATGAAATCACCTCCATAGCCCGCTGGCAATTAAGTGCCGCTGCACTTAATTGTCTTCTGAGAATTGTCCACGTCCACTATTCAGTATTAACTTAGTTCTTATCAACAAATATGCTAAAATTATATACAATATTGCTACATTCCATATAGCTATGAGACTCAATCGAAAAAATAACTATCGATGAAATACTGATATATCCAATGCGTGCAAATATATTGTTTTCTAATAAATTAGCGGATGAAACTCATTATATATATAGTTAACTCATTATTTAACTTTAAAACGAAATCGTAGTTTTCCTACTAGTTATTTCTTAACTACTGAATATGCTTATCGTCATCTCACAGATAAGAAGATTGATTCGAATATACTCAGAACCGAACCCGCTACACACGAGCCGCGCCTGCTGGCCTGCTCATGTAACCGCCGCGATTAAGATAATCTATCATTCACCCTTTAGTGCGTCTCAACAATGAAACTTTAAGATGTCCTGTAACGCGACCTCTTCCATGAACATTCACTTACTCTCTTTAATAATACTGGGAATAGCGTCTGCAAGTTAAACAGTTTCTTTAGTGGAGGTCGCAGTGGGCGTTATAGAAAAAATATATATCGTGTGATCGTCGGGACCGTCATAAAAACCAGGTACGGGTTAATCCGTGTGTCGGGTCGCTCCCGGGGGCTGCGGGCCTGGCCCGCGCTTGCCAATGATATATGTTTATTTCTTATTGGATTCCCTTGTAAAGAGCTGTTAGTTTCCGCCCGTGCTCCCGACGCGACTGGTTTGCTTAAATTAGACATTTGAAAAAAAAAGGCATCGTGCACTCTGCGGGATACTAATAAGGCACTTAAATTATTACTAAAAGCTATCGAAATACTTTTATTTTTTCTTTCAATATCAACATCGCGCAACAACAGCACTGAAGTGCGCTCGTGTTTATATTCCGTAGGTACTAACTACGGTACTAGTCACCCTGAATAACGATAATATACCTAGTTTTCTATTGAAATTCTCATTCTTATCTTCACATTGCAGTGAACGATAAACGATTACCAAGTTATTTTTACAATAAAAAATAATAGTTTAAAAAAAACTAAAAAAACACGCTTTTATTGCTGACCGAACTAAAAAGTAGAAAATAATTCAATTCAGAGTAAAAAGCGTGGGGTGCATTTTCCTATATTTTCATGACTCTCCTCTCATAAATGGTTGCCAATAGAATAGGTGTAATAATTAAAATATCAAGCACCCCACGCTTTTTACTCTGAATTGAATTATTTTCTACTTTTTAGTTCGGTCAGCAATAAAAGCGTGTTTTTTTTAGTTTTTTTTAAACTATTATTTATTTTCCATTTTTTAGTTCGGTCAGCAATAAAAGCGAGTTTTTTTAGTTTTTTTTTTCGTATTATTGCATTGTCATCAGCCCTTAACACGTGTGCAAAGTTCCAAGTTGATCAGACGTCTAGAAACCAGTGAAAATTAGGTTCAAAGATTCCGTTATATACATACATACATACTTACATACATACAACCCGAGCTAATAAAAGCGTGTTAAAAATAAGTCAACTATTCTGATTTAGTATACAATAGTATACATATAAATGCTTACTTACCTATAGGTTATTGTGTCTTCAAAAGCCTTTAGAACAAACCGAAGACTTTCCATAATTGTTACTCAAGTAGGTAGTATTTAGGGAATGCAATCTCGTTCTCGCGAGATCTCGAGATCTCACCTTTTTTAGCGAGATTAATCTCGGACGAAAAAAGGGCGAGATCTCGCGAGTTTAAGGGGAGCACTCGAGCATAAAAACGTCATATTATCTGTAATATCTAATGGATCTACTGAGTAGATATAGTTTTATTTCATTGATAATAATATCTCAGTTTAATAGTCAACTCAATAAAATGTTTCACTTTTTTTAACTTATCGTTGTTTTGTTTGTTATAAAAGACAGTATTACTACTAAAAGATTTGTGTTTGATATTAGAAGAGAAGTCTGGTTGATTCTTCCATTTGTTATTTGATAGATACGTACGTCAAAGTTTATTACTTAGAAGTTTATAAAAAAAATATATAGACAGATAAATAATAACAGCATAAAAGCCTCTTGAAAAAAATCGTGAAAATAAATGTTTGTTTTATAATTCTTATTATTGTTTTCCTAATTTATTCAAATATTGTGATTATTTGCAAAAAACGCAAAACTACTATAACAAAAAATTGGCGAGATCTCGCAGTATTTTTGTTCATAAACTCGCGAGATTTGCATTCCCTAGTAGTATTGCTTGAATAAGGATTGAAGGATGATAATTATACACACAAAGGTATAAATCTCTATTACAAACTCAAATCTATGAATAAACACAAAAGTTTATAGGTAGTATACTGTACGAATAACATAGAATATAAACCTTCAATCAAAATATCACTTTCAAATATTAACTTTTTCTCAAAACTAACTACTGAGACAGGCATCCCACGGACATGGACGCTTTCGGTATGACCTCCGAATATTGCCATTGACCTGTGAGGGTTGTTTACTAGCTGCGACCTTCGTGATATCGCGCTGTAGACGTGGAGTACGGGATGAAGGCCACGGCCTCAAGGAACGAGATGGTTCCGTTTGTTCGTAAAGTTCGGGAGCAGTTCCTTCAGATTAAATTCCGAATGCTAAGCGCCATGCAGTCATAGTTGGTGTCTCTGGTGCATTCGTCTGCCAACAGGGTTAGTGTACCAGTGCGTGTGTCCTCTATATATAGTACCACATTGAGGCGACTCACTAGCTCGTTACAGGAGCATTGACTTGCATTGCACTCACTGTGTAATCAACATATTTATTTATCACATACACTATCATTACAGGTCTCCTAATATATAAAACATAATATAAAATCAAAAATCAACTTATATATAACACTAGCTTTCCGGGGACAATTTTTGTACACCTTGGGTTATATTATTCAAGTTTTAGTAGGGATCCTTAATTATTTCTGGAAATAAAATATAGCCTATGACACTTCACAAAGATGTAGCTTTCTAATGGCGAATTTTTAAAATCGGTCCAGTAGTTTTTAAGTTAAATTCCTACAAACAAACAAACAAATCTTTCCTCTTTATAATATTAGTATGGAAAAATTAACTAATTAAACTGTGGGTGTAGGTACATTCAATGAAAAGAAAACGCGTAGATCTATCCCCAAAAATGATACTTTATTTTACCAAAACCCAGATTACAAGGCAACACCGTGAAATACTAGTGAACAGGCAATTTGAGCTGAAAAATAACAAATTTAACGCGACTGGCAACATTCTGAATCCTGTGATGTAATATGATACCGCGGGAAACGCGGAAGGGGTGAGCCACGCCACAGGGCAAGCACTTGCAGAATGTCCACTGTTACAAAACGAACGCATCAAAATGTGTGTTTACGTTTTACAATAAAGCAACCGACTTCGAAAACTCTGAAAAGGGAAAAATAAATTTACTTTTTGCTGAAACGCTTGTGAGCCGCTACGCTAGAGATCGGTGTATTTAGCCACTGACTTCTAGAGTGACGTATTGGTTCGCAAGCTTTCAGTTAACACTAGTAGTAGTCTAGGGTGTACCTCAACACGTACCTCGTTGATCATGTCAATGTCGTAAACGACTCGCGACGGTTATCGTCGCGAGTCGTTTAAAATAAACCTTCTACTTGTGCACTTGTTAGGGGAATGAGGATGTAGGATTATTTTTTGCTCGGTTGTTGGTCGTCAGGGGTAGCGGTCGGCAATAAAAACATATTTTCGTCCAGGGTTGTCTCGCATGTGTTCAGCAATAAGGAAGATTTATCGCACTGTTTGTTACTTGTTACCCGCACCACCGGAGGGGGCGCGAGGGCCCTAGTGATGCTGCGGTACCTTCATCGCATCAATTCGACGGAAACTTATGGAGACAAAGTAGGCAATAATTAGTCGTGACTAATATTGACAATATTTTATTTTCGTGACTGTGCTGACCTGGTGAACTTCGCACTGACATATTTTTCTGTTCGATAAAAAAACAATACACTAAAAGAGTTTTCCAATACTAGCGATCCGCCCCGGCTTCGCACGGGTGCAATGCTTGGTTATTATACATATAAACCTTCCTCTTCAATCACTCTATCTATTAAAAAAAACCACATCAAAATCCATTGCGTAGTTTAAAAGATTTAAGTATACATAGGGATATAGGGACAGAGAAAGCGACTTTGTTTTATACTATGTAGTGATGGTGCAGTCGGACCTGCAGAAGTTATACATTTACAGTAATTGTTCGCAATGGCTGCTTCTCTTCACATACTCGTCCCGCAGCGCAAGTTCTTTGACTCCTCTGACTTTGATGATTTCATTTCACCAATGTAATAAATATTAGTGAGCCAGGGACGTGATTGATTTTGATTATATCAATGTAGGTACTAGCTTCTGCCCGCGACTTCATTCGCGTGGAATAGTAACTTTGGGCTATCGCTAACATTAACCTCCGATTTTGAAACATTCTTGATATATAGCCTAAAGTCTTCCTCGATAAATGGGCTATGCTATACCTATATCACTGAAAGTTTTTTTTAAATCTGCCCAGTAGTTCCTGAGATTAGCGCGTTCAAACAAACAAACAAACTCTTCAAATATGTATATGATAATATAATGTATATTATCCCATATAATATCCGTATCTTATTGAAATAATTAATATTCAAGACCGCAGTGACAACAGGGATCTCAGCTATCTCTGTTATTTGGGTAATACCACAGAATAAGTTCTTATCACACAAATCATACTGTATGTTGTATGTACATTCAATCCAGTGAAAAATGCACAAATAGTGTCAGATTCGATGTTTCAGGTAGTCAGTAACAAAACTCATGCCTTACAGTATCGATGTCGATATTTAGGGGATAAGTCAGTAGGGGGTATTAAGGTACTTATGTTTTTTTTTTGAAATTATGACGATTCGAAGAAGTACAAAGCGTTGGGTAAGATAATAAGAGCTGCGTCCTGCAAGTTGCCGGCAGCACGGCGCGGAGGCGGCGCGGCGGCGGCGCGGCGGCGGGCGGTACACGGGCGCGATAACGACACAAAGGCTGCCGCGTGCGGCGCGCTCCGCTCCAACTGAACAATAACACGCGAACAATGCGCGTTCTATTATGTTCAGACATTACCGCGGCTGCTGTGAGGGCTAGTTTACACGTCGTTAGTGTTAGTGTAAGTAAAGCGGGTACCTACCATCGCGATAACCTGATCATAATGTTTTCTGTGTGTAGTGCGCACTTTTTGTTAACCGTTTTAAAAAAATAATTGGTTAAAAAAAAGAAATTTCATTTACTAGGTACCTACTATTTTATGTTATCGAAGGAAGCAATTAAGAAATGAAACAAAACATTTAATTATAGCTAAGAAAATAAAAATTGTGTGAAAAGCACACACACATACAACACATACATACACGCACGCACATATACACATAAAAAACACACACACACACACATACACCCACCCACACGCGTGCACTCACCCACACACACACACACACACATTAAGACGTACACACACGCACACTAAAATGTTGCTAAATGTTACATACAACTATTATTATTTTTGTAATGACTACATAGATAGTTTTTAAATTTCTCTCCAAACTTCTTTAAGCTGTGCCCTATCGGGTCCATATTGTGTCTATACCATAAGTAAATTGTACCACCTGTTATGTAACATATGGAATGCTAATAAAGATTTGAGTATTGAGTATTGAGTATAGGTATATTAAACCTACAATAAACTTTTCTTTCTAATCATATTTTATATTAGTTTAAATAGACTTACACGTTATAATTATGTTGTGCACTAGAACTTGTGCTTGAAAAAAACAAGTGTATTTAATTAGGGGAAAGCAAACCGTGATAAAAGAATAACTAATGTTCGTGTTGTGTGGTCTCTTCTGTTATTTGGGCCAGAGTACTCTCAGTTAGCATTCAGTATACCAATAAAAGTAAACACATAGATAAGTTTTATGTTATTATTGTGACGTCAGCCCGGGCCAGCCTCTTGTATGCCGGCGGATAGCATCAAAACAAGCAGTCGATAGCGCTGATCCGGCGTGTTATACAGCTAGTGTAAGTGATATTTGTAAGTAATAACCGTTTGGGAGGCAGTTGTCAACATCCGGGCCACACTGCACCTACGTGCAGAAGGCTAACTTATACCGCACAGTTACCGCACAGATACTGTACAGATATGCGGAATAGCTGACTTGAAATGCCAAGGTTCGGGGGATATTTTGGCTTTCGAAAATTGTTCGTCTGAATTTCACATGTTCTCTTTTTGTTTCTGAATCTTAAAAGTAATGTGATTGTTTTTGTATGGATTAGACTTTCTGCGAATCAATAAATCGTATTTCAACTTAGCTGAAGTAAACAGCGAGCGGGAGAAGTACATAGTACTAGCGAGTGCTGCGTTGTTAGACGTCGGGCTCGGGCTCAATAGATGGACATTTTTTCTGACTTATTGCTTACATACATAAATAACAGTTCTTTTTGGTAAGATGACATCTAAAATAGTTTTCTACATCTTAGGGAGCTGAGAGCGAACTCAGATGTATTCAGTTGGTTGTATGTCCTGATATATCCGCCGATCAGGACGACAAGGGATTAATTACGTAGAATATTCTAAAAGATGTAGGTAGGTACTTTGTGTTTTTTGGAATGCTTTTGAAAGTGAAAATAAAAACCGTGGTGTATTGAGGCACCACAGCCTCGGTTACTACTTACTACATATTTGCAAAAAGCCGCGGTTTCATCTCGCACGTGACGCACTCGACCTTACCCTGGTGTCGTGTCGCTGCGGAGTAGGCGCGCTAATGTGCCGCGCATGTGTCGGGCCGCCGCGCCGCCGCCGCCGCCGCCGCGGTCGGACCGACCACCATAAAATACATCCCTTAAACATGAACAAGCTCGTAAAACATCACTTTTAGTAGGCAGCTTGAGTTAGAATAATGTTTGCTTGTAAGTGCGATCTATCAGTAATGTGGCAGTTTGCATAAATTCATTCTCTAATTTGTTTAAGTCTTGTGTGATTCAACGTCATTGCACGTTGTGAGAAGTAATCATCCTATTTACTTATATTGTAAAATAGAGACAATACAATTATAGCGATTCCAAGGTTAATCAGAGTTAAAGTATTAGGAGCTATACTGTTCCCCAGCGGCGGTATTCACAATGTATCACAATAAGAATAAAGTTCACGCGCGATAACTCGCCGGCAACAGACTGGTGTTGCTTGCACAGCGCGGGCACACGACACACGTGCAGCAGCTACGTACGCACCGCTACAGCAGGTGGAATGCAGAAATTCTAACAAGCGAAGTATTTCCCCCAGGTTTCGACTTCACAGCATTTCACAAGAGTAAAAAGTAACGCAAAAAAAGAACCCACAGTCTAGCAGTGCATGTGTTCTGAAAGAAATTGTCGGAACTAACGAACGAAACTCGACGCTTGCAATTTTAGCTGTAAAACTACTTTTTAGCATTCTCAGTTCTGCGTAGTTCACGTTCAGAGGGTAGTTATACATTCTAACGTAACCTCTACATTTCACTACTTGTTCATGAGTTTTTAATATTTTTTTTATTTCGTGTTTATTTGTTATTCTTTTATATTAATTATTACCTTTGTTGTATTCTTTCTTGTATCGTGTCTTATTTTTATACTAAATAAATGTTTTATCTGTCTATCTATCTCATAAGCTGCGTCGATTTTGAACTTACAGATGTTGTGGTTAATAATAAGTATGATATACATGTACGGTGGAGCTTACGAGTGTCTTCACTTGGAAATAGAACACTATTTCGATTTTTTTAATAATAAAAAGCCTTATTTATTTTAATATCATAAATATTCCTGCGTCTGACGTGTGAAGTATGTAAGTAGCTGCGAGTGCGCTCTGGTCCGTCTCGATCTCGACAGCGCGTAGCAATTACCGCCGACAATCCGTGCAGCGACTTACACAAAGTGCTGGTTGGCGAGCACCTGTGCACCTGTGCGCCGTGTATTTCCATTATCCTATCTGGGTGTTCACAAAAACCGAAGCAGGGTGTGGGCGGGGTGTGGGGCGGAGGGGCGGAGGGGGCGAGGCAGCCTGTGTGTGGCAGCTACGTAATGCGGTTTTTGCTTCGCGCCGACGACAGCGCGGTGTAGTCGATTATTGCTGAGCTTTGAAACCGTGTAAACAAAACGATACAGGGAAATTGTCTGATCATCTGTGTAGAACGATTAGCAGCATCATCATCAATATTGAGCTCTTATGTAGCTCTGACACACGTGCCAACTGATTAGAGTGTTTACTCACATCTCTGTGGCTCTTTCTTCAAAAGGTCACTTCAGATTTATGTAATACATATTTTTCCTACAGTGAACTATTAGTCAATGTACAAACTCAGTCAGACAGAGCCCCCGTCTCTGCGTCTACCACGCGGGTCTCGGCGTGTTGTGTGAGACGCGAGCACCGCTGAAAACGGAAATCGAGTATAGTGTATTCAGTGAAGGAACCTGTGGGGTCCGATACTGTATGTAATGTGGGCAGGGTCCGTATAAAAATATCATTATCGGTATAAATACTTATAGTATGAACTTGGAAGCCGCAGGATTTCATCTGCGTTCTAGGAATGATGTAGAAAAGCTACATCTCGTCAGCTACATTGTTTTGAAATTATTAGATTCTGTCGTTCGAGTTCTGGAGGTTATCCATTATTTGTGAAGAAACAATTTTATATGAATACATAATTTTATTTAGAAGACATAAATTGCTCTTGAGCTATTGTTTGTAGTGGAATCAGGTTTTATAGATATATTTACAGGCTCCGGGAGAGTGAAGCTAGGGTTCAGAAGTGTCGGTAGCGGTGCAGTAAGCTGGTCGTTTCCTTGAAGCTGGTACCGGAGTGCCCGGGACTGGGCACCCGGCCAGCTCGCCGGCGGCTCGCTGAGCCGGCGCGTCGTTTGGCTCGCGCGGCGATGTCACTCCTGGCCGTGCAGATTGCCGCAGCGATCCATTTCCGCCGCAACCAATGATAACTTTTTATTGAAGCGGGACGGATACTGCTATCTTGTAGGTGATATTTTTTTCTTTGTGAGAAAAACTTGTGAAGCGGGAATATCGTCTCCCTGCGCTGCAATGTTATTCACGAGTAATGAGTACCTCTCCGTACGTGTGACTAGTATCGGTAGTCGGTATGTAGGCTAATGACTACCTGCTGCGTATGGCTATATAATTTATTTGTCATTCTGATATATTTTGCAACGTATCTGATATTGGATAACTACTTACCTAGTAGAAGAAAATAATTAAATAGTAGATAATGGCCGCGATTCTCTTGACACCATCTAAATTAAATTTAGTCTATAATTCTCTCTTTCCATCAACAAATATAAGAAAGGGATAGCAAACTTTTAACACCTGTCAAATCAGAAAAAAATAGTTTTCCATACAAATTAAACATCACGACGTAACATCTCGACTAAATTAACAAACCTGTACGAACAAAATGTCATCTGTCATTTAATTTGACAGCACTGAATTACTTGGTATCCTCTTCTTTTCGCAATAGAAAAAGAGCATGATATTTTAAAATTAGTTTAGTCGTGTGTAAGTCAGAATCGGCACCAATGTTTCATTTGTTATTTAGCAAAAGTAATGTTGCGCTCTTAATTAATTTTGTTAAAAATAATGTTAATTTCCATAACTTTTACGAACAAACAAAAGAAAAAGACGCACACTCAAGTTGTGGAGTAGCGACAGTTGGCAACTGATGGGTCAAGTAGTGTGACGGTGTGTCGGCGTGTCTATAACTAATATCTAGGGTTAACATGGAGAGAAAAAAGATGTAAAAAATTCGTGACTAGTGCGCGAAACTGCTAACGCTGAGCGTTAATGCTGTGGCCACATAAAGGCACGCACCGCGGCGCTGGTTTTCAGCGTTAGGTGTCGTGTCATTGTCTCAAAACAATAAAATCAATAATATTAATAACTACATGACAATATAATTATTTATTGAGCAATTTAATTATTGGGCATGAGGTACTAGGTAATTTTATGTAGTTGATTTGTACGCAGAGTTACGTTTTTCTCTCTCGGCCGGAGTGTGGGCTCGGGATATCACTGGCCTTGCTCAAGTATGTGCAATGTGTGTGTGACATAGGCGCACTCCTGCCTAACCTATCAGACCATCGTCAGCGCCATCATCAGCGGGTGTCAGTCACTGCTGATAGCTCGATCTTCAGCTCTATATTGGATTTTGACCATACATAGTAATAGTACAACAATATGTTTTCTAGATACCTAGATTTCACTTAGTCGGTAGTTAGTTAAGGTTAAATAATATGACAAAGAAAGGTTATCGACGCAACGCTACCGAGGGAAATTGCTCTCATTAAATGTAATTGGGTTCGCAGGAATTGCCGCTGATCAGAAATAATGAGTACCTAGCTTACATGTAGCACTAATTAGTTATATGCTAACTATTGTCGCTACATAGTCGGTATGTGTGAATATTGTTCTTTATTTAATGTTGCCATTACAGACTTTGATTATGTTTACAAAATGTAAGACATAAACATCACCTTACCTGAACTTGGGGCCCGCTGCAACTAATTACAGAACACTAGATCACTAAGAAAGTAATCAGGATTGATGACCTAACTGCATCTGAACGTGCCGAGCTTGATGCTACAACGTTTGTAGACCTTAGTCATAGAAATACAGTTTTGTATGAACATATTTCTAGATAGCAACTTTTTAATGGCCATACAAAATGAACTAAAGATATTGTAGCAGAGACTACCAGCTACTATGAGCAGGGCGCCACTCGCGCGCGGCCTTCACCCCGACAGTAGTGGCATCGTGTGCTGTGTCAGTATGGCTATCTTGTCACGGTTAGATACGCACTCAATCTGGAGCTAATTGCATTGACCTTAGGTTTATCAGCATTGACGTACTTTCCGAACAACTGTTAGTACTTCTTAGAAGAATCTGAACCATCCACTTGCCCCCGCAGTAGCCGGCGCCGAGCGACGTACTGACACTTTACTTTTACTATCGTTGCGCACATTTATCGTAAACATTATACACTACGCAGGACTTGACAAATTTACTGATGTATGAAGTGGAATTCGAGGACCGCATCGTTTTATTTTCTTTATTTCCTTTTATAGTCATGTTACGAGATGGCTTATTTATTGTCTGTATAGGAAACATCGACAAATGTTATTTTGTTTATTCAAGCTTTAAGTATTTGCTTCAGAAGCAAAATATTGATGTTATCTTTTCGTATTGTAGGTACCTTTTTATATAAAAACTGGCAACAATATTTACCTCACATTCACATGCCTACAATTCATACAAACTCAACTCAGTCATTAGCGGACCACACAACTGATTTTCTTGTGATAAACAAATTACTTACTACGTGTGTGATGTTTATCTTTATAATGTTTGTTATAATTCTATATTATTTACCACTGAAGTTGAACATTATTACATTGATTACTTTTACTGAACTGAGTACGGTCTCGTTGAACTAGTGTATCCCTTAAGCAGGTTCACATTTTAATCCGTGCCGGGATCGATCTCGCCCTGGGGCGTAGCAATCTAATGGCTCGCACCCGCCGAGTTCTGTCGCAAACCTTCCCAAGGTATCGTAACCGTGCGATTGTCTCTGAGAGTAATTGCCACCATATTAAATCGATCCCATTGGTATAATTCGTGAGTTGTCCTGAACGGCCCCCAAGGGACCCGAACAGGCGAGATCTTTACTCTAATTTATATTCGTTGTACTTTTCCACTGGCTCTGTCAATGTAAATAACGAGTACTATCAGTTATCGCGTTGGGTTTGAAGTTGAGTAAAGTTTGTGATCCAATGTTAATAATGGCTGCAAATTCATCACCCAGCCCCAGCCCAGTAGACTAAGAACTTATGCTGCATATTTAATGCAATGCATTATCGGATAAGGTCTTATTACACGTGTACGTGTAACGTGTTTTTATTGATGACAATATTAAATTAATGATGTTGTGCAGGGTGTCCCGAAGCCGTTCGGCCGCGTGGTGCGCGCCAACATCGGCGATTGCCACGCGCTCGGCCAGAAGCCCATCACCTTCATCAGACAGGTCAGCTGCTCGACTCGTCACTTCTAGTCAACTGAAGCATAACACTACACACGGCTACTATTAACTAAACTGCATTATGATCATTTCTGAAGGCTGAAGAAGGCTGAAGAAAACTTGCTGATATAGCAAGTTTTCTTCAACCTTCTGTATCGATTTCAACGTCGGATTGAGATTTCAAAGTGTCGCAACTCCACAGATGTCAACATCACATCCGTTCTGGTTTTGAAAGCAATCAGTTGTCAATAACTTTCATCAATATGAAGCGTGTAGTAAAGGGCCTCGGTGTGTCCCACACGTGCCGCCCACCCGTGGCAACTGGCCCTCATTGCCTCACACACCTAGAACCGATATCAGCAGTTAATTAGTTTAAAGGGCCACTCGTGTATTGAGCAGAGATTATTGAAAGAGTACACGTGGCTGTAGTGGGCGGAATACATACATGTTGAGTGAGTACTTACGTGTGAACGCATTCTTATAGGAAATGGAAAGGGTTCGGTATGGAAATGCGATGGGATCGGAATTCGGGTTTAATGATTGTATTAGCATAGAGGATATGGGAGGCGGGTTATACACAAATGGAATCGGAATGAGATACGGATTTTTGTTCAACTAAAAAGCGTAAGGAAGTGCTTGGCCTTAAACGAGATGAGGATCAATTCATTATCTGTATGACTCGTGAAATATTTTGTGAATAGCTTTTGTATGCTTATATAATTATATGTCTTAACTTAATGTGTATTTATCACAACAGTACAAAAACCGACTTTATCTGAAAAGAAATAAATTGTTAGTTATAAGAACGATCAGATCAGGTGTGTAAATGTATGGCGATGTATCCGGCAGGTGCTGGCGCTGGCGGCGTGCCCCGAGCTGGCGAGCTCGGCCGACGTGCCGGACGACGTGCGCCGGACGGCTCGGGAGATACTGGATGATTGCACGTGAGTACAGGGACGGCTACTCTTTTTATATAGCACCTCCTCCTTTTTTTGAAGTCGTTTAAAAACAAATAAACACGAGGCTCATTGGATGATAATTGGTCACCCCTGCTCGTGGACAGCTGCAGCACTAAAGGCACCAATCCGTTTTGAGAGGACTCTCAACATTTTTTGGTAAAGCTGTCTAAGTATTGTCTCAGCGGAATATCTCTTCTCTAGACATGGAAAAGCGAAGCGGTCATATTATTCTGATGAAACCAAGAATTATCGTATCGGTCTCCTACAGTACTGCTCTATGATGGTCAAGTTTCTATGAAATCAACACTGTTTACTTAAGCAGTGACTAGAAGCAGCTGTAGTTTTCCTTCAACTTGGCCCGTTCACGACCTTGCCGCTGTGAGCGGCGGCTTAGGGGAGTGCCATGTTGGCGCGACTAGCGTGCGCGTCCGGCGACCGCGACCAGCGTCGGGAATAGTACGAGTTCGCGCGTCCTGCGTATTTATTAAATTGTTTTGAATTATCCGCGATGCAAAACATAAATACTGAGGAGTTTATTACTGAAATAATGTCTCGGCCAGCAAGCTGGTGCAGTAAGGACGATCAATATAAGAATAAATATGTAATAAAAAAAATCGGCCAACTGCGAGTCGGACTCCGTACCGAGGGTTCCGACCATTGGAAAGAAGATTATACGCAATAAAGTCGCAATTATCTTGTTTTTTACCGACCGAATAATTAAGTTTGTTTGTAGAGGAAAATTGCTGATTACTTAAAAACTACTTACTAGATCTCGTTCAAACCAATTTTCGGTGGAAGTTTGCATGGAAATGTACATCATATATATTTTTTAGTTTTATCATTTTTTTATTTTAGAAGTTATAGGGGGGGGGGGGCACATTTTACCCCTTTGGAAGTGTCTCTCGCGCAAAATATTCAGTTTAGAAAAAAATGATATTAGAAACCTCAATATCATTTCGCTGGCCCCGGGCAATATAGCGGTAAACACCGGTTACGCCCTTTTTAATGTTATTTGATTTTTAGCTTCCCTGAGTATCAATCTATCACTCTTATTTTTTTCAGATTTTTAAAATAATATTTCTCTAGAGTAAATTACAATAACAGCTTTATTGCATGGAAAATTCTTTTACGACTAAGTTATGTATTATTGCGTTACTCTAAGAAACATTACCCAAAAAACCGGTGAACATCTTTACACTTAATTTCTAAACAAAGAATAACAGTAATAAATTTAAACGCGTTTTTTGGAAATAAACGTATTAAAATAAAATAGCGATAGTGGATGATACAGCTAAGATTTGGCTACAAAATTTCCGTGAAGAAGGTGGTAATCGGCTGGTACGCTCGAGATCTAAAGTGGAAATTACGTCGTATTATTTTCTTACATTCTTGAATATCAGTGGTCGGTGTGTTTATAAAGTCATTAATGATGTTGCAATTGAAACAGTATCGTCTATAATTTGTATTATAATTTTTTTCAGTTATTTCATTAAATATTTATACCATAACAATTATTTTTAAAAGGTTATATTGGTAAAAAAATTAGCTTTCATTTGACATTTTGAACGCCTGTGTTGGATCACTGTACGCTGCACTATAAACAAATTTAATTATATAATTCGATTTTGTATATTACCGCTTTATTGCCCGGGGCCAGCGATTTTTGAAGACCTATCCATAGATACCCCACACGTATGGGTTTGATGAAAAAAAATAATTGAGTTTCAGTTCTATGTATGGGGAACTAGACAGTCAGACAGACATGACGAATCTATAAGGGTTGCGTTTTTTGCCATTTGGCTACGGAACCCTAAAAAGGGATGAAATAAGACAAAAAATCCCAGGAACTCAAGGTATTTATATTAATTCATTATTAAAGTAATCCTTAAATTTAAATATTGTTATTCCGTTTATTCATTTTATAACATATCAATTATATTTTTAAATATTTTTACAAACTATATAAAAAAAAAATCATTTAAAAATAAAAAAAATAGTATCCCACCGGTAACGAGACAGGGTCCAAGCTACCGGCGGTCAGGGCTCTAGAGAAAGGAACCTCCTGACGATACGCGCAGTGTCTAGGAGTACTGCTTTCTGCATCAAGCCCTTGATCCAGCTGCCTAACGAGAGCCTCTTTAGATGTTGGTCGAGGCTCTTGGCTAGTAGTCCATTGGCTGAAACGACTATCGGCACGATGACTGCTGAATCCACATGCCACATATCGACAACCTCGTGTGCCAAATCAAGATACTTGAGTTGTTTATCTTTTTCAGCCTTCACGAGGTTCTCGTCATGTGGCACAGTGATATCAATAATCATTGTGCGGCGCTCTAATCGATCTATCACCACTATGTCAGGTTTATTAGCTATAATAGTCCTGTCAGTGATGATAGATCGATCCCAGTATAGTGTGACATGGTCATTCTCGAGAACTGGGTCGGGCACATACCTGTAATATGGTACCTCATAGTCTACAAGGCAGTATCGCAAAGCAAGTTGCTGGTGGATAATCCTGGCCACTTGGTTATGTCTGTGCAAGTACTCGCCATTGGCTAGACTGGAACAACCGGAGATTATGTGTCGGATCGACTCTCCCGGACGGTGGCATGCCCGACAGATGTCAACCGTGCCATCCTTCACAATATACCTTCGGTAGTTCCTTGTCATCATGACTTCATCCATAATTGCTATTACTATTATTTGCGCAATAATAGCAGATAAAAACCACGCGTCACGTGGCCGCTTCAACGTGGCACACTCCAGCGGCAAGACGCAGCGTCTTTACTCGTCCCGCCCCCGCAGGTCGCCGCCGCTCACCGCAGTCGCTCTAGCGTGGCCTGCGACTTAGCGCGGCGCGGCGAGCGGCCAAATCAAATGTATAGAAATGTATGAAGCACGCCACGAGTCGCCGCTCACAACGAAAAACCGCGCGAATTTCTCCGAGCGAATTCTATAGCGGCGCGCGGCGCGGCGAGCGGCGGGAACAAATTAGCGCAGGAGTGCGACGCGACGACCCAGCGCGGCGCCATGGTAATATTATCTATACAGTATTGTAACTCGGCCGTATTTTTGAAATAAATGCCTACGGCCGCGCGGTACGTAAACATGCGATAGGGCTGACCGCCTCCAGCATTTTAATTACATTTGCCTACTTTGTGTTTCCATTTAGTATTGTGATTGTAAATAATATACGTTTTTTTATATACACAAATAAAATACTTTGTGAATTGAATAGGAAGTGTTTAATAAAAATGTTGTTTTTTGATTGGTAGATTTAGATTTAGAAAAGTACCACGTCTTTACTTTGAATTATACAAACTAACTAAACAAAACACATACCTCGAGGTTTCAACACAAGCGTACCTACCGTATCATGATTAATGAACCGCCTATAGCTACCTATTTCACTCGTGTCAATCACTTTCCTTTACTCTATTCACTTTATTTATTAATTTAGACTTTTTATTTTCGGGAGATAAAAGGAAATACTTATCCATTAAAAAGACACACATTACATACCTACCTACTAGTAAATAAAATTAGTTTATAGTCTTACCTTTCAGAGTTTCCAGGTAATCTAAAAAAAGTTATCTCTGGATGCATTATTGACGAATTCATGCAACCGAAAACAGCACAATATATCTTACTCGTCATATTAAATATGTACTCGAACTGATTTTTAGAAAAAAAATCGCGCGGTTATTGTTAAAAAAACAACACACCGTCCGTTCGACACTGCGGTACAGCCGTGACTGTCTGCGCCCCGAGCGCACCGCGAGATCGAGACGCGTAGGCATAGCTCGCGTTTCGTCCGTTTGTATGAAGTTGGAGTACTGTATGAACGGCGGCGTAGGAGTGACGAACTCAGGGACGCTTAAAATATTTTGAAGGATTTTGTAGCAGTTATGAACACCGAAGCGTTTTTATCAGAAATTTTAAATCGACCGCCTCTATGGATGTCAAAACATCCTAAAAATAAATTTAAACATGTCATTAAAATATTATGGGAAGAAATAAAACAAAGATTTTGATTAAAGAATTGAAAGATTTATCTGATGTGCTGCTATAAATGTTCTTATAGGTCAGCGGTCGGCAACCTTTTGGCAAGCAAGGGCCTCAAGGTAGCAAAATAAACTAAAGGCGGGCCGCACTTGTGATATTACCCTAGATTCTACTTGATATCTACGTATAATTTCCCACTGAAAAACCGGTGAAGTGCGAGTCGGGTCACGCGCAATAGGGTTCCGTAGTAGGTCTTAGTCAGACGAGTAAAACTCTGTAACCGGTTGAGGCGTATTTAAAGATTTAGCGCCCCGGGCCAGTTAGCTTTGCCGCCCAATTAACAAAAATGAAATAAAAATTGAAAAATAGAGCCTACCTAATGTATCGTTTTTGAAGTTGGTGGCGAAAAAACACAAAACAATAACGATTGGAGACACCGACTTTTAGAATGATGTATTAGTTATTTTTCAATTTGTAGTGTATTTTCAGTCGGTTTTATTTTTGCAAAACAGTTGTGTTTTTTTACTTTTCAGTTGTTTTTGTTTGTTGCATGATAACGTTTGGAGCAAACACCTATAAGTTGTAGTAAAAACAAACTGTTAAAAGAAAAGAACAGATGAAGGCGCGAGCGAAGCGAGCGCGAATTTTTTGGGTTACAATAAAATAATGATAATTTTTACTTTTGAATTGTTTGTTGCATTATGATGTTTGAAGAAAAGAACTCTTAAATTGTAGCAAAAAGTAAATGTGAAAAGAAAAAAGAACAGTTTAAGGCGCGATTTTTTTGTAGGATGTGAACTTTTTTGTTGCGTGATAATGGTTGGAGTAAAAAATTAAAAAAATGTGGCGAAAACAAAATTAAAAAAATATACTTTTGAGTTGTTTTTGTTTGTTGCATAATAAGGTTTGGAGTAAAGAACTAAAAAGTGTAGCAAAAACTAAATAAGATTAGTTGAAGGCGCGAGCGAAGCGAGCGCGATTTTTTTTTTAGGATCACTATTATAAGGCTGATATGATAGGATGATGATTTTTTTTATTTTTATTTTATATTTTATGATAGGATGATCAAATTTACAAAAATAATTGAACCTCGCCGTCCCTCGCAGCCTGCCGCCCCGGGCCATGGCCCCCTTGGCCCTATGGTAAATACGCCTCTGCCGGTTACGCCTACTAAGCCGTGATAATTTTTCTTGTTAGTGGATTACATGTGCTACGTTTGTGATTTTTTTCACAAATTCAAATGGCCCACTTAACCGAAACATGGTCTTGACACACCCATAATATTTTCGAAAGACCTATCCAATGATAAACCAAAGGAATGGATACGCGACAAAAAATCATACCCACTTTACGTGTTTGGGAGCTACCTTAAAAGAAATATTTGCCGTGCCCAACACGCACTTGGCCGGTTTTTTTTTACCTTGAAGCCATACATCCAGCGTATTTCATTATTTCATGAGTCGGTGGCAAAATACTAACAACAGTAGCTTAGAGACACTAACTTCTAGAGCGATGTATTGGTCCACTAACGTTTAAATGGAACTAATTTTACTCTTATTAGTATTTTTGGAAGTCGGTTGTTTTTTTTTTTGTAAAAACTTTTTTACCGAACATTCGCGGGCCGCAAATAAGACGTCCGCGGGTTGCCGATCGCTTTTCTATGTCACTCTCATTCTTGTGTACTTATAAAACTTATCTCGATATTTTCTTTAATCTTCGTATAAATCACGAAATTTATACCGATCTTTATTCAGGTCGTGCACGTGTAGGGAAGGATCCCTAATATTAAGAATATCTTGTTTTAAAAATATATATGGCTTTCAAAACAGAGAAGGGATAATTTAGATGACGTTATGAATTTAATTTTGAGTATCCAAGTGCGTCCACCTCGGCCGCTGCCGCTCGCCGCTAGTGAGGGTACGTGGCGTGCTAGACGCGCCGCTCGCCGCACCGCTCGCCGCTTAGACCGAAGTCGTGAACGGGCTGGTAGACTACAAACTGATAGTTTTGTAACGCCAGTAGTATTCCGAGCACTACCTGCACTAAACCTGTGCAATACTTAGAATTTGATATACCTACCTACCTACTTAAATTCAAAAATACGGACACGATCAATTATTTGAAAGCTCTCTTCATTTTATTCTCGGAAGGTTGTTTATGATTCGTATTTTCTGAATGTGTTGTATTAAACGGTATTACTTTATCTGTTCTTATTAACACGCTTTTTTTTCACATTTATTTCTGTAGAGCTTTCGTTGAGTAACAATCCACGCCACGTAACAAATAAATCAAGCTCGTGGGAACAAACTCCTCGGAACACAAGTACACGCTCGCGATGGCACGAGCTACACCTTCCCTAATGAGTTCCTAATTACACACCACACACATCATTAGCTGAAGCCGCCGCGTGTCACGTGGCGCTAATACCCGCCACGGCTACCTGCACTGATTGATTCCAATGATTGATTGATTGACATCCATATTCGATTTAGATTGATTCGCTCCGACGTTTATGGCAGCGAGCGCATTAGCGTTTCAAATCCAATTGATATTAATGCTCAAATAACAGAGACAGGTATGGAAGCGGCGGAATTATATTATTGTTTTCCGTCGGATTATGGCAAATGGAATTTGTATGGCGCTGCTACGGGTTGATTCGTTTTTAATACTCTTAATCTATTTGACTGTGTAGTCTCTGGGCAAAAGTAATTGGTTGTGTCGTCTACCTTTTGCGATTAATTATAATTAGAGTATCAGCAAGCTGAGACTGCGCTTATGTTATTGAAGACAGACTTTTCTGAAAATTAGTCTGAGGCGTGAGGTGAGTCATACTGGGAATGCGCATACCTACACTCTTCGACACATTGTAGCCGATTGCACCCATTTCAATTAGAACGATAGGAAAGATTGACATAAAAATATCAACAAAATGGCATAACATATCAATATCAGTTGTCCGTAAATTAACTCCGTATTAATAAGTGGTCAGTCAGTTTATTAAGCGGACGTATATTGGACCTTCGTCACCTGGGCGTGACGTCATTATGTCAGCGGCCTCCAATAAACGTTCTCGCTCGATATTTTTGGCGGGAGGAGTTTGGAAGTTTACAAAGATATCTTGGCTGTCATCGTACGGTTTTATCAGAGTGACACCACGATCACTCATCAATCGATTTGTTTTGTAATATTACATTTAGGAACAGTGATGTGTGATCAGTGAGGAGGGCTTGTACCTATATGTCTCGTGTCCTGTTGTCTGCAGCGAGGGGTCGGTGGGCGCGTACTCGCCGTCGGCCGGGCTGCAGCTGGTGCGCGCGCGCGTGGCGCAGTTCGTGCAGGCGCGCGACGCGGTGCCCGCCTGCCCCGACGACGTCTACCTCGGCTCCGGCGCCTCTGACGTCATCAAGGCAGTACTCACCATGTTCGTGCAAGACGTGGATGGGAAACCACCAGGTGAGGGTTTTATTCCCTGCTCTTTTGACAGGCCAGCAGCAATGTCTTCTTTAAAATACATACTCATAAATTTATTTTTTACGGGCTATCATTGAGCACAGTTTGTTACAAAAACATTGACATAATTATTGTCAGATTTTAATTAGTCATCTGTGACGATCCATGGCGTCTAGTGGCGTTGACTTGAAGTAAACGAGGTTGTAGTGACGCTTCACAAGCCGCCGTGTCACTCATTATTACAATGCGAAGATAAATAGATGCGAACGTAAGTCCCAAAAGTTAATTACAGACGTGACTTTGTTCACAAGTGGTTGTCACTGGTCGTGTCGGTGTGCCGCGAGCCCGCGCCCGGCGCCGGCCTGACCCTCTGTGAGTACGACCCCTTGTGTCGGCGGCGGTGTTAACGTTTAGGTCCAAAACGCTATCCCACATAGACAGCCTAACTTTAGGCTGTCTATGTGGGATAACAAAAGTAATATATTATCGCAGTGCGATTGTTTGCTATTCCATTTTGTAGCCAATTGCAGGTCGGTTTCATTGAAGACTTTATTTATTATAATACTAGCTGTTTCCCGCGGTTTCTCCGCGTTCCGAAGAAACTACTTAACGCACCCGGATGAAAAAAGCCCCTACCTGTAACTATAGTCCCATTTACCTACATAGGTACTCAAAATCCAAATAGGGCTAAATAATGAAAGTGATAAAAATAAACATTTAAAAATAATGTAGTAGTATACACTGTATATTTTTAAATGGCATCATCAATAATTTGTCAATGTCCTGCAGCGGTGATGATCCCGATCCCGCAGTACCCACTGTTCTCGGCCACGCTGGCGGAGCTGGGGCTGCGGCAAGCGGACTACTACCTGGACGAGCAGCACTCCTGGGCGCTGCAGCCCGCCGAGCTGGAGCGCTGCTGGCGACAGGCCAGCCAGGACTGCCACGTGCGCGCGCTCGTCGTCATCAACCCGGGGAACCCCACCGGCCAGGTGAGACCACGTGATACAGTGCTCGTATTACGCTTGAGACTGATTATATTCAATACATGGTAGTCATGCCCTGAATTGACCAGAAATTTTCTTTAAAAACTTGTCTATTTTTTTAAACAACCC
Source organism: Pyrrhia umbra (assembly GCA_963891755.1). Classification (NCBI taxonomy): domain Eukaryota; kingdom Metazoa; phylum Arthropoda; class Insecta; order Lepidoptera; family Noctuidae; genus Pyrrhia; species Pyrrhia umbra. The sequence goes on along the minus strand of OY982929.1, from coordinate 251,528 downwards.
AATCGGGGATGTGTTTTTAATAATTTACAAAACCACTAGGTAGAATCAATCGACACAGAATTAACCAAGCGTATGCGGTACACACGTCGCGATATTTCTATTGAACTAGCACAATACTGTACAAATTGATAAACCGAAAAATACTCGTGCAAACTATATTCCGATATTCATACAACATGGGCGAGCTAGCCGCCAGTTTGTGGGTGACATGTATTAATCAGCCGGCATTCAGGGCAGTTCGCGCAATTTGATCGACCGCCGCCATTGCAAATATTGGAAACTATTGCAGAGCCAGATGATTGCGACACCAAATGGGATATGAAAACACGAAACGCGACAAATAGCCTTGATTTATTGGTTTGTGGTGGACGTGATGACAGGCTTATGCCACATTATGTAAACTGTAATTCAGGCGCAGTAATCTTCTTCCTCGTGTTAAGTTCTAGTCTTGCCATGCCATGTACCTCCCCCCGTGCACTGGCAACTTTGAATATACAGCAACGACACGAGCATATCTTAGCATGATGCGTTATCGGACTGGTGTTTTAATATTTGGTAACTGCGATGTGTATGTGTTTACAATGTTCTGAGCATCATCGGGCTTTCGGTTTCAGGTGCTGACGCGTGAGAACATGGAGGAGATTGTGAAGTTCGCGTACGACCACAATCTGTTCCTGCTGGCGGACGAGGTGTACCAGGAGAACATAGTCTGCAAGCCTTTCTTCTCCTTCAAGAAGGTCAGAAATTGTATACGAAGTTCAGATATAGATGCAATGTACCTATATGTTACCGGTAAATTAAATATATAATCCATGGTGACGTACTGGAAAATCGTCTTCTAAAAATTGTTAGAAAGTTTGGTAGTGACATTGTCGTGTGCCAGGTGATGCACGAGATGGGTGCGCCGTACTGCAGCATGGAGCTGGCGAGCTTCGTGACGTGCTCGAAGGGCTGGGCGGCGGAGTGCGGCCAGCGCGCCGGCTACGTGGAGCTGCGCGCCGCCGCGCCCGCGCGCGCCGCCTTCCGCACCGCGCGCGCCGTCATGCAGTGCCCCAACGTGCTGGGCCAGTGCATCCTCCACTGCGTCGTGCGTACCCCCCCTCCCTCCTTTCTAGCCAAGCACTCGATTCTCGTCTTTGACTAAATTAACTGTTGAAGAATAGTTGCTGACATAAACTCGTGGAAGCCAACCCAGACTGCGATCTATTGGTGGATAATTTCGCCAATTTAATGGTTGAGTGCCTGCATTTTTGTGAGGCTAATATTATTTAATTATAGTTATTAGTTTACTTATTATATAATACTTTGGTTTATGTAATTGGTTTCTTAAGCCGTGTAAACCAAATAAAATAAATAAGTAAATAAATTATTTAGTCCAAATTGTTATACCTATATGTATGTGACTAGCTTCTGTCCGCGACTTCGTCCGCGTGGAATAGTGGTGCTCCGCTCCTATTGGTTTTAGCGTGACGATATATAGCCTATAGCCTTCCTCAATAAATGGGCTATCTAACTATGAAAGAATTTTTCAAATCGTACCAGTAGTTCCTGAGATTAGCGCGTTCAAACAAACAAACTCTTCAGCTTTATTATATTAGTATAGATATAGATGATAAGCCCTGACTGGACGGGATTGGGTGTATGTGGTTTTACTTTCGTCTTTCTTTTCATGAATATTATTTATTCTGTCTTTTGAGAGTAACCTACCTACTTTTTTTTCATTCTTAACTGTGTTAGTGCAATTGAATAAATACCAAACTGCTATTAGGTTATGGTCATAAATAAATCGTTTTCCAATATTTCTCGTTCCAGATGAAACCTCCTGCTCCAGGCGAGCCGTCGTACCCACAGTTTGCTAAAGAACTCGGCGACATCCAGCAGGTCCTGGCTGAGAGGACGGAGACTGCCTACGAGACATTCAACTCAATTCCTGGATACTTCTGCAACCCTATTGATGTGAGTAAAGTTGTTTGAAAATATAATAATGACTAGTAAGAACTTATTGTAATCTTTGTTGGTCTGATGTTAATAAGTCATGGACTTTGTATAGAAACTACCGATACCAGGATCAATTCTAAAAAATGTTGTTTCTTATCTTCCAGGGTTCGATGTTTGCATACCCTCGCGTGTCGATCCCGGAGACGGCGCAGGCGGCGGCGCGCGACCTGCACATGAGTCCCGACGAGTTCTACTGTCTGCGACTGCTCGAGGAAACAGGTGCACATGGCATATTTTTACCCAGCTGCTTTGAAATATCAATACAGGAGGCGGTAAATCATGCTCCTTATGGTATTTATAGAAACGATAAGTACAGGTTTGTCCATAATATCATATCACTGTGAAGGGTCACGTTATCCTTCCATTATAGAACCGTCAAACAGTTGAAGTCCGTAGAAAACCATTACAGTCCCCCGCGACGCCCCGAGGATAATACATAGCGTTTAACGTACACGGGGGCTCGTCACTAATGGCTCACACTAGTTAATTAGCGAGGCTGCGAGGCGGCAAGCGGCTCGGCGGTGCCGGTAATGTGTTGTAACTTACTAGTTGCATACTCCGCGTGCGTCGTGCAACTCGTGCGAGCGCCGCGCCGCCGACTGGCGGAGCACAACTTGAGTGCTTCTGCCTCAACTTGTCAACGACGTACTTCTGCGGAGTACCGCGGCGGGGTGTGCGTCACACATTAGCTCATTTTCAATTAATCTTGCAACTACGTTAAACCTTGTACCGCCGCCCATTAGAGCCATGTCCCAGCTCACAGTTGCCTCCATAACTACTGAACCAATTCCAGAAAACTTTCACTAATATAAATTATCTCCTTCATTATTCCCGAGTTAGTAGAGACACAGCTTATTAATCAATAAGCTGTGTTGTACGTCCATATGATAAGCTGTGGGCCATTTTTAATCGGCTAATTGGCTTGTTTTATTATTACTTAAGTGTTATATAAAAGATGTGTGTACTCGCACTGATCAAAGCAATGTTGTGCGGCAGGAGTGTGCGTGGTCCCGGGCACGGGCTTCGGTCAGCTGCCGGGCACGTTCCACTTCCGCACCACCATCCTGCATCCCCGCGACGAGTTCCAGCACATGATGGACAGCATCAGGCAGTTCCACCACAACTTCCTACAGCTGTACTCTTAGTAACGTGTGTAGATCTGTATTGTTTGTTAAGTTGTCCGTAATTTGTGTATTACGAGCGAATATGTATGTAGAAGAATGTCAGGATAATTATAATAAGTTTGAAACTAATAATAAATATATTAACTTAACATAGGGCGTGCAAGGGGTATGCAAGGGGTGTGCGAGGGGTGTGCTACGAGAGTGCCCGAGAGTTGTGCTTGTGAGGGTCACTGGGCTCACCCGTTATCTAGGTTGTTGGCTAATAATAAACTCGTGCAGGCAGGCTCCCTCACGCCTCACACCTAATCTTGTTGTTTAATGAGTACAAGTTGTATCTACTTACATGTATTTTAAGATAGTAAGTTATGTATTAATGATGCAATGAAAAGTATTTTGTTGACATTTATAAGTAATATAATAGTTATATTATACAAATGAGAGGAGTTATTAAGTACAATGAATTTTTATTTTGATTTAAAGATTATTTGAGACCTCCCAGAGCAAGGCCCGGGTTCCAGTAGCAGCAGTAGTCGTGTAGTGAACTGGTCGGTTGAGCCACTGTCGCCCCACCACCCAGTAAACTATAACTGATCGCTTTTGTGATAATCAGAGATTACCAACAACAACTGGATTGGTCCCCTCTCTTCCATTATATTAAACAAACACGTATATATTTTACAAATAGCTTTCATACAGAATAAACACAGTTTTAGTGCCACGTCATCGAGTGCCTGATTGTCGCACCACAATAGCTTTCCTTGAACTGCAGCACTATTTCTTCGAACAAATTAATCATTTGCCTAACGAGCCCCGACCGCTACCCACCCCTTACGTAACACATAATTTATAATAACAGAAGACCTACTCCGCACACGCAGGCGAGCAGCTGCCGCGGAGCCAGGACTACAACATCATTCGTGATCCTAACAGCGTACTAGGATACTCTTGTTATATCCACTCGGTTACTTGTGTCGCGGCTCCGAGTGGAGCTACTGGCCGGTCTGCCGCGTGCCGACGGTCACGCGATTCATCACTGTTTATTACTCGGGAAACGAACTCGAGCCCTGCCGCCGAATTAATGTTACTACGTGCGCCAATTTCTGTAAAAATGCTATTAACCAGCTCGTGAGATAAGAAATTAAATATCGTTAGGTATTATTTATTATAACGTTGACTTTATTGAAAATGTATAGCTACTTGCGATAAGGAAAAAGTACTGGGTTCCTAAATAATAAGTAAATGGTGGAGTTTTTTCTGTTACTACTAACTGGTATGTATCTTGGGCGTACCTACATACATATAATTTATAAAATATTTAACTTTTTATTTATTTCTTCAAGGGGCTGAAAATTATTAATAGAAGAAAAAAAAACTGAGATAATGATTTTATTATCTCAGTTTTTTTATTATTTGCTCAGTAGTCGTAGTTGAAGTCAGTGATTTTAGATAAAGCAAGGAATAAGGGTGAATTTGCTTTAAACCTAGATCAGTAAAAATATGAATTAAATGAACATCATTTGAGCAGGTCATTGTAGCACAGCTGGTAGGTATCGCACAGCATGTGGAGCTGGGCGGCGCGCACCTTGCCCAGCTCGCGCGCCAGGTACTGCGCCAGGCGCGCGCGCACGCGGGCCTGCGGCTGCACGCGCCGCTCGCGCAGGTGCTCCGCCACGCAGCGCTGCGCCGCGCCGCGCAGCGTGCTGAGCGCGTGCTCCAGCAGGTCGCGCCAGATCTGCTTCACCTCGTCCTGGTGCTGGCACGGGTCGCGGCCCGACCGGTCCACGCGCTCTGCCGTCGTGTTGTAAAAGTTTCTGCAACGTTAAGCGAGTGAAGCGAGTGAACGTGTCAAAGTCAACTCCAAGCTTAACGTCATGGTTTTACAACCGACACAATGAAGGTTATCATTTCATAAGTATGTCATATCATAAGTATGTCATGCGTAACAATAGGTTCTGTAGTCAATATGATTGCATATACATATTTTCAAATCTTGCTAAGGGGTTGCTGAAGCTTACTACTTATCTAGTTGTTATAAACATTACCTGTATTCGTTGGTCATATTGGAGTATATAAGTTCAAAGAACGCTTTCTGCTTCTTGTTGACTACCCTGAATCGGCTGTCCTCCCCTCTGCGCGGCACTGCGCCCGCCGCCTTGCCTTCTTTTTTCATATCCTTCTTCCCTTCTTTCTTTGTATCTTTTTTCGATTCTTTGTTCGCGTCTTTCTTTGCCTCTTTCCCTTTATGATCTCCCTTCGAGCTAGCATCTGACTCCCGACTTGTGAGCCCATTGCGCCGCGTCTCCAAGCCGTTTATGAAATCGTTGGCTCGCACGAACACCTAGGGAAACTTATGTAATTAATTATTATGAATATTATGTAGAATGTAGATCGTTGTACCAATTGGTAATTCCAAAAATATTGAAATTGATTAATGTAATGTTATATGAGAACAACTTTGGCAAATTTTAAACCCATAACGGTCAGGAATCAAATTCGCGACTTTTCTCCAAAGTCATTCACTCTGCAATTGTAAAAAAAAAACATTGTTTACAAAAAACGACTGACTTCCAAAAACACTGAAAAGAGTAAAATAAATTTATTTTCTTCTGAAAAGCTCGTGAACCACAAATGGCTCTCTTAACCGAAAAATGGTCTTCTCACACCTATAATATTTTTAAAAGACCTTTCCTACGATACCCCACATATCAACGGGATACCGTCATGTGGGGTATCGTTGTATATGTATCTCCATGTATCCATGAGAAAAATAATCATCCCCACTTTACGTATAGGTATGGGAGCTACCCTAAAGTGAAGATGATTTTTTTTCTCATGTATCCTGTTGTGTAAGGTGTCGTTAGAGAGATCTGTCAAAAGTAAAGCAGGTGTGTGAAGATCGTTTTCCAGTTTAGGGAGCCGTTTGCGAAGTATCAAGCTTTAAATTGCATATTTTTGTTCGGTTCGAGCGTCCTCTCCCTCTAACTACTGAATGGCTGCTCCTAGTTTCGTGAAAATATTTACAGACGTAGCAAACATAACGAACTTGCAAGGAAAACTGCCAACCGCAGACAGAGTTATAGTTGACAAAGTAAAACCTACTACGGAACCCTATTGCAATTGGCCGGACACGCATTTGGCCAGTATTTTTGAAGTCTGTTAATAAAATGTTTTTTACCACATTCTTCTTGATTAAAGATTTTAACTCAATATGAGCAAACTAATCCGGACCAGTATCAATCAACGTAATGTTCAAACAAACCGTGATTGGTTTGCTAGATCAATCTAGATTATATTGCAGATAAACTCTTGCTAGCCAGAGATAAATCTGCACAGAGAACTGTTAGACTTACAATTTCACTAACAACTATTTTAAATTGAAAGCTAGCAGTGTCAAAGTAAGTATTGGTTTTATTGCTAGTGTAGATATCGATAGCTTTCTTCGTTCGTTTCGCCTATCTATAGTGAGAATAACACAGGAAAGCACAGTTGATATTTCTTACTAATAATATCCTTACAACCGACTATGCTATGTATAAAATATATATTGAATGGCTCGCCTTGGTCAGCTCGTTCATCATATTGCTGAGCAGCGCGTTGACTTGTTCCTTCTCGGGGTACTGGTAGATGCACTCCATCTCCGGCGCCACGGTCACGTTCCGGCGCACCTGCATCATCTTGAACACCAGCTCCTTGGCCTGGCTGCCAGCCTCCCAGCCCACGCGGAACCACTTCTGCCTGCCTCTGTCCTCGTTGGGCAGCCGCAGGTCGAAGGCCAGGTCCCCCTCCACCTGTATGTCTAGACAGGCCACGGCGTGCAGCAGTGCCAAGTGGACGAGGAGCATTGTGCATGTGAGTGACGTCACAACATCGCTGTACATCGACAATGGAGTTACTACTGTTTGTATGTCAGTCGTTTATAATATAAATCCAATTTAACACATTTTTTTTTATATTTCGTCGGCTGTGTCATTTCTTTTACTCTAGGGATATTTTCATTATGATTGTTTGCCGCAGTTTGTTCGTTCGAAGCTCGCCAACATTTTTAGCAAATAACCTCCCGGCCGGTCATAAAAGAAACAGTACGTTCACTAAAATGAAAAGCTCTGAATGTAACGCAGTGTTCCAACAAACAGCCATGATATGGGATGAATGTAACACGCTGTTTATTAAGCATTGCAGTTGTGGATGTCGGGGAAAAATACGTCGGTTTTTAATGTTGTAAGTTGTAACCGTATTTATATACTCTTGTATTGTTGTTGCTTTTTGGAGGTCGAGTCATTTACACTTTTGAGCTAGTTACTTTTCATAAGATAAAATAAACAGCGAAAATCAGATGACAAAGGTAGAGACTTATACCTATATTAAGTTTTAATATAAAGTCAACCGATAACAATAAACGGCTGCGATAAGAAGTTACAGTGAAATAAATGTTTATAGCGCGGCAGATTGCGTCCGCCGTGCGCGGCGCGGTCACACCACGCCCGGCGCCCGCTCATTGCGGCGACGAGCTCACGAGCCATAACACGGCCGAGGTACCTCCCGGCGGCGACCGGCGCGACCGACACGACGCGAGAACACGCCAGCTGACGCCGTGTGGAGCCGCCGAGTTAGCGACGCAGACGGCTCATCCCGCTCTAATGCGACCACCAGAGATATAATATGTTATTGCAAGCCCGCTGATATTGGCAGTTGAAAGTTTTCAAAATCGCATTGCTTGGATGTGGAAAAATGGTCTCAATATCTTATGAACGAGATAACGGATAGTGCACAGGGCACACTTATGTATTTTATCACTCAATAAATAGCGATGCACGCGAAAGTATGTAGGACGTGTATTGATCGGCTCTAGCTAGACGTGAACTGCCGTCTCATGTCTGCACCAGCCATTATTGCGCCGTGCTGGCTCGCCGTAATGGTGCTGCACTGACGACTGGGCGTGGGGCTGGGGCTTGTGGTCCATTGTTTAGGATTATAACGTCTCTGCAACTACTTACTTTGCCTACATCAGTAACTGCTCACCTTCCCATGTACAATCGTATCATCCTACTGTGTAATGGTTTTTTAGTTTTTTTTAGTTGTATAAGTTTGGGTTTATGTGTGATGACCGTAGACGTTAGTAAACTGAGTATTTATTTAACACAATCTATATAAAAATCTTTACCTGGAGATCTGCCATTGCCATAGTTAATAAATGTGAGTCTGTGAAAAATATTGTTACAATAGATTCAAATCTACGAACAACAAGAATGTAGGTACCTATATATATTTATTCATTTCCCCACCGCTAGACGAAGGCCACATCTTACACGGAGAACGTACGAGAATTATGTATCACCCTCACCATGCTTGCTTAATGCCGATCGACGATTTTGGTGTTTTACTGCATTGTTAGTCGGTGGCATCCAGAATAAACTAAGAAAGAATATGATTATAAACGGTCATACCGATACTTGGCTTCTAACCCTCGTAATTATACATGAAGTGCGGGCTCTTTTGTCCTGCGGCTCACTACAACAAATATTTCCAGTAGGTACCTGGGTACGGCATAAGTACTTGTAGATAATATTTGTGTGCGAGTAACTCAACTCGACACAGCGTAACATGTTGCAGCTTGTCTCATTATGACGTGACGGCGTGTCACAACTTCGTCTCATTACAGTTTGCGGAGATAATGATCAAACATGATCACTTTGAAACAAGGAAATAGCGGCAAATTCTCGTCATATTAGACGCAGTAGGCACTGCTCTGAGCAGGCGTGACGTCATAACACGCCAGTGTCAGTGATAGGCGACGACATATTTGACAGGATATAGTATTGATTAAACTTAATAAACGCTAGTGCATCTTGAAGTGGGCGCGTTGATGAACTGGCACGTGACGTCACTTATTAGTGCACAATTGGAGATATAGACAGACTATTTTGATGCTGGGAACGACATCGTATACTTCGGATCAATCGTGACAAATAGAAACGAAATATCTGCAGAAATAATCACCTATGTCCTATAAGGATAATCTCCGCCAACGGGTGCTACTTAGGGTTACTACGATGCTTTCGTACTATTTCTGGCCAGGAAAACTAAGATTCTTCTGTATCCTTGCTCCGACCAGTATTCGGATCAGATCATTCAGGATCGTGGGTACAGCAAGTAATAAAGATGAAAACCACCTTTTAATTTTCGAATCAAGAGCTCTACATCCTTTTTGATGAACCGAACGTGGAGGAGCCACGAGAACCGAAACTACAGAAAAATGGGTGTAGGTGTAGAACAAGACACAAAGTCGATCGGAGTCAAGGACTGGCTGGAGGGCTCACGCTAGAAATAGACCAGCCGAGAAAATATCCTAAATGAATAATAGCATCGTAGATGATGATGGATCGAAAATACACACAGTAGAGAATTTTGAAATTTTTATTTTTTATCTGCTAAAACACACAAGTAAAAAAATATTTGTTGCGAGTAGCCATAGCCGCGAATATCGCGTTTGCACATCAGCCGGGGGCTGTGTCGTCTGCCACATCGCAAATCACATTTGTAGCGACGAGACGCGACGCCGCCCAACGCGGACGCGCCGGGGGTTGCGCTAATAAACCTATTCGTTGATACCTATTTATATCCAGTCTGAACAACTATTTTCATCCGAAATAAAATAGTATGAGTATTAATGGAACTGAACATGATAGTGTAGAAAATAGTGTTTTGCATTGAGAAGTTCCATGCACCTACGAACTCCACTTCCGATTCCGGTTTAGATGATTTTGATGCAACATGGAATACATTTTTTTAATATTTTTGTCTACATGTTGCTACGTGTAAAATATTATTGACTATATAATATATTAATGATTTGGAAATTCGGGAATGAACAAAAATAAACCGCCGATGTTTCTCCGCTTGGGCGCCCATAGCTACAGCCAACTGCGTATATTTATGAGCAGAAGGGGACTTATTTACGTAATAACATACAGCCACACAGCTCTATATTGTATAAACAGTCATGTAGCTACTAACCTGATATTCTTTTTATCCGCAGCGTGCGAGGCTTCAAAGTCTTAGTGCTAGTTTTGTGTTTATTTATTCAATAATGTGTATTTTTTCCTCGTGCGTGATATATGCATGACAGCGACTAGCACCTAGCAATATTTTGTTTTATAATATTTCTTATCTGTAGGTACGCATTTAATTACCTATACATAAATTATGTTATAATGATCTTCTATATATCATGTTTATTTAAAAGAAAGTATTTACATTATTTACATTACGAAAAATAAAAAAAAAGTAAATATATTCTAATATAAATCTAACTAAAATATTGCGTCAAAAAATTCTTCCTCATCGCCGTCAACTGGAAGTGTATTATGATCTTCTTATAATTTTTGATCTCGTGCCGGTAGTATGAGTTTCTCGAATCTTTCAGCAAGGAAAAAAAAGAAATGCCTACTCACTGTGAGCAATCCTCAGTGGACGTACCCGAGTGTGCGGCGGGTGGTGTAAGGAATCGGTTACGTTCGACAGTGGTGATAGATGGCGCCACATGTTGGCGAGCACATTACACGCCGCCAGCCGCTACCATTCAAATAGCGATGTATGGCTTCGATTAACTACTCCGCCCTTTGTTCCCAGAAACAAGAAGATCTCACAGTGCGGATGGTTGTTTTTCTGCACACCAACCCTGAATGTGATCTGTTTGCCAATGAATGGAGTACAATTATGCCGTTCATTATGCGTATGTCTGATGTTTTGTGAATGGAAGTAGGTACCCAGGTGACCTCTAATATTTGTTGGTACCTATTTGAAATATTTTTGTATAACATACCTGTTTTAATCTATATGTTAATTAATGTAATTCACGTAACTGTTTTAATTAACAATAAACAATTTTTAACCGACTTAAAAATGAGGAGGTTCTCAATTCGGTTCGGATGTTTATATATTTTTAACCGACTTCTAAAAAAGAAGGAGGTTATCAATTCGGATGTTTGTATTTTTTTTATGTTTGTTCGCGCATAAAGTCTGTCGCTTGCCAACCGATTTGAAAAATTCTTTTTTTGTTGGAAAGGGTATACTTCCCAAATGGTCCCATGATAAGGAAACCAAGATCTGATGATGGCATCTCAGAGAAGTCCAGGGCAATTTTCGCAAAATTCTAGAGGTAACTAGGGCGTTTGTTAATTATTTTCATTAAGTATTTTTAACCACTACAATTTTATGAAGGTCTGGAGTCAATCTGATGATGGAGCCAAAGTACAGTCGAGGGAACTCCTCAACGATTTACAGCAGTTACCTTGTGTTTAGGCTTTATTAATTTGTATTGATGAGAAATTTACACCTAGATGACTTGTGACTGTCATTAGGGATCTAATGATGAAGACGAAGGACATTTAAAGCAACTCCTCAATGATTTACAGCAGTTACCTTGTGTTTGGGCTTGATTAATTTGTATTGATGAGAACTTTACTCCTAGATGGGTTGTGACTGTCATAAGAGGTCTGATGGTGAAGACGAAGGACAGTTAAGGGAACTCCTCAACGATTTACAGCAGTTACCTTGTGTTTGGACTTAATTAATTTATATTGATGAGAACTTAGCATCCATATGGGTTATAAGTGCCATTCCAGGTCTGGTGATGTAGACCATAGATATTCGAGGGGGTTCTAACAATACCTGAAAGTTTCTAACAGTGCAAATCTGATGCCTGGGTTCAAAGATAGGCACCTTGTGAATGTAGTGGGAATTCGCTGGATGCGAGATGCGCGGCAGTGGATTTCGTTTCAGTTTCAGTTCAACGCCGTTTTCTCATACGAGAAGCATCTTTACCCGGCCTACCCATATTTTATATAAGATTAAAAATATGTCACTAAAATTTTACAAATAAAAAAAAAATTGCAAAAAAAAACCGACTTCAAAAACCCGAAAAGCACAAAAAAGTATATGTAGTAAAAGACCTAAATGTATAAACCCAACCGAAACCTTGACAATATGAAACTGATTGCAAACTTTAAAATCATAATTATGTAATATAAATATTTCTTAATTTTTTACTTTATAAATTGCATTTATCTTCGACACAACAATAAAAAAATGTTAATGTGAATACCATGTATATGTGTACCAAATAGACTTCCTACCTTACCATTTTTTTTTTTATTTTTTTTTTTATTTTTGATTCTACATGATCTTCGCATGTTATTATTTTATGTATACATAAAAATTGTTAAAACTTGCCCTTTCTTCTCCATAGGAAACTACTTTTTGGAATGGGCAACTAAATTCTTTCTTTTTTGACTTTCAAAAGTGCTTGTAATTAGGCCTAATTGAAATAAATGAATTGAATTGAATTGAATCTTTTTGAGTTCTTCTTTCTTTGGGTTTTTTGAAGTCGATTTTTTTTTTGCAAAAAATTTTTTTTATGTATGACGTATGACGGGCGATTTACACTTATTGCAACAAAAATGGTGTTTAGGTCTAGACACGAATTCATGTTGATAAGATAATAAGATTGAGATACTCAAAAGCGAAAAACGAATATTTTTTTACAAAAAAAAAAAAAAGATTTCCAATCCACTCAAACAAGAAAACAACAAACGTCGCTCTAGATGTCACTGGCAAAAATACTCACAACAGTAACTTAGAAGAGCAGTAACGGAGTTTTAACAAGCAGCTAGTTGTAGACTGGAACCTGTCTGGTCAATTATCGAAATATCGTGCATCCAAGTATTAGTTGTGTTGGTGTCTCCGCACTAGCCGCTGCGACTGCACCCGCCCTGCGCGCCCCCATGTGCAAGTGCGTGTAGCAGCTACCAGTGTGCTATGTATGCATGTGCAGTTTCTCACTTGGCTTCCTGTAAGTAAAACTTTCAGATAAATTCAAATTCAAATGCATTTAATTCAGATAACAAGATCCATACAATTCAATTAAAATAATAATAATCAGAAGCAGACACATTTATATATGTAGATAAAGAGGTGATAACTTATTTAATCCGGCAAGCCACGCGCCGTACATGGAAATAGCTTCAATTTATTAAAAAAAAAATATGAAAAAATGTTTATTTGTCTCAAAAAATTAAAACCGACTTCCAAAAAAAAAACTGGAAAGTAAAAAATAATTTTTATTTAAACGCTTTACGACCAAAACATCGCTTTCGAAGTCGGTGTCTTGTAAGTTACTATTGTTAGTATTTCGCCACCGACTTCGAAAGCGATGTTTTGGTCGTAAAGCGTTTAAATAAAAATTATTTTTTACTTTTCAGTTTTTTTTTTTGGAAGTCGGTTTTAATTTTTTTGTAAAAAGCTTTTTTTATTTTTTCGCTTTTCAGTGTCTCGGTCTTGCTATCTTAACAAAATAAACACACCACTTTTTAGGGTTCCGTAGCCAAATGGCAAAAACGGAACCCTTATAGATTCGTCATGTCTGTCTGTCTGTCTGTCCGTCCGTATGTCACAGCCATTTTTTTCCGAAACTATAAGAACTATACTGTTGAAATTTGGTAAGTAGATGTATTCTGTAAACCGCTTTAAGATTTTGACACATAAATAGAAAAAAAGCAATAAATTTTGGGGGTCCCCATACTTAGAATTGAAACTCAAAATTTTTTTTTTCATCAAACCCATACGTGTGGGGTATCTATGGATAGGTCTTGAAAAATGATATTGAAGTTTCTAATATCATTTTTTTCTAAACTGAATAGTTTGCGCGAGACGCACTTCCAAAGTGGTAAAATGTGTGTCCCCCCCCCCTGTAACTTCTAAAATAAGAGAATGATAAATCTAAAAAAAATATATGATGTAGATTACCATGCAAACTTTCATTGAAAATTGGTTTGAACGAGATCTAGCGGGTAGTTTTTAAGTAATCAGCAATTTTCCTTGACAAACAAACTTAATTATGCGGTCGGAAAAGAACAAGATAATTGCGACTTTATTGCGTATTTTTTCTTTCCAATGGTCGGAACCCTCGGTGCGCGAGTCCGACTCGCACTTGGCCGGTTTTTAGGTTGTATTAAGCGTAAATAACCAAATCATCTAAGTATTTGGCATATCAGCAAGTAGAGATAAATCGTTATTTTTGATATATTTATAAAACGGCTGAACCGGTAGTGATAAAATTTAAATGGGACCACACGGGAAGCACCAGCTTTCAAATAAAAAAAGAATCATGAAAATCGGTTCACCCAGTCGCGAGTTATGAGGTAACAAACATAAAAAAAAAATAAAAAAAATAAAAAAAATAAAAAAAAATACAGTCGAATTGATAACCTCCTCCTTTTTTTGAAGTCGGTTAAAAACAGTCACATACATTATATAAATGAGACATCCCCAGTAAGTAATTGACAATACTTGTGTTGGGGCTATCTCGCTCTATCCCTTATATATTAACAATCTTGAGACTATTACAAAAGTAAATTAAGTTAGTTAAGTACAAAAGATTAAATGACTTATAAACTAATTAGCAGCTCTAGTGTAGTTAGTTTAGTATAGTGTAGTTATAACGTTTGTGAGTCTGCAAGTGTACATTGCTTTTAAATAGAATTTGGGTTTTTGTTTGTGTATATGTGTGTGTGTGTTTGTGTGAATGGGTGTGTGTGTGTGTGTGGTTTTTTTTTTATTATTATTTTTTATTTTTATTTTATCCAAGTCTAACCAACATTTGCTCAGTTTCCTCGTATGATAAAGTTTTGAGCCACTCGGTTATTAACTTTTTGCATATGTGTGAGACCTCATGATGAAACCTTAGTTTTACATTTATTTTATTATATATGTAGGCTGATTGCGTTGCGTACTGACGACGGGCAAAAGCCGTTCGGACCCTAGGGGAGTGAGCCACTATATCCTTTCGTCTTTTTTCCTGATTGTCTTGGTTAAATGGAATAGTTTTTTGTAAATATAGGATCGTACATAAGAAATATAGTTTTCTTACTGAAAGTAAGCCACTAATTCTATATAAATCGACTGTGGGATATCTGTATGGTTTATAATACATTACTTTTAAAAGTGACCTTTGGGCTCTTTCTAACTCTAAGAATTCAGTTTTACTGGCTCCTCCCCAGACTGGTAAACAGTATGCAATAACTGATTGCGCGAGCGCAGTATAGATGTTGTTGAGTGTCTTCTGAGGTATCACATATCTGAGATTTTTGAAGATCCATATTAATTTTCGCGACGACTTTATCAGTGATTTCAGATACTAATGCAATGACCGCGTCTTGAGTTGACCGTCCCTGTCTGAATCCGTATTGTGAATCGGAGAGAATGCAGTATTTATTTAAATAACTTACTAGCCTTTTATTTAATATTTTTTCTATTATTTTCGAAAGGGATGATAAGACCGATATCGGCCGGTAGTTGTCCCCATCTTTGTGAACAGGCGTAACTATAGAACGTTTTAGCGCGTCAGGAAATATGCCTGTATCGAAACACAGATTAATTAACTGGCTAATAAGAGGAACAACAAGATCTCGAGATAATTTAAGATAGTTTAAGATAAGTTATTAAGAGATTAATTATTCTAAATCTCTGCACTATAAACTGTACGCGACGTGGTACATCGCTTTAAGCGCCACATACGTCTTGAGGAATGTAAAGGCTCCACTACACTGGGCACACGTACGCCACATTTCCGCACTAGGAGCGCCGCGCGCCGGTTCTCGTACATGTAATTATGGAACCTCGTTGTTTAGCTACATATTGTTATGATTATCGGCATACGTCACTACGTCACGATTCCACGCGACAGGTACAAATCGATAGCAAATGTTCGTTCGTTCACCCACGCTTAGTAACGAAAGTAGATTTAGTAGAGCTAATAAAAGACATTACAAATGGCAAGTCTACTTCTGACTCTCTTACTTTGTACTTGTTGGTACAATACGCAGAGTTATCAGACGGGAATATTGATCGACAACGAACTATACCGCCACCACACGTGTGGGGAGCGCGTGGGTTTGACACTGGTAGAGCTCACAGACGTGCGCGGCCGCGCGGTGAGTCGCGAGTCTCACGCCACGCGGCCGGCACGCGTGCCCACGCCACGCGGCCGGCACGCGTGCGTAGCGTGTAGGGTTCGGTGCGCGTCACTCTGGTGCCGCGTATTTAGTGAGCCGTTCAGTTTACTGCGCGCTTTATGAAGCGCTTTATTGTTATGTCGATGTATTTTTGGGTTCATGTCTAATAGTATAGTTAGCCGTTATTTCTTTATTGGAGTATTTTTATATTGCATATGGCGCTTTTATTCTCCAAACGATTGTTTGGGTAATTGGGAATAAAATATAAAAGATTATAGAAAAACGAATCCAAGGCATTACCGCAACGCGTATGGTAGGCATCCAGCCTAGGACTAAGTATTTGTTGTTTAGACTCCGCAGTAGGTAAGTAGTTTCTACTATGTACGGGACTACAGAGTCCCGGAGCTTTCCGCATGGAGCCAAAGCCAACACGCAGAAGTCCCTCAAGACAACTAATCAAATGTAATGATGAGACAGGTTAATATTGATGCTGTATTAGTTTTTTTTTACCCAGGCGTTGGAATATCTCACGTAGTAACCCACTTGAGAGGAAGGAATAAACGATGTTATATTATTTATGGGGAATATATAAACGCACTTTAAAAATAATGTTTTACACATACAGCTTTAAAATTCATTGAATGGACAATAAAAGACTCTTACTGACTAAAACCCATCCATGTTCCTTCCTCAGCCTCGTTCCTTGCTCTTTGAGGCGCGCGTGGAACATGATCGCGCCGTCGTCGACGCGGTTCTGGTCCTTGCCGGACGGCGAGCCACCCATAGCTCACCGGCCCATAGTGGCCGGGAGTCGTCTCGCGGCTCCCGACGCCCGTGGCGTCTCCCGCGGCGGCTGGGGCGTGAGGACTGTCGCTCCCTCACGCGTTCCGCCGCCTCCTTCTCCAGCATAACTGCTTCGCAGAAGGAGGTGATGGCCTCCCATTCCGTCTCGCTCCGGACCATGGCCTGAACCAGGGCCGGACGCGAGAGGTCGCCGCCGCCGATCGCCCCTACGAGGACACGGCGGTGCTCCGCCCAAGCGGGGCAATCCCCCACAGTATGTTCCACCGCGTCCTCCGGGCGATCTACGCAATGGTGACACGCCCGGGCGCCACCTCCCGCCTGATTTTGTGCAGGAACCTCCCGAAGCAACCGTGCCCGGTAAGGATCTGCGTCAGGCGGCAGGTGAGGACGCCGTGGCGTCTCCCTAGATACTTGCACCCCTGAGTTTGTTTCGGTGTTTCTTCTCAAAATAGTCAGATAGAAAACACCGGTCTCATCCCGACTGCAATAATAAATATTATTTTCACGTGAAATATCATATAAGTTAAGTTAACTTATAACCCTAGTATCTAGGGACTCTTCTGTCTCATTACCAAGTTTCATTTAAATCGGTTCGGCCGTTTTACTGTGAAAGCGTAACAAACAAGCAAACTCACTTTCGCATTTATAATATGAGTCGGGATTAGGATTACGTGATTATAATTATAAAATATAATGAACGCCACTAGCAATCAATAATTCCCCAATTCAGAGTGACATGCATCAATTATATTTGCATGTTGTGTAGTGCGTTGTTACATACGTGAATGAGGTAAATAGATCTGAATATTGAATAGTTTCAGCATATTGTGACTGCTAAAACATGATGATTATTTTCATGTAAAACTAAATTAACAATTAAAATATTTTCGTAAAGTTTAGTGAAGTTCTCGTATCAGAATCGGAACCTGATGATATTTAAATTCCTTGATTGTTGTTGCTTTTGTGTCGGTTTACGTACATGAAGTTCTCGTCGCTCACGTTGCCATTAGTGATACTTGGCTCTACTTGACATTACACGGTACTTACAGCTTCACAACCTCAAGTGATCGCGTGTCCCGCGCCGTACATATTAATGAGCGCACAGCTCCGCCGAGTCAAAGCGGGCTGGACCCACAGACGTACTCACGTACATTATTGATCTCCACTGTGGTGCTACTAAGAAGCCACGTTTTCGCAATCAGCGCTGGTTAAATAAACACCGATCGTGCATCAGCAGCAGAGGCCAGTGTCACGACATCCGGGTACAGCTAATAAAGTGATTCCTAATGAACACGGCCTGTCCGTACGCGCGCTGAGCTCCGCGCTACGTGCTACTGAGCGATATGCATTTCGTTAAAGATTTAGGTTTCTTTACACAGTTACATTTAAATTATTTATTGAAAGGCTAGTTTTATTTAACGGTAATTTGATTAAATAAGTAATAGGTACTATTGTTTTTAAATATTGATAATAATTCATCTTATGTTAAATTATGTTTTTTTCTGTATGTACTCGTAAATAATATTTTTCACGGGTCACTAATGGCAAAAGATGTTTTAATCTGACTCCAGTGTGACTCCATGTAATAACTGTCTGTACACATATGTTCAGCGTACCTATGGGAACTTTGCGGTAAGGCCGCCACGCTTAATTGTTCTAATTAATATTCAGTTCAGCCCCATTTCCATGGTACACTGCTTCGTAAAGTGTAGTGTTTAGAGTATGCGCCTCTAGCGCTGTGAAGCAGGCACAAGTAGGGGACATGACGCGGAATGTTAGAGTACGGTTGGTGACGTAATCAAGTGTGTGCCTTCTCCGAGCCCTGTGATAGGGGTAACGGAAATGTTTTGTCTTCGTATTATTCCAAGCTTTATTGTTTATGAGACAGACGCTGAGTTATTGAACTAGGCTCGGTGAATAACTCCAGTAGCTACTTTATATTCGTAGATATACTCATATAGGTGCGTGAGTAAAAAAGGATATAGTTAAGTAGCTCACATTATTCACCTGTCAATTTGATTGATATAGGGTAGACAGGAGACCGCAGTTTCAAGAAGACATTGCCTTGTGGGTACTTGTGAGGGATTTAGAGCAGCCAAAATCAAAATACTGCGGTTGCTTATGATATGATTGAGCCAAGATGTGTTATCCGAGTGCCGACGACTTATCCAGTAAAGCCACAGCAAGTGCTGAGATAACGCTATGTCAGAGGAGACATGTTTATCTGAGCGGGAAGCCACTGGCCGTCTAGCTAACTAGCACTAACTGTGGCTCAGAGGGTGCGACAGTCCCGATGTCGAGCGAGGGCAGTGTGCGCGCCGCGCCGGCTGCCACTTAATATCATAATAAAATTGTTCGACACCACAATTATTGAAAATGATGGCCAAGTTCCGCTCACTTGAAAGCTTCTGCAGACGATCAATTCAAAATTTGTTTTACATTTAGTGGAAACGACGAGGAATGTTGTAAAATGTTAGGACACTCCGCAGATCGTGCGCTCTTACAATTAACTAAAGAACAAAACTATGTTTAATGGTTTCATTTATGTTGAAAAAAGTGACAATGAAAAATATTTTCACCTGCCATCATTTTAAGTCGATTCAGGAAATCCTGTTGAGAAGCTTTGATTTCATGAAGTATGGAAGTAGAAGACATGCTGCGCTGACCCTAAATAAATTAGGATAAGGGCAGGCGGGTGATGATGAGTGAGATATACTTTATGTTCCGGTGGTAACTCTTTTGAACGTCCCACAGCAAAGGAGAAACTTTAGTAACTTGCTTTAACTCAAAATTTCTAAGATCTAACTTTACAAGTGTAGATTTAATTTGAGCTGCAGGCTTGCATCGCCTCGGCAACCCTTACGTACGTCAGCGGTCGCCGTCTCACTAACATCACTTAATGACCTCGTCGGAGTAACTTTGGTTAGACGATTGGACTCACGATCGCCACTCGACGCGACGAAATTGACTAAAGTTTAAATCGAATGTGACTTGATTTATATTCATGTAGTGCGGAGAGCTGTGGGTAGCTCGTGTGAGATGTGGACGTGAGTGAGTACATCAAGTTACGCCGAAGGGTGACATCCCTGTGAAGCCGGAGATTGGGTCGAAGCCCGAATACGGGGAAAACGATCGACTTTAATATACTGAATGGTGTTAGTTCAAATATAAAGGAAACAACTGGGCTGATCTAATTCTGAATTGGAACGCTTCTTGATCTGTAGAAGAAAACCGGTCAAGTGTGTGTTGAGCCACTCGCGAGCGATAGGAATCCGTAATTTATCGACTATAACTCTGCAACTGGTAAAGCCTACTAAGCCGTGATAGTTTTCCGTTTAGGTTCGTGATATATACTACGTCTAGGAGCAGCCATTCAAAATTTAGAGGTCTCGAACTTAATAGAAATATGCACGTTAAAGCTTGATATTTCGAAAACGGCTTCCTAATTTGGAAAATGGTCTTCACTGCGTTATTATTATTTTTTTAAGAACTAAATTTTTTTTATAGATCTATCTGTGATTGTTTTTAAATCATATTATTTACTAGCTTCTGCCAGCGACTTCGTCCGCGTGGAATAGTGGTGGTCCGCTCCTATTGGTCTTAGCGTGATGATATAGCCTATAGCCTTCCTCGATAAATGGACTATCTAACACTGAAAGAATTATTTAAATCGGACCAGCGGTTCCTGAGATTAGCGCGTTTAAACAAAATGACAACATTTCCCTTCACTGCTCTGCTCCTATTTATTATAGCGTGATGAAAAGTATACTATAACCATCTCAGGAGTATGACAAATAATTGTACCAAGTTTCGTTAAAATCTGTCGAGTAGTTTTTGTTTCTATAGAGTTTATACAGACAGACAGACAGACAGACAGACGGACAGACAGACAGACAAAAATTTTACTGATTGCATTTTTGGCATCAGTATCGATCCCTAATCACCCCCTGATAGTTATTTTGGAAATATATTTCATGTACAGAATTGACCTCTCTACAGATTTATTATAAGTATAGATTGTAAAATAACTTGAATACTTGTCGGGTGAACAGAGCTTATTAAAATAACGTCTGGTCGTAATAAAGTCCGAGTGCACGCTCGCCGATGCAGTCGGGAGCTGTTCCATTGTTCCGCGTCCAACAATTTACTTCGCTATACATACCGTCGCGTAAACAACATAAAATAATGCAACTCCGGTATTGTGCGGACTGAGCTCGCAAATACAGCCGGACAAGTAAATAACACAATTTTTGAAGCGAACTACTGCGAGCTCGCAGTCAGATGTCCGCCGCGCAGTCACCCACTCGCCGCGTCTATAACGACTTGCAAGTCGGCTCTGCAATGAATGCTACATCTGTGCAGTTGTGTCACATTGTTCTGATGTCAATAATTGTGGCTTCGTGGAAATAATAGTAGAAAAAAGCTTTTTACAAAATAAAACCTAAAAGAAAAGAAAAAATAAATTTAGTTTTATTGGAACATCGCTCTAGAAGCACCGGCTTCTAGAGCGCAAAAACACAATGTAGTAGCTATAAACTTAATGTAGGACACCGGTCCTACTTGTGTTTTGGAAGTCGATTATATTTTTTGTAAAAAGTTCTATATTTTTCTCTTTTTAAATTAATGTGTAGTCGGATAATGCATGAATTCATGTATCTGTTAGCAAAACGAAAAACGTGTTTTTCTGCGATCCGAATACACTTAACTAACCATATCTTGATAACTACTGAACCAATTTTGTTGGAATTAGGTATTCCCCAACTTTAAGCAAATGTAAGTCAAGAATGGTCAAGTTCCGAGTTCCTGAGAAATACGCCATTAAACTTACATATACACGCAGTTACATTTAGTTTCATCGTGCCTTAAGCTTTCTTTCCCACATTCTGGGTAACAGAACAGGATACACCTCAACAACTGTGTGACCTGGAATAAACCTAAAGTGTGCTATAACACGGTATGATATAAGTCCCGTAAATGACACAAATACTGAGAAGGCAGTCGTCGGGGACATATGTAAATGTTTGACCTTTTATTCAATTGCGTCTCGCTCCCGCACCCGCGCCCCCTGCGCCCCCGCGCCCCCGAGCCCCTTTCCTACACCCTATCCGTGTAGTATTTGCTTAATGCCACTCTCGGCTAGTACAATTAAGCAAGTTTCTAATTCTATAGCTAATATACTCGCTGTAAATTGGCTAACGAGTTTGTGGGCCAGCTGTACTTCCAAACGTCAGAATGCATTCTAGTTTTAAGGATGTAGTGTAAATGACAGATAATTACAGTTCCGAACCGATTCAACGTGACTCTGGGAGTTTCACAATAACTTAGACGTTACAAAAGAAAACCTTGTGTTGTGGACCGCGTCGGCTTCACAGAGTCGTCACAGCCAGCCTGCAATGAAATTAAATGAAAAGCCTTCCGCGCCGCGTCGCCGTCGTCCCGAACACGACTCGTACAGAAATAAAACCATGTTCGTCTGTGACGTCACGGACAATCTGCCACGTATTGTGTCACTGCTCAGTTTTAGAACATTTTACGAGTTTACTCAACGCAGACGTGACTTCATCGTAAACTTTATTTTATATTTCCCAAATATGTTAGCCTTTCATACTTTATAGGGTAAGTAGGGTGATAAAGAACACATATAAATTCTTTATTCATTCGTTTGCTTGGGCGTGCCAAGTTTAACCGGCACAATGCAGTGTCAGTGTGGCGACGATATCGTCGCCGTCTGTCAGCCGACTGGGTCAGGAGCTCTGAACTCCTGCCAGGCCTGTCCCACTCCCCGTGTAGGTATCAAAAACGTACCTACGCACAGCGGCCTATCCGAGACGGCTAGTCACTGGGGCCTCACGCGCGAGCCGTGAGTGATGTACGCGCAAAATTTGTTCCTTTGATTATATACCGTATCTACTTCATTTGTTCGTTTCAATTATTCGTAACTTTTTAGGAACGGCCTCCCGGACTAATCTGTTTGCATCGTAAGTCATTCCGGTGACCGTGTGATACGATTTGAAACGTCTTTTGTTGACAAAGGTATTAATAGTAAGGCGGCGTAATTCAACATTATTTGAGTAATATAAGGCCTGTGTCTCTTTTCGTGAAGGTATCGAAAACGTAAGTAGGTATGTATGCACAAATGTATTAGAATTAAAGTACTGTTAACACCTACCTTACGTTTTTATTTTGAAAGTCATTTGTTTTCTAGAGTACTACAAAAATGGTAATTCAGTATTTAGATTAATTTATTTTTTAAAAGGAGACAACCCTGTTTTCGTTAGAAAAGGTAAGCGTTACGCGCTAGAAAGAGACGCAACTTCTAGGCAACTATAAGCGTAGGTAATTACGCGCTGCGCGATCTGAATTGAACTTAATCGTATCGTCGCTAAAGTCTATATTTCTTTAGATGACTTTTCAAAGTGGCTCTTCTGTACTTGTACTATTATGTATTCTGTGCTCCTGCGAGAGGACAAACTGCAAGAGAGAGGGACAACTTCGTCGATAAATTCCAATCGCGACTGACTTATCGAGGGAATTTCCGACGGCCAGTTACATTGATTGGAGGCGAGAGAGGGGTCGAGGCGCGGCGGGGGGCGGGGACGCAAACAAAACTAACCACGTACAGTAAGAGGTGTAGGGAGAAGCTCCACTCCGCGTTGTGGCCTACCACACTAACATGTGGCTGGTCGAAGATATTGCTAAGCCGATTATGATAAATTACAGTTCTTTTATTTACTCTTAATTTTTTAGGGTCGACAATAAGGAACCCTTATAGTTTCACCATGTCCGTCTGTCTGTCCGCAGCATAGCTCAGAGGTTCAGATGAAAAAAAAAGCTGAAATTTTGTATGGATATATATATTTATTTAATTAACAAAAACGACCATTGGTCAGTTACATTTGCTAACACAATAAAAGTGCTCGCACACTCAGCTCACAGTGCTCCAGACACACTGACAATATCGTCTTCCAATCGTCCGCAAACATATCTCAGTCAGCCTTGGCTTAGAAGAGAGCGTTGACAAATTGGTAAGCAAAATGTTGAAAAATATATATTTTTAGGGTATCTCTAATTTTCTTTTATATTTATATCGTTGAATAGGTCTTTCAAAAATAGGTGTGCAAAGACCATTTTCCAATTTAAGGAGCCGTTTTCGAAATATCAAGCTTTAAAGTGCGTATTTTTGTTAAGTTCGAGCGTCCCCCCTCTAACTTCTGCTCCCAGATTTGTAAGAAAAATCACTGACGTAGTATACGGCTGCGCTCACTGCGGCAGGAGTCATTGTGACGTCACGCGCGGGGCTTCTGCCTCTGCACGGTGTGGGACATTGAGCGATGGCCTCCCGTCACTCCGTGTATTGTCCGGCGAAGGTTTTGTGGTCGCCGGGACTCGAACGCCGAACCTTTTGCTTTTGTTATGGTAAGCAGCAGCTCTGTCGACCATCCACTTCGACGGGGGAATTGTTCAGCAGTATTTTATGTTCAGCGGAGTACGAATGTTCCCGTTTGTTATAAAAAAGTGAAAGAGTCGGTAGAAACTGTAATTGCGGCAGGGCTCCTGATGTAATCACGTTTACAGTCACCCTGATGCGTTTACGGGGACGCTTTAAACATAATAACACTGACATTTATTCGGGTTTGAATTCTTTTTGTAAAACAATGTAATGCTATCACTGAGATACGAGGCGGCACCTAACATTATATCAAACATTTTATAAAATAACCAACAAAATAAACCGAGCAGATTTAATTCCAAGATTTCAGAACACAGTAGGCTTGTAAAACTTGCTCCTGCGAATATCTAAAGGAAAAGCAAATCTTTTCACCGTTCAACGTTAATTGGCACATCGGAGGGCGCGGGCGGGGCGTGCGGGGCGTGCGGGGGGTGCGGGGCGAGCGCGGGGCGAGTGGGGAGAGGCAACAAAACGTCGCCTCGTCGCCGCGCGACTAATTTGTGTACCGACGACAAATAATAAGGGCGCCCGAGCCGCCTACCTGCAGCTGCAGGCGGCGCCGGGCAGCGTGCTTGTGTAGCTGGAAATCGTGTTAGGGTTGCGGATTAGCGGAGCGGCTGGCGACATTACTCTGCAATTGTAATTATATGTTGGTGTCACAAACTGTAGCTTGCTCGTTTAGGAGCAACACGCTGCAGGTGCTTCACTTCACTCTAGTCCAACAGCTTGAGTCCGAGATTGTCTGAGAAGTTGAGCTGACCAATTTTACGCATTCTGATAAAAACATTGGTTTATTTGAATTGAATTAATTCAGATCATTTATTTCAATTAGGCCTATAACAAGCACTTTAGAAAGTCAATAAAAAAAAAGAATTTACTTGCCCATTCCAATAAGTGGTTTCCTATGGAGAAGAACGGGCAATAAATAAGTTGTAACTATTCTTTCGTACACATAAAAAAAATATATTTGAATTAAAAATAGTGTAAGAGAAAAAGATTTTATTGCAAAAAAAGCGTGGGGTGCTTTTCAGGATATTATCAAAATAACTCTTCTACTCATATCTGTTTATAAAATATTTATAATTATTGATACCATATGCACCCCACGCTTTTCTTACAATGAAATCATTTTTTCTTACACTATTTTTAATTAAAATTTATTAAATTTTATTTTCTATTTTTTAGTTGGATTTTCTATAAAAGGGTATTATTTAAAACTATTATTTATTTTTATTTTTTTAGTTGAATTTTCTTTTAAAATATTGAATTGTCATCCGTCCTTAATAAGTATGCCAAATTTCGTGTTAAACCGACGTTTTGAAGAGGGTCAAAATCATGTTCAAAGATTCCATTACATACATACATAGATACAGCCCAAGCTAATAAAAGCGTATTAAAAATGACATGCGAAGATCATGTAGAATCAAAATTAGAAAAATAGGTAAGGTAAGAAATCTATTTGGTAGCTACATAATATTCACATTTACAATTCCGTTGAAAAATAGGAAAATAAGTAGGTGCTATCCTTGCGCACGGGTGCTCCTGTGCAAGGGCGCATGTCTGCGGCTTTACTTGAGGACATCATTATACACTCCGAGCAAAATTAATTTGTACTCGTTTGGCCTAGAATACATGATGTCCTTCGGTAGAGCCACAGGTACTTACAGCACTAGCCCACTAATACTATTTCTTAAACCTTTTCTACGTTGCTTATTCGTAATAATAGTGTTTAACTGTTTAACGCACCCGGATATAAACTATTCAGTAACCTTCCTCAGGTTGAGATCTACTTTGAAAATGTGAAACAATATCACATTCACATTTTATAGGTCGTCCGGCTCGTGTGTGCGCCCCGCGCGCCTCACCGCGCCCAGACAATAACTTGCTCCCCTAATTTTAAATTCATTGACTGGGAAACGAGACCGCCACTTGGAATAAACGTTCCCTAGCAAGTTAGCATCATGCTCGTAAGGCCTTCGGTGAGACCAGGCTGTCTTGTGGGGATCATAGATGTCGTATAGAGAGTGCTACGTAGATGTAGACGGGGCGACACGTAACTATGTCGTGGAACTCCAATCTGAGCCGTAAGAAAAGCTTTTATGTTGAAGTTGGTGTGCCGTTTGGTGGGTGGTGACTACTTCATCATTGATAGAAGATCACACGCGCGTTATCATTTATTTATTTACATAAATCAATGGGTCATCATCTGCCTAGCCTTTTCCCCCAACTATGTATATTGAGGTCGGGTATACATATAAAATAATTTAAGTTCTTGTCGTTTTTGTGTCCATCTATAGGTGCGTAATGTGATAGCTGGCTGAGAATTTACAGCTTCATGCGGAAGAAGCGTCGTATCAATATGTAATTGATTTAATAAAATCTGTTTTTAAATCATTTTTTTTGTAATAATGTCTTTATTTGCTTTGTGTAGTATTATTACATTCTCGTTATTATTAGTGTCTGTTCCCCGTACAATGCACAAGACGCGTCAGTCTCCCGGCGCAGCGTCCCGTCTGCGACATTAATTAGCGCGCTAATTGTATCCACACGCTGCTTGAGGACTCGCGGCGATGTGTACGACATGAACACGACACGAGCACGCTGCCGAGACTCGGAGGAGGACACGCGAGCACTCGAGAGACGTGTCGCCGAGTCGTTTCCTTAGTAGACGCATAACAAGTGAGCTTTAAAGTACGACTTACTCTGTCTCACATCGGCATCGACCCAATTCCAATCGATTGAGAGGCAAGCGTTTGGGGCAAAGTAGACTGGAATATTTTCCTATAAATACTATACTTTACCTAATATAGAGTTTCAGCGTACACACAAACATATATGTAGTTCTTTAAATTTATTGGGTTCAATAGGGACAGCTGTGGGCTCCGTGCGCTCACGACAAACTGACCGCGACCGCCGACCGCCGACCGCCGACCGCCGCTCGACACTCGTCTGCAAGGGGCTCGGAAATGAGGCAATTTAGCTCTCCGCCGCCCGTGGCAGGCGCTTGGAGTCGCTCTGTCTTGTCGTCGACTTTATAGCGATATGATATAATGTTTATCAAAAACGGAGTTAAATAATTATAAATAATATAAAAAAATCATCCTTAATAAAACTATTTAAACTTACAATTAGATAATACAACAAGTAACAAGTACATTTAAATTAATAGCTTTAGATGTATCACTATATAGTATTAAACAAAGTCGCTTTCTCTGTCCCTATATCCCTATGTATGCTTAAATCTTTAAAACTACGCAACGGATTTTGATGCGGTTTTTTTAATAGATAGAGTGATTAATGGGGAAGGTTTTAGTACATAATTTGTCAAGTTTTTGTATCCACTAGCTAAAATATCGCGGGCGAAGCCGCTGGCGGGAAGCTAGTTACTAATAAGTACACTCTCTCATAACGTAAATTATAACCATTTAAGCCTATTACATTGTTCATCATCATCATCATTCGCCTGCCCTTATCCCAATTTATTTGGGGTCGGCGCAGCATGTTTTCTTCTTCCGTACTTCTCTATCTGCCGTCATTTCACTAGTAACATCCTTCCTATCCATATCATCTTTCACACAATCCATCCATCGTTTTTTTGGTCTTCCTCTACCTCTATAGCCATCTACATTCATGCTCACAACTTTCCTCACAACATGTTCCTCATTCCTCTGCATAACATGCCCATGCCATGACAAACGGTTTCCACTTATCTTTTCATTTTCCGGTGCTACTTTCAGAGTTCCTCTTATATACTATTACATTATTATTACAAAAAAAAAGAAACTATACTACTTACTGTTTACTACTGAAAGTGATCGTGTTGTTGGTTATAATACCGTTGTTTAAGGCGAGGCATCCCTGAAAACCGTAGTTTTGTTTTGCGTTTTATTCGTTGATAACATGGATTTAAATTATGAAAAAAATATATAAAACAGTTCATACTTTGATCTAGGTGATTCGGCCGTTCGATACACGATTACGTGTATTTGGCTGCATCCAATTTAATCGCAAAGACAAGTCTAAATGGTGATCTAAAACCCATTTCATTTGAGTAATATTAGGCTTTGAACAATAAAACTTATACCATAATAAAGGTCGTAAAAAATGTGACAAAAATCGGCCGACATAATTTGAAATATGAAAATACCTATACCACTAATTCCAAAATCAAGTGTTTTCATCTTCTAACGCGCTCGCGCCGTGTGATTTAGTCCCGAGCGGAACGCGTTGGAGGTCGGACGTGTGCCAATTTTTGCGAAACCGCCCCACCCCCGCTAAGTTTTGTTACTCAACCGGCTGAGTCGAAAATAATTTGTAAAAATAATACCTTTATAGAGTTTAGTTGTATATAATTATTGTTAGTTATTTATTAGGTAGGTCTAGTAGTAATAGTAATTAAGTTAAGAAAATGGGCAAAACTAAAAATATATTTTTATTTTTAGTTTTTATTTTTCTCTACGAATGCTGAATAAACAAAAAAGGTATGGATGCTTTGACAATATGTATTATTATAATATATCTACATTATATTATGCTTCAATTTACTAAGTAGGTAGAGGTACCATACGAAATAGATTTACAAAATCTATACTAATATAATAAAACTGAAGAGTTTGTTACTTTGTTTGAACGCGCTAATCTCAGGAACTACTTGTACGATATGAAAAATTATTTCAGTGTTAGATAGTCCATTTATTGAGAAAGGCTATTGGCTATATATTATTATCATCACGCTAAAACCAATAGGAGCGGAGCACTATTCCACGCGGACGAAGTCGCGGGCAGAAGCTAGTATGTGTATAAAACAGTTGAATTTACCACCCTATGTATACCTCAATGTCCTATGGTAATAAAGTAAATAAAGAAGTCACGCGCGCAAAAAGCTATAATGGTTTATTTTTCGCGCGGAACAAATTTACCAATCCCAACAACTGTATAAAACAGACCAATTTGAACCTTATGCGCCTATGATTAAAGCCCAGACATGCGCAAATGTTAAAATGGTTTATTATTCTCAAAAATTACAAATATTACAGCCGGGTCGCCGCTGTGTTAGTCCGGGTGTTTTTATTTTGTTTATTAGCCTGGATAGATTTAGTTTATAATATTTGTTATTTGCCTATACTTCATGTAAAATAAGATTAGAAAAACTTCCAAATTCTTTTTGCAGCTTATTAAAACCGATTTTAAGTTCTATTCCGTTCTGATAAGGATGGTGTTGAAAGCAAAATAATGTTTACAATAACAAATATATTCTGCATTCTGTTTTTGTCATGTCACCTTAGCAATAGAGCTCAACATCGTTTGAACAAACGGTAAATAGCGTGCGTTTAAATGTTTAATCTCTTAGTAATTGGAGTATAGGCACAGATTACTAAATTGTTACTACGTAACAGATACATTTCTTCAATACAAAATCGAAAAAACCTACGCTATAATCTTAATAATAATACCTGCTGTTCGCAGCGAGCAAAAATGTACCATAAGCACGCAACAAAGAGTTGAGATTGCTTTGCCCTGTGCTGCAAGCGCGTATTCGAACGAATGCGCTAAGGTTGTACTACGAGTAGTCAGATGATTTTGGTAAAAACGAATATTGCAAAAAAAAAACATTTTTTTGTGGATCAAATATGTTTCAGATTTATAAAATGATGGATACATTTTTTCCTGTCTTTGAATTCACGGTTATTAAATTTAATCGTTGAAAATATCCTGAATCTCGTAAATAATATCATTTGTTAGTCGTAGACAATTTTTCATTAGCTTTTTGACTTTGACACCCATCCACTACAAAATAATTACGTGGTTTCGGCATTTCGATAAGTAAGCGCGGGAAACGTGCCATGCGTGAGCTCGGCCAGCGTGCGGCAGCCCTCTGTCGCTTGTATCAGTATCTACTATTGCAGGGTTGGGCAGTATTTGAATTACTTGTAATTAAAATACGTACTTCTTTAAAATGTAATTCGTATTTCAAATAATTGACGCCGAGGTATTTTGTAATTTGTATTTCAAATACTTGAGGCTTCAAATTACATTTTAACATTAAAATACATTTAGCAGGTTCTCTTTAGCAGGTTTTATTGGCTCTCCAACGACAAATGTCATTTAAAAATCTAGTGTTCATGAAAAGAAATTCTGGTCTACTGATTAATTAATCTTGTTTTCCTCTGCTGTTCAGCCCGTGCTGGTATAGATTTACTTGTTTTGTAATTTGTATTTCGTATTACAATTAAAAATAGCTAAAAAACTGTATTTTGTATTTTATATTTCAAATACTTTACTTAAAGATATTTTGTATTTCGTATTTTAATTACCTGCGATACAGTATTTTGTAATTTGTATTTCAATTAAAGCAAAGCATGTATTTTGCCCAGCCCTGACTATGCGAAGGGGTAGGTATATAATGCGTGGTCTTGAGCGAGTGTCGGACGCCTGCTAAAGTTCGTGACCTCATGAGCGACGCGCTAGCGCTCGCGTTTCCCGCGCATCGTATTTTTAGACGTCGTTTCGCATGCCTTGCGGGGGCTGAGGTAAGCGTTGAAGGCCTAGAGGCTCGAGCGCAGCCGGCCTTAAGGTTGTTATTCGTGTTGACTGAGTGTTCAGCCGCCGGCCGCCCTCATCACCGCGACAGCAGAAGGGCCACTACCCGCCGCGCCTCGCCCGTCTGTATGTGATGCTAGGGTATTCTTCAGTGCCAAGGTCAGGTCGAGTACCCGAGATCAGTATTCACCTTCGTTGAGCTGAGTCCAATAGTTAAATCGTGTAATGTAAAGAGGAACGGTACGGTTCCTAAGAATTTAAAGAATGTGCTGCCGACCACAGTCAGGCAAACTGAATGGATGGTTGTGTGAAGTTGTCCTACTGCACGTACTTATGGTGTGGCCAGCCGGGCGGGTCGCGCCACTTATTAATATTAAAGGCAACCAGGCTTATAGCCGTAGTCAGTATAAAATGCTGATTATTTAGGAGCATGTCGCCGCCGTGTGACTGCGCCGCTGAGCAAGAGTCACGAGTGCACCCATGGGGTAATGTACTGAGCAGAGCTTTAAGCTTTTATAATAATATAAAAAAAGTATCTTCGCGATCATGCAGCCGATGTGCCGTTGGTGTGGGATAACTTATTCGCATAAAGTTTTCTGTAAAAATGTTTATATTGCATCGACATAACATATGTCAGATAGAGACATCGTTTAGTAAAATGTAGCGCGCCGGCGCCGGTGGCTCTCAGTGTGGCGACAAACTTAACATTAAATCGTCCACGTACTCAAGCTACTTACAAGTGTTATCAGTTTCCAGAAGAGGTATTTAAGGGCATAGCTTGTTCGTATATTTCATTACATTATATTAAAGCGCCTCAGTACATACGTCACACAGGCACGGCTCGTCGAGCGCACACTCCACTGGACTGAGAGAATGTATACACTTCTAGCGTCCCTTGAGCGGAGAGACGATTTCCCTGAAATATATGCAAAGTTGTTTACCTTTTGTACGAGCTCCACTTTGCATAACCGTTTCACAGAGGCTGCACCGGACCACGATACTGTTACGGTTATGTTACTGCCGACTAGCCCCCCCCCCCCCTCGCCGACTCACTGGGATGTCTCAAGCGCGCTGAAATTGTTAACAACAGCTTTTTGAGCAGTATGTTAAACAATGCAATGTTATGGATTGATTTGTGATGCCATTGAGAAAGCTCCCGTCTATAAATATTTGATAGATAATAACATTGCTCCTGAATCTGCTAGTCATCTCTCTGTGATTAATGTTTCCTCCGCATTAGTTGGACAACACGCAACTCCCCCCCCCCTCCACCTACGTGTGGTGGTAATCACCGTCGAACAAAGCGGTTCCTCGTCAACTTTAAAACCGCGTTTGGGGCGCGAGCACGGCGCACAGTGGGCTGAAACGGGCCGGTAAAGGACTTAGCATTTAAAAAAAAAAAGTTTATTTTTTTGAAATTTTAAATATTGTGTTGGATTTATCTATCGATTATAAGTAATTATTTCTATGAGGGTCGTTCAGATAACTTAGTATTTTCGGAGTTATAAATACCCAAAGTAATTTTTGTATGAAGCAAAAGAAAAAAATGAGAAAATCTCGAAATTCTCAAATTTTCTCAAAGAATTGACTCTACCTATGCATAGTACGTATATTTGTCCTATTTTAGCGCCTATTCTCGGGTTGCGATTTTCTGCGATTTGGTCGCAATTTCAAATTTTGTTCTCTATTCTACACCACCATAGAGGTTAAGAACTAGGCGCGTTTTTTTTATGTAGTGGTCTCCCCTTTAGGCCTAATCCACTAAGGACTAATAAAATAAATAAATAAATAAGTAAAAATCACAATCACTACTGGCCACTGCACTGTTTTAATTTAATCACTGTCAAGGGTATCCACATTAACGAATGCAAATTTTTCGTATTCGTCATCATCAAATGTTTCCGCTTGTTCAATCTATACTTATAATAAATCTGTAGAGAGGTCAATTCTGTACATGAAATATATTTCCAAAATAACTATCAGGGGGTGATTAGGGATCGATACTGATGCCAAAAATGCATCTATCTATCTATACTTATAATAAATCTGTAGAGAGGTCAATTCTGTACATGAAATATATTTCCAAAATAACTATCAGGGGGTGATTAGGGATCGATACTGATGCCAAAAATGCAATCAGTAAAATTTTTGTCTGTCTGTCTGTCTGTCCGTCCGTCTGTCTGTCTGTCTGTCTGTCTGTCTGTATAAACTCTATAGAAACAAAAACTACTCGACGGATTTTAACGAAACTTGGTACAATTATTTGTCATACTCCTGAGCTGGTTATAGTATACTTTTCATCACGCTACAATCAATAGGAGCAGAGCAGTGAAGGGAAATGTTGTCATTTTATTTAAACGCACTAATCTCAGGAACCGCTCGTCCAATTTGAAAAATTCTTTCAGTGTTAGATAGTCCATTTATCGAGGAAGGCTATAGGCTATCATCACGCTAAGACCAATAGGAGCGGAGCACCACTATTCCACGCGGACGAAGTCGCTGGCAGAAGCTAGTTACTAATAAACTTTGTGCTTCTACTGACAAAGTTTTATGTTTTCTGCGAAGTTTGTGACATTTCGCTGAGATGAGTGGATCAGAGCTGGTCAATAAATTATTTAAAATGTCTTCATTTGTAGTTTTTCTACTGCATTTCCTGGAATGGTGTTGGCGGTACCTACGAAAGTCTTTATTTCTAGCTTCAGCAGCTTCTTCAGATAGCTGTCCAATTGGTATTAGACCAAAACTTTCAATAATAGCTGCACCATACATAAGAACTTTATGAACACTTGAAGGCATATAATACCAGCTATATAATTCCAAATACAGTTGCATGGTCACATGAGCATATTCGTGAAATTTCGCTGTGTCAATGTGGTAACCTGATGAAATTGCATCTAAAATGATTGCAAAACGCCTTATTAATTCTTCACTAACACCAGTTATCTCAGCAGTCATGTTTGGATTCAATACAAATTACGTCATACCTACCTATGGTGGTGGAAAATGTCGAACATTGTTTTTTTTTAAAGAACTAAGTAGGTATTGAGGTTTTCAGGCCGTTTAGTATACATTATTTTCAATTTCAATTTAATTGGAATAAATTGCTTAACTAAAATAACATGACTCTTCATACAAATTTGATATGGCTATATCTCCGAAAGTACTCGTTAAATTAAAAAAAGTCTAAGAATAAAAAAGTTTTAAATTTATGCCAAGATACCAAAAAAATACATTTGATCTCTTAAGACCCAACCTTGTAATCCCAGCCCACTGTGCGGCGGCGAGCTCAAAGAAACATATTTTATGGCGCTATTAACATTTTGAGATAGCTTTCGACTTCAGTACACACCAGTTACAATGTCTAAACAGTTTTAGCACCAAATCATAAACTGTTACAGAAGGCCCACATGACCTCCCTGCTTGCAGCTTACGAACGAGTCACTTGTAATACTATTCAAAGTGAATTGTCAATGTCAGAGACGTAACACAGAACGTGGAGACTTCATTATATACTCAAAGAGAATACAATACTAACGTAAGACTATGAAGAAGTACTGAGTTCATAGTTTAATGTCGCGTTGCGGTTTATATTTGTTGATGTAAGCACAAGAAGCCACGCTAATTAGTTTTCAGTTAGATAAAGTCTGCGGAGGCTCGCTACTGAGCATGCAAGTGCGGACCTTCTGCGCGTGTGTAGTGTGTGCTGGCCGGCGGGTGGCGCCGCGTCGTGCGCGTGACGCAGGCGTGACGTGCGCGCGCCAGGGCCGCTGTTAAGGGCAAGATGGATGGTAAGTGGGAGCGAGTCCCGCCGCCGGTAACTTCCTACAAGATTTAGATTCACCGCACAAGTTTATTGTTTTAAGATAAGCCGACGTTTTCACCTTAAGTGACTTCGTAAATTATTTATGTACTTACTGAGAAAAGCTTCAAGGGGTTTAGAGAAGAAAGTGAGTATGTATATACATATGTCGGATGAGTTTTACTCCCTAAGATAAGATTGTTGTTATGAATTTTATAATTCAGACGTTAAAGTCAAAATGTGCACTAGTCTCGTGTTCTGAACTGAGAATGAACATTTGTTGTAGATTGCGCACGTTCAAGAGGTGTGAGAAAACGGTAATGAGCTAATAATTGATTTGCGAATCAATCATAGTGATCAGAAAGGGGGATGCTCGTTCAAAAGTCCATGTAACAAACTTTAAGCTCACGTGCGAGCTTTGTGAAGTTCAATGCTACGTGCCACTGCTTAAATTACGAATGCTCACACAATTTTATAGCTGGCCGTGATTTGTTAATTGATCTTGGAGTTTTATCAATTTAAGTTTAAAGTTTATGCTCTAATAATTACAGGCTTTATTCTTAACCGTTTCACAGACACACACACATAGCTGCGGTTATATGTCAAGCGTCAGACTTCGCAAGACGTCGCCGTACTCGCGTGACGTAAAGCGCGGCGTGTGGCGGCAGGTGAGCGGGAGCCAGCGCGGCGCACGGCCTCTACTGCGGCTTACTCTCATACCACACCGCTGGCGTGCTTCGCCGTGGACCGTGGGTAGTGCGCTCGGCGAGTGGGGTCCAGCCCCGGCGAGGAGCATAACACTGCCGGTGACAACGAGCCGACACACACACACACACACACACGCAATAGTTTGCTCTGAGCCGACGGAGCGAGGCGTCGCTACAACGTATACGAGCAGGCGTCAGCTCAGTCTCGCCAGTTTGTACTCGAGGCGTTTGTTGGGAGGACTGTGGCTGCGAGTCGCTCGTTACGAGTTGGTAACTTATATAACACTAGCTTCTGCCCGCGACTTCGTCCGCGTGGAATAGTGGTGCTCCGCTCCTATTGGTTTTAGCGTGATGAAATATAGCTTATAGCCTTCTTCAATAAATGGGCTATCTAACACTGAAAGAATTTTCAAATCGGACCAGTAGTTCCTGAGATTAGTAGCGTACGCAAAAAAAGTAACTTTTCTGGTTGATTTCTTACACCTTGTGTCCGAAAAACCCAAATATCTTACGGAACCCTATTTTTTCAAAATAAAAGTTTTCCTCTTTATAATATTAGTGTAGATTGGACTAGGTGTTCCCGTCGCCCGAACGCGTGCCGTGCTACGTGTTACTAACCAAAATATTACTGAGCAATATAAATAACCTTAGAATGGTGGCTTACCTAATTGAAACATTTCTGTGTAGACTATTATGTCTCAGTAATAATACTATAAAGTGTCGTGGTATTCTAGAAGTTAAGGTGCCTTACCTTAAGTACGAATTTGCAGGTTCGAA
Source organism: Pyrrhia umbra (assembly GCA_963891755.1). Classification (NCBI taxonomy): domain Eukaryota; kingdom Metazoa; phylum Arthropoda; class Insecta; order Lepidoptera; family Noctuidae; genus Pyrrhia; species Pyrrhia umbra. The sequence goes on along the minus strand of OY982929.1, from coordinate 215,319 downwards.
ACCTTGCAAATACCAACGGGATATTTTTAAAGTAATATTATATACTTTCTTAGTGTATCTTGAACATGACCGTAAGTGCATATTTTTACTAAAGTTCTAGTTCAAGCCTCCCAATAAAATTCTGAATGGCTGCTCCAAGATTTATGAAAAAAAAAACACAGACGTAGTATATATTTATAACCAACTTAAAAGGACAACAATCACAGCTAGTAGGCTTACCGGTTACTGAGTTATAGTTAACCAATTACGGAACCCTATCGCGCGTGGTTTGCACTTGGCCGATTTTTTTCTATTAAAACATCTAGCGCAAAGTAAGCCTCTGTCGGTGACAAATTAAACCGCACAATACAAATATATTTTAAAACCGGTGGCGGCGCACGCAGAGCACCACACAGCTACCGGTAGCACTGCACAGCTACCGGTAGCACCGATAGCGCTACCGGTATCAGTGCCGGAGCCGTGTATCGAATTCATCGGGAATGCATTGCGGAACGTCCCACCACACTTTTTGCCCTATAATTGAATTCTACAGAAACGTTTGTCGTTTGCGCGCGTAAATCTTCCACTAGCTTGTTTTGTGTTGTTCTGTTAGTACTTACACATGCGATGTGCGCATGTGTGCCTGCGTCACGTCTGTGTACATGTGTGGGTGTGTAATACCTGGACTAGTGACTAATACCTTAGCGGTTTTCATTTCAGATCTGTAGGAGTGAATAGATTGCAGCGCCACGTGCTCTGGAAACAGTCCTAGCGTTAATGTAACTCCGTCATGCGCATGCAGGTGATGCATTACTATTTCAATTAATGGTAAGAGCATTTATTCTGTAGTATAATAGTGACCCATTTCATACTGTTGTACCGACGTGATACATATTTTCTGCGCCTGCCACCCACCATCCACCATCACTTGGTGGAGAGACTGTGTATGGGGTGGACCTTTCGTTGCCGATCTGACTTTCCGACCGCTATTGGGCGAGTTTGTTCCCGGGTTATGTACGAGACCCCGGGGACTCGCGCCGGGCCTGTATATTAAAAATATAAGTCCCAATAATGTGACACTTTGTACATTATACTACTGATATTCACAGCTACCTGGACGGTGATATTCGCAGACAACTCGACTGGACAGACATGTTTCAAAGTATTACCAAACGGTCGAATACAACAGTGAGCAGTTTTGTGGTACTTTATAATACTAGATTCTCAACCTTTTACTGCCAATGCTAATATTCTAGCAGATTTTGTAATATCTCAATAAGTGAAGGAATCTGTGCTTTATATGCACAGCATAGTTTGAAGATATAAGATCATATTGATGCTTTGAATAGCAACATGTTCAAAACTAACTACATATTTTACCTTATATTATACTCGCCAGAAAAGAGGAATAGACCATAATCCTAAAGGCTAAGATTAACCTGAAACATTTGAGATAATTATGGGCTGTCAGTGGAACCCTTAGTAGGTACCGCAGATGTGAACCGATCCCTCACATGGTGATAGTTACACAGAGGTGGAGGTCCGAGGCACACCGTGTGCTGGAAAAGACTCATAACAATGTAAACAAGTACAAAGATTTGTAAGAGGAATGACTGACGTTGTTATTGATAGTAGCCCGCTGCTGGGCACTGAGAAAACTATTTCCAGTCCTGGATTAAAAAGTAGGTTATCTAAAACTGTAATATAAAACAATAGTTTTTCTACTCAGCAAAATGTTCCGTTAGTGGATTATTACATCACAATTAAATAATAAATATTTAATGTTGAATAATAAAATTAAATAAAATAATAACGAAAATCTTATTAGTAGTGAATCAGATAGGATAAATCTTGCATCAACTGGTCATAGCTGGACACATATAAAAAAAAAACCGGCCAAGTGCGTGTCGGGCCACGCGCAGTAGGGTTCCGTAGTAGGAGTTAGTTAGTCGACTATAACTCTGTAACCGGTTAAGCCTACTTAGCCGTAATAGTTTTCCTTGTAAGTTCATTACATGTACTACGTCTGTGATTTTTTTCACATTTCTAGGTGCAGCCATTCAAAAGTTAGAGGGGGGGGGGGGGGTAACTCGTATCGAACAAAAATTTGCACTGAAAAGCTAGATATTTCGCAAATGGCTCGCTTAACCAAAAAATGGTCTTCACACACCCATAATATTTTTGAAAGACCTATCTAACGATACCCCACACGGAGGGGTACGCGAGAAATAAAATATTCATCCCCACTTAACGTGTTTGGGAGCTACCCTAAACAATTTATTTTTTCAAAATTTTATTTTACCACTTTCTCGGCGTGATCGATATACATATCCATACCAAATTTCAGCTTTCTAATATCAAGAACCTCGGAGCTATGCCGCGGACAGACAGACAGACAGACAGACGGACATGGCGAAACTATAAGGGTTCCTTGTCGGATTACGGAACCCTAAAAAGTGGAAGTGCTAACGGCGAGCCCTATGTCGCAGGTAAGAGATGAGAACATATCAACATCATCATTGAACGGCAGCGATTGCAATACTAAGTTAAATCGTTGGTTTGTTCCGTTCCTCAATTAATCACAGAGTAGCGCGCGAGAGGTCTCTTCTTCGCATGGATATATTATGCCACTTGTAGTAAATCGCACAAAAAGGACCGGTCCTATTCCTCCAACTACCAAAGGTTGTTAAGCGAAAGATCTGAAATAATTAGAGTTGATAAATGTTTACCGAAATGTTACAGGAAAAATAAAACTATGATTCCAATTATCACATTTCAAAGTAATTAGTCATTTTCTTATACAAATTGCGACTTTACTGCGTGTATTTTTCATTCCAAAGTTCCTTCTGTCACTGTCGGTGCGAGGATGTCATTCCGTGAGTAGGAGGGCCGCGTCGTCACGCCATCGCGCCGCACTCGTACGGCGTGAGGTTCCGTCGCCGTATGTGAATAATTCACAATGTGTCAGAAAGCCTCGTTTCTGTCGCAAAGGACGTGCATTTTATGAGTGGCTTACATTCGGATGTGTTCAGCTGGAGTAGTCGTATGCAGGCACTCAATGTATTTCCGATACGTGACACTGAGTCACTGCGTGATATAATATGTATAGAATTTACCGACGCCAACATTGATATCGACGGCTAGACTGATACGACGCCTAGACTGATACCGACGTCATCATCGATATCGACGCCTAGACTGATACCGACGCCTAGATTGATAGCGACGCCAATATTGATACCCACGCCGGCCTGATAACGATAAATGCAAGTCTCGACAGACGAGATAGCGAACAAAATCACATCACTATGTTGACTTTGCGCTGTCGGTACACTTACGAAAATCGTATTTATAGTGCGGAGATTTTATTGTAAAATATTGGCAGTTAACAAAAATCTTTATATTAAAGGGAAAATTGGGGGACAAAATATTCTCAAATAATTATCTTTCTTTGAAAATTGTATAGAAGATAGGTAAACCTTATCATATTAACACTTTTTTGCAACGAAACGTGTAAATAGCTTGAACCGTTTTTAAGAATACAGTTAAACAAAGAACATAATAGTTCGCGTCCTTGCAACATAGACGTTGAACATGACAAACTTTATGTCTCCGACTGAAAGACTCTTTTCTATGGTCATGATGAATAAATTAAAAAAATACATGACAAACTGTCAATGTCAAGTTTGTTTGTTCACAAAATAGATTGAATCCGATCTGTTATAAATACTGATAAAAAACTGTTTTCCGATGTTGGGGGACAATGGCACAGGCGTAGTGTATGCTCATACCTCAACTGGCGTTGTTGTCTGTCCAACACAGACACCTAAAAAACAAACTTCAGCACACCAAAGCATCTTTCAACGATACCCCTGGCTGAACGATGAGCATTTGTATATTTCCACTCCGGTCCGCACACTCAAGGCATTGATTCTTTAAAGGAGGCATCAACCATGGTTCCATCGGATATCCATCATCAGTTACAAGAATAAACATAGAAAGTACTTTCAACTGCCAAATGAGAAACCTCTTCTAGCCAGATTATAATGTATATTTATTATTATTTACCAAGCCATTTGCCATGTACTTCACCTTCGCCTACACACTTCCTGGAAATAGCATTCAGTGGCACCTTAACGCACCCGTGTAAAGATAACCGCCTTGCAATAAGACTAGTCTGAATGTGATGGTATAAGAATCTTATGGGAACAGTGGCATGCGGTGTTGTGTCAGTGATACGAGAGCTTGGAGACGGCACCCAGGAAACCCGCAGACGTCACCTACTAAAAGGATAAGAGTCGTAGTTAGACATCGAGGGTGGTCTGAAAATGAGGTTTTTCCCCCATGGGGTTAGGACCACCATTATGGTGTATAAAGATCAAGGCGTCATAGAAAACTTTGCTCCAGGAGAGATGAACCTCACCAGAAGAGTTTCCAGGCCACCATTACTCGACAAGTAGAGCCGCACGGCGTCTTTGGGCACATGGGTCTAATTATTATTTACTGATATTGTGTATGTTAGACTAAGGTACATATGTATTACATTTTCGGATAGGGGACTTTATTCCCTATCTCATGATATATAACAAGTGTATTTTATGTAAACTATTGACGAATAAATACAAGCCGCAGAGTTCTACAGTTACATCGCGAAACAAAGTGTTTTATTGCGTCTGTCCCTTGTGTCTCCCGTTTCCTCGGCTGCCAATGTGGTATCCTATCTGATATGATATCTTGTGGTACTCTGTCTTGCTGACTCTTCCGACTACGCATTAAAGGGTGCGTGGGGGCGTGGGGGCGTGGCGCAACCAGCGCGAAGAGTTCGGGGTTTGCCGAGTGTTGTGTGCAAACGCGACAGAGGCGAGTCACGGCTCGCTGTGTCAGTCATGCCCCATCGATGAAACTGCTGTGGAGCATTTCTAAACTGTTATTTAAATGCACACCGTTCTTCTTGGATCATGGGAAATTTAACATAGCTTTTCATTAATAGCCAAAGTCACAGCATTTATTACTGGGTTTAGTGGCTTTTGGCTTATGCTACAATCCCACTCCAAGCCAACAAGTAGTTGGTAGCACCCACTTGCGTAAAATCGAAGTGCCTTCGGTATCTATTAAGAAAGTAATTAGAAGTAGGTACTTAGAGACTAGAAAAAATCAAGAAATATTATTTAGGCATGGAGCCTAGACGACTTGGGACTCCGTAAAACGTCGGTAACGCCGAATAGATTGGCGAAGTTCACCACCAAGCTCATGAAACAACCTAAGAACCAATGCTAACGATCGTAGCGATCACTTATCGGGCTGCCAAAAATGGTCGCTAGGAAATTCGATAATATAACGATAAATCGGTATCTTAGCAACAATATTTGTCAAGTTTGCGATGACAGTCGATAGCTTTGGCAGTAGAGACTACCAAAAATCGTTGTGATCGGTTCGTTAGCACGTAGCGACCGATTTTTGTCGTAAAGTCATCGCTATCAATGTCGAGACTGCAGGCACTGGACTCATATCGACGCCAACATTGATATCGACGCGTAGACTGATACCGACACTTAGACTGATACCGATACTTAGACTGATATCGACGTGTATACTGATACCGACGCCTACACTGATACCAACGCCTCGACTGATACCGACGCCTAGACCGATGCCAACGCCAACATTAATACTGACGCCCACACTGATACCGACGCCTACATTGATACCGACGCCTAGACTGATACTAAAGCGAACATTGATACCGACGCCTAGACTGATACCGAATTGAACATTGATACCGATACATGAGGCGTATTTTGTAAACGACCCCAATTACCTATGTTTTTATTTAAATAGGCAGGTTTTTACACCTAATGAATTTTTGTTAAGATTTTTTAAAACTGGTTGAACGCATGGTATAAGGCGATCAGCTTGCGCCCCCTAAAACCCTGCGCCTGGGTGCCTCGCACCCCTTGCACCCCCGGCTAGGGACGGCCCTAGACCTACAAGTGCTAACGCGCGCGTTAACGTTACCTCATCTCGTAGCACCATAGGGAATACTTTGTGGAAACTTCAGTGCCGTTCATTTTATATCGTGTCTTGCAATTTTCTGATAGTTTGGTCGGAAGTGTGTCATGCCGATGTACGCCGGCAGTTCAATGCGAATACATTCCTGCGACATTCTAGGCGAGCTCCAATATTTGCAGAATTGTATTTTGCTGTTATTCATATTATTATTTTTTGATGAATTTGTAAAGATTTATAAGTTCTGGTGTAATACAGATAATGCAATTTTTAATAGAGTCGTCTGCTTCTGTGTAGTAACATGAATTGTACAGCATTATAGAATTTTGAATTACTGCCATTGTATTCTAGATATAAAGTTAACATAGATCACGTTTTGTAGGTTTAATAATTATTAACTTAGAAAACAAAGCAGTGAAGCAGCTAATTAGATCCCTCTAACTCGGTGCCAATTATAAGTTTAAAGTTGTGACGTCACCGCTCATCCGCGATAACGATAACAGCCGTCGTGTGACGCGCACTGGCGATGTCGCCGAGCCTCGGCAAGCGAGCGCGGGCTCGCCGGCGACTCGTACGGGACCCTGCTCGCAGTGGTTCCGTAGTGTTTAGCGACGTCTACTTGGGCTTAGTTTGTTGACGAAATTGCCTGCATTAGTAGGACAGACACTCAGTAAGCAGACGATGCAAGTACGTGGGCTCTGCTGCAAGTGTATCTGCTGCACCCTCTCATGTATAGACAAAGTTGGGCGCATATGGGTGCCTCTAGTCGCTGCACGGGCGCGCTCCAGTGTCGAGCAGCTCACGGAAAAATACTTATATGAAGTTCGTCCAACATACTACTACGTATTGTTGGATTACATACAGTGTAAGACGCGACGGACGTTTCTTTATGAACTTTTTAATTGTTGGTACAAATGTGATGGCCAAGAAAAAACCCAGAGTCGACAGAAACTTCTTATGTGCAATCTGAATGGGCTTATTGTGTATAAAAATAATATAATATTTATTTACTTTAAAAACTATGGGGTTTAGTTTTTTTTTCATCATAAACATACTATTATATAACACTAGCTCCAATCGACATGCGTTGGAATGCCACATTTTTAAGGCCAGGATCCTATGCGGGAATACACAGATGAACCCACCAAAGTTTCATCACAATCGGTTGAATAGTTTAGGAGCCTATAGAGGACAAAAATACAAACATTTATTTTTATTTATATATTATAGCGGGAGTGTATGAAATTATTACTTTTTGTGAAGGTATTTTTATTACTGTTTGCTTTAATAAGTTTTGTACGACTACCCACATCGTGCCACTGACAGGCGAGCTACGGCATAAAAGGGCGTGCACGACGCTCGACCGGGCAGATTTCATTTGGCTTCGGAACTAGCAGGACACTTCTGAACGGTCTGGTATGTTTACTTTTAAATAATCCAATTGCCCTTAATATTGTTTTGAGCCTTATTGCTGTATCATTAATCATTAATGTGTCATTCATGTTCTAATGTGATTATGCTATAAAAATGCTTTATTGTTGTATTGTTATTAATTGCATTATGTATAGAATTATCATAATGTAATAGTGATGTTGTAAATACAGTTTGTATAAAGCTATCCAATAAAATGTTTTCATTGCATTATGAATAACGATATTAAGAAATATACCTACATGTTATAATTTATGTTTTAGTTTCTTTTTACGGCTTGTCTCCCACATATATAGACAGTTGTAATTGCCTATTAATGAAGATAAATTACAACGCAGCGGACAATCAAGACGCCTTCGACGATACCTCATTTACCAAATAATAATTAGTAGTTTAAGAGTTGTGAGGGACAGATGAACATACATAACTAGTACTGAACATGTGTGTACATAATAGACACTTGCATACATACGTATATTACATACAGGTAAAAATAACACTCCTTTTGTTTCGCCATAGTCGGGTGAAATAAACATTTGATATATATTTCTTATTATTATTGTTTTACATATCTACCTACACCAAACCCATGACGGGAAAACGAAACAAAAGACGAATCAACAATTACAAATCCATTCAAGAAATAATTTATTTTTATATTGACATGATGTAGCTCCTAAACCCCATGGATTTCGGAGTTGTCCCTTTGGTAGTATCAATAGTCTATCATAATATACCCGATGGTAAACATTTAAATGCTGTCGATTCTGGGTTTTTATTGTATGGATTTTTAGCCATCATCTTTGTTTAAGCTTATAAATGAACTTTACACGTTTTGATATTATATTTATTTGTTACTAACATGCTCACAGTTAAGGATGATTGAAAATCAGCAAATATGACGACAAAAAAAAACATACAAAATAGAAAGATTGGAATTTACTGCCTGAAAAAATCGAGGAGTAGAATTTGACAATTTATGAATTTCTCACTTTGCATCCGCTAACTAGAGCTATGAGCCGCAGTAATTACACCCAAGTATTTTCCGTCAACGTCCGCCTTCACTAAACTGTAAGCGAGCTTGCTTTTAAATTCTAATTGCGGTGCAATAGGGGAATAATAAAAACATGGCGTCGAGGGAGGTTTGAAAGAGTCGCGCAGTCAAAGGCGAGTGGCGCCGAGGGGCGAAGCTATGCGGTCTGTTTACACTGGCAAGTGGTCGTATCTCTTTGTATTGATAGCAGACGCGGCGAGCTAGTACGCGCAGTTTAAGCTCGGAGTTATTGCGACTACCGCGTCTACATACTTTACATGAAATGTTAACATGAGTGATTACAATTGCTTATTCGCTAGTCCCGGCTGCACCATACTCGACCGACATGATGGCTCTCGAGGCTTGCGCGAGTATGCTTGACGCGGATAATTAGTGAAGTTGTCTAGTATACCTACTGTTCGCGTATCATAGTAAAATATGATGAAATCTTTTATATCGTGACTTATACATTTAATTCATGTAAGAATTAGAATCGAACGATTCGTTGCTTGGCCAATATTATTTATCGTCGTTGATTTTTCTCCTTGCAACTCACCTGGTGATATTATTTAGCCGAGCCCCGCCCGCCGACCTACTTCCCACACTTGACATTTATATTTCGCGTGGGAAGGCGATAAGCCGACTCCCTGGCTTCCAACATTAATAGATTCTGATCAAAATCGTATTGCGCCATGTCACTTGCTCGTCGTGTGCGGACGATCACTTTGGCCTCGAGTTCTTAGATCGCTCTCAAGCTAACGTGACGCGGACGTGGCGCGGCGTCAGCTGTGCTCTCTGACCGGGGGACGTCACATGCAAAATTGATCTGATGACTGCTGTCTAATGTCCGCGACCTTATTTTCACTGAATAATATCCAATAAAAGTTGTGAAAAACTTGTCTTTTGCAACATATTAAAATGGTTTAGGTCAGGTAAACCAAAAAGTCACAACCAAGCTGCGGTCACTTAATAAATTGTATCAACTGAGTTGCCACATTCGCTCTCTTTTCGGTCTCCAAAAATACGATCATGTTTCTTCTTTTCGTTTCCAGGGTTAATGGTTGCCTGTCCGTTAAAGGGATGCCTCAGATATCCGGAAGGGCATTCCAGAGCTATCCTTTTGTTTTTGTTTTGAGCATATTATAATGCATGCCCACTAATCCTTAGGTTGACTGGTGAGAGCTTGCGGCAGTAAGTCCGCATGTGTATCACTGCTGTACATGAGTTTAAATAAATAAAAATAAAACAATTATTTTCATTTAACTACCAGCTGTTTCCCGCGGTGTCGCCCGCGTCCCGAGGGAACTACGTAACGCACACAAATTAGTCAACCGTCTCCAGACTCCTATATATCGTCCCGTATCAAATTCCATCCAGATCGGTTCAGCCGTTTTACCGTGAAAGCGTAACAAACAAACTCACTTTCGGATCAATATGTTAATGTATTAATGTAATGTTTGGATCAGTTTTTTTTTCTATATCTTGTGTATTTTTTTTATATAAAATTGACTGACTGATGGATGTACTTGGAGGATGACACCGTGGATGTCACTCGCGGATGGACCGATGGATTTACTTTGACTGAAACTTGGAGGGTGGTATGTTCTTGGTATGACGTGGGTATTCGATAAGTAAGGATTTTGAGAAATTAAAAAGAAATTGTCTAAGGGGGTGAAAAAGGAGGGCAAAGTTTGTATGAAACTCTGGTATTTTTAATTTTTATTCGTATAGACCACGCGGGCGAAACCGTTGGTGGAAAGCTAGTTATTTGATATTATAGTAATACCTAATGTAATAGTAATTTTAAATAGTTTTAAGCATCTATAATAATATATACTCGTATATAAATTAATATAAAAATTATATTGGCTAATAACAACTTTGTAACCATCAATTTATCAAATTGAGCTTTGGTGTATCGTAAGCACTCTCCCATTGCATCGACCTCATAGTTGCCACGCGATGGCACGCGAGCGTAGGTACACCCCGTACGACTGCGTACACACGAACTCCCTCGACACGCGCGCAGGACTGATATCTTTGGATAGGTTCGAAGTGTACTTCTTGCGCTCCGATTCACTTGCCGCCGCCGTCGAGTGGAGTCAGTGAGCTTCGCATTCCCGCAGTGAAACACTAAGTGTAGCGCTGTAACTGGGTCAGTGTTTATTTCGTCTTAGATTTACGAGCGCCACCGTGAGCAATATCGGCACGTCGTGACGCCTCGCGCCTCGCCGCGCCTCGCCCGCGCTTCACCCGCGCTTCGCCCGCGCAGTGGCGTATGGTCCCAACGCTAACTGTTTGCTAATTATTGAAAACATTATAGTAAATTCGACTTGCTGTTGAAGTCTTATTTGGGCACAAAATAGAAAACAATTCTAAAAGTAGGAACAGTCTTACTGTATGTTAATGTTTATTTTTGAACATTGCTGACCTTAACAATGTAAACTTTTACTAAATATTCCATGCACCATGTTGATTAATCCTTAGATATCTCATTACTAATATTATAAATGCGAAAGTGAATTTGTTGGATACGCTTTATTTTTTTTAAGGATGGGTTACCATCATGACCCTTCCCGCTGTACGCGGAGCGGGGATTCTTACTGAATAAAACCCATTCATGTTCCTTCCTTCGCGTGCCGGGAGCCAGGGCGGCGGTGACTGTTCCGAACAATCCCGCAGCTCCGAGCGATGGTTACTAGGCTACTTGTAATTGGGGTGCGCTAAGTAGTTCCGTCGGGACGCGGGTCAGACTTCGAGAAACAGTAAGTAGCGTTTACTCACTGCTAACTACATCACGCCATCTGCAACCATTCTGACAACATATTTGTCTAAACATACTTTGGGTTCGTTGTCAAAACCCAACCGATGAACATAGACTTAACTAGCATTTCGTTAGTCGAGCGACTGCGCCGTGCGTTACTACCTCTTTCCACCGCCCGCACTTGCTTCATATCTAATTTACCTGTAACTCCAAATCCCGTAATCTCGGAAGCCTCGCATGAGCTCGAGATCAAGTAATCTGTTCCGCGGGGACGCCCCTCCCCCCGCTCCTCCCCCGCGCGCCGCGTACACAAAGCTAATGGAACACACGGGTACAGCTGTTAGTAAGTATTTGTTATTCTGCTTGTCTGGTAAGCTGTCTGTAAGATACACATGCCGTCGGAAACCACCGGAGCTCGTTTAGAGTTAGCTTGCTCTAATTCTAATTCACATTTCAGTGTTCAATCACAGGAATGTCTTACTCAGTGCAATGAGACTCCAATACTTTGACACTTCAGTGATCGTCGTGTCGCCCAGAACTAATCTAATAGTCCCGCACAAGTATGCTTTGTCAGCTTCCAGCAAGTTGCACGTTAGATTGTATTGAAAATGAACGCGTCCGCGACACGGACGCATTGCTGAACTTGTGTCCAGCAGCTGTGGACTACGGGAACTGCAGCTACGTGTGAGGGACTAGCCGGTAGTGTCGCCGCGGCCTGGAGCCCTCCGCACATACTACACTGCCTGATGTCATGTCAGAGGAAGCGAGTTTTAATGTGCATTACCATAAACTGACTCCCGTCAAGTCTCGCAAGGTCCTTATTGGTTTTGGGAGTCTATCTCAGCACTTGGGGATACTTCGGGTGCCGTCGGCAGAGTTCGGTAGAGTTTTTGCAAATTCTCGAACACGTCGCTCAGTTTTATAATGTGTCAGAATAATTCATAGTGCGCCGGGCGAGGCGCATGAATATGTAACGTGGTCGGTCCACCTGCCCCCCCCCCCGCGTGCCGCACGCCGCGCGCCGCGGCTTCGCTTGTGACCGACGCACCCTGTGGGGAGCGTGCACAGGGCGTGCTAACGACACTGCGGTTAATGTTGTGCACACATTAATATTAACAAGGTACACAGGTCTGTGTACGACTTTATAAATAATGAACTTCCAAATACATACATCCTTCCCTTTCATTTTAACAACAAAAATTCTGCTCTCGCTATCTAAATATATATAAAACTCAAAGGTGACTGACTGACTGACTGACATAGTGATCTATCAACGCACAGCCCAAACCACTGGAGGGATCGGGCTGAAACTTGGCATGCAGGTAGATGTTATGACGTAGGCATCCGCTAAGAAAGGATTTTGATAAATTCTACCCCCAAAGGGATAAAATAGGAGATGAAAATTTGTATAATTCTTCTTACGTAGCTGAAGAGTTTGTTGGTTTAAACGCGCTAATCTCAGAAACTACTGGACCGATTAAAAATAATATTTCAGTGTTAGATAGCCCATTTATCGAGGAAGGCTATATATCATTACACTACAATCATTAGGAGCGGAGCATCAATGAAGAATGTTTCAAAATCGCGGGTTAAAGTTAGCGATAGCCCAAAGTTACTATTCCACGCGGACGAAGTCGCGGGCAGAAGCTAGTGTTTATAATAAAGGTTTAACTTACTAGGTACCTATCAGCTGTGAGTTTCACAAAGAAAACAATTCAATTAAATAAACTTTTAAAGCAAAGCAATACTTACGAAGAGAAATAAAATAACTAAAATTTAATTACAAGAAAACAATAATTATAATAATAAGCCTAACCACCGGTAGCTTGGACCCTGTTCCCGATATCGGCGGATCCCTATTTTTATATATTTAAGTGATTTTTTGTATATTTTTTATAATCAATATTAAAAAATGTAAAAAATATGTGCAAAAATGAAATAAAGGACATAACAATATATAAATGAATTGTGAAGTCAAACATGTTATGATAAAGATATCTTCCATCCAACATACTCCCATAAACACTCAAACATAAAACCAAATATTTGTAACAGAATGAAATTTCTTTCTTACAATAGAATTTATTATTCATGTTGTATTCAACCATTCGAGAACGTTTCAATACAACACAAAAGTAAATAACCGCTTCGTCTCGCAGACGTTTATCGTAGCAAGTGCTACGAGCTACGCAAGGTCATTGCTACGACGCTACGAACTGCTACGCTATCGTCTCGCAATATAAGTGATGTCTCTCCTCGGAGCTTTTTTATTACATATAGTCCATTGAAAAGTTACATTTGGGGTTGCGTTTTTTAGAGGACGCAATTTTATTTTTTTGATGTGTAGGGGGGGTCAGTGTAAAGCTAAAACCAAGTTTGTGGGGTCGCCACCCTTGTCCCCCGGCCGCCATCTTGAAAATAGGGGTTGAAAAGGTTTTCACGATATATCTCCTAAACTGTTTATCCGATTTAAAAAAAATCTTGACATTTTTGTTGCAAATTAAATTCTCTACAACTTTGATCTGCAACTTTTTGTCATAGAACTATAAATAAAAAAGTTATAAGTGAAAATGTTCAGAATTCCAGAAAAAAAAATATATTTTTCGATATAACTTTTTTTTTATCATTTTACGAAAAAATGATATTAGACCATTTTTGTAGATCGTTTTACGAGGAACAACTTTTATGTAAAACATTTTTCATTAAGTCAATAGCTAAGGTTTTACAGCGCTCCGAAGTAATAGGCCAGTGCTTTTAGCCTCTAAAAACGGTAAAAAGTGAATAAAATAATAGTAGGATGAAACCCATTGGAAAAGGAGGAGAATATAATAAAAATGATAGGAAAAATAAATTACGGGCGATCTGAGGTCGGGAAGTGGGGGGAGAGGGGGGTTAAAGTTAAAAAAATGGTTTATCTCAATTTCCGGCAAAACTACAAGGCCTATGAAAAAAAGTTAAATGGCAAAATTGTAGGTAATAAAAAGACCTACAATTTTTGTATTGACACTTTTTCACATAACCTCAAAATTTATGTGAAAAATTCAAAAAACCAAGTTTTTGGAGTTTAATTTTTATCTTTTACAATAATTATTTTTTTTCCACGAAATTTGGTGAAAACTTGCCTTTTTATGTCCCAAACACACTGTAATTTATTTTATTTAAAATAATTATTTTTTAACCTTATTTTGACTTAATATCGAAAAAACACCCTAATTTTCAATCGAAAATTCTCGCGTCAAAATATCTCTTTTTTTTTAAAAGTCGGTGGTCTTTTTGTTTGTTGAAATCTCTACTTTCTAATGGTATAAAAAAATATTTACATTTCTATGGTAAATGTTCTCAGAAAATATAAAGAAACGCTACGAAATAACAGGTAGTAAGGCCTGAAGGTTCTGAACATTTTCGCTTATAACTTTTTTATTTATAGTTCTACGACAAAAAGTTTCTGGACTAAAGTTGTACAGAATTTAATTTGCAACAAAAAATGCTCACAATTTTTTTTTATTAAATTAATAGTTTAAGAGATATATCGTAAAAACCATTTCAACCCCTATTTTCAAGATGGCGGCCGGGGGACAAGGGTGGCGACCCCACAAACTTGGTTTTAGCTTTACACTGACCCCCCCTACACATCAAAAAAATAAAATTGCGTCCTCTAAAAAACGCAAGGTTAGGCCAAAAAAATGTAACATTTCAATGGACTAATAATGTTCGTAGTGAGTGAGCTGGTGTGACACTGCAAGCGGACTGCGACGATTAGTCGCGCGAATTATTAGACGCAGCGCACAGTCGCGCGGCCGCCGGAACTCGTTCCGCATTCCGTTTGAGTCCGACTGTTGTAATTAGTGTAAGGTGGGTAGTCGCGTGTTACTCGGAAACGTGATCGTACATAGTGAATGTAGCGGCAGACGCGCGACAGTTGCACGATAGTTGCGCGACAGTTGCGCGGCGGTCGCGTTTTCACGTTAGGTTCTGCGATATGCCACACTCTGAGACACAAATAAACGGTTGTAGCGCGATGGAGGTCTTCGGAGAGAGGCTTCAAGAGTGTATACGCTCATACAATTATACTTATTACATCGATATCCTTAACATGCGACTTTTGTTGAAGCTTTAGTTTTTTCATCTCGGGTGCGGAGAACAGTAGCAATTTCTTCAGTTTCTCTATCATAACGAGCCGTGTTTTGTTGGTTTCATCTCGTTCCCGCGGCGGCTCGCCAGTGTACGCTCAATGGGTACCTGTATATCATGTCTCACATCATAAGCGGATCACGGAGGTGTATTATTGAATATTATCTTATTCGTTGGATTTGATGAATCTAGTTTAGCTGAGTTTATTATTGAGTTTCTATTCTATGAAGCAGGTGTACCTACTGTCAAGTATTACGGTAGTACGGTACACGGTGTATACGGTGGTACGGTATGAGTTGCTCCATCTACTGGGTGTGTAGATGGAGCAACTCATTCACTCAGATGTCTATTACTTCTTAATTCCAGTATAAGGATCGAGTTCCCAACAACATAACAATCTATAGCATAGCAATCGAAAAATTAAACTTCGACCCGCCCCAGCTTCGCACGGGTACAATGCTGATACTAAATACACTACAGTACTACCCCGGCCGGCCGGTACCGGCGCAAACGCTACGTCCCACAATTTTTAAATCTGTAATATCTTCGAAAATATTCATTTAAATCACATGCTGTAAAGGGCAATTTTGATCTACATGAAATGCACAACGTATCTAATGGAATTTAATTGGATAAGGAATGATACTATATCGTTTAAAATAGCTTGGTAAATAACTCATATTTTTTTTGTAATATGTAAAAGATAGAAATGGTTACTGTGGGTTATCCTTAGGAGATAAACATATGCTGTCCAGACTTTTTTATTCATTTTTTTAAGATATACAATTCCGTAGTACATAAATTTGATTTATCTCGTAAGGTTTAGCCAGCGTTTGCAATGTAAGCGCAGAAAAATATGTTTGTTACGACATCACATTACAAATCTTTAAATTTCTCGGCTTTTCTCTGCTATAATATGCATGTATTATACATATACGGACGACCTGAGTGGTTTAGTGGTCAACATGCCAGAATGCCACGCAAGAGGTCCCGGGTTCGATTCCCGGCCGGGCAGAAATTGAAATGATGATTTAATTTCTGTAACGGGTCTGGGTGTTACTATGTATAATATGTATGTATTTATAAAAATATATATAAGTAGTATATCCGTTAAGCTAGCACCCATAACACAAGCATGCTTGCATTGCTTACTTTGGGGCTAGATGGCGCTGTGTGAAATTGTCCAAAGATATTTATTTATTAGATATTTATTATTATATAAACCTTCCTTATTAATTACCCTATCTATAAAAAAACCGCATCAAAATCCGTTGCGTAGTTTTAAAGATTTAAGCATACATAGGGACATAGGGATATAGAAAGCGACTTTGTTTTATACTATTTAGTGATGAGGAATGCTGTTAGAGACGCCCGGACTCGCCCGGACACGCCCGGACACTGGCGCCGTGATTACGTGCGAATAAATTCATAATATTTTTACATCTCAATCGAAGCCGACGTTAATTGCGAATGATTCATTTAAACTTTTGCTCAAAGACTCCGGCGCTGGGCGGCGCCGGGCGGTGACGTCACGCGCAATGAATAAGATCCATCGATTGCCGGCTCATAAATACGCAACGATCATTCATCCCGCGCTCAATGCGCGCGGACACCCAGGCTTTGCTCAAAAAACCGCCTCAGTTCCGCACACAACCTAATCTCATCCCTACCGGCTATACTTTAAGGCAGTTTTTGGAGCGTACGTTTGAGGCGTTTGGTCCGGGCTTGCCGTCTCATACATTATGTAGGGCCGCTATTGCCGTCGGATCGCGGCGCATTTTCTTCGAGATGAGGCTCGATATTTATTTAAGCAGACACCTTTGTTCCCCCCTCCGCGCGGTGCTACAGCTCCTAATGGAGGAGCTGCTGTTGTGCACACACTGGCGCTGGCTCATGCCACCGACCCACGCTGCCGGTTACATCTTATACTATGATAGCTTAATAGTAGGTTGTGTAGTAATACTGACTGAATGTAAATCTATCAAAATCTATTCACATTTTTCTTTTTAAGTGAAATGTAATTGGTATCGCAGTTCTGTAGATTTAATAGACATCAAAGCAGCACACCCTGTATAAACATATATCATTAATACGCGGTCACCCTGTGTATTCACGAACATATTATGACAAAACGATCGGCAGCGCTTACGATCGCTCGTTACTCGCGGGAACTCGGCTCATATAATAAAACAGTGGGATTCAATGCAATGCGGAAAACATTTTGCTGTTCCCATCGATTTCTCTGTTTCCGGCGTTACCGCCGCGAGCCACCGCGAGCGGACCGAGCGCAGAGAGCGCCGAGAGCGGGCCGAGCGCTGAATAAAATATACAAGCGTCAATATTTGATAAAAACAACGGGTAGCCGGCCGCGTGTGCTCTCTCGTGCGGGGTGCAGGGGTGCATGTGGTGGGGAGGAGGAGGGGGCACTTACTTCTCCGATACTGATGAACATAATACACTAAACTGCGATTGTACCAACGTGTTATATGAGGTAGCTAGTTGGCATTAACAGCATCGTCGTTACGTTGAAGTCGGTAATGCCTCTGATTGTTACCTACTCTAGTTCTCTCGCCCACATTCATGAATACGTTAGGATTTCGATATTATAGCAACTGTCATTATTCTATTGTTCATTATTATTAATGAAAATGTTTATTTCATCATTGACAAAAAGTTTTTACGCCGCCATTTAAATTGGTGTTGTACATTTGCATAAATAATTGAACAAAATGATGATAGCAGTATCTCCTCGTCTTGGTTGACATTCAATCATCATTAGTGTGCGACTCTGCAATAGCACTGACATGCACTACACACGGCCATGTAGCTGTGCTCTCGTAACTCGATCGCCACACGCCCCCCCCCCGGCCCTCCGGCTGCCCGCCCCGCGCCCCCACCCCGCCGGCGCCCCAGCAATCAGTTTATATCCGCTGCTCTATTTTTATATCCGCCAGCTTCAACGGATTTATGAGATGCTATTTAGTTTTATGTACAAATGAGGAGGCAGACATGTCCTAACAAACTACTACTCAAACGGAAATAAAATAATATTAAACAATTATGTTTAATATTGCAGGTTCTGAAGGTTGGAGGTATACACTAAATTACTTTTATACAATTCAGCTGAACTCTGCAGATCAACAACTTCTACATCCATCACAGATGAATTCCACCAAGTTTCAAGTTGTCAACTTCCACTAACCTGGTTTCCAATGGGTTGGGAATCGAACCGACTGACAGCCGGTAGCTGTACGTGACTTATGCGTGATGCGTCATGACGACACTTCCTGTGACTCGTCGAATGTCGTGCCAGCACGAGTTAGTTTATCTTAAACAAATATGCATACATAATGTTGACCGGTAACATTACAACATTATGATCCTACACATGTTACACTCGGAGCGACGTCGGCAGTCGGGGGAGTGTCACACACATTACTTCATACGTTTAACGATCGCGCTCTAACACTCGCACCTTGTAGACACGTTGAGATGAGCGCAGAGCGAATATCATAGAAATGATTATATCATTATTTACCTATCATTCATGCGGGAAAAGTTTGATACTCGTAAATATAAAGTCTGTGTGCATTGCAATAAAATTAATTTGAAACAGTAGGACGAGGAGAGCGAGACGCCTGCTCGTGCGACTGGCTGCTGACCATGCACTGCCGTGTCACAGTTACGAACTAGTGCTGGCGGTACGTGCGATACCGCCGCGACTCTGTGGTGACGAGTTGCGGAAGTCTTCCGGCGCTATAGTATTCGAGATGCGTTACGTTGTTTATGATGCCTGTATGCTCGCGCCGCCCTGCGCCGGTGGCCGCTGTTGAGAACCTTGTCAGTTGCCTATAGGCGAACTTGTATTAAAACCATTTTACTTCGTATCGATTAATTTTGTTGCACTCGTTAATACTCGGCCACCGTGACGAGACTAGACTAGTGCAGTGGTCAGTTCGGGCTCCGTGCCAGTCGCCGCCCATGTGACGGTGTGGCTCGAAGTTCTGTTTCGTTACGTAGAACCCTTGCAAATATTATTTGTAATCCTAACTTCTTAATTATACATATACTAGCTAGTATACGTATACAAGCGGTCAGGAAAAGACGGGGCCCAGTAAACGGTTATAGGGTATGTTAAGTAGTTCCCTCGCGAGTGACACCGCGGGATAGCTGGTAGTATATAAACATGTACATGAATGTGATACGGTGGCTGTGACGACACCCGCGCGGCTGCACACTCAGGTGATCCTACTGCCTGAGGAGAGCGTCTCCTCCCAGGGATATAAGTGTAATCGTAGCATGACCTTTACTTCTGTTTTAATCGTTTCGAACACCGCGAGATGTTGTAACATTTAAGAATAAGACCCCTTTTATTAGTTGTAAATGTTAAAACTAGGAAAAATACCTATTCGGTTATAGCACCGGTACTCCAGTTCCAGTACAGAAAATGGTGTCGTTAGTTAATTATAACGTGTCTCGCATTCTGCGGATCGCGCGGCGGCTCCAACAATACCCGGCGCAATACTGTGTCAGTAGGGCAGCGCGCAGTGGCGCGTACACCGCCGAGCAGGGGAACACGCGCGCTGCACATCGATACGGGCAGAAGTTTCACAAGCAGTTTGTTTACTTATCATACAATTCAAAAAAATGCGTAATAGATTATAATCAGCAATACATACATAGTATATTTCAACCAGTCCGTTTGGGTTCATAACATACTAATAGTGGAATGTGTTAGTGTAAGTTCTAGCATCGGCTCTAAGCTTTATCAGCAGGTCCTGGCGCCGGCGGCGTGGACTGAACAGCGAGCTGATAGCAGCTGCACACCTCGTCTGACTCAGAGTGAGTATTCTGCGCCGGCCGAATACTATCGCAGGGCCGCGGAGGGCGCGAGCTGCGATACAACGAGGAATAAAAGCCTTTGGAAGGGTAACCTCTCCCCTCCCACCTCCCCCTCCCGGCCGCGCTCACCCGCACTCCCCGCACGCACGCCCCCAACCTTTTGAACGGTTTGTTTTACGGTGTAATTATTTTGTATAGTTTTTTCAAGTTATGATTTTAATTGAAAAGAGCTACTGATTCGTGCGTAGGTATGTTCGAGTTGATCGATAGCGCTACAAAAAGAGTTTTTTTGTTCTGTCTTCACAATATAGTTTCCCTTCTGACTTATTTTATTTTATTTATTTAAACGTTAAAGCGTAATTTATAAGCATGAGTATGTTATACTGGTCAGGTATAAAGTATGTGTGGTATGAGTATAATATTCGATATCAGGAGCTTACCGCCGGAATACCTTCAATGCATATTGAATGTCGGCCCACGCGAGCTGTCTGTAACGAGTTGCGTGGCCGACATGCTACTATATGAGTGAACGCCAGTGTATCAGCTGAACCGGCTGGAATTTATCAAAAGAGCCGTTCGCTAGTGCCGTGAGCAGAATCATTAGTAACGCTTTATCCGATTTACGGGGCGAAGGGAGGGGTCTTAGGAACATTTAGCAGCTCCGTGGGGATCCGACCCGCGCTCGTGACCCGCCGGCCCGGCGCTCACCGGACCGGGGTTGCTCCCATACTTACAACTTTCAAGTACTCAGGTACTAAAACTTTGTGTGTTGTTATGTTTTCCCCGACATTGAGCGCAAAGTTAAATGTACTTAATATTCTGTATGCGTACACACAGCCGAGCTGCGTGCACTGCTACGCACTTGCTTTAAATTATTTAAACAGAAACAAACCAATGTTACAGTGCAGTGATGTCCTGCGAGTGAGCAGCGAGTGCGGCGACACCATCGCGTGGTTCACGAGTAGCTACGTGCCGCGTGATGTCGGCTCATCTGTGCGCTGTTCACAACTAGCACATTACATAGCGCAGGTACGGAGCGCGCCGCGGTTCGCAACTGACCGAGTTTCAGCTCTCAAATCGAAGCTGTTTACGTTTTATTTGAAGCAATTCCGCCGAGAGCCGCCAGGGCCGGCCCAGCACGGCCCGGAACCGACCGGACCAGCGCGAATCGGCTTGGAGCGGCAAATTGTAAATATTTTCCAAATGCTATTGACTAAGGTGCATTGATACACCTCTGAGGTTCTGATTTTGAACTAATACAGGTAGAATGAGAGCGCTGTTCCGAGCGCACGTATTTGTTTGAGTACAAGCTTTTTCTTTGTGGAAAGTTATAATAACAGCCGTCACTCGGCTGCAGCAGTGCCGCGTTACTGTGCACCGACCATGAGGTTTATGGAGGAACACTGTGCGGGGTCCCTCCATTGAAAAGGGAGGATCCTCCGGCCAGGCGGGTGATATTGCCTGGCGGGCTACTGCCCGATGGTTGATGTCGGGAAGTTGTATATGTTCTAACTTGCTTGCGAACACTTCTTGCGCGATGTAGGAATCTTGCCTTCGTAGTTTACATGTAGCGAGATAGGTCACGCTACAAGGTTCAACGAAGAATTTCCCTAAATAAATAAGCCAAATGGTCGGTCACAAAGACACTGATATTTTTGCACCAATTTAGTACAGCGTCACTACCAGCAAGTGGAACACGAAACTTATTGCAAACACTCGTCTCCCGAGCGCTACGGACGAGACACCAGACGGTCGCATTCTCAGATCCTATTGATAGAACTGCAAATTGAATCGACGTCACAAAACTGATTCCATTTTCAAACATTATATGATGTATTAGCGGATTGGATGGCTACGTGTGCAAACTATACGCTCAGCGCAGCGATGTTTGCGCTGGATTCCAATCTGAGTGGGGCGCGCCGTGCGTGTGTGCGTGTGTGCGCCCGCTCTTAATATTTGCATTCCGCGCAGATATGAATACCGAGTTCTGTGACACGTCTTATTTACACGAGAGACGTCTCAGTCACTGACCAGAAGTACCACTCTGCTCGATATGTTGCCCAAACGAAACACACTTAATGAAAAAGTATCTCTCAACTCTCAAGAGCACTAACTACTAAAATACTGCTATGATGTAGGTAGTCAAGTACTGCCCTTCAGTACAGCTAGCCTGACTGCGCGGACTTGAGACCACCATGTGAGACTTCGGCTCGCGCTCGGCCGGTACAATGCGCGCCACTACCGCGTCTCCTGCGGAATACGTAAGTTCGTTTGTGTTAAAATATTGTCATGTTCGGCGCACCGGCGGCAGGCGGCAGGCGGCAGGCGGCAGGCGGTAGGCGGCAGGCGGCTCCGCGGGTATTTCTGAAGTTTGTTTGATCGCTATTCGATGTGACGCGATATTAACGACACTTTTACGAGACTATGAATAGAGTTGGCGCTAGGACCGGCGAGCCCGTCCGCACTATACATCAACTGATTTGAACCAGTTTTAACCAGTTCCAACTGGTTCGAGCCGGCGCGAGCACACGTGACCCCCACACTAACTCGCATATTTTCTGAACCGTTTTATAAATTCATAGATTTATGAGGCCGAGTCGCGAAATGTTTCGTGGGGGCGTAACGGCAACTTTATGCTGGCTCCGCCGGAGAACTGCCGAAATATAGACATAATAGAACATTACGTATGAATTCATCATAACGTGCTCCGATTCACTGCGCCTCAGCACCTCGGAGTCTGTCGCGAGGACCGGTGCAGAGAGTCGTGTACTCTCTCTAAGTTTCACGATAGATGTGCTGATGTGGGGAAGTACCGAATAAAAGAACATGCATGTACACTTACTTGCCCATTTCTACCTCACTAAGATATAGTGTATCATTATATCGAAACAAGACAATTAATATCTACAACTAAGTAGCGTTCCCAATAGTACGTGATTAGGGGCAGTATTATCTTCTCACAGATCAACCGGTTTCGGTCAGTGTTCCACTATCTACTAAGAGGTGGACTAAGTTATAGACAAATTAAAATCTAAATCGGGATCTCTTTTGAGACGAAATTGAATGTATGAATGTCCGCAATAGTGCAGTTCTATAGTAAGTCGGTCTCGGGGGCGGCACCCACCCGAGTGATCGAAATCTCTCTTCCATTGCCAGCGAAGCTTTGTAATCTTGCAGCAGTTTTTGGCAAGATATTCAATACGTCCCCAAGGGAATCTCATCTTTATCGTTTGGGGGTAAAGTTGATATTTGATCAGCTCAAAAGTCTATTGGAAGTGGCAACGGCGCCGTAAGTCAGATCGTAGGGAGGCGTCCAGTCATGTTACAAGTAAAAGTAGAAAATTCACTCAATACAATATAAGAACCACATCCGAACAGCACAGTCAGTAGCTCCCGACTTGTGTGAGGTCTGCCTCAGAGGACAACATGCTAATGTTGATGTTACCCAGAAGCTGGAATAAATGGCAACTACGTGGCGTTCCTGAGACCAGGTGATGATATGATGTCGCTTCTGCAGCCGCACAGCGCGTGCGGACCGCGCGCTCGCCTGCCCGGCCGGCGCACCAGCCGACACCGGATCACGGATCTTTAAATATGTTCACAAGTTTTATGCGAATGGTATCGAGTTGTCTGCGGGGTCGCGGGGTCGCGGGGAGGGGTTTGACTGGTTATATACTGGACATGCCGAATGGCTTCGGGACAGGTGGACGTCTGAAATAATCTTTATTTCTTATATTTATGTGGCTAGTTTTATCCACTATATGTTACTTTAACAATATTTTGCAAGGTGCTGTGTTTGTTCGTTATTACTGCAATATTTTATTTTACTACATATAATACGGAAATATCTACAGGAGTTATATTAGACCGGCTCAGGACTTTTGTAAACGCGATAACATTACAAACCACAATGTTCTACTTCGACAAATATTATCCTTTAATTAAGTAAAATGTGCAAAGAGAACATCTTAAGTACAAGAGCAAAGTTATGAAGTTAACATCGTAGCGCCGAGCGCCCGGGGCAATCTCGTACGTCACCGAGTGCTACGACAACATCGCTACGACGTAGCGGGGCGCTACGCGGCGCGCTACGACTCAATTGACTGACCTATTTGTGCAGAAGTGTAATCTATTGAATTATAATGTTAGTTAATTCGGAGACTAGAATCAGATGGTTCGTGTCTCTGTTGGAGAACTAATAGTAAATTCAGGTTTAACATTGCGTTAAAAATTGCGCACGGGGGCATCTATCAATCATTTTTCTTAGCTTAGTCCGACACAATACGGTAGCAGGAATAGTAAGTACCTATCTGGTGTTTTATCAAATACACACACATGAAATTTTAATAGATGACGTAAGTTCCTTCTTTGGCATGAAAACCTAGTGTGTAATTTATTTCTTGTTTTTTGTGACTACAATCGACCGTCTACGCGAATCCGACCTCCCTTAAAATAAAAGATTTTTCAATATACGAGTTTTTCGGTTAAAAAAGCCATTGTAAAACCAGAATCAACATAAAATAATTGAATATAAGATAAATTATAAAGACTGTAAAAATAATCTTACTGATGAAAACAAACATTTCCTTTAATCTTTGGTTAAGGTTTCTTGTGGCGTTATTACAGCTTAATACGGCATAATAAAGCAATTTTCTAGTGTTTTCGTGACGTCTGCTGCCAAAACGATTTAGCGTGGACTAATTCAAACCGACGCCGGGTTGAGTGCACCGCACGCAAGTTCTCCACACAATTCGATACACGCACGTCATCTATTTAGACACGTGTCTGTGGAACACACAGATAATATTATAGCATAAATACTATAGAGGTATAGTAGGCGACACGTAACCTGGCCAAAATTGTAAGTAGTTTTTCTCTTTTCTCTAACTATTTTGTACATATAAATGTTTAAAAGTAAATTAATACAATAGACGATAGTGTAATGACAAGCATTGAAAGTGTTACTTTTGGATTGCACTGGGTGCACATGCGCAAACTTGTTTCAACTACGTTTAAATCAGGCCAAGTTATTAGCCGGCAACTATAACAATGTATTATTTATCAAATGTAGAGGAGACGTTTCCTGCCATGCTGCTCGGGAAGCCAGATATCGCGGCCAGCTAATGTGTTGAATCGAGTTTAGAACTGTGACACAATTGACATCGCGATAACGGACATTACGTCGTATTTTAATGATTTAGTACTTTTGGAGAATAGTTACTTTTCCAAACAAAAACATAGGACAGACGTAGTGAGGCTTCAGTAGCAGTAGGCGAGCGCGCGCTGATCGCATCTCGGCGGCCGGACGCGGCTCGACACGCCGCGCTCCATTGTAGTCTCCTGCAGGACGCGCTCACACATCGATAATATATCTTCCTGTGAGCGGTATCGCTTGCTGGTGAATAACAGTTCTAGCATTGTCCGCTCTATTTCTTGTGTGTGATAAATGTACAACAGGCGCTTTTATTTAACGTCATCATTTTGATAAACTACTCATAGACACCGTGCAGCAAGTACAAGTGCCCGGCGCGCGGCTCGTCTCGCTGCCATCAAACTATTACAAGTCATATATAATGCCTTATTTGTGTCGGAGATAACTACACTTAATCTAAACTAAATCTACGGTTTACGTAATCGCATCAAACACAACATGTATCGAAAGTCTTGCAACGCAAACAGTTGTGAGATCCGGTAAAACAAAGTCGATAAATATAGACATCTTATTTCTGTAAAAATAGATTAACTTGGCAATTACATAGGTCTAGGTCGTAGTGACCAACACACATTCATGTTTCTTAATTTGCTCTCTGTGTTCCAGGGCCGCTTTATATCTTTTAAACTATCTTTGAACATTTATTTAGCTCAAAATAGACACAATACAAAAGAAATAAAAGAATCATAAAAAAACATTAAAATTGCCAATTAACATTAAATAAAATTACTTATAACATCATCTTATCGAAGCACAAGGTCGTAGGTAATATTAAAGCACTGATTGGAGTTGGTTGTAAAGAGGTTATTAAAGGTTCGTTAAAATTAGGCTTGTAGCTTTATCCGCAACAATAACTTTGTTGCGGATAAAGCTAGAAGCCTAATTTCAGAGGATCAAGCACGGTCTGAGAGGCTTGCTAGTGCGGCTGTGCCTGCGCTCCACTAGGCGGGGCACGCCGCGCCCTCCGACACGAATCAGCTATGCTACGCCGCAAAGTTCACACGTTAAACTTCATTTGACTGCCGACATTAAAGCGGTTCGTAACGAAACGTTTTATGATGAAGTGCCAAGTATCAAACAGAGTGAACAGAAGACCCCTAGTGAAGCTTCGATCTATCATGTTTGCGACGAATACCTGGTAATTGTGTTGTGTTGGGGCTTCTGCGCGCGTGCTGCGTGACGTAGAGCACCGCGCGCACACAGCCACGGGCGGCACGTCTGTACTAATGCACAATAGTCCACCGGCGCCGGACTGCTGGCTCCAATTAGCGCAGTCGCTAGAGACATGTTCGCCTGTGCCACATCCGAGTGTTTTCGTCGGAGTCGGTGTCGGTGTCTCTAAGTTACTGTGCGTATTATGACGACGACCACGTATGACATACGGTATAATTTATTATTAATTTTTCAGTGTTTTGGAATACGATGATACTTATTTTTCAGAGTGACAAACCTAAAAATTTTCTTTGTAGTTCTCATTTATTATTTTTCTGAAGCACAGTGTGTCGTAGGATGTGTATGGTATTAGATATAACTATATCCCAACGTAAGATAAGCCGCAGTCGCAAGTGCGCCACTGCCATCCATCACCGCGCGACCTTCGCGTCACACGCGACACGCGACACGACCAACGCGTATGTATCGGAAGCGACACAAGTACCGTGTGCTTGCGTATACATTACGCGACATCGTCTTCTCGTATGCGTGTTATTATCGGTGGATAAAATATTTTTAGAAATTAAATATTCAGAAACATTCCTCCCAGGTGTGATTTATTACTTACTTCTATTGCCAATACCTTTTCCATGATTAGATCAAGCGCGACTGAAATGTTCCCGGTGACTATGAATCACGCGAGGTTGTCAGAGGGAATGGACCTGCTGCACACATGTGTTTGGTGGCTCGGCGATGGCACGCACGTCAACAGTCGCCGGCGGGCGGCGCGGGACAATTCATCATTATTTATGTGGCGAGTTGCCGCCGCCGCCGCCGCTTATAAATATTATATCATCTTGTACTTTACAGATAGTTTCAGCTGTATCCGCTTTATTGTTGTACAACTAAAGCTATTTGGAAGTTCCAATGAGGTTACATGACTTCGAACTTTCTTTGATTGCAAACAGTTTAGTTTATTGTTGATGGTTCGCACAACTAGTTGGAACGTTAAGCAACTTAGTCGGTTCCATTGTTTGTGCAAGCTTAAGTCGTAATCGAGACCGAAGGCTAACTGTAAAGCTGCGGGTATGAGAGCGCGGAGCTCCTCGAGCGGGGCAGGTGAGCGGCGAGCGGCGCGCCGCGCTCGCGCTCTACAAATACATGTCACTATTGCAGGCAACTTCCGCGCCACCGACGGGCCTTTAATGTGAGAGCCCTTTCTTGGTTTATTACTTACGTCATATAGAGCAGAGCAGAGTCGCGTCGTATTTGGGTAGAGGCTAAGATAATAATGATTTAGGAACAAGTACCGTATTGGTCACAGATGTGTACAGCCCGGCTCCAATAAATCAGTGGAGGGTATCTGTGCTGCTCGGACAAGACGCATAACTTGCCAAGTTATTCTATTAGGAGGGCTGGACGACGCCGGCCGTAGCGGCACGCGCGTCGTCCGCCCATGTGTGCACAATGGTCCCAGTTTTTATCGCGAGCGCCGAATATAATGTCGTCCGAATAAATTGCGGACGTGAGCGGGGCGGCGGCGGTGCGGTGCGGGCGCGGGGCACCGGGGACGGGAGCGGTACAGTGAATTAAATAGATAACGTATAAATTCGACGTCGTCACTGCCGGATTATGCTCATAGGCCTTCGAAATACCTGTTCTTCGTAATTTAAAACAATTGTAAAATAATTAAATGCGAAATTAATTGATATCCTGCTGTGTGAGAAGTCACTTGTGTTACCTTAACTCCTTCTGGCCCGAATTAACTGCTAGACCGTTCCACCGCCTGCTTATTTAACCGTTAATTTTAACAACATTCGCGTGGTAATATATTTCGGGACAATTGCTCCATAAAGTGCGCTGGCTTTTACATGACGGCTCAATAAACAAATCGCAGCGATGCTCCTGTGCTTCGTCCGGGGTGCGAGGTGCCGAGTTATTGCGGTCACGTCGCTAACTTTGTACGGGAGACGGTGTCGCAGGGGGCTGCACGGGGGAACACGCGGAGGAGGGGGTGGGGAGTAGCCCGGTCTGGTTGCTGAAGCCTGCTCTGCAAATGAAGATGACGCGACAATCGATAGCTACCTGGTAATTGACTGATTTGCTCAAATAGTAGAAAGAAAATTATTAGGAAAATAAAGGTACCTAAGCGTAGGTGATAGCTACAGCTCACTTTTTATGTATCAGTAGGTACGTCACAAGTGCCAGAGAAATGTGACCGATGTCGTGGCCGTGATACAATGTTAGAGCGCTTTCCATACGAAGATAGAGTGATGATAGGCGACGCTAGCGGCCTAGCGCGCTATGGTGTTATGATAACCTCGAGGTCGCTTGCCTTGGTCCTCTCCCTGCCCGCTGCTGTTACCAATCCTCTCAATTTGTACCAATAATGAGCTCACGAGGAGCACCACTACGTTCCTTCAGCGACTGAGAACAATTGTTTATCCGCTAACTAGCTCTGGTCCGGGGCGTTGTGGAGCGATGCCTTATATACGTACGTACTTCGGACCGGGCCGTGAGTGGACATTGTGGAGCAAAAATAATATATAAAGTCGTGCAGCGATGCGGTAAATGTTACGACATAACAGATCTTGTTGTGTTCGTTAATGTTTCCAAGGAGAATAAATGTGTTTCAAATATCTATAAAACTACCTGCGAGTAGTAGGTAGGTATGCGGGAGTTACTCTATCTGTCTGTCACACTTTTATGGTTTGACTGTCGATTGAATCCTGAGGAAGGATAAAAGATTAGTTTTATCTCGACATATTAGGTAGTTAGTTCCCTCTGGATGCGAGGGTAACCGTGGGGAAGTCAGTACAAGTTACCTAGCTACAGAAGTAGTGCGATCAATGTTATTGGCACGGCTCATTCGCGAATAACTTGGTGTTGTCTAGCTGTCGTCCGCGGAATTGATCCGACATGCAAAGGACAACAGACGTTTACAACGGACTGTTATAATAATACAGCATTCATCACGTGGCAGGCAATGCAGCGCAGCGCTAAGCTACCACATTGCGCTAAGCTACCACATTGCGCTAAGATACCACATAACAGTCCGTTGTAAACGTCTGTTGTCCTTAGCTTAGACGGATCAACTCCGCGGACGACAACTAGACGACAGCAAGTCTGCAGAAGCTTCTGCTGCGAGTTGTTGAGTGTCAGCACGAGCACTGTGCTGTGCGCCAGTCGCTCCACGTCTTCAATCACAAACTATAGGTAGCTACGCTCGTCGGGCGAGTGCGAGCATTCCGTTCATCCCTCACTCGCTTCTACTGATTCAATAAAATTATATTCACACGCTGTTTACTTATTCCGTACTATTTATTCCGTACTGTTTCATAAAATACTCTACTAATTTATCCACTTTGATTGAAAAAAATATAGGTTTAAGCTTATTAGTAACACTAAGTTTGTGACATAAGTGTGAAACTAAACTCAAACACAGCTGGGCGTGCGGCACGGAGAGCCGCCGCGCGGCCGCGCCGCCGCCGTGTCCCGGCGATTGTCCGACCGACATGTTATTATTACTTTCCGTTGTATTTACCGGCGCCTGTTTACCGAACACCGATTGTAATTGATTCAACCAATCACCGAATGTTTGCATTTCATTTAACGGTCAGCGATATTTTATATTATAAACCTTACCTAACCTAAAGTCCTACCGGCGACCAATACCCGCGCTCGGAGGAACCGTTAGGGTTGTCACTCTTATATTCTTGGCCTAAAACTAAAAAATACACAAATGGCAGCTACCGTATCTTACGCTGATTAAAAGTTAGATCTGAATTTTGAAGATTCTGAATACAATCGGTTCAAAAGTGAAAAAAATGACGGCTATTTTTTCTACTCAGGCGGTAGGTACCTACAATATTTTATCAAAAATGTACCTAAATACTAGGCTCTATACTCTAGGCTACAAGACTCCTGCGTTTACTCAGATTTCAATCTATATCTACACAAGCAACTACATCTGTTCTATTATTTCCACACTAAAACAGCTGAATAGATTTAGTTGAAATTTGGTATGGAGATAAAAGAGACCCTGGAGACGGTAATAAGCATTTAATCCGGGTTCGTTCAGTAGTTCCCGCGGGACCCGGGCGCAACCGCGGGAACCAGCTAGTAGTACATATCGCCCACTTGCGACGACAGTGTGACAACTCAAAAACCGTTACTTTTCAGAAAGCGACTTTTAAACTTTTAAATGAATATAACTCTTAAATTCTGGTCCAGATAGCTTTATTATGTATGAAGTGATTAGAGTATAACTAATAACGAAATGAAATATCGAAAAGAAAAACGTCATTTGGAATTAAATTAACTTCATTTGTAGAGTTAAAAAAAAAAAGGAAAACTTAACACATTGTTCCAGAAAAAAAGAAACTTTTCAAGGTGGTAAGTTTAGTTGTCACGTTGAAGATGATGTGAAAATTGTCATTTACCTAAGTTATTTAAAAATAAAACATTATTCTCGAAAATTAGTATTTTATTGTAGGTATAATATAATCTTTCAACATAGTGGTAACTATTACCTGTGTATCTAATTATAACCTGTGTATCTAAGTAAGTAAGTAAATAAATCTATTTATTTACTTAGATTTATTATAAATACTAATCTATAAGGAAGTAAATAAAGACTACTGGCAGAGTCGCTGGAGGAGCTGCAACGAATACTAGACGGTCTAGCATCAGCCTCGCGACGGATAGGTCTCGGCATGAATTTGGATAAAACCAAAATTATGAACAATGATCATATTGATCCGGGACCTGTCATTGTTGATGGCCACCTCCTTAAAGTTGTTTCGGAGTACGCATACCTGAGGCAGATACTGCAGAAACAACTTTGAGAGGGAAGACAAAAAGGCGAATTCAGCTGGGCTGGGCAGCATTCGGTAAACGGCGTCGGGTTTTCTCGTCCTCCATACTACAATGCCTGAAAACTAAAGTTTTCAATCAGTGCGCCCTACCCGTCATGACTTATGGAGCTGAAACATGGATACTCACATTACGGCTAGTCCACCAATTCAAAGTTACTCAGCGTGCCATGAAAAGAACCATGCTCGGGGTGTATCAGAATGATAGAATCCGCATCGAAACTATCCGACATAGCTCAAAGAATTGGTAAGCTAAAGTGGCAGTGGGCTGGCCATATCTGATGAAGAACCGACGATCGTTGGGGTAAACGGGTTCTTGAGTGGAGACCGCGGCTAGGCAAACGTAGTGTGGGACGCCCTCCGGCAAAATGGAGTAAGGATCTACGAAAGACTGCAGGCAGAAGTTAGATGCGTCAAGCTGAAAACCGGGCGATATGGTACACGTTAGGGGAGCCCTATGTCTAGCAGTGGACTAGTGTTAGATAGGCTGATGATGATGAAAAACCGAATCATCAGTTATAATTATAAATCACCAGAAACGTGCGCAAATACTCTGATGGGACACACCCTTACTGTTAGATTTTTAAACAATTAAGCAAATTCAAAAGAACTACAAACTTTCAAAATATTCCTTGTAATAGCCAGGAATATGTTTACCATTTAGCAGTAAAATACTGCGATGGCGATGAGTTTGTGTAGTATGTTGATCATCTACTGTTTCATCGTCGGTAACATTTTTAAAATCCGGGTTATTACGAGAAAATAAGATACTTGAAGAAGTTGAACTTGATGGGATTGATACACTGCGATGGAATTGAGTGTGTCGTTTTTTGGTTAGCAACTGTTTTATCACCATTAACAGTTTTTGAACCCGGGTTGTTGCGAGCTACTAGGTCGCTACTGGGCAATTCCTTATCCATTTTTGCTTGTGCTAATTGCAATATTAGTTAAGACCTTGTCCCCATCTGGAAAAATAACTGGAATTGTAAATGGCGGTTTAGTGTTTATAACGTGACAAGTGGACATATCATTTAATTTTATCAATATGTTTTCTGCAACAACCAAACATCAAAAAATAACTCAAAACATATTTCCAGTATAAGAGAAGCATTTATCATCTACAATGTTATTATTCAAAATGACTCGGTGATACTTAGAATTTCTTACAAGAAAAAAGTGACATCACAAATACATCTCGTTCACTTCGCTTGTAATTTTACAAGAACACTGTGATACGTATGACGTGCCACAATGTCGAATAAAAGAAAATTATTACAAAAGACTCACCTTATCACCTAAGTCGTGATATCCTCGTGACGTCACGTTTTTCACGAAAACCACTCTTCAAAGCCCAGGTGACAACTGAATTGTCACTGTGTCGAAGCCAACTGGATCAACAAACGAGATACCGCTACACTGTAATATTTTGTCTCTTTCTTTGTTATCTTTGTTGTTTTTGGTCAAAAATATATCACGTTTTTAGAGGTAATAGAACGTGAGATCGCGAATCAGAATATCCATAAAACGAAAAATCGTATATTTCGAGATGTCACACTGTCGTCGCAAGTGGGCGATATGTAATGCAGTAGGAACTTAGAAGAAACTGTCGCAATGACGCACTCACACAGACGCACGCTACGTCGCGTACTATACATTGAATTGACTGCTGAGCGATTGAGAAACTCACTTTGGTATTTATAATAATAACTGCTTAGTAAGGCTTCTGCCCTTTACTTCGGAATGTAATTGCAGTCAAGTTTTGGGGAAAAAATATTCTATAACTTAATCCAGATTATAAACCAGCAGTTTTTGAGATTAGCGCGCACAAACTCAACTTCTTTACAGATTCATTATGTTATGTATGATGACGAGATAGGTACTGTGCTAGGCCGCACAATGGTCCGGTGACCGACGCACCTGTAACCACGCGCGACAACGCGTTGTCAGTGAGTTGCACTTCGCGTGTTTTATATACAAACTAAAGTACTGTCGCTCAACAGCGGACCGCGGCGCGCGCTCGCTTGTGACCCGCCAATACATATTGTAGAAGTCACATCGCTCTTAGCGCCGACAACTACTGGGAACAATATAATTAGAACCTCCAACTAAACTGTTCCCGATAAATGTACGCTCGTGACAACTCAACAATACCCGTCATTAAATGCAGCTGTTAATCCGCCGGTCAATAAAATTGCACTCTCGTTTGATTGATAGCGGACTCAATTGCCAATAGCTATCATTGGCAGTGCCCATCAATACCACTGACCATTAGGGGGCAATTAGCTCGACAGGTAATTGCTGGATAATCGCGATATAAATGATATACTGCGGAACGATTTTATATCACTCGATATTATTACAAAAAGTCCTATTTGGCCGAGTACCTACCTACAGCTCAGCTGAACGGACTACAATTATACAACGAGGGCAATTATATTACAATTATACTCTCTATAGTTACGATAACCACACAATGGAGTACTTCGTCAATGGAGTTTCGTATTATGTAGGTAAGTATAGTGTTGTGACGTCACCGGTACTCGGCTCCTCTCACTGGTCCGCTGAGCTGTATCTTCTTCCGAGGTCTTTGAAGTGTATCCAATGTCTAATCCCGCGTCAATCGTGAGAAGTCGGGCTCAAGTGTGTGACAGATTCACCAAATTCAGTAATATCGCTTCACCGATGAATTAAGACGTAACTAATTAAGCTAATTAGGTTTTTCTTAAAACCAATACTATGCATTGTATCTATAGTGTAGGTAGTGTCTAAAGCTAAAACTTTGTTGGTTTGTATGCAGGTCTTGAGTCGTGCGCTTTATTTATGGTCACTTTTTTATTAAGCGAGGTGACAGGAATTGATTGAACTAATAACTATGGTTTAGTTATTAGTTTCGTATTGTCACAATGAGATACATACATTTTCGAATAATACTACACAAATACCTATGTAATTATGTTGTGTCAGAGAGGATATTGCGACCAAAATAAAACACTGATAATGTTTTCGTGTCATATATGTGTGTTATTTACAGCTGGAAGTTTACGTCCGGCAGTCGCTGGGTACGATTGCGGCGGGATTACCCCGTGATAGATGAGTGCGGTCCGCGCGCGACGCTCCCTCGGCGCGGGGCGGCAGCGGAGCGGGGGCTCATTGCAGTTTATACGGAGCAGAAAACAGAGAGATTGCATGCATCGAACGGGCATCCGTCAAATTAGCTGCAACACGCAGAGTCGGTGCACATGTGCGCAGCTCAAGCGCATAGTGGCTATCATGAGGCCCGCGGCCACTGGTCCCCAGCTGCTCGTCCCACGTGCGGGCATCCCTACAATTTATTTACTATTTTAATTACAATATTTTTCCTATTTTCAAAATCGCCGCGTCACACGTTTTTGTTACAAGCTTTTTATTAACTTGCAATGTATGTATGTTCGGGTGGAATCTTGCAATTCAATTTTGAAGCAGTTCCTGTGGCCCGAATAGTCCGAAATTGGGTATTTATACCTAAACCTGATGACAATGCAATATTATGGTGAGCTGTACCTGATGCTACCATCAAGGCCACGTGCGGACCACCCAAATCCTCAATAGCCTACAGTATCCATTACAAATTTATGCTTCTTAGTTCTTTTATGATATCTGATGATATTTAGTGTTTGATTATGAAGTTAGATCATGATAGTAAAATTCTTCAGTAGGTAACGAGACCTTCAGTGATTTGAGTTCAATGGTCGACAGTACGAGTACCTACTGCATTACACTTTGTTTTTGTGACTTTAGCATTAGAAAAATGTCGCGACAAGCTTTTACGTCATGTAAATTGTATACTGTAATAAATGGATGGTTTGAGTTAATTAAAAGTTTTTTATCTTCATTTTAGAGCATTTCAATAAAAGCTTGTTTTTAAAAATCTTTTTTACATAAAATTATTTTCTTATTATTACCAGCGCGGCCTAGAATTCGCCCCACCCCATACACGCAGATGTCCCGCAAGGCTCTGTTCTATCCCCCCTCATCTTCATGCTATTCACTAGCAATATTCCAAAGAGCAAAAAGACTCAATTAGCATTATTCGCCAATAACACGGCCATATATTACACTGGCACCAGCCCAGTGGCCATAGTTCGCAATCTCCAAATCGCCGCCAACGCCCTAGGCAAGTGGTTTAAGAAATGGTGAATCGAGGTAAATCCCGATAAGAGTCAGGCAGTTCTCTGCTCGAGACCGCGCCGAAATCCACCCCTACCCAGTCCCATCACCATGTTTGAATAGCCGATTCCTTGGAAAGAGCAAGCCAAATACCTAGGTGTGATACTTGATCGTCACCTCAACTTCGGAGAGCACATAAAGACTGCCCGCTCTCGAGCGGCCTTCGCTCTCGGTCGCCCCCACTGTATGTTAAATGCGCGTAGCATATTGTCACTCAAGTGCAAATTGCGCATCTACACCACGTGCATCCGCCCCATCATGACATATGCGTCCGTTGTGTTCGCACACTCAAAGCCATACCGTATCCATAGATTGCAGACCCTCCAAAACCGTTTCTTACGAAAGATCACATGGGCCCCTTTGTACGTACGAAACGAGAACCTTCATCTCGATCTCAAACTGCCTGAGTAATGGTGACATCGACAATCATTGTGCGGCGCGCCAATCGGCCAAAAAATTGCTTTGCCATACTGCCTTGCGGTCATTGGTAGTGAGTACCACAGGTTTGCGCCAATTCTCTTTAGCCAACGATGAGGGTGGGGTGGGGGCGGGATGAGTCCCTTGTCCATTGCGACATCTCGGTACATACCCACGTCAGCGTTTAGGACATAATCCCTGAGACTGCACACCTCACGGTTATGGAGGCTCTTAGCATTTAAAAAGCCTCGTTCTCCACATTTCCGTGGGACTACAATCTCATCACCGATGATCGTGGGTGATCCATCCGATTTGAGGTCAGCAATGTTCGGACTCTTCCGTCCAGGGTGTCGAGTTCTGTCTAAAGGGGTCTCTGGTAAAGGGACCCCTTTGAGTATGCCAAAGGACATCAGGACTGGCTCAACCGTTTTTTTA
Source organism: Pyrrhia umbra (assembly GCA_963891755.1). Classification (NCBI taxonomy): domain Eukaryota; kingdom Metazoa; phylum Arthropoda; class Insecta; order Lepidoptera; family Noctuidae; genus Pyrrhia; species Pyrrhia umbra. Next base: position 178,837 of record OY982929.1, on the reverse strand, counting down.
TATTTTAAAACGTTCTTTTTTTGTATCTATACTAATATTATAAAGAGGAAAGATTTGTTTGTTTGTAGGGTTTTAACTCAAAAACTACTGGACCGATTTTAAAAATTCTTTCACCGTTAGAAAGCTACATCTTTACGAAGTGTCATAGGCTATATTTATTTCCAGAAATAATTAGGGATCCCTGCTAAAACTTGAATAATGTAACCCAAGGTGTAAAAAAAAGTCAACGCGGGCGCGAAGCCGCTGGCGGTAAGCTAGTATTTAATATAATTAATATTTAAAAATGTTAAAAATATGATATCTGATGATATACAGAAAGTAAATAAAGGGAATTAAAAATTATCACAAAACATCAATCTGAAATTGCAGTATATTATGGCCATTAAACCACTATACTTGTGATTACATATTATAATACATTTGGTACTTTCAATGGGACTCAGACAACGTGTGTGTAAAGCTGCATCGCAGTGATGCATTACGAGGGTTGGCCGACCGCGAGTTGTAAAATAAACAGCAATTGGTGAAAACACATGAATACTCGCAGAAATGTAACGAGCGTGGCGGCACGAGGGTGGTGGCTGTGTGGCCACGCAGGCCCCGGCTGTCTGCCATAGCTGAAGCGTCGCGGCTCGTGTGGCCGCACACTTGCCTCTTGCTCTCATGGACGTACGAAGTTATGCAACATAACAATTTTATCTAACTGCTCTCCTCCGGTTTCACCCGCATGCTCAGGGAATTCTAGGATTCAATCTACCTCTGCGCCAAATATATGAGATGCGACTGCGATCTATTGTATGAGCGGCCCGGCGCCGACGCCGGGTGCGGGGGCTGCTCGAATGCTTCAAATCTACAAGTTATGGAACAACTACGAAAACAAACTCGCGCGACTCATTAAAAATGTCGCGCACTGGTTTGCACGCTTCTAACTTTTCTACTGAAACACAAATTATTAACAGAAGAGATTTCTTCACCTGTAGTTAAGAATTTAAGAAGTCTTTGCACTTGAGATGGGGTCTTAAGTATGCAGCCAGATGTCGTTATTGATAAATAGTTCCGAGCAGTTTAACGATGCGATACACAACATTGTGTAGTGTCGTCAGCACACGAGGGCGCGGTGGACGGCCCGAAACATCCGCCGTGTAAAAACGGCGCTGGCGGCGAGGCGCGCACAAGTGGCTGTGGTGGCCACACGTGGCTGTATATAACGAATATAATAAAAAAATTGCTTGCGTTAACGTTATGATTATATTAGTAAAAAGTACATTAGTAGCCAATTGGGTTGTCAATGGAATCAGTACAAATGTCGTCGTATTGTTTATTGACTTAATATAAAACCAAACCGTGTATTAACAACAATGCAGAAGGAGGAAGCGCACATCTGACGCGGGCACACAGAGCTTCATTAGCCGCGGCCGCGCGCCTCACCCGCTCCCCCTTTTAATCCAATCATTGACCATTCAATAGCACAGCCTATTCACCGGGTCAAGCGACGGAATCCGGGTCACAGTCATCGTAACGCATTTCCCTTCCTATCAGGCTCCATCAATTAGATTGCAATGGCGTGACGGGCGCGTGGCGACTGCGTGGCGGCAGCGTAGCGCTAGCATCTGCGGTATTAGACTTGTAAGTGCCGCCGCAGTTGTCGTAGTCAAGTGCGAGGGTGGGGACCGGGGAGCGAGCCCCGGCCGTGCGTCGCGCCTTGTGAGCACGACGTTGAGCCACACAATTATCTTAGCAAACATCTCTCCTCGCCGCCAATACCTCCGGCAAGTGGAGCGGAGGGCTCCACTAATTTATAATTCACCCTCCCCCCGCCCGAGCGGCCCGCTCCCCCTCAGCAATCCGAGTGACAGGCCGTCTATTTGTGACTAGATAACTGAGTAAACGCTGACGAACAACTTGCTGCTCGACTCGACCGCTCGCTAGCCAAATCCGTTTAATTTGCAGAGAATATCTAATCTAATATTGCTTTAGGTCAATTTAGTTTCTGTCTATCAAACGCCGGATATTAACATTAATCATAGGCAGAGAATCGACACTTGTCTCCGCAGATTGTATGTGACATTACGACGATGTGCAAACTCAATCGAAAACTGATTTTGTCATATAGAGGACAACTAGGTACACTCAACGTTCATAAGTGCAGTAACACGGCAAGTATTGTATTGCTGTGAGATCACGGCGCATACCGTTCGTCTGTATGTGTAGGCAGTATCAGTGCGCGAACTGCCGTCGCATCGCACCACACGAACTAATAAATATTTGCGTCGCGGGCGCAGCATAGTGCATGATCTGGTTGGTCGAAAATTCGCCGCAGGTTCCGATCGTGCAATTCTTTGCCAATGCTATTGTATATGTTTAGAACGATAATATTTACTGAGGTAAAGATAATAATATTATTATCAAAAAAATATACACGTATATGTAATTATAACTCCACTCCTTCTCCGAATCTGATCCGAAAGTATGCTTGTCTGTTACGCTTTTGCGGTAAAACGGCTGAAATGATTGAGCTGGGTATGGAATAAATCATATAACAGGACATAGGGCAATTTTTTATCCGGGTGCATACTCAATAAATTGGTTCTAATAACCTATTATCTATACAATTATATAAAACTAGTGGCCCGCCCCGGCTTCGCACGGGTAGGCAGTCTTTGTTTTTAAACAGACTTCAAAAAGTGGTTCTGTATTTTTTTTTATATATGTACCCGTATGTATATGTTTTTATGTCCGCGATTATCTCAAAAACTACTGAACCGAATTTGATAGGAGTTTTCGTTCTTCAAAAGCATAATCAAGTCAGTTTCAAGGAAGGTTTTTAGTATAATACTTTATAGTATATTGGGATCTGATGAAGTTCTTCGGAGATAGCCAATGGAACTCTTCAATTACTAATAGTAAAGGAACAGCGATTACTGCAATCGTATGCAAGTGATTGTTTTCACTATTCTATAACATAACATCACACCTCTAAGCTTTAAAGGAGAAAACAGAGGTATAGAGTTCACCCTTATTCAAGGTGATGAACATTTGTCTGGACATTAGGATATTGTTATTTATTTAAATTACAAACTACTACACTCAAAAGCGAACTGAAAAACTTTTTTTGCAAAAATAGAACTGGCATGGAAAATAAAATTGAAAAATAACTAATACATCGTTCCAGAAGTCGGTGTATCCAATTAGGTATTGTGTTGTGTATTTTTGATCTATTTTTGCAAAAAGTTTTTTTTTTTAGGAATAGAAAATCATCTCCCGACGCTTCCCGCTGTGGGCGGAGCGGGGGTAAGTGTCAGACTGACTTAAATCGATCCATTATGTTCTCTTCTTCGCTCTTTATTTTCTTAGGTCGCGGTAGCTCTTTCGAACAGCGCCCCCAGGCACATTTCCTGGGGGTGGGCCCCGTCAACTATGCTCATTGAGGCATGCGTGGAACTCAAACGCGCCGTCTACGCGGGCCTAATTCTTACCGGATGGCCACTTATTGCTTAAAGTCTGCAGGCCCGGGCCTGCAGTGGCCTGGAGTCGATTCCTGGCTCCAAATGCTGATGGCTAGGCTGGGGCGTGAGGTTTGTCTCTCCCTCACGCATCCTGCTATCTCCTTCTCTAGCATGACTGTTTCGCATAAGGAGGCCACTGCTTCCTATTCCCACTCGCTTTGGACCATGGTTTGATCCAGGGCCGAACGTTAGAGGTCACCGCCACCCAAGCGGGGCAAATCACCACTGTATGCTCCACTGTATGATCCTCACAGTGTCAACACCCCGACGTTAAGGAACAGGACAGGAACCTCCTAAAATATCCGTGTCCGGTGAGAACCTGCGTCAGGAGTAGGCATAGGATCTGCGGTAGGGCAAGATGCCGTGGCGCCTTCCTAACCACTCTTCAAAGAACAGATTTATATTTATCGCCACAATTGTGGGGTGCCATGCACTGGGCGTACGGGTAATCTTGATGATTAGGAAAAGCTGGAGAACGGTGAATTATGTCCGAATGTATGTTTTATTGTTATATCTATACGACATCGCGTGCCAACATATTCGCTAACAGTTAGGTGTAATACAAACGATCCTTACTCAGGTTCATCAGAATACATTCAAATGTTTGGCCTTATGATCTGTTAATTAGCAAAGGGAATTCTAGATTCTTAAGTTCTGAAGTGTAGAATAGAATTTATTCAATGCAAAGCGCATTTTTTTTTGGCTTTTAATTATTCCACTGTTATGTATGAAAAGAGGTCATTTTTATACATAGAATGCATGAGCATTAATCACCATGCTTTATAAAGTGGAATAACATCTACATAATATGATGATTTGAAAGCGCTTACTTTTAACAAATTCGTAACTTAATTCTTGAAGCCGCTAAAGGTGAAAAATATTATGTGAAATTAACTAAAAGAAAAAGAAAATTGTGTATGCACCAAACTCAAAAAAAAAAAAACTAATAATATGTGGAATTCGAACTTGATGTAACCGATTCGCATGATCATTAATACAGCCTCTCCGCTACAGTGCTCGTTGACATTGAAGGTAAAATTGACGTTCTAATACAACGTCTTTTCAATTTTAATTACTGCTTATCTGCTTTAGAAACGGGCGTGATGATTTCCATGTCAAAGATTGTAATGATAGCGAAAATGCATAATTATAAAAACGTGTTAGGTCATCCCATTACAAACTTATTTCAATGCCTCACTGCTCATTCCCCATCATAAACAGCGTGATGATTTGTAGCCTAAAACTTGACCCGATTCATAAGAAACATTTTTGGTGAATTTCAAGTAAAACTGTTCAGACGTTTTCGCGTAAAGTTAAAACATATTTTTAATCTTACAAACTTTAAATTTGAATTTTTCACCCTGGGGCTAAAATATTGATAAACTGTGAAACACGTGTTTAATTATTTTCATTTTACAGTGTTTCTACAAAATTTGAGTTTAATTGAATCAAAAATAAAACTTACTCCATACAAACTTTCAACCCTATTTTAGTATACTTAGGGTTGGAATTTTCAAAAATCCTTTCTTATTACTTGTCTAGGCAATAAAAGGCACCTCCTGTCCAAATTTCATTGCTTTAGGTCCAGCCGTTTCGGCTCTGCGTTGATGAGTCAGTCATTCAGTGTATGAGGTTGTCATTTTATATAATAGTATAGATGACAATAACTACGTACGTACGGTAGTAGAACTTTCTGAAGGTGTTAAAACGTCTCCAAACAGCTTTCTCCACAATTTCGTCTACTGGCCTGTTTTCTGAGAACTTGAGGCCACTGCTGATTTAACACCTCCTGGTGATGAATCTATTCTAGCTTATTTAAAGATATACTTATCCAACCAGATCTTAGTTCTTGTCGGAGATTGATATAAATAGGCTTGTCAAGTTATCAACTTCAGTACGCTTCACCTCTGTGGCTTTAATTAATTCCATAATGTTTTACTGGGCATATTTTCTCATCGTGATATGGTTTCAGTATCCATCCTGAGTGATCCACCTATGATGCTTATGCGTGGCTTAGCTATGGTGTCACCCTTTGGTGAAACGTCACCGATACACAAACACTTTTCACCCTGCACAAGAAATTGGTTAGAATCCTAGTAAACATTGAGCATACAGACAGTTGCAAATCTTTCTGTTTTCATAACATTTCATATATTTCTTTTTTCATTACATTTCATACATTTCTTTTTTCATTACATTTGAAAAGCATGCAAGTTTTTATAAGTAAAAAATATTTTTATTTGCATTTTCAAAATTTTTTGGTATAATGACGCAATCACGGGATGCCTGCCAGAGCGGTATTTTCTTAATTGACCAAAGATAAACTATTATTCAAAAAAAACTAGCTTTGTGGGAAGCGGGATATCCGTTTAGTAACGTAGGTAGTCTGTCTCACAAGTTACCATCAGGCTCCTTGACTTACACTGAGGCAGTACTAAATGGTTTTACGATGGATTCATATCCAATACATTAAACACGATCGTGACTTAACTTTATAAAGTATCAAATAGATCCAGCGGAAAAAGTTATCGTTACTTTGTCTTTCATTCTTTACTGCTACAGCTTGGCAAAAAAGTCTAGAAACGGAACTATTTTTTTTTATTGCTGACAACACCTCAAAATAATGTCGATTGATGTAAACAAAGTTCGCGAGTTACTTATTTTTTTATTTCGACCATCAAAACGTTAATAAAACCACGTTATAATAAATAAAACCATTCGGAGAGTACTCCGAATGGTTTTATTTATAGAAATTGTTTCCTTGCTTACTAGCAAGGAAACAATTTATAATGTTTATAGGCGATATCTGGTCGAACATGAGGCTTAAACTCTTCTTTCCGATCTCGACGATATTTACCAAAGTACCGCCATTATGACAGGTATGTAAGAGTTTGTTTTGTTGTATTTAGTTGTATCAAGTGTTAATTTATGATCTCTATTTTGTTTTGAATTGCTTGAATACGAAATAAGTGAAATTTTGAACAATAAACATCGAGCATATAGGTTATGTTTACGTTTTGTCTTTAACACTTTGGTATAGCGCGACTAGATTAATATTGATACTTGAGTGGCTTGAGCCTTGATACTCTGCAATATGTAAATTCGATTTCTACATAACTTTATCTATGAGTGTGATCACAAGATAATATAATACTTGTTATAACTAGCATTTAAAAATCACAAAAAAAAATAGACAGGTACCGTAAACTTTTTACGTTTAATATTGATAGAGGTTTAATATATTTTTTTTATCTTTATAGGAAGCACCGAACGTGCATTTCAATCTATAACCCAGTAGGAGTTCAAAAGAATTCATGCCAGCATGTTAACAAAATAGAAAAAGGAGTATTATGAATTTATGAGAGGGCTCGTACTTGGACATAAAACGTTTAGGAATCGATCCAACATGATAGCGCAGTGCCTTTGAATCTGAGTGTGACTCAGATGAGATTATGGCTAGCTCTAGCCAAGACATGGATGTGGCGGGCGTGGAATATTTAGAGGAAGATTTATTGAAATCAAATATAATAACGCTATATTCATACGCCTTTTTGTATACCCAAAAAAATTTGTAAACACAGGAGTGCTTACATTATTAGTGCTTATAAGTAATTTGTATTCAGTTACATGACGTGAATACTTGTTATTATATTTTATAATACTTACTGATTTTAATTACAGCTTAGTATCAAGACGATATGATGGTACGCTATACGGTCGCAGCGGGTTGCCACACGAACGGTAAAGTGGCACCCCTATTAATTTCTACTCTTTTTTGCCAAGCTGTACATAATTTAATATTTGCTGCGACCACATAAACAATAAAAATACTTCGAAATACGAGGCAGTGCCACAGTCAAGCAAAACAACCGTAAACTTGGTCGATACACCAAAGCATGGTACATCCGGTATCAGGCAAAGGGACAGCTGATACAGATGGCTTCATCAAGGTAGAGAGGAAAAAGAAGAAGAAGCCGTCTAGCAGAAATCAACGCGGAACTGCATTGACGGGACCGAACATGCTGCTGCGCCCCGCCATCCCTACGACGCAGTTGTATGTGTCGCGCCTACATCACTCCACGAAGGTCGTGGAGATCGTGGAGTACATACGAGTGAAAACCAGCTGGACCTTGAGAGTAGAGAAGTTGGAGTCGAGACATAACATGAATTTTAAATCGTTCGTGGTACGTGTCCTGACTCAGCATCTTGACAAGTTCCAGGAACAATTCTGGCCGAAGGGTGTCGTGTTTCGGCGTTTCCGCGGGAGGCTACGCGACACCACGCAGCGCAACACGACGCCGCCTCCTCGTGTAAATAAATAATACTTAATTATAATGTTATAGTTTGTATGTATTCGTTTATAATTATTGTTTTGTTAATATTATATGTATTGTATTTTCTATGGGCCCTAGTTGCCTGAAATAAAGGAATAAATAAAAATAAAAAACAACAACATGTTATATACATAAAAGCGTGAGCGTCAAGTTCGCACACAGAGACCTCACAGAAGAACAACGAAATTTGAGTAGCAGCGCTAGCAGTACTACGGCGATCAGCTGACCACGTCAACTATTGATGATTGACAGGCTGCCGCCGACTGCCGGCACCGCCAGCCGCGCCCGGGGAGCTGCCGCTCTGTGTGTCGGGGGACGCGACCGCGGACACGCCGCTGTCTCTCCTTACTAATAACTCTGTCTTTCTGCCAGTGTTACGTCAAGTTCGAGGTAAAATGGCTGACCTGATTAATAATTAATTCTAACAAATATAACAAATGTTAATGCGAGTTGCTTGATACGTTTTTACGGTAAAACGGCTGAACCGATTTAGCTGAGGCATTAAAATTGATATTTCGAATGCAGATTCACTGAAACCTGGAGGTGGTTATAGGTGCGTTCCGTGCCCGGCAACATTACCAAACGCTGACAATATTGCCGGTAGTTTTCCAAAATTTGGATTACAATGGGAATTATTATGAAACTAGCTTCTGCCAGCGACTTCGTCCGCGTGGAATAGTGGTGCTCCGCTCCTATTGGTCTTAGCGTGATGATATATAGCCTATAGCCTTCCTCGATAAATGGACTATCTAACACTGAAAGAATTATTTAAATCGGAGCAGCGGTTCCTGAGATTAGCGCGTTTAAACAAAATGACAACATTTCCCTTCACTGCTCTGCTCCTATTGATTGTAGCGAGATGAAAAGTATACTATAACCATCTCAGGAGTATGACAAATAATTGTACCAAGTTTCGTTAAAATCCGTCGAGTAGTTTTTGTTTCTATAGAGTTTATACAGACAGACAGACAGACAGACAGACGGACAGACAGACAGACAGACAAAAATTTTACTAATTGCATTTTTGGCATCAGTATCGATCCCTAATCACCCCCTGATAGTTATTTTGGAAATATATTTAATGTACAGAATTGACCTCTCTACAGATTTATTATAAGTATAGATAGATATAGATAGATAATCTCATTTTATAATGTTTAAGTTAAGTCATTTGACAAAAACTAAAATTCCCAAAAAAAAATCCCGGGAATTACACAATAAAATGTATTCCTGGCAATGTTTACAAGTAAACTGGTTTTTCGAAGGCACTTTACTAAATATTTGTCAAGATGTTGACCCGGAGGACATGGTGGGGCAAACCCCCACCTCATGCTCCACTGACGACTCCCAGCCACCGGAGTCGCGGTGCTGCGGATGGTGAGCTATGGGTGGCTCGCCGTCCGGCAAGGACCAGACCCACGGCGACAGCTTATTCGTGTTCCACGCGTACTTCAAAGAGCTCCCTTGCGCCCTCCTCCTGGGGAAGAAATACCGCGCCCCCGGAATAGAAAGGGCTGAGAAATCAACATGGATGGGTTTTAGTCAGTAAGAGTCTGACCCTCCCGCCCGCTCCTCCTATGACGGGAGGAGTCCGAAAAAAAAAGATAGTAATACAGTGTAACTCAATGGTCAAATAACTGCACGAGTGAAAAATCTTTTGGTATGCTTGACCCTGATACACACGAAATCACGCGAATTATTTCAGGACTGAAAGATGATAGTGCAGTTGGCTGGGATAATAAAAGCTAATATATATATAGCTATAGCTATAAGCAATAAAATACTAAAACGGTTCAAGCATATTCTGGTGCGTAAATAACGTATATATTTCGTCTATGCCTCTCAAATGGTGTATTTCCTGAATTTCTGAAAAAGGCAGTAGTAATCCCTATTTTCAAATCAGGAAACAAAGATCTAATAAGTAATTATAGACCGATATCAATACTTCGATATCCAAAGTACTAGAAAAAATTATCAACACTAGACTAGTCAACTACTTGGAAAAACACGGCTTTGGTACTATCGCCTATGCAATTCGGCTTTAGATCGAAATAATCTACAGCAAATGCAGTACATACCCTGACCGGCTACGTCACAGAAGAACTCGGCAAGGGGAACCAAAGCTTAGCAATCTTCATTGACCTAGCCAAAGCTTTTGATACTGTATCAATTCCCTTGCTTTTATACATGCGGGAGTGTATGAAATTATTACTTTTTGTGAAGGTATTTTATTACTGTTTGCTTTCATAAGTTTTGTACGACTACCCACATCGTGCCACTGACAGGCGAGCTATGGCATAAAAGAGCGTGCACGACGCTCGACCGGGCAGATTTTGTTTGTCTTCGGAACTAGCAGGACACATCTGAACGGTCTGGTATGTTTACTTTTAAATAATCCAATTGCTCTTAATATTGTTTTGAGCCTTATTGCTGTATCATTAATCATTAATGTTCTAATGTGATTATGCTATAAAAATGCTTTATTGTTGTATTGTTATTAATTGCATTATGTATAGAATTATCATAATGTAATAGTGATGTTGCAAATACAGTTTGTATAGAGCTATCCAATGATATGTTTTCATTGCATTATGAATAACGATATTATGAAATATACCTACATATTATAATTTATGTTTTAGTTTCTTTTTTACGGCTTGTCTCCCACATACAAACTAGAGGTTGTAGGAATAAGAGGCACACAGCTAAAACTAATAGCAGATTACTTAAATAATCGCTATCAATGCGTTCGAATCGATACGACCATGAGTGATAACCTGAAAAACCATGTTTTGGTGTGCCTCAAGGCAGCATCTTGGCTCCTTCCCTATTCCTTATCTACATAGATGACCTATGTAATCTAGATTATAAAAAGGGCAAAATAATATCCTACGCGGACGCGCTAATATTTACTGCGAAAACTACTGATGAATTATACAAGAGCGCACAAAAAGGTTTTAATATTGTCACTAACTGGCTCAAAAGCAATCTACTAACTCTAAATGTTGATAAAACTAAATTTATACACTTTTCTATGCGCAAAAGTAAAAAAAAATTTATTAAAACGCATCTATACGCACATCAATGTAGTAATCCTTTAATCAACTCGTGTCATTGTCCTAAAGTCCTTAAAAAAATATATATATATCTGGGTGTTATAATCGACGATACTCTTTCCTTCAAACAACACATCGAGAGCTTGGTGTCTAGAGTACGGAAATTAATGTTTGTTTTTAAAAAACTACGCACAATCGCAGACTCTAAGCTAGTAACGCAAATTTATTTGGCCCTATGTTAATCCATCCTTACATATTGTATTACTTCTTGGGGAGGAGCACCAAAAACTACAATGCTGCCCCTCGAACGAGCCCAGAGAGCAATTTTAAAAGTAGCTCACTTCCGTCCTTTCCTCTTTCCCACAGATTCTTCTGTAGGTCTTGCACGGAAGACCTAAGACCTACCCACAGTGTGCAAATAAAACTGCAGACGCAAACAATAATAAATAATGTAGGTATTAAGTATAAGCAAAAATATGTATTTTAATTGATGTTAGCCCTTTAATTATTGGTATATTAGATTGTTAATTTATTTTATCAAATTATCATATAAGCTCTTCTTTCGCTTGAGACACAGGTTCAACCTAGTTCAGGCAATTATAATGTTAGCACATATGTTAAAATTTTAAGAAATAATGTTATATATTAGTGTGCACTCTGATATAATCATAAATGATTATGATTAACTACTCATCTATCTATACTATTATATAAAATGACAACCTCATACACTGAATGACTGACTCATCAACGCAGAGCCGAAACGGCTGGACCTAAAGCAATGAAATTTGGACAGGAGGTGCCTTTTATTGCCTAGACAAGTAATAAGAAAGGATTTTTGAAAATTCCAACCCTAAGTATACTAAAATAGGGTTGAAAGTTTGTATGGAGTAAGTTTTATTTTTGATTCAATTAAACTCAAATTTTGTAGAAACACTGTAAAATGAAAATAATTAAACACGTGTTTCACAGTTTATCAATATTTTAGCCCCAGGGTGAAAAATTCAAATTTAAAGTTTGTAAGATTAAAAATATGTTTTAACTTTACGCGAAAACGTCTGAACAGTTTTACTTGAAATTCACCAAAAATGTTTCTTATGAATCGGGTCAAGTTTTAGGCTACAAATCATCACGCTGTTTATGATGGGGAATGAGCAGTGAGGCATTGAAATAAGTTTGTAATGGGATGACCTAACACGTTTTTATAATTATGCATTTTCGCTATCATTACAATCTTTGACATGGAAATCATCACGCCCGTTTCTAAAGCAGATAAGCAGTAATTAAAATTGAAAAGACGTTGTATTAGAACGTCAATTTTACCTTCAATGTCAACGAGCACTGTAGCGGAGAGGCTGTATTAATGATCATGCGAATCGGTTACATCAAGTTCGAATTCCACATATTATTAGTTTTTTTTTTTTTGAGTTTGGTGCATACACAATTTTCTTTTTCTTTTAGTTAATTTCACATAATATTTTTCACCTTTAGCGGCTTCAAGAATTAAGTTACGAATTTGTTAAAAGTAAGCGCTTTCAAATCATCATATTATGTAGATGTTATTCCACTTTATAAAGCATGGTGATTAATGCTCATGCATTCTATGTATAAAAATGACCTCTTTTCATACATAACAGTGGAATAATTAAAAGCCAAAAAAAAATGCGCTTTGCATTGAATAAATTCTATTCTACACTTCAGAACTTAAGAATCTAGAATTCCCTTTGCTAATTAACAGATCATAAGGCCAAACATTTGAATGTATTCTGATGAACCTGAGTAAGGATCGTTTGTATTACACCTAACTGTTAGCGAATATGTTGGCACGCGATGTCGTATAGATATAACAATAAAACATACATTCGGACATAATTCACCGTTCTCCAGCTTTTCCTAATCATCAAGATTACCCGTACGCCCAGTGCATGGCACCCCACAATTGTGGCGATAAATATAAATCTGTTCTTTGAAGAGTGGTTAGGAAGGCGCCACGGCATCTTGCCCTACCGCAGATCCTATGCCTACTCCTGACGCAGGTTCTCACCGGACACGGATATTTTAGGAGGTTCCTGTCCTGTTCCTTAACGTCGGGGTGTTGACACTGTGAGGATCATACAGTGGAGCATACAGTGGTGATTTGCCCCGCTTGGGTGGCGGTGACCTCTAACGTTCGGCCCTGGATCAAACCATGGTCCAAAGCGAGTGGGAATAGGAAGCAGTGGCCTCCTTATGCGAAACAGTCATGCTAGAGAAGGAGATAGCAGGATGCGTGAGGGAGAGACAAACCTCACGCCCCAGCCTAGCCATCAGCATTTGGAGCCAGGAATCGACTCCAGGCCACTGCAGGCCCGGGCCTGCAGACTTTAAGCAATAAGTGGCCATCCGGTAAGAATTAGGCCCGCGTAGACGGCGCGTTTGAGTTCCACGCATGCCTCAATGAGCATAGTTGACGGGGCCCACCCCCAGGAAATGTGCCTGGGGGCGCTGTTCGAAAGAGCTACCGCGACCTAAGAAAATAAAGAGCGAAGAAGAGAACATAATGGATCGATTTAAGTCAGTCTGACACTTACCCCCGCTCCGCCCACAGCGGGAAGCGTCGGGAGATGATTTTCTATTCCTAAAAAAAAAAACTTTTTGCAAAAATAGATCAAAAATACACAACACAATACCTAATTGGATACACCGACTTCTGGAACGATGTATTAGTTATTTTTCAATTTTATTTTCCATGCCAGTTCTATTTTTGCAAAAAAAGTTTTTCAGTTCGCTTTTGAGTGTAGTAGTTTGTAATTTAAATAAATAACAATATCCTAATGTCCAGACAAATGTTCATCACCTTGAATAAGGGTGAACTCTATACCTCTGTTTTCTCCTTTAAAGCTTAGAGGTGTGATGTTATGTTATAGAATAGTGAAAACAATCACTTGCATACGATTGCAGTAATCGCTGTTCCTTTACTATTAGTAATTGAAGAGTTCCATTGGCTATCTCCGAAGAACTTCATCAGATCCCAATATACTATAAAGTATTATACTAAAAACCTTCCTTGAAACTGACTTGATTATGCTTTTGAAGAACGAAAACTCCTATCAAATTCGGTTCAGTAGTTTTTGAGATAATCGCGGACATAAAAACATATACATACGGGTACATATATAAAAAAAAATACAGAACCACTTTTTGAAGTCTGTTTAAAAACAAAGACTGCCTACCCGTGCGAAGCCGGGGCGGGCCACTAGTACTTATAATAAATCTGTAGAGAGGTCAATTCTGTACATGAAATATATTTCCAAAATAACTATCAGGGGGTGATTAGGGATCGATACTGATGCCAAAAATGCAATCAGTAAAATTTTTGTCTGTCCGTCTGTCTGTCTGTCTGTCTGTCTGTATAAACTCTATGGAAACAAAAACTACTCGACGGATTTTAACGAAACTTGGTACAATTATTTGTCATACTCCTGAGATGGTTATAGTATACTTTTCATCACGCTACAATTAATAGGAGCAGAGCAGTGAAGGGAAATGTTGTCATTTTGTTTAAACGCGCTAATCTCAGGAACCACTGGTCCGATTTGAAAAATTCTTTCAGTGTTAGATAGTCCATTAATCGAGGAAGGCTATAGGCTATATATCATCACGCTACGACCAATAGGAGCGGAGCACCACTATTCCACGCGGACGAAGTCGCTGGCAGAAGCTAGTACTCAATATGAGTAAAATTCGCGCGCTCTAAAATTAAAATGTAGTAGATTTTAGTAACGCAATTTGTGATTGGTTCAGTTATTATTTTTTAAGCAACTTGGCCCATATAATCATACAATACATAAACAATATCTTATAAACGGAATCGCACCCTCCGCGCCCTGTCTGCCGGCTGGCAATCGTTCGCGACCGCTCCTGACCGCTTCCAATCGCTTTCAACTGCTCCCGACCACTCCTGTCCGCAATCGGGCTGCACGCCACCAACTTTTGTCAGCTGCCGATGTTTCTATACCCCACGTTAGCAAATCTTTTCTCTCTCTCTTATCTTCTTCTATCTATCTATACTTATAATAAATCTGTAGAGAGGTCAATTCTGTACATTAAATATATTTCCAAAATAACTATCAGGGGGTGATTAGGGATCGATACTGATGCCAAAAATGCAATTACTAAAATTTTTGTCTGTCTGTCTGTCTGTCCGTCTGTCTGTCTGTCTGTCTGTCTGTATAAACTCTATAGAAACAAAAACTACTCGACGGATTTTAACGAAACTTGGTACAATTATTTGTCATACTCCTGAGATGGTTATAGTATACTTTTCATCTCGCTACAATCAATAGGAGCAGAGCAGTGAAGGGAAATGTTGTCATTTTGTTTAAACGCGCTAATCTCAGGAACCGCTGCTCCGATTCAAATAATTCTTTCAGTGTTAGATAGTCCATTTATCGAGGAAGGCTATAGGCTATATATCATCACGCTAAGACCAATAGGAGCGGAGCACCACTATTCCACGCGGACGAAGTCGCTGGCAGAAGCTAGTTCACAATAATTTTGTATTGCTGTTGAGGCAAGTTTAATTAACGTAATGAATATTAACTTATATAACGAGGTTAAATTAAAGAATATATTGTATAGACTCTGAATAATTACCAACGGCAATGTTAAACAGACTAAAATGAAATGAGCTGTTTTTACTATGCATGCATAGGCTGAGCAGGCGTACTTGAGTGCGGGCAATATGCAGGCAGTCGCGGCACTGAGCGGCGTGTGGCCGCCGGGCCGCGTGTCGCCACGCCGCTGCAGCCCCGGGGCCACTGTGTGGAGGGCGCAGAGTGGCCGTTCTGTCGCCGGTTATTTGTTTTGCGGCGCGACTCTTCTCACGCTCCTCTCGAATGCCGTCACGTTTCTTTGAGCTCGTGACGTAAGTCCGCGGCAGGGCCGGGGGGCAAGGCACAGGTGGGGGGCGACGGGGGATCGATCGTGCTGCTCATCAGACGCGCCCTGCACCCGAGGAACTTGTTTGTTATGAGCTTTAATTATGTTGCGACCTGGTCATGCGTTTTTTTTCCACGCGGTAGACTCGCGTGGCTTAGCTAGTTTTTTGCCGCGAACCAGTCACGGCTTGAAGAAATGAAATAAAATTATTTATTTTGTTACTAGGATATATTAAAATCACTTTTACATGTCAACAGTTTTGTTATTATGAGGACTATCCCCGAAAAGACATGCCGAAATAATCTCAGAGGTCGTGGTCTGGGACGTTCGACAGAGATACCGTGCCCCCGGAATACAAAGGGATGAGGAAGGAACAGGGATGGGTTTAAGTCAATAAGAGTCTGACACAAACGGCGGGAGAGGTCATTTGATGATTTCCCATTCGAAAAAAAAGGGGTCGTGGTCTCTTTTAAAGTCCATACAATGTTGATGATCTATTGATATTATATGAGTATAATATGCAGGCAATGTCTGGAATGGCCTTTTTAAGTGTGATCTATAGCAGGTGTTAGTTGACCTGTCCCTACAGACGGCACGCATGCATCAGTCATTGTTAAGCTCAACCACAAATTAGGGAGCTCAACGACTTGTCACATGACGACATAAGATCTGTGGAACATTTGCGTAGGCCAGTTAAAACTTTTGGATCCACCTGACAGTCTTAGAATATAACTCTGCAAGCTATGTCGGTGAAGCCATGCTTTTCTGAATAATATCACGTTAATCTTATGTTTCAAAAAAATCCTGGCTCCATAGCGCGCTGTGTGACCTTAAATTAGTGGACCAATCCGACCGCCAGTTTCAACATTTTGGCTCCATATGTCATAACGGGCAGGACGCGCTGGATGAAGACCTTGTCTTCAGACATTGCGATATAGACGACGAGAAGACTTGACGTAGTTTACCAAATGCTGCCCAACCCAACCGAATGCTTCAGTCGGCTTCCTTTTTAAAATTGCGTCTTCCGAGCTGAATGATTTGTCCCAGCCAAACGTACCCACTTTACTCTAAAATATCGAGAACTGACCAAGGCCAACCCGCCGAGAGGCTTCATTTAAGGTGTGCAGAAGGCATAAGACGTACTTACTGTTCACGTTGATGCCATATTCAGTCCAGTCAAGCGTCTTAAAAACATTCTCCAGCGCAAAGGTGAACAATTTCGGCGATATCACGTCCTCCTGTCTGACTCCGCTATGCAGTTGGATGGGGCTGGACTTCTTATTCTAGATCTCTAGGACTGACATTGAAGCAGCGTCATACAGGTATGTCACTGTATAATGTGCCGAACAGTATGGATACGGTTAAGTGTACCAAAACCTCTCGATAACCGGCTTGTTCTGGCGGCTGCTGGAACTCGTCAAGTCTCCTAGCGAGACGGTTCGTGATGAACCTGGAGAACACCTTGTACATATGGCTCAAAAGGAATATGGGTGTATAGTACCTATGCAAGGTTTTATCACATTTTTTGATCTTTTTTTACCACTTTTTAACAGACTTCAAAAAAAAGTAGGAGGTTCTCAATTCTACTGTATGTTTTTTTTTAATGTTTGTTACCTCATAACTTTTGACTGGGTGAATCGACTTTGATTATTCTTTTTTTATTAGAAAGCTGACACTTCCCGTGTGGTCTCATTTAAATTTTATCAACATCGGTTGAGCCGTTTTATAAATATATTAAAAATTACGGTTTATGTCTACTTGCTCATACGCCAAATACTTAGATGATTTGGTTATTCACGCTTATGCGAGCGCAGGCTGTGTGCGAGGCATAGGCAAGACGTGCGCGGGGAGCTATTTCCCTGAGTATCAACACAAATATTTGCGGATCCGCGACTGAGGAAAAATACGCACACATTGTGATTCACAAGCTCCACGCCCGTGGGCTTCAACCTCGCGAAACGAAACTTCGGAACGACCGAGAATAGACATTAACTTTTTTGTGGTAAGGTGCGATCTGATGCTCTAGTCTAGTACATAGAGGGATATACTTATATGTCGGCGTGAGCAAAATATATTGATAAAAATGTGCATACATGGGACGTTCTGTGTTATGTGTGAATCAGGCGAGTTGTGGAGGGGAGCCCGTGTATAACAATATTTTGCACCTTACCGTCCTAAAACTCATGAGGAAATATACGAGACTTCAATCGAACCTTCGTTTTCGTTGAGTTAGAGTAGATCTCCAGAATTAATAATATAATGAAGTGGAAGAACGTCACATGTTGTAATTACTCGTACAGACACACTTGTGCACACCGCCCGCGACTGTGCTGTCCCTTGAGCAGCAGTATTCGCTTTTAGCGTCATCTAACGAGACTATGCCCTCTTCTTAGTAATGAGATATTTTGTAAAGAACGGCGCTCCTGGCGGCCGGCCGCCAAATTAAATTGTTGTAAGGGAAGCGCGGAGGGTCTGGCGGCGCGAAGCTCACCGCTCGCGCGTCACGGTTGCGAGCGTAACGACGGCCGTGTAATTACATTTGGTTCCCTACAAATAGTGTTGATAGTTAATTCAGCGAGTTGTCGCGAGCAGGGCCGCGGCGCCAGCCGCTACCTGCCGCATGAATTATGTACAGCGTTAGCACGCCTCTCTCAAAAGGTTAAAATTAATTAAACTTGCAAATTAAATTAGGGGTGGGGAGGGTAGAGCACTCGCGGCTCGCGCCTCGCGACCTATTGTACCGTGTTTCTTTTGAAGTGTGGACATATTGCACAATACCGTGAGGTCAGAGCCGGCCGCCCGCCAGCTGCAGGGGCTCGTCAGTGGTGACATGGACGTGCACAAACATGTAGGGTACAAGACTATAAGCATAACAGCCAACAGCTAACAGCTATCTTTTCTTAAACTAGCTTCTAGCCGTGACATCTCCCACATTATTTGCTCATAGAACATTGGTCGCAGCAGGGACAATGTACCTAGTTTGTGTGATTCAGTTACGTGCTATGCTTTACATGATATGATGTGTGTTAGAATTGACTAGTAGCATTCCTCACGGAAGGAAGAAGCGTTATGTCCGTCTCGATATGTCTCCTTCTAGCCTTTTCGCCGTTTGTATAGAGTATGTTAAACTCAATTAATAGCATCGCCAAGCACACGGCACACAGTCGGCGAAGAAAAAGTGCGCACGGAATCCATACGTCATTACTATCGCGTTCTCTCGTGGGAATGAATACAATCCGGTGCGTCCGGCGCCGGAACCGGGAACCGCTGCATCAGCTGATGAGCCACAGAAAGGGTCATAAATATTGTCCCGGTCTGCCACCCTCCCTCCCTCCGATACAACGCGCCGCCCGAGCGCGGAAACTAGCCAGAAAATATAGATAAATGAAAGGAGTCCCTGGGTGTTATGTAAACGTGAAATATAATAAACGTGGCGTGCGTGCGCTTCAGCCGACAGCCGGCGCTCGGCAGTAGTCGTGCCGTGTGACGTATGCGGTGGGCAACACAACTTGTCTCAAACTCGCCAGTAAAAAACACACACACTTGACAACGCTGCTTTTCATGAGCATGAGGATTAGCCGTGCTCTGTCGACAGTTGCAAACAAAAAAAAACATTGCCTGGAAGATTAAAACTTGTATTTTTAAATCAAAAAATATTTACAATAGCTCTTTAGCTCGCGGTTACGGCGACGGCGTATTCTGTTTACCTGTGTTAGCAAACACTGCTTGTAACGAGCACAAGGCGCTCGTGAGAGCTGCGCTCTTGTCCTGCGTGCGGCTGCTTCGGTGAGCTCCGCTGCTGAGCGGCCGCGGGTGCATAGCGACACCACGCACTGCGGGCAGAGCGCCCGAGTGACCAGCGACATCCATATGGCCAGGCCGCGCGTAGGTACTCTGTGCATTCTGTCTGAAGCGTGGAACGAGCAGGCGCGCGCGGCCGTCGATGTACTAGGCGCCACAGCGCGGGCGGCGCGTGTAGTGCGCGTAGAATGCGCTGCACCCACCGTCTGATTAATTCGCCGAGCCGCTATTGTTCGCGCTCGACGCTCACATCGCCGTGTTTATAAATTGCCCCTCGTTGTTGCCATCAAATAGAATTGTGGCCTATTTATCCGCACAATATACGAGCCGGCCGGGCCGCGCTCATTGTGTTAGTATCACCGGCTTATCATACAACTTGGCTCTCATATTCAGAAGTTCGTATCCGCAGTCCCCTTTCCTCCCCCTCGCAGGCCCACATCTTTCTTTCGCCATATTAAGTATAGGCATGTCGAGTAATGTCGGATAGAACATAGTATTCCTTCAATAAAGTACAATCCTAGCAGTTATGGGTTGTATTCCTCTGGCGAGTGCGGCGGTACCGTCGCGTCGCAGGCACGGCGAGCGGCACGACTGGCTCGTGCTGCAGTGCTAGTGCACACGGTGGCAACTGTTCCAGGCGCTCAGCTGTGCAGCTGCGCCGAGCCGGATGAATCCCACCTCAACAGATAGGCGCGAGGGCGAATTGACTGATTAGTAGTTAAGTAAACCTCTTTGGTTTGTATTTATTAAATTGTATTTATGATTTACACTGACTTCAAAAAAGAAGGTAAATCTATAATAATATGGGTTTCACAAATGTATGTGAGTCTGTACGTATGTTTGTCCCCATATTTCTCATGACCGTCGAATTATAACCATTCTTTAATTTAGGGAACAGTGCAAGTTTTATCAAAATCGGTTCAGTAAATTTCAAGATATGGATATTGGACAGATAGAGTATTCTTTTCAGAATTCAGAATGCATGCAAATATTCGACCAAGGCGCTGAAAAGGGAAAATAAGCGGGCGCCCCGCGGCCGGCGCGACACCGGCGACTCGCTTCCTAATCACGGTCCAATTGTGCGAGGGCCCTCTTGTTAACAACGTCTTTTAAATATTCAAGAGCACTCATTAGGAGGGAAACTTTATCTGTATCCGCTCGTTATACGCGCCTCCAGGGAGGCCTGCTTAGCGCCCCTCTGTGACTCAAGGAGCTGACACAACATTTAAAACTAGATAGCTGTGGCTTCCAACTGTCGACATATTGTACGGGCAGCAGGCACCGCCTGTCCGCGCCTGTCCGCGCCTACCGTAGGGCTGCTGTAGGGTTTCGACCAGAAATGGAGAATGTGTCTGGGAAATAACTTACTTTTGGTCGTATAAAAACAAGACAAGTACGTTCTGATATTTATATGGAATATTCTACGCAATAAAGTCGCAATTTTCATTAATCGCTAATTTTTGTAAGACCGCAAATTTGGAATAGCCACTACCTCCCTCTCCTCGAAATATTTTGGCGTATTTTCGGACCATTATAGCTTCGGTCCAGATGGATTCAGGATATTCTATCCTCCACAAATTTATTAAAAATACCGTTATAGGTTCAGATTTAATGACATCTTTTAGCTTTTAACTTAGTTGTGTAAAGTAGGCATGCAAAAAACATAACCCTCCTTCTGTCGCAGTTGGGTAAAAAACTTTAGTTGCGTTTTCCATTATAACCCAACTAATTTGCAAAATTAAAAACGTAAAAAAGGGTATACAACCAATAGAACCTAGTTGATATTATAACTAACTGATAAAATAGCAACTAGGCTATCTGACTATGACCACTATTTGCCCGATTAAATTAACACTTAAAGCTATAAAATAGTTGTTTCGTTTCGAGCTACATGGAGCCACTTGATCGGTGCCAGGGAGAGCGCCGAGCTACAGATACTTATTCGTCAATGATTCTCGCACTCGACCGAAGAGATCACCGCTTTTAGTTCCATTTAAAAAACACTGGCCAAGTGCGAGTTGGACTCGCGTACCGAGGGTTCCAACTCTTGGAAAGAATATTTTACGCAATAAAATCGTAATTATCTTTATTTTTCCGACCGCGTAATTAAATTTGTTTGTAGAGGAATATTGCTGATTGCTTAAAAACTGCGATACTTAGAATCATAGTTTTATTTTCCTGTACCTTATATTTAGGTTAATGTCTATGGATCCTATTTTTTCAGATTTTTTCCTTCTCAAACTTCGGAGATAAGGGAAGGGGAGGTCTTTTGTTGTGACAAATTAAAAGACCTGTAAGAAAACAAAAAACATGTTAGAATGTGCAAATCAAGACCTTTCATACAATACCCCACATGACCTAGTAACTATAGGTACTTTGAAATTTTAAACCCCCACTTTTTCCATAAAAGCAATATGATTTTTCAACTTTTTTCATTTGCACAATCGTTCTTTATAAGGGTTCCTAATTTCAAGTCGATAGCATTAGTAGTTCAGGAAATAATCACCTGTGACAGACGGACAGACAGACAGACGCAGTGAAACCATAAGGGTTCTTTTTACCATTTTTAACTCTAACTTTAAAAAACAGTAAAAAGTTGAGTCTATATTCATGTTTTTTTTATTTATGAATAAAGTCTTTTTCGTTTTTGATGTCGGAAAAACTGTCGTTTATGACATTTGAATGTGACCGCCGCCGCGTCCATGGGAGCGGGTACACGCGGGTCACCGCGTCACCCGCGCCCGCACGCGCCCGCAGCGACACCGTCGTGTGGGCGCCGACAGACGCCGCGCGCGCTCTTTGAGCCGCTCAAGTGGCGCGTGAAATTATCTAAATATCGCGGCTCCCGGCGGTGAGCACACCCCCCGCCCCCGCCCCACCCGGGCCCGGCCCGCACCCCCGTGCCACTTCAGCCGTTAAATTGGCCGTCCTCACGGCTCCACAATATTACGCGCTGGTATTATAATTTTTACGGCTTACAACGCGTTAATTCAATCGACGCCGCGCGTCGGTGACACTAAACGTTTTCACGAGACATACTCTGTGTCAATATATGTAATCTTCCTTTCTGAGCATTACGCATACTTATCATACTACAAAATTAATAAATATAATATATGAGAACCAAATTCATTCTCGTGAAGCAAATGTTGAACGCGTAGTTGTGGTACCACGTGACCGCGTGTGCCATGACGGCATTAGGTATTTAGTATACTGTGCACTGTTGCTCGGCGCGTGAAGCGTGCGTGAGCGGCGCGTGAAGCGTGCGTGACCCTCATGAAAAGCAACTGGACCACTTCCAGTAGGTTGTTGTATTAGCATATGTTCGATGTGAAACTTTTGCCAATATTATTATTTAGTCGAGAGTACCTATGTATATAATATGCGCCGGTGGGCCAGTCTGGTCCGATCGGTGAGCGCGCTCATTAAATCATCTCGCTCTAATAACCTGCCGCACTCGTGCCGCACTCGGGCCGCATTCGGGCCGCACTCGGGCCGTGCACGCCACGCAGCCTCTCATATCTCACTATTACGACGCACAAAAATTATAAAATAAAATTAATGGTGTGGTTGGTTGTGAGTTCAAAGAAATACTGTAGGTAACGATGTACAAACTGAATCACAATAAAGGCCTCAGGTGTTCTGGTGTTAATGTTAGAATAAATTGAGTATCTAGTCACAGTTTACTAGTTACTTATGCACTCTATAGAATATGATCAATACGTACTCCTTTAAAAGTTTTCACGAAGATGAACACTGCACATCATCATCATCAGCCGAAATACTGTCCCACTGGTAGGCACAGGCCGCTTCTCATACAGAGAAGGCATGAGCGTTGATCACCAAGCATTCTCAAGGCTGATTGGCGATTTCAGACTTTTTTAAGTCTAGGTTTACTCACCATGTTTTCTTTTACCCTTAGTCAGTGGTATATAAGATATAATTAGATTAAAGTACTTAAGACTTTAGAATAGTCACATTGGTACTTGCCAGGTTTGGAACTCACAGACTCGTACATGAGGTGCAGGTACCTTAACCACTAGGTCACCGCGACTATTACTGCATGCAAATATGTACCTTAATGTTCGGGCGCTAACCTACTATTGCCTTGTAGCTTCGAGCGCTAATATTTAGTAATATGTTCGATGTGAGAACCGCTTCACAACGGGCTCGTAGGATGTGTGTGCGCGCCGGCGAGTGACGTCGCTGATTGCTAATGCGAAGTGTCAACTAGCGACTCCCCCCGCGCCCCGCGCCCCGCACTCCGCGCCCTGCACGCAGTACTCAGCGACGGCAGCGGTACATCATACATACATACATAGTAACATTTTGGTGAAACATAATATTGAAAACTTTTTTCGGTTCTATTTTAGCAAAAAAGTTTTTATTTATCGCGTTTCAGTATATCGGTTTGTAATTAATCTAAATTGCAATATGTCTAGTGGTAAAAATGGTATACTCTATACCTCAGCTTTCTCCTCCAGAGCTTAGAGGCGACTGCAGCAATTGCTGTAAGTAATTAAAGAGTTCCATTGCCTATCTCCGAAGATCTTCATCAGATCCCAATATACTCAAAAACCTCCCTTGCAAAATGTGCATTTAAATAGCGAAAACGCCATCCAAATCGGATCAGTAGTTTTAGTAGAAAATTGTGGACATACAAACATACATACGAGTCAAATACAGGACCTCCTTTATCGTTTGAAGTCGATTAATAAAATAAGTAATTATTGTCCACATAAAAATTATCTCGTCATGTGTAGTTTGCATTGCGTCCAGCAGTTATAACATAAAATATAATTGTGCTACGCTTTTTCTACGCTACTGCTACAATTGTGCTAAGCTATTGCTACAATTGTGCTACGCTTTTTCTACACTAGTACTACGCTACTGCTACAATTTTGCTACGCTATTGCTAAAATTGTGCTATGCTTTTTCTACACTAGTACTACGTTATTACTACAATAGTACTAGGCTAGTGCTACACCTTTTCTACACTAGAACTACGCAATTGCTACGATATATCTACGCTAGTGATACACTTTGACTAACGGTAGTAAGTTTTGCCAGCAGACTTATTGGATGTATTTATAATGTCATTAGTTACCTTTTTACCGTCGACAGAAAGGAGATGTGTGATTATGTTGAGAGATTGGTTTGTTTATGTGAATGTGCAAACAAATTTCTTAGTTTTCTCTAAAAGGCTTTGACAAATTTAGATACAGTTTTCGGAAAAAGGTTCATGATTTATCATTGACGGTGCTTAGTTAGGTGTTAGTGCACTGGCCTGGAGAGCAGCCTTAAATATTAGATGTGGTTTTGTGAAGGGCTTGAGATAAATTATTATTGGAACGAAGTTCCTTATCGCGCGTTGCGAAAGGGGGCTAGAACAAAATAAGACCAAAAGTTGTAACGACACTTTTCGATACTTTTTAGGGTTCCGTAGTCCGACAAGGAACCCTTATAGTTTCGCTCTGTCCGTCTGTCTGTCTGTCTGTCTGTCTGTCTGTCTGTCTGTCTGTCCGCGGCATAGCTCCGTGGTTTTTGTTATTAGAAAGCTGAAATTTGGTATGAATATGTATATTGATTACGCCGAGAAAGTGGTAAAATAAAATTTTGAAAAATATTTTTTTTTAATGTAGCTCCCAAACATATAAAGTAGTGATGAATATTTTTTTTCTCGCGTACCCCTTCGTGTGGGGTATCGTTAGATAGGTCTTTCAAAAATATTATGGGTGTGTGAAGATCATTTTTCGGTAAAGCGAGCCATTTGCGAAATATCTAGATTTTAAGTGAAATTTTTTGTTCGATACGAGTTACCCCCCCCCCTCTAACTTTTGAATGGCTGTACCTAGAAATGTGAAAAAAATCACAGACGTAGCACATGTAATGAACTTACAAGGAAAACTATCACGGCTAAGTAGGCTTAACCGGTTACAGAGTTATAGTCGACTAACTGAGACCTACTACGGAACCCTACTGCGCGTGGCCCGACACGCAATTGGCCGGTTTTTGCTATTTATGTTTGTTCGCGCAAAACTCTGTCGCTTGCCAATCGATTTGAAAAAAATATTTTTTGGCAAGAGTATACCTACCAAATGGTCCCATGATAAGGAAACCAAGATCTGATGATGGCATCCCAGAGAAGTCCTAACTAATGCCATTATTAATTTTTTCATTAAGTATTTTAAAGCACTTCAATTTTATGAAGGTCTGGAGTCAATCTAATGATTAAGCCAAAATACAGTCGAGGGAACTCCTCAATAATTTACAGCAGTTACCTAGTGTTTAGGCTTGATTAATTTGTATTGATGAGAAATTTATACCTAGATGAGTTATGACTGGGTGTCATTAGGGGTCTAATGATGAAGACGAAGGACAAGCTCATGCGAAGCGTTGGAAAGTGTTTAACTTTCCTCTGTACATTGTACGAGTTTGCTTATAGAATACCTACATACTTACTGAGTACTCTCTTGCACTCTGTGTATAAGATGTTTGGGTGGGTGGTCGACACTCAAAGGCACATAAATAAAACAAATTTATTATGTTCTTAGATTTGAACTATGTGTTTATTTTAGCTTCCATAAATTAAGTGAAACGAGGGACGGGATAGTTCGTCAATAAAATATATGTCAACAGTGTAACTGAACGTAACGTACCATTAAACACATTGAAACACCGCACATGCGTCTGCGCACAAAGCAGGCGCGTGCTGCACTAACAACTCAATCTGTATAGTGAAGTGAGTGGAGCACGCGTCACGCCATCACGTCCGCGCCAGTGCGGCGGCGCCGGCCGGCGGGCCTCGCGCGAGCCTCGCCCCCACTGGCACTCACAACCGATGCGCAGTTATACTCGCACGGAGTACACACGAACAGTCCACTGCAGCCTTTGTGCGACTTCACAAATGAAATAGTCGGCCGAAGCCCCGCAAACTGTCTCACCGACCGGACCGCAACGCAACGAACCGAAACCGAACAACCGAACAGGAGAACCGTGCACACCGTATCACATAGCGAGCAGCCGCCGCGCCGCCCGCGCTATGTACAGGAGAGGAGCGGGCAGGGGGCGCGGGGCGGGTCGCGCGCTCCGTCACACCGTGGTCTCGCGGTCCACGTGGATGTACTCGACGGAGCGCTCGCGCCGTCAGGAGGACGCCGCCGAGGACGCGCGCGACGCGTCGAACAGCAGCTCCTCCGTGAGACGCCGGCCCGCCGCCAGCGCGCCCAGCAGCTGCTTGTCCGCGCCCGCGCGCCGCCGCCGCCGCAGCGCCGCCGCCACCAGCAGCGCCAGCGCCGCCGCGCCGCACGCCGCCGCCGCCGCCGCGCCCGCCGCCGCCGGCGCCGCCAGCGCCGCCAGCAGCCGCGCGCCCGCGCCGCACGCGCCCGCCTCGTCGCCGCCGCCCGGGCAGTCGCTCTCGCCGTCGCACCACAGCGCGCGCGCCATGCAGGCGCCCAGCGCGGCGCACGGGTGCGCGCACGCGGCGCTGGCGTTGGGCCACGCCTCGCCCGGCGCCAGCGCGCGCGGGGCCGGCCCGGCGCGCCACACCTCCATCCACGAGAAGCGCGCGCGGCCCGGCTCGCGCGCCGCCCACACCAGCAGCAGCGCGCCCGGCCCGCGGCCCCACCACGAGCCCGAGAACAGCTGCACGGCGCGGCCCGCGCCCGGGCACACGGCGCGCACCAGTCGCATGGACTGCGCCTCGTACACCAGCACGCGGTTGCTCGTGGCGCAGGGCGGCGGCTCACCCGCCGCAGCGCTGCCCGGCGCCGCTATGGGCAGCTCCTCGCCCCACACCCGCAGGAACACTGACCGGTTGCCTCTCGCTTCCAGGAGAAACGGTGTCTCACCGCACTCCGATATTCTATTGCCACTGAATGACCAATTTTCTTTTAATCATTTGAGAAAGGCAGTATTATAGAGCTAACGCTACGTTTAATGGCTATTCATTAACACTGAGAGATCTAATTTGAAAACACGTTTTACTTCAGCATGAACTTATAACCTGTAAGGGTAGACCAGATGCACGCGAGTGCCGGGTGGCGCCAGGCGGCGGCGGCCGGCGCAGGGCGGCGAGGGCGCGGCCGCGCGTGTCCACGAGCCGCGGAACTGCACGTGCCGGTGGTCCTCACCCGGCGCCAGCGAGCGCGCCACCAGCTCCAGCTCCAGCGCCGGCCCGCCCGACTCCAGTCGCAGCGGCGCACTGCTATTGTCACAGATGCACGCCACCGGCACCTGCGCCCATATCATACTAATAGATACTCACGATTATTAAGCTGCGTATACAACTCTCTGTTCGTTATAGCATTATTTTACTCCTTACTCTGTAACCCGGCCACGGAGATTCATATATTCGCAGATGTGGCACTCGCAGTGGAGCGTCGTCGTCGCCGTCAAAGTCGACTAGCGACTCATCTACACCATCTGTATCCTCGGGCCTGGGCTCCTGCGGGTCAGGCACGCACACGAGCCGCCCCGTGAGCGGGTCTGAGCGCGTCGTGCACCGCGGCTCTTTGCCGAACGTGGCCGCGTGCAGGTCTAGAGCGATGCGCGCGCCGTCCGCCTGCAGCCGGTACACGCAGCGCAACCGGCGCGCTCCGCCGCGCCCGAACCACAGCGCGTTCCGTGGCGACGCGAACGGACCCGGCGTAGTGATCCATCGCGCACACTCGTTTGGCACAGCCCGCGAACGTCGCCCGTCCTCTGGCAGCGGTAATCCCTCGAGGCGCGCATCCACAAACTCATAATGGAGAGCAAACTCCAGTGGATGAGTGGCCGTGCCGGGGAGAGACGTAGCGGCCAGCGACAGCAGCGGCGCGGCAGACACGTAGCCGTCGGGCGGCGCGCACGGGCGCGGCGAGCGCGTGGCGTTGGCGAGCGCGGCGCGCGCGCACAGGGCCGGCGCGGCGTCGCAGAAGCGGCCCAGCGCCCGCGCGCCCGCCTCCTCCGCCCCGCCACCGTCCCAGATGCGCAGCTCCACGGCGCAGGCGCCCGGCGCCACTCGCGCGCGCGTCTCGCTCGCGGACTGCGCGGCGCGCTGGCTCAGGTGAGCCACGCCGCTCTCCTCGTCTCGCTCCCCACTTTCGATGCGGCGAGGCTCTACTAGCGAGTATTGCGTGAAGCTCGAGAAATAAATCCACACGAGGTCACCTGCACAGAGTACTGTCCTTGAGCCCCTGCGCGGCACCTGCACCACAGCAGTCTTACGGCTGGACAAGTCACCTGGGCGGCCGTGGAATGTCCAAGTGCAGGTGGTGTTGGGCGGCAGCGTGTGCGCGGGCGCCCGGAGCCGGCCGCGGCGGCCGCGCCCGCTGCCCGCTGAGGTGGAGTTGGTCTCCTCCTCAGAAGATGATGCCTTCACATGAAACTCGCAACGCCGCGCCTCTCTATTGATATCGGACTCATCATCATTTAACCAAAGTGGCAATAGTCAGGGATTGCCAGATAAAAAATGACTTATAAGTCAAAAGTCGGGTAAAACAATGAAATAAAAATATGACTCCTTCTGTACATGAAATATAATTCCAAAATAACTATCAGGGGGTGATTAGGGATCGATACTGATGCCAAAAATGCAATCAGTAAAATTTTTGTCTGTCTGTATGAACTCTATAGAAACAAAAACTACTCGACGGATTTTAACGAAACTTGGTACAATTATTTGTCATACTCCTGAGCTGGTTATAGTATACTTTTCATCACGCTAAATCAATAGGAGCAGAGCAGTGAAGGGAAATGTTGTCATTTTGTTTAAACGCGCTAATCTCAGGAACCGCTGGTCCGTTTTAAATAATTCTTTCAGTGTTAGATAGTCCATTTATCGAGGAAGGCTATAGGTTATATATCATCACGCTAAGACCAATAGGAGCGGAGCACCACTATTCCACGCTGACGAAGTCGCTGATTTATAAAATATGTTTGAATAAATATAAAATAACTGTAGATTATGAGATTAAAGTGATTATATGACGTACACGAGGTTTGAGTACATTCAATCATTTATTTCGAATAAATAGGTATTAAAAGTTGTAATACTTGCACATAGCTTTAGCAAGCTGTGTGTAACAGTACGTGAGTTATATACTGGACATGTGGAACCATGGTGAACATGTCGCTGTCGCGCGGTTAGCGGCAGAGATACTTTTCCCAATCATTTGGTACCTTTTGAGTTAGCAAAGCGAAAACCCTAACAGTCGGTTGCACCAAAGTTTTTATCATTAAATGATTAAAACTTTGTACTTTTAAGAATATTACAAAATATGAAATACGAACAACATAAAATAATAGCAAAATCAATTGTATCCTCCATTTTGACAGATCTTGAATGACAGTTCTTCCGTTTCACGAACATCTAAGTATCCCCAAATTTTTGTTGGTGCAACCGGCTGTTAATCACAGGAAAAATAAAAATACGATAATAGTTTTATAGTTTTAAAAATAGTTTAGTGAGTAGAGTATGTTACCTAGCGTAGTCGAGCGAGTCCGAGTCGGCGAACACGACGTCTACGTCGAGCTCGAAGCCGCGCAGCGGGGCGGCGGGCGCGGGCGGGCGCAGCGGCGCGCTGAACGGCGACGAGTGGAAGGCCACCAGCATCTCGGGCCCGCGTGACGTCACGCGCGGCAGCCAGTCGCCGCCGCAGTACTCCACCAGCACCGGGTCGTCCGTGGACGCGCCGTCGTAGAAGATGAGCCGGTCGCGCTCGCCCGTGCACTCGCGCCACGCGCGCACCACGCGCCCCGTCTTGTTCAGGCTGCGAGGAGAAGGCGTACAGCGCACCGCGTCGCCTCCCACCGGGGGTCTCGGCGGCGGCGTACTCACCTTGCCATTGATATTGAACGCTTGATTTGCATCTTGTGCGAATATTCTTGTCGCACAGAGATCATCGCATGCTTGCACGTAGGAATATCCTTTTGACGCAGGCTCCAGTAGCAGGTGACGTTCCTGTTGACAACGCGACAAGTTATAGCGGAACCATACTCGTGGGCAATGCGTTGGTCGGTTGAACGTTGGAAGTGATACCTGGGGTACATGCCGGGGTAGTTGGGGCTCTGCAGGCGGCAGGGCTTGCGGTGGCACTCCTCGTAGGTGCGCGTGCAGTACGTGCCGGGCGACACGGCGCCGCGCTCCAGCGGGGCCTCCATCGCGCCGAACCTACACACGCATCGCATCCTGACCGTACTGGCTATAATCCCTTCTATAGCCTAAACACTTATCGGCAAAAGTTTTGGTAGGTCTATCAAACTGTGACCTTAACATGAACCACTCACCTGACCACGGCGTCGCGTTGTGCCAAAAACTTATAGCGTAACCGAAAGCCAAACGGTTCGCCGAGCCGAGCTCGGAACAACTTGACCGACACCGTGACGGTGGCGGTCTCGCTGTAGTAGAGCGCGGCGCCGTCCGCCTCGCCGCACCACGAGCCACCGGTGAAGGGGCGGCCGAGCTCGGACAGCTGCATGTACCCGTCAGGGCAGCCGTCCAGCGCGCCCGGCTCGTAGCGGCCCACGCGGAACTCGTCGAAGGCGAGCTGCACCAGGTCGCCGTGCGCCGCGCCGCCCGCCGTGAACGTGAGGTGGCACAGGAAGGGCGCGCGCGGCGCCGACCGCACGCCCACCGCGTACGCCACGCCCACGCGCCCGTAGTACGTGCGGTTGCACACGGTGCAGTGCGCCGGCTCGTCGCTGCCGTCCGCGCACTGCGCCTCGCCGTCGCAGTACGCGTCCAGGCGCACGCACGCGCCGCTGCGGCACGCGAACTCCGCCACGCCGCAGCCGCCGGCCGCGCCGCGCACGCTCAGCAGCGTCAGCGCCGCCAACGCCGCGCAGCGCCACATGTCGCGGCTGCTCACTGACCCATCTCACCGCGACCTGCCCGCCGCGCGCCGCGAACGCGTCCTACCAAACGATTTATTTGTATCGACATTATTCAGGAAGAGCTCCTCGTCTCCCACCTCATGGTCAAAGAACATAGTGTTATCCATCGGGTCTGCCCCGCACCGTGGCGGTCGCTTCTCGCTCTTGATGTCTGTAACGTTTTGCCGCAACGCAATACACCGGCGATATCGGTTAAATCGAGAACTTTTTCTACATATTGCTGATGAAAGGGATTATTGTCCGCGCTCGCTGAGACATTGATCTAGTAGAGGAGTGAAGTTGGAAGAACAGACTATTTTTAATGTCACTAAGTGCAATATTAAGTAATGTGCGGTTCACATATTGCATCATCAATATTATAAAGGACCACCATCCCTCGAGTGGCATCAGTGCGAGACTTAGGAGTGCTGGTCACAAAGGACTTGACGTTTCGAGAACACATTGTATAAGTGTGCTTTAAAGCATACAAAAGTTTGGGCTTCATAATGAGATAGACCAAAAGTAATGTATCGGAAGTAAAGGGCTTGTACAATACATTGGTTAGGAGCCAATTAGAGACGAGAGTCAAAACCCTCATGAAAAATATAATAGCCTTCTAGGTGGAAAAGATGCAAAATTCTTATTATCCACTTAGGTATCCTACCCTATATGTTCTCGGCATAGTTGGACATTACACGTGGTAAACTAAACAATCCATCAGTACTGGCTTGGCTGAGGCTGCTTTTCCCAAACAGTAAGCTCAGAGTCAGTGCGAGGCAGGATCTGTTCGAGGTAGGTACCTATGGCCCGCACTAACATAGGCAAATATGCTCCAGTCACTCGAGCTATGAAGCTAATGAACAGTGTTGGGCGGAGAATAGATGTCATTAGAAAAAAAAAACGAACGCGGCACGCACGCCCGGTTCTCTCTATCTTTAAATAATCTACTTTATGAAGTGACGGGCCATTTTGACATTAGGATGGCTGGTCACCTAACCAGTGCGGACAAACTGCATAAATGAATCAATTTTTTTTTTAAATCAATAGTTGCTATTAGATAGACCTCAAAGCTTTTAAGGATAAAAAGTTATTAAAGTTATGATCAATTTACTATTTTGATGTAGGCATCGAGATAATAATATCGAGATAATCGACGTTACCTACAACGCCCGTAGAATTAAATTAGCAAATCTGAAATCAAATTCAAAACAGGTATTTTATAAGCAGGCGCTGTCAAACTTATAACACCCCTCTTTTTGCGTCGCGGGTTAAAAGTTGAAAAGCTTGTGAACCAATACATCACTCTAGAAGTCTGTGGCAAGAATACACAGTACCTACAGCAACCTAAAAGGCAAACCTTTTGGCAAACTAATAAATATATTCGATGCCAACTAATAATTGCTTTTATGCATAAATACAATGTTACTATGAATAGATTATTTGGTGCTGGGCTAGGCTGCCTCATGCAAATTAATTGCTGTGATTATGTTAAATCAAATAACGGGACAAGACATTGTTTAGCTAAGGAGTATTTATATGCCTACGTGATCAAAGGCTTAGTCTCGGTGCTCAGACGTGAACTCCAACGCCGTAACTCCCCACTTTCGATCATCATCATCGGCTTTATCATCTCTAGCTTTTTTCTGTGGCTGGTGGAACACCACCTGTTGTGATGCGAATTTCACGATTTCACGTCCGTTATTCTCTAATCACTGTAACCATACCCTGCACTAATACAATTAATATTAATTTCTTTTGATCAGACTTTGACAAGGTAAACATTACACCAAGCGAAGTCTTGTGTCGCAGATAAAGTCGTGTGATCTCCTCGGCACGTAGACAGCTGCTCTATCATCACACACAATATGCCGCCATCTTTCGCGCCGTTTTTCGATCCACCCTTAACGTTTGCAGAGCTCAAAAGCGGCGTCGGCTGCCTAGCCTCATGTCGATGTCGATTGAAATACGGTCCCAGCTCAGAGAGTTGGTAGTTCTACGCCGTACATTCGCCGCCGTCCATCGTTATTTTGATGGTTTATGTTACACACCATGAACAAATTGTAATTTCATTGCTCTGATCGTTTGTAACGCAATAAACTAGCGAGTAATGTTGCAATACTTATTAATATTAATGTAACCCGCTTCAATTATTAACCCATTCAATATCCTGAACACGAAATTTGCGTATTCGTCCATTTTGCGCATTCGTCCAAAATGACTGTTGCCATGTAGCGAGCCCAGCTTGCCTTCGCTGGCCGGCTGGAGTGAACATTGTGAACAATGACCAGGAACAGCTCTACTCAGGAAAACTATTAGGAGAGTGAGTGGTGGTAGGCCGCTGGTGCTGTACCCTCAGGGAGCAAATGATCTGAGTTCAACCCTTCAGGCGCTGATGTCGTCGTCGTTGCATTGCAAGTTGACCGACTATTTCTAGGCGCCCGGTTAGTAAGCTGGTGAGTCTCCGTCTGCCATTTTAATAAGTTTATATTACATTGTTTCGGCAGGCACCATAGGTTTCCATAGTTACCCATATTTTAGTCGACTATCATCCCAACACAATAGCCCTAGTAGTATCTTTCCATGTTTTGCAATAGTCTTGCACAAACCGGGGATTGTCCCTGGGTGCTCCGTGGTGCATCACTGCTCGTGTATCACCATCACATTTAATTAAGGTTGTCTCAAAGGGCTTCTGCGTGTTGGCTTCGGCACCACATTTGCCTCGAAAAGGTAGTCCTGTAATACTCTGTAGTCCCGTGCATGGTAGACACATATATGAAAGTAAATATTGCAATAGTTAGCTAACGTTCACAGTGACATTACAAGTGCACGAAATTCTTCTGTCCTAGAAGACAGCAGTAGGTCGACGGGCGGTGAGTGGCACCCGCGTCCGACGCGTCCCAGTCACAGCCGCCGCCGCCGCGCACGTGCGCGCCGCGCGGCCTGGCGCCGGCGGCGGCGGGCCAGCCGGCCTACCGCGCGGTCCGTATGCTACTCGATACAAACTATGACATGATCTTTTGCTACTTATCAAACGAAAATATATGTTATTTTTCGTATTCTTTGTTTCTACAAACTATAAGCACAATAATTAGAACTTAGGTTAATATTAAATATGTATATATGTATTTCTAAATAAAAAGATATAGTTTTACAAAGTACATACTATCCATGTAAGCGTGAGCAGTCATTCATGTCGGATAGTGTTGTAGATCACCAGCGGGTGAAGTCTACAGGGCAAACGGGCTACCTGCGCGCACTCGTCATTGTCGCAGTCACTGCACTCACACTGTCCGCGAGTGGCCGCGCGGGCGTGGGGCGGCGCGAGGCGCGAGCCGCGAGCGGCGTGTCGTGACGGTGCGAGCTCACGTGACGTAACGCCGCGCAACACTGCAGCGCGGCCCGCGGCCCGCGACCCGAGCCCTGCCGCGCCCGCGCCCCGCGCCTCCGCCCGCCTGCGCGCGCACCTCGCCTGCACCGGCCGCCGCTGCTCACTGCCCGCCTGCTGCACTCGCCTGCATGCCTCGTACTCATTAGCTACCTTATACGGAGTTTATATGCTTGCCAAGGTGTTGGAAGCTCGTATAAGCCCCACACCACTCCTATTGTACTACACACTCATTTAGACATTTACACGCTAACAAATGCGTCAGTATTTACTAGACAGATAAGAATGGCAGGCCACGTTCAGGTATTACGTTTCATTTT
Organism: Pyrrhia umbra; assembly: GCA_963891755.1. Lineage (NCBI taxonomy): Eukaryota > Metazoa > Arthropoda > Insecta > Lepidoptera > Noctuidae > Pyrrhia > Pyrrhia umbra. The sequence continues at coordinate 143,662 of OY982929.1, read as the reverse complement.
TGATATTTTTCACACATATTTTTCACTTTGATTACATTCCATAAAGGATAATATAGCTTCTGATATTCGACCCACTTGGTAAGCATGTAAAATAAGCGGTATTAAACTTATACTAAACATGTCACCGTGACACTGTGAATTACTGTTAGTTTTTAATCTAACAATCTTCGTCATCATCATTATGCTCATCGTCATTATAGTTCGATGATAATTTAGCGATTTGACAAGGTTTAATTATAAACTTTCGAGAATGGATACGTTATATTGTAAACAGTAAGTACACTTAATTTTTTTCGAATGTATAATCTTAAATCTAACCAAACTCCAATGTCGCAGCCGTCTTCGGATTAAAAGACTGCGGTGGAGCATATACCTTGTTGCAATTGAAGAGAGCCATTAACCATTAAGGTTGCACACGCGACGGAAGTTAAAAAAATGGAGTGACTTCTTCCGTTTTCCCAACATTTCCCTTCACTGCTCTGCTCCTATTGATTGTAGCGTGATGAAAAGTACTATAACCAGCTCAGAAGTATGAAAAATAATTGTACCAAGTTTCGTTAAAATCCGTCAAGTAGTTTTTGTTTCTATAACGTTTATACAGACAGACAGACAGACAAAATTTTTACTGATTGCATTTTTGTCATCAGTATCGATCCCAAATCACCCCCTGATAGTTATTTTGGAAATATATTTCATGTACAGAATTGACCTCTCTACAGATTTATTATAAGTATAGATAAAGATAGATTTAAAAAAATCTCGGCTTTTCTCTACTATAATATGAATGTATTATACATATAAACCTTCCTCATTAATTACCCTATCTATTAAAAAAAAACACATCAAAATCCGTTGCGTAGTTATAAAGATTTAAACATACATAGGGATATAGGGACAGAAAAAGCGACTTTGTTTTATACTATGTAGTGATTACAATACAATGGCGTATCCGGGAGTAAGCTCGCCAGGATCTAGAATTCTCAAATCAATTTGCACAGAGTGCGAGCTGGTAACTAGACTTTTTTGGCCCCTTACCTCTGAGCTAACTCGTTTTGCACGATATTTTGTGCAAATTTACTTAAAAAAAATAATTTTTATATGGATGTAACGTATCCTAGATGCGTATTCAGATCGTCGGTGTATCAGAAATGCATTTGCACAACCTCCCACACCAATCGTCTAGCTAGGTGACCGGTTGTGCAAAACGGGATCGTGCAAAATGTTTACCTGGCCTGTGTAAAAAGGGTGGGTGGGCGGGGATTTTTTTTGCGTTTCTCAAATGCTATAGAAACGGGAGTGGTGTCAAAAGATGCAGCTCGTCAACAGCTATCTAACGGTATGCCACACTACGAAAGTTGCTTTATTTTTTTTAAAAAAAAGCTCAAAAAACAGTTTTTCAGTTGGAAAATGGTCTAAAAAAAGTATTTCTACACGAAAATTACTGAATCCCGGCATCGAGAAAGATTCCAGATGGCAATCCCAACAGTTAAGTGGCGTTGGAAAATTAATAAATTGACCGGCATTCAAATTAATTGCAAGTTAACTGAAAATTTTGTTCTAATTGTAAACTAATAGCCGGTTACACCAAATTTTTGACGTTTCGTGTGAGCTAGAGGGTCGTGCGATACCTCAAAAGAAGCGTCTCGGCGAGCCCTAGCGTTAGGTACTGAAACTAGTATTTAGGTAGAAGAAAAAATTTAAGTTTTTCAGGAAAAACCCAAATTTTTAGTGTTTTTTACGTTAAAAAGTAGAATTTCGAGGTGCAAACCTATTTTCAAAAAAGCAAAACGCACTCCGGAAGATAGGGTGGATGGGTAAGTATCTAAATATGAAAAAACAATTGCAATTTATAGAAGGAATTTTGAAATATTAATTAATTAATTTTATTTTTCAGGTCAAAATTTTGGGGTGTCGAAAAATGACGTCACACCGCTGCGATTTCAATTACGAAGGGTTGGCGCGTGTCTACAAGCCTGTTGTACGTCAAAAGCGCTGAAAACCGCTTCAAAATCGGACTCCTTGATGAAAAGTTATCAAGGGAGATGGTTTGTTTACATGCACTTAGGTGAATTTCGTACTATGTAACTATGTATGGGAAACAGGTATGCGTCAATTCTAGACGTTTCGTGTGAGCTAGAGGGTCGTGCGATACCTCAAAAGAAGCGTCTCGGCGAGCCCTAGCGTTAGGTACTGAAACTAGAATTTAGGTAGAAGAAAAAATTTAAGTTTTTCAGGAAAATCCCAAATTTTTAGTGTTTTTTACGTTAAAAAGTAGAATTTCGAGGTCCAAACCTATTTTCAAAAAAGCAAAACGCACTCCGGAAGATAGGGTGGATGGGTAAGTATCTAAATATGAAAAAACAATTGCAATTTATAGAAGGAATTTTGAAATATTAATTAATTAATTTTATTTTTCAGGTCAAAATTTTGGGGTGTCGAAAAATGACGTCACACCGCTGCGATTTCAATTACGAAGGGTTGGCGCGTGTCTACAAGCCTGTTGTACGTCAAAAGCGCTGAAAACCGCTTCAAAATCGGACTCCTTGATGAAAAGTTATCAAGGGAGATGGTTTGTTTACATGCACTTAGGTGAATTTCGTACTATGTAACTATGTATGGGAAACAGGTATGCGTCAATTCTAGACGTTTCGTGTGAGCTAGAGGGTCGTGCGATACCTCAAAAGAAGCGTCTCGGCGAGCCCTAGCGTTAGGTACTGAAACTAGAATTTAGGTAGAAGAAAAAATTTAAGTTTTTCAGGAAAATCCCAAATTTTTAGTGTTTTTTACGTTAAAAAGTAGAATTTCGAGGTCCAAACCTATTTTCAAAAAAGCAAAACGCACTCCGGAAGATAGGGTGGATGGGTAAGTATCTAAATATGAAAAAACAATTGCAATTTATAGAAGGAATTTTGAAATATTAATTAATTAATTTTATTTTTCAGGTCAAAATTTTGGGGTGTCGAAAAATGACGTCACACCGCTGCGATTTCAATTACGAAGGGTTGGCGCGTGTCTACAAGCCTGTTGTACGTCAAAAGCGCTGAAAACCGCTTCAAAATCGGACTCCTTGATGAAAAGTTATCAAGGGAGATGGTTTGTTTACATGCACTTAGGTGAATTTCGTACTATGTAACTATGTATGGGAAACAGGTATGCGTCAATTCTAGACGTTTCGTGTGAGCTAGAGGGTCGTGCGATACCTCAAAAGAAGCGTCTCGGCGAGCCCTAGCGTTAGGTACTGAAACTAGTATTTAGGTAGAAGAAAAAATTTAAGTTTTTCAGGAAAAACCCAAATTTTTAGTGTTTTTTACGTTAAAAAGTAGAATTTCGAGGTCCAAACCTATTTTCAAAAAAGCAAAACGCACTCCGGAAGATAGGGTGGATGGGTAAGTATCTAAATATGAAAAAACAATTGCAATTTATAGAAGGAATTTTGAAATATTAATTAATTAATTTTATTTTTCAGGTCAAAATTTTGGGGTGTCGAAAAATGACGTCACACCGCTGCGATTTCAATTACGAAGGGTTGGCGCGTGTCTACAAGCCTGTTGTACGTCAAAAGCGCTGAAAACCGCTTCAAAATCGGACTCCTTGATGAAAAGTTATCAAGGGAGATGGTTTGTTTACATGCACTTAGGTGAATTTCGTACTATGTAACTATGTATGGGAAACAGGTATGCGTCAATTCTAGACGTTTCGTGTGAGCTAGAGGGTCGTGCGATACCTCAAAAGAAGCGTCTCGGCGAGCCCTAGCGTTAGGTACTGAAACTAGAATTTAGGTAGAAGAAAAAATTTAAGTTTTTCAGGAAAATCCCAAATTTTTAGTGTTTTTTACGTTAAAAAGTAGAATTTCGAGGTCCAAACCTATTTTCAAAAAAGCAAAACGCACTCCGGAAGATAGGGTGGATGGGTAAGTATCTAAATATGAAAAAACAATTGCAATTTATAGAAGGAATTTTGAAATATTAATTAATTAATTTTATTTTTCAGGTCAAAATTTTGGGGTGTCGAAAAATGACGTCACACCGCTGCGATTTCAATTACGAAGGGTTGGCGCGTGTCTACAAGCCTGTTGTACGTCAAAAGCGCTGAAAACCGCTTCAAAATCGGACTCCTTGATGAAAAGTTATCAAGGGAGATGGTTTGTTTACATGCACTTAGGTGAATTTCGTACTATGTAACTATGTATGGGAAACAGGTATGCGTCAATTCTAGACGTTTCGTGTGAGCTAGAGGGTCGTGCGATACCTCAAAAGAAGCGTCTCGGCGAGCCCTAGCGTTAGGTACTGAAACTAGAATTTAGGTAGAAGAAAAAATTTAAGTTTTTCAGGAAAATCCCAAATTTTTAGTGTTTTTTACGTTAAAAAGTAGAATTTCGAGGTCCAAACCTATTTTCAAAAAAGCAAAACGCACTCCGGAAGATAGGGTGGATGGGTAAGTATCTAAATATGAAAAAACAATTGCAATTTATAGAAGGAATTTTGAAATATTAATTAATTAATTTTATTTTTCAGGTCAAAATTTTGGGGTGTCGAAAAATGACGTCACACCGCTGCGATTTCAATTACGAAGGGTTGGCGCGTGTCTACAAGCCTGTTGTACGTCAAAAGCGCTGAAAACCGCTTCAAAATCGGACTCCTTGATGAAAAGTTATCAAGGGAGATGGTTTGTTTACATGCACTTAGGTGAATTTCGTACTATGTAACTATGTATGGGAAACAGGTATGCGTCAATTCTAGACGTTTCGTGTGAGCTAGAGGGTCGTGCGATACCTCAAAAGAAGCGTCTCGGCGAGCCCTAGCGTTAGGTACTGAAACTAGTATTTAGGTAGAAGAAAAAATTTAAGTTTTTCAGGAAAAACCCAAATTTTTAGTGTTTTTTACGTTAAAAAGTAGAATTTCGAGGTCCAAACCTATTTTCAAAAAAGCAAAACGCACTCCGGAAGATAGGGTGGATGGGTAAGTATCTAAATATGAAAAAACAATTGCAATTTATAGAAGGAATTTTGAAATATTAATTAATTAATTTTATTTTTCAGGTCAAAATTTTGGGGTGTCGAAAAATGACGTCACACCGCTGCGATTTCAATTACGAAGGGTTGGCGCGTGTCTACAAGCCTGTTGTACGTCAAAAGCGCTGAAAACCGCTTCAAAATCGGACTCCTTGATGAAAAGTTATCAAGGGAGATGGTTTGTTTACATGCACTTAGGTGAATTTCGTACTATGTAACTATGTATGGGAAACAGGTATGCGTCAATTCTAGACGTTTCGTGTGAGCTAGAGGGTCGTGCGATACCTCAAAAGAAGCGTCTCGGCGAGCCCTAGCGTTAGGTACTGAAACTAGAATTTAGGTAGAAGAAAAAATTTAAGTTTTTCAGGAAAATCCCAAATTTTTAGTGTTTTTTACGTTAAAAAGTAGAATTTCGAGGTCCAAACCTATTTTCAAAAAAGCAAAACGCACTCCGGAAGATAGGGTGGATGGGTAAGTATCTAAATATGAAAAAACAATTGCAATTTATAGAAGGAATTTTGAAATATTAATTAATTAATTTTATTTTTCAGGTCAAAATTTTGGGGTGTCGAAAAATGACGTCACACCGCTGCGATTTCAATTACGAAGGGTTGGCGCGTGTCTACAAGCCTGTTGTACGTCAAAAGCGCTGAAAACCGCTTCAAAATCGGACTCCTTGATGAAAAGTTATCAAGGGAGATGGTTTGTTTACATGCACTTAGGTGAATTTCGTACTATGTAACTATGTATGGGAAACAGGTATGCGTCAATTCTAGACGTTTCGTGTGAGCTAGAGGGTCGTGCGATACCTCAAAAGAAGCGTCTCGGCGAGCCCTAGCGTTAGGTACTGAAACTAGAATTTAGGTAGAAGAAAAAATTTAAGTTTTTCAGGAAAATCCCAAATTTTTAGTGTTTTTTACGTTAAAAAGTAGAATTTCGAGGTCCAAACCTATTTTCAAAAAAGCAAAACGCACTCCGGAAGATAGGGTGGATGGGTAAGTATCTAAATATGAAAAAACAATTGCAATTTATAGAAGGAATTTTGAAATATTAATTAATTAATTTTATTTTTCAGGTCAAAATTTTGGGGTGTCGAAAAATGACGTCACACCGCTGCGATTTCAATTACGAAGGGTTGGCGCGTGTCTACAAGCCTGTTGTACGTCAAAAGCGCTGAAAACCGCTTCAAAATCGGACTCCTTGATGAAAAGTTATCAAGGGAGATGGTTTGTTTACATGCACTTAGGTGAATTTCGTACTATGTAACTATGTATGGGAAACAGGTATGCGTCAATTCTAGACGTTTCGTGTGAGCTAGAGGGTCGTGCGATACCTCAAAAGAAGCGTCTCGGCGAGCCCTAGCGTTAGGTACTGAAACTAGAATTTAGGTAGAAGAAAAAATTTAAGTTTTTCAGGAAAATCCCAAATTTTTAGTGTTTTTTACGTTAAAAAGTAGAATTTCGAGGTCCAAACCTATTTTCAAAAAAGCAAAACGCACTCCGGAAGATAGGGTGGATGGGTAAGTATCTAAATATGAAAAAACAATTGCAATTTATAGAAGGAATTTTGAAATATTAATTAATTAATTTTATTTTTCAGGTCAAAATTTTGGGGTGTCGAAAAATGACGTCACACCGCTGCGATTTCAATTACGAAGGGTTGGCGCGTGTCTACAAGCCTGTTGTACGTCAAAAGCGCTGAAAACCGCTTCAAAATCGGACTCCTTGATGAAAAGTTATCAAGGGAGATGGTTTGTTTACATGCACTTAGGTGAATTTCGTACTATGTAACTATGTATGGGAAACAGGTATGCGTCAATTCTAGACGTTTCGTGTGAGCTAGAGGGTCGTGCGATACCTCAAAAGAAGCGTCTCGGCGAGCCCTAGCGTTAGGTACTGAAACTAGTATTTAGGTAGAAGAAAAAATTTAAGTTTTTCAGGAAAAACCCAAATTTTTAGTGTTTTTTACGTTAAAAAGTAGAATTTCGAGGTCCAAACCTATTTTCAAAAAAGCAAAACGCACTCCGGAAGATAGGGTGGATGGGTAAGTATCTAAATATGAAAAAACAATTGCAATTTATAGAAGGAATTTTGAAATATTAATTAATTAATTTTATTTTTCAGGTCAAAATTTTGGGGTGTCGAAAAATGACGTCACACCGCTGCGATTTCAATTACGAAGGGTTGGCGCGTGTCTACAAGCCTGTTGTACGTCAAAAGCGCTGAAAACCGCTTCAAAATCGGACTCCTTGATGAAAAGTTATCAAGGGAGATGGTTTGTTTACATGCACTTAGGTGAATTTCGTACTATGTAACTATGTATGGGAAACAGGTATGCGTCAATTCTAGACGTTTCGTGTGAGCTAGAGGGTCGTGCGATACCTCAAAAGAAGCGTCTCGGCGAGCCCTAGCGTTAGGTACTGAAACTAGAATTTAGGTAGAAGAAAAAATTTAAGTTTTTCAGGAAAATCCCAAATTTTTAGTGTTTTTTACGTTAAAAAGTAGAATTTCGAGGTCCAAACCTATTTTCAAAAAAGCAAAACGCACTCCGGAAGATAGGGTGGATGGGTAAGTATCTAAATATGAAAAAACAATTGCAATTTATAGAAGGAATTTTGAAATATTAATTAATTAATTTTATTTTTCAGGTCAAAATTTTGGGGTGTCGAAAAATGACGTCACACCGCTGCGATTTCAATTACGAAGGGTTGGCGCGTGTCTACAAGCCTGTTGTACGTCAAAAGCGCTGAAAACCGCTTCAAAATCGGACTCCTTGATGAAAAGTTATCAAGGGAGATGGTTTGTTTACATGCACTTAGGTGAATTTCGTACTATGTAACTATGTATGGGAAACAGGTATGCGTCAATTCTAGACGTTTCGTGTGAGCTAGAGGGTCGTGCGATACCTCAAAAGAAGCGTCTCGGCGAGCCCTAGCGTTAGGTACTGAAACTAGAATTTAGGTAGAAGAAAAAATTTAAGTTTTTCAGGAAAATCCCAAATTTTTAGTGTTTTTTACGTTAAAAAGTAGAATTTCGAGGTCCAAACCTATTTTCAAAAAAGCAAAACGCACTCCGGAAGATAGGGTGGATGGGTAAGTATCTAAATATGAAAAAACAATTGCAATTTATAGAAGGAATTTTGAAATATTAATTAATTAATTTTATTTTTCAGGTCAAAATTTTGGGGTGTCGAAAAATGACGTCACACCGCTGCGATTTCAATTACGAAGGGTTGGCGCGTGTCTACAAGCCTGTTGTACGTCAAAAGCGCTGAAAACCGCTTCAAAATCGGACTCCTTGATGAAAAGTTATCAAGGGAGATGGTTTGTTTACATGCACTTAGGTGAATTTCGTACTATGTAACTATGTATGGGAAACAGGTATGCGTCAATTCTAGACGTTTCGTGTGAGCTAGAGGGTCGTGCGATACCTCAAAAGAAGCGTCTCGGCGAGCCCTAGCGTTAGGTACTGAAACTAGTATTTAGGTAGAAGAAAAAATTTAAGTTTTTCAGGAAAAACCCAAATTTTTAGTGTTTTTTACGTTAAAAAGTAGAATTTCGAGGTCCAAACCTATTTTCAAAAAAGCAAAACGCACTCCGGAAGATAGGGTGGATGGGTAAGTATCTAAATATGAAAAAACAATTGCAATTTATAGAAGGAATTTTGAAATATTAATTAATTAATTTTATTTTTCAGGTCAAAATTTTGGGGTGTCGAAAAATGACGTCACACCGCTGCGATTTCAATTACGAAGGGTTGGCGCGTGTCTACAAGCCTGTTGTACGTCAAAAGCGCTGAAAACCGCTTCAAAATCGGACTCCTTGATGAAAAGTTATCAAGGGAGATGGTTTGTTTACATGCACTTAGGTGAATTTCGTACTATGTAACTATGTATGGGAAACAGGTATGCGTCAATTCTAGACGTTTCGTGTGAGCTAGAGGGTCGTGCGATACCTCAAAAGAAGCGTCTCGGCGAGCCCTAGCGTTAGGTACTGAAACTAGAATTTAGGTAGAAGAAAAAATTTAAGTTTTTCAGGAAAATCCCAAATTTTTAGTGTTTTTTACGTTAAAAAGTAGAATTTCGAGGTCCAAACCTATTTTCAAAAAAGCAAAACGCACTCCGGAAGATAGGGTGGATGGGTAAGTATCTAAATATGAAAAAACAATTGCAATTTATAGAAGGAATTTTGAAATATTAATTAATTAATTTTATTTTTCAGGTCAAAATTTTGGGGTGTCGAAAAATGACGTCACACCGCTGCGATTTCAATTACGAAGGGTTGGCGCGTGTCTACAAGCCTGTTGTACGTCAAAAGCGCTGAAAACCGCTTCAAAATCGGACTCCTTGATGAAAAGTTATCAAGGGAGATGGTTTGTTTACATGCACTTAGGTGAATTTCGTACTATGTAACTATGTATGGGAAACAGGTATGCGTCAATTCTAGACGTTTCGTGTGAGCTAGAGGGTCGTGCGATACCTCAAAAGAAGCGTCTCGGCGAGCCCTAGCGTTAGGTACTGAAACTAGAATTTAGGTAGAAGAAAAAATTTAAGTTTTTCAGGAAAATCCCAAATTTTTAGTGTTTTTTACGTTAAAAAGTAGAATTTCGAGGTCCAAACCTATTTTCAAAAAAGCAAAACGCACTCCGGAAGATAGGGTGGATGGGTAAGTATCTAAATATGAAAAAACAATTGCAATTTATAGAAGGAATTTTGAAATATTAATTAATTAATTTTATTTTTCAGGTCAAAATTTTGGGGTGTCGAAAAATGACGTCACACCGCTGCGATTTCAATTACGAAGGGTTGGCGCGTGTCTACAAGCCTGTTGTACGTCAAAAGCGCTGAAAACCGCTTCAAAATCGGACTCCTTGATGAAAAGTTATCAAGGGAGATGGTTTGTTTACATGCACTTAGGTGAATTTCGTACTATGTAACTATGTATGGGAAACAGGTATGCGTCAATTCTAGACGTTTCGTGTGAGCTAGAGGGTCGTGCGATACCTCAAAAGAAGCGTCTCGGCGAGCCCTAGCGTTAGGTACTGAAACTAGAATTTAGGTAGAAGAAAAAATTTAAGTTTTTCAGGAAAATCCCAAATTTTTAGTGTTTTTTACGTTAAAAAGTAGAATTTCGAGGTCCAAACCTATTTTCAAAAAAGCAAAACGCACTCCGGAAGATAGGGTGGATGGGTAAGTATCTAAATATGAAAAAACAATTGCAATTTATAGAAGGAATTTTGAAATATTAATTAATTAATTTTATTTTTCAGGTCAAAATTTTGGGGTGTCGAAAAATGACGTCACACCGCTGCGATTTCAATTACGAAGGGTTGGCGCGTGTCTACAAGCCTGTTGTACGTCAAAAGCGCTGAAAACCGCTTCAAAATCGGACTCCTTGATGAAAAGTTATCAAGGGAGATGGTTTGTTTACATGCACTTAGGTGAATTTCGTACTATGTAACTATGTATGGGAAACAGGTATGCGTCAATTCTAGACGTTTCGTGTGAGCTAGAGGGTCGTGCGATACCTCAAAAGAAGCGTCTCGGCGAGCCCTAGCGTTAGGTACTGAAACTAGTATTTAGGTAGAAGAAAAAATTTAAGTTTTTCAGGAAAAACCCAAATTTTTAGTGTTTTTTACGTTAAAAAGTAGAATTTCGAGGTCCAAACCTATTTTCAAAAAAGCAAAACGCACTCCGGAAGATAGGGTGGATGGGTAAGTATCTAAATATGAAAAAACAATTGCAATTTATAGAAGGAATTTTGAAATATTAATTAATTAATTTTATTTTTCAGGTCAAAATTTTGGGGTGTCGAAAAATGACGTCACACCGCTGCGATTTCAATTACGAAGGGTTGGCGCGTGTCTACAAGCCTGTTGTACGTCAAAAGCGCTGAAAACCGCTTCAAAATCGGACTCCTTGATGAAAAGTTATCAAGGGAGATGGTTTGTTTACATGCACTTAGGTGAATTTCGTACTATGTAACTATGTATGGGAAACAGGTATGCGTCAATTCTAGACGTTTCGTGTGAGCTAGAGGGTCGTGCGATACCTCAAAAGAAGCGTCTCGGCGAGCCCTAGCGTTAGGTACTGAAACTAGAATTTAGGTAGAAGAAAAAATTTAAGTTTTTCAGGAAAATCCCAAATTTTTAGTGTTTTTTACGTTAAAAAGTAGAATTTCGAGGTCCAAACCTATTTTCAAAAAAGCAAAACGCACTCCGGAAGATAGGGTGGATGGGTAAGTATCTAAATATGAAAAAACAATTGCAATTTATAGAAGGAATTTTGAAATATTAATTAATTAATTTTATTTTTCAGGTCAAAATTTTGGGGTGTCGAAAAATGACGTCACACCGCTGCGATTTCAATTACGAAGGGTTGGCGCGTGTCTACAAGCCTGTTGTACGTCAAAAGCGCTGAAAACCGCTTCAAAATCGGACTCCTTGATGAAAAGTTATCAAGGGAGATGGTTTGTTTACATGCACTTAGGTGAATTTCGTACTATGTAACTATGTATGGGAAACAGGTATGCGTCAATTCTAGACGTTTCGTGTGAGCTAGAGGGTCGTGCGATACCTCAAAAGAAGCGTCTCGGCGAGCCCTAGCGTTAGGTACTGAAACTAGAATTTAGGTAGAAGAAAAAATTTAAGTTTTTCAGGAAAATCCCAAATTTTTAGTGTTTTTTACGTTAAAAAGTAGAATTTCGAGGTCCAAACCTATTTTCAAAAAAGCAAAACGCACTCCGGAAGATAGGGTGGATGGGTAAGTATCTAAATATGAAAAAACAATTGCAATTTATAGAAGGAATTTTGAAATATTAATTAATTAATTTTATTTTTCAGGTCAAAATTTTGGGGTGTCGAAAAATGACGTCACACCGCTGCGATTTCAATTACGAAGGGTTGGCGCGTGTCTACAAGCCTGTTGTACGTCAAAAGCGCTGAAAACCGCTTCAAAATCGGACTCCTTGATGAAAAGTTATCAAGGGAGATGGTTTGTTTACATGCACTTAGGTGAATTTCGTACTATGTAACTATGTATGGGAAACAGGTATGCGTCAATTCTAGACGTTTCGTGTGAGCTAGAGGGTCGTGCGATACCTCAAAAGAAGCGTCTCGGCGAGCCCTAGCGTTAGGTACTGAAACTAGAATTTAGGTAGAAGAAAAAATTTAAGTTTTTCAGGAAAATCCCAAATTTTTAGTGTTTTTTACGTTAAAAAGTAGAATTTCGAGGTCCAAACCTATTTTCAAAAAAGCAAAACGCACTCCGGAAGATAGGGTGGATGGGTAAGTATCTAAATATGAAAAAACAATTGCAATTTATAGAAGGAATTTTGAAATATTAATTAATTAATTTTATTTTTCAGGTCAAAATTTTGGGGTGTCGAAAAATGACGTCACACCGCTGCGATTTCAATTACGAAGGGTTGGCGCGTGTCTACAAGCCTGTTGTACGTCAAAAGCGCTGAAAACCGCTTCAAAATCGGACTCCTTGATGAAAAGTTATCAAGGGAGATGGTTTGTTTACATGCACTTAGGTGAATTTCGTACTATGTAACTATGTATGGGAAACAGGTATGCGTCAATTCTAGACGTTTCGTGTGAGCTAGAGGGTCGTGCGATACCTCAAAAGAAGCGTCTCGGCGAGCCCTAGCGTTAGGTACTGAAACTAGTATTTAGGTAGAAGAAAAAATTTAAGTTTTTCAGGAAAAACCCAAATTTTTAGTGTTTTTTACGTTAAAAAGTAGAATTTCGAGGTCCAAACCTATTTTCAAAAAAGCAAAACGCACTCCGGAAGATAGGGTGGATGGGTAAGTATCTAAATATGAAAAAACAATTGCAATTTATAGAAGGAATTTTGAAATATTAATTAATTAATTTTATTTTTCAGGTCAAAATTTTGGGGTGTCGAAAAATGACGTCACACCGCTGCGATTTCAATTACGAAGGGTTGGCGCGTGTCTACAAGCCTGTTGTACGTCAAAAGCGCTGAAAACCGCTTCAAAATCGGACTCCTTGATGAAAAGTTATCAAGGGAGATGGTTTGTTTACATGCACTTAGGTGAATTTCGTACTATGTAACTATGTATGGGAAACAGGTATGCGTCAATTCTAGACGTTTCGTGTGAGCTAGAGGGTCGTGCGATACCTCAAAAGAAGCGTCTCGGCGAGCCCTAGCGTTAGGTACTGAAACTAGAATTTAGGTAGAAGAAAAAATTTAAGTTTTTCAGGAAAATCCCAAATTTTTAGTGTTTTTTACGTTAAAAAGTAGAATTTCGAGGTCCAAACCTATTTTCAAAAAAGCAAAACGCACTCCGGAAGATAGGGTGGATGGGTAAGTATCTAAATATGAAAAAACAATTGCAATTTATAGAAGGAATTTTGAAATATTAATTAATTAATTTTATTTTTCAGGTCAAAATTTTGGGGTGTCGAAAAATGACGTCACACCGCTGCGATTTCAATTACGAAGGGTTGGCGCGTGTCTACAAGCCTGTTGTACGTCAAAAGCGCTGAAAACCGCTTCAAAATCGGACTCCTTGATGAAAAGTTATCAAGGGAGATGGTTTGTTTACATGCACTTAGGTGAATTTCGTACTATGTAACTATGTATGGGAAACAGGTATGCGTCAATTCTAGACGTTTCGTGTGAGCTAGAGGGTCGTGCGATACCTCAAAAGAAGCGTCTCGGCGAGCCCTAGCGTTAGGTACTGAAACTAGAATTTAGGTAGAAGAAAAAATTTAAGTTTTTCAGGAAAATCCCAAATTTTTAGTGTTTTTTACGTTAAAAAGTAGAATTTCGAGGTCCAAACCTATTTTCAAAAAAGCAAAACGCACTCCGGAAGATAGGGTGGATGGGTAAGTATCTAAATATGAAAAAACAATTGCAATTTATAGAAGGAATTTTGAAATATTAATTAATTAATTTTATTTTTCAGGTCAAAATTTTGGGGTGTCGAAAAATGACGTCACACCGCTGCGATTTCAATTACGAAGGGTTGGCGCGTGTCTACAAGCCTGTTGTACGTCAAAAGCGCTGAAAACCGCTTCAAAATCGGACTCCTTGATGAAAAGTTATCAAGGGAGATGGTTTGTTTACATGCACTTAGGTGAATTTCGTACTATGTAACTATGTATGGGAAACAGGTATGCGTCAATTCTAGACGTTTCGTGTGAGCTAGAGGGTCGTGCGATACCTCAAAAGAAGCGTCTCGGCGAGCCCTAGCGTTAGGTACTGAAACTAGAATTTAGGTAGAAGAAAAAATTTAAGTTTTTCAGGAAAATCCCAAATTTTTAGTGTTTTTTACGTTAAAAAGTAGAATTTCGAGGTCCAAACCTATTTTCAAAAAAGCAAAACGCACTCCGGAAGATAGGGTGGATGGGTAAGTATCTAAATATGAAAAAACAATTGCAATTTATAGAAGGAATTTTGAAATATTAATTAATTAATTTTATTTTTCAGGTCAAAATTTTGGGGTGTCGAAAAATGACGTCACACCGCTGCGATTTCAATTACGAAGGGTTGGCGCGTGTCTACAAGCCTGTTGTACGTCAAAAGCGCTGAAAACCGCTTCAAAATCGGACTCCTTGATGAAAAGTTATCAAGGGAGATGGTTTGTTTACATGCACTTAGGTGAATTTCGTACTATGTAACTATGTATGGGAAACAGGTATGCGTCAATTCTAGACGTTTCGTGTGAGCTAGAGGGTCGTGCGATACCTCAAAAGAAGCGTCTCGGCGAGCCCTAGCGTTAGGTACTGAAACTAGTATTTAGGTAGAAGAAAAAATTTAAGTTTTTCAGGAAAAACCCAAATTTTTAGTGTTTTTTACGTTAAAAAGTAGAATTTCGAGGTCCAAACCTATTTTCAAAAAAGCAAAACGCACTCCGGAAGATAGGGTGGATGGGTAAGTATCTAAATATGAAAAAACAATTGCAATTTATAGAAGGAATTTTGAAATATTAATTAATTAATTTTATTTTTCAGGTCAAAATTTTGGGGTGTCGAAAAATGACGTCACACCGCTGCGATTTCAATTACGAAGGGTTGGCGCGTGTCTACAAGCCTGTTGTACGTCAAAAGCGCTGAAAACCGCTTCAAAATCGGACTCCTTGATGAAAAGTTATCAAGGGAGATGGTTTGTTTACATGCACTTAGGTGAATTTCGTACTATGTAACTATGTATGGGAAACAGGTATGCGTCAATTCTAGACGTTTCGTGTGAGCTAGAGGGTCGTGCGATACCTCAAAAGAAGCGTCTCGGCGAGCCCTAGCGTTAGGTACTGAAACTAGAATTTAGGTAGAAGAAAAAATTTAAGTTTTTCAGGAAAATCCCAAATTTTTAGTGTTTTTTACGTTAAAAAGTAGAATTTCGAGGTCCAAACCTATTTTCAAAAAAGCAAAACGCACTCCGGAAGATAGGGTGGATGGGTAAGTATCTAAATATGAAAAAACAATTGCAATTTATAGAAGGAATTTTGAAATATTAATTAATTAATTTTATTTTTCAGGTCAAAATTTTGGGGTGTCGAAAAATGACGTCACACCGCTGCGATTTCAATTACGAAGGGTTGGCGCGTGTCTACAAGCCTGTTGTACGTCAAAAGCGCTGAAAACCGCTTCAAAATCGGACTCCTTGATGAAAAGTTATCAAGGGAGATGGTTTGTTTACATGCACTTAGGTGAATTTCGTACTATGTAACTATGTATGGGAAACAGGTATGCGTCAATTCTAGACGTTTCGTGTGAGCTAGAGGGTCGTGCGATACCTCAAAAGAAGCGTCTCGGCGAGCCCTAGCGTTAGGTACTGAAACTAGTATTTAGGTAGAAGAAAAAATTTAAGTTTTTCAGGAAAAACCCAAATTTTTAGTGTTTTTTACGTTAAAAAGTAGAATTTCGAGGTGCAAACCTATTTTCAAAAAAGCAAAACGCACTCCGGAAGATAGGGTGGATGGGTAAGTATCTAAATATGAAAAAACAATTGCAATTTATAGAAGGAATTTTGAAATATTAATTAATTAATTTTATTTTTCAGGTCAAAATTTTGGGGTGTCGAAAAATGACGTCACACCGCTGCGATTTCAATTACGAAGGGTTGGCGCGTGTCTACAAGCCTGTTGTACGTCAAAAGCGCTGAAAACCGCTTCAAAATCGGACTCCTTGATGAAAAGTTATCAAGGGAGATGGTTTGTTTACATGCACTTAGGTGAATTTCGTACTATGTAACTATGTATGGGAAACAGGTATGCGTCAATTCTAGACGTTTCGTGTGAGCTAGAGGGTCGTGCGATACCTCAAAAGAAGCGTCTCGGCGAGCCCTAGCGTTAGGTACTGAAACTAGTATTTAGGTAGAAGAAAAAATTTAAGTTTTTCAGGAAAATCCCAAATTTTTAGTGTTTTTTACGTTAAAAAGTAGAATTTCGAGGTCCAAACCTATTTTCAAAAAAGCAAAACGCACTCCGGAAGATAGGGTGGATGGGTAAGTATCTAAATATGAAAAAACAATTGCAATTTATAGAAGGAATTTTGAAATATTAATTAATTAATTTTATTTTTCAGGTCAAAATTTTGGGGTGTCGAAAAATGACGTCACACCGCTGCGATTTCAATTACGAAGGGTTGGCGCGTGTCTACAAGCCTGTTGTACGTCAAAAGCGCTGAAAACCGCTTCAAAATCGGACTCCTTGATGAAAAGTTATCAAGGGAGATGGTTTGTTTACATGCACTTAGGTGAATTTCGTACTATGTAACTATGTATGGGAAACAGGTATGCGTCAATTCTAGACGTTTCGTGTGAGCTAGAGGGTCGTGCGATACCTCAAAAGAAGCGTCTCGGCGAGCCCTAGCGTTAGGTACTGAAACTAGAATTTAGGTAGAAGAAAAAATTTAAGTTTTTCAGGAAAATCCCAAATTTTTAGTGTTTTTTACGTTAAAAAGTAGAATTTCGAGGTCCAAACCTATTTTCAAAAAAGCAAAACGCACTCCGGAAGATAGGGTGGATGGGTAAGTATCTAAATATGAAAAAACAATTGCAATTTATAGAAGGAATTTTGAAATATTAATTAATTAATTTTATTTTTCAGGTCAAAATTTTGGGGTGTCGAAAAATGACGTCACACCGCTGCGATTTCAATTACGAAGGGTTGGCGCGTGTCTACAAGCCTGTTGTACGTCAAAAGCGCTGAAAACCGCTTCAAAATCGGACTCCTTGATGAAAAGTTATCAAGGGAGATGGTTTGTTTACATGCACTTAGGTGAATTTCGTACTATGTAACTATGTATGGGAAACAGGTATGCGTCAATTCTAGACGTTTCGTGTGAGCTAGAGGGTCGTGCGATACCTCAAAAGAAGCGTCTCGGCGAGCCCTAGCGTTAGGTACTGAAACTAGTATTTAGGTAGAAGAAAAAATTTAAGTTTTTCAGGAAAATCCCAAATTTTTAGTGTTTTTTACGTTAAAAAGTAGAATTTCGAGGTGCAAACCTATTTTCAAAAAAGCAAAACGCACTCCGGAAGATAGGGTGGATGGGTAAGTATCTAAATATGAAAAAACAATTGCAATTTATAGAAGGAATTTTGAAATATTAATTAATTAATTTTATTTTTCAGGTCAAAATTTTGGGGTGTCGAAAAATGACGTCACACCGCTGCGATTTCAATTACGAAGGGTTGGCGCGTGTCTACAAGCCTGTTGTACGTCAAAAGCGCTGAAAACCGCTTCAAAATCGGACTCCTTGATGAAAAGTTATCAAGGGAGATGGTTTGTTTACATGCACTTAGGTGAATTTCGTACTATGTAACTATGTATGGGAAACAGGTATGCGTCAATTCTAGACGTTTCGTGTGAGCTAGAGGGTCGTGCGATACCTCAAAAGAAGCGTCTCGGCGAGCCCTAGCGTTAGGTACTGAAACTAGAATTTAGGTAGAAGAAAAAATTTAAGTTTTTCAGGAAAATCCCAAATTTTTAGTGTTTTTTACGTTAAAAAGTAGAATTTCGAGGTCCAAACCTATTTTCAAAAAAGCAAAACGCACTCCGGAAGATAGGGTGGATGGGTAAGTATCTAAATATGAAAAAACAATTGCAATTTATAGAAGGAATTTTGAAATATTAATTAATTAATTTTATTTTTCAGGTCAAAATTTTGGGGTGTCGAAAAATGACGTCACACCGCTGCGATTTCAATTACGAAGGGTTGGCGCGTGTCTACAAGCCTGTTGTACGTCAAAAGCGCTGAAAACCGCTTCAAAATCGGACTCCTTGATGAAAAGTTATCAAGGGAGATGGTTTGTTTACATGCACTTAGGTGAATTTCGTACTATGTAACTATGTATGGGAAACAGGTATGCGTCAATTCTAGACGTTTCGTGTGAGCTAGAGGGTCGTGCGATACCTCAAAAGAAGCGTCTCGGCGAGCCCTAGCGTTAGGTACTGAAACTAGTATTTAGGTAGAAGAAAAAATTTAAGTTTTTCAGGAAAAACCCAAATTTTTAGTGTTTTTTACGTTAAAAAGTAGAATTTCGAGGTGCAAACCTATTTTCAAAAAAGCAAAACGCACTCCGGAAGATAGGGTGGATGGGTAAGTATCTAAATATGAAAAAACAATTGCAATTTATAGAAGGAATTTTGAAATATTAATTAATTAATTTTATTTTTCAGGTCAAAATTTTGGGGTGTCGAAAAATGACGTCACACCGCTGCGATTTCAATTACGAAGGGTTGGCGCGTGTCTACAAGCCTGTTGTACGTCAAAAGCGCTGAAAACCGCTTCAAAATCGGACTCCTTGATGAAAAGTTATCAAGGGAGATGGTTTGTTTACATGCACTTAGGTGAATTTCGTACTATGTAACTATGTATGGGAAACAGGTATGCGTCAATTCTAGACGTTTCGTGTGAGCTAGAGGGTCGTGCGATACCTCAAAAGAAGCGTCTCGGCGAGCCCTAGCGTTAGGTACTGAAACTAGTATTTAGGTAGAAGAAAAAATTTAAGTTTTTCAGGAAAAACCCAAATTTTTAGTGTTTTTTACGTTAAAAAGTAGAATTTCGAGGTCCAAACCTATTTTCAAAAAAGCAAAACGCACTCCGGAAGATAGGGTGGATGGGTAAGTATCTAAATATGAAAAAACAATTGCAATTTATAGAAGGAATTTTGAAATATTAATTAATTAATTTTATTTTTCAGGTCAAAATTTTGGGGTGTCGAAAAATGACGTCACACCGCTGCGATTTCAATTACGAAGGGTTGGCGCGTGTCTACAAGCCTGTTGTACGTCAAAAGCGCTGAAAACCGCTTCAAAATCGGACTCCTTGATGAAAAGTTATCAAGGGAGATGGTTTGTTTACATGCACTTAGGTGAATTTCGTACTATGTAACTATGTATGGGAAACAGGTATGCGTCAATTCTAGACGTTTCGTGTGAGCTAGAGGGTCGTGCGATACCTCAAAAGAAGCGTCTCGGCGAGCCCTAGCGTTAGGTACTGAAACTAGAATTTAGGTAGAAGAAAAAATTTAAGTTTTTCAGGAAAATCCCAAATTTTTAGTGTTTTTTACGTTAAAAAGTAGAATTTCGAGGTCCAAACCTATTTTCAAAAAAGCAAAACGCACTCCGGAAGATAGGGTGGATGGGTAAGTATCTAAATATGAAAAAACAATTGCAATTTATAGAAGGAATTTTGAAATATTAATTAATTAATTTTATTTTTCAGGTCAAAATTTTGGGGTGTCGAAAAATGACGTCACACCGCTGCGATTTCAATTACGAAGGGTTGGCGCGTGTCTACAAGCCTGTTGTACGTCAAAAGCGCTGAAAACCGCTTCAAAATCGGACTCCTTGATGAAAAGTTATCAAGGGAGATGGTTTGTTTACATGCACTTAGGTGAATTTCGTACTATGTAACTATGTATGGGAAACAGGTATGCGTCAATTCTAGACGTTTCGTGTGAGCTAGAGGGTCGTGCGATACCTCAAAAGAAGCGTCTCGGCGAGCCCTAGCGTTAGGTACTGAAACTAGTATTTAGGTAGAAGAAAAAATTTAAGTTTTTCAGGAAAATCCCAAATTTTTAGTGTTTTTTACGTTAAAAAGTAGAATTTCGAGGTGCAAACCTATTTTCAAAAAAGCAAAACGCACTCCGGAAGATAGGGTGGATGGGTAAGTATCTAAATATGAAAAAACAATTGCAATTTATAGAAGGAATTTTGAAATATTAATTAATTAATTTTATTTTTCAGGTCAAAATTTTGGGGTGTCGAAAAATGACGTCACACCGCTGCGATTTCAATTACGAAGGGTTGGCGCGTGTCTACAAGCCTGTTGTACGTCAAAAGCGCTGAAAACCGCTTCAAAATCGGACTCCTTGATGAAAAGTTATCAAGGGAGATGGTTTGTTTACATGCACTTAGGTGAATTTCGTACTATGTAACTATGTATGGGAAACAGGTATGCGTCAATTCTAGACGTTTCGTGTGAGCTAGAGGGTCGTGCGATACCTCAAAAGAAGCGTCTCGGCGAGCCCTAGCGTTAGGTACTGAAACTAGAATTTAGGTAGAAGAAAAAATTTAAGTTTTTCAGGAAAATCCCAAATTTTTAGTGTTTTTTACGTTAAAAAGTAGAATTTCGAGGTCCAAACCTATTTTCAAAAAAGCAAAACGCACTCCGGAAGATAGGGTGGATGGGTAAGTATCTAAATATGAAAAAACAATTGCAATTTATAGAAGGAATTTTGAAATATTAATTAATTAATTTTATTTTTCAGGTCAAAATTTTGGGGTGTCGAAAAATGACGTCACACCGCTGCGATTTCAATTACGAAGGGTTGGCGCGTGTCTACAAGCCTGTTGTACGTCAAAAGCGCTGAAAACCGCTTCAAAATCGGACTCCTTGATGAAAAGTTATCAAGGGAGATGGTTTGTTTACATGCACTTAGGTGAATTTCGTACTATGTAACTATGTATGGGAAACAGGTATGCGTCAATTCTAGACGTTTCGTGTGAGCTAGAGGGTCGTGCGATACCTCAAAAGAAGCGTCTCGGCGAGCCCTAGCGTTAGGTACTGAAACTAGTATTTAGGTAGAAGAAAAAATTTAAGTTTTTCAGGAAAATCCCAAATTTTTAGTGTTTTTTACGTTAAAAAGTAGAATTTCGAGGTGCAAACCTATTTTCAAAAAAGCAAAACGCACTCCGGAAGATAGGGTGGATGGGTAAGTATCTAAATATGAAAAAACAATTGCAATTTATAGAAGGAATTTTGAAATATTAATTAATTAATTTTATTTTTCAGGTCAAAATTTTGGGGTGTCGAAAAATGACGTCACACCGCTGCGATTTCAATTACGAAGGGTTGGCGCGTGTCTACAAGCCTGTTGTACGTCAAAAGCGCTGAAAACCGCTTCAAAATCGGACTCCTTGATGAAAAGTTATCAAGGGAGATGGTTTGTTTACATGCACTTAGGTGAATTTCGTACTATGTAACTATGTATGGGAAACAGGTATGCGTCAATTCTAGACGTTTCGTGTGAGCTAGAGGGTCGTGCGATACCTCAAAAGAAGCGTCTCGGCGAGCCCTAGCGTTAGGTACTGAAACTAGAATTTAGGTAGAAGAAAAAATTTAAGTTTTTCAGGAAAATCCCAAATTTTTAGTGTTTTTTACGTTAAAAAGTAGAATTTCGAGGTCCAAACCTATTTTCAAAAAAGCAAAACGCACTCCGGAAGATAGGGTGGATGGGTAAGTATCTAAATATGAAAAAACAATTGCAATTTATAGAAGGAATTTTGAAATATTAATTAATTAATTTTATTTTTCAGGTCAAAATTTTGGGGTGTCGAAAAATGACGTCACACCGCTGCGATTTCAATTACGAAGGGTTGGCGCGTGTCTACAAGCCTGTTGTACGTCAAAAGCGCTGAAAACCGCTTCAAAATCGGACTCCTTGATGAAAAGTTATCAAGGGAGATGGTTTGTTTACATGCACTTAGGTGAATTTCGTACTATGTAACTATGTATGGGAAACAGGTATGCGTCAATTCTAGACGTTTCGTGTGAGCTAGAGGGTCGTGCGATACCTCAAAAGAAGCGTCTCGGCGAGCCCTAGCGTTAGGTACTGAAACTAGTATTTAGGTAGAAGAAAAAATTTAAGTTTTTCAGGAAAAACCCAAATTTTTAGTGTTTTTTACGTTAAAAAGTAGAATTTCGAGGTCCAAACCTATTTTCAAAAAAGCAAAACGCACTCCGGAAGATAGGGTGGATGGGTAAGTATCTAAATATGAAAAAACAATTGCAATTTATAGAAGGAATTTTGAAATATTAATTAATTAATTTTATTTTTCAGGTCAAAATTTTGGGGTGTCGAAAAATGACGTCACACCGCTGCGATTTCAATTACGAAGGGTTGGCGCGTGTCTACAAGCCTGTTGTACGTCAAAAGCGCTGAAAACCGCTTCAAAATCGGACTCCTTGATGAAAAGTTATCAAGGGAGATGGTTTGTTTACATGCACTTAGGTGAATTTCGTACTATGTAACTATGTATGGGAAACAGGTATGCGTCAATTCTAGACGTTTCGTGTGAGCTAGAGGGTCGTGCGATACCTCAAAAGAAGCGTCTCGGCGAGCCCTAGCGTTAGGTACTGAAACTAGAATTTAGGTAGAAGAAAAAATTTAAGTTTTTCAGGAAAATCCCAAATTTTTAGTGTTTTTTACGTTAAAAAGTAGAATTTCGAGGTCCAAACCTATTTTCAAAAAAGCAAAACGCACTCCGGAAGATAGGGTGGATGGGTAAGTATCTAAATATGAAAAAACAATTGCAATTTATAGAAGGAATTTTGAAATATTAATTAATTAATTTTATTTTTCAGGTCAAAATTTTGGGGTGTCGAAAAATGACGTCACACCGCTGCGATTTCAATTACGAAGGGTTGGCGCGTGTCTACAAGCCTGTTGTACGTCAAAAGCGCTGAAAACCGCTTCAAAATCGGACTCCTTGATGAAAAGTTATCAAGGGAGATGGTTTGTTTACATGCACTTAGGTGAATTTCGTACTATGTAACTATGTATGGGAAACAGGTATGCGTCAATTCTAGACGTTTCGTGTGAGCTAGAGGGTCGTGCGATACCTCAAAAGAAGCGTCTCGGCGAGCCCTAGCGTTAGGTACTGAAACTAGTATTTAGGTAGAAGAAAAAATTTAAGTTTTTCAGGAAAAACCCAAATTTTTAGTGTTTTTTACGTTAAAAAGTAGAATTTCGAGGTGCAAACCTATTTTCAAAAAAGCAAAACGCACTCCGGAAGATAGGGTGGATGGGTAAGTATCTAAATATGAAAAAACAATTGCAATTTATAGAAGGAATTTTGAAATATTAATTAATTAATTTTATTTTTCAGGTCAAAATTTTGGGGTGTCGAAAAATGACGTCACACCGCTGCGATTTCAATTACGAAGGGTTGGCGCGTGTCTACAAGCCTGTTGTACGTCAAAAGCGCTGAAAACCGCTTCAAAATCGGACTCCTTGATGAAAAGTTATCAAGGGAGATGGTTTGTTTACATGCACTTAGGTGAATTTCGTACTATGTAACTATGTATGGGAAACAGGTATGCGTCAATTCTAGACGTTTCGTGTGAGCTAGAGGGTCGTGCGATACCTCAAAAGAAGCGTCTCGGCGAGCCCTAGCGTTAGGTACTGAAACTAGAATTTAGGTAGAAGAAAAAATTTAAGTTTTTCAGGAAAATCCCAAATTTTTAGTGTTTTTTACGTTAAAAAGTAGAATTTCGAGGTCCAAACCTATTTTCAAAAAAGCAAAACGCACTCCGGAAGATAGGGTGGATGGGTAAGTATCTAAATATGAAAAAACAATTGCAATTTATAGAAGGAATTTTGAAATATTAATTAATTAATTTTATTTTTCAGGTCAAAATTTTGGGGTGTCGAAAAATGACGTCACACCGCTGCGATTTCAATTACGAAGGGTTGGCGCGTGTCTACAAGCCTGTTGTACGTCAAAAGCGCTGAAAACCGCTTCAAAATCGGACTCCTTGATGAAAAGTTATCAAGGGAGATGGTTTGTTTACATGCACTTAGGTGAATTTCGTACTATGTAACTATGTATGGGAAACAGGTATGCGTCAATTCTAGACGTTTCGTGTGAGCTAGAGGGTCGTGCGATACCTCAAAAGAAGCGTCTCGGCGAGCCCTAGCGTTAGGTACTGAAACTAGAATTTAGGTAGAAGAAAAAATTTAAGTTTTTCAGGAAAATCCCAAATTTTTAGTGTTTTTTACGTTAAAAAGTAGAATTTCGAGGTCCAAACCTATTTTCAAAAAAGCAAAACGCACTCCGGAAGATAGGGTGGATGGGTAAGTATCTAAATATGAAAAAACAATTGCAATTTATAGAAGGAATTTTGAAATATTAATTAATTAATTTTATTTTTCAGGTCAAAATTTTGGGGTGTCGAAAAATGACGTCACACCGCTGCGATTTCAATTACGAAGGGTTGGCGCGTGTCTACAAGCCTGTTGTACGTCAAAAGCGCTGAAAACCGCTTCAAAATCGGACTCCTTGATGAAAAGTTATCAAGGGAGATGGTTTGTTTACATGCACTTAGGTGAATTTCGTACTATGTAACTATGTATGGGAAACAGGTATGCGTCAATTCTAGACGTTTCGTGTGAGCTAGAGGGTCGTGCGATACCTCAAAAGAAGCGTCTCGGCGAGCCCTAGCGTTAGGTACTGAAACTAGTATTTAGGTAGAAGAAAAAATTTAAGTTTTTCAGGAAAAACCCAAATTTTTAGTGTTTTTTACGTTAAAAAGTAGAATTTCGAGGTCCAAACCTATTTTCAAAAAAGCAAAACGCACTCCGGAAGATAGGGTGGATGGGTAAGTATCTAAATATGAAAAAACAATTGCAATTTATAGAAGGAATTTTGAAATATTAATTAATTAATTTTATTTTTCAGGTCAAAATTTTGGGGTGTCGAAAAATGACGTCACACCGCTGCGATTTCAATTACGAAGGGTTGGCGCGTGTCTACAAGCCTGTTGTACGTCAAAAGCGCTGAAAACCGCTTCAAAATCGGACTCCTTGATGAAAAGTTATCAAGGGAGATGGTTTGTTTACATGCACTTAGGTGAATTTCGTACTATGTAACTATGTATGGGAAACAGGTATGCGTCAATTCTAGACGTTTCGTGTGAGCTAGAGGGTCGTGCGATACCTCAAAAGAAGCGTCTCGGCGAGCCCTAGCGTTAGGTACTGAAACTAGAATTTAGGTAGAAGAAAAAATTTAAGTTTTTCAGGAAAATCCCAAATTTTTAGTGTTTTTTACGTTAAAAAGTAGAATTTCGAGGTCCAAACCTATTTTCAAAAAAGCAAAACGCACTCCGGAAGATAGGGTGGATGGGTAAGTATCTAAATATGAAAAAACAATTGCAATTTATAGAAGGAATTTTGAAATATTAATTAATTAATTTTATTTTTCAGGTCAAAATTTTGGGGTGTCGAAAAATGACGTCACACCGCTGCGATTTCAATTACGAAGGGTTGGCGCGTGTCTACAAGCCTGTTGTACGTCAAAAGCGCTGAAAACCGCTTCAAAATCGGACTCCTTGATGAAAAGTTATCAAGGGAGATGGTTTGTTTACATGCACTTAGGTGAATTTCGTACTATGTAACTATGTATGGGAAACAGGTATGCGTCAATTCTAGACGTTTCGTGTGAGCTAGAGGGTCGTGCGATACCTCAAAAGAAGCGTCTCGGCGAGCCCTAGCGTTAGGTACTGAAACTAGAATTTAGGTAGAAGAAAAAATTTAAGTTTTTCAGGAAAATCCCAAATTTTTAGTGTTTTTTACGTTAAAAAGTAGAATTTCGAGGTCCAAACCTATTTTCAAAAAAGCAAAACGCACTCCGGAAGATAGGGTGGATGGGTAAGTATCTAAATATGAAAAAACAATTGCAATTTATAGAAGGAATTTTGAAATATTAATTAATTAATTTTATTTTTCAGGTCAAAATTTTGGGGTGTCGAAAAATGACGTCACACCGCTGCGATTTCAATTACGAAGGGTTGGCGCGTGTCTACAAGCCTGTTGTACGTCAAAAGCGCTGAAAACCGCTTCAAAATCGGACTCCTTGATGAAAAGTTATCAAGGGAGATGGTTTGTTTACATGCACTTAGGTGAATTTCGTACTATGTAACTATGTATGGGAAACAGGTATGCGTCAATTCTAGACGTTTCGTGTGAGCTAGAGGGTCGTGCGATACCTCAAAAGAAGCGTCTCGGCGAGCCCTAGCGTTAGGTACTGAAACTAGTATTTAGGTAGAAGAAAAAATTTAAGTTTTTCAGGAAAAACCCAAATTTTTAGTGTTTTTTACGTTAAAAAGTAGAATTTCGAGGTCCAAACCTATTTTCAAAAAAGCAAAACGCACTCCGGAAGATAGGGTGGATGGGTAAGTATCTAAATATGAAAAAACAATTGCAATTTATAGAAGGAATTTTGAAATATTAATTAATTAATTTTATTTTTCAGGTCAAAATTTTGGGGTGTCGAAAAATGACGTCACACCGCTGCGATTTCAATTACGAAGGGTTGGCGCGTGTCTACAAGCCTGTTGTACGTCAAAAGCGCTGAAAACCGCTTCAAAATCGGACTCCTTGATGAAAAGTTATCAAGGGAGATGGTTTGTTTACATGCACTTAGGTGAATTTCGTACTATGTAACTATGTATGGGAAACAGGTATGCGTCAATTCTAGACGTTTCGTGTGAGCTAGAGGGTCGTGCGATACCTCAAAAGAAGCGTCTCGGCGAGCCCTAGCGTTAGGTACTGAAACTAGAATTTAGGTAGAAGAAAAAATTTAAGTTTTTCAGGAAAATCCCAAATTTTTAGTGTTTTTTACGTTAAAAAGTAGAATTTCGAGGTCCAAACCTATTTTCAAAAAAGCAAAACGCACTCCGGAAGATAGGGTGGATGGGTAAGTATCTAAATATGAAAAAACAATTGCAATTTATAGAAGGAATTTTGAAATATTAATTAATTAATTTTATTTTTCAGGTCAAAATTTTGGGGTGTCGAAAAATGACGTCACACCGCTGCGATTTCAATTACGAAGGGTTGGCGCGTGTCTACAAGCCTGTTGTACGTCAAAAGCGCTGAAAACCGCTTCAAAATCGGACTCCTTGATGAAAAGTTATCAAGGGAGATGGTTTGTTTACATGCACTTAGGTGAATTTCGTACTATGTAACTATGTATGGGAAACAGGTATGCGTCAATTCTAGACGTTTCGTGTGAGCTAGAGGGTCGTGCGATACCTCAAAAGAAGCGTCTCGGCGAGCCCTAGCGTTAGGTACTGAAACTAGAATTTAGGTAGAAGAAAAAATTTAAGTTTTTCAGGAAAATCCCAAATTTTTAGTGTTTTTTACGTTAAAAAGTAGAATTTCGAGGTCCAAACCTATTTTCAAAAAAGCAAAACGCACTCCGGAAGATAGGGTGGATGGGTAAGTATCTAAATATGAAAAAACAATTGCAATTTATAGAAGGAATTTTGAAATATTAATTAATTAATTTTATTTTTCAGGTCAAAATTTTGGGGTGTCGAAAAATGACGTCACACCGCTGCGATTTCAATTACGAAGGGTTGGCGCGTGTCTACAAGCCTGTTGTACGTCAAAAGCGCTGAAAACCGCTTCAAAATCGGACTCCTTGATGAAAAGTTATCAAGGGAGATGGTTTGTTTACATGCACTTAGGTGAATTTCGTACTATGTAACTATGTATGGGAAACAGGTATGCGTCAATTCTAGACGTTTCGTGTGAGCTAGAGGGTCGTGCGATACCTCAAAAGAAGCGTCTCGGCGAGCCCTAGCGTTAGGTACTGAAACTAGAATTTAGGTAGAAGAAAAAATTTAAGTTTTTCAGGAAAATCCCAAATTTTTAGTGTTTTTTACGTTAAAAAGTAGAATTTCGAGGTCCAAACCTATTTTCAAAAAAGCAAAACGCACTCCGGAAGATAGGGTGGATGGGTAAGTATCTAAATATGAAAAAACAATTGCAATTTATAGAAGGAATTTTGAAATATTAATTAATTAATTTTATTTTTCAGGTCAAAATTTTGGGGTGTCGAAAAATGACGTCACACCGCTGCGATTTCAATTACGAAGGGTTGGCGCGTGTCTACAAGCCTGTTGTACGTCAAAAGCGCTGAAAACCGCTTCAAAATCGGACTCCTTGATGAAAAGTTATCAAGGGAGATGGTTTGTTTACATGCACTTAGGTGAATTTCGTACTATGTAACTATGTATGGGAAACAGGTATGCGTCAATTCTAGACGTTTCGTGTGAGCTAGAGGGTCGTGCGATACCTCAAAAGAAGCGTCTCGGCGAGCCCTAGCGTTAGGTACTGAAACTAGTATTTAGGTAGAAGAAAAAATTTAAGTTTTTCAGGAAAAACCCAAATTTTTAGTGTTTTTTACGTTAAAAAGTAGAATTTCGAGGTCCAAACCTATTTTCAAAAAAGCAAAACGCACTCCGGAAGATAGGGTGGATGGGTAAGTATCTAAATATGAAAAAACAATTGCAATTTATAGAAGGAATTTTGAAATATTAATTAATTAATTTTATTTTTCAGGTCAAAATTTTGGGGTGTCGAAAAATGACGTCACACCGCTGCGATTTCAATTACGAAGGGTTGGCGCGTGTCTACAAGCCTGTTGTACGTCAAAAGCGCTGAAAACCGCTTCAAAATCGGACTCCTTGATGAAAAGTTATCAAGGGAGATGGTTTGTTTACATGCACTTAGGTGAATTTCGTACTATGTAACTATGTATGGGAAACAGGTATGCGTCAATTCTAGACGTTTCGTGTGAGCTAGAGGGTCGTGCGATACCTCAAAAGAAGCGTCTCGGCGAGCCCTAGCGTTAGGTACTGAAACTAGAATTTAGGTAGAAGAAAAAATTTAAGTTTTTCAGGAAAATCCCAAATTTTTAGTGTTTTTTACGTTAAAAAGTAGAATTTCGAGGTCCAAACCTATTTTCAAAAAAGCAAAACGCACTCCGGAAGATAGGGTGGATGGGTAAGTATCTAAATATGAAAAAACAATTGCAATTTATAGAAGGAATTTTGAAATATTAATTAATTAATTTTATTTTTCAGGTCAAAATTTTGGGGTGTCGAAAAATGACGTCACACCGCTGCGATTTCAATTACGAAGGGTTGGCGCGTGTCTACAAGCCTGTTGTACGTCAAAAGCGCTGAAAACCGCTTCAAAATCGGACTCCTTGATGAAAAGTTATCAAGGGAGATGGTTTGTTTACATGCACTTAGGTGAATTTCGTACTATGTAACTATGTATGGGAAACAGGTATGCGTCAATTCTAGACGTTTCGTGTGAGCTAGAGGGTCGTGCGATACCTCAAAAGAAGCGTCTCGGCGAGCCCTAGCGTTAGGTACTGAAACTAGAATTTAGGTAGAAGAAAAAATTTAAGTTTTTCAGGAAAATCCCAAATTTTTAGTGTTTTTTACGTTAAAAAGTAGAATTTCGAGGTCCAAACCTATTTTCAAAAAAGCAAAACGCACTCCGGAAGATAGGGTGGATGGGTAAGTATCTAAATATGAAAAAACAATTGCAATTTATAGAAGGAATTTTGAAATATTAATTAATTAATTTTATTTTTCAGGTCAAAATTTTGGGGTGTCGAAAAATGACGTCACACCGCTGCGATTTCAATTACGAAGGGTTGGCGCGTGTCTACAAGCCTGTTGTACGTCAAAAGCGCTGAAAACCGCTTCAAAATCGGACTCCTTGATGAAAAGTTATCAAGGGAGATGGTTTGTTTACATGCACTTAGGTGAATTTCGTACTATGTAACTATGTATGGGAAACAGGTATGCGTCAATTCTAGACGTTTCGTGTGAGCTAGAGGGTCGTGCGATACCTCAAAAGAAGCGTCTCGGCGAGCCCTAGCGTTAGGTACTGAAACTAGTATTTAGGTAGAAGAAAAAATTTAAGTTTTTCAGGAAAAACCCAAATTTTTAGTGTTTTTTACGTTAAAAAGTAGAATTTCGAGGTCCAAACCTATTTTCAAAAAAGCAAAACGCACTCCGGAAGATAGGGTGGATGGGTAAGTATCTAAATATGAAAAAACAATTGCAATTTATAGAAGGAATTTTGAAATATTAATTAATTAATTTTATTTTTCAGGTCAAAATTTTGGGGTGTCGAAAAATGACGTCACACCGCTGCGATTTCAATTACGAAGGGTTGGCGCGTGTCTACAAGCCTGTTGTACGTCAAAAGCGCTGAAAACCGCTTCAAAATCGGACTCCTTGATGAAAAGTTATCAAGGGAGATGGTTTGTTTACATGCACTTAGGTGAATTTCGTACTATGTAACTATGTATGGGAAACAGGTATGCGTCAATTCTAGACGTTTCGTGTGAGCTAGAGGGTCGTGCGATACCTCAAAAGAAGCGTCTCGGCGAGCCCTAGCGTTAGGTACTGAAACTAGAATTTAGGTAGAAGAAAAAATTTAAGTTTTTCAGGAAAATCCCAAATTTTTAGTGTTTTTTACGTTAAAAAGTAGAATTTCGAGGTCCAAACCTATTTTCAAAAAAGCAAAACGCACTCCGGAAGATAGGGTGGATGGGTAAGTATCTAAATATGAAAAAACAATTGCAATTTATAGAAGGAATTTTGAAATATTAATTAATTAATTTTATTTTTCAGGTCAAAATTTTGGGGTGTCGAAAAATGACGTCACACCGCTGCGATTTCAATTACGAAGGGTTGGCGCGTGTCTACAAGCCTGTTGTACGTCAAAAGCGCTGAAAACCGCTTCAAAATCGGACTCCTTGATGAAAAGTTATCAAGGGAGATGGTTTGTTTACATGCACTTAGGTGAATTTCGTACTATGTAACTATGTATGGGAAACAGGTATGCGTCAATTCTAGACGTTTCGTGTGAGCTAGAGGGTCGTGCGATACCTCAAAAGAAGCGTCTCGGCGAGCCCTAGCGTTAGGTACTGAAACTAGAATTTAGGTAGAAGAAAAAATTTAAGTTTTTCAGGAAAATCCCAAATTTTTAGTGTTTTTTACGTTAAAAAGTAGAATTTCGAGGTCCAAACCTATTTTCAAAAAAGCAAAACGCACTCCGGAAGATAGGGTGGATGGGTAAGTATCTAAATATGAAAAAACAATTGCAATTTATAGAAGGAATTTTGAAATATTAATTAATTAATTTTATTTTTCAGGTCAAAATTTTGGGGTGTCGAAAAATGACGTCACACCGCTGCGATTTCAATTACGAAGGGTTGGCGCGTGTCTACAAGCCTGTTGTACGTCAAAAGCGCTGAAAACCGCTTCAAAATCGGACTCCTTGATGAAAAGTTATCAAGGGAGATGGTTTGTTTACATGCACTTAGGTGAATTTCGTACTATGTAACTATGTATGGGAAACAGGTATGCGTCAATTCTAGACGTTTCGTGTGAGCTAGAGGGTCGTGCGATACCTCAAAAGAAGCGTCTCGGCGAGCCCTAGCGTTAGGTACTGAAACTAGAATTTAGGTAGAAGAAAAAATTTAAGTTTTTCAGGAAAATCCCAAATTTTTAGTGTTTTTTACGTTAAAAAGTAGAATTTCGAGGTCCAAACCTATTTTCAAAAAAGCAAAACGCACTCCGGAAGATAGGGTGGATGGGTAAGTATCTAAATATGAAAAAACAATTGCAATTTATAGAAGGAATTTTGAAATATTAATTAATTAATTTTATTTTTCAGGTCAAAATTTTGGGGTGTCGAAAAATGACGTCACACCGCTGCGATTTCAATTACGAAGGGTTGGCGCGTGTCTACAAGCCTGTTGTACGTCAAAAGCGCTGAAAACCGCTTCAAAATCGGACTCCTTGATGAAAAGTTATCAAGGGAGATGGTTTGTTTACATGCACTTAGGTGAATTTCGTACTATGTAACTATGTATGGGAAACAGGTATGCGTCAATTCTAGACGTTTCGTGTGAGCTAGAGGGTCGTGCGATACCTCAAAAGAAGCGTCTCGGCGAGCCCTAGCGTTAGGTACTGAAACTAGTATTTAGGTAGAAGAAAAAATTTAAGTTTTTCAGGAAAAACCCAAATTTTTAGTGTTTTTTACGTTAAAAAGTAGAATTTCGAGGTCCAAACCTATTTTCAAAAAAGCAAAACGCACTCCGGAAGATAGGGTGGATGGGTAAGTATCTAAATATGAAAAAACAATTGCAATTTATAGAAGGAATTTTGAAATATTAATTAATTAATTTTATTTTTCAGGTCAAAATTTTGGGGTGTCGAAAAATGACGTCACACCGCTGCGATTTCAATTACGAAGGGTTGGCGCGTGTCTACAAGCCTGTTGTACGTCAAAAGCGCTGAAAACCGCTTCAAAATCGGACTCCTTGATGAAAAGTTATCAAGGGAGATGGTTTGTTTACATGCACTTAGGTGAATTTCGTACTATGTAACTATGTATGGGAAACAGGTATGCGTCAATTCTAGACGTTTCGTGTGAGCTAGAGGGTCGTGCGATACCTCAAAAGAAGCGTCTCGGCGAGCCCTAGCGTTAGGTACTGAAACTAGAATTTAGGTAGAAGAAAAAATTTAAGTTTTTCAGGAAAATCCCAAATTTTTAGTGTTTTTTACGTTAAAAAGTAGAATTTCGAGGTCCAAACCTATTTTCAAAAAAGCAAAACGCACTCCGGAAGATAGGGTGGATGGGTAAGTATCTAAATATGAAAAAACAATTGCAATTTATAGAAGGAATTTTGAAATATTAATTAATTAATTTTATTTTTCAGGTCAAAATTTTGGGGTGTCGAAAAATGACGTCACACCGCTGCGATTTCAATTACGAAGGGTTGGCGCGTGTCTACAAGCCTGTTGTACGTCAAAAGCGCTGAAAACCGCTTCAAAATCGGACTCCTTGATGAAAAGTTATCAAGGGAGATGGTTTGTTTACATGCACTTAGGTGAATTTCGTACTATGTAACTATGTATGGGAAACAGGTATGCGTCAATTCTAGACGTTTCGTGTGAGCTAGAGGGTCGTGCGATACCTCAAAAGAAGCGTCTCGGCGAGCCCTAGCGTTAGGTACTGAAACTAGAATTTAGGTAGAAGAAAAAATTTAAGTTTTTCAGGAAAATCCCAAATTTTTAGTGTTTTTTACGTTAAAAAGTAGAATTTCGAGGTCCAAACCTATTTTCAAAAAAGCAAAACGCACTCCGGAAGATAGGGTGGATGGGTAAGTATCTAAATATGAAAAAACAATTGCAATTTATAGAAGGAATTTTGAAATATTAATTAATTAATTTTATTTTTCAGGTCAAAATTTTGGGGTGTCGAAAAATGACGTCACACCGCTGCGATTTCAATTACGAAGGGTTGGCGCGTGTCTACAAGCCTGTTGTACGTCAAAAGCGCTGAAAACCGCTTCAAAATCGGACTCCTTGATGAAAAGTTATCAAGGGAGATGGTTTGTTTACATGCACTTAGGTGAATTTCGTACTATGTAACTATGTATGGGAAACAGGTATGCGTCAATTCTAGACGTTTCGTGTGAGCTAGAGGGTCGTGCGATACCTCAAAAGAAGCGTCTCGGCGAGCCCTAGCGTTAGGTACTGAAACTAGAATTTAGGTAGAAGAAAAAATTTAAGTTTTTCAGGAAAATCCCAAATTTTTAGTGTTTTTTACGTTAAAAAGTAGAATTTCGAGGTCCAAACCTATTTTCAAAAAAGCAAAACGCACTCCGGAAGATAGGGTGGATGGGTAAGTATCTAAATATGAAAAAACAATTGCAATTTATAGAAGGAATTTTGAAATATTAATTAATTAATTTTATTTTTCAGGTCAAAATTTTGGGGTGTCGAAAAATGACGTCACACCGCTGCGATTTCAATTACGAAGGGTTGGCGCGTGTCTACAAGCCTGTTGTACGTCAAAAGCGCTGAAAACCGCTTCAAAATCGGACTCCTTGATGAAAAGTTATCAAGGGAGATGGTTTGTTTACATGCACTTAGGTGAATTTCGTACTATGTAACTATGTATGGGAAACAGGTATGCGTCAATTCTAGACGTTTCGTGTGAGCTAGAGGGTCGTGCGATACCTCAAAAGAAGCGTCTCGGCGAGCCCTAGCGTTAGGTACTGAAACTAGTATTTAGGTAGAAGAAAAAATTTAAGTTTTTCAGGAAAAACCCAAATTTTTAGTGTTTTTTACGTTAAAAAGTAGAATTTCGAGGTCCAAACCTATTTTCAAAAAAGCAAAACGCACTCCGGAAGATAGGGTGGATGGGTAAGTATCTAAATATGAAAAAACAATTGCAATTTATAGAAGGAATTTTGAAATATTAATTAATTAATTTTATTTTTCAGGTCAAAATTTTGGGGTGTCGAAAAATGACGTCACACCGCTGCGATTTCAATTACGAAGGGTTGGCGCGTGTCTACAAGCCTGTTGTACGTCAAAAGCGCTGAAAACCGCTTCAAAATCGGACTCCTTGATGAAAAGTTATCAAGGGAGATGGTTTGTTTACATGCACTTAGGTGAATTTCGTACTATGTAACTATGTATGGGAAACAGGTATGCGTCAATTCTAGACGTTTCGTGTGAGCTAGAGGGTCGTGCGATACCTCAAAAGAAGCGTCTCGGCGAGCCCTAGCGTTAGGTACTGAAACTAGAATTTAGGTAGAAGAAAAAATTTAAGTTTTTCAGGAAAATCCCAAATTTTTAGTGTTTTTTACGTTAAAAAGTAGAATTTCGAGGTCCAAACCTATTTTCAAAAAAGCAAAACGCACTCCGGAAGATAGGGTGGATGGGTAAGTATCTAAATATGAAAAAACAATTGCAATTTATAGAAGGAATTTTGAAATATTAATTAATTAATTTTATTTTTCAGGTCAAAATTTTGGGGTGTCGAAAAATGACGTCACACCGCTGCGATTTCAATTACGAAGGGTTGGCGCGTGTCTACAAGCCTGTTGTACGTCAAAAGCGCTGAAAACCGCTTCAAAATCGGACTCCTTGATGAAAAGTTATCAAGGGAGATGGTTTGTTTACATGCACTTAGGTGAATTTCGTACTATGTAACTATGTATGGGAAACAGGTATGCGTCAATTCTAGACGTTTCGTGTGAGCTAGAGGGTCGTGCGATACCTCAAAAGAAGCGTCTCGGCGAGCCCTAGCGTTAGGTACTGAAACTAGAATTTAGGTAGAAGAAAAAATTTAAGTTTTTCAGGAAAATCCCAAATTTTTAGTGTTTTTTACGTTAAAAAGTAGAATTTCGAGGTCCAAACCTATTTTCAAAAAAGCAAAACGCACTCCGGAAGATAGGGTGGATGGGTAAGTATCTAAATATGAAAAAACAATTGCAATTTATAGAAGGAATTTTGAAATATTAATTAATTAATTTTATTTTTCAGGTCAAAATTTTGGGGTGTCGAAAAATGACGTCACACCGCTGCGATTTCAATTACGAAGGGTTGGCGCGTGTCTACAAGCCTGTTGTACGTCAAAAGCGCTGAAAACCGCTTCAAAATCGGACTCCTTGATGAAAAGTTATCAAGGGAGATGGTTTGTTTACATGCACTTAGGTGAATTTCGTACTATGTAACTATGTATGGGAAACAGGTATGCGTCAATTCTAGACGTTTCGTGTGAGCTAGAGGGTCGTGCGATACCTCAAAAGAAGCGTCTCGGCGAGCCCTAGCGTTAGGTACTGAAACTAGAATTTAGGTAGAAGAAAAAATTTAAGTTTTTCAGGAAAATCCCAAATTTTTAGTGTTTTTTACGTTAAAAAGTAGAATTTCGAGGTCCAAACCTATTTTCAAAAAAGCAAAACGCACTCCGGAAGATAGGGTGGATGGGTAAGTATCTAAATATGAAAAAACAATTGCAATTTATAGAAGGAATTTTGAAATATTAATTAATTAATTTTATTTTTCAGGTCAAAATTTTGGGGTGTCGAAAAATGACGTCACACCGCTGCGATTTCAATTACGAAGGGTTGGCGCGTGTCTACAAGCCTGTTGTACGTCAAAAGCGCTGAAAACCGCTTCAAAATCGGACTCCTTGATGAAAAGTTATCAAGGGAGATGGTTTGTTTACATGCACTTAGGTGAATTTCGTACTATGTAACTATGTATGGGAAACAGGTATGCGTCAATTCTAGACGTTTCGTGTGAGCTAGAGGGTCGTGCGATACCTCAAAAGAAGCGTCTCGGCGAGCCCTAGCGTTAGGTACTGAAACTAGTATTTAGGTAGAAGAAAAAATTTAAGTTTTTCAGGAAAAACCCAAATTTTTAGTGTTTTTTACGTTAAAAAGTAGAATTTCGAGGTCCAAACCTATTTTCAAAAAAGCAAAACGCACTCCGGAAGATAGGGTGGATGGGTAAGTATCTAAATATGAAAAAACAATTGCAATTTATAGAAGGAATTTTGAAATATTAATTAATTAATTTTATTTTTCAGGTCAAAATTTTGGGGTGTCGAAAAATGACGTCACACCGCTGCGATTTCAATTACGAAGGGTTGGCGCGTGTCTACAAGCCTGTTGTACGTCAAAAGCGCTGAAAACCGCTTCAAAATCGGACTCCTTGATGAAAAGTTATCAAGGGAGATGGTTTGTTTACATGCACTTAGGTGAATTTCGTACTATGTAACTATGTATGGGAAACAGGTATGCGTCAATTCTAGACGTTTCGTGTGAGCTAGAGGGTCGTGCGATACCTCAAAAGAAGCGTCTCGGCGAGCCCTAGCGTTAGGTACTGAAACTAGAATTTAGGTAGAAGAAAAAATTTAAGTTTTTCAGGAAAATCCCAAATTTTTAGTGTTTTTTACGTTAAAAAGTAGAATTTCGAGGTCCAAACCTATTTTCAAAAAAGCAAAACGCACTCCGGAAGATAGGGTGGATGGGTAAGTATCTAAATATGAAAAAACAATTGCAATTTATAGAAGGAATTTTGAAATATTAATTAATTAATTTTATTTTTCAGGTCAAAATTTTGGGGTGTCGAAAAATGACGTCACACCGCTGCGATTTCAATTACGAAGGGTTGGCGCGTGTCTACAAGCCTGTTGTACGTCAAAAGCGCTGAAAACCGCTTCAAAATCGGACTCCTTGATGAAAAGTTATCAAGGGAGATGGTTTGTTTACATGCACTTAGGTGAATTTCGTACTATGTAACTATGTATGGGAAACAGGTATGCGTCAATTCTAGACGTTTCGTGTGAGCTAGAGGGTCGTGCGATACCTCAAAAGAAGCGTCTCGGCGAGCCCTAGCGTTAGGTACTGAAACT
Organism: Pyrrhia umbra; assembly: GCA_963891755.1. Taxonomy (NCBI): domain Eukaryota; kingdom Metazoa; phylum Arthropoda; class Insecta; order Lepidoptera; family Noctuidae; genus Pyrrhia; species Pyrrhia umbra. Next base: position 106,356 of record OY982929.1, on the reverse strand, counting down.
AGTATTTAGGTAGAAGAAAAAATTTAAGTTTTTCAGGAAAAACCCAAATTTTTAGTGTTTTTTACGTTAAAAAGTAGAATTTCGAGGTGCAAACCTATTTTCAAAAAAGCAAAACGCACTCCGGAAGATAGGGTGGATGGGTAAGTATCTAAATATGAAAAAACAATTGCAATTTATAGAAGGAATTTTGAAATATTAATTAATTAATTTTATTTTTCAGGTCAAAATTTTGGGGTGTCGAAAAATGACGTCACACCGCTGCGATTTCAATTACGAAGGGTTGGCGCGTGTCTACAAGCCTGTTGTACGTCAAAAGCGCTGAAAACCGCTTCAAAATCGGACTCCTTGATGAAAAGTTATCAAGGGAGATGGTTTGTTTACATGCACTTAGGTGAATTTCGTACTATGTAACTATGTATGGGAAACAGGTATGCGTCAATTCTAGACGTTTCGTGTGAGCTAGAGGGTCGTGCGATACCTCAAAAGAAGCGTCTCGGCGAGCCCTAGCGTTAGGTACTGAAACTAGTATTTAGGTAGAAGAAAAAATTTAAGTTTTTCAGGAAAATCCCAAATTTTTAGTGTTTTTTACGTTAAAAAGTAGAATTTCGAGGTCCAAACCTATTTTCAAAAAAGCAAAACGCACTCCGGAAGATAGGGTGGATGGGTAAGTATCTAAATATGAAAAAACAATTGCAATTTATAGAAGGAATTTTGAAATATTAATTAATTAATTTTATTTTTCAGGTCAAAATTTTGGGGTGTCGAAAAATGACGTCACACCGCTGCGATTTCAATTACGAAGGGTTGGCGCGTGTCTACAAGCCTGTTGTACGTCAAAAGCGCTGAAAACCGCTTCAAAATCGGACTCCTTGATGAAAAGTTATCAAGGGAGATGGTTTGTTTACATGCACTTAGGTGAATTTCGTACTATGTAACTATGTATGGGAAACAGGTATGCGTCAATTCTAGACGTTTCGTGTGAGCTAGAGGGTCGTGCGATACCTCAAAAGAAGCGTCTCGGCGAGCCCTAGCGTTAGGTACTGAAACTAGAATTTAGGTAGAAGAAAAAATTTAAGTTTTTCAGGAAAATCCCAAATTTTTAGTGTTTTTTACGTTAAAAAGTAGAATTTCGAGGTCCAAACCTATTTTCAAAAAAGCAAAACGCACTCCGGAAGATAGGGTGGATGGGTAAGTATCTAAATATGAAAAAACAATTGCAATTTATAGAAGGAATTTTGAAATATTAATTAATTAATTTTATTTTTCAGGTCAAAATTTTGGGGTGTCGAAAAATGACGTCACACCGCTGCGATTTCAATTACGAAGGGTTGGCGCGTGTCTACAAGCCTGTTGTACGTCAAAAGCGCTGAAAACCGCTTCAAAATCGGACTCCTTGATGAAAAGTTATCAAGGGAGATGGTTTGTTTACATGCACTTAGGTGAATTTCGTACTATGTAACTATGTATGGGAAACAGGTATGCGTCAATTCTAGACGTTTCGTGTGAGCTAGAGGGTCGTGCGATACCTCAAAAGAAGCGTCTCGGCGAGCCCTAGCGTTAGGTACTGAAACTAGTATTTAGGTAGAAGAAAAAATTTAAGTTTTTCAGGAAAATCCCAAATTTTTAGTGTTTTTTACGTTAAAAAGTAGAATTTCGAGGTGCAAACCTATTTTCAAAAAAGCAAAACGCACTCCGGAAGATAGGGTGGATGGGTAAGTATCTAAATATGAAAAAACAATTGCAATTTATAGAAGGAATTTTGAAATATTAATTAATTAATTTTATTTTTCAGGTCAAAATTTTGGGGTGTCGAAAAATGACGTCACACCGCTGCGATTTCAATTACGAAGGGTTGGCGCGTGTCTACAAGCCTGTTGTACGTCAAAAGCGCTGAAAACCGCTTCAAAATCGGACTCCTTGATGAAAAGTTATCAAGGGAGATGGTTTGTTTACATGCACTTAGGTGAATTTCGTACTATGTAACTATGTATGGGAAACAGGTATGCGTCAATTCTAGACGTTTCGTGTGAGCTAGAGGGTCGTGCGATACCTCAAAAGAAGCGTCTCGGCGAGCCCTAGCGTTAGGTACTGAAACTAGAATTTAGGTAGAAGAAAAAATTTAAGTTTTTCAGGAAAATCCCAAATTTTTAGTGTTTTTTACGTTAAAAAGTAGAATTTCGAGGTCCAAACCTATTTTCAAAAAAGCAAAACGCACTCCGGAAGATAGGGTGGATGGGTAAGTATCTAAATATGAAAAAACAATTGCAATTTATAGAAGGAATTTTGAAATATTAATTAATTAATTTTATTTTTCAGGTCAAAATTTTGGGGTGTCGAAAAATGACGTCACACCGCTGCGATTTCAATTACGAAGGGTTGGCGCGTGTCTACAAGCCTGTTGTACGTCAAAAGCGCTGAAAACCGCTTCAAAATCGGACTCCTTGATGAAAAGTTATCAAGGGAGATGGTTTGTTTACATGCACTTAGGTGAATTTCGTACTATGTAACTATGTATGGGAAACAGGTATGCGTCAATTCTAGACGTTTCGTGTGAGCTAGAGGGTCGTGCGATACCTCAAAAGAAGCGTCTCGGCGAGCCCTAGCGTTAGGTACTGAAACTAGTATTTAGGTAGAAGAAAAAATTTAAGTTTTTCAGGAAAAACCCAAATTTTTAGTGTTTTTTACGTTAAAAAGTAGAATTTCGAGGTGCAAACCTATTTTCAAAAAAGCAAAACGCACTCCGGAAGATAGGGTGGATGGGTAAGTATCTAAATATGAAAAAACAATTGCAATTTATAGAAGGAATTTTGAAATATTAATTAATTAATTTTATTTTTCAGGTCAAAATTTTGGGGTGTCGAAAAATGACGTCACACCGCTGCGATTTCAATTACGAAGGGTTGGCGCGTGTCTACAAGCCTGTTGTACGTCAAAAGCGCTGAAAACCGCTTCAAAATCGGACTCCTTGATGAAAAGTTATCAAGGGAGATGGTTTGTTTACATGCACTTAGGTGAATTTCGTACTATGTAACTATGTATGGGAAACAGGTATGCGTCAATTCTAGACGTTTCGTGTGAGCTAGAGGGTCGTGCGATACCTCAAAAGAAGCGTCTCGGCGAGCCCTAGCGTTAGGTACTGAAACTAGTATTTAGGTAGAAGAAAAAATTTAAGTTTTTCAGGAAAAACCCAAATTTTTAGTGTTTTTTACGTTAAAAAGTAGAATTTCGAGGTCCAAACCTATTTTCAAAAAAGCAAAACGCACTCCGGAAGATAGGGTGGATGGGTAAGTATCTAAATATGAAAAAACAATTGCAATTTATAGAAGGAATTTTGAAATATTAATTAATTAATTTTATTTTTCAGGTCAAAATTTTGGGGTGTCGAAAAATGACGTCACACCGCTGCGATTTCAATTACGAAGGGTTGGCGCGTGTCTACAAGCCTGTTGTACGTCAAAAGCGCTGAAAACCGCTTCAAAATCGGACTCCTTGATGAAAAGTTATCAAGGGAGATGGTTTGTTTACATGCACTTAGGTGAATTTCGTACTATGTAACTATGTATGGGAAACAGGTATGCGTCAATTCTAGACGTTTCGTGTGAGCTAGAGGGTCGTGCGATACCTCAAAAGAAGCGTCTCGGCGAGCCCTAGCGTTAGGTACTGAAACTAGAATTTAGGTAGAAGAAAAAATTTAAGTTTTTCAGGAAAATCCCAAATTTTTAGTGTTTTTTACGTTAAAAAGTAGAATTTCGAGGTCCAAACCTATTTTCAAAAAAGCAAAACGCACTCCGGAAGATAGGGTGGATGGGTAAGTATCTAAATATGAAAAAACAATTGCAATTTATAGAAGGAATTTTGAAATATTAATTAATTAATTTTATTTTTCAGGTCAAAATTTTGGGGTGTCGAAAAATGACGTCACACCGCTGCGATTTCAATTACGAAGGGTTGGCGCGTGTCTACAAGCCTGTTGTACGTCAAAAGCGCTGAAAACCGCTTCAAAATCGGACTCCTTGATGAAAAGTTATCAAGGGAGATGGTTTGTTTACATGCACTTAGGTGAATTTCGTACTATGTAACTATGTATGGGAAACAGGTATGCGTCAATTCTAGACGTTTCGTGTGAGCTAGAGGGTCGTGCGATACCTCAAAAGAAGCGTCTCGGCGAGCCCTAGCGTTAGGTACTGAAACTAGTATTTAGGTAGAAGAAAAAATTTAAGTTTTTCAGGAAAATCCCAAATTTTTAGTGTTTTTTACGTTAAAAAGTAGAATTTCGAGGTGCAAACCTATTTTCAAAAAAGCAAAACGCACTCCGGAAGATAGGGTGGATGGGTAAGTATCTAAATATGAAAAAACAATTGCAATTTATAGAAGGAATTTTGAAATATTAATTAATTAATTTTATTTTTCAGGTCAAAATTTTGGGGTGTCGAAAAATGACGTCACACCGCTGCGATTTCAATTACGAAGGGTTGGCGCGTGTCTACAAGCCTGTTGTACGTCAAAAGCGCTGAAAACCGCTTCAAAATCGGACTCCTTGATGAAAAGTTATCAAGGGAGATGGTTTGTTTACATGCACTTAGGTGAATTTCGTACTATGTAACTATGTATGGGAAACAGGTATGCGTCAATTCTAGACGTTTCGTGTGAGCTAGAGGGTCGTGCGATACCTCAAAAGAAGCGTCTCGGCGAGCCCTAGCGTTAGGTACTGAAACTAGAATTTAGGTAGAAGAAAAAATTTAAGTTTTTCAGGAAAATCCCAAATTTTTAGTGTTTTTTACGTTAAAAAGTAGAATTTCGAGGTCCAAACCTATTTTCAAAAAAGCAAAACGCACTCCGGAAGATAGGGTGGATGGGTAAGTATCTAAATATGAAAAAACAATTGCAATTTATAGAAGGAATTTTGAAATATTAATTAATTAATTTTATTTTTCAGGTCAAAATTTTGGGGTGTCGAAAAATGACGTCACACCGCTGCGATTTCAATTACGAAGGGTTGGCGCGTGTCTACAAGCCTGTTGTACGTCAAAAGCGCTGAAAACCGCTTCAAAATCGGACTCCTTGATGAAAAGTTATCAAGGGAGATGGTTTGTTTACATGCACTTAGGTGAATTTCGTACTATGTAACTATGTATGGGAAACAGGTATGCGTCAATTCTAGACGTTTCGTGTGAGCTAGAGGGTCGTGCGATACCTCAAAAGAAGCGTCTCGGCGAGCCCTAGCGTTAGGTACTGAAACTAGTATTTAGGTAGAAGAAAAAATTTAAGTTTTTCAGGAAAATCCCAAATTTTTAGTGTTTTTTACGTTAAAAAGTAGAATTTCGAGGTGCAAACCTATTTTCAAAAAAGCAAAACGCACTCCGGAAGATAGGGTGGATGGGTAAGTATCTAAATATGAAAAAACAATTGCAATTTATAGAAGGAATTTTGAAATATTAATTAATTAATTTTATTTTTCAGGTCAAAATTTTGGGGTGTCGAAAAATGACGTCACACCGCTGCGATTTCAATTACGAAGGGTTGGCGCGTGTCTACAAGCCTGTTGTACGTCAAAAGCGCTGAAAACCGCTTCAAAATCGGACTCCTTGATGAAAAGTTATCAAGGGAGATGGTTTGTTTACATGCACTTAGGTGAATTTCGTACTATGTAACTATGTATGGGAAACAGGTATGCGTCAATTCTAGACGTTTCGTGTGAGCTAGAGGGTCGTGCGATACCTCAAAAGAAGCGTCTCGGCGAGCCCTAGCGTTAGGTACTGAAACTAGAATTTAGGTAGAAGAAAAAATTTAAGTTTTTCAGGAAAATCCCAAATTTTTAGTGTTTTTTACGTTAAAAAGTAGAATTTCGAGGTCCAAACCTATTTTCAAAAAAGCAAAACGCACTCCGGAAGATAGGGTGGATGGGTAAGTATCTAAATATGAAAAAACAATTGCAATTTATAGAAGGAATTTTGAAATATTAATTAATTAATTTTATTTTTCAGGTCAAAATTTTGGGGTGTCGAAAAATGACGTCACACCGCTGCGATTTCAATTACGAAGGGTTGGCGCGTGTCTACAAGCCTGTTGTACGTCAAAAGCGCTGAAAACCGCTTCAAAATCGGACTCCTTGATGAAAAGTTATCAAGGGAGATGGTTTGTTTACATGCACTTAGGTGAATTTCGTACTATGTAACTATGTATGGGAAACAGGTATGCGTCAATTCTAGACGTTTCGTGTGAGCTAGAGGGTCGTGCGATACCTCAAAAGAAGCGTCTCGGCGAGCCCTAGCGTTAGGTACTGAAACTAGTATTTAGGTAGAAGAAAAAATTTAAGTTTTTCAGGAAAAACCCAAATTTTTAGTGTTTTTTACGTTAAAAAGTAGAATTTCGAGGTCCAAACCTATTTTCAAAAAAGCAAAACGCACTCCGGAAGATAGGGTGGATGGGTAAGTATCTAAATATGAAAAAACAATTGCAATTTATAGAAGGAATTTTGAAATATTAATTAATTAATTTTATTTTTCAGGTCAAAATTTTGGGGTGTCGAAAAATGACGTCACACCGCTGCGATTTCAATTACGAAGGGTTGGCGCGTGTCTACAAGCCTGTTGTACGTCAAAAGCGCTGAAAACCGCTTCAAAATCGGACTCCTTGATGAAAAGTTATCAAGGGAGATGGTTTGTTTACATGCACTTAGGTGAATTTCGTACTATGTAACTATGTATGGGAAACAGGTATGCGTCAATTCTAGACGTTTCGTGTGAGCTAGAGGGTCGTGCGATACCTCAAAAGAAGCGTCTCGGCGAGCCCTAGCGTTAGGTACTGAAACTAGAATTTAGGTAGAAGAAAAAATTTAAGTTTTTCAGGAAAATCCCAAATTTTTAGTGTTTTTTACGTTAAAAAGTAGAATTTCGAGGTCCAAACCTATTTTCAAAAAAGCAAAACGCACTCCGGAAGATAGGGTGGATGGGTAAGTATCTAAATATGAAAAAACAATTGCAATTTATAGAAGGAATTTTGAAATATTAATTAATTAATTTTATTTTTCAGGTCAAAATTTTGGGGTGTCGAAAAATGACGTCACACCGCTGCGATTTCAATTACGAAGGGTTGGCGCGTGTCTACAAGCCTGTTGTACGTCAAAAGCGCTGAAAACCGCTTCAAAATCGGACTCCTTGATGAAAAGTTATCAAGGGAGATGGTTTGTTTACATGCACTTAGGTGAATTTCGTACTATGTAACTATGTATGGGAAACAGGTATGCGTCAATTCTAGACGTTTCGTGTGAGCTAGAGGGTCGTGCGATACCTCAAAAGAAGCGTCTCGGCGAGCCCTAGCGTTAGGTACTGAAACTAGTATTTAGGTAGAAGAAAAAATTTAAGTTTTTCAGGAAAAACCCAAATTTTTAGTGTTTTTTACGTTAAAAAGTAGAATTTCGAGGTGCAAACCTATTTTCAAAAAAGCAAAACGCACTCCGGAAGATAGGGTGGATGGGTAAGTATCTAAATATGAAAAAACAATTGCAATTTATAGAAGGAATTTTGAAATATTAATTAATTAATTTTATTTTTCAGGTCAAAATTTTGGGGTGTCGAAAAATGACGTCACACCGCTGCGATTTCAATTACGAAGGGTTGGCGCGTGTCTACAAGCCTGTTGTACGTCAAAAGCGCTGAAAACCGCTTCAAAATCGGACTCCTTGATGAAAAGTTATCAAGGGAGATGGTTTGTTTACATGCACTTAGGTGAATTTCGTACTATGTAACTATGTATGGGAAACAGGTATGCGTCAATTCTAGACGTTTCGTGTGAGCTAGAGGGTCGTGCGATACCTCAAAAGAAGCGTCTCGGCGAGCCCTAGCGTTAGGTACTGAAACTAGAATTTAGGTAGAAGAAAAAATTTAAGTTTTTCAGGAAAATCCCAAATTTTTAGTGTTTTTTACGTTAAAAAGTAGAATTTCGAGGTCCAAACCTATTTTCAAAAAAGCAAAACGCACTCCGGAAGATAGGGTGGATGGGTAAGTATCTAAATATGAAAAAACAATTGCAATTTATAGAAGGAATTTTGAAATATTAATTAATTAATTTTATTTTTCAGGTCAAAATTTTGGGGTGTCGAAAAATGACGTCACACCGCTGCGATTTCAATTACGAAGGGTTGGCGCGTGTCTACAAGCCTGTTGTACGTCAAAAGCGCTGAAAACCGCTTCAAAATCGGACTCCTTGATGAAAAGTTATCAAGGGAGATGGTTTGTTTACATGCACTTAGGTGAATTTCGTACTATGTAACTATGTATGGGAAACAGGTATGCGTCAATTCTAGACGTTTCGTGTGAGCTAGAGGGTCGTGCGATACCTCAAAAGAAGCGTCTCGGCGAGCCCTAGCGTTAGGTACTGAAACTAGAATTTAGGTAGAAGAAAAAATTTAAGTTTTTCAGGAAAATCCCAAATTTTTAGTGTTTTTTACGTTAAAAAGTAGAATTTCGAGGTCCAAACCTATTTTCAAAAAAGCAAAACGCACTCCGGAAGATAGGGTGGATGGGTAAGTATCTAAATATGAAAAAACAATTGCAATTTATAGAAGGAATTTTGAAATATTAATTAATTAATTTTATTTTTCAGGTCAAAATTTTGGGGTGTCGAAAAATGACGTCACACCGCTGCGATTTCAATTACGAAGGGTTGGCGCGTGTCTACAAGCCTGTTGTACGTCAAAAGCGCTGAAAACCGCTTCAAAATCGGACTCCTTGATGAAAAGTTATCAAGGGAGATGGTTTGTTTACATGCACTTAGGTGAATTTCGTACTATGTAACTATGTATGGGAAACAGGTATGCGTCAATTCTAGACGTTTCGTGTGAGCTAGAGGGTCGTGCGATACCTCAAAAGAAGCGTCTCGGCGAGCCCTAGCGTTAGGTACTGAAACTAGTATTTAGGTAGAAGAAAAAATTTAAGTTTTTCAGGAAAAACCCAAATTTTTAGTGTTTTTTACGTTAAAAAGTAGAATTTCGAGGTCCAAACCTATTTTCAAAAAAGCAAAACGCACTCCGGAAGATAGGGTGGATGGGTAAGTATCTAAATATGAAAAAACAATTGCAATTTATAGAAGGAATTTTGAAATATTAATTAATTAATTTTATTTTTCAGGTCAAAATTTTGGGGTGTCGAAAAATGACGTCACACCGCTGCGATTTCAATTACGAAGGGTTGGCGCGTGTCTACAAGCCTGTTGTACGTCAAAAGCGCTGAAAACCGCTTCAAAATCGGACTCCTTGATGAAAAGTTATCAAGGGAGATGGTTTGTTTACATGCACTTAGGTGAATTTCGTACTATGTAACTATGTATGGGAAACAGGTATGCGTCAATTCTAGACGTTTCGTGTGAGCTAGAGGGTCGTGCGATACCTCAAAAGAAGCGTCTCGGCGAGCCCTAGCGTTAGGTACTGAAACTAGAATTTAGGTAGAAGAAAAAATTTAAGTTTTTCAGGAAAATCCCAAATTTTTAGTGTTTTTTACGTTAAAAAGTAGAATTTCGAGGTCCAAACCTATTTTCAAAAAAGCAAAACGCACTCCGGAAGATAGGGTGGATGGGTAAGTATCTAAATATGAAAAAACAATTGCAATTTATAGAAGGAATTTTGAAATATTAATTAATTAATTTTATTTTTCAGGTCAAAATTTTGGGGTGTCGAAAAATGACGTCACACCGCTGCGATTTCAATTACGAAGGGTTGGCGCGTGTCTACAAGCCTGTTGTACGTCAAAAGCGCTGAAAACCGCTTCAAAATCGGACTCCTTGATGAAAAGTTATCAAGGGAGATGGTTTGTTTACATGCACTTAGGTGAATTTCGTACTATGTAACTATGTATGGGAAACAGGTATGCGTCAATTCTAGACGTTTCGTGTGAGCTAGAGGGTCGTGCGATACCTCAAAAGAAGCGTCTCGGCGAGCCCTAGCGTTAGGTACTGAAACTAGTATTTAGGTAGAAGAAAAAATTTAAGTTTTTCAGGAAAAACCCAAATTTTTAGTGTTTTTTACGTTAAAAAGTAGAATTTCGAGGTCCAAACCTATTTTCAAAAAAGCAAAACGCACTCCGGAAGATAGGGTGGATGGGTAAGTATCTAAATATGAAAAAACAATTGCAATTTATAGAAGGAATTTTGAAATATTAATTAATTAATTTTATTTTTCAGGTCAAAATTTTGGGGTGTCGAAAAATGACGTCACACCGCTGCGATTTCAATTACGAAGGGTTGGCGCGTGTCTACAAGCCTGTTGTACGTCAAAAGCGCTGAAAACCGCTTCAAAATCGGACTCCTTGATGAAAAGTTATCAAGGGAGATGGTTTGTTTACATGCACTTAGGTGAATTTCGTACTATGTAACTATGTATGGGAAACAGGTATGCGTCAATTCTAGACGTTTCGTGTGAGCTAGAGGGTCGTGCGATACCTCAAAAGAAGCGTCTCGGCGAGCCCTAGCGTTAGGTACTGAAACTAGAATTTAGGTAGAAGAAAAAATTTAAGTTTTTCAGGAAAATCCCAAATTTTTAGTGTTTTTTACGTTAAAAAGTAGAATTTCGAGGTCCAAACCTATTTTCAAAAAAGCAAAACGCACTCCGGAAGATAGGGTGGATGGGTAAGTATCTAAATATGAAAAAACAATTGCAATTTATAGAAGGAATTTTGAAATATTAATTAATTAATTTTATTTTTCAGGTCAAAATTTTGGGGTGTCGAAAAATGACGTCACACCGCTGCGATTTCAATTACGAAGGGTTGGCGCGTGTCTACAAGCCTGTTGTACGTCAAAAGCGCTGAAAACCGCTTCAAAATCGGACTCCTTGATGAAAAGTTATCAAGGGAGATGGTTTGTTTACATGCACTTAGGTGAATTTCGTACTATGTAACTATGTATGGGAAACAGGTATGCGTCAATTCTAGACGTTTCGTGTGAGCTAGAGGGTCGTGCGATACCTCAAAAGAAGCGTCTCGGCGAGCCCTAGCGTTAGGTACTGAAACTAGTATTTAGGTAGAAGAAAAAATTTAAGTTTTTCAGGAAAAACCCAAATTTTTAGTGTTTTTTACGTTAAAAAGTAGAATTTCGAGGTGCAAACCTATTTTCAAAAAAGCAAAACGCACTCCGGAAGATAGGGTGGATGGGTAAGTATCTAAATATGAAAAAACAATTGCAATTTATAGAAGGAATTTTGAAATATTAATTAATTAATTTTATTTTTCAGGTCAAAATTTTGGGGTGTCGAAAAATGACGTCACACCGCTGCGATTTCAATTACGAAGGGTTGGCGCGTGTCTACAAGCCTGTTGTACGTCAAAAGCGCTGAAAACCGCTTCAAAATCGGACTCCTTGATGAAAAGTTATCAAGGGAGATGGTTTGTTTACATGCACTTAGGTGAATTTCGTACTATGTAACTATGTATGGGAAACAGGTATGCGTCAATTCTAGACGTTTCGTGTGAGCTAGAGGGTCGTGCGATACCTCAAAAGAAGCGTCTCGGCGAGCCCTAGCGTTAGGTACTGAAACTAGTATTTAGGTAGAAGAAAAAATTTAAGTTTTTCAGGAAAATCCCAAATTTTTAGTGTTTTTTACGTTAAAAAGTAGAATTTCGAGGTCCAAACCTATTTTCAAAAAAGCAAAACGCACTCCGGAAGATAGGGTGGATGGGTAAGTATCTAAATATGAAAAAACAATTGCAATTTATAGAAGGAATTTTGAAATATTAATTAATTAATTTTATTTTTCAGGTCAAAATTTTGGGGTGTCGAAAAATGACGTCACACCGCTGCGATTTCAATTACGAAGGGTTGGCGCGTGTCTACAAGCCTGTTGTACGTCAAAAGCGCTGAAAACCGCTTCAAAATCGGACTCCTTGATGAAAAGTTATCAAGGGAGATGGTTTGTTTACATGCACTTAGGTGAATTTCGTACTATGTAACTATGTATGGGAAACAGGTATGCGTCAATTCTAGACGTTTCGTGTGAGCTAGAGGGTCGTGCGATACCTCAAAAGAAGCGTCTCGGCGAGCCCTAGCGTTAGGTACTGAAACTAGAATTTAGGTAGAAGAAAAAATTTAAGTTTTTCAGGAAAATCCCAAATTTTTAGTGTTTTTTACGTTAAAAAGTAGAATTTCGAGGTCCAAACCTATTTTCAAAAAAGCAAAACGCACTCCGGAAGATAGGGTGGATGGGTAAGTATCTAAATATGAAAAAACAATTGCAATTTATAGAAGGAATTTTGAAATATTAATTAATTAATTTTATTTTTCAGGTCAAAATTTTGGGGTGTCGAAAAATGACGTCACACCGCTGCGATTTCAATTACGAAGGGTTGGCGCGTGTCTACAAGCCTGTTGTACGTCAAAAGCGCTGAAAACCGCTTCAAAATCGGACTCCTTGATGAAAAGTTATCAAGGGAGATGGTTTGTTTACATGCACTTAGGTGAATTTCGTACTATGTAACTATGTATGGGAAACAGGTATGCGTCAATTCTAGACGTTTCGTGTGAGCTAGAGGGTCGTGCGATACCTCAAAAGAAGCGTCTCGGCGAGCCCTAGCGTTAGGTACTGAAACTAGTATTTAGGTAGAAGAAAAAATTTAAGTTTTTCAGGAAAATCCCAAATTTTTAGTGTTTTTTACGTTAAAAAGTAGAATTTCGAGGTGCAAACCTATTTTCAAAAAAGCAAAACGCACTCCGGAAGATAGGGTGGATGGGTAAGTATCTAAATATGAAAAAACAATTGCAATTTATAGAAGGAATTTTGAAATATTAATTAATTAATTTTATTTTTCAGGTCAAAATTTTGGGGTGTCGAAAAATGACGTCACACCGCTGCGATTTCAATTACGAAGGGTTGGCGCGTGTCTACAAGCCTGTTGTACGTCAAAAGCGCTGAAAACCGCTTCAAAATCGGACTCCTTGATGAAAAGTTATCAAGGGAGATGGTTTGTTTACATGCACTTAGGTGAATTTCGTACTATGTAACTATGTATGGGAAACAGGTATGCGTCAATTCTAGACGTTTCGTGTGAGCTAGAGGGTCGTGCGATACCTCAAAAGAAGCGTCTCGGCGAGCCCTAGCGTTAGGTACTGAAACTAGAATTTAGGTAGAAGAAAAAATTTAAGTTTTTCAGGAAAATCCCAAATTTTTAGTGTTTTTTACGTTAAAAAGTAGAATTTCGAGGTCCAAACCTATTTTCAAAAAAGCAAAACGCACTCCGGAAGATAGGGTGGATGGGTAAGTATCTAAATATGAAAAAACAATTGCAATTTATAGAAGGAATTTTGAAATATTAATTAATTAATTTTATTTTTCAGGTCAAAATTTTGGGGTGTCGAAAAATGACGTCACACCGCTGCGATTTCAATTACGAAGGGTTGGCGCGTGTCTACAAGCCTGTTGTACGTCAAAAGCGCTGAAAACCGCTTCAAAATCGGACTCCTTGATGAAAAGTTATCAAGGGAGATGGTTTGTTTACATGCACTTAGGTGAATTTCGTACTATGTAACTATGTATGGGAAACAGGTATGCGTCAATTCTAGACGTTTCGTGTGAGCTAGAGGGTCGTGCGATACCTCAAAAGAAGCGTCTCGGCGAGCCCTAGCGTTAGGTACTGAAACTAGTATTTAGGTAGAAGAAAAAATTTAAGTTTTTCAGGAAAAACCCAAATTTTTAGTGTTTTTTACGTTAAAAAGTAGAATTTCGAGGTGCAAACCTATTTTCAAAAAAGCAAAACGCACTCCGGAAGATAGGGTGGATGGGTAAGTATCTAAATATGAAAAAACAATTGCAATTTATAGAAGGAATTTTGAAATATTAATTAATTAATTTTATTTTTCAGGTCAAAATTTTGGGGTGTCGAAAAATGACGTCACACCGCTGCGATTTCAATTACGAAGGGTTGGCGCGTGTCTACAAGCCTGTTGTACGTCAAAAGCGCTGAAAACCGCTTCAAAATCGGACTCCTTGATGAAAAGTTATCAAGGGAGATGGTTTGTTTACATGCACTTAGGTGAATTTCGTACTATGTAACTATGTATGGGAAACAGGTATGCGTCAATTCTAGACGTTTCGTGTGAGCTAGAGGGTCGTGCGATACCTCAAAAGAAGCGTCTCGGCGAGCCCTAGCGTTAGGTACTGAAACTAGTATTTAGGTAGAAGAAAAAATTTAAGTTTTTCAGGAAAATCCCAAATTTTTAGTGTTTTTTACGTTAAAAAGTAGAATTTCGAGGTGCAAACCTATTTTCAAAAAAGCAAAACGCACTCCGGAAGATAGGGTGGATGGGTAAGTATCTAAATATGAAAAAACAATTGCAATTTATAGAAGGAATTTTGAAATATTAATTAATTAATTTTATTTTTCAGGTCAAAATTTTGGGGTGTCGAAAAATGACGTCACACCGCTGCGATTTCAATTACGAAGGGTTGGCGCGTGTCTACAAGCCTGTTGTACGTCAAAAGCGCTGAAAACCGCTTCAAAATCGGACTCCTTGATGAAAAGTTATCAAGGGAGATGGTTTGTTTACATGCACTTAGGTGAATTTCGTACTATGTAACTATGTATGGGAAACAGGTATGCGTCAATTCTAGACGTTTCGTGTGAGCTAGAGGGTCGTGCGATACCTCAAAAGAAGCGTCTCGGCGAGCCCTAGCGTTAGGTACTGAAACTAGAATTTAGGTAGAAGAAAAAATTTAAGTTTTTCAGGAAAATCCCAAATTTTTAGTGTTTTTTACGTTAAAAAGTAGAATTTCGAGGTCCAAACCTATTTTCAAAAAAGCAAAACGCACTCCGGAAGATAGGGTGGATGGGTAAGTATCTAAATATGAAAAAACAATTGCAATTTATAGAAGGAATTTTGAAATATTAATTAATTAATTTTATTTTTCAGGTCAAAATTTTGGGGTGTCGAAAAATGACGTCACACCGCTGCGATTTCAATTACGAAGGGTTGGCGCGTGTCTACAAGCCTGTTGTACGTCAAAAGCGCTGAAAACCGCTTCAAAATCGGACTCCTTGATGAAAAGTTATCAAGGGAGATGGTTTGTTTACATGCACTTAGGTGAATTTCGTACTATGTAACTATGTATGGGAAACAGGTATGCGTCAATTCTAGACGTTTCGTGTGAGCTAGAGGGTCGTGCGATACCTCAAAAGAAGCGTCTCGGCGAGCCCTAGCGTTAGGTACTGAAACTAGTATTTAGGTAGAAGAAAAAATTTAAGTTTTTCAGGAAAAACCCAAATTTTTAGTGTTTTTTACGTTAAAAAGTAGAATTTCGAGGTGCAAACCTATTTTCAAAAAAGCAAAACGCACTCCGGAAGATAGGGTGGATGGGTAAGTATCTAAATATGAAAAAACAATTGCAATTTATAGAAGGAATTTTGAAATATTAATTAATTAATTTTATTTTTCAGGTCAAAATTTTGGGGTGTCGAAAAATGACGTCACACCGCTGCGATTTCAATTACGAAGGGTTGGCGCGTGTCTACAAGCCTGTTGTACGTCAAAAGCGCTGAAAACCGCTTCAAAATCGGACTCCTTGATGAAAAGTTATCAAGGGAGATGGTTTGTTTACATGCACTTAGGTGAATTTCGTACTATGTAACTATGTATGGGAAACAGGTATGCGTCAATTCTAGACGTTTCGTGTGAGCTAGAGGGTCGTGCGATACCTCAAAAGAAGCGTCTCGGCGAGCCCTAGCGTTAGGTACTGAAACTAGAATTTAGGTAGAAGAAAAAATTTAAGTTTTTCAGGAAAATCCCAAATTTTTAGTGTTTTTTACGTTAAAAAGTAGAATTTCGAGGTCCAAACCTATTTTCAAAAAAGCAAAACGCACTCCGGAAGATAGGGTGGATGGGTAAGTATCTAAATATGAAAAAACAATTGCAATTTATAGAAGGAATTTTGAAATATTAATTAATTAATTTTATTTTTCAGGTCAAAATTTTGGGGTGTCGAAAAATGACGTCACACCGCTGCGATTTCAATTACGAAGGGTTGGCGCGTGTCTACAAGCCTGTTGTACGTCAAAAGCGCTGAAAACCGCTTCAAAATCGGACTCCTTGATGAAAAGTTATCAAGGGAGATGGTTTGTTTACATGCACTTAGGTGAATTTCGTACTATGTAACTATGTATGGGAAACAGGTATGCGTCAATTCTAGACGTTTCGTGTGAGCTAGAGGGTCGTGCGATACCTCAAAAGAAGCGTCTCGGCGAGCCCTAGCGTTAGGTACTGAAACTAGAATTTAGGTAGAAGAAAAAATTTAAGTTTTTCAGGAAAATCCCAAATTTTTAGTGTTTTTTACGTTAAAAAGTAGAATTTCGAGGTCCAAACCTATTTTCAAAAAAGCAAAACGCACTCCGGAAGATAGGGTGGATGGGTAAGTATCTAAATATGAAAAAACAATTGCAATTTATAGAAGGAATTTTGAAATATTAATTAATTAATTTTATTTTTCAGGTCAAAATTTTGGGGTGTCGAAAAATGACGTCACACCGCTGCGATTTCAATTACGAAGGGTTGGCGCGTGTCTACAAGCCTGTTGTACGTCAAAAGCGCTGAAAACCGCTTCAAAATCGGACTCCTTGATGAAAAGTTATCAAGGGGTTTGCTCAGGTTAGGTTTGCTCAGGTTAGGTTTGCTCAGGTTAGGTTTGCTCAGGTTAGGTTTGCTCAGGTTAGGTTTGCTCAGGTTAGGTTTGCTCAGGTTAGGTTTGCTCAGGTTAGGTTTGCTCAGGTTAGGTTTGCTCAGGTTAGGTTTGCTCAGGTTAGGTTTGCTCAGGTTAGGTTTGCTCAGGTTAGGTTTGCTCAGGTTAGGTTTGCTCAGGTTAGGTTTGCTCAGGTTAGGTTTGCTCAGGTAAGGTTTGCTCAGGTTAGGTTTGCTCAGGTTAGGTTAGGTTAGGTTAGGTTAGGTTTCCGAAGCGAGCCGCGCGCCGTCTGCGGCGAGCTTCTTTGAGGGAGACATGGGGCTGTCGGAGTTCTCCGACGACGATGTCAGCTCACTCGGTTCTGACGCGGGCGAGTCCAGGCCGATGTCGCGCAAGCGCGCCTATTTGCGGGGAGGGTCTTCGGGTTCCTCGAGGGGTTCTGCTAAGAAGCCCGCGGTTGCATCGACCACCCACGACGTGGGCCTTGCGGATGCCCAACGCCAGCTGGACCTGGCCCGGCGGGAGATGCTTCAGAAGGAGCTAGAGGAGCGGGTTGCCGCGAAGGAGCAGCGGGCGCAAGCTGCCCGGGTCAAGTCCGGGTACGGCGCGTCCCGCGTGCTGTATGCCGACCACTCTGTGGCCGAGTTGGCACGGATGGCGGCTGAAGACGAGGAGGAGATCGTGGAGGTCGCGTCCAAATCCTCCAACCTCAAGGGGACCATACAAAAGGCCCTCAAATGCCGCGCCGCGAGCATGCGCGGCATCATTGAGGAGTTGGTGGCCAGAAAGGCCACTGATGAAACAAGACAACTGCAGGCGAAGGTCGACCGCCTGCAGTTAGAGGTGAGCCAGCTTCACCAGAAGCTGGCCGACGTCACCGCCCGGCCTAGCCAGGCCGCGCCATCGCCTGCGGCAGAGGCCCCGCCCTCCAACCTTGAGGATGTCGTCCGAAAGGTTGTTATGGAGGAGCGGGCCTTCACCAGAGCCTGCATTGCGGGAATAGAGGACCGGCTCTTGCCGGAAAAGCGCCTCCGACCTCCACTAGCGGCGGACATGAGGCGTATAGAGCCGGGTCCTTCGACACAAAAGGAGGACGCCCCCCTTCCTTCCGCCACTCCAACCTGGAGCGAAGTGGTCAAGAAGGGCAAGGGGAAGGGGAAGGGCAAAAAGTCGGCACCGGCGGCGCCTGCTGCCCCCACCACCGCGACACCCAGTCAGCCGAAGACTGGCGCGGATAAGGGGAAGGAGAAGAAGAGAGGGAGAAAACTTGTTCCCCCAAAGACCGCGGCCGTCGTCGTCACGCTCACCGCGGAGGCTGCGGAGCGGGGCGAAACCTACTTGTCGGTATTGATGCGGGCGCGTGCCAATGCCGACCCCGTCAAGCTGGGGATCGGCAGAGTCTCTTGCCGGCAGACTCAAACCGGGGCACGAATATTCGAGTTCCCGGGGGCAGAGGGCAGCGCAAACGCGGATCTCTTCGCGGCAAAGCTGAGGGAGGCCATCGCGGACTCGGCGAAGGTGGCCCGACCGATCAAAACGGCGGCCTTGGAGGTGACCGACCTCGACGACTCGGTCACCAAGGAAGAGGTCGTCGCGGCAGTCGCGGCCATTGGGGGCTGCAGCGTCGCAGCGGTGCAAGGCCGGGACATCAGACCCGGCCGCGGCGGCATGGGCACCATGCGGCTCGAGTGCCCAGTCGCCGCTGCCAAAGCCGTCCTTCAAAAAGGGCGGCTGCTCGTGGGCTTCAGCTCGGGTGCGGTCCGGGCTCTTGCGGACGCACCTCTGCGGTGCTTCAGGTGCTTCGGCATTGGCCACACCCGAGCCCTCTGTTCGTCCACGGTGGACAGGTCGGAGACCTGCTACCGCTGCGGCAAGGACGGCCACAAAGCCGTCTCCTGTACGGCCGCCACGCCGCACTGCGCTGTCTGCGCTGCCAGCGGCCGCCCGGCGGGCCACGTTATGACGGGGAGGATGTGTCATCCTTCCCCCAAGAAGGGCAAAGCGCAGACGCCGGTCGGGCCTGCTGCGTCTCGTGTCTCTCGCGCCGTAGTCCCCGTGGCGGGAACTTCGGCGGCTGCCGATGAGAGGGGTGCGATGTCCGATTGAGCATCGCACCCCTGCGGATGTCGCGGTCTCCCGCGTACTCCCCTCCCCTCTCGCTCTTAGAGAGGGGTCCTGGATGCGTGGCCGCCGCGCAAAGAGGAGGGGGGAGATCCTCTCCCTCCTCAAGGTGGTGATGGGCGGGCGGCAGGTGCGGGGGCGCCTCCGCCCGCATTGCACTCCACACCGCCTCCGCTGGATATTCCCGACCCTCCCCCCATGGGGAGGACGTGAGGGGCCCGCCGCATAGGGCGGGCATTCGTCGAGGGGGACTGGACGTAAAGGCTACGCCGGTTTCCCAGTCCCTCTCCTTTCAGACGATGCGGGAATCCCGCTGGGTTTTTTAGTGGGTATACCGGGTTTGCCCGGGGAGTCCCACATACCCCCCCATTCCCCCTGGATGGGGGGTATGCGTAACGCATTTTTCCCAGCGATACAAAGGGAGATCTCAACTCTCGACCCCGCCCGCAGCAGGCGCACCGGGCGCCGGAGGAGGGCGGACAACGCCCTCTTCCGCCCCCCATAAACGGGTCCAGGGGCGACGGACTTGGGGAAGTCCCCGCCCCCCATGATAGGACCCGAGCCGGCGGCGCGCGTCTGTGTCCACGCGCGCCCCCGAGGCGATGCACGGGGTAGGACACCTCACTACCCCGTGCAGGAGACGAGGCCCGGCAGGACGGGCCGGCACCAGTGCGGGGCTGCGGACGAATCAGGATTCCCGCGGCCCCGCGCGCACGTGCGAGAAGCGACACCGGGGTGGTTTTAGCCGGTAAGAGTCCGGCACTGTTCCCGGCCTCCCCAGGCCGGGTTCGTCCATGAGGATTTCCCCCCGAAAAAAAAAAAAAAAAAAAAAAAAAAAAAAAAAAAAAAAAGGTTAGGTTAGGTTAGGTTAGCTCGAGGCATGGGTGGGGGCCCACCCCACAGTGCTTACGTCCTCGTCGTGTCCCCTGGAAACGACCCAGTCCTGACCACCGTAACGGAGTGGCAGGCTGGGCTCGGCCAAAGTGTGCTGTGCATCGTAGCGTCTTATTTGTGACTTGCGTGCTACGACTGATCGGGAGACTATGTCTCAAACTCCGCGGGACGCCCGAGGGCGTTTCCGTAAGCCGAAAAAAGGCCCTTCTCAGGGCCAACCAAAAGGCCCTTCTCAGGGCCAACCCAAAGGCCCTTTTCAGGGCCAAACCGACGCTTCGGCGTCCGAAGCAAGCCGCGCGCCGTCTGCGGCGAGCTTCTTTGAGGGGGAGATTGGGCTGTCGGAGTTCTCCGACGACGATCTCAGCTCACTCGGGTCTGACGCGGGCGAGTCCAGGCCGATGTCGCGCAAGCGCGCCTACTTGAGGGTTCAGGGGTCTTCGGGCTCATCAGTGGGTTCGGTGAAGAAGAAGCCCGCGATTGCGTCGACCACCCACGACGTGGGCCTTGCAGATGCCCAACGCCAGCTTGATCTGGCTCGGAAGGAGATGCTCCAGAAGGAGCTTGAGGAGCGGGTCGCCGCGAAGGAGCAGCGGGCGCGTACGGCCCGGGTCAAGTCCGGGTACGGCGCGTCCCGCGTGCTGTATGCCGACCACTCCGTGGCCGAGCTGGCACGGATGGCGGAAGAGGATGAAGAGGAGATTGTGGAGGTCGCCTCAAAATCCTCCAACCTGAAGGGCACTATTCAAAAGGCCCTTAAATGCCGCGCCGCGAGCATGCGCGGCATCATCGAGGAGCTGGTGTCGAGGACAGCGACCGAAGAAACACGGCAACTGCAGGCGAAGGTCGATCGCCTGCAGCAGGAGGTCAGCCAACTGCATCAGAAGCTGGCTGATGCCACCGCCCGGCCTAGCCAGGCCGCGCCGTCGCCTGCGGCAGAGGCCCCGCCCTCCAACCTTGAGGATGTCGTCCGGAAGGTTGTGATGGAGGAGCGGGCCTTTACCAGAGCCTGCCTAGCGGGCATAGAGGACCGGCTCCTGCCGGAGAAGCGCCTTCGGCCTCCGCTCGCAGCGGACAAGAGGCAAAGCGAGCCGGGTCCCTCCTCGCAAAGGGGGGACGCCCCCCTGCCTTCCGCCACTCCGCCCTGCCAGGAGAGCTGGACCGAAGTGGTCAGGAAAGGAAAAGGGAAAGGCAAGAAGACCTGCAGCCCTCCCACCCCTGTCCCCACCGCCGCACCTTCCAGCCAGCCGCAGACGGTTGGAAAGGGGAAGGGGAAGGGAAAGAAGTCGGCACCAGCCGCGCCTGCTGCCCCCACCACCGCGACTCCCGGTCAGCCGAAGACTGGAGCGGTTAAGGGGAAGGAGAAGAAGAGAGGGGGAAAGCTCGTTCCCCCAAAGACCGCGGCCGTCGTCGTGACGCTCACCGCGGAGGCTGCGGAGCGGGGGGAGACTTATTTGTCTGTTTTGATGCGGGCGCGTGCCAACGCCGACCCCGTCCAGCTGGGGATCGGCAGAGTCTCATGCCGACAGACTCAAACCGGGGCTCGAATCTTCGAGTTCCCGGGGGCGGAAGGCAGCGCCAACGCGGACCTCTTCGCGGCGAAGCTAAGAGAGTCCATCGCGGACTCGGCGAGGGTGGCCCGGCCGGTCAAGACGGCGGCCTTGGAGGTGACCGACCTCGACGACTCGGTCACCAAGGAAGAGGTCGTCGCGGCAGTCGCGGCCATTGGGGGCTGCAGCGTCGCAGCGGTGCAAGGCCGGGACATCAGACCCGGCCGCGGCGGCATGGGCACCATGCGGCTCGAGTGCCCGGTCGCCGCCGCCAAAGCCGTCCTTGCAAAAGGGCGGCTCCTTGTGGGCTTCAGCTCGGGTGCAGTCCGGGCACTTGTGGCCGCGCCTCTGCGCTGCTACAGGTGCTTCGGCATTGGCCACACCCGAGCCCTCTGTCCGTCCACCACAGACAGGACAGACGTCTGTTACCGCTGCGGCAAGGACGGCCACAAAGCCGCCTCCTGCACGGCCGCCACGCCACACTGCGCTGTGTGCGCTGCCAGCGGCCGCCCGGCGGGCCATGTCATGACGGGGAGGAACTGCAATCCTTCCCCCAAGAAGGGCAAAGCGCGGGCGCCGGTTGGGCCCGCTTCTTGTGTCTCTCGCGCCGCAGTTCCCGTGGCGGGAACCTCGGCGGCTGCGGGTCAGGGGAGTGCGATGTCCGACTGAACATCGCACCCCCGCGGATGTCGCGGCCTCCCACGGACTCCCCTCCCCTCTCGCTCTTAGAGAGGGGACTCGGATACGTGGCCGCCGCGCAAAGAGGAGGACGGAGATCCTCTCCCTCCTCAAGGTGGTGATGGGCGGGCGACAGGTGCGGGGGCGCCTCCGCCCGCATTGCACTCCACACCGCCTCCGTTGGATATTCCCGACCCTCCCCCCATGGGGAGGACGTGAGGGGCCCGCCGCGTAGGGCGGGCATTCGTCGAGGGGGACTGGACGTAAAGGCTACGCCGGTTTCCCAGTCCCTCTCCTTTCAGACGATGCGGGAATCCCGCTGGGTTGTTTTAGTGGGTATACCGGGCTTGCCCGGGGAGTCCCACATACCCCCCCATTCCCCTGGATGGGGGGTATGCGTAACGCATTTTTTCCCAGCGAAAACAAAAAAAAAAAAAAAAAAAGGTTAGGTTAGCTCGAGGCATGGGTGGGGGCCCACCCCACAGTGCTTACGTCCTCGTCGTGTCCCCTGGAAACGACCCAGTCCTGACCACCGTAACGGAGTGGCAGGCTGGGCTCGGCCAAAGTGCACTGTGCTTCGTAGCAATCTCATTCGTCTTGCGTGCTGCGATCTAGCGGGAGACAATGTCTCAAACCCCGCGGGACGCCCTCGGGCGTTTCATCAAACCCAAAAAAGGCCCTTCTCAGGGCCAACCAAAAGGCCCTTCTCAGGGCCAACCCAAAGGCCCTTCTCAGGGCCAACCCAAAGGCCCTTTTCAGGGCCAAACCGACGCTTCGGCGTCCGAAGCGAGCCGCGCGCCGTCTGCGGCGAGCTTCTTTGAGGGGGAGATAGGGCTGTCGGAGTTCTCCGACGACGACCTCAGCTCACTTGCCTCTGACGCGGAGGGGTCTAGGCCGCTGTCGCGTAAGCGCGCCTACCTGAGGGGATCTTCGGGTTCATCAGCGGGTTCGGTGAGGAAAAAGCCCGCAACAGCGTCGACCACCCACGACGTGGGCCTTGCAGACGCTCAACGCCAGCTTAACCTGACCCGGCGGGAGATGCTCCAGAAGGAGCTCGAGGAGCGGGTTGCCGCGAAGGAGAAGCGGGCGCAAGCTGCCCGGGTCAAGTCCGGGTACGGAGCGTCCCGAGTGCTGTATGCCAATCACTCCGTGGCCGAGCTGGCACGGATGGCGGAGGAGGACGAGGAGGAGATTGTGGAGGTCGCCTCCAAATCCTCCAACCTCAAGGGCACTATACAAAAGGCCCTTAAATGCCGCGCCGCGAGCATGCGCGGCATCATTGAGGAGTTGGTGGCCAGAAAGGCCACTGATGAGACGAGACAACTGCAGGCGAAGGTCGATCGCCTGCAGTTAGAGGTGAGCCAACTTCACCAAAAGCTGGCTGATGCCACCGCCCGGCCTAACCAGGCAACACCATCGCCTGCGTTAGAGGCCCCGCCCTCCAACCTGGAGGATACCATCCGAAAGGTTGTGATGGAGGAGCGAGAGTTTACGCGAGCCTGCCTAGCGGGCATAGAGGACCGGCTCTTGCCGGAGAAGCGCCTTCGGCCTCCGCTTGCAGCTGACAATAGGCGAAGCGAGCCGGGTCCCTCCTCGCAAAGGGCGGACGCCCCCCTGCCTTCCGCCACTCCGCCCTGCCAGGAGAGCTGGACCGAAGTGGTCAGGAAAGGTAAAGGGAAGGGCAAGAAGACCTGCTGTCCTCCCACCCCTGTCGTCGCCGCCGCACCTTCCAGCCAGCCGCAGACGATTGGAAAGGGAAAGGGGAAGGGCAAAAAGTCGGCACCGGCCGCGCCTGCTGCCCCCACCGCCGCGACTCCCGGTCAGCCGAGGACCGGCGCGGATAAGGGGCAAGGGAGGAAGAAAGGGGGAAAGCTCGTCCCCCCAAAGACCGCAGCCGTCGTGGTTACGCTCACCGCGGAGGCTGCGGAGCGGGGCGAAACATATTTGTCGGTGCTGATGCGGGCGCGTGCAAATGCTGACCCCGCCAAGCTGGGAATCGGTAGAGTCTCTTGCCGACAGACTCAAACCGGGGCTCGAATCTTCGAGTTCCCGGGGGCGGAAGGCAGCGCCAACGCCGACCTCTTCGCGGCAAAGTTAAAGGAGTCCATCGCGGACTCGGCGAAGGTGGCCCGACCGGTCAAAACGGCGGCCTTGGAGGTGACCGACCTCGACGACTCGGTCACCAAGGAAGAGGTCATCGCGGCAGTCGCAGCCATTGGGGGCTGCAGCGTCGCAGCGGTGCAAGGCCGGGACATCAGACCCGGCCGCGGTGGCATGGGTACCATGCGGTTCGAGTGTCCAGTCGCCGCTGCCAAAGCCGTCCTTGCGAAAGGGCGGCTTCTTGTAGGATTCAGCTCGGGTGCAGTCCGGGCACTTGTGGCCGCGGCGCTGCGCTGCTACAGGTGCTTCGGCATTGGCCACACCCGGGCCCTCTGTCCGTCCACCGTGGACAGGACAGCCGCCTGCTATCGCTGCGGCAAGGACGGCCACAAAGCCTCCTCCTGCACGGCCGCCACGCCGCACTGCGCTGTGTGCGCTGCCAGCGGCCGCCCGGCGGGACATATCATGACGGGGAGAAATTGTAATCCCTCTCCCAAGAAGGGCAAAGTGCGGGCGCCGGTCGGGCCCGCTTGTGAGGATCCTCGCGCCGTTGTTCCCGTGGCGGGAACCTCGGCGGCTGCCGATGAGAGGGTTGCGATGTCCGACTGAGCATCGCACCCTCGCGGAAGTCGCGGTCTCCCACGTACTCCCCTCCCCTCTCGCTCTTAGAGAGGGGACCTGGATGCGTGGCCGCCGCGCAAAGAGGAGGTTGGAGATCATCTCCCTCCTCAAGGTGGTGATGGGCGGGCGACAGGTGCGGGGGCGCCTCCGCCCGCATTGCACTCCACACCACCTCCGTTGGATATTCCCGACCCTCCCCCCATGGGGAGGACGTGAGGGGCCCGCCGCGTAGGGCGGGCATTCGTCGAAGGGGACTGGACGTAAAGGCTACGCCGGTTTCCCAGTCCCTCTCCTTTCAGACGATGCGGGAGTCCCGCTGGGTTGTTTTAGTGGGTATACCGGGCTTGCCCGGGGAGTCCCACATACCCTCCCATTCCCCTGGATGGGGGGTATGCGTAACGCATTTTTTCCCAGCGAAAACAAAAAAAAAAAAAAAAAAAAAAAAAAAAAAAAAAAAAAGCTCGAGGCATGGGTGCTCGCCAGGGTGTACGAATGGACGGCGCGCCGAAGGGCGCTCGGAGAGCGCCCCACCGCGCAGGAGCGGGAGGCCGTGAGGCGGGAGGCGAGGGACGCCATCGTCGTCCACTGGACGGACGACCTCGCCACCGCCACTTTTGGCCGCCGCACGCTGGACGCGCTCGGGCCAGTTCTGCGGCAATGGCTCGAGCGGAAACACGGTTTCCTTTCTTTTCGTCTGGTGCAGGTGCTGTCGGGGCACGGCTGCTTCGGCTCGCACCTGTACAGGATCGGGAGGGAGGAAACCCCAGCGTGCCACCACTGCGGCGCGGCAGAGGACACGGCGCGGCACACCCTCGAGGTCTGCCCCGCCTGGGCAGAGCCGCGCCGATGTCTGACTGCCGAGATCGGCCGAGATCTCTCGCTTCCCAGCGTTGTTCTGTCCATGCTGGGGAGCGAGGGGGCCTGGGCCGCGGTCGCCTCCTTTTGCGAGGATGTCATTTCGCAAAAGGAGGCGGCGGAGCGCGCGCGGGAGGATGACCCGCTCGCTGCGCCGCTCCGCAGGCGAAGAAGAGGAAGGAGAAGACTCCTTCCTCGCGGTGGTGATGGGCGGGCGACAGGCGCGGGGGCGCCTCCGCCCGCATTGCACTCCACACCACCTCCGCCGGTCATTCCCGACCCTCCCCCAATGGGGAGGACGTGAGGGGCCCGCCGCCGTTGAGGCGGGCAATCGTCGAGGGGGACTGGACGTAAAGGCTACGCCGGTTTCCCAGTCCCCCTCCTTTCAGACGATGCGGGAATGCTGCTGGGTTTTTTAGTGGGTATACCGGGCTTGCCCGGGGAGTCCCACATACCCCCCCATTCCCCTGGATGGGGGGGATGCGTAAAGCATTTTTCCCAGCGAGAAAAAAAAAAAAAAAAAAAAAAAAAAAAAAAAAAAAAAAAAAAAAAAAAAGGTTAGGTTAGGTTGGGGGACCCCCCACAGCGCATACGTCCACGTCGTGTCCCCTGGTAACGACCCAGTCCTGACCACCGTAACGGAGTGGCAGGCTGGGCTCGGCTAAAGTGTGCTGTGCATCGTAGCGTCTTACTTGCGACTTGTGTGCTACGATTGATCGGGAGACTATGTCTCAATCTCCGCGGGACGCCCTCGGGCGTTTCCGTAAGCCGAAAAAAGGCCCTTCTCAGGGCCAACCAAAAGGCCCTTCTCAGGGCCAACCAAAAGGCCCTTTTCAGGGCCAACCAAAAGGCCCTTCTCAGGGCCAACCAAAAGGCCCTTTTCAGGGCCAAACCGACGCTTATGAAGCGTCCGAAGCGAGCCGCGCGCCGTCTGCGGCGAGCTTCTTCGAGGGGGAGATTGGTTTGTCGGAGTTCTCCGATGACGACGACCTCAGCTCTCTAGTCTCTGACGCGGAGGGGTCTAGGCCGCTGTCGCGCAAGCGCGCCTACTTGAGGGGGGGATCTTCGGGCTCATCAGTGGGTTCAGCGAAGAAGAAGCCCGCGATTGCGTCGACCACCCACGACGTGGGCCTTGCGGATGCTCAACGCCAGCTTGACCTGGCTCGGAAGGAGATGCTCCAGAAGGAGCTTGAGGAGCGGGTCGCCGCGAAGGAGCAGCGGGCGCGTACGGCCCGGGTCAAGTCCGGGTACGGCGCGTCCCGCGTGCTGTACGCCGATCACTCCGTGGCCGAGCTGGCACGGATGGCCGAGGAGGACGAAGAGGAGATAGCGGAGGTCGCCTCAAAATCCTCCAATCTCAAAGGGACCTTCCAGAAGGCCCTTAAATGCCGCGCCGCGAGCATGCGCGGCATTATCGAGGAGCTGGTGTCGAGGACAGCGACCGAAGAGACGCGGCAACTGCAGGCGAGAGTCGATCGCCTGCAGCAAGAGGTCAGCCAACTGCACCAAAAGCTGGCTGATGCCACCGCCCGGCCTAACCAGGCCGCACCGTCGCCTGCGGCAGAGGCCCCGCCCTCCAACCTTGAGGATGTCGTCCGAAAGGTTGTCATGGAGGAGCGGGCCTTCACCAGAGCCTGCCTAGCAGGCATAGAGGACCGGCTCCTGCCGGAGAAGCGCCTTCGGCCTCCGCTTGCAGCGGACAAGAGGCGTAGCGAGCCGGGTCCCTCCTCGCAAAGGGTGGACGCCCCCCTGCCTTCCGCCACTCCGCCCTGCCATCAAAGCTGGACCGAAGTGGTCAAGAAGGGCAAGGGCAAGGGAAAGGGGAAGAAGTCGGCACCGGCCGCGCCTGCTGCCCCCACCACCGCGACTCCCAGTCAGCCGAAGACTGGCGCGGGTAAGGGGAAGAAGAGAGGGGGAAAGCTCGTTCCCCCCAAGACCGCGGCCGTCGTTGTGACGCTCACCGCGGAGGCTGCGGAGCGGGGGGAGACATATTTGTCAGTGCTGATGCGGGCGCGTGCCAACGCCGACCCCGTCCAGCTGGGGATCGGCAGAGTCTCATGCCGACAGACTCAAACCGGGGCTCGAATCTTTGAGTTCCCGGGGGCGGAGGGCAACGCCAACGCCGACCTCTTCGCGGCAAAGCTGAGGGAGGCCATTGCGGACTCGGCGAAGGTGGCCCGACCGGTCAAAACGGCGGCCTTGGAGGTGACCGACCTCGACGACTCGGTCACCAAGGAGGAGGTGGTGGCGGCAGTCGCAGCCATTGGGGGCTGCAGCGTCGCAGCGGTGCAGGGCCGGGACATCAGACCCGGCCGCGGCGGCATGGGTGCCATGCGGCTCGAGTGCCCAGTCGCCGCCGCCAAAGCCGTCCTTGGAAAAGGGCGGCTCCTTGTGGGATTAAGCTCGGGTGCAGTCCGGGCACTTGTGGCCGCGCCTCTGCGCTGCTACAGGTGCTTCGGCATTGGCCACACCCGAGCCCTCTGTCCGTCCACCGTGGACAGGACAGACGTGTGCTACCGCTGCGGCAAGGACGGTCACAAAGCCGCCTCCTGCAAGGCCGCCACGCCGCACTGCGCTGTGTGCGCTGCCAGCGGCCGGCCTGCGGGCCATATCATGACGGGGAGGAATTGTAATCCCTCCCCCAAGAAGGGCAAAGTGCGGGCGCCGGTCGGGCCTGCGTCTCAAGATTCTCGCGCCGTTGTTCCCGTGGCGGGAACCTCGGCGGCTGCCGATGAGAGGGGTGCGATGTCCGACTGAGCATCGCGCCCCCGCGGATGTCGCGGTCTCCCGCGTACTCCCCTCCCCTCTCGCTCTTAGAGAGGGGACCTGGATGCGTGGCCGCCGCGCAAAGAGGAGGGGGGAGATCCTCTCCCTCCTCAAGGTGGTGATGGGCGGGCGGCAGGTGCGGGGGCGCCTCCGCCCGCATTGCACTCCACACCGCCTCCGTTGGACATTCCCGACCCTCCCCCCATGGGGAGGACGTGAGGGGCCCGCCGCGTAGGGCGGGCATTCGTCGAGGGGGACTGGACGTAAAGGCTACGCCGGTTTCCCAGTCCCTCTCCTTTCAGACGATGCGGGAATCCCGCTGGGTTGTTTTAGTGGGTATACCGGGCTTGCCCGGGGAGTCCCACATACCCCCCCCATTCCCCTGGATGGGGGGTATGCGTAACGCATTTTTTCCCAGCGAAAACAAAAAAAAAAAAAAAAAAGGTTAGGTTAGGTTAGGTTAGGTTGGGGGACCCCCCACAGCGCATACGTCCACGTCGTGTCCCCTGGAAACGACCCAGTCCTGACCACCGTAACGGAGTGGCAGGCTGGGCTCGGCTAAAGTGTGCTGTGCATCGTAGCGATCTCTTTCTGCCTTGTGCGCTACGAATTTTGTCGGAATGTCCAAACCTCTGCGGGACGCCCACGGGCGTTTTCTGCGACCAAAAGGCCCTTTTCAGGGCCAACCAAAAGGCCCTTCTCAGGGCCAACCAAAAGGCCCTTCTCAGGGCCAACCCAAAGGCCCTTTTCAGGGCCAACCAAAAGGCCCTTCTCAGGGCCAAACCGACGCTTCTGAAGCGTCCGAAGCGAGCCGCGCGCCGTCTGCGGCGAGCTTCTGCGGGAGCCGATTCTTCGGCGGGATTGCGCTGTCGGAGGATTCCGACCAGGAATCCATCGTGTCACTCGTGTCGTGTACTTCAGACGCGGGCGAGTCTAGGCCGCTGTCGCGAAAGCGCGCCTATCGAAAGGAAGGGTCCGGCGAGTCTTCGGCGAGTTCGGCGAAGGCAATGAGGGGCAAAAAGGTTACAGCGTCGGACACCCACGTCGTGGGCCTAGCGGACGCTCAACGCCAGTTAGACCTGGCCCGGCGGGAGCAGCTCCAGCAGGAGCTGGAGGAGCGGGTCGCCGCAAAAGAGCAGCGGGCGCGTACCGCCCGGGTCAGGTCCGGGTACGGCGCGTCCCGCGTGTTGTACGCCGACCACTCCTTGGCCGAGTTGGCAAGGATGGCGGAGGAGGACGAGGAGGAGATAGCGGAGGTCGCCTCAAAGTCCTCAAACCTGAAGGGCACATTTCAAAAGGCCCTCAAATGCCGCGCCGCGAGCATGCGCGGCATCGTCGAGGAGTTGGTGTCCAGGAAGGCGACCGACGAAACTCGGCAGCTGCAGGCGAAAGTAGATCGCCTACAAATGGAGGTCAGCCAGCTGCACCAGAAGCTGGCCGACGCCACCGCCCGGCCTAACCAGGCCGCACCGCCGCCTGCGGTGGAGGCCCCCTCCTCCAACCTCGAGGACATCATCCGAAAGGTCGTAATGGAGGAGCGGGCGTTCACCAGAGCCTGCCTAGCGGGCATTGAGGACCGGCTCTTACCGGAGAAGCGCCTCCGGCCTGCACTAGCGGCCGACAAGAGGCGAAATGAGCCGGGTCCTTCCTCACAAAGAGAGGACGCCCCCCTTCCTTCCGCCGCGCCGTCCAGCCAGGAGGGCTGGACTGAGGTTATCAGGAAGGGTAAGGGGAAGGGGAAGAAGACCTCCCATGCCCCCACCCCTGTCCCCGCCGCCGCACCTTCCAGCCAGCCGCAGACGGCTGGAAAGGGAAAGGGAAAGGGGAAAAAGTCGGCACCGGCCGCCCCTGCCGCCCCCACCTCCGCGACCCCCAGTCAGCCGCAGACTGGCGCGGGTAAGGGGAAGGGGAGAGGGGGTAAGAACCTTGTTCCGCCAAAGACCGCAGCCGTCGTGGTGACGCTCACCGCGGAGGCTGCGGAGCGGGGCGAAACGTACGCGTCCGTTCTGTTGCGGGCGCGTGCCAACGCCGACCCCACCCAGCTGGGAATCAGCAGAGTATCCTGCCGACGGACTCAAACCGGGGCTCGGATTTTTGAGTTCCCGGGGGCTGAAGGCGGCGCCAGCGCCGACCTCTTCGCGGCCAAACTACGAGAGGTCATTGCGGACGCGGCGAAGGTGGCCCGACCAATAAAAATGGCGGCCTTGGAGGTGACCGACCTGGATGACTCCGTCACCAAGGAGGAGGTAGTGGCGGCGGTCGCGGCTATTGGGGGCTGCAGTGTCGCAGCGGTGCAGGGCCGGGACATCAGACCCGGCCGCGGCGGCATGGGCACCATGCGGCTCGAGTGCCCAGTCGCCGCTGCCAAAGCCGTCCTTCAAAAAGGGCGGCTGCTCGTGGGCTTTAGCTCGGGTGCGGTCCGGGCACTTGCGGACGCACCCCTGCGGTGTTACAGGTGTTTCGGCATCGGCCACACCCGAGCCCTCTGTCCGTCCACGGTGGATAGGACGGACAGCTGCTACCGTTGCGGCAAGGACGGCCACAAAGCCTCCTCCTGCACGGCCGCCACGCCGCACTGCACTGTGTGCGCTGCCAGCGGCCGCCCGGCGGGCCATATTATGAAGGGGAGGTTGTGCAACCCTCCCCCCAAGAAGGGAAAAGCGCAGGCGCCGGTCGGGCCTGCTGCTCACGCCGCTGTTCCCGTGGCGGGAACCTCGGCGGCTGCGGATGAGGGGGGTGCGATGTCCGACTGATGGATATAGTCATCGAACATCGCATCCTCCAGGCGAACACCAACCACTGCCGGGCAGCCCAGGATCTGTTGTTGCAGACGATGGCTGAGTGGTTGGTGGACTTGGCGGTGGTCGCCGAGCCCTACTCGATCCCCGGGCATTGGCTGGGCGACCTGGACGGCCTGGTGGCCATATTGTCGCGGCCCTCTACAGACTCCCCACCCCTCTCGCTCTTAGAGAGGGGACCGGGATACGTGGCTGCCGCGTGGGGGCCGTCGTTGGCCATCGTTGGGGTATATTTCTCCCCAAACCGCCCTCTCTCCGACTTCGAGGACTTTCTGGAGATCCTCACTGCAGTCGTAGGGAGGGCGGCGCCGCGACAGGTCGTCGTGTTGGGCGACCTAAACGCCAAGTCGGCGGCCTGGGGCAACCCGGCTGCCTCATGCGACGTCCGGGGGCGCGCCGTCGAGTTTTGGGCGACGTCGTGCGGCGTGTCCCTCCTCAACAGGGGGGCGGTCCACACGTGCGTGCGGCAGCGGGGAGGGTCAGTGGTCGACGTCTCGTTCGCCACCCCCGTGCTAGCCGCACGCAGCGTGAACTGGCGGGTGGAGATGGTGGAAACCATGTCGGACCACCGATACGTGCGGTTCGACATCTCCACCCAGAGTCCCCGGGGACAGATGGCCCGCTCCAACGGGTCTCCTTTCCCCCGGTGGGCTCTCACTCGCCTGGACCGGGAGGCAGCCATGGAGGCGGCCTTCCTCCAGGACTGGTTGTCGCCCCCTGTCGAGCTCTCGGACGTCGACGCCGCAGCGGTCCGGCTCGGGGGATCTCTGACCGAGGTGTGCAACTCCAGCATGCCTCGCTCTCGCCGTCCGCCTCCTCGTCGCGCCGTCTACTGGTGGTCGCAGGAACTGGCGGGGCTCCGCGCCGCCTGTGCGGCAGTCAGGCGGGCCTACACGCGGAGCCGTCGGCGCGCCGCCGTCAACCGGAATCTGGTGGAAGAGGACCGCCTCTACGCTTCGTATCAAGAGGCAAAGGCGGCCCTCAAGACGGCCATGTGCGCCTCCAAGGACGCGGCGAGAGCCGAGATGCTGGAGTCCCTCGACAGGGATCCGTACGGGAGGCCATACAAGGCGGCGCGAAACAAGCTGCGCCCCCATGGTCCCCCGCTGACGGAAACCCTCGAGCCGGCACTGTTGGATGGGGTGGTCCGGTCGCTGTTCCCGCACCGCGACACCGACTTCACCCCACCAACGATGGACCCTCCGCAGGATGCGGCCTCGCCGGGGGAAGAGGTCCCCCCGGTGACTGCGGAGGAGTTCCACGCGGGTGTTATCGGCCTCCGCGCCAAAAAGACGGCGCCTGGACCGGACGGCGTCCCTGCTCGGGTGGTGGCCATTGCTGCCGCTCAAATGGAGGACAGGTTTCGGGACCTCTTCACCGCCTGCTTTACAGCTGGCAGGTTCCCGAAACCTTGGAAGGAGGGGCAGCTGTGCCTCCTCCGTAAAGAGGGACGCCCGGTCGACTCCCCCTCGGCATACCGGCCCATCGTTCTGCTCGATGAGGTCGGTAAAATGTTCGAGGGGATCATCGCCTGCCGCCTCAACGACCATCTGCGGGGGGTGGGGCCGGACCTGTCGGACGCCCAGTTCGGCTTCCGACGAGGCCGGTCCACCATCGACGCCCTGGCCCTACTCAAAGGCCAGGTGAAGGAGGCGATGGACGCGGGGGACGGGGTGCTGGCGGTGTCGTTCGACATCGCCAACGCCTTCAATTCCGTCCCCCACTCGACTATATTGGAGGCACTCCGATATCACGGAGTGCC
This sequence comes from Pyrrhia umbra, assembly GCA_963891755.1. Taxonomy (NCBI): domain Eukaryota; kingdom Metazoa; phylum Arthropoda; class Insecta; order Lepidoptera; family Noctuidae; genus Pyrrhia; species Pyrrhia umbra. Next base: position 73,563 of record OY982929.1, on the reverse strand, counting down.
TTCATACTTGAGGGGCCTCTTGGCCGACTACTTGGAGGACCGCGAGGTCCTCCTCGTAGATAAAATGTCGACGTTGAGGCGGTACGGCGCGGAGGCCGGCGTTCCACAGGGGTCGGTGCTGGGGCCCACCCTGTGGAACATAGGGTTCGATTGGCTCCTGCGGGGGGCCCTTCTCCCGGGCACGAGTGTGATCTGTTACGCGGACGACACACTCCTCACTGCCCGGGGGAAGAACTTTGGGGAGGCGGCCTGTCTGGCGTCGGCTGGCGGGTCCTTGGTGGCAGGGAGGATCCGCCGCCTGGGGTTGAGGGTGGCGCTGAACAAGACCGAGGCCGTGTTCTTCCGCGGGCCTCGGCAGCGCTGCCCTCCCGACGCCCACATCGCTGTGGAGGGCGTCAGGATCGAGGTGAGGCCCCAGATGAAGTATCTGGGCCTGGTGCTGGACAGCAGGTGGCGCTTCGGCCCACATTTCAACGGGCTGTCGACGCGCCTGCTGAGGGCCGCTGACGCCCTCTCTTGGCTCCTCCCCAACCTGGGGGGACCCAGCGCACGGTGCCGGCGTCTTTATGCCGGCATCTTGCGGAGCATGGCCCTCTATGGGGCTCCAATCTGGTCAGACTCCCTCCGCAGGAGGGAGAACGCCACCGCCCTACGCAGGCCACAAAGGGCCATTGCACTGCGGGTGGCGAGGGCCTATAGGTCGGTTGGTTTTTCGGCGGCGTGCGCTCTGGCGGGTACCCCTCCTTGGGAGCTCGAGGCATGGGTGCTCGCCAGGGTGTACGAATGGACGGCGCGCCGAAGGGCGCTTGGAGAGCGCCCCACCGCGCAGGAGCGGGAGGCCGTGAGGCGGGAGGCGAGGGACGCCATCGTCGTCCACTGGACGGACGACCTCGCCACCGCCACTTTTGGCCGCCGCACGCTGGACGCGCTCGGGCCAGTTCTGCGGCAATGGCTCGAGCGGAAACACGGTTTCCTTTCTTTTCGTCTGGTGCAGGTGCTGTCGGGGCACGGCTGCTTCGGCTCGCACCTGTACAGGATCGGGAGGGAGGAAACCCCAGCGTGCCACCACTGCGGCGCGGCAGAGGACACGGCGCGGCACACCCTCGAGGTCTGCCCCGCCTGGGCAGAGCCGCGCCGATGTCTGACTGCCGAGATCGGCCGAGATCTCTCGCTTCCCAGCGTTGTTCTGTCCATGCTGGGGAGCGAGGGGGCCTGGGCCGCGGTCGCCTCCTTTTGCGAGGATGTCATTTCGCAAAAGGAGGCGGCGGAGCGCGCGCGGGAAGATGACCCTCTCGCTGCGCCGCTCCGCAGGCGAAGAAGAGGAAGGAGAAGACTCCTTCCTCGCGGTGGTGATGGGCGGGCGACAGGCGCGGGGGCGCCTCCGCCCGCATTGCACTCCACACCACCTCCGCCGGACATTCCCGATCCTCCCCCAATGGGGAGGACGTGAGGGGCCCGCCGCCGTTGAGGCGGGCAATCGTCGAGGGGGACTGGACGTAAAGGCTACGCCGGTTTCCCAGTCCCCCTCCTTTCAGACGATGCGGGAATGCTGCTGGGTTTTTTAGTGGGTATACCGGGCTTGCCCGGGGAGTCCCACATACCCCCCCATTCCCCTGGATGGGGGGGATGCGTAAAGCATTTTTCCCAGCGAGAAAAAAAAAAAAAAAAAAAAAAAAAAAAAAAAAAAAAAAAAAAAAGGTTAGGTTAGGTTAGGTTAGGTTCCCCACCGAGGGTGTCTCCACGTTGTCGTCGTGGTGGGGCTTGCGTGTCTCGATGATCCTGGGGCTTTGCCGGTAGAGTCACTCATGCCGGAAAGGTTCAGGGGAGAGGCCAGACTAAGAGGGACACCAGGAGGGGTCGCTCCTGCCTTGTCGACGCTCGTCGATTCGTCAAGGACGCGACCACACCCGCTGAGGTGCAGGCGCACCGAAGCGGGGTTCGTTTGCCCCCTCGTTCATCGAGGGGCAAACCTTTCGGCGGGTCCGCTGAGTCGGGTTGGCCGGACAGCGGACGGAGGCATGTCTAATGCCGCCGCCGGGGGCTTGGCTTAACCGCCTGGCCCAGAGGAAGGACACCTCTAAGATAAAAAACCACGTAATCCCAAGTTTTGGGGGCGCGGCGAGGGGATGAATGGCCGTAGCGAGTACTGGTCGTTAGCGCCCCCCCCTGCTGGTACCTGCCGACCCCAGCAGTATGTAGGCTTGCCCGGTGTATGAAGCCACTACCCGGTGCTGACATTTATTTGCTTTCTACTCGTGGGAACTCTATGGAAAATTTAAACTCTAAAAACAAAACTCAAAAAATCGATGAAGTGGGAGACAAAGTACCGATGGTACTCGTAGAAAGGATGGGTGTGTTGTCGGACTCCGACAACGTATCGAGTGCGATGAGCGTGGAGAGCGTGGGCTCGAAACGCTTAAGAAAACGCCCAAGGAGCGTCGCTGACTCAGGGTCAGACTCAAACCTGAGCGATGCGGCGGTACCGGCCGCCAAGGTCGGTACGGTAAAAAAGGACGGAAGAGGGAGGCCGGCAACGACAGGGAAATATGTCGGGATTGGCCTGTCTAGGCGTGAGGCTGCGGCTGCCAAAAAGGCCGCAGTCGCCGCCGAAAAACTTGAAGAAGACGAGCGACAGATTACGGCACTAACTAAGAGGGTGACGGATGGTAGGGTCACTCGGTTGTCGGAGTCGTCGTCTGTAGCCTCCGAAATGTTCATCGAGGCAGCGGAGCTCCCAGCCTCCGATCTCAATCGGAGAATGGTAGATGCTGTGGCGGCAATCAAGAGGGTAGGAAAGGTATCGAAGGGTCTCAGTGGTTGTAGCCAGAAAGCGCTCAAAGAAGCCACCGCTTCAATACTGGAGAGCGCTGAGGCCCTCATAAGCCGCACTACTACCGAAGAGACGGCTCTACTTCGGGCACAAAACGCCAAGCTGGCGGCCCAAATGGCGGAGCTCCGCAAGGAGCATGAGGAGCTCAAGGCGGATATGGCGTCGTTCCGTCGCGAACATCTCAGAAGGGAGGTGGGCCTGCCGCCCGCGCAGCCGCAAGCGCAGTCGCAGCCGCAGCCACAAAAGCAGCAGTCGCAGCAGGAGTCGGAGTTGACTCGCCTGATCCGTGAGGAGATGGCGAGCTTCAACGCCCGCTTCTCGGTGCTGGAGGGGAGGATATTACGACCTCCCCTAGCTGCAGACCATCGCAGCACGCCAGCGCCGTCATATGCTGCCAAAACCGCAGCACCCCGTGCCACACCACCGGCACAAGCGGCTGCTGCTACCACAAAGAAGACCACCCCAGAGACGACACCGTCAACCATCTCGTCTCAAGAAAAGGCCAAGGGGAGTAAACAAAATAAGAAGAAGGGCAATACGACAAAACAAACAGGTGCCGCGGCTGCTCCAAAAGCGCCGCCCATGCAAGCAACGCACCAAGTACCAAAGCCCGCCGCACAAAAGGAGGCGGAGTGGACGGTTGCGGGCGCGCAACGAAATAACAAGAAGGCGCGCCGCAAGGCCAAACAAAAGGCCAAAAAGACTGAGGCAGTGGCCAAAAAACAGGCTGCGAGGCTCCGTGCCCCTCGTTCCACGGCTGTCGTGTTAACGCTGCAGCCTGGAGCGGAGGAGCGGGGCTTGAGTTATGCCGGGATCCTGGCAAAGGCGAAAGCCGAAATTTCGCTCGCCGATCTCGGCATCACGGGCCTCCGGTGCAAACCGACCGCAACCGGAGCCCGCCTGCTGGAGATTTCTGGGGCCACTAGTGGCCCCAAAGCAGACGCTCTAGCTGAGAAGCTGAGGGCGTCGCTCGCCGTTGACGACGTCAGAGTGTCCAGGCCCACCAAATGCGCAGATCTGCGTATCTCGGGCTTGGACGACTCCGTAACATCAGAAGAAGTCGCCGCCGCAATATCCAAGGCCGGAGGCTGCCCGCTCGAAAACATCAAGGCGGGCACAATCCGCAGGAGCGCCTCCGGTCTCGGGACAATTATGGTCAGCTGTCCCGTGGCGGTGGCCAATAAATTAAAGGAGGGAAACAGGTTGCTTGTTGGGTGGGTCTCGGCACAGGTCACTCTGCTGACGCCCAAACCCCTAAGGTGCTACCGCTGCCTAGAGGAGGGACATGTAGGTGTTGGGTGCACCGCTGGGGTCGACCGCAGCCAACTGTGCTTCCGCTGCGGTCAGTCCGGACACAAGGCTGGCACTTGCACGGCCGCGCCGCACTGCGTACTTTGTGCGGCGTCTGGCAAGCCAGCCGAACATCGGACCGGGGCCAAAGCCTGCGCCGGGCCCACAAAGAAGATTTCCAAGGCCAAGACTCAGCCGGCTCATCCACCGGCTGCATCCCAGGACATACAGGAAGGAACCAGCACCTCTCAGCCGGTTCACCCATCGGCTGCGGCAGCAGAACCGCCGAGGGCTGTGGAGGAGACAACGGCCATGGACATCTAATAATGGCCCTACACCATCACCGTCTCCTCCAAGCGAACATAAACCACTGCGCCAGAGCTCAGGATCTTTTGCTCCAAAGCATGGCGCAGTGGTCCATCGATGTGGCAGTCGTCGCCGAGCCGTACTTTGTGCCACCCAGGGATGACTGGGTGAGCGACACCAACGGCTCGGTGGCGCTAATAGTCAGGTCTGCCGCCGACACCCCTCCCCTTGAGGCCGTCACCCGGGGGCGGGGCTATGTCGCGGCAGTGTGGGGTGATTTGGTGGTCGCGGGGGTGTATTTCGCCCCCAGCCTATCTCTCGCCGACCTCGAGGCAGTCATTGGCGAACTGGGCACTGAAGTCGGTCGTCGTCGTCCTCGTCCCGTCCTCGTCTTGGGGGACTTCAACGCCAAGTCTGCGGCTTGGGGTTCCCCGACTACCGATGTGCGGGGCGAGTTGGTGGAGGAGTGGGCGGTCGAGCAGGGCCTGCTTCTCCTGAACCGGGGCAGCGTGCAGACGTGCGTGCGACAGCGGGGCGGGTCAATAGTGGACCTTTCGTTTGCGAGCCCCGCTCTCGCGCGCCGCGTTCAGGGCTGGCACGTAGTGGAGGAGGTGGAGACGCTGTCCGATCACAGGTACATTCGGTTCAGCGTCTCCGCCCAGACCTCGGTCGGGCCGGTCCAAGCGGCCCCGGTGGGCGTTGGAGACGGCCCGCGTTGGGCACTCAAGCGGCTGGATAGGGAGGCTCTCCTGGAGGCCTCTATCGTGCAGGCCTGGTTGGACTTCCCCGACAGGCCTGTCAACATCGACGAGGAGGCAGAGTGGTTCCGGGAGAGCATGCAGCAGGTCTGCGATGCTGCCATGCCCCGGGTCCAGCCGCTACCATCCAGGCGCCGAGTGTACTGGTGGTCGCAAACGATTGCGCAGCTGCGCAGGGAGTGCGTGGAGGTGCGACGCCGGTACGCTCGGTACCGAAGAAGACGCCGCCGCTCTCCGTCAGCGGCGGCCACAGAGGCGGAACTCTACGCCAACTACGTCGAGGCGAAGAGCGCCCTCCAGCTAGCTATCGTGCGGGCCAAAACCGCGGCCCGGGAGGAACTGCTGGAGACTCTGGAGCGAGATCCGTGGGGGCGCCCCTACCGCATGGTGAGGGGCAAGCTTCGCCCTTGGGCCCCCCCACTGTCCCGGAGTCTTCAGCCGCAGCTGCTGGAGGATGTGGTGGGCGCTCTATTTCCCACGAGGCCGGAGCATACACCGCCGGCCATGGTTCCGCCTCGCAACGTGCCCAACGCGGAAGACGACGACGACGAAGTGCCCGAAGTGACCCGGGTAGAGATGAGAGTGGCGGTGGCTCGCATAAAGAACACCGCCCCAGGGCCGGACGGCATTCCAGGCCGTGCGTGGGTCCTGGCCACGAGGGCTCTCGGGCCCCGACTAGCGGGGCTCTTAAGCGCATGCCTGGAGCGGGGCCAGTTTCCAAGCCGGTGGAAGACCGGAAAGCTGGTCCTGCTCAGGAAGGAGGGGCGCCCCGCAGACTCGCCATCTGCATACCGGCCCATCGTGTTGCTGGACGAGGTGTGTAAAATCTTTGAGCGGATCATCGCCGATCGCCTCGTCCGGCACATGTCTAGAGAGGGGCCGGACTTGGCGGATAACCAATTTGGTTTCCGCCAGGGGCGCTCCACAGTCGATGCAATCATGCGCGTGAGGGTCCTGGCGGAGGAAGCAGTCGCCCGGGGTGAGGTGGTCTTGGCGGTGTCGCTCGACATCGCCAACGCTTTCAACACCTTGCCCTGGAATACCATCAGGGAGGCACTCCGCTACCACGGGGTGCCCAGCTACCTCCGCCGCATTGTCGGGGCCTATTTGTCGGAGTATTTCCGCGCGCGCCTCACAAATGACGGATTTCCTGCGGCCGCTGGGTGACGGCCGCAGTGGGTGACGGGGCCCGCCTTTTCCATCTGGCGGGCCAATACCTGCCGGGGGCGCGGACGAATGCGCGAGCGATACCCGTACCCCCGGCACTGGGTTTCGAGAAAGGAACACCGTGGTGGTTTTAGCCGGTAAGAGTCCGGCACTGTTCCCGGCCGCCCCAATGGGCCGGGTTCGTCCATGAGGATTTCCCCACGTAAAAAAAAAAAAAAAAAAAAGGTTAGGTTAGGTTAGGTTAGGTTGGGGTGCGCGCAGAAAACCTCCCCGTGTGCCTGGTGGCTGCTGGTCCCTTTCGGATACGTCCGGGGGGAAGAGCAGTCACTGGGCCGGTGCACCCTGGGCACGGGCAATAATCTCTTCGTGGGGGGTGGGGTAGAGGAGATTATTGCTCGTGGCGAATTTCTGCAGGAGCGGAGAAGTCGCTCCCGACGGCTCCCTTTCGTCACTCTGCACGCTGCAGAGCGCACGCTAAGGGAGCGAGGTGGTGTGCCGCGAGGCGCTTCACGCCTTGCGGTCTGGAGCAGTGGCAGGCTTGCCGCTGCTCGAGGTGGAATCCTTTATGGACATTTCAGAAAAAAAAAAAAAAAAAAAAAAAAAAAAAAAAAAAAAAAAAATCTACAAAAAAAAATACATAAAATTTGAAAAAACCACTAAAAATTATTACATAAAATACAAAATCTACAAAAAAAAAATACAAAAACAAAAAACCAAAGAGAAAATTCATAAAACAAATCTATAAAATACCACAAAAAAAATATATATTAGCATTAAGTTTAGTTTTAAGATGCCGAACCACGGGCGGCTTAGCCTGTTTCGAGGCATTCGCGGGCCTCGGGAGGACCAAATTCCCTCCTAAAAAGTGCGACCGCATCACCTTGGGGAAGTGGTGTGAGTATTTTCCCATCGTAAAAATGAAAATGTCGACTATTGATAAGAGTTTGTCGTGCGCTCCGGCTGACGCCCGGCGCTCGCGGGTACCCGGGCCCGCGAGTGGTAAATTTACTACCGAAGTCTGCACAGGGGTGGGCAACCAGGCCCCTGTGTCAGAATCTACTACTGGCGGATGCGATCCATCTACCGGCCTAGCCGGTAGCAAGAGCCGGGGAGGCTCCAGTCCCTGCGGGGACGCCATGTCGGAGGGGGAGTCGCGCGGACCCTCCACCAAATTTTGGCGCAAACGTCCGCGCGATGTGGCCTCGGGCCGATCAGGGTCGATAGGCTTCTCCTCTAGCGAAGAGAACCTGTCGGCCCCCAAAGTGCCGACGGCACGGCGTGGCGGCACAGCCTCGCGGTCGAAGCCGCGGCGCGATTCATCGGGACGGTTTCTTCCGCGTCCCGGTACTCCAGCGGCCAGCGCAAGAGAGGAGACCGACCGCGAGGCGATGGGTGAGGACCCAGGCGGCGTGAGCAGTGCTTCCTTAGGGAGCACCAAAGCCGAGCTCAACGCCGCCAAAAGAGAGCAGCGGAAAGCGGTAGCGGCGGACGAGGTGTCCGAAATGGCCAGGCGCGCTCGAGAGCGCAGGGCTGCGCAAGCGGCAGGAGGAGAGGGGTTGTCGGCGGTGGACCTGAGTCGTCAGGTGTTGGACGGCGTGGACGTCGTCCTGAAGGTTGCCACCAAATCCGGCAGCCTGAAGGGCACGTTCACCCGTGCCCTCAAGGAAGCCGCCGACGACATAAGAGAGGCGGTGGGTACCCTCCTCAATCGGACGGCCTCCGACGAGGTCGCCAAATTACAGGAGGAGAATAGCCGCCTCCGCACGGATATGGAGGATCTCCGTAGGCAAGTCGCTGCGCTGAGCGAGCAGCAGCAGCGACGCCCAGCCTCCGATCCCCCTCCTGCCGCAGCAATTCCAACTCCCGCACTGGTGCCGACCAGCGCACGATCGACGGACGATGAAGTCGAAAGAATCGTCCGGATCTGCATGCTCCAGTGCGGGAGTATGATGAACGCCCGTCTCGAGGCGATATCTCGACGTCTCCCCCAGGAGACCCTCCGGCCGCCACTTGCGGCGGACAAACGGAGGGCAGAAGAGGCGTCGAGATCAGTGTCGCAGGGGAAGCCCGTGGAGGGTGCTCGAAAGCCCGCGGAGGGAGCCCCTGTTGGCGAGCCCACGGCCGCCGGGTCTAAGGGTGAGACCTGGGCGACGGTCGTGGGCCGGAAGAAGGCCCACAAAGCCGCCAAAAAGGCGACGGCCACTGCACGCGCTCTTAGCGGTCCCGCAAAGGCGGCTCCGCAGCCTGCGCGTCGCGGCGCTGCAAAAAGCGGTCGCAAAGCGCCGACTGTTCGCGCCCCGCGCTCCGAAGCTGTTACGGTCACTTTACAGCCTGGAGCTTCGGAGAGGGGCGTGACGTACCAGTCGGTGCTAGCTGAGGCTAAGGCCAAGATCAAACTTGCGGATCTTGGCCTGCAGTCCGTGACGCTCAGACAAGCCGTCACGGGAGCGCGACTGTTTGAGGTGGCCGGTGCAGCCAGTGGCAGCGTCGAAAAGGCGGACGCTCTGGCCGCCAAGCTCAGGGAGGTCCTCAATCCTGAGGACGTCCGGGTCTCCAGGCCATGCAAAACCGCAGAGGTGCGAATTGCTGGTCTGGATGACTCCGTGACCCCTGAGGAGGTGGTGGCGGCCGTCGCTCGGAGCGGCGAGTGTCTGCCTGACAACGTGCGGGCCGGCGACATTCGCGCCGACGCTACCGGGCTCGGCATGGTCTGGGTCCGGTGTCCTGTGGCGTCGGCGAAGAAGATCGCCAACAGTGGTCGATTGCTGGTGGGCTGGGTTGCAGCGAGAGTCAAGCTCCTGCAGCCCAGGGCCCTGCGGTGCTTCCGGTGTCTGGAACTGGGGCACGTCCGGGCAAAGTGCACCGCCGAGGTGGACCGCAGCGATGTCTGTTATCGCTGCGGCCGGCCCGGCCACAAGGCGGCCCAGTGCTCCGCTGAGCCCAACTGCAGCCTCTGTACAGCTGCAGGAAGGCCAGCGGGCCACAAAGTGGGCGGAAAGGCCTGTGGCGTGCCTGCCAGCAAGGCCAAAAGCAAAAAGAGGAGCAATAAGCCTGCCGGGGGAGTCTCGCAACCCCCGCAGGCTGGCTCGGCCGACTCCCGGCCCAGGACTGATGCCGAGGTGATGGAGACCAATCAATAATGGCTCTCCATCTCCTCCAGGGCAACATCAACCACTCTGCCAGAGCTCAGGATCTCCTGCTCCAGAGCATGGCAGAGTGGTCGATTCACGTGGCTGTGGTCGCCGAACCGTATTTTGTCCCCGCCCGCGACAACTGGGTGGGGTGTTTGGACGGTTTGGTGGCCATAATCGGCGGGGCTCTGATCGGTCCGTCTCGGGGTCGCGGCTGGGTTGCCGCGGTTTCGGACGGCATCGCTGTTGTGGGGGCGTATTTCTCCCCCAACAAGAGTCTCGCCGACTTCGAGAGGTTCCTTGTCGAGTTGGGCGCCGTCGTAGGCCGCTACCTCCCTCGTCCCGTACTGCTGCTCGGGGATCTCAACGCCAAGTCATCGGCGTGGGGATCCCCGGTCACCGATCCTCGGGGCGAGGCGCTGGAGGAGTGGGCGGTGACGACCGGTCTGGTCGTCCTAAATCGGGGCTCGGAATTCACGTGCGTGCGGCAGCGGGGCGGGTCCATAGTGGACGTCTCGTTCGCAAGCCCCTCTGTCGCTAGCAGAGTCCGCGACTGGCGTGTCGCCGTGGAGGTGGAGACGCTATCGGATCATCGATACATCCGATTCGACGTCTCCGCCCAGACCGCGCGCGACCGCCGTCCAGCAGCCCCGAACAACGACGGCCCGCGCTGGGCGCTTAAGCGCATCGACAGGGACCTACTCGAAGAAGCTGCAATTGTCCAGTCCTGGATAAGGGAGTCGGCGACCGACGGCACCGTCGACGTCGAAGCGGAGGCGCTGTGGTTCCGCGGGGCGATGACGCAGATTTGCGACGCGTCCATGCCCCGCGTCCGCACACAGTCCGCAAAGCGCCAAGTGTACTGGTGGACCGCCGAGATCGCGCAGTTGCGCGTCGCGTGTGTGGCGGCCCGTCGCCAGTACACTCGACACCGCCGACGACGTCGACGGAATACCGTCGAAGAGGACGCGCTGTATGAGGTGTACCGCGCGTCCAAGGAGAGGCTGTGGCTAGCCATCGGCGACTCAAAGTCGCAGGCCAGGGAAGAGCTGCTGGGGTCCCTAGACCGAGATCCGTGGGGGCGCCCCTACCGTATGGTGCGAGGCAAGTTACGCCCCTGGGCGCCTCCACTCACGGAGGGACTACAGCCCCAGCTGCTGGAGGAGGTTGTTTCGGCCCTCTTCCCTGAGCAGGCGGAGCACGATCCGCCGTCGATGGCATCGCCCTTGGCCACAGGCTCTCCTGAAGAGGAGAGCACCCAGGTCCCCGAGGTGACACAAGTGGAGACGAGAGCGGCCGTGTCGCGGCTCCGGGCTAAGAACACAGCGCCCGGGCCCGACGGAGTTCCTGGCCGAGCTCTCGTCTTGGCTCTGAAGGAGCTAGAGCCCCAGCTGAGAGGGCTCTTTACGGCATGCCTCGAGCGGGGCCAGTTTCCCAGCGTTTGGAAGGAGGGGAGGCTGGTCCTGCTCAAGAAGGAGGGGCGCCCCGCGGACTCGCCGTCCGCGTACCGGCCCATAGTGCTGCTTGACGAGGCGGGCAAACTTTTTGAGCGTGTCATCGCAGATCGCCTCGTCAGCCACTTGTCTGCAGAAGGGCCGGACTTGGCGGACAGCCAGTACGGCTTTCGTCGTGGGCGCTCCACCGTCGACGCCATAATGCGCGTGAGGGCCCTGGCGGAGGAAACGGTGTCCCGGGGTGGGGTGTTGTTGGCAGTATCGTTGGATATCTCCAACGCCTTCAACACCCTGCCCTGGAGTTGTATACGGGAGGCACTTGTCTATCATCGCGTGCCTCCCTACCTCCGCCGCACAGTAGGGGCTTATCTGGAGGCAAGGTGTGTCACCTATAGGGGACGTGACGGCGCAGGAAGGCGCGTCACTTCGTGCGGTGTTCCACAGGGATCGGTTCTGGGTCCGCTCCTGTGGAACATCGGGTACGACTGGGTGCTCAGAGGTGAGCTCCCGTCGGGCGCAGACTTGACGTGTTACGCGGACGACACGCTTGTCACAGCCCGAGGGAGCTCCCACAGGGAAGCAGCGTTGCTAGCTACGGCTGCGGTGTCACAGGTGGTGAGCCGCATCCGTCGCCTGGGCCTGGAGGTGGCCCTGAGCAAGTCGGAGGCCATCGTGTTCCATGGCCCCCGACGCGCGCCGCCGCCGGGATCACACATCGTGGTCGGTGGGGCCCGGATAGCTGTCGGGTCCACCATGAAGTACCTAGGATTGGTGCTCGACAGCCGGTGGGAATTCGGACCCCACTTCCGGCGGCTGGCGCCCAAGCTGATGGGCGCGGCGGGCGCGCTTTCAACGCTGCTTCCCAATATGGGGGGCCCGAGCGCCGCCTGTAGGCGGTTGTACGTGGGAATCGTGCGGTCCATGGCCCTGTATGGGGCCCCGGTGTGGGCGATGGACCTGACGGCCTGCACCATCGCCATTCTGCGAAAGCCGCAGAGGGCGATGGCCGTCAGGGTCGTCCGCGGGTACCGCACGATCTCCTACGAGGCGGCTTGCGCTCTGGCCGGATCCCCGCCCTGGGACCTGGAGGCTAAAGTACTCGCGTCACTGTATCGGTGGCGCGAGGAAGAGCGGGCACGGGGCTTCAGACCGGTGCAGCGGCAGATCGCGCTGCGCCGAACGGAGCTCCGTCAGGTCTTGGTGGCGGAATGGCGGGACAGGCTTCTGCGCCCTACCGCCGGCCTCGCTACCGTCGAGGCGATCCGGCCAGTGCTCGACGCATGGCTCGGGAGAAGGCACGGCTCCCTGTCGTTTCGGGTGACGCAGGTGCTGTCGGGGCATGGGTGCTTCGGCAAGTACCTGTGTCGCATAGGCAGGGAGTCGGACGCTCGGTGCCACCACTGCGTCCATTGCGGGGAGGACACGGCGCAACACACGCTCCGGGAGTGTGTGTCCTGGGAGGAGCAGCGCCGTGCCCTCACCTCGGTAGTAGGAGGCGATCTGTCGCTGCCGGCCGTTGTTCGGAGTATGGTCGGCAGCGCAGAGTCGTGGGACGCGGTGGTGTCCTTCTGCGAGGACGTGATGTCGCAGAAGGAAGCTGCGGAGCGGGAAAGGGAGATCTCAACTCTCGACCCCGCCCGCAGCAGGCGCACCGGGCGCCGGAGGAGGGCGGACAACGCCCTCTTCCGCCCCCCATAAACGGGTCCAGGGGCGACGGACTTGGGGAAGTCCCCGCCCCCCATGATAGGACCCGAGCCGGCGGCGCGCGTCTGTGTCCACGCGCGCCCCCGAGGCGATGCACGGGGTAGGACACCTCACTACCCCGTGCAGGAGACGAGGCCCGGCAGGACGGGCCGGCACCAGTGCGGGGCTGCGGACGAATCAGGATTCCCGCGGCCCCGCGCCCACGTGCGAGAAGCGACACCGGGGTGGTTTTAGCCGGTAAGAGTCCGGCACTGTTCCCGGCCTCCCCAGGCCGGGTTCGTCCATGAGGATTTCCCCCCGAAAACAAAAAAAAAAAAAAAAAAAAAAAAAAGGTTAGGTTAGGTTAGGTTAGGTTGGTCACTCTACAGCCTGGAGCTTCGGAGAGGGGCGTGACGTACCAGTCGGTGCTTGCCGAGGCCAAGGCCAAGATCAGACTTGCGGATCTTGGCCTGCAGTCCGTGACGCTCAGGCAAGCCGTCACGGGGGCGCGCCTGTTCGAGGTGGCTGGCGCAGCTAGCGGCAGCGTCGAGAAGGCGGACGCTCTGGCCGCCAAGCTCAGGGAGGTCCTCAAGCCTGAGGACGTCCGGATCTCCAGGCCATGCAAAACCGCAGAGGTGCGAATTGCTGGTCTGGATGACTCTGTGACCCCTGAGGAGGTGGTGGCGGCCGTCGCTCGCAGCGGCGAGTGTCCGCCTGACCACGTGCGGGCCGGCGACATACGCGCCGACGCTACCGGGCTCGGCATGGTCTGGGTCCGGTGTCCTGTGGCGTCGGCGAATAAAATCGCCAAAAGTGGTCGTTTGCTGGTGGGCTGGGTTGCAGCGAGGGTCAAGCTCCTGCAGCCCCGGGCCTTGCGGTGCTTCCGGTGCCTGGAACTGGGGCACGTCCGGGCAAAGTGCACCGCCGAGGTTGACCGCAGCGATTTCTGCTATCGCTGCGGCCGGCCCGGCCACAAGGCGGCCCAGTGCTCCGCTGAGCCCAACTGCAGCCTCTGTACAGCTGCAGGAAGGCCAGCGGGGCACAAGGTGGGCGGAAAGGCCTGTGGCGCGCCTGCCAGCAGGGCAAAAAAGAAAAAGAGGAGCAACAAGCCTGTCGGGGGAGTCTCGCAACCCCCGCAGGCTGGCTCGGCCGACTCCCGGCCCAGGACTGATGCCGAGGTGATGGAGACCAACCAATAATGGCTCTCCATCTCCTCCAGGGCAACATCAACCACTGTGCCAGAGCTCAGGATCTCCTGCTCCAGAGCATGGCAGAGTGGTCGATTCACGTGGCTGTGGTCGCCGAACCGTATTTTGTCCCCGCCCGCGACAACTGGGTGGGGTGTTTGGACGGTTTGGTGGCCATAATCGGCGGGGCTCTGATCGACCCGTCTCGGGGCCGCGGCTGGGTTGCCGCGGTCTCGGACGGCATCGCTGTTGTGGGGGCGTATTTCTCCCCCAACAAGAGTCTCGCCGACTTCGAGAGGTTCCTTGTCGAGTTGGGCGCTGTCGTAGGCCGCTACCTCCCTCGTCCCGTACTGCTGCTCGGGGATCTCAACGCCAAGTCATCGGCGTGGGGATCCCCGGTCACCGATCATCGGGGCGAGGCGCTGGAGGAGTGGGCGGTGACGACCGGTCTGGTCGTCCTGAATCGGGGCTCGGAGTATACCTGCGTGCGGCAGCGGGGCGGGTCTATAGTGGACGTGTCGTTCGCTAGCCCCCCTGTCGCTAGCAGGGTCCGCGACTGGCGGGTCGCCGTGGAGGTGGAGACGCTATCGGATCATCGATACATCCGATTCGACGTCTCCGCCCAGACCGCGAGCGACCGCCGTCCAACAGCCCCGAATAACGACGGCCCGCGCTGGGCGCTTAAGCGCATCGACAGGGACCTACTCGAAGAAGCTGCAATTGTCCAGTCCTGGATAAGGGAGTCGGCGACCGACGGCACCGTCGACGTCGAAGCGGAGGCGCTGTGGTTCCGCGGGGCGATGACGCAGATTTGCGACGCGTCCATGCCCCGCGCCCGCACACAGTCCGCAAAGCGCCAAGTGTACTGGTGGACCGCCGAGATCGCGCAGTTGCGCGTCGCGTGTGTGGCGGCCCGTCGCCAGTACACTCGACACCGCCGACGACGTCGACGGAATACCGTCGAAGAGGACGCGCTGTATGAGGTGTACCGCGCGTCCAAGGAGAGGCTGTGGCTAGCCATCGGCGACTCGAAGTCGCAGGCCAGGGAAGAGCTGCTGGGGTCCCTAGACCGAGATCCGTGGGGGCGCCCCTACCGCATGGTGCGAGGCAAGTTACGCCCCTGGGCGCCCCCACTCACGGAGGGACTACAGCCCCAGCTGCTGGAGGAGGTTGTTTCGGCCCTCTTCCCTGAGCAGGCGGAGCACGATCCGCCGTCGATGGCTTCGCCCTTGGCCACAGACTCTCCCGAAGAGGAGAGCACCCAGGTCCCAGAAGTGACACAAGCAGAGACGAGAGCGGCCGTGTCGCGGCTCCGGGCGAAGAACACTGCGCCCGGGCCCGACGGAGTTCCTGGCCGAGCTCTCGTCCTCGCTCTGAAGGAGCTAGAGCCCCATCTGAGAGGGCTCTTCACTGCATGCCTCGAGCGGGGCCAGTTTCCCAGCGTGTGGAAGGAGGGGAGGCTGGTCCTGCTCAAGAAGGAGGGGCGCCCCGCGGACTCGCCGTCCGCGTACCGGCCCATAGTGCTGCTCGACGAGGCGGGCAAACTGTTTGAGCGGATTATCGCAGATCGCCTCGTCAGCCACTTGTCTGCAGAGGGGCCGGACTTGGCGGACAGCCAGTACGGCTTTCGTCGTGGGCGCTCCACCGTGGACGCTATAATGCGCGTGAGAGCCCTGGCGGAGGAAACGGTGTCCCGGGGTGGGGTGGTGTTGGCAGTATCGTTGGATATATCCAACGCCTTCAACACCCTGCCCTGGAGTTGTATACGGGAGGCACTTGTCTACCATCGCGTGCCTCCCTACCTCCGCCGCACAGTAGGGGCTTATCTGGAGGCAAGATGTGTCACTTATAGGGGACGTGACGGCGCAGGAAGGCGCGTCACTTCGTGCGGTGTTCCACAGGGATCGGTTCTGGGTCCGCTCCTGTGGAACATCGGGTACGACTGGGTGCTCAGAGGTGAGCTCCCGTCGGGCGCAGACTTGACGTGTTACGCGGACGACACGCTTGTCACAGCCCGAGGGAGCTCCCACAGGGAAGCAGCGTTGCTAGCTACGGCTGCGGTGTCACAGGTGGTGAGCCGCATCCGTCGCCTGGGCCTGGAGGTGGCCCTGAGCAAGTCGGAGGCCATCGTGTTCCATGGCCCCCGACGCGCGCCGCCGCCGGGATCACACATCGTGGTCGGTGGGGCCCGGATAGCTGTCGAGTCCACCATGAAGTATCTGGGATTGGTGCTCGACAGCCGATGGGAATTCGGACCCCACTTCCGGCGGCTGGCGCCCAAGCTGATGGGCGCGGCGGGCGCGCTTTCAACGCTGCTTCCCAATATGGGGGGCCCGAGCGCCGCCTGTAGGCGGTTGTACGTGGGGATCGTGCGGTCCATGGCCCTGTATGGGGCCCCGGTGTGGGCGATGGACCTGACGGCCTGCACCATCGCCATTCTGCGAAAGCCGCAGAGGGCGATGGCCGTCAGGGTCGTCCGCGGGTACCGCACGGTTTCCTACGAGGCGGCTTGCGCTCTGGCCGGATCCCCGCCCTGGGACCTGGAGGCGAAAGTACTCGCGTCGCTGTATCGGTGGCGCGAGGAAGAGCGGGCACGGGGCTTCGGACCGGTGCAGCGGCAGATCGCGCTGCGCCGTACGGAGCTCCGCCAGGTCTTGGTGGCGGAATGGCGGGAGAGGCTTCTGCGCCCTACCGCCGGCCTCGCTACCGTCGAGGCGATCCGGCCAGTGCTCGACGCATGGCTCGGGAGAAGGCACGGCTCCCTGTCGTTTCGGGTGACGCAGGTGCTGTCGGGGCATGGGTGCTTCGGCAGGTACCTGTGTCGCATAGGCAGGGAGTCGGACGCTCGGTGCCACCACTGCGTCCATTGCGGGGAGGACACGGCGCAACACACGCTCCGGGAGTGTGTGTCCTGGGAGGAGCAGCGCCGTGCCCTCACCTCGGTAGTAGGAGGCGATCTGTCGCTGCCGGCCGTTGTTCGGAGTATGGTCGGCAGCGCAGAGTCGTGGGACGCGGTGGTGTCCTTCTGCGAGGACGTGATGTCGCAGAAGGAAGCTGCGGAGCGGGAAAGGGAGATTTCCACTCTCGACCCCGCCCGCAGCAGGCGCACCGGGCGCCGGAGGAGGGCTGACAACGCCCTCTTCCGCCCCCCATAAACGGGTCCAGGGGCGACGGACTTGGGGAAGTCCCCGCCCCCCATGATAGGACCCGAGCCGGCGGCGCGCGTCTGTGTCCACGCGCGCCCCCGAGGCGATGCACGGGGTAGGACACCTCACTACCCCGTGCAGGAGACGAGGCCCGGCAGGACGGGCCGGCACCAGTGCGGGGCTGCGGACGAATCAGGATTCCCGCGGCCCCGCGCGCACGTGCGAGAAGCGACACCGGGGTGGTTTTAGCCGGTAAGAGTCCGGCACTGTTCCCGGCCTCCCCAGGCCGGGTTCGTCCATGAGGATTTCCCCCCGAAAAAAAAAAAAAAAAAAAAAAAAAAAAAAAAAAAAAGGTTAGGTTAGGTTGGGGGACCCCCCACAGCACATACGTCCACGTCGTGTCCCCTGGTAACGACCCAGTCCTGACCACCGTAACGGAGTGGCAGGCTGGGCTCGGCTAAAGTGTGCTGTGCATCGTAGCGATCTCTTTCTGCCTTGTGCGCTACGAATTTTGCGGAATGTCCAAACCCCTGCGGGACGCCCACGGGCGTTTTCTGCGACCAAAAGGCCCTTCTCAGGGCCAACCCAAAGGCCCTTCTCAGGGCCAACCAAAAGGCCCTTCTCAGGGCCAACCAAAAGGCCCTTCTCAGGGCCAACCCAAAGGCCCTTCTCAGGGCCAAACCGACGCTTCGGCGTCAGAAGCGAGCCGTGCGCCGTCTGCGGCGAGCTTCCACAGCGGTCGTTTTTTCGGCGAGATTGGGTTGTCGGAATCCTCCGACAACGAGTCAGTCGTCTCGCTCGTGTCCGTTTCTGACACGGGCGAGTCCAGGCCGCTTTCGCGCAAGCGCGCCTTTTTGAAGGACAGCGATGGGTCCGAGGGCTCTTCGGCGGGTTCGGCGAAGACAAGGAGAGCCAAGAAACCTGCGACAGCGTCCGTCACCCACGTCGTTGGCCTCGTGGACGCCCAGCGTCAGTTACATCTGGCCCGGCGGGAGCAGCTCCAGCAGGAGCTCGAGGAGCGAGTTGCCGCTAAGGAGCAGCGGGCGCGTACAGCCCGAGTCAGGTCGGGGTACGGCGCGTCCCGCGTACTGTACGCTGACCATTCCGTGGCCGAGCTGGCACGGATGGCCGAGGAGGATGAGGAGGAGATTGTGGAGGTCGCCTCCAAATCCTCCAACCTAAAGGGCACCTTCCAAAAGGCCCTCAAATGCCGCGCCGCGAGCATGCGCGGCATCATCGAGGAGCTGGCGAAGAGGAAGGTGTCTGAGGAGACGCAACAGCTGCAGGCGAGGGTCGATCGCCTGCAGTTGGAGGTCAGCCAGCTTCACCAGAAGCTGGCCGACGCCACCGCCCGGCCTAGCCAGGCCGCGCCGCCGCCCGCGGTGGAGGCCCCGCCCTCCAACCTTGAGGATATAATCCGCAAGGCTGTATCGGAGGAGCGGGCATTCACCAGAGCCTGCCTCGCGGGCATCGAGGACCGTCTCTTGCCGGAGAAGCGCCTCCGACCTCCCCTTGCGGCGGACAAGAGGCAAGCCGAGCCGGGCCCATCTTCGCAGGGAGGGGACGCCCCCCTTCCTTCCGCCGTGCCGTCAAGCCAGCAGGGCTGGACTGAAGTCGTTAGGAAGGGGAAGGGGAAGAAGACCACCCATGCCCCCACCCCTATCCCCACTGCCGCACCTCCCAGCCAGCCGCAGACGGCTGGAAAGGGGAAGGGGAAAGGAAAGGGGAAAAAGACGGCACCCGCCACGCCTGCCGCCCCCACCACCAAGACCCCCAGTCAGCCGCAGACTGGCAGGGGTAAGGGGAAGGGAAAAGCAAAAGGGGGAAAGCTCGTACCCCCAAAGACTGCAGCAGTGGTGGTGACGCTCACCGCCGAGGCTGCGGAGCGGGGTGAAACGTACGCGTCCGTACTGCTGCGGGCGCGTGCCAACGCCGACCCCACCCAACTGGGGATCGGCAGAGTGTCGTGCCGACGGACACAAACCGGGGCTCGAATTTTCGAGTTCCCGGGGGCGGAGGGCAGCGCCAGCGCCGACCTCTTCGCGGCCAAGCTACAGGAGGTGATCGCGGACGCGGCGAAGGTGGCCCGACCAGTGAAGATGGCGGCCATGGAGGTGACCGACCTGGATGACTCCGTCACCAGGGAGGAGGTCGTGGCGGCGGTCGCAGCCATTGGGGGCTGCAGCGTCGCAGCGGTAAAGGGCCGGGACATCAGACCCGGCCGCGGCGGCATGGGCACCATGCGGTTCGAATGCCCAGTCGCCGCCGCCAAAGCCGTCCTCGAAAAGGGGCGGCTGCTTGTCGGGTTTAGCTCGGGTGCGGTCCGGGCACTTGCGGACGCGCCCCTTCGGTGCTACAAGTGTTTCGGCATCGGCCACACCCGAGCCCTTTGTCCGTCTAACGTGGACAGGTCGGACACGTGTTACCGCTGCGGCAAGGACGGCCACAAAGCCGCCTCCTGCACGGCCGCCACGCCGCACTGTGTTGTGTGCGCTGCCAGTGGCCGCCCGGCGGGCCATGTGATGAAGGGGAGGTTATGTAATCCTCCCCCCAAGAAAGGCAAACTGCAGGCGCCGGTCGGGCCTGCTGCTCACGCCGTTGTTCCCGTAGCTGGAACCTCGGCAGCTGCGGATGAGGGGGGTGCGATGTCCGACTGATGGATAGGGTCATCGAACATCGCATCCTCCAGGCGAACATCAACCACTGCCGGGCAGCCCAGGATCTATTGACACAGACGATGGCTGAGTGGTTGGTGGACTTGGCGGTGGTCGCCGAGCCCTACTCGGTCCCCGGGCATTGGCTGGGCGACCTGGACGGCCTGGTGGCCGTATTGTCGCGGCCCTCCACAGACTCCCCTCCCCTCTCGCTCTTAGAGAGGGGACCGGGATACGTGGCCGCCGCGTGGGCGAATATGGCCATTGTTGGGGTATATTTCTCCCCAAACCGCCCTCTCTCCGACTTCGAGGACTTTTTGGAGATCCTCACTGCAGTCGTAGGGAGGGCGGCGCCGCGACAGGTCGTCGTGTTGGGCGACCTAAACGCCAAGTCGGCGGCTTGGGGCAACCCGGCTGCCTCTTGCAACATCCGGGGGCGCGCCGTCGAATTTTGGGCGACGTCGTGCGGCGTGTCCCTCCTCAACAGGGGGGCGGTCCACACGTGCGTGCGGCAGTGGGGAGGGTCAGTGGTCGACGTCTCGTTCGCCACCCCCGTACTAGCCGCGCGCATCATGAACTGGCGGGTGGAGATGGTGGAAACCATGTCGGACCACCGATACGTGCGGTTCGACATCTCCACCCAGAGTCCCCGGGGACAGATGGCCCGCTCCAACGGGTCTCCATTCCCCCGGTGGGCTCTCACTCGCCTGGACCGGGAGGCAGCCATGGAGGCGGCCTTCCTCCAAGACTGGCTGTCGCCCCCTGTTGAGCCCTCGGACGTCGACGCCGCAGCGGTCCGGCTCAGGGGATCCCTGACCGAGGTGTGCAATGCCAGCATGCCTCGCTCTCGCCGTCCGCCTCCTCGTCGCGCCGTCTACTGGTGGTCGCAGGAACTGGCGGGGCTCCGCGCCGCCTGTGCGGCAGTCAGGCGGGCCTACACGCGGAGCCGTCGGCGCGCCGCCGTCAACCGCAATCTGGCGGAGGAGGACCGTCTCTACGCCTCGTATCAAGAGGCAAAGGCGGCCCTCAAGACGGCCATGTGCGCCTCCAAGGACGCGGCGAGGGCCGAGATGCTGGAGTCCCTCGACAGGGATCCGTACGGGAGGCCATACAAGGTGGCGCGGAACAAGCTGCGCCCCCATGGTCCCCCGCTGACGGAAACCCTTGAGCCGGCACTGTTGGATGGGGTGGTTCGGTCGCTGTTCCCGCGCCGCGAGACCGACTTCACCCCACCAACGATGGACCCTCCGCAGGATGCGGCCTCACCGGAGGAAGAGGTCCCCCCGGTGACTGCGGAGGAGATCCACGCGGGAGTAATCAGCCTCGGCGCCAAGAAGACGGCCCCTGGACCGGACGGCGTCCCTGCTCGGGTGGTAGCCATAGCGGCCACTCAAATGGGGGAAAGGTTTCGGGAGCTTTTCGGCGCATGTTTAGCGACCGGAAGGTTCCCGAAGCCTTGGAAGGAGGGGCAGCTGTGCCTCCTCCGTAAAGAGGGACGCCCGGTCGATTCCCCCTCGGCATACCGGCCCATCGTTCTGCTCGATGAGGTCGGTAAAATGTTCGAGGGGATCGTCGCCTGCCGCCTCAACGACCATCTGCGGAGGGTGGGGCCGGACCTGTCGGACGCCCAGTTTGGCTTCCGACGCGGCCGGTCCACCATCGACGCCCTGGCCCTACTTAAAGGCCAGGCGAAGGAGGCGGCGGAGGTGGGGGACGGATTGTTGGCTGTGTCATTCGACATAGCCAACGCCTTCAACTCCGTCCCCCACTCGACCATACTGGAGGCGCTCCGATATCACGGAGTGCCTCCATACTTGAGGGGCCTCTTGGCCAACTACTTGGAGGACCGCGAGGTCCTCCTCGTAGATAAAACGTCGGCGCTGAGGCGATATGGTGCGGAGTCCGGCGTTCCACAGGGGTCGGTGCTGGGGCCCACCCTGTGGAACATTGGGTTTGACTGGCTCCTGCGGGGGGCCCTTCTCCCGGGCACGAGTGTGATTTGTTACGCGGACGACACTCTGCTCACTGCCCGGGGGAGGAACTTTGGGGAGGCGGCCTGTCTGGCGTCGGCTGGCGGGTCCTTGGTGGCAGGGAGGATCCGCCGCCTGGGGTTGAGGGTGGCGCTGAACAAGACCGAGGCCGTGTTCTTCCGCGGGCCTCGGCAGCGCTGCCCTCCCGACGCCCACATTACTGTGGAGGGCGTCAGGATAGGGGTCAGGCCCCAGATGAAATATCTGGGCCTGGTGCTGGACAGCGGGTGGCGCTTCGGCCCGCATTTCAGCGGGCTGTCGACGCGCCTGCTGAGGGCCGCTGACGCCCTCTCATGGCTCCTCCCCAACCTGGGGGGACCCAGCGCACGGTGCCGGCGTCTGTATGCCGGCATCTTGCGGAGCATGGCCCTCTATGGGGCCCCCATCTGGTCGGACTCCCTCCACAGGAGGGAGAATGCCACCGCACTCCGCAGGCCGCAAAGGGCCATCGCACTGCGGGTGGCGAGGGCCTACAGGTCGGTGGGTTTCTCGGCGGCGTGCGCTCTGGCGGGCACCCCTCCTTGGGAGCTCGAGGCATGGGTGCTCGCCAGGGTGTACGAGTGGACGGCGCACCGAAGGGCGCTCGGAGAGCGCCCCACCGCGCAGGAGCGGGAGGCCGTGAGGCGGGAGGCGAGGGACGCCATCGTCGTCCACTGGACGGACGACCTCGCCACCGCCACTTTTGGCCGCCGGACGCTGGACGCGCTCGGGCCAGTTCTGCGGCAATGGCTCGAGCGGAAGCACGGTTTCCTCTCTTTTCGTCTGGTGCAGGTGCTGTCGGGGCACGGCTGCTTCGGCTCGCACCTGTACAGGATCGGGAGGGAGGAAACCCCAGCGTGCCACCACTGCGGCGCGGCAGAGGACACGGCGCGGCACACCCTCGAGGTCTGCCCCGCCTGGGCAGAGCCGCGCCGATGTCTGACTGCCGAGATCGGCCTTGATCTCTCGCTTCCCAGCGTTGTTCTGTCCATGTTGGGGAGCGAGGGGGCTTGGGCCGCGGTCGCCTCCTTTTGCGAGTATGTCATTTCGCAAAAGGAGGCGGCGGAGCGCGCGCGGGAGGATGACCCTCTCGCTGCGCCGCTCCGCAGGCGAAGAAGAGGAAGGAGAAGATTCCCTCCTCGCGGTGGTGATGGGCGGGCGACAGGCGCGGGGGCGACAGGCGCGGGGGCGCCTCCGCCCGCATTGCACTCCACACCACCTCCGCCGGACATTCCCGACCCTCCCCCAATGGGGAGGACGTGAGGGGCCCGCCGCCGTTGAGGCGGGCAGTCGTCGAGGGGGACTGGACGTAAAGGCTACGCCGGTTTCCCAGTCCCCCTCCTTTCAGACGATGCGGGAATGCCGCTGGGTTTTTTAGTGGGTATACCGGGCTTGCCCGGGGAGTCCCACATACCCCCTCATTCCCCTGGATGGGGGGGATGCGTAAAGCATTTTTCCCAGCGATACAAAAAAAAAAAAAAAAAAAAAAAAAAAAAAAAAAAAAAAAAAAAAGGTTAGGTTAGGTTAGGTTAGGTTGG
The DNA here is from genome assembly GCA_963891755.1 of Pyrrhia umbra. Taxonomy (NCBI): domain Eukaryota; kingdom Metazoa; phylum Arthropoda; class Insecta; order Lepidoptera; family Noctuidae; genus Pyrrhia; species Pyrrhia umbra. Next base: position 50,410 of record OY982929.1, on the reverse strand, counting down.
GGGACCCCCCACAGCACTTACGTCCACGTCGTGTCCCCTGGAAACGACCCAGTCCTGACCACCGTAACGGAGTGGCAGGCTGGGCTCGGCTAAAGTGTGCTGTGCTTCGTAGCGATCTCTTTCTGCCTTGTGCGCTACGAATCTTGTCGGAATGTCCAAACCTCTGCGGGACGCCCACGGGCGTTTTCTGCGACCAAAAGGCCCTTCTCAGGGCCAACCAAAAGGCCCTTCTCAGGGCCAACCAAAAGGCCCTTCTCAGGGCCAACCCAAAGGCCCTTTTCAGGGCCAACCAAAAGGCCCTTCTCAGGGCCAAACCGACGCTTCTGAAGCGTCCGAAGTGAGCCGCGCGCCGTCTGCGGCGAGCTTCTGCGGGAGCCGATTCTTCGGCGGGATCGCGCTGTCGGAGGACTCCGACCAGGAATCCATCGTGTCACTCGTGTCGTGTACTTCAGACGCGGGCGAGTCTAGGCCGCTGTCGCGAAAGCGCGCCTATCGAAAGGAAGGGTCTGGTGAATCTTCGGCGAGTTCGGCGAAGGCAATGAGGGGCAAAAAGGTTACAGCGTCGGACACCCACGTCGTGGGCCTAGCGGACGCTCAACGCCAGTTAGACCTGGCCCGGCGGGAGCAGCTCCAGCAGGAGCTTGAGGAGCGGGTCGCCGCAAAAGAGCAGCGGGCGCGTACCGCCCGGGTCAGGTCCGGGTACGGCGCGTCCCGCGTGTTATACGCCGACCACTCCTTGGCCGAGTTGGCAAGGATGGCGGAGGAGGACGAGGAGGAGATAGCGGAGGTCGCCTCAAAGTCCTCAAACCTGAAGGGCACCTTCCAGAAGGCCCTCAAATGCCGCGCCGCGAGCATGCGCGGCATCGTCGAGGAGTTGGTGTCGAGGAAGGCGACCGACGAAACTCGGCAGCTGCAGGCGAAAGTAGATCGCCTACAAATGGAGGTCAGCCAGCTGCACCAGAAGCTGGCCGACGCCACCGCCCGGCCCAACCAGGCCGCACCGCCGCCTGCGGTGGAGGCCCCCTCCTCCAACCTCGAGGACATCATCCGGAAGGTCGTAATGGAGGAGCGGGCATTTACCAGAGCCTGCTTAGCGGGGATTGAGGACCGGCTCTTACCCGAGAAGCGCCTCCGGCCTGCACTAGCGGCCGACAAGAGGCGAAATGAGCCGGGTCCTTCCTCACAAAGAGAGGACGCCCCCCTTCCTTCCGCCGCACCGTCCAGCCAGGAGGGCTGGACTGAGGTTATCAGGAAGGGTAAGGGGAAGGGGAAGAAGACCTCCCATGCCCCCACCCCTGTCCCCGCCGCCGCACCTTCCAGCCAGCCGCAGACGGCTGGAAAGGGGAAGGGAAAGGGAAAGGGGAAAAAGTCGGCACCGGCCGCCCCTGCCGCCCCCACCTCCGCGACCCCCAGTCAGCCGCAGACTGGCGCGGGTAAGGGGAAGGGGAGAGGGGGTAAGAACCTTGTTCCGCCAAAGACCGCAGCCGTCGTGGTGACGCTCACCGCGGAGGCTGCGGAGCGGGGCGAAACGTACGCGTCCGTTCTGTTGCGGGCGCGTGCCAACGCCGACCCCACCCAGCTGGGGATCAGCAGAGTATCCTGCCGACGGACTCAAACCGGGGCTCGGATTTTTGAGTTCCCGGGGGCTGAAGGCGGCGCCAGCGCCGACCTCTTCGCGGCCAAACTACGGGAGGTCATTGCGGACGCGGCGAAGGTGGCCCGACCAATAAAAATGGCGGCCTTGGAGGTGACCGACCTGGATGACTCCGTCACCAAGGAGGAGGTAGTGGCGGCGGTCGCAGCTATTGGGGGCTGCAGTGTCGCAGCGGTGCAGGGCCGGGACATCAGACCCGGCCGCGGCGGCATGGGCACCATGCGGCTCGAGTGCCCAGTCGCCGCTGCCAAAGCCGTCCTTCAAAAAGGGCGGCTGCTCGTGGGCTTTAGCTCGGGTGCGGTCCGGGCACTTGCGGACGCACCCCTGCGGTGTTACAGGTGTTTCGGCATCGGCCACACCCGAGCCCTCTGTCCGTCCACGGTGGATAGGACGGACAGCTGCTACCGTTGCGGCAAGGACGGCCACAAAGCCTCCTCCTGCACGGCCGCCACGCCGCACTGCACTGTGTGCGCTGCCAGCGGCCGCCCGGCGGGCCATATTATGAAGGGGAGGTTGTGCAACCCTCCCCCCAAGAAGGGAAAAGCGCAGGCGCCGGTCGGGCCTGCTGCTCACGCCGCTGTTCCCGTGGCGGGAACCTCGGCGGCTGCGGATGAGGGGGGTGCGATGTCCGACTGATGGATATAGTCATCGAACATCGCATCCTCCAGGCGAACACCAACCACTGCCGGGCAGCCCAGGATCTGTTGTTGCAGACGATGGCTGAGTGGTTGGTGGACTTGGCGGTGGTCGCCGAGCCCTACTCGATCCCCGGGCATTGGCTGGGCGACCTGGACGGCCTGGTGGCCATATTGTCGCGGCCCTCTACAGACTCCCCACCCCTCTCGCTCTTAGAGAGGGGACCGGGATACGTGGCTGCCGCGTGGGGGCCATCGTTGGCCATCGTTGGGGTATATTTCTCCCCAAACCGCCCTCTCTCCGACTTCGAGGACTTTCTGGAGATCCTCACTGCAGTCGTAGGGAGGGCGGCGCCGCGACAGGTCGTCGTGTTGGGCGACCTAAACGCCAAGTCGGCGGCCTGGGGCAACCCGGCTGCCTCATGCGACGTCCGGGGGCGCGCCGTCGAGTTTTGGGCGACGTCGTGCGGCGTGTCCCTCCTCAACAGGGGGGCGGTCCACACGTGCGTGCGGCAGCGGGGAGGGTCAGTGGTCGACGTCTCGTTCGCCACCCCCGTGCTAGCCGCACGCATCGTGAACTGGCGGGTGGAGATGGTGGAAACCATGTCGGACCACCGATACGTGCGGTTCGACATCTCCACCCAGAGTCCCCGGGGACGGATGGCCCGCTCCAACGGGTCTCCTTTCCCCCGGTGGGCTCTCACTCGCCTGGACCGGGAGGCAGCCATGGAGGCGGCCTTCCTCCAGGACTGGTTGTCGCCCCCTGTCGAGCTCTCGGACGTCGACGCCGCAGCGGTCCGGCTCGGGGGATCTCTGACCGAGGTGTGCAACTCCAGCATGCCTCGCTCTCGCCGTCCGCCTCCTCGTCGCGCCGTCTACTGGTGGTCGCAGGAACTGGCGGGGCTCCGCGCCGCCTGTGCGGCAGTCAGGCGGGCCTACACGCGGAGCCGTCGGCGCGCCGCCGTCAACCGGAATCTGGTGGAAGAGGACCGCCTCTACGCTTCGTATCAAGAGGCAAAGGCGGCCCTCAAGACGGCCATGTGCGCCTCCAAGGACGCGGCGAGAGCCGAGATGCTGGAGTCCCTCGACAGGGATCCGTACGGGAGGCCATACAAGGCGGCGCGAAACAAGCTGCGCCCCCATGGTCCCCCGCTGACGGAAACCCTCGAGCCGGCACTGTTGGATGGGGTGGTCCGGTCGCTGTTCCCGCACCGCGAGACCGACTTCACCCCACCAACGATGGACCCTCCGCAGGATGCGGCCTCGCCGGGGGAAGAGGTCCCCCCGGTGACTGCGGAGGAGTTCCACGCGGGTGTTATCGGCCTCCGCGCCAAAAAGACGGCGCCTGGACCGGACGGCGTCCCTGCTCGGGTGGTGGCCATTGCTGCCGCTCAAATGGAGGACAGGTTTCGGGACCTCTTCACCGCCTGCTTTACAGCTGGCAGGTTCCCGAAACCTTGGAAGGAGGGGCAGCTGTGCCTCCTCCGTAAAGAGGGACGCCCGGTCGACTCCCCCTCGGCATACCGGCCCATCGTTCTGCTCGATGAGGTCGGTAAAATGTTCGAGGGGATCATCGCCTGCCGCCTCAACGACCATCTGCGGGGGGTGGGGCCGGACCTGTCGGACGCCCAGTTCGGCTTCCGACGAGGCCGGTCCACCATCGACGCCCTGGCCCTACTCAACGGCCAGGTGAAGGAGGCGATGGACGCGGGGGACGGGGTGCTGGCGGTGTCGTTCGACATCGCCAACGCCTTCAATTCCGTCCCCCACTCGACTATATTGGAGGCACTCCGATATCACGGAGTGCCTTCATACTTGAGGGGCCTCTTGGCCGACTACTTGGAGGACCGCGAGGTCCTCCTTGTAGACAAAACGTCAACGTTGAGGCGGTACGGCGCGGAGGCCGGCGTTCCACAGGGGTCGGTGCTGGGGCCCACCCTGTGGAACATAGGGTTCGATTGGCTCCTGCGGGGGGCCCTTCTCCCGGGCACGAGTGTGATCTGTTACGCGGACGACACACTCCTCACTGCCCGGGGGAAGAACTTTGGGGAGGCGGCCTGTCTGGCGTCGGCTGGCGGGTCCTTGGTGGCAGGGAGGATCCGCCGCCTGGGGTTGAGGGTGGCGCTGAACAAGACCGAGGCCGTGTTCTTCCGCGGGCCTCGGCAGCGCTGCCCTCCCGACGCCCACATTGCTGTGGAGGGCGTCAGGATCGAGGTGAGGCCCCAGATGAAGTATCTGGGCCTGGTGCTGGACAGCAGGTGGCGCTTCGGCCCACATTTCAACGGGCTGTCGACGCGCCTGCTGAGGGCCGCTGACGCCCTCTCTTGGCTCCTCCCCAACCTGGGGGGACCCAGCGCACGGTGCCGGCGTCTGTATGCCGGCATCTTGCGGAGCATGGCCCTCTATGGGGCTCCAATCTGGTCAGACTCCCTCCGCAGGAAGGAGAACGCCACCGCCCTACGCAGGCCACAGAGGGCCATTGCACTGCGGGTGGCGAGGGCCTATAGGTCGGTCGGTTTTTCGGCGGCGTGCGCTCTGGCGGGTACCCCTCCTTGGGAGCTCGAGGCGTGGGTGCTCGCCAGGGTGTACGAATGGACGGCGCGCCGAAGGGCGCTCGGAGAGCGCCCCACCGCGCAGGAGCGGGAGGCCGTGAGGCGGGAGGCGAGGGACGCCATCGTCGTCCACTGGACGGACGACCTCGCCACCGCCACTTTTGGCCGCCGCACGCTGGACGCGCTCGGGCCAGTTCTGCGGCAATGGCTCGAGCGGAAACACGGTTTCCTTTCTTTTCGTCTGGTGCAGGTGCTGTCGGGGCACGGCTGCTTCGGCTCGCACCTGTACAGGATCGGGAGGGAGGAAACCCCAGCGTGCCACCACTGCGGCGCGGCAGAGGACACGGCGCGGCACACCCTCGAGGTCTGCCCCGCCTGGGCAGAGCCGCGCCGATGTCTGACTGCCGAGATCGGCCGAGATCTCTCGCTTCCCAGCGTTGTTCTGTCCATGCTGGGGAGCGAGGGGGCCTGGGCCGCGGTCGCCTCCTTTTGCGAGGATGTCATTTCGCAAAAGGAGGCGGCGGAGCGCGCGCGGGAGGATGACCCGCTCGCTGCGCCGCTCCGCAGGCGAAGAAGAGGAAGGAGAAGACTCCTTCCTCGCGGTGGTGATGGGCGGGCGACAGGCGCGGGGGCGCCTCCGCTCGCATTGCACTCCACACCACCTCCGCCGGACATTCCCGATCCTCCCCCAATGGGGAGGACGTGAGGGGCCCGCCGCCGTTGAGGCGGGCAATCGTCGAGGGGGACTGGACGTAAAGGCTACGCCGGTTTCCCAGTCCCCCTCCTTTCAGACGATGCGGGAATGCTGCTGGGTTTTTTAGTGGGTATACCGGGCTTGCCCGGGGAGTCCCACATACCCCCCCATACCCCTGGATGGGGGGGATGCGTAAAGCATTTTTCCCAGCGAGAAAAAAAAAAAAAAAAAAAAGGTTAGGTTAGGTTAGGTTAGGTTCCCCACCGAGGGTGTCTCCACGTTGTCGTCGTGGTGGGGCTTGCGTGTCTCGATGATCCTGGGGCTTTGCCGGTAGAGTCACTCATGCCGGAAAGGTTCAGGGGAGAGGCCAGACTAAGAGGGACACCAGGAGGGGTCGCTCCTGCCTTGTCGACGCTCGTCGATTCGTCAAGGACGCGACCACACCCGCTGAGGTGCAGGCGCACCGAAGCGGGGTTCGTTTGTCCCCTCGTTCATCGAGGGGCAAACCTTTCGGCGGGTCCGCTGAGTCGGGTTGGCCGGACAGCGGACGGAGGCATGTCTAATGCCGCCGCCGGGGGCTTGGCTTAACCGCCTGGCCCAGAGGAAGGACACCTCTAAGATAAAAAACCACGTAATCCCAAGTTTTGGGGGCGCGGCGAGGGGATGAATGGCCGTAGCGAGTACTGGTCGTTAGCGCCCCCCCCTGCTGGTACCTGCCGTCCCCAGCAGTATTTAGGCTTGCCCGTGGTATGAAGCCACTGCCCGGGTTGACCTCCTTTGCTTTCATTCTCGTGGGAATCAAATGGAAAATTTAATTAAAACAAAAACTTCAAACAAAAACGACGTTGTGGAAGGGAGTGTGGAAGGGAGAGTACCTTTGGTACTGGTCGAGAGGATGGGTGCGGTGTCGGATTCAGACACCGCGTCCAGCCTGATGAGCGTGGAGAGTGCTACGAGCGTAAGCTTAAAGCGCTTGAGGAAACGCCCGAGGAGTGTCGCTGACTCAGGGTCAGACTCAAACCTGAGCGATGCGGCGGTACCGGCCCCCAAGGTCGGTACGGTAAAAAAGGACGGAAGAGGGAGGCCGGCAACGACGGGGAAATACGTCGGAATCGGCCTGTCTAGGCGTGAGGCTGCGGCTGCCAAAAAGGCCGCAGTCGCCGCCGAAAAGCAGCAGGAGGATGAGCGGCAGATCGCAGCTTTAACGAAAAGGGTGACGGATGGGAGAATCACCCGGCTGTCGGAGTCATCGTCTGTCGCCTCCGAAATGTTTGTCGAGGCAGCGGAGCTCCCAGCCTCCGATCTCAATCGGAGAATGGTGGATGCTGTGGCGGCGATCAAGAGAGTAGGAAAGGTGTCGAAGGGTCTCAGTGGTTGTAGTCAGAAAGCGCTCAAAGAAGCCACCGCTTCAATACTGGAGAGCGCTGAGGCCCTCATAAGCCGCACCACTACCGAAGAGACGGTTCTACTTCGGGCACAAAACGCCAAGCTGGCGGCCCAAATGGCGGAGCTCCGTAAGGAGCACGAGGAGCTCAAGGCGGATATGGCGTCCTTCCGTCGCGAACACCTCAGAAGGGAGGTGGGCCTGCCGCCCGCGCAGCCACAAGCGCAGTCACAGCCGCAGCCACAAAAGCAGCAGTCGCCACAGGAGTCGGAGTTGACTCGCCTGATCCGTGAGGAGATGGCGAGCTTCAACGCCCGCTTCTCGGTGCTGGAGGGGAGGATCTTACGACCTCCTCTAGCTGCAGACCATCGCAGCACGCCAGCGCCGACTTATGCTGCCAAAACCGCAGCACCCCGTGCCACACCACCGGCACAAGCGGCTGCTGCTAGCAGGACTAAGACTTCCTCGGACACGACACCCCCAACTACAACGACAAACAAAAAGGGGAAAAAAGGGAAGAAAAAGGCGAATCAGACAGGTGCCGAGGCTCAACCTAAAGAGTCACAAGGCACTTCTAAACCCACCTCTACTCAAAAGGAGGCGGAGTGGACGGTTGCGGGCGCGCAACGAAGTAACAAAAAGGCGCGCCGCAAGGCCAAACAAAAGGCCAAAAAGGAAATGACAGCAGCCAACAAACAGGCTGCGAGGCTCCGTGCCCCTCGTTCCACGGCTGTCGTGTTAACGCTGCAGCCTGGAGCGGAGGAGCGGGGCTTGAGTTATGCCGGGATCCTGGCAAAGGCGAAAGCCGAAATTTCGCTCGCCGATCTCGGCATCACGGGCCTCCGGTGCAAACCGACCGCAACCGGAGCCCGCCTGCTGGAGATTTCTGGGGCCACTAGTGGCCCCAAAGCAGACGCTCTAGCTGAGAAGCTGAGGGCGTCACTCGCCGTTGACGACGTCAGAGTGTCCAGGCCCACCAAATGCGCAGATCTGCGTATCTCGGGCTTGGACGACTCTGTAACATCAGAAGAAGTCACCGCCGCAATATCCAAGGCCGGAGGCTGCCCGCTCGAAAACATCAAGGCGGGCACAATCCGCAGGAGCGCTTCCGGTCTCGGGACAATTATGGTCAGCTGTCCCGTGGCGGTGGCCAATAAATTAAAGGAGGGAAACAGGTTGCTTGTTGGATGGGTCTCGGCGCAGGTCACTCTGCTGACGCCCAAACCCCTAAGGTGCTACCGCTGTCTAGAGGAGGGACATGTAGGTGTTAGGTGCACCGCTGGGGTCGACCGCAGCCAACTGTGCTTCCGCTGCGGTCAGTCCGGACACAAGGCTGGCACTTGCACGGCCGCGCCGCACTGCGTACTTTGTGCGGCGTCTGGCAAGCCAGCCGAACATCGGACCGGGGCCAAAGCCTGCGCCGGGCCCACAAAGAAGAAATCCAAGGCCAAGACTCAGCCGGCTCATCCACCGGCTGCATCCCAGGACATACAGGAAGGAACCAGCACCTCTCAGCCGGTTCACCCACCGGCTGCGGCAGCAGAACCGCCGAGGGCTGTGGAGGAGACAACGGCCATGGACACCCAATAATGGCCCTACACCATCACCGTCTCCTCCAAGCGAACATAAACCACTGCGCCAGAGCTCAGGATCTTTTGCTCCAAAGCATGGCGCAGTGGTCCATCGATGTGGCAGTCGTCGCCGAGCCGTACTTTGTGCCACCCAGGGATGACTGGGTGAGCGACATCAACGGCTCGGTGGCGCTAATAGTCAGGTCTGCCGCCGACACCCCTCCCCTTGAGGCCGTCACCCGGGGGCGGGGCTATGTCGCGGCAGTGTGGGGTGATTTGGTGGTCGCGGGGGTGTATTTCGCCCCCAGCCTATCTCTCGCCGACCTCGAGGCAGTCATTGCCGAATTGGGCACTGAAGTCGGTCGTCGTCGTCCTCGTCCCGTCCTCGTCTTGGGGGACTTCAACGCCAAGTCTGCGGCTTGGGGTTCCCCGACTACCGATGTGCGGGGCGAGTTGGTGGAGGAGTGGGCGGTCGAGCAGGGCCTGCTTCTCCTGAACCGGGGCAGCGTGCAGACGTGCGTGCGACAGCGGGGTGGGTCAATAGTGGACCTTTCGTTTGCGAGCCCCGCTCTCGCGCGCCGCGTTCAGGGCTGGCACGTAGTGGAGGAGGTGGAGACGCTGTCCGATCACAGATACATTCGGTTCAGCGTCTCCGCCCAGACCTCGGTCGGGCCGGTCCAAGCGGCCCCGGTGGGCGTTGGAGACGGCCCGCGTTGGGCACTCAAGCGGCTGGATAGGGAGGCTCTCCTGGAGGCCTCTATCGTGCAGGCCTGGTTGGACTTCCCCGACAGGCCTGTCAACATCGACGAGGAGGCAGAGTGGTTCCGGGAGAGCATGCAGCAGGTCTGCGATGCTGCCATGCCCCGGGTCCAGCCGCAACCATCCAGGCGCCGAGTGTACTGGTGGTCGCAGTCAATTGCGCAGCTGCGCATTGCGTGCGTGGAGGAACGACGCCGGTACGCTCGGTTCCGAAGAAGACGCCGCCGCTCTCCGTCAGCGGCGGCCACAGAGGCGGAACTCTACGCCAACTACGTGGAGGCGAAGAGCGCCCTCCAGCTAGCTATCCTGCGGGCCAAAACCGCGGCCCGGGAGGAACTGCTGGAGACTCTGGAGCGAGATCCGTGGGGGCGCCCCTACCGCATGGTGAGGGGCAAGCTTCGCCCTTGGGCCCCCCCACTGTCCCGGAGTCTTCAGCCGCAGCTGCTGGAGGATGTGGTGGGCGCTCTATTTCCCACGAGGCCGGAGCACATACCACCGGCCATGGTTCCGCCTCACAACGTGCCCAACGCGGAAGACGACGACGACGAAGTGCCCGAAGTGACCCGGGTAGAGATGAGAGTGGCGGTGGCTCGCATCAAGAACACCGCCCCAGGGCCAGACGGCATTCCAGGCCGTGCGTGGGTCCTGGCCATGAGGGCTCTCGGGCCCCGACTAGCGGGGCTCTTAAGCGCATGCCTGGAGCGGGGCCAGTTTCCAAGCCGGTGGAAGACCGGAAAGCTGGTCCTGCTCAGGAAGGAGGGGCGCCCCGCAGACTCGCCATCTGCTTACCGGCCCATTGTGTTGCTGGACGAGGTGTGTAAGATCTTCGAGCGGATCATCGCCGACCGCCTCGTCCGGCACATGTCTAGGGAGGGGCCGGACTTGGCGGATAACCAATTTGGTTTCCGCCAGGGGCGCTCCACAGTCGATGCAATCATGCGCGTGAGGGTCCTGGCGGAGGAAGCAGTCGCCCGGGGTGAGGTGGTCTTGGCGGTGTCGCTCGACATCGCCAACGCGTTCAACACCTTGCCCTGGAATACCATCAGGGAGGCACTCCGCTACCACGGGGTGCCCAGCTACCTCCGCCGCATTGTCGGGGCCTATTTGTCGGAACGAAGTGTTGTATACCCGGGTCGAGAAGGTTGGGGTCGGCGAGAGACGTCGTGCGGTGTTCCGCAGGGGTCGGTGTTGGGTCCACTCCTGTGGAACATCGGCTACGACTGGGCTCTGCGCGGTGCGCTTCTCCACGGCGTCGGCGTCACTTGCTACGCCGACGACACGCTAGTGACAGCGCGTGGGAAGTCGTACCGGCAGGCGACCATCAGGGCGACAGCCGGGGTCGCGCACGTCGTGGGAAGGATCCGGCGGTTGGGCCTCGAGGTGGCCTTGCACAAATCCGAGGCCATTTGTTTCCACGGGCCGAGGATGAAGCCACCTCCGGGGTCCACCATCGTGGTGGGAGGAGTCTCCATCGCTGTCGAGTCGACGATGAAGTACTTAGGACTCGTCCTCGACAGTCGGTGGGACTTCGGGCCGCATTTCCAGCGGCTCGCCCCCCGTTTGTTGGGCGCCGCTTCTGCGCTCTCGCGCTTGCTGCCCAACTTGGGGGGACCAAATACCACCACCAGGAGGCTCTACACGGGGGTCGTACGGTCAATGGCGCTTTACGCCGCGCCAGTGTGGGCGGACGCCCTGACGGCGCGCAACATCGCAACGCTAAGAAGACCACAGCAAGCGATGGCCGTCAGGGTCATAAGGGGGTACCGTACGATCTCCTTCGAGGCGGCGAGCCTCCTAGCCGGATCCCCGCCCTGGGACCTAGACGCGAGGGTCCTCGCGTCACTATATCGGTGGCGCGCGGAAGCGTTAGGGCGGGGCGAGCGCCTGGTGCCTCGAGAGGTTGAGGCACGCAGGGCAGAGCTCCGCCAAGTCCTGGTGGCGGAGTGGGAGCTGCGGTTTGCGCGACCCACGGCAGGGCACGCCGCAGTGGCGGCGGTAAGGCCCGTGATGAGGGAGTGGCTGGGGAGACGCCACGGCGCCCTCAGCTTCCGGCTGACGCAGGTGCTTACCGGACATGGGTGTTTCGGGAAGTACCTGTGTCGCATAGGCCGGGAGCCGACGCCCCAGTGTCACCACTGTGACAACTGCCGCGACGATACGGCGCGGCACACGTTGGAGGAGTGCCCAGCTTGGGCGGTGCAGCGCCGTGACTTGGTCGCGGCGGTCTTTGCTGCGGGCCATCTCTCGCTTCCGGCCGTCGTGTCAACTATGGTCGGGAGCGAGAGCGGGTGGGCTGCCGTCGCCTCCTTTTGCGAGGACGTCATGTCTGCAAAGGAGGCGGCGGAAAGGGAGAGAGAAGCTGTCACCTCTCTCCCGGCCCGCAGCAGACGAACGGGGCGTCGCAGGGTGGCGGATGATCTCCGGCCACCGTAGGGCGCGGCCTGCGGGCGACAGAGCAGGGGCATCTGTCGCCCGACCAGACACAGGCCTCGAGGCGGCGGCGTAGTGTTCCGCGCGCGCCTCACAAATGACGGATTCCTGCGGCCGCTGGGTGACGGCCGCAGTGGGTGACGGGGCCCGCCTTTTCCATCTGGCGGGCCAATACCTGCCGGGGGCGCGGACGAATGCGCGAGCGATACCCGTACCCCCGGCACTGGGTTTTGAGAAAGGAACACCGTGGTGGTTTTAGCCGGTAAGAGTCCGGCACTGTTCCCGGCCGCCCCAATGGGCCGGGTTCGTCCATGAGGATTTCCCCACGTAAAAAAAAAAAAAAAAAAAAAAAAAGGTTAGGTTAGGTTAGGTTAGGTTGGCCCCAGATGAAGTATCTGGGCCTGGTGCTGGACAGCAGGTGGCGCTTCGGCCCACATTTCAACGGGCTGTCGACGCGCCTGCTGAGGGCCGCTGACGCCCTCTCTTGGCTCCTCCCCAACCTGGGGGGACCCAGCGCACGGTGCCGGCGTCTGTATGCCGGCATCTTGCGGAGCATGGCCCTCTATGGGGCCTCAATCTGGTCAGACTCCCTCCGCAGGAGGGAGAACGCCACCGCCCTACGCAGGCCACAAAGGGCCATTGCACTGCGGGTGGCGAGGGCCTATAGGTCGGTCGGTTTTTCGGCGGCGTGCGCTCTGGCGGGTACCCCTCCTTGGGAGCTCGAGGCATGGGTGCTCGCCAGGGTGTACGAGTGGACGGCGCGCCGAAGGGCGCTCGGAGAGCGCCCCACCGCGCAGGAGCGGGAGGCCGTGAGGCGGGAGGCGAGGGACGCCATCGTCGTCCACTGGACGGACGACCTCGCCACCGCCACTTTTGGCCGCCGGACGCTGGACGCGCTCGGGCCAGTTCTGCGGCAATGGCTCGAGCGGAAGCACGGCTTCCTCTCTTTTCGTCTGGTGCAGGTGCTGTCGGGGCACGGCTGCTTCGGCTCGCACCTGTACAGGATCGGGAGGGAGGAGGCCCCAGCGTGCCACCACTGCGGCGCGGCGGAGGACACGGCGCGGCACACCCTCGAGGTCTGCCCCGCCTGGGCAGAGCCGCGCCGATGTCTGACTGCCGAGATCGGCCGGGATCTCTCGCTTCCCAGCGTTGTTCTGTCCATGCTGGGGAGCGAGGGGGCCTGGGCCGCGGTCGCCTCCTTTTGCGAGGATGTCATTTCGCAAAAGGAGGCGGCGGAGCGCGCGCGGGAAGATGACCCTCTCGCTGCGCCGCTCCGCAGGCGAAGAAGAGGAAGGAGAAGACTCCTTCCTCGCGGTGGTGATGGGCGGGTGACAGGCGCGGGGGCGCCTCCGCCCGCATTGCACTCCACACCACCTCCGCCGGACATTCCCGATCCTCCCCCAATGGGGAGGACGTGAGGGGCCCGCCGCCGTTGAGGCGGGCAATCGTCGAGGGGGACTGGACGTAAAGGCTACGCCGGTTTCCCAGTCCCCCTCCTTTCAGACGATGCGGGAATGCTGCTGGGTTTTTTTAGTGGGTATACCGGGCTTGCCCGGGGAGTCCCACATACCCCCCCATTCCCCTGGATGGGGGGGATGCGTAAAGCATTTTTCCCAGCGAGAAAAAAAAAAAAAAAAAAAAAAAAAAAAAAAAAAAAAGGTTAGGTTAGGTTAGGTTAGGTTGGGGTGCGCGCAGAAAACCTCCCCGTGTGCCTGGTGGCTGCTGGTCCCTTTCGGATACGTCCGGGGGGAAGAGCAGTCACTGGGCCGGTGCACCCTGGGCACGGGCAATAATCTCTTCGTGGGGGGTGGGGTAGAGGAGATTATTGCTCGTGGCGAATTTCTGCAGGAGCGGAGAAGTCGCTCCCGACGGCTCCCTTTCGTCACTCTGCACGCTGCAGAGCGCACGCTAAGGGAGCGAGGTGGTGTGCCGCGAGGCGCTTCACGCCTTGCGGTCTGGAGCAGTGGCAAGCTTGCCGCTGCTCGAGGTGGAATCCGTTTTCGGGAAAAAAAAAAAAAAAAAAAAAAAAAAAAAAAAAAAAAAAAAAAAAATACAAAATCCACAAAAAAATTACAAAATTTTATAAAACCACAAAAAATTATAGCAAAATATATAAAATCTACAAAAAAAAATAAAAAAACATAAAATCAAAGAGAAAATATATAAAATAAATCAAGAAAATACCACAAAAAAAAAATAATTTATTACATTATTAGTATTAAGTTTAGTTTGTAGATGCCGAACAACGGGCGGCATAACCTGTCCTGAGGCATTCGCGGGCCTCGGGAGGACCAAATTCCCTCCCAAAAAGTGCGACCGCACCACCTTGGGGAAGTGGTGTGCGTATTTTCCCATATCGTAAATGGAAATGTCGACTAAAGAAAATAGTTTGTCGTGCGCTCCGGCTGACGCCCGGCGCTCGCGGGTACCCGGGCCCGCGAGTGTTAAATTGACTACCGAAGTCTGCACAGGGGTGGGCAACCAGGCCCCTGTGTCAGAAGTGACTACTGGCGGAAGCGTACCATTTACCGGCCCAGTTCCTGCCGGTAACAAGAGCCGAGGAGGCTCCAGTCCTCTTGAGGACCCAATGTCGGAGGGGGAGTCGCGCGGACTTACCACCAGGTTCTGGCGGAAGCGTTCGCGCGACCCAGGGTCGGTAGGTTTCTCATCCAGTGAGGAGAACCTATCGGCCCCCAAAGTGCCGACAGCGCGACGAGGCGGTGGGACCTCGCGGTCGAAGCCGCGGCGCGATGCCTCGGGACGCTTTCTTCCGCGTCCCGATACTCCGGCGGCCAGCGAAAGGGAGGAGTCCGACCGTGAGGCGAGGGGTGAGGACCCCGGCGGCGTGAGCAGTGCTTCCCTAGGGAGCACCAAAGCCGAGCTCAACGCCGCCAAAAGAGAGCAGCGGAAGGCTGTGGCCGCGGACGAGGTGTCGGAGATGGCCCGACGCGCCCGCGAACGCAGAGCCGCGCATGCGGCAGGAGGTGAGGAGTTGTCGGCGGTGGACTTGAGTCGTCAGGTGTTGGACGGCGTGGACGTGGTCCTCAAGGTTGCCACCAAATCCGGCAGCCTGAAGGGCACGTTCACCCGTGCCTTGAAGGAAGCCGCCGACGACATCAGAGAGGCGGTGGGTACCCTCCTCAACCGGTCGGCCTCGGACGAGGTCTCCAGGCTGCAGGAGGAAAACTGCCGCCTCCGTTCGGATCTGGAGGATCTCCGCAGGGAAGTCGCTGCGCTGAGCGAGCAGCGGCGGCGACAACCTGCCTCCGATCCCCCTCCTGTCGCAGCAACTCCAGCTCCCGCACTGGTGCCGACCAGCGCAAGATCGACGGACGATGAAGTCGAGAGAATCGTCCGGATCTGCATGCTCCAGTGCGGGAGTATGATGAACGCCCGTCTCGAGGCGATATCTCGACGTCTCCCGCAGGAGACCCTCCGGCCGCCACTTGCGGCGGACAAACGGAGGGCAGAAGAGGCGTCGAGATTGGTGTCGCAGGGGAAGCCCGTGGAGGGTGCTCGAAAGCCCGCGGAGGGAGCCCCTGTTGGCGAGCCCACGGCCGCCGGGTCTAAGGGTGAGACCTGGGCGACGGTCGTGGGCCGGAAGAAGGCCCGCAAAGCCGCCAAAAAGGCGACGGCCACTGCACGCGCTCCTAGCGGTCCCGCAAAGGCGGCTCCGCAGCCTGCGCGTCGCGGCAATGCAAAAAGCGGTCGCAAAGCGCCGACTGTTCGCGCCCCGCGCTCCGAAGCTGTTACGGTCACTTTACAGCCTGGAGCTTCGGAGAGGGGCGTGACGTACCAGTCGGTGCTAGCTGAGGCTAAGGCCAAGATCAAACTTGCGGATCTTGGCCTGCAGTCCGTGACGCTCAGACAAGCCGTCACGGGGGCGCGGCTGTTCGAGGTGGCCGGTGCAGCCAGCGGCAGCGCGGAAAAGGCGGACGCTCTGGCCGCCAAACTCAGGGAGGTCCTCAAGCCTGAGGACGTCCGGGTCTCCAGACCCTGCAAAACCGCAGAGGTGCGGATTGCTGGGCTGGACGATTCCGTGACCCCTGAGGAGGTGGTGGCGGCCGTCGCTCGCAGCGGCGAGTGTCCGCCGGACCACGTGCGGGCCGGCGACATACGCGCCGACGCTACCGGGCTCGGCATGGTCTGGGTCCGGTGTCCTGTGGCGTCGGCGAAAAAGATCGCCAACAGTGGTCGTTTGCTGGTGGGCTGGGTTGCAGCGAGAGTCAAGCTCCTGCAGCCCAGGGCCCTGCGGTGCTTCCGGTGCCTCGAGTCGGGGCACGTGAGGGCAAAATGCACCGCAGAGGTTGACCGCAGCGATCTCTGTTATCGCTGCGGCCGGCCCGGCCACAAGGCGGCCCAGTGCTCCGCTGAGCCCAACTGCAGCCTCTGTACAGCTGCAGGAAGGCCAGCGGGGCACAAAGTGGGCGGAAAGGCCTGTGGCGTGCCTGCCAGCAAGGCAAAAACCAAAAAGAGGAGCAACAAGCCTGCCGGGGGAGTCTCGCAACCCCCGCAGGCTGGCTCGGCCGACTCCCGGCCCAGGACTGATGCCGAGGTGATGGAGACCAATCAATAATGGCTCTCCATCTCCTCCAGGGCAACATCAACCACTCTGCCAGAGCTCAGGATCTCCTGCTCCAGAGCATGGCAGAGTGGTCGATTCACGTGGCTGTGGTCGCCGAACCGTATTTTGTCCCCGCCCGCGACAACTGGGTGGGGTGTTTGGACGGTTTGGTGGCCATAATCGGCGGGGCTCTGATCGACCCGTCTCGGGGCCGCGGCTGGGTTGCCGCGGTCTCGGACGGCATCGCTGTTGTGGGGGCGTATTTCTCCCCCAACAAGAGTCTCGCCGACTTCGAGAGGTTCCTTGTCGAGTTGGGCGCCGTCGTAGGCCGCTACCTCCCTCGTCCCGTACTGCTGCTCGGGGATCTCAACGCCAAGTCATCGGCGTGGGGATCCCCGGTCACCGATCCTCGGGGCGAGGCGCTGGAGGAGTGGGCGGTGACGACCGGTCTGGTCGTCCTAAATCGGGGCTCAGAATTCACGTGCGTGCGGCAGCGGGGCGGGTCCATAGTGGACGTCTCGTTCGCAAGCCCCTCTGTCGCTAGCAGAGTCCGCGACTGGCGTGTCGCCGTGGAGGTGGAGACGCTATCGGATCACCGATACATCCGATTCGACGTCTCCACCCAGACCGCGCGCGACCGCCGTCCAGCAGCCCCGAACAACGACGGCCCGCGCTGGGCGCTTAAGCGCATCGACAGGGACCTACTCGAAGAAGCTGCAATTGTCCAGTCCTGGATAAGGGAGTCGGCGACCGACGGCTCCGTCGACGTCGAAACGGAGGCGCTGTGGTTCCGCGGGGCGATGACGCAGATCTGCGACGCGTCCATGCCCCGCGTCCGCACACAGTCCGCAAAGCGCCAAGTGTACTGGTGGACCGCCGAGATCGCGCAGTTGCGCGTCGCGTGTGTGGCGGCCCGTCGCCAGTACACTCGACACCGCCGACGACGTCGACGGAATACCGTCGAAGAGGACGCGCTGTATGAGGTGTACCGCGCGTCCAAGGAGAGGCTGTGGCTAGCCATCGGCGACTCAAAGTCGCAGGCCAGGGAAGAGCTGCTGGGGTCCCTAGACCGAGATCCGTGGGGGCGCCCCTACCGTATGGTGCGAGGCAAGTTACGCCCCTGGGCGCCCCCACTCACGGAGGGACTACAGCCCCAGCTGCTGGAGGAGGTTGTTTCGGCCCTCTTCCCTGAGCAGGCGGAGCACGATCCGCCGTCGATGGCTTCGCCCTTGGCCACAGGCTCTCCTGAAGAGGAGAGCACCCAGGTCCCCGAGGTGACACAAGTGGAGACGAGAGCGGCCGTGTCGCGGCTCCGGGCTAAAAACACAGCGCCCGGGCCCGACGGAGTTCCTGGCCGAGCTCTCGTCTTGGCTCTGAAGGAGCTAGAGCCCCATCTGAGAGGGCTCTTTACGGCATGCCTCGAGCGGGGCCAGTTTCCCAGCGTTTGGAAGGAGGGGAGGCTGGTCCTGCTCAAGAAGGAGGGGCGCCCCGCGGACTCGCCGTCCGCGTACCGGCCCATAGTGCTGCTTGACGAGGCGGGCAAACTTTTTGAGCGTATCATCGCAGATCGCCTCGTCAGCCACTTGTCTGCAGAAGGGCCGGACTTGGCGGACAGCCAGTACGGCTTTCGTCGTGGGCGCTCCACCGTCGACGCCATAATGCGCGTGAGGGCCCTGGCGGAGGAAACGGTGTCCCGGGGTGGGGTGTTGTTGGCAGTATCGTTGGATATCTCCAACGCCTTCAACACCCTGCCCTGGAGTTGTATACGGGAGGCACTTGTCTATCATCGCGTGCCTCCCTACCTCCGCCGCACAGTAGGGGCTTATCTGGAGGCAAGGTGTGTCACCTATAGGGGACGTGACGGCGCAGGAAGGCGCGTCACTTCGTGCGGTGTTCCGCAGGGATCGGTTCTGGGTCCGCTCCTGTGGAACATCGGGTACGACTGGGTGCTCAGAGGTGAGCTCCCGTCGGGCGCAGACTTGACGTGTTACGCGGACGACACGCTTGTCACAGCCCGAGGGAGCTCCCACAGGGAAGCAGCGTTGCTAGCTACGGCTGCGGTGTCACAGGTGGTGAGCCGCATCCGTCGCCTGGGCCTGGAGGTGGCCCTGAGCAAGTCGGAGGCCATCGTGTTCCATGGCCCCCGACGCGCGCCGCCGCCGGGATCACACATCGTGGTCGGTGGGGCCCGGATAGCTGTCGAGTCCACCATGAAGTATCTGGGATTGGTGCTCGACAGCCGATGGGAATTCGGACCCCACTTCCGGCGGCTGGTGCCCAAGCTGATGGGCGCGGCGGGCGCGCTTTCAACGCTGCTTCCCAATATGGGGGGCCCGAGCGCCGCCTGTAGGCGGTTGTACGTGGGGATCGTGCGGTCCATGGCCCTTTACGGGGCCCCGGTGTGGGCGATGGACCTGACGGCCTGCACCATCGCCATACTGCGAAAGCCGCAGAGGGCGATGGCCGTCAGGGTCGTCCGCGGGTACCGCACGATTTCCTACGAGGCGGCTTGCGCTCTGGCCGGATCCCCGCCCTGGGACCTGGAGGCGAAAGTACTCGCGTCGCTGTATCGGTGGCGCGAGGAAGAGCGGGCACGGGGCTTCGGACCGGTGCAGCGGCAGATCGCGCTGCGCCGTACGGAGCTCCGCCAGGTCTTGGTGGCGGAATGGCGGGAAAGGCTTCTGCGCCCTACCGCCGGCCTCGCTACCGTCGAGGCGATCCGGCCAGTGCTCGACGCATGGCTCGGGAGAAGGCACGGCTCCCTGTCGTTTCGGGTGGCGCAGGTGCTGTCGGGGCATGGGTGCTTCGGCAGGTACCTGTGTCGCATAGGCAGGGAGTCGGACGCTCGGTGCCACCACTGCGTCCTTTGCGGGGAGGACACGGCGCAGCACACGCTCCGGGAGTGTGTGTCCTGGGAGGAGCAGCGCCGTGCCCTCACCTCGGTAGTAGGAGGCGATCTGTCGCTGCCGGCCGTTGTTCGGAGTATGGTCGGCAGCGCAGAGTCGTGGGACGCGGTGGTGTCCTTCTGCGAGGACGTGATGTCGCAGAAGGAAGCTGCGGAGCGGGAAAGGGAGATCTCAACTCTCAACCCCGCCCGCAGCAGGCGCACCGGGCGCCGGAGGAGGGCGGACAACGCCCTCTTCCGCCCCCCATAAACGGGTCCAGGGGCGACGGACTTGGGGAAGTCCCCGCCCCCCATGATAGGACCCGAGCCGGCGGCGCGCGTCTGTGTCCACGCGCGCCCCCGAGGCGATGCACGGGGTAGGACACCTCACTACCCCGTGCAGGAGACGAGGCCCGGCAGGACGGGCCGGCACCAGTGCGGGGCTGCGGACGAATCAGGATTCCCGCGGCCCCGCGCGCACGTGCGAGAAGCGACACCGGGGTGGTTTTAGCCGGTAAGAGTCCGGCACTGTTCCCGGCCTCCCCAGGCCGGGTTCGTCCATGAGGATTTCCCCCCGAAAAAAAAAAAAAAAAAAAAAAAAAAAAAAAAAAAGGTTAGGTTAGGTTAGGTTGGGGTGCGCGCAGAAAACCTCCCCGTGTGTCTGGTGGCTGCTGGTCCCTTTCGGATACGTCCGGGGGGAAGAGCAGTCACTGGGCCGGTGCACCCTGGGCACGGGCAATAATCTCTTCGTGGGGGGTGGGGTAGAGGAGATTATTGCTCGTGGCGAATTTCTGCAGGAGCGGAGAAGTCGCTCCCGACGGCTCCCTTTCGGCACTCTGCACGCTGCAGAGCGCACGCTAAGGGAGCGAGGTGGTAGGCCAAGAGGCGCTTCACGCCTGGCGGCCCTGAGCAGTGGCAGGCCTGCTGCTGCTCGAGGTGGATTTCTTTGTTGACATAAAAAAAAAAAAAAAAAAAAAAAAAAAAAAAAAAAAAAAAACCACAAAAAAATAATTAAAATTTTATAAAAGCACTAAAAATTATTACAAAATATATAAAATCCACAAAAAAAAATATATAACACAAAAATCAAAGAGAAAAATATAAAACAAATCTGAAAAAAACACAATAAAAAAAAATTTATATTAAGTTAAGTTAGCATTAAGTTTAGTTTTAAGATGCCGAACCACGGGCGGCTTATCCTGTTTCGAGGCATTCGCGGGCCTCGGGAGGACCAAATTCCCTCCCAAAAAGTGCGACCGCACCACCTTGGGGAAGTGGTGTGCGTATTTTCCCATATCGTAAATGGAAATGTCGACTAAAGAAAATAGTTTGTCGTGCGCTCCGGCTGACGCCCGGCGCTCGCGGGTACCCGGGCCCGCGAGTGTTAAATTGACTACCGAAGTCTGCACAGGGGTGGGCAACCAGGCCCCTGTGTCAGAAGTGACTACTGGCGGAAGCGTACCATTTACCGGCCCAGTTCCTGCCGGTAACAAGAGCCGAGGAGGCTCCAGTCCTCTTGAGGACCCAATGTCGGAGGGGGAGTCGCGCGGACTTTCCACCAGGTTCTGGCGGAAGCGTTCGCGCGACCCAGGGTCGGTAGGTTTCTCATCCAGTGAGGAGAACCTATCGGCCCCCAAAGTGCCGACAGCGCGACGAGGCGGTGGGACCTCGCGGTCGAAGCCGCGGCGCGATGCCTCGGGACGCTTTCTTCCGCGACCCGATACTCCGGCGGCCAGCGAAAGGGAGGAGTCCGACCGAGAGGCGAGGGGTGAGGACCCCGGCGGCGTGAGCAGTGCCTCCCTAGGGAGCACCAAAGCCGAGCTCAACGCCGCCAAAAGAGAGCAGCGGAAGGCAGTTGCGGCGGACGAAGTGTCGGAGATGGCCCGACGCGCCCGCGAACGCAGAGCCGCGCAAGCGGCAGGAGGCGAGGAGTTGTCGGCGGTGGACCTGAGTCGTCAGGTGTTAGACGGCGTGGACGTGGTCCTCAAGGTTGCCACCAAATCCGGCAGCCTGAAGGGCACGTTCACCCGTGCCTTGAAGGAAGCCGCCGACGACATTAGAGAGGCGGTGGGTACCCTCCTCAACCGGTCGGCCTCGGACGAGGTCTCCAGGCTGCAGGAGGAAAACTGCCGCCTCCGTTCGGATCTGGAGGATCTCCGCAGAGAAGTCGCTGCGCTGAGCGAGCAGCGGCGGCGACAACCTGCCTCCGATCCCCCTCCTGTCGCAGCAACTCCAGCTCCCGCACTGGTGCCGACCAGCGCAAGATCGACGGACGATGAAGTCGAGAGAATCGTCCGGATCTGCATGCTCCAGTGCGGGAGTATGATGAACGCCCGTCTCGAGGCGATTTCTCGGCGCCTCCCCCAGGAGACCCTCCGGCCGCCACTTGCGGCGGACAAACGGAGGGCAGAAGAGGCGTCGAGATCAGTGTCGCAGGGGAAGCCCGTGGAGGGTGCTCGAAAGCCCGCGGAGGGAGCCCCTGTTGGCGAGCCCACGGCCGCCGGGTCTAAGGGTGAGACCTGGGCGACGGTCGTGGGCCGGAAGAAGGCCCGCAAAGCCGCCAAAAAGGCGACGGCCACTGCACGCGCTCCTAGCGGTCCCGCAAAGGCGGCTCCGCAGCCTGCGCGTCGCGGCAATGCAAAAAGCGGTCGCAAAGCGCCGACTGTTCGCGCCCCGCGCTCCGAAGCTGTTACGGTCACTTTACAGCCTGGAGCTTCGGAGAGGGGCGTGACGTACCAGTCGGTGCTAGCTGAGGCTAAGGCCAAGATCAAACTTGCGGATCTTGGCCTGCAGTCCGTGACGCTCAGACAAGCCGTCACGGGAGCGCGACTGTTTGAGGTGGCCGGTGCAGCCAGTGGCAGCGTCGAGAAGGCGGACGCTCTGGCCGCCAAGCTCAGGGAGGTCCTCAAGCCTGAGGACGTCCGGGTCTCCAGACCATGCAAAACCGCAGAGGTGCGAATTGCTGGTCTGGATGACTCCGTGACCCCTGAGGAGGTGGTGGCGGCCGTCGCTCGGAGCGGCGAGTGTCCGCCTGACCACGTGCGGGCCGGCGACATACGCGCCGACGCTACCGGGCTCGGCATGGTCTGGGTCCGGTGTCCTGTGGCGTCGGCGAAAAAAATCGCCAACAGTGGTCGTTTGCTGGTGGGCTGGGTTGCAGCGAGAGTTAAGCTCCTGCAGCCCAGGGCCCTGCGGTGCTTCCGGTGCCTCGAGTCGGGGCACGTGAGGGCAAAATGCACCGCAGAGGTTGACCGCAGCGATCTCTGTTATCGCTGCGGCCGGCCCGGCCACAAGGCGGCCCAGTGCTCCGCTGAGCCCAACTGCAGCCTCTGTACAGCTGCAGGAAGGCCGGCGGGGCACAAGGTGGGCGGAAAGGCCTGTGGCGTGCCTGCCAGCAGGGCCCGCAACAAAAGGAAGAGAAGGAGCAACAAGCCTGCCGGGGGAGTCTCGCAACCCCCGCAGGCTGGCTCGGCCGACTCCCGGCCCAGGACTGATGCCGAGGTGATGGAGACCAACCAGTAATGGCTCTCCATCTCCTCCAGGGCAACATCAACCACTGTGCCAGAGCTCAGGATCTCCTGCTCCAGAGCATGGCAGAGTGGTCGATTCACGTGGCTGTGGTCGCCGAACCGTATTTTGTCCCCGCCCGCGACAACTGGGTGGGGTGTTTGGACGGTTTGGTGGCCATAATCGGCGGGGCTCTGATCGACCCGTCTCGGGGCCGCGGCTGGGTTGCCGCGGTCTCGGACGGCATCGCTGTTGTGGGGGCGTATTTCTCCCCCAACAAGAGTCTCGCCGACTTCGAGAGGTTCCTTGTCGAGTTGGGCGCCGTCGTAGGCCGCTACCTCCCTCGTCCCGTACTGCTGCTCGGGGATCTCAACGCCAAGTCATCGGCGTGGGGATCCCCGGTCACCGATCCTCGGGGCGAGGCGCTGGAGGAGTGGGCGGTGACGACCGGTCTGGTCGTCCTAAATCGGGGCTCGGAATTTACGTGCGTGCGGCAGCGGGGCGGGTCCATAGTGGACGTCTCGTTCGCAAGCCCCTCTGTCGCTAGCAGAGTCCGCGACTGGCGTGTCGCCGTGGAGGTGGAGACGCTATCGGATCATCGATACATCCGATTCGACGTCTCCGCCCAGACCGCGCGCGACCGCCGTCCAGCAGCCCCGAACAACGACGGCCCGCGCTGGGCGCTTAAGCGCATCGACAGGGACCTACTCGAAGAAGCTGCAATTGTCCAGTCCTGGATAAGGGAGTCGGCGACCGACGGCACCGTCGACGTCGAAGCGGAGGCGCTGTGGTTCCGCGGGGCGATGACGCAGATCTGCGACGCGTCCATGCCCCGCGTCCGCACACAGTCCGCAAAGCGCCAAGTGTACTGGTGGACCGCCGAGATCGCGCAGTTGCGCGTCGCGTGCGTGGCGGCCCGTCGCCAGTACACTCGACACCGCCGACGACGTCGACGGAATACCGTCGAAGAGGACGCGCTGTATGAGGTGTACCGCGCGTCCAAGGAGAGGCTGTGGCTAGCCATCGGCGACTCGAAGTCGCAGGCCAGGGAGGAGCTGCTGGGGTCCCTAGACCGAGATCCGTGGGGGCGCCCCTACCGTATGGTGCGAGGCAAGTTACGCCCCTGGGCGCCTCCACTCACGGAGGGACTACAGCCCCAGCTGCTGGAGGAGGTTGTTTCGGCCCTCTTCCCTGAGCAGGCGGAGCACGATCCGCCGTCGATGGCATCGCCCTTGGCCACAGGCTCTCCTGAAGAGGAGAGCACCCAGGTCCCCGAGGTGACACAAGTGGAGACGAGAGCGGCCGTGTCGCGGCTCCGGGCTAAGAACACAGCGCCCGGGCCCGACGGAGTTCCTGGCCGAGCTCTCGTCTTGGCTCTGAAGGAGCTAGAGCCCCAGCTGAGAGGGCTCTTTACGGCATGCCTCGAGCGGGGCCAGTTTCCCAGCGTTTGGAAGGAGGGGAGGCTGGTCCTGCTCAAGAAGGAGGGGCGCCCCGCGGACTCGCCGTCCGCGTACCGGCCCATAGTGCTGCTTGACGAGGCGGGCAAACTTTTTGAGCGTGTCATCGCAGATCGCCTCGTCAGCCACTTGTCTGCAGAAGGGCCGGACTTGGCGGACAGCCAGTACGGCTTTCGTCGTGGGCGCTCCACCGTCGACGCCATAATGCGCGTGAGGGCCCTGGCGGAGGAAACGGTGTCCCGGGGTGGGGTGTTGTTGGCAGTATCGTTGGATATCTCCAACGCCTTCAACACCCTGCCCTGGAGTTGTATACGGGAGGCACTTGTCTACCATCGCGTGCCTCCCTACCTCCGCCGCACAGTAGGGGCTTATCTGGAGGCAAGGTGTGTCACCTATAGGGGACGTGACGGCGCAGGAAGGCGCGTCACTTCGTGCGGTGTTCCGCAGGGATCGGTTCTGGGTCCGCTCCTGTGGAACATCGGGTACGACTGGGTGCTCAGAGGTGAGCTCCCGTCGGGCGCAGACTTGACGTGTTACGCGGACGACACGCTTGTCACAGCCCGAGGGAGCTCCCACAGGGAGGCAGCGTTGCTAGCCACGGCTGCGGTGTCACAGGTGGTGAGCCGCATCCGTCGCCTGGGCCTGGAGGTGGCCCTGAGCAAGTCGGAGGCCATCGTGTTCCATGGCCCCCGACGCGCGCCGCCGCCGGGATCACACATCGTGGTCGGTGGGGCCCGGATAGCTGTCGGGTCCACCATGAAGTACCTAGGATTGGTGCTCGACAGCCGGTGGGAATTCGGACCCCACTTCCGGCGGCTGGCGCCCAAGCTGATGGGCGCGGCGGGCGCGCTTTCAACGCTGCTTCCCAATATGGGGGGCCCGAGCGCCGCCTGTAGGCGGTTGTACGTGGGAATCGTGCGGTCCATGGCCCTGTATGGGGCCCCGGTGTGGGCGATGGACCTGACGGCCTGCACCATCGCCATTCTGCGAAAGCCGCAGAGGGCGATGGCCGTCAGGGTCGTCCGCGGGTACCGCACGATCTCCTACGAGGCGGCTTGCGCTCTGGCCGGATCCCCGCCCTGGGACCTGGAGGCTAAAGTACTCGCGTCACTGTATCGGTGGCGCGAGGAAGAGCGGGCACGGGGCTTCAGACCGGTGCAGCGGCAGATCGCGCTGCGCCGAACGGAGCTCCGTCAGGTCTTGGTGGCGGAATGGCGGGACAGGCTTCTGCGCCCTACCGCCGGCCTCGCTACCGTCGAGGCGATCCGGCCAGTGCTCGACGCATGGCTCGGGAGAAGGCACGGCTCCCTGTCGTTTCGGGTGACGCAGGTGCTGTCGGGGCATGGGTGCTTCGGCAAGTACCTGTGTCGCATAGGCAGGGAGTCGGACGCTCGGTGCCACCACTGCGTCCATTGCGGGGAGGACACGGCGCAACACACGCTCCGGGAGTGTGTGTCCTGGGAGGAGCAGCGCCGTGCCCTCACCTCGGTAGTAGGAGGCGATCTGTCGCTGCCGGCCGTTGTTCGGAGTATGGTCGGCAGCGCAGAGTCGTGGGACGCGGTGGTGTCCTTCTGCGAGGACGTGATGTCGCAGAAGGAAGCTGCGGAGCGGGAAAGGGAGATTTCCACTCTCGACCCCGCCCGCAGCAGGCGCACCGGGCGCCGGAGGAGGGCGGACAACGCCCTCTTCCGCCCCCCATAAACGGGTCCAGGGGCGACGGACTTGGGGAAGTCCCCGCCCCCCATGATAGGACCCGAGCCGGCGGCGCGCGTCTGTGTCCACGCGCGCCCCCGAGGCGATGCACGGGGTAGGACACCTCACTACCCCGTGCAGGAGACGAGGCCCGGCAGGACGGGCCGGCACCAGTGCGGGGCTGCGGACGAATCAGGATTCCCGCGGCCCCGCGCCCACGTGCGAGAAGCGACACCGGGGTGGTTTTAGCCGGTAAGAGTCCGGCACTGTTCCCGGCCTCCCCAGGCCGGGTTCGTCCATGAGGATTTCCCCCCGAAAAAAAAAAAAAAAAAAAAAAAAAAAAAAAAAGGTTAGGTTAGGTTAGGTTGGGGTGCGCGCAGAAAACCTCCCCGTGTGTCTGGTGGCTGCTGGTCCCTTTCGGATACGTCCGGGGGGAAGAGCAGTCACTGGGCCGGTGCACCCTGGGCACGGGCAATAATCTCTTCGTGGGGGGTGGGGTAGAGGAGATTATTGCTCGTGGCGAATTTCTGCAGGAGCGGAGAAGTCGCTCCCGACGGCTCCCTTTCGGCACTCTGCACGCTGCAGAGCGCACGCTAAGGGAGCGAGGTGGTAGGCCAAGAGGCGCTTCACGCCTGGCGGCCCTGAGCAGTGGCAGGCCTGCTGCTGCTCGAGGTGGATTTCTTTGTTGACATAAAAAAAAAAAAAAAAAAAAAAAAAAAAAAAAAAAAAAAACCACAAAAAAATAATTAAAATTTTATAAAAGCACTAAAAATTATTACAAAATATATAAAATCCACAAAAAAAAATATATAACACAAAAATCAAAGAGAAAAATATAAAACAAATCTGAAAAAAACACAATAAAAAAAAATTTATATTAAGTTAAGTTAGCATTAAGTTTAGTTTTAAGATGCCGAACCACGGGCGGCTTATCCTGTTTCGAGGCATTCGCGGGCCTCGGGAGGACCAAATTCCCTCCCAAAAAGTGCGACCGCACCACCTTGGGGAAGTGGTGTGCGTATTTTCCCATATCGTAAATGGAAATGTCGACTAAAGAAAATAGTTTGTCGTGCGCTCCGGCTGACGCCCGGCGCTCGCGGGTACCCGGGCCCGCGAGTGTTAAATTGACTACCGAAGTCTGCACAGGGGTGGGCAACCAGGCCCCTGTGTCAGAAGTGACTACTGGCGGAAGCGTACCATTTACCGGCCCAGTTCCTGCCGGTAACAAGAGCCGAGGAGGCTCCAGTCCTCTTGAGGACCCAATGTCGGAGGGGGAGTCGCGCGGACTTTCCACCAGGTTCTGGCGGAAGCGTTCGCGCGACCCAGGGTCGGTAGGTTTCTCATCCAGTGAGGAGAACCTATCGGCCCCCAAAGTGCCGACAGCGCGACGAGGCGGTGGGACCTCGCGGTCGAAGCCGCGGCGCGATGCCTCGGGACGCTTTCTTCCGCGTCCCGATACTCCGGCGGCCAGCGAAAGGGAGGAGTCCGACCGTGAGGCGAGGGGTGAGGACCCCGGCGGCGTGAGCAGTGCTTCCCTAGGGAGCACCAAAGCCGAGCTCAACGCCGCCAAAAGAGAGCAGCGGAAGGCTGTGGCCGCGGACGAGGTGTCGGAGATGGCCCGACGCGCCCGCGAACGCAGAGCCGCGCATGCGGCAGGAGGTGAGGAGTTGTCGGCGGTGGACTTGAGTCGTCAGGTGTTGGACGGCGTGGACGTGGTCCTCAAGGTTGCCACCAAATCCGGCAGCCTGAAGGGCACGTTCACCCGTGCCTTGAAGGAAGCCGCCGACGACATCAGAGAGGCGGTGGGTACCCTCCTCAACCGGTCGGCCTCGGACGAGGTCTCCAGGCTGCAGGAGGAAAACTGCCGCCTCCGTTCGGATCTGGAGGATCTCCGCAGGGAAGTCGCAGCGCTGAGCGAGCAGCGGCGGCGACAACCTGCCTCCGATCCCCCTCCTGTCGTAGCAACTCCAGCTCCCGCACTGGTGCCGACCAGCGCAAGATCGACGGACGATGAAGTCGAGAGAATCGTCCGGATCTGCATGCTCCAGTGCGGGAGTATGATGAACGCCCGTCTCGAGGCGATTTCTCGGCGCCTCCCCCAGGAGACCCTCCGGCCGCCACTTGCGGCGGACAAACGGAGGGCAGAAGAGGCGTCGAGATCAGTGTCGCAGGGGAAGCCCGTGGAGGGTACTCGAAAGCCCGCGGAGGGAGCCCCTGTTGGCGAGCCCACGGCCGCCGGGTCTAAGGGTGAGACCTGGGCGACGGTCGTGGGCCGGAAGAAGGCCCGCAAAGCCGCCAAAAAGGCGACGGCCACTGCACGCGCTCCTAGCGGTCCCGCAAAGGCGGCTCCGCAGCCTGCGCGTCGCGGCAATGCAAAAAGCGGTCGCAAAGCGCCGACTGTTCGCGCCCCGCGCTCCGAAGCTGTTACGGTCACTTTACAGCCTGGAGCTTCGGAGAGGGGCGTGACGTACCAGTCGGTGCTAGCTGAGGCTAAGGCCAAGATCAAACTTGCGGATCTTGGCCTGCAGTCCGTGACGCTCAGACAAGCCGTCACGGGAGCGCGACTGTTTGAGGTGGCCGGTGCAGCCAGTGGCAGCGTCGAGAAGGCGGACGCTCTGGCCGCCAAGCTCAGGGAGGTCCTCAAGCCTGAGGACGTCCGGGTCTCCAGACCATGCAAAACCGCAGAGGTGCGAATTGCTGGTCTGGATGACTCCGTGACCCCTGAGGAGGTGGTGGCGGCCGTCGCTCGGAGCGGCGAGTGTCCGCCTGACCACGTGCGGGCCGGCGACATACGCGCCGACGCTACCGGGCTCGGCATGGTCTGGGTCCGGTGTCCTGTGGCGTCGGCGAAAAAGATCGCCAACAGTGGTCGTTTGCTGGTGGGCTGGGTTGCAGCGAGAGTTAAGCTCCTGCAGCCCAGGGCCCTGCGGTGCTTCCGGTGCCTCGAGTCGGGGCACGTGAGGGCAAAATGCACCGCAGAGGTTGACCGCAGCGATCTCTGTTATCGCTGCGGCCGGCCCGGCCACAAGGCGGCCCAGTGCTCCGCTGAGCCCAACTGCAGCCTCTGTACAGCTGCAGGAAGGCCAGCGGGCCACAAAGTGGGCGGAAAGGCCTGTGGCGTGCCTGCCAGCAAGGCCAAAAGCAAAAAGAGGAGCAATAAGCCTGCCGGGGGAGTCTCGCAACCCCCGCAGGCTGGCTCGGCCGACTCCCGGCCCAGGACTGATGCCGAGGTGATGGAGACCAATCAATAATGGCTCTCCATCTCCTCCAGGGCAACATCAACCACTCTGCCAGAGCTCAGGATCTCCTGCTCCAGAGCATGGCAGAGTGGTCGATTCACGTGGCTGTGGTCGCCGAACCGTATTTTGTCCCCGCCCGCGACAACTGGGTGGGGTGTTTGGACGGTTTGGTGGCCATAATCGGCGGGGCTCTGATCGACCCGTCTCGGGGCCGTGGCTGGGTTGCCGCGGTCTCGGACGGCATCGCTGTTGTGGGGGCGTATTTCTCCCCCAACAAGAGTCTCGCCGACTTCGAGAGGTTCCTTGTCGAGTTGGGCGCCGTCGTAGGCCGCTACCTCCCTCGTCCCGTACTGCTGCTCGGGGATCTCAACGCCAAGTCATCGGCATGGGGATCCCCGGTCACCGATCCTCGGGGCGAGGCGCTGGAGGAGTGGGCGGTGACGACCGGTCTGGTCGTCCTAAATCGGGGCTCGGAATTCACGTGCGTGCGGCAGCGGGGCGGGTCCATAGTGGACGTCTCGTTCGCAAGCCCCTCTGTCGCTAGCAGAGTCCGCGACTGGCGTGTCGCCGTGGAGGTGGAGACGCTATCGGATCATCGATACATCCGATTCGACGTCTCCGCCCAGACCGCGCGCGACCGCCGTCCAGCAGCCCCGAACAACGACGGCCCGCGCTGGGCGCTTAAGCGCATCGACAGGGACCTACTCGAAGAAGCTGCAATTGTCCAGTCCTGGATAAGGGAGTCGGCGACCGACGGCACCGTCGACGTCGAAGCGGAGGCGCTGTGGTTCCGCGGGGCGATGACGCAGATTTGCGACGCGTCCATGCCCCGCGTCCGCACACAGTCCGCAAAGCGCCAAGTGTACTGGTGGACCGCCGAGATCGCGCAGTTGCGCGTCGCGTGTGTGGCGGCCCGTCGCCAGTACACTCGACACCGCCGACGACGTCGACGGAATACCGTCGAAGAGGACGCGCTGTATGAGGTGTACCGCGCGTCCAAGGAGAGGCTGTGGCTAGCCATCGGCGACTCGAAGTCGCAGGCCAGGGAAGAGCTGCTGGGGTCCCTAGACCGAGATCCGTGGGGGCGCCCCTACCGTATGGTGCGAGGCAAGTTACGCCCCTGGGCGCCTCCACTCACGGAGGGACTGCAGCCCCAGCTGCTGGAGGAGGTTGTTTCGGCCCTCTTCCCTGAGCAGGCGGAGCACGATCCGCCGTCGATGGCATCGCCCTTGGCCACAGGCTCTCCTGAAGAGGAGAGCACCCAGGTCCCCGAGGTGACACAAGTGGAGACGAGAGCGGCCGTGTCGCGGCTCCGGGCTAAGAACACAGCGCCCGGGCCCGACGGAGTTCCTGGCCGAGCTCTCGTCTTGGCTCTGAAGGAGCTAGAGCCCCAGCTGAGAGGGCTCTTTACGGCATGCCTCGAGCGGGGCCAGTTTCCCAGCGTTTGGAAGGAGGGGAGGCTGGTCCTGCTCAAGAAGGAGGGGCGCCCCGCGGACTCGCCGTCCGCGTACCGGCCCATAGTGCTGCTTGACGAGGCGGGCAAACTTTTTGAGCGTGTCATCGCAGATCGCCTCGTCAGCCACTTGTCTGCAGAAGGGCCGGACTTGGCGGACAGCCAGTACGGCTTTCGTCGTGGGCGCTCCACCGTCGACGCCATAATGCGCGTGAGGGCCCTGGCGGAGGAAACGGTGTCCCGGGGTGGGGTGTTGTTGGCAGTATCGTTGGATATCTCCAACGCCTTCAACACCCTGCCCTGGAGTTGTATACGGGAGGCACTTGTCTATCATCGCGTGCCTCCCTACCTCCGCCGCACAGTAGGGGCTTATCTGGAGGCAAGGTGTGTCACCTATAGGGGACGTGACGGCGCAGGAAGGCGCGTCACTTCGTGCGGTGTTCCACAGGGATCGGTTCTGGGTCCGCTCCTGTGGAACATCGGGTACGACTGGGTGCTCAGAGGTGAGCTCCCGTCGGGCGCAGACATGACGTGTTACGCGGACGACACGCTTGTCACAGCCCGAGGGAGCTCCCACAGGGAAGCAGCGTTGCTAGCTACGGCTGCGGTGTCACAGGTGGTGAGCCGCATCCGTCGCCTGGGCCTGGAGGTGGCCCTGAGCAAGTCGGAGGCCATTGTGTTCCATGGCCCCCGACGCGCGCCGCCGCCGGGATCACACATCGTGGTCGGTGGGGCCCGGATAGCTGTCGGGTCCACCATGAAGTACCTAGGATTGGTGCTCGACAGCCGGTGGGAATTCGGACCCCACTTCCGGCGGCTGGCGCCCAAGCTGATGGGCGCGGCGGGCGCGCTTTCAACGCTGCTTCCCAATATGGGGGGCCCGAGCGCCGCCTGTAGGCGGTTGTACGTGGGGATCGTGCGGTCCATGGCCCTGTATGGGGCCCCGGTGTGGGCGATGGACCTGACGGCCTGCACCATCGCCGTTCTGCGAAAGCCGCAGAGGGCGATGGCCGTCAGGGTCGTCCGCGGGTACCGCACGGTTTCCTACGAGGCGGCTTGCGCTCTGGCCGGATCCCCGCCCTGGGACCTGGAGGCGAAAGTACTCGCGTCGCTGTATCGGTGGCGCGAGGAAGAGCGGGCACGGGGCTTCGGACCGGTGCAGCGGCAGATCGCGCTGCGCCGTACGGAGCTCCGCCAGGTCTTGGTGGCGGAATGGCGGGAGAGGCTTCTGCGCCCTACCGCCGGCCTCGCTACCGTCGAGGCGATCCGGCCAGTGCTCGACGCATGGCTCGGGAGAAGGCACGGCTCCCTGTCGTTTCGGGTGACGCAGGTGCTGTCGGGGCATGGGTGCTTCGGCAGGTACCTGTGTCGCATAGGCAGGGAGTCGGACGCTCGGTGCCACCACTGCGTCCATTGCGGGGTGGACACGGCGCAACACACGCTCCGGGAGTGTGTGTCCTGGGAGGAGCAGCGCCGTGCCCTCACCTCGGTAGTAGGAGGCGATCTGTCGCTGCCGGCCGTTGTTCGGAGTATGGTCGGCAGCGCAGAGTCGTGGGACGCGGTGGTGTCCTTCTGCGAGGACGTGATGTCGCAGAAGGAAGCTGCGGAGCGGGAAAGGGAGATCTCAACTCTCGACCCCGCCCGCAGCAGGCGCACCGGGCGCCGGAGGAGGGCGGACAACGCCCTCTTCCGCCCCCCATAAACGGGTCCAGGGGCGACGGACTTGGGGAAGTCCCCGCCCCCCATGATAGGACCCGAGCCGGCGGCGCGCGTCTGTGTCCACGCGCGCCCCCGAGGCGATGCACGGGGTAGGACACCTCACTACCCCGTGCAGGAGACGAGGCCCGGCAGGACGGGCCGGCACCAGTGCGGGGCTGCGGACGAATCAGGATTCCCGCGGCCCCGCGCGCACGTGCGAGAAGCGACACCGGGGTGGTTTTAGCCGGTAAGAGTCCGGCACTGTTCCCGGCCTCCCCAGGCCGGGTTCGTCCATGAGGATTTCCCCCCGAAAACAAAAAAAAAAAAAAAAAAAAAAAAAAAAAAAAAAAAAAAAAAAAAAAAAAAAAAAAAAAAAAAAAAAAAGGTTAGGTTAGGTTAGGTTAGGTTAGGTTAGGTTAGGTTAGGTTAGGTTAGGTTAGGTTAGGTTAGGTTAGGTTAGGTTAGGTTAGGTTAGGTTAGGTTAGGTTAGGTTAGGTTAGGTTAGGTTAGGTTAGGTTTTTTTTTTTTTTTTTTTTTTTTTTTTATTGAATTGGTTGATTTTTGTTTTGGGTCTTTGATTCGCATTTGTTAGTTATAAATAATCAATCTTTTGATGCAGCAGCCTCCGCGATTTGATACGTTAGCTGCTGCAACAGTGTAGATGCCAAAAATATTATCGCTATTTGGGATTTTGTAGAACAAAATATAATACATATATATATAATACCTATATATAATAAATGTATAATTATATTAAATAGATAGTTATGGCGGTAACCATGTCACGTGCCATTAAATGTCTTTAGTCGACTAAATATACTTGTTCCAAATTCTATGAAGCTGGCGAGAGCTTCTTCGCTCCTCGCCAGCTCCCGAATGTCATAAGCGGCGATGTTTTTGCTCTCGCTTACTGCTTCATGTCTCATGCGTTCCAGCGTAAATCTGGAGCACTCCGTTAGCAGATGAGACACCGTTTGCGTTGTTCCGTCATTGCAGGGGCAATTGTCGTCTGTAGTGATGTGAAACCTATGTAAATATTCCTTGTGAAAACCATGATTTGTAAGTATTTGTGTTAAATAAAAGTTGGGTTCTGTCGTTTTTCGGAATCGTGCTATTTCTGTGAGTGTGGGGAATATGTTTTTGGTGTGTTGCCCCTGTTCGCAAGACGAGTATCTCATCTGCCAACGCTCCAGATTCTCCTGTCGCAGTTTTCGCTTAATGTAGGAGATTGGGAATGAGTAATAATCAGGTGCCTTATGCAGCAGGGTCGCCAGTTTAGCTGCCGCGTCAGCAGCCTCATTTCCAGCGTCGCCGTTGTGTGCTTTGACCCACTTTAATGAGATGTTGCCGTGTGTGTAGATGATGTGGTGGATTTGTGTTACAAGTGGGTGTGTATTGCTTCTGTCCGCAATTGCAGACAAGGATGATAGTGAGTCAGTGAGTATTAGTGTCTGTGTGTGTTTTTTGAGTGAAGCCCATTTGCAGGCCTCCAGGATAGCCAGAAGCTCAGCCTGGAAGACTGTGCAGGAACTGTGGAGTTTAAACTTTTTAGTGGTGGATGTTGTTGTTTCTCCTGGGTCAAAGCACACAAACGCAGCTCCAACCGTGCCATCTTCTTGTTTGCTGCCATCCGTGTAGATTCGATGCGTAGAATTTTCTCCTGTATCCGGGGCACTAGTGTGAGTTTTTGTGATTCTTAGTGCAGGGTGTAAAAGTTCCCGGATAGGAGTGGGGCGCTCCAACTTGATGTCGTCTGGTAGGAGGTTGGTGGTGCCAGTGAGGCGGGTCTGTTCAATGTCATAGACCTCTCTGATTTTGAGGTCGAGTGGCATGAATTGTGCCAGTGCCAGGGCAGCATTTGTCGAAATTGTTCGAAAGCCGCGGATGGCTTTTAGTGCAAATCCTCGCTGCAGACTGGACAGTTGTTTGCTGGCGCTCTTTTTCATTGCCACTCGGCCCCAAATACCAGCGGCATATGTTACGATTGGTTCGATAACGTGATGGTATATCGTGCGTGTGTTCTCAGGGTGAGCGCCCCATGTGGGTCTTGTATACATGCAGAGCTTATTGAAGATGCGTGTTGCTTTGCCCAACACATATTTCAAGTGGCTGTTGAAGAGAAGTTTCTCGTCGAGGATTACTCCGAGTAATTTTATTTCGGGAACGAATTTTAAGACAACACCATCCATTTGTAGCTGGGCAGACTTGGCTTTATGCGTGAAGGCTATTGTCTGTGTTTTCGCAGGGCCGAAAACAAGTTTTACTTGGTCGCCCCAGCAGCTAATGCTTTTGAGTATGTCGTTGGTGACTTGCTGGAGCTCGTCGGTCCTATTGGCAGTAACGATGAGCAGAACGTCGTCTGCGAAGGCCTGCATGTGGCAGCCCGCCGGCAGTTCCATGTCCAGGAGCTCGTCCAGTATCATGTTCCACAGGACGGGGCCACACGCAGACCCCTGAACGCATCCTTTGGTGAGCACTTTGCGCACTCTCACACCCGCATGGTCCAATGTGACGGTCCTGTCTTGCACGTAGTTTTTAATTAGTTCGTAAATGTTTTTGGGTGTTCCAAGTTTAGCTAAACGGTTGAAAAGAGCTGGCCACCAGGCGTTGTCGAACGCCGCTCTGATGTCCAGTGAGACTGCGATTGCGAGTTTATTATTTTCTTTGGCTTCTTGTACAAATTTTAGAGCCGTGTGTATAGCCTGCGTGGTGTTTTTCTGCTGTCGGAACCCAAATTGGTTATTGTTTAGTTTGTTGCCTATTTCTGCATGATGGACTAATCTTTTTATAAATAATTTCTCCAATAGCTTTCCGAAGACTGGTATAAGGCCTATGGGGCGGAAAGATTTTAAGTCTAAATGGTCTTCTTTTCCGGGTTTAGGGATAATTTTGACAAATGCCTCTTTCCATGCCTTCGGGAAGTATCTCAGTGAGAGGCACCTGTTCATGATGTCTGTAATTAGACGGGGGTAAAATTTGGCAAACTGTAAGCATATGTCGGAGGTGAGATTGTCCAGACCAGGGGCTTTGTTGGGATTCATATGCTTCAGCTGTTCAAGCACCTCGTCTTCGGTAAACGGTAGGTCATCTGGTGTGTCGACAGAAAAGCTATTATAATGCATGCGCAGTTCTCGATGCTTTGGTAATTGATCCGGGGTGTCATCTGGGTAAAACTGATTGAGTAGTGCTTTGGCTGTCTCTTCTCCATCTGCAGTGAACCTATCGCCTATTTTAAGAGTTGTGGGTGGCCTTCTTGGGGTGTTTTCTTTTAATAGTCGGTTGGTCAGTGACCAGACATTTTCTTTTGTTTGCAGTTCACAAAACTTGCGAAAGTTTGCTGTTGATTCGGACTTGAGCTCGTCGGCGTACTGCTGTTTTTTGTTGCTCTGTTCTTCGAGCAGAGCCTCAAGAGGCTGGCCTGTTCTTTTGGCCGAGCGTATAAGCCTGTGAATGTCAATAACTTCTAACTTGAGCTTCTGCAGCTTATCGCTCCACCAAGGAGGTCTGTGTTTTGTTTTGCCGCTTCTGATAGGCATGGTGTCCGTGCAACTGTCTCGTATTAGCCCAGTGATATCAGAGATTAAGGACTCCAGCTGTTCACTGTCTAAGTTAGGTATGTCTTTTTCCAGTATGTCAGATAGTGTGGCTTTCTGCAACAAGGCATCCTTGAATGCTGCCCAGTCCGCTTTTTTCGTGTTGAACATAAATGTCGAGGTATTGTGTGATCTGGTTGATGTAGGTCTTTGCACTGTGATGCGGAACTCGATGGCGTTATGTTGTGACGTGGTGCAGCAGTCAAGGTTTACCCTCCATTCGCTGACGGTGTCGAAAGCGATGCCGGATGCCAGAGTCACGTCAATTATTGACGATCGGTCGCGTCCGTGCGTCACCGTCTCGAAAGTGGGCGTGTCGCCGTTGTTGCAGACGTACATGTCATTGGCTAGGGCTAGTTCCATAACGATGTTTCCCCTTGAGTTTGATCTTTCGCTACCCCAAGCAGGGTGCCACCCATTGAAGTCGCCTCCAAGTATGCACTTGTGGCGTGATGTGGCTTTGAGGAAGCAGTCGACAGCTTCCAGCGTGGAAGAGGTGTCTTCTCTGGGTTCAACGTATGCCGAACCCAGATAGATTTTCTGGTTGTGACCGATCTGTAGCTGTACGACGCATAAGTTTGCTGTGGATAAACTAGATTCCCCCAAAACCACACCACGCCCCTGTTTAACAAAAATGCACGCTTTGACTTTAGACCCTTTCGGGTACTGATAAATGTCGATGCCCGATATGGGCTTTACCTCACTGCCAGAGCCTATATATGGCTCGGACAGTAGGGCAATATCATGTTGGCCGTTGCAAAAGTAGTTTAAAAATTCGTGTAGACTGTTTTTGGATCTGTCTATGTTACATTGTAATATTTTGATTTGTTTTTTATCCATAATCGATACGATTAACTATTTTATTTTTGATTGATTTAACTCTTTGGCAGTTGCTGGAGGTGGCCATATGTCCGACATCGTGAGTGGTACCGAATTTTTTGTTTTGCTGCTGGCAGTTCAGGCACTTGGGTGCTCCCTTCTTCTCGCGCAGTGGGCAGGTATTAACGTCGTGCCCCTCTTCGGAACAGTAGGAGCAGTGAACCTGTGTCGCGGTGCATTTTGATTTGATGTGCCCAAACTGTAGGCACTTCCTGCACTGGAGATATGGGGAGAAGTCCTCTGCGTGGACACGTTGGTAATCCACGCAGACTCGCCCCATATCCACTATTTTACGCCATACGGCGGGCTTGGTGATGAGGACGGCGTTGTAAAGTTTGGGATTTCGGTTATTGCGCTTGAAGGCGAGTCGCAAATCGTCGTTGTCCGTTACGAGGGCGGAAAGTTCCTCGTTCTGGCCGCGGACGATCTCCACTAGTTCTTCGGATGGTGTGTCCAATGATATCCCCTTGAGGACAATCATTGGTCTCAGTTTCTTTGCGGGTTCAGCAGTTATTTGGGAGCAGTTCTCAAGTTTCCTGAGTGTTTCGTCGCGTTGTTTTTCCGTCTCAAATTCGACACGTAGCTTGTTGTTGGACACGGCTTGTATTTTTGACGGTGCATACGATGTGGTGCGGAAGTTGACGGCGTTTTTAAAAGATTGTACGACGTCTTGTCTTGTTTGAGAGGTCTGGTCCCCTTGAGGCGCAAGGATGAGGGCGGGCCTGCTGGGCGGGGGTATCTTGGTAGCCTGCCGCGGGGTAGTGGTGGTGGCTGCCTGCGCATAGGTCAAGGGTAAGGGTGCTGGTGGTGGTTGTTTTGCAATGGTAGCAAGGTGTTTGCTGAGTTCTTCGCGCACGCAGGTCGCGATTTCCTGTCTCAGGTTACCATCTTGAGACGCGCAGGTTTCTTGGGGGACGGATAAAGTAGGGAGTTTGGCTATTGCAACACGGATTTCGTTGGCCGCAGATGT
The DNA here is from genome assembly GCA_963891755.1 of Pyrrhia umbra. Lineage (NCBI taxonomy): Eukaryota > Metazoa > Arthropoda > Insecta > Lepidoptera > Noctuidae > Pyrrhia > Pyrrhia umbra. The sequence continues at coordinate 12,795 of OY982929.1, read as the reverse complement.
TATAAGACGCTTGTTAGCCGCCGTGACACTTTTTCCCTCAGCGACGGCTGTTACTATACAGGCCGCGAGTTTATTAATCGTGGCGATGCAGGACTCGGTGCAGACAACATCCGCGCCAGTGGCTGGAAGGGTAGACCCAGGGTCGCCGCTAGAAGGGGCCATTTCGGTGCTCTCGAAAGTTCGCACCGAAACGCCCGATTCAGGGCTCTCTGGACCAAAAACTAAGGCTCGGATCGAGGAGAGCGTCTTGGCACCGGTACGAGGAGACCTCTACGAATCGGATTCCGTCGAAACCCCGATTTCGAAAAATTGGCCCAAAACACCCTCCCTGTCCTATAGGTCAGTTCAAAAATGAACCACGGGTGGGTGGGTGGGGTCGATTTTGACGTTTTAGTGGAGCTATCGCGACGGGAGAGGTGTCGTTAGACGCGTCTCGGCGAGAGCTACAAAACTGTATATAATTTAGAGGTGAGTTTAGTACAAATTTAAAAAGTTATATTCAAAAAACTGATTTTTTGAGCAAAAATTTAACAAAAGTGATGCAGAACTACGATCAAACAGCCAGAACTGCCGAATCCAAGAGACGCCAGGCGTACCGGACGACAGCCCCGACAGGTAAGTAAAGTTTTTATACTAATTAGTAGCACTAATAAAATAATAAAAATGAAAAAGTGTAATTTTATTAAATTAATTTTTATGCAAACTTGATATGTGTTAAAATGGTAATTATATATAACTTAGATGCGTTTAAATGCTTTTAGGGTGTAGACAGAACTAATATAAGACGAATCACAAAGAAAACCGCATGAATTTACGATATTTTTCAAAAAAGTATCCGCGATGTATGGAGATGTTGTACGCCTAAGGTAAACTTTATGTATGTACCACGAAACAGTGTTTCGGGGCCAATTCACGTTTTAGTGGAGCTATCGCGACGGGAGAGGTGTCGTTAGACGCGTCTCGGCGAGAGCTACAAAACTGTATATAATTTAGAGGTGAGTTTAGTACAAATTTAAAAAGTTATATTCAAAAAACTGATTTTTTGAGCAAAAATTTAACAAAAGTGATGCAGAACTACGATCAAACAGCCAGAACTGCCGAATCCAAGAGACGCCAGGCGTACCGGACGACAGCCCCGACAGGTAAGTAAAGTTTTTATACTAATTAGTAGCACTAATAAAATAATAAAAATGAAAAAGTGTAATTTTATTAAATTAATTTTTATGCAAACTTGATATGTGTTAAAATGGTAATTATATATAACTTAGATGCGTTTAAATGCTTTTAGGGTGTAGACAGAACTAATATAAGACGAATCACAAAGAAAACCGCATGAATTTACGATATTTTTCAAAAAAGTATCCGCGATGTATGGAGATGTTGTACGCCTAAGGTAAACTTTATGTATGTACCACGAAACAGTGTTTCGGGGCCAATTCACGTTTTAGTGGAGCTATCGCGACGGGAGAGGTGTCGTTAGACGCGTCTCGGCGAGAGCTACAAAACTGTATATAATTTAGAGGTGAGTTTAGTACAAATTTAAAAAGTTATATTCAAAAAACTGATTTTTTGAGCAAAAATTTAACAAAAGTGATGCAGAACTACGATCAAACAGCCAGAACTGCCGAATCCAAGAGACGCCAGGCGTACCGGACGACAGCCCCGACAGGTAAGTAAAGTTTTTATACTAATTAGTAGCACTAATAAAATAATAAAAATGAAAAAGTGTAATTTTATTAAATTAATTTTTATGCAAACTTGATATGTGTTAAAATGGTAATTATATATAACTTAGATGCGTTTAAATGCTTTTAGGGTGTAGACAGAACTAATATAAGACGAATCACAAAGAAAACCGCATGAATTTACGATATTTTTCAAAAAAGTATCCGCGGTTAGGTTAGGTTAGGTTAGGTTAGGTTAGGTTAGGTTAGGTTAGGTTAGGTTAGGTTAGGTTAGGTTAGGTTAGGTTAGGTTAGGTTAGGTTAGGTTAGGTTAGGTTAGGTTGGGGTGCGCGCAGAAAACCTCCCCGTGTGCCTGGTGGCTGCTGGTCCCTTTCGGATACGTCCGGGGGGAAGAGCAGTCACTGGGCCGGTGCACCCTGGGCACGGGCAATAATCTCTTCGTGGGGGGTGGGGTAGAGGAGATTATTGCTCGTGGCGAATTTCTGCAGGAGCGGAGAAGTCGCTCCCGACGGCTCCCTTTCGGCACTCTGCACGCTGCAGAGCGCACGCTAAGGGAGCGAGGTGGTAGGCCAAGAGGCGCTTCACGCCTGGCGGCCCTGAGCAGTGGCAGGCTTGCTGCTGCTCGAGGTGGGTTTTTCGGACAAAAAAAAATAAAAAAAAAAAATAAAAAAAAAAATAAAAAAAAAAAAAAATACAAAATCCACAAAAAAAATTACAAAATTTTATAAAACCACAAAAAAATTATAACAAAATTTATAAAATCCAAAAAAAAAACTAAAAAATCGAAAATCAAAGAGAAAAATATAAAACGAATCAACAAAACACTACAAAAAAAAAATGTATTAGGATTAAGTTTAGTTCTTAGATGCCGAACAACGGGCGGCATAACCTGTTCCGAGGCATTCGCGGGCCTCGGGAGGACCAAATTCCCTCTCAAAAAGTGCGACCGCACCACCTTGGGGAAGTGGTGTGAGTAATACCCATATCGTAATGAAAATGTCCGAATTTGAAAATAGTTTGTCGTGCGCTCCGGCTGACGCCCGGCGCTCGCGGGTACCCGGGCCCGCGAGTGTTAAATCGATTACCGAAGTCTGCGCAGGGGTGGGCAACCAGGCCCCTGTGTCGGAGAATACTACTGGCGGATGCGATCCGTCTACCGGCCTAGCCGGTAGCAAGAGCCGGGGAGGCTCCAGTCCCTGCGGGGACGCCATGTCGGAGGGGGAGTCGCGCGGACCCTCCACCAAATTTTGGCGCAAACGTTCGCGCGATGTGGCCTCGGGCCGACCAGGGTCGATAGGCTTCTCCTCTAGCGAAGAGAACCTGTCGGCCCCCAAAGTGCCGACGGCACGGCGTGGCGGCACAGCCTCGCGGTCGAAGCCGCGGCGCGATTCATCGGGACGGTTTCTTCCGCGTCCCGGTACTCCAGCGGCCAGCGCAAAAGAAGAGACCGACCGCGAGGCGATGGGTGAGGACCCAGGCGGCGTGAGCAGTGCTTCCTTAGGAAGCACCAAAGCCGAGCTCAACGCCGCCAAAAGAGAGCAGCGGAAAGCTGTAGCGGCGGACGAGGTGTCCGAAATGGCCAGGCGCGCTCGAGAGCGCAGGGCTGCGCAAGCGGCAGGAGGAGAGGGGTTGTCGGCGGTGGACCTGAGTCGTCAGGTGTTGGACGGCGTGGACGTCGTCCTGAAGGTTGCTACCAAATCCGGCAGCCTGAAGGGCACGTTCACCCGTGCCCTCAAAGAAGCCGCCGACGACATCAGAGAGGCGGTGGGTACCCTCCTCAATCGGACGGCCTCCGACGAGGTCGCCAAATTGCAGGAGGAGAATAGCCGCCTCCGCACGGATATGGAGGATCTCCGTAGGCAAGTCGCTGCGCTGAGCGAGCAGCAGCAGCGACGCCCAGCCTCCGATCCCCCTCCTGTCGCAGCAATTCCAACTCCCGCACTGGTGCCAACCAGCGCAAGATCGACGGACGATGAAGTCGAAAGAATCGTCCGGATCTGCATGCTCCAGTGCGGGAGTATGATGAACGCCCGTCTCGAGGCGATATCTCGACGTCTCCCGCAGGAGACCCTCCGGCCGCCACTTGCGGCGGACAAACGGAGGGCAGAAGAGGCGTCGAGATTGGTGTCGCAGGGGAAGCCCGTGGAGGGTGCTCGAAAGCCCGCGGAGGGAGCCCCTGTTGGCGAGCCCGCGGCCGCCGGGTCTAAGGGTGAGACCTGGGCGACGGTCGTGGGCCGGAAGAAGGCCCGCAAAGCCGCCAAAAAGGCGACGGCCACTGCACGCGCTCCTAGCGGTCCCGCAAAGGCGGCTCCGCAGCCTGCGCGTCGCGGCACTGCAAAAAGCGGTCGCAAAGCGCCGACTGTTCGCGCCCCGCGCTCCGAAGCTGTTACGGTCACTTTACAGCCTGGAGCTTCGGAGAGGGGCGTGACGTACCAGTCGGTGCTAGCTGAGGCTAAGGCCAAGATCAAACTTGCGGATCTTGGCCTGCAGTCCGTGACGCTCAGACAAGCCGTCACGGGAGCGCGACTGTTTGAGGTGGCCGGTGCAGCCAGTGGCAGCGTCGAGAAGGCGGACGCTCTGGCCGCCAAGCTCAGGGAGGTCCTCAAGCCTGAGGACGTCCGGATCTCCAGACCATGCAAAACCGCAGAGGTGCGAATTGCTGGTCTGGATGATTCCGTGACCCCTGAGGAGGTGGTGGCGGCCGTCGCTAGAAGCGGCGAGTGTCCGCCTGACCACGTGCGGGCCGGCGACATACGCGCCGACGCTACCGGGCTCGGCATGGTCTGGGTCCGGTGTCCTGTGGCGTCGGCGAAAAAGATCGCCAACAGTGGTCGTTTACTGGTGGGCTGGGTTGCGGCGAGAGTTAAGCTCCTGCAGCCCAGGGCCCTGCGGTGCTTCCGGTGCCTCGAGTCGGGGCACGTGAGGGCAAAATGCACCGCAGAGGTTGACCGCAGCGATCTCTGTTATCGCTGCGGCCGGCCCGGCCACAAGGCAGCCCAGTGCTCCGCTGAGCCCAACTGCAGCCTCTGTACAGCTGCAGGAAGGCCAGCGGGGCACAAGGTGGGCGGAAAGGCCTGTGGCGTGCCTGCCAGCAGGGCCCGCAACAAAAGGAAGAGAAGGAGCAACAAGCCTGCCGGGGGAGTCTCGCAACCCCCGCAGGCTGGCTCGGCCGACTCCCGGCCCAGGACTGATGCCGAGGTGATGGAGACCAACCAGTAATGGCTCTCCATCTCCTCCAGGGCAACATCAACCACTGTGCCAGAGCTCAGGATCTCCTGCTCCAGAGCATGGCAGAGTGGTCGATTCACGTGGCTGTGGTCGCCGAACCGTATTTTGTCCCCGCCCGCGACAACTGGGTGGGGTGTTTGGACGGTTTGGTGGCCATAATCGGCGGGGCTCTGATCGACCCGTCTCGGGGCCGCGGCTGGGTTGCCGCGGTCTCGGACGGCATCGCTGTTGTGGGGGCGTATTTCTCCCCCAACAAGAGTCTCGCCGACTTCGAGAGGTTCCTTGTCGAGTTGGGCGCCGTCGTAGGCCGCTACCTCCCTCGTCCCGTACTGCTGCTCGGGGATCTCAACGCCAAGTCATCGGCGTGGGGATCCCCGGTCACCGATCCTCGGGGCGAGGCGCTGGAGGAGTGGGCGGTGACGACCGGTCTGGTCGTCCTGAATCGGGGCTCGGAGTATACCTGCGTGCGGCAGCGGGGCGGGTCTATAGTGGACGTGTCGTTCGCTAGCCCCCCTGTCGCTAGCAGGGTCCGTGACTGGCGGGTCGCCGTGGAGGTGGAGACGCTATCGGATCATCGATACATCCGATTCGACGTCTCCGCCCAGACCGCGAGCGACCGCCGTCCAACAGCCCCGAATAACGACGGCCCGCGCTGGGCGCTTAAGCGCATCGACAGGGACCTACTCGAAGAAGCTGCAATTGTCCAGTCCTGGATAAGGGAGTCGGCGACCGACGGCACCGTCGACGTCGAAGCGGAGGCGCTGTGGTTCCGCGGGGCGATGACGCAGATCTGCGACGCGTCCATGCCCCGCACCCGCACACAGTCCGCAAAGCGCCAAGTGTACTGGTGGACCGCCGAGATCGCGCAGTTGCGCGTCGCGTGTGTGGCGGCCCGTCGCCGGTACACTCGACACCGCCGACGACGTCGACGGAATACCGTCGAAGAGGACGCGCTGTATGAGGTGTACCGCGCGTCCAAGGAGAGGCTGTGGCTAGCCATCGGCGACTCGAAGTCGCAGGCCAGGGAAGAGCTGCTGGGGTCCCTAGACCGAGATCCGTGGGGGCGCCCCTACCGCATGGTGCGAGGCAAGTTGCGCCCCTGGGCGCCGCCACTCACGGAGGGACTACAGCCCCAGCTGCTGGAGGAGGTTGTGTCGGCCCTCTTCCCTGAGCAGGCGGAACACGTTCCGCCGTCGATGGCTTCGCCCTTGGCCACAGGCTCTCCCGAAGAGGAGAGCACCCAGGTCCCAGAAGTGACACAAGCAGAGACGAGAGCGGCCGTGTCGCGGCTCCGGGCGAAGAACACTGCGCCCGGGCCCGACGGAGTTCCTGGCCGAGCTCTCGTCTTGGCTCTGAAGGAGCTAGAGCCCCATCTGAGAGGGCTCTTCACGGCATGCCTCGAGCGGGGCCAGTTTCCCAGCGTATGGAAGGAGGGGAGGCTGGTCCTGCTCAAGAAGGAGGGGCGCCCCGCGGACTCGCCGTCCGCGTACCGGCCCATAGTGCTGCTTGACGAGGCGGGCAAACTCTTTGAGCGAGTCATCGCAGATCGCCTCGTCAGCCACTTGTACACAGAAGGGCCGGACTTGGCGGACAGCCAATTCGGTTTTCGTCGTGGGCGCTCCACAGTCGACGCCATAATGCGCGTGAGGGCCCTGGCGGAGGAAGCGGTGTCCCGGGGTGGGGTGGTGTTGGCAGTGTCGTTAGACATCTCTAACGCCTTCAACACCCTGCCCTGGAGTTGTATACGGGAGGCACTGGTCTACCATCGCGTGCCTCCCTACCTCCGCCGCACAGTAGGGGCTTATCTGGAGGCAAGATGTGTCACTTATAGGGGACGTGACGGCGCAGGAAGGCGCGTCACTTCGTGCGGTGTTCCACAGGGATCGGTTCTGGGTCCGCTCCTGTGGAACATCGGGTACGACTGGGTGCTCAGAGGTGAGCTCCCGTCGGGCGCAGACTTGACGTGTTACGCGGACGACACGCTTGTCACAGCCCGAGGGAGCTCCCACAGGGAGGCAGCGTTGCTAGCTACGGCTGCGGTGTCACAGGTGGTGAGCCGCATCCGTCGCCTGGGCCTGGAGGTGGCCCTGAGCAAGTCGGAGGCCATCGTGTTCCATGGCCCCCGACGCGCGCCGCCGCCGGGATCACACATCGTGGTCGGTGGGGCCCGGATAGCTGTCGAGTCCACCATGAAGTATCTGGGATTGGTGCTCGACAGCCGATGGGAATTCGGACCCCACTTCCGGCGGCTGGCGCCCAAGCTGATGGGCGCGGCGGGCGCGCTTTCAACGCTGCTTCCCAATATGGGGGGCCCGAGCGCCGCCTGTAGGCGGTTGTACGTGGGGATCGTGCGGTCCATGGCCCTGTATGGGGCCCCGGTGTGGGCGATGGACCTGACGGCCTGCACCATCGCCATTCTGCGAAAGCCGCAGAGGGCGATGGCCGTCAGGGTCGTCCGCGGGTACCGCACGGTTTCCTACGAGGCGGCTTGCGCTCTGGCCGGATCCCCGCCCTGGGACCTGGAGGCGAAAGTACTCGCGTCGCTGTATCGGTGGCGCGAGGAAGAGCGGGCACGGGGCTTCAGACCGGTGCAGCGGCAGATCGCGCTGCGCCGTACGGAGCTCCGCCAGGTCTTGGTGGCGGAATGGCGGGAGAGGCTTCTGCGCCCTACCGCCGGCCTCGCTACCGTCGAGGCGATCCGGCCAGTGCTCGACGCATGGCTCGGGAGAAGGCACGGCTCCCTGTCGTTTCGGGCGACGCAGGTGCTGTCGGGGCATGGGTGCTTCGGCAGGTACCTGTGTCGCATAGGCAGGGAGTCGGACGCTCGGTGCCACCACTGCGTCCATTGCGGGGAGGACACGGCGCAACACACGCTCCGGGAGTGTGTGTCCTGGGAGGAGCAGCGCCGTGCCCTCACCTCGGTAGTAGGAGGCGATCTGTCGCTGCCGGCCGTTGTTCGGAGTATGGTCGGCAGCGCAGAGTCGTGGGACGCGGTGGTGTCCTTCTGCGAGGACGTGATGTCGCAGAAGGAAGCTGCGGAGCGGGAAAGGGAGATCTCAACTCTCGACCCCGCCCGCAGCAGGCGCACCGGGCGCCGGAGGAGGGCGGACAACGCCCTCTTCCGCCCCCCATAAACGGGTCCAGGGGCGACGGACTTGGGGAAGTCCCCGCCCCCCATGATAGGACCCGAGCCGGCGGCGCGCGTCTGTGTCCACGCGCGCCCCCGAGGCGATGCACGGGGTAGGACACCTCACTACCCCGTGCAGGAGACGAGGCCCGGCAGGACGGGCCGGCACCAATGCGGGGCTGCGGACGAATCTGGATTCCCGCGGCCCCGCGCCCACGTGCGAGAAGCGACACCGGGGTGGTTTTAGCCGGTAAGAGTCCGGCACTGTTCCCGGCCTCCCCAGGCCGGGTTCGTCCATGAGGATTTCCCCCCGAAAACAAAAAAAAAAAAAAAAAAGGTTAGGTTAGGTTAGGTTAGGTTAGGTTAGGTTAGGTTAGGTTAGGTTAGGTTAGGTTAGGTTAGGTTAGGTTAGGTTAGGTTAGGTTAGGTTAGGTTAGGTTAGGTTAGGTTAGGTTAGGTTAGGTTAGGTTAGGTTAGGTTAGGTTAGGTTAGGTTAGGTTAGGTTAGGTTAGGTTAGGTTAGGTTAGGTTAGGTTAGGTTAGGTTAGGTTAGGTTAGGTTAGGTTAGGTTAGGTTAGGTTAGGTTAGGTTAGGTTAGGTTAGGTTAGGTTAGGTTAGGTTGGGGGACCACCCCACAGTGCTTACGTCCTCGTCGTGTCCCCTGGTAACGACCCAGTCCTGACCACCGTAACGGAGTGGCAGGCTGGGCTCGGCCAAAGTGCACTGTGCATCGTAGTTCTATATTGTGATTTGCGTACTACGATAGCGGGAGACCATGTCCCAATCCCCGCGGGACGCCCTCGGGCGTTTCAAAAAGCCTAAAAAAGGCCCTTCTCAGGGCCAACCAAAAGGCCCTTCTCAGGGCCAACCAAAAGGCCCTTTTCAGGGCCACCCCAAAGGCCCTTTTCAGGGCCACCCCAAAGGCCCTTTTCAGGGCCAAACCGACGCTTCGGCGTCCGAAGCGAGCCGCGCGCCGTCTGCGGCGAGCTTCTTTGAGGGAGACATGGGGCTGTCGGAGTTCTCCGACGACGATGTCAGCTCACTCGGTTCTGACGCGGGCGAGTCCAGGCCGATGTCGCGCAAGCGCGCCTATTTGCGGGGAGGGTCTTCGGGTTCCTCGAGGGGTTCTGCGAAGAAGCCCGCGGTTGCATCGACCACCCACGACGTGGGCCTTGCGGATGCCCAACGCCAGCTGGACCTGGCCCGGCGGGAGATGCTCCAGAAGGAGCTAGAGGAGCGGGTTGCCGCGAAGGAGCAGCGGGCGCAAGCTGCCCGGGTCAAGTCCGGGTACGGCGCGTCCCGCGTGCTATACGCTGACCACTCCGTGGCCGAGTTGGCACGGATGGCGAAGGAAGACGAGGAGGAGATCGTGGAGGTCGCGTCCAAATCCTCCAACCTCAAGGGGACCATACAAAAGGCCCTCAAATGCCGCGCCGCGAGCATGCGCGGCATCATTGAGGAGTTGGTGGCCAGAAAGGCCACTGATGAAACAAGACAACTGCAGGCGAAGGTCGACCGCCTGCAGTTAGAGGTGAGCCAGCTTCACCAGAAGCTGGCCGACGTCACCGCCCGGCCTAGCCAGGCCGCGCCGTCGCCTGCGGCAGAGGCCCCGCCCTCCAACCTTGAGGATGTCGTCCGAAAGGTTGTTATGGAGGAGCGGGCCTTCACCAGAGCCTGCATAGCAGGCATAGAGGACCGGCTCCTGCCGGAGAAGCGCCTTCGGCCTCCGCTTGCAGTGGACAAGAGGCGTATCGAGCCGAGTCCTTCCACACAAAAGGAGGACGCCCCCCTTCCTTCCGCCACTCCGACCTGGAGCGAAGTGGTCAAGAAGGGCAAAGGGAAGGGAAAGGGGAAGAAGTCGGCACCGGCCGCGCCTGCCGCCCCCACCACCGCGACTCCCAGTCAGCCGAAGACTGGCGCGGGAAAAGGGAAAGGGAAGGGAAGAGGGGGAAAGCTCACCCCTCCAAAGACCGCAGCCGTCGTTGTGACACTCACCGCGGAGGCTGCGGAGCGGGGCGAAACCTACCTTTCAGTGTTGATGCGGGCGCGTGCCAACGCCGACCCCGTTCAGCTGGGGATCGGCAGGGTGTCCTGCCGACGGACCCAAACCGGGGCTCGAATATTCGAGTTCCCGGGGGCAGAGGGCAGCGCAAACGCGGACCTCTTCGCGGCAAAGCTGAGGGAGGCCATCGCGGACTCGGCGAAGGTGGCCCGACCGATCAAAACGGCGGCCTTGGAGGTGACCGACCTCGACGACTCGGTCACCAAGGAAGAGGTCGTCGCGGCAGTCGCGGCCATTGGGGGCTGCAGCGTCGCAGCGGTGCAAGGCCGGGATATCAGACCCGGCCGCGGCGGCATGGGCACCATGCGGCTCGAGTGCCCAGTCGCCGCTGCCAAAGCCGTCCTTCAAAAAGGGCGGCTGCTCGTGGGCTTCAGCTCGGGTGCGGTCCGGGCACTTGCGGACGCACCTCTGCGGTGCTTCAGGTGCTTCGGCATTGGCCACACCCGAGCCCTCTGTTCGTCCACGGTGGACAGGTCGGAGACCTGCTACCGCTGCGGCAAGGACGGCCACAAAGCCGTCTCCTGTACGGCCGCCACGCCGCACTGCGCTGTCTGCGCTGCCAGCGGCCGCCCGGCGGGCCACGTTATGACGGGGAGGATGTGTCATCCTTCCCCCAAGAAGGGCAAAGCGCAGACGCCGGTCGGGCCTGCTGCTTCTCGAGTCTCTCGCGCCGTAGTCCCCGTGGCGGGAACTTCGGCGGCTGCCGATGAGAGGGGTGCGATGTCCGATTGAGCATCGCACCCCTGCGGATGTCGCGGTCTCCCGCGTACTCCCCTCCCCTCTCGCTCTTAGAGAGGGGACCTGGATGCGTGGCCGCCGCGCAAAGAGGAGGGGGGAGATCCTCTCCCTCCTCAAGGTGGTGATGGGCGGGCGGCAGGTGCGGGGGCGCCTCCGCCCGCATTGCACTCCACACCGCCTCCGCTGGATATTCCCGACCCTCCCCCCATGGGGAGGACGTGAGGGGCCCGCCGCATAGGGCGGGCATTCGTCGAGGGGGACTGGACGTAAAGGCTACGCCGGTTTCCCAGTCCCTCTCCTTTCAGACGAAGCGGGAATCCCGCTGGGTTTTTTAGTGGGTATACCGGGCTTGCCCGGGGAGTCCCACATACCCCCCCATTCCCCCTGGATGGGGGGTATGCGTAACGCATTTTTCCCAGCGATACAAAAAAAAAAAAAAAAAAAAAAAAAAAAAAGGTTAGGTTAGGTTAGGTTAGGTTAGGTTAGGTTAGGTTAGGTTAGGTTAGGTTAGGTTAGGTTAGGTTAGGTTAGGTTAGGTTAGGTTAGGTTAGGTTAGGTTAGGTTAGGTTAGGTTAGGTTAGGTTAGGTTAGGTTAGGTTAGGTTAGGTTAGGTTAGGTTAGGTTAGGTTAGGTTAGGTTAGGTTAGGTTAGGTTAGGTTAGGTTAGGTTAGGTTAGGTTAGGTTAGGTTAGGTTAGGTTAGGTTAGGTTAGGTTAGGTTAGGTTAGGTTAGGTTAGGTTAGGTTAGGTTAGGTTAGGTTAGGTTAGGTTAGGTTAGGTTAGGTTAGGTTAGGTTAGGTTAGGTTAGGTTAGGTTAGGTTAGGTTAGGTTAGGTTAGGTTAGGTTAGGTTAGGTTAGGTTAGGTTAGGTTAGGTTAGGTTAGGTTAGGTTAGGTTAGGTTAGGTTAGGTTAGGTTAGGTTAGGTTAGGTTAGGTTAGGTTAGGTTAGGTTAGGTTAGGTTAGGTTAGGTTAGGTTAGGTTAGGTTAGGTTAGGTTAGGTTAGGTTAGGTTAGGTTAGGTTAGGTTAGGTTAGGTTAGGTTAGGTTAGGTTAGGTTAGGTTAGGTTAGGTTAGGTTAGGTTAGGTTAGGTTAGGTTAGGTTAGGTTAGGTTAGGTTAGGTTAGGTTAGGTTAGGTTAGGTTAGGTTAGGTTAGGTTAGGTTAGGTTAGGTTAGGTTAGGTTAGGTTAGGTTAGGTTAGGTTAGGTTAGGTTAGGTTAGGTTAGGTTAGGTTAGGTTAGGTTAGGTTAGGTTAGGTTAGGTTAGGTTAGGTTAGGTTAGGTTAGGTTAGGTAGGTTAGGTTAGGTTAGGTTAGGTTAGGTTAGGTTAGGTTAGGTTAGGTTAGGTTAGGTTAGGTTAGGTTAGGTTAGGTTAGGTTAGGTTAGGTTAGGTTAGGTTAGGTTAGGTTAGGTTAGGTTAGGTTAGGTTAGGTTAGGTTAGGTTAGGTTAGGTTAGGTTAGGTAGGTTAGGTTAGGTTAGGTTAGGTTAGGTTAGGTTAGGTTAGGTTAGGTTAGGTTAGGTTAGGTTAGGTTAGGTTAGGTTAGGTTAGGTTAGGTTAGGTTAGGTTAGGTTAGGTTAGGTTAGGTTAGGTTAGGTTAGGTTAGGTTAGGTTAGGTTAGGTTAGGTTAGGTTAGGTTAGGTTAGGTTAGGTTAGGTTAGGTTAGGTTAGGTTAGGTTAGGTTAGGGTTAGGTTAGGTTAGGTTAGGTTAGGTTAGGTTAGGTTAGGTTAGGTTAGGTTAGGTTAGGTTAGGTTAGGTTAGGTTAGGTTAGGTTAGGTTAGGTTAGGTTAGGTTAGGTTAGGTTAGGTAGGTTAGGTTAGGTTAGGTTAGGTAGGTTAGGTTAGGTTAGGTTTAGTTAGGTTAGGTTAGGTTAGGTTAGGTTAGGTTAGGTTAGGTTAGGTTAGGTTAGGTTAGGTTAGGTTAGGTAGGTAGGTTAGGTAAGGTTAGGTTAGGTTAGGTTAG